>OZ037941.1:42996042-45655239 GCA_964035585.1 Polytrichum formosum
CTGTTGGTGGCCGTTGTAGGAACAACAACAGCAACAACAACAACGGGATCATAGTCATCCCGGTGTCTCAGGGCGATGATGTTTGACAACTCGGCTTCTGCTTCTGCTGCTGATGAGGATCGGGAAGACGATGTAGTGGACGATATGTCCGCTCCAAGAGGTTCAATAAGTTTGGTCATCAAGGTTTGAGGTTATAGGAAAGAGGAGGAAAGAAGAAGAAATAGAAGGAAGGGGGAAAGAAGAAGTGAGATAGGTCGAGGAAAGTGTTTGGAAAGTGGTTGTGGTGCGAAAAGTGTGCGGAAAAGTGGTTTGTGTGTTGCGGTGGAACTGTACTTTTAAAAGGAGAGATATATCTCTTTTGGAGGAGGAATCAGGCTAGTAGGCTGATGGTGATGTGAAAGTTTGGAGCAACCGTGCTTCTCGCCTCTTTAAGGGAAGGAAGGTAAAGAAAGAAAAGAGAGTGGAGGTATTTTGCGATCCTGTCGGGGAGTTGGTGTGTGGAGGTAGGTGCAAAGAGCAAAAGAGCTGGGAGTGCGTGTACGTGCATACTTGGACGGGTATGCTGCTGCCGATTGTAGCGCCGCAGAAGCTGATTCTTGCTGCGTGCGCAGTGTACAAGTTTGAGAACAGTTCGTGGGAGTTTGCGGAGGCTGCTGCTGGAAGCTCCATCGTTGGTGCTCCGGATTCACTGGAAGGTGGATGGAATAAAGTCACTCTGGAAGCGGCTGCGTTTGGTCTAGCAATAGGAGGAGGAGGCGGCGGGAGGAGGAGGAGTCGTAAGGGCGTCTTGAAGTAGGAGAGGCAGATTAGAAAGGAGTTTCGCGAGGCGTGTTTTGAAGTAAGACGAAATTGAAGTTGTAGTGGAAGTTGGTCACATGCAGAGGCAGTGGACGACGCTTCAAGACTTCGCACTTGCACTTCTGTGGACATTCGAGCTCAAAATTTGCGAGCCTGCTCAGTCTTTCTTTGTGAGACCGAGGTGGTGGTCTTCTTTTTACGTAGGCTTGTGTGCGTTTTAGCGAGAGTTGTGGTGGCAGGTGGAGTAAGAAGAACTCGTGAAGGAAGAAACTGAAGGTTCTAAGGACGTGTCGTGTCGTGCCACTAAGAGTGTCCTGCCTGGGAGCTTCTGTTCTTGATTGGAGGTTTGCATTACATTTACATTCACAGTTACGGAGGTTCTGCACCTTCTTCAACCTTGGTCATTGAACAGCATTCTGGAAGATATCTATCTATCTTGAGGAGCCAGAGACTCTCTACTTCTACGGTGCGCTTAGCATCTGAGAGAAGCTATTTGACCGAAACAGAGTAGCAGTGGCTGCTTAGCTGAGGCAGGAGTGTTAGAAATTGTTCTGTCTGGGTCCAATCACGTAAGGGAGGGAAGCAGCTGGGGACTTGTTCATTCATCCTACTCTGTCTTCAAATCTCGTGGCTGGTACTTGAACGAGCTCTTCTTGGCTTGGGGATCAAAACTGGATAATCTTTTGGAGAATTTGGTCCTATACTTGGATATCTTGTTGTAAGGTAGAGCCGTGGCACTCAAGTCTCAATCAGGAGTTTGCTTCAGCCGGAGACGAAGGAAAGGTGCGATTAAAGATCAAGTCTCTGTGAAGTTCGGCGTGATAATTCTTCTGCGCATACGCAGGGTTGAGCACTGGGGACTAAGGTGGATCGTCATACGAGAAGTTTTTGTGTGAAAGGAGGAGGAGGTGTTGAGTGAACGCCAAACCAATGTAGGAGAGGGACAAGACTTACTAAGGATAGCACAGGAGACCTGGTGAGGAGACAAGAGGTGAGGAGACAAGAGGTGAATGTAGTGGGTGATGTGGCAAGTATGCCAAACCTACGTAAGTTGATGATGCCGGAAGGGGAACAAGGTTGCCGAAGTGCAGCCATGGATCCCGCGATTAAGCTTTTTGGACAAACCATAGGTGTGATTTCAAGTCACACTGATGCAGGTGCCGATGCAGGAGTTCTTAAGAAGACGAGTGCCAGTCCTTGGGACGCAGCACAGTCTTGCAGCCAGGTACCACTTCGCTCTCTTCTCTTTTTCTCTTTCTCTTCCCATTTTGCAATCTGTTTATCAAGTCTGAGGCTCTAGTAGTTTTGGGTTCATAAATCCTCTTTTGTCTCCACTTATTCTTACCTAACGGATGTATTTTCCTCTTTCTTTTCTTCTAGGATCATGCTCTTCAATGCTGCAGCTGTGAAAGTAGGTCGTAGAATCATATTTGGGGTCTAAGCCTTTTCTACAGTCTGTGTTCAGGCGTATGGTGTCTTAGCATGCTTTGCAGTCCCGAAGTGTTCCTTCAGATTCTGTCAGCATCTTTAACATTTGATTTCCTATTCCTTTTCGTGGAGCTCTGATGTTGTGAAAATTCTCTTAGAATTCAAAGTGTTCCTTTTCGACATCCCCTGTGCATGTCTGTCTTAGAGCTAAAAGTTGGTTGAGGGATGTGTGTGCAATGTAAGCATCTTACTTTAGGCCTTAGAGCTGTAGGGCGTGGATGCTATCCTGCAGTGATTCTTAGCAAGGCCCGGGAGAATGTAAAGGGAGTTAAGGTTGCTTTGCTGGCACTGGTGTGTACCAATGTGGCTACACTTTTGTCTGTTTTGCTCGTGTATGTCAAAGGACGAATGCTCACATCGTGTTTTGGACTTGATTGTGCCAGGATGGAGATGGTGTGGTGCTCCAGGCTGGGGAAGATGGAGTGGTCGAGAAGGAATTCTTTGGAAATTCTGCCAGAGAAGATTTCTTGCAGCCTCCAAATTCCGTGGAAGTGATCACAGAATCTGGAGTTCCTACTAGGGATAACAGCTGTGAAGGAAGTGACGGTGCACCCTCAGATGAGCTGAGGGAGCTTGGGGAAGGTCGTCAGAATCCGTTGGATGACAAGAGCCTTCAAAAACCAGACAAGGTGGTGGCATGTCCTCGCTGTGACAGCCTTGATACCAAGTTCTGTTATTACAATAATTACAATGTCAATCAACCCCGCCACTTTTGTAAAAATTGCCAGAGGTACTGGACTGCCGGAGGCACTTTGAGGAATGTTCCAGTTGGTGCTGGGAGGAGAAAAAACAAGCATGGTGGACTACAAAGGGATGGTCCCGAGGGTTCGGTAATAAGCACATTGCAATGTGATTCAACTGAATCAACTCAGCAGTTGTTATCTTGTTCATTGAGTTCACCAAACAGTCAGAAGGCAGCAGCTCCTTTGAAGATCACTCCACCCAAAAGGTTGCATGCGTCTGGTCATAGTTCACCATTGCGGAGCCCTGGAAGCAACTCCTCCTTTGGTCAAGACAGTGGTATTACAATGTCATCATCTTACTCCTTGCACCAGAATGGGTGTCTGCCTTTCCAGTCATTCTCGTGCAGCCAAGGCTTCATGTCTCCAGGTGTGTGTTTTTTGAACGCCTCATTTGACTTCTGGATAGTTTCATTTACATGTTTCTGACACTTTTAAACAAAGCACATGTAAGGTTTTGTTTTCTACACTCTGTCTATCTATATCTTGACAATGTTCATGGTTACTTATGTATTTTTTACATGTTGGCAGGTACGGAAGTAAGCATGGGGGGGAGCTCGGACTCGGCATCCACGTTAGGTCAAAGGATGGCCCAGTACCCATCTTCAAGTGGTTTAGATAAGGAGGGTAGTAGATCCTCTGTGATGGGAAACAAACAAGACCCAAACAGTCGACTGCAAATGCCAGCGTCCTCAAACACATCAATTTCACAGCTCGAATCTTCTGGACCATACAGATCTGTCGCTGTGTCAGATGCTACTGGCAGCTGGGCCAGCAATACTGCCCCTTTTAGCTTTTTCAACGGGGAGTGGCCTTATGGTTATCATCTAGAGTGGAGTGCAAATCAGCCAGTACCACCTTCTCAAGGCACCATGATTCCTACTCCAGTATCAACGACCTTCAATGCTGGTCCACATGCTATTCCTACCTGGGGTGGTGCACCTTGGACAGCATGGGCTACATGTATGGCCAAAGTGCCCGGCCCACAGGTGACACCTTCAGTGTGGTCTGGAGCCCAGAGAGTAGAGAATGGAGTAGCGACAACAGTGGAGTCACCTTCACACCTGCACACGCTTCTTGGGAAGCGTGCCACACCTGAGAATGGGAGAGTAGAAGCTGTGTGGCCTCCCAAAGGCTTACGAACAAGTGATGGCAAGGAAACTCCAAAGAGTACGTGGCTGGGAATGAGTCAGTCAGATTTGAGCAACCCTGGTGGAACGCTGAAATTGTTTCAGCCAAAGTTAGAAAAGTCCAGTGGTTATGATCAAGTAGAGCAGAACAGGCACTTTGCTACTACAGGAATGGCGAGGCCAGTGTACCAGTACAAATGACTGAGCGAGGAGGTTGTAATACAGAGATTGTGGCAATGCGTCTTGCACTCGTGTGTGTGGACATCCCCGGAAAGCTGATTGAATGCTGTCACCTCCAGGGATTGCAGTATGGGTGCATCTCAAGGGAAAAGATGTGTTCAATTGTTGAATACCACACCCACCACGACTATCCTAGTTTTGTTTGATCCCATTTTCCTGTGACTTTAATACTAGCACTAGTCACAACTTTTTTACATCCCTCTGACCCACTGCATGAAAGGAGGGGGATTCTGTACTTCACTATGCAGTTGTAGCTCTGTTTCAGTACCCTCCTCTTCAATAGAGGACGTTGTAGTGCGCTTGACAGGTTTCCTACAGTGGGTTGCAAGCTTGGTCCTTATGTGACTTGATCACATCTGTGTATAATTGCGAACTACTGAGCTTTACAGGATATATTCCGGCTTGATATTAAGATTCTAGTACCTGCTGTTAGAAGTGGTACAAGGTAGGGAGGAATGGTGGTTTTGCTGAGCCTTACCATTTGTGATGGAAGGTCGCTGTTTCTATACAACAGCTAACAGTATAAAGACCTTATTCTGACCAATGAATATTTATATGGTGATATCATGTCTGGAGCATATTTTTGTATACACCTCTAGGTTATTGGTACTGCAGTGGTGAACTCCCATATCACATCTGTCTTGTTGATTTATATCCAGTGAATGGAAGTGAACAATCATTCTATTAATTTGATGGTTTACAATGCTTTGAACATATAGTGGACCTTCTAGGTGGGCTTTTTTTAGTTTTCTAGGAGCATATTTTGTAAGTAAATGGTGTTTTGTCTACAGCTTGCTTGCAGGTCTCTACAGTTTTGTTGACCTTTGTAGAAATTAGTCATAGTCTTCTTTTGCAATCTGCTGGTTTGTTGATGGATCACTCTAAGATGATTAGACATGTAAAGCAATGTGTTGTGATGCAAATTATATGTATGCAAAATTTTGGAGGCCTTGTGTATCTCATATCACTCATCACAAAGTTGGAATGCAGGTCTTGTGAGAGGATTAAATTGATGGTACTAAGACAGTTTTGGGATCGTTTGTCCTTACAAGATGAAGACAGTTTGATTGAGTTTTTAGGATCGCTTGTCCTTACAAGATAAAGACAGTTTGATTGAGTTTTGGGATCGTTTGTCCTTACAAGATGATGTCCGTTTCGTAACACTTATTGCATTTACAGTTGGTGCAGGAGAAGCAGGCACCTGTTGTTGTGGGAGGTGACATTTGTTGGTCTGTACTGCCAGCAGACCAGCACCAGTGTGAAGAATCCAGCGATGAATCTAACGACCAACTTCATGGCCTTCTAAAAAGGCTGTACTCTCCCTGCCATCTCTATGCATAGTTTGTACCCCTGCCATTGTCATAGTTTCCAACACTTGCATGGTACCTGCATTGTGCTATCCAGCTGGGAGATTCAAAAGTTCTAGACAGTCTGCTGTGGCATCAGAGTCCTTGGAGAGGCCAGCCATAGCAATAGCCAACATCAATGTGCTAAACCCATGAGTGTTGAGCATAGATACCATTATTTGATCTGAAGAGTTTTAAAAGATTCTTGTTAGCAATTGACAGGAGATTTCAACACACCAAAGGATGTCTAAGGTATGTGGGTGTTATTTGGTTCATTTCTCATGTTCTCTAACTTCTACCTGTTGGGATTTACACAACAGAGCTTGTGTTGCGTTAGCAAATCCATGATGAAACATCTTCAAAAATCGGATTAAAAATCAGACCTTCCCTGATTTAGTTATGGTTAGTAGAAGTGCATGTTTGTTGATTTCTTAACTAGATACATATGTCCTCCCAATTGTGTTCACTATTGAGTGTAGAGTAGTTATTAATATTTGAAGGAGTGGTTCAATCTCTTTTGAACATGTGTCTTTATGATGTTTGCTCTTTGATCCTCACCGAGCCACATACCAATCAAATATAGGGGTCCGATTAAAAAAACGAACCTTAAGTATTTGAATTTTGTATGCATGAGCTAAAAGGGTTCAAGTTTTTATTGGTAGAGACTCAAAACCAACATGGGGAGCCTGATGGTAGAGTCGTGGACATTCTCAGAATAAATATGTACACTTATTGCCCAAAGATATAAGGGTATTGGTTTTAGCACCATCTTCCTTGTGTACTAACACCTGATCAGTGTCCACTTCACAGTGTTTCTTTGACATGCAGATGTGATGCATTCCCGAAACTCAGCTATCTACGTAAAGGTGATTGTTTTACCTTAAATAATCTTGGGTGCGTTAATTGGTGAGCTCGTTGCTGAGTCTTTTTGCAAGACAATGTGACAATTAAAAAGTTCCCCCCCAGTGCGGATATGGATACAGCAACCAGTGGGAGAATGCTCCGCATCTGCATCTGGAGAGCACGCAGTGGATGGATGCGGGAGGATTTGTGGATACAGATACGGCCACTGGTGGCGTGTTCTAATTTGCCTACTTTTCCTGCTCTACAGGAATCTGTGCATATGAACTCAACCAATTCAATTCTGAGCATGGAGACAAGTGGGTAAGTAGCCTCTTCTCAATATTCAAACATGATAGGAGCATGTGCTAATTGTGTGATTCCTCCGTTTCTGATATGTTTTCAAGTGATCTATGAGTCATGACAAAAAAGTGCTCTAATGTATACGTGCCTGAACCGGACCCTGTTAGCACTGAACCCACTTCTTGTAGGATGTGGAACATGCAATTAGTGCAAGATCGTTAGCAAATCCAAATCATGCCTGTAGCTGTTTTTCTTCACATGTTTTGGAGCACACATGAGTATTTTATTCATTGTCAAAGTGAAGATTCTTTTTCTTATTATATGAACACAAATATTACCCCAATTATGTTGGCTATTGAACCTTGAACGGTGAACAAAATTTTGAGCACATAGCCAATCTTTTTCAAACACATGTTTTTGGTGTCCATTCTTAGATCCATACCTAACCCCACACCACTCAAATATAGGTGTCTATTTAAGGTGAGTAACTGAATCAAGCTCGCTTACCAACGGATACCAAAACGACTGTTTCAAACGAGATTGGACTTATGTCTCAAAATATGATAACCATTCTAGGATCGATGGTCAACGTAAATTTGGGGGGGACCAACATGACCATTTAATAAGCATGGGAATCTTCACTTTGGTAATGAATAAGATATTCATATGAGCACTGAAAATTATGAGGAAAGTGGCTACAGCCTCAATTTTGATTTGCTAAACATTTCATACTAATCACGTGTTTCATATCCTAGGAGAAGTGAGCTACTTGAAAACAGTAACCATTTAAGACCCTTCTACCTTAAAGTATCTGCACAGCAAATGTCCCACATCATCCGATGCGGTGGCGATGAGGAAGTTTTCCGCGCTGAGCTCCCATGAAGCAATAATCCTGCACTGTCACATATGCTTTGCAAGGCTGTTTCACTTGCAACCCCTAAGCATGAACCGGCAATGGTGGATACGGTGTCTGGCTTCTTTACTGTCCCTCCGATGGGCGTGAGTGAATACTCTGCCAAGTGATTTACCCAACTCCATACAAAAAAATCCAAAGCTGATCAAAATTCTTCATTTGAAATCTTCATGTTGTTGAACAGAGTGATAAAATACACAAATTAATAAAGTTTGTTTTGTAGTGAATGAGTTTGGAAATTTGACCGGTTAACTGTAAACAAAGTTGATATGAACTCTTGAATGCACATTAGGGACTTATAGCCCACCCACACTTATTGGTGTGGGTCACTAGTGAACAATTCCTACTAGCATTGGTTACATCCAATGGTCATCATGGGCCAAAATGGAGCTAAAAGTGGCCCTTGTTGGTAGGAGCTGCTCTCTGGTCACCCACACTGGTAAGTGTGGGCATGCTATAAGTGTTTGTTGCGAGACCATATAGATCACTTGCCACTCCCAAATTGTAATAAATATTGGATGTACCCGATGATTAAATTGCTCGAGCCATGAAATAATCCAAAACCCATCCAGAATGACACCAAATACTATCCTTGGTGGTCATGTCTCTATTCCTCATTGAATATGAGGAGGCAAATTACTACCCATATTTAATGACATGCTATGGTACTAGACACATACATGTTGCCATGTTGTTGGTTGTACCAAGCACCCATAGGCCCATAACCTACCTTGCCACTACCACAACCGCAGCTTGATAGGTCGGTGTAACAAACCTCTAATTCTTTGTTGGAAGTTTCTTTGGCATGAACCACCCAACCACGAGGTAAGATAAAAAGTTCTTACTCTTGCGCAAGAGCCCTTTATATACCTCCCCACCATGCCCGGTTGTCTTAAGTTTATCTAAAGTAAAAACAAGTTCAACTATAATGAACTCTATGCTTTTTTTAAAGTAAAAAGCAAGTTCAACTATAATGAACTATATTCTATGCTTTTACTTTAAACTCATTCTAGACTACCGTTATCTTAGTTCTAGTCAACATGTACCAATAATGGCCCATGTTACACTCCTCCCCATTTAACTTTGAGCGTCTCTGCTCAAATGGGACACTATCTCAAACTCCCAAGCCATAGGCTTGCTTTCGTTTGTGATTGCTTCTTCTTTTAATCTTATTGGAAACACTAACACTCTCAACACCTTTATTTTGTGTTAGCCGTTCTTGTGAACGTGCCACGGTGTCCCAATATTCTTTGAGCACTTCTGAACTCAAATTCTTTTCTGGCTCCCAAGAATTATATTCAAGTCCATATCCAAGCCACTCTATGAGGTAAAATTTCTGAGGCCTCGTACGACTACCTGTTACCTCATGTGTAAGAACGCGTTCGACTTCGAACGACAATTCATCACCTTCTAGGATTGGTGGTGGCAGAGGTTGTACTTTGCCAGAAGTCTTATATGACTTTAGAAGTGAGATATGAAATACATCATGTATTTTCAATGTCTCTGGCAATTCCAATCTGTAAGCCACTTTGCCCACCCTTTTTAATACCTTAAAAGGACCAATCCATCTAGGTAGCAACTTCCTTGCTCTTGGCATCTTTAACTTAATGTTAGATGTACTCAACAACACTTGAGTTCCAACATCAAAAGAGATTTCACGTCTCTTTGTATCAGCATAGGACTTCTGTCTATTCTGTGCTGCTAGCAAATGCTTCTTAGCCTCTTGCATAATACTAGACATCGATTGCACTAAGTCCTTTGCAGCACGGACATGGCACATGCTGATCCCAAAATTCAAAGGTGTCAAGGGATGCTGACCATGATTCAACATAAAAGGAGTAGTTGGAATTGATTCTTGCCAAGCATTATTGTATGCAAACTCAACCAAGGATAAATAAATATCCCAGTCATCTTGAGTTGGCCTAACATAATGCCTTAGCATATCTTCTAGAATCCAATTAACTCTCTCCGTCTGCCCATCTATTTGAGGATGAAAAGCCGTAGACATAGCTTGTTTTGTGCCCAAAACATTACATAGTGCAACCCAAAACCGACTAGTAAATCGAGTATCTCAATCACTAACTAGTTTTTTAGGAAGACCATGATGCTTATACACAAAGTCTGTGAATAATCTTGATGTTTCTTCTGCAGTAACGGTGGTCACTGTGGCTATAAAATGAGCCATCTTGCTCAATTTATCCACACACACCAATATTGCATCATGCCCTTGTTTTGTGGGAGTTAGTCCAGTGATAAAATCAAGACTAACACATTCCCACTTCCTTTCAGGAATTTCTAAGGGTTGCAATAATCCTGCCATCTTCGTAGTAGAGGCCTTACTACGTTGCCAAACATCACATGTATTCATATGTCTTGACATCATCCCTCAACTTTGGCCACCAAAAATTGGTCTCAACTTGTTTCAAGGTCTTCGTAATACCCATATGTCCACTATAAAAAGCATCATGACATTCAAAGAGTATATCTTTACGAAGGGAGCGCACATCGGGTACCACAATTGCATCTTGGTACCACCAAATGGCATCTTTGAAAACCAAGTTTGCTAAATTAACCGGGTCCTTAAACCACGGGTCTAAAGCATACCCTGCAATGATCTTATCAAAGAATTCATTGTCGAACCCAAGGGAACTTTTTCTAGTGTTGGTCATCTCAATGGGAGCACTCCTCCCAGTGTCGGCCGCCACTGGTTGGAAGCTACGACTTGAAGCGCTTCTTGTCAGTAAGGCTAACCTGACCCGCTTTTCATCCAATGGATTCCTGCTTAATGGATCGGCAACAATGCTTCTCCCAGGACGATACTCCCATCGATAATGAAAAGTTTGCTCCAAATACTCTAACCATCGAGCCTGACGCCTTGACAAATTCTGTTGTGACTTTAGATAGGTCAATGGGTTGTGATCTGTAATCACTACACATTCTGAACCTTCTAAATAACAACGCCATGTTCGTAAGGTGTGCACAACGGCTGTCAATTCTTGTTCACCTGTGGTATAGTTTCTTTCGGCAGGTGTAAGCTTGCGGCTTTCAAACGCAATTGGCCTACCTTTCTATAAAAGAACTGCCCCTATACCCAATAGGGAAGCATCACAAATGACTTCAAATCTTTCACCAAATATTGGTAAATTCAAAACAGGCGCGTGAGTTAACGCATGCTTAACCCCTTCAAAAGACTCTTGACATTGTTCAGTCCAAATGTACTTCACATCTTTTCTTGTCAAATGAGTCAAAGGAGCGACTAAGGTTGAATAACCTTGAATAAATCGACGGAAATAATTACTAAGACCCAAGAATGAACGCAATTGACTTACATCGTTGGGCCTTGCCCATCTAGTCACCGTATCAATCTTTCGAGGGTCAACTTTAATTCCATCCTTACCCACCACATGGCCAAGGTATTCTAACTCACTCTTTGCAAAGTGACACTTAGTCAACTTAGCATATAATTTGTTCTCGCGTAGTATATTGAATACTTTGTGTAAATGCTCAAGGTGTTCTTCTTGTGTCTTTGAAAACACCAATATATCATCAAGATATACCAAAACAAACTTTCCCAAGTGTTGTTGAAAAATTCTATTCATCACCCCTTGGAAAGTTGCAGGTGCATTTGTCAATCCAAAACTCAAAACTTTGAATTGATAATGGCCAAAAGGCACTCTAAATGCAGTCTTAGGTACATCTTCTTCTGAAATTCAAATTTGATGATAACCTTGAGCCAAGTCTAATGAACTAAACACACGAGATCCGGCCAATTGATCCAATAGATCATCAATTCTTGGCAATGGATATCGATTCTTTATGGTTAGTTTATTCAAAGCTCTATAATCTATCACCATTCTTAGTCCACCATCTTTCTTTTTAACAAATAAGATTGGTGATCCATAAGGTGAAGAGCTTGGTTCTATCCACCCTTTGTGGATATATTCTGTAATTTGCCTTTTGGCTTCTTCAATCTCCAAAGGATTGAGCCTATAAATAGGTCTAAAAGGTGGTTTATGACCTTCTTCTAATGGTATAGTATGGGCCATCTTTCTCTCTGGTGGAAGCCCTGCAGGTATGGGTTGAAATATATCTTCATATTCCTTCACCAAAGACCCTACAAGGTTATTTTCCAACCTTGAAGATGATTCTTTATTGTGCACCTTTTTCAAATGAATGAGTAAAGGTGTACAACCTTTCTTTATTACCCTCTTGAATTGCAAAGCTGATAACATGTTGCCTTGAGGCATGGACTTCTTCTTGCTTGTTACCACACTTTGAATTGTGATTTTCTTATTGCCCTTATGCAATATACAAGCTTTAGAATCATAATCAATGTGGGCTCTATGCTTATTCAACCAATTATCTCCCAAAATCAAGTCAAAGCCATCACTTAATTTGATAACCAAACAAGAGACTTGAGATTGGTATTGTTGAATTTTCACATGCGCATTGACGGTCCCTTCCATGTCAACTTCCAATCCATTTCCCAATATCACTTTACCATTATTTTCTTTCACATGCAAACCAATGCATTTGACATATGATAAACTCAAATAACAATGACTAGCAGCGGTATCTACTAAAATATGCCCATCTATTCCAGAGACTTTCCCTGAAAATTGCATAGTTAGACCCCTAGTCGAAATAGAATTCAAAAGTCTAGGTTGAGATGGATCATAATACACTTGCCATATGATTTTCTTTGTCAATTCAAAAGCATCTACATGAGTGTGTTTACACTCATGTAATAATTGAAATCTTGACAATAATCTATTGTGGCCTTGACCCTTTTTCTTTTCCAGTAAAATGCAAGCACTAATCTCAAAGGGTTTTATGTTTTTACCTTCTACATAAGCACTTACATACTTGGCTAGGTTTTCGGAATATGAATCAATAAGTAAACAATGACCAAAAACCTTGGAATCTTCACTAAAAAGTGTATCTAGTGGGCTTCGGATATAAGAAAATTGGTTAAACGAATTGCCTATCTTAGACTCTAAGATTTGAACAAGATAATCCAAAAATTCTAATCTTGATCTTCTTTCTACCTCAACAGATTGCCCACAATCTTTCTGTTGAGGATCTAAACATCCTTTTCCGCTTTGTCAATAGTGGAATTAGACTTCTTAGGGCAAGCATTAGCCCTATGGCCCTTTTCTTTTACAAAAGTAGCATTTGCCTTTTTTTTCTTTAAGGCTGCAACTCTTTTGTAATCAATCTCCCTACCATTAGTGAACTTCATGGTAGATTTCTTTTGATTCTTGATTGGACCACCTACTCCTATAGAAAGAGTTTTTTTTCACCGTTCTTAGTAGATGCAATCCCCAACCCAAACTTTAACTTGTTGGAGATTAGAATCTACAGAAACATCATAGGTAACTAACCCCTGAAAATCCTCCCAAGGTTGGGCATTATTCAATGGGTCCACCGCTACCTTTAGTCTTATTTCTAGCTTTAACCATCAATAAAACGGTGAATCTTATCGCCAACACTCATGGATAAAGTAACAATTTCTGCACATAAGTTTTGAAACTCATTGGCATAACTTTCAACCGACGAGTGTTGAGATAATTTACTAAGTTTGGTACGGGCAACTTGCTTAGGATTCACATTCCCATAGGCCTTTGTAAGCGCCTCTTTGAAATGCACCCACTCTTTAGGGTTTTTGCCCTCTCTCTCTAAAATTTTCATCGTATTTTGCCAATTTTGCGCAACTCTAACCTCAAGATAGGTTTGGGCAATATCTACCCAAAAGTTAGGAGAGGTGTTACCAACGTGTAGGTAGTTCTCCATCACACCCAACCAAGCTTGGATGCGTACACGCCCTCTTTCTTTGAATTTTTCCGGATCTGCAGGCTTACACTTCATTGGCTCCTTCGCTATATTGGTCTCCAACATCGCCAACTTCGCCTCAGTGCGCTCCTTGGCCCTTTTCAATTCTTCCATCTCTAGTATAAGGTTTTGAATAGTAATACTATTCTCTAACGTATTCTCCATCTCTGGAGATACTGAAACATTCGTCTCAAGAGATGCCATCTTCCTTTTGAAACTAAAACCTTCGCTCTGATACCAAATGTAACAAACCTCTAATTCTTTGTTGGAAGTTTCTTTGGCATGAACCACCCAACCATGAGGTAAGATAAAAAGTTCTTACTCTTGCGCAAGAGCCCTTTATATACCTCCCCACCATGCCCGGTTGTCTTAAGTTTATCTAAAGTAAAAACAAGTTCAACTATAATGAACTCTATGCTTTTTCTTAAGTAAAAAGCAAGTTCAACTATAATGAACTATATTCTATGCTTTTACTTTAAACTCATTCTAGACTACCGTTATCTTAGTTCTAGTCAACATGTACCAATAATGGCCCATGTTACAGTCGGGCTCCGATAAGGTTGGGCATCTATAATCCCCCTAAAACCAATAAAATAAGAGAGTTTGCATTTGTTTAGGAGGAGTAATAGATGTCGAGGTTGGGATGAAGATTTCATATGTCGTGTGATTGTTGGGGTTTTAGGTTGTTGAGTCATTTGTTCTTTATGTCTTGTTGTTTATATTTGTGTGAGTTTTGTGACAAGTAGTAGGTTGTGTTTGTAGAGGATGGTGTTGGGGTTTAAGAGTTGTGTTTTTGTGACCGATTTGGAGTGGTTGGTGTGTGGGGTTTGCCAATGGTAGTGAAATTGATTTGTATGTTGCTTGGCTCCCCATTTGTCTTTTTTGTGTGTGGATTTAAAGCTAGAGATGTATGAGATGGGGGTGCCTAGGGGTTGGGTGGTTGTGTTATATTTTGGCTGCATGGTAGAGTTTGGGGTTGTGGGAGGTGGTGGGGGTGGGGGTAGTGTGTGGTATGTGTTTGGTGGGAAGACGCTAGTGGCTTGTAAAAATGTACTTTTCAATATTCTAGATTTGGTATGGTATTTATTTTGGAATTCTTTAATGGCGAGTATGTGTATGTTGGTGCGATCTTGGATTTGGGGTAGGGCAATAATGTTGAAGGATGAGAGTTTGTTTGCGAAATTTCTTTGTATTGGATCTTTGTTGTGAGGTGAGAGCGGGGTGAAATGGGCTTTACCATTCTTCCGATAGCGGGGAGTTGTTGAGAGGAAAGGTGGTGTCTATGGAGTCTAGATGGACATTGAAGTGTTTTTT
Source organism: Polytrichum formosum (assembly GCA_964035585.1). Lineage (NCBI taxonomy): Eukaryota > Viridiplantae > Streptophyta > Polytrichopsida > Polytrichales > Polytrichaceae > Polytrichum > Polytrichum formosum. Next base: position 43,010,987 of record OZ037941.1, read on the forward strand.
TAGTTTGTATAGGGATCTAGTGGTTGGTGATCTAGAGCACACTTTGTATTTTGATTGTGGGAGGTGTTCAGCTCCATCATACTTGTTGGCTATAAATTTCACTATTTCCTTGGTATATATGGCCTAATGGGCATGGGTCATTGAGTTTCTATGTGAGTTGTTCGATAAGTGTAACGACATATCTTGGGAGTAGGGAGAATGTTTCAATCCCGAATGTTTTGCGGGGTAGCTGGGCAAGGATGTTAGTGGAGTCTTTGGGGATGTTACATGTGGATTTTGTGACTTTGATGAGGAGTTTTTCTAGTTTCTTGATGTTTGGGACATAGAAAGGGGCAACATAAAAGGCATATTCAATGCTAGGGCGAATGATCATGCTGAGCGATGATTGTTTGAATTTGCAATGGTGTATGGATGTGTGGCTAGGTTTCCATCTTTATTTATGAGGCAATCGAGTAGTGTGGAGTTTCAATGATTGAAATTTCTTTTGTGAATCATTTTTGGTTTTTTATTTACTAGAGCTCTATACTTTTATTATTATTTATGTGCAATTTTGGGAGGTTTGTGCAGTGGTTATTTTTCAAGCTTTAGCCTTGGCACTTTTTGCTATATTAGCTATGTTGTCCAACCAATTTTGTATTTCTAGTGGGTCGTAAGTGGTGGGTGGCGGGGTTATGTTGTGGGAGTTTTTGTCTTTTTGTTTTTTTGTTTTTTAATTTCTTGGATTTATGGTTTAAGGTGCCAATTAGGGGATATTGAAAATGTGGTGGTTGTGATGGGTTTTTTTATGAGGTTGTAGGTGTTGAGTTGTTTTTCCATTGTTTTTGTAGTTTATGGGGCAAAAAGCTCCCTCGACATTTTGTTTGTGGGATGAGGAAGATGGGTGGAGGTGCAACACATGTTTGTTTGGCACATTCACTTATTGAGCTTATGATGGGGTTTTTTTGGGTGCTTCTGTCCCTTTTTCGGGGGTGAGGAGAGTGGCTTCTTGTAGTAGTTTGGTAAGTTATTGGGTATTGATGAAGTTTAATTCATTGAATTTAATAAAGAAAACTTGGATATTAGTGTCCGATATGGGGTATATAATTGGGGGATTGTGTTGGTTGGTAATGCAAGAGGTTTACAGACTACGAATTGAAGTGGGACGTGGAGGGTTATTGAGAAATGGTTTGAATTGAGGTGTAATTGTGTGTTGACGTACCAGAGTTGGGAGTATAAAACCCATTTATGAGGCTAGTGTGGTTATAGTTGGGTCCCCCTCTCTCTTAAAAATGTTGATATATTGGGAATTGGTGTGAATTGGAGGTTGGATGTGAAAATTTACCATTCTCTATCCTCATTGGTTGGTTGAGTTAGGGAGTGTTGGTTATGACATCCAATGAGGAATATGTCTAAGCTAAAGTCCCCTATGAGGATTGAAAAGTGTGTTGAGTGGGTAGTTAGGGTTTATTTGTTGGATGTCATGGATTATGTGTATGTCTTCTTTGTGTGTTGGCATATAAAAGTGGATTAGTATTATGGGATGAAATGTTTACTGGCTATTGTAATACTTTGTAAGTAAGGGGTGAATTCAATAGGAGTTGTTATTTGGGTGATGTTACCTGTTAAGACAATTGATTTGTGTATCATAGTGATTAGTCATTTCCTCTTGTTGGGGCGTATTGTATGTAAGTGCGCCTAATGCATGTGAGTGCATCCAATGTGTTGGTGTATATAATTCTTGGTATTTGTTGTAACCTTGGTGATTATTGTTGGTTGGTGATGGGTTGTGGAAGTTCAAAGGGGCTTGAAGTTGAGGTAGTGTTCCTCCATTGTGCATTGCCATGTCGACAGTTCAGTGGTTGTGGGCCGGAAGACTTGGAGCATGGCAACCAAAGATTGTGCTATAGCTTGTAGGAGTTGGTTTGGGTGTTGGAACTCTATTGCTCCCGTAGCCGTGGCGGTGCTTGCGGTTTAAACTTTGAGTGTGTCGGTTACAACCTCCACGCATTTTTCCATGTTGAGGTTAATTGTAGACACCATCGTGGCAAGTTTTCCATCAAACTTCTCTTCCCAAGCTTGCATTGTGTAGTTCTAACTTTCCTCAGTGATTGGTGGGTTGGTGAGTGTGGAGTTATGCGTTGTTTGATTTTTTATGCAATCTCCTTTCATGTTGGGGCTTTGGCTAAACAAATGGCAGTTTGATTTGGTTTTGAACCGTCGATGCTTCCATGGTTGAGGTATGAAGTCAACATGCCTCCCGATGATGTCAATGGATTTGTTTAACCACTCGGTGAAGACTGCGGCGTTGAGACATTATATGTGGCACCATCTGAATTGCCTATCCTTCTTGTGTTTGGGTGTGTGTCCAAAGTTCACACCAACTATGTTGTCTTCATTGAATAGTTTTTTGATGGTTCTCACTATGGTGGATTGTGACTTCTTTTGGGGGAGGTTGTTGGCAACTAAGGTTGTGCTAATGCATAGCTCGGATGGGTTGCTTGCATCCCGGTCATGTGTTACACATTGAGTTTCTCATGGTTGTAGAGTAGGCCGTACTCTAAGATCAAGTCCCTTGCTTCCTTGGTGGCTAGAGTAAGAAATGCGTAGGTCTTCAATATTTCTGGCTTTGTCAAGGTCAAGAACTCAAGTTGTTGGCCTCCATAGTTGCTTTCACGTACTAGTGTGTTGAAGATGCTATGTGCAATGTGGTCACGTAGTGTGTCACCTTTGATGTGGAGCCGAAGGTTTCGCACATTTGTGACCAACTCAAAGCCCTTTTCAACTTTACCGATGACCCACTCTCCCATTCAAATTCTATCTAGAATGCACTTTCTCCTCTCAATAGTGCTAATCAATCTTTGAGTAGGTGCTTGAGATGTAGCTTGAGAAAGCCCGCCCAATTTTTGGCAATTTGGTTCAAGCCAATATCAATTGGGTTTGAGTAGTCCGTACCAAGAAGTGTGTTCATCTTGTGTAGATATTTGAGGCATGCACGTCGGGCATTTCCTTTGCTTATATTTTTGAATCTGGGGTCAAAGCAAATAGTGATGTGGAAGCCCTTAGATAGCCCGTTATCTTGTTTCATCATTTCATGTCTTGGAAGTTGTGTGAAATGAAGTTGGTGTCCCGGGACCTCATCCTGCCCCTCATGTGGATATAGGCATTGATTTACCCTCGGAAATGCTCGACAGAGAGTTCAAAAGTCTTTAATTTCAATGAGTGGTGTTCCCATGTTGAAGAACTCCTCATCTAATCGCATCTCCTTCAAGATTGGTTTGCCTCATTGAATGGACCAAGGCTTCAAGGATGAGATATCCATACCACATTTGTGCGACAATTTCGATGCTAGGGATTGCTACCTCGTGGCGTGTCCGACTTTGTGAGCCTTCCATGTTGTTGTTGGGGTCTGAGATTGTTGTTCCTTTGTTTCCTCCCACCTTTCTCCTTTTGGCGCTATGGGTATGGTTTGTGTCTCCCGTTCTTGGGGTTTTGTGGGAGAGGACATGGGGTGTTTTTTGTCAAATGGATGACTCTTCTTTCCTTGTTGGCAGCTTGAAGTTGATTTCCCGTTGGACACTCTTGAGAAGTGGATATTTGTAGCGAGCTACTACTGTGTTCGGGTGTAATTGCCCCCAAGTGCATGTTGATGTGTTCATCTTGGTGTGGGGTTGGGCTAGTGGTGCCTACTTGCTTTTTCTACATGTTTGACATTGTATTGTTGCTTATTGCTCCGGGTTGCTAGGGCTTTGTTTCCTTGAAATGGCAACTTTGTATTTTCATCTTATAAGTCTTGTTGATCATGCTTTTGTTGGCCATTTTTGTTGCGGGGTCTCTTTTGGTGATGGTGATTGTAGGTGTAAGTTTTTTGATGCGTTGTTTGTTGGGGTTGTTGATACCAGTCTAGGGATGGTTGCGAGGTGGGTTGATGTTGAGGCTGCTACTGAGGTCGTGGCTATGAAGGGCCCAATGGATAACTACCGGTCTGCTACTGGTTGCGAGGTTTCATTAGTGGGAGTTGATGTCATGCAAAATGGGCCTTTGGGGAGGGTTTCGATAGTTTGATGCAGGTTTGCAAGGATGTGGGTTGTCCATCACGTAGTCCAACAGGTTGTGGTTGAGGTTGTATTGAGCAGAGAAGTCCTTAATGCTTGCGGTGATGGTGAGGTTGGGAGTGACAAGTGCACATCTCTATCTTTTTCCTTGCAATTGTAGATTGGTAGGGTTGGTGATGATGTTTTGGTTGTTGGGTTTGTTGATATTTGTATGTGATTGAGGGTGGCGGTGTGTGGTTGGAAGGAGTGGCGATGTGAATCGACTAGGTGGTGGCTTTGGTGCCAAAGTAGGGGTTAATGTTGTGTGTGTATTGTGTTTGCGTTGATTCGTTGTTTTTTTTGTTTGTTTTTGTTTTGTTTTTTTCAATTTTGGAGGATGCATGGCTTTGTTATGAGATGGTTTGTAGGTGTGCAATCGAGAATGGTGTCTTGGCAAGTTGTGAGGTGTTTATTTGGTAGGAACGAGGAGGCTAGAGTGTCGGGTTGTGGGGTTGGTTTTGTTTGTATCAATTGGCATTTTGCTTCTTATGTGGTTGTTATGATTGTTTTTTTGAGATGCGAGAATTTTTTGTTGTGTATGGACATGTGTTACTGATCTTGGTGGTGACTTGTGTAGGTTGCGGTTGTAAGAGGTAGGTTTTTTTTGGAGTTTGATGTGGGACCACTGGGATGATTTGGATATATTCTTGAGTTAGGGTTAGGTATATAGCAGCTGGGGGCAATGTACCTCCTAGCGAGTGTAAGGAGTATTGTTGAAGAAGAGGAGTTTATGTAGATTTGGTTTGAATGAGTAGGTATTGTTGGGTATTGATGGATTACAGACAGAGATCGCGAAATGACACTGATGTGTTATGTAGGATGGAAATCACATTTGTGTGAATATGGTGAGGATTAAACAAACCCTATTGTGATGTAGTAAAGCATATATACGCCCATAGCTTGCAAATATGGAGTCAACATGAAAAGTGAATGCCACACTAGAGATGATTTCTTCTTCAACAATACAAAAATACAAGAAATTGTCATAGCTTGCATTTTCCTCATTCTAGGAATTAATGTGGGCTTTAAAGACTACTTTGACCCACATTAATAGTACTACTGAAGGTGCTTTAGATGGGGGTCAAAGGGGGAGGGTCCAATAAAATGGAGCAATCCAATTGGTCAAGGGGTGTAAATTGAACTAAAGGCCTTTAGATGAGGGTCCAAGACCAAGAAGAGGCAAAGTGAGGTGTCTACTACATGACGCCATGTTGGAGAGAAACACAATCTACACTAAATATTGTATTTGGTGTCACCAATTCTATTTGTCTTGCTCAATACTAATTGTAAACTGTCGTGTAAGTGTCACCAACACTAAATGTAAACCTATCATCATTTGTCATTCCTTGTAAATTTTTTTTGGGCATTACAGATTTACAATGCTGCAAGTACTGTTACTTACTAAATAAATTTTCATCCAAATTCCAATCATCCATCTCAGTATTTCATTACAAATTTGTTAAGATGCAGAATATACCAATCTTTGTGTTTCATAATTGGCATGAATTCATCCAAATTTCAATCATCTATGACAATAATTTGCAAACTTTCCTAAGAAGTGTCATTAGAAAAGTTACCAAAAGACATAAAATACCATATGACACTATAAACAACAACATTGAGTGTATTGCTCGGAACCAAGAAATGGTGATAGATGACGCCCAAGGATAGGGCATAAGGCCTGCATGAGGGCGTTATTGAGCGTAAAGTCCAGGATCAGATTTTAGTCATTGGATGTGTGTCAAGATCTACAGGCAATACGTTTTCATATCTGAAGTCTCCCAGTGAAAATACAGTGTGGAAGACACCCATTCATAGCAAAAAAAATCTAAGCCAAGGCTTTACGAGCTCAAACGAGAGCTAATGTTTCGGACTCCGTAGAGCCAATTTGGAAGGTAGGATCCAATAGAAGGTCCGGTTCAAGGGTGTAATTTGCCTCAAATTGCTTCAAATTGGTCCCGATGTTGCTGGACCGTGGACCCCGATTTAAAGCGCCCCTTAGCGTATAGCTGCGGGCTGAGGGGCATGGGGATGGGGTGTATGAACCGGAGCCCTGGAATGATGTCGGAATCCTAAACCCTCGTTGTTGTTGAGATTTCGATTTACAGTACTCATGACCACTGCATGTCTCAAGAATGTGTGTCTCAATCCTCCCATTGCACACCTCGGCCGTCTTTTACACCTTTCATGGTTGCACACAATCAATCTGTGGAATAAATAACTGTAGGTCGTGCGGTGGTAGTGCATTCGGAGAGATACAGGAACAGGAGCCATGGAATGGTGTAAGAACCTTAAACCCTTGTTGAGGTTTTTGATTAGGTTTAGGGCCAGTGCCTCATGAATGTGTCTCTGACTCCTCGGATCGCACTTTCGCACCTTCCATGGTGCACAAAACCCCTGGAACAAATCAATGCAGGTTATGGTAGAGGTGTGACAGCATTGCATGAATCCTAAACCCTTGTTGAGGTTTATGATTTGAACTAGGATCAGTGACTCAAGAATGTGTCTCTGAATCCTCCGATTGCACTTCTCGGCCTAAACCCTAAACCCTAAACCCCTGGAACAAATAAATGCAGGTGGTGCGGTGGTAGTGTATTCGGAGCTATGGAAAGGTGTAGGAATCTTAAAACCTTGCTAAGGGTCTTGACTAGGGTTAGGGTTTCGCAGAGCACAATTCGAGAGGAGACTAATGGTCTTCATCAGCGTGTACGATGCCAAGGGTGGGAGTGGCAAGTAGGCATGGGTGTCTGGGATGCGTTTTCGTATTCAAAACAGAGGGAATTTCACACTGTTTACCCCATAGCCATAGCTGAGGGATTCAATTTGCAATATTTCCAAAGCCCTGCACGGCTCTTTGCCACAAGTATCTGGGGAGGAGAGTCAGATGAGGACACAGAGGATTTGGGAGGGTCTGTTGGGAGTCAGGTTCACAGAAAATGTCCAACGAGCCCCAGACCTCGGAATCAAAGAGAACGCATGTTTGATGATATCATTGAAAGGGAGAAGAAGCTCAAAATTGTTTTGAAGATCAAGGATCTCGTAGTGGCCGAGCGAGGAAGGGCCATGAGCTTGCAGGATTTAGGAAGGAGCAAAAACCATGTTGGGTTTAAAGGGAATGTGAAAGTCATAGCATTTCTTAAAAAATATCCAGGGGTTTTTGATGTCCATGAGACATCGGAGTTTGGCAAGCTACCTTGGTTTAGGTTGACGCCAGATGCAAATAACCTGTATGAGGAAGAGGTGGAAATCCGCAAAGGCATGAATGCCGAATTAGTCACCAAATTAAGGAAGATTCTCATGATGTCAAGTGAGAGGTGCCATTTGTTGAAGAACATTGCCCATTTTGGGGCAGATTTGGGTCTCCCCAACGATTTTAGGAAAAAGCTTGTGTATCGGTATCCAAAGTATTTTCGGGTTATTGAGCCTGAGGATGACAGCAATGGAGAAGGTCGAATTCTGGAGCTTGTGAAATGGAGCAACCGATTGGCTGTCACTGAAGCAGAGAAGAAAACTCAAGAATTTATGCAAGCAAACTCATTAGGTGTGTGTGTCTTTGCAATATCATACCTATATTAGTCTCTTGCTGTTGAAGAGGAATGAGCTCTCTGTTGCTTCTGTTATTGATTGGAGGCATTGATGTGATGAGTTTGCTTGTGTGTATGATTTGGCAGAAAGTCCGCCGCGATTAGACATCAACATACCCAAGCGATATCGATTGTCAAATAAAGACAAATATATTGTCTATAAGTTTCACGAACTCGAATGTCCATCACCATATCAGGATTCAAGCTCCCTCCATCCTGCATCTGCAGAGGCTGAAAAGCGTGCAGTGCTTCTAGTCCAAGAACTTCTCTCCCTCACATTAGAGAAACGAATACTAGTTGATCATCTTACTCACTTCCGCAAAGAATTCAAGTTTTCAAATCAGGTTGGAAAGTTTTCACTCTTGTCCTTGGGTAACATTGATATTTATTTTGTTTACAGTCAATTTCACAATGTTGGTGTGGCATGGGAATATCCTTTGATCATACCTTGATATTTTGGTAGCTAACTACTTTTGTAACCTAATTATTTGACTGAATCAGGTCCGTGGATTGTTGATTCGACACCCAGAGCATTTTTATGTTTCGATTAAGGGTTCCCGTGACAGTGTTTTTCTAAGAGAGGCTTTTGAGGATGTCCATGTACCTGGCCAGCGTCAAGAATATGTCCTGAAAGAGAAGCACCCCTTGGTTTTGAACAAAGAGAAGTTTGCAGCTCTAATGGAAACGAGGAGGATTACTCATATGACAAAGACTACAGATGCACTACAGAACAATCCAGATTTTACTCAAGAAAGATTGAGCTCTTCAACTACAGCTTTGACTGCGTGGTAACAACTGCGTCTTGTAAAGCTTCATGAGATGCTTCATGGTGTTCTACAGAGTTACATGCATCAAATGGAGTATAACTGTCTTCCAAGCTCAGATAGAAATTCTTTTTCAGGCATTTGTCGTGCACCAGAGGTTATGGATCATCCAGCACCTTATAGTTTGAACCTGCAGTTATGGGTCCAGCATCGATTGGGCATATCCTGGATATTCCAACTGTGGTAAGTAGTTCTCTGCAGTCTTAAATCTTGGCTCTGTACCAGTGTTGTGCAGGTTTTGCTTTTTTCATATACCAGTGGTAAGCGTATTCAAAGAAAAGTTAGAACTTGATACCCAGCAGGTCATGGTATTGAAAACGTCCAAGGGTATAGAGGTAATATCATGGAATTTTGCAATGGTATATGTGTAAATATTAAGTGAGCATCAATATTGATGTTGATTCTTGAAGGATGTGATACAAGCCAGGTTGGATATTTTAGACCTGTACACATGCCCTAATTGATACCCAGGCTGAGCTAGATACCTACACAACATTGCTCTGTACCAACTGTGGTTGGACAACTTGGACAACAGTACTCACTGTGTACCAATGCTCTTAATTCTCAACAAGTCATTCCATTGTTGGTCTTTGATAACTGGTTTTTTGTTGCAAAGTAGGGAATAGTGTAGATGAGAATTTTGGTGTTGCTTCCGTGCACTAGCAGTATTCTTTTTCATGGTTCCAACAATGTTTTGCAGTTGTTGACACACATCTTATTACTGGTTACCATGGTATCAACTCTTTTGCATCTCATAGTAATTGCAGGGGTTGCAAATGTTCATGTACAACATGATTGGAGCCTACAGAGAGACCCGTATAGAACTTCTGTTTCTAGTAAAGTTGCCTATCATTGTGCAGCTCACAGGCACCAAATTTATGTAAGGATTTCATCCATTTTGCAGTGCAACCTCTCACATGCAGTTCATGTGAAGCAGCTCATTCTCTTTCCTGTGAAGGAATACTACCTGTTTCTTGCAATTGAAGGTCGTCTTGGATTTCATGGCAGACGGAAAGTTTGCTCATTGTGTAAATCAAGTCATGCTCATGCCTCATAAAGATACTCGAGATATATACAGACTTGTGCCATTTGTGATCCCCATGTTTTGTTTGGTTTCTTTTGTCTTCAATCTTTGTACATGATCCCTCTCCCATTTCAGTACTAAATGAAGCATTATTATCAATGGTCCATCCTAATTGGCTGTATCAATGGTTATCAATGGTTGGCTGTATATAAGATATCACAAATTCTAGCTGAACTTGTTTAGTCAAAATGTGTAAGATAGATAAGTAGGAAAATGATGGAGCCTAGCAAATGAATAGATCGAGATTCAACAGATTGAGTGTTCTGAATTTCTAAGTGAGATATTGGGAAAATACTTATCCACATCATGCCATCCAACTAAGACCACCAACATGGACACTGGCATTGGGTTCCTCGAATCTGACTAAGTTTGGAAATTGCAGACCAACACATTTTTTAGCAATTGGATACATGCAGTGGTTTATTTTTGACTGGTCCACCTTCATTTCATGATGGGTTACTTTTTTTTTTGGCCTTTCAATGTGATGGACAACATCAAAAACTACCTTCAAATGACGGGTTGAGAAAATCTTAATCTTTCACACAAAATCGAAAATCAAATCATATTCTTTCAAAAATAAATGTAGAGAACTTTAAACTTACAATATTTAGTCCAACCTAAGAATTCTCTGATTCCTTATGTTAACTCAAATACTGCCCTCCAATGCATATAGTCTCCAACACTATCATGCATAATGATACATCAAACCATCCAAAGTGTTCAACTTCAATGAAGCTCAATAGCATTTTGTTTTGAATATCCTCTCACAAATTACAATACTTGAGGGAATGACGAGTATTTTTTGCCAACGTTCATGAGATGTGGCCAATTGGTATACCATTTGTTGATGCCCCCACAAAATTGCCATGCCTCATACAATGATTTGTTTTCACATTCATGTCTCAAAATTTCCACAAACTCAAGCAACTTGGCTCTACTTGCATTGCTTTCAACTGCTATCAATCCAAATTTTGTGATCAAATTTTCCACCATTGCTTTGACATAATTTTACGAGCTTCTTCATCACTTGGATAATACGTTAAATTGAAAAGTTTTGATGCGATGAAAAACATGTAAATTAGGAAACCTTTCGTTAGTACTATCCACAATTGCTTGCACATACATAGCTCCCATCATCTTGTAGACTTCTAGTTGTTTAAGTGGTGTAATGACCCACATGAAGGCTTGCATGTATTTCAAATCAAGCAAATGAACTCAAGTGTCAATAAATCCCATACGTTACAAAATACAAGTTGTAAATGGTGTTCTATACATTACGAAATAAAAGATGCCTTGATGGATTGATTCCAGTCCATACCTACTACCTACACTTCATTGTGAAATATTTGATTTGATATAAATTCATGATGAGCAGATTTGGTCCAAATTGCACATAGAGATTGAAAACTCAAAACAAAAGTCAATTCTTTCAAGGTTCAATTGGGTGTCACTTACATGTGCAAAAGCTAAGTATTCTCCTAAGTCACTGTGAACTTGAAGGGCTTATATAGTTATGAGATACAACATTGTTTACTCATAATTATGGGATTTACATCACATAGTTATAGGACCCAATGTATAACCCAAGCCAGTGACATGTAGTGGTTGAACGGGACCTTTATTTTGACAAGTTGATTTTGTAATTTTTTTTCTGCCTTTCCATTTGACGGGCACTTTTTCATTTTAGCTTTTCTTTCGATGGGAAAGATCAATTTCAAACTTTATATGCCTTTCTTTTTGCTTGTGATGGGTGCAAAAACGAGCCTTAGATACATGCTTGAACCCACACAGTTGGATTTCTCATGATATAATGGTCATTTTCTAGGATGTGTTATTAACTTTGAATGTGGATGCTAGTGTATTATGTATAGCATACCCTTTTGACAATGGAGTCATGAAATTGAGAGTCACCATAATAGTGCTTTGACGTTGCTCTTGCAAGCATCCTCTACTGTACACATAAGAAGTTGCATTTAGAAAGCAACCAACATACAAAAGTTCTCATAATAGCAATGTAGTTGATACATTTTTTAAAACAAATATCTATATAGTGCTTCAACTTGGAGCAGCAGCCCAACAATTTAAGTCTATGGGAACTGCATTTTCTGTAATTTTGTTAGGCTCAACTACTCTATCATACAAATCATGTCCTCCCTTAGCACCTGCCTCAAGACCAACCACCCATCACTACCCCACTACCCACACAACCACAAACCACGAATAACAACAACCAAACCAATGGAATGCATATAAACACCATTATTGACTCCAAAAACTCAACATGGAAAGACAAATGGGGTGTTTAAGCCATCAAAAAACAATACTTATGTCAATGGAACACACAACCATATACCACCAATAGATGGATAGAAGAATCCAAACTCCTACACCCAAACAACGTAGCCTTCAATCACAACCTATTATTAACAAATGACTTCATAAAAAACACACACATTAACACACATTAACACCACCATCAACAAATTCACCTCTTGCGTTAACTTCTCACAATCTAAAGACCACATATTCATTAGACCACCAATGGACACTCCTAACCTAATACTTCTTCATTAAAGAATGCAACCCAAACAATGACATTGTCACCAATGCGCCCACAATACAAAATACAAGGATTAGAAGCCAACATATTTGACCAAACAAGAGCCTACATCGCAACCATCCCCATTAATAGATTGCAATGGCTATGGGAAGATACAACCAAAATAGCACCCACCCTATGGCTAACTTCCTAAATCCACCACCACAAGACTTTGCCACATAAATTCTATGGCTAATCCAAAGATACATCACTATCCTCTGTAGAAAGAAACCAAAAAACAAAAGCCCAACCATAATCATCACACACTCCACTCAACAATTCTCGACATACTAATTGACTCATACAAGGTCACCCATCTTACTACTCCTCACCCCTACATGCCCAATGAACCTAATACAATATAGCTCCCCACACAACCGAGACATGATTTTTGGCTCATCCAAACTTGCACAATTGGCAAAATGGGAAGGCAATGGACTTGCCCACCCACCGTACACAAACCTAGCCATAGAAATAATTCACTGGGTGAGAATGGCTGCATGAGAAGACAACAAAACCACAACCATAATCATAATTTACCACAAAGACAACACCCTTCACATACCATACAAAGACATTCACACAATCCTCATCATTATGCTAAACACCATTGAATACACCCCTACACTTAAATGGCCAAAGTACCTCCACATGCACAAACCCGAATATAACTCCATTTAATGTATCCACAATCAAAGGACTCATCAAGGTAATCAACAAATCCTAAATGTGCTCACAACCGACATACTCGAACTTTATAATGTACATGTTAAAACTAACCACATACAAGGAACGCCTCTTGAGTACAAACTTACATTGACAAAAAATTGGAAAACAACCCCAAAAGCCACCATGATTACACCCAACCATGGCACACCTCCCCTACCCAACACACTACAATCAACCCACCCCCTTAAATATAAGCCACAAACGTGCGTCTACACCAATGGCTCATTCATCCCCCATACGAACATGGCGTAGGAAACACAACTAGCTTTGGAGTTTATAGCCCATACATGGACCTCCGAATAGCAGAAAGACTCCCATGCTTACAAAACATACTCCGAGCCAAACTCAATGCCATACTCATAGCCGTGTCAACCACAAAACACTATCCACACGAAATCCTCATCCTTATAGATAGCCTTAATAGTATCTACCTACTCAATAAACACATAAGATATCCCTCCTCCCAACACCACCACCCGACAAAGTATTCATCGCGGCCATAGTCAACCAAATCAGGTAGTCCACACACAAGATAACAATACAAAAAGCTAGAGAGCTCACATTGGTATTATAGGAAACGAAATTGTTGGTCGCATAGCACACAACGGAACCACCCCAAACCAGCCTAGTCCCACACCACACATTCACATAGCACAAAGCACACCATATTGGCTCAACATGATCCCAACAAGAACACATAGTGCAGAAAATCAACAACTGTGAACCCCCAGAGTGGTCCACCACTCCGCGGGATTTTAGTTAGGATTTTAGCATTAGAAGTTAGAATTAATAAAAAATTAGGAAAAAAATAGTCCATTTAGTATTTAGCTCGAAAAAGAAAAGATGAATTACCGAGAATTTCGAACCTTCACCGTGAAGGTAAAAAAAATCTAGGTTAGGTAGAATTAGTCAAAAAGAAAACTAAGTAGTGGTAGAAATTAGGTAAGTTAGAAAAAAAAGCTAGCTCAAAAAAAACCTAGCTTAGCGGGAAAAAATGCTAGCTAGTAAAAAACAACTAGCTAAGAAGATTAAATTAGTAGAGACTAGCTAGGTAAGGGTTAGTTTATTTAGTTAGTGTAGGCCACGCAAGACAAGTGGAAGCGCTCGGCATGAGAAAGCAACTTGGCGTGAAGCTTTTGGAGGAAAAAATAGGAAGGGGCCACTTGCCCTCTTCCCCTTGCCAACTAGGTGGAAAAATTTAGAAAGGTTTTGAAGGATTCTTGTAGAGCCACCTCGGAAAAAAAAAATGGCAACCTCAACGGAAAAACCCCCGAGCCGAAATTCGGGAGGGGTTCGGAAGGATGGACCCGGTGGCGGAGGGATCCAACTCTTTTTTGAAAGGGTTTAAAAACCCCTCCTCCCACCTTGCACTTTTTTTTTTCTTGATATTAGGGCGAAGCCCTACATCTAAGTAGTTAGGAAAAACTCTCTCTCATTTTTTCTAGAATATGGGCGAAGCCCTGCTTCTAAATAGTTAGGCAAAATCATATTTCTTTTATTTTTTGGTTAGTGGGCGAAACCTACATCTCTGTAGTTAAGAGAAAATCCTTCCCTTTTGATAGTTGGGCGAAGCCTACCTCAATGCAGCTATGAAAATCTCTCTTTTGTATTTCTCCAATAGTAAGATTTGAAGAAAACCCCTTCCTACCTTATCCTAGTTAGAATGTATATTTGTGAACACAAACAAATTCTTTCTTTCCTAAAGATGAGTTAGGATCCAAGTCAAAAATTAAGGCATTAGAGATCTTAGCCACTGATGGCATGAATGCTTAGGTTACCATTTGGAACCAAAATGTAATATTTTTCTCTTGCAAAGATTTTCTATCGCTATCCATAGCCAGTCTTCAATTGCAATTTGGTTGAGATAGCAATTAGTTGTGATTTTCCAAGTCGGAGCTTTTGTCCGGCCTCCTAGGGCCGTTTTCAGTACATGTGCAAAGTTACGGACGCACGTCCATAAACTTTAGGGCTAATTGCGTAGAATATGAAAAATTCTACCGTAAAGTTACGGACACGCGTCCATAAACTTTAGGACTAATTGCGTAGAACATGAAAAATTCTCCCGTAAAGTTACGGACACGCGTCTGTAACCTTCTAGGGGTATTCGCGTAGGACATAATTAAATTCTCCCGTAAAATTACGGACACGCGTCCGTAATCTTTAAGGGTATTTGCGTAGAACATAAAAAATTCTCCCGTAAAAATTTACGGACGTGCGTCCGTAACTTTTTAAGGGGATTGGTGTAGGGCAGAGTAAATTTTCCCGCATTATATATGTGCAAGGTTTACGACCGTGCGTCCGTAAACTTTTAGGGGTATTTGCGTAGGGCAAAAATAATTCTTCTGCACAATATATGTGCAAAGTTTACGGACATGCGTCCGTAAATTTGGCTATGCTTTCTTTCAAAAATTAAACTAAATTGTTGTCCATCTTACTAGGGTTGGTATAAGTCACACCCGGTTGGTGTATACCGAACCATTTCATTTCATAGGTTATGATTGCCTTGGTTCCAAGGCTGATGCGTCTGCGCTTAGACTAGATTGTAGGTCTAGGTTAGAATTAGGTATAAAGTGGATTAGTGGAGTTTAAAGCCACAATATTAAAGACTAAGGCCCAACCTTCGGAGGTACTACGACGCATATTTAATTCCCCTCCAAAATCTAAGTACTCAACTTATACATCCACCATCCGGATTCGGCTTAGGCACCTGCAAGTGCAGGCCACCCACACCGAAGGGTTTGTGTGACACTTTTAGGCTCCCTCGGAGGGGGTGCCCAAAAACACCACAACAACCTACACACATAAACAAAAGTCACAAAAAAATTAAATTGACACTCACCCAAGCCAAACACCCATATGTAGACAAACGGGTCTCAAATGACTTAATTAGTCATAAACTATCCAACCATTCATGGAAAACCTCCGGTAAATCTGATGCACAAATCACACAAACACTAAAATTTCAATATGCATAATACATGGGAAACCGCCGCAAGAATATATTTTGGCCACTTACCCACCCAAACCCAAATTGCACATTGTGCCTGAACAACGAAATTTACACATGGCCACACCTACTATTCACATGTATGAACCAATACATAAAAGGACTCCGAAGAGCCCGCCACAACAAAGCGGTCCACCAAATAGTCCCACACACTTCAATCCAACAAGCATACTAGATTCTACACACTCACTAATGCAGGTAACCAAAGCTCACAACCACATGATAACACAATACCTGAGTGGTTATCACAACGTACCTGCTCCCCCGTCCCATGTATATGCATGGCTTGCCTTTGACTTAACATACTATGCATACTAGGGACCCCTATTGACAGTCACCCTCCCTTCAACCTGTCGTGTAAATAACGATCGTGTGTCACTGCAGCTCGAGTACCAACCACCACTAACAAATAACACTAAAACATAGCAAAACCACACATACACAACACGCCTTCACAGAGAAGGAAGAGAGTCAAAGACTACTATGAGCTCTAGTTCTCTCTTCAAATATGCACAAGTCAAGTTATCTCTCACTCCACCACGGGAGAATCCAAGAGTGTAAGTAAGGGGAGAAGAACTCAAGATTTCATTGCAAAATCATGCAACATTCACTCACACAAGCTCTCTCCACACACTCACTCACAAGGCTTGACTTGGCAAGAATGCCAAGCCAAGGAGGAGACTCCTCACCTAGGAGCATCTCCACCACTCCAAGGGTTTCATCCATCCATATCTAAATGGATGAAATCCCTCCGGATGCGGTGTGGCCACCGACGCCGCATACCGTGACAGCTGTCGTGTAAATAACAATCGTGTGTCACTGCAGCTCGAGTACCAACCACCACTAACAAATAACACTAAAACATAGCAAAGCCACACATACACAACACGCCTTCACATGCCCCCCTCAGCTGACTATGGCGCCCCGCCACGCAGCGAGGACCAATGCCAAAACAAAGGGTATGGATAATGAAGGATGGCTCCGCTACTAACTAAAGTGGTGAACCTCGTCCTAAGGAACTGTAGGCTGGGTGCAATGTGAGCCCCATCCTTAATCGCCTCTGATGTTTGGCCATCAGATTCCAAAGAATTAATTCCACCGCCTCGCGTTCGATAGCGTCCTTAAGCCACAACTCCTCATATTCCACTTGGGCAAGCAAAACACGATGAAAGCCACACAGGATCATGGAGTACGACTGGTAGAAGCACCAGGTACCGAAGATCCTCGACAGCGAGGACAACTCCACTGTCCAGATGGTAGAGAAGTCAAGGGTGGCCTCAAGCATGCCATGTGCCAACCACGTTGACACTGATCACACAAGAGCATAGTGGCCGCTCGTTTCTTCTCCCCGCACACGAAACATGGAAGGCCCTCTGGCACGACGGCCAGTTCAGGATGAACTGTACCCTCAATAGGTAGGTGACATGGGGCACAGTTTTTGGAATGTTCGCGACATTCTCTGCCATCCTTGCCTTCCAACAATAACAAACCACTCGGCAACAACTCCTTCACCCGAAGGATAGTACGCCTCGCCTTAACATCCAATGTTGTAGGCGCCTCACGTTGGAGATAAACATAATCCCCCTGCCGGAATCTCCGCAACTGAGGTCGGTAAGCACCACTGCGAATGCGTGCATAACGTAGTGTATCACGGTGCTGAGCAATGGACAAATTCTCCATGGCCATAGGCATGGCCCTTTGGAAGAATTGAGCCCGCTTCTGCAAACACTCTGCCCAAATGTTTGGGTCATCCAAGTCCATAGCAGGAGCTAGCTTTTCCCGAATAGAACTCGGGAGCATGGGCTCACGTCCATACAACAACTGATATGGGCTGTAGGACGCCAAAGAGGCCTGCCTACTAAATCGGTAGCCCATAGCAATCCAAGGCAACATAAGGTCCCAATCTCGATGGCTCCCCCGAAGTAATCCATACTTCCTCAAGCCACGCTTGGTTGTCTGAACAACCCGTTCAGCCAAGCCATCCGCCTCCGGATGATCCCGCGAGGTGGTGCGGTGATCTATAAGGGCCTTAGTGCATAACTCCTCAAAAGCACCGAGGAACTCCCTCCCTTGGTCCGTCAATACCTCAGCCGGTGCTCCAAAACGTACCAACACACGATCCAAAAAGGCTGCCGCGGCCAACTCGGCAGAGTTTTGGGGTAGAGCGACAAGCTCAATCTACTTGCTGAAATGCTCCACCATCACCAACACGTACTTTGCTCCACGTGGTGTGACAACCAACGGTCCTGCAAAGTCGAGTGACCAACGGTAGCCTAGTCCCATGATAGGTAAAGGCTGAAATTTGGGTGACAAGGTGTTGAAGCTAGACCTGACCCGGTCGCAAACTTCACACCTCCCGACATAAGCAGCAACCTGCTGATATATGCCGGTCCACCAATATTGGCTACGCAACATCGAATGTGTCCTGCGTACGCCAAAATGGCCAAGTTCCTCGTGCACTTGTCGCACTAAGGAGGCCCTCTGATCCGGTCTAGGAACAATCCGTCTTGTCCCATCCGACCACAATCGAAATAACAAACCGTTCTCCCAACAGAACCTTGTTATTCGATGTCCAATCCTATCCCTTTCCATCGCTGAGATGGACAAAGGAAAGGTTCCCTGCTGAAGCTTATGCAATACGGGAAGATCCTCCCAGATATCCGCAATAGCTTGAGGTCGATCAGTCTCATCATCCGAGCCATGTATCGGAACCTCAACAGCAGAGCTAGAAAATAAAGTGAGGTAGGCAGCTGCATGCCAACCTGGAACCGCCTCTCGATCACAATCCCCATGCCACCTGGCTCCGGTCAAGTCCTCGTCTGAAGGACTTGGATTGCATAAGAGTCCATCCGCATCCAGGTTGGTAACACCGGCACGGTGCACCACCTCAAAGTCGTACTCCTGGAGCAATAAAGCCCACCTGGTGAGCTTGCCAGTAAGCTTATCCGACTCCATGAGCCACCGTAAAGGCTGATGATCAGTCACCAAAGTGAAGCGCTGACCATAGAGATATGGTTGGAAATGAGCAATAGCCCATACCGCCGCCAAAGCTTCTCCCTCATAGGACGAATAATTGGCCTCCGCACTGTTATTGCTTCGCGAAGCATAAGCAACAACATACTCCAGACCAAAATCATCTTTCTGAGTGAGAACTGTTCCCAAACCCAATGAACTCCAGTCCGTATGCAACTGGAAAGATTTGGAAACATCAGGACGTCGAAGCACTGGAGCTGTACCCAGTCTCTGCTTCAATGTCTCAAATGCCTGCTGTTGCTCACGACCCCAAGTCCAAGGTTGGTCCTTGCTCGTGAGAATGGTCAGCGGCTTGGCAATCAAGCTAAAGTTCTTGACGAATCGCTGGTAGTAATTCGCCAAACCCAAGAACGCACGAAGTCTCGGCACATCGACCGGTGCCGGAATCTTCTGCAAGGCGTCCACCTTAGCTTGCTGCACCCCAAGACCTCCTAGAACAATCATATGACCTAGATATGCTAGTCGGTCATGGAAAAACTTGCACTTGCCATGGTGCAAGCGCAATCCCCACCGCTGTAACCGTTCAAAAACGGCTTGCAGATGCTTCACATGCTCCTGTGGTGTCCTGCTGAAGATGATCACATCGTCTATGTAACACCGAGCAAAGGGCAAGCCAGAGAGGACCTGGTCCATCACTCTCTGAAACTCAGCAGGTGCATTTTTTAGGCCAAATGGAAGAAACTTCCAATGGTAAAGTTGATCCTTCCCATCTTGATCAACTCCCCAGAATGCAGTTTTCACCCGATCTCCCACAAGTAATGGGAGTTGGTGATAGCCGGATCTCAAGTCCAAGGTGCTGAAGACTCGAGAAAATCCGATGGCATCGAACAATTCCTCCGGGATTGGCATGGGATACCGATCCGACTTGGTCTTCCGGTTAACTGGACGGTAATCCCCGCACATCCGCTTCTCCGTCCAATTGCCAAAGATATCCTTCTTCGATGGCATAACCGTAGCACAAGCATACTCCCCGTTGGAAAGTTCGATTAGACTTGCCGCCAAGAGCTCTCGGCAACGAGCTTGGACACCAATCCTCTCGGGAGCACTGAGCCTATAAGGTCTCCGAAAAATAGGATGGTCGTCCTCCAACTGAATGTGGATGGGTTTTCCTTTGTAGCCTTCAAGATCTTGAAGGCTAAAAGCAAAACACCTACTATACGAGCGAATGAATGCTCGTACCTTCCGTGTCTCAGCACCAGTGAGATGAGGGCCTAACTCCAATGGCCAATCATCAAACTTTGTGGTCTTCCTCTCCACCAAAGGAGAACCACCTGGTGCTGGCACGGACTCTAACTGCTACTCAGAGGAGGGGGCATTAACCATGCCCCCAACCTCGATGCCAACAGTCGAGTCTGGTCTCCTTTCATCACCACCAATATGTGATGATGAAGCCACCACCGGAGGCGAAGAAGCCAAAGCGGTATAAGCCCGTTGAGCTCGAAGCTCCTCCATCACCTGCTGCTCGAATCGAGAGATTCGTCGGCTTCTCCAACCATGGCCTCAATTCTCTCCTCCATGGATGTGGACCGCTGTGCCCCCTGACCAGAGTCCTCTGCCCCCAGAGACAATAACTGGTCACCAAGATGCCGTTGCAATGCAAGGCATAAACCAACAGTCCACACCATGGTGTTAAGATCCATAGCCCGGCCCAACACAAACCGCCGTTGGCCCTCAGAAAGGCCAGGAGCTGCTGTGGTTCCTGTCCGGAATCCCATAGCACGCTCAAGTTCGTCGGCAAAGGGTTCGCAATGGATTTTGGAGTGAGCATCCCACACCATACCGGATCCCTGATCGCGGAATGCGAATGACTGTGGGAAAGTCATAAAGGTGGGAAAGGCCCTCCGTGGTGCCCCCACTTTGTTGACCAATGCCAACGGGCGTAAATCATCTCAAACAACCGGCAAAGAGGTCCGGTTTGGATCCAAGATGTCATCCACCTTTTGATCCAAAGGTGGAGGCACTGCAGAAAATGCTGCAGCTAAGGTGGATAGCGGTGCGAGGTTGGTCCAAATCCACCGAGGCCGGTGGAAATAAGAACTGAGGCTCGCGGCATCCACAAAAATGGGATCTCCAAGATGTTGGCAAATATAATGTCGGCCTTCCAACACCTTGTCCCGAGAGTCCCCCAACAAAGGTACATTCTCGAATATGTACCCTGGAGTGAAAGGTTGGTGGGCAAACCACCACTGCATGAGCCGGATGAGGTCCTAGAAAAGGCTAGATCTGGGATCCTCTAAATCTCGGCCTGCTCCCGCACGTGAATGGCCCTGGCATGGCCATCCCGCAATGACTAAATCCACGGGACCCAACCTTCGTAAGTCTTCGTCACTGATAAGTGTAACATCACGAGGAAGACGTCCGAAGCACCCACGGATGGCAGTCGGGTGGAGCTGCTGTGGGTACAACACCATCAACTGATGTAAATGGTGACGCGCCAAACGAATAGACACATGACTGTTGTCGACATAGACGTACTGTCGAACGGTAAGGCCGGCCTCCAACACGGCCGCTAATCCTGTCCCGATGCCCCCAAACAGTTCCACCAAAGTGATCCCCTCGTCTGGCGGACGCCATAAAATGGGATGTGCCAACGCCGATGGGGCATCCGGTATGACCGGTGTCGTAGAACCGAGAGAGAGGACAATGTCCTCACACCTCCGGAATAACTCGGCGGAATCGCGCCAGGGAGGAAGAGGATCCTTGGGATGGCGCACCAATGCACCCTTAGGTGCTATATCCCGTGAATCGTCCGTACTCCCCATGAATGCCAATGATTCCTCCAACAATGCGGAACCATAAGGCAATGTATCCATAATAGCACCACATCCAAAAACCATGGATAATGGTGCTATGGTCGCAGCCGCCGCGAATGCCACAGGAATAAGTTCCCTGCGGCCGTCCCCAGCCGACCAACCTGGTCGGATCCAAGCCTCCTCAGTCCAGTTGTCCAAACCAAAACCAAGGGGGTATAGTGCTTGCTGACCAACTAAGATGTCGTAGTTGGTTGCATCTGTCACCGCACACCTAAGAAGAAGAGGTGCGGGTGGATCTCCAGGCTTCACTCGGAAGCTAAGCTGTAATGGCTCCCGAGTATAACCCGTGGCCCGCTCCACGTGGCCGATGGATGTGACAATGGTAAATGGACATGGAGCCAAGTCCTCAGCCGCCAACCCCAACTCTTGGGCAAGTCTCTTGCCGATCATAACCGGTTGTGCCCCTGAATCCATCATCACACAACGGGGAGCAACCCGAGTGGCATTGCCCCCAGTCCGACTGACCACCAAAATGCCGGTGTCATTCACCATACGCACGACACCGGGTTGAATTCCGCGGCGCTCACGAGCAGGTCGAGCGGCGACATCGGATAGATAAGCTGCTCCCGTGGATTCCGGTAAGTCATAAGAGATGGCCGGTCCTCTATCATCCGAGGTGTGTGCGTCAAAAGACGCAATGGTCTCCGCGGCAAGCCTCGCTCGCCGTTTGGCCACTTCCTCGGGATCTTCAGAGATAGGAATGTCCGTGGTGGCCTGAGCCACGGTCAAAGATGGTGCGGATGCCTTCCCTTCCAAAATTCTACATGCTAAGTGGAAAACCTTAGCAGGCTGGAATTCTGGTGACAAGAAGTCCATCGCTGTGAACAAAGGTGTGTGCAACACCTTCGATGCCAACGTGTGCACCATGTCGGTCGCCGGATTCGGAGCCTCAATGCTCGAATTGCGACCACTGACAGATTGGACAGCATCGGCCAAGCCAAAAGATAAAGGTAGCCGTGCCTGTCCAATCTGATCTGCGGGACCATTGTCCCGAGCTCGTAAGCTTGCCACAGATTCCCCTGTGGCCGGAGGTGTGGTTCGTGGCACGGTTTGAGCACGTGTCACGGCCGCCGAACTCATCACCTCCCCTGAAGCTCCGAACATATAGTAATCCAGAGTGGAAGAGCTAGCATGAGCTCCGGATGGAGCCGGTGGTTCCAAGATTTGGCCAGATGACGCCAAATTCTTGAACCTCTCCTCCAAGGCGCCAATCTTCGCCTCCAACGCCTTTTCCCGATCGGAAGAAGGACGTTTCTCTGGATGGAGAGCGAAACAGTTGTCCACCACGTGATTGTTCCGTCCGCAGTGAGAACACCTCAACTGTTTCGGTTGAGGCTTGACAGCCTCCTTCGCCGAATCATGCGCGGGAACAACTGCCTTGCATTTCGGCTTCTCCGCGGTTTGGGCCTTCTTTTGTATTGAAGGACAATCCTTCTTAGCATGGCCCAACCGCCCACAAGACCAACAATATAAGATCTTGTCCACCTCCGCCTCTGCCAATCCTGCAGCCGCAACCGACGTCTTCCGGGATTTGCTAGAATCCACTAGCAAGGACACCAAGTCAGTGGCATCGTGCTGACACAAAGCACGATCACACTGCTCCACAATGGCGAATGCCTCTGTAAGTATTGCCCGACCGCCATAATCCATGATGATCTTGGGCAGCGCTAAGTCAAGAAGACGTTTGTTAATCTTTGACAAAAACACCTTTACCAACTGACTCTCCGCGAAAACACCTCCAGATTCCCTGGCAAACCTCGCCAACCTCGTGTACATGGTACGAGGTGTGTCGTCCTTCTCCCACCTGAAGTCTTGGATCCGCTGCATCTGATCCCGACGGAAACCTCCATATTCCTCCTCCAAATGGAGTTGGAATTCGTGCAGAGGATCAAAAATTGGCGGAGCCCCTAAAGAGGCTAGTGCCGCCTAGGTAGCCTGAGCATACCGGGAGAGTGGAAGAATCGGGCTCGACGTACTCGCGGGTGTGGGCGCGGGAGCCTTATCTCTAGGCTCACCGGGGAAACTTCCCTCCACATCCACCACCACGACGCCCGCGGCTTGCTCCGGCTTCACCACAGGATCGGCCAATGAACTGGAAGCTGCGCCTTCCTTCAACGCGGATACCAACTCCACCCGAGTCTCCCAGTACCGCTCCACCTGGCGCAGCTCCATCCAATGGGCATCTCTCCACTGCTCATAAGTCTGGAGCGCCTCGTGCTCCAAATGCTGGGGCAGAAGCTCGAACGCATACCAGTCATTGAAACTGGTATTGCGTTGACGCTTCTCCCTCATCCACGTCCTGAACCGAATTTTCCAATCTTGCAGGGAAATGGTCCCCGCTCGACCGGAAAATCGGTCCCGGATGCCGCCTCGCGTCTCCTCCTCCATCTCGTCGAAGGATCCCACCCAAAGGACGGGAGACCAAGTGGCAGTCCCCCACGCCGAAGTAGGCTGAAAAGCCTCGTCGGGTGCTGCCACTGGTTCAACGTCCGAGAGGTCCGATAATCGGCCTTCCGATGCTGCCGGAGACGGAGAACGATAATGTCGACTCCGAGTTGTAACCATAAACCCGCAATGGGTCCGGTTACTAGAGCCAACAATCCAAACTGATACAGTATCAAGATAAAGGGTCAAAGAAAGGTAAAAGGCAACCTGCACCTACAAAATTACCAAATTTATGGTCTGCTGGTGATCAATCCAGCCTCATCATAAGGGAAAACAAGCACCGCCCACTTGGTGCACACACAAGGGTCCTGTTGGTCATTACTCCGACCTCACCCCCACAAAACCCTATCACAAACTAATACAACACAAAATGGAGCAATGCTGGAAACTTCCAGCACCACAGCTCGCCACGGGGGGAAGGTACCACCACAAAATATAGAAAACAATGCAAATACTACACTGGATCCTCTTCCCCAAACAACATTGAAGCAAAAATGGAAATTAACCGCGGCCAACCGGCACCCGCCTACGGTTGGTGGTCAAAAACAAGGGCCTCCTGTTGCCGGGAAAAGAAAATGACACATCTCTCATCTTCTCATTACACCCAAACATCTTTCCTCACAACAATGCCGGGAATATGTGTTGACAAACATAATTCGGCCTTAATATAATTTATTTTAGGCCGAACGGAAATTCCATATGCCACCCAATCTCCACTGGCACCCCCCTCGGAAATTTTGTGCAACACAACCCCTAAAAGAAATCCCAAGTACCTCAATGTGTCATAAGATTTTCGGGTTCTTATCGTTTTTTATTAATGAGAACAAAATCTCTTCCAAAATTTGTTTTCTCAACCCCAAGAAATTAACCTCTTAGAAAGAAAGGAAGAAACGAAGTTGGAAAGGAAACATAAAAAGAAATTAATTAATTAATTAATTAAAATAAAAAAGTCGACTTTTAATTAATTAATGCCCTAATTAATTAATTCCCTAATTAATTAATCACCTAATTAATTAATCACCTAATTAATTAATCACCTAATTAATTAATCACCTAATTAATTAATCACCTAATTAATTAATCACCTAATTAATTAATCACCTAATTAATTAATCACCTAATTAATTAATCACCTAATTAATTAATCACCTAATTAATTAATCACCTAATTAATTAATCACCTAATTAATTAATCACCTAATTAATTAATCACCTAATTAATTAATCACCTAATTAATTATTTACCTAATTAATAAAATAACAAATAAAAATAAAAATAAAAAAATAAAAAATTTGCAGCAGCCCTGCTGCTGCTGCAGGGTCTGGGGCCTGCAGCAGCGCAGGCTGCAGCTGGCCTGCCGCAGCCCGCCGGCCTGCAGTCTGGCCAGCCGCCAGCTTGCGCGGCCTGACGTCGCCTGCCGCAGCTCAGGGGTGCAGACAGAGCAGACCAGGGGCCGGAGCTGGCCTTGCTCCACCCCTCTTCTTCTTCTTTGAAATTTTTATTTTATTTGTTTTTTGGAATCAAATTTCTCCCCCCTCAAGGTCACAAATTTGATTTCAAAGTTCAATGTGGTAAATTGAAGCTTGAATGCGAGCAAATAACACGAAATTCCGTGGCATAATCAATGATTTCTCACCACATTTCCACTTGATGTGACATTCACAACAAAAATATTCTTCTTCTTGTTGCTTCAACAATCCGCGGCTTTCTCCGCTCCCACACTCCGGAACTTCGCCTTTGCTTGCCCCCACGCGCTCCCTGGCGTGTTATATCTCAAGAAGAAAGAAGAAAATAAGGAAAAATAAAAAAAATGAAGCATTCTTGCCAAGTGAGAAGGAAGAGAGTCAAAGACTACTATGAGCTCTAGTTCTCTCTTCAAATATGCACACAAGTCAAGTTATCTCTCACTCCACCACGGGAGAATCCAAGAGTGTAAGTAAGGGGAGAAGAACTCAAGATTCCATTGCAAAATCATGCAACATTCACTCACACAAGCTCTCTCCACACACTCACTCACAAGGCTTGACTTGGCAAGAATGCCAAGCCAAGGAGGAGACTCCTCACCTAGGAGCATCTCCACCACTCCAAGGGTTTCATCCATCCATATCTAAATGGATGAAATCCCTCCGGATGCGGTGTGGCCACCGACGCCGCATACCGTGACAAACCCCTCCCCACCTTACACAATACAATTCATCGAATTTACATAATGTCACAACAAATTCCCTACCGCCGCAACTTTGGAAAAAGTCAACAAATATAACTCACTCATCCAAACCCTTAAAGCAAAAGGTTGGAAAGTCAATCCCCTTATCACTATCACAACTAGCATAAGGGGCCCTATCCACGAACCATCAATGCAAGCACTTAAAAACCTCAATATACCTCCGCAAGCAATCAAAAAGCTCATTAAACACATGCATCAAATATCCATTAAATACCTCACCTATCTAGTCCTAAATAAGAGAAAACTCGACAACAAACATGCCCCCGTGGACTTGTCTTAGAGTGATAATACCCACTACATCCGCTTATAATACGTAAGAGAGCCCACCCTCCAAAAGGAAGGAACCAATTCTACCTTGAAGCTTGGTAAAACATGATCAGGGTTAGGATGAACATGCTCCTATTCACGTCACTGTACAAAAACAAGTAGGTACATTGACATGCAATGTCTGTTCATCATCTCCTTCCCCATTCCACTTAGGCTCAGGGAGTAAAGAGGACTTAATATGGTTAATAGGTGGACCATTGGTTAGTAATTTTAGTTTATGAGATCAATGTTTCTAGGGAGGGTATGGTAATTGGTTTTATTTTCTAATTTTCTTCTATTGAGGATAATGTGTGAGATATCGGATGGAGATTTGAGAGAGGTTGTCCATTCATTTACAAACTTCGGTATTAGGGGAGCAAGCACGGTCAAGTATATGGGAAAAATGCTCCAGTATACTAAATCCTTTTTTGGGGGGTCAAATGCCTAAAATAGTAGAAACATATTGTTTAAACTTGAATTTTTTTTTCATGCCAACCTCTATTGTTGTGTTAGGCACTAAAATATAGAATATCAAGATGGGATATTCAAAACTTATCATTAAACATGATGCTCAAAAGGTAATGGCTAAATTTGGTGTTGGATGTAGATTTCATGGCCTTAAATATTTTGAAGTTGGATGTTATTCATATTCCTTGAATTCATTATAAATCTGAGAGCACCATTACAAAAATTTATAGAAAACATCAATTTAATATAATTTTATCATATTTTAAACAAATTTTAGACAACTACGTGTTCAATATATCATGTAGCACCAAGTGTCAAATGAACCCCCTCTCTAGCTGCCACCCAATGACTACAAGACAATTAGTGTATGTCAATGTTCAATAGTGTGGTCCACACTAAATCATATGTTTACTACACTTGCTACAGGACACTACCTATCTACATGTGCTTTTAGGGTTCGTTTACACTACACCGTTTATGGTATTCATGTCACTTCCTATTTGAAATTACATTGTGCTATAACTTGATTAAACAAACCTCATCTCTTACCAACAAAGGTCAAATTTGTTGTCTAGACATTATAAAACACTACCATCTTTACATTGTAAATGACAATAAAATATTACTACGATGTGTAACTCCGAATAGTAAGTGACACTAAATGCTATAAACGGTGTAGTGACCATGGACCATGATCACCACTTTCCAAATTCCCTCATTGGTTGAAATAATAAATTCATCACATGGACAACTTGTCACTCATAACATTATTAAGTGCGTCAGTGTGTTCTCACGGCCCCCGGGAATATAAGCCGGGATGCCGTGAGTTAGCTCACATTCAGTCTAAATGTGAGCTAACTGACGGCATCCTGGTTTATATTCCCAAGGGCCACAAGAACACACTGACGCACTTAATAATGTTATGCTTTGTGCAAAAGATAAAAATAAACATCACACATGAGACATTGATTAACAAAGTCTATGACAAGGCTTTGGAGATACATTGTTATTTGATTGAGATGGAGCAATTAATGGTAGAAGGCATGAAGCACCTTCCTAGAAACACAACTACACACTAAACTCCATAATACCAACCTTCTTAATGTCACTCCTTCTTTTATATCTTGAAACCCAGGGAACGGATGTTCTCAATTTAAATCTCACTCCTTGTTGTGTCACATTTTCCTCCCATATAGCATGGGTTTTGACATCCATCAAAGAATTCAAACCACATGCTTGCACGCATCACGTTGTCATTATTGCAATGTTGACTTTGTGTTATTCCATAATTTCACATACTACACTAATTCTCTATTATCACACATCCATGTTAACACTACATACCTCCTTAATGTCATGTGCACTTTGGTTGCCACATGCATGATATTAAGGAGGTTAGAGACTTAGAGTAAACTATCAATGTTGACTTTATGTTATTCCATGATGTCACATGCTACACTAATTCTCTTTTATCACACATCCATGCTAACACTACATAACTCCTTAATATCATGTGCACTTTGGTTGCCACAAAGCGTGATATTACAGAGTTTAAAGTGTACGAGCCACAAGAAATAATGGGATGCATATCATATTTGATTCCTTCCCAAGTCATTGCACCAGGGCTAGATGCCCACCCCTTTGAGTTGGCCCCACCACTATTACCAAGGTGTGAAGGAGGTCTAGTAAAAACATGACCCCAATAGGTTTGTGGTTTATTCAACTCAAGTGGGGCCCTCAAGACTAATGCGGGGCTTTTGATGCTAATTTTGGCATTAAAAATTCAAACGCGCATCATCCCAAAGTGGGTTGACCAAGTCATAGTACAAATAATTTAAAGGCAATTTTGAGGATGAGAGGGAGCAAACGTTGTGAAAACACCATAGGATGTGGAACATCATATACATAATAAAATATTATTATATTATAGCATGGGATACATATTGGACTATAAATATAATATTTGGCTATTGGAAATAGGTATTTGAATATAATATATCGGTATGATATATCTACTTGATAGCAATCTAATATCTATCAACTATCTTGCTCACTCACACATCTTGATGATTCCGGCAGCAACAAACACTTGCTTAACTTCATCCCAACTGAGGGTAGGAGCGTGGATGAACGTGTCTTTCTTGTAATCCAATTTGCATAAGTAACGGAAGATGTAATAGAAGTGTTTGTAGTTTATGTACATGCCACGCTTTCCAATGGATGTGCCGTTCATGCTTCCATAATGGGACAAGTACAAGATGGAAAATTACAAAGTGTGATGTTATAAACTTTCTTGTTAGAAGCAGTCTTGGACAAAAGCGTGATAATAGCACCAAGTCCAAGGTAAGGAAGGAGGTTCACCCCGGTAATAATTCCAGTTACATTCCTTACACTCTCCCACTAATTGCGGTGATTTTCGGCGGGTGCCTTACAACTTCGACGAACTTGTATGCCATTCCAAAGATAAGGGATTCTTTCAGCATATGTTGGTCGAGGATGAGTCCACAAAACATGCTGAAATACCCTAGACAAAGAGAGAAGTCGTTGAAGGGAAATGGGCACGCTTGATTGTAGGCAGAACCCAACTTCTTCAAGCTCAATGACTTCAGTACGGGTAAGGTTGGTACTAGTAAGAACATGCCAAACTTCAGGGATTTCGGGTCATGTAAGAACATGGGAACGCTTAGGTCCCATGACACAACGCGATTTGGTCTAGACAAAACCAAAACTCCTCAATTTCAATTGTTGTGCCCTTATACTCACGCTTCTGTCCTTTGTAAGTAGGGGCAGTAGTGGGTTTCCCATGCCTAACAACCAACAACTTGCATTTGGCTTGTGTGTGTTTTTGAATGGTGTGATATCATTTCTTTGATTTGTGTAAGATTTTTGCTATGTGCCATTCCGATGTATCACAATCTGTTTCCATCATAGTTTGGATACTTTCATAATCATTGGATGATAACTCTATTAGAGGTTCTAGGGACTCACGTTTAATACCTTGGAGATTGATGAGGATAGTATTATTGGAACGGGCACTTGATGGAGACTTCACTTATACTGGATGTAACAATGGGTATTTAACACTAGATGTACGAGAAACGAGAATTAGTATTTCGGTCGAAGTTGCGAAGAGCTCTCGGAAGATACCGTAAACTTTATAGCGTCATGCATGAAGAAGCCAGTAGAAGCCTTCATGATCGTTGTATCTTGATTGGAAGATAGATTCTTTGAGAACACCAGAATCACCTGACACTTCTTCCTCTACGACAATAAAAGGAGGGGAGAATTCAAAACGGACATGAAAGACATCGGCATGCACATATACAAAGCCTGTAGCACCCAATGGTAAAACGAATTGGACCTCATGACCTATTGCAACAATAGTAGCCATAGGGAAAGGTTTAAAAAAACTAACAGAAAAATACAGACAAGCCACAAGAACACAAAGACATAAGAAGAAGCAAATGATTGTATTGGCGAATGGAAAGGTTATGAATATATCACTATATTCGTTAATTTGGGATTTTTTCGGCATTTTGAGACAGTTACAAATATAAGAACGTGGATAAAATCACACAAATATTGGAGAATGTTATA
The DNA here is from genome assembly GCA_964035585.1 of Polytrichum formosum. Classification (NCBI taxonomy): domain Eukaryota; kingdom Viridiplantae; phylum Streptophyta; class Polytrichopsida; order Polytrichales; family Polytrichaceae; genus Polytrichum; species Polytrichum formosum. Next base: position 43,041,774 of record OZ037941.1, read on the forward strand.
ACATGCAAATACTTTGAAGCGGGTGTACATATCAAAAACCCAATTAAGAACTCATATCAAGATGGTTTCGGTAGGACGACCCAAATATTAGACCAATGTTGTTGTGGTCCATACTCGGGGAGGTGACTATCGGAATTTTAGAAACCACGTGAGATAAAAAATAGGGTAAATTTAATTCGTTGAGGGTAAAATTTATAACTTTGTTAGATCTACCATAGCATTGGAAATATGTCCCCTACATGGTTATATGTAAAATAGGGTGGTGAATAATTCCTCCATTTTAGTATTCAGTAGAAAAAAATAGGGTTATAGATATTGGATCCCCCCAAAAGTGTGTAGTAGGATCAATAGAATAATTATGGGTTTGACTACCTGGATGAAGAAGTGTGTAGTTTCTGTCCAAATTTGAATGAAACGTGTTAGTATGGAGGGAAATGTTGTGGGATTTTTTTGGGGGAAGGAATGTTGTGACTTCTCAACGGCTCTTGGGTTTTGCAATAGAGCGATTTTAGGGTAAGGCTTGCTTAGGGTTTGGGCAAGCACGGTGGTGCCAAGACGGTGAAGCATTCGGGTAGGAGGTCTTGCGTTTACAACTTGTCTATACTAGCTTATACATTTTGTTATCTCCATGTTTATTGGTAACCCTTTAACTAATATCCAAGTGCTATTGGTTGTGTTTTGAATGGCACTTTGAATGGTTTAGGATTGGTATAACTAATTGAAACCAATTTAATGACAAGATGGATGGTATGGAATGTTTGTTGCTCACATAGTCGATTTTGCAATGCTATAGTATTCCGTCCACTATTTGGTACTTGTACAATTTATAAAAAAAATATGGTGCCAAAAATTAGTCTCTCTAAACAATTACAAATAAATATAGGGTGCTAAAAAATACGTCAAAGTAGCTTTATATCTACAAATAGGGAGGGAAAAAATATTGAGAGGTGCATAAATATCCCCCCATTAAATACCCCATTATCGCACGTGGTTACAAAACGTAAGGGGGTGTGATCCCCCCGAGGGTCCATATATTAATTTGAGACAAGAGAAAGTCTCAAATTAACAAATATAGTGATATATAAAGAATGAGAAATTAGAGGGGTTCAACCAAACGAAAAGAAATTGTATGATATTAAATATTATATAATATTTGGTATAGAAGAAAATATTGTAATATCATTTGAAAATAAAAGTTATGCAGCGTGAAGAGATATTAACAAAATATAATAGTTGTAATCAACACAGTACACGAAGTTACCTTTTATTTGCAAGTACTGGGCCAAACGAGGGGTGTGACATAGTTCGTATATTATGGAAGTTATTAATTTATGCAAGATTTACAATTGGCACTGACAACTATTATAAGTAACATTATTTCAACATACAGTATTACAAATGATAATATTACAATTGGCACCATTACAAATGGCAATATTACAAATAATACTATTAGAACTGGCAACTAGCAATATTACAATTGGTAATATTAGAACTAGTTTTATTAGAACTGACACTATCACAACTGACACTATTACAACTGGCAATATTAAAACTGACACTATTATAACTTACACTATTATAATTGGCAATATTAGAATTAACACTATTAGAACTGACACTAACAATTTATGATGCACGCTAATCCAATATGTGCATGTATACATGCATATAACTTAAGAATATTAAATAAACTAAGTGTAGCCGTTAACGGCTACACTTTTATAACTATTAGTCTTGCAATGAGGTGGGCTAGTGATGAAGACCATCATATAATATAAAAGTTCACAAACGGAAATGAACCAGTATAGAGAAATGTATGTGATTGAGAGTGGACGATGTAGTGGAGAGGGAAGCTAAATGTGTTTAGATGCACGAGAATGTTATTTGTCCATTGTTAGCAGTGGTAACTCCAGTGGAGGGTAGCAAAAAAAGAAGAAGGAGAAGTAGCTTTCATTTTTCAAGTAAGAGACAATTGTCAAGGGCTAGAATAAATAGACGTGTTCTTCAAATGATAGGAGTGGACCTATCAGATACAATAAATGTGGGAGTCCGAAAATCCACGGAAGAACGGATTGACTTCCGAACCGGGTTAATATCCGGATAATACCTTGAGATTGTTATTAAAGTAGGGTTTCCTAGGGTAGGTTAGTTGTTTTAGGAAATAAGGTTCTAGGCATCCGCCTTACGCATTAAAATGGTTAAAACGGATACTTTGGCCGGACCGGAAATTAGCCTGGGAAGACCGTTTGGGAACGGTCCAGTCCGGAGCGTCCGGACCGTTAAACGGTTACAACGGAATCCGAACGGTTACAAGGAGACGGTTGAGGAACCAGACCCGTTGGGAGAGAGGGAAAGTACTTAAACGAGTTTTTCTCCTTCTCCGGGCCATTTGCGCGAGCGGCATTGTTGAGAGAACGAGTGGTGAGTTGTTTTTTCGAGTCACCAGCAGTTGGCTTGCTGGGATTCTGTAGTGCTGAGCGGACAGAATTCCGGAGGGGAAGAATCCGGGTGTTGTTGAGAGTTTTGGGCCGCGTAGCAAAATGCCGGAAGCAAGAGAGGGAGATGAGAGGGAGCAGGTCCCCATTCCAGTGAAACCCGTATCACCGGCCGTCCCAACGAGAGAATCAGAGTTAAACGAGCTGGTAGAGGATCTTAGCCGGATGGGTTGTGAGGGATTGCTCTCCAAGCCCTGGAATCTCCGGGCGGAGGCCACTTTGCGGGAATTCTTGTTCGAGAGGGGCAACCAATGGTTTAGGACAGTTCGGCAGGATCCGGAAAAGTGGACATCAGAGGTATGGGCTGCAGTTTACGGATTTCCGCGAGGAAAGGGTGAGGGCTGGGCTAGCCGCAAGGACAATTTTTATTTAGGGAAATTCCGAACGGAGCCGGACCCAAAAGACGGATTCCATCCTGGGAATTGCCGGAATCACCGAGAGCGGAGAGTCATAGAATTCATTCTCCCCATCCTTAGTCCGGAAAAACCTAAACGCCTTAGCATCACCATGGCCAATACCCTGTTCGGAGCAATGTCTGGGGTCCGAGCTGTCAATTGGGGTCAATTAATTCAGGAATACGTAGAGAAGTCCATCCCCCACATTGGCCGGAAACCCTCCTATCTCTCTCCCTACATCCTCCATCTCTACCAGCACCAGGGCTGCATCAATGAAGCGGAAGATGATATGCTGATGATTGCAGAGGACGAGGTGGCGTACAGGATCGATCCGGAAGCAGGGGTTGCGGAAGCCGGAACAGAGGACTCTAGTGACACGGCGGTTCCGGAACCGCCTTCCGCTCCGTCCCCTCCAAAGGTCCGGAAGCCAGTCTCACCACCACCACGACAAGAAGCCGGAACCAGCCGGGAAGTGCCCTGGAGAGACATCGACCTCTCCACGTTTGAGTTTCCGGAATCCCCCTTCAAGCGCGTCCGGGGAGAGTTGACGGCACTCCAGGAACAGTACTTCCGGATGGAGCACATCATTCGAGGGGTGAGCCGGGCCTTGGACCACTGTGGATCCGGAAATATCCTCCGGGAGTTGGCCAAGCGGACGGACCGGAAACAGGTGGAGACCCTGGAGACGGAGAAGGCACAGCTCGCAGCACAGGTGGCTGCTATGACCCGGGAGCTCACCCAGAAGAGCGAGGAGATCCGGAAGCACCAGGCGGAGCAAGCAGTAGTCCTAAGCCGGGTCCGGGAGTTGGTGGGTCATCCGGGAGAGGTCGTCAACAAGGCGCACCTCTATGACCAGTTGATGGAGTCAGCGGATCCGTCTTCTGCCCGTCAAACACTTCAAATCCTGGTGAAGTACTCCCGCTCGATGAAGGACTTGCTCAAGGAAATCCAGAAGCTCCTGCCCTCAAACGGAACCCCCAGACGAGTACTTTATCCGGGCCCACCCGGATCGCCAACGGGCACCTTGTACGAAGTAGTAGGGGAGGTGGAGTTAGTTCAGGCCTCTCCAGCGGGTGCAGGACCCAGTCAACCAGCCGGAACTCCCCAGCCACCGGAATCCGGAAGATTTCCGGATCGGGAGAAGACCCCTGTTCCGCAACGGACACACTCCTCCCAGGTTCGACGGAAGAGCACAGAACGGTCGACCAGATCAGGATGAGGGCAATCACCGAATCCGGATCGGGGCAGGACATCGGCGCGGTCCAGAACACCGGAGAGGGCCAGGACTCCAGCACGGATGAGGACGCCGGATCGGACCAAGTCTCCGGATCGGGGTAAGGCACCCATGTCGCCGGCCGCTCCATCGCCTGCTCCGGAGTGCATGATCATGGAGCAGTGGGCGCCTGCACCCTCACGCGCAGTGTCCGCCAGGGGCCCCCGAGCGACCTCAGCTTCCACTGGCCGGAACAGGGAGCAGATCACTGGAGGCGACCCTTCAGCCGTCCAGCGCCCTCGGAAGGCAAAGAAGGCTTCCAGACCAGCGCGATCCGGATCGGGTGACGGATCGGAGGAGGATCCGTCCACTGCAGGTGATTCCGAGGAAGAGATCGCCCCTTCCCCAAACATGCGAAGGGTATTTACGAGGCTGCAAGAGCGTCGACTTTTGACCCCCGGGGGAGGCTCCTCCGCTGTCAGTGGGCCCGCGAGTCACACCAAGGACGAGACGGCTTCGAAGAAGCATCGCACCAGCTAGAGTAGGCTTAGGCATGCAGCTGTAGTTAGATCAGAATTAGGAAAAGCAAGAATAGGCAGATTTTGACTTTTTGGCAAACTTGTAATTCAAAATTCTGTCAGCGCAAAAAGCGGATCGAGATCCGGAATTTCCGCAAAGGGCGAAGTTCCGGATTTCTCACAGTTAGGGGTTTTCTGAGGGCGGCCAACTTCGCCGCCACCATCAGTTAGGGATTACAGCCTCTACTTAAGGCTGAATAAGGGGCAGGAGAAGGGTTCCCTTCTCCATTGTTGTATTTTGTTGCTCCCCACTCAATAAAGCTCTAGCTCTCAATCTATTCTGACTTGTTTTGTGCACGGACTATTAGGAGAATGTTGCAGATCTAGAGGGAATGAATGAGCAGGAAATACGGATAGAACAAAGGAGAGGAAACCCGGATCAGATCCGACTGCAGTACTACGGATCCTTTCTGAGTGTAGTGGGAAGGAAACCTCATTATTCCGGATGTCTGGGTAACGCCCATGTGAGATAGCCGTCGTTAGGACTGGGTAAGATCAGGGAGGTGCCGGACTTACGCCATCCGACCTTCTGAAGAGGTCTCACTGTCCTTGGGCGGGACAATCCGGAAAGTGGTACGGATCGCCCAGTTATCTCAGACTTAGTAGAGCCTAAGTTCGCTGTAGCCGGATCGGTTTGTCGGAAGGAGGAGAGAAACCGGAACAGTTAGGATTCCGGTCCGGAGGATCTCTCCGGCGTGTAGTGGGAAGGAAACCTCATTATTCCGGATGTCTGGGTAACGCCCATGTGAGATAGCCGTTGTTAGGACTGGGTAAGATCAGGGAGGTGCCGGACTTACGCCATCCGACCTTCTGAAGAGGTCTCACTGTCCTTGGGCGGGACAATCCGGAAAGTGGCACGGATCGCCCAGTTATCCCGGATTGACAGATCTCCGGACAAATCTTGACCTTTCTGTCGTTGTAGTTCCGGTTCACCATCCGGGTTCTCTGTGTGACCTGCCAGGAAAGATTAGGCCGATCCGGACTGGTTGTGAGAGAATCCGGATTCTGACCATACAGGGACGTCTTCGCCGGATGAACCAAATCATCATTGGAGGTAGGATATAGGTAGGTAGATATTGAGGAGAAAGGCATGTAGGAGTAAGACTTAAGTGTAGAGGTTCAATCCGGAAGGCAAGTCCCGGGATAAGGACTTCCTAAGGACCATCCGGATCCGGAAAGCCGATCCGGCCGGTGGTCGATTTTCGAGCAGGAAAAGAGGGTCCTTGACATCCTGCACTTCACAGAATCCCTGGACGATACTCGGATCATCCGGACAGACCGGATTAGGCACTGAAAAGCGCCTATCCGGAACTTTTGGTGTCCGTGTGCTCCCACAATAAGAAATTTGACTTACAAAGACATTGTAGCATATGAAACCATAAAGAAAGATGTCTTCAAACATGAAACCACTATATGTGAAGCTTAACCACATATTGTATCTGGATGCAATGAAGAGGATTGTCTCAACCCTTGCTAGCTCCCTTTAATTATCTTGGTTATTTTTCCAACTCTAGCAAGGGTCATGAACGCTAATCCTTCGCATTCCGCCATGAGAATGGTTAGTTCCCCATACCGTGGACCTTAAAATTTATAAGAGGGGGACCAACCCTCCTACACTTTCATTCAAGACTCATCCCTTAATCGATAATCAATTCTTAGATGTGGACTTCTATCCATAGAAGTCCAATCTTATGTTGATTATCGCGTTGCCGAAACAACACTACAACAACCCGAACCATACTAGGCAACTATGCCCCCATGTTGGACCAATGCCCGTGGAGGCCGTGTCGTTCGGCCTCGGGTGGGTTCGGCCACACCAGCTCATCCATATAAGCCTCTAGGACTTTAGGCAGGGCCCCTACCCCACCGTCAAGTAACCTTTTGTCTCTCTCCCAACACTTGGGGCCAAATAGACATTTTCCCTCAACTGCTGGGGCTGGCAGCCCCCAGTAGCTTCATAACTCAGTAACTTCTTTATATGATTTCTGATGTTAATAATTGACCATTCCATCGTCATCTACATTTCACGTAGATGCTGATGGATTACTCACTTGCCCCATTTGGACAAGTATTGAGGAAGTTATGCTTGTTCAAAGCTTCGCAGTCCCGGGAGACATTCCCAGGCCACTGTTGTACAAGGGCGCTGTCCCGGGACAGCGCCCCATTCAAATTGTCATATCTCTTAGCTCATACCTCCGATTGAGGTATTCCTAAGCATTATAGAATTTGCACACCATAAGCTATATATAGCTTATGGCCTCACCATCGTGCCTCCTAGTCTCCGTGGGTGGGAGGCGTTCCCAACGTCCGGGGCCCTCACCCACACTATGATCACTTGGGTCCTCTCACCAACGGCGTCACAAGTCCCGGGTGTCACTCCGGGGTCCCCCTTGTGCCCATGGTATTTCGGGCACTCCTCATGGAGAGGTACGCGACAAAGGATGGAGAGGAGAAAGATGATGCCTAAGATATCGACGGAGAGAAAACGACACAATATAAAGAGGAGGAACAACCATCTGAGCCGGAGATGGAGGCAGGAAGTACGAACGAAATGGTAAGAGAATAATCCTGAAATAAAAATAAATTTGAAAGTATATGATGTACATCGTATTGTACATTCCAACAATATAATTCCAACAATATATAGCACAAAGAAAAATGATTATATTTTGTGTGTTTTAGAGCCAAAAAAAATCGCAACATCTTAGAATCTGACCCGAAAACTTCAAAAGTTGAAGATTTTTGAAGGAAATCTAACCATATTAATTTCAAAAGAGTTTGGTGATTTATGTAAAATTAAAATTATATCCAAACATTCCGAAAAAAATTGGAGTGAACATAAAGGAAATAGTGTATACACACAATTTTTTTCGGAAATAAATATGAAAATTTGAAAAATGTATAGCAATCAAGGTGCATTTTTTTCCTTCTCTTCCAAAAGGGTAGTTGTTAACGGCCATCCTTTTTTCATGTCACTTTGTTTTACATATGTAGTCTCTTCCACACATAAACATTTATTTTGACAAAAAAATTTGTCTTCCAAAAAGATGGCCGTTAACCATATTAATTTCAGTAGAGTTTGGCGATTTATGTAAAATTAAAATTATGTCTAAACATTCCAAAAAAAATTGGAGTGAATATAAAGGATATAATGTATAGATACAAATGTTTTTAAAAATAAATATATAAATCTGAAAAATTTATATCGATCAAGGTAGCACTTCATTTTTTTTCTTTTTCTTCCAAAAGGGTAGACGTTAACGGCCACCATTTTTTCATGTCACTTTGTATTACATATGTGGTTTCTTCTACACATAAACACTCACTTTTACAAAAAAATGTGTCTTCAAGAAAGGTGGCCGTTAACGGCCATCCTTTTTTTTGTCACTTTGTTTTACATATGTGATTTTCTCCACATATAAACACTCACTTCTACTGTCTTCTAAAAAGATGGTTGTTAACGGCCACCTTTTTTTCATGTTACTTTGTTTTACATATGTGGTTCCTCCACATATAAACACTCACTTCCACACAAAAAAATTTCTTCTAAAAGGGTGGCCGTTAACGGCCACCCTTTTTTCATATCACTTTATTTTATATATGTGGTTTTTTCCACATATAAACGCTCACTTTCACAAAGATATTTGTCTTCCATAAGGGTGGCCGTTAACCATATTAATTTCAGTAGAGTTTGGCGATTTATGTAAAATTAAAATTATGTCAAAAATTCCAAAAAAAATTAGAGTGATTGTAAAGGATATAATGTATAGATAAATTATTTTTTAAAATTAAATATGAAAAATTGAAAAATTTATAGCGATCAAGGTGCAATTCATTTTTTTTCTCTTCCAAAAGGGTAGCCATTAACGGCCACCCTTTTTTATTCCAATTTTTGTGTTCTAGTTTAGGGCGGTTGTTGACAACCTCTCCTTCTAAGGTTTCAGTCTCCATTTAACAACATGATTTCTTTGAAATAAAATCACACAAATGAATCATTTTCTTTCCTTCCAAGGGAATGGCCGTTAATGACCATTTTTTTTTCCATTTCAATTTATTTTACATATTTGATTTTATTCTACATATAAACACTCACTCTCATAAAAAAATTTCATTGCATACGGGTGGCCGTTAACGGCCACCCTTTTTTCATTTCACTTTGTTTTGCATATATGGTTTCTTCCACACTCGGGGGGGGCAGTGTGCTAAAAAGTTAAGGATATAGGTGCGAACAACCACTATTTTATAGGGGGGTATTACTTCCAATTCTTTTTTTTTCACATGCTATCATTATGTCAATTTCTACTTTAGGTTAATAGAAAAATGGCTTGCATTACTTATAATTCCAAATTACCTATTATTCCATACCCTATAGTACTTTAAAGATGTCCAATGCCATTTTTGATACCCTATATTACTCTTAAGTCCATTTATAATTTTTAGCCCCATGTTTTTAAAATACCCTATCATTTGTTCGCACGTATATTGCTACTCCACCAATGACTACCCCCCCCCGAGCTTCCACATGTACACAGTCACTTATTCATTTTTTTCTCTTCTTAAGGGTGGCCGTTAACGGCTACCTTTTTTTCATTTCATTTTGTTTTGCATATGTGGTTTCTTCCACATGTACACAGTCACTTATTCATTTTTTCTTCTTCTTAAGGGTGGCCGTTAACGGCTACCATTTTCTCATTTCATTTTTTTTGCATATGTGGTTTCTTTCACATTTACACACTCACTTTCATAAAAAAAAATTCCTTCAATAGAAGTGGCCGTTAATGGTTACTTTTTTTTCATTTCTAATTTTTTTTGCATATATAATTTATTTTACATGTAAACATTATTATTCATCATTTTTGTTGTCCTTATTTGCATTTCAATTTACTTTGGATATGTACTATCTTTCACATCCGAACACTAACATTCATCATTTTTTCTCCTTCTATAAGGGTGGCCGTTAACGGCCATTATTTGTAGATTTCATTATGCTTTGTATATGTGATTTCTTACACATGTATACACTTACTTCAATGTTTTTTTCTTCCATAAGGATGTCTCTTAACGGCCACTCTATTTTGCTTTTAGTTGTACTTTGCATATATTATTTTTTCATATGTAAACACTCTTATTAATTTTTTTTTTCTCTTTTCATATGGGTGGCATTTTTTATGCTTCAGATACGGAATTTCTACCTCTTTTTTAAGATCAATTGGAGTTGCAATTGCATGCATTTAAAAAAAAGTTATCAATATTTTTTTCCGTCTTGAACGGTTGAGGTATCCACCAAGGGCAAAATCAAAATTCAATATTCCACTATGTCGAATGGTTCCATTGCCAGTTATTAGGCCTTTCTTGAAAAATGATGTTATGAACCTCGTAGCACATTTTGTTGCTTGTGGTTATATGGAAGGCAATGGGGTTTTTTACGTAGCCTTGGAGAACAATAAGGACAATACAGTAGATGTTACTGATATTATAATTAAATCATGGAGTGACAACTGGGTGCGGGCAAATGCTTCCTATGAGAAAATATTGCAAAATGATGAGGAGCTCAAAGTTTTCTCTGGCAAAATGTTCATGGTTTGGGATGGCAACTACCATTTGCAAGCATGGTTGCCCATTATTAATTGAGACCACATACATGATTCTACTTAACATTATGTTGTTGAAAGTATTATTTTGGACGTCAATGGAGATATTGCAACTATGTTGGTAGCCTTGCATGAAGTCAATTGGTAATTCCTTCATTTTTCTTTTTTTGTTTGTTCTTTTTATTTGGCTTCTTGTTTTTTAAGTTTATTTTTCTATTGGATGTTCATTTTCCATATCTTATCATTGTTTGTTTTATTTTGTCATGAGGAACCAAAAATCCCATGTTTCTACAAATCTTGTTCATAAGCTTTTCCACATTCAAAGCATTGCTAGGCAACCACTTTCATATTTTGAAAAACTTGTCTCCAAAGAAGACCTTCCTATTGCTGATGCCAAACAAAAATCCAAACATAGAACTTGGTTCACTTTGGCTGTTGAGGCTCTTAATGGATTTCTATACTAAGATATTTTCTCTAAAATATCAATTTCCCTTGCATATTTTTCCCACTTCTTGTATATTTCCTTCGTTCTTGTTGTTCATTTGGATTTCTACTATCATATTTTTTATTGCATCTCATTTTTTATTATGTGCGATTTTTTATATTCTTATATGTTTTTTTCATGGTGTAGCAAGAGTTGGGGGATGTTGTTGTTATTGCTCAAAGGAAATTTTATGAGAAGTACCCGGATCATGCGCATTGGACTTTAAGTGCAGTTGATGAATGAGTTTCCAAAGCTGTTGATAGGGTGATATTGACTTCCCATTCGGAATTGAAAAGACAACTTCCCATTGCAGATCCTAAACATACTCCTCTATTCTTAGAGCATGTGAAGTTTCATTATGAAACTCACGATGAAAGTCTTGAGATGACTCAAGAAAAACTTTGGATGTTGGCAACTTCAGCTATGGATACTTCTATGAAGATTAAGTGGCTTGAGAGGTGAAACGGCTCACCTGCTCTTTGTGAGGCTCTCAAATTTCCGAAACCGAAATTCAATGATATAGATTTTCCTAAGTGGCTTCATAAAACTACTTGGTGAGCTCAGGTGATTATTTCTTTTTCTTTTTCCTTTTGGTTCATTCATTTTTTTTCTTTGCTTCTTATTCCTTTCATTTTTTTTCAATCATTGAAAAATACTGATCTTTATTTTCTATATGGCAGTTGGCTATTGAGACCAAGAAGCTCTTTGATGCTACTGTGGCTAATCTAGATGTGCCCATCAACTATCTTCCAGATGGTATGGACCCTTTGCCCATTATTTTTGATTATGTGGAGACAATGCGCATATCGTTGTGGGATACTGTATTTTTTCGTGAATTTGCTATAGATAAAGGAGTTCACAAAAACCATAACATTGACAAGCAACTCAACTTCAAACCAACCATGCGAAGGGTGTTTTACAGGTACTTCAAATATGTCATATTCTCTACTAAAACCATTTCCAAATCTCTCACTTTTTTTGCTAACTATTTTGACATCGAAAGTGCAAAGTGCATGTTCACATAAGGGATCATGAAATCTTGGGATCCTATGCATTTTGAAAAATGTGGGTGGTATTTGGATTGTCCTCTTAAAACACCTCCCACTTTTGATATTGCCCTTCGAGATTCCATTCAACCCGCCCTCAAGGGTGCAAAGGTATTTCAAAGGCATTCACACTCATCGCTTCATCATTCTAAGGCATTATTCATATTTTAGTGCTTGCAATGGTTGCAGACTTTGCCTCTAACCCAATTTATATCCAACCTTTATGTTTACAACCCGATTTATGTCTACAACCCACTTTTGTTGTTCTTTGTGTTTTGGACTTTGTAAATGTCACCCTTATGATGATGTTATGATGTATTCAAATTTTACATTGATGTGTATTGTAGTGAGACATCCTAACATGCTACACCTATTTTCAACATGAGTTCGCTTACATATTATATCCAATTACATTATTATTATCTCAACATTTGAACATATATTAGTTCATTTTTTGGTACAAAATTGGCATAGCAACATTTTCTTTTGTTATTCATTTGGACTATAGACCCTTACATGTATTTCCACGGTCATAGGTCCCCAACGGATTTACAAACCATAATCAAGAAAAAATTGAAGGCTCACAGGCTCACATACTAGCATCCTTGGCTTGGGAGGTGTTTTGGCAAGGCTTGGACGTGACTAGCGGCGAACTAGTTAATGGAGCAAGGAACGAGTGCGAAAACCCATTAACACTCATCACTATCAACAACCTACCCACATTTTTCCTCTTCATATAAGAAACAAAAATTCCAAAAGATAAATCCACAAGATACATCGATACACAATTCTCATCATACAAAATCATACATGTAGAGCTCGACTACCTCCACTTGTTCCTAGAGTTGACTGTAGTGACTTAGAGCGTCGTCCGGATTAAGATGACTAAACTACCTAATCTCCTTGTCGTTTGTTGTTGTTTTCCTTTGGTTCTGAAGATGGCTTCTTTCGCTATGGTGTCTTAGTTCTTCTTTTAAAAACTCCTCTTGTAATGAACCATTTTTTTGATGATATCTCTTCAAGAAGTCGCATCCAACTAAAGGTTGCTCCTAATCTATTAACTTGATTGTTTGTATCTTTCTTCATAATGTTGTAACTTCTTCATATGCCGCAATTGTCTCTTTAAGCTCAATTGTTACTTCTAAGCATTGATCTAAATCTTGTTAACTTCCTCTCGTGCGTCATAGTGTTGTAACTTCTTCATGTGCTACAGTTATCTTATAAGCTCAAGTGTTACTTCTAAGCATTGATCTAGTTCATGTCAACTTCTCCTCGTATGTTGTAGTGTTGTAATGTCTTCATGTGCTGCAGTTGTCTCTTTTTCTTCAAGTAGCTAAGTATCTTAAGTAACCATGTTGCCAAGTAGCCCAGTAATCGAAGTATCCAAATAACTCTCTTATAAGTTAACCAAGTGATCAAGTAGCCCAGTAATCCAAGTATCCAAGTAATTCTCTTATAAACTAACCAAATGATCAAGTAGCCAAGTAACCGAGTAACCAAGTAACCAAGTTGCTAAGTAACCAAATAACAAATTAACTTTTCCTCCAAACCGCTAAGTAGCCAAGTAACCAAGTAACCAATCTATTTTTAGCATGTCTTTGAATTCTATGAAGGTTCAACTGTATTTGACCACAATCTATTTCTAGAACAAAAATAATACAATAAACAATTTTGTCAATATGATCATATACTCAATTTTATCATATTAAAGATTACCTCATACCACCTTGTATATTCATACCACTTGTTGTATTTGATTTCCTTAGGCAATCAATCACAATTTTGAGCCTTAGATAACGTAGGTTCAAGAATCATTATAGAATGAAGAATGATAGCATAATGAAATAGATATGCAAGGAATTACTTATGATTTGGTTCATGTTAAGAACTTGATGCCTCTAGACTCATAGCGACATTGATTTAGGGAGATACGTGTATTCAATTATCAACATCCTTGCATGCAACCTCATACATTCTTATTCCGATATCCTTTAATTTTCTCTTCCTCTCAATAATTTCCTTAGTGTCTCTAATCTTTTCCTCCCTATTGCAATCAGTGAACTCTAAATTTTCATGAGTCTCTCAAGTGTCCAACTCCAATCACCAACTTTGTAATGCAACTATTCTTACCTCATGTGAGCTTCTATGATCTCTCATTACACAATTGATTTTCAACACTTACAAATTCTTTCACTTCTTGTAAGTTCTATAATAATTTCTTAATCGCACTCAACTTCCAACTCATGTGATTATCTCACCTCATGTGAGTTCCTATTCATAGCACTCGTCAAATCTCTTAATCCAATTTAACTTGATGATGTCTATGCTATCAATCACTTTGCCTCTACCTTGAATAACTAAGAAGGAGGTTTGAGCTTGAAGCTCTTATGTTCATGATGCTAAAGATACAAAGAACCTAGGTCTCGTGTAGCCTATTGTCATGAATAAGGTATGCTAATACTAATCCTAATTCTATAAATAGTGGAAAATGACGCCTCACATGTGCCACCCGCCTAGATGTCTATATCTTCTGTTTCTTCCAAGTAGATGAGTAATGCTCTTTAAAAATCCTCAAAAAGAGAACATATCCCCTCAACCTTCTTTTACATCCATAGTGTGGTAGATTATGTCCTAGGATCTACCTAGTACCATCTAGGTACAGAGAAGGTTTTAAGAGTAGTCCAAGAAGTTGTTTCTTGGCTCTTATTATTTTCCATGTCCAGTTTCCTCACCTATGTGGCCAAAATGGTATTAATCACATGAAGTACACTAATCCTAAGTGGCTTGCGGATTACCCAAGTGGCACTAAAGTTAACTAATCAAAAATTGAACTTACTTAACCCAAAATGATCTACTGGTCTTAAGTGGCCTCCTAAGTGATTATTAGTCTAATTTGATTTACTAATTGTAGATATGGTTAACTAGTTGCAAATGGCTTCTTAATCCCGTGCTAGGCTAGATGTCTAGGTTAGAACTAGGTATGAAATGGATTAGTGGATTTTAGAGCCACAATAGTCAAAACTAAGGCCCAACCTCTAGAGGTACTACAATGCAAATTCAATCCCCCTCCAAAAATCTAAGCACTCACCTTATACACCTACCATCGGGGTTCGGCTTGGGCACCTGCAAGTGCATGCCACCCTCACCGAAGGGCTTGTGTGACACTTTTAGGCTCCCTCAGAGGGGGGTGGCCCAAAAGCGCCACAAGATGAGATCTATAAATTTAGGGGAACAAAGTTAAAGTTTATGTGCTAGCAGCTTGTGATTGATTGCCCTCATAAGAGTTTTAACAATTGTCATAACCAAGGAGTAGCATTGAGATGAGCGGTATGGGTTAACCTATAGATCAACTATATGTAACCCTAAAATTTACGTTTTGAAATTTGTAGCAATTTTTATGTTCATAAATTAAAAAAATTTGCATTATCCTTAGAATTTGTTTCTCTTCACAAGATAAATAATTCCATGCTTATACTTGTCCTAAACAATTGCAAGCTCTGTTATTTTATCTGTCATAGATGCCTCAACCTTAGGGCAACTTCACACACAAGGCTGAAGGCCCCTAACCATGGCAATGTAAGAGCTCTCATTGGTCGAAAAGGCGGAGACCGTCCAAGTTCACTTCACACTAGGAGGTGAAGGCCTAAAGGCCCAAAGAAAAGTTCGTGGATGAAAAGTCTACATGGAGTCCTACATGGCAGGTTGTGGATAAGGGTGCATGGTCTACCGGAATTTGCGTTAGGCCCACCTCCAAGAGGTGGGCCTGACGAAAATTCCGGGAGACCATGACTTTTTTAATATATTTTTCCAGCAGGACAGATTTTAGGACAGATTTCAGGGTAGATTTCAAGGAAGATTCCAGAATAGATTCCAGGACAGATTCCAGGACATACAAACACCACCAAGTAATTCTCTTAAATTGATAAAGTTTGAGACATATTATATTAAACCAAATCCTCCCCTCTTTTTCCGCCAACAAAATATGCAATGGTCCTACAACATGGTCCATTCTCACTTCACACTATGCTTGAGGGTCCGTGACTACATAAAACGGCTTTCCCAACACCCATGGTATGGCCTTTGGATGAGAGTCAAGGGTCCTCACCATTACAAGGTCACGGCTCTTGACTCATGTGTGAAGTGGCCCTTAGTCCCTCCACCTTTCCACATTTGTTTTTTCTTCCTTTTGTCAGAATTTTGTTTTGATATGTGGGCCTTTTATTTGGAAATTTCTATTTTTTTTTTGTAGGCAAGAATGGTGGGGCGATGGCCTCACCACCACCACCACCACCACCACCACATCTTCCGTTGTATATAAATTGGTCATGTTAGAAACGGGGGATGATAAACCTCCCCCTACAAGCTTTTTGGGGGAGGTAGATACGGGCAAGGGCATTCCCCAAAAAGAAATCGAGATTTTCTAGACCCGACCCGAAAACTTCTGCCCGCCTTGCCCTACTTTGAAAAAACCATTGCCCTTGCATTTTTGAAGGCCACTTATCCACATATCCCATATTGAATGCACTTCACCTTCAAGGTCCAAAATCCAATATATATATATATATATATATATATATATGTGTGTGTGTGTGTGTGTGTGTTTCCAATTAGTAAAGAAGCAATTGACTAGGATTTCATTCCAGAAGTGAAAGTGTAAATAAAGCATGTAATTAACTCGGAAGTCACAAACATTACAAAATCCTCATTAGCATTGATGTTATAACTTTTGTGACTTACCATTTGAAGGGGTCTTTGTCATTCTAAAATGAAACTTAAGTTAGTGTGTTGATTTTAGTATGTATATTGATAGTAGCTTAGGCCTTCTACTTTCACAAGTATTCATACGCATTCAAACTAATTAAGTGTAATTAAGCCTAATTACCTAAGCTACTATAAAATATACATATAAAAATCAACACACTAATTTAGGTTTCATTTTAGAATGACAAAGACCCCTCAAATGATAAGTCACAAAAGTTATAACATCAATGCTAAAGAGGATTTTGTAATGTTTTTGACTTCCGAGTTAATAACATGCTTTATTGACACTTTCATTTCCGGAATGAAATCCCAGTCAATTGCTTCTTTACTAGTTGGAAGTACACACTTATATATATATGATTCGTTGGTCCCAGAATCTGCCTGAGAAAAGTGACACGAATTCCACGCTCGTGTACATAGCCCATCATCTGTCAAGCTTTTAAAGCTTTCCAAGATATCGAATGATGTTGAGGGATGATGTTGCTGGAGACGTGGGTAAATCCAGCCCATGTAGTTTTCTATGTCGCAGCGACCTCGTGCACACAACATATAAGCTCATGCTCTATATATTGAAGATCCTGACCGAATTACATCATTTCCTTGGCACGACTTAGAACCAATGTAGCTTACTTCGCGTTCGGAAATAGATAGTATACTTCTCTGAGTCATTTGTGTGAGGATTGACTCATCTTTGGCAGAACTACTTCACAGGTGGTGAGTTTTGATGGAAGAAGACTTGCAAGGCCGACACGATAGTCACTTGATGGTCCAAGATGGCACGTATTCTTCTGGCTCCGACAGAATTTCAATCCTGTCAAGAGCTGGGATGAATTTGTGGGTGCAGCGATCTGGGAGTGACATTCAGACCCTAGCCATTTCCGCATTGATGCCTATAATATTGATGCTGATAGTAATGATTGTGCATTGGCATTTTCTTGAGCGGAAGAGAAGGGAACTGCTTCCCCCGGGACCTCGGCCGTATCCCATTGTGGGTAATATTTTTGACATGGCTGGGAGGGACGGGCTCCCGCATCGAGCCCTTCGTTCGCTGGCGGCCAAGTTTGGGGGCCTCATGTATC
The DNA here is from genome assembly GCA_964035585.1 of Polytrichum formosum. NCBI lineage: Eukaryota > Viridiplantae > Streptophyta > Polytrichopsida > Polytrichales > Polytrichaceae > Polytrichum > Polytrichum formosum. The sequence goes on from OZ037941.1 coordinate 43,059,419, forward strand.
TTCGCTTGGGTACAACCTTGCAATCTCAATAGACTTCTTCTCGGGCTAGGATCCATTTAAATGCAATTGTTTTTATAAAATTAAAATAATGATGATTGTGATGATGCGATGTGTCATGCAGTTGTTGGTGAGAACCAATGTTGGTCAAGTATTGTTTTTTGTATGATACCTTTCAGGTATCATAACATTATTTAGTTGGTATCAATTGTTCCATTCTAATAATATTTAGTGACAATGCTTCACTTGAATCTCATTCATTTTTCAGGTTGAATCTACTTATTCACAAGCATCTGTAAGGTATAATTCTAGCACCTTACATGACATTCATGGCCCCACCCAACCTGGTCACTCAGCTGAATAATGTTATTTTCTATGATGACGATTTCTCATTTTTATTTTTTATTTTTATACCAAGTAGGGTGTGGGTATTGGACGGTATATTCATTTTCGATACCAATTTGGGTCTATATACCGTGCAAGAACCTTTATATTTGGGGGGGGGGGAGGGAATCATTTCGCTATCGAAATGGTTGAGATTGGTATTCACTACAAGGACAACGGGTTGTTGCCATTGGTTTTGTGCCACTACATGGTAGATTTTCGATATCGAACTCTTAGATACTAATAGATTTGGATACTCAAAATCTACCTTGTAGAGGCAAAGAACTAGTAGCAACAACCCTTGATAACTCGGGTATACAAAAATTCTCTCACCTTGAGATACCCACCAAATATCGATATTTGATTGGTACTAGAATTTTGGTTCCCACTGATAAGTTTTTTGATATCATCATTGATGTTGATCACTAATACATGCATTCACCTATACACCAAACCAATATTGGTTACAATGCGTGCAAAAGGTCATATGTGGCATGAAAAGAAATAAATTCAGTTTGGGCAAGCAAATTAAAGTGCCTATTAAACTCAGGCTATTGAACTCATAAGGTCCAAACACTTCAGGTATAGTTCTCAAAAGGGGACAAATGAGTTCTCATTTGTGGTTTCACTCAATGTCCGGGGAGATTTTTGGGCATGATTGGTCGAGATCCTAGTGTTTCCAAGTCCAGCCGGTTACATGTTGACATCTCTTGGTTTTTTTCTTATTAATTTAAGGTATGATCTTCTTTAAATTCCTCTAAAATGATGGGCAGTTCTCCTGACGTCTTGAACTTCAGCCGGTTACATCTCAAACTCATCCGGTTCATCTGTAACAAGCCACCGTCGGTTCTCCCCGTGCATTGGTTTCACTGAAATTCTCTTTCTGCTTGTAGGGGCCCAGCCGTGCCTTGTGGTGTCGACTGTGGCCGTGGCCAAGGAGGTGTTCCAATCTAATGACGCAGATTTCTTATCGCGTCCGCAAACTTTGTTTTGGGCATTTAGCTCAGGAAGCATGGTTGGGGCTCCTGATGGACCATATTGGCGGAAACTGCGCAAACTGTGCAACACGGAACTATTTTCTCATAAACGGCAGGCGTCGTACCAGGGAATTCGAACAGAGGAGGTTCGAGACTTGGTGAGGGGTCTCTTACAAGACTCCAAGAAGGGAGCCCCGTTGACTCTGACACCTAGGTTGTATGCCATGGCTGCCAACAACCTCACGAGGATGTCAATTAACAAGAGGTAAGTGTTGTTGAATTTGGACGACCATGCACTTCAGCTCAGGTAGACGGGTTTGTGATGGTTGCTTTCTCCGACTGGCCCACCTCTCCTCGGACATGAACCATGCGATTTGTACGAACTGGTTGCCAAATCTAAATCGAGGCCGTGGCCTCTTTCCTCATGATTTTTGGAGCTCATATTATGAATATCTAATTTATTATCAAAGCGAAGATTCTCATGCTCACTAATAAATGGTCATATAAGTCCCTCCCAATCACATACCACTCGGATATACTCTAGGTGTCCAAATAAGTTTCTATGTTGGTATTGGGTACAGCTACCTTACATGGACTCTGAATCTTGGATATATAGGTATTTTGGAGTGGAGGTGAAGGATGAGCAAGAGAAGGAAGAACTTGAGCGACTGATTGATGAACACGTTTCTTGGCTATCTAAGTTTGTTATAAGCGACTACGTGCCATGGTTGAGCTTCGTCCCAAGATTGCAAGGGCTTTACTCAGCGCTGAAGGAATTCATTAACTTCCGAAAGGGAGTGACAGGCAGGATATTTGAAGTGGAGAAGCACAGGGAGCGTGCCAAGGAAAGGCAGCAGCTTCACAAAGAAGACCTTACAAACTACGTGCCAGACTTCGTTGATTTGTTGTTGGCATCGCCTCAGGACAACGGGGAGAAGCTTTCGGACCAAGAGCTCGTCTCCTTACTCACGGTAACGGTCTGCCACATCTCAAGTAATATATTTTGTGTCAGTACTGATGAACACCAATGTCTAAGAGTGACCAGTATCCTTAACAGCTTGGAGTTCTTAGCGTCTGTGTAAACTCATTTATTGTGGATGAAGGGGTTCTTATAAGAACAAGTTCTTTATACGATGGAGGGCTAATCCATTCCAACTAGACTCCATTGCACTAATTTTGGGGTTTCTCATGGAAATTTCGGAATCAAACTTTGAAATTAATATCTATGATATGTAAGTTATTCCCCCTCTTAAAAATGATATATGTAAAATATGTAGCTAGGAAATCTCCTCGAATACAAACACAAGTGAGAAATAAATAAATCATATAGCCCCAATCATATGCCTACACCAAAAAGGTCACGTGGAAAATATGGCTAAAATACTCCTAGCAGGACATATTTATTTATCATTGAACCCTTGGTCATCCATTGGATGTAACTAATACAAACTTGCTTTTACAATGTAAGTCATTGTAGCCAATGCAATGATGGTTTCTAATTCTACTATCAAATGATCTAACAAATCGTGGGTCCATACTAACCCATTCTTATTTTGATACCAACATAACCCTATTTCCATATTGGAAAGCCAGTCCCCGAGGTCAATTGGTTATTGATACTCCATCCACTTATTGCCAATTTTACAACGCATCCTTTAGACCCTTCCCCAATACCAAGTCTTGGTGGTCAATGATTTAGCCGATTTTCTTTTTTAAGCCCTCTTTTTTTCACTCCTTCAACTATTGCTTGAGGAATAAACGATTCCGCACAATCACATCTCAATTTCAATAAGTAATCATTTCCCTAGCTCTAGGTAATCAAACTTTAGGTTTGACATACAACATACCATATTTAATTCTAGTGAAGCTATCCCAAGAAAACGTGGGATTACCATTCAACTCACATATTGGATGAAATATTCATTTGGACCTCTTGTTTACCCATTTCATTATGCTTGACTATGGGCCTAAAGGTAGAAATACAACTAGGAGTATATGAATAATATGCCTAGTATATTTACAAACCTAGAATAAATAATACATGTACCTTATCATATATATTTTGTAACCTCTAGGCCCAATTAACATCCCTTTTGTGCACCCATGTGGGTCTTTATGGGCCACATTGGGTGCAACTCCTGTGACGGCCACATACACAATTTATACATGCCTCATCAAGTTCATAAGTCATATTTTATACATGTATGGGGTTTGAGACCTTGTTTTATACATTGTCTTATCTCAAGGAGAAAATCAAAATATACTCATACTTGACATTGATGATCAAAATACAACGCATGTATTTGCATCACAGGGCACCCGTGTTGCATATTTGAACTTAAATCTTCAATAATATCAAGGCATTCAATTGTTTCAAAAAATGCACTTGTTCATAGTGAGTTGATTTTAGATAGGGTCACTTCTAACATAATTAGCTAAGAAAGGAAGTATGTAGCTCAATTACTTGGAGAGGCCTAGTCTAAACCTCTCGAACACTTAAGGGTTAAAGTCTCTCAAAAGCTCATGGTTTAGAAGGGAGTTTTGGTCCACTTATAAGGCGTGATCAAGTGGTGTTTGAACATTCAAATTTAGTGAAATGGAGGGGAGACGTTCGACTTCGGCCGAAAGACAGTTGTATAAAAATGTACTCCTTATCAAACTTTCAAGAACATCATCATAGGTGCCTTCAAAAGTTATCCATGAACATCATTTCTATATAGTTGTCTTTTGCCCAAAGTCAAATGCCTCCCCTTCATTTCACTAAACTTGGGGGTTCTGCCACCACTCGAACACTTCTTAAACATTACAAAGCATCAAAAGTGGGCCAAAACTCCACACCAAACCATAAATCTTGGAGAGACTTTAAGGATAACTCTATTATCTAACCATTTTACAAGTGGTTCATAGGGTTTAGGGTGTCAATGGGCCTATTAACTCCTATTAAATGCCTAAGCAGCCAAAAAGTGGTTGCGAGCCTTTTTCAAATGTATCTTTTATTTGTTTCTTCCATTTTGAACTAATAAAGTTCTACACCACCTAGAGCAAACCAATCAAAATGGTCTATCGTCATGTCTACCATATGGACCTATAAAATTTATTATTTGGAGAGAGTAACAAGGCCAATGACATGAATGTGTTTTGTCTTATTCCATGAAGTTGTGAAACTCATATTTAAAGCAAATCTTACATAGGATTAAGTGGTTTTGATTCACCATGGATTATTTATAACCCGGGGAGTGCACTTAAAGTTAAGACTAGGAATCACGTGAGTGCGTACTTTTGACCCCCTTATGTATGTACTAAAAAATCATCTAAAAATTGTAAAAAAAAATGAAGTTGTTAAACACAATCTAAAGTTCTTGTTGTATAAATTTCAAAAAATAATCAATTGTAAATATTTTAAATTGATTTTTGAAGCAAAAAAACAATGCATTTTAGTTCAAACTTCTATCATTTTTTTTAATAATTAAAAAAAAATTCGTCCTGAAATTTATACCAAGTGATAGATATATACGTAATGATTTGGCACTTAAAAAGTCTTAATTTAAAAAATATTTTAAGGCCAAGTATTGTAGGGGGTATGCCATTAAAACGCACTCACGTGTATTCCTAATCTTAACTTTAAGTGCACTCCCCGGGATTTATAACTTCATGTAGGAAAATGTTTTTAAATTAATTTGGTGGAGATCAAGGATGATGATCCTTATTTCAACCGTTTGGATGTGGTCAAAACTTAACTCTCTAGAACTTACGTTTTTATGGCAACTCCAATTAAGGTCTCTAATTCAAACTTTATGATACATCTTGATTCAAGCTGAAACCCCCAAGCTTCTAGAGGTTAATATCAAGAGTTCCTTGTCAATGCTTTCAGCAAGATATTCAACGCTGAATATAATTGGGAGTGGGGATGAACGTGGCACCACTCCAAGAGTTTATACATGGATTGCTAGTACCATGTATAAATAGTGATTGACTCTCATTTCTAGCATCACCATTAGGAATGGTATTGCATGGGTTTGCTTAATATTGTTATGTGAATTGGACTAAGTACTTGTTGCAAAACACCAAGATTGCACATGTCACGTGCTACTCCAGATAGCAGGTCCTTTGTTATATTTGCAACGAATTTTGAACATAGCCAATGATCAAGTTGCTCGAGCCACAATAAAACATCCAAAATTGATCCAAGAGGAAGGCATGTATGATTAGTACATAATCCTATCAGGTACAAATGGAAGGTAGGAAAACAAAGTCAACATTCTAGTGGATATTAGACTTACTCTAGTAAGCCATTGCCAAGTGTTTGTCATGTTGGCGAGAGCACTTCCGTAGTTGGTTTTTGGAGCCGTGTTGTTTAATACGTGTCGGTTTTTTAGTGGTCCGTCGGAGCAAGGATTCTAAGTCATATTTATTCACCTTTCTTCTTAACCTGTTGAACCGGTTATCGTAGGAGCAATGAGACTCTAGATTTCGACTACGTCCAATAATCAACACGTTTGGAAACATGTTACTAGCTGGAATGTGGGACCAAGTGCCCGCCTCGCCGCTACGTGGCTCGGCAGGGAACCGGCCCCCAAACATTGAATATTATCTGATACATAATTGGCTAAGGATTGACGTTGCTTCTAAAATCGATGTGCATGGGGTGATTGGTACAGGACATGCTCGGTGGTGTTACGGACACCACTTCAAACACAATAGAGTGGGCGATGGCAGAACTCGTTTTGCAACCGGATGTGATGGAACAAGCACAAAGAGAGCTGGACACGGTGGTGGGCACTGACCGACTTGTGCAAGAATCAGACATTCCCAACCTCCCATACCTGCAAGCCATTATCAAGGAAGTCTTTCGCATGCATCCTGTTGTGCCTTTGTCCGTTCCGCATGTATCGACCCGAGCTTGCGAGGTGTTGGGTTTCAAGGTCCCGGTGCACACACGGCTTCTATTCAACGTCTTTGCCATTCAGCGTGACCCGAGCGTGTATGAAGGCCCAGACATGTTCAATGTAAACCGGTTCTTGGACGATCGACATCGCAACGTGGACGCAACTGCGACCTTTAGTTCCTACGAGCTCATGCCATTTGGTGCCGGACGACGCATATGTCCGGCCTATGCGTTTGGCTATCAGTTGGTCTCTGTGGTGATTGCGCACCTTCTATATAGCTTCAACTGGACTCTTCCTGAAGGCGGCCAAACTGCACAAGACGTTGACATGAACGAAAGGTTTGGAATTGTAGTGTCGTTGAAGAACCCCCTGTCCTTGGTTGCCAAACCGAGGAGCCCTGCGTTTTTGTACTAGATAGATAGATAGATAAGAATGTTGGCTTCACGAGGAAAAGCTCTTTGCATGCAGTTTAATAGTATCGGTCCACGCCGTCCCGTCCTAACATGTTGCACCTGTGCATACGAATTCATGTCCCGGCTTCTAGACCATCCCCACACTGTCTACTCAACACTTTTGAATGATCATCCTTGGAATGATGGGCAACGGGGAGGAATGGTCAAGGGATGACCTCATCGTTGACCATGTACTTTGTGTAGGCATGTGCCACACTTTGCACCCATGCATATGACACTCATTTTCATGTGTTGTCTACCTATCCAAAATGGTGGGCATTGGTGAAGAACAACAGGGCTTTGGTGAAGAGCAGTGGGGCAACGGCCACTCCCACCACCACACCTTCCGTTGTATATAGATTGTTACCTTTTAATGACAGAGTTTCATGCAATGTGGGATTCGTATGAACACAATTACTAGAAGTTGTTCTGGAGGTATATACTACAACACTATCAGCATAGCTGATTCAAGAAGTTCTGCCCATGCCTGCCACCTATTGGAATTTATTCATCTGCACGAGAAAAATAAGATAATTGTCATGCATGAGTCACTAGCCCACCGTCTTTGGAGGCTTTAAATTCTCCTGAAAGAGCTCGAATCCTATCAAGAGAGCTCCATCCATGATCTTCCGTGTGACACGTGAGTGATTCTGGCCCATATTGTTTGTATCGCACCAAAACTCCACATGAAGCATATATAAGCTTATGATCTACGTGTTGAAGGCCCCTACTGAATCTTGTATTGTTGGCATGACATAGAACTAATGTAGCTCACTTTGTGTTCAGAAAAATATACTTCCCTCAGCATGCATTGTGTGCAGGGATGTACAAATGGACGTGACGCGGCCTAAACGCGTCACGTCGCGTCACGTCCAGGGTGTGACGCCAGACGGACGTTACTGTAGTAAAAAAAATTACTAATGGGATTTTTTTCTTCAGATAAGTAATTATTTCGACATCAATACAGGCAGTCGTCTACCATGGTCGACTGCTATATAGGCAGTCGACCACTTAATCGACTGCTAACTCAGCAGTCGACTACAATGGTCGACTGCTATATAGGCAGTCGACCACTTAATCGACTGCTAACTTAGCACTCGACTACAATGGTCGACTGCTAATGTAGCAGTCGACTAAGTGGTCGACTGCTATATAGGCAGTCGACCACTTAATCGACTGCTAACTTAGCAGTCGACTACAATGGTCGACTGCAAATGTAGGAGTCGGCCATGGTAGTCGACTGCCAATGTAGCAGTCGACTACCACCGTCGACTGCTATATAGGCAGTCGATTACCATGGTCGACTGCCATATAGGCAGTCGATTACCTTGGTCGACTGCCAATGTAGCAGTCGACTACCACCGTCGACTGCCTGTATAGCAGTCGACCATGGTAGTCGACTGCCAATGTAGCAGTCGACTATCTTCGTCGACGGCCAACATAGCAGTCGACCATGGTAGTCGACTGCTACATTGGCAGTCGACCATGGTTGGTAGTCGACTGCTATGTTGGCCGTCGACGAAGATAGTCGACTGCAGTTGTAGCAGTCGAACATTGCCGTCGACTGATACTATTAACAGACAAATGCAGTCAACATCATATGTTTGTTGGGTTAAATTTTAATGGTTTGGGTATAGTGAAATATGGATGGATGGAAGTAGTTTAGAAAAAAATGTGATTAAAGCCAACAATGATATGTAGAAGAAAAAAAAACCGCGTTGTATTAAAACAAGTATATCATAAAGATATAAAAAATATACAAGGTTGTCCATATCAATGATACACGCATACTACCTTAACCCCTACGATGTTGCCTAAAGAACTAAACAGACTAAACACTATCCTTAACCTCAGTTCTCCAGCAGTCTATGGGCTCATCCCACCCCACAAACGGCATCTGCATCCGTAGTTTGGCGATGGTCAATGAAATGCGGTTGGACACGTTCTCGCATGTCAATGCACTCAAAGTGACATCCCAAATTTTCCTTCCTTCATTGGCAAAGAGAATTCGGTCATCACCATCGTTGCAAAGTTGTCGAGCAATCATGCCGACCGCATAACACTCAGCCTCCGCGGTGTAATATACATCGGGATCCTGGTGTCTCCTGTTTTGGATGTAAAACAGTTCCGGCGCCACCCAAAACTTCTCTTTCCTCAATTTTTCCTTCGCTTCTACGGTTTCCGCATGCCATAGCGATAGGACATCCTCACCCGAATGCGTTGCACATCCCCAATCGCACACCCCAATCTTGAGGCTCCCGTCCGATTCCCAATGCAACATAATGTTGTCAATGGATAGATCGTTGTGTTGCACATTTACAGCGTGCAAAGCCTCCATGATCCATAACAATGCCCAAGCCAACTTTACCCTCTTCGCCCGGAACTTTTGGACTTGGTCATAGAGTTGCCATTCGGTTGCGTCCATTGTCAAAATGTTGGCATTTGGGCGGTGGGCTCTATCCCGGATGAACATCTCTCGTAGAGTGCCCCCGTTCCACCATAGTGTATAGCCCGCATTGGACACACTGTTGATTAACCAAAACTTGATGAAACCTGGATGCGTGCTCTTTAAAACGCATGCCTCCGCACTTACTTGGATACGAGCTTTTTGCCTATCCGACGTCTTTGGGGTCTTTTCAGCCCACGTAATCTCCGGTGGGAGACGATCGTCGCCCTCGATCCTCACCTTCCTCACCTCCCCGTAACCCCCCACTTTCTTAATGCTCTTCAAATTCACGACATTTGCCGTATCGGGAATCCACAATAGTTGGCATGGGCCCGACACCCTTAGCCACTTCTCCAATTTCTCCGCCTTCCAAGGAATTATTTTGGAGGCCGTCTTGGACAATCCTTTGGCCACGGGATCCCACCACAAAAATATTTCCCGGATTCTTACAGCTCGAGGGCTCAACACCTCGCCTGTTTCGCCCTCCGGGAACATGTTCTCAACCAATTGCTTGAGGTTGAAAATACCATTTTGGGCCTTATTCTTCACCCATGAATCGAACCCCGCAAGATTCCTATCACCGCTAAACTCGGGGCCATCCACTTCCTGTCGAATAGCAACCTCCATGTCCCTTTTAATTATCTCAACCATTTTGTGTTTCGGCTGCTCCAAAAAACGGAATTTGATGCCGGCCTCCCCATTCCTCAAATACCAGTCAACTATGGCTTGGTGCACCTTTGCCGTTATCGAATCCGAGAATTTTACCCTTGGTTTCCCGCTCCTACTCGACGACCCTGAGGCCGCGGAAGCCCCTCCTTGGCTGCTCGTAGGGGCACCGGCATTTGGGCGGACGGGAACGGTAGTATCTGAACGGGGGGTAATATTGGCTCCGGTTCCCGAAGCACTTCCTGATCCCACATCGGAATGTCGTTGCCGCTTAGGGGGCCGTTTGTGCACCCTGCCGGGTGCATCCGGCTCGTCCTCCGGCATCCTCCAACTTCGATCCTCCATCGTGTTTAAAAACACGCTATTATTGTGTTCACAAACACAACTCAAATGTGTTCACAAACATAGCCGTATTCACACCGCTCCACTGCAAAAAATCGGATCCAAAATTGGCAAGAGTTTGCACCCTAAACCAATCTTCCAACCGCCCCCTAGGCCCTCTCAAAACATTAGGCAAAGGATGCTAGGCATGCTTAGTCCCAATGTCCCGCTTGAGGAGGGGTGGTTGAAAAATGATGTCAATGAGGCCTCCCCACTTATATATATAGGTTGGGTGGGCCTCACACCGACGGTACGACCGGACGCCGCGCCCCTGGATCCTGACCGTTGGACCGTGCATCATCCAACGGCCAGGATGGATGCGACGATTGGTCGACTGCTATACGGCAGTCGACCATCCAGTCGACTGCCAGATAGTAGTCGACTCTGGATAAGGCAGTCGACAATTAGCAGTCGACCGCGGCGTCGACTGCTATGTGGCAGTCGACGTGTGGGCCGACTGCATTTAGCAGTCGACTGCGGGGGTCGACTGCCATGTCGACTGCTAGTATGCAGTCGACCCTGGAAGTCGACTGCCACGTCGACTGCCAAGCAGCAGTCGACCCCCGATGTCGACTGCGAATGGCAGTCGACGTGGCAGTCGATTTCCAGGGTCGACTGCGGGGGTCGACTGCCATGTCAACTGCGGGGGTCGACTGCCATGTCGACTGCTAGTTTGCAGTCGACCCTGGAAGTCGACTGCCACGTCGACTGCCAAGCAGCAGTCGACCCCCGATGTCGACTGCGAGTGGCAGTCGACGTGGCGGTCGACTGCTAGTTTGCAGTCAACCCTGGAATTCGACTGCCACGTCGACTGCCAAGCAGCAGTCGACCCCCTATGTCGACTGCGAATGGCAGTCGACGTGGCAGTCAACCGCCATGTCGACTCCTAGTTTGCAGTCGACCCCGGAAGTCGACTGCCACGTCGACTGCCAAGCAGCAGTCGACCCCCGATGTCGACTGCCAAGCAGCAGTCGACCCCCGATGTCGACTGCGAATGGCAGTCGACGTGGCGGTCGACTGCCATATCGACTGCTAGTTTGCAGTCGACCCTGGAAGTCGACTGCCACGTCGACTGCCACGTCGACTGCCAAGCAGCAGTCGACCCCCGATGTCGACTGCGAGTGGCAGTCGACGTGGCGGTCGACTGCCATGTCGACTGCTAGTTTGCAGTCGACCCTGGAATTCGACTGCCAAGCAGCAGTCGACCCCCGAAGTCCGCTGCGAATGGCAGACATTGGACCTCCCCCCCTCCAAACATAAACAAATTGCTTTTGCAATGGATCCTATAGCAGATTACTCTAAACACTTTTAATATCATAGCATCTTTTATATTTAGTGCACGTTCAAGCGTCGGGACTATAAAGGGTTCACCGCTCATTAGCATTCATCATTCCCCCTCGCTCTAGTTGGCCTTGATTGCCTTTTGGCATTCGTTGCAAGTGGAGAGAGGTAGTAGGTTATTTTGGGATAGGCATGCGAAACGAATGGAAGCCTTAGTTTGTGCCCAAGGAGTGGACTCCAACGTCCAAGAAGGTCTAGTGCAAATTTTGCGCGTTGGAATTAGTTTATAGGAAGGACCGCATGGTTGCCCATTTGGGATACCAAAAAAATGACGGCAAGATGCGGAGGGTGGCATTGTGTCAACGTCAAGGACCGATTGTAAAGTCTTTATTTTCGAGGTGCGGCGGATCGTGGCCGCCAATTCCGGATGACTTTGTGGACGAGTGCGTTGAGGACGGGGGAGAAGCTGTGGTCGGGTCCCAACAACAAGCGTCATGCGGTGCATTGTCGAACGCGAACGGAAGCCAAACCGCTCCACCATCGCCCGCACCGTCAGTGGCAAGGGAGTTGGTGTCCGGGACGACTCCCGAACCCCACCGACGTTCCCAACGGCAAATGGGACTAAAAGAAGGGTTGCAAAATTCGACAAAACGAGACTTGGATACAAAATGGTCGCAAGCCTTTTATGAGGCTAATATCCCCATTAGTATTGTCCGCCATCCCGCGTTCACCCAGGCCGTTAAGGCAACCGCCGAGGGTAGAATTATGTACAAACCCCCAACATACCATGCAATGCGCAAGAGTTTACTTGACGATGCACGGTTCAATACACAAAAAATCGTGGAGTTGAAGACAACATCATCCATCCACAAATATGCACTATTTGTTCGGACGGATGGGAGAATGTTGTCCACCGCCCTTTGATGAACGTCATGCAAATTTGTCCGGCGGGCGACGTGTTCCTTGGTTCCATCGACACCACCGGTAGCACAAAGGATGCCGCCTACGTGGCCACCGAGGTCAAACGCTACATCGTTGGAGTGGACCCCACAAAAGTTGTTCAAGTTTGCTTCGACAATGCGGCGGCCATGAAAACCGCGGCGAGCAATATTAGCCGGGAATGGCCACACATATATTGGCAAGGGTGTGCGGCGCATTGTTTGAACTTGTTGTTAAAGGATTGGGGTAAACAACGATGGGCGAAGGACGTCGTAGACAAGGCGAAAGACATTGTCAAATACATCCGGGCCCACCAATGTCCGACGGCGGTCTTCCTCACCTACTCGCCCAATTTGGGCTTGAAGATGCCCGGGTCCACACGATTCGCCACCAACTTCCTCATGATTGACCGGCTTCTAAAGGTGAGACATGCTTTGGAACAAACGGTTATTCATCCCGATTGGACCGCCTACGTGAACAAATTAAATAGATGAGGCGATGATCGAAGGAGAAGTGCAATGGAGGCACGTCAAATCAAGACAACGGTTAATGACGACAATTTTTGGACAAGTTGCGATAATTACCGCCACATGTCGGAGGAGGTGTTGAAAGCATTAAGAGTGTTTGATGGCGTTGAACCGGAAATGGGCAAGGCTTCGTTGACCACAGGGATTACACGTCACGTCGCGTCACGTCGCGTCACATCCTGTGACAGCGACGTGACGGCAGACCTGAAAACGTCACGTCCGCGGGGGGGTAAATCCGGCAGTTACCCCAGGTGTAAACTGACGCGGTCAACCCCCTGGTCAACCCCCTGGTCGACTGCTAAGTCGACTGCAGATAGCAGTCGACCTAGCAGTCGACTGCAAAAAAAAAATTTTTAAAATTCCAAAAAAAATTCTGGACCGTCAGATCTTCTTGGCAAGAAGATCTGACGGTCCAGAATTTTTTTGGAATTTTTTAATTTTTTCTGGCAGTCGATTGCTAATTCGACTGCTATTTGCAGTCGACTTAGCAGTCGACTGCAAAAAAATTAAAAAAAATTAAAAAAAATTCTGGACCGTCAGATCTTCTTTTCAAGAAGATCTGACGGTCCAGAATTTTTTTTGGAATTTTTTAATTTAATGTTTTTTTGCAGTCGACTACTAGGTCGACTGCTATTTGCAGTCGTTTGCTAAGTCGACTGCTAATAGCAGTCGACTTAGCAGTCGACTGCAAAAAAATTACTTTTGCAGTCGACCAAGACCAGTCGACTAGCTGGTCGACTGCTAAAAGCAGTCGACTTCAAGGAAAACCTAAAAAAAAAAAATCAAAAAATTCTAAAAAAATCATGGACCGTTAGATCTTCAATCCAAGAAGATCTAACGGTTCAGATTTTTTAATAGATGTTTTTAATTTTTGTTTTCTGAAGTCGACTGCTCGTAGCAGTCGACTAGAGCAGTCGTCCAAAAAAGTAAAAAAAAAGTTACAAAAAATTGGTACAGTAACTGTTTTTTACCACGTCAGTGCGCGTCACGCCCTGACGTGACGTGACGTGACGGCGTCATGTCATTTGTGACGCGACGTGACGCAAAAAGGCCGCGTCACGTCCATTTGCACATCCCTGGTTGACCATGAAGAACTTGGAGAAACATGTGTTTAGCCTAAGGAATCGTCCTTTCAACCTAGTACACAACCTCGCTACCTTGGCCGAAGAAGATTTCTACAGCCGGTGGCGTATGATGACCACGGACCTACACCATGCCGGTGCAATCTTGAATCCTTATTTATTGGACGACAACGTCGTCCACGAAGACGCGGCCGTTAAATCCGGATTCTTGGATGCCATGAGGAGGTTGACCACGGGCAAGGACGGTCATTACGGTCGGGTTGTGGCCGAATTTCAAGCATTCAAAGAGCGTAGGGGCGCGTTCGCCAATATGCCCCTAGCCATGGAAGCCAACATCCCACCCCACGAGTGGTGGGACCTATTGGGCGAAGGTCGCACCCACTTGGCCCCTTTGGCAAAGCGAATATTGGCCCAAGTGTGCTCCTCTTCGTCTTGCGAAAGGAATTGGAGTAGTTATTCGTTTGTGCACAACAAGACTAGGAACCGGTTGAGTTCGGCGAGGGCCGAAAATTTGGTGTACATTTATACCAATTCACGGTTGGCACGGGAGAGGGTTGATCGGGACTCGGCCGCATGGTATCTAGTGAACATGATGTCCGAAGACTCCGACTATTCGGCCGACGAGGATATAAATGGTGACCCCCCCGCGGGACCCGGCGGGGATTCCTCGGGGCCTTCGGACAACGAGAGCGATGGGGGACATGGTGGATGGAATTTGGGCCTTGACAACCACAATGATCCGTTTGCATACGATGGACTTGACGCCGAGGACGATGGTAATCTTCACATGTGGGCCAACATAGCCGGTCGGGAGTTTTTCTCCACTACGCATGTGCGTCCCGCTACGCCGACAACTACAATACCCGATGTACCGGTAGACATTCAACCCGTAGTGGATGAAGATGTAGTGGCCAAACCACATGTGGATGAAGCTCTTGAAGCGGCTCCGAACCGGATGGACATGGATGAAGTCCCACCACATGCTTCCCCCATTCATCCACCGACGGATGTTGTCCCCACTCCTATTGTGCCGACAACATATGCACAACCCATGCAAACTACACCACCCTTTCCCGAGCCCCACGGAGAGGGCACGTCCAATGTTGTCCTTAACACTAGTCCATTGCGAGGTATTGGGCAATGCCCGGCCGTTGCGCGAGCACCGGAATCCGACTCGGATGACACATTGCGCGTCGGGCCCCAACAATACCACGCATGGGCTCCCGGTTGGTTGGTGCCACCATCGGCATGCGCGCCCCATGCCCCACACCGGCTAGGCCACCCCCTAATATTGCATTGATAAACTTTGGTCGGACCACGAGAGGTCAAAAAAGAAAACGACAAAGGGATGTGCGAGAATGGAGGACTACCGGGGCCACCCCACTTGCACGTCCACAAACTGACGGCGTTATGGATGCAACGGGTTCAAGACCAATGGTATCGATTAGAATGCCAAGGGCTGGCACACGGCTTAGTCGAATTCCCGGCCCGGCAATTGATGGCCACGAGTCCGACGCCCGAACAGATGACAATGCCAGCACGGACGATGAGTCCGGCGTAGGCGAAGCTCCCGATGATAGTGATTACCAAGCACCGCCCCCAAGGGTAGCTGTGGGAGGGCTACGCAGGACAAGGAATTCTATTCCTCAAGACAACGATAATGCCCCTTCATGAATGAATATTTATAGTAATGTCAAATGTCCTATGGTGTTCAATGGGTTTAGTTGTATTGGTGATCAGTTTTTGTAATATCTATTTTTGGGTATGTTTGTTGAAAAAATAATGTGAATTTCAAATTTGTATGTTGGATGTTGACTAGAAATTGAGCCTACATGTATGATGTGGGAGGATGAAATGAATGTCCAATGTGCACTAAGGTTAGGACTCAGGAGTAGGACACATGGAATTGATTTGTAATGCCAATAGGCCCTATGTAGTGTTGCATTTTTTATTCTATAGGTCGGAGGCGGCATTATAAAATAGTTTTAAGAATATTTAAGACTATTTTTATGTTTTTATTATTGAAAATCATCGAAGACATCAATCCGTGAGGTCCTTTATGGCAAATCATTGTCGAAAACATTCCCCTCTTCTAGGATTAGGTCATCGAGCTCTTCTCCGCCCAAATATTGATCCAAGAATGATGACATTGTAAATGCAGACCACCATTCACGACTTGTCCGATGTGCCATGTGGGGCGTTATGTATTCCAATATTTGCCAATTTGTGTGGCAAATTGGCAATGCTTAAGGCTCAAACATTGCCATTGAGTTTGAATGTACTAATGCTATATGGTAATATGGAACAATTGTCAAAGTTGAGCGTATCTATATTTGCCCTATTGCCATGGATTGGCTATAGTCGTGAACTTATAATAAAAAAACATTTAAAAATGCCGTAGAAATTTGTCGAGGATTTTAAAATGCATTTAAAATGTGTATTTTAAGATAAAGTAAAAATAAATGCACCTCTAGCCCTATGTCATGTGGGAGGATGAAATGAATGTCCAATGTGCACTAAGGTTAGGAGTAGGACATATGGAATTGATTTGTAATGCCAATAGGCCCTATGTCATGGGCGAGGATGGAATTAATGTCCACACACACACACATATATATATATATTGCAAATACCCCCATATATATATATATATATATTGCACATACATCCATATATATAGCGCATACGTATAGAACATACGGTATACCGGGAACCCACATATATATTGCACATACACATACATATTGCAATTTGCACGTACACCCATACATGTTAGACATACATATTGCACACGGGTGTAGCTAATAAGGAAGTTATCATTTGTTTAAATAGCGATCCACTTTTATTTCACATTACGGATCATATCTTTTACATAGTGCGATTATATCCACTAGGCCTAAACACATATACACTGTGTTTGCTAGGATTAAATCGGCGAACTATATAGAACATGAACCGCTACATCTACATAGAAAAATTATAATGTCAATAGTCGCTCCGAAGGACAAATCCAAAAGTTGGTGCATCGACGATATTCGGCAGAACGTTTGTCGACTTGAAGCCAATATTCTCCATTCTCCACAAGCATATCCCGCAAGTATTCAAGTTCCATTATGAAAATATCGTTGAGCCGAGCATGCTGAACTTGCCATCGAATTGGGATGGCAATGCGTTGCGTATGGCTGAACATGAAGGGGTTCAGTCGGAACGCTCGCAACAATTCGGCGAGCTTCGAAGTCCCTCTCACGCCCCTAAATCGATGCCCCATTGGTATGTCTACGTCCCAAATCGACATACGCAACGCATTGTAGACTTCTCCCATACCAAAATGTTCCCGCCAAGCTTTGTTAACTCCCATGTATTTAAAAATACATATGAGAGTTAAAAAATTCGCCCTCACTTCACACCCCCGCCCATACTCTCCTCAGTGATATGGCTCCAAAATAGGCTCTAGGACCTTCGGCAATATGTGCTCCCCCACAATTTCCGCGGTTAATCCGGGTAAAATGGTCGACGGTGCCATGTTTGGCACAACCCTGAAATAGCAGCTTCTCCGCTCCTTCTCCCTTTGTTCTCCGTTTGCAAAGCTTGCTAAAACAGGCTATGGCCAATGGAGACCTTGGGAATGAGGGAAATGGGAGGTGGATTGCTATATATATGCATCTTTTGTCATGATTGTATGCATTTAATGCATGATTTGACTAAGCTAACGCTCTTCCCAAATCCTAACGCCTAATTTCGACTGTTGGGTAGCAGTCGATTCGCATATTCGACTGCTGGGCAGCAGTCGACTGTGGATGGTCGACTGCTACACAGCAGACGACTTATAAAATCGTCTGCTGGAAGGCAGTCAACTGTGGATGAATGACTGTCTTCCAGCAGTCGACCATCTTAGTCGACTGCTAGGAAGCAGTTGATTTTATCAGTCGACTGTTGTATAGCAATCGACCAGCCACAGTCGACTGCTGGGCATTTATCAATCGACTGCTGCCCAGCAGTCGATTTACATAGTCGTGTGAGCCCAAATTGATGCCCACATGTGTTGTTAACACTTGTAAAACATTACAAGTAGTGTTTTGTTGATTTATAATTATTCACAAAAATATAAAAAGAGTAAAGCTTGAAGAAAGCTAAGTTTGAAGCATTAGGCTTGTGTGGAGTGGACTTAAGTAGTATGAGGACATACCTTGGTAAAGTGTGGTAGGTAGAAAACCAATGTTAGTTAAATGTTTGAATTAGGATCTTTGTTGATCATTTGAGGAAGGAAGGCTTAGGAAATAAGATGAGAGCCTACAAAGTAGGAGGAGATTTCGAAGGCTTATCGAGAGCCTTGTGGATGGGATGAGTCCCTACTTAGAAGGAGAAGGTTAAGGGGTTGTGATTGGAGGCTCTAATCCTCTCACCCTATCCTTACCTCATGCCCTCTCTCCCTCTCAACTCACTATATAATCCCTCATTCTTCCCTCACTCACTCTCTCTTTCCTTCGTGCTCCTTAAGCACCCCACGGGTTATAAGTGTGGGTGTGTGGGAAGCAAGATAGGAGCACATGTGTGTGCTTAGTTCTTAGGAGAAGAGCCAAGGCTATTTAGCCTTGAAGAGGGATTGACCTCTTGTTAGAAGTAGATTGGGTTTAAGGAATTTGGAGTTTGATTGTAAACTTCAACTTGTTGCATTGAGATTCATATTGAAGTGAGAGAGTTCAAACTTGTTTAAACTTGTGGCATTTAGAGTGACTAGATTGTACTAGGTGCATTACTTGTAGTGTTTTATTTATGAGGGTGTCTAGGAACAAAACAGCAAGGTTTGAAAATATGTATCTCTTAGAGGGTTATAGATATGGATACCAAAATTTGACACTACCTTTTGAACTTATATATCTATCTTGTGTCAAAATTTTAGATTGATTGGACGTAGGAGTTGGAAGTTATTAGAATTTTAATGACCGGATGTTTTATCACAGCATTCATACTAAGTAGTTAGAGTTAGAATTTCATGCATAACTTTTGCATATGAACTCTGTTTGTGCCAAAATTTGGTGTGGAGATTTTTGATAAGGTACTTAACAAATGTACCAAATTTCACTTGAAGAACATAAGTTGGGTGGGAGTTATACTATTCTGAAGTTTAGTAGGAAGACATTGATAGAGATTTACATTAAGAAGAACTTAGAGAAGGAGGGCAAGGATAAGTATATAAGTATTTTTTAATACTTGTATTTAAAGCCTATGTGCTCATGGAATCCACAAGCGAAGTGTCATGTACCAATACGGAATCAACCACGATGACATGTGATAGCACGGAATCAATAAGCGAGAACTCATATAGTAGTGTGGAGTCGATGGCAAGGACTCGATTCACAAGAGGGATATCTTTGAAGGCATGCGTGGCCAAAGCGGCCGGGTGGACATTAGAAAAGGCTAAGGATATAACCTTGCCCGACATTAAGGAATGTAAAACTACATAGTGTGGTGTTAATCAAGTTGTGTATATTCCAAGGGTAGATTGGAATTATATATTGGGTTACAAAGAGAGAAGTCTCTACATGTCATTATAAACTTTTCCACTCGGGCTAGGACGAAATCGAAGGGTGGAGGATTTTTGGTGACAAGTCGACTGCTATGAAGCAATCGATTTGCATAGTCGGCTGTTGTGTAGCAATCGACCATCCACAATCAACTGTTGTGTAGCAGTCGACCATCCACAGTCGATTGCTGTGCAGTAGTCGACTATGCAAATCGACTGCTACAAGGCAGTCGACTGTGGATAGTCGACTGCTACACAGCAGTCGACTACCTTGCAGCTTAATTTAGACAACTAATTAGACACACCCGTAATCCAACCTGCCAACTCATTGGATGCCACCCGAGGGCCCACACAGCGATATCCCTATAAAATCAAGTGTCCTACCCACCATGAGGCCACCTTGCCTCGTAGTGATTTTGAGGACCTTGTATGCATCGCATACATTGCCCAAGATCAACTACGATGTGGACAATCCATAGGATTGCGATGGCTGGGAGTGGCAAGATACGGGATGCGGGTGGTTCGTCAAGAAGTATGTATTACAATCCCCGACACGCATGGGGCTTGCCGGACGAACCGGACGAATTTACACCCGAGGTGGTTGCAGAGAACACTCGAAATGAGGACGATTTGCGCAGTGTTTTACGTCCGATTCAAGGGTTCACTGAATTCTATTGGGTTCGACTACCTAGGAGACAAGTTGATCGTCACCACCGCGGATACTTGGACGCCCAAGAAAGGCCCGCATGCCGCATCGGTTACAAGGAAAAAATTTTCCCATGGCACTTGTTTCAGGACCTTAGCGACGTTCTCACGAAGGGGAAAATCAATTGTATTTTCGAAAAAACTATGGGACCTTGTGGAGGTTCTACCAAACCATAAAACACTCGGTGCATGACGCAATTCATTGGGGGTTCAACCGGTGCACCGTGCACCAAAAGGAATACCGGGCAGGAATGCTACGAACCCCCACCCTTGTACGTCTGTAGTCCGGGTGGGAGCCCATGACTCACATGAACTTCACTGGCCTTAGTAATCAGTTGTAACTTATATCCATTCTAATTGGTGAATCAATGTACTTAATACCTCCTCCTTTATTAACTCAAACTCAAGTGTTTACAAACACTAGAGTATCACACTCACACAAATCAAAGAAAAATTCAAGTTCAAGGTTGTAGGCTAAATAATATCAACCTAGAGATCTAATGATATAATGCCTCTCACTGAGGTTCATTACTTGATCACAATACACATAGCATATTACCACACTTATCACTAAGCCTACTCCAACCCCGTCATTCAACCTTCATAGGATTCATGAACCCTTTGCTAACATTCCTATTATTTCCTTCTAAGAGCTTTGTGCCTTCATCTACCTAGTGAGGGAGAGAGAGAGAGAGAAGTAGTCCTAATTGCAAGAGTGAGAGAGTGAGAATGAGCCTCCTCCCTTCCCTTCGGGAGACTACCCCCTTTCATCACCAAGCCTTACCGGCCGTAGATCTAACCATACATCTAACGGTTGGAATTGCCGGCCGTCATACTCTAGCCGTCATCCCTAAAATCCCTAGATCCAACGGTCTTGGTCTTCCATCTACTTGATCCGACGGTCTTCATCGGACTACCTCCTTCCATCACCAAACCTTACCGGCCGTAGATCTAAGCATACATCTAACGGTTGGAATTGCCGGCCGTCATACTCTAGCCGTCATCCCTAAAATCCCTAGATCCAACGGTCTTGGTCTTCCATCCACTTGATCAAATGGTCTTCATCCGTCCGGCTTCATCCGCTTAGCATTATCCACCGTTCGTTGCCATCCTTCATTCGTTCGTTTTCATCCTCCGTTCGTTGCCATCCTCATGTCCTTCGCAAGTATCTTGACTTTTTCCTACGCATTACTTAACTTAAATCTAATTTGACCCACTAACCTCCTTTCTAATTAACCCGCGAACCTTCATAAACCGTGAGCGGTTAGGTGAATATAAGTAAAATGCTTCTAAAAAATAAAAAGTAATTGAGAAGGTTCTACTCACACATATGTAGTAACTTCTTCTCCGTATCCGCCTACAGACTATTCCTGCTTTTACCACTAGCTCATCTTGGGATAGCACTGGTCAATGGAACCAACCGGATTCGAACCCGGGTCGGTCCAGACCTTAATCCAGTCTCTTACACACAACTCGCATCCATAGGCGGATGTGCCAAAATCCAGTGACTATCTATATAGGTTAATCAAACCCCGTTTACTAAGCTTAAGCCTTTAAGCCTAGGAACCCCATCAACCAACCTCTAAATAACTCTAATAATTCCTAGTAGCATTTAAGTACTAACACCCTAGCTTCAACTTAATTCAACTAATAACTAAGAACACAACTTGTTTTTATGTTTTTGAATATTTGAACACAACTAAAAGTCCGAGTTTTGTTAATCCTTGCGATTAAGAACACATGTGGGCACCATATTAGGCTCACACATCGCCATATCATGGGCATAGATTGGCAAAGTGAATCCCTTGGTAGGCGTACCAAACACATCTGCTCCAAGGCCAAGTCTGAAAACAAGCATGAAAATTGTAAGAAAGAGGATGGAAAGTGTAAAAGCTGAGTGGACAAAGAAAAGAAGCAACTTAGAAGGTCATCATACTCACTTACTGCGAGGACTCTGGCCTCGATCGCTTCAAGGCCGGCGGCCTCTTCTGCGTGCCTTGTGAAGCCTGCGTGGAAGCAACAACAATGGATGGAGCCTTCACCGGATGCTTAACACTCTGAAGTGGCTTAAGGACACGGTTGAAGATGTCCTCGTCCTCCTCGAGAGCAACGATATGGCGCCCAAGTTGCCTGCATGCATGGACAGAAGTCCCTGTTGCAGAGGAATGGTTAGCAAACATAAATAAAAGCAAAGGTAGAAAATGAAAACCAAGATATGATGGCAAGTGAAGTAGGACATACCAACGCCTGCATTAACGTCAACCACGACCTGCCCAATGTCAGTAGTTGCCATGATCAAGGAGGACATGAAAGAAATATCTTTCTCACGGGGACCACGCCAAGCTTTGGAGCCATCCATGAGAGGGGTTGTGGTATAATTCATAATGGCATCATCCATGTCCAGCTCAATGCCAAGAGCCTTGAGCTCATTGGCATCGCGAAGGCGAAATGACGAGTGCCGGGGCCGCTTATCAAGGTCGGATCCAATTGTTTTCGTGGCACGAACAAGTAGCACAATTTGGAAGAGGTTAGTGGTCTTGTCCACATGTTTAGCTGAATGAAGGCGAAGACGGTTGACTCCCAACCACTCCTTAAAGATGGTGAAGCCAAAAGCAGCGAAGTGGTCTTGAATGCTCTCCTTGAAGTCACCATTGTCATCTGGATGAAAGAGGAGGAGAGCTCCATCGTCATGCAGGATCTCATCCGCAAAATCCCAAAGGCAGATTCGCCACTTCTCCAAGTAATCTGGCAACGAATCAACTTCCACGTCTCCATCAAGCCCACCCAATGCAGTAAGTATATCGGGTAACTCCTTGACCGCAGCATCCTCTAGCTGTGAACAAATTCGAGGCCAAATCAGATTTCACAAAAATTGAAGCTATATGGCCTCTTTTCAGACCCCTTACAGGAACGCTCAAACATATGTGAGGACCCGAGTACTGAAACTAAGGTCCTGTCGGATCCGACATACCCCCCCCCCCTTGCCTCAAATCACAAATCACGCCCCTTACAAGCCTCACCCTTCAAAGAATTCTCAAAGAATTAAGCTATATGGCCTTAAATCAGACCAATTATAAGCCTGCCCCAATCTTAGAAATCAAAAAATAAAGCTATATGGCCTCTTTTCAGACCCCTTACAAACATGCCATAATCCAACAAATTACAAAATGTAAACATATGTGAGGTCCCGAGTTGAGAACCTAAGGGCCTGTCGGATCCGACATACCCCCCCCCTTGCCCCAAATCACAAATCACACCCCTTACAAGCCTGCCCCAATCTTAGAAATCAGAGATTAAAGCTATATGGCCTCTTTTCAGACCCCTTACAAGCATGCCCCTTCAGAGAATTCTCAAATAATTAAGCTATATGGTCTCAAATCAGGACCCCTTATAAGCCTACCCCAATCTTAGAAAATCAAAAATAAAGCTATATGGCTTATTTTCAGACCCCTTAAAGGCACTCCCAAAACCCGAAAATCAAAAATCTAAACCTACATGGCCTCAAATCATACTCCCAACAAGCATACCCCTTACGAGAATGTTTAAAAAGCTAAAGCTACACAACCTCAAATCAGACCCTTTACAAGCCTGCCCCAATCTTAGAATTCAAAAATTAAAGCTATGTGGCCTCTTTTCAGACCCCTTACAAGCATGCCCCTTCAGAGAATTCTCAAATAATTTAGCTATATGGCCTGAAATCAGAACCCCTTATAAGCCTGCACCAATCTTAAAAATCAAAAACTAAAGATATATGGCCTCAAATCAGACCCCTTAAGAGCATGCCCGAATCCAACAAATTACAAAATGTAAACATATGTGAGGACCCGAGTACTGAAACTAAGGTTCTGTCGGATCCGACAAACCCCCCCCCCCTTGCCTCAAATCTCAAATCACACCCCTTACAAGACTCACCCTTCAAAGAATTCCCAAATATTAAAGATATATGGCCTCAAATCATACCACTTATAACCCTGCCCCAATCTTAGAAAACAAAAAATAAAGCTATGTGGCCTCTTTTCAGACCCCTTACAATCATGCTGAAAACAGATATATCTGCTGAAACAGAGGAGAAGCAGTCAAAAGACTTGCAAACATGAAAGCAGTCAAATCAGACCCCTAACAAGCATACTCCACTCCGAGAATTCTCAAAAATTAAAGCTAGATGGCCTCATATCAGGCCCCTCACAAGCATGCCCGAATCTAAAAAATCAAAAATCTAAACCTTCATGGCCTCCAATCAGACCCCTAAGAAGCCTGCCCCTTCAGAGAATTCTCAAAAATTGAAGCTATATGGCCTTAAATCAAACCCCTTACAAGAGTGCCCGAATCCCATAAATCAACAATCAAAGCTATATGGCCTCAAATTGGACCCCTCACAAGCATGCCTCAATCCCAGAAATCACAATCCTAAGCCTACATGGCCCCATATTAGGCCACATAGAGGCTCGGCCAAATCTCAAAAATCACAAAATTATAACAATTGTGAGGTCCCAACATGTGAGCCCAAGGGCCTGTCGGATCCGACATCCCCCCCTTGCCTCAAATCAGACCCCTAACTACCCCTTACAAGCATGCCCCTCTACCAGAATTCAGAAATCTAAACCTACATGGCCGCCAATTAGACCCCTAACAAGCATACCCCACTCCGAGAATTCTCAAAAATTGAAGCTATATGGCCTTAAATCAGACCCATTACAAGAGTGCCCGAATCTCATAAATCAAAAATCAAAGCTATATGGCCTCAAATTGGACCCCTTACAAGCATGCCTCAATCCCACAAATCACAATCCTAAGCCTACATGGCCTCATATTAGGCCCCATAGAGGCACGGCCAAATCTCAAAAATGCACAAAATTATAACAAATGTGAGGTCCCGAGATGTGAGCCCAAGGGCCTGTCGGATCCGACATCCCCCCCTTGCCTCAAATCAGACCCCTTACAAAGCCTGCCCCTATCTTAGAAATCAAAAAATATAGCTATAAGACCTCTTTTCGGACCCCTAAAAGGTACGCCAAATAGCCAATAATCAGAGAATTAATATATATGTGAGGTCCCGATCTATCAACAAAGGGGCCTGTCGGATCCGACAGTTCCCCTTTGCTTCAAATTAGACCCCTTACTACCATACAATAATCCCAGAATTCGTAGAAATAAACCTCAATGGCCTCACATCAGACCCCTTACTGACACGCCCATATATTAAAAATGCAAAAATTAAAACATTTGTGAGGTCCCGAGCTTTCAACCCAAGGGCATGTCGGATCCGACAGAGCCCCCTTCCCCCAACTGAAACCTCTAGCAAACCTGCCTTAAACTTAGAAATCAAAAAAATAAAGCTTTATGGCATCTTCTCGGACCCCTTAGAAGCATACCCCACGTTCAGAAATCAAAAGTCTACACCTACATGGCCTCACATCGGGACCCTTACAAGGATGCCCCAATCCCAAAAATCACAATCCTAAGCCTATATGGAGACAAATCGGACCCCTCTCAGGCACTCCCCAATCTCAAAAATCTGAAATTTATAACAAATGTGAGGTCCCCAATTCTGGATCAAAGGGCCTGTCGGATCCGACACACCCCCTTGCCTCAAATCAGACCTCTAACTACAAGACCCCAATCCTAAAATTTCAACCTAAATGGCCTCAAATCAGAGCCTTCATAAGCATACCCCACTACTTGAATTCAGAAATCTAAACCTACATGGCATCTTACTAGGCCCCTCTCAGGCACTCCCCAATCTCAAAAATCTGAAATTTATACCAAATGTGAGGTCCCCAGTTCTGAACCAAAGGGCCTGTCGGATCCGACAGCCCCCCCCCCCCCCCCCCCCGCGTCACTGAGGCACTGTGAACGGGCCTTGTGTGGTCGCGGGCATGGTGGATCCGGGCCGTTGATCCACCAAGGCCCATCCAAGGGCCTTAGTGGTCCTAGGTGGCGGGGGGCGGGGGGTGGTGCTTGCCACCAAGGTGGGTGAGGGCGGGGGTGGTGTTTGCCACCAAGGCGGGGTGGGGCGTGGGCCTCATGTCTTTTTTCGGGGAGGCCAGCTTTAGGGTCTTGTCGGGGCTAGGTGGCTAAGCGGGCTCAGTGGCTAGGCGGGTTAGGCAGCTAGGTAGGCTTATTTTCTAAGTGACTTGGCCTACTTACTAAATAACTACTTGGTTAGGCTTACTTAATAGGTGGCTAGGCCCACTTACTAAATAACTAGTTGCTTAGGCTTACTTACTAGCCACCTAGTAAGTAAGCCTAAGCAACTAGTTATTTAGTAAGTGGGCCTAGCCACCTAGTAAGTAAGCCTGAACAACTAGTTATTTAGTAAGTGGGCCTAGCCACGTAGTAAGTAAGCCTAAGCAACTAGTTATTTAGTAAGTGGGCCTAGCCACCTATTAAGTAAGCCTAACCAAGTAGTTATTTAGTAAGTAGGCCAAGCCACTTAGAAAATAAGCCTACCTAGTTGCCTAATCCGCCTAGCCACCGAGCCCGCTTAGCCACCTAGCCCCGACAAGACCCTAAAGCTGGCCTCCCCGAAAAAAGACATGAGGCCCACGGCCCCACCCCGGCTTGGTGGCAAACACCACCCCCGCCCCCACCCACCTTGGTGGCAAGCACCACCCCCCGCCCCCCGCCACCTAGGACCACTAAGGCCCTTGGATGGGCCTTGGTGGATCAACGGCCCGGATCCACCATGCCCGCGACCTTCAAGGCCCGTTCACAGCGCCTCAGTGACGCGGGGGGGGGGGTGTCGGATCCGACAGGCCCTTTGGTTCAGAACTGGGGACCTCACATTTGGTATAAATTTCAGATTTTTGAGATTGGGGAGTGCCTGAGAGGGGCCTAGTAAGATGCCATGTAGGTTTAGATTTCTGAATTCAAGTAGTGGGGTATGCTTATGAAGGCTCTGATTTGAGGCCATTTAGGTTGAAATTTTGGGAATTTTAGGATTGGGGTCTTGTAGTTAGAGGTCTGATTTGAGGCAAGGGGGGTGTCGGATCCGACAGGCCCTTTGATCCAGAATTGGGGACCTCACATTTGGTATAAATTTCAGATTTTTGAGATTGGGGAGTGCCTGAGAGGGGTCCGATTTGTCTCCATATAGGCTTAGGATTGTGATTTTTGGGATTGGGGCATCCTTGTAAGGGTCCCGATGTGAGGCCATGTAGGTGTAGACTTTTGATTTCTGAACGTGGGGTATGCTTCTAAGGGGTCCGAGAAGATGCCATAAAGCTTTATTTTTTTGATTTCTAAGTTTAAGGCAAGCTTGTTAGAGGTTTCAGTTGGGGGAAGGGGGCTCTGTCGGATCCGACATGCCCTTGGGTTGAAAGCTCGGGACCTCACAAATGTTTTAATTTTTGCATTTTTAATATATGGGCGTGTCAGTAAGGGGTCTGATGTGAGGCCATTGAGGTTTATTTCTACGAATTCTGGGATTATTGTATGGTAGTAAGGGGTCTAATTTGAAGCAAAGGGGAACTGTCGGATCCGACAGGCCCCTTTGTTGATAGATCGGGACCTCACATATATATTAATTCTCTGATTATTGGCTATTTGGCGTACCTTTTAGGGGTCCGAAAAGAGGTCTTATAGCTATATTTTTTGATTTCTAAGATAGGGGCAGGCTTTGTAAGGGGTCTGATTTGAGGCAAGGGGGGGATGTCGGATCCGACAGGCCCTTGGGCTCACATCTCGGGACCTCACATTTGTTATAATTTTGTGCATTTTTGAGATTTGGCCGTGCCTCTATGGGGCCTAATATGAGGCCATGTAGGCTTAGGATTGTGATTTGTGGGATTGAGGCATGCTTGTAAGGGGTCCAATTTGAGGCCATATAGCTTTGATTTTTGATTTATGAGATTCGGGCACTCTTGTAATGGGTCTGATTTAAGGCCATATAGCTTCAATTTTTGAGAATTCTCGGAGTGGGGTATGCTTGTTAGGGGTCTAATTGGCGGCCATGTAGGTTTAGATTTCTGAATTCTGGTAGAGGGGCATGCTTGTAAGGGGTAGTTAGGGGTCTGATTTGAGGCAAGGGGGGGATGTCGGATCCGACAGGCCCTTGGGCTCACATGTTGGGACCTCACAATTGTTATAATTTTGTGATTTTTGAGATTTGGCCGAGCCTCTATGTGGCCTAATATGGGGCCATGTAGGCTTAGGATTGTGATTTCTGGGATTGAGGCATGCTTGTGAGGGGTCCAATTTGAGGCCATATAGCTTTGATTGTTGATTTATGGGATTCGGGCACTCTTGTAAGGGGTTTGATTTAAGGCCATATAGCTTCAATTTTTGAGAATTCTCTGAAGGGGCAGGCTTCTTAGGGGTCTGATTGGAGGCCATGAAGGTTTAGATTTTTGATTTTTTAGATTCGGGCATGCTTGTGAGGGGCCTGATATGAGGCCATCTAGCTTTAATTTTTGAGAATTCTCGGAGTGGAGTATGCTTGTTAGGGGTCTGATTTGACTGCTTTCATGTTTGCGAGTCTTTTGACTGCTTCTCCTCTGTTTCAGCAGATATATCTGTTTTCAGCATGATTGTAAGGGGTCTGAAAAGAGGCCACATAGCTTTATTTTTTGTTTTCTAAGATTGGGGCAGGGTTATAAGTGGTATGATTTGAGGCCATATATCTTTAATATTTGGGAATTCTTTGAAGGGTGAGTCTTGTAAGGGGTGTGATTTGAGATTTGAGGCAAGGGGGGGGGGTTTGTCGGATCCGACAGAACCTTAGTTTCAGTACTCGGGTCCTCACATATGTTTACATTTTGTAATTTGTTGGATTCGGGCATGCTCTTAAGGGGTCTGATTTGAGGCCATATATCTTTAGTTTTTGATTTTTAAGATTGGTGCAGGCTTATAAGGGGTTCTGATTTCAGGCCATATAGCTAAATTATTTGAGAATTCTCTGAAGGGGCATGCTTGTAAGGGGTCTGAAAAGAGGCCACATAGCTTTAATTTTTGAATTCTAAGATTGGGGCAGGCTTGTAAAGGGTCTGATTTGAGGTTGTGTAGCTTTAGCTTTTTAAACATTCTCGTAAGGGGTATGCTTGTTGGGGGTATGATTTGAGGCCATGTAGGTTTAGATTTTTGATTTTCGGGTTTTGGGAGTGCCTTTAAGGGGTCTGAAAATAAGCCATATAGCTTTATTTTTGATTTTCTAAGATTGGGGTAGGCTTATAAGGGGTCCTGATTTGAGACCATATAGCTTAATTATTTGAGAATTCTCTGAAGGGGCATGCTTGTAAGGGTTCTGAAAAGAGGCCATATAGCTTTAATCTCTGATTTCTAAGATTGGGGCAGGCTTGTAAGGGGTGTGATTTGTGATTTGGGGCAAGGGGGGGGGTATGTCGGATCCGACAGGCCCTTAGGTTCTCAACTCGGGACCTCACATATGTTTACATTTTGTAATTTGTTGGATTATGGCATGTTTGTAAGGGGTCTGAAAAGAGGCCATATAGCTTTATTTTTTGATTTCTAAGATTGGGGGGCAGGCTTATAATTGGTCTGATTTAAGGCCATATAGCTTAATTCTTTGAAGGGTGAGGCTTGTAAGGGGCGTGATTTGTGATTTGAGGCAAGGGGGGGTGTATGTCGGGTACGCCTACTTGAAGGGTGAACGGTCTGGCACTGGCCCAGGAAAAGAAGAACTCCGCCTTCATGCTGTACAACGATCCGGTGATGCCAAGAGAATTGTTGCAGCCCTCGAGCACATGCCTGGAGCAGAGCATTGGTGCACTTGCAAACCCCAACTCGAAGGAGAGGAGGTCTTTGGCACCACCAAGCGCAAACTTGATATGCCCCCTGGTTCTGATCAAGATTCACATAGACCCGACAAGGTCAGCTTCTCTCATCCACGAGTGAGCACTAGGTCAACCAAGGCACGCACTGATTCCGCCACACCATCAGACCTGCCCCTCACACAATCTCCTGAGAAATCGATTCCACAACGGGTCACCCACGTCAATAACATTCAGGAGACCCACTGCGATGTCTCCAAGTGGCACATTTCTAGACTGCCCAAGACTTCCGCCAAGGCCTGCTTCGCCATGCAAGCTCGCACAAAGACCAAGTGCACCCAGAAGATCGTTCGGCATGGTAAAAGTACTCCAGCTCCTACGTACACCGGCTACATGCGCGACTACAAGAAGAACAAGGAATTCTTGACACAGTTCTCCTTCTGCAACGACGACATTGAGAGATGTGTCAAAGGCACTAGGAGGAAGTGGGTGCAGCACCGTCCGGATGTCCCGGATGTCTGGCCTGTCCTCACTGGGACAAACCTCACTCTCCAGGAGGTTCTGGCCCTTGAAGAAGGGGGATTCCAACTTCAGCAGCGTCAAGATGTGTCACCCAGAAGACTCTTCGGCGACTCCTCCAATGTTGCTTCATCCATGGCCGAACTCCCTACCCCAGCCCAAGCCGATCAATACCCTACGCTGAGGTTTGGAAAAAAGATCTGGCGCAGTAACAACGGACCATGCATCCAACAACGCAACAAATGGGAGTCAACCCTCAACGTCGACGGTCAAATCACCTCCGTCACAATGATACCTCACCTAGGGATCGAGTGCATCATTCTGTTCCAATCCCGAAAGAAGGCTAAGGTTGAAGAGTACCGTATCACTATCAACACCTTCCCGTCGTGCACGTGCCCGGATTTCGTGGAGATGTCAGCAAGAGCACTTGGGAAACGGTGCCCTTGGGTGAACTGCAAGCACTTGTACTTCATCTTCCGTGTGACCTGCAACTTGGATCAATACCAAGACACTTTCATCCATGCTCCGAGCCTTAGTTTCAATGAAATGAAGCACCTCCTCGAAAGTGGCATCATGAAGCATGTGGGACCTTAGCGTGGATACCTATAGGAGCTAGGCTGCCCCCCCTTATTTATAAGTTGTCGCTAAGTATTATTGCGTTGAGTATACTATAGTATGAGTGCACGTTTCCGAAAATATCGCTGATATATCAGACCTATCATTATCTACATGATGTGAATTGTATTCGTTTTTAAATATGTATAAAGGTTTCTAAATATTTATGGGTCTCTCCTTCCAACAGTAGTTTTAGATGTTATTGAATGGTTCGAGTTTTGCTACTTTGCTTGAATGCTTGAATGCTTGAATTTTTTGACTTAGAATTTTCTCTTACGTTGTGACCATAGCCTATGATTAACCAGCTCTCACCATAATATGGACAGTCAAAAGTTCCCTGGTTTAAGTAAATCATGTCAATTAGTCTCTCTGAAAGGTACCCTAAAACCAAGTCTCTGTCTTGAAAGCCCTCAAAATTTGCACGGAAATAGGTCCATCATTTTTACTAAAAAAAGAGGTCCCACGATTTTTTCTATTTATATTTTCTAAATTTAGAAATTTTATTACTATAATTGAAAAACGTTGATTTTTTTCTGCTCACCGCTCACCGCTCGCGTCCCACCGCTCACACGGTAGCGTCGTTGGAATACCGGGTGTATAGAGAGTACACACTTAGGTCGTCAATGTAAGATTTGCCCACGAATATGGTGAGAGCGTAGTATCAAGTTTGTACTTGCACGTATACTTACGTATGTTGGTAAGTTGGAAATGCGCAATATATGAATTCCCAGCAATATTGCGGTGATGTTTTCCGCTTGGTGTGAACTTATAATCATGCCACATGGAATCATTGTCACAGTTATTTGCATCGATACGTGTTTGATTCAAGTGCAAATGCATGTAGATGCAAAGTCCATGGTTTAATTGGATGTTTGTGGCAACCGATTGTGTGGGCAAACATAAGAAATGATCATTGTGCGACACTTGTACATTACTCCCAAAATTGATAGTGAACAATAATTCACTTATAAACATTTCCAAAATCATGGTTTTTCCCGCATTGTGTACAATTCAGTATCAAATAATGCCTCCTAGTCCAACGCCTATCTCACAAACACTAGCCAACATTCCTAATCCGGCTCCGAATCACTATCCAATGGAATGGGGGGTCCGCGGCTTGAGCTTGCACCGTTCAGATTTGGTGGCCGTAGTGTCCGGCGCCTCGCCTCACGCCTGCTCTCGGTGATGGCCCATAGTTCTTGCGCCGCAGTCTCCCGGTCAGCTTGTGCACGAGCGCGCGCGCGGTCTCCAATGTGCAACCCCCTCGCAGCATTCGGATGGCGCAGGACGTCTTGCATGGTGGGGCTAGAGGCCCCGTCACGGATGTCCAAAAGGCCGTTGACATATTTCCACTCATTCATCCGGATTTGGACGTCCACCTCATTGAAGCTACCCTCTTGTGTAACGGCCTCCTGCCTCTCCAGATCGGCCTCAAAACTTGTTGTGTCCAACACGTGTTCCACATCCCAAGTTGTTTCCTCGCCCGGGACCGGTTCCCGTGGTAATACCCCTACTGTCACATTGCCGTTGGAGTCATACACGTATCCGTGGGGGTGAGGACCTGGGACGTATTCACCCGTCTCTCCGGCATGCCCACCCACAACACGGTACAAAAATGCCCTCAAACCTACGGCCTGAGGAGAGGAGCCGGGGTAAAACTCATGAGCAACCCTTGTGTACATTTCAGGCGTGAAGTTTGTCGGGTAGCCTCGCAGGTCCTTCAAATACCTCCGTGCACGCCAGCTATAAGCAGGAGGATCGCCGTATTCTGCGGGCGGCACACCATGGATTATTGTGTATTCAAAATCGGGAGGCATTCCCCATTGCACTCCGAATTGCTCGTACAACCTTCGATGCAGAGGGGCTTGGCACGTAGGACAACGGCGTGTTTGCAACATGTGTGGCAACAAACAATTCGGGTGGACCATGTGACCGCACGACCCAACGATCCATGCGCCTTCGGGTCCCCAAGGATTGGAACAAATGGGGCACATGCTCCCGTCCTTGATCCAATCGGGGACGCATGGCCACAACAAGGCTGGTCTGGCCGGGGGTATCACGATGCGGGATGATACTACGGTATCCCATTGGAATTCATCCTCGGGCCTCTTGGTCCACGCAATACTGGGGTAATGGTCGTCATCGACCGGGAGGTTCTCAGGATACATGAAATCCAATGGCGGCCACGAGGTAAAAAGAAGCCGTCGTTCGGACCACTGTTCGCCGTGGTCCCTATAGTGTGTCAGCTCGTCCATCAATGCCCTCTCACGCGTGGCGAACATGATAGTGGCTGTGACCATGCCCATGTAGTCGTCCTCCAACAACCGGTTCCTCCTAATGACCCGGTCGTAATCAACCCTCATTGCCTCCAAGTTTGTTGTGGGCGACGGCTCCCGCCCTTGTCCATCACTACCAGACATTGCTTGCGGCAGTTGTGGCGCATCAGCCCTCGCAAGTTCAAGGTTGGTCAAACGTGCAATCTCGGCCTTCAACCCTTGGACCTCCTCGGCGTGTGCACATCGGACCATCTCCAATTCCCGTTTGTGGTCAGATTTGCATTTTGCCAACTCCGCCCTCAACGCCTCCACAACGTCGTTGTCGGCAACTACCAGTGGTGGGGATGGCACCGCCGATGCCATCTCCACATCAACGGGCGAAGATGGAGGACAAACCAACCGGGAACCATGTGGCGGTGTCACGTGGACCCTTTGTCGCCGGCTAGGTGGTTCAACCGGCAACCCTATGGCAATGTTGTGCTCGTCCATGTTTGACTCGGCGGCCGGTGGAGTCCCCACAATTTGATGATCTGGTCCCGCAAGGAAATCAAAATAAGATCGGACCCTCAAAGGATTCATTGGAGTTTGCCATGCCAATGGAATCGGACGGCCAGCGTTCCGTCCTAGCACGGCACTTGGTATGACCGTGACCCGGCGTGCCTGCCTCAAGTCCGGGCTCGTGCGGGGTATGGTGGACCAGTCGATATCCACTCCCAAAATTACCTCCGCGTAGACCATTTGGCATAACCACATTAGCATATGCCCGCGATCAAATTCTCTCGGTGCACCCCACAAGAAATCCCACACCTCCTTGCACCGTTCTCCAAATATTTGATGGCTCACCTCCCTCCATATGCCATAGCGTTGTCTAGACATCCGTTCAGCATTCGCGCTAGGAACGAACATCCTCGTCAAATGGGTCCACTCTACGTACCTTCGGACCGTGCTATAAAACCACATGCCCCTCTCATTTTGCCAGCCGGGATTGGCGAGAATGTTCGGGTCCCGCGCCACCTCCAAATTGATTGGTTGCGGCCTGCCCCTCGGCGCATTGCCGCGTCTTCTAGCGCCTGCCGACCCCGGTGTCGCTTGCGGAGTCCCCCCCGGATCCAAATCCCCACCACGTGGAGGTTCCGGCGGTAAGTTATCTTCGTCTGCCATCGTTGCCCCTAACCCCTAGCTTTGTATGCCTACTATAAATTAAACCTAATATGGTAGCACTTCCAAAATAAGCTCCACCACCCACAATTTTTTTTCCAATCCACTAAATCCAAATTAAGGCCGTTCAAAGTTCAAACTACATAATTAGATGTAAACCACTTTCAAAATAAGTGTTCACATATAACAATTTCCGGTATGGTTCAAACTAACGGCAATGGGGTACAATGTATACCGTATGTAGGTGGGTTGCAGTACAATACAGATAGTAGGCAGATATAGTATACCGTTTGTCCCGTATACGTATTTCAGTACGTATGTCCACCTGTAGCCCTCCAGCTCACCTCTATCTCCAAATGGCAAGGGCTGATTAACAACCTAGGCCCAAATGGAGGGAGGTGGGAGTGAGGGAATGAGGGAAGTGGGGTCCATATCTACCCCAAGGAGGCGTCCTTTCGATTAGACGCCCCCTGGACCAACCCATGGACGCCACGTGCCCATGGGTGTCTCTACGCGACTGCTGATAGTAGTCGACCATAGGGTGCGACTGCTTACAAGCAGTCGTCTGCCCTTCAAGTCGACTGCTATTAGCAGTCGACTTGGGTTGTCGACTGCAGTTGGGCAGTCGACTGCTAATAGCAGTCGACTTGAAGGGCAGACAACTGCTTGTAAGCAGTCGCATCCCTTCGTCGACTGCTATTAGCAGTCGACGAAGGGGTGCGACTGCCCACCAGCCGTCGTCCGGACTTTGTCGACTGCAGTTGGGCAGTCGACTTGAAGGGCAGACGACTGCTCACAAGCAGTCGCCCGCCTGTCGTCGACTGCTAATAGCAGTCGAATTTCCATGTCGACTGCCCAAGAGCCGTCGACAACCCAAGTCGACTGCTAATAGCAGTCGACTAGTTATGGTAGTCGACTGCTCTTGAGCAGTCGACATGGAAATTCGACTACCGTCAGCAGTCGACACACCTATACGACTGCCCTTTAGCAGTCGATTCAGTGTGTCGACTGCCTAGTAGCAGTCGCTGTAACTCGTCGACTGCCCACTAGCAGTCGACACTGTTGACGACAGTTTACCCTGTGTGACGACAGGGTAAACTGTTTTACCCCCCCAAACGGACGTGACGTTTTCAGGTCTGCTGTCACAGGACGTGACGCGACGTGACGTGTAATCCCTGATTGTGTGCTATCATTTGTGTGAGGATCATTTCATCTTTAGCAGAATTAATGTTAATTTCACTAATGTGTTTTGACTACGTTGATGTCGACTTATTGAGCACAAAAATGTCACAAATATGACATTTTCTCTCACTGGAAACTAAGAATGTCACAAAGTTGACAAACAAATATGACATTAAATCCACTAGATTCTAGTATTGTTTGGATATAATTAGACATGTCAGGTCGATGTGCTAAGCCACTTAATTGTCCAAGATGGCACAAATTATTTTGGTTGGACAAAATTTCAATTTTGTCAAGAGTTGAGAAGAATTTATGGATGCAGCAATTTGGGAGTGATATTCAAATCATAGCCATGTCACCATTAATGTCTCTACTATTTATAATATTGATATTCATAATAATGTATTTGCATTGGCGTTAACTTGAGTAGAAGAGAAGGAAATTGCTTCCCCTTGGACCTCAGCCATATCCCATTGTGGGTAACATCTTGGACATGGTTGGGAGCTAGGGACCGCTTGCCGCATCAAGCCCTTCGTTCACTAGGGACCAAGTTTGGGGGCCTTATGTGTCCCCACTTGCCTATGAGCATGAGAGAGAGAAAGAATTCAAGTTGCTTTGGATGCTTTAAATAACATTACTAAGTAATTTGTGGACAAGATTATTGAGCTAACTTTAATTGATTTTAAATAGAATAAAAATTAACTCACACCATTTGCCATGGAGGATGGAGGATGGTGTTGACTACATGGTAATTTACAAAATCCCTACCCTATGATATTTACATTTTCACAAACAGTCTCAACAATGTATACCTTCACTCCAATCACATAACACTATATTCGTTAATCGGAGACTTTGGGAAGTCTCAAAATAAATTGGACCCATAGTTTTGGATGCAAATATTGTGAACGTAGGGAACATCAAGAACATAGGGAACAATGGCAACATAATGTTTTGGAAATCCATATGCGATGAATATATATGTTTCTAAATATAGTAATTCTCTGAATGATAATCAAAACTACGCCAAACACGAATTCACAAATGACACAAATTCACAATTATTTTTGTCTTGTCGGTTTTGTATTGAACAGAATTATCGAATCCATAAATGACCATTTGTTTTTATAACTATAGACTCTTGGATGCATATCCCAAACATAAAGGTCTTATTGAATTGGACAGCACATCCCAAACCTAACAATACTTAAAATAATTTGACAGTGTTAATAAGAATTTGCAAATTAGCATCTAGAATATATAATTTGGATTCCACATCCGTAAAAAAACATGTAAAAAACATTTGATAGCGCATGGGAAGTTGGTTTCCACATCCGTAAACTAATACAATCATGCAATATAACTGTAATCTATAAAATTTCTATAAAGTGTGTCTAATATAGTATTCGACCCCAATGTCATATATTTCATGAAAAGCGAATACATATTTTAAATAACTTTGGTCCCGACCTACGTCAATATCATTCTCCATCTTCATCTTCAACTTCATTTCCATTATCGACATCGTTTTCTGCAGCAGCAATATGTGCCAAGTTGTCTTTGGCAAAATCTATATGTTTTTGGAGGATGATCAGTGTCTCCGATTTGGAACCTTTGCGTGGCTTCCAAGCACAAAGTATGGTATCCGTGTTTATCCAAATTGGTTCGTACGGCGAGTCCATTGTCCACTTGAAACCCTTTTTGGTGTCCCAACCTAAATATGTGCAGAGCACATCTTGATCTTTGGTGCGTGGACGGCAATATTCCACCTCAATTTGACAAAAATTGGGACTAGTCGGAACAAAATTCAGTGATGACAATATTTTCACCAACCAAATCGGTTTAGGGTGCTCCTCATCTCCAGAACGTACGAGGATTATATAACCTTCGTAGCAATCAACAGCCACATGAAATGATGGAGCCGGACGATTACGAGCAGGGCCAACGTAATGGTCGTCCGCATCGAACTCTTCACGGATGTCTCCATTGCTGAAGAACATGGCCTCAAACTCCACGATTGTCACTCGGCTTTGTGGCCAAAATCCTTGTGTCAAACATGAACGTGTATCGACAACGGGTGCCAGCAATGCCGAGCGAATGCGATCCCAATGCGCAATCAATGGTTCGTGGGTATCCCGAACACGTCTTGTAGTGTCTTCCTCACACAATTATTTCCAGTATTGAATGAATCCGGATATACCTTCGATGATTTCCGGTCCATTCCTCATGGGGTCTTCGGCTCCCCATCGAGTGTGCAAGGCTTCGGCTCCCATATCGCATACGAAAGTCCGCAAGTCACATCTCTTGTCTCAAAGATTCTATTTTGTCACGTGGAAATAGTTGGCAACACTTCTTCGCACAACAATCTTTGTTGCTACAGACTTAATAGATGTTTCTCCCAATGTTTGATCTCGACGACGTTGCATGGGTTCATGAGGCACACGAACGGAATCATATTTCCGATGACCTTTTCTAGGACGCATGTTGGCCAACAAAACTTCTTGTATTTCTTCATAACGACGGGAATGATTCCACAAGCTGACACTATCATGAAGAACACTTCGCAACGACCATCGACGAAGAGAGAATCTCCAACTTGGAGGCACTTCCAATGGATGTAAAGAATTCAAAATGCACACCCCAACATCTTCCTCCCCAAAGGGATTTCTATCAATACAATCCTTAGGATCCAAGTTCCTACAAACACCATCAGCCACGGGAACACCACAGCCACTGACTAGGACAACATCAAGATCAACCCACTATTCTCGCGAATAATCTTGACATGGTGGAAGGAAATCATCCTCTGCACTATCAACAAACCCAACAAGAACGTCTGAACGAGAACTTTCAGTTACTATATCGTCGACTGCATTGGCGACGCCAATTGTAGTTTCATGTTCCACGACAACTTCAAACTCACTAGCAAAGGTTGACGGGTCCGAAGACAACTCAAACACACTATCACTGACGTTGGAATCCATGGCCATTACAAGAAAACCAAATTAGGAGTATGTCAAAATATCCCATTCAGTAGAGGTCCATGTGTATGTCATGGATAGTGTAAACACATATTATCAAAAAACACAATGTGGGCAATAGTGGCTTTCATGGCGTGGAAACAAAGACACAATGGTATACGAACGTGCGTCCGTATACCTCCATGTGTCAACATTATCAATGCAAAGACACGCGCGTCCGGATACCTATTATTGATGTTAGTAAACGCACTTGGCTGCCAAGTGCCATGAGGTGACACTAATGGTGAAGTTGTTGATCATTAGTGTAACCTAGCATACGCCTCAAAATAGGATAAGTGACACTATTGCACATGTGACACCAAATAATACAACTAGTATCTGTTGTAACTTAACATGCTGTAAGTAGAACTCTGTTACACTCTAAACTCCATAGTATCACACCTGTGGCAACCAAAGTGCATGTGATATTACGGAGTTTTGTAGTGTTAACATGGATGCGTGATACTATAGAATTAGTGTAGCATGTGACATTATGGAATAACACAAAGGAGATGTGAGGACAATTTGAATTCGTTCTCCCATCACCTACATTAGTGTGGTCCACTACACTTGGCCTTCCCGGGCGATGTGGCAGATGCATGCACCAACATTCAACAAGTGGCATAAGAAGAAGAAGAAGAAGAAGAAGAAGAAAAAGAAGAAGAAGAAGAAGAAGAAGGTGACACTCCACATGTTGACACATGGCGCAATGCGAGGGTGTGGGTTGACTTCTTGGGTGGTTTGCATTAATGACAAAATTTGTGATATAAGGGAGAGAAAGGTGACAATAAGGAGTGAGATTTGAACTACGAACATCCGTTCCCTAGGGTTTCGGGATATTAGAGAGTGTGTGACATTATGGAGGTTGATATTACGGAGTTTTAGGGTGTACCTGGCATTATATGGGACCATAAAGCATGCGTACACCTAACTTATAAGAAATTCAATCCTCAACCGTATTCAACGTGCATTTAATCACCTTGTCATGATCTGAACACTGGCCTGCCTTTCTCTGCAGTGACGACCCTTTGTACATCTCTGTCTTAAGTTACCACTCACAATCAATGAACACAGAGGAACGACTGCTAGCTACAGATGAACCGGTTGATGTTCAAGACTTCATGAAAACTACCCACCATTTTAGAG
Source organism: Polytrichum formosum (assembly GCA_964035585.1). Classification (NCBI taxonomy): domain Eukaryota; kingdom Viridiplantae; phylum Streptophyta; class Polytrichopsida; order Polytrichales; family Polytrichaceae; genus Polytrichum; species Polytrichum formosum. The sequence goes on from OZ037941.1 coordinate 43,099,310, forward strand.
GATCTACAGAATATGCCTCAAAACAGTGAAGAAAAAACTGAACTATCACAACATGCAACTGGTTGAACTTAGAAACACTAGGATCTTGACCGATAATGCCCAAAAATCTCCCCGGACACTGCTCAAAATAATGCTCTTGCGTTAAACCACTTGGATCTTCTTTACATTTCCTGAAAGAGAAGTGGGTCTTAAATGGACATGTGTCTCTCTGCATCCACTTCTTGTAGGATATGCAACATGCAATTATGTTATGTTACTGCAAGATAATTGGTAAATCCACATTGTGCCCCCGTAGTCACTTGCCTCTTAATTTTCAAAGTTCATATGAATATAACGGGTTTTGAGCACGTAGTCCAATCTCTTTCAAACACGTGTATTTAGGTGTTTGTTCTTGCATCCACACCTAACCATGCACCACTCAAATATAGTTGTCCGATTAAAAAAAAGTAACCATGAAAGGTAAGTTATGCCTACCCTAATGCTTGGGAGATGCTTGCCACACGTAGCACCTCACCACATCATATACCCATGGGTAACGGTATTGGAAGGAAAGAAAGAAAAGAAAAAGAAAAAGAAAAAGAACTTAAAATATGATACCCAACTGGCCATGGTATTGAAAAACATTCCTAAAATATCCAAGGGTATACATGTGATTTCTAGGGGTATATTGGTGATATCAATGGAATGTTTGCAAATTGCAATGGTACATGTGCAAATATCAAGTGGATATCAACACTAGTATTGAAGAATGTGATACCACCACAATCACATTTTTTACTTGTAAAATTTACCTGATTGATACTCAATTGAGCTTAAATATCCACACACTATTCTATTCTTTCTATCCTTGCAGATTATATTATATAGAAATTCAAGCTTGTTCATGATTCAAATCACCAAATTACATACCATTTATAGAACCCCCATAGTTGAGTTCACATAGACACCATGAATACCTCCAAAGGAGATTATGAGTATTGATTGCGGAGGAATTGCTTGATGAATATTGGCCCACGAGTAGGACTTTGACAAGAATGGTCAATGTGTTCCATGGTAACTTTTATTGTGAGCAATTCTATCGACTTCCGACATGCTCTGTCATTGAAAGGATTCTTTTGCAGGCTGAATGTGTAATAAGTTGCTCAGAACGGGTAGTATGTATGTTAGTATTCAACTACAGAATTTTTGTAATCAAGATGAAAATTCTTCACATTAAGAGTAAGGTAAAGGTAGACCGTAGAAAGAGTGTTATTTGGATACTTTTTGTAGGAGCTCGTATGAATATCTTATTCATGATCATTTAACATTGTGAAGATTCTTGTGCTGAAGGATAAGGAAGAAAAGAAATTAATAACATCAGTGGTAATCGCTTACATGAATTTGAGCATGTTGGCCATGTTATGTTCAAGAGTCCCCTTGTTACAAAGGTGGAGTTTACTGTCTATCTTTTGATAGGTGGGCTCATTTTGGGTAAGACGGTTGGTTGTGGGAGTATAGTCTTTATGTGGGTGGTTGGATGGGTTCTTGTTTGTTATCTAATTTCCGTTTATTTGGCATTAGGTATGTGAGATATTTTATTGCAATGTGGTGGATGGCCTTCATTGTAATTTTGATGATGTTGGTGGGGGGGGGGGGTGGTATGTGTACGCTTTCTAATAGTTTGATGCTTCTTGCGCACATGGAGTTGCAGACTCCAACAATAATGATTAGAAGTGAGTTTACTTGCCATCCTTGTGTTTTGATTGCTAGATGAGAAAGTTGTATTTCGTCTCTTTATGTTTTGATGGCCTGATCTATGTATCTATCATGTATGATTGTAAAGTCGATTATTTGGATGGTAAAGTGGGGGTTTGGCATGGATGGGCTGGGTTGTTCTTGTGGTGCACCTCGAATGTACATGATGTCTAGGCATAATTTTGCTAGGCATATGCATGTTGTTGCTAGACACAAGCTTTGCAATGCCCAAGGTGGAATGGTATTGTCTTGTGGGTGGTCCCATTTGTTGTTGGTGTTCACGAGTGTGTGGTATCTTGTGTGGATACTTGATTTGAGTAGGTTGCTTAGTTGTTGGGTAGCGGTGTTGTGTCACACAAGTCTTAGACCTTTGAGGAATTTGTGGCCACATAGGGATAGTAGGTTTGGCCAAGTGTCTTTGTTGTTATTTGGGCATAGTGTATAGTCAAGGTTAATAAACTTTTGGGGTCGAAGGAGATTTTTCTTGTGGTTGCCCATATATTGAGCGGACCATAGTTTTACGATTTGTGTTATTTGAGCATCAATAGTTTGTTGTATTTTTCATAAGGAGTTTGATAGTATGATGAATTTCATCATTAGAGATCCATTTATTGGCACATTGGAGTGGTTTGGCTTTGTTGATTGTGAGCCTATTGTGTTCTTTCTTTACGTATGTTTGTAGGTTCCTTATTATCTCGGCAAGGTTAGTTGATGAGAATGGTTTTGCTAATCTATATGGTATAGTGTGGGCTATGTGTATGCGTGGTATTGGGGTTATGGTTGCTTTGGTAGTGCCTTCAATGGATAATGTGTCTACATGGTAGTTCCCATGGATGCATGTACTGTACATTATAATTTTGTGTGGGAACCATGTGATGAGGTGTACTATGGAAGCTATGAGGAATTTGCCGGGGTGGTTGCATTGTGATGATGGGTGTTTTATGTGGTTGTTTAGGTAGTAGATATTGTTTAGGATATCAACAAGTAAGAGGTATGTTGACACCTGATAAGAAGCTAAGTATGAACTATTATAAGAAGTAATTTGATATGATTGTTAAGAAGTTATAACTTCATATTACTTCACCACTTGTTAACTTTGATAACAAGTAAGAGGTATGTTGACACCTAATGCACGCTCTACTAACTTTCTTTGTGGTAATATTGGGAAACATGGGCATAGGCAAAGACCTCTTCTACAAGTGCTATACTCCTTCCAATGATCTTCTACATTTGTTACAATTATATGACAATTTCTTTTGGGATTAGGTTTTTTTTTATGGCCATTTTGTTCATAATAGACAACGACAAAGTCTATTGTTGGTTTCCTACTTATTGGTGACAGAATTATACTCCATGATAGTTGTCTTATTATAAGAAGCTAAGTATGAACTCTTATAAGAAGTCATATGAAGCTATGTTATATGAAGCTATATTACTTCTTAACAATCATCACGTAGAAGAAGTGTTTCTTGTAGTAGTTAGAACCATCTACAGATTGCCTGAGGTCATTTGCTGATTGTGAGATTTTATGCCAAAGCAGAGGCAGGAACCGATTCGGAGTCTGTCCATTCATTTGGGTTCAGTCCCCTTTCAAATTCCTGCCACAACTTTTGTTCACGAGCACTTCTTTAGGTTCGGCGTCAGCATCGCCTGCCTGCCTTCCTTACGTCAATTTCACTCTGCCGTTGAAGCCCATGCCCCGATCAGACCAACTTTCCGTCAACTTCCGGATGTAAAATAGTTGGGGATGCCATGACGGCCGGATGCCAAGTTGTTCACACCAACATCCTGGTAGCCACCGCCATGACCGGTCATTTATAATAAGTTTTTTTTTGTACAATGTAGGAAGTGTCTTGTAAGAAACTTTTCAATGTGTAGCAACCGAAAGAGAGTGACCAGGAGAGGCTAATCTTGGAGGGATTGCCGTTTTTGGTGGTGGGACCCACACGTCCAACGTACGTCCAAACGTGGATGTTAGAGTGTAGGTGGTGGCCATCTCCGGCGCCGTCATACAAGTTGGACAGTGATGGCCCACCATGAAAATTACTATTTGAGACTTATTCATCTACAGAAAATGAACTTTCCGTTTGGTGTGATCGGCCCCTCAGATTCAAGCATTACTGCAGTTGGGAAGCGGCCATTTAAGACACTTTTTTACCTTAGTGCAAATGTGTAAAAACCCACGCAAAACTGATCAATAACCTTAAAGGGTGAAGTGAAAACCCCAGGTCAAGTTATTACACTGATTATCCCACTAGGGCCGGTTTACACCACGGACCTTGAAGTTGGACCATGGAAGATGGCCTTTTTCCATGGTCCAACTTGATGGTCCAACTTCCATGGTCCGATTTCTTAAAAAACCAATTTACAAAGCCTTTGGGCCCCTCACTAGGTGAAAACCGAATGTGGACCAAGAGGATTGACAATGTGCCAAAAAGTGAATATGCTATTTTTTCTATAATATATGTCCAAAAAGGGCAGTTTTGAAAAAAAATTCAAGTTTGAACATTCTCTTGTCTTCTCTTGTCTTCATCTTCTCTTCCCTAAAAAAAATTCATTAAAATTTTACTATAACAATATTTCTCTGCTATGGGCCCTTGCCTTTTTCTACTAGAGCACCTCTTTTGCCTCTCCCACCGCAAAACTGGTTGGACCATGTTAGTGGATAATGTAGGCCTTAAAACGTGTCTTTTGGAGACCTCAAACTCCATGATCACTCTGACATTTGTTCCTTGGTGTAAACCGAAGTGGTCCCGGGCAAGTTCAACAACCAATCACAAATTTTACAGGGCTTTGGGACGACTTCATGGTCCATGGTGACCTAAACCCCATGCACTATGCACTATGGACGACCTTAGTGCATGTTACTATTCGGAGTTACGTAACGTCTTACTCAGGAGTTCAATTTTTACTAACAAAAGTTGCTTAGATTGTTTGGACATTCTAGAACACAAATGTCTTTGTTTGGTAAAATAATACATCCTCACTAAATAGTCATAACACTGCGTAACTCCGAATAGTGCACCCTAACCTTTGTAATGTCACTCCCTCTCTTATATCCCGAAATCCTAGGGACTGGATGTGCTCAGTTTAAACCTCCTCCTTGTTGTCACATTTGCCTCTCATATATCACGGGTTTTGACATTAAAAATAATCCACCCAAGAATTCAAACCACACTCTCGCACACATCACGTTGTCATCATTATCGTTATTGCTATATTGATTTTGTGTTACTCCATAATGCCACATGCTACACTAATCCTCTATTATCACACATCCATGTTAATACTGCAAACCTCCTCAACATCACGTGCGCTTTGGTTGTCACAAGCATGATATTAGGGAGGTTAGAGTATAATTAAATACGTACCAATTGGGATACTGTAATCAGTGCACTAATAACTTATACCTAAGGGCCACTTCACACACGAGACTGAGAGCCCGTGACCATTACACTTCAACCACTCTCATTGGTGGAAAAGGCGGAGCCGGTCCAAGTTCGCTTCGCACTACACTTGAGGGACCAACAGAGTACGTGACTGCAAGATGGATGTAAAGTCTACATGGATTCCTACATGGCATCAAATGGATCATGTTTCATGGTCACTTGGCCTATTTTCAAAAACCACTTCTTGGAGGTAGGCCTAATGCAATACCGGGAGACCATGGCACTCCGAACGCTCACAACCGTCGATTTATTCTATTTTAAAATGTGTGAGGACCCGCATGAATAGAAATTCATTGAAATAGCATTTGGTTGAGAGCCCGGTCACATATGACTTCACACTACACTTGAGGATCGTGACCACACTCCACGATTTTGGAGGTGTGTTTGGACGGCCTTTGGACACTTTCTTTTGGGCTCTCACAATTTCATGGTCACGGCTCTTGGCTTGTGTGTGAAGTGGCCCTACAATATTCGAAAGATGGTGTGCTGGAAACTGACTGGAGACACACAAGAGTGTGAATGGGGACCTCATCAATGTGAAATCATTTTTGAGAGAGGCTCCATGATATGGCAAGGACAGGGAAATAATGAGTGGGCCGGCCGAGAAAGCAGCAACCGGATGTTTGAAAATTTTGTTGACCGATTCCAAGCCACATGCAAAGAAAGAGAAGGAAAAGCCCAGGTGTGGTTCCCGACTTCCGGTGTGAGTACCTTCGTGCCCCGATCACACCAAACATTTCGTCCGGTTCCGGCCGTGAAATTGCTGGGGATTATGTTGAGAAATAGATGTCGGCCCACCACTTTTCACACTATTACAGCCGGAGATGCCGACGGATGGTGTTAGAACTGGCTGGTGTGATCATGGGGTGGTCCATACCAGTGCCCGGGGATATTTTTGGGCGTAATCGGTCAAAATCCAAGTGTTTCCAAGCGATGAATGGGAAGGACTGGCCGTTGAGTTAGTTGCAGATGAACATGTTGAGTTTGAGAATAACCAGTTAAGGTTCAAGACTTCAGGAAAATTACTGGTTGTTTGAGAAGAAGAATCTATGGAATAAACCTCAAATTAATAAGGAAAACCGAAAGATTACAACATGTAACTGGTCGGACTTAGAAACACTAGGATTTTCAGCCGATTATGCCCAAAAATCTCCCCGCACATTGTTTCCAAGTCCAACCAGTTACATGTTGTGATCTTCCGGTTTTTCTTTATTAATTTGAGGTATATTTTGCAAATTCCTTTAAAGTGATTGGTTATATTCATGGAGTCTTGAACTTTAGCTGGTTATTTTTTAGACTCAATTGGTTCATCTGTAAGTAGCAACCAATTCGCTATGTATATTGGTCCACAATAACATAACAATTTCAATCCCGTGTTCTGCAAATGGAACACTAGACAACAAAACGATAAGGTAACAATGTAAGCTAAAGTAGGTTTTGTACAAGTTTCCAAGCCAAGGGTGAGTTTGTGCTTACCTTGAATCACAAATAAACTAAAATTAAGATTCGAAAGTCTTGATGAGCGAAATAGATATGAAGAGTCTTACTAAACGCCTAATTAGTCCAGCCCAAGCTTAGTTGCCATGGAGTAAGTAATTTAGACACTTCTAATGAAATTTATTTCTTATAATACAACTTAAGATGGCCTAACTTCTAATATGATTTTTTATAAAGTCTAATTTTTTTCTTTTACAAATAAAAAATAAAAGATATTACAAGTTATGTCATAGAAACATCTATAACTTTATGTCAGAATTTTAATATGAGGTAAAAATTTATTGAACTAGAAATAAACTTTAATATCTACTTAAAAATATAGAACTTATAGGAAATAAAGACTATGGTTAGTTGTGGTAAAGCTACAAAGTTGGATATACTAAAACATAAGTTGTCTTGCGGAAACACTCATAACTTCTAGACAAAATTTTATATTTTATAAGATTTTTTGGATTTTTTAAAGATCTATTTACATATATAATATATGTAAAAATTAGACTTAGGAGCAAGTCATAACAAGTTTTTGAAGTTAGCTATATTTATGTACTCAAGATCATTCACAAATGAAACACTTAAAAAACTCCATGTATTATGTACCAACTAAAGAGGATGAGTTAGAATACAAATTTAATATAAAAACAATAAATAAATAAAACATAAGAAATTATTTTTATTTATGAAGTAAAAATAACCCCACTCCCTCTTAAGAAGTACTAACATGCAAATTACTAAGGAAAACAAAATTATGGGTCCTTAAGCCAAGAGTGGGGTTGATTGAAGTTGAATGAGGTCGAAGAAGATTGAGACCAAAGTTAAGGGATATAGAAGATAGAGGTTAAGGAATTTAAATATCCGAAGGCCTGAGACTGAAGTCACAAGAGAAATATATAAGAGATCATTGAATAGAGCTCGACTCCTTCCTTAAAAAAGATTGTCTTCAGCGATGGAAGATGATTTTTTTAAAAAAATTACCTCCGAATGTTCTACTTGTATTGGATATCCCTTTGAAGATTTTAGCAACCATTTGATTTTTATAATAATTTCACCTATTATTAAATAAATAGTTTTTAAAAGCACTTATCCAAATAGAATCCCACATCACCGAGGTGAATTTGCAAAGTCAAAATGGCCTTTCATTAGTCCACTCTATTCAGTTCCGTTGTTTTGATCATTTTAACCCGTAATCACCTCGCATCCTCAGAATAATAAAAAGTCACATCTTTATCTACCATTTGTTCTTTAATTTTAACTTAATCAATCCTAACAAATCTATTAATGATTTTTTATGTCCGTTGCTTAGAATTTTTACCTAATAAGCTAATATTCATTTTAAAATTCTCCAACGAACCAAATCATTTGCTTCCTAACCACTATTTACCACCACGAGAAGGTTAATTGATCAAATAATCAATTAAATGCTTCACAAGAAGTGCCTAATTCGGTTACTTATCTTAATTGAACACCTATATTTGAGTGGTATGTGGTTTGGTCTGGCTCTAAGATCGGATATCAAAAAGCTATGTTTGTAACAAAGATTGGTAATTGGTGACAAAAGAAATTAAATCAAAAGGCATTTATATAGGCAAAGACCAAATTGAGATAACTCATGAATATAAATACCTTGGAATGAGTCCTTATTCACATGGTTATTTTGGGCCATTAAGTAAATTTAAAGGCAACACATTATATGTATGAAAGCCTAAATGGTCATCTTAAAGAAAGAAACCGTAGTTAGAGCCACATGTTGGGAACTCAAATCCCATTTATTCAAGACTTGGTGCTTTCAATTTTTATATATGAAACTAAAAATTTGGAAGGATAGCTTGAAAAAATTTCCATTGGAAGGTCTTCGAGAAGGGCATGAAGATACATATGATGTCTCACATCGAAGTGCGCTCTAACACCTACCATATTTTGTTGGCCAAATTTGGAGAACCTCTTATGGAATTATATGCTCTTAAGCCAACTATGGGTTTTCAACAACAACTTGCCCACATGCACTCCTCTCAATTAGTCAGACAAGCATAATTACTTTTCCAACACCTTGCCAAACAAGGATTTGACCTCAAGGACAAACTGACAACCATGGAGAAGGCATTATGGGGTCTATTTCATTGGAAAACCCATGGCAACCCAACAACATCAAAAATCACATTTGATGATCTCAAGGAGGTTTTCCTTGCCAAAGAATGGAATTTTTTTCTATCTCTTGGGGAAGTAACTAAATTACCTCCATCTCAAGGATTTTCTCAAGTATGGATGTTAATTTTTTTTTGAAGCAACCATTGACACCACCACAACGCAAGAGATAATAGATGATGCCACTGTGGCTCTTATAATGTAGTTGAAAATGTGACACATGTTGTGTTGGAGTGTCCCTTATGAAGCTCCATTACAGATAAGTTTCAATCACTAGTTGAGAATGTAGGATTAGGGAGTCTCAAGTCTTTCTTTCAATTGGACCATCAAGTCAATATTAGCCTCTGTCTCACAAAGGCTACCGCACTCCGCCACTCTAGAGAATGAGCCGGTTTGACACCACCCTAATGAACTTTTAGTCCCATAAACCCTTCGATTTTCTAGATTTTAAAGTCAATTACATTTCAATTTCATTTCATTCTAGAGTTAATAACCATATATGTTTCTTTCTTTCTCTTTTTTTTTGGGGGGGGGAACCTAGATAACCATTTAATGAGCACCAAAATCCCGGCCACATATGACTTCACACTTTGCTTGAGGATCCGTGACCACACTACATGATTTTGGAGGTGTCTTGAGACGGCCTTGGGACACTTTCTTTTGGACTCTCACAATTTCATGGCCATGGCTCTTGGCTCGTGTGTGAAGTGGCCCTAATTTCAACAGACTGAGAGGCAGTGTCCGTAGCAGTGATCAGATTTTCTGGCACCGTTTTTGGGACAAATTACACCGCAATCAATGTGCAGGCAATCAGCATAGACAATGGCAGGCTCGCATTTATGGTCACAAGTGTCTGGGGAAGCATTATTTTTCATGAGGTTTCCTCCTTGTCTTTGAGTCACAGGTCGAAATTGCGAGATTGTCAAACATAAGACAATTTGGCAGGGTGCATGATTCACTGGGCCTGAAGAGTCTCCAGATCAGTCCGGAGTCCGCGGGTCAACTTGCTTGTTGTGGCCCTAACTTATTGGAAGTGCACTTCATAGTCCTAGTAGAATTTAGTGCGGGTTACCATTTGGAGTGACGCGTGGTCATCACTTTTTATTTATTGAAAATATCATTTTCTTTCTTTCTTATCGACTACGTTATAGGAATGTTCCTTGATGTGCATATTAACTGCTTTGGATAGAATGTTCTCAATAAAAACGTTATAGCAATGCGTAACTTTAAATGGTAGCCCACACTAATAGGACTACTTAGTGTACTTCCACCTCCACGTACATAAGGTAAGTGTGTATGATTCAAATTGTCCTCTTCTGGGAGCACCGAAGTTTGAGTGGTGCGTGTAATGCTTCTCAAAAATAAAGAGGAAATAAGAGACATAATCCACCCAACCTTGAGCCATATATGCTTGTAGGAACTAAGAGTTAAAGCTCTCCTCGACTAGTCCTGAAGCATGTAGTTAGCTGGCTCATCCTCCATGTCTTTGGGGTGAGTTAAGTGCTTTAACTAATGATCATTACTTACGAGGTGAGAACATTGTGTAACACCATAGTCCCAACTAGTTGGTAACTCCCCTTTACCTTTTAGAACTAGTAGATCTCCCAGGGTGGAGTCCTCTAGTCTTACAAAAAATAGAGTCCAGTTGGAATTAGAGATAGCAAAGGTAACTAATAAGTGGACACATGTTACACACCTCCCCACTTAGAAACGAATGTCCACGTTCATGTACTGCAAACCCCAAACTGTAATGCATCAAAATAATGGTCAAGACTACCGCTAAATTCAAACTAAGCCATGGGATTTGTATATGTACCCATGCTCCATGCCACTTGTAGGCAATGTTTTTTATTTCAAAAGAAATGCATCTACTTAGTGGCTCTTGACTCACGTAGTGGCTAGCTTTTGAGGCATCTCAAGTGAGGTGAAGGGAGATCCATGTGGCGATGTGGGATGACCATGCATATTCTAAATGCAACAACATGATGTGCCACATATATGTATGTGGCTATGCATAATTTTTTGGGGAGTGTATATGTGGGCATGTTATGACAAGTTGGAGGTGGCATGTGGCCCCCACTTCATAATATTTGGCTATTTGAATTTTTGGGGGGAGGGATGGGCTTCCATGCCCCACCATTATTGGATTCTCTGGCTACATTAGTGGTCATTAGGGCATTAATTATTGGCTACCGCCTCCCCCTTTCTTCTCTTCATTAGGCTATCAGCCTCAATCAACATCCAATTTTTTGGCTACCAACCCTCTTTAATTTTTTTTCATGCCTTTAACAATTTAGCTTGGGACTCCCCGTGCTTAGCAAAAAGCCGCTGCGTAGCCAAAATAAAAATCACTGCTTGTAGGGCAAGACAAGTTAATAATAACACCCCATATACCAGTTTTTGTGCAAGCTTGAAAGAACGAAAAGGTGCCTACCCCTAAGATACCTTTTGCATCAAATGTTTATGTGCAACTGGGGCTTCATGGTCACTCTTAACACCATGACGTGTAAGCCTATCTTTTGACTTGGCTACTACATTCCAATACTCCTTGAGATTTCTACATTGAAGTTGCTTTCTAGCTCCTAAGAATTATCCTCAAGTGCATATCCGAGCCATTTAATGAGATGGAATTCCTTGGGACAAGAGCGAGACCCTCTTTCTTCATGTAAAAACACTCGTTCTACTTCATATGATGCATCCTCCTTAAAGACTGGTGGACGGGGAGGTTGGACCTCGCATCGGCTATATACCGCCAAAGATGTGACACATGAAAAATATCGTGAATCTTAGATGTATTTGGCACTTGCATGCGGTATGCTACGACCCCTATCCTCTTGGTTATTTGAAATTGCTCAATTCACCGTGGTAATAGCATTCTAGCAATAGGACCTTCAACTTAATGTTGGCACTACTTACAAGCACTTGTTGGTGCACTTCTTGAAAGCAAAAGTTGTCTCTTCTTGTCAACATAGTATTTCTGTCATTGTTGCGCAACAATTAATTTTTTTTGGCCTAGCCAATCACATCAAACATATGCTCAGCAAAATTCTTTGCAACAAGGACTTGACACCTACTAATTCAACTGATTGGTGTCACATGATGCTAACCTGTACTTAGGACAAATGGAGTATTTTGAACAGACTCTTGCCAAAGGCCATTATATATAGTTTCTACCATAGCAAGGAATTCATCCCAATCATTTTGCACTAGATTTACATATTGTTGCAACATGCCCTCAAAGTTGCGGTTTATTTGTTCAATCCATCCATCGGCTTGAGGATGAAATGCAATGGACATAGCCAACCTTGTTCCCCAAAAAACCATGCAACGCATTCAAAACCTACTTGTGAATCTAGCATCCTCATTGTTTAGAATTAAATTGGTCATGAAATTTATACACATGATCATGAAATAACATTCATGTTCCTTAAGTAGTAACAAGTGTCATGGTTGGTGTAAAGTGGGCCATTTTGGACAACTTATTGTGAGCCCAAATTGATGCTCACATGTGTTGTTAAGACTTGTAAAACATTACAAGTAGTGTTTTGTTGATTTATGATTATTCACAAAAATATAAAAAGAGTAAAGCTTGAAGAAAGCTAAGTTTGAAGCATTAGGCTTGTGTGGAGTGGACTTAAGTAGTATGAGGACATACCTTGGTAAAGTGTGGTAGGTAGAAAGCTAATGTTAGTTAAATGTTTGAATTAGGATCTTTGTTGATCAATTGAGGGAGGAAGGCTTAGGAGATAAGATGAGAGCCTACAAAGTAGGAGGAGAGTTCGAGGGCTTATCGTGAGCCTTGTGGATGGGATGAGTCCCTACTTAGAAGGAGAAGGTTAAGGGGTTGTGATTGGAGGCTCTAATCCTCTCACCCTATCCTTACCTCATGCCCTCTCTCCCTCTCAACTCACTATATAATCCCTCATTCTTCCCTCACTCACTCTCTCTTTCCTTCGTGCTCCTTAAGCACCCCACGGGTTATAAGTGTGGGTGTGTGGGAAGCAAGATAGGAGCACATGTGTGTGCTTAGTTCTTAGGAGAAGAGCCAAGGCTATTTAGCCTTGAAGAGGGATTGACCTCTTGTTAGAAGTAGATTGGGTTTAAGGAATTTGGAGTTTGATTGTAAACTTCAACTTGTTGCATTGAGATTCATATTGAAGTGAGAGAGTTCAAACTTGTTTAAACTTGTGGCATTTAGAGTGACTAGATTGTACTAGGTGCATTACTTGTAGTGTTTTATTAGTTATGAACTTGAGCAAAACTTTATAGTGAGAGATTTGTCAATTATGGATGATCAAAGTGTTCAATGGGTATGAAAATTTGAGGGATTGTTTATTATAAAGTATGGGAGTTGTGGTAAAAATTTGAGAGCTTCAGTTATTGGGATGAAAGAGTTATTAAAAGTTGAAGGGGAGGGTGTCTAGGAACAAAGCAGCAAGGTTTGAAAATATGTATCTCTTAGAGGGTTATAGATATGGATACCAAAATTTGGCACTACCTTCTGAACTTATATATCTATCTTGTGTCAAAATTTTAGATTGATTGGACGTAGGAGTTGGAAGTTATTAGAGTTTTAATGACCGGATGCTTTATCACAGCATTCATACTAAATAGTTAGAGTTAGAATTTCATGCATAACTTTTGCATATGAACTCTGTTTGTGCCAAAATTTGGTGTGGAGATTTTTGATAAGGTACTTAACAAGTGTACCAAATTTCACTTGAAGAACATAAGTTGGGTGGGAGTTATACTATTCTGAAGTTTAGTAGGAAGACATTGATAGAGATTTACATCAAGAAAAACTTAGAGAAGGAAGGGCAAGGATAAGTATATAAGTATTTTTTAATACTTGTATTTAAAGCCTATGTGCTCATGGAATCCACAAGCGAAGTGTCATGTACCAATACGGAATCAACCACGATGACATGTGATAGCACGGAATCAATAAGCGATAACTCATGTAGTAGTGTGGAGTCGACGGCAAGGACTCGATTCACAAGAGGGATATCTTTGAAGGCATACGTGGCCAAAGCGGCCGGGTGGACATTAGAAAAGGCTAAGGATATAACCTTGCCCGACATTAAGGAATGTAAAACTACATAGTGTGGTGTTAATCAAATTGTGTATATTCCAAGGGTAGATTGGAATTATATATTGGGTTACAAAGAGAGAAGTCTCTACATATCATTATAAACTTTTCCACTCGGGCTAGGACGAAATCGAAGGGTGGAGGATTTTTTGTAACACTTATCCACACACAAAGATGGCATCATAACCATGAGTAAAAGGTTCCAAGCCAAAGATAAAATCGATGTTGACCACCTCCCAATTCATGTTAGGGATCTCCAATGATTGTAATAGGCATGTTGGCTTCAGAGTAGGAGCTTTACTCCGTTGGCAAATCTCAAAAGATCTTATATAATTTTTGATGGACCTTGCGGCTCAGGCCACCAAGAATTTATTTGCACCCTCTTCCAAGTCTTAGTTACTCCAACATGACCATTGTACATTGCATCATGATGTTCATGAAAAAAAGACATGATACTCGACCCTTGGAAGGATGCATCTGAAACCATTATTGCCTTATCATACCATCAACTGTGATTCTAAAAAAATGCTTCAGATTGTGCAAGTTTAAGAACCAAGGATCAAGAGCATACCCTACAATGATTGGATGATATCACTTAGAATCATTGACAAACTCAAGATATCCCTTAGCTTGATTGTTTGGCTCTCTGGGATCTCTTTGCATAATGTCAGCCGCCACTAATTGAAGGACCGAGTCACTTGAAGCTACCTTGGGTGTCATCAAGGCCTTTTGAACAACCGTGCCTAGTGGATTCCTACTAAGCGAATCAACCATAATGATCCGCCTTGTGCGATATACCCACTTATAGGCAAAATTTTGCACCATGAATTCCAACCATCAAGCTTGAGACTTTGTTACATTTAATTGGGTCTATAAATACACAAGTGGGTTGTGATCTATCACCACAGTGCAGTCAACTCCCACTAAGTAACAACGCCAGGTTTGCATATCGTGCTCAACTGTTACCAATTTTTGCTCTCCAATGGTATAATTCTGTGAGGCCAAACCACCCACCCTTAAGCGTCCTAGTCCGGGTGAGGGAATGGGGATCACATTCATGTTCACATAACTCCCTCTTCCCAACTTCGTAAAAATCCATTACATTTCCCATCAATCATTGCACACCAATTTATTCCATAACAAGATTACAAGTGTTAAGAAACACTCTTCTCTATCATGGCGCTATTAGCGTACTCAAGTACAATTCCACACAACTCAATCACAAGTCCATCTCCTATTGCCACTTTATAATGTATAGTGGTCAACCAACTTGCTAATGACTAATCATCTAACTAACGTTATGTGCTAACTCTATTAACTAGCTGTAACATAATCTATTGTCAACCTAGTATGTTCTTCCTCCCTTTATAACATTGCAATTTCAACCCCTTAGCAATTGCCTAGATCCCATACTATTCCAAGGTATGCAACCTTGCTCCAAGCCCAACCCGTTCTCCTAATCCAACTAGCTAAGTATCTCCAGCCTCCCAGTCTGATTAAACAAAGTTCAGCTGCTGCCCTTGGGCCTCCCAGTCTGATTAAACAAGGACAGCTGCTGCCGAAAGCCTCCCAGTTTGATTAAACAAAGTCCAGCTGTTGCCGAGACCTCCCAGTCCGATTAAACAAAGCCCAGCTATTGCCGAGAGCCTCCCAGTCTGATTAAACAAAGCCCAGCTGCTGCCCTTGGGCCTCCCAGTCGGATGAACCAAATACCTACTTAATTTCTAACAAGCCCCCTCACTAATTACTCTAACAACAACTCACTAATTCTACTAACCTACTTCCTAATTCACACATTCCTCTTTCTTTCTTTTTTCTTTTTTTAATCTAAGAGCTCCCAATTCCTAGAGAGGAGAGAGAGAGAGAGGAGAGGAAGAAGAAGAGAAGAGGGAGAGAATCACAAGAGGAGAGGGAGAGGAGAGAATGAAGAGAGAAAAAAGAGGAGGAGGGGAGGGCACCCAAGACCACAAGTTCCTCAACCTTCTCCTACTTAGTAGGACCTTATCCTATCCACTAACTCCTTACCCCCTAAACCAACAAGAACACGTTCTAATTCAAACATTTAAATCCAAGGACCTTCCTCTTGCTTCATCGAACACTACTCACTTGACCACCACACTCCCTAATATCACTAAGCTTCTAATGAGCCACACAAAATGGCTTAAGGCCTAAACATAAATCCACACCAAGCCTCACTCTTTTTATACTTTTGATTGTTTCAATAACACTCCAATTGCAATTCTAAGTAGATCCTAAACATAAAACAAATATGAGCAACCATTTTGGGCTCATAAATTCCCAAGGATTTCATGTCCACGTTTGACACGTGATGTTAATCACGTCTTGTGACAACGACGTGACGCCATATTCAAAAACATTATGAATTGTTACATATTGTGACTGCAAGATGTAATGGTCCATAAATTTGTTTGGAATTTTTTCTTTGCAACTAGTTGGTCAATTGTTCTAGGTTGATTGCTCCAATCAACTTGAGCAGTCATTATGATAAACGAGTTTGGTACATCCACTGTCCAAATACCTAGTGTCGCTACTATCAAACTAGACCTTAGTGACGACAATGTTCTTATCTTGTTGGCTTTTGATGATGATGCTTGTCCAGTAGTTTATATTTTTAACACATCACCTTCTCCTTATAGAAATAAGTGTCCCACTCCAATCAATGTCTTTGTAGATGCTGATAAATTCCCCTACTATCAACTTTACATGAGGTTGGCCCTTTAGAGAAGTCCATCTCAACGTCCACCTCTTCACCCTGGTTCATCCTCTTTAGGTTTGAGTATTGTAGAGGCATTGGAATTGGCAAAGTCTAGGATACGACCATAGACTTTGACAATGTAGATGTGCATGATGTCAAATATGTGCTGCCATCTTTTGATGGTGATGTTGTGTTTGTGTTGGCTCATGTGTTGATACATGTTCTTAGTGCATATGAACCTTCCATGGATGGCATGGACAAGATGTGCAATGGGCACCCTTTGTGCACAACAAAAACAACAATTATCAAAAACGATTTTGGATTTTCATTTAGGCGTTCGTCTTGTGCTAGACATCTATAATGCACAAACGACTATTATGATGACATATGTCACAATGGGGTTGTTTGCAACAATAGCAAATATATTGGATTAACTCCTATACCATTTTATGTAGGTGATATGGCCCCTAAAAAATCTAGATTGGTATGTCATTCCATGCCAATTTGCATTGCTTTGTGCCATGTTTGCATAATTTATATCCACTCCACATCCCCTAGTGTGTTTAGGGCTTGTATTCATTTAGGTGTGCATGACCACCCTGTCTCTGATGGTACATGTCGTGAGTCATTGGACATGGCTTACCAATCCATTGCTAATGAAGTTATGAAAACACCCACTGTCAAAATTTTCATTATAGTAATGGTAGCAAGCAAACAATTATTGGCAAATTACTTGCTAAAATCTTTATCAAACATGTTCGTGGACCTCCCAAGGAGTGGTGAAGTGTATGCAAATCAGAAAGGACATGGAGAACTCATGGATAATGTTTGACCATATCAAATATTTAAAAGACTGAACCACCCTAGTGTGCCATGTGTATGATAGTAAGTACTATAAGGTGCTCATGATTGCATGTTGTGACATTGTAGTGACAATTGTTACTCCGAGCGAAGTAACAATCCCACAAGATTGGCCGGATGGGTGGACTACTCTAGTGCCTTCTAAGCAATGACTTTCTAATTTCTAGAATGTAGAACACCAATATAGAATTTGATACAAAGGATTAATGTTGAACATAATGTAGAGTTTAATGCAAAACACCAATACAAAGTCTAATGCAGAGAATTAATGCAAAACATAATGCAGAGTCTTATGCAGAACACTAACGTAGGAGACTAATGTAGAACATTAACGCATAGCCTAATGCAAAATCTAATGCAAAAAACAAATATAAGAAACTAATACAGATGACTGATGCAGAACATAATGCAAAAATTAAGGCATAGTCTAATACATAAAATTAAGACATGATATTAATGCAGAGGGCTGATGCAAAACATAATGCAGAAGACTAATGCAGAAAATTAAGGCAGAGCCTAATGCAGAATCTAATGTAGAAAACTAACACAAGAGATTAATGCAGAGTATAATGCAGAAGATTAATACAAAGGTGAATGCAAAAATAATACAAGAACTAATGCATAAACTAAGGTAGAAACTAATGGATCGAGAGATGAAGTAACAATTTATACAACTAATATCTTAGGATGTCAAAGCAAATGCAACTAGACGATAACATAACTCTTCAATAGGATTCAAAAACTTTTTTATTCAATATTCATAGGGCTCATAACATTTTTGTCTAACATTCATATTCTAATAATTCTACAAATTTTTTGCTCTACTTACATGGAGAGGAGGGAGAAAGAAATAATCCTAATCGCAAGAATGAGAGAGTGAGAAGTGAACCTCCGTGCTCTCCTCCATGGGACTATCATTTCCAACCACAAAACATTATCAACCGTAGATCAAACCATATTTATATCTAATGGTTGGCATATATGACTGTCACCACTCTAACTACCTTGATCTAAACTCCTATATCCAATGGTTGGCATCCATGGCTACCACTACCCTAGCCATTTTTCTCCAACTCATAGATCTAACGGTCTTCATTCACCATCTGTTAGATCCAACAGTCTTCATCCAACCCGACTTTATCCGCTGACATTATTCTCTGTTTGTCTCCGTTCGCCGCCGTCATTTGTTTGTTTTTATTTGTCACCGTCCTCCGTTCATCTCCGTTCGACGTTGTCCTACGCTGTTCTTCATCTGTTCAACGATGTCCTACGTTGTTCTTCATCCATTCGACGTTGTTCTTTATCTAAGTTTCTTCATACTAACTAATTGACCTAAATCTAATTTCTATCCACTAATTTCCTTTCTTCTTAAACCGCGAACTTTAACCCAACCGCGAGTGGTTTGGTTAATTCACGCGGATAAATAATAAAATGCTTCCAAAAGATAATATAATTGAAAAGGTTCTACGCACATGTGCATAATAACTTTTTCTATGTATCTGCCTATGGATTATTCATTCTTTAATACTAACTCAATTTGGGATAGTACCAGTCAATATAACCAACCACATTCAAATCCGGATTGGTCCAGACCTAATACTAGTATCTTAAACAACTCGCATTCACATGCGGATGTCTCAAAATCTAGTATTCACCTATTATATTGACTATTCCTACTACTAACTTCCTTGTTTTTGTAGGCAGTAAGCCTTAATTCAACCCACAAACAGTTTGAGTGGCTCACAGACATGCAATTTGGAGATGGTGTTGCATAGATTCTTTTCTTGAAAATTTTGAACTGTGTCATGATTGATAATGAAAAGCCAAATGTGAATTTCAAGGATTTTATGGCGAACAATGCGTAGGCTGATTGAAATGCAGTTAAGAAGATTTATAGGGATAATGATCCAAATCTGCCAATGGTTGGTTGTGAGTGCACATGTCTTTTCCATTGGTTAACTAGCTTGGACAAGGTGCTGCAAAGTATATCAAAGCATCCTTGCAATTTCAACATAAACAACTACGCAAGGATTACAAGAGTGTAAAAACAATGGACGAAACCAAAAACATATATCATGTCATCCGGCGATACCATTGAAGAAGGCATTCTCGGTCTCTTAGAGTAGCCATGATTTTGGCATTGTCGTTACAAACAATGGGATGGTGTCGTCCAATTTTTTGCCATCCTAGAGGCTAAAACCCTAATTTAGTGTTAAATAGGGTTAGGCTAGCTTAGGCTAGCTAAATAGTAAGCAAAATAGTGACAAAAACAATCAAAAAAGCTAAAAGCTACTAATTAGGGCTAAAAGGGTAAAAATAGTCAATTAGTGACTAAAACATTTAGTAGTAAAATATAAATGCCTTTCCGAATAGGTTCGGGGCGTACCAAACCTATTCGGAAGAGGTTTGGTGAGCCCAAGCCTCCCCGATTAGGTACGAGGAGGGGATCTCTCTCTCTCTCGTATTTGTCGTACACAAAAAAAATTTAATTATTGCACATGAAATTAGAGCATTCTTGAGTCAATACTCTCGTGAAGAGAGTTTTTTCAAAATTATCAATAAAGTTAAATTGAATTATCGAGGGTGTGAAGCCCTAATTCTACCGTGCGCGTGTGTAAATTGTGATTGTTATTGTGGTGTGAGTGAATCAAATTAAAAATTCTAAAATTAGATGCGGGACTGATCTAAAAATAGCTGTAACAGGCTGCAGTCACAATTTTTATGCCTTGAGTGATTTCAAGAGCTTTACGCAAGAGCAGTAGGCATTGTAAATTGAGATTCCGTTGCGATTACAATAACAAAAGGCCTATATGCCGATGTCAAGTGTTTCCATCAAGTAAAGTGAAGATTTCTTAGTTGGGTATTGAGAAGTGCCGCAAATCATCGATACTCGCAGTGCCGAAGAAACCTCCACAGTGTGTACCACATCAAGTCTTGAGTTTGGAAGTTTCGGTGAAGCTTTTCACTCTCTTGCATGCACGGAGCAATTCCGGAAGGGGGGTTGGGAGTCCGCTCTCTGCCACAACGGCACCGAATCACCTGCGTCCGAGAAGTGCCAAAGTTATCCCGACAGGCTGAGAAAAGATTTCACAATCGGGAGTTGAGCCAGGCGCCGAAGCATTCACGGCCTGGCTGTGCCGAAACCCTGGCCCTCAGCCGAACAGAACTGCCATCGCCAACTTCACTTAGGTCCTCTCACAGAAATTTCGTGAGCTCTAAAACTTATCTGTGTGCACATCCGGTGTGCAGTCTGATCGGAACAGGAAAGTGAAAAGGTTACTGACAAAGAGAAGGAGAAGAAGCCGGCCTGCATTGAATCGCCGAAGCTCAAGTGATCGCCGAAGATTGAAACAGGGGTGCCGAATTCGGCACTGGTTTCGCTGAGATTCCACTCACCTTGCGGCGCCATCCCGGGTGAGCAATCGCCTCAAGAAGCTGATGAAGGCAAACCACTAAACAAACCCTCCCATCAACACATAAATTCTCAAGTTTGAGGAAGAAATCCTCTGTTGCGAAGGAGAGAGGAGCAGAGGAGGAAGGAAGGAGAAGAAGAAGACGAAGAAGGAGAGCTCGCCACGTGGCGAGAGGAGGAGAGGCCACATCAGAAGGTGTTCACACTGTGGCAGGGACAAAACCCTGTAAAAACCTAAGTTACAGAGGCTGAGAAGGCATTTTACCAAAGGTAAATTTAATTGATATTTCAATTAATCAATTAAATCAATTAAATATTACTACATCATTATCTAAATACTATCAAGAGGGCATATTGCATAAACAAATTCACCAATGAAACAATTTCAAATTGCCCATTGAAAAAGTGTTTTTGAACACTTGGCGGAAGAAAGCGGCCGAGAAATTTAATTAAGGTAAAATCAGAAAATAAATTAAATAAAAATCTAATTAATTCTAGAAGTGAATTCTAAATTAAGAAGATTAAAGTATTAAAGAATCCAATAAGTTGTTTATTGCATAATAAGCAAATTGGGATAATTTGGTATTAAGGAGCCCATTATTGTGAAAATAAGTTTCTAAAAAGAAAGAAAAATGGGTTAAAGGATATGAATGAACCATGGTATCTGAGCCACCAACTTCAGTTGGTGTGAAAGACCATGTATTATTAAACTGATATCATTAAATCGGAAAAGTAATTAAGGAAAGGCCGAGACTGGATTTCTTGATACACTAAATTGGAGGTAATAAAGGAGGGACAATACAATTCGCCAGAGTGCCCTTGGCTCTGGTGTGGGAAGTGGTTACTGGTTACTTGAAAAAGACAATTGTTGAGCCGTGACTCCCTGCAAGAAACTTCGACAATCAAAATTGGTCACTACAGGACTATTGTGTGAGGGAGTGACTGCATTTTGCATGTACTGAATTGAGGGACCCTAAAACCACAAAACCACGTATCCAATCACTTTTTATCCGAATCCAACATCCTAAACAAGGTTTTTCCTGGTTATTTTTGTATCTAAAACTCACAAATAACTAAAAGGAACTATCAAGGAACTTAGGAGTGATATCTAGATTACACACCTGACACTCATTTAGTCTTCCCTGGGGTTTTGTTTAAGATTGAACCCAAGTAAAAAACCTATCTACAGATGGTCATAAGATTATTGTAAGTG
This sequence comes from Polytrichum formosum, assembly GCA_964035585.1. Lineage (NCBI taxonomy): Eukaryota > Viridiplantae > Streptophyta > Polytrichopsida > Polytrichales > Polytrichaceae > Polytrichum > Polytrichum formosum. The sequence continues at coordinate 43,121,420 of OZ037941.1, forward strand.
CATTACCAAACTTGTATTTTACAACATTATGTTATTTTTAATATTTGATAAATATATACAACTCGCTTCAATTTCTATGGCATTTGTAGGATATGCCAATAGATGAATGTGAGAAATGCTAACATGTAACCTTGCAGAGACAGTGCACAACAAGTGACTCCAACAATCCGGCAACAAGATGGCATGCCTATACAAAGGAATGGTGGATGATTTGATTCGAGCGTTCATGCATATTGCAAATTACAAGATGTGGTTGAAAGGCGGTTCTACTTGTAAAGGCCCCGATTCAGTGTCCTTGAAGCACAAAGCTATTGCTAGATGTAGAGATCCCAAGCTGCTCGCACATGACATGAAGTTTTACTTTGGTGCAAAATATTTGAACACTAGGGATTGTGCCTTGGAGAGCTCAGAGTTGTTTGGGTCCACCAAACGGAAGTTGGACTTGCCTCCCGGTGCAGATTGTCACTTACATCGACTCGACAAAGTGAATTACTCAATTCCTTGCCCTAATACACGAGCTAAGAGGGCATGCATAAAGGAGTCATTGAATCTTGCTGAGCATGGTGGGCTCATACCATATCTATTTTAATAAAACTCACTGCCTTGCCTCTCAGTGGCACATTGCTAGATTGCCCCCAGCTCAACCAAAAGATATTCAGCAATGCAAGCCAATAAATGGACTTTGTGCAATGCCAAAGTTGGAACTGGAAAATATGGCACCCTAGCTCCTACATACAAGGGTATGAAAAAGGAATACTGCTTCACCAACGAAGTGGAGTACAAATCTTGGTTTTGCTTGTTAGTGGGTTTTCACACTCCTTCCTTGCTCCATTAACTAGTTCGCCGCTAGTCGCGTCCAAGCCTTGCAAAAACACCTCCCAAGCTAATCCTTCATCTCTAGAATGCTCCTTTGATGTATAATACCCTAAAACTTCCGTTTAAGGCTTGAAAATATGCCCTAAACACTACCTACTACCTCACCTTTTTTACCTGATCGGCCAACTTCCAGAGGTTGTTTCCACAAACTAAGCTTGGATTTGACATCTCTAATATTCTACCAACCTATGATAGAGTTTTCAGTTCATTCTAACCACTTTCATATTTCCGACCAACTTACGTTTTTGGTTAGATCGGTCAACTTCTGGAGGTCATTTTTGCAAACCAAGTCCGGATCTGACCTCTCTAACATTCTACCGACCTATGGTAGAGTTTTTGGGTCACCTTTACCACTTTCATAGTTCTGACCAGCTAACATTTTTGGTTAGATCAGCCAACTTCCAGACATCGTTTTTGCAAACCGAGTCCGGATATGACCTATCTAACATTCTACCAACCTATGGTAGAGTTCTCGGGTCATTCTTACCACTTGCTCTAGACGTCCTCCCATGAGCATCACGTTCGCACATACCCACCCTCTCTACTTCCTAATGCATTCCTAGGTAATACATCACGAGTTGTCCGATGCACACTTTTAGTAATACATTCAACACCTTTGTCTTGTCAACCTTAAGGACTATGTTAGCTTACAAGAAGAGTAGTAGTAGAGAATACCAACAATGAGTTTATTCTTTAAATCCCTCTTTCATCATTTTATTGCTTGTTTTCCATGACTACTGTTCGTCAAGACTACCACATATTCCTAGGACGCTACTTGTCCAGATCTAGAACTTACAAGTATACACACCCTCTCTAAGAGTCTAAGAAAATCTTCACATATGTGAACTAAGAGAGCCAAAAGGCTTTAGGACAATCCTTATATGCTTCAAAACAACTACCTACTAGGTGGGTCAACTTGGTAGGTTGCCACCCTATCAAAACATTGCAACTAGCTGTCCTAACGCATTTTTGCCTTTTGTCCAGTTCATGACCAGTTGGCACATTGAGGTCATAAAAAACAGTCAACTAGTAAAAAACTCACAATGCCATTTTAATAACTTTGGACCTACAAATCATTTTCTGACCAACTAAGTTACTAAGACCAAATAATTACTACTATTGAGTAGATTGTTCAATGGTAAAACAGTAAAAAACCAACTCCTGGACCATCTAACAACTAATTGCATTACTGATAGATTTGACGTCAAATTGTAAATTGGCATTTTTTTGCCCTTTTGACAATTTGTGACCAACTAGTCAATTTTTGACAGGCTGGTTTACTAAAGATATTTATGTTCTTAAAACACAATGCTAAATTCTACCTTAACATTGCCATGACAACAACCAGCGTTGTGTGATTATCAACAAGATTAAGTACGTGTTGGGCCCTAAGATGGACTCTTCATATCACGTACAAACTAATATGAGTGTAAGAAGGGGTATTATTTGAGGCATTAGCATATATATAATATACATAAGGGAGAGAGTTCCCCCCCCTAGTGTGTACATCTAGAAATGCTATTAAGTTTTTTGAAGTAAATGTAGATGTACAAACATGGGCCCTAAGATTTAGAGAAAATAATGACAATAAATGTGTTAATTTCATCCAATTCATGGTTTCATCCATTGTTGTCATATGGTCATGTCCTTAATGGCTACCGTGTATATTTTTGTTAGGGTTTGCATTTGGATTCTAGGTTTTATACAAGCTAGAGGCTTTTGGAGCACTCATGGGCTTTCTCAAGTTTTTCTCTCCATATTGTGACTAACTTATTGTGCTCTTGTCTTTGTTGTTTGGTACAATTGTTGAGTTACATGCTATAGATGAAACATGTTCAATGATTTTCTCATTGGAACGTAAATTTTATGTGTGATAAAGGCCTACTTAATTCATGATTTACATTTTTTATGTGTAGTGGAGGCATTTATCACACTAATTTGAAAAGCTTGGTATAAATACATGAGTTCATTTTCTACCGTGCCATTAGTACATATACATTTGTTTTTCTCTATAAACTTCTTGTATGTAGGGGGGTTAATTTCATAGTGACCCATGCATGCCATTTAGGCTTCCAATGAAGAGTCCAACCCCCGAGGTGCTAGATTGGCCTAAAATACCCAACACATGGCCGGTAAAGATAGGTACCAATCTCTCAAGGCATGATTAGTTGGTGCTCGAAGACACCGGGTTCCAATTGCAGGAAGGGAAGGCACTTTCTCCTTGCCATAGGCTTTCTACAATTGCCACACTCCCAATCCCTTGGTCACATTTTTGCTTGCTACCAAATCTGGACATCCACCCAACTTCCAGGTTCGGGAAGACAGTGCGTTGCAACCTATCATCACCGACAACAAAACACAAAAACAAATGGAAGAACGCTAGACTCATGAAGTTTGCTATGTGGTTGGAGTCACTGCCATTCCATACTTTGGATTGGAGTGTTAGTCAACATCGTCTCCAAGGAGGGCCAAAGCATAGTAAATTGAACAAAAATTGTACTTTGTCAATTTAGAGGCGCAAGTAGCCACATTTCCTAGTTATAAAACTAAAAAAAATCATATTAAAGTTACTAATAAGATGGGTCATGATGTTTTCATAAATACATTTGCAAACTACATGATTTACATCCATAGAAGTAGATTCTAAAGTTTGTAGTATATACTTCCATATCTGTTGGTTTTCCGAAAATGAGGGTGAAATACATTTTAAGAAATATATTTTGCTTCAAAATTTGTGGCGCACTAACATACAATATGATCTTGCCAAATACTTAAACTATACACACAAATCATAACAAATTTTGAAATGAAGTAGGTTTTTAGCTCAAATTCACAACCCAATTTAGGATATACTTCATACGTATCTTCATAATACTAATGAGGCGCAAATTTTGTACTAGTTATGTTTGGTTCCAACCCATTGGAGGGCTCCATGGTCTCGAAATGACATTTTGTATAGAATTGAGCCTACTTCCCTTACTATATATGAAAATTGTATCACAGTGGAAGGACAAACCAATTTTTTTGTTCACTTCACCATGCTTTGGCCCAGGAGGACATTGCATATCGTGTCACAATCGGTGACATACCATATTGCACATGCCCGGACTTCATGAAAATGTCATCTCAAGCATTGGGAAAGAAAGGGAAATGGGTGTACTGCGAAAATCTTTATCATGTGTTTAGATTTTTGTGCAAGGTGGATTACAAGAATGACAACTTCATTCACTCTCCAACCTACACCCGCAACAAGGTCATATGGCTATTTGAACTTGTCGGCGTTGTAGAATGTGAATAATGTTGCAAGTGTTGTGTTGAGCTGCATGCTTGAGAATGTCATTGACATGTATTAGTGTGGTTTCTTAAAATAAAAATCAACAATGGACTGATAGGTTTTGGAAGTATCCATAGTTATAGGCCCCCTTCATTCTTGTTCAATCAAAATATCAATACTTTACAATCAAAAAATTGACCTAAAACGAGTACCAATTTTAGAGTATGTGCCCTAAGACCGTGCATAGTTACAAAATTTGGCATAATCGCTCACATGTTGCCGCTTATTGCTTATGTGTTACCACTCATTGCTCATGTTGCCGCTCATTGCTTATCTGTTACCACTCACCGCTCATCACTCATTTGATAGCTTCCCTCGTTCAATGGGAACCCCTAACGTTGTGTCGACATCATTGAGGTCTACCTGGTTGGAGGGTGGAGTCCCTAGAGGTTGATGACATGGGACCAAAAGGAAATCAAAATAAGCTCGGACCATTGGAGGATTGGTTGGAGGTTGCCACGCCAATGGGATCGGTTAGCCAAAGTTCCGGCCTAGCACAAAACTGGGTATGATCCTACTTCGGTGTGTTGCCCTCAAATATGCAATAGTACATGAAATGGTTGACCAATCAGTTTGTGGGCCCAAAATGACCTTGGCATAAACCATTTGGCACAATCACGTGAGCATATGCCCACAATCAAACTCCCTTGGTCCTCCCCAGGGTTGTCTATCCCGCCGTTGTGACGGTGTCGTGCCGTCACGACGTGTTGTGTCGTGACGGACCCCTCCGTCACGACACAATAGGGTCCACGTAGGGTCAACATAGGGGGAGCCGACTAGGGTGGGTAAAATACTTACCTTCTTGCCAAGGTGGCGTCCTATGTGGCAGAAAACATCGACGTGGATGTGCATATTTCCCCTGCCACGTAGACCATTTTGCCATTGTGTTTATCATTGTGTTAAAATCAAAGTAATAAAATATTACTAAGGAGGGTGTGGGGCGGACGGGTGGGGTGGACGGGGAAGGGGGGTGGAGCGGACGGACGGGGTGGTGGTGCGGACGGTGGATGGGGGTGGAGCGGACGGGGGAGGGGGGGTGGGGCGGACGGACGGGGGTGGAGCGGACGGGAGAGGGGGGGGGGGTGGGGCGGACGGAGGAGGGGAGGGGCGGACGGAGGAGGGGGGAGCGGACGGGGGAGCGGACGGGGGGGGGGGGGGGCGGACGGGGGAGCGGACGGATGGGGGGGGGGGGAGCGGACGGGGGGGGGGGGGGGGGCGGACGGTGGAGCGGACGGGTGAGCGGACGGAGGTGGGGGGAACGGACGGGGGGGCGGACGGGGGAGCGGACGGAGGGGGGGGGGGAGCGGACGGGGGGGGGGGGGGGCGGACGGGTTGGGAACGGGGCGGGGGACGTGGGCAGACGGAGGTTGGGAACGGGAGCGGACGGCGTTTGGGTACGGGAGCGGACGGGGGGGAACAAGAGCGGACGGGGTGGAACGGGGATTGGGAACGAGGGCGGACGGGTGGGAACGGGGATTGGGAACGGGGGCGGACGGGGGGGCGGACGGGCGCTAGTAAAATTTTCCCCACTTTCCCTTTACTTTGCTGACATGTCGTCACACGTGGACAATGTAAATCCTACGTGTCCGAAATTGGGTAATGTAATTACACAAAAAAATCGGTAAAATTCAAGTCCGGCAGGATAAAGACAGCATCCGGCATAATCCGGCATAATGTCGTGACGGATACGTGTCGTGACGGCACGACATTATGCCGGGATAAGCCTCCGTCACGACACAATAGACAACCCTGGTCCTCCCCATATACACTTCAAACCTTTTTGCACCGGTCTCCAAAAATCTTATGGCTCACCTCCTTCCATAACCCATATTTTGTTTGGACATCTGATTGACGTTCATGCTCGGAACAAACATCCTCATCAAATGTGTCCACTTTGCATACCTTCGAACAATGCTATACATCCACATACCCCCCTCACCCCGCCCTCTGGGATTAGTGAGAACATTGGGATCCCATGTCACCTCCAAATTGATGGGTTGTGGTCTACCCCTTGGTGCATTCAGTTTCTCCTTTTGGGTGCACCTCCCAGTGTCGTCCCTAGAGTCCATATTGGGGTCTCCCCGAATTTGATTCCCTGCCACACGAAGGTTCTGGTGGTGTGTGCTCTTCATCCACCATCATTGTTGCTAAACCAACAATTTTTCCCTTAAATTAATTTAATCTAATATGGTAGCGCTTCCAAGATAAGTGCTAACACTTAATGATTTTATTTAATGTAAACCCCGCATTTATGTCATTCAAATGATATCCTATTATGTAAAACACTTCCAAAATAAGAGTTTACATTCTACAAGTTCTGGTATCGTTTCAAAACACTATCCTGTAATTTGATAAAATTGACCACAATGGGTTATGGTGTCATGTGTGGAATGGAGAATGTATGTATGTATGTAAGTTGATGTGATGCAATATAGTATAATTCTTGAACACAAACCCACAATGTGGGCCCTCCAACTCACATTGGTCTCCGAGTGGCAATGGTTGTTCGACAACCAAGGACTCACTGAAGCGAGTGTGGAATGGAAGTGGGGTCCATATATACCCATGGGAAGGGCAACGATTGGATGTGATCCCTCCCCACCCAACCCATGGACATCACATGTCCATGGGAGGACATGTGGTCAACATAGTGATTGCTCACAAGCAGTCATTTGCCTTGTCGACTGCACACTTTGGAGTCGACCATGCAAGTGACTACTCATCAGAAATCGAGACACTAAGGCGATTGCTCTGAAGCAATCGTCTTTGTAGTCGATTGTATAGTAGCAATCACCTAGTTTAAAAGATAATTGTTGGCAAGCAGTTGCCTCATCCACTTACCTCTTGTTGGTTATCTTGTCCTCCTCTAATTTAACATACAATCTATCCTCCATATTACGACACTAGATTATACGACATCTCAACTACACAACGCATTTCTCATCGACTAAGCTAGATTTGGCTATGGCTGCCTTAACAAGAGCCTTCGGCCTCCCTCAACATAAGGTCTCAAGTGATGTAGTTTAAGCTGGTTTGTGCTACCACATAAGTCTCTTGTGCTATTTTACCTCCATACTACGACTATGACGCTCATGATACAACATCTTAAGGCCCGATTTATCATATCATAGAGGTAATTAATGTGCATAAATGATCAAACCCACATGTATTTCAAGGTTCATATGCGTTTAGCATTTGAAAAATGCAACCTGGAACCTTGGAGAACATTGTGAGCACATTTCTTCAACACACATGTTCTTCCATATTTATGTATCTCCATCATGTATACAAATTAACGATTTACATTGAAATAGGCCATGTTCTTGAAAAATCTTGATACCTAGTACGACAGTTGAGGTCATAAATGTCAACCTATTACCAAGAATACGACATTCGGCTAATACGGCACACTTATGGTATCCTAGCCTATTACCGACACCTGACCTTAAACCGAGCTCTAGGGAACAAATTAGACAATAATGTTCCCTAGGTTGACTCATTCCCGAGGAGGAGGAGGAGGAAGAGGGGGAAGGGGGAAGGAGGTCTCGGTCATAGGCACATGAGAGGTGTGGTGGGAGAGAGGAAGGTGGTCATTGAGGCCCATAGGTCTCGGTTCAAGGCACATGAGACCTTGCCACAACGTGTTGGATGAGATTAGTTGTTCGTTTAAGATGTCTCTTGACATAGTCTTCTTTAGGTCTATCATAAGATACCCTAGGGAACATCTTTAAAAAATCATATCTAATTCAAAATTAATTTTAAAAATTTCCAAATTTTTGAAATAGACAAATATTTCATTTTACCTTGCATGAAAAATTTTAAATCGTTCATTACCATAGAAGAGGTCATCAAGAAAATTCACCAATGTGTAGCTCTCGGTCATAGGCTAGGATACCATACTTGCGCGACCAAACGCGTCTTTATAAAGAGGGCGACCCAGTACCTCCTGCTTCCTGGACAAGTTCAAACTGGGTTGTGTAGGTGTCAGCCGACTTTCCCTGGACCTCATTGATGAGGCCCCAGGGGCCTTCTCAATGCTCTCACTCTCACTCTCACACTCACAGTCTCACTCGCACCATGTAAGTTAGCAAGCATTAAAATCCCATCAGCGGCCATCAATTGCAGCAGCAACTGCCTTCCCTGTCCTGGGACTCCTTCCTAAATGTGCAGTCCTTTGTCTTTCTCATTTGTGATGACTCCTCTTATACATAAGATCTTACACACTACCAGGAAAGTCCACCACTAATAATTGAGCCTCCACTCCTGAGCCTTGCCAGCCGCTGCAGGTGCAGGTGCAGGGATTCTGTTTGATTATTGTATTTTTCATTTTTCATAGGGAGTGCATACTAAGGTAGAAATACCATAACCCGTGAAAATAAGGTGATTCGCATTGAAGATATGGTCTTACAATTATGAGATAATTTTTCAAGATAGACAAGAAGGATTCATGAAGAATGCAAGTTGTTTCATATTTTTTTTGCCCTGTACAAAAAATTCTGCAATTTTTCAAAGTGGAAAGTTGTCAAACCCCCTACTCGTTCACTAGATTCTCCCTACACTGAACACGGTAATCCGCATTTCCATACAAAACATCACCTAAACCGGTTAACTCATGAGTACATTAAACTTGACTCCCATTGGCTACACTAAGTGTTCACGCATTGACTTGACGGCCTCGCCATGATCGGTTTCAGAAATAGCACTTCACTATTACGACGGCGGTCTAGTGCACAGGTAGAGGGTGGTTAACCGGTTTGGGTATTTCTACCTTAGATACGTGATGATCCACTCACTAGGATAGAAAGGTCTTAAGTGGCTCGTTTCCTTAATCAGACCCTATCAGGTTGGAGCACCTTAAGCCGAAAAGTTAAGGTATTCGGCATACATGTGGCAGCCGTATGAATCCAAAAAAAAATCCTAGGTAGAAAAAAAGAGACCGTGTATATTGTGATTTTTTTATGCCCCCCCTTTCAATATTGCAGTAAATACAAATTTTTGAAGTGAGAATTGTGTTGCCACTGAAAACATGGTGTTCACACAATGAACATTCTTGAATCAACATGTACTTATTATGCAAGATTTCGAGGGTGTTGGTTTTGGGTGTTGTCTTGGTTTAAGGTGCTCCTACCTTACTTGATTGGTATGTGGTTCGGTGAGGATCAAAGAGCAAACATCATAAAGACACATATTTAAAAGAGGTTGGACTACGTCTTCCAATATTAGAACTACTCTACACTCAATAATGAACGCAAGTGGAGAACCTATGTATCTAGGTAAGAAATCAACAAACATGCACTTCCGATAACTATAACTAAATGAAGTCCGATTTTCAATACAATTTTTGCAGACGCTTCATTGTAGATTTGTTATTGCAACACAAGTTTTTTTTGTGTAAATCTAATCGGTAGAAGTTTGAGAACATGAAAAACAAACCAAATAACACCCACATACGTTAGAGAATCATTGATTATCCCGATTAGTACGTGTTACTATTTGGAGTTACACAATGCAATAACATCTTACTCATGAGTTTAATTTTACGAACAAAACTTCAATAGGTTGTTCAAACATTATAGAACATGAATGACTTTGCATAACATTATTCAGACCCATGACAGTGTTCTCTGGGACTGACAGTATTCTAGGGAATATTCCTGGAATTTTTCACATTCAGACTGAATGTGAAAAATTCTAGGAATATTCCTGGAATAATGTCAGTCCCATAGAACACTGTCGTGGGTCTGAATAATGTTATGTGCTTGGTAAAATATCACATTCTCATTAAATAGTTGTAGTAATGCATAACTCTGAATAATAACACGTAGTATTTGGGATAAACATGTAGTTACATATTGTATTTAATGTCATATGGCATTTTATGTCACTGTGGTAACTTTTCTATAATGACACTTATGAATAAGTTTACAAGTGTGTATGGTCATCCCAACTTTACAAGTATGATATATTCTACATCCTAACATTTTTGTAATAAACTATTGTCATGGATGATTGAAAATTTGGATAAAAAATCAACTTAGTAAGAAACAGTAATCACAACAATGTATATCTATAATGCCCAAAATGTTTTTACAAGGAATGACAAATCATTTGAGGTTTACAATCAGTGCTAAGCAAGACAAATAGAATTGGTGACACGAAATACAATATTTTAGTGTAAGTTGTTTATGTCCATAATATTGGATGGAGAATGGAAGTAAGGTGGAAATGCATTTGTCCATCCAAACTCAGATGCTTTCAACCAAAACGAGAGCGATCCTTTCCAAAATTAGGAGGATTTCAGCAACATCATCAGTCCAAAAAGAGTGAATATATAATAGAATATTCTCATTTATGACCAAAATGTGTAGTGTTGGAGCGATCGGGCAGGTGTCCTTGCCAACTCTGGTAGTAGGACTGATGGCGATGGCGTTGCTGCGCTACCTTAACTTACTCCTTGTAAGATAAGCTTATTTAGTTGTGCAATGTGATTCAGAGCCGGTTGTAAGTTTGCAAATTATGTTGTCGTCTTTCTCACTGTCACTTCCTCTGCTCCAGTTTGAGCCTCCCATCTTCTTCCCACTGCGCTTGTAGGTAGACTTCTTGCAGTTGCAAATATGGTTGAGCTGCCTTCAATATATCGAAGTTAGATATGGAGCTGCATTTGTAGTTCATGTAAGAAGTAGTGAACACTTCACATTACATATATTTAACTGAAAGGAAACTATTCTTGCTGGAGCTGGCAGCTGAACTTGATACAAGTGCCGCTGGGTTGAGGCGCTAGAGTTAACTTATATTAAGCAATGGTGTGAGTGAGCTGGAGCTTGATGAATGTGGAGGCTGCTGCTTCCAGCCGAGAGAGGTAGGATCAAATTCTCCACGTTGGACGGCAAAGTTGAGATACAAGCTCAGATCACAGTACTAGTCCAGAGCAGCAAAAATTCTCCTTATGTATAAGGCTGGGTCATCGCATTTTATTTCGAATACTACTCAGATTTCTTCAATAGAGTTCTTCCAAGTGGTAGCTCTCAGCAACTCTTGAATATCTCCAAGTTAGGTATGGAGCTGCATTTGTATTGGTCATGTAGACAAGTAGTATAAGTAAACAGTTCAGGCTGGTGCACATATATTTAGACTGCAAGGAGGCTTAACCTTAACTACTCTTGTCGGAGCTGGCAGCTGAACTTGATGCAAGTGCCATTGGGTTGAGGCGCTAGAGTTAACTTATATTGAGCAATGGTGTGATTGAGCTGGAGCTTGATGAATCTGGAGGCTGCTGCTTCTAGCCGAGAGAGGTAGGATCAAATTCTCCACCTTGGACGGCAAAGTTGAGATGCAAGCTCAGATCACAGTACTAGTCAAGAGCTGCAAAAACGTTTCTTCTGTATAAGGCTGGGCCAACGCATCCTATTTCGAATGATTATAGTCTTCTTCAATGGAACTGTTCCTGCAAGTATGAATCTGGTAGCTCTCAGCAAGAGAAATCAGCTGTGCTTGCGCCCAACACTAGTGTTGCTCATGTTGTGGTGGACCTAACGCTAAATGTGTGTCGTCTGTGGCTGAAAAAACTTAATTAATAACATCACCTCAGCTGATATCTGAAGAAGTAGACTTCGATATTACAGCTCAGCTGGTATGTGGTATCTCTCTCTGCGGCCATGGGTTGTAAAGCGTAGTGCATGTAGGAGCTAGCCTGAGTGTCGGTGTTTAGTTAACTTAACAATGCATGAAACTTGGCGTCTTTCCCTTGCTCACCTAAATCATGTCTACCTTTTTATGCCGTGTCCAGTTTGATCCGCGAGGAGTTCGGTGTGGTTTTGATGCAACAGGGATCAGCTTCATTAGTCATCTATACTATGTTTGTGTTGTTCTGTTGTCCAGAGGTATAGTTGGCGAAGAACCTCCTAATTTGTCGAGTGATGTTCTATGCAGGATTTTCCAGTGAGCCTGAGCTTTGGAGAAAGGGGGGATTGCTGTCTGTACCAAGTGTTTATATTAGGTTATATCCTGCCGCCTAATTAAGTTGCAGTGACCTTGAAAAATCCTTCTTATACTTAAGGAGGGCCGAGCTATGGGCACCCTTAATTACTACTTATGGCTCGTAGCCATGGTCATGCTTCTTCATCTTTATCCAGCAATGGCGGCCCCAGGCAGCTGGCAGGTTAGTCCTATACAGAAATGAACACCTCCGATGACAATCGCTGAAAATTTACCCTCATTTTGCTGGCATTTCCTGTGATTACCGGAGAGTTTACAGCTTCGGCTCTAAATAAATTCATATTCCTTTTATTATGCAACATGGCACTCCTACATTGCTTGGTACCGACTCAAATCCCATGTGGAGAACAAAATTCGGCATCAAATTAGGTGATCTAGAAAGCACCGCACGGTAGTTACTGTCACCTCTCGGCCTTTGATGTTTGTTTGTGGTCATCATGATGATGGGACTGGGAACAAATCTGGATGGCTATGTCCAGTTTGGCGACTCTTTCAGAGCGGGATAGGATTTCAAACATGATTTTCGTAGTAGCTTCAGCTGATTCTTTAAAGCATTGGGTAAATTGTGCAGCTGTTGTTGAATGATGCGGGAATAGCATCAATGCACACCGCTGTGATGCACACGGGCACCGTTGTGTTTTTGGACAGAACTAATATTGGGCCATCTCACATCAAGCTTGCAAATGGCGCATGCCGCAACAGCTCCACGGATCTGGTGAGGAGGCTTAATCTGGATTTATATCCACATGATCTCATCTATCGGCTTCCTGCATATAATGTTAAAATCTAAGCATTTTGAGATTGATTTCATCACGTGAAAAGAGTTGGCCCAGAAATGATGATGCTATATTATGTGACATGATCTAAACTGATCGGAGATCATTGTGTCACTGAGTATGTCATAAGGTATCAAAAATTGACTGCTACGCGCATTCAGTGGAATTTACGCCAGGGCCGAACACGGTGCGCCCCTTGACCATCGAAACCGACACCTGGTGCAGCTCCGGTGCCTTCTTACCTGATGGCACTCTCATGCAAACTGGGGGCGACTTCGACGGTGCTTTCAAAATTCGTTACTTCAAACCTTGTGCTCCAGGTTTGATCTCTTGCAACCTCAATGAAGATATGTCATTAATTTTTATTGTTTTATTATTTTTCGGCCTGTCCTAGTGTAATTTGAGGACCCTGAGAGTCTCACATTGGTCATAATTTGCTCCCATTTCTGTTTCTCCAATTCATGAGAACTGCTGTCAGTTTGTTCATCGATGTCAGCACATGTTGAAGGACAGATTTTGACTAAAGTTTTTGTAGTGAATGGTGCATGCAACTTTTGTTGAACTACTGAGCCGAAGGATGTCATACTAGCGGCCAACCTCATGTTACTCCATCATTTCTGGGCCAACTCTTTCACATGATAGGGAAATGAGCTTTGTGGTTCCGGTACCTAAATAGCTTTGTCAACCTGTTCAGATGGAAGAGAGTTGTCAGTATTTCTCTTGCGTGGGTTGCAAATAAGTCAATATCCTTCTGTTGAACTACTGATCCGAAGGATGTCAGACTAGAAACCAGAATTTATTGGGAAGTGAAATGAGCAAGTCATTTCATCATTTCTGGACCAACTCTTTTCACGTGGTAGAGAAAATGGGCTTGTCATGATTACAGCACCCAACAACTACTTAAGTTGTCCATCCGTTCAGATGGAAGAGAGCTGTATGTAATTCTCATGTGTGGGTCGCAAATAAGTCAATATCCTTCTGTTGGACCCTTCCGAAGGATGTCACACTAGTGGCCGGTCTCTTCCAATTGAAAGATACGCCCACAAATTGTTTGAAAATGGGGAGCATGTCATTTAATAATTTCTGGGCCAACTCCTCGACATGGCAGAATAATGATCTTGTGATGAATGATTCCAGTACCCAATAGCTAGTTTTTGTCAACCTGTTCCAAATGGAAGAGAAATGCTCGTGATTCTCATGTGTGGTCGCAGATAAAGTCAATATCCTTCTGTCGAACTACTCCGAAGGATGTTATATTTGCGGCCGATCTCTCCCAATAAAAACAGACCACCAAACTTGCTGGGAAAATAAGATGAGCATGTCAGGGTCAACACTTCTACATGGTAGAGAAAATTATTAAGCTTGTGAGTAAACTCTTGGCATGCCAAAATGAGTTTGGTCCTCAAGGAACTGATATAGAATGTTCTTTGTTCAAACCTAGGTCTCGCTTCATATTTGGTAATTAATTTCTGGTTTACAAAACTTCAAGCCACACCGACTCCAAGCATGCACGAAAAACTTACCGAACATGGAAAGTTTTGTAAGCAAAACAACCAACTCCCGACCAAAACTCCGGTTGAATTAAATGATAACCCTAGTTACTACCCCCATCCAGAATTCACTCATTTGTCGGTTGTCATGAAATAATTTGGTGATATGTGAAAATATTGCAGGAGGAAGTTGTGACTGGGTGGAAGATGCAAACACTCTGCTCCAGACGCGAAGATGGTACGCCTCCAACACCGTGCTGCCCGATGGCACCTACATGATAGTGGGGGGGCAGAATGTGTTCACCTACGAATTCATCCCCGCCAGGCCGGCCGGCCAGGTGCTCCTCCCCTTTCTGCAGCAGACGCACAAGGTATTCGGCGACGAAGAGAACTTGTACCCCTTTGTGCATCTCATGCCCTCAGGCAATGTCTTCATCTTCGCAAGGCGTGACGCTATCCTGTTGGACCCGAATTCCGGTGACTCCCAATCCTCTCTTCTTTTCTTGTCCCCTTCCTTTATGGTGTAATTTGCAAGGGCCGTGAGAGTCAGAGTCTCTCACATGACCACCGATCCATATGCCATTTTGTTTCGTCTCAGCACACGTCGAGGAGTTATAGCAATTGCACAGAATTTGCCCAAACTTTAGTAGCGAAGAATGGTCTATGCATGCAACGAAGTCAATATCCCTCTAGTTAAACTACTCCGAAGGATGTCATTCTAGCGGCCAATCTCTTCCAACTGGATAGTTGGAGCATGTCAGTGCATTTCACTTCGTTATTCAAAGCCTTGGGGATCACCTCTTTCACATGGTGGAGAAATGCTTTTTAAAAATTGGGATTCCAATACCCAATAGCTACTTATTAACTTCAGAGGGGAACAGAGATGCTGGAATTCTCATGTGTTATTGCACCCGAGTCATCCTGAATCTGTTGAACTACTCCGAAAGGTCACAACATATTAGCGGCCTTGAATCTCTTCCAACTGACTTGTTGGATACTGAAATGAGCATGTCAGTGCATTTCATTTCATGACAATACCCAAAGACTCAGGTCACTTCTTAGCACATGGTAGAGAAATGATATAAAAGCTCGTAATTCCAATACCCGATAGTTAAGTTTTTGTCAACCTGTTCAGAGTCCGGAGGAGAGATAATTCTAGACTTGTGTAGGTGCAACTAAGCCACCCTTGTGTTGCACTACTCCGAAGGATGTCAAACTAGCGGCCAATCTCTTCCAAGTGGATTCTTGGATAATAAAATGAGCATGTCAATTCCATTAAAACCCAAAAGACCGACTTCGGCCACCTGATCTTTCACATGGTAGACAAATGATTCAGGTTGTGATTTCAGTACCCCAATAGCTACGTTTTGTCAATCTGTTCAGAAAAATGGAAGAGGGATAGACGTAACTTCTCATCATCATCAACTTGTGGATGTTGTTTGTTGCCGACCAATTTTCGATGTGCAGGAAAAGTACTCGTAACATACCCCACCATAGCCGGCGAACCTCGCAACTACCCAGCGCAAGGCTCATCGGTGATGCTACCCCTGGACAGCGCAGACGGATTCACCAAGGTCACAATCATGGTGTGCGGGGGAGCCAACGACCTCGCCTTCTCCAACCCCACAGTCCAGTACGCGGCCTCCTCCACCTGCGGATTGCTGGAAGCCACATCCGCAACTCCCCAATGGACGATGCTCGACATGCCTTTCCCACGGGTACTGGGGGACATGATTTTGTTGCCCACGGGGCGCCCACTCATCATCAACGGTGCGCAGCAGGGATCGGCAGGGTGGGGCTTCGCATCCAACCCTGCATTTAGCCCCTTGATTTTCGACCCCGCTAACCACACGTTCGAGGTGCAAGCGCCCTCCGCGATTGCCAGGATGTATCACTCCACTGCGGTGCTACTCCCGGATACACGCATTTTGTGTGCAGGTTCCAATACCCATCAGTTTTATACGTACACGCAGCCGTTTCCTACTGAGCTTCGTGTGGATGCTTTCTCGCCGCAGTATTTGGACGGCGCCTTTGATTCCCAACGGCCTACCTTTGTGGCCGCCCCGGATAAAGTGAGTCTTACTCGTTTCTTATTTCATTCCTACCCTCTTCCTCTTTGCTTTAATGCCATTCTTCATTTTGCCAGCATTGGTGAGATCGTAGCACCCAGTAGGGTATGCGGATGTTATTCGATTAATTTTCTAAATAGGACACCTATATTTGATTGGTATGTGGTTCGGTGAGGATCAAAGAACAAACACCATAAAGCCACATGTTTACAAGAGATAGGATTTTGTCTTCAATCTTATTAACTAATCTACACTCAATAGTGAACACAATTGGGAGGACCTATGTATTCAGCTAAGAAATCGTCAAACATGCATTTTCAATAACTATAACTAAATCAGGGGAGGTCTGATTTTCAATCCAATTTTTGCTGATGCTTCATCGTAGATTTTGCTAATGCAATACATAGTTTTGTTGTGCAAATCTAACTGGTAGAAGTTGGAGAATATGAAAAATGAACTGAATAACTCCCAGATACCTTGCTCTCTCACCAGAATTCATCACCCAAGCAGTAGTGGGATAGTAATCACATGTGTGGAGGCATCTGGACATCCTGTCTGACATCAACCACTGCAGGCTACAGTTTAAACCACGATGTAGCCACTCATTCCTTCTTCCATTTTGCTTTGATGCCATTTTGTCCTTCGCTCATTAGCACCCATTGCTCACTCACCAGGATTTCATCACCCACCAGTGAGATAGTTATCTCATATGTGTGGAGGCATCTCCACATTCTGTCAGAGATCAAGTACAAGCTTAAGTTTAATCCACAATATAGTTGTTCCTTCCCCTTTTCTTTGATGCCATTTCGTCCTTCGCTCATTGGTGAGATCATAGCATCCATTATTCTCTCACCAGAATTTCATCACCCAGAAGTAATCCTATGTGTGGAGGCATGCATCTCCACTATCAGTCTGAGACCAAGCACAAGCTTCTAATTCCCTCATCCCCTTTGCTTTGATGCCAATGTTTCTTCCTTTGATTGTAGCACCCATTCCTCTGTCACCAGTATTTCATCACCCAGCAGTAGTGAGACAGTAATCACATGTCCTTTCGATGCCATTTTGTCATTTGGTCATTGGAGTAATCATAACACCGAGTACTCTCTCACCAGAAATTCCTCGCCCATAAGTAATCATATTGCAACCCCAAATTCCTTCTTCCCCTTGGCTTTGCTGCCATTCTTCCTTTGCCCATAGCACCCAGTACTCTCTCACCAGGATGTCATCACCCGGCCAGCAGGAGTGTGAGGTAGGCCCTCGTGTGGAGGCACAAATGATGTCTTTGCACATGATCTCCCATCTGTCTTTCCTGTGCCATTTCTTCCTTTGGCTCATAGCACCCAGTACTCTCTCACCAGGATTTCATCACCCAGAAGTAGTGAGACAGGGATCTTATCTGTGGATCAGGCATCTCCACATTCTGTGTGAGATCAAACATGACAAGCTTCAGTTGAATCCGTGATATTGTAGCCACTAATTTCTTCGTCACCTGTGCTTTAATGCCATTTCTTCCTTTGCTCATACATAGCACACATTGTTAGTCTCTCACTAGTATTTCATCACCCAAGCAGTAGTGAGATAGGAATTCTTTGTGTGGAGGCATGCCCACATTCTGTCTGAGATCAACTACAAGCTCCAGTTGAATCCACAATATCGAAGCCACTAATTCATTCTTCTCCTGTGCTTTGATGTCAATGTTTCTTCCTTTGCTCATATATAGCACCCATTACTCTCACCAGGATTACATCACCCAAGCAGTAGTGAGATAGGAATCATAAGTGTGGCGGCATCTCCACATTCTCTCTCAGATCAACACAAGCTTCAAATTAATCCACGATGTAGCCACTCATTCCTTCACCTTGGCTTTGGTGCCATTTCTTCCTTTGCTCATAGCACCCAATTCAGAGCTTTCGATATCTATAGAATCATGGTTAACTGTCAACAAGAATCATCAAAGAACAAGACCCATGAGTGACAACAATCTGCACACTGATCTTGCAAGGGCAATCTTGTGTTTGATATGAGATAATTTTCTAACATTGAATTTGTGGTGTTAAATTTGTGCCCACCAGCTCGGCTATGGAACCCCATTCACAGTGACGGTGTCAGTCCCCCAACCGCAGGGAGGATTCCAGCTGCGGCTCTCAAGTGCACCTTGGGCAACCCACTCCTTCTCCCAAGGCCAGCGCCAACTCGCCCTGGCCATGGGAGATGTCGTGCTGTCTGCCCCAAACCAATACACACTCTCCAGCACCGGGCCACCGCACGCCTCCGTTGCCCCCGCGGCCTACTACATGCTCTTCCCTGTGCAGAATGGCATCCCAGGCACTGCCACATGGGTGCAGGTGTCATAAACCCCAAACCCTAATCCCTAAAACCCTAAACCCTAAAACCACAAATCTCTTCTCCACTTCGAGTCCCCTGCATTTTCCCACTTTAGCATATTGATTTGAGTAAGTGAGTGTACACCGACAACAACAAAGCTCAAGGTGAGCTTCAATATCCTTGTAGACCATCATCAGCTTTTCTAGTATTAGTTCCAGACACCGTTCTTATAAATGAAGAACATATTTATACATTTGCCTCCAAAGCGCTAGACATTAATCAAACGTCTTGGAGCTCCCTCCAACATCCAAGAGTTGGAAGCGAAGTCTGGTTTGTTAGAATAGATACAAGGATGAGAATGCAACAGTGATGCCATTGAGGGTGCCGGCCACCTTGCACCGCAGGTCCCCAAGTGGATGCTAAGACCCCAAGCATCTTCTTCTGTTGCAAAACAGCCCAACCCAATTTATTCTTTTTACTGTACATGGTGACTTCAACACCACAAAATACTACGTTCTCTAAACTCTTTTACAGGAAAGTTAGTAGGTTTTGTAACAATTTGCGGGAAGGTCAGAATGTCCTTTTATATGTAAGGGTTATTATTATTTTAGATAGTTGGTCACCAACTATCTGATCCACCCAAGACGTGTTCATGATGTGGAGTCACCTGCGGATGGAAAACTGTAATAGATAACATACCTGTGAGGTGTCAAAGATCATCATGGCCTTCTCAAAATGTGATATTATCAACCTTGAAATGCTAAAAAGAAAGATAGAGAGGCTTGTACTCACTGTAAATGTGTATTTCAGATTTGAAACAGATTCAAAAAAATTATGACACTGTTGATCTTTAGATTCTCTTGAAAGTCAATATACAAAGCGCAATGAATTCCAAGCCTGGAAAAGACAATCTAACATCTCCATCCTGCATATACATTACATCCGACTTTGGTACAAAAATTACTAACGGATGATCAACTACAGCTTGTTCTTGCGCTTAGGATTAGGCTTGAAAAGTTGACGGACTCCATCTGCTGGTGAGATATCCCAAATCTCAACATGCCTGCAACGCCAGAATAGCAGTCAGACAAACAGAGAGAAGATTGAAGATTTAGCTGCCAACAAACAAGGGAAACACATACCCAGCTTACACTGATCTTCACTGTTCCTTAAAAGCCCCATTACATCCACAACTATCTCTTATTTACTCTCTCGGGTAACCTTTTGGAACCATGTACAAATCAATCTGCACCAGAAATGACGTTACTATTTCAATTCCAAGTGACTCTTCCATGCAATTGGCATTTAGGTGCACTTACTTGCAAATCTTTCCAGATTTTTCATCAAAATAATATTCTGTGCTCCCTGTGGCTGCACAAAAAGATTCCGAACAATCACCATCAATTCTGATAATATCCTACTGTGTATCTGAAAACTATCTAATTGTGAAAACTATCTACACACACACACACACACACACACACACACACACAAAAAGTAAAATTAGAAAGGGATGAGGCAGGCATACTAACCAGCCAAAATGGGTCGCCAGGGGAGCGCCAAGACACAATTAAATCGCCAACGAGCATATATCCTATCCTACAAAGAGAACCAAAAAGCTTCAACTCCTGAAACTTGGAGAGTAGATTATGATTAATCTATGTATAAGGTAATCCACATGAAATCCATTTTAAAGAGCTTGCTCGCAGGAAGCAAACCGCAAAATGATACAAAATGGTCCACATCACTGCCAATGCCTATTCGTGACAAAAAAGTAAAATGACTGCTACTTCACCTCATATTCTTGCCAATCTGTAACCTTCAAAGTTGACTCCTCCATAAAGGATCCAAGGTTGCTCACATTCTGTTTGAACCTCTTTATCCCTTTGAAGGAAACAAAGGGATCCGCAAACTCACACTGAGGTTCGTAGATCCCCATTGCCATGTTCCCTGCACCACAGAACAACACGGGGACAATGACTTCCACCACAATGTCTCTCCAATTCAGGTATTACGGCAAATCCTCATTCAAGTGCTCCATAAACTTCTCCTTTTATCACATTGTATGCTGGAGCGAGTGCAAAAACCATGCGCATTCTGGACAACCGACGAGCTTTCAGTGCTACTTTCCTTCTCAGACTCTCACAACTTGCTTTCACTACCAGAAGTAACAGCAATCTGATGTATAAAGAAACTTCAGATAATGGAACCTTTGAGTTAGAGCTCCTGTCATCACATTGCGTGCTGGAGCGAGTTCAAAAACCATGCTCATTCTGGACAGAATTGTTTAGCCTGTCGGTTTGCTTTGCGAATGGGCATACTTTTCAAATTTCAAGTGAGAGAGCAGCAATTTCAAGATGGTTGTAAGATGCATCCAGGATGCTTTCAGTGCTACTTTGCTTCTCAAATTCCTTCACAACTTGCACAAGTAACAGCAGCAATCTGATGTACAAAGGGAACTACTTGAGGTAAACTCGAAGCTTAATTGAGTTAGAGCCCTCCCTCACCTGTGACAAAGTATGAGCGATCGTAGTCTTTTCTGATGAGTTCCACAACATCCTTCCTTGCCAAAGGGCCATCAAAAGTCTCTTGTTGATCTTCCTCCACTTCCAAGCTTCCGGGTGGCCGAAAAGCAGCCACTAGCTTCCCGAATGCCTCACTGCCATACCAAGCTGCCTTCACAAGTGGACTCGCATCTGCGGTTGGTGGTGTTTTCGTTTGAATCTCATTCTTCCTCACCTCAGACGCTACCGAAAGCCTAACCCATCTCCTACTACCAAAACTAATTCTTGGCATCAAATTCCATCTCCGAAGATGTGTCACCTCCGAGCATAAGAAGGTAGACGAATTTGCAGAAATTGAACCTCGCGTTGTAGCAGAGACGGAGCACAATGCGGCCATAGTTATTCGTCCTCAATTTTCCCTTCTTTCCTATTTTCTCACTGCCTCAACATCATAGCTCAAATTCCAGCTAACTGCAATGAAATCTGGAACTTGAGTAGAAAAACTCAATTCCAGCAGCGAGATGAGTCACAGCTCTGGTCCGAAAGCGTGGCCCCATGTACTCCAACCCTTGCCTCCTGTGAATCTATGGAACACGTAATTCTCCACATCTAAAATCTATGAGATATCTTTACTTATGTCCATACCGGGTACATAGACAACCTGGGAAAGAACTCGTTTTATTCCTGTCTGTGTGCTGCCGTTTGTGTCTTTACTTTGTTGCAGAACTTTCTGAGCTTTTTCGCCATAGCCAGTGACCATTCGAGTCTCTGTGACGCTTTTAAGGATCGCAACTCAAAAGCAACCCAATCCCACCTTGGATAAGTTAAGCCACAATATATTCCGGGTGCCATGATGGCCACTCTCCAATTTTCCACATCTAGAATCTACGAAACGATTTTAACTTATGATCATATTGGGTACATAGTCAGCTTGGGAACTTGTTCTATTCCTGTCTGCCAATATGTGTCTTGACCTTGTTGCAGATATCTCTGGACTTTTTTGCCATAACCACCGAAGCTCTTAAAGGATTGCAACAAAAGCAAACAGCGGACATTAAGTTCCCTCCTACGAACTTTGGGGGGATTGACAGGGCAGGCGCAGAACATTTTCTGCCATGCCCTGCCCAAGCACACCTGGTGACCGGTGCAACAGGTCACCGGTTGCCACCAACGAAGGGTTGAGTGTACTTCACCTTGGAGATTTGTGGGTTTTGATGTGCTTCACTTATGTCCTACGAGGTGTGTTTAGGGTTTGCTCTTGCTCTCTTCAATCCCACATCTCTCCAAACTCTATCATGTCCACATGTCCTGTTGGTGATTAGAAGTTTGATTAGAGCTTTGATGACTAGATCTGCAATGATTAGATACTTGTTGTGTTGATTAGGCTTGTTGACGGAGATCTTTGGTGATTAGATCTTCCCACATCATATCTTTGATGTGGGACACTTAGGGTTTGATTTGTGACACTTAGGGTTTACGGTCTCTTCTATCCTTCGTCGGCCTTGCTTCACCGGTTGTTGTGTAAGCTGCGGTCGGTTCTCCCCAGCGGACAGGATGCAACATTGAAGAAAGGGGTTGGTTGATCTGTAGATTGTGGTCGATTCTCCCCAGTGGTTTACATGCTACATTCAAGAAAGGTGCCGGTTGAAGGTTAGCTTGCGGTCGGTTCTCCCCAGTGGACAGGGTTGCTACATTCAATCAAGGTGGGTCAATGGAAACGAGGAGTCCATGACCAGTGCTACATTACTTGAATTGTTGTTATTACTTGTCTAGAACTATTCCCATTCTCGATTTGCAAACTTTTTCGAGAACTCTAAATCCTCTTTCTCGGTTGGTAGCACTATTGCAAATTTGGAAGTGTTGGGTATGAGCAGGTCTTAAGTAAACTTGCAAATTTGCTTGCTTGTGTATGATGCAACTACTGAATTGTCAAACATCTTCTTGTGGGCCTGTAATTTCTCCTCTGCATTGCAAGTTCTTCAACTGAAATGGGCTGATTGTTGAGTATGAGTGATAGTTACTAACCTCTCGAATTTGGATGCTTGGTTTTAGGGTTTGGTAGCCTCAAAGACGATGAGTCCCAGAAGAATACAACGACCTTATTTCATGTGTGTAACCATATTCTAAAACTTGCCTCCTAAATTATACCTCGCAACGCTTTCTGTACATATTGTCAATTCCACAGAAAGTCTTGATGTTTTAGCCGGCATTACTTCTCTGCTAGTTGCTCTTCTAGGATGATGATCCGGCTTCTGAATATTCTGTAGTTTCGGTGCAAAGAACCTCTTGGGATTAGTACTAGCTGTCGTCTGCGAAAGTAGATGAGTTATCCACTTTCTTTGGAAGTTGGGTAGCTTGTGGCTTGACTCTGGAGATGGCGTTTGCAACTCTATTGAAAAGTTTAGGAACTTGTCAGAACATAATAGGTCTCGGAACAGTGCACACCTTCACCGGGAGCTTGCTTGTTCCTCTTTCATTAACAACCTTCAATGCCTTCTCATGTGTGTATTTATCCTATGTGCTTAGAGTATCAGATCAAACTGCTTACCATGTGTCACGATTTTTGGAATTCATGCAGAGGAACAGTGGAATTTAGAATGCAGACGTTGTTCCATGCATAGTTTGAATGGTTTTGGACATAATTGTGCAGCTTGTAGATTAATTATACCTCTACAGAACACATGCATTGCTCTCACAATCGATTTATGGGTCGCTTGATTGTTGCTCTTATAGTGCATGCATTCCATTGCTCAAAACCTGTGACAATGTTTGTGAAAATGTTGTGTTGTGAATTGGAGCTGGAGTAATTTCCTATGTTCTTGTGTACTGGAGCTTGTACATGAGTTATTTCTCTACTTAGGACCAACTCAGTACTATGCTACTTATTAGAAATGTATCAAAGGTGAGAGTTCTCGAAGTATATTTCCAATGTTTTTGATTCAGGCTATGTTTGGGAAGTCTTTTGGATCGTTATTCTGTTTTGAAGCTGATCATTGTACATAATGCACTTGCAATGCCTTGGCACAGGTGGTTCTGCAGATTGCATCTAAGAGGTTGCAGATGCTCTCGCAATATCATCCACATTGAAATTGTCATTTGTCTCTTAATCATGTGAGTGTATCGTCTTCCTTGACCTGTCCCTATGTAGAGCATGTGACATGTGGCATGTAGAGATATTGTGTTTGATGTATTCAGGTCCCTGAGTTGAACTCTATTACTGTGGATGCTATCCCTGTCAATACACTTGTCCGCCTTCATGGCATGGTAAGAATTACTTTGGCCATCAGTTTGTTCAGCAATGCTTAGGTTAAGAATCCTTGCATGAAGAACATTGCATATAGGCTCTCATGTTTAGAATTTATTATGTGTGGAACTGAGATGCATGAAGGGTAGTTGCTAAAATAGTCGGGCATTTCTTTGCATCCATACACTTGAATTTCTATGAGATGATTGGTTTATAATACATTTTTGAGTGGCAGGTGGTTAACTTGATTGCATCCAATATCCAGCTTTTTTAGAACCTTTGTGTACTTGTTTGTCCTCCTCTTTCAGAACCTTCGTGTTTCGGGTTTTGGGAATGTCGACATCCACAGAGCTCCCTTTATCAGTTCTACGACGCACAGTCGATGATACAAAATCAACCCCCAGAGTAACAGTTCCTTGGACGACGGCTAATTTTGTGCCTGAGGCTCTAGTTGAGAACTTGCATGTCTTGGAGGATGATCGAATGATCTCCTGGTTGGGTAGACGAAAGTTTGTGGAACTGTGCATCCACGGTACGAGTGGCTGGCAAGATGGGGCTAGTTCTTTTGTCCTTCACCTTCATTTTGTACATAATTTTATTCATCTTTGAATTTTTGGTGTCCTTTACAGTTCTGCACTTGATATCCTTTTGCATTTTCTTAATATTATGTGTATACCATTGTTCTGCACTGTTCTTCACTGTGTATATTTATGCTTTTAGTTGCTTTTACAATTTCCTCCTTTTGGTCCATTATGAAATGCTATTGAGGCGATGCCATTGTACGATTTTGGGGCAAGTGTTTGTAAGGGATGATGGAAAATCGAGAGTCTATCAATGTACTATGAAGCAAAACCGAAAGATATGTAGTGCGAATACGAGCAGGATGTACTGGAAACGTATTGGCAATCCCAGGCAAAGGTTAAAATGGCGAACAACAAATATCATTTTTATTGCATTCACTGTAAAACATCGCATAAGGATAAGAACACAATTTTTTACCATAGGATGTTCAACCTCTGTAAGGTGTATAAGGGAGATAAGCCATTGAAAATGTATCCAACTTGGGAACCTCGTGAGCATGGTGAGAAATCAAGGATTGCTGCCAAGTATGATAAGGTTTCTTCTCCCCCACCTTTGAGTGTTGCATCGCTCACGGTTTTACCACCCCCCTTGATTTAGATGCCCAACCTTCTAGGAAGCGCACCCTCTTAATCAAGCCTGCAGACCATGGGCCACATAGGAAATAACGCATGCAGACATTGCAGGCCACAACACGTGATTCAATGCAACTCCGTTTGTCATCGACTGTCAAGGATGTGGTGCCACGCGCCTTGGCAACGAGGATTGCGCCTAATTTCAATATCGCCTCCGCCCTCCCGGCGTAAGATGAAGGCCATGAGGCCTCCCCTTCAACCCAAACATGTCTCTTGTGCAGAACATGTTGCTCCACCTAGTTCTCATAGTGAGGCCCGCTCAAGCATCATGGAACGAACTCCAGATTCACCCAGTGTTACTCCTTCTAATGAAGAGGTTGAGTTCCGTGTGATCAGCCACGTTCGTGTCTTTCCAAGTGTAACTCAACCCAGTACACGCGAAGAAATTGAAGCACAAGCTTGGAGCAATGCCACTCATCTCTTTGATCAGGCCACAAACATTGAAGCTCCTCCACATCAAGTGGATATCAATAGTCTCTACATTTTCATCGCCGAGACAGGTGATAAATGGGTGCCAAAGGGGCTTCTTGACGATCCAGACGTTTGCATGCAATACCTTCATCATCAGTTAGAGGATGGGACAATTGGCCAACATATAGGTAACGCGTTTGGACAATGGTACTTATATGGCAACAGCCAAGTATGTTCTTCAACCTAAATTTTTTTGATCATTACTATCAATTTGTTTAATGTTTGGTACTCAATTGGTTTCATATTTCATGTGTTTTCAATATGTTTATATGTTCAATGTTCTCCAACAATTTAATGTATGTTCTTCAACATAGTCATGATTGTTCTTCAACATGGTAATGTTTGTTTTGCATTACCATCAAGATGGTTGTTGTTCATTAACATAGTAATGTTTTTTTCTTAACCATATGTATGTATGTTCTTCATTAACATATAGGTTATTCTCTCATCCCTTGCACAGGGCACTCGATTGAACGCGATGAGCTCACAAGTAAGATCAACGCTCATGTAGCATATTTCAAATCCAACACTAATGTCCAGAGGTACAAAAAGTTGAAGAACTTGAAGGACTACCTTCACTATCGCATAGCGCAAAGGGATTATGAGGCCAAGGTTGCAGCCGCAACGCTGAGTTTCGAGGATTTCCGCGAAAATCACGTTGAGAACGAGTTGAAGAAATTTGATCAGGCTGAGAAAGTGAAACAAGAGGAAGTGGAATAGGATGGTCGCCATTGTTCTAGGTATTCAAGAAATGGCCTCTATGGAACTACACTTCTGGACTCTAGGAGCACATTAAGCAAGAATGGGTGTAAATGTCGGTGGTGCTCTTGCAAAACATAAAAATTCATGCATTCTCGCTAGATAAAGAATGCCCTCATATTCTGAGAGCTATTTTGTATTTGGTACGGACGCTTGAAGGTCACAAGCATCCGCTTGCCCATCCAACCGCGGGTTTAAGTGTTCAATCTCTTCTTGAATTTATACGATCTAATGACCGTGCAGTGTCCTTAACGAATATTGTGCAGAACTTACCATCAATGGGGGGTTTGTATTTTTCTTGCATTTCTGATGTTGTAGAACCATTTAACATTGTTCACAACGATGTTGACGCATTGCTTGGTGACGATCCATCCAAGAAAATGGAGGTAATGGATAAGATCTAGTCGTTTCTTGGGAAGATGGCTCACAGGGCCATTGATGACATGGTGCGCATACATCGGACCATAGTACTTGCGGACATGTGGTATAGCAAAGACCTCTCCATCCAGAGACGCGAAAAATGTGAAGAGGTGAATAATTGCATATATTCAATATATATCCTTTGATCCGTAACATGTTTGTTCAACTAACAATGCAATCATTGATATTTTTTGTGTATGTCATACAAGTTGTATGTTTTTCGTTGATTTTTCGCGAAGACATTGACATTGGCTTCATGGTGCTGGGGGACTTGCAAAAGAAGTGCATGTGCGTTTATTTACGCAAATAACACATCATATATAGTCTTAAAATATTATAGTCAACCCAGTTGCGGCTGATGTATGCGACAATGGGCCTAGAAGATCCAACAGAGGACATCGCTGCAGACGTAAAGTTTACAAGGACAACTTTGTACAATGGACTAGCTCCAGATACAATATTTAGCCCCTTTGAAGCTGATATTAGTCAGACTCTTGGCCTTGACGACATTGAGGCGATACCACTTCCTTCCCAACTACACATTGACGGAGTCGAGGGATTAAAAACGTAAGATCTAACCATCACGCAATTCACAAGAGAACTTCAGGGCAATTCCCAAAGGTTTGTAACAACCCCTACATCCTTGTTATTTGATGAACTTACATACAACATGCACGTAAATAAGGGTTACAATCCCAATATTCTATATAAAGTTATGAAACCATGACCATAGTTTTGTAGGACACCAACCCACACACTCGCCGTAGGACCTCCAGGTTGTAAGACCACTATCTCACTTGGAAGGAAACTAAATTTAGAGGATAGTACTCCACCTGGATTTGTTGATAAATCAACCTCCCAGTTGTGTGAAGCTATGAAGAACATTAAAAATGACACGGTGAAACATGTGGATGAATCTAAGGCCATGAAGGACACAACCAAGGAATATAATGAAAATTCAGAGGAAGATGGTGAGGTATCGCAAGAGGATGTAGAACATGTAGCAGTGATTGGTGTGTATAATGACCCAGAAGAAGAACGGTCGTCTTCTAGAACATACTCGTTGGCATCAGATATCATTGAGCAACATGTAGAGATGAAAGAGAATACTACACCGCGGGCGATAAAGAAAGACCGATCGTTGGACGACGTGCTAGGGAGAACAGTGCATAAGTCAGATGGCATATAAGTTCTTCTATTTGTATCTATACTGTAGAACATAATCTTTAATGTTTATATCATACAATACTTGTTCTATTTGACTAACTTGAATTTGTATGTTTTTTTCATTATGTCGTGTAGACTTGAAGAAATAGTGGACACCATCGTTGCCGACGCAGGTAGGAAGATGTTGTCATGCATTTTTTTGTATCCTGGTGATAATGTGTGTCTGCAATGGAAGACAAATATGCTTCTATTGGTACATAGATACGGGAAGTTAACTTCATTTATGTTAGAATGGGTGAGGGCGTGGCTCAATCCACAATTAGAGGATATAAAGAGCCATATGACAGTGCCCTATATACCTACCATATTAACGTAGTCTGTAGAAGAGGCAGGGAGAGATGGTTTAGAGGTTTTTGTAGATTTTTTGCATAATAAGTACGGCGAGCCGCCGGAATTGGATATAACAATTCTTATAGTCTTTTTTTCTTGCAGGAAGCATTGGAGCGTTTACGTGCTAGGAGACTATGGATACTTTCACTTTGATTCAATGGTCACCGCTGGCCTTCACGCAGACCCGAAAAGACGTGTACTCCTTGCAAAAATGTGGTGTACAAAGAAATGGTACAACAATGATTGTGAGCTATGGACGGAGGCACAGTCTCCGCACTCGTGGATACAAACACGAGTACCCCAACAGAATTCGGGTTGGGCTTGTGGTTTTTATATGTTGAAGAATATTTTGGAGTTTACACGGGCGTTGAGACATAGGCCCCATACCTTAAGTGAGGTGAATCAGACATAGACCAACTTTGATTTCAAGATAGGCTAAAAAAAGTTAAATACTAGGCAACATAAAGAACATAAAAGTCTGGAATTTTTGTTGTGTTCATCTGATATAACAATATTGGTATTCTGCAGGGATTAACATTGCACTACAGTAGGAGCGAGGCAATACGGACAAAGATTGTCATAAAGAATGCATTGATTAAGGTAGTTCAATCGGGTATACGAAAGAAGACGGAATGGAACGTGCAGGTTGTGATAAAGGAGTCAAGACATCGTACAAACAATGGTCAGACGCAATCGAGACGAAGTAACAGAAAGAGGAGGAAAGTTCAATGTAGAAAGTGACTTGACTGTAGAATATATGTACTACAGAGTATACATACCAATTTTGAATATACTTAAAGGTTATGAAAGTTTGGGTGATTTTGGATAATCACTCCTGTAATGCATTTGACGTATGTTTTATAAAGTATAACTTTGACGCAAAATTGAATGTTCTACACATTTACTAGAATGTTGGGTTGTATTTTAAGAGTATAGGTTCTTCACATTCATTTTGCAATAGTGTAGGGTTGTTCTTCAAAGATGTAAGGTTTATGTTGATTTATTCATTCTTCAGTACGCGTTAGTGTGTAGGTTGTCCGTCAAAGGTGTAAGTCTTATATTATTCAATATACCTCAGTATTTAGGTTTGTTCTTCAAATGTCCAAGTCTTTTGAAAACCAATGCATATCAGTGTTTGGGTTGTTGTTCAAGAGTGTATGTCAATTGTTCTTCAATATGTGTTAGGCATCAGTGTTTAGGCTGTATGTGAAATGTATAAGTCTTATGTTTTTCAATATGCATTAGTGTTTAGGCTGTCCTTCAAAGGTGTAAGTATTTTGAATTTTAGTATGCATCAGTGTTTGGGACGTCCGGCGAAGGTGTATGTCCTATGTTCTTCAATATACGATAACATTCGGAATGTCATTAATGAGGATCAGTACATGGCCAATGAATAAGACTAAATGGAGTTGGGAAAAACAATCATTGAGGGCAATCATATGTGAACATGATATTGCTGAGCATGACATGACGTGGAACATTTGCTCTTTCATACGAAGTTTGAGGTGCCTCAGAGATCCTATACAACTATTGGGGGACATATGAACATAAATACACACACGAAGATGCAATAAGTGGAGGACATCGAGAAATAAGGTAAGTAATCTAAACAGCAATAGGTTGCCATTGATTTATTGAAGGACATAGTATGTACAATCAAGACTCTATAAATGTTACAGGTCGGGAGTAGCAAAAAAATAACATATATAGAATTATAACAAGTAACACTTATAGAATTCATACCGATGATTAATAACATTTATAGAAATAACACTTAAAAATTCCGAAAATGAAGAACATAACGTTTTATAACAATAAAAATGAAAGTACAAATGATAATACATAATTCAACTAAACTAATTGAAAGAAATAATCTATATAGTAGTAACTTGACGAGATTCTTCCAACTAAACTAACCGAAAGAAAGAGTCTATAGTAGTATGATGAGAAGCTTCCAAATGAAGAGATGAAACTTCCTTTTGGAGTCCTTGAATGCTCCTGATGTGTGATAGGGCATCATTTGGTCTTTGTTCAAAGTATTTCTTCAAAGTCTCTAGAGAACACTCAGCAACACTAAATCCTACAACTTTTTCTACCACATCAACCATAAGCTCATCAACATCAATTTCTTGATGTTCTGAGGAATACATATCCAAAAACTCCTCATCGGTAGGTTCATAGGGGTTGTTTAAATCAAACTCCATCTCATAATTGAAATATTCATGAGCATTCATCACGTCACCCACCTCACTATCAGATGACAATAACGTCAGTTGATGAAGTAGAGTAGCAACTTCATCAACCTCTACCAAGCACCTAGCTTCCTCTATCTCCCTCTCAATAGAGATCGAAAGAACACCCGTGTGCCTCCAACAATTTTGAATTGTTCGCAAAGAATATGGGATAAATGTGATTACATGTTTAAAATGTATGCTCTCGTATATTATTACCTTGATTTTCTCAAAATTAACACTTATAGAGGTGCAGTTAACAAAGAAGGGAGTAGAGCATGTTATAACACTTAACACATAACACTCACTAGTCTTACCAATTGTGTTTTTGTAGGGGAGTAAAATTTTCTTAACATATATGAAATTATAACGCTTATAGGGGTAACACTTATAGAGTCTTGACTGTAGTTTGCAACACCCATATTAAGAGTTTTTGGAAATCTTTTTCCTGGCCAATGGGGACTCCAAAAAACTCCGGTGTCGCCTCAAGGAATTATCCCTAGTCCTTTCCGAAAAAAGAAAAACTTGTGGGACTCACTTGCATCGTAACGATGCCGCGTGATATTAGTTGCTTTTGCTTCCCTCTGATGAACTTCAAATCTGCAAACAAGTAATCTTGCAAGACAGAATATTCTGCAGCCTTTTTGGAAAGAAACTTGTATATGTGATTCGATGTTGTGGCAGTTGCAGCTTGAGAAGAGCTGGGTTGGGAAGGAATTACAGGGTTAAAGGCCTCACCAAGTGAAACTGGCGAGACTGTGCAGAGTTGTTGTTGTGATGTTGGAATTATAACTGCAGGGCTATGTCCTGCACTACATCGTCGACATTGGCGGTTGTAGCAGCGTCCAGGACAGTGTGGACGTGAGTGGACTGTTGGGAGAGGTTCGTGAAGGACTGAGACATTGGAGTTCCACGGTCCACACCGTATTTTGTACCAGCTTCAAGAACCATGATACCATCATCGACATTGGGGTGGAGCATCTCAAAGACTTTGACAGTGTGTTTGCATATCATACCTTCCTTCGCGACTGGGCAATTGTATTGTGCCCATTTAGAGTCCAACGTATGGATGGTCTAAACTTTTGGCCTGTTGTTCACAGATCCAACATATGTGACGCCCTCATCTATGCAAATTAAGACATTTGTATCAGGTATTTCATTAGCCCTTATAATCGCTGACACAATAATAAACTCTTGGTTCCTATTGCGCACAAATTCAAATGCTTTGCATTGTACAGTGTACTAGTAGTGTGTTAGAACATCACCCGTTAGATGATAAATTAGCCAATTCATTTGTCTACCAAAAAACCTTTCGTTTGTTGAGTGTAGAATGCTCTTCATGTTGGAGTGATAGGATTCAATGGCCACATTTGTGTTTTGACCTGCATGGGGTATCCGCCGGGCCCCAACACACCACATTGAGGTTTTGGGCCTCCACACATCCTTGATGTACCTCATGAATGCAGTCGCCCTAGGATGCAAGTTGGCAATCATGTCGAGTTGCATGAGAGCCCAGTCGAGAGGGTCATCATCAACGCCGCATCCGTTACCGTACATAACATCCCCAAGCAATTGAAGAACAATAATGCGTTCTGCAACAACATTGATTTTCTTGACCGCATTCTCAGCCCAAGCTTTGCGGACATGCCAAAGGCACAGAAAAATTCTAGCATTGGACCATACCAGGCTGCACAAGTGGAACAATAATCAAGAGATAAGACAATGAAGACAAAACACATAAAAACAATTATGCACAATTGAATAACATATGTAGCAATTTATCAAATTTTAAGTGTGACCCTATCACTAACCTTATGGTGTTAATATCAGCTTGGGCATTGTCAACAATAATGGCGGAGGGGCTCCAATTGTCCGCAATAGTTTGAAATCTATGGTGCAAAGCTTGTAGAACAAGGTGGAGATCTTGTTCGCGTGTTCGTGAAATGATGAAGAAAGCGACAGGTATTCCATTCCTCCAGTCGTCGAAAACCATAATTGTATATAGTGGATACTGTAAAGACAACATAGTTTATGTATTAGAGAATGTGTGCTTGCAAGTATTATACTGATATGACTAACATGAATGTGGTTTTGCATACAGGATCATACATGAAAAACAGTGAAGGACAGACAATCATGGCTCACCCGTGTTTGTGAAGTCCCAAATGTGGCATCAAGTGATAGAGCGTTGTTTTGTCCAAACTTGGCCATCATTTGTAGTTGTCATTCAGTTTAGATGCCCGAGGTGAAAGGTGAGTTTTCTTATACATGTGAATTGAGGTCCATTAAGGAGTGTTCTTGGTAGTAGAACACACTCTTTGGATTCACCATTGTCCACATGCGGACACTGATGGGATTAGAGGGGTGTTTCTCCCAAAGATCTTCAGCTCTCTTACGGCAAATGTTTCTTACATCGTTGGGTAGCAAGAATGTGTCTCGGGTGACAACACCATTGGACATGGACGAGACTTGTATGTGAGCGTAGAGCGGAGAGCGGAGAGCGTAGATTTGGAGAGTGGAGAGCGTAGATGAAATAAAAATAGTAAACTTGCAAGACTAAAATTAGGATATTTAAAAATAGACAAGAATATTCTTGGAATATTCCAGAATCTGCCAATAATAGTAAAAAATTGGACCTATTTCCGTGGGATATATATGTCATAAAATTTAAAAAATGGCCTTGAATTTGGAATGGTCTCATTAAGTTTGGAAACCGTGAGGTGGTTGAATTATTAAAACCAAGGATGATCACAAGAAAAAATCAATGAAAATGGATTTTCGGAGATTGGTATAATTGAAGATTGAGTCAATCAAAATACAAAGGAATCAAAATAATGAACTTCCTTTGTTTTTATTCATCACTTTTCTCTTTGTCTTATATGTGAGTCTACTCTATAGCTTGGACTTTAGCAATTATTGTATGTGGCCAAATAGATTATATATTGGACTCATACCCAACATCATTGTATATACACTTGCATACAATGGGTGATGAGAGAGATATGTTTGCTGGATTAGGATGGGAGAAGGAAATTAGGAGTCTAGCATATCCTCATATTCCGGTTAATTTGTCGCCGGAATTTTCGTTTGCTACTGGAAATCGAAGTAGTGATGACTACGACCTGACTCCATTTTCGCAGTCTACACAAGCATGGAGGTGGAGGACGCGGGAGGAGCAAAAACAACGTGAGCAAAAAGAAAAGATGCAAGAAGATGTGCCGGAGAAGGACGCTGATTTGGATGAAGACAAATCGAACGAAACGGAGGAGGAGGAGGTGAAGGTTGTAGGGGAATCTTCGAAGTATCTTTCACTTCGCGAACGGATGAGAGCCTTGCCGCCGCATCATCTGCCGTTGAAGGATCGAAAGAGAGATAAGACAGTATCTTATATGGATTTGCTTAGACCGGGTCCACCTCCCTCGGATTCATCCAAGAAGTATGCGAAACGGAAATAGAATTGATAGACATAGGAAGCATTGTAATCATACCTTTATTATATCAATAAATTATTGCAATTGATTTTGGCGGTGACGGTTCTTGGAAATGAGGGATCTGGAAGAGATAAGAGTACATAAAATGTAGTGAACTATGAAAGGAACATAGTTGAAAGAGGTGTGTCCAAATTCGATGACTCGAATTTGGCCACACCTCTTTCAACCATGTTCCTTTCATAGTTCACTACATTTTGTGTACTCTATGCGGAGTGGAGCTACAGATGAAGAGTCACTTGAATGCGCTGGAGGCCGAAGAGAAACGTCATGCATCTTAAATTGTTGATGCTTGATTGTATTTCCAGAAAATTTAGGCAGTCTTGTAAATATATATTTTCTGCCTAAGCTGCTAGTAACATGCGGTAGCCGTGCATAGTCTATATAGTTTGAATGACAAAACACTTTTTATTGAAAAAAACAATATGAATATTGTCTTGCTGACTCAGTACATGTAATGACAAGGGAATTTTGAGTGGCCACCGTCCATTGAAAAGAATCTAGGATGTTTGTAGATTGGCTCCTAGTTGTTCGCCAAAGGGTGAGTCAAGAGTCCGCTTTCTAGGACTAGCTTGACCTCGTTGAAACTAAAGGTAGGCGCATGAATGAAAAGCTCTGCCTCGGGATTACGGTGGCAAACCTTCAAAAGAATGAAGTACACATGCTTGCAATAAGAGAATTGGGTCCTCCCTCTGAACTTAGTCATCGTCTTCTTGAATGCAGGGCAAGTGCAACCCACGAAAGAGCTGATGGTGA
The DNA here is from genome assembly GCA_964035585.1 of Polytrichum formosum. Lineage (NCBI taxonomy): Eukaryota > Viridiplantae > Streptophyta > Polytrichopsida > Polytrichales > Polytrichaceae > Polytrichum > Polytrichum formosum. The sequence goes on from OZ037941.1 coordinate 43,156,929, forward strand.
CCTGATACTGTGTGATGGCAGGAGAAACACCCGAATCTAGCCCGATGATGCAGCCATGTCCTGGATGAGGTATCATAGTGATGGAACGGATGCAAGCTTTCAGAGAGTCGGAGGAGGCCATGGAGAGTCGCTGTGCGGGATTTGGGCGAGTGGCAGTGCGTTTGACCATCTTGCCGTCTCTCTTGCCAGGGTAGCGGTCTGCTTCTGCAGGAATGGGCACCGCGCTAAGATTTGCAGGCGGTGGGGCAGAAGAGAACAATCGTCTTGGAGAGACCGGCTTCTTAAGTGGAAGTTGGAATCCAGCTGCTTCAAGTGCAAGAATTTCGGTAGGCTTGAGGTTTGTGCCTAGCTTCACCGGCCAAACGTCTGGTATCGGCGGCATTTCATGGTCTGCTGAGTGCTTAGCAACCCATTTGCGCCTTGTGCCCTTCACACAACGGTCGATGTCATCGGAACAAAAGAAGAATTCTGTCCTCTCTGATAAATTCCTGCGTATGTTAGTCCAAACTCCGGTGTAGGTAGGTGCGGCGGTCGAATTGGCACCTCTCACAATTCTCTCAGTACACTTCTTCTTCGTGACAACTCTCTGGGCCCAACAGCACTTCGCCGAGGTCTTGGGAAGTCTTGATATGTGCCACTCCTTGACGTTAACCTTTGTCTCTTCGACAGCACTGACATGACGGATCCCCCCCTCGTTGGGCGGGGACGCAGGGATGCTATCAGGCTCAGGCTGAGGATGAATTTCTTGGACTTCTGTATCATCTTCAGTATCCTCAAGAATGATGGGCATCTGCACAGGACGAGCCCTCACAGCACGTCCTGAACCTTTTGGATGTGAGAAATTTACCTTGTCAGGCCGATGAGACTCCTCTTCAGCTCCAAGAGGTAGATTTGTCTTTCGCTTTATGGACCCGAATACCTCTTCTCCAACCATGCGAGGAACACGGGTACAAAATTCTTCTGCTCCAGGCATGTCCAACATGGGATCTTCAAGAACCAAAGGATTACCCGTTTGCTTTGCCCTGCGCTCTGCCATCCTTAGTTTGAGCTCTTTCTTTGTAGGGCCAGTTCCGCCAACGTCACCTTTGAGAAACTGGTAGTAATTGACAACTTGTAAGAAGCCTCGAACGAAGTCGTCAATTGTAGCAACGTAGAGGTCACCGCCGTTGTTTCCAGACGCTTGAAGCCACTTGTTGTGTATTGTTTCAGCTAGATTACATGAAGGCATTTCTGCTAGTTCTTCTTCAGAAAATTTCTGCGATTACATAGTGGAAGTGGATGGAGATTAGTGGAGAGTTGTTTCAAATTAGAGTACTGTGAAAAGAAGGAAAATAAAATAAAATGTATTGTGAAAACATACCCCGGTCATGAAGCCTCCCCATTGGCGATAACGATAGTGCCAGAATGCAAGCCATAGCTTTAATTTGTTTAGGGCCTTCTCTGTCACTGCCCCGGCGGATACCCACCATGCACGTAGCCCGTGGTACATGCTCTCCGCCTCGTCCATGGTCCTCGCCGTCCTATACTGGTGGCACATCTTCTTGTGTTGCTCCCAGAGTTCTTCTGGAATGTATTTCTCGGTATACTTAACCATAGACTGGGTCCAGTGAAACTGACATGTTCTCTCACGGTCGTCCATGCGGTCCTCCTTCTTCCCGTTGCCATAAATGACACGAACTGCATTCCAATTGGCCTGGGCGCTGTCGGCCATAAAGCCCTTGAAGTTGGTATCGACAAGGCCATTCCTCTCCATCACAGCATTGAGATTCTTCCAGAAAACGATCTGGGCATCACAGTCCTCCGATTGCATGTCACAGCTTGCAATGGTCATGACACGACAATACGTGGAGTCATACACGTGGCATGCCATTGTGGTCCACTGTCTCACCCGTTTCACATGGTCGAACATAATCCAAGCATTCTCTAGATCTTCGCCGGGCTGCATACGCTTCACCAAGTCTACCCCACTACCAGGCCCGACTTCCGACATCTTAAAGACAAAAACCTTGTCAAGATCTGCCCCTTGACCTGGGAATTTGTTTTCCTGCACAAATGCCCATAAACTAATTCCACGGAGTTTGGTGATAGAGTCCATGACACCATACCTTCTGAGGAAACGGAAGCTCATGACCTTGTTGCGGATGTTTGGAGAAGCCATGTCCTTGCACCGGTCGAATATAGGAACAAGTTCCTCAAGAGAAAGCTTCTTTGGTGGCGCGTCATCTGGTTGAAGGAGGTAACTGCCAATTAGAACTTTGCTAGCCTCCAACACCACCGCACTCTTGGTAGCCTGGGGAGTCTTCTCGATCTGTTCTTCAATTAGGCCACTGATCTCAGCCTTAGTGTCTCTGTAGTCGCCCACCTTGACTGGGTGATCGTGAATTCCAAGGTGAATACACGCTCTTGTATGGTTGATTTTGCCAGCAACATAATAAATCTTAGCCCCACATGTAGCAATACATGTCGGGGGTTCTTTACACACCTTGCAAACTAGAGTAGAGTCAGCTGGGGGTGTTTGATCCACTACAAAGGCTTGGAGGGTACAACCTTCAAACTCTGTCTCGTTGACTTCAAAAATACGAGGTCGGCGGATCAGATATTCGCATTCTTTGTTGTTGCAACGCAGGTGTCCAACGCAGGAGGAAGAACGGAAGGACAAACCAAAGTCGTTGGTGATGTTGGTGGTGATGGTCTTCGTCCACACATGGCCGTCATAACGTTTGTCCATTCCCTGCATTGACTTGGCCTGTGACCGTGAGGCCGTGTGACCAACGGGTGACAACTCAAATATGACGGCACCATCAAACACAGCAGGAAGGTACTCAACCCTTTCGTGTCGAAGCACCGAGTAGTCTAATTTTTTAAGAATATTTTTTTTCCCCGGCATTCCTTCAAGTTGTTTAAGTAATGGCAATATACTAACAGTATCTTGTGACAAAGGATATACTTCAGGAGCGTTCCCACTAACTATGACCTTCGGCGGGACCTTTGTGGGACTGGCCTCTTCATCAGAAGAAAGTGTTATTACAGAATGAGATCTAACCTTTTCTACAATTGGAGTCTCCAAACCGGGCTCGAGCTTGACCTTCACATCACGTGGCAGAGGAGTTTGAATGGTGGACGTAGAGGAATTACGAGGAGTAAGGATCTCAGTAGACGCATCCATCTGAGAATCAGTGAGGCCATACACTCGGTAACTACCCGGATGAAGACTCCAAAACAAGTTATTGTGCTCATCTATCTGCGATACACGACCAAGGGTGTGTGTAAGTTCTGACGTGACAACATCGAAAATTTCCTCGTCAACAATAATAGTGTCCTCTCTGAAGCCGAAGCGAATACTAAGACGTTGGGATGTCACATACGCTAGACCGTCCTCTTGCATACGAAAGGTAAGTGGGACTGTCACTCCATTTGCATATAGAACAGCCAACCCCAAGCCTCCGATAGCAGGAATATGAGCCATGATGAGGGGAATGAGCTCTTGCGCCAAGATGGAAATATGAAAGAGGATTCATAACATTGTGGGCCATCTATTTATTGGAAATGTGCTGCCAACGACAATAGAAATGGACATGATCCACAAGAGGGCAAAATTTTGAACGCAAACATGAATAATATTTATAAATCCGTAACAGCCGCCAGTGTAAGTCAAAGAAGGGGTTAAAGCTGTCACAATATAAATAATTATAGAGTCCAAGTCATGGTAGACATTCTACTTGAGAAGAAATTAAATATGATTACTTGGCGCCGACTTAAAGCCGGATTCACAACTAAGTATAGAGATAGACATGATGTATAAGGACACGAATAGATTGAATGACGGAAACCCAAATGGCCATTAAATATAGCACTGTCTATAGTGCGCAAACTTGTAGCCGATATCTTTATAGTCATGTCCTTTGTTTTACAATCAAAAAGGTATGGGCTATAGAGTGGAGTAAGATGTGTAAGGTTGAAAGGAGCATTTTGGGAGTGGTGGAGTAGACATGCTCTTGAAGGGTGACACATGACATGCAGGACCCTAACAAGAGGAGAAAGAAGAGAGGGAAATTATATTTCAGTAGCACTAAGGCATTGAAGACGAGTAGAATGGGGAGGAAGAAGGTGGCGACTGAAAGATATGAGACAGAAAGAATTAACAAAATGTTAGATTTTGAGGACACGGGGGAGAACGCAACATTGTCGACGGTAGATGAATACACCTATTTGTATTGTGTGTTGGAAATCTTAATATGTGGGCTTGACAAATATATTAGATAAATGTCTATTGAAAGAGATGATGCACATGGGTTGGTAGGTGTAAAGAAAGTAATGCCAGTTGTTGATTATATTGGGTAGACAATGACCAATGCAAGGAAGATATTTTAATAGCGTATTTTTAGCATTTAAATAAAATTTAATATCTTAATGTTTGGGATCCAAAGATGATGGTGGTGGGCCTTTAATAAACCCTAAATCCCAAAGAAGAAGAAGACATAATGAGTGATGATCTTTTTCAAACTTTCTTACAACTTCAAAGTGAGGCAGAGCTTTTAGGTTATGCAAAAAGCGAATGTAGAGAACTGAAAGATTTTTAAAGTTGCAAATGCAAGAACGGGATTATGCGACACCAACAAAGCGGAAGAGAAAGAGGGGTGGTTTTAAGTACTCCACCAAAAAAACATTGGCGAGATCAAGAATGGGCAAAAGATTGAGTAGGGTCGATGAGGGAGAGGCCTTTTTGACATCGAGAACTATATTGTTCAAGCCGGGAGACGAAGATACTTACACCGATAGGCTCGGCTCAACACCTTACATTGGAGACAAAACCAATACAGAAAGAATTACGGACACCCAAGAAAATTCTTCCGGAGCCGAGGACGAGGGAGAAACTCAATATACAAGAGAAGTAAGACTCAATATTCAATTCTTACTTTGTACATTCAATTGCAAGTTTTTTCCACATGTTGAAAGTACAATTGTTATGAAGGTGGATAAATGTTTTCTTTGTGGATAAGCCGCTCTTGAAATAAATGTCATTGAGGTGAAGGTTATGTATTTGACCATATAGTTTGTAAAATTTACGGTTTAGAACTCCGTTAAGTCATAAATGACGTGCGTATCCTTGAGGGTGAAGGTAAACATAGAGGGAGAGGAGGAAGAAGAAGAAGAAGACTTGAATGAAGATGAAGAAGGAGACGATGGTATAGAAGATGAACTAAGAGGAGGCTTCATAGAAGAAGCAAGAGGGAGCATGGAGATCGAAGGAGGAGGCGACTCCAACGCAGTTCAAAAATCTCAGGTATGAAGATTGAAACTAAACTTGGATGCTTCAAATGTTTCTTAGAGATTGAGGGCACGGATTTCATCACCTTTTCTCCTAACCCTTAGCTTCATAAAGTGCTGAAAATGTAACATGAACCCACAAAAACAAGAAATGAAGAAACAAGAAAAAACCCTAAAATCTCAAAAAACAAGTTCCGGTTCCGAGTCTAGGTTTTTTGAAATTTCAGGGTTTTCTTCTTGCCTCTTCATTTGATGTTCTTTTGTCTTTGCTTCATACTTGTTTGTGTTGATTGCTTGTGTCTTGCCTTGATATGTAAGCTTGGAGGATGTTGTATAGTATGTTTGATGGGTTTGTATTGTGTTCAAGCATTTCAATGTAAATGCTTCAAGGTTGAAATTGAAGCTTCACATGATTTTAGAAGGTTTGAGGGCTCGGATTTCATTGCTTCTCCCTAATCTTTGACTTCATAAGGTGCTGAAAATGAAACATGAACTCACAAAATGAAGAACTAAAGAGACAAGAAAAAACATCAAAGTTTGAAAAAAATGAGTCCCGGTTCCGGGACTAGTTTTTTTGAAATTTTGAGGTTTTCTTCTTGCCTCTTCATTTGATGTTTTATGTGTTTCTTTCATACTTGTTTGTGTTGATTGCTTGTATTTTGTCTTGATATGTAAGCTTGGAAGTTGTTGTGTAGTATGTATGATGGGTTTGCATTGTATTCAAGAATTTCAATGTAAATGCTTCAAGGTTGAAATTGAAGCTTCACATGATTTTAGAAGGTTTGAGGTCTCGGATTTCATTGCTTCTCCCTAATCTTTGACTTCATAAGGTGCTGAAAATGAAACATGAACTCACAAGATGAAGAACTAAAGAAATAAGAAGAAAACCCTAAAGTTTGAAAAAAATGAGTCCCGGTTCCGGGACTAGTTTTTTTGAAATTTTAAGGTTTTCTTCTTGCCTCTTCATTTGATGTTTTATGTGTTTCTTTCATACTTGTTTGTGTTGATTGCTTGTGTCTTGCCTTGATATGTAAGCTTGGAAATTGTTGTGTAGTATGTTTGATGGGTTTGCATTGTATTCAAGAATTTTAATGTAAATGCTTCAAGGTTGAAATTGAAGCTTCACATGATTTTAGAAGGTTTGAGGGCTCGGATTTCATTGCTTCTCCCTAATCTTTGACTTCATAAGGTGCTGAAAATGAAACATGAACTCACAAGATGAAGAACTAAAGAGACAAGAAAAAACATCAAAGTTTGAAAGAAATGAGTCCCGGTTCCGGGACTAGTTTTTTTGAAATTTTGAGGTTTTCTTCTTGCCTCTTCATTTGTTGTTTTATGTGTTTCTTTCATACTTGTTTGTGTTGATTGCTTGTGTCTTGCCTTGATATGTGAGCTTGGAAGTTGTTGTGTAGTATGTTTGATGGGTTTGCATTGTGTTCAAGAATTTCAATGTAAATGCTTCAAGGTTGAAATTGAAGCTTCACATGATTTTAGAAGGTTTGAGGGCTCGGATTTCATTGCTTCTCCCTAATCTTTGACTTCATAAGGTGCTGAAAATGAAACATGAACTCACAAGATGAAGAACTAAAGAAATAAGAAGAAAACCCTAAAGTTTGAAAAAAATGAGTCCCGGTTCCGGGACTAGTTTTTTTTGAAATTTTGAGGTTTTCTTCTTGCCTCTTCATTTGTTGTTTTATGTGTTTCTTTCATACTTGTTTGTGTTGATTGCTTGTGTCTTGCCTTGATATGTGAGCTTGGAAGTTGTTGTGTAGTATGTTTGATGGGTTTGCATTGTGTTCAAGAATTTCAATGTAAATGCTTCAAGGTTGAAATTGAAGCTTCATATGATTTTAGAAGGTTTGAGGGCTCGGATTTCATTGCTTCTCCCTAATCTTTGACTTCATAAGGTGCTGAAAATGAAACATGAACTCACAAGATGAAGAACTAAAGAGACAAGAAAAAACATCAAAGTTTGAAAGAAATGAGTCCCGGTTCCGGGACTAGTTTTTTTGAAATTTTAAGGTTTTCTTCTTGCCTCTTCATTTGATGTTTTATGTGTTTCTTTCATACTTGTTTGTGTTGATTGCTTGTGTCTTGCCTTGATATGTGAGCTTGGAAGTTGTTGTGTAGTATGTTTGATGGGTTTGCATTGTGTTCAAGAATTTCAATGTAAATGCTTCAAGGTTGAAATTGAAGCTTCATATGATTTTAGAAGGTTTGAGGGCTCGGATTTCATTGCTTCTCCCTAATCTTTGACTTCATAAGGTGCTGAAAATGAAACATGAACTCACAAGATGAAGAACTAAAGAGACAAGAAAAAACATCAAAGTTTGAAAGAAATGAGTCCCGGTTCCGGGACTAGTTTTTTTGCAATTTTGAGGTTTTCTTCTTGCCTCTTCATTTGTTGTTTTATGTGTTTCTTTCATACTTGTTTGTGTTGATTGCTTGTGTCTTGCCTTGATATGTGAGCTTGGAAGTTGTTGTGTAGTATGTTTGATGGGTTTGCATTGTGTTCAAGAATTTCAATGTAAATGCTTCAAGGTTGAAATTGAAGCTTCACATGATTTTAGAAGGTTTGAGGGCTCGGATTTCATTGCTTCTCCCTAATCTTTGACTTCATAAGGTGCTGAAAATGAAACATGAACTCACAAGATGAAGAACTAAAGAAATAAGAAGAAAACCCTAAAGTTTGAAAGAAATGAGTCCCGGTTCCGGGACTAGTTTTTTTGAAATTTTGAGGTTTTCTTCTTGCCTCTTCATTTGTTGTTTTATGTGTTTCTTTCATATTTGTTTGTGTTGATTGCTTGTGTCTTGCCTTGATATGTGAGCTTGGAAATTGTTGTGTAGTATGTTTGATGGGTTTGCATTGTATTCAAGAATTTCAATGTAAATGCTTCAAGGTTGAAATTGAAGCTTCACATGATTTTAGAATGTTTGAGGGCTCGGATTTCATTGCTTCTCCCTAATCTTTGACTTCATAAGGTGCTGAAAATGAAACATGAACTCACAAAATGAAGAACTAAAGAGACAAGAAAAACATCAAAGTTTGAAAGAAATGAGTCCCGGTTCCGGGACTAGTTTTTTTGAAATTTTGAGGTTTTCTTCTTGCCTCTTCATTTGTTGTTTTATGTGTTTCTTTCATACTTGTTTGTGTTGATTGCTTGTGTCTTGCCTTGATATGTGAGCTTGGAAGTTGTTGTGTAGTATGTTTGATGGGTTTGCATTGTGTTCAAGAATTTCAATGTAAATGCTTCAAGGTTGAAATTGAAGCTTCACATGATTTTAGAAGGTTTGAGGGCTCGGATTTCATTGCTTCTCCCTAATCTTTGACTTCATAAGGTGCTGAAAATGAAACATGAACTCACAAGATGAAGAACTAAAGAGACAAGAAAAAACATCAAAGTTTGAAAGAAATGAGTCCCGGTTCCGGGACTAGTTTTTTTTGAAATTTTGAGGTTTTCTTCTTGCCTCTTCATTTGTTGTTTTATGTGTTTCTTTCATACTTGTTTGTGTTGATTGCTTGTGTCTTGCCTTGATATGTGAGCTTGGAAGTTGTTGTGTAGTATGTTTGATGGGTTTGCATTGTGTTCAAGAATTTCAATGTAAATGCTTCAAGGTTGAAATTGAAGCTTCATATGATTTTAGAAGGTTTGAGGGCTCGGATTTCATTGCTTCTCCCTAATCTTTGACTTCATAAGGTGCTGAAAATGAAACATGAACTCACAAGATGAAGAACTAAAGAGACAAGAAAAAACATCAAAGTTTGAAAGAAATGAGTCCCGGTTCCGGGACTAGTTTTTTTGAAATTTTAAGGTTTTCTTCTTGCCTCTTCATTTGATGTTTTATGTGTTTCTTTCATACTTGTTTGTGTTGATTGCTTATGTCTTGCCTTGATATGTGAGCTTGGAAGTTGTTGTGTAGTATGTTTGATGGGTTTGCATTGTGTTCAAGAATTTCAATGTAAATGCTTCAAGGTTGAAATTGAAGCTTCATATGATTTTAGAAGGTTTGAGGGCTCGGATTTCATTGCTTCTCCCTAATCTTTGACTTCATAAGGTGCTGAAAATGAAACATGAACTCACAAGATGAAGAACTAAAGAGACAAGAAAAAACATCAAAGTTTGAAAGAAATGAGTCCCGGTTCCGGGACTAGTTTTTTTGCAATTTTGAGGTTTTCTTCTTGCCTCTTCATTTGTTGTTTTATGTGTTTCTTTCATACTTGTTTGTGTTGATTGCTTGTGTCTTGCCTTGATATGTGAGCTTGGAAGTTGTTGTGTAGTATGTTTGATGGGTTTGCATTGTGTTCAAGAATTTCAATGTAAATGCTTCAAGGTTGAAATTGAAGCTTCACATGATTTTAGAAGGTTTGAGGGCTCGGATTTCATTGCTTCTCCCTAATCTTTGACTTCATAAGGTGCTGAAAATGAAACATGAACTCACAAGATGAAGAACTAAAGAGACAAGAAAAAACATCAAAGTTTGAAAGAAATGAGTCCCGGTTCCGGGACTAGTTTTTTTGCAATTTTGAGGTTTTCTTCTTGCCTCTTCATTTGTTGTTTTATGTGTTTCTTTCATACTTGTTTGTGTTGATTGCTTGTGTCTTGCCTTGATATGTGAGCTTGGAAGTTGTTGTGTAGTATGTTTGATGGGTTTGCATTGTGTTCAAGAATTTCAATGTAAATGCTTCAAGGTTGAAATTGAAGCTTCACATGATTTTAGAAGGTTTGAGGGCTCGGATTTCATTGCTTCTCCCTAATCTTTGACTTCATAAGGTGCTGAAAATGAAACATGAACTCACAAGATGAAGAACTAAAGAAATAAGAAGAAAACCCTAAAGTTTGAAAAAAATGAGTCCCGGTTCCGGGACTAGTTTTTTTGAAATTTTAAGGTTTTCTTCTTGCCTCTTCATTTGATGTTTTATGTGTTTCTTTCATACTTGTTTGTGTTGATTGCTTGTGTCTTGCCTTGATATGTAAGCTTGGAAATTGTTGTGTAGTATGTTTGATGGGTTTGCATTGTATTCAAGAATTTTAATGTAAATGCTTCAAGGTTGAAATTGAAGCTTCACATGATTTTAGAAGGTTTGAGGGCTCGGATTTCATTGCTTCTCCCTAATCTTTGACTTCATAAGGTGCTGAAAATGAAACATGAACTCACAAGATGAAGAACTAAAGAGACAAGAAAAAACATCAAAGTTTGAAAGAAATGAGTCCCGGTTCCGGGACTAGTTTTTTTGAAATTTTGAGGTTTTCTTCTTGCCTCTTCATTTGTTGTTTTATGTGTTTCTTTCATACTTGTTTGTGTTGATTGCTTGTGTCTTGCCTTGATATGTGAGCTTGGAAGTTGTTGTGTAGTATGTTTGATGGGTTTGCATTGTGTTCAAGAATTTCAATGTAAATGCTTCAAGGTTGAAATTGAAGCTTCACATGATTTTAGAAGGTTTGAGGGCTCGGATTTCATTGCTTCTCCCTAATCTTTGACTTCATAAGGTGCTGAAAATGAAACATGAACTCACAAGATGAAGAACTAAAGAGACAAGAAAAAACATCAAAGTTTGAAAGAAATGAGTCCCGGTTCCGGGACTAGTTTTTTTGAAATTTTGAGGTTTTCTTCTTGCCTCTTCATTTGTTGTTTTATGTGTTTCTTTCATACTTGTTTGTGTTGATTGCTTGTGTCTTGCCTTGATATGTGAGCTTGGAAGTTGTTGTGTAGTATGTTTGATGGGTTTGCATTGTGTTCAAGAATTTCAATGTAAATGCTTCAAGGTTGAAATTGAAGCTTCACATGATTTTAGAAGGTTTGAGGGCTCGGATTTCATTGCTTCTCCCTAATCTTTGACTTCATAAGGTGCTGAAAATGAAACATGAACTCACAAGATGAAGAACTAAAGAGACAAGAAAAAACATCAAAGTTTGAAAGAAATGAGTCCCGGTTCCGGGACTAGTTTTTTTTGAAATTTTGAGGTTTTCTTCTTGCCTCTTCATTTGTTGTTTTATGTGTTTCTTTCATACTTGTTTGTGTTGATTGCTTGTGTCTTGCCTTGATATGTGAGCTTGGAAGTTGTTGTGTAGTATGTTTGATGGGTTTGCATTGTGTTCAAGAATTTCAATGTAAATGCTTCAAGGTTGAAATTGAAGCTTCATATGATTTTAGAAGGTTTGAGGGCTCGGATTTCATTGCTTCTCCCTAATCTTTGACTTCATAAGGTGCTGAAAATGAAACATGAACTCACAAGATGAAGAACTAAAGAGACAAGAAAAAACATCAAAGTTTGAAAGAAATGAGTCCCGGTTCCGGGACTAGTTTTTTTGAAATTTTAAGGTTTTCTTCTTGCCTCTTCATTTGATGTTTTATGTGTTTCTTTCATACTTGTTTGTGTTGATTGCTTGTGTCTTGCCTTGATATGTGAGCTTGGAAGTTGTTGTGTAGTATGTTTGATGGGTTTGCATTGTGTTCAAGAATTTCAATGTAAATGCTTCAAGGTTGAAATTGAAGCTTCATATGATTTTAGAAGGTTTGAGGGCTCGGATTTCATTGCTTCTCCCTAATCTTTGACTTCATAAGGTGCTGAAAATGAAACATGAACTCACAAGATGAAGAACTAAAGAGACAAGAAAAAACATCAAAGTTTGAAAGAAATGAGTCCCGGTTCCGGGACTAGTTTTTTTGCAATTTTGAGGTTTTCTTCTTGCCTCTTCATTTGTTGTTTTATGTGTTTCTTTCATACTTGTTTGTGTTGATTGCTTGTGTCTTGCCTTGATATGTGAGCTTGGAAGTTGTTGTGTAGTATGTTTGATGGGTTTGCATTGTGTTCAAGAATTTCAATGTAAATGCTTCAAGGTTGAAATTGAAGCTTCACATGATTTTAGAAGGTTTGAGGGCTCGGATTTCATTGCTTCTCCCTAATCTTTGACTTCATAAGGTGCTGAAAATGAAACATGAACTCACAAGATGAAGAACTAAAGAAATAAGAAGAAAACCCTAAAGTTTGAAAGAAATGAGTCCCGGTTCCGGGACTAGTTTTTTTGAAATTTTGAGGTTTTCTTCTTGCCTCTTCATTTGTTGTTTTATGTGTTTCTTTCATATTTGTTTGTGTTGATTGCTTGTGTCTTGCCTTGATATGTGAGCTTGGAAATTGTTGTGTAGTATGTTTGATGGGTTTGCATTGTATTCAAGAATTTCAATGTAAATGCTTCAAGGTTGAAATTGAAGCTTCACATGATTTTAGAATGTTTGAGGGCTCGGATTTCATTGCTTCTCCCTAATCTTTGACTTCATAAGGTGCTGAAAATGAAACATGAACTCACAAAATGAAGAACTAAAGAGACAAGAAAAACATCAAAGTTTGAAAGAAATGAGTCCCGGTTCCGGGACTAGTTTTTTTGAAATTTTGAGGTTTTCTTCTTGCCTCTTCATTTGTTGTTTTATGTGTTTCTTTCATACTTGTTTGTGTTGATTGCTTGTGTCTTGCCTTGATATGTGAGCTTGGAAGTTGTTGTGTAGTATGTTTGATGGGTTTGCATTGTGTTCAAGAATTTCAATGTAAATGCTTCAAGGTTGAAATTGAAGCTTCACATGATTTTAGAAGGTTTGAGGGCTCGGATTTCATTGCTTCTCCCTAATCTTTGACTTCATAAGGTGCTGAAAATGAAACATGAACTCACAAGATGAAGAACTAAAGAGACAAGAAAAAACATCAAAGTTTGAAAGAAATGAGTCCCGGTTCCGGGACTAGTTTTTTTTGAAATTTTGAGGTTTTCTTCTTGCCTCTTCATTTGTTGTTTTATGTGTTTCTTTCATACTTGTTTGTGTTGATTGCTTGTGTCTTGCCTTGATATGTGAGCTTGGAAGTTGTTGTGTAGTATGTTTGATGGGTTTGCATTGTGTTCAAGAATTTCAATGTAAATGCTTCAAGGTTGAAATTGAAGCTTCATATGATTTTAGAAGGTTTGAGGGCTCGGATTTCATTGCTTCTCCCTAATCTTTGACTTCATAAGGTGCTGAAAATGAAACATGAACTCACAAGATGAAGAACTAAAGAGACAAGAAAAAACATCAAAGTTTGAAAGAAATGAGTCCCGGTTCCGGGACTAGTTTTTTTGAAATTTTAAGGTTTTCTTCTTGCCTCTTCATTTGATGTTTTATGTGTTTCTTTCATACTTGTTTGTGTTGATTGCTTGTGTCTTGCCTTGATATGTGAGCTTGGAAGTTGTTGTGTAGTATGTTTGATGGGTTTGCATTGTGTTCAAGAATTTCAATGTAAATGCTTCAAGGTTGAAATTGAAGCTTCATATGATTTTAGAAGGTTTGAGGGCTCGGATTTCATTGCTTCTCCCTAATCTTTGACTTCATAAGGTGCTGAAAATGAAACATGAACTCACAAGATGAAGAACTAAAGAGACAAGAAAAAACATCAAAGTTTGAAAGAAATGAGTCCCGGTTCCGGGACTAGTTTTTTTGAAATTTTGAGGTTTTCTTCTTGCCTCTTCATTTGTTGTTTTATGTGTTTCTTTCATATTTGTTTGTGTTGATTGCTTGTGTCTTGCCTTGATATGTGAGCTTGGAAGTTGTTGTGTAGTATTCTTGATATTGTATGGTTTATTGAAGGATTTCAATGAAGAAGCTATAAGGTTGAAATTGAAGTTGAAATGGTTCTAAATGGTTGAGAGGTAATGTTTTTGTTTTGATGGGTTGTTTGTAAATGAATAATATTTAGGAAGTCTAATGGAATGTAATTTGTGGTTTTGATAGTTATATTTTAATTTCATTTCATTTGTAATGTGTATTTCAGGGTGGTGGAGATGACGATGGCGGTCTTCCACTGCCCAATGATTTGTTGGATGTGGAAGAGACTATGTCTCATATGCGGGATTTGCAAAATACAAACTTCAATTCTTTGATTGGAGGACTTCGAATGAAGCCATTTTCAAAGTCAAGATTTTCAATCCCTCTTTGTCGGTTGATACCGTTGCCTGTTGTGAGGCCAATCTTGGAAATCGATGTCCAACTTTTGGAGAATGAATTTGTGAATGGTTATAGGGAGGGTGATAGGGTATTGTATGTATCTCCATATGACAAAGATGGAAACACTATGGATATTCGGGATGCAGAGACCTGGGGAGAACACTGGCAATCTTCCAATACATCATTTGAAGAAATCCTTAAGAATGACAAGGATTATGAGAGATTTTGTGGAAAAATGTTTTTTGTATGGGAGGGCAACCATCGAGTGACAGCTTGGCGCCGCCATATCGATAGGCTGCATGGAGAAGATAAAGAGTGGCATTATTCCGTTGATTGTATAGTGCTTGAATCAACTGGTTCGGTGGCCCTTCTTTTGAATGCTATGCATGACGTGAACAGGTATGTTTTATGATCCTTGTTTTTATTTAAATTCTTTTCGTTTATGATGATTAAATTATTTTTAAAATTGATATATTTTTGTGATCTCTCCTAGGTCTACGGAATCAGATCATGTCAAGACAAATTTGGTTCACAAACTTCATCGTGTCCAAAATTTTGGAATCAGGAAGTTGGAGGAATTTAAAGATCTTCTTACTCCTGATCAATACTCCAAGTGTTTGAAGAAAAGTGGAAAAGGGACTTGGTATACTCTCACTTTGGAAGTTTTTACTCAATTTCTATACAAGTTGGGTAATCTAATTCATGATAAGCTTTGTTATTCAAGATGTTTTGCAATTTTTTTTATACTAATTCTTTATTTTTGTTTATGTAGCGTGAGATAGCGTCTATGACCGAAGAAGCATCTCGTAAATACAATGAGAAAACTCCACTTCAATCAAGGACAGCAAAAGGTATTTGGGATGTCATGCAGAATACAACAAGAAAAGCAGTATCTTCAATTCGTGGAAAAGAATTTGAAAGACTTTTCGCTGTCGCAAATCCAGCCAATGGCTTTGAGTTCTTGGATGAGGTAAGTCATTATGTTTATTCTATGTTGTATTCATTTTGGCATCCTATATGAGAGTTTTTTATAATTTTCACTTTCCATTTCGCAGATCAATAAACATTTTGGAGATCGCTCTGAGCCTACCATGACCCTAGAGAAATTGCAAATGATTGCAACTGCTCCAGTGGAATCAGTCTTCAAAATCAAATGGTTGAGGTGGTGGAATTCTAGTGATATGTCACGTGAATCTCTGCGATTTCCATTGGGAGATATCAAAGAAAAAGAACTTGAGAAATGGTTGATCAAAGCGTCATTTTGGGCCCAGGTTTTTCTTCATTCTTAAATATCTACGTCTTTTCATTTCAAATTTTGAATGATTTATAATTTGTTCAATGATCGTGATGTATATGTATCATTTTGCAGTTGGAAGATGATTTTGTGAAACAATTTGAGGATATGGAAAAAGAAATGAATGTCAAGATTTTTTGGAATGGACATATACTTAGGCCTACTGAGTATATTGAAAAATGGCGCATTATGCTTTGGACAAAAGCATTCCGGCCTTTTTTTGGTGGCATGAGTGCATTTACAAAATCTAGTATATTCGGTAAAGTTTTTGGAGGAGGCATTGCTATCAAACGAGTGGTATTCAGGTAATCTATCTTTGTTTATTTCATAGCTTCAATTGTTTCATTACATGCTTGAAATTTGCCTTGAAATAATCAATTCACTAACTTCAATCAACTGGTTATTTTGTTCCAAAGGTACATAAAAAACGAGCTATTGGCTTCAAACGCCATCTCCCTTGGCTCCATTC
Source organism: Polytrichum formosum (assembly GCA_964035585.1). Lineage (NCBI taxonomy): Eukaryota > Viridiplantae > Streptophyta > Polytrichopsida > Polytrichales > Polytrichaceae > Polytrichum > Polytrichum formosum. The sequence continues at coordinate 43,172,924 of OZ037941.1, forward strand.
CGAGTTGTTTCTCTTCATGGGCTGATAAATCCAGTGACCTTTGCATTTTTACGGCAACCCAGATAATAATATGGGATTATGCCACTTTGCAATCTTGTCCATGGTTTATTGAGTGTCCTCTTACATTTTGTTCAAGTGAGGAGGAGGAGCTCAGGAAACAGTCATGTCCAATAGACTTGCCTCCTGATGATATTGACATGATAAACAACGAGGATGTGTGTGTGGTGAAAGTAGTCAAACCGGAGGGAAAAACTAAACGTAAGCGGGGCTCAAAGGTAGATGAAGCTAATCCAACACCTTCATCTCAAACTGGTGTTATGGCATACAATCCTAGTCCTTCAACACCTACACCTAGCACTCAAGGTAATGATGGACCTAAGGTTTCTCCCATTTTGAGATCACTACGATCTCAACATGTGTCAAAAACCATTGTCAGTGGTGTTTCACCTTCCACGCCAGTTTGTTCAGTTATGTTGGAGAAGATTTCAATCCAAACATTGATGGAGAATGGTGCTCATGAGAATCCGTTAATGTTGAAAACATTCGAATTTGTGACTAAGGTCAGTATACTGAGCATTGAACTTATTTTTATTTTTGGTGATATGGTGTTGATGTTGCAACATGCTTTGGATTTGAGTGTAATATTGTTTTTTGGTTTTTTTGGTAGGTGGGTTCCGGACGGAAGAGGAAGGTTTCTTCAGAGGATTGTACTTTTGGAGGTTTTGATCTTATTATTGCAGATTTGCCAGAAGGTTTGCTTGTACCTAACGTTTCATCTCCTCCACATGTAATCCCAGTTTGGAACGACCACAAAAGAAAGAACATTGAGGCTCTATTTGAATTTGCATGTGCATATCTCACCGATGATGGCCCCTTGCTTTTGTTTGTTCCTGAGAAGAAAGATGTCAGAGACGATGTAAGGACATTCGCAGCCTCCTATGATTTTGTATTGCGAAAAGATTGGTGGGGCTTCAACGAGTTGCCTTTGTGTTATCCACTTGACACATCATTGACGGTATACATTAAACTCTATTATTTATTACTTCGATTTATATTATTTTCATTGTATTGCATTGATCTCCTCAATTATGCAATCGATTCCCCCGCTGAAGGTTTTCTTGTGATTTATAGACTCGTCGTTTCCGCATCATGTTATTTCTTCGTTCTACTCCCAAGTCAGAGTTTGTTTTTAAAAAAAAAAATGAAAACATTGAGGTGGATGTGGAGGCCTTGGATGTGTTCTTCAATCTCACATCGGCAAGCATTCAACTCATGAATGGAAAAGTGCCATGGAGAGGTGGTAGGGAGAAGGACTCGGAATCGATGCAAATCTTAATAGAGGCTTTAACAACTCCTGCATCGGTTGTCCTCGATGCTTACGCATCTACAGGTTGGTTTATCTCTTACTCAAGGACCTACTATATCATCTCTCAATGTGTTTTAATGAACTCACTATAGTGTTGTCAATGGCTTGTGCAAATTAACTAACATTTCAACATTTCATTGGCAGGTGCATCTATTCATGCTTGCAGAAATAGTGGCCGCCATCTAGCTGCATACGAGGAAGATTCTGCATTGTTTGATGCCATTCTATCCCCATTAAGTGATCCACTACCAACTGCTAGTGTAGGTGGATTTATGCCACATAGTGCCTCCATCGATTCCGATGAAGAGCCTGTTAAGAAGGTTGCGAGAAAAAATCGATTGAGTACGTAAGTTTTCAATTTCTCCATATTGTTTGCTAACTTGGCCTCCAATGTCTGGTATGTGTGCACTAAAAAATCTAACACTTATGATTTTCTTTTGCAGAAAAAAGAAAAACATGACTTCATCTCCGAATATGGGTTTGCCAGTATATGCAGAAAATGTTGCTCAGATCATGGCAAGATCAGTGACGCCAACTCCTCGCCGCATGTCTGCACGAATTGCTCGTAACCCGTACGTAGATGATGAGGCGATTCAATGCGATGATCTAAATGATTAAGCTAAATTAGTTTAGGGACATTTAGGTAGTTGTCAAAACCATCCACTATATGTTTGATTGGATTGGATATGATTGAATTGGATATTATTTGGTTGGATGTGTGACAAAGTTTGGATTCATCTTTTCAAATTACCACAATTAGTGGACATTGAATTGTGTGAGCAATTTCCTCTTATTCCTAAACCCTTTATCCCAAAACTTAATTACCTCCATCAATTCATTTCTCAAACTTACATGAATTTTAGAAATACAGTTCAAAGCAACACTTGGAAGTTGCTTGCATTGTTATTATAATCAGATGTTGAATCCAACAACAATATTAAAACTCTTTTTCAAACCCTCATGCCAAGCTTGCAATTGTTGAATTTAAAAGTAGAGGCGGGCATTCATGAGGCTAATTGCATTTTTTTAACTCTCCATTAATTTGATTATAGAAAAAAACATTATTATTTATGCCAAAATACCATGGATATAGGGTACTAGTGCGTGTATTTCCAAGAAATTTTCCTCACTCACCGTTCATAAGTTACTGCTCATCGCTCACTGCTCATTGCTCACCGCTCACATGATAGCACTCCCCTGTGAAAATGTTGGCCTATTTCCACGGTAATAGACTACCTAACCATTAAAATTTTCTAAAAATAGTTGGATGTTTTTCATTCATTCCCGCGGTTATAGGTGCATATTTCCTCTCATTTCATGTCTCAAATCGAGTTCTCCGCTCTCCGCTCTTCGCTCACCGCTCTCTGCTCACCGCTCTCCGCTCGCATACGAACTTTCCCCCATTGGACATCGCCAATTCTCGTACTTGTGCGGTGTGTTGTTGCATAATTTGTGATGGCGATAGACCAAATGCATGTAGTTGAGCAATTTTCGGTTTCAATTCCTCGGATATTCCGGACCCGAGTGCATAGCGAAAGCCACTAACCATGGAGCCATGACAATGTTGTCCTTGTGCATTCAAGTGTTCGGTGTTTTCATATATCAACAAACACAAAGAGTGGTCTAGATATGGCTTCTTTGCCACAAAGCAACGCTGACACCCTCTCTTCACAGAGTTTCCAACTTGAGTTTTTCCAATGCGTGCGACCTTTGGACGAACATATTTGTTGGTCGGGAATGCGTCATAGTCAGGTACAACCTTTCTACCTTTTTTTCTTCTGTTCTATTTTGTTTTTCCTTTTCTTTTGGGTTGATCTCAATAGCGCTTGCATATCATGGGGCACTATTGCAGACTTATCCTCCGGTCCAAAGTTACACTTGAATCTGATATGCAAAAAAAAACTATGATTATGAATTTTTTTTGGCCGCATTGGTGTCAAATGATGGGTTTATATATATATATATATAGTCTATCCTACACATTAAGTACAATGAAGAACATGAAATGAATGGGAGGGTGATGTAGCAGTACATGCACTTTGTGCAGGACACCTGGAAAACAATTCCTAGAGAACCCTAAACATACGAAGGATGTAAAATTTCTGCAAGATTTGTAGTATGTTTTTGTTGTACAGTCGCAATACTAATTTTGGAATGTAACATACAATGAGTTACTTAGTTAGTCATAAGAGATGTAGATGAAGAACATGGAGAACAATTGTTACCTCAATAAGAGCGTAGGGCTATGTGCACGAGGTGACCTTAAAGAGTTCGGCAAGTTAACCCTTATGGTTTCTTTGGTGTATTTGCAAGGGAAATGAAGATGGCGTTGTTCCCCCTTAATGAAATCGTCCAATCTATCCCAGAAAATGATAGCAAGCTTAGAGGATTTGTATTTTCCCTTACCACTTGTCACATGGTCAATCCATACAAGGTCCTCCATACAAAATGAGCCCGAAGGGGGAATCTGCACTCTCTCTCTCAATGCCATGATTAAACCAGCTTGTTTTTCTTGAAACACTATAGGGTCAGTTTGTGCAACTTCATCATCTGAAATACATGCAGATTGGAGCCCTCCATTGGGCATGGGAAGTGGATGGTTGACACTCACTAAATGATCACCAAATGAGCCCATGGACACATAAAGAAGGTTGGGATAAAACCTAAACTCTAAACAAACGTGAGAGCATATGATCCTCTACTAAACAAATGGTCCTCTACTACTCACAGCAGCAACCCATCAATGAAATGCATCTAACGAGTACACATCTCATGTGGATCAAAGAGCAAAGGACAACCATGATGAAAGAACATGGAGGAAACAAAAAACATAGCAAACACAATACCGTTCCGTAGAGCACGCAAAACAATGGAGAAAGAATGCCAAAGCTCGTTGGAGTCGACTAAACCCTGGATCTAGATCCGAGATTTTAGGGGAATAGATCTGAGTGACATGTTCTGCACGGCGTGCAGAACAATATATGAAGAACAACATTTGTATAACATCTCACCCTCAACTATAACTCAGTAATATGGTACCCTAAACCAAGTGAGAGGTATTGCATGGCGCAGGCACGAAGAACATCATCCAGTGGATGAATTCAAATGAAACAATGATGTGGATGGAGGCGTTTACCGTTCGTCGGGGACGATGGCGTCATCATCGGGCAGTTCCTGTTTTTCTGTCGTGGGCAGCATCTGTCGCTGTCAGATCTGACCCCCCAAAGTTCGTAGGGGGAACTTAATGTCCGCCGTTGGATACATAAGTAATCAGCCTGGGAAGGAACTACAGTATGTTCTATTCCTGTCTATCTGGTGCCATTTGTGTCTTGACTTTGTTGCAGAGATTTCTGTGCTTTTTCGCCATAGCCACCGTGTGGCTCTCTTCTGCAGCTCTAAAACGATTGCAACACAAGCAACCCAACTCCACCTTAGATAAGTTAAGCTAAATAGATACATTCCGGGTGAGAAAAATTGTTCCTGCCATGATGATGGCCACCATGGATGCTGGGATGGAACTTGGAACCCCAGACTCCCCTCCCCACACAACTCCAGCTTGCAATCCGCTGCGATGCCTCACATCCCTTATGCACATCGTGATTTCAAAACCGCATTTACACGGTCTCAATTTGCCAGAAGATTTCTGTCATTCCTTGCTTCGGCTTGACCCTGAAGATGGCAGTACTGTGATCCCAGGTTGCGGTAAGCTCCTCCAAACCCTGGTACCTCGATTTTCTAAACCATGCGTGGATGCAGAAGAATAGATCAATTGTCATCGAATTTTCGGTATTTGGAAATTATCGAAATTTCATATTTAGAGTCGCGAATTAGTGATCGTGAATTAGTGAACAGGTTTCTTGATGGCATGGTTACAGATGAGATCGAGGGCGCTATTGAAGAGGGTGTGCCCAACCATCCCTTATATACACACATGGCTGCTGCATTGTATAGATGGATTTCTACAGGGAGATTTCCTCGCAACATGCCTCCAATGCCAGGAATCAATGAAGATGAATCGTGGAAGGCGCAAATGGACACTTGGACCACGGCAGTTTTGACAGAGGGTTCTCAATTACTTCAGGTACTGAACATTATCAGGAATCATCTCGGGTTCTACCCTTATTGCTTTCAAAGCATATTCTTAAGTAGTTGTAATCGATTTTTATATACTCGGTGAGATTGTGTTTGGCAAGGTGTTCTAAGTTGAAGTTTTGGGATATAGGAGAAGGCTTTGTTCAGAGATAGGTAACAATGAGGTGTCGACTAATGAGAGTTTTATGCCACTTGAATATGCTCGGCATTCATGGATGTTATCAAGGGCCTTGAAGCTGGAGTAGAAAGAGAACGTCCTTACACATGACTTAAGAATGCTATTTCATGTGCTGGATCTGTTCTGAAACAAGGAATTCTCAGATCAAGATGTTTCAGAAAAATGAGACTGAAGTTAGGAGGATCGTCCATCTACCTGAAAAGTTTGAGGTGTTGAGATTGGCAACCCTAATTAAGAATTGATCTCAATTTCAACTTGCTATACTTACACTTGCTAATTTATTTTCCTACTTAAAGATGTTGTCATGGAACTGATCTCCCATGTTACAATCACTTAGACTACTTCTTACTGTACTTGTTTTGTTGCCAGTTGTGGCAAGGAGTCTCATTTCAGCTGGATGTACAAGAGCCCTACTCCTCACTGCTTAAAGGTGGTTCTTTCTCTCCTTTCTATATTTTAAATCCTCTAAACTACTTAGGTCCTCAAGCTGAGATAGCTCAGATTGAGTTGCAATAGTCAACTCGAATGTAGGGTTCTGCAAACTAGTGTCTGTCAGTCTGTGGCTTCTCATGTCAAAACAATACTAAGGTAGATGGGTAAGTTTCAGAATTGGAGTTGAGATGCAGAAGCTAGAAGAGGTCAAAGTGAAGATTCTCAATATATGTCAGCTTTGTCCCCTGAAACTTTTATGCAATCCTTCAAAGTTGCAGATGGACACAAAACTGTGGAGGGTCGTTGTGCAACCAGCTCATACAAGAGGTACGAGTGGCAAAAATATATGTATTAGTATTGCTCTGCTTGTGTTGACATGCTGGACAGGCTTGATAGATGCCTCATTGTTGACCTGGATGTATTGTGCTTTGCAGCCTTCAGAGTGGGGATTTGATTTTAGTGAATGAGAACTTTCTGCTTCAAATCAAGGTTTTGAGCTTTCCTCTTCCATCATCATGAAGTATGACATGGTGCTTAAGCGGGTGCATTTGATGTAGTATGTTTATATGTGAAAGTACCAAGTGCCAAGAACCCACAAGAATGAGAATGTTTCTGCAAATTGGAATCAATAACCAAATTGGAACCACCACATATGTGTGTATTGTAAGTAGTTCCTCGTCAACTTGGCAGCTGTGAAGCGTAAATTGATGTCAAACTTCATCAGTATTTATCTATTCTGGAACATGCTTACTGGACTGCCAAAAAAGATAATGCAAGTTCTTAGATGGTAGGAAAGTATTGTACACGACAGGTCTAAGCCCTCGTCTTGTTAAAGTTAAGTTCCCGTGGGTTTTCAGGAAACACACTGGTTTCCAAGTTTCCAGAATATGCTCGAGGTTGAAGGCTTGTCAAGTGTTCTTCCTGGAATTGAATCTGTCAGTGAAGGTACAAAATAATGCACTCTTTCTATCTTGTCAAAGAGGTCTCAATCACATTCCTATGCCCTACATTCCCAATGGAAGATTCTGGTATGTTTAGCATTTTGTTCTTGCATCAACGTGTGTGTAATGGTGGTAGCAAATGCACAATGTAAGAATATATATATATATACACACACATACTATGAGGATGTCTGAAACACACTGAAATGTTTGGATCACGATGGGTTCTCAATGTTGCAGGCATCAAGGTTTACAGAAAATTTTACACGGAGGTAAAGGAGAAAACACATGGGGTGCTGGGCATTCATGTGGTTCGACCTGAACCTAAGAGAGAACTTACTAAGATCTTAAGTGGCATCTTGAATGTGAGTGCCTCTTCTTTCCTTTTTTGCCTTTTTCCTTTTTTCCTTTTTCTCAGACTTTTTATCAAGTTCTGATCTGGATTGTGAAATATCTGTCACAGATGTATACAATAGAAAGTTGCCTGGTTCAACACTTTGAGTGACAAAAGCTAATTACCACGTTGGATTGAAATTGTCTTGACTAATGTGGAAGCAACATATGGATAATTAGTTTATTCCAAAAACTAAGTATGTGAATTGGTTATACAGGCTCTTGGCATTGATGGAATGAGAACCTTATTGGGCATGCGGACAACCGCAGGTACAATGAAAAGAATTTTGCCGCCTCCAAAATCAGCTCTTATTGACTCTTTCCAAGCCCCAAACAACCCAGATGTAAGTTTCTGGAGTACCCATTCTAGCCATATCAGCTATTATTTCAAATGACATTTTTGGGATAACCTTGTGAAATTTTTTGTCAAGCAATCTGCCTTGCCTCCAAGGAGGGAGCCACTTGCTACACTAAATATGATATTTAGCGTCACCAATGGCCACAGGTCGCTTCTGCTTTTCCAGCTGGGAGATATGCTCTTTCAATACCAAATTAGTAGTTCCTCGAGCCTTAGCTCTCTTTTTATCTGGGCTGACAATTTGCTCTAGTATCCGGGAGTAGTCAGTTGGGATTTCTAATTGTCTTGCTCAATACTAATTGTAAACTGCGGTATAGTGTCACCAACACTAAATGTTGACCCAACATTATTGTCATTCCTTGTAAATTTTTTGGGGGATTATAGATTTACAGTGTTGCAATTACTGTCACTTACCAAGTGATTTTTTATCCACATTTCAATCATCCATGACAATATTTCATCACAAATTGCTGCCAAGAGAAGGTAGGGTTTGGCCAATGGATGAACTCATCCATCATCCAGGACAATATTTGTTCACTTATTCATAAAAAGTGTCATCCAAAAAGTTACTATAGTGACATAAAATACCATATGACACTAAATATCATACTTAGTGTAGTTTGTTGGGTTTTGATTTGCCTTTGATGATGGAACACATTATTCTTTCGTCACACATTGACCTAAAATCAGCACACAGATTTCTAGACCTTGTGCTACTCATTTGCATTGTAGCGTAAAATTCTCTTGTTAGCAAGCCTCTACAGTAGGTATATAAAAGGTTTGTGTTGTATTCACTCTGTTTTTATAAAGAGGCAAGAATGGGGATGTCGATATTATGCTGTCTGCTGTCAACTATACTGCCTTTTCTTCTTTATCCTGAATTGCAACCGGTGAGGATGCCTCTTGGTTGTGTTGACCATTTTTGAGAGGTAAAAATTGGAGGACTGGAGGTTGCAGGCAGTCGAATAACAGTTGGAGCAAGAGCGCTGGCAAAGCATGTCCCCCGCAGCCTTGACAGATGGTGGGGCAGTATTTCTGGCACAGGTAATTTTCAAATGATTTTTGTCAAACTCCCAATACTTGCATTTTTGCAAAAAGAAACTCATACACCTTGCATCCATTGCTTATTCAAACCAGAATTTTTCTGTTCTCTAAGGGTGTTGATTTATGAACACAGAATTGGAAAAGAATGAGCTTGCCAAGAGCACTCTACAGCGCCTAATGATAAATGCTGTATGGATGAACGTTCATCTGGCTCCCCTACCCTTGTTTGAGATCCGTGTTATTGAAGGCTATGGTGCTCGCTGGAAGGCTGATGGGAGTCAGGTACTACTTTTAATTACATTACAAAAAGTTAATGTTTTTGTGCAGTAATTCATGATGGGCACCTTCTACAGATTGATCAATCCATTTTTAAGAATGAGATTTTTGGGGGGTTTTGCACTTGGAACACTAATTTCCATCCATCTGAAATGTATAGAGTATGCCTCTAAAGCAGCTCTTGCTTTGACACAGTTCCGTGGATTTCTAGAACCCCCCATGGAGGAGGGGTATCTGAAGAAATGGAGACACTAAGATAAGTTCTATAACATTGTAAGAATTTTAGATTCCTCTATGCTACACAAATCTGCACTGTGCTTTTTTCCTCTGCGCAAGTGAGCGGCTCACATGTACTTCATATTCAGCTGTGAGTGTCCTTTTTCTGTGGAAGTTTATGTGAATGTGTGAGCTATTTCAGGCACTTAATAGGGAAAAGACATAAGCCAAATGGCATTGAGTGGAAGGGGTTCATATACTTGGGTGCAAATTCCAACCATTTCTTTGTGGTGCCTCTCCCAATCCAGCTCTGTGTGCTTAGGGTTAGTTTCCATGTAGGCCGCTCGCCCACCAGATTCTAGTGTAGATTCCACCAGGTGGAAATCTACATTTCCACTAGAATCTGGTGGGCGAGCGGCCTACATGGATACTATCACCTAGTCTGCTGGCCACATCCTCAAATTCTATGTCAGAATCTCACATGGGAAGTTCTTCATTATGATCAAGGTTCAATAACAGCTACTGTCTTCAAGAAGATTGCTAAGTACCCATCAGACCCTTTCTAGAACACTCTGGTTAGAGTTGAGACAGTCCTACTTAATCAGTGAAGAGGCATATACAATTGACTTAAATAGTTTGTATCAACTTAATCAGTAAGCTCTGATGGAGTTTAATCAAAATATGTGGGTGTAATTTCAGTTCATTTTTCATGTTCTCCAACGTCTATTGATAAGATTTACACAATAAAACTGATGTTGCATCAACAAAACTATGATGAAGCTTCAGCAAAAGTAAGATTGAGAATCGGACCTTCTATTTTTATAGTTATGGTTATCAAAAGTGTATGTTGATTTCTTAACTGAACACATAGGTCCTCCCAATTTGTTCATTATTGAGTATGTAGTTTGGTGAGGATAAATAAACAAACACCATAAAGATGCATGTGTAAAAGAGATTGGACGACATCTTCAAATTTTATTATAGTACCTAGGGTTGATTTTTGCACCCGTCACAAACCCCAAATGTACACATGATGCGCATTTGACAGGTGCAAAAATCATCACTAATAGTACCAAGCACAGATAGGTGTCTAATTTACCCTTTATTGCCCCAAGGTGCATTCCACTAAATTTGGAATTTTCATACCACCGTTGATGTCAAGGGCATTTGAGCTCACTATCATCCACATTTGTTTTGATCAGCCATTTGCTCGTAGAAGTCAATTTTGTAATGAAGGTATGGGAACAAAAATATCATCATCCCAACAAAATTTGAGAAGATCCAATGGGCGTAAAGTTGAAGTTATCAATTTGGGTAGCTAGTGACAATCTTGTTTTTAAAAAAAAAATTGGATGATAGGATGGATGTAGACCCTCAATAAAATATACACTCATGTCAAAATTTGACCTACATGTGAGAATTTGAACTTTTAAATTTGAAGTTCATTGACCGGATGATGGGTGTCTTCACATATTTAACTTGAATGCCATCTTTGGAGTATGTTTGCTTTGGGTTGTTGCCCAAACATATCACTGGTTCTTACAAGGGGCAACACCCAGAAGCAAGAAAACTTGCCTTCTTGCTCAAGTCTTAGTTGGAGCATCATTCTCCTTCATGTCAAATCAAAATCTCACAAGACATGACATGTCTCCCACCATGCCAAGTGGGAGACATGGATGATGATGTAAGGTGGCGACTTAGAGCAACTCCCCTGGCAAGAGATGACACCTCTAGTCACTGGGGGCAATAAAGGGTTAAGAAAAGTAACCGCATAACACCCACATACCTTATTTCCACCGGCACCTTTGCCCAACCAACTTCACAAGACAACCCCAACTTGTACATATCACCAGGAGAAGCCAGCAAAAACAATGATAGTAGTTCAGCTTAATCATTTTCCAGTTCAGTTTTGCTGGTACCAAAACTCAGTACTGTAGTATTCTGGACATTGCATGCCAAAACATGCCACAAAAGGGATGGAAGTGTGCACCAATACATTGGTGGTACCTGTGAAGGTTTGCCATAAGTTGTGCAGTCCAATGTCCGCGACGAGCCTAAGGCTAGTGTATTATCAGCCTACAAAATTTGTGACTTAGCCTATAAAATTTTGAAAGTGTAGGACAAAGAGCCTATGGACAATTTAAAAACATAGGATATCAACCTATGTGATAAAAAACATGTAGGAAATTTTGCCTACAATTTTTTATAAAGAGAGGATTTTAGCCATTCATCCTTATTCGAATTGGGAAATTAGCTGGCCTAAGAACACATCTTTAGGCTAATACCCGGGGCTTTAGGCTAATACCCGGGGCTTTTGGGTGGCACATAGGCGGGTATCAATAATATCCATGAGTCCCTGACTCCCTCCCCCCCCGCACCATTCATCACAAGTTCACAACTCCTCTCTCATCGATATTGCACCCGAGAAGCAGCACCCTAGCGGACATTGAACCCTACCTTGCTTTCTTTGAAGTTTTTGCGACCCAGGTTGCTGTGGATCGGAGATTTTGGGAGCTCAGAGAGTTCCAAAAATTTCCCGAAATTTCAGCTTTTCAAGTGAGTGAGTGGAAATTCTTTTGTCTGCGGAGATGGTGATTGAGATTGAGATGGTTGTGATTGAGATCTGTATTCTAGAGAAGATTGTTCTAAGTTAGGAGCTGGGATTCCTTGGTGCCCGAAATCTTAGGTTGTTCCAAGTGGAAATGACTCTGATGTGGGTCTGGCTCGAGATTCGGTGTTGAAAAAGAGTTAGTGTTCTTAGAGTCGACATTCAAGTGTTTTGTGCTCTGGGTTGGATGTAGAATTGTTTTTACTAAGTATGGTGCCTCATTTCCTTAGCATGTGAAAATGTAGGTCATTTTTATGGGATTTGAATCTGCTGTTCAATCTCCTGTTTTTAGATCATTGGGAGGAAGAATGCAGTAGATAGGGGAAGCTTGTAATTTACGAATACCCAGAAACCATTGTGCTTCACCACTGAAAAAACCCACCGGAGTTAGAATCTGGGTTCCACTTCACTTGACTTGACTTCACACATTTGCATTTCGAAAATTTTCTTGTAGCAACATTTTTAGGGGGAAATCAACATTGAAGTGTTTTGGGTTGGATTTGTATTTGTGTCTTGAGGTAAGGTGCCTATTGTCCGTAGCATGTTTGAAGTGAAGTGGATATCATGGCAATTGAAGCTGCATCAATTCCTTGAATTTAGAGCATTGGGAAGGAGAATGTGGATGGGAAGCTTGTTTTTGGCGCCACCCAAGAAACCAGTGAGCTTCACCATTGGAATACTCACCTGAGTTAGAATTTGGGATCCGCTTCACTTTTGATTTGCAATTTTGAAAAGCTCTGAAGTGTGGAAACGACCTAGATTTCATAAGCACAGATTTGTAACCTTCCTATTTTTTGGTGCCCAAAATCTCGAGTTGTTCGAACCTTACCTCAAGATTCGGGCCTTCAGAAACAAATTGGTGCCGCTATAATCAAGTTTGTGTTTGCTTGTTGGGGTAAGGTGTTGCTACTTGTCCGTAGCAGGCTAAACTGTAGTGTATATTAATGGCAATCAGATTGGATGCGAACTTTGAACGGACGTTGCTAATCCCCCGTTTTTAGTCTACTAGCGTAAGCAAGAGTGTGGATGGCAAGCTTAAAGAAGATATTAGATCCTCCCAAATTTGGGTTTCTCGTTTCTTGTAGCAGCATTTTGTGGAACTACCTGAATTTTATGGCTCATGTGTACTGGTTTTGGCTTCCATTTCTGGGTATTGATTGTATTTGGGGTTGAATGTTTGTTTGCTTGTTTGTTGAGGTAAGGCGCTACTACTGGCCGTAGCATGTTAAAATGTAGTGTATTTTTATGGTAACCAGGTTATGGACACCACTATCCCCCGTTTTTACACTACAATATGATGCACAAGGAAGAATGTTGACGGGTTTAGGCTTGTAAAAGTTGACCTCCCACATTTTGGATTTCTCATTTTTCTCTTTTCTTATATCTGCATTTCGTGGAGCTACCAGAATTTTAGACTAATCCGGTTTGAGGTTTGCATTTCTGGATTTTGAAACTTTGAAGAACTGTGAAGTGAATTCTTAACTCTCCATTTGTTACTGTAATTGCAGCCCCAGGGTTAAGTTGTCTATATCATCATATTCGTTAATTTGAAACTTCCTCTTGTCTCAAATTAATATAGGGACCACAACAACATGGTCGAATGTTTGGGTTGTCCTACCTAAACCATCTAGATATGAGTTCTTAATTGGGTTCTTGATGTGAACACACGCTTCAAAGTTTTTGCATCTTACAAAATTCTCCAATGTTTGTGTGACTTTATCCATGTTCTTATGGAGATGTTTGAAAGAGGTTAGCCAAGTGATTTTGTGGTTAGTATGCTTTTGTGGTTAGTTCACCTAGCTTGGTCAGAGGCATGAGTTGATACTAACTTTGTAGTTAATATGCTAATATTTGTGATGTTTTGTCTTGTTAGCAGGTTTTTCGTCAACATTGAAAAGGTTTTTTCACCAACATATTTTATTTATTTATTTTTATTTGATTGTGTTGAATTTGTTGATTGATAAGTATTGAGTAGGTCTTTGGGGTGCTATGGCAAAGCGTCAACGAACGATGACAGACATGCTAGTTAGAGTGACAAATCCTAGAGAGTCCGTGTCAGAAATTGAACATGTTGTTATCAACCCATCAACTTCAATTATAAACAACAATGAGGAAAATTACATTAAAAGGGCCAATGAAGAATGGAAAGATGCATGGTATGATTTATATGATTGGGTAGAGTTTAACAAAGAGTCAGGAAGAGTGTTTTGCAAAACCTGTAGAGAAGGAGGTGGGAAATTTGTGTATGCAAGTGAGGGATCAACCAATGTGAAAATTTCAGCATTACAATACCATTCTAAATGCAATGAACACAAAAAATTGTCATATGCTAAACATGTGGGCAAAAAAGCTTTAGAGAAATGTGTTGCTAAAGCTAACAATGCATGTGATGAGGCTGTAATGTCACTTTTCAAGGCTGTTTATTTTTTAGGCAAAGAATCCATTCCTTGTGCAAAGTTTGCATCTTTGTGTGAATTGCTTGTGTCTTGTAAAACTCCAATAACCGAAAAGTTGTACCATAATGAAAAAGCATGTGTAGAGATGATGTTTGCAATTTCTACTATACTCCAAAGACAAATCTTAGACCGAATTCGAGATTCTAGATTTTTTGGCATAATGATTGATGAAAGTACTGACATTTCAGTTTTGGGTCATCTTGTAATTTTCGCTACTTTTTTGGAAGGTGGTGTTGTTACAACTAGCTTCCTTGGTTTATTGTGGATTGTTGATGGGCAAAAGAGCTCAAGTGTGATTTTTAACTTACTTATTGGTGCTTTAAAGAGTTGGGGTTTAGATATGAGTAAGTGTGTAGGTTTTGGATCTGATGGTGCATCTACCATGGTGGGTAAGAACACAGGTGTGGCTACACTTTTGAAAAAGGTGAATCCTTTCCTTACCTCTACCCATTGCGTAGCTCACAAAACAAATCTAGCTGCTTTGGAAGCTTCTAAAACAGACGGTTGTAAAGAATTGTCGTTGGAAGTTGATCATGTATTGAATGCAGTGGCTGGTCATTTTAACAAATCTTCTAAAAGAAAATCGGCTTTGCAAGCTTTACAAGATGAATTGAACGATGCTCAAAAAACATTAAAGAGATATCACAAAATTCGTTGGCTTTCCAGATTTCATGCTGTAACAACATTATGTGACTCGTTAGAGTCTGTATTGGTATATTTGCGTGATTCTTGTTCCTCTCCTAGTGTTGACGGGACTCGTGTTTTGTATGACAAATTGAGAGAGTTCAAGTTCATTTATGTTCTCTATTTTCTAGCAAACATTTTACAAATGCTTGGAAAATTGTCTAAGATTTTTCAATGCAAACTTGTGGACATTTCTTGTTTGGGGTCTATTGTGAAAAGCGAAATAGCTACTATTAGAATGTGTTTTCTAGTTGATGAATGTGACTTGAATCAGGAAACTTTCAATCCCTCTTTAGGATTTCATGTTATTCCAGAATTTGGACCTCCAGGTGGATTTCTCAGGCGTTTGTCAAGCGAGATTAGAGGGTCACAATTTCATAGTGTAGACATGATTCGGGATCCTAGTGGGGTTGATTTAGAAGTTGCTTTGTCTTTTCAGAGGTTGTATGCTCAAGCAGTTTGTGATGCATTAGAAAATAGATTTATTGACAATGATATTATTGATTGTTTTAAGATTTTGAGCCCTACTAATTTGCCTCAAAGGCAAGTTGGCTTGAGTTCTTATGGAGTTGTGCAATTGGATTTGCTTTTGAAACAATATGGAGAAGAAAAGCGTATTGGGGACACAACATATCCTCCATTGGTAAATGGAGCAGCTTGTAAGCAAGAATTCTTTGCTTTCAAAGTGCAAGGTAGTGGTGAATGGAGTGATCGTACCTTTGAGGATTTATGGACATCTATAAGTTGGAGTCCTTCTTTAAAACTAAAATTTCCTAACCTACTAACGCTTGCCGACATTGCAAGATGCCAATGTGTTAGTACTGCTACTTGTGAGAGAGCTTTCTCTGTGCAAAATAACATCAAGCAGAAGAAGAGGAATCGAATGACAACAACACACTTGGATAGTGTGATGCAGGTTGCGATTGAAGGACCAACCAATAACTTTGAGTTTATTTTGCAGGAAGCTATATCTTTGTGGAAGGATTCAAGAAAGTTTCGACTCTTGTTTACTAATCATGATAAATATCTTGCAGAAAGATTAGAGGTTGAATCAGAAGATGGTGAGGACTTCCACCCTTGAACTCATTTGAATTTTAGCAACCTTTCAAAACTTATGATCAACTCTTTGAAAAAGAGTTGGTTAATCCTTGGCCTTCAAACGTGGTGAAGGGCTTAGCCAGGTTCAATTCCTGCCAAGGATACCACTTTAGTACTTAAATTTTGAATTTAAAGCCTACAACATCAATAGATATGAAGGATTTTAACCTACTAAAAATTAGTTTTGAAGGCAATTGGCGGGTAACTTAAAAAATCAACAGGTTTTCAACTTACAAAAATTTGATATTGTAGGATGCAACCTATGCCATGAGGAAAATAGCCTATGCCCTTTTAAAAACGTAGGCAAATAACCTTAAAAACTTCAAAAACTTTTCGGACACTGGTGCAGTCCCAGGGATCACAGCTTCCAAGTATTTCAATTACCATACACAAACTTTGATCCTGTCCATTGATAACCCTATCTACCTAAAATCCAAAGGATAGTAATTCCTTCCCATTGTACACTGCAAACTATCACATCCAAATCGGCATTTACAACTCTAAATTCTAGAGTAAATGTTGTACCTCCATCCTAGCCTCCTTGGGTGCAAAACCCAAGGGTAACAACATATGTGAGGGCACCTAAGAACCCGTGAATGGAACCTCAACCTTGATACTATGGACCAACCTAATCCCGGTTGAGTAAACCAGCTAGAAGTGATATAGCCCCCCGCGTATTAGTATACATGGGCCACATTTTATTCATCGACTACAATCCTCCATCAAACAACTAATTGATAGGAGAAGAAAGAATTTTAGACTACTAGTTTTGCACAGCTAGCTTTTTTAAATGTTCCATGAATACTTGCAAACTAACATCATCAGTAAAGATTACATCTCCTCCGGGTGCAGGTCCATTGGCTGAGTTGTAGGTGGCTGAAGGGTTTAGTTTCGCAAGTAAGAAACGTGCTTGTGAGCCATGTTGGTCACAAACAACCAATCGTGGAGCAGGAAATCGGTCCCTGATGATCCCTCGCGCATCAGTTAGTGGGAATTCAAGCAATTCTGCAAAAGCTGCATGCTCTGGGTGTTTGTGGTAGCCAGCATTACGCCATTGTGCTATTGTCGTCCCATGGAAAACAACAACACTGAAGTAGGAATCTAGTAAGAGAATGCGGTCTGCAGCGATGGATGCAACATCCAAAAGTGCAGGCTCAGGTTGTGAATTGAAAGAGTATGATAAAAGGGAGGGTTGGATCATGACCAGGGAGTTGGTAACAGTTTCTCGATATAAAACCATTCGGAAGTATGCTGTTTCATCAGGACTGTTGTTGAATACCTGTACAAATTGAGAACGCCGTAAATTGAACATAAACTGAGGGAAAATTGCAATGTTGGGAGCAAAATTGAACGAGTGTATATCATCTTTCCTGTAGTCCCCAAACTTTGACGCCAGCCGTATGAGAGACCGGTCAAGCCATCGTGTTGCATCGAACCCATCTTCTGTTTCCATTTTGTGAGAAGCAATCCGCGCCATCACAACAGCTGCAGCTTCTTGGTCAAAATTACTAACCAGCTCCTCCATCGCACTTGTTGATGCACCTTCAACCCATCTTCTAGTAACCGTTGTGGACCGAATACGCATGTCGCCTTCATGGTGCTGATACAGAGTTAGGAACTGAAGATAAAATTGTTGGCCAACCGCTGTCGTCGCCCCTGATTGTGTGGTGGGATTCACATCATAAAATACACTCAATGTTGTACTCGTGTCCAGACCACTCAATTTCCAGGCCGTCGTACCCCCTTGACCAACGACTGTATCAGAACATGAGACACCTTTCTTCTCCAATGAGGCACAAGGGCCAATAACCCCCTGGACCTTGATTTCCTTGGAGCAGTTAACCTCAAAGATACCATTAAATGATAATTGAAGAGCATGCTCTCCTGACTCAAAAACCCGCTTGAAGGAGTCTTTGAACACAGGGTGCCCAAAGCTTTCAGCCATGACAACTAAGCCTCCTGTCTTTTCAATCACAACCTTCATCTCTGCTATTCCGACCTGCATTGTTTATCAACCGTTAGTTTCAGATTTGGTACAACCAAAGCCAGACTATTCCTCTTGTATGGAAGTATTTCATGACCTTAAGTGGGTGGACTGGAATCAGATGACAAAAATAGAATTGCAATTATAACACATAATAAGTGGAAGACAACCCATTCATGACAAGGAAGACACAGATTGAAACTATCAATGCCAAGAAATATTGGATGCTGAAAGACTGCTGTGCCATTGTTTATATAAAAAATCCCAGGTCATTGAAGAGATTTAGGGTTTCACTGTCTCAAACTGAAAAACCTACCATATTTTGAGAATTAACACCTTGGAGCCCTATTGCTTTGAACATTGCCAAAATGCGATATTGTTGTTACCAAATCTTAAAGTTTGAAACGCACAAGGTTTATGTTTCTTCACAATCATACCCGCTGCCAATATCTGGCTTTAGACAAACTTGTCCACTTGATAATGTAAGTGAAACCATTTTAAGATTCCAAATTAATTGTACAGGATCCTACTGCCAATTGCAGGCAACCAGAGACTAAAGAGTACAACAACATGAAACATACTAGCTCTACCACCATGGACAATCCATTAATTGTCAATTTTATGCTTTACCCAACAGGATGGTGAAGGAAGCCACACATAGACCACACATAAGTAAAACAATGAGGAAGGGAGGAAGGTTGTAACAAAACTTACTTGATCGAGAGAACAAGCAAAAAGATCCAGCACATGCCCTTGCACGACCAGCTGCTTCGCAAGCCCTTGATAGAATTTAACCGCCTTATGGTACTGAGGAACCACATCTTTATCAATATCCTTATGTGACCTAATAGGCTCCACAAGCTCTTTACTGACAATGGTACCCGATCCTTCAGTACAAGGACCTCCCACAAATGCCATAATCCTTGCACCAGTTCCCGGCACACATGCTCCAAGCAGCCCAGCCGCTACAGTCAACGCAGTCCCAGTACACCGAGCTGGCCTTTGATCGGAAGGATACGACCACGCATCCCTCTGAAGCTCATCCAACAAACTACTCAATGTAAATTCACAACTCGATGCCGGAAGCAGAAACCTATTAACACTCGACGCCGTAATCCCCTCTCCAATCCCTGCAATCACACCAACAGGAGGTTGAATCCTCCCACCCGCAAGAGCAGTTCGATTCGTCAACCCCAGCTGCTCAAGAATCTGCTCTTTAGTCACATCCTTGGAGCCACGGAACACATAAGACTTGGAGCACTCCGGAAACCCTAATTCGTGCACATGGACCTGTGCACCGAACGTGATCATCCCAACCATGGAATTTTCAGGTAGCAGGCTCACGGCTTGCGTTAATGAAGCTTTCAGATACCCTAGCTCCTCTTCGATAAGGCAAGTGTCTAGAAGAAAGAGGAAAACAGGGGATACCCCTCTCTCCCCTTGTAAAGTGTACTCGACGCTTGTGCATTGCGGGAAAAGCTCCGCGGGTTGATTCGTCTCCGAGATCGAAGCGTAGTGCGCTGGGAAATGGTTCCGTTGGAAACAGAAGGGGCACATCCATATCTTCGCTGCGAAGTCCACTCGACAGAAAGGGTTGAGCACCGACCTGCACGTTTTGCACCGCAGAGGCGCGTATGGGAGTACGTTCGTTGATCCCGATGTGTGCAATGGTGTTACGATCGCCGCTAAAGGCACTGCGCACTTCGCCGCTTCCACTTTGGTGCTCGGCCATGCGTTCCATGGCATCCGCACCCCCGTTCGAGCTTCTTCCTCTGCGAATTCCGCCATCGCCAGGCCCGAGCTCCTCTCCGGGCAGCAGGGCCGCAACGCAACAACACCAACGATTCTCGTCGCTCTGTTCCTGTGTTGTGTGTTTCCTTGAGGCGCTCTAGCTTCCTTCTCTGTGTCTCTTCTGTGTCTGTGTCTCTGTATGGGGGCCTCGCCGGGTCACCCGCTGATTCACCGACTCGCGTCTTTGTATGATTCCGGAGTCCGGACCTCGGAGTGAACGAGACCCCGTCGTTCGCCGGGTCGCTGGAGGCCAGCTGGCGGTGTGCCAGGTGTGCTGCCATGTCAACCAGGGTCTGCGGGACCAGGTCACTTTTAGGGGACGGGTGACCAGGTCATCAGGCTGCCTCGCCATAAATACAATGAAAAGGATGCGCTGAGTTATTTCAGACGAAATTGGCAACAAACACACAGCCTAAGCAGCAAGATGCTCCTAACTAAGGGCCACTTCACACACGATATTGAGGGCCCGTGCCCGTTGCACTTCAAGCACTCTCATCGGTGGAATAGGCGGACCCGGTCCAAGTTCGCTTCACACTATGCTTGAGGGACCAACAGAGTATATGAATGCTAGATGGATGTAAAGTCTACGTGGATCCCCCTACATGGCATCAAATGGATCATGTTTCATGGTCACTTGGCCTATTTTCAAAACCACCTCTTGGAGGTAGACCTAACACAAAATCGGGAGACCTTGGCACTCCGAAATCTCACAAACCGTTGATTTATTATATTTTATCATTTGTGAGGACCCCACATGAATAGAAAGTCATTTGGTTGAGGGTGCAGTCACATGTCTTCACACTACACTTGAGAGCCCATGGCCACACTGCATGGTTTTGGAAGTGTCTTGGGATGGCCTTTTGACACTTCTTTTGGGCTCTCACAAATTCATGGTCATGGCTCTTGGATCGTGTGTGAAATGGTCCTTAACTAAGTTAAATCAACTTATTGTAGATTATAATGCAATGACCATTAGTTGGAGAGAGGGAATTATCATATACGAGCGTAGATCTCATTCATCCAACATAAAGAGTCCCAAAAAAGTATGCAACTCGGAGGTTACTTTTTTCAAGAACGTGCATTAGTCCACTTGAGGTCATTTGAGATGAATCGACAACAAACCTATACATCATTATGTTTTTACGTTCGATGGATGAAAGGTACGCTTGTATACAGTAATTCCCTCCCTCCCCACTAATTTAGTGGCACCACTGCCATATTGGGTGAAATTTACTTACATCGTACTCGACATATTTTTTATGTTAACCCATGGAATTCTACACTAAATTATGTATTTCTTGGCATATTTCTTGGCATGTGGTGATTTATGCCATTGTCGTAACTCTTCTAATGACACTTATTATGGATAAGTTCACAAGCATCGTCGTCCCAACTTATGTTTAGTGCATTCAAATGCCAAACATTGAAACAAAAATTGGTATGTTTTATATCCTAACATTTTGTAATAAAATATTGTCATGGATGATTGAGATTTAGATGAAAGTTCACTTAGTAAGTAACAGTAATCGCAACATTGCAAATCTAGAATGCCCAAACTTTTTTACAAGATTGAATGACAAATAAATGTTAGGTTTATATTTAGTATTAGTGGCACTACTCAGGCGGTTTACAATTAGTAGCGAGGGAGACAAAGAAAATTGGTGGCATAAACTACAATATTTAGTATAGTAGGTTCTTCATGTTGGCCAGGTATGGAGGCCACTTTACACTAAGGTAGATGGGTCTTAAAAGGTCACTTTTCCGACTAGGCTACTTCTCCTAGGACATGAAACATGCGATCAAATACGAAGATGGTAAGCAAATTCAACCAAGACCATAACCCACTTTCCTCATGATTTTGGGAGCTTAGATGAAGATCTACATGGTGAAGATTCTCATGCTTATTAAATGGTCATATAGGTGTCCCCTTCCTAATTGTGTTGACGTTGAGTCTATAATGGTTATCATATTTTGAGCACGCAATCCAATTTTTTTATAAATACATGTCTTTTAGGCATATTGTATGTTGTTGGAAGCACAACTAACCACATGGCACTCAAATATAGGCGTCCGATTAAGATAAGTAGCCAAATCAGTCATGCCCGGGGGGGGCACTCATAGTAAATTTTTGGAGACACCTGCGATAACCACTTATTTTCAAGGGGCATATTATCTTTGGGAATTAGAATATTAGGAGTCCTTAAAGTAAAAAATAAAAATAAAAATAAAAATTACTAAGCTTAAATTTTTAATACCCTATTGGTAATTAGAAATCTAGAATGCATTCAATATTAAATACCCTATTTTTCTTTAAAAAATTTGATAGCCTTTAATTTTTAGCCGAGGGGGGGTGCATTGTGAATTCGCATTTTAACAACGAGATTGCATTGTTGTGGTATGACAAGAAGAAAACCATTTGAGCCTACATAGTATTTAACTCATGATACCCTTATTCAAGGTTGTTTTTACTACACATGTCATATTGCATGGTATTTTTTTAATAAGAGGTTTCCAACACTGATTCACCCCCTATATTTTATATAGAATTCTTCAAAAATTTACCTCGAATGAATATTAAATACCCTATATTTTATCGCACGTCGTTTCTAAAATACTGCCAGTGCCCCCCCCCGGGTAGTCATGTCTATCTTATGGCCAAGGATCATGAACCTAAGATTTGTGAGGGCCCTTGAAACTCATATGAAGGCCGTACCATGAAACTTTAATTTAATTTTTGCACATGGTCACATGGTTTCAAATGTAGGAGAATGTCCATAGTGAAGTGCAATGTGGAATTAAAGGGGAGTGTCCCAAAATTCCACATCACACGACACAATGGACAATCTCTTGCATAAACCTTTTTAACCTTCTTCTAGATAGGTGTGCATTATATGTGCCATAATAGGCATGGTGTAATATAACATGTTATATGCATTGCCCATCTCACCAAACTATGCCCAAAACATTAAATATTATAGTAAACACAAATTAACAAAAGAAAGATATCCACAATTGTTAATGTATAGTGTAAAGACATCTATGACCCGTCTCTCGGATTAATTATATTTCATTCTCATCCTATACATGTGGACCTTCTCACATTATAAAATGATGTAGATTAAGGGTTGTGATATTTTCCAATGTTGTGGTCTCTCGGTTTTGTGTTACATCCACCTCTTTGAGGTGGTCTTGACATAAAATTCACTATACCATGAAACAATTTTTTTTCCATTGAATGCCATGTAGGACTCCATGTGAGTTAGTCATCCAAATAAACTTCCTTGGTCATTAAGCCCTCAAGCTCTAGTGTAAAGTGGCCCTTAGTCCTCCCCTTAGTTAACCCAACTTAAGCATTTACCATATATTGAGTAATCGCATAACATTATTCAATCATGTGGATTAGTTCCACGACCTTTGAATATGTCGATTACATTATGCGGGCCCCCAAACAAAGTACGAATATTTTTTTATTATTCATACATTCAGGCTGACATTTGAAAATTTGGGTGGAGCTATAGGTCTGACATCATTCACAATAATCATTGTTTATCCTGATACTATTCACATCAAACATTGTTCATCTTGGTATTATTCACTAAAAAAATCTATTCACAGCAACATTGTCACTGAAAATACCGACAATATCCACAATATTCTTACTGTTCATATTGGCACTATTCATTATTCGTGCCAACGTCAAAGTTTTCTTATTTTATAAGTTTCCTCCCGTGAAGGTAAGATAGTGGAGGCCCATGTCAAATGCTACATATAGAATGGAACGCAACAATGTAGCTGCATAATGTTAATACACGTCTATGAATTTGTTAAGATAGGCTTTACTTTCTATAACTTTGATGGTACCTAGGAATCAAAGTTTCGAAACAAAGTTATAAATACCCATCGGAATTTGTGTTGCTTGTAAGTCAATGCATGTAGGGTATTGTGATTTTCCATAAGCTATTGTGGACTAGATAACCAATGAGAGGATAGTAGTACAAGCCGCGGAAGTGGTGAGTCATCCCACCTACTCGAGTTGGTTATCGGATGTATCCAATCAACTCACAAACATAATCTTTTGATATTGCGCTTATATAGGTGAAAAATCACAATGAGATCTAATAACCTCTTTGCTCTTGGATGAGCAATTGGGTATGATGTTGAGTCATTTTTGGCGACATTGAGACATGAGACAAGGAGGTTGTTTGAGTTTATTCCCACCTCAACAATTTACGGTAGACATGCCTAATTTGGTTACTTGTCTTAGTCATAGACCTATATTTGAAAGATATGTGATTTGGTGTAGCTCCAAGAATGGATACCAAAAAGACATGCATTTAAAAGATATTGGACTACATGCTCAAAATATGATAACCATTATAGGCTCGATAGCCAACAATATTGGGGGGAACCACCCTGACCATTCAATGAGCATAAAAATCTTCACTTTGATAATGAATAAGATATTCACACGAGCTCCAAAAATTATGAGAGTAGTGACTACAGCCTCGATTTGAATCTGCGAATCATCTTGTGCTAATTGCATATATCCTACCCTAAGAGAAGTGGGCTAGTTGGAATAAGTAACCGTTTAAGACCCATCTACCTTACTGCCATTTGACAGTCACAAAGGACGAGCCACGTTTTCTGGGGTGTCATCAAACTCCTGCCGTTCCAATTAGCCACTTGGGAGCCATTTCCTAGAACTCTTGGTCAAGTGTAAATCTAGTCCTAGAAGAAGAAGAACTCCGGTCCCGACTAGGGGGGCCGGAGTGAATAAAGTGTATGTTCGTAGGACATCCGTGGCCATACCCCAGGGTAGTGGCATTGGATGTAATACTACTTCACCCTTTGCAGGGAGTAGACACTATGTTAGTAACTAAAGTTTTTTTTTTAATTTAATTTTTAAACCGGGGGGGGGGGAGGAGGGTGAATTGGATTCATGGGTTTTAACTGTGGTTTTGTAAATCTGTGACGGATTGTTTATTTTCTAGCCGTCTTTTATGGATCAATATTGAGTGTGCGTATTGTATGGCGATTATGTTGATTTGTTTAAATGTGCTCTTGATTTGGGATGTAGGGAGTTTAAGCTTTGTTTCGAGTTCATTCATCGAGGGAATGTGAGTTGTGGCTCTAGCACCTGATGCGAGTACTATAAGTGGGGCTACGTTCCAGCCTCTTGCTATGATATTGTTGATGAGTGGTTGATATTTTGTAATTTTCCGTTCTCTTGTTTCGGCAGAGAACCTGTCGTTGCAGTATGTGAATTCAACGAATTGTATAGTAATTGCTGGCGTATGTGCTTCTGGTGGTGGGGAGTGGTATGGGTGGCCTATAATGCACATTATGTCAGGTTTGAGCCTAGCGTTGCAGTGGCATCTTTGGGTGCCACATGTGCATGGTAGTAGCCATGTTGGGACTGTATTTTCTTGGGTAGTTCATTGTATGTGCCTGCATTCATAAGTATGTAATGTCTTGTTACTTTATTTGAGACGAGAAGCTTGCGTATTTCCCACACTGCTTTGTTATGTCTATTTGTTATGAGCGCGTGGATGTGTTGTTGTTTGCATTTTAGGAGTATATGTAGCCATGTGTCTGCTTCTGGTGAGTTACATATAGGACATGTATGGGATGGGTATGCGTTTCTACCAAAGAAGAGTTGTTTCCGAGCATGTCCCATGTATTGTCCGGTCCGAAATTTTACTAGACATGTTTTTTGTTTGTCTGTAATGACTGGGTTGTTCCAAAAGTCATTTGATAATGCTTTGTCGATATCTTTGTTGTCTAGCCATTTGCGTAATTGGTGTGTTTGGGTTGCTATGAGGGCTAGGTTATGCTTTTTGTCATATTTACTAATGTATTTACCAAGGTGCCGGATGGGGCCTTTGTCTGGTGTTTCTTGCATTGAGTGCCACCAACCTTTTTGGAGGTAGTATGGCGTGGGGTGTGCATGTTCATATGTTGCTATGGCATCTCTATGGTCTAATTCACATCCCATTTTGGCTAATTTGTCCGCTTGTTCGTTGCCACTAATATTCCTGTGGGCTTTGACTTTATGTAGTGTGGTGGTTTGTGTGCGGGATTGTAGCATCTTAATTATAGATTCAAGTATCATCTTGTCTGGGTGACTGTTGTGTGAGGTTGGGTGTTTCGTTTGTGTGTTTAGGAGGTATAAAACATTAAGACAGTCTGTGAAAATGTGTGCGGGTTCATTTCGGTATATAGTAGTGAGGAGGCAAAGAGTGTGATGGATAGCCATCAGTTCTGCTCATAATATATTTTGGAGTCCTGGTAGTCGTTCTGCAATTTTGAGGTTTTTAAAAGGGTTATATATTCCATATCCTGCCTTTTCTCGTCTCCAGTGTTATTGGGTTATTGCTTTGGGTGGAATAAATGATCCATCGGTGTAGTAACAGTATTGCGGTGGAAATTTGAGGGGTAGGCATATGTCATGGTTTATGATTGGTGGGATATTGGTAGTTTGGGTCGGGGGCGGGGGGGGCGGATATGTGAGTTGAGACCAGTTCTTACTACGGTTTACTAAGGTGTTTATTGGTGTGGGTGGTGCGGTTGTGTTAAATATAGTGGGTATTTGTAAAGATTTGCCAATAATGTTCATGTGACATGCGTATCCTGTTGGTCCGATGGACGTGGTTTTGTGGTGTATACACAGTATTATGATGTCACGACTTTCTATTCGAGGTTCGATTCTTAGTTCTGGTGGTATCGTGGGTTCCTCATATGTAATGGTGTCCGCTTTAAAGTGAGTGATGACGTGTGAGTCCGGGAAAGGACCTTCATGGGAGTGAAGGTTCAGATACCAATTTGGATCAGTTGTTATGAGTATTGTAGTTGTGTTTGGGTTGTTTTGGGCTGCAAGTCTTGCCCAATGGAGGGCTTGTTGGGTGTCATCTTCTGTATGTGGATGGGCATACCCATTACCTGTCCATTTATGTTGGAATGCCGTTTCTATTGACCCGAAAACTTTGTCTCGGGAGAATGTAGAGGAGAACTGTCTTAGCTTGATAGGACATGTGACTGGTGATGAAAAGTATGAGTGTGTGATATGGAAGGAGTCGAGGATATGTTCAAGGATGGCATTTGGGAGTGTAAATTGTGAGAGTTTGAGGGGGTCATTTTTGGGCAATTTATATTTATATCTTTGGTATAACCATACTACTTCTTTTTCGAATGATTGTGTGGGGGGTTCTAAATTGTGTGGTTTGCTTAATGCATTTTGATATTGTTCCCATAACCATTGTAACCTTTGTTCAGGGATGGTAATTAAGTGACGATCTTTGTTGTCGTAGATGTGTGCTACACCATGTTGGCTTTGGATGGTATTTTGAGTGCAGACGATGTCATTATCTGGGTTACATTCATTGATATGGATATGACATAAGGGTATGACTTGTGGCGGGGGAATGTATCTGGTATCTCTTAGTTGTTCTTCATTGAAGTGTAGTTGTAAGATGTTAGTAAAGTGTTGGTTTTGTTTGTGGGTATAATATTGTGTTAGGAGTAGAATGTTATGGTTTATGGTGTTTTGATTGTTCCATGGGAACAAGTCTTTTTGGGGGAGCCATTTGTTGTATATGGTTTCATGTGGGAGTATCCATTGGCATAGGTAGGATGTGTACTTTTTGGTGATTTTGTTTTTATCTTTGTAAGTGTGAGGGCGGTCTTTTAGTATAGAGTGTATTGGGTATTGTGTGTGGTTTTTTTGTATATGTAAGGGTGGCTTTGGGTATTCCGGTGGTGGAGGTGTGGGAGGGTATGCATTGTGTCTTCTTATTCTTGCGTCTATGTGATGATTTTATATTTTGTATGCGTTCTTGAGGGTGTTTGGTAAGGTATGTGTTGGGCAATTGTTTAGGCATGGATTATGGCACGGTGGTTCGCAAAAGAGGGCTCGAGCTTGGTCTAGTGCGGCTTGGAGTGTTTTAGTGGGTGTGTCATAGTAATATTTGAATTCATCGTTTGTCATTAGATGTATGCCATTGGGGTGTGTTATGTGCCTGAGTTCGGTTATGTTGCGGAGTATGAGTTTATGTAGATATTTAAGGGAGGTTGTGGGGGTTTGTGGGGGTTAGTGTGGGTATGGTTTGTGCTTGTTGCATCCATTGTGTTTCTAGTGGTGTGGGGAGGAGGGGAAACTGTTCGAGCTTGCTCCTAAGGTGGATGTCATTGGTGGTTTTGAGTAAGAATAGTGTTCGTGTAATTGGTGATCTACTACAATCTTGACGAGAGATGCGTGGTAAGTTGAGTGATCCGCCATGTTTGGCAAGTATGTGTTTAGTTAATCCATTATATATTTTGCCAAGTCGTCCTTTGTCATTGAGGGCATTAATAAGTTGTTCGCCTATACATGTAAAGTATGCATTTTTTAGTGAGAAAGCTTATGTGCCGAACATATCTTGTGGTAGTTGTGTAATTGCGTTAGACATGCATTTCGGAAGCCCACAAATAGTTTTGTGTAAGGCGGTTATTCTTTTATCGAGTTTCTTAATGGCGGGAAGTGAGTATGGAACATCGTAGAAACTGTAGGCGATGCCAGCTCGTATGACCGTGTCGACCATTTGTATTTTTTGTTTCATGGTGGCTGGGCATGCGGTTAGTAGTTTACATTGTTTGATGAATTTAGTTGTTGTTATGTGTGTTTGAGTTTTCCATTGTAGGGATGGGACTAGATTGATTCCAAGGTAAACATACGGCTCGTGTTGGCTTAGGATAGGTATGGGTTGATTTCTGAAGTTTATATTGATGTTTTTTATGTGTGTTTTGAAGGCTCGGGGGTTTAATTTTGTTTTGTTGGGGCAACCCGTGATTGTACATTTTGGGATACCAAGGTCCATTCCTGCCCATTCATAGAATTTGTCAAGTTTGTTCAGTTCGTATTGGAGGGATGTCAGATTATTGGATATCGCTGCTAGGTCATCTGCATAAGCTGCAGAGCTTAGTTTTGTATTGGAGGTGTTGAAGGTGTATCCATTGTTTCCTCGTTGTAGCCATCTAAGGAGTGGTTCAAGAAATATGATAAAGAGATATGGGCTCAATGTGTCGCCTTGTATAGTTCCTCTTTGTATGGGAATTGGTTGAGTTTTATCAAAATATTCTCCAATAAATGTGGTGGTAGAGTGTGAGTAGATGTTGCCTATTAGGGCTACAACATCCTGTGGGTAACCGAGGTCTTTCATAATGGCGAGGAGTCTGGCGTGGTCAATAGAGCCGAAGGCATTTTTGAAGTCAATGTATAATATATAGATGTCTTGAGTGGTGAGTCTTGCGTCTTCTAATGCTGCTATGAGAGTTTGTAGTTGCCGGGCGGTGCATCGTTCAGCTCGGAAGCCTTCTTGGCTGTCGTGTAGTATTTGGTATTTTTCTCCATATGTGGATAATATATTTGTCAGTGTGCTAGTAAATAATTTGTAAATTGTGTTAGCGAGTGCGATTGGTCTGTGGTTGGTTAGATGGTGGGGGTTTCCTTTTTTGTATAAGAGTATTGTGCGGCTTGTTTTCCAGGATGCGGGGATTTGCTTTTGTTTATAGGAGTGGGTAAAAAATAATAATAGAAGCGTGTGGAATCTTGATGGCATATTTTTCAATATGGTGTTGGGTATTTGGTCGGGTCCAGGGGTTTTCCCATTGGCTAAGTTTTTAAGACACATGTCATATGTTTCTTGGTCTAGGTATGTGTGTAGGGGAATTAGTGGTTCGCCTCTTTTTTCAAGGGCATATCCATTCAAGTCATGCCACGGGTATTGTCTGACTCCGCATATACATTGTTGTGGGTGATCTGGTTGGAAATAGCAAGTTGGGACAGTTGGTCTGTTGTTGATTGATTGTTGGACATGTATTTCTTGTGCAATGTCTTTTGGACTTGTAAGGATGTTATTGAATCTATCTATGAGGCAATCGAGTGGGGGGGTGTCGGTATTCTTAAAGACTTTCCTGTTTATTGTCTTAGGACTGTTGTCGTAAAGTTGTTGATATTTAGAGATGGCTATTTTAATTTGTTTGGTGGTGTAGTTAGTTGTGATTTTGCGGGCTTTGTTTTTAGCTTCTTTTGCGATTCTAGCTAAGTCATCTATCCATGAGTCGTATGGGAGAGAAGGGTTTGGTGGTGGGGGTATGATAGCGTGGGTGTGGTTGTTTATTTCTTGGGTAATAATGGGGTGGATGCGCCAATTCGGATTGTTCTTTATTGTATAGATTGCTTTGCGAATGAGGTGGTAAGTAGATAGGTGTAATTTCCAGATTTTTTGGGATTTTTTTTGGGAGGTAGCCTCCTTGGTTGGCAATTCGGTTTGGCAGTGTGGGGATGGGTGGGGCGCTACATGTTTCTAGGACGGTGGTGGTTATGTTGTCGGTGAGGGTGTTTAGTGAGTTGCAAGCTAGTTGCCATTGTTCGTCTGTTAGGTGGTTGTGTTTTAGTAGTAACAAGAGCTCATCTATTTGGTTTGAGTTGCTTTCGAAGAATTTAATGTGGAAGTCTTCGATTTTCTCCTTTGGAATGGGGTTAAGTATTCTAGGTGGTGGTTCGGATGTTATAGTTGGTGTTTTGGCAATTAATGTGTTTGGAGGGATTTTTAGTTGTATGGGTAGGTGGTCAGAGTTTAGTTGGGTATTTTGGTTTGTTGTTGAGGTGTATTGGTTGTTATTAGGGGTTTTAATGAAGAAACCATCTATTAAACTGTTTTGGGTGTAGTTGTATCCTCCTTGTCTGGAAAATGTTGTATTTGTTGGGACGTATGTCAATTCGAGGCCGGTTGTGAAGGATCTCCAAAGGTAGTCCTCCGTTTGTGGTGGTGTGGTTTGTAGGTCGTTTTGTCTCCCTATCGAGGCGATGTCCCTGTTGAAGTCTCCACATAGAATATATGTGTGGTTAGGGTGTGTGTTTATTTGGTCAGTTATGGTATTTTGGATGATGGGAATGAGAGGTAGGTCCTCCTCATGGGAGGGCATATATATGTTAATTGGGAGCCAAGGTTGTAGGGGTTGGTTGGCTATGCGTGTTATTTGGAGAAAAAGGGATATGTCTGCGGGAGTGGGGATTTTGGAGATGTTACCTGGGAATGCATGTTTGTTGTGGATAAGTAATAGGAGACCTCCTCTATAACCTCTATAGGTCATTCTTTGGCGTGTGATTCTCGTGATGTTATGCGTATTATTGAAGAAAAATTTATATTGGGGGAATAACCTCTGTATGTGTTTTGTGGATTTTGTAGCGGATAGTTTGGTTTCTTGTATGGTGATGATCGACGGGGGTTCTTGGAGGTTTGTAATTAAGTCTTGTAAACAGGGCATAGCGGTGTTGAGTGAGGAGGCGTTCCATGTTATGGCATATGTTTCGAGGCTTGTTAGCGGGATTGACCTGGGTGTTGAGTTGGAAGTTGGTGGGGGATTAGGGTGTGTGTATTCGTTTATGGGTTCATTGTATCTTAATGCCTCCGTTATAAGTTGTCTTGGTAGGTATGGAAATGCTTCTTGTAGATTTTGTGTGCTAGGTGAGTCGGGATTGAGGTGTATGTAGTCATATAATTTTTTATGTATTGTATTGGGGGGTGTGATTATATCGCTATATACGTTGCAAAATTGTGTATACGGGTGTGGGGTATCTATGTGTCTCTCTGGTGGGTCAGGTAGTTTTGTCATTTTTTCTAGTATTTGTGATGTCCATTCATGCATTGGTCGTTGTTGTAGGTACGTGTTGCATGCTACAGTAGAAGGGCTAATTGTTACAATTATTGCGTATATGATCCGTGAGGGGGGGTGGTTATTGTGTTGTTGTATATGGTTGTATAAGTATGGGAGTGAGAGTGTTGTTTGTGTATGTAGGTGGTGCGTATTTTGAAAAAGTGGTTTAAATGTTTTGGCTAGGTGTTGATATTCTAGTTGAAACTTGATCGTACTAGGTAAGAAGTATGTATTTTGGCGTCTTTTGTGATCCGTGGGGTGTTTTTGTAATAGGTTAGGCATAGGGCCTGGGTTAGGGTGAATATCACCACATTGTAGTAGGGGGAGGTGTTGTTGATTGTGGTGCTTTGTGATTATGCTTAGTTGGGATTTCTTGTTATATATTTGTATGGCGGTTGGTTTGAGCTTGGATTTGTTGGGACATCCGGTAGTGGCATATTTTGACAGGTTGAGGTCCACATGTGACCATTCCTCATATGTGAGGTATCTTGGGGCTAGGTTGTCTGTCATTAATTGGTTGCATGTTTGTGGTATCGGGCTATAGGATATTATGAATGCGTAAAGTCGGTGGTGTGTTGGGTATTTTGAGAGAGGGGAGCTGTGTGTGCAGTGGTGGGTTAAGTCTTGAGTATTGGTGGCGGAGGTGCATGTGGTCAGATATGGGTCAAATATTTTTTCTAGGTGGGCATATTGAATTTTGAGTGTTAGGGTGTTTGGTATGAAGTATTGTTTTTTTTGTCTTTGAGTGTATTCTTGGGGGAGATTTTTGAGGATGTGCGATAGCGGGCCCGGGTTGGTTTGTATGTCTCCGCTTAGTAGGATTAGGTTGTTATTGTTCCATATGTAGCATTGTATGATTTTAATTTTTGGGGATTTGAGGTGTATGTGGGTTGTAATTTGGAACTTGCCTATATGGTCCATTGTGTGTATAGGTGGGATTAGAGTGGTGGGTTGTGTTTGTGGTGGTTGTTGGTGTTGGACGATATGCGAGTGTGTATGATTATGGTGTGGGGTGGTGGTTGATGATTTGTGGTTGTTATGATGCATTTGGCATTTTGGTGGGGATGGTGGTGGTAGGGTATGTGTGTTAGGGGTAGAGTGGGGGGTATGTATTGCTATGAGGAGGATTATGGTTAGTGTGATGTATGTGGGGTATTTTATGTTGGGAGTGGTATGGTGTTGTTGGGTGTTTTTGTGATGTGCGTGTGTTTGGGTTGACGATTTATGGGGGTAGTGTGGTGTACCTATGCGGGGGCTCATTGTGTTAGGGGGGCCTTGATTAAGTCTATTTAGTTTTGTGTGTATTTTGTTTGTAAATGTGCCTACTTTGTATATGAGCCATGCGGTAGACATTTTGTATGTAATATTGAACTCTTTATTTATAAATAAGTAGGTAATACATATCATGTGGATGATGATCCGTATTGGATATGCTATTGCTATGCTAGTCATGCGGGTGGTATTGGTCTTTATGGAGGCTTGGTGAGGGGCTACGGTAGTGGGCACCGGAGAACCCCGGAGGGGCGAGTTGATGTGTGTTGAAGTCTCCCGCTTGTGCATTTGCTGTGGATGTGTTTGGTGCATGTGGGAGTCTCGCTATGTTGGTGTGAGGGGGTTCCGGTGAGGTGGCGGCGAGGGTTTACATGATATTGTGGATGCGGTTGTTGGATTGTTGAAACTCAATGGCCATGGCACTCATGATGTTGTGAATGTTTGTCGCGTGGGTTTTGAGTGTGTCCGTAGAAGCTTCGATTCTCTTGTCCGTATTGAGGTTGATGTTGTTGGTAAGTGTAGTGAGTTTTCCGTCCACCGTTTCCACTAGCTCCTTTATGGTTTTGGTGAAGAGCTTCTCCGTTATGAGTGGCGAGGTTGCGGCGGTGTTGCTCATTGCTTGAGCCTTTTGGGTTATGACTTCATGTACGGGTGCATGTGCGAGGCGTATAGCCGTTGGGTTTGGTTCGGTGCCGTCAATGCTACCTTTGTGGGGGATGAAGTCAACCCTCCTCCCAAGGATGTATGTGGATTTTCTTAGCCACTCCGTGTAGACCGCCGCGTTGAGGCATTGGATGTGGCACCATCCGGCTTGGCGGTCGTCCGCTTGATTGGATTGGTATCCAAAGGTGATGCCGGTGATGTTGTCCTCGCCGAATAGTCTCTTGAGGGCCTTGGTGATGGTGGATTGGGATTCCCGTTGGGGTAGGTTGTTTGCTACAAGAGTGGTGCTAATGCGGAGCTCCGAAAGGTTGCCCGTGTCCTTGTCTTTGGTGATGCTTACTTTGAGGCGTTCAGAGTGATAGGTTAGGCCATTGCTAAGAATGTCGTCTTGGGATTCTTCGGTTGTAAGGGTGATGAACGCAAAGTCCTTTTCTACCTCCGATTTGGTAAGTGATAGGATTTCTACTTCACGCCCGTCGTAGTAGGATTCCCGCATGAGAGTTCGTAAGATGTCCGTGGCCGTGTTGTTGCGGAGTGTTTCGCCCTTGAGGTGCAACCTCATGTTCTTGGCTTTCGTGATGAGCTCAAAACCCTTCTCCACCTTGCCTATGATTCGTTCCCCATCTCCCATTGTCATTACAAAGGCCCGTTCCCCTCGGAGTAGAGCCAATCCGTCCCGGTTAGGGTGTTGTAGGTGGATTTTGATGAAGCCCGCCCAATTTCTTGTAATCGTATTGATGCCGATGTCTATGGGGTTGGAGTATGTGGATCCTAGGGGTATGTCCATGAGTCGTAGCCGCTCCATACATGCGGCTTTGACCTCCCTCCGGCCAAGCTTCTTGTACTCACCATCGAATCTTATGGTGACGTGGAATCCTTCGGTGAGGCCCGTGTCTTGGGTGATCTTCTCGTACATGGGGATTTGTGTGAAATGTAGGTGTTGACCGGGAACCGCATCCGGTCTTTCGGAGGGGTATAGGATTTGCTTCGTCCTTGGGAAGGCTCGACGAAGCGATCGGAACTCTTGGATTTCAGTGGCGGGTGTTCCGATGGCAAGGAATTCCTCATCGGTCCGAGTCTCCTTCAATTCTCTCTTGCCACGTTGGATGGATAGTGCCTCATGCATTTGAAAGCCTAGCCACATTTGACCAATCATGTCAATGCTTAAGGTAGCCACCCTTTTTGATCTTGTGTGTGTAGGTGGTGTGTTCTTACTTGGTATTGTGAGTGTAGATGTGGCGGTGTAATCGTCGGCTTTCCTTCGCTTTGTGGTTTGGCTTTCCGAGGCATCCTCCACCCGGGGATTGCGGTATTGTAACGTTGGCGGTGTGCTTTCGGTGATGTGGATGGACTTGCGAGGTGTTGCTTGTGTGGCTTGTATTGAGTTTCTTCCGAATGACATTTGTAGGGAGCTACCTCCTCGCTCCGGTGACACGTTCTCGAGTTGAGCATCCATGTCCAAATCCTCTTCGGCTACGAAGTCATGGGTGCGAGGGGGTTGATGTGAGGGTGGCAAGTTGTGAGATGTTGGCGGTTGGGCTAGTACTTGTTGCCGGAATTCGACATATTGGTCATTGAGTGTGGGTGGCGGCTGGTGGCTATGCTGGGCCATGTTGGGCTGAGGTCGCGTTGGATGTGTTGAGTCCGTCTCCACTGTGTTAGAAGGCCATTGGGGGCTGGCTGTTATTGGTGTTGTGGCCCCTCCCGCATGCCTTGGGTCCGGATTGTGTTGGCTTCTAGTTGTGTGGGAGTTGGTGGAAGGGCCGGGGGCCTCGTGCTTGCAGTCTCTTGGTCTGTCTTGCAGGGGGCGTCGGGGGCTGGCTTGTGTCGTTTCGTGGTGTGTGGTGTCGGACGTGTTGTTGGGTGCCGCTCTGCTTGTGTCGTGAGGTTGCTGGTGGCTTGGTCGGTCGCTTTAATGTGCGTGGTGTGGGGAGGAGTGAGGGTGGAAGAGTGTGGGGGATGAGTGTGGGGATGAGAGGAGAGTGAGTGTTGGGGTGGTGCTGGGACGCGCTCTGCTGGATGTTGCCTTCCTGCGATTGTAATTTGTGTTAGCTGGAGCTATGGTGGGCATTCTTTGAGTGCATTGTTGGTAGGAGTGTGAGAGGCTTACCTTGTGTGTGGTTGGTGCAGGTATGTGGAGCGTTGGAGCTTGTCTGCTGGTGTTTTTGGCTGGTCGCAGCTTCGTTTTGTCTATGGGTTTTCTGGTGCGAAGGGGAGAAGGAGGTGCGGAGGCTGAGGGGGGTGCAATCGTGTGGGTGTTGTTATGGTGCACTGTGTTGGGTGTTGCCGTCCTATAGGTGCGGCAGTGGTTAGGCACAGTTGTACTGGTTGAATTGCGAGCGAAATTGTGATGGGTGGGTTCGGGGCTTACCTTAGGTGTGTTGTATGCGTGTGCAGGTGCTGCGACTGGTGGAGCTCGTTTGCGATTGGTGTTGGCTAGCTTCTGTTTCGATGTGGCCACGGGCCAGGGCTTGGGACTTGTCAGTGATGTTGTGGCCACCCTCTTGCTGCGAGTTGTGTGGGCACGGCTTAGCTTGTGGTGGTGTCTTGGATCAGCATGTACACATGCGTTAAGCAGCACCTGCGTTGACTGTGTTGAGCAGCACTTGCCGTCCGTGTGCAGATTCTCGGTGTATGCTCTGGTATTCTTCTCACAATGGGCATGTTGTTCGTTTGAGGAGTTGGCTGGTATCTCCGCTTCTGTATTGGCCCGTGTTTGATTGGTGCAGTCCTGCGCTGAGGTGGAGTGCCTTACCCCGTTCTTGTAACCTGTAGTTGGCACAATTTCTAATGAGTTGGAGAGTGTATTGAGATTGAGAGGAGGGAGCAGAGGGAGAGCTGTATGGAGAAGCTTGGTAAGTTGGGGGGCGCTGTGAGTGTGGGCGCGTGTGGGAGATGAGAGGAGGGTGGTTTGAGGCTTAGGGGTGGGTGTGTTAAGTAGGAGGGTGGAGTTGCTCATGTGGGCGTTTGTGTGTGTGTCTTCGTTGGCTGTGTCTGTCTGTGAGGTTTGTATTCGGCTGGCTGTGGATAATTCTGGATATTTTGTAGAAGGTTCTAATTGGTGGTGTGTGTGGTTTGTGCGGTTATTGCTGGCGGGACGCGGTTTCTGGAGCGGTGGTGTGTCGGCCCTTTCTGTGAGCGGCCTTGGTTGGGCTGATGGCGAGGTGATTAGGGTTCTTATGGGCAGCCTTTTTCGAGCAGGTAGTGTTGCTGTGTTATGTATGAGTATTATAAAGGGTGAGGGCGTCATTGTGTTGGGGGGCGGTGATTTGTTCTCATGGGGTTGTGGGTGGCTGTCTTTGTGTGGGTATGTGTGTGGTGTCTTCTGAAGCTTATAAGTTTGTCCATACTTCGGTGGGGTGTTAGTGTAGTTGGTGCCAACCTTGGGTTGGTGATTGTTGGCGGTGCTTTGGGGTTCATCGTTACCTGGGTTGGGCTGGCGGTGTTCTTTCGGCTGGAGAACGGCTGCTTGGTGGCGAGTGGTGGAAGGTAGGTTTTTGTGTATTTTGATGTATATGTTGTTGTTGCGTGGTATGCTTTGTGAGCTTTGTATGCTTTGTGTGTATGTTGTGTGGCGTTGTGTGGTTGCACTTTGTGTGGGTATTGTGTGGGTGGGAGGCGAGATGATTTGGAAATTGGGACAATGCATAGGTTTTGGATTTAGGGTTGTGTAGTACCTTCGGGTAGCTGGAGCAATTTCTGATGCATGTGTGTGTGTTGTGTGGGTGGACCGAGTATTGGTGGTGTTGGTGCAGTTCAAGTGTGGTGGCGGCTGGGCTTTGAGGTAGCTCCCCCGGTAGTTCCAACTGCGCCATGCTCCTGCGTTGTTGTGGGGCAGTTGTTGTGGTTTCGATGGAGGCTGCTCAGAGTGTTGGTGTAGGTCTGAGGTGTAAGGAGGGGAGGTAGAGAGAGTATCTGGTTTAGGGTTAGTTCTGTAGGGTTGCAGTGTTTGATGGGGGCTGAATAGTGTAAAGAACACTAGTACAATGATAAAATGGTGATTTTGAAGTCCGCTCCTTTGTTGTCTACTGGATCTTGTGTTGAGTGTATCTTTTGTCGCCGTGCGGGGTTTGTGTCGATGCTTCCAGGTCTCCTGTTTGTGCCTCTGCCTGGCGGCAGTCTCTGCGGCAACCTCTTCTTCAGTCGCCCTCTCATTCTCAAGCTCACAAGCTCTCGATCTGTGCTCTGTTCGTTCGCTCTTTCTTGTTTGTATCGGGCTCCTTCTTGTCTTGCTGCAGCGGGGTTTGGATGTATTCGCTGAGGGGTGGCTTCTCAGATCCTTGGCGAGCCTCTCCCCCGACTGTGTGCTCTCGTTGTTTGTGTTGCTTGCGGCCCCTGTGTCTTCGGCGATGATTTTTCCGTTGCTATGGCTCCACCTGGTATTGCAGATCACGCTTGTGTTGCATATGGTTTGCTCGTTTCGCTGTGTTGCCTTCGTCGTGGCCTGCTTGGTGCCGCGCAGGGGCTCCGCCATCGGACTCTCCCTTACCCATAAGACTACCAAGAGAGAAGCTCTGCCAAATCTAGTCCTACATTATGATCTTCTCGATAGTGGAAAACTAACTTAGGGTCCAACCACACTTCATGGTTAAGGCTTTGGTTACAGTAAGGGCTAGTTTACACCATGGACCATGAAGTCGGACCATGGAAGATGGCCTTTTTCCATGGTCCAACTTCCATGGTTTGATTTCTTAAAAAAACATTATACAAAGTCTTTGGGCCCCTCACAAGGTGTAAACTGAATGTGGACTAAAAGGAATGACCATGCACCAAAAAATGAATATGCTAATTTTTTAATATATGTTTAAAAAGGGCATTCTTGAAAAAAAAAAAAAAAAAACATCAAGTTTGACCATTCTTTATTTTATTGTCTTCTATTGTCTTCATCTTCTCTTCCCCAAAAAAAATCCATCAATTTTTTTTTATAAAAATATTTATCTGCCATGGGCCCTTGCCTTTTTCTACAAGAGTACCTACTTTGCCTCTCCCACCGCAAAACCAGTTGGACCATGTCAATGGATATTGTAGGCCTTAAAATATGTCTTTTGGGGACCTCGAACTCCATGATCACTCTGACAGTATTTCCTTGGTGCAAACCGAAGTGGTCTCGGGACGAGTTCAACAGCCAATCACATATTTTACATGGCCTTGGGACGACTACATGGTCCATGGTGTAAACAACGCCTAAGTGACCACTCAAATCAATTACATTGTGCATGCACCCGTCGGTCAAGATAATTAACTTAAGATATGTGGGTGTTATTTGGTTTGTTTTTTTGTGTTCTCCAACGTCTACCAATTAGATTTACACAATAAAGCTCATGTTGAATTAACAAATCTACGATGAAACGACTGTAAAAATCAAACTTCCCTAAATTTAGTTATAGTTATCGGAAGTGCATGTTTGTTGATTACTTAATTGGATACATAAGTCCTCCCAATTGTGTTCAATATTGAATGTAGAGCCTATGTAGAGTAGTTATTAATATATGAAGATGTAGTCCAATCTCCTTTAAACATGTGTCTTTACAATGTTGCTCTTTGATCCTCACCGAACCACATACCAATCAAATCTAGGGGTCCGATTAAGAAATGACCTACTTAAGACCCATCTACCTTAAATATGAGGTAGCTAACCTATATGAAAGCTAATCAATTTCATGCCCTCACCACCTAGTTAAAATTAAGGTTTGAATGAATAGGTGAAAGCTATCAAACTAGAAGTTAGCCAACACAAACACATGATGAAACTAATAAAGACACCCTGCCACCATAACTCCCAATCTCAAGACACCCACATAAACACACAACATACTAATATACAATTTTAAACCACCAAGGGGCCATCCCTAAGCCTCCTATGTACAGGCGGCTATCAAAAGGGACCACCTCCGACATGAGACAATAACTCTTGTTTCACAACCATGCTCTTTCCTTCATTTCATGTTCTCATTTGAGGTTGTTGCTATGAACCCTGATACCGTGCGAATATCCTACATTTGGAATCATTGCTCACATGTTATAGCTCACTTAGGGTTGTTCCAGAATTCATTGGAGAGTTCTTTGTCGATGTTTGTATTTCCTGTCCATTTATAGATATTAGGGGTGTGTGTGGC
This sequence comes from Polytrichum formosum, assembly GCA_964035585.1. Taxonomy (NCBI): domain Eukaryota; kingdom Viridiplantae; phylum Streptophyta; class Polytrichopsida; order Polytrichales; family Polytrichaceae; genus Polytrichum; species Polytrichum formosum. The sequence continues at coordinate 43,212,586 of OZ037941.1, forward strand.
CATAGGTTCTAGGTTTTTAATTCTATCGTATTTTATAATTTGTTTTTCTAGGAATCTAACGGGGCCTTTGTCTGGTGTGTCTATCATGGAGGGCCATTCGTCTTTTTGATAGTAGTATGGTATAGCGTGGGCATGTTCGAATGGATGTATAGCGTTTTCGTGAGGTAGGCCTAGGCCTTCTTTTGCTAGTTTATCCGCTTGTTCGTTACCGTCTATGTTGATATGTGCCCTTATTTTGTATAGTGAGATAGGTTGGGATCGGTTTTGAAGCAGTCGGACCATGGAGGCGAGTGTGACTTGGTCGGGGTGACTATTATGTAGAGTGGGGTGTTTAATTTGTGTGTTTAGTAGATATAGTACGTTTAGACTATCAGTAAATATGTATGCGGGTTCGTTTGGGTATTGGTTATTAATAATTCGCAGTGTTTCATGGATAGCAATCATTTCTGCACGTAGGATATTTTGATGACCATGTAGTCTTTTGGAGATGCTAAGCCCTTTAGGGCTATAGATGCCATATCCTGCTTTTTCTCTTCTCCATGTTCCTGGGAGGATTTCTTTAGGTTTTTTGAATGAGCCATCGGTGTAGTAGCTAAATTGTGGGTGGAATTTTAGTGGTAAATTAGTTTGATAGTTAGGTAGTTGAGGTATAGATGTTACATTGAGTAAAGGGGTATTTGGGTAATTGAGTTTGGACCATTTTTTACTAGCATTGACAAGGGTGCCTGGGGGAGTGTGTGTGGCAATTTGGGTGTGTAGTTGTTGTATTGAGAGATTATTTGCTATATAGGTGAGTTGGTTTAATTGGTCGTGGGTTCCTATGGTGTTATTTTGGTGGTGTATGCAGAATATTTGTATCGAGGAAGGTTCTTTTCTAGGTATGTTTAATTCTGGTGGTATAGTGGGTTCTTCGTATGTAATGGTATCTGCGGCAAAGTGGGCGATGATATGTGTGTCTGGGTATGGATTGGAATGTGGGTCAGAGTTTTGGTACCAGTTGGTATCTGGTGATATGATTATTGTGATGGTATATGGGTCTATTTTGGCGGCAAGACGAGCCCAATGTATGGCATGTAGTAGGTCTGTTGTATTATTTGGGTGGGCGTATCCTATTCCTTTCCATTTATGGTCGAAGGCTTTCCCTATGGATCCAAATATCTTGTCTCTTGGAAATGGTGAGTAGAATTGGTTGAGGTGTATAGGGCATGTGACTGGAGATGAAAAGTATGAGTGGTTAACATTAAATGATGTGGTGAGGAAGTTTAATATTGGTGTTGGTAATGTGTATTGGGCTAGTTTCAAAGGATCATTCTTTGGGATGCGGTATTTGTATCGTTGGTATAGCCATACAATTTCAGTTTCAAATGATTGTGTGGGTGGTTCTAGTTCATGTGGGGTGTTTTTTACGAGTTGGTATTGTTTCCATAACCAGTGTAGTCTGGTTTTGGGGATGGTGATGAAGTGTCACCCATTATCTTCATATATGTGGGCGACATCAAAATGTGTTTGTATAGTGTTGGCATTGGTTTCTATATCACTCTCGGGGTTGCATTCGTAGATAGAGATATGTGCCATTGGTATAATTGTGGCGGGGGTAACATATCTTGTATTACGTTGTTGTTCTATAGCGAAGTGGGCATTTATTAGGTTTGAGAAATGTTTGTGTTGTTTTTTGGTATAGTATTGAGTTAATAGTTCAATGTTATGGGTACATGTATTAGTGTCGTACCAAGGGAATAAGTCTTTTTGGGTTCGCCATTTCTTGTATGTGTTATTGTTTCTTATTATCCATTGGCATAGATATGATGTATCATTTCTCTTTATCCCATTGGAGTCAGTGTAGTGTCGTTGTTTATGATCAAAGATGATGTAGATAGGGAATTGTTTAGGGTTATTAAAGACGTTTCTTGGTGGGGGGGTTGGTGTGGGTGGGGTGGATTTGGGGGGTGTACTGGGGGTTCGGGTTGTCTAGGAAGAATGAAGTGATTTATTATAATGTATTTGTCTTTTAGTGTTCTTGGGGGACGGTGATGAGGGCACGGTTGTCGGCATTGCGGGGGACAGGATGGGTGGCAGAATAGTTGTTGAGCAATGTTTAGTGCACTTTTAATTAGTTTGGTGGGGCTAGAATGATAGTTTCTAAAATCGGTTGGACTCATCATATTAAGGCCATTGGGTAGGGTGATTTGCTCTAGCCTAAGTATATTGTGCATTAGTAACTTTTGTAGTAGTTTAAGCGATGTTTGAGGGTTTAGGCCATGGATGTTTTGTGCTTCTTTCATCCAAACATTTTCGAGTGGGGAAGTGTTTAATAGGAAATTGTCCATTGTACTTTTTAAATGGACTCCAGCTTCTTTTTTGAGTAGGAATAGTGTTCTAGTTATAGGTGAGCGGACACAGTGGTGATATTTGATGCGAGGTATTACTTCAGAACCACCAAATTTTGCTAATATAGATTGTAGTAGTCCATTGTAAATTTTTCCTAGTCTTCCTGTGTCATTAAGGGCATGTTGTAGTTGTTCACCGATACATCGTAGGTAGGCGTTTTTAAGTGAGAAGGCTTCTATTCCAAATAGATTGTGAGGGAGTTGCGTGACTATGTTTGATGTGCATTTTGGAATTCCACATATTGTTTTGTGGAGGGCGATAATCTTTTTGTCTAGTTTCTTGATGGCAGGTAAGGAATATGGTACGGCGTAGAAGCTGTATGCAATTCCAGCCCGTATGACTGTGTCTGCCATATTAATTTTTTGTTACATAGTGGCTGGGCAGGCTACTAGTTCTTTGCATTGTTTTACGACTTTGGTGGTGGTGGTGTGTATTTGTGTTTTCCATTTTAGTGAGGGGGCTAGGTTTATTCCAAGATATGTATATGGCTCGTTTTGATTTAACACTGGAATAGGTTCATTTCTATAGTGTATATTGGTGGCTTGAATATGGACTTTGAATGCTATGGGGCTCATTTTGGATTTGTTTGCGCATCCAGTGACTGCGCATTTGGGGATCCCAAGGTCCATGCCGGCCCATTCACAAAATTTGTCAAGTTTGTTGAGTTGTATTTGTAGGGATTTTAGTTTGTTAGCAATGATTGCTAAGTCGTCGGCATATGCTGCTGAGGAGATTTTTACTTTAGAGGTTCCGAATGTGTATCCGTTATTTTCTTGTTGTAACCATCTAAGGAGGGGTTCTAGAAATATGAGGAATAGGTATGGGCTTAGGGTATCTCCTTGTATTGTTCCTCTTTGAATGGGGATAGGCCGTGTTTTACCAAAATGTACTCCAGTGAATATAGTAGTAGATTGTGAGTATATGTTCCCAATTAGTTTTATGGCATCATTTGGGTATCCGAGGTCTTTCATTATGGCTAGGAGTCTTGCATGGTCAATGGATCCAAAGGCATTTTTGAAGTCTATGTAGAGAATGTAGATGTCTTGGTTTGTGAATCTTGCATCTTCTAATGCAGCAATAAGTACTTGGAGTTGTCTGGATGTTCCTCTTTCTGCTCTAAATCCTTCTTGACTATCATGTAGTGTTTGGTGTTTTTCTCCGTAGGCAGAGAGGATAGATGTCAATGTGCTTGTGTAAAGTTTGTATATGGTGTTAGCTAGGGCGATAGGTCTATGGTTCGTTAGTTGTGATGGATCCTTTTTTTTGTAAAGTAGAACTGTGAGGCTAGTTTTCCATGATGCAGGGATTTGTTTCTCTTTATAGCAGTGTTTGAAAAATAAAAACAATAGTTTATAGAAACGTGGTGGCATGTTTTTTAGAATTGAGTTGGGAATTTTGTCAGGGCCAGGGGCTTTATTATTACCGAGGTTTTTGAGGCATATATCATATGTTGTTTGATCAAAGTATGTATGGAATGGGATTTGAGGCTCTCCTCGTTGGTCTATGGTAAAACCGTCAAGGTCATGCCATGGGTATTGTCTTACACTACACGTACAATGTTGTGGGTGTCTTGGTTGGTGGTGGCAAGTGGGAGCTGTGGGGCGGTTACTAATGGATTGTTGTATGTAAATTTCTTTTGCGATGTCTTCAAGGTTGGTTAGGATGTTGTTTTGTCTATCCGTGATGGAGTCAAGCGGTGAGGTTTCGGAGTTTTTGAATATTTTCCTATTTACTTTCTTAGGGCTCTTTTCGTAGAGTTGTCTATATTTGGATATTGCTTTTAGTATGCAATTTTTAGTGTATTTGGTGGTTATGTTCTAGCTTGTTTATTGGTGGTTTTTGCGATAGCTGCTATTTCGTCTATCCATACATTTAGCGAGGTGTTTGTTGGTGGAGGGTGGGGGATTTGTACATGTTGGTGGTTACGTATTTCAGTTAGTATTGGGTGCGTTTGCCAGTTCGGGTCATTTTTTGTAATGTATATAGTTTTCCTGATAAGATGGTATGTAGCTAGGTGTTTTTTCCATTGTTTAGCTAGTTTGCGCGGTAGGAAACCACCTTGTTGGGCTGTGCGATTTGTAAGTTGTTGTATTGGGGTTGCACTACATGTTTCTTCTATGGTTTTTGAAATTTTGTCTATTATGTTGTCTAATGTAGCGCATGCCTCTTCCCATTGGGTGCATGTGAGATGGTCGTGATTTTCAAGAAGGGTGATTAGGGTGTCAATTTGCGTGGTGTTTTCTTCAAAAAACTTAGTATTAAACTTTCCCAAGTTGTCAGGTGGTATCGGGTTTAGAATCCTAGTATGCGTATTGTTGTTTTGGGGTATGGGTCTTGCTAGTAATGCGTTGTGTGGTATATGCAGGGTGATTGGGTAGTGGTCTGAGTTTAGGTCCATATGGGTGTTTGTTGTAGAGGAGTATCTGCCATTATCCTGTGAGTTAATATAGAAGCCATCGATCAGGCTGGTGGATGTATAGTTGTTGCCACCCTGTCTTGAGAATGTGGTATTTGTTGGGATATATTCTAAGTTTAGAGATGTAGTAAAGGTTTTCCATTGTATATCTATGTCTTGTGGTGGTGTATTAAGATTGTCATTTTGTCTACCTATAAGTGCAATATCACGGTTAAAGTCCCCGCACATATTGTATATGTGATTTGGGTGGGCGGTGATTTGATCGGTGATTGTGGCTTTTATGTTAGGAATGAGTTGGATATCCTCTATGTGTGTGGGCATGTATATGTGGATAATTAGCCATGGTTGTAGTGGTTGATTGTTTATTCGTATTATTTGGAGATACGGTGAGATGTTTACAGGCGTTGGAATTTTGGTGATATTCCCGGGGAAGGCATATTTGTTGTGTATGAGTGTGAGCAGTCCACCCCTTCCTTGTGTGTAAGGCATTCTTTGATGAAGACACCTTGTGAGTGCGTGTGTATTATTAAATATGAGTTTATATTGGGGGAATAAGTTTTGGATGTATTTTGTGGATTTTGTTGCTGTGAGTTTGGTCTCTTGAATAACAATGATTGCTGTGTTTGTTTGTGTGTGGGTAATGAGGCTTTGTAGGTTGGGTAAGGCTGTGTTAAGTGATGCTACATTCCAGGTTATTATGTTTGTTTCTTGGTTGGTGCTGATGTTTATTCTTGTTGTTTGTGTGGGGATGTTTGGGGGTGGTGGCGGGTGGGAGTATTCACTTAATGTTTCAAAGCATCGAAGGGATTCGTGTATTAGTTTATCTGGCAGAAAGGGAAATTTATTTTGGATTTCAATTGTAGTTGGCGGCATTTCCTGGCTGTATATGAAATTATACAATTTTTTATTTATCGAGTCATGGGGTTGTATTATGTCTTGGTGTGTTGTGACAAATTTAGTATAGGGGTGTTGGGTACGAATATGCCTTTCTGGAGGGTTGTTAAGGCTGGCTAATTTATTTATGAGTGTGTTAGTCCATTCTATGTTAAAGTGATAGGTGTTAGGTTGAGCTAGTATATTATTGCATGTATTTATTGAAGGGCTAATTGTTGTAATAATGGCATATAGTATATGGGGTAAAGGTGAGTGGTTTATCGTTTGTATGTATTGGTGTAGGTGTGGGAACGTCAAAATTGATTGTTGGTGCGACGGGTGATCATTTTTTAATATAGGAGCAAACATGTTTGCGAGGTGTTGGTATTCCGGGTGAAGTTTAATTGTATTAGGGATGAAGTAGGTTCTAGCTTTTTGTTTGTGTGTCGTTGGGTGTGTACGCAATACATCTGGCATTGGCCCTGGGTTGGTTTCAATGTCTCCGCATTGTAATAACGCTAGTTTATTAACGAAGTGGTATCCTTGGTGTTGTTTGGTTTTTGGATTTCTTTTATTTATTTTATAATATTTTATTAGTATATATTTGCTTGTGGTAAATAGGTTGGGTAGGGCATGTATTGGTTTTTGTGTATATTTGGGGGAGTAGTGTGTGTGTTTGGTTTGTTCTTGCATGAATTTTGTGTTTATAAAAAAGGTGTGATAGGAGTTGTGGTAGTGTGAGTGTTTTGTTTGTTTTGTTTTGTGGCGAGGCCGGTAGGCCGAGGCCGTTTGGTGGTTTGTGGGGTGTTTGGTATTTAGTATTTTGGTTGTGTATTGCCTTTTTGTTTTTGTGTGTATGTTTGTTTGTGTGTGTTTCTTTTTGTTGTGTATTAGAGGTTGGTTTTTAATGTGTTCAATAAGTAACTTAGTTTTAATTTGTATGTTATTTTTTTGTATTTTTGGGGTGGTATTGATAAATACTATGTTTATTTTATTTGTATTAAAAATATAATTTTTTGTGTATTTTTGGGGTAGTATTGATAAATACTATGTTTAATTTTTTGTATTAAAGATGTATTTTTTGTGTATTTTTGGGGTAGTATTGATAAATACTATGTTTATTTTGTTTGTATTAAAAATGTATTTTTTGTGTATTTTTGTATAGTATTTAATAATAATATACGGTATTTGTATTGGGGTTTGTTATTTTTTGTATATAAATATACTTTTATTGCATTATGTTTTCTTGTCGCTACGTATGTCAATACTAGTTTGACGTATCCATGTTACCTTCTATTTCGGATGTGTCGGGATGATCGGCTTTGAGAGTTTCCAGTGTGATGCGCATTTGTTTTTGGAGGAGTGCAATTTGTATTCTTGAGTTGCGGTTTGACTCTGCTTGGACTTTGTCTGCATATATTTTTGCTTCTTCTACAATTTCTTCTTTGAGGAGGCTCATTTCTTTCCGAATTATCACTGCTCCTTTGTTGACCGCATCTTCTACCATTTTGCTCAAGTCCGCCTTTGTGTAGCCTTTTGAGGGAGCATTCTCCAAGGCTTGAATTGTGTTGGCCAGTGCGGTGTTAACATCGGCAAACCCTAGTCTAGTAAGTTCTAGCGGGGAAGGAGCGTCAATTCCGTCTAGACTCTTGGGGTGGGGTGAAAATTCCACGTATTTGCCAAGAATCGGATGGTTTTGTTTCACGTATTTCTTATAGACTGCCGCATTTAGACATTGTACATTGCATGATCCTACATGTTTTCCTTTTTCCAATCTAAAGAAGATACCCGCTACATTTTCCTCTCCAAAGAGTTTCTTTATACCCTCTTCTAAGGCTGTGGTTGTTTTGGTTTTGTTTAGGTTTTTTGCAATTAAAACCACCGCATTCTTTCTAGCCTTATCATCCTCAGAGAGTTTTTCGGTGCTAGCAAAGTTAACTTCCATGATTTCATTGAAGAATGAAATCTTGTAAGTTTTGATTTTCTTAGCTTGGTCCGGAGATGGTGTTTTTATCCATGCAAATTCTGCACTATCATTTTTTTGCACATTGGTAATTTCAAACTCATATCCTCGTTTGAAACTATCCTTTACAATCTCTTCATGGAGTTGGAACCATTTTTTGTCTTTTAGTGTTGGACTGGAGATTTTGACGGATAGTAAGCTTGCAATGGCTATTGAATCAAATGATTTAAAGACTTTCCCTCTACAATAGGTTATATTATCCAATTTGAGGATAAATGACCTTATACCTTGTAGAAGGTCATTGGCATCTTTCATTGGATTTTTGAGGTGGAGTTTGATTGTACCACTCCACCTCTTAGAGCCATGAAAACAAAGGATAGCTATCGGTTCTCCTAGCATTTCTCCTAATTCAATGTTCATAATTTTCAATCTAGCCTCCGTTTTTGCAAGTATTTCATCTCTTGACAAATTCCGGTCACATATCTCAAATGTTATAGCTACTTGATAGTCTAGGGCAAATCCTCCCTCATCCACCTCTACATCAAAGGGGACTTGGGTGAGATTGAAATGTCCACCCTCTTTTCCATCTATTCTCTTAGAAGGCCAAGCTTCTTGGGGAATGTATGGAAAAGAGGGGACTGCCTCTAGGTGTTCCAATGCCTCATCATGTACCATCCCGAATTTGACAAGTTCACTAACGGAGAGTGTCGGTTCTAGTGGTTCACCATTTTCACATGCAATTGCATTAAGTGCATGATATCCAAGCCAAAAGGGGGGGCGTTGGGGTGTAATTTCTTTGCCCTTAGCCTTCTTTTGACTTGACACAATCATAACACCAACTTGCCGTTTTTGACCATTCAACATTATGTCCATATTATCACTTTTTTGCTCAAACAATTTCCTGGTAGTGGCAGCAACATTTGCGGATGTAGACATTCTGTGGCAAGTACAATTTTTAAGTAAGTGACATAGGTGTTGTGGAGAGAGAACAAAGTTTATCACCCTTATTTCAAATCCATTCCACAAATTAAGTTGTGGGCCTTCTTGGATATTGATTTTTGGGAAAAAGCAAGCATGTAATGTGTGTGAGTTTACACCATGAGAGTTTGTCCAATATGAGGTGGCTATGAGCCAAAGAACAAGAGTAATGATGGTTGCATAAGCAACCTTCATTTCTAACTAACTAGCCTACTTCTACTTCTAGGAATTGAAAATGCTATGTGCCTAATGGGCTATTATGTGTGTGCAATCTAAGTGAAGGGCTACTATAATGAAATGAAATTTTTGTTTGTGAATTTATGTGTATGTGTGTGCACTATGTGAGAAATGCTCCAATGTGGGTGACTATCTTACTAAGTGAGTGCTTTCTAAGTACACCTATATAATTGGTGGGTGGTTAGAAACTTTACCTTGGCAGTCGGCGGCAGTCGGCGGCAGTTCGGCGGCGGCTGTCTTCTCCACAGGTTTGGCGACAATTTGTTGCTTCACTCTCAAGATCTTGATAGCACCAGTCTCCCTTGCGTCACCAAATAGCTACCTCTCTCGGCAGCAACAACAACTTTCTCCAAGCACCAGCAGCTTCCTTCCTTGGCAGCAGCAACAACTTATTCGAAAACAGCTTCTCCTAAGGTTGCAGCAGTACCTTCTTCTGATAAGACAACTCCTCCTAAGGAGGCAGCAATACCTTCTTCTGATAAGACAGCTCCTCCTAAGGTCGCAGCAACAACTTATTTCGACAAGGCAACTTTCCTTAAGGTCGCAGCAGCAACTTCTCCAAGTACAACTGTGGCAGCAGCTCCTCCGAGTACAACTGTGGAGCTAATTCCTTCCACAAGTTCTAGATCTGGGGCTGGATTTGCGAGGCTAAATCCACCTGTAGAAGTTTAACTCTGATTTTCCATACAGGCTCTTATTTTCTAAGTTTCAAGGACCATGTTTCGAATGCTGGGGTTTCTCACAGAAAAGATTTCTTCCTAGATTTGGGGTTTGGTTAAAGTTAAGCCCTCCCTCACAGATCAAGCTTGTAATTTTGATTCACACAGACTATTGTTTCCTAACTCTATGGCTGGGGTTTTGAAACTAATTCCTCCACATAAATTGTGCTTCGGCTTCTCATAGCCTAGTAAATCCTAGATCTGGGGTGAGGACTTTGTAACTAATTTCTCACTCAGAGATCTTGCTTCTAGCTCCAAGGTTTTTCACAGACTTTTGTTTCCTAGATCTGGGACTTACTTCTCGCACTAGGGATCAATCGCTCAGAAAAGCACAAGATTTACAGCTCGTTTGATCCTAGCTACAGAGGGTATGAGTTTACAGAATCTAGTGGTGTGGTTGTTGCGATGTGGTAGTTTCGGCAACACAGATCCTCCGGTGTAGCTGCTCCGTTGTCGCTCCTTCAGTATTTGCGGTTCCTTTGGTGTATTTCTTCAGATCCTCCTGTGTAGCTACTCCGTCACTGCTCCTTTAGTAACTGCCTCCTCAACTTCTTTCGATCTCTTGTCTCGAATCAGCTCCCTTACGGTCGTTGCTTCCTAGCTCCGTTGCTGCAGCTTCCTGGTGGTTTGGTGTAGTTGTCGCTCCTTGGGTTGATGTCTGTGGGGATGCGCTTGAAGATCTGAGTGGGGTCAGTCGTTGTGTGTGAGATCAATCGCCGTGCTAGCTGAGTGTGTGGCTTCGAGGGGTGCGTAGTGGTGGTGTTGGTACTGTATTTATGTCGCGTTGGTGGCGTGGATGAATTCTGAAAGTGGCCCTTCGGGTCTCGGAGAGGTGGGTGGATTGGAGGGGAGCGGTTCGGGGAGCAACCCGTGTGTGCTGCTTCAACCCGTTCCTTCCTCCTCCTACCTCCAACAGCCTTCTGAGATCCCTCTCCCCCGCATTTCTCTTTCCCCTCGTCTATATACCACTTGATAGTTGATTAATGAGTTCATTCGATAATAAAGTTGATGGGTTCATACTTACGTTGGCACGGTCATGATGTCATGTCCTTAACTAAACATTCCAACGGTCAAAATTCAAAACCGGAAGACAAGGATCTTGGTACATTTAGACTAAAGTCTAGGTCTTGCAAGAACAAGTCTCCAACCGACCCAAATGATTCCACAACGTTAAGTTGAGACCGAGTCTAGAAATCATGCAAAAAACTAGGCTTGGAAATAAGGAAGAGAATACAATTATAACGCCGCAACGTAAACCTACTAATGTGTCACATAACTATTACAGGCTCTCTAACACTTTGAATTTTTGGTCCACATATCGTAAATTTCATATTAAATCAGCTCGATGTAGTTGAATAGATTTAGAGAACACATTTTTTTTGGGTTCAAAGTCCCCTAGCTAGATGACGGTCACACTCGTGAAACTGATATTTAAGTAAAAAATTGGACTAAGTCCAAGTCCAAATTTAGGGCCACTTCACACACAAGACTGAAGGCCCGTGACCATTGCAATCTAAGAGCTCTCATTGGTCGAAAGGGCAGAGACCGTCCAAGTTCACTTCACACACGAAGGTGAAGGCCTAAAGGCCCAAAGAAGACTTCATGGATGAAAACTCTACATAGAGTCCTACGTGGCGAACTATGGATAAGGTTTCATGGTCTCCCGGAATTTTTGTGGGCCTAACGAAAATTTTGGGAGACCATGATATTTTTATTTTTATTTTTATTTTTTCCAGCAGACAGATTGCATGGCAAATTCTTGGATAGATTCCAGGACATACAAACACCACCAAGTAATTCTCTTAAATTGATAGAGTTTGAGACATATTATATTAAACCAAATCCTCCCTTCTTTCTTTGCCAACAAGATATGCAATGGTCCCGCAACATGGTCCATTCTCACTTCACACTATGCTTGAGGGCCCGTGACTACATAAAACAGCTTTCCCAACACCCATGGTATGGCCTTTGGATGAGAGTCAAGGGTCCTCACCATTACAAGGTCACGGCTCTTGGCTCATGTGTGAAGTGGCCCTTATTACATGTTGAGTTCTATCACAATAGGATTGTATGGTAAGATCCTCCAATAAAATATGTAGAGCTAATTATGATATTATTATTGTAGTTTTTATTTGTACTATTCAAAATACATACATACATACATATACATACACACATACACACACACATACATATATATATAACATAAAATAGATATATGGTTTTTTTCCATCATATCTTAATAACATAACATTCAAGTAATCACTAAAGATTCACATATCTCCCATAAAATTATGGTATATCTAAAGTGTATCAACAAATTTGTTGATAGAATTGAAGCAACCAAAAAATCCATATTTTGAGAAATGTCCAAATTTACTCAAATACGTCATATAACCATGTGTTTTGGTGTCATTGCAATGCCCTTGATGAGCAGACTCAAGGTTGAAGGGTTCCTTCTTGATATCAATGGCACACGGTGCCCCTAGTCTTTAAAATGAAATAACACATGCCATACTAATTAAAAAATATGGCAACCCTTATTCGGTTATTTTTCTTATTAGGACAACTATATTCAAGTGGTATGTGGTTTGGAGTAGCTCCAAAAATGGATGCCAAAAACGCCACGTGTTTGGAAGAGATTGGATAGCATGCTCAAAATATGATAAATCGTTCTAAATTCAATAGTCAATACAAATTTTTTTTTGGGGGGGGGAGACCTAAATGAACGTTTAATGAGCACAAGAATATTTGCTTTGGTAATGAATAAGATATTCAAATGAGCTCCCAAAGTGAAGAGAAAATTGGCTACAACCTTGATTTAACACATATTTAAGTAAAACCGGACTAAGTCCAAGTCCATAATTATAACATGCTAATTTTTTTATCATAGGATCCTATGATATGATTGTATGATAAGGTCCTCCAATAGAATATGAAAAGTTGAATATGATAATATATAGTAGTTTTTATTGTATTTTAAACTATCCAACATTTATATGTATATATTTAACATTAGAAATTAGAAATTTTATTTTTTCCATCATATTTTAACAACATAACATTCAAGTAATCAATAAGGATTCACACATCTTCCATAAAGTCTAGGTATATCAAAAGAGTATCATAAGATCCTATGATAGTATGGAAACAACCAGAAAGTCCATAATTTTGAAAATATGTCTAGATTTACTTAAGTGGATTCGCTAACTTCTTGTACTATGCTAATCATGTGTTTCATATCTAACTAGGAGAAGTGGGCTAGTCGGAAGAGTAATCATTTAAGGCCCATATGCCTTATCTTTCATATTGAAGTCCCATAGTATTTTGATGACCAGATGAGATAGATAAATAGAAACTCTGGACCTCTTCCAAGGTAGGCATGAATAAAGTGTATGTTCGTAATGTTAATGACCCAATACCTTTTGATGAGCACTACTATTTTATTTCCAGAAACAAAAACCTGACCATTTCAAAACAAAAATTCAATTAATCGAATGGAATTGAAGCACTGTTGAAATTGTGTTTGGACTAGTAAGCTAGCATGAGATCATGTGGGGTTATTATGCACCAATCAATGAAATCAACTTATCATGAAGATTTTGGACAAACCATGAAAGTTGAGATGCAAACTCAGGGAGGTCACTAGCAAAAATCGTAGAAACAACGTGCGATAAAAAGTAGGGTCTAATATATTCATTGTAGATAAATTTTGCAAAAAAGTACATATAATATAGGGGTTTAAAAAATAGTGAAATATGTTAAATGTAAAATACCATCACATATAATGGCCTTTTTTATCTAGTCAGTACATGTAAAATAGCGTGGAAACAATTCCTAGGGGTAGCGGGTCTAGGGTAGGGTCTGTGCTAGTGGATGAAAAGAGGTAATTTTCTGTTGAAAAAGCTTGGATGGATGACTTCGCAGGTTGGCTAGCTTGAACATTATTGAACCAACGTATCCAATGTGGAGTTAATGTTCTCTACCTACGTGCCGGGAGGGAAAATTTCAACATGTTGTTTGAATTGCAATTTTCTTTCCAATTTTCTTTGGCAATATAAGTAAAATAGGGTATTTCTAAATGATTCCCCCAAAAATTTATAATTACTGATAGGGTGTATTAAAATACAAGCATTTACCTTTATTTTGAAAAATACCATACCTTATAATCTTTTTTGCAAGGTAAATAGCCCCTCGATAAATAGGTCTTGAGCGCACGTGTATGCATTAATTAAAGAGGGAGTGACCTCCCCGAGGATGCAAACAGTGGTGTTCTCAACCATTTTAGACAACTAGGGGTTGGGAATTGATATGGCATTCTTCAATGTGTGTAGAGTTTTTAAAAAGTTTAATTTGTATATAATTAAAATGTTTTTAACAAATAAAATTTGAATTTATGTATCATAACATTATTCAGATCCATAACAGTGTTCCGTGGGACTGACAATATTCTGTAGAATATTCCTTACATTCAGCTTGAATGATGGAATATTCCATGGAATACTATCAGTCCCACATAACACTGTTATGGATCTGAATAATGTTATGATAAGATTTTAAATTAATTAATATATAATTTATATTTTAACATTTTAATTTAAAAAATGATTTTTGAAAGTAATTTTTTTCTTTTGAAATTATAATTGGTTGGGCATGTGGGCTGAGAGTTGTGATTGGAGTGACCATGTGCATTTGAAGAATTGTATGAAATTTATGCCAAAATAAAAATAAAATTCAGGTCCGCAAATTCCATGCCTCCACATAATAGTGCTATGATTAGATTTCTAGGATCTATGAGCAGAGTCACCAAATACGAGGGCTTAGTCTTCCTCAATTTGTTGTTTCATTTATAATTTCACGGGACCCACCAAAGACGGACCATAACATATAACCCATGCACGTCCTTATTTGTGTCAGGTTTCAAGCTGCCTATGGTACATCCAAGAAATCATATGAGAATTAATTCCTAGCAAATTAACGGGCCCACACAAGTCCCATCCCGACTAAATGATGTTGGGTGCAAGCACGGTAAAGTGGACAACTCCTGATCCCTACCTAGTGTTAAGTGAAAGTGATTCAAAACTATACACTAACTTTTAATTTTGTGAAGAAAAAAAAAATCATAGACATTCAAAAAAACATATTGATCTACAGAGCCAAGCAATTTATGACGACAAAAACAATTCCCATAAAAGTCTACAATATTTAGCAGACGGTGCAAGTGGTGTGCAAGTAGGTGATATTGAACAAGCAACTATCTAACATTTGTTTAAAACACGATAACATTACATTAAATTGATGGTTTTCTACAAATTCTTGTGATGATGCCTTGAGTGGATAATGAATTCAAGGAATATGAAAAAGATTCCAACTTTAAAATATTTAAGGTCATAAAATCTACGTCCAAAACTAGATTCAACCATTTTCTTTCGAGCATCACTTTCAGTGACAAGTTTAGAAGATCTCAACCTCATATTCTACACTTGGGTATTTAACACAACAATAGAGGTCATCATGGAAAAAAATCCAATTTAAACAACACTTTGCTACTACTTTTAGGCCTTTGACCAAAGCAATCATGGTTTTAGTATACCGGAGCCTATTTTGGTCCACTTTAGCATGCTTGTACCATGTTATGATCACATTTCATGGTCTAGCACAATCACCAAATACGAGGACTTAGTCCTCTTTAACATGAAAATCACATATATTTGCTTAGAACCCACCAAATGACGTACCATGGCATACTTGAACCATGCACGTCCTACTAAAGGTTAGTTAACACTAGGGTGGTTGTAGTTGTAGTTGTGGTCGTGGTTTACTTTTCTTGGATTTATTTCCTTGAGAAAACAACATAATAAATGCTAACCACAACCATAACCATGTTAGGCCCCATCAACCCCACTGCTTACTTCCCATGGTTAACCATCTTTGGGGTGGTTGTTCATGCTCATGTGAGATTAGTAGAGAGCTTCAAAGCCAAGGTCATGGGAGAAAGTGGAGGAGGCAACCACTTTAACGTTGCGATCCAAAACCAACAAGGAGAAAACCACTTTAATGCTGCGATCCGAAACCAACAAGGAGAAAACCACTTTGGATTTATCTCTCGAACCCAAAACAAAAACCATTTATATTATACTATAATTTAGAAGACCAACCTCACCAGCATAACATTACTCAACCGATGAGCTATGTTCGGCTGCCTTGACTTCAAATTCAATCCGAAGCACTGGGATTCTGACATCCAAAAGGTTTATTCTCGAATCTACTGCGGGGCGCATGAACACAACTCATCAACTAAGTATTATTATGAATGACCATAACCCTAAGGTTATGATAACCAAACAATGAACATGGCATCTAGTTACAAATAAATCGGTTGAGTTTGAGAAACAACTGGTTCAAATTCAAGACTTTAGGAAAATCGCTGAACAATTTAGAAGAAATTACAAACTATTCCTTTGTTTTTAAAATAAAGAACAACCGAAAGATGTCAACATGTAACTTGATTGATATTGGGAACACTAGAATCTCGACCGATTGTCCCCAAAAAGCTCCCCGGGTGCCCAACCACGTTTGGAATTTAAACAACCTTCAAGGGTGGCAAACAATTGCTTATTTATTCATGTCGGGGTTCGTGTGTACAGTTTCTTCCAAAGTCCTCTCTATACAACTCGGGCCAAAAACTAGAGTTCCAAAAATCAAGGCAACACAAGGCCACTCAGGCCCAATGTCCGCGACGAGCCTAAGGCTAGTGTATTATCAGCCGACAAAATTTGTGACTTAGCCTATAAAATTTTGAAAGTGTAGGACAAAGAGCCTATGGACAATTTAAAAACATAGGATATCAACCTATGTGATAAAAAACATGTAGGAAATTTTGCCTACAATTTTTTATAAAGAGAGGATTTTAGCCATTCATCCTTATTCGAATTGGGAAATTAGCTGGCCTAAGAACACATCTTTAGGCTAATACCCGGGGCTTTAGGCTAATACCCGGGGCTTTTGGGTGGCACATAGGCGGGTATCAATAATATCCATGAGTCCCTGACTCCCTCCCCCCCCGCACCATTCATCACAAGTTCACAACTCCTCTCTCATCGATATTGCACCCGAGAAGCAGCACCCTAGCGGACATTGAACCCTACCTTGCTTTCTTTGAAGTTTTTGCGACCCAGGTTGCTGTGGATCGGAGATTTTGGGAGCTCAGAGAGTTCCAAAAATTTCCCGAAATTTCAGCTTTTCAAGTGAGTGAGTGGAAATTCTTTTGTCTGCGGAGATGGTGATTGAGATTGAGATGGTTGTGATTGAGATCTGTATTCTAGAGAAGATTGTTCTAAGTTAGGAGCTGGGATTCCTTGGTGCCCGAAATCTTAGGTTGTTCCAAGTGGAAATGACTCTGATGTGGGTCTGGCTCGAGATTCGGTGTTGAAAAAGAGTTAGTGTTCTTAGAGTCGACATTCAAGTGTTTTGTGCTCTGGGTTGGATGTAGAATTGTTTTTACTAAGTATGGTGCCTCATTTCCTTAGCATGTGAAAATGTAGGTCATTTTTATGGGATTTGAATCTGCTGTTCAATCTCCTGTTTTTAGATCATTGGGAGGAAGAATGCAGTAGATAGGGGAAGCTTGTAATTTACGAATACCCAGAAACCATTGTGCTTCACCACTGAAAAAACCCACCGGAGTTAGAATCTGGGTTCCACTTCACTTGACTTGACTTCACACATTTGCATTTCGAAAATTTTCTTGTAGCAACATTTTTAGGGGGAAATCAACATTGAAGTGTTTTGGGTTGGATTTGTATTTGTGTCTTGAGGTAAGGTGCCTATTGTCCGTAGCATGTTTGAAGTGAAGTGGATATCATGGCAATTGAAGCTGCATCAATTCCTTGAATTTAGAGCATTGGGAAGGAGAATGTGGATGGGAAGCTTGTTTTTGGCGCCACCCAAGAAACCAGTGAGCTTCACCATTGGAATACTCACCTGAGTTAGAATTTGGGATCCGCTTCACTTTTGATTTGCAATTTTGAAAAGCTCTGAAGTGTGGAAACGACCTAGATTTCATAAGCACAGATTTGTAACCTTCCTATTTTTTGGTGCCCAAAATCTCGAGTTGTTCGAACCTTACCTCAAGATTCGGGCCTTCAGAAACAAATTGGTGCCGCTATAATCAAGTTTGTGTTTGCTTGTTGGGGTAAGGTGTTGCTACTTGTCCGTAGCAGGCTAAACTGTAGTGTATATTAATGGCAATCAGATTGGATGCGAACTTTGAACGGACGTTGCTAATCCCCCGTTTTTAGTCTACTAGCGTAAGCAAGAGTGTGGATGGCAAGCTTAAAGAAGATATTAGATCCTCCCAAATTTGGGTTTCTCGTTTCTTGTAGCAGCATTTTGTGGAACTACCTGAATTTTATGGCTCATGTGTACTGGTTTTGGCTTCCATTTCTGGGTATTGATTGTATTTGGGGTTGAATGTTTGTTTGCTTGTTTGTTGAGGTAAGGCGCTACTACTGGCCGTAGCATGTTAAAATGTAGTGTATTTTTATGGTAACCAGGTTATGGACACCACTAATCCCCCGTTTTTACACTACAATATGATGCACAAGGAAGAATGTTGACGGGTTTAGGCTTGTAAAAGTTGACCTCCCACATTTTGGATTTCTCATTTTTCTCTTTTCTTATATCTGCATTTCGTGGAGCTACCAGAATTTTAGACTAATCCGGTTTGAGGTTTGCATTTCTGGATTTTGAAACTTTGAAGAACTGTGAAGTGAATTCTTAACTCTCCATTTGTTACTGTAATTGCAGCCCCAGGGTTAAGTTGTCTATATCATCATATTCGTTAATTTGAAACTTCCTCTTGTCTCAAATTAATATAGGGACCACAACAACATGGTCGAATGTTTGGGTTGTCCTACCTAAACCATCTAGATATGAGTTCTTAATTGGGTTCTTGATGTGAACACACGCTTCAAAGTTTTTGCATCTTACAAAATTCTCCAATGTTTGTGTGACTTTATCCATGTTCTTATGGAGATGTTTGAAAGAGGTTAGCCAAGTGATTTTGTGGTTAGTATGCTTTTGTGGTTAGTTCACCTAGCTTGGTCAGAGGCATGAGTTGATACTAACTTTGTAGTTAATATGCTAATATTTGTGATGTTTTGTCTTGTTAGCAGGTTTTTCGTCAACATTGAAAAGGTTTTTTCACCAACATATTTTATTTATTTATTTTTATTTGATTGTGTTGAATTTGTTGATTGATAAGTATTGAGTAGGTCTTTGGGGTGCTATGGCAAAGCGTCAACGAACGATGACAGACATGCTAGTTAGAGTGACAAATCCTAGAGAGTCCGTGTCAGAAATTGAACATGTTGTTATCAACCCATCAACTTCAATTATAAACAACAATGAGGAAAATTACATTAAAAGGGCCAATGAAGAATGGAAAGATGCATGGTATGATTTATATGATTGGGTAGAGTTTAACAAAGAGTCAGGAAGAGTGTTTTGCAAAACCTGTAGAGAAGGAGGTGGGAAATTTGTGTATGCAAGTGAGGGATCAACCAATGTGAAAATTTCAGCATTACAATACCATTCTAAATGCAATGAACACAAAAAATTGTCATATGCTAAACATGTGGGCAAAAAAACTTTAGAGAAATGTGTTACTAAAGCTAACAATGCATGTGATGAGGCTGTAATGTCACTTTTCAAGGCTGTTTATTTTTTAGGCAAAGAATCCATTCCTTGTGCAAAGTTTGCATCTTTGTGTGAATTGCTTGTGTCTTGTAAAACTCCAATAACCGAAAAGTTGTACCATAATGAAAAAGCATGTGTAGAGATGATGTTTGCAATTTCTACTATACTCCAAAGACAAATCTTAGACCGAATTCGAGATTCTAGATTTTTTGGCATAATGATTGATGAAAGTACTGACATTTCAGTTTTGGGTCATCTTGTAATTTTCGCTACTTTTTTGGAAGGTGGTGTTGTTACAACTAGCTTCCTTGGTTTATTGTGGATTGTTGATGGGCAAAAGAGCTCAAGTGTGATTTTTAACTTACTTATTGGTGCTTTAAAGAGTTGGGGTTTAGATATGAGTAAGTGTGTAGGTTTTGGATCTGATGGTGCATCTACCATGGTGGGTAAGAACACAGGTGTGGCTACACTTTTGAAAAAGGTGAATCCTTTCCTTACCTCTACCCATTGCGTAGCTCACAAAACAAATCTAGCTGCTTTGGAAGCTTCTAAAACAGACGGTTGTAAAGAATTGTTGTTGGAAGTTGATCATGTATTGAATGCAGTGGCTGGTCATTTTAACAAATCTTCTAAAAGAAAATCGGCTTTGCAAGCTTTACAAGATGAATTGAACGATGCTCAAAAAACATTAAAGAGATATCACAAAATTCGTTGGCTTTCCAGATTTCATGCTGTAACAACATTATGTGACTCGTTAGAGTCTGTATTGGTATATTTGCGTGATTCTTGTTCCTCTCCTAGTGTTGACGGGACTCGTGTTTTGTATGACAAATTGAGAGAGTTCAAGTTCATTTATGTTCTCTATTTTCTAGCAAACATTTTACAAATGCTTGGAAAATTGTCTAAGATTTTTCAATGCAAACTTGTGGACATTTCTTGTTTGGGGTCTATTGCAAAAAGCGAAATAGCTACTATTAGAATGTGTTTTCTAGTTGATGAATGTGACTTGAATCAGGAAACTTTCAATCCCTCTTTAGGATTTCATGTTATTCCAGAATTTGGACCTCCAGGTGGATTTCTCAGGCGTTTGTCAAGCGAGATTAGAGGGTCACAATTTCATAGTGTAGACATGATTCGGGATCCTAGTGGGGTTGATTTAGAAGTTGCTTTGTCTTTTCAGAGGTTGTATGCTCAAGCAGTTTGTGATGCATTAGAAAATAGATTTATTGACAATGATATTATTGATTGTTTTAAGATTTTGAGCCCTACTAATTTGCCTCAAAGGCAAGTTGGCTTGAGTTCTTATGGAGTTGTGCAATTGGATTTGCTTTTGAAACAATATGGAGAAGAAAAGCGTATTGGGGACACAACATATCCTCCATTGGTAAATGGAGCAGCTTGTAAGCAAGAATTCTTTGCTTTCAAAGTGCAAGGTAGTGGTGAATGGAGTGATCGTACCTTTGAGGATTTATGGACATCTATAAGTTGGAGTCCTTCTTTAAAACTAAAATTTCCTAACCTACTAACGCTTGCCGACATTGCAAGATGCCAATGTGTTAGTACTGCTACTTGTGAGAGAGCTTTCTCTGTGCAAAATAACATCAAGCAGAAGAAGAGGAATCGAATGACAACAACACACTTGGATAGTGTGATGCAGGTTGCGATTGAAGGACCAACCAATAACTTTGAGTTTATTTTGCAGGAAGCTATATCTTTGTGGAAGGATTCAAGAAAGTTTCGACTCTTGTTTACTAATCATGATAAATATCTTGCAGAAAGATTAGAGGTTGAATCAGAAGATGGTGAGGACTTCCACCCTTGAACTCATTTGAATTTTAGCAACCTTTCAAAACTTATGATCAACTCTTTGAAAAAGAGTTGGTTAATCCTTGGCCTTCAAACGTGGTGAAGGGCTTAGCCAGGTTCAATTCCTGCCAAGGATACCACTTTAGTACTTAAATTTTGAATTTAAAGCCTACAACATCAATAGATATGAAGGATTTTAACCTACTAAAAATTAGTTTTGAAGGCAATTGGCGGGTAACTTAAAAAATCAACAGGTTTTCAACTTACAAAAATTTGATATTGTAGGATGCAACCTATGCCATGAGGAAAATAGCCTATGCCCTTTTAAAAACGTAGGCAAATAACCTTAAAAACTTCAAAAACTTTTCGGACACTGGTCCGTAGTGAAGGAGGAGCTTGTTGTCGTGCAAAAGGAAAGAAAGCTCACTCTGGCGGTGACACCTAGCCCTCGCTCTACTGTCGCTGAGTAGTCCAATCCGAAATTGCAGAAAACGCGAGGACAAAAATTACGTAGTCTATTTTAGTGTTTAGTTGTCTACAGTTTGGCTGGAAGGACTCTGATCAGGTGGAACGAGGTTGTGTGGCGGATGAGGAGCCGTGCCTTCCATGTGTCGATCTCCTATCAGAAAGGACGTAAAGAAGACAGAGGACGAACTTATTAGCAGTGAAGGAGGAGCTTGTTGTAGTGCAAATTGAAAGAAAGCTTACCCTGCCGGTGACACCTAGCCCTTGTTCTCTGTTCCGAAATTGCGGAAAACACGAAGAAAACAAAAAAACAAAAAACGTAGCGTACTGGTAATAAGTCTTTGGTTGTCTCTAGTTTGGTCAGGACTCTGATCAGGTGGAAAGAGATTATTGTGGCGGATGAGGAGCCGCCGTGCCTTCCATATTGCATCGATCTTCTCACGAAGGACGCAAAGAAGAGGGAGGAGCTCCGTAGTGAGGGAGGAGCTTGTTGGCGTAGCCTACTAGTGCTACAGTTTGACTTCAAGAACGAGGTGGAAGGAAAAGTTTGTGGCGCGGATGAAAAGGCCGCGCGTGCCTTCCATGCATCGACCTGCCAGCAGGCAGCACGTAAACAAGAGGTAGGAGCTAAGCTCCCGCGGTGAAGGGAGAGCTAATTGCCCGTGCCGAAAGGAAAGAAAGCTGACCCTGGCGGTGACACCTAGCCGTCGCTCTCGCGGAGTCCAATCCGAAATTGCAGAAAAGACGTGGAGAAAAATTAAGTTAGTACTATTGACTAGACTGGAGCTGTCATTTATTGCTCTGGAGTCTGCCAGGAGGCTATTCATCTTACAGGTGCTACAGTTTGGTTAAAATTATGGCGGATGAGGAAGCTTAATTTCCGGTCCACACTCACTTTTCACACATCAAGCTGCCGGGAGATGGAGATGGCGTGGCACGCACGGGATGATATGTAGTACTGCTCGCTGCTACTGAAGTTTGGAGTGAGATCGCTTTGCGGAATTTGTCGTCGTAGATTTTCTGCGCCTGTGGTGTGCATTAGGATGAGAGGAGGAGGTAAGTATGTGGCGTTGTGATATGATTTCGGTACTGGACGGAAAATAATTGTCTTGGAATTGCAAGCGTTGCCAAGTTCCGCAGGAGGTTTTCATGTTCCTTGCTTCCTCGTGGCGTTCGAATTCAAGCTTTGAATTCGAATTTCAATTCCCCTAGGGTTCTTCATTTGCGGCTGTTTTTGCTTATAGAGAGAAAAGGTTACAGGAAAATAAATTCATAACGACAGTCGGTGTGTGCCCGTTTGCACGAATTGCATTCTGGATTATTTTAAAATTTTATTCCAACAGACGTAAGCCACTGAAGAATTCTATACCTCACATTAGTAAGTAATCAAAAAATCAAAAAATCGAGGCTCTTGTTTGTTACATGAAAATTAGAAATGGCCGGAGGTCAAGGATGAGGGGAGCATTCAAGCTTTGAATTGGAATTCCCGCTAGCGGCCATTGCTTACACAGCGAAGAGGTTTCAGGAAAATTCAGGTCGACAGCACGTTGCACGAATTGCAGTCTGGTTAATTTGTTTATTTACTTATATCTATAGACGTAAGCTACTGAACATTTGGACACCTTGCATTAGTAGAAATAAAAAATTCAATTCAGAGGCTCTTGTTTCTTGAAAGAAGGGAAAAAGAAATGGCTGGAGGTCAAGGATGAGACGGGGGGAGAAAGATATGGGAGCATTGAAATTGCGAGCTTCAGATTACTTACAAGTAGACAGACAACAAGTACTAGGCTCTGCTCTTGAATTTGAAATGCCGGTCTCACTCATCCAAACCCGCCGAGGTTAGGGCTTAATGAAAAGTTACTGTTTAAGTCCT
The DNA here is from genome assembly GCA_964035585.1 of Polytrichum formosum. NCBI lineage: Eukaryota > Viridiplantae > Streptophyta > Polytrichopsida > Polytrichales > Polytrichaceae > Polytrichum > Polytrichum formosum. The sequence goes on from OZ037941.1 coordinate 43,236,003, forward strand.
TGATTTCAGTACCGAGCTCATCCTCACTAGAGAGGTGTAAGTACGACATGTATCAACAGGTTGGTTGTGGTTGTCGTATTGACCAATCCTGCAACTCACAAAGTGTCATGTAATTTTGAAGTTGAAGTGATTGAGGCAGTGTAGTGGAAGCACCTCGTCGTTGCTTCTTGTAGCTCATGTGTAATGTTTTTACACTTGATGTATGCAGGTGGTATGAGATTGCCGAATTCAAGCTTAGGGCGCACAGGAATTAGGACGACGGGCGCTGCAGTTGTTTTAGCAATAGATGGCAGAGTTTGAGGGTTTAGGGTTTAGGGCATTCTGTACTCTTTTTTGTCGAAAGGAGGGGCTAGTGAGGCTTTGGCAGGTGACAAGGAGCATTCCAGAGGGGTGAACTGGAGGCGGGTTTTCCTCTGAAGTCCCATGATTGACAGGAACCGCAATGGCTCCACCCATGGCTTACTCACATCGAATGGTAGCCACGGATGCAGATCTGGACCCTAACAGCTACACGCTTGAAAAATATTGTTTGTACGAGACTCGAGCGGTATATGTACTTGTCCTTTTGCAATTTAAGCCTCAACTCTTTTGCAATCATAGCACCACTGTGTTCAGTGAAGGAGTCTCTAATATATGTCTTTATCACCTCTTATCTGTTCCATCCTGTAGGGTTCATTTTGCTTTGCACATCTTGACAACAATTGTCGTGCGTTCTGAGAAAGGACAAACAATTTTCATCAGTCTCAGAATTATCTATATAAAGGGTGTTTCTGGCTGTGATTCTACTATTGCAGAGATATTATTTGGTTGGAAGGGACAAAAGCAAGCAGCACTGGCGTGTGCTGAAGATTGACAGATCTGAACCAAAGGAGCTTAGTATGTGTGAGGATCCTGTGGTGTACACACATCTTGAATGCAAAAATCTGTTGAAACGGATAGATGAGGGTAACAAGTCAACTGGAGGCTTGACCGAGGTTACCAAAGCCTACGGCATTATTGGTTTGTACACTTTCCTTTTCTGAGTTTGTCCATATATAGAATGAGCAGTCTATTTATATGCTTTCAGTTTACCTCTTTTTTTTGTTTTGTCATAGGTGATCATCGACAAGAGATTCCTAAGCATTTGTGTAAAGTCACCTTTGCCTTCAGTTGTTTCATTTAAGTAAACATGATTGAACTAGTCTGTGGCATCTGATAGTTGCAGGATCCAAGCTGGTAGTGAACTCTGATCCTTACTTGTATAAGAACTACATATATCAGAAAGTCAAGGGGAGAACTGTATATCTATATGCTTCATTAGTGTGGGCATAACATCTGGTTGGATTGCCATACGCAGGCTTTATTAAATTCCTTGAGTGCTATTACATGCTTTTGGTCACAAAGCGTCGACAAGTTGGGACTTTGTTTGGACATGCTATCTATACTGTTGAAGAAAGTCAAGTCCTTACAGTGCCTCATCATTCAGTGCAGTCAGAGATTGCACTTTCAAAGGTGGAGGTCAGGTAGTCTTCTTCACCTGGCCATGAATTTATTATTGTGAATTTCACTAGTTATTTTAGTTACTAAAAATGGAGCTGCAACTGATATGAGTCTATCAACCAGATACAAGAAGCTGCTTCAGGGTGTGGACCTCAATAAAGACTTCTTCTTTAGTTACACCTACTGCATCATGCAGAGTGTGCAACGGAATGTGCTCTCAAAAAATGATGAGTATATGCCATATGAAAACATGTTTGTGTGGAATGCCTTCCTTTCACGCGGAATTCGACAGCGTCTCAACAACACGCGCTGGACAATTGCTTTGATGCTAGGATCCTTTGAGCAGGTTCACATACTTCACACCATTTCTGTCTTGCTTTTTTGTTTCTCACTATGTATAGTTTGTGTTGGGGGCATCTCTTGCTTAGAGATGTCTATGTTAGTATTTGGTGAGTAGACAATGTGTTGAAGATCCCGAGAAGCGTATCAGATGAGAAGCTCTTGACAAATTGAATTTTTGTCTTGTGGTTGCACCAAAGTAACTGCCAATTGAAGCAGGGGTTATGAATTCCAAAGCCTCCTCGAAATGCGTTGTTTATCATCTTGTCGAACATTTGTCTTCTACATTTTGGTGAGGCCATTGTCCTATCTGTTCTTTCTAACTCACTGTGAGCTTGCTGTGATTTCTGCAGGTTAATCTGTCCACTTTTGGGCATATTTTTACGGTTGTTCTCATTGCAAGAAGATCCCGACATTTTGCAGGCACAAGGTTAGGTGTACACCAGCACACTTGATTATTTAGATATGAGTTGCATTATTTTCAATTGATGTAGGATCACAATGAGGTGACAACTGATCTTTTTGGTATCTGGTGACAGGTATTTGAAACGGGGGGTTAATGACAAGGGACGTGTGGCAAATGAGGTCGAGACAGAACAAATTGTGGTGAACGGAACTGGGGTTGGACCTGGATTTGGGCAAATAAGTTCAGTAGTGCAAGTTCGTGGGTCGATTCCCCTTTTCTGGTCTCAGGAAGCATCTCGCCTTAGTCCAAAGCCTGACATAATCTGTAAGGCAAATTCAGATTCTACTCCTGGCTTGTGTTGTTCCAATTGACTTCACATTTCTAGTCATACTTATGTATGTACTGTCTTTGTATTATTCCTACAGTGCAAAGGTTTGACCCAGTGTATCAAGCAACCAGGCTTCACTTTGAGGATCTAGCAAATAGATATGGGAATCCCATCATTATTCTCAACCTTATCAAGGTATAACAATCTGGACTATGAGTCACTTGATTTAGTGCTCAAATATAGAGTCTGAAGGATGTTACAAATCCTGATATCTCTTTCTCATAAGTTTCTGAGTGCAATTTACAGTTCTCAGTGTATGTGACACTTGATGAAACGTTGTGATGCCACTTTAGATGTAACTGAGAAAAATCACTAAGACTAGGATTATGTAGTTCTCAAGTTGCTCCATCTCCCTGTGTTTGCAGACGGTGGAAAAGAGGCCTAGAGAAATGATGTTGCGTCGAGAATTTGCCAATGCAGTAGGGTACCTTAATTCAATACTTCCTGTGGAGAGCCGCCTTGAGTTTATCCATTGGGACTTTCACAAGTTCGCAAAAAGGTATATGCACTTGTTTTGAAGCATGTTCTAGAGTGTGTTTGATAGGATTCACACAAAATGTCAGTCCTAAAACCCCGCACAGTGCATGATGCAAGTTTATTCTTATCCTGATGCAGCAAATCAGCAAATGTACTTGCAGTCTTGGGAGGGGTGGCCAGTCAAGCCCTAGATCTTACAGACATTTATTACAGTGGCAAACGCTCAAACTCCAAAACCTGGACACAACATCGAGAAAGACTCTTGACTTCTTCAATGTAGGTTTCTTCCACTCCCAAGGTTCTAAGTGGTTGGTTACAGTCTTGGGTGTGTAACTGCATTCTATGCACGATCCCAAAATTTCTCATGATTTAATCAGTGATATGAACTGGTTTTGTTGGGTTGCAGCTGGAACATGTTTTGTTATGTGCTTTATTGCCTGCCTTCTTTCATTTCTTGCCACTCATATTCTGCAAATCCATTGACTTCCATTATTTAAGTTTCACTGTCAAATTGAGGATGTGGTATTTGAAACAGTGAATTATACTTATTTCATCATTCTTAGTCTGAAGATTACATTTCTAGTAGGGGTTCTACAGCTTGCATCACCTTGCTGGTTTGCAGGGACAATTTGAGAAAGTCATCGCTAACAGATCAAGACAAGAGAAGAGAACCACGGTTTCAAAGTGGGGTGCTTCGTACAAACTGCATTGATTGCCTTGATCGCACCAATGTTGCCCAGTATGCTTATGGGCTAGCAGCATTGGGATGTCAGCTCCATGCAGTTGGGTTAAGTGATGATAGAAAATTGGATCCAGAGGGAAGTGTTGCAGCAGCCTTGATGTCTATGTACCATAATATGGGAGATGTGATAGCAATTCAGTATGGTGGCTCTGCTGCCCACAACACTGTGAGTATTATTGCCCTCAAAGATGTTGAATGTCTGACGAGAGTTGTAGCTTTCTGGTATGACAATGTTTATGCTGTTGTTTCATTCTGTTTTACAATTAGAACTTATATGTGAAACGTATCTATCTATCTATCTAGCTGTATAGGCGTAAGCATTGGTGGGTGTCCCGGCTTTTGCACCAGGTTTGACCAGTATCCTGGTAAGGACAATTGCTGAATAATCTGCTACTGTTGTTTCTTAAAAACCATAACTGGACCAACCAAGTGCTGCATCCGACATTGTATGTATGGAAATATTTGGCAAGCTCTAGCATTGGACATTTAGAAAACCTACAGTATTACAGCTAAAGATACATGTAATGATGTGCATAGGTTTTCCCAGAGAGACAGGGCAAATGGAAGGCAACGACTCAGTCACGAGAAATTCTGAATTCAATCAAACGGTATTACAGCAATACCTATACTGACGGAGACAAGCAGGATGCTATCAACTTGTGAGTTTATCAACAACCATCTGTCTTTGCTCGCATGTAGAAGTGGCTGTGTCTTAGTATATTTGCCAGTTGTGAAACTGTTTCTATGAGAAGTGGTCAACACCAAGGGGGATTGTGACTACTTGAATTAAATTGTGTGCTCTTCATGAGCAAGTTATGCAGGGTATACACAAAGAACTGGTAAGTATTACTAAAATGGGACATCTTCAGTTTGTTGGTAGTTTCATTTGATGGTCTCAATTGGCAGGTTCCTTGGTCACTTTCAACCACAAGAGGGAAAACCGGATTTATGGGAGTTGGACTCTGACTACTATTTGCATGTGGCTGGTCATGGGGATGAGTGTCCTCGAGATAATAAGTAAGCTTTATTAGTCTTCACTATGCTGCTTTGTTTATCTTGCTGCTGAAGCTATTCAGTGTTGTCAATAGGTTGTGGGAGAATGCCATCTGTTATTCTGTCCCAGACATTGTAAACCTTTGGCTCCTGCTTTATGTCAGGCAAGCTTGTAGGTCTACTTCTCTGATTCTACTATTGAAGTGAACCTTAAATTGGTGAAAATCTATAGTACCTTTCCTCATCAATTTTTAGCATATGCCTCAATAGCTGAAAGATGCAATTTCTACACCAGTACTGCATTCAGTGAAAATACGAGAAGAGTTGAAAATGTTCCAGGTTGAATGAATTTCACGACATTTGAATTGTATGCCACTCTTGAAGGACAATGGACGAGCATTATTCAGATGTCGTTGAGAGGTGGTCATTTAAAGGACATTAGAGTGCAAGTCAAACGTCATTCAAGTTTATAATAGAGAACAAGTTTTTGCGATGAATTTTGAGCATTTTCTGTGTTGTCTTTTATGCTAAGTATATCTATGCTGGGCTTAGTCTTTGTTGGGTGGCTTGTTACTTTTAAACCTTGCATTCCTCAGATTCTTGCAGATATTCTTTAAAGAGTTTAGAATGTTGATGACAAATGCACGTACCTGTTTGATCTTATCCATTGAAAACTGTGTTATTCTTTTTGGCTTTGCTGTGCCATGTGAAGAAAGATCCTGCAAAATTCTGTTCCAGAAGTGCTGTCTTCTCAACAGAACATGACTAGTTCAATATCTGCAGCACGTCAGCATCATGATGATTACCACCGTATGAAGCTGACCTCCTTTGACAAGCTTCTCCAGGTGAAGTACAGCTTGGGCATGATCTTGTTCAGTACGGATTGCTTAATTTGATCTTATATCAGTGCATTCAGAATTTTGGCTTGTTGAGAAGTCAGTAATAGTGGTTTCTCTCTGTACACAGGTGACTTGTGGCTCACTTCAGAATGTGAGGCTATATGGACAATCGGCTGCAAAATCCAGAGGACTTGGATTAGGAAATGGAATTGCTCCTGATGCTGAGTATGCATACTACGAAGTTTCTATCTCAGTCTTGTGCTTTTCCGTAGATTTACACCATGATATAAATTGAAAAGAGGAGTGGAGCTCTACTTGAGTATAAATTATCGGAAATGATTGTAGGTTCATACACTGCCTTGCAGAGGCAGTGAATGCAGCTTGTGTGCAATCCTTAATCAAGAAAATGCATACATCAAAAGGATAAGATTTTAACCGGGAACAAGGATTGGAACACAAATATTATCACTGCCGCGTACTTGTTTAATTAGTTAGTCAATAAAACATGAGCTCTTGAACAATGTATCTTCTTGGACTAATCTTAATATAGGTGTTTGTTGAAGCAGCACAACTATGCTAACACAACAAAACAAACTGTTTCTTTGTAGTCAGATGGATATTGTCGTGTATCTTGATATGCCACTTTCAACAGTGCTGATGTTTGAATATGGACATGCTTCCAGGGAGGTCCAGCTTAAAAGTCCAAATTGGCTCTTTCGACAGCGTAAACAAGAATATTCGACCCCAGCAAGTGCAGATCCTGTTCAACATGCACTTCCGAAGAGAGTTGAAGATGTTTTGGAACAAGAATTCTCAAACCTGGACTGGCTGTCATCATATGGCCTTCAAGCGGAGGAGGAGCTTTATGACAAGTATATCTCAAGCTGACAGATCTTAGCTTTTTTGGGGGGGGGGGGGTTGGTTGGGGTTTGCTCATTTCCAGTTGGTACTCTTTGGATATTGTGTAACTAAGAATTTAATTCGTCAAAATTGTGTGACTTGTGCCCAACTACAGGTATCTAATGCAATCTTCCATGGAAGATTCGTGGTATGGAACCGGGCTTCTTCCGGGGTCAGTTGAAGATAGTGAAGCCAATCAACACTATCATAAATGCTGCAAGGTCAACACTGCTCCTTGCTGTTGCATGTGACATTCCTTATCGTAAAAGTATTTTTGCAATATAAACTTGTGGAATAGGATGATAATTATATGTTAGGATCTATGCTTCATCCAAGATGACATTCTCAAGATGCAATGCTGCTTTTTGTGATCCAGGGACCTGAGCTTGAATCCCTGGATTTGGATGCGAGTGAAGGGAAAGAGTTCGACTCAGCGTTAACAAGAATAACTGATGCATGTGACGAGGAGATGGTGAAACTATCCATGGAGTCTGCTCTTAATCAGCTACAGAATGTCGATATTGATTCTTCCAGCATTATTCCAGAATCAGCAGAATCCATTTATTTCTGTAGCACTCCTAAATTTAGGTCTTAGCACGATACAATAAAAAAAAATCTAATTATTATACTCTGAGGTCTTGGAAAACCAAATTTTCCTCAGATTCTGTAATATACATGAACGAAATCCAGATAATTTTAGAGGTTGAATGGTGAGGTTCTCTGTAAAACTCTCGTCACAGTTTATGTGTTTGTCAATATACGTCTAGCTCTCAGTAAAATTCTGATGGCACTGAGGTGCATTTATCTGTTTGTGATTACAGCTTGACTAGATCTTTCTGGAAGGCGCTGTATCTTCACATCACAAAGTTGCACTTTCACACCTTAATGACTCAAATCATCCAGATTATGATCCTGTTGTGTACGGCATTTTGATTAGTGAATATGTCCAATAATGTATAGGTATTACCGTGGAGTTGTACACTGGTATATGTGCAAATATCAACTGGTATTGAAGCGAGTCGGATATTTTATACCTGTACACATGCCCATATTCATACCCGGGTTCAATTCAAATACCTGCAGAGCACTGGTTGGGACTTTGGGACCCGGGCTGTAATGAATCATTACAGCTGTTGCTTAAAAAAATTCTGTTGCTATTTGGATATTTACACCTAAGGCTACTCTCCATTGTGTCTTGCTCTATGATCCAAGAATAAACAATACTGAGCAGACCATGGTCAGCAGGTTTGAGGATTTGTAAGAACATTTAGCCGGTGCTGCGAAATCCACCTGCAAATCGTCCTTCACATCTGAATGCATGCCTGTCTTCCCGAGTTGCGCTGCAGATGGTGCGGCTGGAAAAGAAAATCAGCATGTTGGTAACTCTATGTTTCAATATCACCAGGTTATGGCATCATTGCAATTTTTGTAACGAACTTAAGTTTTAAGTGTTGGAACTTTTCCATATGCAGACCAAGAGAAAAACACCAGGTTGTCACAATAGACGTGATGATCAACTAGTCTTCATGACTTGTCATGTAGCACCACGTGTCATATGACACCCTCTCTAGTTGCCATGCAATGATAATTAAACAAGTAACGTGGGTTGATGATAAGAAAAAGAAAAGAAAAAGATGTTGCATAACATTATTCAGATCCATATTAGCGTTCTGTGGGACTGACAATATTTTGCGGAATATTCCCTGATATTTCCCACATTCAAATGTGAAAATCATTCATTAATCATCCTCATACTAAAGATTAATGATACTTAATGTGGACGACACTACATCAAATGTTTTGTGTAGCGTTAGAGTTATCCTTTAATACAATTGGAGTTGTGGTCAGGAGTTGATTATTTTGCATACAATGTTTGCCATGTTTTGCAAGTTTTTAGTGCATGCTTGTAGTTGGTGTGGAGGTTCAAACAAAGAATTTTGTATATCAGTTCATTGAAGATCAAACTCATTTTGGCATGCCAAGAGGTGCTAAAATGAACTTGACCGCACAATGAACCAATATAGAGTATTCTTTATCCAACCCTCCACACCAACTCCAATCATGCACCAAAAACTCACAGAACATGGAAAGTATGGTATACAAATTAACTAGCTCCCGATCAAAACTCCAGTTGAATCAATGGATAAGTCTACAACATCAAATGTCTAGCAGTCTGAGATGACTGTAAATTGCCGGGTGATAGTGGAGAGGCACCCATTTCCGAATGGAGTGGTTGGCGGTTCGATTCCTGCTGTGAAATCTTCTCTCTACTTGATGAAAAAAACTAGATAAGTAGATAGGAAGCCAAGAGCCCACCCACCGCAAGGTAGGCAGTAAACCCCACCCTGCACCAAGTGAATTCTTGAGCAAGGTAGGGCTAACATGCTCAAATTCACGTCATATTGGTCAACGTTGGTTATTTATTTATTTATTGATCAAATGTCTAGTGTAGCATTATAGTCAATTGGAACAGTGAACTTTAGGGTACAAATTGTTGCAGCTAACCTTTGGTAACCTTGAACTCCGCAGCCATATTTTGCACACTGTCACCGCGGTCAGTACCCACGTATATTCGAAACATTCCTGCATCATTCACGTAGAATATGATTGTGTAGTATCCAAGATACATAGTATCCAGAATCCTGGGCGCTTTCAAAAGAGTCACGGGGGCTTCGGTTTGTGTGGAGTCCAGTTTTGTAACCTTCACAGTAAAATTGAACGGGAGTGGTACATCATCAGCTCCGCTGGATCTTGCGATTGGGTTGCCATAACCATCCTGAAGGTAAACCCTCAACACACCTGCGTCCTCGACTGTGAATGAGTTTTTGCCGCTATCCCAAGCCCACCCGCCGAGAGTGGAGGCCGGACCTGTCATTACACAAAGGTAGAGAGATTTTGAAGTCTTCAGACCTATGTCCGGGAAGAACTGGCGGTTAGTTACAGATGAACCGGTTGAATTTGAGAAATAACCGGTTGAAGTTGGAGACTTCAGGAGAATTACCGATCATTTTAGAGGAATCTATATAATATACCTCAAATGAATAAAGCAAAACCGGAAGATGTCAACATGTAACCGGCTGTATTTAGAATCACTAGGATCTTGATTGACTATGCCCAAAAACTTCCCGGGCACTGCTTCAAACCAAGGTTGCGAAGTGCATCAGGTATGTACGTGGGCCTTACATGGTCACTTTTAGCTCTGCATTCACTTTTCCTAGGATATTGAATGTGCAAATTTAAATTGAGGCCGTAGTCATTTTTCTCATAAATTTTGGAGCTCATATGAATTTCTTATTTATTATCAAGTGGAGATTCTTTTCGTCTTCTTAAGTGATCATCATAGGTCCCTGCAATTATGTTGACTATTGAGATTAGACTTAGTTAACATTTGTGGGGACACATAACCTAATCTTTTTCTAGAATGCACATTTACTCGCATCACATACCACTCAAACGTAGGTGTCCGATTATAATAAGAAAATGAAATAGGAGTACTAACTTTCACTCATTTGCACATTTCACTCATTTGTGTCATTGGACAAGACTATAACATTTGGTGGTAAAATCGAGCACTGGGCTATCACTTTCTCCAAGGTCAATTTAACATGTGTTTCAAACTATTTACATAGGTGCATCTATTTTGGTTAGTGACCTAATATATTGGACATCAAAAAATTAAGAGTATAATAGACACAAATCTTATGCTATATGATAATCGAAAAAATAAAATTCAAGTGGAGACATAGCATGACCTATGTGCACGCATGGCAAGTTCATCATATAGCACACATCATGCAGAGACAAGTACCCAGATGGAGCATAAACTGCAACATTTGACAACCAATGACAATACCTAGACTCAAATTGGGCTTTGTGGGTGGGATGAGCATGCAAATTTGTTCAAAAAAAAAACTTAGAATGCCTAATATTGACATAATCTTTGATTGTTGGACATTCTATAAGTACCCAAGCTCGTCAAAGTGTCTTGAATATGTACAACTGACTTATGATCATTCCGTGCCCAAGATTTGTAGAGAATGCAAAGCCATTCAGTTATACCTGGCACGATGAATGTGTTTAGACCATGGTACCCTGTGAAGGGAGGATACGTGTAGTTCCAAATGACCGGCACCAAAAGGCTCGCCATTCCTTGGCCCGTGAATGTGCACGTGCCTTGCCAACCCCCCTTGGAGTCCGCCGGGCCGCTAGCGGTTGAGCAGTTCAGGAATTGCGTGTACATTGTGGACATATTCTTGGGCGTAAACATGCCGAATTGAAAGCCTGGGTTCTGGCCTGCGTAATACTGGCAACACTCGCATGCCATGTCGCACATGAGCCCTGTATCCCAACACTTCCGGCCCGCGCACTCCCGGATCAACCCACGGACTGTGAAACTGATGGGCACTCCGGTCTGCCAGAAGAGCCATGATAGGTTGTCATTGCGATAATATCGCACGCAATTCCAACTCAACCCTGTTGGGTCTGACACTGAATTGCAATCTGTTTGTAAGTAATCACACGCACCACCCTCCATCCAACGTCGGTTAGGTAGATACACATCTCATTGACTTGGGGAGACAACTCTTGTGAACTGTTTGTAGGAATCCTTAGACAACAACAATGATGTTTTTTTTGGAGCTAATCATAATTTTAAATGTGTACCCTTTTGTGCATCCTCCAACGTCATTAGATGGCGACAACTATTTGTTACTGGCAAGGGCCCGCAAATCATGACAATGTTTTGGAGTTGATTGTGCGTTTGTAGCATACGTAGATAACCAACATGTGGGATGCGACACTAAAGAGATTGAATTGCACTATGCTCAAATGTCACCTTACAATGCCATTTTACATGACCCAAATGTTGACTCTTATATTACTTGCAGGGGTTCCTCGTATAATAATAATGTTTTGGAGTTGATTATGCATTTATAGCATGTTACTCTAGAAAGAAGAAAGAAAGAAAGAAGTTTGTTCTACGTTCACTTACCCTAGTCCACAAAAGATGAAAATGGTGGGAGAGGGCATTGACCAACCATACCTGGATTGCTCGTGTATTTTCTTGACCCCACTACACTTGATCCCGAAATATTAGAAGTGTGATCTTCCATTCCATATGGATCCTGCTCACACCCTATCCCCCATTGTTAAGCTCAAAGTGTGTGTGTGTGTATGTGTGTATATATAACTATAAATGAAGGTAGGCGACAACTTATGGTGCCCTACTTCGATAATGAATGGTGCCACATGACATTACTCAGCCCAAGGGCAAATTTTTGTGGGCCCGAATACTTCAAGAATTATTCCAACGCAAAGGATTTACCGCACATTCAACCTCATATTCAAAGTTGAATATACATTATTCCAGGGAGTTTTAAACTGGAAATAGATTGCTTAGCTCAACTAACATGTAGAATGAAAGAGAACAATTGGCGGCTAATTAATGTCATGCAGTGGCTTTGCAATAAGTTGATTATAAGATAGACTGTGCTAAGATTGTCACTCTAAATGTCGAGTTTTTTCTGTAATTATTAGAAGATTCATTGTGATTTGTTGCACTGGTATACACTAGGAAAAGTTTTGAAAAATCAGAATTTTGATTGATAGATGACCCAGAATTCATCAGGGAGGCCAGATAGTAGTAAAGTGGTGGTCAAAGTCAAAAATGTACTTATCAAGCAAGATTTTAGGGTGTATTGGCATTGGGTATGGATAATAGAAAAAATAGCATCCTCTAACCTCTTTCTTTAGCATAGTAAAAGTGTGCGGAAGTGGCACCTGAGGAGACAGCCAATCCAGCTCTGCTTGCATTTCAAGTGATAGTGGTACAAGAGGATTCTTCGCATCATAAATGCCCCAATTGTCATGAGTTGCACTGAGAATGTTGCAATGAGTCCGTTGATTATAAAGTAGAATCAAGAGCAGTGAAACCGAAATCACAAATCTCCACCCATACAGCGCTCTTGTCAAAAATCGCAATGCACTGCTCATCTTTAAAGCCTTTGTGCTGACATCTGTGGGCTTGGGAATATTTGAGAACACATGTTAGGAGAATTCCACAGTCATGTTGAAATGGGTGCAGATTCAATGTGAATCTGGATAGGTCAAGAAGTCAACTTTTAAAAAGAGAACATTGGCATGGATGCGACTGATAATGTTATGGACTAATTGGTGGAGATCGCCAAAGATAGAATAATATCTTGGTGTTTCTCTCACATTTTACCTCACACACCCAAACTATAAGGCTCTCAAGGATTTGCAGAAAGAAAAAGAAAAAGAAACATCGGCACTGATACCAACGTGAATTTGAGCCTGTTGGCCCTGTCTCAAGGAATTGCACAACAACACCGTCATCCAATACAACACATTGGCTACCATAAGTTGAAAATAATTCTCCCATTGTTGTAGTGTCGTGGATTGAAGGTGAAGAGAATATGCATGATAATGAGTCTGTTAGCAACGATTTTCAAATTGGAAGAGGATTTAAGGGTTATGCAAAGTATAGAGTTCCTATGACAATCCTAGCTTCATGCTACAAGGGTCAATTGTATGTAAGGTAGGTGCACTTATTGCATTTTGTGACTTATTATGGACACCTAAAAATCAAGCATATGGTGGATTCAAAAGCATATGTTACATGATTTTTAAAAATCAAGGGGAAAACATGACCTATGTGCACAAATGGAACATCCATCTTGGAGCACATTGTATTGGAGACATGTGAATAAAGGCTCCAATGTACATAGGAATATGGACTTGCCAATTTTACAATTTAATGGATTATATATAAGGCATGTTGTACCTACACAAAGAGTAGCAATGCCGATTGTGGTCCCATATTCTCACAATCATGAGATTTAGGTGAGGCCATAATAGGTTGCTCAAGAAGCAAGAGCACAATTTCTATATTAAACAAGTAGGGGCACCCATAATGAATAATAATTAGAGGGTGTTAAAGTATTGGCTTTGCTTCACTTGAGCCAATGTCCCCAAATCATGTGTTGCCCATGCCCCAAACCAATATGGAAGAAGGCCCTGCACAATTGTAGGAGGGTGTTGAAGTTTGTGGCGGGGAAGTTTACTAGTCACCTATAACGTAATCATAAGTTTCATTAAGAAAATTCTTGAGGCATAAAGTTCAATAAATCTACTCATGTAATAAACAGGGTGACACCCATGTTCCAATTTCCATGCTTGATAACAAGGCAACTAACCTAATCTCTTATATGTTGACCCCCCTACTCCACATGGAAGTGTTTGGCCAACAAAATGTAATGAGACCCTATCCAAAGCTTCCCCAACATTTGTGAAGTCTAATCTTTCCCTCGAACAACTGGCATATGGAAGTATACCCTAAATACGCACCATGCACATTTCACATCTATTAATAGGACCGAACTCGCCAAAGTGTCGGAAATATGATTACTTTATGTATAGTGACGAGTATGGGTCCATGTTGTTGTGGCTTCATTGCACCCGTGCATATAAATTATGTCTTGGGTGGTCCCCACACTGTTCAACATGTTGTCGTCGATGATCAACCATTTTGGAAGTAGGTTGAATAGTGATCACCCATGCAATCCATGTTCAACATCTCCAAAATGTAGAATGGATATGTAGATGTAGGAAAGAGGGTAACAAAAAATCATGATATTTTCTCTTCATCCAACACATCCATTTGTGAGCAACACAATTAATGGTTGTAGTTTGGGCCCATGTTGTCTCGTCATGTTGCACCCATGCATATAAATTATGTCCTAGGCCATCCCATGTTGTCCACTTAACATGCCGCCATTAGCGGCCCATCGTTTTGATGCTTTGGAAGAGCAACTCCGTCAATGCCCACCCTCGCCGTTCCAAAGTTTTAAAATCTAGAGTAGACTAGTTTGAACCTATGCCATCCAGGCCATTACACCCATGCATACACCATCCACTTAGCATGTTGATGTTGACAATGGACCATTTTGTAGCTTTGAGAAAGGCAACGGTGTCAACTCCCATGCACCCTTTGTTGTTCTAAACTAGCTTGGACATGTGCCATCCCAGCCCGTTGCATCTATGCACATGAAATAATATATTGGATCAATCTAGACCCCATATACCCATGCAACCATATGCGTAAGGTAGATGGGTCTTAAGTGGTTACTTTTCTTTATTTGAACCCCTGAATTTGATTGGTATGTGGTTATATGAGGATCAAAGAGGAAGCATCATAAAGACATATGTTTAAAAGAGATTGAACTACGTCTTTAAATATTAATAACTATTAACTACTCTACACGCAATAGTGAACACAATTGGGATGACCTATGTATCTAGTTAAGAAATCAACAAACATGCACTTCCGATAACCATAACTTAATCAGAGGAGGTTTGATTTTCAATCCGGATTTTGCAAATGTTTCATTGTAGATTTGTTTATGTAACACAAGTTTTTTGTGTAAATCTAATCGATAGAAGTTGGAGAACATAAAAAGGAACCACACAACACCCACACACCTTATGCCCATGCTCACAAGCCCCCAATGACCAGCCAACATGTTGCCATGTCATCACCTTGGCTTCAAGCCCACCACCTTCTCCCACCATACCCACAATTTGCATTTGTAATCCCCACCTTCCCACATTTGTTTCCTTTTTCTTTTGCCACATTTGTTTTAGAGACGAATCTTTGACACATGGCCCTATTTCTTGAAAACTTTTTGGTTCTTTAGACAAGAATGGTGGAGAATGGTGGGACAACAACAATATCACCACATCTTTCCATTGTATGCATATAGATGCATTGGGAAAGAGGGCAACTAAGGTTCTCTTCACACGCAAGATTGAAGGCCCGTGACTAGTGCATTCTAAGATCTCTCATTAGTCGAAAAGACCAAGACCATCCAAGTTCACTTCATACTAGAAGGTGAAGGCCTAAGGACCCAAAGAAATTATCATGGATGAAAAGCCTACATGGCAAACTATAACTAATGTTTCATAATTTGCTAGAACTTGTGTGTGGCCCACCTTCAAGAAGTAGGCTTGTTGCATAACCAATAGACCATGTCAATTTCTAAAAAAAAAAATGGCTTTCCCATTTCTCATGGATGAGAGTCACAATTAGGGCCAGTTCACACGGTATTCCAAGCCCAAAGTCCCAAGTTACTTGAGATTAATCTATGCAATCTCAACCGTTGAGAGCATGGAATTTGGGACTTACTACTTCACATGGGTCTCCAAGTCATGAGTCCCGAGTATGACATGGATGCCTACATGGCAACACTTTTTGGAGGTGAGG
This sequence comes from Polytrichum formosum, assembly GCA_964035585.1. Classification (NCBI taxonomy): domain Eukaryota; kingdom Viridiplantae; phylum Streptophyta; class Polytrichopsida; order Polytrichales; family Polytrichaceae; genus Polytrichum; species Polytrichum formosum. Next base: position 43,251,846 of record OZ037941.1, read on the forward strand.
CTTGGGACAAATGTTGAGAGTTGGGTCGAGCAAAAAAACTAAACCCAACTCTCAACACAAGTCCCGTGAATATTTTTACGTAAAATGATCAAGATCCGACTTCAGTGATAATTAACCATATTTTAGCGATTTCTGGAGGCTCAAAGTTGGGACTTTGCCTCCGTGTGTTGCGACTTGCTACCAGAAATGGGACTTGGGACCCCATGTGAACCGGCCCTTGGCTCGTGTGTGAAGTGGCCCTTAAGACTCATCAGGATCCTTTTCTCTTCATCCAGCACATCCATCTGTGAGAGGTATGGTGGATGGTTTCTGTCTCCTTACTTGCTCGCTTTGATCGCTCGCTCTCTTCTTCTGCTTTGAGTTTTTCGTGTTGGCTGCTTGTCGTTCTGCGCACTGGGTTGGCGCAACATGGCAGCGATCATCTACAACCTCTTTGTCATCAACAAATCCGGAGGCCTCATCTTCTACAAGGTTGTCTGTCTATAAACAATTAACTTCATATATCACACTCTCCCATTCTTATTACTGTTACGTTGGTGAATCCATAGATGGGATCTCTCCAGGTTCTGGAAATTAATTGGAATATGACGAAAAAACCCGGTTTTCCATCTTGCACAAAATCTGGGACCCTGCAAGAGTGGCAGTGCGTCAATCTACTCACGGATCGCTCAATTTAAGGCTTTGACAGAAGAAAGGATGAGAGCTAGGGTTTTTGTATTTAAAACCTCAGAGAGTTCATTGATGTTTGAGTCATGCACACTTCGTGTAAATGGAGGTTAAAATATCACAGTATTTGAGCTATGCTGTAGCCAAATTTCAAGGATCTGGATGCAAGGAGTCGAATTAGGCCACGATGAGGCGATGAAGTTCTTTTGAGTAGACTAATTTCGTTTTGGTCAGCCTTCAAATTTAGGTCAAATGGTGGCTATTTGAGAAGCAAAACGATTTTAATTTTGGAGCTGTGAAGTGTGAGGTTCTGCCACAGAAATTTAATTTTGAGCAACTAGGAAGGTTTTGCAAAGTCCTTTGGTGATGTTTGTCTCTGAATTTGGCTTAATTCCAGGAAACGATGATTTTTTAACGATGTGAAGTTCATACTCGTGTAATAGACTACTTTTCTTTTTGGTGAGCCTTTAAATTAGGTCACATGGTGGATATGTGAGAACCAAACATGATTAGAAACTTGGAGCGGTGAAGTTTGATTCTGCCACGGAATCCAAAATGGAGCAACTAGGAGGGTTTTGCAGAGTCCCTTTGGTGAAATCTGCCTCTGAATTTGGCATAATTCAGGACATGACGTTCTTTTCAGCGATGTCAAGCTCATCTTCTTGCAGTGCTAAGTATAGTCAGAAATTCATGGTGTGAAACCCTAAACCCTAATGATCCAAAGCTTAACCAGATGCTTTCTTTCTTGAGGAGGGGAAGTGATACCGTCTTCTCTGTGGGCTATATTTGCTGCTGGCATAATAGAGTTATCCTCTTTCTTAACATGACTTTTGGTCGGTTGTTTTGCTAAAACACCTTCCATGTTCGGTAAGTTCTTGGTTCATGCTTGGAGGTAATGTGGAGGCTTGATCGAAGAACATTGTATATCGGTTCATTGAGGGTCAATATCATTTTGGCATGTCAAATGATGCTAAAATGAGTTTGGTCCTCAATGAACCGGAATAGGTTGCTCTTCATTCAAAATCAAACACTACCTCCAAGGATACACCACAAGTGGAAAGAAATCTTTGATTTGGTATGCAAAACAACCTATGAAGAAACATAAGGCACCAACTCCTGACGAAAAAGTCCCTTTGAGTTAAAGGATAACTCAAATGTCGAACTGGACAGCTGGTGAGTTCTGTGCTCCCAAATAAATTGTGTCTTGAACTTGAATGTAACAATGACTGAGGAAGGTGATGGGGGAATGGGTTGATGCAGGATTATGGAACCCAAGGCCGCCTGGATACGAATGACAGCTTGAGACTTGCAAGTCTGTGGCACTCCATGCATGCAATTTCAAAGGAGTTGTCGCCTGTGGGAGGATGTACTGGCATTGAACTTCTAGAGGCTGACACTTTTGACCTTCATTGCTTCCAAGCTTTAACAGGTATTTGGTTAAGTTGTCACCCTGCATTTAATAGTATGACCTAGTAGTGTTATTCTTTAACTCAAGGGGACTTGGTCACCATGAGTTGGTCCACTATGATTGTTTCCCATTAGTTGGTTTGCATACAAATCCAATATTTGAATTTGAATGGAGAGCAATGTATTTTAGTTCATTGAGACCAAACTCATGTTAGCACCTCTTGGCAAGCCAAAATGAGTTTGACCCTAAATGAACCAATGTAGAATGATCTTTGTTCAAACCTCCACACTACCACCGAACATGCATTGACAACTTACCAAACATGGAAGGTATTGTATCCAAAACAACCATCTCCCAGCCAAAAGTCCCATTGAGTCCATGGATAACTCTACTGTGAGTTCAAGATTGCCTCACTTAATTCAAGAATGCTGGTTGTAGTTCCTTTGTATACTGATGTAAAAATGGTCTTTTGAATGTAGGTACAAAGATTTTTGTGGCCGCAGAGCCAGGGACACCTGGCATGGACAACCTGTTGAGGAACATCTATGAGCTTTACACAGACTATGTCTTGAAGAATCCATTCTACGAAGTGGAAATGCCTATCAGATGTGAGTTGTGGGACCTCAACTTGGCTCTTGCAGTCCGGAAGGACGGCAAGGCAAGTCTTACAGGAAGATGAGCACCTGGCAACATTCTTTATCGTGATTTATAGCGGAATGGGACGATTCCTGAATGTACTATAAGATGCCTCACATGAGCAGGACAGCAGCTTCAAATGACTCCCAGGTCAGGTGGTACCTCTAGGTTCAACATACATGCATTTAAGCTCCTACATCCTAAACCTCAAAGCCTTGCAATACAGGCTAAATGATTAGCAGTAAACTGAAGCATGCATGAAGAAATGGTGACTTGGATCCATTCCTTGTACATTTATATCAAAGCCCATGCTCTTCAGGCATCAGGAGCATAAGTACAATGCTGTTTGGGTTAGGTGCATTACTGGGCATAAATTTTATAGTGCCTATTTTCACATGTGGTGTGTCCATCCTGTATCGTAGTGAAGTTTGCATTAAGTCCATGTTATGTAAACAAGTGCCAAATTTTAATATCATCTCCATCTTCAATGCACATTTTAGCATGGACCAAAAACTTGTCGGAGTTGTGTGCAAATACCAACTCCCCACAAATACTCATCTTGAGTTAGAGGATAGCAGTATTAGCTACAGCTGCTCACTGGCCCTTAGTTTTAATTATTCCATTCTTGGGCTCAGAAGGCAGTGACTGCATATATCATATGGTCAATCCTTTTATCAATTTAGGCATAAGTGGATGAGAGGGAAGCCTACTGATTCTATTTATAATGTCAGAACCTATGTTGGACCGGTGTAAAGGTGAATGCATGGGTATCGATAATCAACAATTTTTTGATGGTATCAAAGAACCTATCCATGGTAATCAGAATTGTAATTTCAGTGACACATTAATATTTGGTGAGTATCTCAAGGTGAGAGATTCTTTGTATATCCGAATTATTATTTGGGTCAATAGAGTTATCCTTTAACTCAACCAGAGTTTTAGAAGGGAGTTGGTTGTTTCGCATGCATGACTTTCCATGTTCGGTAAGTTTCGGGTGCATGCATGGAATCAATGTGGAGGCTTGAACGAAGGACGTTCCGTATTGGTTCATTGGGTACCAAACTCATTTTGGCATGGCTGAGTAATGTTATGTTCTAAACCATAATGATACTAGGACAATTTTCCCTAGGTATGAAGGTTCTTGCATTGTACATACACTTGAATGATATTGAAAACAAAAAATACCATTACATACCCATTCTTTATTGGTATTGCAAAAATAGAAATCTTTATTATAGATACTCGAATGGTATAAAAAAAAGGTAATATCAGTAAGATGAGAAGGTTAGAGGTTTGTGAATATTCCCTACCTCTTTAAGTGATCACATAGTTTTCCCCAATTGTGTTCACCAATGAACATGGCTAAGGATATTGTATATTGGATTGGCATTGACTTCTTTTGATATTGGCAAGATATGGATATTTGAGAATGTTTTTGTTTTGGATATCATTTGGGTCTTTATATACCAAGCAAGGTATATAAAGATTCTCTCATCTTGATAAGACCCACCCAAATATCAATATTTGATTGATATCTCAATTTTGGTACTTACGGATAGGTTCTTTGATACCATCATTAATATTGATTGTTGAAACCATGCATTCACCTATATACTGTAGTTTCCTAGCAGCTTGGGCAAAAATATATACAAATAAAAGGGTGCCTAAATTTCTAGGAAATTATTAACATGGTTTGCTTTTAAGAAAAATAAAATCATGTTAATGCCCAAATCATAGAATCTTAGCTCACATGTGTTGCAATTCAATAATTTAGCTTTCAGGTTTGAACATACATTGCAAAGTCTTTTGTGTGTCTTTTATCTCGCCATTCTAACACTTCTAACCCACAATCTTTCACAAATGCAACATATCTCTCGCACATAACAAACCATGTCACATAAGAGTTTAGGGTAACTAATGGGAGCTCGAAGGTGAAGGTAAGGGTTTAGGGTAAATTGGTCACCTTATATAAAACTTGCCACTAAGAGTTTAGGGTAATAGGTTTGTGTCCAGGATGGAAGTGGATGGCTTTGTATTGAGAGGCTAAAGTTTGGGTCAGGAATCGGTGAGGATTGCAAAAGAGTTATGGTTCCTATAAGTACTTGTTGCATTCGTACCTATTGCTCGTACTGAAGAGTGTATATGCTGGTTGCTCATCTTGTTGGTCAATAAGGTCAGTGGGCATTATCACTAACATCCTGCAAAAATGTCAATGTTCATCTCGTCTGTCTCAGCTATAAGGTAGGTGGTCCTGAGCTCAAGCTCACCTTGTCAGTGCCATAGGATTCTGACTTTCCCCATATACAAACTCTTCAGTACGAGCAGTATGCATGAATACAAGTGCAGGAACCTCTGCTCTTCTGAATCCTTGTAATTCCTGCCTCAAACTTTAACCTTTCAGAACAAAGCCATCCGCTTACATCTTGGACGAATACAGACACTTTCTTTGTGCTATGTCTATGAACAACTACTGGAAGTAGTAGTACTAATATAGTAGTAACACTAGTGCCTGGGGAGCAAGCATGAACGAAGAGGCTCTTCGCTCACGGGCCACTCCCCCTTTCAGGGGTGGGCTTAACCTAGTTTAACTATTGAACAGGATTGGTCATGAAGGAGGGGGGGGTGGACACTACTTAGAGATACGTGGGTGAGTCGCTGGGATTTCTGCCCTCCAAGGAATTCGAGACAATGGTCCTCCTCAAAGAGGCTCAACCACATGAACGAAGAGCCTAGCTGGAGAGCCCGGCTGCTTGAATCAAAATATGTGATAAAACACAAAACCTTCATCAAGTGCTGAAGCACAGAGAACAGTTGAAGCAAAGAGGATTGTTGAAGAGAATTCCAAGAGGAATGAACAACTGGGAGAAATTTAGTTTTAACACCAGACTTCACCTCTGTATAAGAGAGATAGTATACCCACCACTAACAGTACAGAGCGATTGAAAACAACATCCTCCATAGTTTCATACAAACAAAGGAAAATAAAAACTTGGCTTCACCGGTATAAACCATCTCACTAACAGATCCCAAAGATCCTATATAGTGGAAGGGAAGTGCTTGGGATTGAATTACAGGAGAAAAGTTACAACAGTTGAGTTGTCAAACTACTATAGTGTTGAATTTTTGAGAGATTTCCAGGCAATCCCTGCCCACACGTTGGCTTTCACATCCGGGTTAGAACTCAACCAAGCTTTCTCAGCACGCCGCTGATTCTGTCTCATGTTTTTCGCTCTCTTTGGTGCCAAGCGCTCGTCTCTCGAAATGAATGCGAGGCGAAAACGCTCCGCAACTGACATACCATCGTCAGTTGTATTGTCAGTACTACTCAATCCAGTTTTTTGAAACCTTGTCGAGCTCACAACTGCCCATGCTTTTGGGTCAATGTCCTCAAGAATTAAGCTGTCGAGCACAACTCCAGGCTGCGCTCCACGTGGCACAATCCCATACGTCCTCCAAGAAAATATGGGATTTATGGAAATTCGTGGACACTCGGTTGTTAGGATTTCCCTAGACTTGTTATCAATTCCAGGCTGCACACAAACCACAGCAACTCCAAATGAGACTTTGATCACTCCGACAGTGTAAAGAAATACGATTGGGGAGCTTCATTGAGTTTGTAAACTGAGGGCCACTTTACAATATGGCCAAGGGCCATCACCATCACATTGTGAGGGCCTTTGAAACTCATCCAAAAGCCATACCATGAAACATTGAAATTGAATATCATGCGGTTTCGGGCCTTCAAGTGTACTGGAAAGAAATATGCAACCAGATCTCACCCACATGCTATTTCTTTACCATCCTACTCATGTGGGCCCTTCTATACAATAGATTATAATAAATCAAGGGTTGTGAAACTTCAACATGTCTTGGTCTCCCGGTTTTGTATTAGACCCACAGCTTCTTGGACGTGGGCTTGACACAAAATCCAGTAAATTATGAAACATCATCCATTGCATGCCATGTACGAGTCAATGTAGGTTTGTTCATTCATTCAAACTTCCTTGGTCCCTTCGGCCCTCAAGCTCTAGTGTAAATTGAAGTGGGTTGGCCTCAGCCTTTTCCATCAATGAGAGATTTAGCTTTCACCTTGAAGGTCCAATTATTTTTCAGATGGTTCCTAAATGCAAATTTCAATAGCATATGGAAATAGAGATGTACACAAGTATGATGGGATAGAGTCCTCGATACTTACCCAAACAAGCCACCTCAATGACTGTGCACCTTCACCAACAGGCTTGGTGTCCAAAATCTCCCAACTCTCCTCTGCTTCCTCATTGCGATTTAGCCTTGGTAATATGTAGCTGATTGACCTTGTTGCAATGGCATCACTAAGTCCCGTTCCACTGCAATACCCACAATAAAGAGTCTCTGAAAAGAATTTGTTGATTATTGCAGTATATAAGTGGCACATGTGTAATTATCACTACACTAAAGATCTGATGTAGCGTGGACCACCCTATTCATCATCGACCCACAACAATGAGCATTAGACTAATTATCGTGGACCCGTTATTGAAAAATATGACCTATATGGCCACATCATAAATTCCTTATTCATGTTGTAATAATTGCGTGATTTTTCTAAAAAAATTTCTGATATGTGCCACATTATGCTACTATGATGCACATTTTTACATAAACATGACATATATATTAAGCGACAATCATATTATACAGCACTAGATATAATTTAAACATAAATATTACATTATACACCACCCTTTGCAAAATTCTGTTGGAGGGAGAAAGAGAGCAGAGGCTTATACCCACAACGCAATGTTCTTAGACTTGGGCAATGCTCCACCAAAGCACATACGGCAGCATGAGTGAGCCTGCTACATCGACTGCACAGATAAGGAGTGCCCACAGGTCAGTGAAGGTCTAGAATCTTACATGAATAGGATAAATTGCTGAAGGTTTATTCAAGAACAAGCAGTACTCCAAATTGACAGGCTCTCAAGGTGCGTTTACACACAACCACCGTTTCAGTGGTTGGTGGTTGATGGTTGATGGTTCTACTTCACTTTCTTTGGCTCTAATTTTTTGGAAAGAGGAGGGATGAGGTGCATTGATGACCAGTGACCACCACAACCACAACTACTGTACCTTGCCCAACTGTGATACAAGGAGTAGTTGGGAGTAGTTGCAATGATTGTGATTCACTTTCCTTGGTCCTGTTTTGTTTACAGTTACTATGTGGCATCAAGAGAGAACTTCAAGGCTGAACCATGGAAGAGCATTTGTAGGAGGCAATTACTCCTCAACAAACTTTCCACAAGAATCCATAAATTGTTTGTCTCCATTCCACAGATTGCATCAGTAGGAGGGACAATGAATGAGGTCAAATCCACCCTTCAACCACAACGACACCTTGTGTGTAAACAAAAAGAAACTGTAGTCGTGGCTTGAGAGTGGGCCCAAACCACAACCACAACCACTTGAGTAATTGTGTGTAAACACACCTACAGTAAGCACATCATCTGATGAATAACAGCATAGAGTACATTGGATTGTTAGAGATGCTAAATGCATTTCCTGTGATGAGATTACAGACCGCACCTTATGTCAACATCTAGCAAGCGTGGGCATGCACATGCCACTGCAATCAAGCTCGAGTCCGTTACATCTGATCCGGACACGTCAAGAATCTCCCAAGTGTTGTCCGCCAAAGCAACCAGGAGTTCATCACACAGCAAACCCCTTCTTCGTGCAATTGCCAACAACTTGCCCTACAAGGCCAACACAACCAGCACATTTCAAACCCAATTCTCTGACGACTTGTCTGAAATGCAACCAGATCATGAGGCCCTTTTACACTAGAATTCGAGTTGAGAGCTCAAACTTGCATTTTTTGGGAGTTTGATACTTGAGGTTGACAAACATTCATCCAAAGCTCAAACTATTGAGAGATCCACCAATCTTCAAGTTCCCAATAGCTTGAGCATGTGTAAAGTGGCCAAGCTCAAAGTGAAATATCAAGGGGGGAATGCTACTTAACAAAAAGGCATTCATGACAAGCCAAAGAATCCTTGAAAGCCCATTGGCTTGGGGCCCACAAAATGAGGGCTCGAGCTCTTGACATCCTAAACTACCTCATGGAGATAGACTAAGATATTGACTGAGAGCTTGTCGTAGTTGTTCCAAATGGGATCCATCCAGGCTTAGGCCATCTAAGCATTGTAAGCCCAGCAAAAAGTTCAAGCTCTCAGGTTTATAGCTCTTGTGTGAAGTGGATTTGAGTGAACAAGCATGCATGGGAGGCTCCCACACCAATTAGAAGGCTCCTGTCTTTGAGATCTTAACTCAAGCTCTAGTGTAAAGGGGGCCTGAGGGGCAAGCGTTTTAAAATGTAGGGTTTTAATATATTTCTAAAGCACCAGCTCAAGAGTATCTTTGAAGCTGACAGGCGATTACAGACTGATCACAGCCAGATGCTCCTTTGCTGCCCATAAGAGTCACTTGATAGCATTTGACAGAGTAGAGCAATTCAACAATCTTTCTTTACCTCAGCATGCTATCCTTAAAGAGTTTTTGTTGTCACCTTGTACATTTTTATTTGGGGCCAGGGGGATAGAGAGGACGCATTCCAAGGATCTAAGTACCTTAACGTGGGATGGAAATGCTGGAGCTATGACGTGCATGTCTTCAATTAGGTCCTCCAGATGCTCGCCAAGGACTCCCACACACAAACTCACAAGACTTCTGCACTGTGCGGATGATGGTTTTGAACCCCCAAAGAACAAACCTGGTGTGAGGAAAAAAATTGAGTTAGTTCAGCTTAAGCATCACTGCCCGAAGAGATAAGCCAGAGATTTAATACATGTTCTCTCCATAGAAGAGTGCAAGAATATTTCTCTGGTACTCGTGCACTTACGGATGGTTGATTGAAACCACTTCTCCCTCTTGAACATTGACCTAGGGTATAAGTGACCTCTTCTCAAAGTATGGAGCACCGAGAGAATGTAAATCTACTGAACCATAAAGTTGCAAATCACCTTTCAACCGCTATTTTCGGATTACATTAAAAGAATGCAGAGATGCATGTTCCATCTGCAACCTAAAATTCTGCTCTAGCACTCAATGCGCTTGCAGATGATGTATTGAAAACGCTTCTCCCACTTGAACAATGACCCACGATATGGGTGACCTCAAAGTATGGAGAACCGAGAGAATGTAAATCTATTGAAGCGTGAAGTTGCAAATCTCCTTTATGCCAAAAAAAAAAGTCGAATTACAGTAAGAAAATTGCATAGGTGCCTGTTTCAGCTATTCCAACCACAACCTGAAATATTGCTCTAGCACTCGGTGCACTTGCGGATGATTTATTGAAAACACTTCTCCCTCTTGAACAATGACCTAAGGTAGGATATAAGCAACCTCTACTCAAAACTCGCCTAATTTATGTCACAGGATTAAGATTATACTAATAAAATTGCAGAGATACATGTTCCCGTGAACCTATGTCACAGAGTCTCAAATAAGGCATACAATTGCAGGAAAAAGAAGAGGCCACAAAGGAATTGTGCCATCAACTAACCTGACTGCAGCTTCCGGTTGGACGATTGCGCTGGCATAGAAGAGCGATCGAGAGGTGTAGTGACCTCCTTGCGAGGCAAGTCTGCCGTAACATTATTGTTGCTGGCCATCCTACTCGTGGCAGCAGGGTCCCCATTCAACCCTGAAGAACTCGAAGGAACAAAGATTTCGGCACCCGAACGATCTTCTATGCAGAAAAGGCAGGAACAAGAGGTATCGGTGCCTGATTGTCTCTGTTGACACCTCCCTCCGCCATCCATACCCCGCAACCCCTGTTTTATCCTACAATACCTAATCCAAATTCAGATGAATTTTCACACTTTCCAGTACCTTAAGCTCCAAATCTTCAACAATATCCTTCCTCGCACACTCAATTACCTTCACAAAAGGCCTTCCGCTGAATTAGAAGTAAAAATTTGTGAAATTATAGTGAACTAATTCCTGTGCAAAGAAGTATGATTGGAGGACATTGGTTCTGCGACCAAAATTGCAAGTCTCACATCCAAATTACTGATGCATCGGAGCTAAGGTGACATTTCGAAGCTCCTTCTTGTACAATTTCTCTCTGAGCGAATGAAACCCTTCTGTTTCTCCAGTAATTGGTCTCGGAGCTTAGACTTGGAGGGTTCTCTCGCGAGCAGGAAGGAAGTCAGAGCAATTGCACGGGCGGTGCCCCGGAGCTGGTCGATGGAAATACCAGTGTGCCCAGCCCGGCCCGGCCTGGCCTGACCTCTGCACGAAGGAGCTGTCGCTTGCTGCCCCTGCCCGTTACAAAAGAAAATAAGGCCCCGGATGAGAATCAGTACCGTGGATGAAACCACGACACAGGTTACCGCAGATGGGGAACAACGATGAGAACGCGTAAGGAACGCAGCTGGCTACCTTTCCCCTGTCATAGATGACAATATCCAGATTTCATCTGCGTCACTATTTGTCATCTGGGAGGCTTTTTCTCGCGGGCAGGGGGCAGCAAGGTGCCAGCCCCTTAGACCGGCCCGGCCTCCTCTGGAGGCATATTTTCCGTTTATATGGAGGAAGAGTGGTGCCAAGTCTCACAAAAATACTAGGTACACTAAGGCCCACTTTACACTAAGGTAGACAAGCCTATTACAGGAGGTTTACTGTACCCGGCCGTCAGGGTCGGCAAAAATTAAATAAAAAAATAGAAGTTGAAAAAAATCGGAAATTATTGGAGAAGAGAGTTGAAAAGAAAAGTTATTCATTGAAGAGCATGTCGAATATTACAAAATTGAGCCAACTTCATGTAGTAAAATCCCAAAATATTGCATACCGTAACATCATAACTAGTTCGTGCAAAAAAAAAAAAAATTTAAAACCGGACATTATGAGCCCGAATTTTCTATTGTTTGTAGAGCAAATTGAATTAACCCCTGAAGAGCTTGTGGCCAAAATCATGGCAAACCCAAAGGTTGCAATGGCATTTTAGGATCCAAAAGTAACACATACAAAGGACCACTAATTGAGATTAGGGCATTCAATTAGGTTAAACACACCAAGGCCGCCACAAAAGGGTGAAAAAAATAAGAAATCTTTCATTGTTGTGAACTAGCCTTGTATTAAAGCGCCGAATCTTTTACAAATATTTTTTGAAATTGTTGATTTTTTATTAATTTATTTTTACCATGACGGACCCACTTTCTCCACTTTAATTAATTATTCGGCATGAGATGTTGATGGCCGGGTACGGTAGTCTCTTTTGATATGCAATAAATTCGAGAACAAATCTAGTAGATTTGCAAAGCCTGTACGAATCAAATTTCATAATATATTGAGATTAAGATGACTGAACTTTAATTTGTGACGAATTTATAAAATTTAAATATGCAATCTTCGTAAGTGGATATATGAGTGTGAGAAAAGTACTTAGTGTTGAGTGGGTGTTGAGAATTAGATTTTTTGGATATCCCAATCAATGACCCACTATATTAATCCTTATGATAATACTAGAAGGTTCGATTTAGGAGAATATTGAACCATTTTGCACCCAAAAATAGGTCATGTCTACTTTGTGGGCAAGGGCCATGACACATGAAATTGTGAGGGCCCTCAAAACTTATCCGAAGGCCATACCATAGAAGATTAAAATTGAATTTTGTGTGGTCACATGCCTTCAAGTGAAGTGTAAAGACATACCGACCAAGCGAGTCTTAACCAAATGTTATTTTATACCATCTTATTCATGTGGATCCTTCTACACAATGAGTTATAATAAATCAAGGGTTGTGAGATCTTGAGATTTCTTGGTCTCCTAGTTTAAATCCATGGTCTCTTAACATAAAATATGGTAGATCATGAAACTTTATTCATTTCATGCCATGTAAGATCCATGTAGGGTTTTCATCCATTCAAGCTTTTCTAGCCCCGTAGTCCCTCAAGCTCTACACTGTTTTTTGCATTTAGTGTTAGCAACAGTAATTACGAACCACAACACTAAATGCCAACCTATACACTAATTGTGAACTAATGTAAATTTGGCCATGTTCAGATTTTTACATCTCCACAATTAGTGTTATAATATTTTTTATGTTTTGTGTTTTAGGGTAACGCAGAGTTTTAGGTAACGCAACCAAGGTAGAGAAGGTGGCGGCGCAAGGAACACTATTTGTCAAGTGGTTGGTAGATAGTGTTGCAGGTAAATGAATAGTAACAACATTAAATGTAACACAACACTAAATGCAAAAAACAGTGTAGTAAGTGACCCTTAACATATGATATGGTCCCAATTTAGTGTGACATTGAATTTGGTGTGCCATATTAATTAGAGTGGCCTATGTGACTTGTCAAGTAACACCAAGTATCATGTGACTCTCTAGTTGCCACCCAATGATTTTTCTATACAATAAATGTGGGTCAATGATATTGTGGGTCAAAATAAATCAGATGTATAGTATAGTCATTGTAAAGTAATCACCCATATGGTGACTTTGGGAGCAGCAAATGATTTGGTTCACTTGTTAGAATAGTGTTAAGAGGGGGGGGGCAATTGTTTGCGCTACTCATGTAGATCATGCAAGAATAGAATAAATTGTATCTTGAATAAACTCTGATGGCCATGTCTAAAACCTCATGACACTCAGAATGTGGGACCACAAGTGGCATGGTGTGACCATTTGTTAAGGTGTACTACAAGATGGATAAGGTACACATACCTAAAGCGATACACCCAGACACTTTGAGGAGTTTAGAGGACTTACCAATGGACGAAGAGAATTTTAAAAAAAAAATTAAGGTAGATTAGCAAATGTGTGAAGTTGATCTAATTAGATCCAAGATTTCGGAGTCTGTAGGCCTGGGTGCACCTACCTCACAACATGATAACACCAGAGCTGCACTTATTCACGCTGAGTTAGTGTTCGACCCCATAAACTTAGCCAGATACTTGCCAGAAGTCAGTCAGTGACCATGACTGTGTAAAGAATGAAAGCCATGTGAGAAAAGGTATTGAAAGGATGATAAGGTTGAATGAATGAATGCTATAATTACATAATGTACTGTTGCACCAACACCTCTTAAAATGCAAGAGCTATGCATCAATGGCTGTTGCCTGTGTTGGATAATGGCCCCAATTTGTCCATCACAATGCCTATCTGTGCCTTTCTAACATGCACGAATTGTTTCTACCATCATTTCCCTCCAAAATTGATTATTAGCTCAGCTCCTCAACACAAAGCCTCCGGAAAAAAAATGCTATGACCATGCCTCCACTACATACCGACCATGCCGCTCAAGGTCTTTCAGATACCTGGATGCTGTCTCCTTGGGCCAGCCACTCTCTTTGGCAATAACATCCTCAAATGCCGACATAACATCTGCCGGCATCTTATTGGCGGATCCAGCAACATAGATAGCAGCTCCAGCCTGGATCATCTCCCACACCTTACTTCCCTGCGGACATCAATCCAACCACTTAAGCAAACCCTTGAAAATGCAATACCTTCTATCCGCACACTTCTAATAGATCTCAAACTCTTAATCATGAGATTGATTATGGTATATAGTGTGGGCAGATGTATAGTGTGACTTGCAGTGGGCAACCCTACAGTATACACCAGTACACATAAAAATAGTATGTAACCCTAGCTACACTTGTCATGCCCTCTCGATATACCCACCTCCTTCCCCTAGGTTGGATCCTTACAAAGTCGCACTATTTTCAATCCAATAGAAATACTATAATCTTTAACATGGACCTTTGATGTTAAATGTTGTAGATTGATACATAATGTGCACCCATAGTCTTATCCTCAATGTGTGGAATTGAGTGTGGCCCACAGTATTTACCATAATCAGTATAGCATTACTCATTGAACAATTCTCAGTGTTAAAGAAGCACGATCACTCTCCATGAGTAGAAGATTGCATGAGTAAATTTTGACAAAAAGGAGATGACAATCTTCAAGGTCCACAACCATGTCTTGGCATTAACTGCTGTCAAGGATTCAGGTTTTCACTCCCATGGACTACACTAAATACCAGTACAGTAAAGACCAGGCAGACAGAAAACAGAACATACATTGCAATGAAGTGAAAGACAAGGTTTTTCTCCCAAAACCTTCATGAGTACTGATCTTGTACTACTTTGTAGAACATTACAAGCCTTTATGCAGGAACTGAGATATCTGAAAGTCCAATCACAGGAAGGAGATGAATTTACCTGCTCACGAATTTTGTGCTGGACATACACTTTCTCTTGTTGATCTCTTGAGAATGCAACAATGAAGCCACCCAAATCACCTGACAAAACACCTGTATCTTTCGACCATGCACTCCAATCCTCCTCAAAGAGGAAATCTTTCGCCTGATTCCTACAACCAAAGAAAAATAAAACAGGGGCTACTTCCTCTCCAGTTTTAGCCATCACCTCTCGTTCTTCTATAAAGGCTCGGAATGGAGCACAGCCTGTGCCTGGACCAACAAGAATCAATGGTATTGCAGGGCTAGGTAGTGTGATAGCACCCTTCGTAAACCATATTGGTACAAACACTTTCCCTTTCTTCGGGTTGAGTGAGGCCAACCATGAAGAGCATAGACCAATTCTTTTTCTTTTGAATGTAGTGACCCAATCGACCACAGCCACAGCAATGTGCGCCTCATTTGGATGTGCCAGTTGAGATGATGCAATGGAGTACGAGCGAGGTTGCAGACGAGGTACTGTTTGTAATAGCCATTCAAAAGGTAGCTGCAGAGGCAAAGATAACCCAAGTTTCAGTGACCTCGAAGCAGCTGGCGAGTGACTTCTTGCTCAATTGCTTAAAAATGTGATTCTAAACTAACTTGCTGCATGCACACTGCTAGAAGACTGAAGACTAAATTGAATTGAAGTAAAATTTGTTTTATTTTTCAATCAATTAATTAAAGTATATCTTAGGGGCGCTCTAGATGGGGGTCCAAGGGGGAGGGTCCGACAAAATGGAGTAATCTTATATGGCCGAGAGGTGTAAATTGGACTGAAGGCCTTTAGATGAGGGTCCAAGACCAAGAAGAAGCAAAGTCAGGTGTCTCCTACATGGCATCATTTTCGAGGAAAATACTAATGGTTTGAACCAAGATATGAATCTTAAGGAGAGCTCATGTTTTGAAGGTCCTAGGGAGGGTCCGGTTCAAGGGTTCAATTTGCCTAAAATTGCTTCAAATTGGTCCCTATGTTCTTGAACCGTGGACCCCCATCTAAAGCACCCCTTGTTGTCACACCAGAATTGTCCTACTTGCTGGATATATCTACAAATGAACACCATGACATTACCTGCACAGAGGGAAAATCTTCGAGTATCTCAAGGACTGTCCGCCTTTCCCGCTGGTTATAGCGATACAGGTCATCACGACCTTCAGGAGTTGCAAAATACTGAAGTCTTTCCCTCTCATGTTGAGCTTTGGCAAAATGACTCATTACTTCAAAAAGGTACCGCCGAGGTGAGGCTGAATCCACATCCATCAATGCTTCCACAAGTGTCCTGATGGGAACAGCTGTCTTTTTAGAGACATCCCCCTTCTGCTCTCCCCTTGAGGTGGAGCAAACATCTGAATCTGAGGCCTCCACTGTAACAAATGTATCTCCATCAAGACCACACCGTTTCAGAAACCTGTTGATGGAAACCAGATTTTGGGTTGGAAGCAGAGTCAAAACATCTCCAGGAACATATTGTGCATCCTGCACCCCCATCCAATTGTCATCACCACATCAATGGTAAGCAAAAGGTAAACTGCCAGCTCTGTTTATAGGCTAGGCAGTTGATGCAAGGGGGCAATAACATCAAAACCAGATTAACCACTTAACCCTTAAAGGTCTGAGGGAATCAATGTATGACTATATACAGTATTTCTACAAGTCTTCGCCAAGTCTTCAAATCGTTCTTTTATGTTTATGAGTTTGAAACTTTATTTTGAGTATTACCTTCTAACACAATTAGCTTAAAGAAACGTATGTAGCTCAAATACACGATTCTGTGCATAAAGAGGCCCAGATAGCGCCTCTCCAATGCTTTGGGATTAAGATCTTTAGTTACAACACGACTCTAATTCCAGCTCACTTACAACAAAGGGAAAATCCACAAGTAGGTAAAAAATTGTACCGAGTTTCCTAGATCAAGCTTGATATAGCGCACATCTTGTGCATGATCCTCACTAGTGATCCGACTGTTCTCCAACACCTGAGCAAAGATAGGCTTGCTGGGAGGGCCATACCCAGAGCTGTTACTGTCATGCTCTGCTGCAGCTGCAAAAGGGTTCCCTGCGGCGTCCACCATAGCCCGTGCTCTGCCATGTTCAACCCATCTGTCCAAACCCTTATTTAGTAATATGTACACAGCGCACACCAAAGAAAATCATATACAAAGACAATCTCTTATTACTAGATGTCAAAAGTATGCCTGCAAGTTACCAAGCTCATTCGACAATCTATATTGATGATCAAGACACATATTCACACTATAAATGCTCACCTCTCTACAATGTCCATCTTCAGACTTTCGAGTACTGCAGATTGCTCCGACTCTGGTGCTTGTGGGTGATGGAAGACGACTCGGTACTTAGGGGGGTCTAAGACACTAATACCTGCACACGGAAGAGCACGTTACAAAGGGTGAGAATCCATTAACGACAATAAGAGGAAGTGCTACACAATGATTGTGCAATTCCCCCTTCCTCAAGGACACGTGGAAAAGAACTCAAAACCAGTGCACGCATATTACAAGAGTCCCAGTCAGTTACAAAAAGCAGATGTGCTTGATTTTGGGCATCTGCACAACTAACCTGCTTCGTCAGGATTTGGGTCTTCGAGGCCAGCAAGAAGTGGGACGTGCTGGCGTACTGCAACCCACAGAGATGCCAACCAAGGGTCCAATCCTGCTTCAAAGCCGGAAGGGTGCTGATCATCTCCCAAGCCTTTTGGAAGCAAAGCTTTCCCTCCCAAGTCCGACAACCTCCTGTCAAGCTTCTTGCCAGTCACGTTGTACTTCTGGTACCCAGAGTCTCCCAAGCCGAACACAGCAAACCGAGTTGAAACTAACCACCGAGGCCCGAGGCTTTTGCGCAACAAGAATTTCCAGAAAGCCCTCATAGAGTCGGGAGGATCACCTTGTCCTGTTGTGGACACCACAAAAATGACATACTGCTCGGTTGGGAGGTTGTTGGGAGGGTATGAGTGCATGGAAGCCACCAGAGGTTGCAAATGATGGCGAGCAGCCTCTCGACCTACTCGTTCTGCCACATCTTGTGCGTTCCCAGTCTGAGTGGCATAGAGGATCAGAATCTTCTGCTTGTCCGCCATCTTTTGCACAGAAGTGCAAAAGAATTCTTCAGGGTCTTGGCTGCAGGGACCAAACAAAATCACCATCCAGCTATCCGTCAGACACGTAAGCAGAATTCTTACCAAAACCACTTACCAAAATAGGACATTCCTACACTATAAACAAGCGTCCTCACCACAACATAGGATCCTCGCACAGAACGACTAGGGTCTGTATATCCAGGAGAAACTGCATTCATCCAGAAATTCTCAACTCCGAAGATGAGTGACTAAAAGATATTGTTTCTTCTCTCCGTCTGCAGAAGGGTGAAATTTGTGTTTTGTTCCTGATAAACTGAGGGTAACTATGTGAAATGGCAACATAGAAATTTCTAGGCCATACACATCACATCACACCACAACAAAAACCCTCAACCTCGCACGGAAAATCTAGGGTCTCCAAATCCAGGAGATACTGCATTCATACAGAAATTTTCAACTCCGAAGATGAGTGACCAAAAAGATACTGTTTCTTCTCTCCTTCTGCAAACGTGTGGGAATGTGTGTGTGTATTCCTGACGGACTCAAGGTAACTATATGACATGGTAACATGGAAATTTGTCAGCCATACACATTAAACCACACCACACCAAAAACACTAAACCTCGCATGGAATGTGTGTGGCATGTGTGTGTTCCTGATGCATTGAAAGTAACTATGTGACATGGTAACATATAAATTTGTAAGCCATAGACACCACACCACATCACACCATAAACCCTCAACCTCGCATACCACTTCACAGCACTTGCACCAAAAATTCAAGCAAACCCTGGAGCCCTACTCACCCGTCTCATCCAAGTTCCGCCGTAACCAATTCGCCAAAGCTCTCAAACCCAACGCTCGTCTTTTTCTCCCCGACAAGAATAAACAACATACATAGGATCACGTTGAATAAGTATTTCCTCCAGACTCCCAGAACTTCGGATCAACGCTCCCAATTAAGACCGTGCTCCAACAACGTGGCCTCCCTGAAAGACAAGAAATTCGGTGACAAAAACACAAAGAAAAGTGGCTATGTAAGTGCCTCTAAATAGGAGTTTTGGACGAGGATGAGAATGATGATGATGATGATGATGGGGGTTATTTGAACGATAGTTGAAGCCCTAACTACCTACCCAACTAATTGTTCCGGCAACTGACTCCCCCCGGACCTTTTCCTTTACAAATTCCGGGATATTGAAAGTGGGAGGTGGGTTGAAAAGATGGTGCAAGAATTGGGTGTGTGGATATGGAGGGAATGGAATGAGGATGATGTAGGATGAATTCCGAGAAGCTGGGGTTTGCGTGGCAAGAGGGCGGCCGACACAAGCCGGCGAAGGCGAGGTGCACGCCGCCCACGCTTGCCTCACGCGCCTCTTGTAATGTAAGTAGATCAAGTGTTTCCGTCTTCCTTCCCTTTCTCTCTCTACTCTTCTCTAGAGAGAGGGAGGAGGTTCCCTCTCTCTTGTGGTGGTGCACTCTAAACTCCGTAATATCGCGCTTGTGGTAACCAAAGTGCACGAGATATAGTTATGGAGTTTTGTAGTGTTAACATGGATGCACGATAAAAATAGAATTGGTGTAGCATGTGACATTATGGAAATAACACAAAATCAACATTGCAATAATTGCAATGATGACAATGTGATGCGTGTGAGAATCTGGTTTGAATTTTTTGGTGGCTTATTTTAATGTCAAAACCCATGATATATGGGAGGGAAACATGACAACAAGGAGTGAGATTTAAATTGAGAACGTCCGTTCCCTAGGGTTTCGGGATATAAGAGAAGGAGTGACATTTAGGGGGTTGATATTACGGAGTTTGGAGTGTATTTTGCAAATCGATAGTTGTGCCTAGGTACGCAACTCTCATATTATACGCAGGGGGCATCGGCATTAAAACGGCTTAGAGGACAGCTTTTGTAAAAATTATATCAAATTATACAAAAATAAAAGGACCAAAAAGTTGGGTGAAGACCAAATTAAATGAAGTGAGATGTAGAAAAAGTTGGGTTGCATTTTTGTTTAAAAAACTCCACAACGCATATAAAGAATTGAAACACTTAATTTTTTTAACCTTGTAGAGTGTCTAATTTTAAAAGATCCACACGAGTAGTTGCCTCCAATTAAAATTACAAGTCATTGGCAATGTTTTAATTATAATAATAAAAAATAGAATTTTATTAAAAAGCCCAAAAATTTGGGTGGTTTGGCCTATGGTATTTGTATCAAAAAAACTCATATAATTAGGTTTTTAATGCAATTATATGCTTCAAGAATATTTGTTTCCTATATATAATTACATTTTTGGATTCCTTGTTAGAAGGGCTATAAGAGTTTCCTACATTAAAACAAATTATATCACTTGAGATTTGACTAAAATGCATTATAAGTTATTATAATCATGACCATATAATACGGGAGTTGCCTACCCGGGTAGTTTTGTTGACATGTGGCACTTTCACGTCCAATATGGATTAATTCCTCATGGACTGGACATGGATCGGATCGTGATTTCAATTCTTTTCAAGGGTTTTAAGTGTAGAGAATTTAGTCAACTATTGAGGGAGGTTCCCTCTCTCTTTGGGTGGTATTTTGCATATCGATTGTTGTGTGACATGTGGCACTTTCATGTCAAAGATGGATTAATACCTTAGGTCCTCGACATTGGTCAAATTGTGGTGTCGAATATTTTGAAAGATTGTTTTTATAGAGGATTCAATGTAGAGAGTTCATTTACTTTTGAGCTACCTTCTCCCTCTTTACTCTTGAGGGCAGTTTTAGGTACTCTATAAGATGGCATTTTTGCATGTTTTAATAAGTAATTGCATGATAGATGTGTGACATGTTGCATCATGGATAACCGTGATCCGTATAAGCAGAATGGGCTCACATTCACGTCGGTGCAAGAACATCAACATCCTTTTCTTTTCTTTTCTTTTTATTATTGTTTTTTATGTGACATGTGGCATTTTCATGTCAAAGATGGCTCGACCCCCTAAGGGACTATGACAAAGGTCAAATAGTGATTTCAAAAAAAAGCATTTGTAAAGAATTTAGTATACTTGCTCTTGAGCTACCTTCTCTTAGTCAATACTTTAGGAAGGCCACGTGAAGGCCCCCTCACCCTTTGGTGACATTCGCATGTTTCAATCAATAGTTGTGTGATAGTTGTGTGACATGTGGCACTCCAATGTCAAAGATGGATTAAACCTTAGGGACTTGGACACATGTCACATTGAGTGGTTTATGGCTTCTAAGGGGTTTTCCCATAAAGATTCTCTTATCTATTTTCTACATAACGTTTGCTTCCCATAGCATTTAAAACGTTTTGTACAAGACTTGTGGTCTCATTCATCATGTTTATCATGCCACCTAACATTTGTATAAACGCAATCTCCCTCGTGATGTTTTTGTTCATGTGTTTTGTGCTCTCTCTCTCTCTCTCTCTACTATCATAATGAAATTCATAGTACCAAGTTAAAGGGCATAATGGCTTACAAGTGGCAGGTGTCAATTTTGGAGGTGGTGGTGTAGCCACTCCAATTTACAAGAATACCACTACTATGGTAAAGAATTTATGGTAATATGTCAAGGCCACTTACATGCAAGAAGGCCGTGTTGCCATTTTGAGCTATCATTAGCTTTTTTATTTTTGCTCTATGCATGTGAAGGGAAACAAGAGAAAGGACACTATACTACAAGCTTGGACTCCAATAGCATAACATCATGGCTAACCATGTTTAGAAATGAGACATGAGATTTTCTTTTTCCCTTAGAAATGTTTGTGCTAACTGTGTCTTGATGTTTGTGACATCCATAACAAGACTAATCGAGTTGTAGACACATGTTGTACTTCTTCTAACCTTGTTTTTGTGTGATGTTAGGGGCATGGGCACAAGTGAGGTTGCTCCCTCAAGACAATAGGTGGGGGGAAATTTCCTTACTAAGACATGATTTGATGTAGTTCAATAGTTCACTACCTCATTTGATATTGAAACTATATTGATATGATACTTTGGTTACATTTGACTACATGATAGATTTGTAACAACACTTGTCAAATGCTATATTGTGATAGAAATGATTGATTCGGCCTATATGTATTATGCACGATAATAACGGATATGTATATACATATTTGTGGTAAAAAGAACTTTATGGCATGTTGCTACATGTACAACGTCATGATTGATAAGAATGACAAGTGATGCTATAAGATGAAACAAGTTGTGCAAATCAAAGAGGTGCCATGAAAATGGGGGATCTCTCTCTCCCTATAAAAAATTTTAAAATTTTAAATATAGATAGATAGATAGATATACACTCTTGAAGAAGGTTCCACTCTCCTTGGTGGCATTTGGCATGTTTCAATCAATATATGCAAATTCATTTTGTGACATGTGGCGCTTTCGAGTCAAAGATGGATTAACCCTTGAGCTATTGGGACAAGGGTCAAATTGTGGTTTAACCCTTTCTTGCCCCGGGGTCCATTACATGGGATCCTTAAATTTCAAACCACCTCTGTTGTTACACAAAGTTCAAGCCTTTTAAATAAACATTTTTTTTGATCGGGCTTTGCTTGTGTTACATAAGTTCAGCGCACATTCTATGGTCCAAGAAAATATAAAATCCATGGAAATCTCATAAAATCCAATGGTGTCAACGTTCAATAACCCATGTAGGGGCAGCTTCGAAAATACTAGTTTTTTCTATAATTGGATGACGGGTTGACTATGAAACCTCAAAAAAATTCTATACGCATATTCCCCATTCAAAATAGAATACTCTCCCATTTTTAAAATATTGGTTTGGATTATTTATGGCAAAGTTATGGTTGGTCAAAGTCCATTGACCGTTTCCTAGTCATCCTCATGTGGAAAACTCCCATCCCCTTGGGTGGTGTGAAAATAATTTCGGGTTTGCCCGTTTATCTGCCCGGATTCTTTCGGGCAAAGCCAATAATTCCCTACCCGCCCCGCTAATAATTCATCTTTCTACCTACAATACCTACTAAATATCATCTCATGTGCAAGAATCTCCGAATTGCTTTACATATTACATCCCGTATATATGATATTGTGCATAATTTCTTTTATTTCATGTACAAATAGATATATATCAAAAAATTGCTAGTGAGAGGAATTGACCCTCTTCAACCCCCCTACAAGCACTAGTTCTTACCTACCTGCCACCCTTATGTAGTTAACATTTAAATATAATTTGTGACTATTTTGCATGCCATGTTACAAAACATTGACCTAGGCAAAGTCCTTGGTCGTCACATGTAGGGCAATAATATTGTTGTTTTTTACCGCATGTTCCACACTTTCTTCTTTTCCTTTCTTTATGGCCACTCCACATCATGCTACAATGAAGCATGTGTGCATTTCTAACTCCACTCTTTGTCGTGCATGTAGATGCATGTTGTTTAGCAAACAACATTAGTTTCTTTGCTATTGCATAATTGAATTCCCTACGGGATAAATATATTTTTTCACCCTTCTCTTGCATATTACTCCTATACATGACCCGTGAGTTTACCAATGACGTGTCAAGAGTGTGCATAAATAAGCGATGCCACCACTTGTGATCTTTGTTTTGAACCGTGTGGTAGCCTCGAAGTTGATCCGCCACATCCACACCTCTCATGTGAGCTTGGTAATGAACTAGAATTGGGGAAGAAGGAATGGACTTCTCCATAGTCGTATGCCACCTTTTCACAAACACAACATCATTCATGTCAATAGGTGAGAACGCCGTGCTCAACAAACTAACTGGCTTATTGTCATACCAAGTTACTGATGCTAGTAAATTAGATGCGTGCATTCTCCAATGTATGTCTCCCCTCTCCGGACCCTCTTTAGCCAAAGTCAATGCTTGTGGCCATCCCTTTCTATTGGTCTTGGTAGTACCCGTTGCACCTATCCCTTTCAGCATCAAATCCCAAAACAATTTGGGTGAGGTAAAAAAATTGTCACATGTTACAATATGGCCTTTATCTTCCAACCCTTCTAGAAAACGCATTACGACTTTGTAGCCAACTAGCGCTTCATCCTTTGCATTCAATGACTCTTCTTTTCCACAATAAACCTCTAACTTTTGTACAAACTTAGATTTGGCATTGGCCAATGCCCAACACTTGAGCCCATACCATAGCTCTCTAGCAGCTTGGGCACCTTTCTGCCAAATAATTAATTAAAGTGCAAAAGTAAGTTAGGCAGCCCAAAAAAGAATATTCTAAAATTGGGCAGATTCAAAAAGCAATTTAAAGTACGTTAAACATTCATGGATGGTTTTCTATAATTCATGGATGGTTTCCTAATTTCATCTATGGCGGCTACAATTAACCTAAACACTTTCCTTAACCAACATTCCTTACCCTAAAGTTTGTCTTTTACTTGTATGTCAAGGTTTGGCTTGGCAACAAATTTTGCTTTGATTTGATGCTAGTTTGTTGGATTATGGTGAAAGTCACTTGCATTATTATGATTTTAGGCACTCTTTGAATGTTATTTCTTTTTTTGGACACTCAACGAAATTAATTTCCCAAAAATTTAGGCACCTTTAAAATCAGTTATTTTTTGCCCAAGCTGCTAGAGAACTACGGTACCGACAAGGCTTATTTTTCAAGTATTGTCTTATCGGAGACCTCTTCCCCATATACCTAACCATCATCTCATTGAGAGTTAGGTTTTGCTCCAGATGCCAATATTATGCGTATAAAGAGTTATGCTCATTCACTAACCATTCTATCTTGGCTATCGGAATATACCCAGGTTGGGTTTTGTCAGTCACAACCGAGTCATTATCAACCAAATGCAAGCACCTAACTATTGCTTCATATCGTTTTCTTGTCATTGCCCTAGTAATTTCCGGTGTTCTCCATAGTAAATTTTTGGACCAATGCAAACGGTATGAGGATAGTTTCTTCAATCCCATCATGATACAAACTCCCAAAAACATTCTCATCTCGTCCACACATATAGGTGTCCATTTCCTAATTATTGGACACGTGGATGCATATATGTTAGTGTACTTACACAACCGTGCCAATATGTCATGGGTCCAAAAGTTTTGAAAATAGCGATATGGTTGGATAAACCTCTTCATGTTGTCAACTAAACATGTTGCACCCCCTTTCCATTCAAATCCGGCTAGTTGGCTCAAAGGAGAGTTCCACATGCCACCCGCAAACCTATCATCTTCTTTCATAGCACACAACATGTCAAGGTTATCATATCCTAACCCAATCTCATTTCTTGGTGACCCTTTTTCAATGAACCATTTCCGAGATGTAGGGGTAAGTTTCTCCCTTTCCAAACGATCCTCTTCAGATACATTTGTACTTGGCACATATGACATATATGTAGAACTATAGCAGTCTGAAAATGAAGATGTACTAACATTTATGTGTTCATTCAATTTGTACATTTGTTCATTTACGTGGTCAAAAATGCTAGGGTCTCCATCCTTTACCCATTCAACCTCAACTTCTGCAACAGAATGCCTACCCCCCCTACCAAATAATTGAATGATCAACATGTGCATTTCATCCTTTGCATTCCAAAACTTGGACACCACAACACCATACACATGGACCAACTTGCACATAGGGGAGTGTTTGAGGTAGAAATTCACCTCAGTTGAGAATCCTTCAATGCAACCTTCTTCTTTGTGATTAGTCCAACCCAGGCTCTGAGCTGCAAAGATCCTCCAAGTGGCCCAAAGCGTTCTCGCAGTGAGTACTTCCGGAATGTGAAATCCTGGCAGCCTAGACGCCGCAAGAAGGAGCTTCGATGGCTACATATGCTCTATCAGGTCTCGAACCCGAAGCAGGTTGCCTCCTTGACTAAATGTAACCCAATCCACAATCGAAACAACAACCTGCCATAGGTGTGCATGCAATTCCTCCGGTCTAGGTGGAGGTGTGATCAAGGTGGCCGTTGTAACTATCGCCATGACCCACTAAAACGGGCTCCTACAAAGAGAAACTAAAGTGGGCACCAACGGGAACCTAAACTTTGGCTAATGGGCAGTCTTGACATGTAGAGACAGGTAGAAGAGCCTACGAAGGTTTCGAGAACTCAAACGAAGAGCTTGGAGGGTCCCTGGCCTTGCAAAATTCCATCTTTCTCATCTAGGCGTGGATCTTCAATCAGACACCACGGTTGGATTGTAGTGGGCATCCCCGAGGTCCATGCAATTTTTTTTGGCAAAGAGCCATTGCCTCAGGAAAAAAGGTGGGACCTCATTTTTGCAAAGAGCCCTTGGGGTCCTTGGGGGCAATAAAGGGTTAACTTATCTTCTAAGGGTCTCTTATGTGTGAATAATTTGTTATTTAACATATGCTTCTCTCCCATAATGTATGAAGCATTTTTCATAACATTGTTGATCTCACTCATCACGTCAATCATACCACTTAACACTTTTGCAAACGCAATCTCACAGTGTGATGTTTATGTACAAGTGTTTTTTTCATCCTTCTCTCTTTTTATTAATCTTCAACTCCCTTCTCTCTCTACTTTTTTGGAGGGTGATTCTATGATCGGGGAGAACCGGCAGTTAGTTACAGATGAACCGGTTGAGTTTGAGATATAACCGGTTGAAGTTCAAGACTACAGGAAATTACCGATCATTTTAGAGGAGTTTATAGAATATACCCCAATTTAATTAGGAAAACCGGAGGATGTCAACATGTAACCGGTTGGACTTGCAAACAGGCTGGGGCGAACCAACCCATATATCCGTACCTTACCAGGGAGGGCGAACGGCTGGGGATTCGTGGCACTCACTTAAAATCAACCATCCTACATATTGTGGATGAAGTGGCTCCAATACAAAAAGACCCCCTGTGAGGTTGAGGGCCGATTCATTCGAATGTGACATCACTAGACATCCGGTAAGGTACCAATGCATGGGTCGGTTCGCCCTAGCCCTTGCAAACACTAAGGTAGAAATACCATAAACCGTTAAGATAAGGCGATTCGCATCGAAGATCTGGTCTGACAATCATGAGATAATTTTCCAAGATAGACGAGAAGGATTCATGAAGAATGCAAGTTGTTTCGTATTTTTCTGCCTTGTACAAAAAGTTCCACAATTTTTCAAAGTGGAAAGTTTGTCCAACCCACTTCCGGTTCACTAGGCTCTCCGCATTGCGATACAGATTATCACCTAAACCCGTTAATCATGAGTACGTTAGATCTTGCCTCCCATTGGCTACACTGCATTGAAGTTGCCGCGCCATTTAAGACATGGCACTTACCATTATGAGGCGGTCTAGTACACCGCTATTGGGTGGTTAACGCTTTATGGTATTTCTACCTTAGGATCTCAACCGGTTATGCCCAAAAACATCCCCGATCACTGGGGTGATTCAACCTCTCGTCAATGACATTTTGCTCCTTTCAATTAATAGGTGCATGCCATAGTAGGGGTCTAGGTAGGTATTGAGTCATCACATCTTATATCATACTATTAATGGGGATGGGCGAGGCAAGGTTGAGGCAAGTTGACAAGGCTGGGCAAGGTCGCGAACCATTGGTGCTAAGGTTGAGGTCACATGGGAAAGTTATTAAATGGTCATTTTGGATAACTTAACTTGATAAAACCATTGTGAACCATTAGGGTTGAGGTTGAGGTTGTTTGGGAAAGGTGTTCCACTTAACTTGATAATTATAAATTTAGGGTTTTCATGTTTTGATGTAATAATTCTCAACGGTCATCTTCGATAACTTAACTAGATGATTGTGACTTTAGGGTTTCGATGTTTAATGTTTCAAAGTCATAAACAAAACCAAGAGGTTTATAAAGGAAAGTGACACATGCTCCTTTGGTAAGATGAATCCACAAAAGTGCAAACTCAATTTTATGATTTAACAAACCAATTTAGCAATAGGTTCTACCAATTTCATTGGTAATATGAACCAAGTTCATTATATAGACAACCAATTTCAGTACATGTTGTGAACAATTTCATGATTTGGTACCCATATTCACAACTTCACAAAATCAATTTCATGAAATGTATAACTTTATTTCACAAAGAACATTACATCATGTATATGATTCTCCTAAACAAATTGCTCCCTATGCCACACAACTAGACACTACACTCCAAACACGTTATGCACTTTGCTCACGCTACCAACACTCTTCCCATAATCAAACCCACAACCACACTACAATCTCAAATCCACGAGATTATGCATTCCAACTATATTGGGTATGAGTTGCTTGCTTTGATGTACAATAATCAAAGACCAAAGACAAAATGGCATTGCTTGCTTCTAGCTTTGAGGTAGTGTAATGAAAACCAAAGAAAATTTGACATCAAGGCTAGAGGCTTCCAAGTAAACACAAAACAATGAGAAGGCAAAGAATGCGAAAATGAGGTGGCGAGAAGTTGAGAAATACAAAACCATAAAGTGTGATTCTTTTAATGAACTTGTTTTGAAAGATTCACAAAGTTGCTAGAGATAAATGTCCACTATCATGAAATTGAGGTGTGCCACATGTCAAGTCGGTTCAGAAGAATCATTAACAAATTTAGAAGGTTCATGAAATTGGTAGAACATGGTGATAACATTGGTTGGAAGGTTCGTGAACTAGCTTCAAACCTTCATGAAATTGAGTTTGCACTTTTGTGAAGTCATCTTACCAAAGAAGTATGGTTTCAACAAGCGAGATGGCCATGGCCATAATATGAAAAGGGAGGCAATCATCATCGAACTATTCTACCATCCCATTGTGTTAAGAACTTAACATCAAGTGTGATGCCACATATCCAATTAACAAAGACCATGTATGTATGTATGGTAGCACCAAGGACACTATATTGGCACTTGTTTGTGCTATCCGTTTGAGTTATGTTGGGCCACCTTTTGCATGGGATAAAGTGCTTCTTGAATTACATGTGATGACATTGACTCCACCTTGACTCCCCCTTGACTACAAGATACAACCTCAAGATTGTGATAATGTGGGACCGCAAGTGACATGCTGCACTTTGCTTTTGACAACTACATAGTCACCATTAAATTGAAAGTTGGCAACGCCATGACCCTATTTGTGTTAGAGGTTCTATTCACTTGCTTCTCCCTTGCTCGTCACTTGTCACCTTCACGATGTGCCACACAATGGACTTGTTGTGTGTGCACATAGGTCATGATATGTACGATGCCTCCATTTGATGTAGCATATTCTCTCTCTCTCACACACACACACACACACACACGTGTCCATATACTAACTGGAGCAGTGTGATTGGTCAGTGAGATTTAATTTCTTAAGGGGCTATTTTTTTACTAGATTCCTTTTGTGAAAGGACAAAGTGGTCCCCGTCATGTCCCAATGACATAGGATACGGAATGATATGCATCTCTCATTTTGCAAACAACAAAATACTTGAATCATGTGGTCCGAAACACATCTTGAAACTTGTGTTGGATATTTCCTCCAAGATTTGTTTGGGGGACCATATCCAAGTTCAATGTGACAACTCTTTTCGGCTTGGCATCATGTCTTCTTTATTTAGAAATATAACTACACAAGATTTTGAATAATGTTATGATCTATCATGCTCAAACTCTGCAATAACTAAGACGACCTCGACAATGACATACCCTACGACTTCCTCTCAAGACAACAACCAAACAAACTACATGCTTATAGCAAGAGCCGCATAACATGCCCAAAGAACACAATTAATTGCACATATTACAACAATAAAAATGGAAACTATGATGATGTTAAGGGTGCAATAAAAACCAAGGATGAGTTGAGAATACGAATCGAAACATCCCAAATAGGCAACAATTGTGTGAGGAAAAGTAGCTTTATATTGATAAGTTTGCCATGGCAGTGGTGTACATATGCTGCAAGTTTACAACACAAGGAACCCTATAGACAACAACCTTTATTACCAAAATTGACTTAACTAAAGACTGCCAAGAAAAATCTTGGCTTCGCACCTAAGTACTTGATTCAAGTCGAGCAATGTCCGAGGACTCCTCTCCTGGCCTATCACTCTCCGCCTTATCTTCTCTAGTGGAAGAGCCTTCTAAAAAGTCACCGCAAAGGTAAATCCAAACCATTAAAATCGTGTTGTAAAGTAATTATCTAAGAAATCCGATTAATATATGAAAACCACAATAACATGTGGCCAAAAAGAAAATTGTTGTATGGAAAAGCATGCAATTGTTGTAACCTAAATCTACACTTAGTTTAGAGGCAACCCTTTACGTAACAATGATGGCTGTCAAGTGGGACTCAATGGATTCGTGGTACCACTAACTCTTTACAACCAAGGCCACTCACGAGTTTAACCACATTCCTTCAAACATCTAAGTTTGGATCTCATGGCATACGCCCCATTACGAGGTACCCCAAACCCCAACACTAAGAGCATCCCCACCAGAATACACAACTGCCAAACACGATTTATAGTATTATATGTGTTTGGGGAGGCTGCCAACTTAGGCGGGACTGCTCATCATGAGCCAAAGTCCACCAATAGTTGGGCATGCCCGCCATAGTGAGAGCCATAAATGAGTCCAAGCATAACATTCTTGATTAGACTTAATGTGTCCTCTTTTTATTTGTAGCTCTTGTCAACTTTTTGTTCTCTAGTTGGGGTTGTAGAGGGAACACTCCATGAAACATATTGAGTGGATATGTACACAAGACTTGTGGCACCAAACCTTGGGCCACACCATCACCATTGAGTACCCATTAGAGATTAATTTATAAAGCATGTGGGTGTTATTTGGTTTGTTTTTTATGTTTTCCAACTTCTACCAATTAGATTTACACAACAAAACTCGTCTTACATCAACAAATCTACAATGAAACATTTGCAAAAACCGGATTGAAAATCGGGCTTCCCTTGAGTTATGGTTGTCGGAAGTGCACGTTTGTTGATTCTTTAACTGGATACATAGGTCTTCCCAATTGTGTTCATTATTGAGTGTAAAGTAGTTATTAATATTTGAAGATGTGGTAGTCCAATCTCTATTAAACATGTGTCTTTATTTATGATGTTTGCTTTTTGATCCTCACATAACTACATGCCAATGAAATCTAGGAGTCAAATTAAGAAAATGAACCACTTAAGACCCCTCTACCTTATCTTTAATTGGTGTACTTATCCCTAGCATCTAGAAGTCATAGCTAGGAACCACTAAGTTATGGTCAATCTTGAAGTACCAATCCATTATGTTCTTATCCCTGCACTTTGCAATTGTTTTTTGCAACCTACATATAACAAATGATTTAGTGCACATATATTTAAAATTTCATAACATTATATGTTATTTAGCTAATGAGTCGTGTTCATGGGCCCCATAGTAGATTTGAGAATAAAACCTCCGGTTGCCCAATGCTACAAACTGAATATGAAGTTAGGGCAGTTGAATACAACTCATCAACTGAGTAATGTTATGTTAATAAAATTCTATATTTCATATATATATATATATATATATAAAACAATGAACATTCAAAGTCTGGTGATTAGCTTCTTGGGTCGGACAAGTGAAATGTTGGGAATCTTGGGTCACTTAGGTTGAATCTGAGACTATGGGAAGAGACGGACCTCTATATCATCAACTCTATATTTTGGTCTTATTTCTTCTATTCCAATTGTTCTTTTCGGGTTTACTACCTCATAGGCTTTTTCTTCATTTTGACATTCACTCATGTATGCACTAGAAGGTGTCCACATGCAAGGAGGTGTCATACCACTACACACGTTATGATGAATCCTAAGATAGATGAGTCTAATTTGTGTTTGATTTTAAATGGACACATGTCACCAGAAGAAATTTTGCTCCTTACAACCATCCATTGTGACTTGGCTATTGCGACTCATGGCAAGAAAATGCATAAATAAATCATTTTGGTTGTCAATTGAAGGTTTCTGGTTGCATTTTTTGGATAATTGTCAACCACAACCCTCTAGTTGACAACCAATATGATTTATCTATGCAATTTTCTTGCAATGAGTTGCGATGGATGGTTGTCATAGGGGCACACCTAGTGTAAAATGTGTACATGCGTGTGATAATTGACATATTTTAGGAAGGGGGGGGGGTTAATTATTGATTTTGGCCTACATTTTGAGGACCCTTCAATTATGTAATATTAGACTTCAAGTCTTTTGATGGGGTGGTATCTTTATTGTAATTTTTTTGGAGCATTCATATCCATAACCGTATAATTATCTTAAGAAATTCAAAAATTGAAAGTAGGACTAGAAGTAATAAAGACATTTTTTCAAGATTCCAATACAAATTCACCCAAAAAATTCGCCCTATCGTGCCACTGCCACAACACTTGTTTGGGACTTACCAACATATGTTTTTAGGGTCCTCGCCTAAAAGCATCGACACCCACCACCCATAATGTGCATAATGTGACTCTTGAGTTCTTCAATTCCTCTCTTGCGTCATACAAAACTTGTGTTGTGTGACCTTTGAGTTCTTCGACCCCTCTCTTGCATTTGACTCCCACCACCCTAAACTTGCATTGTATGACTCTTGAGCTCTTTGATACCTCTCTTGCGTGTCTCCTTACTACAATGTTTCACCAAAAAAACACCAAATTAGATACATGCTTGTAATGCGGCTTGAACTTGCCCCCACACACCCTTGTTTGCCGCATGACACATGAGAGAGAGGAGATCAAAATGAGCCCCTGCCCCCCCAATTAGGGTTTAGGAAATGTCTTACATATTTCCTTAAGGGTTACCTTGAACAAATTAAATATGGATTTTCATGAATGAAATCTACCTCACTCGTTGGAATAGTGATTACTCTCACAAGATAGAGATTATTCTCATGAGGCAAAGATCATAAGGTCTAGATAATAATTTGGCCTTTGTTGATAATCTTGCAAAATATTATCTCAACCAACTTTTGATTTTTCTCTTGGGATATTTGTACACGTGTATTGCTTGTAATATTTTCTTAAAAAGTCCTAATAACTCGTAGGCTAAGGTTTTTTTATGACATAAGTATTAGGCATGGATGCCACCTAGATGCCATCAGTTGTTAATTGTAATTATAATTTTTACTTTTGAAAAATTAAGGCCACCCCATGTTATATTGCAACCCCTTTTGGAAAATATTGGAAGTGTGCCCCCCATGATGGTTGTAATGGACAAGATTTCTCGTGATTTGAGTGGCGTGTGGTTGGGGGTGAATCTAAGAACACACACCAAAAAGACATGTGTTGAATAGCAATTTGACTACATGTTTAAATCCTAGACGCAGTAGTCAACATAATTAAATGGACATGTATGATCATTTAATAACTCATAGAATCTTGACTGCGAAAATGAATAAGTTATTCATACAAGCTCCAAAAATCATGAGGAAAGTGGTTACATGCACATTTTGTATTTGCTAATCATCTTGCACTAATTGTGTGTTTATATCCTACGAGAAGTGGGTGCATAGAGAATAGTGTCCATTCAAGACCCATTTATCTTATAGGCCACATTGTTAATCTATCTTGCAAACAAATGCTTTTCATAACATTATTCATATCCATAGCAATGATCCATAATAGACTAAATGTGGAGAATATCCAAGAATATTTTGTGAAATATTGTCAGTCCCACAAAACGTTGTTATGGATTTGAATAATGTTATGTTAGAGACAATTTTGTGCATGCACACTATTCTGTAACATAATAGGTTATCATTGTAGATCCCATGTGGATCCTTTGTGCATCACACTAAAATTGTCTAGTATTGAAAGCACTGGCCGGACGCTAAAGAACCCCTATCGAGCTCTGTGCGGCTGACAGATGCTGGTGGGGCCCACCACCACCTCTGCCCCCCGAAACTTTTCGCGTCCCTGCCCACGCAGTTCGGGCAACGTTGCCCGACATCTCTGCGATTGTCCTTCACTAGGATTGAAGGCCGCTTGTCCATATAACCCATATTGACTGCACTTCATTTTCAAGGTCCAAAATCCAATATATATGTTCACTTCCATTGAGTAAATAAGCAATTGATTGGGATTTCCTTTTCGAAGTGAAACCGTCAATATAACATGTAATTAACTTCAAAGTCTAAAACATTAAAAAAGCCTCATTAACACTTAGGTTATATTTATTATGACTTCCCATTGAAAGGGCCTTTGTCATTCTAAACTAGAACTAAAATTAATGTTTTTTTAGTGTGTCATGCAAAATGTGTCTAAAATATCTGTCATGTAAAATCTGTTTGAAAAATGTATCATGTAAAATGTATATGAAAAATGTGTCATGCAAAAATTGTTTCCAAATGTGTCATGCAAAATGTGTGTCATGCAAAAACTGTCTTGAAAATGTGTTATGCAAAAATTGTCTTAAAAATGTGTCATGCAAAAACTGTCTTGAAAATGTGTCATGCATGACACATTTTCAAGACAATTTTTGCATGACACATTTTCAAGACAATTTTTGCATGACACATTTTTAAGACAATTTTTGCATAACACATTTTCAAGATAGTTTTTGCATGACACATTTTCAAGACAGTTTTTGCATTGAAAATGTGTCATGCATGACACATTTTCAAGATAGTTTTTGCATGACACATTTTCAAGACAGTTTTTGCATAACACATTTTTAAGACAGTTTTTGCATAACACATTTTCAAGACAGTTTTTGCATGACACATTTTCAAGACAATTTTTGCATTGAAAATGTGTCATGCATGACACATTTTCAAGATAGTTTTTGCATGACACATTTTCAAGACAGTTTTTGCATGACACATTTTCAAGACAGTTTTTGCATAACACATTTTTAAGACAGTTTTTGCATAACACATTTTCAAGACAGTTTTTGCATGACACATTTTCAAGACAGTTTTTGCATTGAAAATGTGTCATGCATGACACATTTTCAAGATAGTTTTTGCATGACACATTTTCAAGACAGTTTTTGCATTGAAAATGTGTCATGCATGACACATTTTCAAGATAGTTTTTGCATGACACATTTTCAAGACAGTTTTTGCATGACACATTTTCAAGACAGTTTTTGCATGACACATTTTCAAGACAGTTTTTGCATGACACATTTTTAAGACAATTTTTGCATGACACACATTTTGCATGACACATTTGGAAACAATTTTTGCATGACACATTTTTCATATACATTTTACATGATATATTTTTCAGACAGATTTTACATGACAGATATTTTAGACACATTTTGCATGACACAGATTTTGCATGACACAGATTTTGCATGATACACTAAAAAAAACATTAATTTTAGTTCTAGTTTAGAATGACAAAGGCCCTTTCAATGGGAAGTCATAATAAATATAACCTAAGTGTTAATGAGGCTTTTGTAATGTTTTAGACTTTGAAGTTAATTACATGTTATATTGACGGTTTCACTTCGAAAAGGAAATCCCAATCAATTGCTTATTTATTCAATGGAAGTGAACATATATATTGGATTTTGGACCTTGAAAATGAAGTGCAGTCAATATGGGTTATATGGATAAGCGACCTTCAATCCTAGTGAAGGACAATCGCAGAGATGTCGGGCAACGTTGCCCGAACTGCGTGGGCAGGGACGCGAAAAGTTTCGGGGGGCAGAGGTGGTGGTGGGCCCCACCAACATCTGTCACGCCGCACAGAGCTCGATAGGGGTTCTTTAGCGTCCGGCAAAGCACTGTGTGTGTGTATATATACACACTTGTGCGCTTATAGTTTATAGTTTCATGTCTAAATTTAATATATTATAAATATTAGTATATTTTTTAGGGCTTGGTGTTATTTAATAGTTCCGCCCATGACCAATTTACACTATAGGCATGTCAACAATAAATTTATCATAATTGTTGTACTAGTAATGCATTTGTTTCAAGGGTATAGTTCATCTCCACAACTCATGCATTGAAGATTATGTTTCAGATCATCAATCAATTTGCATACGTTGATTTAAATTGATATTAAGTAAAACCATATTAAGGTCCAATCCAAAATTACAATATGTTGAATTATATGGTAGGATTATTAATAGAATATGCAGACATGATTATAATTACATCGATTATATAGTTTTAACATCGTAAGTTCTAAACCACATTTTAATACCATGACATTAAATTAATCATTGTGATTTCACATGTCTCACATGAAATCTAGATATATTGAAATGTATTGATAGACAAGCCCACATAACCTAGTCAACCAAACAATTTCATATTTTGAAAGTGTGTCCAATTATACGTCAATGCAAGTTTATTGTATACTATGATGAGGTTGTCAATATCTAGGAACCAAAGACTTTGGGTTACATGATCATGCCTCATAAAATTAGGCGTTTGCATAAATTAAATAAATTAGCTTAATTTATGCGCACCGTGCATCCGAGGCGCATAAAATAACCATTTTTCAAGAAATGACTGGAAAATGCTAGGAACTGGACAACTGGAGTGTGTTTTGTATGGCGTTGTGTGTGGCATGTTTTATTGTGTTGACACGCTCCCATCTATATGGCGGGATAAAAGGTTGTGATCAACGTAGACGACCAACCCTAAACCCTAAATTGCACATTGGACTACACAACCTCTGGGCATCTTTGAATTTCTTTTCTTAATTTATGCGCACCGCTCAAATTATTTTATGCGTTTTAGGTGTCTATTTATAGAACACCTAATTTAATGAGGCATGTACATGATGCTTCATGGAGGTAAACTAGTAGATGTAACCGACCTTTTTTTTGAGGGCTAAAAGGGGCCAAATTTGGGGACCATGAAAAACATGTGTTAAAATATCCAGGTTCATACAATGGCATGGGCCATCATTACTCCAACCCCCATTTGTCTAGAGCCACAAAGCTTCATAAGTGCCACTGTGAGGCCAAACCACCCACCCTTAAGCGTCCTAGTCCGGGTGAGGGAATGGGTATCACATTCGTGTTTCCATACTCCAGTTACCAAATTCGTGAGACTCCGTTACAATTCCCATCAATCATTGCACACCAATCCATTCCATGATAATATTACAAACGTTAACAAACGCTCTTCTCTATTATCCCCATCATAATACCCCCTATTGCTATCACCATCTCATCCACACCCCCAATGCAACCGCTAATCCTACTATCCAATCATTCCTATTTTCCTAGCTTAATCACGAACTAATGATTTAAACTAATATTAAGTGACCACCTGATTCACTATCTATTACCATGTCAAGTTTGGCACCACGGGCTTTACCCCCTTTATATCCCTTGGTTCCCTCAAGCCCCTTAACTAAAATCCTCCACAGCCTAGCCTTAATTCTTCAGCAGTTTCGAAGAAACCAACACCATTAGCTGCCGAACCAGCACCATTAGCTAGCTGCAGAAACCAACATTAACCAGCTGCCGAACCAACACCATTAGCTAGCTGCATAAACCATTAGCTGCCGAACCAGCACCATTAGCTAGCTGCAGAAACCCTTATCTGCCGAACCAACACCGTTAGCTAGTTGCAGAAACCTTTAGCTGCCGAACCAGCACCGTTAGCTAGCTGCAGAAACCCTTAGCTGCCGAACCAACACCGTTAGCTAGCTGCAGAAACCCTTAGCTGCCGAACCAGCACCATTAGCTAGCTGCAGAAACCCTTAGTTGCCGAACCAGCACCATTAGCTAGCTGCAGAAACCCAGCATTAACCAGCTGCCGAACCAGCACCATTAGCTGTTGCAGAAACCCAACATTAACCAGCTGCCGAACCAGCACCATTAGCTGCTGCAGAAACCATTAGCTGCCGAACCAACACCATTAGCTAGCTGCAGAAACCAGCATTAACCAGCTGCCGAACCAGCACCATTAGCTAATTCACACTTTACTAGTTAACCCCCTAGGCCCTAACTAATTCCGCTAATTAACTTCACTAATTTCCTAAAACATCCTTACCTAATTCACACATTTTTTCCTAGTTCTAAGAGCTCAAGAAGTTCTCAAGGAGAGAGAGAGCAAGAGGAGGGGGAGAGGAGAGAATGAAGAGAGAAAGAGAGGAGGAGGGGAGGGCACCCAAGACCACAAGTCCCTCAATTTTCTCCTACTTAGTAGGACCTTATCCTATCCACTAACTCCTTACCCCCTAAACCAACAAGAACACGTTCTAATTCAAACATTTAAATCCAAGGACCTTCCTCTTGCTTCATCAAACACTACTCACTTGATCACCACACTCCCTAATATCACTAAGCTTCTAATGAGCCACACAAAATGGCTTAAAGCCTAAACATAAATCCACACCAAGCCTCACTTTTTTTATACTTTTAATTGTTTCAATAGCACTCCAAATGCAATTCTAAGTAGATCCTAAACATAAAACAAATATGAGCAACCATTTTGGGCTCATAGCCACCTTTCACTAACTTGGAGGCCCTACCCGTCTTCTCTCAACTGCCGTCCTCCTCTACATGTAGCCATCGACAAGACACCCTTGCTGACAGATTTGAGTCCCATCGCTATCTATGAGATCTCCCGCATCCATTTCCCTTCCCTTAGCTCTTCATCGCCTTTGAGCTCTTCATCGTTGGAGAAATCACTTACTACCAATCCATCATCGCCTTTGGTAATGCCCTTGTGTTTGGTTTCATCGCCAAGGATGAATGTGCATTGGTTGTTAATGCTTAGTGGTGGTAATGGTAGTGACCAATGACCATTCTCTTTGTTGATTACTCCCCAATTCCAACTTGCCAAGTTTCCATTCTTTGATGGGGAGTATGTACCTGCACACTTCACGCTACAATGAAGTTTGGGGAATGGTGAGCTACTGTCTTGCGGCGGTTGCGATTGAAATTGTTGGAACTTGTGTGATTGTGATTTGTGGTTGTTCTTGTGAGTGTTATTGGTATAGAGTGGGATGCGGTTGAATGCGAGGCAAATCTCGCTTTTTGGTATGAGAGCAAGCAAGGTGAATCTTGTATTCTTGGAAATCGCTAGCCTCTTGATAATCTACTCCCTCCGTGACCTGGTCCTCTTGGTAAACTGTTCTCTTGGTGATCTGGTCCTCTTGGTAATTGTGTGGATGACCCTCCCTTCGCGATCGACCTTGAATATGAATCTTGAATCAATGTCAATCACAATCATGTTAAAGGGGGGGGGGGTAAAGTTAAAACGCAACATTGTCCTTGAACTATACTTTGTAAGCTCAAGGAATGCGTGTGATCCATGGCTTTTGGATGTGCCCTTTGCTCGCAAGCGTGCTCACTTCACTCGTGAGTCAGAGACATCCTCCTTTGGGAGCAAAATTTATGACCTTGAGTGCTCCACCCCTCGAGCAATTCCTGCTATAAAGTTAATATGCCAAGGAGGTTTGCCCCGCATGCTCGAGCCAATTATGAGAGGAAATGCATGTTATTAGCCATTAGTTAGACTCAAACAATTTATGTATCGCCTTTGGCTACTACTTTCTTATTATGCATATCGCCTATAGCTATTATTATTTTATTATAAATATCATCATATATTTCAATCTCGCTTTCATTGCATATAGTCAATGTGAGAAAAATATTAAATACTATTTAATATTACAAATACTAAGATTAAATAGTATTAAATACTAAAATATTAAATAATTTTTTTTTGTCAATATGTACTAAATAAACATATTTGTCATAACCACATATGCAACAATCTGCGATTGCCTAAACCCAACCAATCAATATTCAAATTACTCCAAAACGAGAGGCTAGATCAGGCCTCATAAAATTATGCGTTCTATAAATAGACGCCTAAAACGCATAAAATAATTTGAGCGGTGCGCATAAATTAAGAAAAAAATTCAAAGATGCCCAGAGGTTGTGTAGTCCGACGTGCAATTTAGGGTTTAGGGTTGGTCGTCTACATTGATCACAACCTTCTATCCCGCCATATAGATGGGACCGTGTCAACACAATAAAACATGCCACACACAACGCCATACGAAACACACTCCAGTTGTCCAATTCCTAGCATTTTCCAGTCATTTCTTGAAAAATGGTTATTTTATGCGCCTCGGGTGCACGGCACGCATAAATTAAGCTAATTTATTTAATTTATGCGAACGCCTAATTTTATGAGGCCTGGGCTAGATGTAACCTATGATAGCTCTTCAAACAAAATGGGACTTGGGAAAGGACATCATGAGATTCCACAAGTTTGGGAAAAAATCCCAATTTTGAGGCCCGAAAATATCTTTAAGTACTTAGTAGACTATTAACACAAGATTGGCTTCATGGTTCCTATCCATAAGATTCGAGTACGGCAAAGTACTGCAAATAGAAGATCTAAATAGATCTCACAAAACCCGAGGGTGATGATAATTGTGGTGTTTGGTACCACAAGGTCCTCGGTCTTTCAAATTCGTCCGTGTGATAGGATAATATTCTCTCTCTTTCTCCAAGAACAATTTACCATGGTTGTCTACAAGGTGCCCACCTATAAATAGGTTCGTCAACACATGTCCATCTATGTTGGATTTGGGTGAACCAACCCATACACTCGTTCCTTGTTGGATGCCTAAACCCTTGCCTCCAAGGAACCAGTGTACGGGTTGTTTCGCCCCAACCATCTATGTTGTCTCAGGGTCAACGCATGGCATTAATCTCATGTAATTTGCACACGTCTGATGAGTCCTTGCAACCATTAAAATGGTGACATGGTTGTTTTTGATGCACCAT
This sequence comes from Polytrichum formosum, assembly GCA_964035585.1. Classification (NCBI taxonomy): domain Eukaryota; kingdom Viridiplantae; phylum Streptophyta; class Polytrichopsida; order Polytrichales; family Polytrichaceae; genus Polytrichum; species Polytrichum formosum. The sequence continues at coordinate 43,292,556 of OZ037941.1, forward strand.
GGCAAGTCAGGGGGAATAGATGCCCATGGTACTCCTTAAGAGAGGAGCAACATATTGGGTAAATCACATTCTTGTCATATTGATAATTACCATGTTACACTTGAATCTTCAACCACTTACTATGATCTTATTCTTTCACTTTTGGTTGTGGATACAACATTAAATGGATGCCAATCTGATGCCTATCCAAAGAGCCTAATCTCGCTCCCATATCCAAAACTTGAAGGAGGAATCATCAAAAATCAACATGGAGAGCAATTGATCTTTGAATAGTCATTACGACTAGTTGGCTAAGACTTAGGAAACGATCTTGGTGTGTTTTGAATATAGATCATTTTGTTTGTGGAAATTGAGCAAGCTGGAGGTGTTTCTTGAACATAGGTTTTAGTGTTGAGCATAACCTTTACTAGGCATGTGCTCATATTCAAGAGAGATGGCCACATGTTGAACACATGGTAGGACACCATTTTCAATCAGAAATACTATAGCCTACAACTTGGACCTAAGATGTTCAATAGTGTGTGTTGGTAAATAGTGTGCGACGACAATATTATCACCAATGTTTTTAGTGGAGAGGTAAGCTCAATAGTGTGGCCCTCAATATCTGTATTGAACATTTCCTCCTTAGCCACATGGGCTTCAAACTTGGGCCTAGCAAGGTACATAAGAATGTACAACTATTGGAGATTGACAACTATAAATCCTTGTTCAAGTAGACGACTTATTTGTGCAAAATTTATCAAGTTACATATGAAGTAAATTAGTAATGGGAGTTTCATCTATTTTATCTTAAATCCAAATTAGGTCTTCAATATGTTCAAGTTGTGCATAGAGTAAGAAACATCCAAGATATATACTTGAAGAGTTGTACAGAAGAGGAGAAGAGTAACATGTGAGTGGTGCACATAAGTTAGATAAGTTAATGAAAGTTCCAAGAAAAGTGCTTGGAGAATTGTCAAGTATGAAACAAGGGAGTAAGTAGAGTCATAAGAATAGTGGACTAGGATGGATTGGGGATTCATATATTGAATCAAAAAAAGGTCCAATTTTCAAGATGCTTGCTCAAAGGTTGGTTGACAAAGTCAATAAGAGGCAATTTGAGATAAGGAATCATGATCTGAGTAGTTTGGCACAAAAGCATCAGTCTTTCTACTCTTTGTTTGTGTAATAAAGCCTGAGCACATTTGCTTCAGACCTTCCATGTCTTGTCTGGTGCTCCAAAACCAAACATTCACTCCTTGATAAACAAGAAATCTAAGTAGGTATGTCTCCAACCTTGGACATGACTAGGTAAGGTTTGCCCCACTGTTTGGAAGTGCCTGGTGATTGACGAAATGGCTCTTTCTTGTACTCAACATCTACTATTTGCACCGAAATAAGAGATATCGATCCAGCAAGAAATAATCAGCAGTGGCAGGTGTGCCTATATTACATACAACACCTTTGTGCTAAAAAAAACATCATCACTACCTATTTCAAACCTTTGTCTCCAAATCTCCTCAGTACTGAGTTTATAAGTGGTATGTAAGACCGTCCATCAAGGTATCACTACAAGATCATATAAATATAAGGTCTGTCTTGCAAGCCACACTAAGTTATCATTTTTGAACTAATCCCACATATTAGAGTCATGGAATTAGGTCATGCTTTGGGTGTCTACTACGTGTTGTCATATTTAAAAGTATTTAAAAATTGCTCATGTGTCATGTACCTGAAATGCAGACCGCGTTTTTACCACTATGTCGTACATGTGGGTGCTGCGGAGGTCCTCGAAGAAGGGGGGCAATGTGATGAGGTCAAGGGATGCAGGGCAAGTGTGGTATTGTCGCAACGGTGTGTAATACTCGTCATTGAAATATCGTTTCCATCCGAGCTCAGCCAGCTTCTGTTCAAGCTGCTCAAAGGACGCCATCTTCTCGTTAGTGGCTCGGTAGACAAGGATCTTGGGCCTAGGGACTGACCCAACTGCAGGCTGAACTGTGGAAGCTTCAGGTCTCACTGCTAGAGGGTTCTCTACCACTCTCATCACTCCGTTAGGAGAAAACGTCCATACCCCTGACATTGCCAAAGGCTGTGCACAGCTGCAATTTAGCAACCTGCACGATATATAACTTTACCAATTATAGGTAATATTATATCGAAAACAGTCTAAAAACTATGGGCTGAATCACTCTACCTCAACTTACATCAATAATTTGCAACAGTTTATACATCACAGTTTCATAAGCACTTTGCACAAAAAGCTTTTGGTTTAGGGTTCCAATTACAGAGGAGCACCACTTAGTCAAGCTGTCTGCACCTAGCCCAAACTCATGCCCAAAGTCTCCACTAAATGGCTGCCTAAAGCAGTTGAGCGACCAAACAAATAATTAAATCTGATGGTTAAGTAATGAGCGCCACTAAACGTAATGAGTGGTTACGTGCACATTTGCGATCCCATGGGACTGGTAAACTCAAGTACAGGAGATTATATAACAACATCAAATTAGTCATACTAAAAAGTTAGGTCAAACAATGAGATGAGAATTTCAGCATGATTGAAGGGAAACTACTTGTTGGCAAACATATAACTAATATTACTTGGTACATAGTTCCCTTTTTGTCATTTGCCTGTCCAAGTACAGAAACTCAAAATAATAACACTCAGGCCATTGGTTTCAGGACTTTAGGAGCAAATGTCAAATTGCGTCACAAGGGCAGTTTTTCCTGCTGTTCTTCAGTATTCATTGGGACCTATGAGAAGACTAAACAATTTGGTTCAAAATTAACATTTCCCATGACATGGCAATCTTACATTGTTTGACCCCACTCAAGTCCAGCGTGAAAATTACAGTTTGGCATCAAACAGGACAAATTAGGAAGCACCATATCCACAGGAAGAGACACAAATAAAGTGGTTATGCAAAATGTTCTGGCATGACCTACAACTACAAAGAGATTTTTCATTCTTCCTATCAAGAGAATGGATCACATATTTGAATTTTTGAGCTTCCAAGCCTCTCAGAAATGCAGGTCCCTGATCAAAGAGTGAAGTTACAAAACTCACAGACAAGTAGGTACTGTGACAAACAACACACAGAGGTGTTAGTGAATGAAATCAGCAAAATGCACATGAAAATCTCATGCACAATCCTGAGAGATCATCAGGATCAATGGAAGCAAGCAAAGGCAACAGAGGTCTACAAGGTTCAGCACCAGTCCGATCTCTAGGAATTAACAAATGGAAATGGTACTGCATCCACCATTATCCTAGCGATTAAGACAGAGGTGGTGAACTTCATTGGTCTCTGTTAGAACAGAAATTGGTATAGAGAGAGCCATAAAAAATACTCAATCGAAGAAGAAGTTTCTTGTAGTGGAACAAAATCAAGTACAGTCAACAACCTGCACATGGTTCAGTAGCTGTGCTCCTGTTTTTGCCTGCCTGCCCTCAAGGGAAAAGCTAACAAATATATAACTCGCAGGTAATTCTATGGTCAAAGCTGACAGAAAAATTGCTGCAGCTCGCAACTGACAGGGTGCAGACTAGGGTGAAGAATCACATCATTTCTATCTTCAAGCCCTCAATTATTTATAAGCTTATACCAGGTCTAGATCCTCATGACTGTGGAGATGATGCCGATCTCGGAACTTCTTGACCAATTCGCAGCTTAAAACCTCAACTGCAAGTTGCGACTTGGACATAAGTTAAATATAGCTCGGTACCTTGCTGTAATACGTGTTGTACTCAGATCTGATGTATATCGGAACAATCGAAGAGTCACGTGCCGGCGCTCACCCACCCGATTCGATAAGGAAATTTCGCAAGGACTTTGACGTTATTTCTTAGCTCAATCATATAATACGCACGCCTCTGATCGGCGAAGTTGAAGGTTGTGGACCGAGGTGAATGTGGTATCTCCGCCTCCATGCAACTGCATGCAACAACTCCCTGAAACTCGTGATAACAAATTATCCTGGGATTATAAGACCTCAAAACCCGCTCGTGTGATACACGAAAATCAAAGGTTTATTTGTGTTGCCGATACTGAGAAAAACATTTTTTCTTGTTGCTGATCACTCTTCCGGTGCCCGCTGCTGCAGTTACTGTTGTAACACTATTCCTGTTCACGTGCACATCGCCACACAAATATTAGGTCAAAGAAATTTCGTGGTTAAGCTCCTTCCTCAACATTTGAGCATGGATCCCGAACAACAAGGTACTACGGTTAACCCTATCCTTCCACTCACTCGAAGAACTCTGGACCATTTCAACTTGTCAACACTGGAACTTGCTTAAAAAAATGCACACATGAATCAACCAAAATGGTCACAATATCAGGTCAAGTAATTTCGTGGTTAAGTTCCTTCCCCAACATTTTAGCATGGATCGCGAACAACAAATTCCTGCGGTGAACCCTATGCTCCCACTCACTTGAAGAAATCTTGACCAGTTCAACTTATCATCGTTGCAACTGCAACTTGTCCATTTCTTAAGTCCGGCTTTTAAAATGTACAAATGAATCAACTAAAATGGTCACAATATCGGGTCAAAGAATTTCGTGGCTAAGTTCCTTCCTCATTTGAGCATGGATCCGAACAACAGTTAGAAAGGGTAAACCCTATGCTTGCACTCATTCGAAGAAACCTTGACCAGTTCAACTCGTCGTCATTGCAACTACGACTTGTCCATTGCCACTCCGGCCTTTAAAATGTATAAATGAATTACGAAAAATGGTCACAAAAATCAGTTAAGGTTAAGTTCCTTGCTCATTTGAGCATGGATCCGACAAAACAAATACTACAGTAAGCCCTATGCTTGCACTCACTCGAAAAAATCTTGACCATACCAACCGGTCATTGCAACTCCGGCTTCACAAAATATACAAATGAATCAACCAAAATGGAAATCAAAATGAATGCCAAATGGATACCAAAATGGCAACCAAATTTATTATCTAAACAGTTTCTGGGCAAGAGTCACAATGGACATGTTGCCCAGGACACCTCTAAGTAGACAGTGGAGTCTAAGTAGAGACTAAAGGCTCCACACAACATTAATCTGTACAAGAAATTCAAGAGAAATTGGAGCACGAGAAAAAAATAAGTTCCTAAGTTAAAAAGCCAGGGATCATCACAAACAAGCTTCAATCGACACTAAGTTAAGCAGACAGGAGAGGAGAGGTTAAAGTTGTTATAAGACTCACGGTGAAAGGTTCGCTGTGCACAAAATGAGGAGGGACGTGCACTCTTGTATGCAGAATCTACAGCCATGAGGAAAAATGAGGCGGTCATGGCGGTGGGATGTGGAAGGAGGAAGGGCGGTGGCCGCCTATCTGATAGGTATGATCTTAACCGAACCAAAAAGATGAGAGCGAATGAACAATGTCGGTTCACTCTACAGCCACTCACAGACTCGATCGGTCCACTAATTGAAGCGGCTAAAGGATCGGAGGCTGTCCTCAAATCAGCATCATCATCATCATCGAGTCAAAACTCTTTGCAACTACTTCCATGTGACTTGTGTACCGCTCTTCTAGTCTCTCCCGCCGCTAAGTTATGTAAGGTGAGGTGATCGAGAGGGATGCCTACGCTTTGGACGTGTTCATTAGGTGACCGGGGTTCTTCTCCTTGACTGTACCAAGCGAAGATGAGAGAATGTTCAAGCGGCTGAGGAGAAAACATTAAATGATTTCTTTTACATAATGGTCACTATCGCCAGCTGGCGGACGTCAGATATTTGGGCATGGTGATGCCATCGAAGGCCATCAGAACTAGTTCGGTGTGCCTTTGCGCTCCACTCTCTGCGAGTACAAGTGCACTTCTAAATGTATTTCTGTTTGTTGATTTGTTCTATTGCAAGATAGCCATCATCTGCCATCTTATGAAAAAGCAGTTCCTTAATTGTTGATGATCATCAATACCCTTTGCACTTGACAAAAGCTGCTCCGAATGTTGCTAGTGATGCAACAATCCTGGCCAGTTGCAAGTGAGCTAATTCATTCCTGAAGCTTCAACCAAGGTCGACATTCCAATTTCGATTGTTTAGGACCACCATAACCACCTTCAACTTCTGATGCAATTCTCGCAAGCTATGATCGGGGAGAACCGGCAGTTAGTTACAGATGAACCGGTTGAGTTTGAGTAATAACCGGTTGAAGTTCAAGACTTCAGGAGAATTACCGATCACTTTAGAGGAATTTATGGAATATACCTCAAATTAATATAGAAAAATCGAAGGATGTCAACATGTAACCGGTTGGACTTGCAAACACGAGGATCTCAACCGATTATGCCCAAAAATCTCCCCGATCACTGCTCGCAAGCATGCCGCTACACATATTAAAGCTTACCATACATCCTGCACCACAAGGTTTTGCATGTATTTCCGGTTCACTCACCTACTCCACATCAATCTTCTTCAGGAGTAGTATCTCTTATGATTAAACCCTGCAACCACTTATAAATCCCCAAACACGACATATATGCAAAAAATATATAAAAAGATAAAAACATATGTGATTATCCAAGTCGACAAGAGTATAATATATGTGAATATCCAAGTCAACAGTAGTATTGCTGCTGACTGATGATCAGCAGGCCCCCACGAATCCTCGCATGGTTGTTAGATCATTTGACTGCGTCATTACTCATCGAGGTAACAAATTTGTAAACTGAATCGTGCAGGCACAGGTGGGGGTGTAATTTGCATGGAACATGCAACATTGAGTGAGTTGAGTGGGAACTTAGTTATAAAGTGCCCAACAGACACAGGATACCTAACTGCAAATCTTATTGTAATGGCCCGCCATGGATGGCCCCGGCAGCTCCTTCCCTTCCCTTCCCCTCACTTCCCTGCCCGTCAGGCCTGCATGCGATCACATTACTTACAGGGACTTGACACTCAAGTCAGTCTTCTCTCTTCGTGCGAAGTGGCATATATTTCAGCCATGCACCGAAGTTCTTCCTTCGTAGGCTGGCTACTGAGGGGAATGCAAGGAATGAGAACACATGCATCGAAGGTTAATAAGATCTCATCAGTGAGACCACATGCACTCGCCGGTTTCCTGCTGCCCAGATCTTTCTTGAAATTCTTCCAGTGCATGCCTCTCTATTGAGTTGGCTTAGAGCATGAAAAGCGGGGGGGGGGGGGTTGCATTGGGAATAAGGGTACCATGTGAGGCGGGAGGTGTTTGTGTTCCCCATATTGCACTCCCCTAAATGCACTACTGAATGTAAAGGCCCAAGGATGGATTTCTACAACTTTGATAGGTTGGAGAAACATAATGTCATGCCTAGAAACACAATGCATACATGAGATGCATTATGCACAGTAAGGATATCTTAGATTACAAAGGGAAATTTGGCTTGGGTCTTTTAAGTGCGTCTTAAGGGTGAATTTACAACATGGTTGAGATCCTTCAAATTGAGCAATCCTACTGGTTGAGAGCATAGATTTGGACCCAAGGAGTCTACACAATGATGTAAATCCCACCATATGTTAGCTAATTCTCTTAATTGGGCGGTGCGGGCATAGTAAAACCATTTGAGTGGTCACTTACAATTTGAGTGGTTACCAGTCAAGAGAATTAGCTAACATGTAAGGTAGCTAACCTATATGAGAGCTAATTAATCTCACACCCACACCACCTAGTTAAAATTAAGGTTTAAATAAAAATCATCAAACTAGAAGTTAGCTAGTTTTTTGAACCTTGCTTTTGTGAAGAAATCTTAACTCATCCACACCCCTAATGCTAATAACTTTCTAACAATGATTAGCCCAATTTATTTCTTGAATACCCACGTCTTATTCCTCATCTCTTCTCTGTTCTGCTACAAGGTGGACCATGCTATTTCTTACATCATCCTAAAATTAGCATATATTCATAAATAATAATCATATAGTTTTATTTCAAATATAGTATTATAATACCATTTTAATTTTCACATGTACATTATTATTATTATTATTATTATTATTATACACTACATATACGAAATATAAATCATGAAATAAATAAGCCTTTATCACCATAACATTAAGTAGCAATGCTAGGAGGGTACCCTTTGAGTACCCGTAAATTTACCTCAACAAGAAGGGAAAAGCTTGCAAAGCAAGGCTGAATGAATGGATAATTAATCAAATATAGAAGCTTCAAAAAGGTATCAACGAGGTTTCCAATGCGGGTGTCGGGAGACTTTTCCAAAAAGTGCAACTACCTTTTTGACCTCACCAACTTTCCCGTTGCTTTATAGCTATTTAGATTTGTTTAGATTGTAATTTAGCCTAGATTAGAACCTTTACCACCACTTGGCATTAGTTTTGTCCTAGAAACTGACATAATCAATTCTAAGCATTGAAAGCAACTACCCAATTAAATTAAAAATAGCCTAAGTAAAACTCAAACTTAGTGCTACCTTTGCTCTTGAAAGAGCATCAAACCGGCACACGCCGGTTTGATGTTCTTTGAGAAGGTCAATCCGGGCTTGCTACTTAATGTTGTGACATATACAATCCACTTTCACTTTCCAATGAGAAAATTATTGGATTTTTTTCATCTATAGGATGTAACTCAGTGATTGCATCAAACAAATAAAGACAAAAAAACACAATAACTTAGCCATAATTGAGAGAGCAAAACTTGAAGGAGCTGACAAGCACTTTAAGAACCTCCAATTTATAAAAACCTAGAACCCAAATGCAAACCCTAATAAGAATGGATCCCGGGGAGTGCACTTAATGCTAAGACTAGGAATACACGTGAGTGCGTTTTAATAGCATACCCCCCTATGTACTTGACCTTGAAATATTTTTTAAACTAAGATTTTTTAGGTGCTAAATCATTACGTATATATCTATCATTTGGTGTAAATTTCAGGACCAAAAGTTTTTAAAATCTTATTAAAAAATTTATAGAAGTTTGAACTGAAATGTGTTGTTTTTCGCTTCAAAAATCAATTTAAAAATATTTACAAGTGAGTATTTTTTTGAAATTTATACAACAAGAACTTTAGATTGTGTTTAACAACTTCATATTATTTTAACAAATTTTAAATGATTTTTTAGTACATACATAGGGGGGTCAAAAGTACGCACTCACGTGATTCCTAGTCTTAGCATTAAGTGCACTCCCCGGGGAATGGATAAGGTAGTCAATGGGGACTGTAACTGATATTGCATGAAAAATGTAAATTGATTGAACTAAAACATCTAATGTCATTTTTTCTCTAAACCTTAAGTTCCCCTTTTGTACATTTACCTCTACATAAAAATAATACCTCTTCCTAAGTTATATTATGTACGCTAATGCCTCAAATAATACCCCCTTCTACACTCACGTTAGTTCGTGCGTGTTGATTTCACAATAGAAGAGGGTAATTGGACAACAAATAGGGTACTCGGTAACCTAAAGCACAGGAGCCAAATCCAATACCAAGGTAGCAGCCACCATAGCCAAAGGAAGGAAACAAAGAGGAAATCACTAAAACCAAAGGGATAGCTAATTTGCGGGAGCCAAAGGAGCCGATAGCGAAGGCGAAACCTCTGAGGTGGGAAGACCAGCTAGGAACTCACAGGAACGGGACTAAGACCACGTGGAGAACCGGCCCCGGAATTAGAAGTTGCCATAGAATTAGAAGTAAGACGCGTGGTAATAGGGTATACAACCCATGGTGATAGGGTACAACCATACAATTACCGTCCATGAGTTTGGCACTTTCCCATTTGTTTTTGTGATCTGCCATCGGTGTTGTTGGATTGCGATGCACGGTCTTGCTTAAATCCAAATGTAGGGTGGGCATCCGGGTTTGGTGGCATATGGAAATGCGACCAAAAGTATGGGAGAGTCGCAATTGTTGAAAGCATACAACGAGGTGATTGTGCCTCTCTGTCGCAACCCTTGTGTTGAGTACAACATTGTCTAAGGAAAGAATGTAGCCTTAGGAAGACTAGGAAGATTAGGAGATGATACGGTGCGAAGAGAGAACCTGAGCAAAGAGAACCAGTGCGAAGAAAGCCGAGTACTCTCGGCCACGGTTATAGGACCCATTTCCACTGGAATACAAGGGCAACGCGCGGTTTTAGGCGCCATTACCCACGGCTATAGGGTAACCAATGTTAAGACTAGGAAATCTTAGGATTTTGTTTAAGGACCATTATGTAGGAGTGTAAGGACTTATTATGAGGAATTTAAGGAGTATATAGGACTATATCTTGCATTCAATAAAGGGGCTTTTGCGATGTAAATCATTCTAGCCTAGATCAACCAATTATGTATACATGGTTATCAAGAAATGACTTACCTACTCTATTATGTAGCCAAGGCAAAGATATAGGGAGAGACTTTGAATTACGAACATAGGGTAGTTCGACGGTTATAACCATTTGTGTTAGGCATCATCCACATACGTCGGAGTTAGGTAAGAATCTAGGAAGTGAAAATATTAACCACTCAATTATGTAGATTTTGGGCAAAGAGAAAAGACTATAAATAGAAAGTATTTTTTTTAGGGACAAGACCTCATTCCATAGCAACGAAGTTATCTTAAGATTGAGTGTCAAAAACACCTGAGCTTATTTTGTATCTCTCCTCCCGGAGCACTATTGCAATATACTTATCTTTTCCACAAATTCGTGTGATCTCTCTTCTCTCTCAATTAAACTTACAAGTTGCTAAGTGGTATTTGTGTGACTTGAGTGATTAAACAACCGAGAGGAAAGTAGACTCTTTCGAGCAAGAACTCAAAAGAATAGTGTGAGGTTGAGAGGCAAAGACTCGAGAAGGCTTGAAAGGATTAATGGAATTTTGAGAGATGTTGAGATTAAACCTCAACGCTTGAAGGACAAATTGAGTGACCAAAGAGCAAGCTATCTCTTAAAATGAAATTATGTTCAAGTGAGTGATTAAGCGCGAGTTGAGTAACTCCTCAAAAAAGAGTGAGAAGATTGAACATGTGATATTTTTTGAAAGCGGAACTCATTATTTTAAGATTGATTCCTATATATATGCATGAGACCTTATACATCAATAACTTGATAAATGGAACTTTGATAAACTACTTATAACGATTGTTACTCAAATTGGAACTTCTTTCTCTCTCTCTCTCTCTCTCTCTCTCTCTCTCACAAGATTATTTGTGAGTTGTTGGATGTCGTAAAAGTTGAAAGATTACCAATTGAGAGAAGATTTGTTTATTTGAGCAAACACTCAAGAAAGTAGTGCAAGAGTGATATCAAACATTCAAAGTTTCGAAGTGTTAATGGAACTTGATGAGTAAAGTGACATTGAAAAGGATCTCAAGATTATTCTTCTCGTCATTAAGAAATATTTTGCATTAAGAATAGAATCATTATAAACAAAGAACTATATATGGTGTTTTGCTATATGAATTATGTTATGGTGATATGTGATTAAGCATAAGTAAGATTGATATTATAATATAATTATCATATACATACTTGATATAATTATTAAAATTATATTGTTATATTATAAGAAGTAACACTTGAACTAAAAGAAAAAAGACTCAAGAACATGCAATCTTTCTCATTATTATTATAAATTATACTTATAATGATATCGAAAGACTATTGACGCAATTGAATGAAATTTAGTTATGAACTACAAAACTTATATAATTATAAGTTTTGACTCTCTTCGGAAATTTATACCAACCATTGAAGAATTCTTTTGTTATCAATATTTTATAATATTACTTATATGATATGGTTTTGAATGATATGGATAGAACTCTAGAATGATGATACACCTCTTGAACCTTCGCTACCTTAATTGTTCTCACGATCAATGAGCCTTACATTGAGAGTAAAAATAATTGAGGATGAGATCGTTTAACTCCAATTAATCATATTCAAATCATAAGGAGAAAGGAGGTTACTAAATTTAAGACTGAGCATATTAATGAGGCACGGTAGTTCTCAAGTGATTATAAATTAATATGATGTCGCACCGTGAGTCCTCTTAGCTAATTTGCAAAGGAACGACCTGCAACGCCTATCACCTTGCTAGCTCCCCCTTAAGTATCTTGGTCGTTTTTTCAATTCTAGCAAGGATCACGAGCGCTAACCCTTTACATTCCGCCATACGAATGGTTAGTTTCCCAATACCGCAGACCCCCTTAGCTCATAGGAGGGGGACCAACCCTCCTACACTTACATTCGGGACTCTCCGCATAATCGGTAACCAATGGTAAGATGTGGACTTCCATCCATAGAAGTCCAATCCTAAGTTGATCATCGCGTTGCCGGAGCAACACTACAGCAACCCGAACCATACTAGGCAACTATGCCCCCACGTTGGACCAATGCCCGTGGAGGCCGTGTTGTTCGGCCTCGGGTGGGTTTGGCCGGTCACACCGCCTCACCCATATAAGCCTCTAGGACTCTAGGTAGGGCCTCTATCCCACTTTCAAGTAAACTTTTGTCTCTCTCTCAAGACTTGGAGCCAAGTAGACATTTTCCCTTAGCCGTTGGGATTGGAAGCTTCCAACAGCTTCAAAACACCATAACTTCCTTGAAAAATCTTTGATGCTAACAAGTGACATCTCTATTGTTATCTACGTTTTATGTAGATGCCGGTGAACTCCTCACTTGCTTCATTCGGCCAAGTATTGAGGAAGTTATGTGTGTTCAAACCTCGGCAGTCCCGGGAGCCACTCCCAGGGCGTTGTCCTGGGACAACGCTCCACTCAAATTGTCATATCTCCTAGCTCACACCTCCCTCCGATTAAGATGTTCTTGAGCATTCTAGGATCCAGACGCCTTGAGCTACGCATAGCTCACGGCCTTACCCTCGTGACTCCTAGTTTCCGTGGGTGGGAGGCGTTTTCAACGCCCGGGGCCCTCACCTACACTAGGATCACTTGGGCCCTCTCACCAACAGCGCCACAAGTCCCAGGTGTCACTCCGGGATCCCCCTTGTGCCTATGGTGTTTCGGGCACTCCTCATGGAAGGTACGCGACACTCTCTCTGCTATAGTTGAAATCTAATGTCCTCAAGTGGCAATCCCTCTTCTTTTTATAGATTGGTACATGTCTTTACCAACCAAGTGTTGGGCACTATAGGCCAATCCAACACATATTTCTTCTTACTGCCGCTCACAAAACATACTCCACATTGTTGGTGGAGCATAATTCCTTGTTGAGTCGTTTGTATGCTAGAGTAGGTGTACCATATTTGCCAATCTTGACTTTGGCATTGCACAAAGTCCCTATAATGGCCTACGTTGCTTAACATTGTTTGGTTAAGTTGGGTGGCAATCTTGCAATGTGCCACTTAGAAACAAGACAATCAGTCTCTAACACGGATGTAGTATGAGCCAAACCATGCTTTGCACATTTCAACGACTCCTCTATGGTATTTAATCTTTGTAGAATCACATGGTACCTCGTCTCCACGTCATCCATTGTTTGTGTGTCTTTGCAATCCTCTCATATTTACTTGTCTTGATATTGCAAAGATGGTTTGATATACTTCTACTCACCTTATCCAAGCTCACAAACCAATGGTAAAGACATGTGCAACCATGGGCAGACTTGGGTCATCGTCCCATTGGGGTAGGTTGTACAAATGACAGATTTGTCCAACCACTGATGGCACAAAAGACCAAAGGTGGACGCCGAGGGAATGTTGTTGGGAGGAAGACATCCGGTGGCGATGGAGGCGTAGAAGATATGGGGCACTAAGCAATTATGGCAGAAGGATTCGAAGATGTTGCCATTCCTACGGGGAGTGCTATCTTGTGAGCGGTGAGCGATGAGCGGTAACTTATGAGCAGTGAGGAAGGTGAAATATTTGGTAATAGGGCCACTAGTATCCTATAAGCGTGGAATTTTGGCCTAAAAAATTATGATTTCCGTGGAAACAAATGCACAAGTGATTATATAATGTAATACCATTTGAATACATTGTGAAGGTATTACCATCAATTGAATGATTTAAAGGTTAAAAATTTGTTTCATTGGAAAATAAATTCCTAGAACAATGTCCCTTATGTAAATGAATCATTTTAATTGTTGTATTTTAAAAAAATTGTAAAGAACTTTCTATGTGCATCCTAGTAAATGGAGACAATTTTTTGAAAACAAACAAGTATTTGAAATCCAATCGGGGATGCTAGTATGTGAGCCTACGAGGGCGAGCCTGTGAGCCTGCGAGCCTTCAATATTTTTTCCTGGTTATGGTTTGTAAATCCGTTGGGGGCCTATGACTGTGGAATTACATGTAAGGGTCTATAGTCCAAATGAACAACAAAAAATGTTTCTATGCCAATTTTGTATCAAAAAATGAACTAATATACGTTCAAATGTTGAGATAATAATAATGTAATTGGATATAATGTGTAAGCAAACTCATGTTGAAAATAGGTGTAGCATGTTAGGATGTTTCACTACAATACACATCAATGTAAAATTTGAATACATCATAATACCATCATAAGGGTGACATTTACGAAGTCCAAAACACAAAGAACAACAAAAGTGGGTTGTAGACATAAATTGGGTTGTAAACATAAAGGCTGGATATAAATTGGGTTAGAGGCAAAGTTTGCAAGCATTGCAAGCACTAAAATATGAATAATGCCTTAGAATGATTGAGCGATGAGATTGAATGCCTTTGAAATACCTTTGCACCCTTGAGGGCGGGTTGAATGCAATCTTGAAGGACAATATCAAAAGTGGGAGGTGTTTTAAGAGGACAATCCAAATACCACCCACATTTTTCAAAATGCATAGGATCCCAAGATTTCATGATTCCTTCTGTGAACATGCACTCTTCACTTTCTATGTCAAAATAGTTAGCAAAAAAAGTGGGAGATTTGGAAATGGCTTTAGCAGGAAATAGGATATATTTGAAGTACCTATAAAACACCCTTCGCATGGTTGGTTTGAAGTTGAGTTGCTTGTCAATGTTATGATTTTTGTGAACTCCCTTATGTACAACAAATTCACGAAAAAAAATGCAGTATCTCACAACGATATGTGCATTGCCTCCACATAATCAAAAATAATGGGCAAAGGGGCCATACCACCTGGAAGATAGTTGATGGACACATCCAAATCAGCCACAATAGCATCAAAGAGCTTCTCGGTTTTAATAGCCAACTGCCATATACAAAATAAAGATCAATATTTTTCAATAATATTTTTCAATGATTGAAAAAAATGAAAGAAATAAGAAGCAAAGAAAAAAAATGAATGAACCAAAAAGAATTTTTTTTAAATCACCCAAGCCCACCAAGTAGCTTTATGAAGTCACTTAGGAAACTCTATATCATTGAATTTTGGTTTTGGAAATTTGAGAGCCTCACGAAGAGCAGGTGAGCCGTTTCACCTCTCAAGCCATTTAATCTTCATAGAAGTGTCTATAGCTAAAGTTGCCAATATCCAAAGTTTCATAATGAGACTTCACATGCTCTAAGAACAGAGGAGTATGTTTAGGATCTGCAATGGAAAGTTGTTTCTTCAGTTTCGAGTGGGAAGTCAATCTTACCCTATCACACTAGAAGAAAACTTGTCCATTCCAACCCTCCTTGTGACTAAGCCATCGCGACTCGCACCAAGAAAATGCATAAACAAATCAATTCGGTTGGGAATCGGGGGCACCTTCCATGGGTACACCACGGGTACCTTCCGGTTGCCAGGGTTGCTAAAGTATGAGCAGGGAGCAATGAGCGTTGAGCG
The DNA here is from genome assembly GCA_964035585.1 of Polytrichum formosum. Taxonomy (NCBI): domain Eukaryota; kingdom Viridiplantae; phylum Streptophyta; class Polytrichopsida; order Polytrichales; family Polytrichaceae; genus Polytrichum; species Polytrichum formosum. The sequence continues at coordinate 43,308,238 of OZ037941.1, forward strand.
TTGAGCATTGAGAAATATTAAAAAAATGTGTGAATTTTTTTTTTACTATAAGTTTCATATGTGAGTGGTTGAAAGAAAAACCTATGGCTATAAATGCTCTCAAAGACGATGAATGGAGATGAATGGAGATGAATGGAATTGGATGAACTTTTTGTAGTTATTGTTTTGGATGAAAATGAATTTGGATGATTGTTGAATGAAACTAAAAAAATCAATTATTTAGGATCAATTGCCAAGTACTTTAGATCCAAGGTTTAAGGTGTTTTTTTTGGAAACTAAGGATTTGTACATGGTGTTACGAAACAATTTGAGTGAATACACCATTTCCAATTAAAATTTATAATTACTTTTAAGCAATATTGAGATTCATCAAATTTATTTTTATGCTAACACAAAGTCAACGATTTTCTCATTATTAGTTGAGTCTAGGTGGACAAACAGACAACCCCTCTTAAAAACCACATCATTTACGAGTTTTAGTTACATGTTTCCATGTAAAAGAAATGACATGTTGTTAATTAAACAAAATTGATTCAATCTAGAAAAATTAATAAAATTTAATCTCTAAAATGAAGATGTCTTCTAAAGTGGATATCCTTTAAAATGAAAAATATCTTTACCGCCACCTCAAAGATCACAAAAATACACAATAACTTAAGAATAAATTGAGATGCAAGAATGTAGTGGCCCTTGTAGTCTCACTACATAACATTAAAAAATCAACAAACAATAAGAGTGTTTACAAGAAGATCAATTTGATCCAATACCACACATGCTAGAAGAATGATCACTAGCTTCACTACTATCACTGTGCGTAAGCCCTAGTGTCTCCACATTGGCTTCTAGGTCTAAAAACTTCTTGACAGCAACATTGTATGAACGTCGTTTGGTAACAAGAATGGGTGATGGAGCCTCTGCCATAACTTTCGCTTGAGTTTCGATATAACATGGCAAACTCTTGGGACTAGGAGAAGGCGAGATCACAAAATGTTGGAGAGAGTTCCCTCTACAAGATACATTGAATAAACAATTAGAAACTTGGAATAAATTTTCAAATCTTACACAATAAAATAAAACAAAGACATGAATAAAAAACAACAACCAACTTACTTACAACAACGTCTCTTTCGTGGCCTTGTGGAAGGCCTCACAATGTCCTCATCATCAGAACCATTATCCTCTACTAGTAGAGGACGCTTGGTTTGGGGGTTGGCAATAGAAGTCGGAGGAGTATTCAAAGGTTCAAGAAGGGCTTTGAAAATCTCACTATCACTCTCCAATGCCAACAAATGACGTCCAATGTTGCGGGTTGCATGGATAGAGGCCCCTATTCATTGAATGCAACACAATTAGTTCAAGCAAATATATTACATACAATGTATGAAGAAAAATGGACTAGGTAATGAGAACTAATGAAAATTACCTGTAGATGCAAAACAATCTAGTACCACATCGCCAGGTTTTGAAAATATCTCAATCAATAGTTGCACAAATAATGGATCTTTCTCACGGGCACCTCTCCATGGAAGAACCCCATTCATTAGCTGAGTTTGTAGAGAGGTGAAATTGTGGAGTAGGTCAATTTCTTCAAGGTTGATGCCTGCATTGCTAAGTTGCTGGTTTACATAGATAGAAAACTTAGACACCACAAATGTTTCCTCCCATTTTCTTCGTACAAAAAGAAAAATCCGAAAGCGTTGTGACTGTCAAGGATAAACAAGTATGTCAATTAGTATTTGACAAGCAAAATGTTGGTACGAGTGGATTCAAACATCAATATACCAAAAACATAATTTGGTAGATAGTAAAAACTTGCTATAGTTCTTATTTACAAAAAAAATTTGGGATGCATCAAAATTCACAAATGAAAAAACTCAATAGAACTTACCCAACGTTTAGATTTCTTGTAACTAGAAAGCTTCAACTCATTCACACCCATCTAGGAATCCAGTAGACGAAAGCCATATGTATCAGCACGCTCAAGTGTAAATTCCTTCACCTTTCCGTTTTCTGGGTGGAACAACAAAATTACTCCATCATCATGAACATACTCTGAAGCAAACTCAAAGATGGGTTCAATCATCTCTTCTTCATTCAACAAGTTCCAAGCAGGAACATGAGAAGGTGATTCCGAGACATTGGGGACTGGTAGTCCGTCTGGGATATCAGCAACAATCAAGTCAAAACATGGACCAGAGTTCACGTTGCCTCCAAGAGTTCGTACCCGTTCCCCTCCAACCTTGACAATAGAAAATGCACATTTTTAGATTTAAGAATAACTTGCAATGTCATGTAACTTTATAACTTAATGTGAAATGAAAGAAAAGCATTAGAACAAGACTATAGATGATAAATTTACTTTTTTTGCAAAATTAAGCATTTCATCCCATGCTTGTGCATTTTTTCCAGTCTTCTCTTTGACACTAAGCATTGTAAAAATTGATGATGGTAGAATTAGAGCTTGAGGCTCAATACCATGTCTATTGGGCTGAATTGTTGACCTAGCAATATACTCTGATGAAGCAAATGCATTTGGAGGAATAGATAGAAGAGTTGGAGGACAATGAGAGCGAGCCGTATTAATCACTTCAAAAGGAGTGGGAGACACAAGTGAAGGAGGAGGTGCAATAATAGATGCTAGCATGGACGAAGAGGATGTGTCATCTTTTGTGGTAGTATCTGTCACCATCTTCTTTATAATTTTTTTCTCCCTTGGCTTCCTCCCCTTCTTCACTGGTGCAACCTCTTCAATTTCCACCTCTTCCTCTAAAAACTCCTCTTGTGTGGTTGTTTTAGGATAGTCTTTAGCAACGTCTTTCTCAGGTCCTTCAAGTGCCGGGGCAAAACTCTTTAGACACTCTAGGTACCAAGGACAAGCTTAGAGTTTTTGGGCAGAAAACCCCCGTTGTTGAGTGAAGGTGAACATACATCCCGTCAAAGATGTGTCAAGCCAACCCATGAAAAGCTTGGGCATAAATTTCCTTTGAATTCCACCTTTTGGAATCAACTCTCGTTTGAAATATCTACAATCATATAGAATAGGTTTGATTATTGCAATGACAAATATGCAGATTCAATTATTCTATGGATTTGTAAAGCAAATCAAATGTAAACAAATAAATATAATTAAACAAAAAGATATACCTGTAGAGTAGCCTCTTTGTTGCAACATCTGTACCCTCTTGGTCTTTGAAAGCTTTAGACCTCGAATATGAAGAATCTTTTTTGAACAACCACCAAAAAGCATGATCCCATAACACAATGCGTCATGTCTCCACATAATTTCCAATTGTGTTTAACTCATCGTTGGCACTCCAATGGACCTCAATATTCTCAGACTTGATGATGCTCATGAATTCTGCTTTGGCTGCTTCTTCCAACTTCAAAGAACCCGAGATATATTAGATTGATTTTTTAAAAGGCAAAGCATATCATAAAACAAACACCCATACAATACACATAGAAGTAGTAGAAAAAAACCACAATAAAAACTGATTACAATATTATTTTCCACAGTCATATACGTGTCGTCCACAATGACAATTTTATTTTTTTCTAATTTTCGATTGCATTTTTTGGAGTTTAAAGGCGTATAATATACAAATGAAAAGGCATTACAAAATGTAAGTATTAAATATGTTGATGAAAAAATTGTTGATAATATACCTCAGCCCAAAAAGCAGCTTTAGAGAGCCATGTCTCTAAGGTCAATGTGTTGAAACCAGGGGGTGGAAATCGAAAGCCTTCTCTAGAGGTTTCACTGGAATTCCACCACCGAAGAAAACGAACCTTGTGGTTTGGTTGGACCACACATGTAGATATTCTTTGAAGTTTCTCCAATGACATCTCGGGTTTCTCATTGGCGCTGTAATGCAAGTTAATTTAAAAATTTGAAGGTGGACATTATAGTCAAAACTAAAGACAAAACCAAAACCAAAACCAAAGCCAAAAACAAAAAATAAACATGGAAATTATTCATTTGCAAGTAAATAGAATTACATACCTCTTCTAGAAACCCAACGCCATTTTTTGGATTTGCAACAGCTGATTGCTTATCAAACTCTGTTCGGAAACCTTTGGTAGCTGCAGTGGCAGCTTGGGTCATGACATCATGAACTCCCTTTGGAGTGCGGTCTTTTGGTTGTGTTTTTTCATAATACGCTCGTACTGCTGCATCTGAAATAGTAGCAATCTCTTGCTGCACACAAAAATAAAATTAGTAAATCAATATAAAATGAATTGTACAAATGACAATAATGAAATGAATTCTTTTTGCAAGCAAATGACTTACCCGGTGAAGGAATTGTATAAAGACTTTTGACGTCAATGGATACCAAACACCTGGTAGTTTTCTATTTTCGCATTTCTTGTAATCCTCATCGTTTAGAAGATCCTTGAACTCTTCTAATTTTAAGTTGCCATAGGTACTCATCCTATGTAATTGCTGAGCCAAGTTGCTCTTAACATGAGAATGCTCAGTAGACCTATAAAACCAATGAAAATAGAATATAAGATAAATAAATTGATAAACATAAAAAACAACAACAAATCAAAATAAAGAAATTGGTGAAGAATGAAAAATAATGTGGACCAAATTTTGAAACTTACCAATTGATGTCGTTCATAACCTTCAATAGCATGCATGTACGACCTTCTGATACCAAAAGCATACAATCAACTTGGAAATGCCATTTGCGATCATAACGATGCATCTTATGAATGTAGGCATACCAAGCTACCAATCTATGGTTACCATCCCATACAAAGAACATGTGGTTAGATAAATGCGAAATGGAATGCTGAGACTTCAACCAACATTCAAATTGATCATTTTCTTGTATCCAGCATTCATCCCATGTCTCCACGATCTCGGGGGTCACCAACTTGCAAATTCCCTTGTCATTTGTTGTCGATACATAAAATACACGATCACCTGGTCGATATCCACGAGCAAAGTCTGCCTCCAATCGTTTCACTTGACTTTGAAGAAGAGGACGCACCAAGGGAAGGCCAATCATCCTGCATAAAGGAATATGAAATCGAGATGAAGGCCCTCCACCATTAAAAAACATGTTGTTGATGATGGCATTGGAGTCAAATTTTTGACCAATTCGTACATCGTGCTCCACCTCTTCTATTATTTTCCCTTCAAAAGTGGGATCCTCACTTTGACTTTGAATGGTGGTAGAAGTCTATAATGACCAGTACATTAAAAACAAAGTGTAGTCAATAAAACGAAAAGTGAAACTTGTAGCATATGAATGAGACAGAGAACAATTGAAATATGAGGCCTCGTCAACGAGGCCATGTTGTCCAGCAAAAACCAGCAAAACCAGCAAAACCAACAAAAACCAACAAAACCAGCATAAAACAACAAAACCAACATAAACCAACATAAACCAGCAAAAGCAGCAAAAACCAGCAAAAACTAGCAAAAACCAACAAAACCAACCAGCAAAAACTAGCAAAAACCAGCACAAACCAACACAAACCAACACAAACCAGCACAAACCAGCCAGGGATGTGCAAATGGACGTGACGCGGCCTTTTTGCGTCACGTCGCGTCACAAATGACGTGACGCCGTCACGTCACGTCACTTCGGGGCGTGACGCGCACTGACGTGGTAAAAAAAAGTTACTGTACCAATTTTTTGTAACTTTTTTTTTACTTTTTTGGACGACTGCTACGAGCAGTCGACTTCAGAAAACAAAAATTACAAAAATCTATTAAAAAATCTGAACCATTAGATCTTCTTGGATTGAAGATCTAACGGTCCATGATTTTTTTTAGAATTTTTTGATTTCATTTTTTTTAGGTTTTCCTTGAAGTCGACTGCTAATAGCAGTCGACTGGTCTTGGTCGACTGCAAAAGTAATTTTTTGCAGTCGACTTAGCAAACGACTGCAAACAGCAGTCGACCTAGCAGTCGACTGCAAAAAAACATTAAATTAAAAAAATTAAAAAAAAATTCTGGACCGTCAGATCTTCTTGGCAAGAAGATCTGACGGTCCATAATTTTTTTTTAATTTTTTTTAATTTTTTTGCAGTCGACTGCTAAGTCGACTGCAAATAGCAGTCGAATTAGCAATCGACTGCCAGAAAAAATTAAAAAAATCCAAAAAAAATTCTGGACCGTCAGATCTTCTTGCCAAGAAGATCTGACGGTCCAGAATTTTTTTTGGAATTTTTTAATTTTTTTTTTGCAGTCGACTGCTAGGTCGACTGCTATCTGCAGTCGACTTAGCAGTCGACCAAGGGGTTGACCAGGGGGTTGACCGCGTCAGTTTACCCCTGGGGTAACTGCCGGATTTACCCCCCCGCGGACGTGACGTTTTCAGGTCTGCCGTCACGTCGCTGTCACAGGACGTGACGCGACGTGACGCGACGTGACGTGTAATCCCTGAAACCAGCAACAAAGAGAAAATGAGATAAGATGCATTTTGAACTTATACCATTCCAATGAGACAGAAAATGATCCAACATTGACGCCTCGTCAACGAGCCCAAGATTCAGAGTGTAAACATGAAATCCCAAATTTTTTTTTAAATGTGTCTTTAAATTTTTGTTATCCCAATGAAACCCCAAAGAACTGAAATTTGAGGCCTCGTCAACGAGGCCATGCTCTTCAATACAAACCAGCAACAAAGAAAAAATGAGATAAGATGCATTTTGAACTTATACCATTCCAATGAGACAAAAAATGACCCAACATTGACGCCTCGTCAACGAGCCCAAGTTTCAGAGTATAAACATGAAATCCCAAAAAAATTTGAAAAAATGTGCCCTTAAACTTTTGCTATTCCAATGAAACCAAAAACAACTGACATTTGAGGCCTCGTCAACGAGGCCATACCCCTAAACACAAACCAGCAACCAAGAAATTGAAATATTGAAAATGGAACCTCATTGTTAGTTTCGGCGGCTCCAATCTCCAAATCATGTGCGCCCTCGATGCATTCGGGGACACCCTTCCCACCATCACCACGCTCATGTCCGCCCTTCCCACCATCGCCACGCTCCTGTCCGCCCTCGCCATCATCGCCGCGCTCCTGTCCATCCTTCCGCATTACAACGCTCCTCAAGTTCATTATTGAAGCAACAATGAACAATGCGTACCTAAACGCAACAATGCAAAAGGAGAAGACTATGCAAAAGTAAACCCTAGCATACCATATGAAGTTGGGCTTCGGTCTCCAAAAAAATAAAAATAAAAAAACAAGTAAAAAATTGGTAGATTTGGGCCAAAAGAATCTTTTAGATATATCCTATCATTTTAAATATTATAAAGCCATTTTTTCCCAAGCATACATTCTAACCTGACAAACCACCTCGATTTTTTTCAAATTTTTTGGACTCAATGGTGATTTTACAAAAATTGGCAAAGTCCTCTTAAAATAATCGGGCAAGATTTCGCCCAAAAATCTTATGATTTTGAAGATTTCTCTCAAGATTCCAAGATGCTCTTTTCGTTTTTGGGCCGTAAATCATTCAAAACTTCTCCGTTTTTTGCGTGCAATATACCGTTGGAATCGTCTTCTCGAGCTCCACGACATGGGATTTGGTGTCAATTTGGCTCCAAGAAAAAAAAAACACATGTACACATACATTTAAATCCTTCCAATCTAATGGTTGTAGTTTTGGCAACAAATATATGAACTTACCACTTCTGTGCTTGTGGGAGATATGACATTCGTAGCTGGACTAGATTCGCCTCCGCCTTTTTCAATTTCATCCACACAATCGACCTCGACAATATCCCCACATTGAAAATGTCCACCTTCAACTTCATGACCCTCATAGGATAAGGTCCGAATAATGCTACTAATCTCATCACCATTGGCCTTCTGCAAGCGTCTAACCATCCTTAATTTTTCTAATTGCTTCTTACTAGAAAAGAGAAGACCAGCCTTACGTCTCTTCCTATAAAAACCCTTTGGCATCCCTGCAACTGGAAACACTACATGAAAAATAATTCTACTATTTGGTCACAACTATGCAATCTCTCCAATATATAACGCTCCTGGAGTGTAATGAATGTATCATCATCCGATTATTTATGGCTTCTTAGAAATGAATGATTTCTATTTACATACATATTAACGGTCATTTGTAAAGGAGGCATACGGCTTCTCGTCTATAAATGATATCTACTTACCTGGATGTAAACGTTCATTTCTAAAGGAGGCGCTCCCAAGAATTCATAATTCGAAACATTCTATAATAGTCACTGAAATCACATGAAATCTTTGTATGTCAGATGTATCAATTCAAATTTTAAATCACTACTAGCTAACACCACGCAACGGAAATATTTGGTTGTCACTATTTTATAGTCATTTCCTTTCTATCACAACAAACTTTCATATAACCCTCTCATACAATGATATTAAACATGACTTTGTAGGTTGCACGCACATGCAAGTATGGACATGGCATTTGTTCGCGGTGACGCCTCTAGCATTCCAATTTCTTTTTTCTGCAGTGATGATGGTATGGCATGGGTATCTACATTGATTCTCAGTGTAAGATTCAACTTGGATTTGTCGTCCTTATGGGTGGAGGAGGAGTTTTTTTATTCAGAAGGAGTTCAAGTCGTATCTACAGTCATGTTGCTAAAGATCGAGACTGCTTCAGGATGCGGTTGGAGGCTTCTTCCAGGCAAATACCATGTTTTTGGTACTCCAAGAGTTACTAGGTCGATATCGACAGAAATTCTTACACCTGGGTCTGCAACCTCCACTGTTTAGATGCCTTGGGGAACTCGTGTGAAGGTAGAGTCTCGAAGTCATATTCATATTGATCTTCCTGAGTCTTCCGATGATGATGTAGTTGTTATCAATAATGCGAATCGTAAGCTATCTCCTATACATGAGAAATGTGAAGACATTTCTCTAAGTGTACATCACATGGACCATCAGAGCACGTTGAATCCTTCTGTTCATCAAAAAACATCTAAATTTGTGAGCATCTTGGAATGCCTTAGAGATATGCAAAGTCGTCCACGTGCACGGAATGAATTGAAATTTATAGACCTCAATACAATCCGTTGTGAGGCAGTCCGTCATCTTCCTCAATCATTTAATGGAGATGTGTTTTTTGAATTACCTCCTCTTCCTTCTTCGGCATCCCCTTCTAGAAGTGGAGCCAACTCAATTTCATCATCTTCTGTAGGTCGACAGCTAGAAGGCATGGATCGTAAGTTCGATAGCCACAATTGGACACACACACACACCACAAACATTGCAAATGATTTCGGCTTAAAGTTCCGCTACTCATTGTGTGTGGGCCATTTGGTTTGCGAGAACACAACTTGCCCTAGACTACGGCGAAGTGGCAACAAAAATGAGACAGAATGGGAGGGATCGTCACCTGTTGTCTTTGATGTGGGACAACAATCTCCTGTAAAGTCTAATCTCGTATGTCGGATCTGTAAAGAAGTCCCATCCTGCATAGCTCCATGCCCTTGCCGCATGTATAGGGTCTTGAACTCAATAGGTCTTCCAAGAGCTTGTATCCATGTTGGTATTCACGATTATCCAGTGGGTAAAGGGATTTGTCGTGATTCTGTTCATCGAACAACATCTTTGATTAGTCAAGATGTATCAAAGACACCAACTGCAATAAATTCCGCCATTCGGCTTGCTGCTAGCAAGGAATTTCTTGCATCTGAATTGTTTGGAGAGGAAGGACTACACAGCGACCAAAAACCCCTCTGCGGAGAGGCCCTTGAGGCTGTCATGGACAAATTCCGGATACTCAGTTCACCGACTATTCGAAATACCATCTCTAGTTTCCGTCACAATACAAATGGGGGACCCATTGACAACATTATCTCATTGAAAATGAAAAGTACATATTCTTTTATTCAAGATAGTGTGTTCCCAGGCCAAGGTAAGGATAAAGTTTACCTTTTCAAGATGTCTGAGGAAGGACCGGGAAACAGGGTGGATTTGGTGAGGCGAATGCAATCTGGTGGAGACTTGCAGAACTCTTGGTGCATGTTCGATCATGTTAAGAGGGTGAATGGGTGGACGTCAATGGCTGCCCATGTCTATGACCCTGAGTTTTGTCGAGTCCAAACTATTTGTGTTTGCGACATGATGAGTGAGGATGCTCAGTCACAACAACAAATGTGGAGATCCCTCAATTCCGTCATGGCGCGCCATGGGATTTCATCTCCAAATTTCAAGGTTTCATGGCTGACAATGCAATGGCCAACTGGCATGCTGTTCGTGTGGTGTATGGAAGTGGCAACAAGCAAGAACCAATGCAAGATCGAGAGCGCTCTTGTCTACTTCATTGGACAACTTCGCTAAATAGACATACAGAGAAGCTCATTCGACTAGAGTTCCAAAAAACTCACAAGAGGCTTTGCAAACAATACAAGGATGCAAAATCAATGGCAGAAGCAGAAGAGAGATACCTTGGAATCAAGGGTTGGTGGCTTTCTTCAAGAGCTGCATCAGAGGATTCTTTGCGAGAACTAAATGATTGGCTGGGTTTTTGGCACTTTCGATACCGGCAGTGGGGTGGATTTTTAGAATTGGTAAGTTATATACCTCCTTGAATTTGAATTTTCCTTCTTTATTGCTCAACTGTTATTCATGGACAAGTTGCTTTAGTGTCCCTAACGTATGTGGTTTTGTTTAATTGTTTTCCTTCACATCTATAATATTTACACAAGTTTGAGTTCAACATCCACTAGTCTTATTATGGAAACATGATTTTGGAAACCAATGAAACCTTACTTTATCATTCAAAATCATTCTTATTGTTGTAGAACCTCAATTTAGAAGAGCTAGCCGAGATGCCTTCATGCAATTTGGCAGAGACAGTTCACAACAAGTGGTTGCAAATGTCTGGGAAAAGGGGAACCTGCTTGTACGTCGCCACAACCGATGACATGATGCGGGCTATTCAACAATCGACTAATTATTGGGCATACCTCCAAGGGTATGCATCTGGCACTGGTCCCCACTTGGATGAACTTCGCCTTCGAGCTGCAAGACGAACGAGAAATCCAACAAAATTTGCCGAGGCTGTCGCCAAACTACCAGATGCTCACCAATTAGCCACGCGGGTTCCCCACTTGGAAGGTGAAGAAATATTTGGCTCCTCAAAGCGCAAACTGAATTTGCCTCCTGGATCAGACGGCGACTCTCATCGCCACGATACAGTGAATTTTTCTGCACCTAGAGTTCAGACTCGGTCAATCAAAGCACGCACAGAAGGAGATGCATCGACAGCAATACCAACGCCAACGCCAACGCCAACGCCAGTGTCAACACAAGAAGGAGAACCAAGCACAGTATGTCGACACGCTACCAAAATACTTGAAACAAACTGCAACCCTTCACTATGGCACATTGCTAGGTGTAAAAAAGAAGGGAAGACTTGTCACGGAGTTCAAATCGGGATGAAGAAGAGATGCGGGGCCAAGATAAACAAGTCAAGCAAGAGTGGAACAGTAGCACCTACCTACAACGGCCGCATGACAGAATATGGAACCAAGGCCATTATCAACTTTGATTTCTAGTTTTGTGCAGATGACCTATTGCGTTGTGTTGGAGGCTCTAAGGTTAAGGGGGTTCACGATTGGCCTCCTCTTCCAAATGTGTGGCCTATTGCATGTGGGACACATCTCACAAAATCATACATTCTTTTTCTACAGGAAGCAGGATTTCAATTGCAAACTGAAGATGTAGGCAAACCACCACTCCACCTCTTCAATGAAGACGATACATGAAAAAATGTGTCCTTCCTACACTCAAAGCAACTAGATAGTGATGTGCAACCATCTGACGGTGATATGCACCCCACAAAGCGATTGGGAAGAACCATTCGGCGTAATCCTAATGCGCCCACAGTTGACCACCGCAACAAATGGGAGACCACACGGAACTTGAACGTAGTCGTTGATTCTGTTGTCGTTATTCCATACCCTGGCTATGGTAGAGTGATAACTTTGATCTCTGGTATTTTTCCCAACCAAAAGGTCTATCGAATCACAATTTCGGATTTTCCTGCTTGTACTTGCGAAGACTTTATCACCATGAGTACGGCTGCACTTGGTAGTAGGAAATCTTGGGTAAACTGCAAGCATTTATATTATGTCTTTAGGTTTATTTGCAAGGCAAACTTAGAGAACGACAAATATATACATGCACCAAGTCTGAGTTTTGATGAAGTGAAGTTACTTCTTGTAGGTAGCAATCTATAAGATTTTTTGTATTTGTCTTGTAGTAGATAGTGAAACCATTTATGTGCAGAGGTGGATATAGAATTTTCAATTGGAGTAGATGCCACATACCTTAAATTCTAATTGCTTTATGGTGGAAATTGTTTATGGCACTTCAAGGACCACTCAAATCATTTGTAAAATTGTAAACATGAAATAAAGATATAAGAAAAGGCTTAATTTAGCCTCACAATATTGTAGGATGAAATGTTACTATGCTACAAATGAATCTTGAGAGAGCTCCTCAGTTCTAAGGAACACTTAACCACATCCAAACAACATTGTAAAATTGTTTGTTACATATCTCCAAATGAACCTTCAAGGTATTCTTTGGTTCCAAAACACATTAAACCAACCTCTGGGATAGTTAACAAAGTTTTTGCAGTCAATAAAGCAAATATTTTTTAATAAATGATTTCTTTAAATAAGCAAAAAAAATCATTCATTTTTTCAAGACATCTTTAGCAATGTTCAAAGAAAGTTCTTTTTGGATGAATGGTGAATGAATGATGAATGAATGATATGGATGAATTTCATTTGTTTATCAAATCTCTCGTGGTGAAATCTTCTTGTTGTGGGAGATGTTGGTTTTTCAATAATTTTGATTTATACAACAATTGATTGAAAATTTTATTATTTTGAATAAAACTTTGTAATTTTTGTGATTTTGTAATTTTTGAAATTACTATATTTAGCCTTGAGAATATTCTTTATTACTTTAACATGTCTATTTTAAATATAAATCATTGCACTAAGCGCTCAAAACTAGTTGCTCATTGCTCAACGCTCAATGCTCGTTGCTCCCCGCTCACACTCTAGCACCGTTGTTCCGGTTGCCTACCAATTGAATTGCTTATGCATTTTCTTGGTGCGAGTCGCGATGGCCTAAGGTTGAAATGGACACGTTTTCTTCTAGTGTCAACAATTTTGGAAACCCATTTATCAACTGCACTTAAAGTCCAATGCGCATGATCTGGGTACTTCTCATAAAATTTTCTTTGAGGAGCAACAACATCCCCCAACTCTTGCTACACCAAGAAAAAAACATATAAGAATATGAAAAATTGCACATAGTAAAAATGAGATGCAATAAAAATATGATAGTAGAAATCCAAATGAACAAGTATGAAGGAAATATACAAGAAGTGAAAAAAATATGCAAGGGAAATTGATATTTCAGAGAAAATAACCTGGTATAGAAATCCATTAAGAGCCTCAACTGCCAAAGTGAACCAAGTTCTATGTTTGGATTTTTGTTTGGCATTATTCTTTGGAGACAAGTTTTTAAAAATATGAAAGTGGTTGCCTAGCAATGCTTTGAATGCAGAAAAACTTATGAACAAGATTTATAGAAACATGAGATTTTTGGCCCCTCATGAAAAAATAAAACAAACAATGATAAGTTATAGAAAATGAACATCCAATAGAAAAATAAACTTAAAAAATAAGAAGCCAAATGAAAAATAAAATAAAAAATGAAGGAATTACCAATTGACTTCATGCAAGGCTGCCAACATAGTTGCAATATCTCCCTTGACGTCCAAAATAATACTTTCAACAACATAATGTCAAATAGAATCATGTGCATGGTCTTGATTAATAATGGACAACCATGTTTGCAAATGGTGGTTGCCGTCCCAGACCATGAACATTTTGCCAGAGAAAATTTTGAGCTCCTCATCATTTTGCAATATTTTCTCAAAGACAGCAATTGTCCGCACCCAGTTGTCACTCCATGATTCAATTATAATATCAATAACATCTATTGTATCGCCCTCATTGTTCTCCAAGGCCACGTAAAAAACTCCATTGTCTTCCATATAACCACATGCAACAAAATGTGCAGCCAGGTTCATAATACCATTTTTCAAGAAAGGCCTAACAACTGGCAATGGAACCGTTCGACAAAGTAAAACATTGAATTTTGATTTTGCCCTTAGTTGATACCTCAACCATTAAAGATGGAAAGAGGTGTTGACAATTTCCTTTTTCAAAAATGCATATAATTGCAACTCTAAGTGATTTCCAGAAAGAGGTACAACTTCTATATGGGAAGCACAAAAAGTGCCACCCATTTGAAAAGAGAAAAAATATTAATAGGAATGTTTACATACGAAAGAAATCACATATGCAATGCAAATTAGGGTGGCCATTAATAGCCACCCTTATGGAAGAAGAATTTTTTTGAAGTAAGTGTATACATGTGTAAGAAATCACATATACAAAGCAGAATGAAATCTAAAAACAATGGCTGTTAACGACCACCCTTATAAAAGGAGACAAAAATGATGAAAGTGAGTGTTAAGATGTGAAAGATAGTACATCTTCAAAGCACACTAAAATGCAAATAAGGACATCAAAAATGATGAATATCAATGTTTACATGTAAAAAAAACTATATATGCAAACGAAATAAAAATATAAAAAAAAGTAACCGTTAACGGCCACTCTTATCGAAAGAATTGCTTTTAAGAAAGTGAGTGTCCACATTTGGAAGAAACTACATATGCAAAACAAAATGAAATGAAAAAAGGATAGCCGTTAATAGCCACCCTTAAGAAGAAGAAAAATTGAATAAATAAGTGTGTACATGTGGAAGAAATCACATATGTAAAACAAATTGAAATGAAAAGAAAGTGGCCGTCACCGGCCATCCTTTAGAAGAAAAAAAATTGAATAAGTGAGTGTGTACATGTTGACGAATCCACATATGCAAAATAAAGTGAAATGAAAAAAAAGTGGTTGTTAACGGCCATTCGTATGGATGGATTTTTTTTTATGAGAATGAGTGTTTATATGTAGAAAATACCGAATATGCAAAACAAAGTGAAATAGAAAATGGGTGGCCCTTAACGGCCATCCGTAAGGAAGGACATTGTTTTAAAGAAATTAAGTGTTTATATGTGGAGCAAACCACATATGTAAAACAAAGTGCCATGAAAAAAGGTAGTCATTGTTGGCCACCCTTTAGGAAGACAAATGTTTTATGAAAGTGATTATTTATGTATGGAAGAAACCACATATGTAAAACAAAGTGCCATGAAAAAGAGTAGCCGTTAACGGCCACCCTTGTAGAAGTCAATTTCTTTTATGAAAGTGAGTGTTTATGTGTGGAAGAAACCACATATGTAAAACAAACATACATGAAAAAAGGATAGCCATTAACGGCCATCCTTTGGAAGACAATTTCTTTCTTCTCTCGGGGAGATCACTCCATTGTCAAGTTGAACACTACGTGCGAACAAAGTTTGCTACCCCTATATTAATGCCATAGATAATTTTAAAATTTATGATATTTTTTCTGCATATACATAACCATTGATAGTATCTTTTGTATATATTTTTTCAAATTTGTAGTCATCTTCATTTTTGTAGTAATTTTTTTAGCTCAATTCTGCGTCATTCTAGTTAGAAACGGTATGTTTTATAAAAAAAACAAATCATCAAATTTAGTTACCATTTTTTACTATATAATAGATACCGTGTATATCTACTAATGAAAAACAATTGATAAAATTTTGACCCATTTTGGTGATGCTTTATGTAAAAAGTAGGATTTTTTAGATGTAAAGTGTTCGCACGTGGTTGTTCAACTTTACAAGGGAGTGATCTCCCCGAGTTTCTTCTAAAAGGGAGTATTTATGTGTGGAAGAAATCCCATATGCAAAACAAACTGACATGAAAAAATGGTGGCCATTAACGGCCACCCTTTGGAAGACAATTTTTCTCTTGTAGAAATGAGTGTTTATGTGTGGAAGAAACCACATATGTAAAACAAACTTACATGAAAAAAAAGGTCGCCGTTAACGGCCACCCTTTTAGAAGGAAAAATTTCTTAAGAAAGTGATTGTTGATATATAGAAAAAATCACAAATAAAAAAAACTGACATGAAAAAAAAAAGTGGCCGTTAACGGCCACCCTTTGGAAGACAACTTTTGTTTTGTAAAAATGAGTGTTTATGTGTTGAAGAAACCACATGTGTAAAACAGACTTACATGAAAAAAGAGTGGCCGTTAACGGCCACTCTTTTAGAAGGAAATTTTTCTTAAGAAAGTGATTGTTGATATATAGAAAAAACCACATATTAAAAAAAACTGACATGAAAAAAAAGGGTGGCTGTTAGCGGCCGCCCATTGGAAGACAACTTTTTTTTTGTAAAAATGAGTGTTTATGTGTGGAAAAAATCACATGTGTAAAACAGACTTACATAAAAAAGGATGGCCGTTAACGGCCACCCTTTTAGAAGGAAATTTTTCTTAAGAAAGTGATTGTTGATATATAGAAAAAACCACAAATAAAAAAAACTGACATGAAAAAAAAAGGTGGCCGTTAACGGCCACCCTTTTGGAAGGAAATTTTCTTAAGAAAATGAGTGTTTATATGTAAAAAAAACCAAATATGGAAAAAAAACTGACATGAAAAAAAATGTGGCCGTTAACGGCCATGCTTTTGGATGGAAATTTTTCTTAACAAATTGAGTGTTTATATGTAGAAATAACCAAATATGCAAAAAAACTGACAGAAAAAAAGATGGCCATTAATATCCACCCTTTTGGAAGGAAATTTTCTTAAGAAAGTGAGTGTTTATATGTAAAAAAAACCACATATGCAAAAAGAACGGACATGAAAAAAAGGGTGGCCGTTAACGGCCACCCTTTTGGAAGGAAATTTTCTTAAGAAAGTGAGTGTTTATATGTAAAAAAAACCAAATATGGAAAAAAAACTGACATGAAAAAAATGTGGCCGTTAACGGCCATGCTTTTGGATGGAATTTTTTCTTAACAAATTGAGTGTTTATATGTAGAAATAACCAAATATGCAAAAAAAATGACAAAAAAAAGATGGCCATTAATATCCACCCTTTTGGAAGGAAATTTTCTTAAGAAAGTGAGTGTTTATATGTAAAAAAAACCACATATGCAAAAATAACTAACATGAAAAAAAGGTGGCCGTTAACGGCCACCCTTTTGGAAAGAAGTTTTCTTAACAAAAGTGAGTGTTTATATGTAGAGAAAACCACATATGCAAAATAAAGTGGAATGAAAAAATGGTGGTTGTTAATGGCGACTCATATGGAAGGAATTGTTATTTTGAAAGTGGGTGTTTATATGTACAATAATATCACATATATAGAATAAATTTAAATGAAAAAAATAGTGGCCGTTAACGACCATTCTCTTGGAAAAAAGAAAATGATTCATTTGTGTGATTTTATTTCAGAGAAATGATGTTGTTAAATGTCGACTGAAACCTTAGAAGGGGAGGCCATCAACAGCTATCCTAAACCATAAATAAAAAATGGGACTTAAAAAAGGGTGGCCGTTAACGGCTACCCTTTTGGAAGAAAAAAAAATGAAATTCACCTTCATCGTTGTGAATTTTTAAAAATTTCATATTTATTTTTGAAATTTTTTTGGTGTATAAATTATACCATTTGTATTCACTCCAAGTTTTTTCAAAATTTTTGTACATAATTTCAATTTTACATAAATCGCCAAACTCTGCTAAAATTAATATAGTTAACAGCAAGACTTATGGAAGACAAATTTTTTTATAAGAGTGAGTGTTTATGTGTGTAATAAACCACATATGTAAGACAAAGTGACATGATAAAAGGGTGGCCGTTAACGGCTACCCTTTTGGAAGAGAGAAAAAAAAATGAAATTCACCTTCATCTTTGTGAATTTTTAAAATTTTCATATTTATTTTTGAAATTTTTTTGGTGTATAAATTATATCATTTTTATTCACTCCAAGTTTTTTCAAAATTTTTGTAGATAATTTTAATTTTACATAAATCGCCAAACTTTGCTAAAATTAATATAGTTAAGAACAAGACTTATGGAAGACAATTTTTTTTATAAGACTGAGTGTTTATATGTGTAATAAACCACATATGTAAGACAAAGTGACATGATAAAAGGGTGGCCGTTAACGGCTACCCTTTTGGAAGAGAGAGAAAAAAATGAAATTCACCTTCATCGTTGTGAATTTTTCAAATTTTTATATTTATTTTTGAAATTTTTTTGGTGTATAAAATATATCATTTGTATTCACTTCAAGTTTTTTCAAAAATTTTGTACATAATTTTAATTTTACATAAATCGCCAAACTCTGCTAAAATTAATATAGTTAACAGCAAGATTTATGGAAGACAAATTTTTTTATAAGAGTGAGTGTTTATGTGTGTAATAAACCACATATGTAAGACAAAGTGACATGATAAAAGGGTGGCCGTTAACGGCTACCCTTTTGGAAGAGAGAGAGAAAAAATGAAATTCACCTTGATCGTTGTGAATTTTTAAAATTTTCATATTTATTTTTGAAATTTTTTTGGTGTATAGATTATATCATTTGTATTCACTTCAAGTTTTTTCAAAATTTTGTACATAATTTCAATTTTACAGAAATCGCCAAACTCTACTAAAATTAATATGTTTAGATTTCCTCCAAAAATCTTCAACTTTTGAAGATTTGTGGTCACATTCTAAGATACTGCGATTGTATTTTGGCTCTAAAATACACAAATGTATTCATTGTTTTTCGTGCTATATACTGTTGGAATCGTATTTTTGATGTGCACAATACGATGTATATCATATACCTTCAAATTTATTTACATTTCCGGGTTATTCTCCTACTATTTCGTTCGTACTTCCTGCCTCCATTTCCGACTCAGATGGTTGTTCCTCCTCTTTATATTGTGTCGTTTTTTCTCCGTCGATGTCTTTGTTATCATCTTCCTTCTCTTCCTCCTTCTCATTGCATCTAGAGAGAATATGTGGTTGAGCTTCACATATACTGGTTTCATGTTCGAAGATATCTTTCTTTGTGGCTTCACATGCTACAATATCTTCGTACGTCAAATTTCTTATTGTACTTGATAGGTCCATTTCTATCATTCGAGGAACATGTCTATTTATTCTAGCCCTTAACAATTGTTTTATACTTGAAAAAAAAAACTACTTCTCCTTCTATTTTTTCTCCTACACTCCACTGGAGTGACCACTGCCAACAATCGACAAATGACATTTTCTTACATCTAAACACATTTAGCTTCCTTCTTCACTACATCATCCACTCTCAACAATATACATTTCTCTATATTGTTTCATTTCCATTTGTGAACTTTTATATTACATGATGGTCTTCATTACTAGCCCACCTCATTGCATGACTAATAGTTGTAAAAGTATAGCCATTAACAGATACACTTAGTTTATTTAATATTCTTAAGTTATATGCATGTATATATGCACATATTAGATCAGCGTGCATCATAAATTGTTAGTGCCAGTTATAATAGTGTTAGTTCTAATATTGCCAATTGTAATAGTGCAAGTTCTAATAGTGTCAATTTTAATATTGCCAATTGTAATAATACCAGTTGTGATAGTGCCAGTTCTAATATTGCTAGTTGCTAGTTCTAATAGTACCCGTTCTAATAGTGTCATTTGTAATATTGCCATTTGTAATGGTGCCAGTTGTAATATTGTCATTTGTAATACTATGTGTTGAAATAATATTACTTATAATAGTTGTCAATGTCAATTGTAAATCTTTCCTAAATTAATAACTTCCATAATACACGAACTATGTCACACCCCTCGTTTGGCCCACTACTTACAAATGAAAGGTTATGTACTATGTTGATTACAACCATTATATTTTGTTAATATCTCTTCACGCTGCATAACTTTTATTTTCAAATGATATACAATATTTTCTTCTATACCCAAATTATATAATATTTAATATCATACAATTTTCTTTTGTTTGGTTCAACCCTTCTAATTTCTCATTCTTTATATTCACAATCTTTCCATTCGCCAATACTATCATTTGCTTCTCCTTATGTCTTTGTGTTCTTGTGGCTTGTCGATAGTTTTTTGTTATCTCTTTTAAACCTTTCCCTATGGTTACTATTGTTGCAGATGGGTTTTGCAACGGAAGGAGGAGGCCATGGACGGAGCTCTTCGCACGCAGGCGCATCGCAGCGGCACCAACAGACAAGCAACACAGCAGCCCCGAAGACTACATCGAACATAACGCAGGAGAGAGCCACACCAAGCACAGGAACATACACAAAAGAGAGGAGAACCCAACAGACACAGCCACACCAAAACCAACAAAAAAAAGACCAGAGGAGAGCACGCAGATCTCACCATAGAGACAACCCTCGGAGGAGCCACTTTATAACCCTAATAGTGTTCTACACACTACTGAGCATCAATGAGCTTGCTACAACCCCTAAGCACTACCTAACCTACATCAAACTCACAGGCCCTACCCAAGGACAAGCAGATCCACCACCGCGCACAGCACCACCCCGACTCTCCAAATACTCCCCACCGAAGTCGTCAAGAAGCGCGCCACCAACATGGAGCGTTCACAGACTCCCCGACCACCCCACAGGCGAGATCCGACACCAAACGCGCACCAGCTTCACCCTCAACACCACATGCGAGGAGAAGGCCGCCGGCATCCAGAGACAGTCGGGACCCTCCCCACCACCAACAACCACCATAAATCAGACAACACCGAAAACACACAAAGGTACACCAAAAACCCTAACCATGACTCCCGCGGTCATTTCAATACCCACCACCTCGAAAGATCCAATCATACAAAGCTCATACAATACCTCACACAAGGATACACACAAAAATCGCCACACAACAATCTACCATACAAAGATCAACACCAGCAAAACACACGTACCTGCCGCCGCTTTAAATCAGATATGCCTTAGCACCACCCACGCTCTGAATATAACTGTGAGCCCAAATTGATGTCCACATGTGTTGTTAACACTTGTAAAACATTACAAGTAGTGTTTTGTTGATTTATGATTATTCACAAAAATATAAAAAGAGTGAAGCTTGAAGAAAGCTAAGTTTGAAGCATTAGGCTTGTGTGGAGTGGATTTAAGTAGTATGAGGACATACCTTGGTAAAGTGTGGTAGGTAGAAAGCCAAGGTTAGTTAAATGTTTGAATTAGGATCTTTGTTGATCATTTGAGGGAGGAAGGCTTAGGAGATTAGATGAGAGCCTACAAAGTAGGAGGAGATTTCGAAGGCTTATCGAGAGCCTTGTGGATGGGATGAGTCCCTACTTAGAAGGAGAAGGTTAAGGGGTTGTGATTGGAGGCTTTAATCCTCTCACCCTATCCTTATCTCATGCCCTCTCTCCCTCTCAACTCACTATATAATCCCTCATTCTTCCCTCACTCATCCTCTCTTTCCTTCGTGCTCCTTAAGCACCCCACGGGTTATAAGTGTGGGTGTGTGGGAAGCAAGATAGGAGCACATGTGTGTGCTTAGTTCTTAGGAGAAGAGCCAAGGCTATTTAGCCTTGAAGAGGGATTGACCTCTTGTTAGAAGTAGATTGGGTTTAAGGAATTTGGAGTTTGATTGTAAACTTCAACTTGTTGCATTGAGATTCATATTGAAGTGAGAGAGTTCAAACTTGTTTAAACTTGTGGCATTTAGAGTGACTAGATTGTACTAGGTGCATTACTTGTAGTGTTTTATTAGTTATGAACTTGAGCAGAACTTTATAGTGAGAGATTTGTCAATTATGGATGATCAGAGTGTTCAATGGGTATGAAAATTTAAGGGATTGTTTATTATAAAGTATGGGAGTTGTGGTAAAAATTTGAGAGCTTCAGTCATTGGGATGAAAGAGTTATTAAAAGTTGAAGGGGAGGGTGTCTAGGAACAAAGCAGCAAGGTTTGAAAATATGTATCTCTTAGAGGGTTATAGATATGGTTCCAAAAAATTGACACTACCTTCTGAACTTATATATCTATCTTGTGTCAAAATTTTAGATTGATTGGACGTAGGAGTTGGAAGTTATTAGAGTTTTAATGACCGGATGCTTTATCACAGCATTCATACTAAGTAGTTAGAGTTAGAATTTCATGCATAACTTTTGCATATGAACTCTGTTTGTGCCAAAATTTGGTGTGGAGATTTTTGATAAGTACTTAACAAGTGTACCAAATTTCACTTGAAGAACATAAGTTGGGTGGGAGTTATACTATTCTGAAGTTTAGTAGGAAGACATTGATAGAGATTTACATAAAGAAGAACTTAGAGAAGGAAGGGCAAGGATAAGTATATAAGTATTTTTTAATACTTGTATTTAAAGCCTATGTGCTCATGGAATCCACAAGCGAAGTGTCATGTACCAATACGGAATCAACCACGATGACATGTGATAGCACGGAATCAATAAGCGAGAACTCATGTAGTAGTGTGGAGTCGACGGCAAGGACTCGATTCACAAGAGGGATATCTTTGAAGGCATGCATGGCCAAAGCGGCCGGGTGGACATTAGAAAAAACTAAGGATATAACCTTGCCCGACATTAAGGAATGTAAAACTACATAGTGTGGTGTTAATCAAGTTGTGTATATTCCAAGGGTAGATTGGAATTATATATTGGGTTACAAAGAGAGAAGTCTCTACATGTCATTATAAACTTTTCCACTCGGGCTAGGACGAAATCGAAGGGTGGAGGATTTTTGGTGACAATAACTCACCCTTGAAGGCCGCCCTCCTCCATACCGAGCAGCACCGCACACATAGCGACACACACCCATCCCCTAACAAACATATGACAAATCGACCACCCAAACCCAACAGGCACACCCACACATGCCACCACCCACAACCACTCAACCCGCTGCCAACTACACACCCAAAAACACACAGACACCCACATCCCCAAAGAAAGCCACCCACAGACCCCAAAAAACCCCACTACCCCATATCAACCCTAATACAGCACAAGACAACACCAGACTCACACACCACAGCTCACAGTGACCTTGAAACACCTCCCCCCCAACCCCTCCACACACTAAAGATACCACACAACCACAGAAACCCCCAAACACGTAACCCTGCCACACCACCACGCCAAAAACCACACACAACCACCAGCGCACACACAACTTACACGAACAATAAGACAAAACAAACAGCAATCTCCAATGACCGCCAACAGATTGTCACTACAACAACCACAGTCGAACTAAAATCAAACACAACTACCTACATTAGAAAGCACACAATACTACTTAATCAGCCCATCCAGACGTCTAGCAACATCCACACCTTCTCTCTCTCGCACTCATCTACATACCCTCTTCACCACTCTCACGCACTTCACACTCACCTCTCAATCTCTTCTCACACCTCCCCCACTCACTACATCTCTACCTCGTACACTCGCCTCTCAACCTTCCCTCACACCTCTCCCACCCACTCCTCCTCACTCTCACACCCACCTACACACAACACCTTTTTCACTCTCCTCGCCACCCAGACACACCTACCTCCTCCCACTCACACCACAGCACACACGGCACAACACCTTCCTCAGCACCACGATCTCGGAGACAGCACTCCAACACAGACACAACAACCGGGCACCTGCGAGCCGACATCCAACATCCCGCGCCGACCACTACAGCATGACACGCACAACCTGCACACACCACCTCGCAAGTCAGTCGACAGACTCACAACACCAGCTTCGACACAAGTAACAACCCACCCCAACACAACAAGGTAAGCTTCGACTCCACCCACACTCACTCCATTTACACCATACTCAACATTACACTAACCCAATGGCTGAATTCATACAGATTCCACAAGAAAACTCAACAGCTCCCCAACACCAACAACAGGCACCTCAAACACTACAATCACCCCAACGAACAAGCAAGACCCTGGCAAAGTCGCCCCCAGAAGCACACAACCGCCCCGCTCCATCGACTCCCCACCATCCAGCACCATCCACTCCCCACCACCCAACCCCGACCACTCCTACACATCAAACTGCACCGAATTCCGCACACACAACCGCACCAACCCGCTACAACCTGGCTACACCGACCCAGCTCCTCCCAGCCTCACAAGCTCACAACCACCCGCACACAGTTTCACCGACCCAGCTCCTCCCAGCCTCACAAGCTCACAACCACCCGCACATAGCTTCACCGACCCACTACCATCCAGCAATCCAAGACCAACCAGCCTCAACAACACCGCACCAGACACTACATCCGACACTGCCACACACCACCAACGGACACCTCCAAGCCGGCATTTGAACTCCCAGTAGCCCACCTGACCACAAGGCTAGGCCCCCAGAACGTCAAGTTAGCAAACAAAGTGCAGCCGCCAATAGGGATGGATGAGCAATACACGGCCTTTAGACATCAAATCCAAGCACCGCCGCCTATGCATCACACATCACACCCGATGCCTCACCAACATGGCATAGAAGCCGAAGAAGATTTGGACATGGACGCCCAACTCGAGAATGTGTCACCGGAGCGAGGAGGTAGCTCTCTACAAGTGTCATTAGAGAGACACTCAATCCAAGCCGTCCAAGAACCGTCACAAAAATCCACCCGCAACGAGAGCACACCACAAACATTACAATACCGGAACCCACGGATTGTAGATGCATCGGAGAGCCAAACTACCAAACGAAGGAAAGCCGAAGATTACACGGCAACGTCCACACTCCCTAGCAAGACCACACCAACACCGTCAAGTGCAAGATCAAAAAGAGTAGCCACACTAGGGATAGACATGATTGGCCAAATGTGGCTTGGATTTCAAATGCACGAGGCACTCTCCATTCAACGAGGCAAGAAGGAGCTATCGGAGAAGCGCACGGATGAGGAATTCAACATCATCGGAACACCCGACTCCGAAATCCATGAATTTCGATCACTCCGGCGCGCCTTCCCAAGAATGAAGCAAATCCTTTACCCATCCGAACGACCGGATGCGGTACCCGGACAACACTTACATTTCACACAAATCCCCATGTACGAGAAAATCTCCCACGACACGGGCCTCACCGAAGGCTTCCACATCACTATAAGGTTCGACGGCAACTACAAATCGCTCAACCGAAAGGAGGTAAAAACCGCATGCTTGGAAAGGTTACGCCACATGCACATTTCCCTAGGAACCACATACTCTAACCCAATTGATATAGGTATCAACACGGTCACAAGGAATTGGGCCGGCTTCATCAAACTTCACCTACTACACCCGAAGAAAGATGGATTGGCCCTCCTCCGAGGAGATAGAGCTTTCGTCATGGCTATGGGAGATGGAGAACGCGTCATCGGTAAGGTGGAGAAAGGCTTCGAACTAGTCACGAAAGCCAAGAACATGAGACTACACCTCAAAGGCGAAACTATCCGCAACAACACGGCCATCGACATACTAAGAACCCTCATGCGGGAGGCATACTACGACGGACGGGAGGTAGAAATACTTTCACTCACCAAATCCGATGTAGAAAAAGACTTTGCATTTATCACCCTCACCACGGAGGAAGCAAGGGAAGAAATCCTCACCAATGGTCTCACTTACCACTCCGAACGCCTCAAGGTAAGCATCACTAGGGACAAAGACATGGGCAACCAATCGGAATTGAGAATTAGCACAACAATAGTTGCCAATAACTTACCTCAACGTGAGTCACAATCTACCATCACCAAAGCACTTAAGAGATTGTTCGGAGAAGAGAACATCACCGGAATCACCTTCGGGTACAACACCAACCAAGGAGATGACCGCCAATCCGGATGGTGCCACATCCAATGTCTCAATGCGGCGGTCTACACGGAGTGGTTGCGGAAATCCGCCTACATACTTGGAAGGAGGGTGGACTTCATCCCGCACAAGGGGAGCATTGACGGCACCGACCCAAACCCAATGGCAATCCGACTCGCACACGCCCCCGTCCGTGAAGTCATCGCCCAAAAAGCCCAAGCAATGAGCAACACCGCCGCATCATCCCCGCTAGTCTCGGAGAAACTCTTCACCAAGACCATCAAGGAGCTAGTGGAGACGGTCGACGGCAAACTTACCACCCTCACCAACAACATAAACCTAAACACGGACAAGCGGATTGAAGCATCCACGGAAACACTCAAGACCCACGCCACCAACATACACAACATCATGAGTGCAATGGCCATGGAGTTTCAACAATCCAACCATCGCATGCATAGCATTATGCAAACACTAGCCGCCACATCACCGGAACCCCCCCCACACCACCCTCGCAAGGCTACCGCAAGCACCAAGCACGTCCATGGCCAATCCTCAAGCGGGAAACAACAACATGCACCACCAAGCCCCCCCGGGATTCTCCGGAGCCCACTACCGGAGCCCATCACCAAGCATCCACAAAGACCAACAACATCTCCATGATTAGCAAAATATTAGTGTTCACATGGACGAAATTCGTAACTACATTGTATACCCTTCATCTACTTATCAATAGAGTCAAGTTTTGCACAACACATAACTCGCACATGGCTTGATTGCAAAACATACATAAACAAAACTAGTAAACAAAACCCAAAGCAACAATCTAGCCCAAGCTATACAATATCCTCCTCCACACAACTAAATCACAAAACCTACAACCTCCCACCAACATCAAGCACCAAGAACAACATAACCACTAGAACACACAAACATACCCACCACAATTCACCAAAAGATCACACACTCTATGCTACCTCCTACCTCATATACACCATAATAATCATAATCACCCTAAACATAATCCAAACCCACTACAACACCCCCATACAAAACACACAACCATTGGCCCTAGAATGGCACCAACACCCAATACATGCACAACAATACAACCACAAATCTTCGGTCACCTCACCGCACCATAACTACCACAACAACATACAAAATCCCACTCCACACAACCCACAAACAATATATGCCACAACAACACCACCCATCCAACACTTAACCCACATAGGCCACATCTACTACATATCCCACAAACATCTAAAATCCCCAAAATACATATCCATCCACTACTACACATGGAATAATACTACCCTCATCCTACTAAGTGGAGACATAGAAAGACACCCCGGACCACTCACACAAATCCTCAACAACCTCCCCGCGGACTACACCCGAAGACAACAACACTACTTCATACAAAACACACTAACCCTCAAAAAGCCTTACTCCCACCTAAAAGAAACATTCGAACGTTACATTACCCAACATCCCTCCACCCGACAAAGTGACCTTCCCCATCTAAGCAATCATAGCTCACTCCTCTCATCACACCCAATAGCACACCAACTATACGCCTTCATAATAGCATATAGCCCAAGCCCACAAATATGCAATGAAATGATGTCCGGTAGACTAGACCCAAGATGCCTCACCATCTTGAGAAGGCTAAACACCATACCCCATAATACATACCCAAACGAACAACACACCACCAACCACACTCACCACAACACCAAACCAATCACCATAACTCAAGCCTACAACCACATCAATGACAAGATTGCTAAAAGAGAACCAATAACTATAGCTAGCCTAACCAAAGAACTACCCTACCTCCCACCAAAAATCGTACACGAACTAACTAAATGCACACAAACAATAAGAGGATACCATCCCGCCACACAACCAACACAAAATACCGAAGCAACAATTAACCACACAATACCACAACACCCCCCACCCACACTCTAAACATAATCACTTGGAACACGGGATGCATCAACTCTAGCCTACCCGGCATCAAAGAACTCATGAACAAAATGCAAGATAACCCACACATCATT
The DNA here is from genome assembly GCA_964035585.1 of Polytrichum formosum. NCBI lineage: Eukaryota > Viridiplantae > Streptophyta > Polytrichopsida > Polytrichales > Polytrichaceae > Polytrichum > Polytrichum formosum. Next base: position 43,336,145 of record OZ037941.1, read on the forward strand.
CTCATTCAAGAAACCAAAATTCCAAAAACCAAATCCACATCATATATAGACCGCCAACTTCAAGATTATAAAATCATATACAACAATTCCAATAACACATTACAAAGATATAACAGATATTCCGGCCCCTCACAAGCAAGAGGAGGTATACTAGCCATGATACCCAAAGCAATATACACAAATGAAAACATTACCAAGCTACCAACTCCTAGCATAATATCCCCATACATACAAGCCATCCTAATCAATAACAAACCCCTCACACCGATACTTATCCTAAACTTGTACATGCCAACACACCAAGAAGACATACACTTAATCATAGAAATCCAACAACAAATCCGGACCCTTAAAACACAACATCCTAACCACCTAATCATTCTGGCAGGGGACTTCAACCGTGATATCCTACTCAAAGGGAGAAACACCAATGGCACACTAATCCCACCCACCACGATAGATCATGAATGGGCCAATTACATACAAAACATCGGCCTTAAAGCAATCACAAACCCAACAACTTTCACAAGACAAGGAGGTCACAATTATACATCCACAAGTCATATTGATGGCTTTTATTCCAACGCTCCCCCTACCTCCAACCTTCAAAGCCAAACACTTACCAACCTCAACCAAAACTCCGATCACTACCCGGTCCAACTACAACTAACTCCAAACACCATAGTCATCAAAATAACCACCACTCCCACATACAACCCACGACTCATATACCCCATACCCCCTAATAACTTACAAAACCTACAAACAACCTTCCTTGACAAACAAAACCTAGAAATAGAAAACCTCATACAATTACTACAAAACGAACACCTCACCCACACACAATGGGACGTAGCACAAAACAAACTACAAGAAATCACTAAATCCCTTAGCCTATGCATAGAACAAACTTGTATAACACAACCCACACCACCACTATCACACCGAGCCAAAAAACAAGGAGGTTTCTTGCCTAGAACACAACAAAAGAAATGGAAACATAAACTAAAAATATACCACAACACCCGTAAAGCCATAAGAGCCGCATGCCACCACCCTCACACGCACCTCCACAACGACCCAGACATCCAAACTCTACAACTCATCCAAAACCCTAACATCCCACCCCTACCCATCAACCCCGCCGAAATACACACATGGATAGAAGAAATAGCTAACATCGGAAAGAATGCCAAAATAGAAGCCCACAAAATCATAACCAAACAAATTACGCTCAACTGCAAAAAAGCCATCCATAAATACAGAAGCCTACTGAATACCAAACCCAAGACAATTCATAAAAGAATATTCCACCCAACCACCAATAGCTCACTAGACTGCCTACAAAACTCACAAGGCCACATCATCACTGAACCCAACGACATATCTAAAGAAATATATCATACCCAAAAAATATCATTCCAAAGACAAGCACCCCTATGTGACGACACTATAGACCACCCCCACACATGTATGTGCGCAATACGAAAATATCCTTGGCACACACCCCAAGGCATTATTCTAGAAAAACGAGGCCCCCCAACCGCACAAATAGGCAACCAATTTACTAGAGAAACCTACGACAATTGCACTAAGAGGCTATCCAAAGGAAAAGCCCCCGGCCCCGACAACATCCCAAATGACATTATTAAAGCCTTACCCGCACAATGGCATAACCTTCTCTTTTTATTCTTTAAACATTGCTACAAACAAAAGAAAATTCCACAATATTGGAAGCATAGCAAAACCATCCTCTTACATAAAAAAGACGACCCGACACACTTGACCAATTATAGACCAATCGCACTAGCTAATACCATATACAAATTATATACTAGCACCCTAACAACACTACTCACAAGTTATGGGGAACAACATCGAATACTACACTTTAGCCAAGAAGGCTTTCGCCCACAATGTAACACATCCCGACAAATACAAACAATTATAGCAACCTTAGAAGATGCAAGACTTACCTCAAAAGACATATATTTAACATACATAGATTTCAGAAATGCCTTTGGCTCCATAGATCATGCAAGACTCCTAGCCACCATGGAGGACCTCGGATACCCCCAAGACGCGGTAGAAATCGTTGGTAACATATATGAGAACTCAACCACATCCTTTAAGGGAACCATTTTGGAACCACACCCCCAATAGAAATAAGCCGAGGAACAATCCAAGGCGACACCCTTAGCCCGTACCTCTTTATTATCTTTCTAGAACCCCTACTAAGATGGCTCGAAAAGGACAACCTAGGATACCACTTTACCACATCATCCTCTACATGCACCACAACCGCATACGCCGACGACCTAGCAATCATTACGGATAACATACAAAACATCCAACCACAAATAGCCAAACTTCATAAATTCGCGGAATGGTCAAAAATGGACCTCAATCTCTCAAAGTGTGCCATCACGGGATGCCCTAACAAATCCAAACTTAAACCCGCCACATTCAAAGCATATATTCAATCACAAAATATCACATACAACTACCAAAACTTCCCTATCCTCACCCAAAACGAACCTTATACATACCTAGGCATACACCTAACCCCGTCACTTAAATGGAACCTACAAAAAGATATCACACTCAAAAAAGTTAAACAACAAAGCCAACTTCTTATTAACTCACCCGCTAGCCTCACACAAAAAATTAAAATCCTCAACACAGTCATTAAACCCCGAATCGCATACGCATACTATGCCGTCCCATTCTCAAAACCCGACATTAAAAAACTAGATAAAATCATAAGCAAACTAACAAAAGAAATTTGTCACATACCCAAAAGCACCGCCAACATTCTTACACACCTCCCTCATAACAACTTCGGCATCAATGCAACCTCTCTTCTCCCTGACTACATAAGATGTATAGGACAACAATTAATCCAAGCTCTTAATGACCCGGGACAACTAGGCACCATATACCAAGGACTAGCCAAACACATAGCGGCTAAATATGGAGGCTCCCTCCACCTACCCAAACTCAAACAACAAGCATGTGTAAGGTCACCTATAGCTAGATCACTCTTCCTCCTCGAAAGAGAATACGAAATCCACGTTCAAACCGCAATTAGGGCATTCCCCATCAAAATAACTCCATTAGAAAAAGCTTGGAAAATCAACCCAAACTACAACACCCTCACCGACCTCTCCAAATCTAAAACCCAAAAATACCTTGATAAACTATACATGTATGGCATCACCACACTCCCACAAATCCAAAACCTCGGTACTGGAACCATACTAACACCGCAAGAATTTAAATCCACATACACACATATACCTAAAACTATCAAAGTGGCCCTCCAACAAGCATCAACAATATTCCCCCCCCCATACACCAACCACAAATCCCACACACATCACACAACAAGCACAACTACAAGGAGAAACCACGGGGAACACTCCCCCCCACTCAACTCACAGGATACTAGGTCAAGCAATTCAAACCATAATAAAGGAAAAAAACACCACCAAAAAAGACAAATGGGGAGCTCACGCGATACAAAAAATGTACCTATGCCAATGGCAAGCACCACAAGGAGCCATACAACAATGGCGAAAAGAAGATGAACTTCTACACCCGGACAATATCCTCCTAGAACACAACATGTTATGCCTCACACAATTTTACACAAAACAAGCCAAACTCAATACCACTCAAGAATATGCTAATTGCCTCAACTACATTCAATCAAAGGATAACAAATTTATACATCCCCCCCTACAAATCACCAACCTAAAACTATCCACACAAGAATGTAACCCCGATAAAGATATCCAAACTAACCAACCAACCATCCAAATACAAGCCTTGGAAGCTAATATCTATGATCAACAAGGAAACTACATGGCCACCATCACCACCGAAAGACTACAATGGTTATGGAACCAATTCTCCTACCACCGCCCCATACAATCAACAACTTCCTTCCAACCCCCCCCACAAGATTTCGAAACAGAAATACTTTGGCTCATACAAAGATACATAACCATACTCCCCAAGCGAAAACCAAAAATCATACAACCCAAAAACTTACACCACACATTACACCCGGCAATTATCAAAACCTTAATAGAATCTTTTAAAATTACACATTCATATTATTCATCTCCTCTCACATGCCCCATACAACTCACGCAATACCACTCCCCCCACAATCGGGATAAAATATTCGGCTCCATAGGACACGTACAAACCTACCGATGGAAAGGCACCGGCCTAGCATACCCCACGGATCACAACACTACCGTGGAAGCCATCCACTGGGCAAGAATGGCAGCCAAAGAAGATACAAACACTGCCACCATCCTCATAATTAACCACAATGACTGGACCCCACAACAAATCCCACTTAATGCACATGGAGACATACATACAATTGTTACCATCCCCCCACATACCATACTATACAATCCCACACCAGAATGGCCAAAATACTACCAATACGTAGAACCATAACTCATATCAATAATATGTATACATAACCAAACCAACCCCACAACAACCTTACAAACCCCCCAAGAACTCACACAAGTATTAGAACAAACCACTAACACACAAATAGACACCTTCCCCATATATCCCACGACACCAAATTACCACATCAAATACTCCAATTCTTGGAAACATGCCCCCATGAACAACACACCCCCACCAAGAAAAATCCCCCAAATGCCACTCCCAACTAAATATTACCGCCAACACCACCTCAAATACCCACCCCACCAATGCATATACACTGACGGTTCATTCATCCCACCAACTAAGAACTCCGAAGGACAAATAGAGGGAGACATCGCAGGCTCTGGAGCATACAACCCTAACCAAAGTATCCAAATATCAGAAAGACTACCAGGCTATCAAAACATCCTCCGAGCAGAACTAAACGCAATACTCATAGCCATCAAAACCATACAAACCACTCAAACCGACACACACGTATTCACAGACAGCCTTAATAGCATATATCTACTTAGTAATTACATGCAACACCCAACTTCACAACACCACCACCCAGACAAACTCCTCATAAAAGCCATAATCCACCAAATCTATTGGACACCGCACTTAATCCACATACACAAAGTAAGGGCACATACGGGCATCATAGGAAACGAAATAGCGGACACATTAGCCAATGAAGGAACAACCAAAGAAAAACCTACCCCCACACCCCACATACATATAGCCCACGCCACACCCTATTGGCTAGCAAGCTGCCCAACTGCCACACGAGATGGAGCAATTAGAAACCTACACACATTCATAACAAAGACACACGACTACCAAGAAGTTAGGATAGCCCAACATAAATACCCTTACGTAGACAAATGGCTATCCAATGACCAAATAAATCAAAAGCTCTCCAATCACTTTTGGAAAAACAACAAAATATCCGATGCTCAAATCACCCAAACACTAAAATTCCGTTACGCTCAATACATGGGCAATCACAAAAAAAACATCTTCTGGCCCCTCGTATACCAAAACCCCAACTGCACACTATGCCACAAAAATGAAAGAGACACATGGCCACACCTATTATCAACATGCGAACACCCATACCTGAAAGGACTAAGAATAGCCCGCCACAACAAAGCTGTACACCTCATCACCCAAACACTACAAGCCAACAAACACACCAGATATTACACATTAACGAATGCAGGTAATCTCAATAACAACAACCAAGATAACACCGTCCCCGATTGGCTCATAAATTGTACATGCACACAAACAAGATGCCAATGCCACGCCAAACTAAGACCGGACATCCTCTGCATAATAGGGGCCCCGAACCACACACCTACACCTATAACACCCCAACATTCACACACAGTACAATTCATTGAATTTACATACGGCCATGATAGATTCCCTGAACAAGCTATCGCACAAAAGCACGCCAAATACGACCCACTAATTAATGAGATAAGAAACAACGGATGGAAAACGAAGCCCCTCATCACTATTACGGCAGGGGTACGAGGTGCCATACACGAACAATCCATCACCAAGTTAGCGGACCTCAACATCCCAAAGACAAACATCAAAAACCTCATGAAAAACATACATCAAAATGCCATTAAATACCTAACATACCTCGTACTCAACAAAAGGAAACTCGACAATAAACAAACCACCATTACACCACCCTAATGTGGAGATATAATCTTAAAACCCATAGAGCCCACCTCCTAAAGAGGCATAACCCCTCATGTGATACCACGACCAAGTTGGGGTAAACATTTGGGTAACGGGCTCGCATTCATGCCGGTACAATGTACGGGCGTTTGTTTTTCTTTCTTTTCTTTTCTTACTATTGTTGCAATAGGTCATGAGGTCCCATTCGTTTTACCATTGGATGCCAATGGCTTTGTATATGTGCATGCCCATGTCTTTCATGTCCGTTTTGGATTCTCCCCTCCTTTTATTGTCGTAGAGTAAGAAGTATCAGGTGACTCTGATACTCTCAAAGAATCTATCTTCCAATCAAGATACAATGATTATGAAGGCTTCTACTAGCTTTTTCATGCATGACGCTATAGAGTTTATGGTATCTCCTCAAAGCTCTTCGCAACTTCAATCGAAATACTAACTCTTATTTCTCGTACGTCTAGTGTTAAATACCCATTGTTATGTCCAGTACGAGTGAAATCTTCATCAAATGTCCGTTCAGATAATACTATCCTCATCAATCTCCAAGGAATTAAACGTGAGTCCCAAGAACCTCTAATAGAGTTACCATCCAGTGATTCTGAAGGTATCCAAACTGTGGTGGAAACAAATTGTGATACATCGGAATGACACATAGCAAGAATCTTACACAAATCAAAAAAACGATGTCACGCCATTTAAAAACACACACAAGCCAAATGCAAGTTGTTGGTTGTTAGGCATGGGAAACCCATTGATGTCTCTACTTACAAAGGGCAGAAGCGTGAATATAAGGACACAACAATTGAAATTGTGGAGTTTTGGTTTTATCTAGACTAAATTACGCGTTGTGTCATGGGACCCAAGCGTTCCCATGTTCTTATACGACCCGAAATCCTTGAAGTTTGGTATGTTTTTACTGGTACCAACCTTACTTGTACTGAAGTCATCGAGCTTGAAGAAGTTGGGTTTTGCCTACAATCCAGTGTGCCCATTTCCCCTCGACAACTTCTCTCCTTGTCTAGGGTATTTCAACATGTTTTGTGGACTCATCCTCGACCAACACATGCTGAAAGAATCCCTTCTCTTTGGAATGGCAAACAAGTTTGTCAAAGTTGTAATGCACCCACCAAAAATCATCGCAATCAGTGGGAGAGTGCAAGGAATGTAATTGGAATTATTACCGGGGGGAACCTTCTTCCTTACCATGGACTTGGTGCTATTATCATGCTTTTGTTCAAGACTGTTTCTAACGAGAAAGTTTATAACATCACCCTTTGTAATTTTCCACCTTGTACTTGTTCCCATTATGGAAGCATGAACAACACATCCATTGGAAAGCGTGGCATGTACATAAACTACAAACATTTCTATTACATCTTCTGTTATTTATGCAAATTGGATTACAAGAAAAACACATTCATCCACACTCCTACCCTCAGTTGGGATGAAGTTAAACAAGTTCTTGTTGTTGCCGGAATCATCAAGACGTGTGAGTGAGCAAGATAGTTGATAGATATTAGACTGCTATCAAGTAGATATATCATACCGATATATTATATTCAAATACCTAAATTCCAATAGCCAAATATTATATTTATAGTCCAATATGTATCCCTTGCTATAATATAATTATATTTTTATTATATATACGATGTTCCACATCCTATGGTGTTTTCACAACGCTCCCTCTCATCCTCAAAATTGCCTTTAAATTATTTGTAATATGACTTGGTCAGCCCACTTTGGGATGGCCTCCCTGAACATGATATAAATTTTAAAACATGCAATAGCATCACCTTGCGAGGTTTATTTGATCTAAAATCCACGGTCATGGGTCATGTGGTAACATGTATTTTAAATAAATATAATATTTTTTAATTGAAAAACATCAATTTTTTGATTTGTTAACCAATTTTTTTAGAAATTACATCATTTAGAAATTTTTGAGGTTGTGGGCTCACACAATCCCTGCTCACCACTCTTAGGCTCACACAATCCTTGCTCACCGCTCTTAGGCTCACGCTCGCATGCTCACATCCTAGCGTCGTTGGAAATCCAATCATCCAATGAATCAAAAAATATATTATCAAAATGTGTCGCAAAACACAATGAAGGTCATTCAAATGCAAATAAATTAACTAATACAAATGCACTTCATGATTCATCACAGCTAATAGATGTATCACTCTCTATAGCCTCAATATCTAAGTATTTGGAAATAATCATATTGTCTGAAATATCTAAATCGTGACCAGAATCATATGATGATTTTGGAGCATTAGCCATATGTATTGCTACTGCTTCTGCATAAGGTGGCAAACGAGGGCTAAGAGTAGAACTACAAAGAAATCCATGTACTTCAAATAAAGGAACAAATCTTGATTTCTTGATAAGTTTCCTGAATGCAAAACAACATGTAATATGATTAATATTGTATATATAAATACTGATAATTCAAATAAAAATTTCAAAAATCCACACTATAACTTATTCACAATCAGAAGACATCATCTCCTCATCTGGCAAAGCATCATCATTAGCAACTTCGATTCGGGGGCCTTCAACATTATATTTTGGAGCATTATCAAGGATAGGTTTTAACACACAGTCGAATATTTCTTGGTCTCCCTCAAATGCAAGAAGGTGGCGACCACATGCACGAGACGCCAAAATTGATCCTCTTGTAGAGCATGTGAGGTCGATAATACGACCACCTTTTGGAGACAAACATTCCATAAAAATTTGGAAGAAACGAGGAGCCTTCTGCCATCCACCTCTCCATGTCCTTTCCATAGTTTTATTTTTCATGATAAGGTCATTATCTGTCACCATATTGATTGCTACATTCGTAGTGGATATGTTTATTTCGGAGCCTCAAACTTTAAAAACTTAAAATTTTGTTCACGTTTTGTACGATCATTCCATCTTTGGGCAATAATGTATGCAAAAAAACCTTGCTCTGCCAAAAAGTTAAAGACATGTTAGAAATAGATTCAAGTTAAGATATACATTCAAGTTGAAAATTTCACAAACTTTGATTGGTAAGATACTTACTGTTTGCCGTGGATTATCTGGATTGATAAGATGATCATTGACACTCAGGGAGATCACTCCATTGTCAAGTTGAACACCACGTGCGAACAAAGTTTGCTACCCCTATATTACATGCCATAGATAATTTTAAAATTTATGATATTTTTTTTGCACATACATAACCATTGATAGTATCTTTTGTATATTTTTTTGAAATTTTTAGTCATCGTCATTTTTTGTAGTAATTTTTTTAGCTCAATTCTGCGTCATTCTAGTTAGAAACGGTATGTTTTATAAAAAAAACAAATCATCAAATTTAGTTACCATTTTTTACTATATAATAGATACCGTATATATCTACTCATGAAAAAAAATTGATAAAATTTTGACCCATTTTGGTGATGCTTTATGTAAAAAGTAGGATTTTTTAGATGTAAAAAGTTCGCACGTGGTTGTTTAACTTTACAAGGGAGTGATCTCCCCGAGCATTGACATTGATACGATGGTTTTTATAACCATCATTTGTGCTTGATTGAGGTATGCATTGACAACCCTTCGATTTTTAGGATGAACATTATTGAAAATAACAATGACACATCATTTGAAAGATAGCGTGTGCAACAAACATTGGCCTTTATTCTGCTTGACATTCCAAGATGACATTATATTGGGTGCTCCAATTGTGGGAACCGGAAGCCCATCATAGATGTCAAAAAAATGAGATCTACAACATTGGTCTTTTTCGAACATGCAATAGAATGTCCACGGCCATTGGAAACTTGAACCCTCTGGGATAGGTGGGTTGAAGTTCCAGTCCTTCCATGGATGTGCAGAATTCCTATCGCCGTCTGTTGATGGAGTCGGGCCGTCAACGTGGCGCCAATAAGTTTCTTTGTCATGTTGTCCCGCGTGAGGTTGAGTTGGTTCCGTTTCAGATATAAGATCTGTTTCTAAGACTGTAGCCAGACGCTGTCGTAGCCCTCTAGTTAGCACCGCCATTTGATCGTTGATCGTAGCCGTCGAGTGCCAGTTTTTTAAACTCAAAGTTTTCCTTCTATGAAGGGTTTACTTGTGTTACCGAAGGCAATCGGTATGAGAGGTATTTGCCAATACCTAGCGGCAACCGGTAATTCTACGATTTTCGATAATGGGGATGAATGACAGAGAGCCTGCAGACTGGTGTTGGTTTAGAAGTATCGTGATATCTGAGGAAAGAACCGCCTTTGTTACAACAAGGAAACACTACCGGGAACAAGTCTTTGGTCCATTGTCAAACCACTGCATGGTCGCCAAATGTTAAAGATCACTCTCTGTACTTTCTACCGGTACTACCCTACCTCCGGTAGTACCTTACCGGTATGCGAGGAGGCTTAGTCCAGTATTCCTTACCGGCATCCTAAGATCTCGCCTACTACCGTTTTATGTAGGAAGACTCATTCCCACATCCTTCCTACCTCTCTGAGGGTGTGCCACTCTTACCCTGCCTTTACGGGTGGGGCTGCCCATATGCCAGTCGAGTCAACCAGTACCCCTACCGGGTTCTCTACCGGGTTTCCTGGGGATCTTCCGGGTTCTCTACCGGGTTCTGACCGTACTACCGTAATAAGGTGGTTAACACGATTGTAACTTCCTGCCATGAGGTTTTCCCTACCCTTTATCTACCCCTCAACCGGTTTTTAGACTCGTACTACTGTAAAGTACTACTTGACCTATTACTGGGGTGGATTATAACACCATACCAAACTCTTCATTGGTACTCCTAAACTATTGCTCTCTTATGCTACCACTCTCAGGGTCAGTGCACACTCTATTCTTCTACCGGTACTCAATTTCTTTAGTAACAGGCCTCGGCTAAGATAATACCATTCATCTCATACCATGTATACGTTCTGGTACTACCGTCTTCTAAGGACTCCTCTGAGATTTTTCCCCAACCATTCCTTAGCCACTTGTAAACAACTCTTTTGTCACTCAAGTATTCCATTACCAACTTCATTCTCATACAACCAACATTTACAAGAGGTAAGGCAACTACCAATATAAGATAACCCACAAGTTCCTGACATCAGATTCAACCAATATCGTATTCAAAAGCAACCCAACACTCTATTGATATAAATCCTAATACACATTTTCTAAGAATGAGAGAGGGAGAGTGAGAGACGACTCTCTTCCTTAAGTACCTTCTCCTCATCTTGTCCTACAATGCTAACCACTCACTGGAATTATCTTATCCACTCCTTATCTGCAACTACAGCTCACGCTTATCCCTGATTGCTATTTCTGATACTACCACAAGCAACTTGAAAAACCTTTTTAACCTGATATTGCTAAAAGTTACTGTCTACTAACCGCCTTTAACAATAGCCCTCGCAAGTTCAAGGTTGGTCAAACGTGCAATCTCGGCCTTCAACCCTTGGACCTCCTCGGCGTGTGCACGTCGGACCATCTCCAATTCCCGTTCGTGGTCCAATTTGCATTTTGCCAACTCCGCCCTCAACGCCTCCACAACGTCGTTGTCGGCAACTACCAGTGGTGGGGTTGGCACCGCCGATGCCATCTCCACGTCAATGGGCGAAGATGGAGGACAAACCAACCGGGTACCATGTGGCGGTGTCACGTGGACCCTTTGTCGCCGGCTAGGTGGTTCAACCGGCAACCCTATGACAATGTTGTGCTCGTCCATGTTTGAGTCGGCGGCCGGTGGAGTCCCCACAATTTGATGATCTGGTCCCGCAAGGAAATCAAAATAAGATCGGACCGTCGGAGGATTCATTGGAGTTTGCCATGCCAATGGAATCGGACGGCCAGCGTTCCAGCCTAGCACGGCACTTGGTATGACCGCGACCCGGTGTGCCGCCCTCAAGTCCGCGCTCGTGCGGGGTATGGTGGACCAGTCAATATCCACTCCCAAAATTACCTCCGCGTAGACCATTTGGCATAACCACATTAGCATATGTCCGCGATCAAATTCCCTCGGTGCACCCCACAAGAAATCCCACACCTCCTTGCACCGTTCTCCAAATATTTGATGGCTCACCTCCCTCCATATGCCATAGCGTTGTCTAGACATCCGTTCAGCATTCGCGCTAGGAACGAACATCCTCGTCAAATGGGTCCACTCTACGTACCTTCGGACCGTGCTATACAGCCACGTGCCCCTCTCATTTTGCTGGCCGGGATTGGCGAGAATGTTCGGGTCCCGCGCCACCTCCAAATTGATTGGTTGCGGCCTACCCCTCGGTGCATTGCCGGGTCTTCTAGCGCCTGCCGACCCCGGTGTCGATTGCGGAGTCCCCCCCGGATCCAAATCCCCGCCACGTGGAGGTTTCGGCGGCAAGTTGTCTTCGTCTGCCATCGTTGCCCCTAACCCCTAGCTTTGTATGCCTACTATAAATTAAACCTAATATGGTAGCACTTCCAAAATAAACGCCACCACCCACAATTTTTTTTCCAATCCGCTAAAACCAAATTAAGGCCGTTCAAAGTTCAAACTACATAATTAAATGTAAACCACTTTCAAAATAAGTGTTCACATATAACAGTTTCCGGTATGGTTCAAAATAACCGCAATGGGGTACAATGTAGACCGTATATATGTGGGTTGCAATACACACATTAGGCAGTAACAATATATCGTATGCACCGTATACGTATTTCAGTACGTATGTCCACCTGTAGCCCTCCAGCTCACCTCTATCTCCTAATGGCAATGGCTGATTAACAACCTGGGCCCAAATGGAGGGAGGTGGGAGTAAAGGAATGAGGGAAGTGGGGTCCATATATACCCCATGGAGGCGTCCTTTCGATTAGACGCCCCCTGGCCAACCCATGGACGCCACGTGTCCATGGGTGTCTCTACACGACTGCTCGTGAGCAGTCGCACCCCTTCGTCAACTGCTAATAGCAGTCGACCATAGGGTACGACTGCCCACCAGCAGTCGTCCGCACTTTGTCGACTGCTATTAACAGTCGACGAAGGGATGCGACTGCTTACAAGCAGTCGTCTGCCCTTCAAGTCGACTGCTATTAGCAGTCGACTTGGACAGTCGACAACCCAAGTCGACTGCTAATAGCAGTTGACTTGAAGGGCAGACAACTGCTTGTAAGCAGTCGCATCCCTTCATCGACTGCTATTAGCAGTCGCCCGCCTTTCGTGTCGACTGTTGGTGGGCAGTCGCACCCCTTCGTCGACTGCTATTAGCAGTCGACACGAAAGACGGGTGACTGCTCACAAGCAGTCGCCCGCCTGTTGTCGACTACTAATAGCAGTCGAATTTCCATGTCGACTGTCCAAGAGCCGTCGACAACCCAAGTCGACTGCTTATAGCAGTCGACTAGTTATGGTAGTCGACTGCTCTTGGGCAGTCGACATGGAAATTCGACTGCCCTCAGCAGTCGACAACCCTATACGACTGCCCTTGAGCAGTCGATTCAGTGTGTCGACTGCCTAGTAGCAGTCACTCTAACTCGTTGACTGCCCATTAGCAGTCGACACTGTTGACGACAGTTTACCCTGTGGTAAATTGTTTTACCCCCCTTAAATGAACGTGACGTTTTCAGGTCCGCTGTCACGTCGCGGGGATTGCTATTATGTGAGCCTAGAGCGGTGAGCGGTGAGCAGTGAGCACAAAATAAATGAGCAATTTTGAAATAATTTTCCGTGAAAAATGAATATACCATGGCCTATGGCCGTGAATTCTGACACATTCTTTAAGATGAAACCTATAACCGTGGGATGACCCTCAGGGCATTTGTAGATCATTCTTATCCATCTCAGCCATTGAACTATGTTGATCCCTTGTTAGAGATGTTACAAAATATATAGATATTGAAATGTTAGATAGTTTGGATACTCGAAACATTTAGGAAAATAATAAACATATATTAGGTGACATCTTGACATCTTGAACAAGAAAACCTTGTTAGAACCTTTGACTAGGAAATACATTTTCTTGGACATAGTCATATCTACTTGTTTTATCGAGTTCCAAAATCTTGTCAATGTACCCTTTGCTTTGTGAATGAAGACGAAAAGATGAAATGATACTGCAAACATTTGGAGAACTCAAGGTTTTGAATTTATCCATAATAACATTCAAACATGGACCTCTCAGCGATGTTGGAGTACTGTGGTCATCTTACAATAAGAATGTCTATAAAAATTGCTTGCTTGCAATGAGAGTAATGACAATTTTTTTTTGCATTTGGTATTTTAAACACCTCTTCTCTAATCAAAGCATGTATCTTGTCCATGGTTTCTCTATACATTCCATCAGATATATGATGCTCATGACTCCCAAAATGAATGCACGCCCTTGTCATCATTTGACCTTTGTTGATAATATAGTATATTATGCAAGGACAAATATTGATACAAATTGGAGGCAACTTACAAATTTTACAAACCAAAGTGGAAGAAGTAGGTGTTAAAATTGTTTGTATTATAGCAAAAACATTCATTGCGAAGCCATCCCATTCAGTGTCATTGCGTTTGGAGGATCTGGTAAAAAAACACAAATCATTTTGACATTGCATGTGACTAGCACAAACAACTTTGCGAAATGTCAAACCAATATCATTTTTTATATTAGTAGTTTGGTCTTGCACCAAATGTGGACATCATATTTCTTGTCCATTCCATCAAGCAATCTTCCAATCTTGATATCAGCGGTTGTAGATAGTGGAGGCAACTCGAACATGACAAGACCATTAAAAATAGGAGGAAGATATTTCACCCGGTGAACGTGCAGACTTAAGAAATCCAAACTTCGAATCACATTCTTACAACCTGGAGTATATATTAATGTCTTCAATAAATCCAAAATACTTGGAATTTCAAAAACATCTGGATGGAGGGGTGGTTGTGAAGAACATGAAGGACCTGCAGCTTGAGATGGCATAATGAAATTAGAATCAACAAAAATGACATCATTATGAATAGATTTTGTAGAAAACACAATATCATCAACATTGGTGTTTGAAGAATCACTCGAAAGAGTAATAACTTTGTCAAGGGTTCAATCTTGACTTACAAAAATGGAGATTTTTGGGCTGTAACAGAAATTTGAGTGGCAAAAGTTAGAAGCGATGTAGAGGAAAATGAAGGTTCAAATACACCAAAAATCCTATATTGTCTTGGGCCACCTTTCAAATTGTACCCACATCTTTACGAATTGGTATTTGGAACACAATCTTAGACAAAATATTTATAATATCAAAGACTTCTTGTTCGATAAAAATTGAGGACAATTGAAAATGAAATTGAAAACTAAGAAGTTGTTTAGAGATAGTAACAAAACCATCAGCAGACATATTCAACGTAATAGGAACAAAATGTCCATCTGTACGAAATGTAGTCATGATAATGATAGAAAAATGAAAAAAATGAAAAAAATGAAAAAAAATAAAATACATGAATACATAGTTGAAAACATTGAAAATGTAAAACAAAATAACACATTATTGAAACAATGAACATGAATTGCATATGAATAAGATTGTTATAGTGATTGTAGTTAAAATGACTTCGGAGGAAAATGAACGTTGAAAGGAAATGAACATTGGAAAGAAATGAATGTTGGAGGGAAATGAACGTTGGAGAGAAAAGAAAGAACGGTTGAATTGAGAATAATAAAAAAAAAATATCATCTAGAAAAAGACGGGTATATCACATTCAACGGATATAAAATAAAATAAAATAAAATATAGTAATAAAAATATAAAAAATAAATAAAAATGTATAAAATATTTAAAATAAAATTGTATAAAAAATTATAAAACATATATAAAAAGAGGAAGATAATGGAGAGGGTGCAATGAAAGAAGTAGCAGATAAGTAGTGTGTGAATAATTATATTTTTCAGATGTATGAAAAGACGGACATACATGATACACCGGTTAGAACTTCAAGAAGGAAAAAATGTTTGTATTTTAGTAGTAAAAGAGAATCAGAAAGATAAAAAATAACAAGGAAAACACAAGTTTTGTCAAGACTTAAAAATGCAACATTGCTTGAAATAATAAAGACACTTGATTTCGGAGATGTGAGTAAATGAAGATGGACCGTCGGCTATGGATGCAAGTATGTTATAAAAAAGACTAAAATTGTGTTCACATTGGTAACCACACGAAATGGTAACGGTTAGAAAAAGTTTGAAAAAATTACTATAAAAAGGTTTAGGATTTGGAAAAGTTTATTTGGCTAACTCCGTGGAGAGGTATGAGAGGAACCGTCATGAAATTTTTGGTTAGATACTAGGTTGTAAAAAATGGTGATAGAATTAGAAATTAAGAATGTAGATTGAAATTGTATGGTGTATTGAATATGAACAAATTGTTAGAAAAATAATGGTAACAAAAATATCTAAAACAAATCGAAAGGAGGGAGAGATAGTAGTAGCAAAGACGGAGATGCAGGAGTGGCAACGATGTTCCGAAAAGCTGAAGAAAATCAAGTGCGCAATGAAAACCAAGTTTGGATAAACCAAATGTAATAATGCATTTCAAATTTGTACATCTGTTAAAAAATAGAACATGATGAATGCAATGTTTTTTTGTACCTCTTAAAAACTACCTCAACAAGTTTTTTCTACCATCTTTGAGGTAGTTTGGGGTACTGGAAAGGATCCTCCAAAAACATGTGCAACATCGCACAAGTTTTTGGAGAATCATTTTCAGTATTTCAAAGGAGCCTTGAAAACACCCATGCGGTGCCGTTCGACTTTTTTCCACCTCCTTTGCGGGATTCTAAAATAGGTGCCACAAACCCGTGCGACACCGCACGGGTTTTTAAAGGTTCCTTTAAACCAATTGGTGGGAGTTCCAAAGGACCCTTTGAGAACCCGTGCGGTGCCGCATATGTTTTCAGAGGGTCCTTTGTGATTCGGGTGGGGGGGTCAAGGAGGTGTGCGGCACCATAATGGGGGGTGTGTGGTGCCGCACCAAAAGTCCAATGAAGCCTTCGAAAAACCCATGCGGCACCGCACGGGTTTTTAGAGGCTCCTTTGCGGTAGAAGACATTAGGAATATAACTTCTTGTCATTTCATCTTTTTGACTTGAAATTTTTTTGGTAGGTTGAAAATGTTCTTTTGTTATTCTGGAAAAAATTTCAGATTTTTAGGATTTTTTCTGTTTTTTCTACAAGCCTCCAAAGTTGCTGAAATCACGTGGGGGGGGGGTCAAGGAGGTGTGCGGCACAGAGGGGGGGTGTGCGGTGCCGCACACCCCTCCTCTGTGCCGCACACCTCCATGATCCCCTCACTAAAAGTCCAAAGGAGCCTCTGAAAACCCGTGCGGCACCGCACGGGTTTTTGGAGGCTCCTTTGCTGTAGTAGACATTAGGGATTGGGCTATAACTTCTTGTCATTTCATCATTTTCACTTGAAATTTTTTCTGGGAGCTAAGAACCTTACTGTGTTATTGTCGAAAAAATTTCAGATTTTTAGGATTTTTTTTGTTTTTTCTACAAGCCTCCAAAGTTGCAGAAATCACATGGGGGGGGGTCAAGGAGGTTGCAGCACAGAGGGGAGGTGTGCGGTGCCGCACACCCCCCTTCTGTGCCGCACACCTCCATGACCCCCTCACTAAAAGTCCAAAGGAGCCTCTGAAAACCCATGCAGTACCGCACGGGTTTTTGGAGGCTCCTTTGCTGTAGTAGACATTAGGGATTGGGCTATAACTTCTTGTCATTTCATCATTTTCACTTGAAATTTTTTCTGGGAGCTGAGAATCTTACTGTGTTATTGTGGAAAAAATTTCAGATTTTTAGGATTTTTTCTGTTTTTTCTGCAAGCCTCCAAAGTTGCAGAAATCACGTGGGGGGTGGTCAAGGAGGTGTGCGGTGCCGCACACCCCCCCTCTGTGCCACACACCTCCATGACCCCCTCACCAAAAGTCCAAAGGAGCCTCTGAAAACCCGTGCGGCACCGCACGGGTTTTTGGAGGCTTCTTTGCTGTAGTAGACATTAGGGATTGGACTATAACTTCTTGTCATTTCATCTTTTTGACTTGAAATTTTTTCTGGAAGTTGAAAACCTTCTTGTGTTATTGTGGAAAAAATTTCAGATTTTTTAAATTTTTTTTGTTTTTTCTGCAAGCCTCCAAAGTCGAAGAAATTAGCGATGGAAAGATTTGCCAAAAATCTTCATTTCACGTAGATTTCAGGACTGCTGTGCAGCGTTCTAGGCTGTGGTTTTTTGCATTAATTTGTGTACTTAGTCTTCAATTGTGTTGTTTTTTCTATTTGATTTTGGGGCTTTGAATATATACATTTGAGTTAATTTTTGGATTTTGGGTTATAAATTATATAACCACCTTTCATAATTCTCCTTTGCTTTATTTTTATGTGTGTTTTTTAATTTTCCCTAGATGGCGGATTCTAACATCAGTTCGTTGTCATCTTTAGCAACTTCCCTACTAGCATCTCCAGATGTTCACCCACATTATGAAAATGAGGTTATGGATGTTTTAATTGCTGAAAAATTATCACTATGGATTTTTTAAATACTTTGAAGATCCTAAAATATATATAAATTAAAATAATAATTACATTTCTTTAATAAAAATAAGTTATATATATATATATTCTTATTGCATATGTACATATATTCTCACATTGGTTTTTGTATTCTTAGGTACTAGAAATATGTGTTGGTACCTGCTAGTGGTGTCCAAGATTTTTGTTTTTTAAATATTTGGATAGACATTGCTACCCCTTCTCATATATTTACTACGGATCAATTGCAACTATAAATTTTTTTCCATTTCTAGTCATGTTTATGGTATATTGAATGTCGTATAGATAAAACCCCTTCTTCAAAGTAAAACTTATAGTTGAACATAGAGAAAGCTATCCCTATCCCTTTTCATGTTCAAACGAATCAATTTACGGATGATGATGTCATTGTTCTAGATGATACCCTTGATGCCTTTGACATTCAAAATATTTTTATATAATCTAACAAATGAGTTTCTCAAGATGATATTGATATTAGGCCACCCCAATCTACTAGAAAATATGCTAGAGATGTTCGAACAAAAAAATCTATTCTCATTGAACCTCCATCTAAATCATGAAGATGAGGAAGTATTTCGCGAGCCTCATCTTCAAGGTGAGGAAGTATTTCTCTCCCTTAAGTGCAAACCAGATATTCCTCCTGGGTCGAAATTCGACTCTCATAGATCTGACAAGATTAACATCTCTCGCCCTCAGGTACAAACTCGAGCAGGAGGTGCAAGATTTTATGATCTCACTTCACAGGGTGACGTACAACAAGAAACAACTGAAAACCTGCATGACAATCCGGTTCAACTAGAGACACCTCCCACAAATCCAGTCGTGGAGCATGTGAAGGCTGTACAAGAAACAACATGCAATGAGCATGAATGACACACTGCGAGACTTCCAAAGATGTCAGCAAAGGCTTGTTTCGCTCAACAAGCCATCACCAAGAAGAAATGTGGCACGAATTGTACAGGATGGAAAGAGTACAACTGCACCAACTTACAACGGCATCATGCATAACTATAGGAAGAATAAGCAAGAGTGCATGCAGTTCTTTTTTTGCAACGACGACATTGAGAGGTGCGTGAAGGGTACCCGTCGTAAGTGGGTGGTTTCCAACCCTACAGTTCCATAAATTTGGCATGTTAAGATTGGCACCAATCTCACACAGAAGGAGATACTATACTTGTAGAACGCTGGTTTTCAATTGGCACCACATCTGGAGCTCTCTCCGAGGAAGTTGTTCAGGTAAGAGGGGTCATTGGTGGATTTGTCATAGTACCCTACCCTGGAGTTCTCTAACGACTTTTCAAAGCGCAGATTTGGGAAGAACATCAAGCAGAATCTAAAGGCACCTTCAACAAAGCACGCCAATTCCTACGCATTTGCTCTTACTGTCATTGGGCAGATTCTGAAGGTTTCTATGGTACCAAATTCTGCCCTGGGTTGCATCATCACCTTTGAGTCCCAGAATGGTTTCAAAATTTTGCAATATTTACTTACGATTGGCCAGTTTCCCAGTTGTTCATGCCCCTTCTTCAAAGATATGTTGGGCAAAGCATTGGGAAAGCGTGGGCAATGGACAAATTGTAAGCATTTGTATTACATATTTCACGTAGTTTGTGGATTGGATAGTGAGATAGATGTTTTATGCACGCTCCTAATTTCAACTTCAACAAAATTAAGCGTTGTTGTTATTCAGATGGTGCTACTAAAGCAACCAACAACTTAGAGATGCAATTGAACCAGAGGGTTACATTGTACAATTTTTTTTGATTGAATGGAAAAATGGTGAGACTAAAAGGGCCACCACGACGTTGTTGTTGTACATTTTTAACTACTCATTGAATCATCATTGACATTGAAAATTTTAAAGGTGTGTACATTTATGTTCACATTTTGCTACCATCCTATAGTAATAGTGGTCAAAAATGCATGAAAAATTTCATTTCCACGGTAATAGGAGCACCCTTATTCAACGGTAATAGGTCCAAATAATTACTAAATTTGGGGGAAAATACGTTTTTATTTTTATTTTTGGTAAACTCCCAATAAATATTGATTACTTTATCTTTTTTTCTGCTCTGTGCTCTCCATTCACCGCTCTAGGCTCACTGCTCACCGCTCTAGGCACGCAAACTAGCTTCGTCCGTCACGTCGCTGTCATAGGACGTGACGCGACGTGACGCGACGTGAAACGACGTGACGCGACGTGAAACGACGTGACGCGACGTGACGCGACGTGACGTGTAATCCCTGCTCAAGCCACAAAAACAAGCAACAATACACATACAAGCAAGACACTGAACTTGATGCTCGCATGTATACACTGCTTTCACAACACAACCATTTTTCTTCCAACCTTGAATTAACAAGAATGCAAATAAATGTTAGATTTTGCCCATCTGGTGGAGCCCCAAAGATCTCCAACAATGCATATTGGAGTCCCAATCCATAAGATCTGAATGCATTTGAGAAATTTTCAATTCTCTTTCTTCACTCAGATTCATGTCAAGAAGAAGCTACACATAGTATCATAGATGGATATAAAAAGACTTTTCAACATGTCTAAAGTCACTTTACCATTGATCCTTTGATTTGTAAATCAAAGTGAGACACGGACACACATTTTGGACAAAATGAGAAAATAGTCTCAGACAACCAAATGATGATGCACCAATTTGGATCTTCTTGAGAGCCAACCTCCAATTTTGGGTTCAAAATACAAACTCACGAAAACATGTGGACAACACCACCATAGAAACAACATAGGTGCAATTGAAGATGGATAGAATGTTAACGAATGACATATCTACATAAAGAATGCTCATATATGGTTTCAAAATGTTCATATAAACACTACAACAAGATAAGGCAAGGCACTTTTATATACAATCAAAATCCAATATTGTAATATTGACCTAGTGCAAAGCATTAACCTACATTGTTTCCATTGTAGGCAGCCAACACTCATGAACACCCAAGAAAAAACATAGGAAATGAAGATTCAAAAATAAACATGACAAGAATAAACAATTTGGATTCATTTTACATTTTCTTGGACAAGCAAAGTGTGGTGCACTGGTGTGGATGTTTATGTAGAAACAGAACCTTGACATCAGATTGAAGAATTACCAAGAGAGCACATAAAAACGGGAAACTCAACATTAGTGGTCACATGCACGCATTGCTCCCACAACACAACCACTATGAGGTGGAGCCCCACAAATCTCCAACAATGGACATTTGAGTCCCAAACCATAGGAACATTTTCATATTTCTTTATGAGTGGAAATCACATACAAGTGGGAAGTTGATCTTGTTGGTGACATCTACATAGTGCTCTCATAGCCATGCCACTCTCTTACAACCCAAAAGGAGGAAGAATGCACATATAAAACAATGTCCATTTGAAGGCCACCCTAAACAAATTGCCGAGTGTTCAACCACTCTCACAACCCATGAAAACAAGCAAGAATGCACATGAAAGTGGGAAACTGAACTTCATGGTCATAACCACACATTGCTCTCACAACATGATCCACTTTCATGGCAACCCTTAATTCCTAAGAACTCACATAAAGTGGCAAACTGCCTAGTAATGTTGACATGCACACACTACTCCCACAAACCAACTACTTTCCTTGCAACCCTCAATGAAGAAAAATGCATAGAAAAATGAGAGATTCACCTTAATGATCACATCTACACACTTCTCTCATAGCCATACCACTTTCCTCACAATCCAAAACCAATAAGATTGCACATGAAAGAGGCAATAAGGTCACGCGATAATAGAACTCTTACACAACATTTTCGTGTCATTCAATATCAAAAACTTGCATCGAATATAAGGGGTAGGTAAGGAAAGGTTTGGTGAAGGACCATTGCTTGATTCATAGAAAATGATTGACATCTGGAAAAATAGGGGAGGTTATTTTCTGAAATAGCGTGGTTGAAACTAAGAGAGATATCTATGAACTTGCTCTAGTGGACCTTAAAAGCTAAAAAGATTAAAAAAAATTGGTCATCCCAAATCACATTTTGTTGCCAGATAATGGCCCAATCTTTATTCACTAGATTTGAGATAAATAAAAAAATTCATGAAAACACAAATGGACTTGTAGTTAGTTTTTTGCTATCACTTAAAACAACAACCCAGGGAACTAGGTCTCAAGGAAGACTGAGCTAGTGTCTATAAGGATTAATGTCACATTGGATTAAGGTTCTAATAACAATCTAGGTCTTTTATTCCTTCATTTCTTCTTCCTTAGGCTCAATTTCCACTCTTATGGTTCATTGGTGCTTTGAGTCGTGTGTGGGTCTGTCCTATCTGACGACTCCTATCACTTCTAGTTTCACACTTTCTAATTCCGTCGTGAAGCTCAAAAGCTTTGGCAATAGTCTTTTCGGATCTTGACAATAGTCTTCCAATGGATTTTCATCCTATTGGGGTTAGTATCTTCTTCCTTAATTAAATAATCATTTAATGCCATCAATCATAATTCAAATTGCATTGCTCAAAGAATTTGTTCCTTCACTTTATCTCATCAATCATTTATCAATTATAATTGAAATTTACTTATCTCATGCTCTTCATTGTCACACAACACACAAAGGCCTGCTTTGATTCCTGCAACATTCTTACATAATCATATAACTCATAGGCTATAGCCATTAGATTTCAACACAATCTACTTCGATGGCTAGCCTAATTCCTCTCACATCAACCCATATCCTTTTCATTCCTAATCATATCAAAACACGCTCTTTGTTGAAGAGACTAATTGCCAACCAACATCATCATGGCAATGGCCGTCCTCTCGGTCATGTCTCTCTCTCTCTCTCTCTCTCTCAAAATATCACCTTTATCAGATTCTATCATGTTTAACCACTTTCTGGTATAATTTGTACTACAACTCTTCGTCTTCTTATGGCCTCTAATCCTCTCTATACTTCCTCTCTCTCAGCCTCTCTCAGTGTCAGTCTTTCTCAATTTCCTCTCTCGCCGGCTATAGTCAGTTAGGGTGCCCTCGGCACTCGGCTCTCCCTCTCGGACTGCCCTCGACATACTCTTTCTTCTGTGTGCACTAAGGTAACTTAACCGCTTCTGCGGCTCCCTCTTCTCTACACTAACTCTTTTGTCCTTGCAATCTTGGCCATGTTCTGATTTCCTTGGCTATGGCTTGCTATTCTTGTGAACTCGTCTTCAATTTCTCACATCAATGCTCACGGCCTCGCATCCGTGCTACAGGCTATGGCCTTTTCTTATTTTGGTCTTAGGCAATTGTCAATCTTTTCTCTCTCCAAAAGCTCCTCTTCTGATTCATATTCATGCTGGAATTATCTCTCTCTTACTTCGGCCACTGGCTCTTAGGTTTCTACTCATCCTGCCTATAGCCTGCGCCTTCTCTGCGACAACTTGCTCTCTTTTAATTGACATGGGGTGGCATTTCGACTTCAACTCACCCTATCTCTCTCACAATACAGACTATAGCCTCTCTTTTTATTTTCAGTTATCTCAATCTTTGAGCACGATTGCACTGGTTCTTCAAACATATTCTTCCATCTTCTCTTTACTTCACTCAACAGTTTCTCACATTTTACTTACTTGCTTGACTCACATTGGGTTCTCCTCACTCCATTTCTCTAATACAACCCTATCATGCACTGATTCAATTTACAAATGCCATACACAGAATATTGCCATACTCCTATTAATCATATATTCCTCTTTACTTAATCGACTCAAACTCAGTTTATATAGTCCGCATCCCCCTATCATAGGTGGTGATGCTACAATCCTAACTCTGAAAATCTAATACCTTCGGCTCTAACTCTATTGCCTATAGCTTGACTCTCCATAGCTATGGCCTCAATAGATATAACAAGAAGTATCTTCTCCTTGGCGATAGCCCGCTTATCACGTTCGGAGCTCCCGGCGGTTACAACTCCTACAACTACTTTCCTTGGGCTATAGCCTTCCGATTTCATCCTAAACTAACTTTCATCTATCATTTTAGTTACTTTATCATAAAGAAAGTTTTTTTTCTTTCCTACTACCAGGCTATGGCCAAAAAAATGGTATTATAGGACTCACATCAAAAATTTGGATCACCTATACTAACACAAATAACATGCTATGCAAATTTTTCATTCAACTATGACAATGAATTGTCCCAATCCAAATATAATTGATCACGTATGATCTTGCAACCAAAGTGAACTATAATTGTTGTTTTGACCACCTTAATGTTGTCAATTTAAATACATGAGATTTATAGAGTTCAAATATCATTGAATCGTTTGTGACACATAAAACAAGTGGTCTACAACATGTATGGGTCAAACCCAAGGTAAAATAGGAGGTCAATGAATAAGAGACACATTTAACCATTGCATATTTAAAGGCTTTCTCTTACCTGTTGCAATGCACAACAAGGTCGTAGCTATTTAGGACTTGTGCTATTTAGAACACGACAATGAAGGCTTGGTTGTAACTTGAGAGTTTGCAATGAGGAAGGCTACCCAAACCACCGAAAGAGAAAGACAAAGAGTTGGGACTTGCTATACCAAGTTGCCGAGCAAAATTATGTGGAAGTGCTTGGAAAAACCTCTATTTTGAGGTGTAGTACTATCTCTTGATCCTGCAGCGATCTAGCATATTGTTGTTTCCAAAGTTTTTACACCTTTCTTCGGTTACAACGAGAGAGAGCGAACCTGTGTTCTTCTACGGTACTTATACCTGAGTTAACCTAAGTCCCAGTTCAGGTGACGCACAGAAAAGAAATGACCAGGTGAGTCAGCAGGTTGCTGACATCAGGGATGAGATAGGTCAGGATGAGAAGACGAGGAGGATGGGACCGATGAGCGTAACTGTAGTTCCAACACCTCCTCTCGCTCAAGCTCTAGTCTCACTGCTCTGATGTTTAATCCTCGTCAGCCTGCTCAATGGCTAAGTTCTCTTCAACAACATCTAGAGAACTTGACTATGGTAAGGGAATACCAGCCGTCCTGAATGTCTTTCTCAATAATCCTTTTTTTTATTCTACCCAGAACTAACTTTGAACCTGTCCGTTTGTAGTGGGAGGTATTCCTTATAGGGATATGGTTCCTGGTGGGTGCACTCCGGCGCGTGTGTAATCTCGCGACCGAGGGCGTTGAGGCTTGGTTGACTGAGTCCTTCGACGACGAGTTTAGATTGTCAGAAGATGAGATCGAACCGTTCGAGGATGCTGCAGGAGACTCATCGGGAGAGTATGAACCCGAGGGTGCTCCGAGTCCTGTTCTTCGATCAGGGCTTGAACCTTGCTCCTCAGATCCTGCTAATGAACACAAGGCATGCGCGGGAAAGTATTATGCGGTCAGACGAGGATATCGTCCTGGGATATATCTAAGTTGGTCAGAGTGTAGGATTCAAGTAGATGGATTCAGTGGAGCTGAATATAAGGGTTTCAAAACTTGTCAAGAGGCACAACATTATATGGCTGTTGCTGCAAGCAAGATTGATTCCAGAGCTTCACAGTCTAGTACTAGAGGGAGATCAACACAAGGGAAGTTCCAGTAGTCCTGCCTCCTCTCTTAGGCAGGCGTGCCTGTAAGCCGTAAGTGGCTTTGTAAGAATGTCTGTCTGTTGAATAGATGTGGGCACATAGCTCATTTCAATTTGTCCTTCTGCAGATTTCTCACGCACAAAGTGGTAGTATGTTTCAATGTGTTTTGTTTTCTCATGAAGAACAGGGTTGTGAACAAGCCTGATGCTTGACTGATTATCGTAGAGAAGTGGCGTAGGATCACCTCCGATGATCCTCAGTTCAGACAACAACCTTCTTAGGTGTACTATATCTCTTGTGGCTTCACACAAGACTCGGTATTTTGCCTCAGTGGTTGACAACGCAACATTCGGTTGTCTCTTGCTTCTCCAGTCTATTGCCGCTTCCCCCAATTTATGGATTATTCCTGAGGTTGATCTTCTAGTGTCTCTGCATCCCCCGTAGTCTGAGTCTGCAAAGCTAGCTAAGGGTTGATCGTCACCAAACGGGTAGAACAGAGCAGAATTTAGAGTGCCCTTCAGGTAACGCAGGATGTTTTTGAGAGCTGTCATATGAGCTTCTTGTGGTGCAGTCGCAAACTGACTCAAACAGCTTACTGCAAAGCAAATGTCGAAGCGAGTATTGCAGACGTAAATCAGAGATCCACAAATTGATTTGAAGAGGTGAGCATCAGCGAGTTTGGAATTCATGTCTGCTTTCAAGTTTGCGCTTGTACTCATAGGGACTCTCAGTGGGTTGCAGTTCTCCATACCATATTGTTGGAGAAGATTCTTGATGTACCTCCTCTGATGAATCCATATTCCATCTTGGTCATGGATTAGTTCAACTCCGAGGAAGATGCTTGGTTTTCCTAGTCTGGTCATTTCAAACTCCAGTGCTAAACATTCCTCTACTTTGTCCATCTCTTGATGATTATCCCCTGTCAATATAAGGTCATCTACATAGAGAAGAAACACTGTGTACTTGTCATTGGTGATTGAGTAGTATAGATTGGGGTCAGCAGTGCTCTTGACATCAGGTCTTCAACCAGGAAAGTATCAATCCTCGCATTCCAACCTCTAGGAGCTTGTTTCAGGCCATAAAGAGCTCGCTTGAGTCTAACCACCTTTTCTTCCGTTCCAGGCTCTATGAAGCCTTCTGGTATCTCCATATAGACTTCTTCTTCCAGGATTCCATTACGAAATGTTGTCTTCACATCCAACTGTTTCAGTCTCCATCGCCTACGTGCAGCTACTGCTAAAGTTGTTCTGATTGTGCTCCATCTTACCACTGGGGCAAAAGTCTCATAGAAGTCTTCACCAGGTACCTGCTCATAGCCTTTGGCTACGAGTCTTGCTTTCAGTTTCCTAATTTCTCCTGAGGCATCCCTTTTTTCTTTGAAAATCCATTTGGCTGTGATGGCTCGTTTTCCAACAGGGAGATCAACTACCTCCCATGTTTGATTCTTCTTTATTGACTCAATTTATGATGCAATGGCTTCCTGCCATCCTTTCGATTGCATTGCTTCGGCATAAGTTTGAGGTTCCAAGTCATTGTCCACTTCTGATGACAGGGCCAGGTAGTCACGAAGTCGGGATGATGGTCGACGTTCCCTGTTAGGGTATCTTCTTTGATATCCTCCATTTTCATTTCGAGTTTCTCTCATTTGGTTGTCTGTCTGTTGTGCTACTACTTCCGGTACGGCCTCCTTTCGTCTTCTCCTGTTTACTCCAACTGGGTTATGAGCCTCCTCTGGAATTCCATTCTCCGGTCTTATTTCCTCCTCTGCAACTGGAGGCAACTCGACTGCGCTAGGAACCTCGTCCTGATGTTTCGAGTTTGTGTCTGTCAGCTTCTCGTGCAATAAGTGTGCCGCTTCTCTGTTTCCATCCTCAACGATGATTGGTCCTCTCACGGCTATGATTTCTTCTTCGACAGGTAAGGGTTTTTTGAAATGATCAAACCCTATCTTAGACTCATCGAACACTACATCTATGCTAAGTTGAATTTTCCTTTCACTAGGTATATATATCCTATATACTTTGCTCACATCGTCGTATCCCATGAGAGCTCCCATCGTTGTTTTGCTACTCAATTTTTGCCTTTTTTCCTGAGGTACATGCACAAAACAAATGCAGCCAAAAATCTTGAGGTGACTTACATCAGGGATTTTCTTCGTGTACAGTTGTTCTGGAGTTTTTCCATGGTTGGCTCTTGTTGGTCCTCTGTTGATGAGGTAGTTCGCAGTATTCACCACCTCCGTCCACAGGAAGGCTGGGAGGTTGCATTCCGCTGCCATGCTTCGAGATTTTTCTATGAGAGTTCGATTTCTCCTTTCCGCAACTCCGTTTTGTTGAGGTGTTCTCGCCTATGTCAGTTGTCTCCGGATTCCATTTCTCTCGCAATATGCGATGAATTTCTTGGACAGGAACTCCCCTCCCCTGTCAGTCCTCAATTTCTTGATCTGTCTTCCAGTCTCTTTTTCTACCATTTCCCTAAAGATTCTGAATTTCTCATAAGCCTCGCCCTTGGATTTCAGGAAGTAGGTCCAGCTTTTGCGAGAATAGTCATCTGTGAATACACATATGTATTTTGACCCATTCAAGGATTGTACTGGCAACGGACCTACCAGATCTGAGTGCACTAGTTCTAGAGGCACTTTGGCCCTGTGTTCACTTTTCCTCGGAAATGAGGCTCTGTGTTGTCTTCCTGCAAGACACTCAGGGCATACTTCGTTCAATGAGTCAAGATTCGGCAGGCCCTTGACTCTTTTATTTTCCGCCAGATGATTCAACCCCTTGTAGTGCAGGTGTCCGTATCTCTTATGCCACAGTTTTGTTTCTTCAGTGGTCACTACGTTGTTTGCTTCATCTTTCGGTGTCTTTACAGAGTTTGCTTCTAACAAATTCAGTTTTCTTGAGCTAACACCTAGCTGGTACAGGCCGTTTCCTTTGTGTCTCACCCCTTGCGCTACAACGTGTTTGTTCCGAATACTATCCAGGACTATGCATTTCCTGTCGGTGAACACAATTACATGACCTTCGTCTGCTAGTGAGCCCACAGAGACCAGGTTGCGTTTCAGGGAAGGCACATACATAACATTGGTCATCTTTATTTCTCCACACTCTGATTTAACATTTACTTCTCCATTTCCACTCACTGCATGACGCTCTCCGTCTGCAGTCGTGACTGTCCTCCTACCTACAGGTGAAGTCACCGAACCGAGATGCTCTCTAGCACCTGTAACGTGACGAGACGCTCCTGAATCCATATACCATCTGTTGCTTGTATCTAGGCTTTCTTGGAATTCAGTGAAGGCTACTTCTAGTTCTGCTTGTTCCGTTTCCAGAAGGGTTTCGAAGACTTCTTCCACTAGATTGATCGATGATGTCGACTGGCCATACCTGTGCCAGCATTCTCTGGCAAGGTGTCCAGTTTTCCCGCAGACCCAGCAAGTCTCCTGGTGGAGCGCTCTTCGGTTTTGGCCGATCGTGCTTTTTCCTCGACCGACTGCCCCCCGTCCTCTGAAGTCGGCACCTCGACCTTGGGTCAGCCCTCCAAGCGGTAGGCTCATTCGGCGTCCTCCATAGGTAGATCCCATCTTCCCTCTTGTGAGTCTCCCACGTCCCCTTATGTTTCCCAGGTTCAAGTTGTTCCTGAAGGAGACCGCAAGGGCCTCGTCTTCGTCTCCTAGGATTTTGTTTCGGTGCTGGATCCGGTGATACTCGGTGATCAGTTTGGAGCACACAACATCGAAAGTTGGGAAGACTGGAGCATAGGTCAGGCTTGGAATCACGAATTCGTAGCTTCTGGGCAGGCCATTCAGAACGATCTGCACTAGGGTTTTATCTACTACAGGGTCCCCTAGAGCTGCCAGTTTGTTTTTCAACTCTCTTGCCTTTCTGAGATACTCTTCCATCATTCCTCCTTCTACCATTCTTAGTGAGTGCAACTGACTTTGATACATCAACAAGTTTGATGCATCCTGTGAATGGTATGTTTGTCTAAGGGCTTCCCATGCTTCCGCTGGATCTTCATATTCTGCTATTAGATCTACAACGTCATCTTTCACTGATGCTATGATTGCCGCCATTGCACCTGCTTTCATCTCATTGAGCGCATTCAGATTCTCTACTTTGATTCCGCCTATCATTGCTGGAAACACAAGTGGTACAATCTTGTTTTCTGTGATCGCCCACCATTTCTCTCTTCGAAATATTGCTCTCATCCTGAGGCCCCATACGTGGTAGTTGGAGGCACCATCCAATTTGTTGGTTTCACCAACAGAGATGTTTCTAACTTCTGTCATTGTGACTATCTACTGACCTTCTTGTCTATTCACTTTCTCTACTCATGCACGCCTACAGTGCATTGCCTGTATCTCCACTAGCTACAGGAGCTCGCTCTGATACCATGTTGTTTCCAAAGGCTTTTACACCTTTCTTCGGTTACAATGAGAGAGAGCGAACCTGTGTTCTTCTACGGTACTTATACCTGAGTTAACCTAAGTCCCAGTTCAGGTGACGCACAGAAAAGAAATGACCAGGTGAGTCAGCAGGTTGCTGACATCAGGGATGAGATAGGTCAGGATGAGAGGACGAGGAGGATGGGCGTAACTGTAGTTCCAACACATATCCCATATTTGAAACTGGGCCTCCAGGAACAGGAACTAGACTTCTTTTTCTTTTTCTTTTTCAATCATTTAGTATCAACTATGCGCTTTCTTGAACAAAACACTGCTATTTTGATATCAAAGCTCATGTATTACTGTATTGAAGGTTTGATAGGAGAGTTTGTTAATGTTTCAGATCTATTTGTTCTGGTTGGTAATCAATATGCATTAGAAGATAATGTGCAAGAAAATTAGTGTGTTCCTTGAATTACCTTCAATAGCAGGAGTCTGATATTATCATAAATGAGTAAAATCAGCATGATCAAGCAGATGTGGTGGAATTTGTTAGGAAGACACCTGCCGAATTTCGTGAGTATTACATCCAGATGCAGGCAGCAAAAAGAAACCAAGCCCCTCTTCCCTCCCAGGTAGCATACTTAATGCGTAACTCTCTGGGTGCTACACACTTCATGTGCTGTATGTTTGTAGCTGTTATTATTAATAAGTATAATTTTTTTGTATCGTTCTAATTCCTTCACTTGCAACACGATACGTCAGAGAGATTTGGGTTATGTTCTGCAACTAAGAACTTGTCACTCCGACCAGTAGAAGGTCATAGTGTCTCGCTCAAGATTGACTGTTGACATGTAGTTAAGTTCCAATAAGTTGTTGTCTTGCACTAAGGGTAGTATTTCATTCTTTTGAGTTTGTCAGATACAAAGCTATCTGTTATGCATTTTTGCTAGGATATAGATGCTAATCTCAGCAAGTCAGGACATGCATGAATATTTGATCCAAGTCTGCTTGTAGCACGTCATGGAAAGGCAACTCTTCTGCATATACACAAAGTTGGCTTACTGATATGAGAATGGTTTTGTAGGTACATGATGATCTGTTGTGCTGGATACTTCAATAGCATATCAAATGACATCATGGAGACGCAACCATAGTTTAGCAGATGTATATACCAATGTTGGAGATGTCTTTTTGTGTGAAAAGACAGGCCGAGCTCATAGTATGATGTGTTCTCCTCACTTCGATTTCCACCACTTTTATCTTACATTCATTTCACATTTATTTGTCAAAATTATTGGTCACAAATGACTTTTAGATTTTCTTGTCATGATTTTACCCTTAGTTTTTGTTGTTATTTTCATACCTCCCTTGTCACCCAAATGACACTGAAGTTTCATTTTGTTCCTTGGGTATGTATGCAGTTTGTGATGATACATGCCGCGAAACTGTGTTGGAGCCTCCCAATGAGCTTTTGGTGTGCATTGTTTCTGGTCATTGCTTTGATCATTGGCTTACTCCTCTTGAGGAAGGTGGTGTTGTGCCTATGAGTAATCTCTCTGGCAAGAAGAATTGAGAATATTTGTAAAAATTTGTTTCGTTACTGGTGTTGGAGACATGTACATTATCTACGATTTCTCATTTGCATGTATAATCTTGAGATGATACAGGGGCAACAACAAGCAGAGGCTAATAATGCAACTGAAGAGGGGGAGCCTTATTTGGGCTCAGGCCGTCTTGGTATGTGCAAGGCATTTTGACATTTTGTGTTTTGCTCATGAATTTTATATGTAAAGATTGATAATATGTATTTAGAGGTTGAGCCATGTGAATCACTTCCATCCTTTCACCTGCACTTCTGCAAGAATTTTTATACCGGGTTGGTTGACATTCTATGTGGATGTGGACAGGGCGTGCATACTTGCTGGGTTATAATTGTGCAGATGAGCGGGAGCTAGATGAAGCAATGAGGTAAGATTATTTATGACACAAGTGCCATTGTGTAAAGAGATGTTGGATCTTTCTTTTCTCAGGGTTATGAGCAGCTATTTCATGTATTTATAGATTACTACATCCAATTTGGTGTTATGTGAGGAATCTCATTTGAGTTTTGTGTTTGTGCAGGGAGGTTGTGTATCCAAGCCGTAAGAGGGCAAAGTCTTTGTACGATTACATTTGATCCATTATGACCATAGGTTCTGACATTTTTTCTTCTTCTAGTTAATGACAAGTCTTAATAGTGACAATTTGTACGTGGGCTATACTGAGGCAAGGTCAAAGTCGATACCTTCTGCCTCACATGCCAATAGATCTTCTTAGAGTGCATCCAAACAATGATCAGGGAGAACCGACAGTTAGTTGCAGATGAACCGGTTGAGTTTGAGAAATAACCGGTTGAAGTTCAAGACTTCAGGAGAATTACTGATCACTTTAGAGGAATTTATGGAATATGCCTCAAATAAATATAGAAAAACCGAAGGATGTCAACATGTAACCGGTTGGACTTGCAAACACTAGGATCTCAACTAATTATGTCCAAAAATCTCCCCAATCACTGCATCCAAATCATCCAGAAGTTTCAGCGTTACCTGGACGACCTTTTTGTTTTGAAAAGTCCTCTCATAATCAGTCTTGATAGCACCTTGTGTTATGTACAATTTTCGGCTTCTGTAGTAGTAATTAGGTTGTAGGAGGCTTGGTGGACTGGATATGGGGATTTGATATCTTCACCATCACCAAGACAAGAAGAAGCAATCTCTTGTGGTGATATGGTCTTTTATTGAAGGTGGTTGAGGTCCAACCATTTCCCTTTCACCAGAGGCGGAGCCAAGATTTTGACCTGGGGGGTTGACCTCAGAATATGGAAATATCCAATGTATATTCTATTTTCAAATTTCAATACGTGGTCGAATTTGATTATTTATTGAGAGATTTGGACTCATCGAGTTGACATCCCCATAAAAGAATTGATAATGTCGTTAATATCCAAAGCTTTGGCAATGGTCTTTTCAATATAGATGATCATTAGGTCGACCATCCATTCATTGCCAATAGACATCGCCAATAGTATGCAAATGCCCGACTTTCCTTCAATGCACTCATAGAAAACATTGTGAAAAAGAACCGCAATTGTTTTCCCATTGCAGTTCTTTTGACCAACCTGCTCTGCAATCACTAAACGACTACAAATGTTTTTTTGGATTTACCAACTGAAATTTTAGGGATTTGGGGGCTTGTAATCTACCGTTGGAAAGGTCTTGAAAACACCTTTCCAACGGTGTATTACATGCCCCAAAAATTTTAACATTGCAGTCGCAAAACAAAAAAGAAAAATATGTAATCGTTTTGGCATAGTTTTCTACTAGTGATGTCAGGGGGGGCTGACCCCCCCCCCCTGCGGGGCTCCGCCCCTGCCTTTCACAATAAGTATTTGTCAAAGCAAGTAGAATTGACATGGTAAGGTGTGTGGTGTTTTATTCCCATTTTGTCCTGGTAGAGAATGTCACTTTGTTTACTAATGTAGTAGCCAACCGTGTCCTTAATGAAGTTTCGCACAACAAGGAGCAGGAATTAACAAGATGATAAAGCGAAATAAACATAAATTGGTGGCGTATCAGGCTATGACCTTTTAAGTATCTAGAAATATTATGGGAAAAATGCATAAGTTGTTGACTGATTGATCCTAACATGTGCAATTTTCATCTCAACCACTGTGCATCACTGCCTTACTTCCTTGAGAAGGTGGGAATACCACTTCATTTTTTTTGTTGTCGATTTCTTTGAGCCATGCGCTCTTGTGTTGAACATTGGCAAACAAATTAGACTGAGCAATTGGTTTGTAAATCCCCAATGGTCTGATAAAGCTTTGATAAACTTATGCTTACAGTCAATTATTTGGGGGTTTGTATGGTCAAACAAACTTTAAGGGAGTATTCATGACAAATGCAACAAAAACAATCTACAAGCTTTTGTTATTAGATTTTGTGAAGATCAGTAAAATTTTTTTGGAGAACATGCTATATGATGAACAAGAATGGCTCAATTGTTGCTAAGAACATTGTGGTGGCTTTTATTTTTTAGGGGTTAGTTATTGTTTTTGTTCATTTTTACTTCTTGTTTTTGCATATTCTTATTAGATTTCTTGTTCATTTTGCTTGCATAGATGCTCATTTTGATGTGCTTATTTCAGGATTATAAAAGTGTGTTTGATATAGAGTTGTAATTTTTGGTTTTTTGTTTTGCAGGTGTTGGAAGTGTTCGTGTTACAATCATACTAGGCTTACATGCGTTAAGTGAGAAGTTTTGGTATTGTTTGTATATTGTGTGGGTTGTCTCGTACTCTTTAGTTGATTTTAAGTGTTATTTTTTTTGTTCCTTGCATTAGGGTTTGTATATTTATGTCTGTTTGTATATTGATAATCCTTGTATATTGTGTGGGTAGTTTTCCATTGTTAGTATAGTTGTTTTTCATTGAACAATTTGTTAGTTGATATCTTGAATTTTTGTCGCAACCCTTGCTAGCTCCCATTAACCATCTTGATTAATTTTCCAACTCTAGCAAGGATTACGAGTGCTAACCCTTCGTATTCTGCCATGCGAATGATTAGCTCCCCATACCGCGGACCTTCTTAGTCCATAGGAGGGGGACCAACCCTCCTACTCTTTCATTCGGGAGTTACCCCTTAATCGGTAACCAATTCTTAGATGTAGACTTCCATCCATGAAAGTCCAATCTTATATTGATCATCGCGTTGCCGGAGCAACACTACAACAACCCGAACCATACTAGGCAACTACGTCCTCATATTGGGCCAATGCCCATGGAGGCCGTACCGTTTGGCCTTAGGTGGGTTCGGCCACACCACCTCACCCATATAAGCCTCTAGGACTCTAGGCAGGGCCCCTACCCCATCATCAAGTAACATTTTGTCTCTCTCCCAACACTTGGGGCCAAATAGACATTTTCCATTAGTCATTGGGACTAGAAGCCCCCAGCAGTTTCAGAATCCCATAACTTCTTCACATGATCTCTAATGCTCACATCCGACCACTCCATCGTCATCTACGTCTCACGTAGATCACGATGGACTACTCACTTGTTCCATTTGGGCAAGTATTGAGGAAGTTATGCTTGTTCAAACCTTCGCAGTCTCGGGAGCCACTCCCAGGCCACTGCTGTACCAGGGCGCTGTCCCGGGACAGTGCCCCACTCAAATTGCCATATCTCCTAGCTCACACCTCCGATTGAGGTGTTCTTAAGCATTCTAGAATTGGCACGCCATAAGCTACGCATAGCTTATGGCCTCATCCTCGTGCCTCTTAGTCTCTGTGGGTGGGAGGCGTTTTCAACGCTCGGGGGCCTCACCCACACTAGGATCACTTGGGCCCTCTCACCAACGGCGCCACAAGTCCCGGGTGTCACTCCGGGGTCCCCCTTTTGCCCATGGTGTTTCGGACACTCCTCATGGAGAGGTATGCAATAATTTTAGTGTTATTTTATTCTTTTTGCATGAGGGTTTTACTTCTTTGAGACTTTTGATATTTATTTTCATTGGAATCATTTCACAGTAACAATTTTTTTTGCTAAAAGGCAAAAATCTATGAGGGATATGTTCTTGAGCAAGAGATAATTTCATCTGGTTGAGTTAGAGGTAGTTGTCTCTTTACAATCAGTTTCATCCAACCCAAAATAATAGTTATCCAATATTGAAGTAGTAAAGAAGGCTTGGAGAGATGCATGGTATGGACAATTAAGTTGGATAGAATGTAATTTAGAGTTGGACAGAGTTTTTTGTAAACTTTGTAGAGAGAAATATGCTAAAAATATATATGATAAAAATGAATCTAGTGATATCAAAGTTTTTTTT
The DNA here is from genome assembly GCA_964035585.1 of Polytrichum formosum. Classification (NCBI taxonomy): domain Eukaryota; kingdom Viridiplantae; phylum Streptophyta; class Polytrichopsida; order Polytrichales; family Polytrichaceae; genus Polytrichum; species Polytrichum formosum. Next base: position 43,372,668 of record OZ037941.1, read on the forward strand.
TTCAAGACCATCAAAATTCTAAAAAAAACACAAAAAATTGAATTGGATAGCATAACAAGGTGAGAATGTCACCAAAAAAAATTAAAATAACTAATAAATGTTGTGATGGGACCACTCTAACCCTATTCAAATTTGCATATTTTTTGGGAAGGAAAACAATATTTTTCAACAAATATTGAGCTCTATATGAATTCCTAATTATAAATAAAATAAGTTTCACTGAATCTATGTATTATGATGAGAAGTCATGTGATAAAATATTATTTTATATTTCTAATGTTCTCTAAAAATCAAATTTGAATAAAATAAAATAAAAATTTAAAAAAATTTGATGATAGATGAATCTACTGATATTAGTGTAATATGTCATGTAATGGTTCTTGCATTTTTTTAAGAAAAAACATCTATAATTATCTTTTAAGGTTTATTTAAGATTATTGGTAGTTAAAAACATACACAAATCATTTATGATTGTTTGCTAAAATCAATTAAAGAATGAGGTTTGGATATGCAAAAGTGTGTTGGGTGTGGATTTGATGGGGTACCCACAATGTTGGGACAAAGATCAGGTGTGATAACCATATTTAAAAAAGTCAGTCTATTTGTCATATCAATTCGTTGCATTGCTCATAGGACTAACTTGGTAGCTTTAGAGGTTGTAAAATTTACAAAGTGCAAGTCTTTGTCTCCTGAAATTGATACTTTGGTTAACTTTTTGGCTGTTTATTTTAGAAATTTCGAAAAAAAAATGTCCTTAATAGAATTGAAAAATATTTGAATGATGTGCAAAAGAGTATGAAGTGATATCATAAGATTAAATGGTTGTCCAAATTTTAAGTCATATCCACATTGTGTGATTTTTTGGAGTCTGTGATTGTGTATTTTTGTGATGTGTAAAGGAAAAAATGATAGAATAATCCACTTTTTTCATAATAAATTTAAAAAAATTAAGTACATTTATATTTATAAATTTTGGCTGATTTGCTTCATTATTTGACAATCTTATCTAAGAGTTTTCAATATAAATTTGTAGATATAACAAACATTGGATCACTTGTCAAAACGGAAATTGAGTTTATTCGCATGTTATATGTTGGAGACAACACCGACTTAAATCAAGAAATATTCAATGAAAGTTATGGATATTATGTTATTTTAGACCATAGCCTTCAAAATGGATATCTTTAGACATTGTCCTCAGATATTAGAGGTGCAAAGTTCCATGAAATTGACATGATAAGGGATAGAACATATGCTGATTTGAAAAGTGCATTATATTTTTAAGAGTCATATGTTGAATCAGTTATCAAAGCCTTAGAGGCACACTTTTAGAATAATGATCTAATTTTTACTCTCAAAATTCTTAATCTATTTAACATATATATATTTTTAAATCGGTTTGGTTTCATGGGATGTGACTAATTTTTTTAAATGAAACATTATGAAATGCAAAAAGAGGTTGGATGTAAGATTCTTCTATTCCTTATAAATTCATATATATGTAAGAAAGAAATTTATTTATTTCAAATTGCAAGGAATGGTAGATTTTAATGATAAAATAATCAAAGATCTTTAAGCCATGGTAACATAGAATTCTATTTTGCAAATAAAATATGCTAACATTTTGGTTTTAATTGATATTACAAAATGTCAATGTGTTAGTGCGGCTACTTATGCAAGGGGTTTCTTAGTGTGAAATGTAATTAAATCAAAATTTAGAAACCGTTTAAATACAAAATATCTTGAAAGTGTACAAAGGGAGGCATTAAAGGGGACATCTAATGATTTTGATCATATTTTGGTTGCTACTATTGAGGTATAGCGATATTAAGCTAAATGGAGGTATTTGTATTCTCATACTAAAAAATACCTTAGTAGCCAATCTTGTATGGAGGATGACCATGATACTATGATTTCATAGCTTTTTATGTAACATTTGTATTTACTTCATTATTGTGTACATATTTTTTTCATCAAATTTCAAATTTCAACTCATCCAAATGTAATGAAATGAGAATCCTTGGCCTTCTAATAGAGAAGGGTTAAGCCAAGTTCAATTCATGCCAATGATACTTTATGGTGTTCACTTTATATATGAGTGTGTCCGTATGATTTTATTTCCTTGTGATTATCTTTTGTTAAGTGTTGTTTTAATATTTTGATGCGCTTATTTGATGTTTAAGGGTGTTAAGGAGGCATAACACCTTATGATGCATCACAGTCCGCTGTGATCAGCACAAGGCCAACGGGCTCACATTCATGCCGGTATTGTGATACGGGCGTTATTATTTATTTATTTAAGGGTGCTGATTTCATAATTTTTAGTGTTGATATGATATTTTTGGTGTTGTTTTCATGCATTATTGAAGGTGTTTCATATTTTCATATTTGAATACTTCTGATTTTTTTTCAAAATATGATTTGAAATGATTTTTTTATCATACATAGTAATCAAAGTTGAAATAGTGTGCAAATTGCCTTAAACTGATGAATTGCCTTCAATTTAGTATTTGAACCAAAATCTTATTTTCTTTTTTAGTTTTGTAACAGATTGCTTATACAAAGTTAAGGAAAATGACCGAGAAGCCAAAAGACGTTAGATTTTTCACCGAATTAAGTGACTAACCTTAGGCATCAACTAGATGACCAAGGAGAACCACCGAATGACATGTGGAAAGAGGGACAAAAAACTGAGTCACCCTATAAACTCCTTGTTTACTGTGCGTGAAGGCTTTTAGCCAATTTAAATTTAGTTTTTTTCCTTAATTTAGATATTGATGGATTCATTTACATTAATTGTGTAGTTTTAATTGTTCTTACAGTGATAAAATCGCTTTAAGTGTGGCATTGAAGATTAATTTATCTAATTTCTTCTATACAAATGTGAATCTTAATCAAACTTAAAACTATAAAATGATAGTTGGGTGTAATCTATAACTCTGAATTTAGTTTGATCCATAAAGTGATGAGAACATTATTTTTTGGTCTTTCCAATAATGCAAAAATATGTGATCATCCAATAATCATTACATCACATCACACACAAACAAATCTACTACGACGTTGTAAAGCAAGCCACAAGGTTAAAAATTTATAATATATTATGGAATCTATTAAATAGATACGATCGTAAAAAATCCACATATATTCACAAGATAATAATTTAATATTAAAAAACCAAATACCCTCATTAAAAACTCCATATATATGTTCACAAAATAATATTATAACACAAACAAAGTGTTGAACATGATTTCATATTATAATCTAAATGGAAGTTTTTGATTTCTGGTTTTTTTTAACTTAAGACAAGATTAACATGCTATAGTTGGATGAATGTTGTTTATATGCAGTTATAGCAAGCAATAGGCACGAGAAAGAGGTTATAACCGTATGTCAAGGGCAAGGATAAGAGTTTTGCTTGAGATGGCAAGCATGCCATTTTCAACGAGGATAGTTGGCAATAGTTGAGTAGAGTGCACATTCTGCAGAGATGGATGTAAAGCTTGCTACCATATTTGAGAGGGGAGCAATAGGCAATGACCTTATTAAATACAATAAAGTATTTTGATGTAGTGGCCATAGCCGAGAAAATACCAAGAGCTTGTGAGAGGTGAGGTGAAAGAGAAACGGAGAATGCCAATAGCACGAGAGAGGTGAGGTGAGAAAGTAGGCAGTTAGCCTATGCCAAAGTGACAAGGAGGTTGTTATGTGAAATAGAGGAGTCGAATTCATGATGAACGACCAATCCCATCAAAGTACAAAGTTGCAAGAAGAGAGGTTTCAAGAGGCTAGGGTATGAGTAGTCTAGGTTAACAAGCTATAGCCCTAGAGCCAAAAGACCAATACCACAATTACGATTGGATGCTATGTTTGTTTTGATAAGATTAGGCTAGTTGCCCATGCTAACTAAGAATATAGCCTATGCACTTGTATGTTTACCTTGGGTGTTTGCAGGGAATGCAGTCCAAAATGCCATATATGTATGATGATTCATGAATGAGATAAGTTCATGAGAAGATGATAAATGGGAATCAATCATTTAGCAAAGCAATATGATTAATGATTCATGGCATTAAGTGCTCGTTTAAATTGAGGAAGAAGATACTAACCCCGATAGGATGAAAATCTATTGGAAGACTATAACCAATCAAAAAGACTTTTGCCCAAGCTAAAAGAGCTTCACAATTTTAGTAAACAACTAAAAACAAAAAAAATTGTTTTTTAAACATAGAAATAAATTTTTTTTACATGCATTATTATTTTTCATATAGTTACCATCTTCTACTTGCAATAATATGTATCTCAAATTGACCACTTTTCAACTACAGTTTTCATTCACTTACAAATATTATATAATCAATTGTCTTGCACACATCATAGAATGATAATTGTAGCAGCCAACCTCCATTTCAAATCATGTACTTTGAAATAGAAAATATATGTAGGGATCTCATTTCACAATTATGAAGGATTCTATCATTTCTAGTCAAATATAATAATTAATATTCCAAAATCATCTTAACTAATGATTAAAGATATCAATTTTGCTCATGTTTAAGAAATTAGATGGTGTAGGGGTCTCTAAGTTTATTTAACTTATTTGAAAAATTCCCCAAGTAATATCTTGATTGATCCCAGTTGTGCATAACATTAAGTAGCAATGCTAGGAGGATACCCTTTGAGTACCCACAAATTTACCTCAACAAGAAGGGAAAAGCTTGCAAAGCAAGGCTGAATGAATGGATAATTAATCAAATACAAAAGCTTCAAAAAGGTATCAAAGATGTTTCCAATGCGGGTGTCGGGAGACTTTTCCAAAAAGTGCAACTACCTTTTTGACCTCACCAACTTTCTTGTTGCTTTATAGTTATTTAGATTTGTGTAGATCCTAATTTAGCCTAGATTAGAACCTTTGCCACCACTTGGCATTAGTTTTGTCCTAAAAACCGACATAATTAATTCTAAGCATTGAAAGTAACTACCCAAATAAATTAAAAAATAGCCTAAGTAAAACTCAAACTTAGGGCCGGTTTACACTATGGACCATGAAGTTGGACCAGGGCTCTGCAAGGCAGCTGATTGGCTGCTGAAGTTGTCCCGGGACAACTTCGGTTTACACTAAGGAAAAAATGTCAGAGGGACCATGGAGGTCGAGGTCCCCAAAACATAATTCTTAAGGTCTAATAAATGCACTGACATGGTCCAACGGGTTTTGCGGTGAGAGAGGCAGAGAGGTGGTCTGGTAAGAAAAGGCAAGGGCCCATGGCAGAGAAATGCCATTTTAATAATTCTTTAATGAATCTACCCTCTATGTGCCTTAATCATAGCATAGCCCATGAGACATACCATTACTACCTTGTTTTACCCCTTAAACCAGCTCCCACGTGTTTCACCAAACAACGTGGGACATCTAGAACTTAAGAATTTGAGTGCAAATTTGTTTTTTTTCCTCTACCAACTGCAATGTTTGGAATTTGGGGGCTTGTAATATACAGTTGGAAAGGTCTTGAAAATACCTTTCCAACGGTATATTACATGACCCGAAACTTTTTAAAATTACAGTTGCAAAACGAAAAAGAAAATCTGTAGTCGTTTAGTGACTGTAGATCAGGGTGGTCAAAAGAATCGCAATGGGAAATCTTCTAACACTAATTATCAAAGAATTGAACTTTAGTGTCGAGCAAGATAGGGTGGTAACAACATTAAATATAATCAAACACTAAATATCCTATTTAGTGTAGTGACAACACAAGGTACATGTCACATGTAAATTACATTGAACATGTACAAATTAAATTGCTCATTTTTGTAAAAATTGTTGTGAGAAGATTTGCAAGCCACATCTTTGACACATTTAACAAGAAGTGAAGACAAGTGAAGCCCAAGAGAAGACAAGAGAATGGTCAAACTTGAATTTTTTTTCAAAATTGCCCTTTTTGGGCATGTATTAAAATAATCAGCACCTTCACTTTTTGGTGCATGGTCATTCTTCTTGGTCCACATTCGGTTTACACCTAGTAAGGGGCCCAAGGCTCTCAAAGCTAATTTTTTATGAAGTCGGACCATGGAAGTCGGACCATGAACTCAGACCATGGACAAAGGCCATCTTCTATGGTCCGACTTCATGGTCCATAGTGTAAACCGCCCCTTAGTGCTACCTTTGCTCTTGAAAGAGCATCAAACCGGCATGCGCTGGTTTGATGCTCTTTTGAGAAAGTCAATCCGGGCTTGCTACTTAATGTTATGTGGTATTTAATTTAAGTGTTTCACGCAATCCAATATTGTATTGAAGTTAGATTTTTTTTTAAAAATTAGTTAAAATCTATGAGCCTTCTTCAGGTCACCCACCAATGTGGGCCTTTGATCCTAGAGTCCCTTTTTCTACTAGTGTGTTGACAACTTAAGGATAGAAAAACAAAAAGTAGGGTGTCACCAAAAAGTAGGGTGTCACCAAAAAGTAGGGTTTACTTGAAGGCAGTGCCACATACAAACCAATCCCCATCACCGATTTGGAACCCCTCCCCCATACTTCGATCCCAAAATTGGGACACAGTTGGCAATTCCTATTAAAAAACACCATTCATATTATATTCCATTTGGCGGCACTTGAAGACCTCAACCTTTATGGTTCGAGACGACCCTAAACTACTGGATGATGGTGGAGAGATACGGTACCAAATCTCAAGGAAGAGGTTGGCGGTTCGATTCCCGGCTGTGAAATCTCCTCTCTACTTGACAGAAACTTGCTAGGTGGTCAACTGCCTCCTGTGCTTTGGCGTTGGCCTATCGGCCTTCTATCTCAAAAAAAAAAGGGAAAAAAGAAGAAAAAAAGACCTCAACCTTTCCTCCTAATTATCTCTCATTTCACGCCTCGCAGACCGAAAATGTCAAGATCCCTTGTCATGTCCCCAAAGTTGACTTGGGCAAGCCATATAGGGATTAATTTTTGGGCAAGCATTATGGGGATTTCAAAAGTGGCAGTTGCAAAGCCTTGGCTGAAAGGGAAGTCACAAATGTTCGAAAACGTTGGTTTCAAAATAGAATTTGGTAAGCCAAGGTAAAAGAATTTTGACCTTGACATGTGCCTAACTTCGAGGAGCTTGGTTTCAAGATTGGTTCCTGCATCTTTTATTGATTAAAACTGACTGCTTCCAACTTTGATTGAAAATGGAGGTTTTTAAGCATTGCAAAACCGCTCTCTTGGATCAAAGTTGGAACTGGATGTTTATTTCCAATAAAAGAGGGACCAAACCTTGAGACCAAGCTCAGGCACACGTCAAGCCCGAAATTCTTTTACCTTTGGCTCGCCAAACTTCGTTGCGAAACCGGCGTCTTCGAATGTGTGTGGCCTCTCCACATGAGCGGACTGCGCTCATGTGCCAGGTCCTTACAGTGTTTCCACTACTCTCCGTTTGCAATTCATGCAGTGCGCAGTTTTAACCCTCAAAACACAGGGTTTCTCATTTTCCTCGAAGCAAACTGTTGCCTTACTTCAATGGAAACTCTGGATCCATGCTACTTGATCTTATTTTCCTCTATGTTCAAGTACCTCATGCATCTGTAAGGTCCTGGGAAGATTGGGGCCATCGATGGCGGGGATCAGGTGCGTTTTTTCAGGTGTGAATTTAGTGTAGCTTGATGAGGGCAGTGGAGTAAGAAAATATGAACCAGGGATTGGTATGTTTTGGTTTTGGTTTTGGTTTGTGGTCACACCAGGAATCCAAGTGATGTATGATTCTTTGAGAAAGGGATCGAAGTTGTGGCAAGTATTTACTGGGGCTCTTGATCTCATTTTTATGTGATCAACAATAGGACGTCTGAATGGTCAATTAGTGCCCAAAACCCAAAGCCGGTGTTCGCTATCCAATTTTACAAGATATGCACATTCAATGGTTAGTAGAAAAGGCTTCATGTAGATCCAGACGTCATCATAGAATCTCTCCATCGTCAACTGAATGAAGTTTTTCAATTCCCATGCCCTGTATTGATTAGTTGTGTTTCAAAAGCCATTCAAAGTCAAGCTGGATTTATCCTCAAGTTGATGCACTATGAACCAATTGATTATAACAATGAAGGATGCCTTCAAGAGCACATAGAGTGGTGTCAAAAGTTTTTAGAGCTCGGTGGTAGTATGGTAGATGATGTATACGTGGATAAGGTTGGTTTCAATTTACATTTGAAACTTTGATTTAAAAGGGCTCGTCAAGGACAAAGATGTGAACAAATTCCTCCAACTCAAAGGGGTCAAAATTTATCTTTGGCAGTTGCAGTTCGTTGTGAAGGAGTCATTGCACATGATGTTACACTTGGTGCCTACAATATAGGCAAGTTCTTAGAATTCATTTCAGACCAAGGTCATTCCTAGCCTTGATAGATAAAGGTTCATCCTCATGGACAATGTCTCATTTCACAAATCTCGTGAAATACAACAAGCTTTTGAAGATGTTGGACACATCTACTTCTGTTTGCCATCATATAGTCCATTTTTCAATGCTATAGAATGAGCATTTGGACACATGAAAAGCCATATCCGATGGAATGATATCCAAAATCGTTGAACATTACTTCTTCACATTAATGATGATGTAATCACTGTAGACATGATGCAAGGTTGGATAAGAAAGGTCAATAAAAAATTTGGTAGGACTAGTCGCAGGAAGCAATTAGGAGAATCTTGTACATGATGTACCGTTCATTATGAAATAAAGCTATACAATTCATGTAATTTATTTTGTGAAGTTGTAAATATGGGTACCAAATCATGAAGTTGTTCACAACATGTAGGTAAATTGGTTGTCTATATAGTGTACTTGGTTTGCGGTTCCAATGAAATTGATGGAACCTATTACCAAATTGGTTAATATAATCATGAAATTGAGTTCGCACTTTTGTGAAATCGGGTGCAAGCATAGTAAAGTGGACCAAAAAAGTGCTCCAGTATACGAAAGCCATGATTTTCTTGGTCAAACGCCTATAAGTAGTAGCAAAATGTTGTTTAAAATAGATTATTTTTCATGATGACCTCTATTGTTAAGTTAGGTACTCAAATATAGAATATCAATATGAGATCTTCAAAACCTATCATCAAAAGTGACGCATAAAAGCAACTGACTAAATATAGTTTTGAACGTAAATTTCATGACCTTAAATATTTTGAACTTAGAATTTCTTTTCATATTCCTTGAATTCATTATAAACTTGAGGTCATCGTAATTTTTTTTTCAAAAATTAATCAATTTAATGTAATGTAATTGTATTTTAAACAAGTTTTGGACAATTATCTTTTCAATGACACCCACTTGCACCACCACTTGCACCGTCTTCTAAATACATATACGTTGTTTGAAATTGTTTTTTGTGAACATAAATTGCTTGGCTTTGTAAATTCATATGTTTTCTAAATGTTTATGAATTTCTATTTCATAAAATTCAAAGTTAGCATATTGTTTTGGATCACTTTCACTTAAACCTGAGCAAGGATCAAGAGTTGTCCACTTTACCGTGCTTGCACCCAATCATCTTACCAAACGAGTAATCACCACAATTGTTTGACCAGTTTTTTGTTATTTCAAGCAGTAGTGGGGCATTGGGGTCAAATCCAGGTGCAAAATGTTGGGATTGCAACTGTGTGTACAACTAGAAATCAAGCTAAGTTAAGTTAGTTTGAGTATGCCAAGTTCTCTTTTGAGTATGCCAAGTTCTCTTTTGAGTATGCCAAGTTCCCACTGTTGCAGGGTCAATACTAGCATTATAGCACTTGCTCTACTGATGTCTCTTCCTATTATTTAGTTTGCACGAGCTTGAAGTTTGGATCTTTCAATTAAGTTGCACATTCTTGTAGCACCGTGGCTGTTCACAGCAAAAGGCAACACACTGACCCCAACCTCATCGATGAGCTCCAGATATTAAATTCTCATGTTCGTTGCTACATATGGTTTTTTCGTCAAGTCTCAAACCAGTTACACTTGCTTTCTTTCCAGGTGATCAACTACCAATACGGCCAGCTATAATGGATCCTGACGGACATGTAGGGAACTTGGTTAACAGCTTGATTCTTCTTCAGAGAAAGGATAGGCCAGGGCAACAGGCAAAGAAGGTAGGTGATTTTGGTGTCAACTATATCAATGACGTTGTTGTGGGCCCACAGGAGATTTCCAATGAGAAGGAATTAGTGATCCTGAAATCGCTTCCTAGAGCTGATAAGCACACCCTAAGTGGAGAGTCCCCTCACTTGACATCGCAAAGGAAGGTCATGAGACAAGATATTTAATTTCTCCTTGGACTCTCAAACAGATGCGAGCTGCATGGACGAAAGTACTGCTGAACGACGTTTCACTGACGTTCGAGAAACAAAGTTCCTGGATCCCCACGAGTTCCAACCACCAACACGCCTCACCGACCCTTTACAAGTCAGAATTAATTGGCAAACAGATCGCAGAGGGAGGCCAGGCAAGAATTCACGAGGCCCACCGTTTGGGTGCTGAGAATGAGAAATGGGTCTTGAAAGTGTTCAAGGCTACACCAGGGAGCCTTCTTCAGGGCCAATGGCCAGAGGATGCTACTTTCGACTTCTATCCCTTCCTTTGCATGTTAGCAGGGTATGTCCTCCAAACTCATGGCTCACATGCCGTTCTTGTAGAGCGATGTGATGGTGATATGCGCACATTCATAGATGAGTGAATGGAGCGTAACAGGCGTAAAGGTCATATAGGTGGTCCTTGCAATCATTCGAAGAGTATGAGTCTGATCTTATACATTGCAATGGGGATGAAGGCCTTGCACGCTCATGGCCTCACTCATAGAGATCTGAAAACTTCCAACGTCTTAATCAAATTAATGTGACGGAACCTGATCGAATGGAGTTAGCTAGTGCTTGTATTGGTGACTTTGAATGCTCATCTAATGTAGTGGGCACAGGTTTTTGGAGATCACCAGAGGTTCTTCAACCTTTGAAAGAGAAGAAGAGTGCGAGAGTTTCCAAAATCTATACACACAAGTCTGACGTTTATAGTTTCTGTATGACTTGCTACGAGATCTTTACGGGCGAGGTGCCACTTCATGAGCATCCTCTCAGCACTATGATGTGGTTCTATCCGCGAAGAAGAGACCCCAGTTGCCGGAGGACTTGCATCCGCAAAGGAAAGATTTGATAAGCAGATGTTCGCACCAAGATCCCGATAGCCGGCATACTTTCGCTGAGATTGTTCTGGAAGTTAAGCAATTTGCCACCACTACAGATGACGCTTATGGGCCTAACTTGGTTGTCCTGTGTGGATTGGATGAGGGGTTGAGTGGGAAAGGTTCTACACTTTAGGCAGACTTGAATGAGCTACAAGGGTGCCGCGCACATGAGCACCCATCAGCCGCTCCGCCTAGCAGAGGCCATGATTCTCAGGCAAGGGTGGCAAAGTGGACCGTACGCTCAAGCCACGGGTTAGCCGTTCTCCACCAGATAAATCCCCGGCAAGTTTCTTACTGCGGGACAATTTCTTTTTTTCTTTCTTTTCTTTCTTTTTTGAGACAAAAGGCCAACATGCCAACGTCAAAGCACAGGAGGTAGTTGACCACCTAGCAAGTTTTCCATTAAGTAGAGAGGAGATTTCACAACCGGGATTCGAACCGCCAACCTCTTTCTTGAGATTTGGGTATCTCTCCACCATCATCCGGTAGTTTAGGGTCGTCTTGGACCAACTCCGGAACAATTTCAACGCTCTCAAATTTCCTCTCTCCTTTCTCTCTCACAGGTAAAAAAGGATCGGGAAAGATGAATGCCGGAAGCGGGCAGAGGCGGAGGCTGGGGCAACAAGGCGCTCTTTGCCCGCTTGGCGTATGAGCCTGCTGCAAGCACCCCTGGCCACCCAACCGCGGGGGGCCATGTGGACCTCCGCCAAGCGGCTGGCAGGGCGGACCGGCGCCCATGTGCGCAGGCTTGAATGTTGCTCCAAGCGAACCAAACTTCTTTGTCGGTGGCAGCGTTTGCTTGTGGTTGTGACTTGAACTTGTGGGCCACCAGTTTCCTACCAGCAGTGGTTACATCCAATCGTTATCACTGGCCAAATTGGAGTTAAAAGTGGCTCTAGTTGGTTGGAACCGTTCTCTGATCATTCACACCAATAAGTGTGGGCATGTTATATATTTCAGGTTTCAATAGGTTCTTACAACACTTTGCATTCAACATCAAAGATGACGAGATTATGGATGATGTGGAATGGTGGGAGTTATCTAATTGGGTAGTAAACAAACCAGAAATCGTAAAACATGATTGGGCAGTGATTGTTGATGGGAAGTATGTGGGCCACCTCTATGGGAGGGTACTTGGTCACTGGACAAAGTTACTATATGAGTGTCTAAAAAGTGGGGCTTTACATTTGCCTTCGATTCGATATTACTGTAGGAACACCTCCCCCAAAAGTGGTGGGTTATAGAGTTATCCGTAAAGTCCCTCTATGAGAGATCAAACCGTGGGTTTGATCATTCTTTGAGAAAACTTTCTATTAATAGCTCCTTAGCTTGTCGTACATTGGAGCCTATTTTGAAAGTTAGGAGCAAATTTTGGGACCTCCAATTTTCACCTGCAAGCTTGTAACTTTGAGAGAGGTTTAGGATCTAAAATAGGGTATGTGCATGGGACGCACCATCCTTAATCCTGCATTGGCCTATGCAAGGTTAGTTGGCTGACCCATCCTAATAGGACAAGCTAGAAAGTTGATTTTTAATAGCCCGACACCACTTTTTGTGTGTGATAATTTAAGCACTAAGAAAACTTGGGTGACTTTGTGTTAATTCTCATAAACTCAAGGTTTGGGACTAAACCTATGGTTTCATCTCCTTTACTTTAAAAATAACTCTTATTTGTCCAACATTATCTTCTAGGCTTCTAATTTCTAAAGGTTTTGAGCATCTTTGATATACTCTTATTTTAGAGAAATTTGTTTTTTTCCTTTTCACCTCATGATTCGTACCTACTATTCCACCCTGCCTTGTTTTGTCTATGATGATCTTGCTTGCCCTAGAGAGCAATGTCTTTAAAAACCCATGTCTTGAAGCCATACTCTAGAAAAGCATAAGTCTTTTAAATATGGTGTATGATCATTGCTTATGGCCGCTTGGCTAATTCACATTACAATTTTATCAAAATGATGAGTCACAAACTTTTCACACATGTTTTATGAATTACTTACTGTAGTGCCTACTTATCAAAGGATGAAATATTGTGGAAGGCATTGCATACATAAGATATACCAACCAAAATCAATGGGGTTCATGTGATGAATGACATTGAACAAATTATGTGGAGCAAAATTTGATCAGTTTGTAAGGATGACATCATTAGACTGACTTTTGTGTTGGAAATCAACTAGAACCGTCAATAAAACTCTTTGCAATTTTGAAAATCTACATACAATACTAGGTTGCAATCAAAACTGACCATGCTTTGATATTTAGGCATCCAACAAGGAACGAGTGTATGGGTTGGTTCGCCCAAATCGAGGGGAAGGGGGTTAGACTTAATTCTTTTGTTTTTGTGGTGATGAGTAGGGACAACGGCAATGTATTTTTAATAATAGTGCTTATATGTCATTATGATGATAACTTCCCCTACATATTTTGAATGTTAATTGCTAATTCTAACATAATCATATATCTTAGGTCATATTCAAATCAAAGCAAAGAAAAGTGGTTGTCTTAGAGTAGAAAGCAAGGACTAGTCATCACAAATTTGGCCCCCCATGGGGTCCACAACTACTCAATGTTGAAACAATCCCTTTGTTGTTCAAGGTTGCCTTCATACATTAAAAAAAAATAAAAATAAAAATTGGTATAATATGTTGTGTCAATGCATATGGAATCAACTACTACATTGTTTATGGCATTAAGTGTCACTTACTATTTAGAAGTACGCAATGCAATAACTTCTTACTATAAACTCCAATATTTATTTTCAAAGGTTTTATAGGTTCTTCATATATTATAGAACATAAATGACTTTGCTTGGTAAAATATTACATTCTCAATAAATAGTTATAGCACTATGTAACTCTAAATAATAAGTGAAAATGAATACCATAAAAGGTGTAGTCCATTGAAAATGTGAAAACACCCGTCCACACTTCAACAATGGATTCCATTGAATAAGACATTGAAGCATCAGTTTCATTGATTTGACAACGAGTGCATAACAACAACCTTCAATGCATGGTAATTGATTACTCAAGTTTCATGTTGTAATAAAATCCACTTTGTGTGGGAACAAGTGGTACAATGAATAGTCCTATTCCTATGGCTTTTCAACCCACACTAAACTTCTAATAGAAAATTAGCATGGGCCACAATAATTGTGTTTTCAAAAAATAATGTGGTTGATTTTTTTATGTTGTGTGACTTTTGTCCTATAACTAATATTCAATGTGTTGGTGGGAAGTCTTCATGAAGACTCCAGGGAAGACCCGGGGTCTTGGACTCACATTACTTCCACCTTGACTAGAAAATTAGTGTGGCCGATGCTAATTCCCATGTTAATTTTCCAAGACTTCTAAGTCTATAGTGGGGGTGAAGGGAGGCTACACACATTCAAAAATGCTAGTTTTAAAACGGAGTTTAGTAAGCCAAGGTAAGAGAATTTTGGCCTTGACAACTGCCTAACTTCAAGGAGCTTGATTTCAAGGTTGGTCCCTCTTTGTTTGGTTAAAACCATATGTTTTTTACTCGGATCGGAAATGGAGGTTTTAAGCCTTGCAAAACGATTGTCTTGGATTGGGGTTGAAAATGGACACTTATACCAAATAAAAGAGGGACCAACCTTGAAACCAAGCTCCTCAAAGTTAGGCACATGTCAAGGCTGAAATTCTTTTACATTGGCTTACAAGACTCCGTTTCAGAACCATCGTTTTTGAACATGTGTGGCTTCCACATGAAGAATAACAATAGCTTGGCACTAAATTATGCTCGGCATTGATGCCTAGAAATGAGGACCTCAATTCTTGGGAGATTTGTTTTTTAACTACTCAAATATTTTGTGCTTAATCACACATGTTGTATATAGGATATGGTTTGATGCACATTGTGACATAATGCACTATATGAAGCTATCTAACATTTTATTGCCAAATGGTGCATTCTAGTGAAATTGGAAACTTCATACAACCCTTGGTGTCAAGGGCAATTCAATCAATTATCGCAAACATAAAAAATAAAAAAACAAAAAAAACCAGCATTGGGTCAATCCGACGTGAATTTGATCATGTTAGCCTTTTATCCCAATCATATATGATGATCACCCACTTGTATGTGGAAACCATTATGAAAGTACGAGATGAAAAATCTCTTTGTTTCATCAATTTGCTTCCTCCTTCAAGTCTAAGTGACCTTCTACAAGCTTCAAAAAAAAGGTTAAGAGCAATGTTCTCCTTCTAATCAAAAATGAAATTGAATGATACTTGCACCTATCTATTCTTGAAACAATAGAGAATCTTATTGAATGGGGCTCCAGATGAATGCATGAAGTGCCTCCATGGCAGCTTCTCTTTTTTAGAGAGAACATGTGGGTTCCTCTTGGTTCTTTGTCCGTGAAAGAAAGCAACCGTGTGTTATTTGAATACTTTTCTCTTTGCACCCACTTCTTGTAGGATATGAAACACACGATTAGTGCGAGATGATTAGCAAATCCAAATTGTGCTTGTAACCATTTGCTTTATAAATTTTTGAGCTCATATGAGTATCTTATGCATTATCAAAATGAAGATGCTTGTGGTCATATAGGTCCCCCCAATCATGTTCATTGTTGAGTCTAGAATGGCTAGCATATTTTGAAGACCTAATCCAATCTCTTTTAAACACATGTCTTTTTGGTGCATGTTCTTAGATTCACACCTAACCACATATCACTCAATTAGAGGTGTTCAAATTATTGCTATGTTCCATTTAGGCATGTCTACGTTAAGTTGAATTTAATTTGAGCAAATGCCAAGTACAACAATGATACATGAATGGACAAAATATTATAGGCAATCATGTCTCATGTGACTTGCTCTTTTGGTAAGAGTATTGACGTCGTACAAGGGCATAATTGAATTGATCTTTGTCAAGTCCATGTAATATATTGCTAAGTACAATAGGGTGATAAAGCATGTTTAGAACAATGAATTTAAATTTTGAGCAAAGTGTCATGTGTCACCTTCATGTTGATAGAAATGCTTGTAAAATTTCATGTGTCACCTCAAAAAATTAGCAATTAAACACCAAAGTGTCAAATGGCATGTATATCACCTATGGTACTCCTAACATCTATTTGCATCACATATCCAATGGAAAGAAACCAACGTGAGAAAGAAAAGGCTATATCTTCTAATTTATATGTGACTAGGTAGGTTAGTTTGTGTACACTTCAAATTACATACTTCAAATTATTCCATGTTGGATTTTATACAAGAGGTAGTGTGCCGTCACATGAGCTTGAAAACATGAAACACCTTGATTTTAGAGCTCAAAATAAGATTTGGTTCACTCATTTCTTATTTGAAACTTTCCTAAAATTTGGCATGTGTGCTCTTGTATTAGAAATGTGCAGTTTGCCCAAATACAAAACCTTTAAGCCTCGCAATCTTAATTTACAAAAATAAGGAACCTCATTTTTGGTTTTCATAACCTTTAGGGGTTGTAGTGAATGAGCTCGCAAAGTTTGATAATGTTATGGGAGGTCATCGTTTTAACTAAGAGAGTCGAATGCCAATGTATTTGAGGCAAATTCAAGGCATGTTGCGTGCTTAGGATTCATGGCATCCATGTCAAGGGGTTTGGTAAAACACGCTTCTTATACTATGTTTGTGGCTAATACATCCCAACTTGATCTCACTAGAGTGATGTAAGAAATGTAATGCTAAATGTGGGATTGATTATTTAAATATAGAAACCTTTGATATATAACAAGTTCCCAACATTTTCACTACCAACTTACACATGCGCCATGAGTCCATGGCCATGTCACTTTAGTGTGATGCCCCCCATACTTAGGATCCTTCATGTATGCTACATCTTGCCACATACTTTGTGAAGAAATAAGTAGTGCAAAAACTTCTTCCTCATAAAGGTTTTACCAAGTAAACTCTATTATGTCCACACTACACTAAACATCCAACTAGTAGGACCCACTCTATTGTAATCACTAGGTGACAACCATAGAGGGTGTCATGTGACACTCGATGCAATATGATAATCCTTGAAGACCATCTAGTTATCACAGTACATCAATTTTAATATCACCCTCACATCACACTGAACAAGATGTTCGGTGCACCTATTTGTGCTTTGATTGGAAAACCATAACTTATAATGAAGATTTACAAGATTTACCTAAAATTGAGCATTAAAATGATATTATTTACCATTTCTTTAGTCTAAAGTGATTTTTAGGAGATGATCACTCTTCCGACATAAGTTCAGCCCCCAACCCAACACCATGATCGTGGAGATCATTCCCTGCATCTCCTTGTGTGGAGCTCCTTCCATTCATAAAGACATGCTCATTTACCATACATTTCAAAGAAAATTAGCGTGTGGTCTAAGGTGCTTGTACAATACTAATTTTTTTTTTTTTTGCACACACGTGCTTGTTAGTGAATAATGCTAGGATGAGTAGTGCATGTATTGTCAGTGAATAGTGTTGCTATGAATGATGTTTTTAGTGAATAGTGTTGAGATGAACAATGCTTCCTAGATCTTTTGGTGGCACTAATTTTATAGCGTGAAGGAATTTAAGATCACCTTCACTAACTTCCCGGGAATTTCCCACAACTCACTATTAGCCCTCCCTCACTAATTGGGATAATCAGTGTAGGCTATTTAGTTCCTAACATGACATTTTAGGTAAGTTTAGTTAACTAAAGACAATCTACATGTAACATACACACTAAAGAAGGTTAATGACAAGGTTGGGTACAATGCAAAACAAAACAAATCCCTGATTTTCAAGAACCAACCTGAACCATGGGATGTTGTTCATTAAATCCCATCAAAGGGAGCAAATTGATGAAAGAAAAGGGGAGTAAAAATGCAGTAAAAAATGATGGAAAATTCATTAAAAAATATCCAGGTTTCTCGTGCCATCATAAACGAACGAAAAATATCATGGACGACATCCGTGTGAAATACACAAATCAGGACATAGGCTGGCGTCACCTGCGATGCGTACAGCCAATGGGATCACTCCAAACACCAACAAACGTTATACTCGTCCACTGTTCTCGTCCATCTCTGCCCAGATGGACGAACAGTGATAATTATATTGACGGACTGCGTCGTCCTTGTGGACCAATGGGAATGAATGACGGGAGTCATCTGTGTGCCCGCGAGCCAATCAAATCACCCCTTACTAAGTCAACGAACGAATATGCAGCGAACGAAGACACGAACGTATCGTCCAAATCTCTCGTCGTCACTCTCCTTAGAACAGGCCAGGAAGGGAAGGCCCTGTGACCCTGTGTGTAGAGAAGCTTTGACGAAATTTTGCAGAAGCGAAGGAGCGATGGCGAAGTTCAGGATCGCAACAGTGCTGGCACTTGTGGCCTGCTTCGCCTTTGTGTTCGCAGATGCAAAGGTGGAGAAAGACGTAACGGAGCTCCAAATCGGTGTGAAATTTAAACCAAAGACATGCGAGTTGAAGGCACACAAAGGCGACCAAGTGAGCGTGCATTACCGTGGAACTCTAGTAGACGGAACCGAGTTCGACGAGAGCTACGGGAGAGGCCAGCCTCTGGACTTCGCTCTCGGACAAGGCTCCGTGATCAAGGGATGGGACCAGGGCATTCTGGGAATGTGTGTTGGTGAGAAGCGCAAGTTGAAGATCCCTGCCAAGTTAGGGTATGGTGCTCAAGGTGCTCCTCCGAAGATCCCCGGAGGTGCAACCCTAATCTTTGAGACGGAGCTCGTGGCTGTCAACGGCAGGACGGGAACTGGCCCTGATGATCTCGTTGAGCCTCTTCCCAATGGAAATGGTGACATGGACTTTGAAGATGACGATGAGGATGGTGATGAGTTGTAGATTTTGGAAGGTTCGCGAATGCCTTCTTATTTTCTTAGTAGCGCGCAATCGGTGAGCGTAGGGAACATTCTGATGATGATCTTTAGCTTGTTCTCTGTTGTCAACATCAATTGTACATGGAGAGTTACTGATGTACACATGCAACTTCGGGACGTCCAAACCCTAGTTCACAGTAATTATCTATTGCTATGAAGGAAGGGTTCGTTGTAGCACGTCTATTTTTTTCGCATTGCAATCTGGTTGCAGCTGTGAAGTTTCGAAGCTCTTCGGGCGTTTTCGTTGTTAATATTACAAGAGATGCAGTATTGTCTACTACAGCAGATAAATCCTTGGATTTGGTGTAATTTATGTTGTGCTCTCTGCCATTCGTGTCTCACTTTGATATACACCTTTCACGCACTGGGATATGAATGCCTTCTTACTTTCCTAGTATCGCCCAATCGGTGAGTGTAGGGAACGTTTTGATAATCTCTAGCTCAGTGTTCTTTGTTGTGAACTTCAGTTGTGCAAGTAGAGTTGGTGATGTACACGCGCAACATCGGGATGCCCAAACCCTAATCGACAATAATCATTTATTACTATGAAAGGGTTTGTTGTACCACTTTAAGCTCGATCCTCGGGCCTTGTTGTTGTAGCAAACCTCGACAACTTCTTGTCATTTGATGGTACAACAGTGTTGTGTACTACAGCATGTAAACCCTTAGATGTGGTGCAGTTAATGTTGTGTTCTCCGCCATTTGTGTCTCACTTTGAGATAACATTTCATGTACCCAGATGTGATTCTCTCAGGGCTTCAGGAGGTTTTGCTGTATTCGTGATCTTGAGTGGTTGATTCTTGACAGCTGCAGCTGCAGATTGCACTCTGTTCTGAAAAATCAATCTGATGCTGAAAATTGATAAGACATATATATATATTTTTAAAGGATGATTTCCAATTTAGACAAGCATGCTATTTGATACCTGTGCAGATGCCACTGTGACATTCTTGATACCCTTTTGACTTCTCGGACTGTAAAATCAAATTTTATTTCATTTCAATTCAATGAGGAGAGTAAGTTGTCAGAAAAATTATGTGTACGTGCATTGACTTATCAAAGGCAAGAATATTCTTCAGGATGAAGATGGAGAGAAGGTTCAAGGGACACCTAGTGCTTGCCAAAGAGGTAGCAAACTACTTAACCTCGTCTACAGGTTGTTTTTTTTGTATAAGTTTATGTGTGTATATTTTTGTGAAAAGTTGATGTGTCTAGAAATAGTAATACACCAACAGATACTATATCATGCGGAGCAGCACTCTGTTTGTGCATGGGATAATCAACCTGGTTGTGTATTTTAGGTATGTGGGACTTTTGTGGCCACTGTTCTTAATTGGGCATTTATATTTGAGTGGTATATGGCAAGTCTTGTAGTGAAGAACAGATTTTAGAAAGACACTTCTTATGATGAGGTTGGACGATGTGCTCAAAATACAGACACCACTCTAGGCTCAATAGTGAATATCAACTGGGAGGATCTCTGTGATCTCTTTAAAGAGGAAGAGAAGCTTCAATCTTTAAACATCTGCAGTTACTCCAGTTGTGAAATTTGAAGTGGCAATCTTCATGCTCTGCATTCGCTAACTTGATGAGGCAGTTCCTGATATGATCCAACAGCCAAAATTGTCTGTGGAGCTGGAAGTGCCCACAGTAGGACCACACACCTTATATGGCAAAGCTTGTAGCAAGAATGGGCATAAAAATGACACATAATATGATGAGATTGGACAATGTGCTCAAAATATGCACACCATTCTAGGTTCAACAGTGAACACATAGCCTGTGATCATTTAAAGAGGAAGAAAATGTTTCACTTTGGACTCCCATAAGGTTTAAATCTCTACTCTGCTTTTGAAACTTGAATCAATAATCTTATTGATTTGCAATTGCTAACTGAAGTTAGGAGGCAAATCTTGAAGCAATCCAACAGCCAGAAATGTATGTGGAGTTGGAAGTGCCTACAATAGGGCCACACATCTTGAGTTAGCAAATTGCATATAGGGACTTGGAATGCTGCAATATGCATTTGGCCTCCAAAATGTTGTGATCCTTTGTGTGAATGTTTGGTTAAGCAATTTTTTTAGTTTGAACACTGTTCTCTTGCCTGAACTGGCTTGATTGATTGTGGATGTATACCCCTTCATCTGCTATTTCAAATGTCCACTCTAAACCTACCTGCATTGCCAACATGTCATCGTTTCTAGAGATAAGGTTTTATTTTGTTGAATGCATTTATCAATGTTGTGGCACATCATTTATTTCAATCACACTAATGCCTAGCTTGGGATGGAGAGAGTAAGGAAGCTCTGTAGAAATCAGATGAAGCTCTGGGCTGCAACCCCAATGATTCTATTAGGGTGGACTTAGGGTGAGTTTCCATTTAGGTCGTTCACACACTAGATTCTAGTGAGACTAAGGACAAATGTAGATGGAATTTGGTGGGGTGGTGTTCGTATGTGCCAAACAAATGCTATTTCAAGTGTTTAATGTTTGTATGTGTCAACCAACTTTGTTATTTCAAGTGTTTAGTGGGTGCATGGAAGTCTAGTTGCCCAAGGCCGCAACCCTCCACATTCTAACTTATTATCTAGAATCTAAGGTAGATGGGTCTTAAGTGGCTCATTTTCTTAATTGGACCCCCTATATTTGATTGGTATGTGGTTTGGTGAGAATCCAAGAGCAAACACCATAAAGACATGTTTAAAAGAAATTGGACTACATCTTCAAATATTAATAACTACTCTACACTCAATAGTGAACACGATTGGGAGGATCTATGTATCCAAATAAGAAACCAACAAACATGCACTTCCAATAACCATATCTAAATCAGGGGAGGTCTTATTTTCAATCCGGCTTTTGCAGATGTTTCATCACAGATTTGCTAATGCAACACAAATTGTGTTGTGTAAATCTAATCGGTAGAAGTTGGAGAACATGAAAAACGAACCAAGTAACACCCACATACCTTAGTGGGCGAGCGGCCTACATGGAAATTCACCCATATCTTACCAACATACATATATATGCAAAATATATTTACAAAAATCCATAGACTCTGCAACTAGAATTTTCCTCAATATTGTGCTTTGGGCTCCCTCGGACATTGCACTCATATATATAGAGAGAGACATAAAAGCTTCCATTGCTATCTAAGTTGGACACCTTTGTGCATTGTTGCATTGTTGCACTCCAACAAAACCGCAAAATCAACAATTTCAAAGCAAAACCTTCAAAGTATACCATATACACAAACCCAAAAACAATGACTGATTTATTCCCTTCATAAGGCGATGCCAAAGTAGGTAGCAAGAGAAGCAAATCGAACATTGATCCGTGAGGTTGAGCACAAATTGATCAAGAGAAGCAAATCGAGCATTGATCCGTGAGGTTGAGCACAAACTGTTCAAGAGAAGCAAATCGAAGATTGATCCGTGAGGTTGAGCACAAACTGATCAAGAGAAG
The DNA here is from genome assembly GCA_964035585.1 of Polytrichum formosum. Taxonomy (NCBI): domain Eukaryota; kingdom Viridiplantae; phylum Streptophyta; class Polytrichopsida; order Polytrichales; family Polytrichaceae; genus Polytrichum; species Polytrichum formosum. The sequence continues at coordinate 43,395,207 of OZ037941.1, forward strand.
CAAATCGAACATTGATCCGTGAGGTTGAGCACAAACTGATCAAGAGAAGCAAATCGAAGATTGATCCGTGAGGTTGAGCACAAACTGATCAAGAGAAGCAAATCGAACATTGATCCGTGAGGTTGAGCACAAACTGATCAAGAGAAGCAAGTCAGACATTGATCCATGAGGTTGAGCACAAACTGATCAAGAGAAGCAAATCAAAGATTGATCAGTGAGGTTAAGCACAAACTGATCAAGAGAAGCAAATCGAACATTGATCCGTGAGGTTGAGCACAAATTGATGTCAGCTAGCCATCCTGAGCTGTGATCAAGAGCTCTCTTTTGGCCGCCACATGCCTTCACCAAATAAAACCTCCACCTTGCTTGTTCCATCTAACAACTAATGGCTGCTTTGCTTTGTCCTAAATTGATGGCAATACAATTTTGACTAATCAGGGCAAAAACGCACAACTTATTTCAGTGGACAACAAGGATTTAGAAAGCATTCATATATTTTAAGGGTGGGATGAGCATGCATCCTTGCCCCAAAAGGACCCACATAGCCGGTTATTGAGAAATCATTTTCAGTGGCCTAAATTTTCATCACCAATACATTGAATTCCCCCCTTCAATCCACATTGAGCATACATAGCAAATTAAAGACTACATGGGCAGAACAATTTTTATTTACATAAATAACAAGATCATCTTACAAAATTATTGTCCTATCATTATTGTATTACCAATTATGAATAAAGTGTTGAAGATGGCTCTTTGTCTTCCTCATGTACTTATTTTCCCTGGTGGAGTGAACTCCAGCGGCAAATTTGTACCAAATTTTAGGCTTTGTAGTGTTGTCTACTAGGATGTGACTATGTCATTTATGGTGTGATTATGTATTTTGTGGGCCACATGATAAGGTTTCCCTGTTACGATCAAGATCTTGGAATATTGACATAAATTGATGTTAATATACAACAAAACAACAACAATACATCAACGGAAGTTTCAAATAATAATGATAATTGTGCTCAATTCCTAAAGTGTTGCAATGTGGTCTGGTTAGCTTCAATAACATGAACAAAAACTAGAACAAAGGAAAAAATTAGATGGTTCTCACATTCAAGTACTGTGTTTAAAAAAACACAAGGTCCAAATCAACCTACAACCTGAGTCAAATATCCATCATTATTGTATGCAAAGAATCAAATGCCCAACAATATTGTCTACAAGGGGCAAGTGTGCAAGATTGATCAGCAACAATGTAATTCGACAACTATGATTTTCCCACAAATTCATCTAAGCTTTTAGCATCTATGGGATCAAGCAAATAAATCTTCCTAACTGGATCATACTCCACTGTCACATTTGACATAATTTAATCTGCATCTACCCACTTAAAATTTGTTTGGTCATAATGGAATTTGAGGTGTTCTGGAGCAGGGGAAAGATAATATATCATGAATACAAATGTCGGCATGACAACTTTTTTTTCAAATGCATCTTTTTTTCTGTCTTTTTTGGAGGTCAACAGGTTGCCTACATAATCCCCATTTTGTTCCAAATTTCCTCCGCATCATTTGAACCCATTCAATCCACCACATACTATTATCAGCTCCTTGGGGTGTTGTTCTTGGGCGGTCTCCCTCTATTGCATTTTTTGGCAGCCTTAATTGTTGAAGAAAATATAGCTGAATAGAATTTCATTGAAATAACATTTGGTTGAGGGCCCGCTCACATATGATTTCACACTACACTTGAGGGTTTGTGACCACACTACATGATTTTGGAAGTGTCTTGGGATGGCTTTGGACACTTTTTTGGGCTCTCACAATTTCATGGTCACGGCTCTTGGCTCATGTGTGAAGTGGCCCTAAACCATGATATCCAATGCCGACTTCTAAATTGATGACTTTTATTCAATTGAGGTTATTTCTCATCCAATCCAAATACATTCATTGAACCTCACATAAATTCTTCGTTCGTTCAAATATATATATCCTACTTTATTAATAAAAAATGAAATGCCACCTATACTTTTCACCTACCCTACTCTAGATATAATATTGTATGGGCCATTTTATCCAAGCTATAGTAATTCCAAATTTTGTATAATTTTTTTCTCTATTGAATTAAAAATACCTTATTTTTTTCTCACATGGTCTAATAAAATTTTGACAGTGACCTCCTTGTGTCCTAAACTGACCTTTGATATTAATATTTTGAATCAATAACTAGTGTAGGGGAGAGAGAATTATCATATGTGATTGTACCTCTCATCTGTCCAACATAAAACTTGACCCCCATAGGTTTGTTGCTAATTTATATCAAATGACCTCAAGTGCATTAATCCAGGGTCTTTAAAACTACATTGATTATCCCAATTAGTGAGGAAGGGCTAATAGTGTGTGTAGGAAATTAGCGAAGGTGATGCTAAATTTCTTTACGCTATGAAATTACACTAATTGTCTAATTAAGTGGGTTACCATTGAAATGATACCCTCAGTAAAAAGTTAAGCAACACGTGACTCCAAATGGCAACTATAGTTAGGATTTTGGATAAGACAACAAACCAAGGAAACACTCAGGGAAGACTTACAAGGTGATTTTTATATCATCTAGGTGTCACATATAAGTTTTATGAAGACAATCACATGATTATCTCAAGTTATTTTGGTTTTGAACTAGCAATTGGATGATGATCTATAGGGTAAAGTCTTACAAACTCTCACAACAACACATGCAATTGTGGTTGTCTCTCAACTCACACTATTTACCCAAGCAATAGTCTAGCAATGAGTTCATTTTAAGTAGACCAAGTGTAGTGTACAAGCATAGGCATAACCATTGACAATAATCTTGCATAAGTGTCCCATTTGAGTCTCATTACTGAAACCAAAGGCACCTATGATCGGGGAGAACCAGCAGTTAGTTACAGATGAACCGGTTGAGTTTGAGAAATAACCGGTTGAAGTTCAGGACTACAAGAAAATTACCGATCATTTTAGAGGAATTTATAGAATATACCTCCATTTAATAAAGGAAAACCGAAGGATGTCAACATGTAACTGGTTGGACTTGCAAACACTAGGATCTCAACCGATTATGCCCAAAATCCTTCCCGATCACTGAAAGGCACTTTGGTGTAGTTAATAGTCTCGTTTTAATTAATCCCCTTTAATGCAACTTGAAAATGCAGTGTAGTCATCCTTACGGGATTTTCAGTGTTTTTGGATTAAATATAATTTAAATTACATTGTCCTGCAATAGTCTTTTACCTGAGATCTACTTTGTCTCTTCACAAACAATGGTCTTGTCACCCTATCCTTTCAGTTCTTGCAAAAAACTTAGAAAAACAATAAACCTTCGAGTTGCTCGAGAAATTATAGTTCAAACCATAGCCTATTCGCTTTAGTAAACCCTCACATTTTTCTCCCAACGTGGTAATTCCTTGCACACTGAGACTATTGCCTTTACCAAGTTACATTTACAATGACATTATAACAAACAATAAAATTCTTCTTCGACACACTCAATTGGTGTCACCAAAAATCCTCCACCCTTCGATTTCGTCCTAGCCCGAGTGGAAAAGTTTATAATGACATGTAGAGACTTCTCTCTTTGTAACCCAATATATAATTCCAATCTACCCTTGGAATATACACAACTTGATTAACACCACACTATGTAGTTTTACATTCCTTAATGTCGGGCAAGGTTATATCCTTAGCCTTTTCTAATATCCACCCGGCCGCTTTGGCCACGCATACCTTCAAAGATATCCCTCTTGTGAATCGAGTCCTTGCCGTCGACTCCACACTACTACATGAGTTCTCGCTTATTGATTCCGTGCTATCACATGTCATCGTGGTTGATTCCGTATTGGTACATGACACTTCGCTTGTGGATTCCATGAGCACATAGGCTTTAAATACAAGTATTAAAAAATACTTATATACTTATCTTTGCCCTTCCTTCTCTAAGTTCTTCTTGATGTAAATCTCTATCAATGTCTTCCGACTAAACTTCAGAATAGTATAACTCCCACCCAACTTATGTTCTTCAAGTGAAATTTGGTACACTTGTTAAGTACCTTATCAAAAATCTCCACACCAAATTTTGGCACAAACAGAGTTCATATGCAAAAGTTATGCATGAAATTCTAACTCTAACTACTTAGTATGAATGTTGTGATAAAGCATCCGGTCATTAAAACTCTAATAACTTCCAACTCCTACGTCCAATCAATCTAAAATTTTGACACAAGATAGATATATAATAAAACACTATAAGTAATGCACCTAGTACAATCTAGTCACTCTAAATGCCACAAGTTTAAACAAGTTTGAACTCTCTCACTTCAATATGAATCTCAATGCAACAAGTTGAAGTTTACAATCAAACTCCAAATTCCTTAAACCCAATCTACTTCTAACAAGAGGTCAATCCCTCTTTAAGGCTAAATAGCCTTGGTTCTTCTCCTAAGAACTAAGCACACACATGTGCTCCTATCTTGCTTCCCACACACCCACACTTATAACCCGTGGGGTGCTTAAGGAGCACGAAGGAAAGAGAGGATGAGTGAGGGAAGAATGAGGGATTATATAGTAAGTTGAGAGGGAGAGAGGGCATGAGGTAAGGATAGGGTGAGAGGATTAGAGCCTCCAATCACAACCCCTTAACCTTCTCCTTCTAAGTAGGGACTCATCTCATTCACAAGGCTCTCGATAAGCCTTCGAAATCTCCTCCTACTTTGTAGGCTCTCATCTTATCTCCTAAGCCTTCCTCCCTCAATTGATCAACAAAGATCCTAATTCAAACATTTAACTAACCTTGGCTTTCTACCTACCACACTTTACCAAGGTATGTCCTCATACTACTTAAATCCACTCCACACAAGCCTAATGCTTCAAACTTAGTTTTCTTCAAGCTTCACTCTTTTTATATTTTTGTGAATAATCATAAATCAACAAAACACCACTTGTAATGTTTTACAAGTGTTAACAACACATGTGAGCATCAATTTGGGCTCACAATTGGGCATATCAAATTCTTCCTCAGTTGTTCACAACAAGACTATAGTCTCCTGCAGATTGATTATTGTAACCAAGATTATATCTTCATGTACGGAATCACTCCATCATATGGAAAACCAAACTGCCAATTATTAATGTGCTACTTCAAATTTGCTTTGGATTCATCCAAATCAGAAACATGCTTGTTCTCCAAGACAATATTATTAAACATATTATAAATTAAAATCACAAAGCCATTCCTATCAAACAGTCCCTTGCATTAGTACTTTAATCATTTCCACATGTACTTATAATTCAAATCCAATTCCAAGTTCACGGGGACAATCCGATACAATCACCTTGGATGTCCTTCAATAATTCAACAATGTAGGCTATGGTCTTTTTCCTAACGGATCTCTCTTCCTTCTGCCTCAACCTTTGAATTTAAGACATAGGATCTTATCTCTCTTTCTCTCAAAGAGAGACTGTTACTAATATTATATTACCTATATATGTAATCACAACATATTGAATTGCAATGTCAATATGAAATCAACAAGACCATAGTTTGACTCACACAGACTAGCATCAACTTAACCTTCACTTTCCATATTATCGTCACACTCAAGGAATCACTCCCTAAAGTTATATCAAATATATTTAAATTCATAGTCCTTCACCAAATTAAACTAAGAGTCAAGACAAGTTGTGATCCAATACAAACACCTTGGAGGCACTAAATTGATAATTTGAGTCAATGGTCCTACAAAGAATGAATCTCTCATACTCTACAATCTAATTACTCTTAATATGCTCATATTTTTCCCAAGTCCATGGAAATCATAAGTTTTGAACTAATTCCAAAAGAGGTTCACCAAAAAATCGTCTGAGAAAAAGAACTCTCCCTTCCCTCCTAATCATCATCTAAATATTACTCTATCAACACATGTGGATGCCAAACCACACATCTCTTTCAATTAGACTATAGTCTCTCCAACTACCACTTTTTGATATCTCCAGACAGCAGCCTATTCATATCCTTTCAATTGCATTTTTCCGGTTCAAGAGTTTGTTCACATTTAAATCCTCTTTAAGCTAAATGAAATCAACAAAATTGCTACCACAATAAACCACACTAATTAGGCAAAACAATGTTATGCCACCAAAAGATCTAGGAAGCAGCATTCATCCCGACACTATTCATCCCAACACTATTCACTATTCATCATGGCACTATTCACCGACAAGCATATGTTTGCATATAGTTTTTTTTTTGAAATAAATTCTCTCTACAAGCACCTTAGAGCACGCACTATGTTTTTTTTATATGTATGGTAAATGAGCATGTATTCATGAATTTAGTGTCACTCAGTAAAAAATTTAGCCCTCACTAATTTGAGACTTGGAAAAATAGTGCGTGTATCAAGAATTAGTACCACACACACTAATTAGGATAATCAATGTAATTCAGGTGTTAAACCAACTAAAATAGTATTAATTTACCTCTAGATTGCATATTATTTCACAACTTTTATGTTGGATGAATGAGAGATACATGCCTTCCTCAACTCCAATTTCAACAATTTCAAATTCTTTGGTCTTGATTCGCAATTGCTAACCTACTCAAGCTTCTAATGATTGAATCCATTGGCTAGATTATTCCACAAAGTTGGAGGTGTCCACATTAGGGTGAGTTTCCATGTAGGTTGCTTGCCCACTAGATTCTAGTGTGAATAAGGACAAACCACCCAATTGTAAAGGGAATTTGATGGGGGTAGGGTTCATATTGTTATGGAGGTTAAACAATCCATTAGTCAACCTCACCGGCTCGTTAAGTATTAATGAGACCCATGTGGGAATCTAGCTAAATCCGGTTAGGCTTCACCGGCATTTATACTAGTCACATGGGTTAGACTTAACCGTAGTCGCCGGTATAAAGTAAAGGATAACCACCACATTAAGGTCCATGGTATCTTCTATTAAGAGCATATTCCGAGATAATGAACTTATCTCAAGTGAGTAAGCTAGTCTACTATAGGTTGGATTAGACACGTGTCCCTACTAAGGGCCGACTTGGAAATGTATATAAGGGCACATCCAAAGAAGTAAACTTCACTTGAAGAACTTGTATTTCGAACCTCTGATTCCACTTAGAACCAACCTATTCTCATCTCTTTAACACGTTATCAGCACGCTCCTAGCTTCTCACTTAGACAAGTTCCAAGCATTAGACTTGATTTTGAGAGCACTCTTGATCATACTTAGTTGATACATTTTGAGAGAAGGAAGTTTGCTTGTGTTTAGTTTTCTCTACAAGTATATACTGAGCTACCTATAGCACTGTTATATAGTTCGAACTATCTACACTTAGAGATACAATCTCTACTTGCTTTATACTTGCTTTATACTTGCTTTATATTTGCTTTTCTAGACTTCTCAAGCTAGTACTAAAGTACTGTCTGAAATACTAACTATTTTTGTTGTTGGACCATAGCTACATAACTGTTATAATGCCAAAATTTAGTCGCAACCAATAGAGTAGTATTTTCTATCTCATACTCTACTTTCCTATATTCTGATACAGTACAGATATACCGAAATACTGCCCAAAATACAGTACAGATACAATACATACAGACCATACAATACAGATACAGTGCAGATACATTACAGATATACCGAAATATGTTCTTAGAAGATTAGCTTACAAATTATGTATATATCTTCTGATCACTACTTAATTAGCTTATTTTTGCTGTAGAAGTATACCTGAAGCTAGAACTGTACACTAACTACATAAATACAGTCAATTTTCTCTCTTTAGAACTTCTGATCTCACTATAGAAACGTCATAATGCTGAAATTTCACTAGAAAATATAGCAATCACCTATCTGAACTACATTTCTACTAACCATTCAAGTATAAAGATGAAGGTCGTTAACTTACTTTCTGTTATTCTGTCTCTGTTATTTCCAATATTGAAGTTTATGCAGGTATGTTTTCTGGTTTTACTATATACAGAAATGTCATAATGCCGAAATTTTCATTTTCTGAAGTTTTCCTTTTGTGGTGTAGGATATGATTTACCTACATTCTACCTACTTTATAAACATATATCTACGTATATAAACCTATATACCTATTGTTTTATACTAACATGTCACCAGTAGTATACTCAAATATGAGATAAGTCATCTATACTTAACCTCATTTTTTTTACTGATTTCAGTTATTCCGTTTATATTTTGACTTTATAACACAATACAGACTATATAGCACCACTGAAACTCACTTTGCTACGAAAACAGCCGTACCTAACTTTATATTAACTCTAAACTTAGTTCAAACTTAAGTACCCTGAAATAAAGTCTACATGTAAGGACAAATTTCATATTAGATACGCTAACTACGCCTACAGAAACTAATTAACTACAGATCAGACCCTTAAATCTAATTGTACTAGACCTGGACTAACGTTTATTTCAGTAGCTAGTAGGTTACAAACAAAATAATATAAATCTGTAACTGGATGGACCAGGTTACAACCATGTCTACCAAAACTAACTTCAAAGAATTTAAAACTCAATCACTATTGTTTGAACCACTAACCTCTACTGGCACAAACTTTGCTGAGTGGACTAATGATGCTATGATACTCCTACAATCTGAGAACATAGCTAGGGCTGTCAGCACAGATCCCATTCCAGAAACAGAGCAGCCGCTACCACCTACCGCCAAATGGCACACACTCATGATTCTACGCCGACATCTTGACCACGCGTTGCGAATCCAGTACTTGCACATCAACGACCCAGCTGATCTCTGGACCGAACTCAAAGCTCGCTTTGATCATCAGCAAGCATTATACCTGCCGCAAGCAAGATCGGATTGGACCAACCTACGCGTCCTGGATTTTCCAAACTTCGCCGCATACGACGAGGAAATGCACCGAATCATCTCACAACTCCGAATGGGTGGCCAAGAGATTACAGAAGCTGAGATGATCGAGAAGACCCTGTCAACATTTCCACCCGCAACGGCCATCCTCTCCCAGCAGTACCGGAACATGACGTACACGAAATACGCCAAGCTGATGTCGCACCTGCTCTTAGCCGAGAAGCAACATCAAATACTACTCCGAAACGCCGAATCAAGACCGGCAAGGGAGGTGCATAACACGATCGCCAAAATCGAAGCAGCGGAACCAGCGGAGCCGAACAAACCAACGAGAGCACCCGCGGGAGGAGGAGGATCGCGGAGAGACAACCGGCATGAGGATCATCACGCCGAGATCCACGTTGCCGAGGCATCACGAAGACCACCTAGAGGTTCTCTCCGTAAACCTAACCCAAAATGGCATAGAAACCCCGCAACAGGTTACCAAAACAAACCAAGGAATTACCAGCCTAGGTTTGACCAACGCAAACAGGTACAAGGTAATTGCCACAAATGTGGGAAGAAAGGTCATTTTGCAAAGGATTGCAGGGCATCCCAATACTTGGTAGAACTGTTTAGAGAGGTGCAACAGTTACGCAATAAACCACGGCAGAACTATAACTTTGAAGCATCAGACCTTCTGGACCTGGATTATGAGGTCGAGAATTACATGACTGTCTATGAGGAGACCACGCCAAACCAGGACGTGGCCCTCCTAGACAGTGGATCAACCCATACAATTCTCACAAAGGCAGAATTCTTCCACTTTCAAAGTGAGAAGTCCTGGCAATATTGTAAAATTTTGACAATGGCCGGAAGCCGAACCCTATGGTTCAGGGAGGGCCGGGCAACAATCGTCTTGCCCGGGGGATTCCCCCTCAATTGCGAGAAGGCAATGTACATCCCAGATGCGCCAAGAAGCCTGATCAACTATCGGGATCTGAGGGCGAGGAATATCCACGCCTGCACGAAGATGCACGGTGATGAAGAAGTCATCGAACTTAGGCAAGGACCGAAGGTCCTTGCCACCGCTAGCGCGGGCTCCGATGGACTTTACAAGGTTGCCATAAAACCCTTGGCATCTAGCCCCGTCATAGACGAGGAAGAGGTTTGCATGGCCGCGTGGGGGGGAGGCCCCACGCCGGAGCGCAACCTGGCGCATGGGGCATCTTTTGATGTTAAAGACGCCAAGCCTGATATTTGGCACCGAAGACTTGGGCATCCAGGAACAACGGTGTTTCGGAGGATGGTCCCATTGACACAAGATCAAAACCTTACGGCCGCCGATGCCGGGAAAACACGGGAATGTGTTGCATGCATACAGGGCAAGTTCATCAGGAAACCATCAAATTGGACCCTACCCACGGAACTACCTCAACCGCTATACAGGATCCACGGGGATATATGCGGACCCATAGACCCACCATCCGGGACATTTCGCTACTACTTCGTACTTGTTGATGCATCAGGGAGCCACCTGGAAGTTTCGTTACTACCAACCCGTAATATGGTTTTTCCAAAAACATTAGCTATCCTCCTCAGATATAAAAATCATTTCCCTGAATTTCCCATCAAACACCTTCGGATGGATAATGCGCAAGAATTCAGGTCTCACGCATTTGAGGATTTCTGTACCGCATCCGGGATTAACCTTACATACTCGGTACCCTATGAGCATGCCCAGAATGGCCTCGCAGAGGCATTCGTCAAGAAAATACAACTCATAGCAAGACCCCTACTCCTTCATGCCAACTTACCATCATCGGTTTGGGGCCATGCGGTGCTTCATGCCGCAGCCCTACTCAGGATAAGACCAACCTTACTGAATGTCCAAACTCCCTACGAGTTACTAACCGGGAGACCTCCTAACGTTTCCCACATCCGAACCTTTGGTTGCCAGGTTTGGGTACCTCTCCCGGAACCTAAACGCCACACGATAGGACCACACCGCCAAGAAGGCATATATGTTGGTTACGACTCACCCTCAATCATCCGGTACCTAGAGCCCACAACCGGGAACTTGCTTAAGGCAAGATTCGCAAACTGTAAATTTTTAGAGTCGGTATTCCCGACCCTAAGACAAACCAAACCATCCCCACCTTTAAACTTCGGTGCACCGGAGACTTTGACCCAAAATCCCGACCCACCCACCTCACTCGCTAATACCGAGACCGTTAAACTCATGAACCTCAAAGCCTTGGCCGAAAACACTCCGGATGGATTCTCAACCGAAGACCGGATCATTCGAAATGCAATTCCAGGAACCGGCCTAACCTTACCCGCCAAGAGAATCGCCCCAAAAACCCAAAACAAACGACAACCGAAACAACCCAAGGTCCACTTTACAACCGAGTCAATAGACCCGACTTTCGAAGCCGATCCGACCACCCTGGATCAAGCGAAGAAGAGGCCGGATTGGCCTAAATGGCAGGAGGCCATAGAAGCCGAATACTCATCTCTAAAAAAGCATAATGTTTTTGCTGAAATTTCAACCGACCTAGAGAAACCGCCTATAGGGCACAAGCTTATATTCACCCGCAAGCTTGATTCTCAAGGACGGGTCATTAGACACAAGGTAAGACTAGTTGCTCAAGGTTTTACGCAAAGGCCAGGTGTTGATTTTGACGAAACATACTCACCTGTTATGGATTGTGTCTCCTTCAGGTACCTACTCGCTCTAACAGTTCATATAGCCCTGAAAATCTACTTGATGGACGTAGTGACTGCGTACCTCCACGGTACGTTGGACTCGATTTTGCACATAAATCCTCCACCCGGATTCCTGAAATCCGTGCCAAAGCCGAAACCGGGACGGTTCATAGGCTTGAGGATATGCAAGGCTTTGTATGGCCTGAAACAATCAGGCCGAGCCTGGTACCACCATCTTTGTCACTACCTCATCTCTCAAGGTTTTATCCATAACACAGCCTTACCTTGCATTTTTACTTATTGTACAAATGACGGATTTGTAATACTTGCCGTGTATGTTGATGACTTAAACATTATCGGGACCCCCGATATGTATAAGTTTGCACAAGGCATTTTGACCAAGACCTTCGATATGAAGTTCTTGGGACCCACCACCTACTGTTTGGGACTACAGGTTCATCACACACCCAATGGCATTTTCTTACACCAACAGGCCTATGTGCAGAAAGTGTTGAAAATGTTTCAGATGGACCAGGCCAATCCAATGGCCGTACCGATGATTGGGAGGAGCAAGACGAATGACGATCCGTACCAACCTCGTGAAGAGGAGGAGGAGGTGATCGACAAACAACGATACCTCACTGCGGTTGGTTCGTTTACCTACCTCACGACTCACACGAGACCCGATATTGCATTCGCCACAAGCATTTTGGCGAGGCACAACCAAAACCCAACAATGAGACATTGGAACGGAGTCAAACACCTCCTAAGGTATTTGAAAGGTACGTCAGACCTCGGATTATACTACCAAAGGTCTAACCCAACCAAAATTAGAGGTTTTGCAGATTCCGGATTCCGAACAGACCCGAATGCGGGAAAATCGCAGACTGGCTACATCTTCCTCAAATGCGGAGCGCCTATTTCATGGAAATCCATGAAGCAAACGGTCACCGCAACCTCGACCAACCATGCGGAGCTGTTGGCTTTTCACGAAGCGGCGCGTGAATGTGTCTGGTTGAGGACGTTGGAACGAATCATAAACCAGCAATGCCGAATCCAGAAGGAGGAGATGAAGCCCATGGTGATTTACGAAGATAATGCCGCATGTATTAGACAAATGTCCTCAGGTTTCATTAAGGCCGATAGGACTAAACACATTAGTCTTCATATTTTCAGTTTTACCCAAGACTTGATTGATAAAGGTCAAGTTGATATACAAAAGGTAGAATCAGAAAATAACGTGGCCGACATGTTAACCAAAGCTCTCCCGGCATATAAGCATAAAAAGTTAGTTTATGCGGCCGGGATGAGATCACTCCAAGACCTCACTAATGTAAATTGTTAATACTCTTTTCTTTGTCAAGGTTTTATCCCGAATACGGGTTTTACTTGATAAAGTTTTTAACGAGGTTAACAATAGATTGAGGAGGAGTGTTATGGAGGTTAAACAATCCATTAGTCAACCTCACCGGCTCGTTAAGTATTAATGAGACCCATGTGGGAATCTAGCTAAATCCGGTTAGGCTTCACCGGCATTTATACTAGTCACATGGGTTAGACTTAACCGTAGTCGCCGGTATAAAGTAAAGGATAACCACCACATTAAGGTCCATGGTATCTTCTATTAAGAGCATATTCCGAGATAATGAACTTATCTCAAGTGAGTAAGCTAGTCTACTATAGGTTGGATTAGACACGTGTCCCTACTAAGGGCCGACTTGGAAATGTATATAAGGGCACATCCAAAGAAGTAAACTTCACTTGAAGAACTTGTATTTCGAACCTCTGATTCCACTTAGAACCAACCTATTCTCATCTCTTTAACACATATGTTGCAACTCCCATCTTCTCAAATATGGGCCCACCTACTAACCTCCTCCTCCCGGTTACCAAGGATGGAGTTCTAGACCATCATTGGTTTTCTTGAGTCTTCAACTGGTTTTAATCCTTCAGTGACCAACACTTGTAGGTTAAAGATTCTTTAGTGGGCCCATGGAAGTCTTGCAGCATGTGTCCACGGCCCTCCACATTCTAGTGGAGCACCAAAATGTGGTTGGATGGCAACTTGTGCTTAACTACTTGTGACCACCTCCAACCCACTATTATCTAGAATCTAGTGGGCAAGTAGCCTACATGGAAACTCACCCTTAAACATATGTAGATACATCACGACAACAACATATATCCAAAGATGCATTCAACAAGCCTAATTCATAGAGTTTCATATAGCTCAAGACATCACTTTGTTGACCTCAGTACATTGCTAACTCATCATTCCCCTATATAGAAGAAGCACCTATTCCCAATCAAGACCCATCGTCAAATTATAGGGTATCGGAATTTTGATTAGGCTGAGATTGAATTTCGACCAGGCCATAACCAATAGTGTTGTGACACATGTCCTGGTTTTGAGTGCCAAAGTGAGGCAGAATGAGCAGTTATAATGAGTGGTTATGGTAGACTCTAGACATTGATAATGTGTTCATGCCAACTTTTGGCTTAAAAAATTCACAATAATTTCAATTTAAGGAATCAAATTACCAAGAAAGTTGTAGTCCTCCTAATTTCTATCTTCCTACATAAGAAAAAATTGCACAACCTTATACTTCTCAAGATCTGGTGCAAAATCACTTAAGTGATTGGTTATAGATGCCTCTACTCTATATGCCCACTCACTATGATGATGTTCACCTATGCATGGACATCAAACAATTGTTTTTGCTATCCTCCAACACCCACAATCCTATGTCCTCCTTGCAGGTGACGTCAATTGGCATATTTTTCTACATGGACATTGCACCAATGGCCACCACTGCACACCTAAGGTAGAAATACCCAAACCGGTTAACCACCCTCTACTTGTGCAGTAGACCGCCGTTAGAATAGTGAAGTGATATTTCTGAAACCGATCATGGCAAGGCTGGCAACTTCAATGCGTGTACACTTAGATTAGCCAAATTCAGTCATGTTTAATGTACTCATGAGTTAACCGGTTTAGGTGATGTTCTATATGGAAATGCGGATTACCGTGTTTGGTGTGGGAAGAATCTAGTGAACGAGTAGGGGGTTTGACACCTTTCCACTTTGAAAAATTGTAAATTTTTCTGTACAGGGCAAAAAAATATGAAACAACTTGCATTCTTCATGAATCCTTCTCGTCTATCTTGGAAAATTATCTCATGATTGTAAGACCATATCTTCAATGTGAATCACCTTATTTTCACGGGTTATGGTATTTCTACCTTAATCCTTGTGATCTCGATTTGCATTATTTCACAATGCACCTTCTCCTCTAATTCACAACCAAAAGATATTTGCAAGACAAGATGGCACCACTACACAACCTTAAGCCTCATTGATGGTTATTATACCACCTCCAATATATCCGCAAACCTTTCGAACACATTCATTAATATCAACCTCAACTCCGATCACTTTCCGGTCTTCCTCTCCTCAACCCCAAATTCCATCGTCACCAAAACCGAAGTTGATAAACCCCACCTTCATCTTGTATCCCATATCTAGTTCTAGATTAAAGTTACAACAACTCCACACAACATTTATTACCCAAAATTATCCCCACATTCTAGACCTCATACGATTCCTCCAAACGCCTACTCCTTTATCATCCTTCTGAGTGGACCACAACCCAAGCTAACCTACAAATTATCTTGAATTCTCTAAGCTCCCACACCATTGATAATTATACGGTCCAAGATGACCCTAAACTATTGGGTGATAGTGGAGAGGTACCCATTTCCGCATGGTGTGGTTGGCAGTTCGATTCCCATTGTGAAATCTTCTCTCTACTTGACAAAAAAAAAACTAGCTAGGTAGGTAGGAAGCCAAGAGCCCACCCACTGCAAGGTAGGCAGTAAACCCCACCTTGCACCGAGAGGATTCTTGAGCAAAGTAGGGCCAGAGGGCTCAAATTTACGTCGGATTGCCCAACGTTGGTTATTTATTTATCGATTGATAATTGTACCTCTCACTAGAAGAAAAACGGTCCTTTACAACTTGTCCATAGTGACTTAAATGGTCCAGAATGACTTATTTCCGCAAGAATTGAGTCGTTCTGGACAATTTAAGTCACTATGGACAAGTTGTAAAGGACCGTTTTTCTTCTAGTGTCTCCACCTCCTCCTGCATTAACCCATATATAGAACCACAAGGTGATTTCCATTCCACACAAACTTCAACACAAATGGAAATCCCCGGGGCCGACATTCCCCAAAATTTAGCAACTACGCCTGGCCAAAGATAGGATCTTCTTTTATTGATAATATCAAAAAATTGAAGCTCTTCTAAATTAAAATAGGCCCCACATAATATGTGACTTCTGAGTTCAAAACAGTGCAAGTTGTTATAAATTCCATTAAATCAAGTTTATATTATTTTTAAGATACCATAGTATAATTTTTTTCAAAAGAGTTGAATGCAATAGGATTTTCATCATTATGCTTGGAGATGTCATCGGTTTATGGTTCCACAATAAATGCACTTCATGTTGTTCATGTGTGCATATTTATTTTTTGCTTTGTCTAGGCACTCCTTGCTTCTCTCACCAATTCTTATGTACTCCCCAAATAGAATCAAACGTAAAAGAATATAAATTCAAAAGTTCCTCAGTTTTTTTTAACCTCGCCCAATAAAAAGAAAAGGGAGTCATTGATACAAGTGTTGAAAATGGCAAATACGGCCTTCACAATTGCGGTGTTTTGACATAAACTTGCCATGTGGTCAATTGCCTCCTGTGCTTTGGTGTTGGCCTGTCAGCCTTCTGTCTCAAAACTTTAAAAAAATAAAAAATAAAAAACACACACACACCCAAAAAAAAAAATTGCGGTGTTGCTCCTCACTTTTGGTGACTTTATGGTTTACTCAGATGTGAGAGTGATTCAGGTCTTGATGTCCTCTTGAAACATGACTTAGAAGAGCAGAGCAACCCAAGTTGGGCTGAGAATTAGTTATTGCTCTGAGCAACACTTTGGATTTCTGCCAGTAAGTGTTGCAGCCCAGGTGTGTGTTCATATGATTTTGAATGCGGAGATATATCTGCATGCAGTCTCAGAGGTAATGTATTTTATTCAAGACTAATAAATTCAGGGTTTGGGATCTCTCGTTAATAATGCGTATGGTGGCCTACCTCAGTGCGCTTTCGGATTCCGGTGTCCCCTAGACAAGCATCTGATGCATCACCAAGCCTTTGTCATCTTCATTAAGCACAATACATACAAAATCTTAGACGATTGTTGGACATCCGCATCTCCCAGTCTGACAATGCAGAACAATTTTGAAGTGTTCTCATTGTCTCAATCGAAGGTATGACAAGGTCGTTCAATGGACCGAGAAGTAAGTCTCCAAGAAATTCCATCCTGATAGATAGAATGTTCCTTACAACCTTAGCTTTATACGTGACCTCGAGAATGTCGAGTCAGGGTGATGATGTTTTGACTTTCATAGCACCGACCAGAAGAAGGGGGAGGGTGAATATGTTGATTGCTATGTAAAGTTTTGGAAGTGTTGATCGAAGCCAAATGAACACGCACACCAGGGTTGAAGACCCCGTAGTAGACTCTTGCAGTTAAATCACTACATGAATGGATGTGAGTCATGGACAATTGTCATGTGTCACTTACGCCCATATATCAACAAAGGAAAGAACAGTGCCGGGAAAGTGAACGAGCAATAGTCAAGACCAAATTCTCATACATGGACAAATGGGTCTCCAACAAGGAAACCCACCATAAACTCTCCAACCACTTCTGGACAATCCAAGGCATATCCAGCGTCCAGATTATACAAACACTAAAACTTCGTTATGCCCAATATAAGGAAACCCACCAAAAAGTAATAATTTGGCCACTAACACACCCAAATCCAAACTACACATTATGCCTGAACCGTGCGATTGACACATGGTCACATCTTCTCTCTACATGCTCACACCCATTTATCAAAGGCCTTCATATTGCCTGCCACAACAATGCAATCTATCAAATAGCCCACACTACAGTCCAACAAACATACCCGATCTTTTACCCTTGCAATTGCAAGCAACCAAAACAATTGACCTCAAGACATAACAATACCTCAATGGTTAGTTAAATGCACGTGCAACCCCACACCTTGCTCTTACTTGGCCCGGCTATGACCGGATGTCCTTTGTATATTAGGTGCTCCAATTGACAGTCAAACTCCATTGGCCCCACCACCAACCTACGCTATCCAATTCATTGAATTTACATATTGCCACAATAAATTCCCTACCACAAACAATCAACAAAATACACAGCAAACACTACATGCTTAGACAAAAATTCAGGCTCGAAGGTTGGCGAGTCAACCCCTAGCCATGATCACTGCGGGAGTAAGAGGAGCCATACATGAACATATAAGGTTCTTACATGAGTATGCAAGAACCTTAAAATGCCCCCAACGAAACAACACCAAACCCCCCCCCCCCAAAAGAAGAAGAAGAAGAAGCTCATGAAGCAAATGCACTGCACATTTATCAAATATCTCACTTACCTAGTCCTCAACAAGTGAAAATCGGACAATAAACAACACCTAGTTGACCCCCCCCCCAAAAAAGGACCATCCTACCCACCATTTAAAACAAACTTGGAAATACTCGACACTTGGAGCCCACCTTTCAAAAGGACGGACATAACTATACATCGATGCTTGGTGACACATGATCAATGACAAGATAAACATG
Source organism: Polytrichum formosum (assembly GCA_964035585.1). Taxonomy (NCBI): domain Eukaryota; kingdom Viridiplantae; phylum Streptophyta; class Polytrichopsida; order Polytrichales; family Polytrichaceae; genus Polytrichum; species Polytrichum formosum. Next base: position 43,413,511 of record OZ037941.1, read on the forward strand.
CTCCTAATCACATCGTCGTCAATAAAACGCCAATGTTCTTTTTATTTTATTTTATTGTATTGGTTTTTCACCGACACATGACGTATTGTCTAAGACTCATGTGTTGGTAGTGAACCACGATTACAAGACTTTTGAATCTTGAAACTTTTATGAAGCAAGCGTTCTGATACAAAAGTTATCAATCAATTCATATAACAACTTCAATGTATGAAAATGGTACATTCATAGTGTTAGTTCTAGGCTATATGTTGGGTTTTGGGTAGAATGCCCACGGTATCCACCACAATCCCAAATCGTCCTTGGCTAGATATATAGATAAGTGGCATCATTTGCTCAGCTTACATAACGCTCAATGAAAAGTACTCCTCAAGAAATGGCTCTTTGATGTCATCATGTTGCAGGAAACAATTTGCACATCCTTTTCACCCCATGAATGATATATACCATATACTGTAACTTGCCCCGGGCTAGACCACATCTTCATTCGGATGGGCCCCACCCCTTTCACACTTCCTTCACTGTCCGGTCTTCCTACTCACACCTGCGTGGGAACTCTTTCCCGTTGGGAACCAATGTGTCAATACCCGGTTGCTTAAGCCATTAAGCTCCTTTAGCATGGGAAGGAACTCCATCAATTAACTTGGGAATAATGAAAGTGATGTCAATTTGAATATTTGTAATTTTGACTGGGTATTGTCACATTGATTCCCAACGAGGAAGAGTTCCCATGCAGGTGCATGCAGGAAGACCGAACAGTAAAGAAGGCATGGGGATACTTGTGTATGATTGCATATGAATACTTGTGAAAGTAGAAGGCATTACCTAGAGTATTATAAAACATACATACTAAATCAACACACTAATTTGAGTGTCATTTTAGAATGACACAATTTCAAATGGTAAGTCACAAAAATTATAACCTCAATGTCAATGAGGATTTGGTAATGTTTTTGACCTCCAAGTTAATTACGTGCTTCATTGATGGTTTCACTTCCGGAATGGAATCCCAATCAATTGCTTATTTACTAATTGGAAGTGCACATATATATATTGGATTTTAGACCTTGAAGGTGAAGTGCACTCAATATGAGATTTGTAGTCGAGCGGCCTTCAACAATGTTTTTTTCGAAGTTGGGCGGGGCGGGCAGCAGTTTTCGGTCGGATTCAGAAATTTCCCGGGAGGGCTGCCCCCGCCCGGATCTGACGCCCCCGGAAGTTCGTGAGGGGGTGTTTAACGTCCGCCGGACGTATGTATCATGACTCATAAGTAATCTTCATGACTCATGAGTCATCTTCGTGACTAGAGATGTTCTTCTCGGCTCCAAAAAGGTTCTGAGAGAGAGCCAGGGCACCTCATGGGTCAAGCCTTAAAGGCGAAAGATCCTGCATGGCACGGTCACCCTGCAACCCCCAACATATTAAATTGTACTTGCAGAGCCTCTTCAGCTAGCTGTGAAGCTGCTGTGGATATTGTTTTAGTATAGCAACAAATCTTTTTGGCACGTGGGCCACATATCACAATAGTAGAGGCACCTATTCCCGATCACGACCCATTGGCAATCTATAGAGTTTCGCAATTCGATTACATTGGGAGTGAATTTTCAATTGGGCTAGAATCAATAGTGCCATGACACATGTCCCAATTTTGAGCGCTAAGGTGAGGAGGAATGAGTGGTTAAATGGGCGGTAATGCCATACTCTAGAGATTGGTAATATGTTTGGGCCAACCTTTTGGCTTTAAAAATTCATAGTAAATTTAGTTTAAGGAAGAAAATTACCAAAAAAATTGCAGTCTTCCTAATTCCTAATCCTCCTACATGGGAGAAAATTTGCACCGCCTTATACTTCTCCAAATTTGGTGCAAAATCTTTTAAGTGCTAGTTTTTTCCGTCAAGTAGAGAGAAGATTTCATAGCAGGAATCGAACCGCCAACCACTTCATTCGGCCCCTCCACTATCACCCAGTAGTTTAGGGCCATCTTGGATCACAATGCAATATCATTATCAAGCCAAACTAATATGTGCTGCAGTCCAATTTAAACCCCAAACTATATAGCTAGTCACATAAGGATAGGAGTATATGAGGATACCTCTCGTTCATACATCCAACATAAAGACTTGACCCTCTATAAGTTTATTGCCGATTCATCTCAATTGATCTTGAGTGTGCTAAATCTGAACCTCTAAAGCTAATTCGGACGTCGAATCAACTAAGCAAAGTAACATGCGGGCTGCATACCATTTCAGGGCTTTTATGTGGGATGAATGAGAGGTAAGCTCATATTACGATAATTTCCTCTGTCCGCCACATAAGACAAATAATCATGTCTGTTTCCTTATATACCTCATGTAAGTTTAAGATATGGGTGCTGCAGCAATGAATGTGGACAACCGATCGCTACTTACAGATGAACCGGTTGAGTTTGAGAAGTAACCGGTCGAAGTTCAAGACTACAGGAAAATTACCCTGCGTTTCAGAGGAATGTATGGAACATGCTTCAAGTTCATAAAGGAAAAACCCGAAAGGTCACAACATGTAACTGGTTGGAGTTGGAAGTACTAGGATTCTGACTGACTATGATCAAAAATCTCCCCAGACACTGCTGCTGCTGCAGGTCCCCCTTTCTGCACCACGAGTCAGAGTGTGACCAGCATCTTCGATTCCCTCGATCTATTCCCCATCACCACAACTCAACGGACTAAGAGCTGAATAATGTGATGAACTGCTGCTGCAGTGGTATCATTCGATTATTTGCTTCTCACATGAGACAGCAAATACATCCTGGGAGACAGTGCTCAGGACTGTCCTTGTCCACCTTGCATTGTAGAAGGAGGAATCTGCTACGTGTCGCACGTACACAGATTCACGCTGGCTTCTGCAGCAGGTTTCTCCACAACTCCCAGATCAGAGACTCACTGATTGTCCTCCTGAGCCCAGGCGAAGGACCCCAGTTAAGTGGGCCAGAGTTCGAGGTTGCTCACTCACCACCACCACCACCGCGTATACGGGGCGGCGGTCTATGTACAAAATGGTTCTGATCTACACTGACTGAAGATTTCTTTTTCCTTTTGATTATCAACTGATATGCGAGTTTATTTTGGGTATACACGTGTCCCAATGCATGGGGAGCACCGACCGCTAGTTACCTATGAACTGGTTGAGTTTGAGAGATAACCGGTTGAAGTTCAAGACTTCAGGAAAATTAAGGTCGAGGCATCCATAGTCGACCAGGCCCATTTTAACCGCTCACTAAGGTACATCTCACCCTCCACATAAAAACTAAACTGGCTAAAAATAGTCACACGTCCAAAAGGGCATCAAGAATGCAGTAAAACAACAAAACTCGATTTCTAGCAAAGGAAAATGTAAAGTGGCTAAACATAGTCACGCATCCAAAAGGGCTTCAAGAATGCAGTAAACAATAAAACTCGATTTCTAGCAAAGGCACCCCAGCTTCTATTTTTAACTAGTTTAGTTTTTCCGTGGAGGGTGAGACATGTAATGTTGACATGGATGAGGTCTATATTCTTTTAGGCCAGTGGAGTTCAGGTTTATGTGGTGACGGCTTGTGATTGCTTACCTTCATAAGAGTTTCGACAACGGTTGTAACCAAGAATTAGCATTTAGATGAGCGGTAATGGGTTAACCTATAAATTGACTATGTGTTTCCCTAAATTTCACTGCTTCAAAATTTGTAGCAATTTTCATGTTCATGAATTTTTTTTTAAGAAAAAAGATTGCATTCTCCTTGGAATTTGTTTCTCTTTGTGAAAAAAAATAATCTCCCGCTATTACTCCTCCTACACAGATGCAAACTCTCTTATTTTATCGGTTATAGATGCCTTGACCTTACCGATTGTTTCAGAGGCATCTCTTAAATATGCCTCAAATTAGTAAAGGAAAACCAAAAGACCACAACATGTAACCAGTTGAACTTGAAAACACTATAATTTTGACCAATTATGCCCAAAAATCTCCTTGGACATTGACACAACCTACACAACATGCCGTATCAAGGACAAACACTAGGATTTCGATTCACAACACTTACCATGGGGGTTGTGTCAAAACCATGTCTTTCTTGATTCATTGTTCATTTGTTTCAATAGGGTTTCATAATACCAAATTGAGACTCTAACCCCAATATTGGGATCAATTCGGCTAAAATCAAAACAATGAAGGTATACAATGTTCTCTTCATGTTTTCACCAGTTTCTATAAACACATGTGTCGTTATTTTTATATCCGTTCTTAGATCCACACCTAACTAGTGACCATACACAACTCAAATAGAGGTAAATGATTAAGATAAGTGGCTGAATTAGGCCCACTTACCTTATTTATTTGACCGTGATCTAAGCAACAATCATCTTTAAAAAATGGTTGAAGCTTCTAGACTTCCTTTACTACACTAGAGATTGAATTGAGAGCTTGATATTGAAATTTTTGGGGTTTCATATTTGGAGTTGAAATTCATGGAGGTCCATCCAAAGCTCAAACCATTGAGAGCTTTACAAATCCTCTTGAAATCTTACAATAGTTTGAGCAATTGTAAAATGCCCATGACCAAAGTAAGGTATCAAGGGGAAAGGGTAATTATAAACATGAAGGAGAATTCACAACATGCTAAAGAATACTTTAAAATAGTCATTATAAGCATTGTCATAGACATAGCAGTTGTGTAAGAGGCTCCTCGCCAATGAGAATGATCCTTGCTTTAAGCTCAATCTTCTGGTTCTCCACCTCTCCATTGTAAAGGGGCCATAGTCGTTACAAGAAGTGTTTAAAAATTTCAAGCAAAACAAAATGAAATGGTGAACTGTTATGCTTGCATTGGTGTAGTATTCCATGTGGTGGCTTGGTTACTATCATATCAATCAAGCATTGTGACGAGTGAATGTCATGTGCCCAACGACAAAATGCCTTAAAACATGGTTACATTTTCATCCATGTCGCACATTGGATGTTGCAAATTCATCCATACAATTGGTTTATATCCATGAATTACATACTCGACATGGTTGTTTATTGTTGTTAAATGTGCAACATGTGGGTTGATAGTAAGTATATAAGGTAGCCTAGCAACTACGTATTGTTTGTAAATCTAAAATACAATGGAGCATGTGGTCGGCGGTGAGGCCTATGTCCTATTGCTTCCCACCGTTCTGACAATGACGGCATGTTGAATTGTCAGTGCAGGGCTTGCTCGGAACCTTAATTCATATGCATGATGCAATGAGCATGATGACACACGCCCATACTAGTAGTACATATATTCCAACCTTACTAGAGGCTTTATCATGCATGTTGCCAAGACATGGCTAACTTATGTGGTGGGTTCGTCCTAAAAAATCATTTAATGAGACTTGGATACGAGAGTCGAAAACCATCATAATCCACCATAATAAACCATAAGTGCATCTCTATCTATCTATCTATCTATCTATCTATCTATCTATCACTACTACAAAAACATGGCTTATATGACTGGACATATGACTACTTTGAGTTTACAAAACACTCAAATACTTTTTGACTTCCTAGTCGTTTCAGGTTAGTCTAATAAGGCATAGTCAAATGTTACGCAGTCTAAAAAACATGGTGTACATTAGACTATGGGCTGGGTATGTACATTAGACTATGCTTTTGAACTTTACATTAGACTATAGTCAGTCAATAAAACATTGATACATTAGACTACATGTAGTCGCAAGTAACAAAGTACATTAGACTACATGTAGTCGCAAGTAACAAAGTACATTAGACTACATGTAGTCACAAGTAACAAAGTACATTAGACTACGGGTAGTCAAAACACATAGAGACATTATACTATGGGTAGTTAATAAAACACACATAAGTAGACTATTGATGGTCAAATAAACTACCGTGATGATTCATCTTGACAAACATTCTGAGACATAATAGACTACTCCTAGTCAATAAAACATAGATTGTTGTGGCGTTGTTGACTACTTGGTGTATAGTAATTGACTATATTATGGTAGGGTTTATTAGTCAATAAGAACATGGTTTATATGGTTAATTGACTATTGTTTGTGTACGATATATGATGTTGGGCATAATTGACTATTGTTTGTGTACGATATATGATGTTGGGCATAATTGACTAGTCGTTTGTCTATTTGGGGTGCAAAGAATTTCAACAACACAACATCTTACAGTAAAAAAAGAGCATATTGCACTGGGTTCTTTTGCAAATTAACTAAGAAAAGATGGCAAGTTGTGTTTTTTAAACCAATCAAACACATTCATAAGACTGAAATTAGTCTCCATTAGAGTCAATAAAACTTGCAACATGAGGCTAGGTAGACAAAAAAAAGTATGTGAAACCTTTACTATATATGAAGTTATAACAGTCTACAATGAGTTCCCTAGTCCACCAAGAAGAACTAGATCCTCTTTTCTCCACAAAATTGGTGCAAATTGAGAGTCCTTCATCCGTACTTGTGGAGGATTCCCCGCAAGGTTTGGATATTGCAACTTCGCATCTTGTACCCACACTTTGTTTACCAAAACACTAAAACATCCCTCTGGAATTTCATCTCCGTTGTAGTTGTCACCTGGACAACCTGCAATTTGTCCTTGAGCAACTAAACAAAAATTCGGATCCATTATATCCACACCTGCACACCCCTTCCACTGCATACATCCACAAACAAATCACATGTTAGTTTCAACTTAGAATGATCTTGCTAAATGATAACTCACATTTAAAATCAAGAATATATGCATGAGACACACACATGCACACATGCTTACATGATTGCATGATACACACATACACACAAAATTAGTCTTAAAGACATACTTGAATTTGAACCAGTCAAGATGAATAACAGAATGGTGCAACATCCTTCCAATGCATGTGATTTGGTGAAATTCTTGGCTCCCCATCCAACTCATGAGCTCCTGTATACGTTAGTACATCATCGTATCTATCTAACCCCACTAGATAGCCCCATATTTTCCTGCTTAAATAAGTCTTCTCAAAGTCTGAGTCCCCCCATCTCTTAGGGTGCACTACATTACCGGAAGGGATACAAACTGTTTCAAGAACATTGGAGTCTACAAGTATGGTGTTCCTCCTAGTGAATGTCATAGGTCCTTTGACCCGTTTGTACACTTTCACCAAGTCCTTCATAACCAACATGGTCTCCGGGTTCTCAGGGTGGGAAACTTTAGTTTGTACACAGTCTACCCTACTCCAAGTGAAAAGAGGTCTCTCAGATACGCTACGCAATAAAATATCCACAATCCCAGACATCATATCATATGGAAGGGACGAGTAAAAGACAACCAAAAACTTGGACATACAATCTTTGATGAGTTGATTGCTTGACCACCGCAAAGCCACGATACTACCTTGAACCTTCTCATAATTCTCACACAGGCTTCCCAAATCCCTTCGTTCATCACCCAAAATCTTACAAAGAACATGTTCCACCTCAAAAACCACCAAGAACTTTTTGGAAGCTGACCTTGTTCGAATTATAGGGTGATGGGAGGAATCATCTTCTCTCACCTCCTTCACAATTGCAGGCTTCGGAGGTTGTGTAGTTTTTTTTTGGGTGAGCTCCGACTACCTCCTACTTTACTAGAAGATGCTTTGCCTCGTGTGGCTCTCTTTGAAGATTGTCCAATCCCGCTTTGTGTAGGGCTAGGATTGTTGCTCAAAACTTGTGGCCCATTGTTGTTTGCTGCTGCAGCAATGCCCAACACAGTCATAGCCTCTGAAGCTTCCTGCGCACATATTCCAATATTAAAAGTATCTTAGCATCTATAGGGTTCATATATGTGCTCGTACCATAGAGTTTGCTAGTCACCAACCAAACAATTGACTACCTCAAGTCTACTATTTGATAGTCACCAACCAAACAAATGACTACCTCTAGTCACCAACCAAACATTTGACTACCTCTAGTCACCAACCAAACAATTGACTACCTCAGGTCTATGCTGAACCCTTAACAATATGCTGAACCCTTAACAATAAAAGTGGACAGTAGGACCCTTAACAACAAAAGTTGATAGCTGAACCCTTAACAACAAAAGTGGACACTTGAACCCAACAAAAATGGAAACCTGAACCCAACAAAAGTGGAAACCTGAACCCATTCATCACTAAGTGCTGAACCAAAAAGCATGCTGAACCCATTCATCACTAAGTGTTAAGAAGAAAAGACCATTCATGACTAAATGCTCAACCCTTAAAAAACATGCTGAACCCTTAAAAACATGCTGACGCCATTCATGACTAAGTGCTGAACCAAAAAGCATGCTGAACCCATTCATCACTAAGTGTTAAAAGAAAAATCACATACAACTGCTCAATATATAGCTCAATCATGCTGAACCCTTATGCTGAACCCTTAAACAACATGTTGAACCCTTAAACATCATGCTGAACCCTTAAACATCATGTTGAACCCTTAAACATCATGCTGAACCCTTAAACAACATGTTGGACCCTTAAAAAACATGCTGAACCCTCAAAAAGTATGTTGAACCTATGCTGAACTTAAAAAACATGCTGAACTTAAAAAACATGCTTGAAAAAATACAAGTATATGCAATAAGTCTGAAGTTACCAAAGAATATAATACTCGGGTTACTACTACTAGTTAACAATAGAAATATAGTTTTCTGCTGAACCCTTTGAAGCAAAAGTGGTTCTGAAAAAGGACCTAAGCATCACACACCTTCTCTCTTGCCTCAAGGTCCACCTGTATGATGGGTGCCTCATTTGTGAAATCCACTTGTTGGGTATCTTCTTGGACTTCAATGGCCCGGGCATCCACAATCTTAGTAGGTGAGACAACAATAGTAGGTGGGTTAGGGGTTGCTGACTTTAGAAAAGCAGTAAACATTGCATGCATCTCATCCATTTTACTCTCCATTTTTGAGATCCTTCCTTCTAATGCTAGATTAGTAGGGTCATGAGCATATCCCGAAACCATATTTGAGGCCCCTTCACCTCCACCAACCCCTGAATTTACCTCCTGCAAGTCAAAAGCTCCTCCTAAGTCAGAAGCTCAGATTATGGACTCAAGCATATCAAGCATATCTGAACTCAAGCATCAAACCCCTAGTTTACTATCTGTAGAAACTTTAGAAACTTTACAGCTATCTGTAGAAACTTTAGAAACCCCTAGTTTAGCTATCTGTAGAAACTTTAGAAACTTTACAGCTATCTGTAGAAACAATCTGTATATATTAGTTGAAATTTGTATATATTACTTTACAGCTATCTGTAGAAACAATCTGTATATATTACTTTATCAGCTATCTGTAGAAACAATATGTATATATTACTTTACAGCTATCTGTAGAAACAATCTGTATATATGCAATCAGTATATATGTATATATGCAATCTGTATACAATCTGTAATCTGTATACAATCTGTATATATTGAATATGTATATATTGTATATATTGTATATATGCAAGTAAGAGAAAAGAATCACTGAAAAAACAAGTAAGAGAAAGAAGAGAACCCGCAAGATTGTAGAGATCCCTGAGGCAGTTGTTTTCTGTTTTTTGGTTGCCCTCAACCTCTTCATTTCATCATTGACTTCGTCATTTGTTGGTATCCTCCCAAGCTCGTCCTCCTACAATGTCACAAAATTAGAAGTATTGTCCAAATAAAAATGTTCAACAAATCAACAAATTATAGCATACCAAACGCTCTCACATACCAAACGCTCTCGAATGGATTCTTCTCCACGAGCTGATGATGTTTGATTGCATCCTCGTACATTCTTCAACCTCTCAGCCTCAGCTATTTTTCTGGATGTTTAATTAAAACCTTCATGTTCTCCCAATGCTCTGGAGTGCAGGTCTTCGGCCTCTCCTTATTAGCCTCAATGCGATTCTTTAGGAGATGTCGCTTGTTCTTCAAAATCTTCTTCAAATGCTTCTCAAATGCATGATCATGGAGCTTGTAGTCTACATACTCCCATGCCTCATCCAGTCGACGCCTGATGGCTTCAATTGCAGTGTGAGGTTGTTTGTTCAAGTCAACGATGTTGCAATCCAATGCATGGGAATACCCCCGAAGTGCTGATCCCCACAAATACAACCTAGAACCTGTGGGGAATCCTTTAACATCACATTTCACCCAATATGGTTTTTGCCCTGCTGTTTTTCGCAGGATTGCTTCAGCTCGTGCATCTGCTTCAATTTTTCGCCTCCGATTTCTCAACCTAACAATTCGTTCTGCCGACGACTCCCCAGGTATGCGAATTCTAAAATCCTCATCCTCGTCATGGCCAAATTGAATGTTTGGCATGGTTGGTGCAGGTATGGCTGGAGCTGGTGCCTACAAAAATCAATAACTCATTAAGCTGGTGCCTATTTACTGTAGCCTATTTACTCATGCAGCCTATTTACTGTAGATGAAGTAGGTCAAAGAAATTTACAATTATTTAAGCAAACATCATTTACAATAAGTATCTTATGACTGACAGCCTAAGAGTCCTAATCCTCCTTAATTCTTTTTAAATGGGAAAGTTTTCAGTGACTAAAATAAACAACAAAAAACTGTGTAAAAATGTTGGCTCAACCTAGATATTCAAGTCATACAAACATGAGTAAATTGACCAGAAGTACAAAACAGACTTGCAGAACCTAACTAAATGTACAAAATCTATGAATCCTTCAAACATAAAATTATGCGGATGTAAATAAATGTGGAAGAACAACAGGAAGCAAGAAGGTTAAAAACAGGGTAATATATACCTGCAATGGCTTCCTCCACATCTAAATGAATACGAATCTGAGAGGTCACTCTCATATTTAAGCAAACATCATTTACAATTACTTAAGCAAGAGAATATAGAAACATACCTGATTTAATAACCCAGCCAACAAGGCTCCTAGGACATTGCCTTCAGAAATCATCTCAAGCAAGCAAGGGTTTGAGACAAGGGTTTGAGATCTGAAGTGGTTTGAGACAAGGGTTTGAGCAAGGGTTTGAGACAAGGTTTCTAAGTGGTAGTTTGAGGGTTTCAGACAAGGGTTTGAGTTTCAACAAGACAACAGAAATCATCTCAAACAATAATTTCAAAAATCATCTCAAGGCAGGCAAGGCAGGCAAGAATTGGACATACAGGCAAGGGTTTGTAAATGAGGGTTTCCTACTGAAGGTTTCTAAGTGGACGTTTGAGGGTTTCAGACAAGGGTTTGAGTTTCAACAAGACAGCTCAAGCAAGCAAGGGTTTGAGTCTAAAGGTTTTAGATTGTGGGTTTTGAGTCAAGGGTTTGAGACAAGGGTTTGAGGCAAGGGCTAGGGTTTCAACAAGACAAACCAGAAATCATCTCAAACAAGAGTTGAACATACAATCAGGCAAGGCAGGCAAGGGTTTGAGGCAAGAGCAGAAATCATCTCAAAGAACTTCAAGAGGCAGCCAAGGGTTTGAGGCAAGAGCATGCAAGGGTTTGAGGCAAGAGCAGAAATCATTCCAAAGAACTTCAAGAGGCAGCGCAAAGAAGCAAAACACTCATCCTAACCCTCAGCCATCAGCACAAAACTCGACGCGACACTCGGCGATGTGAAGGGCGCGACACTCATCCTAACTCTCTCCTACAAGTAAGTACTAAAATTGGTCACCCTAGGGAGACACGCACTTGGACTTCTCCAACGTGGGAAGATTCAATGATGCAAGAAATGCATTGTTCTTTGCAATCTTTTGCCTTCTCAGATGCTCGTAAGCCTGAACTTCCTCACCTTCTGCCATAGCCAATGACCTAACGCACAAACTGGGTTGGATGAGTTGACAACATCGAACCACAAAAATCGTGCATGTGAAGGGCGCGTTTTAGGTCACTTTTTGAATTTCAAATTTTAAATACCCTATGTAGTCAATAATTTACCTTTTGACTCACAATATGTGACATCCAGTCAATAAAAAATATTTATAAGCACCTCTGTGACTTATGTAGTCAATTAAGCACCTATTGACTAACTTTAGTCTATATGGCAAAGACCTATGTATTGCAATATCCTACATGGCAAATAGTATTTTAATTAATTTTGTGGCATACTAATATGTATATTAGCATAATGTATCAATATAATTATTATGGTATTATCTAATAATTGTTACAGCAAACATGGTGGAAGGGGAACTTGATCCCAACACCATGGAGGCTGCCCTTTGTGCTAGAGAAGAACTACAAGAAAATCGTCTTAAGCTGCATGAATATCGTTGTCCATGCAACAAATGTCATGGTTCTCAAGTGCTCAACCGAACGACGATACGAGCACATCTCCGAAAGTTCAAGCGTGACGAATTCTTCACACAATCAATTCTGGTGAGTTTTTATTTATTCATGCAATGTTGATAGTTGGATCAATTTCATTGTTTGCAACATAATGTAGATAACATGGACATCAAAGCTTGATGTTTTGCATTTATGTATGGTGTAGGATAAACATCGCCCACAAGTGAAAAAATCAATGAGCTTGGCATTAAAGGCTTTCCTTAGGGAAGGCTTTCCCAAGCAAGAAATGTCAGCTTCATTTGTGCCTAAGGCCATAACCCAATTGGTCAATTTTGACGTGGGGAAGAACTATGGCCAATGGCCTACTCTACCAATCCCACGGATGACCCCGTTCACATGGTGGAACCGTCAATGGGAAATTAGAATATCCACATTTCCGTACATGGGTTGGGGTTTATTTACACTTCAAAATTTGGAAGCAGAAGAAGAATTGATTCCATTTACGGGGCCTTGCTACACAACCAACCAATACAAGAAGATGCAAGGTTATTTTCCAAGAGGGATTGACCTCTTGTTAGAAGTAGATTGGGTTTAAGGAATTTGGAGTTTGATTGTAAACTTCAACTTGTTGCATTGAGATTCATATTGAAGTGAGAGAGTTCAAACTTGTTTAAACTTGTGGCATTTAGAGTGACTAGATTGTACTAGGTGCATTACTTGTAGTGTTTTATTAGTTATGAACTTGAGCAGAACTTTATAGTGAGAGATTTGTCAATTATGGATGATCAGAGTGTTCAATGGGTATGAAAATTTAAGGGATTGTTTATTATAAAGTATGGGAGTTGTGGTAAAAATTTGAGAGCTTCAGTCATTGTGATGAAAGAGTTATTAAAAGTTGAAGGGGAGGGTGTCTAGGAACAAAGCAGCAAGGTTTGAAAATATGTATCTCTTGGAAGGTTATAGATATGGATACCAAAATTTGACACTACCTTCTGAACTTATATATCTATCTTGTGTCAAAATTTTAGATTGATTGGACGTAGGAGTTGGAAGTTATTAGAGTTTTAATGACCGGATGCTTTATCACAGCATTCATACTAAGTAGTTAGAGTTAGAATTTCATGCATAACTTTTGCATATGAACTCTGTTTGTGCCAAAATTTGGTGTGGAGATTTTTGATAAGGTACTTAACAAGTGTACCAAATTTCACTTGAAGAACATAAGTTGGGTGGGAGTTATACTATTCTGAAGTTTAGTCGGAAGACATTGATAGAGATTTACATCAAGAAGAACTTAGAGAAGGAAGGGCAAAGATAAGTATATAAGTATTTTTTAATACTTGTATTTAAAGCCTATGTGCTCATGGAATCCACAAGCGAAGTGTCATGTACCAATACGGAATCAACCACGATGACATGTGATAGCACGGAATCAATAAGCGAGAACTCATGTAGTAGTGTGGAGTCGACGGCAAGGACTCGATTCACAAGAGGGATATCTTTGAAGGCATGCGTGGCCAAAGCGGCCGGATGGACATTAGAAAAGGCTAAGGATATAACCTTGCCCGACATTAAGGAATGTAAAACTACATAGTGTGGTGTTAATCAAGTTGTGTATATTCCAAGGGTAGATTGGAATTATATATTGGGTTACAAAGAGAGAAGTCTCTACATGTCATTATAAACTTTTCCACTCGGGCTAGGACGAAATCGAAGGGTGGAGGATTTTTGGTGACAAGAGGAGTTGGACCTATGTGGTCTTGTGCACACCAGATGGATGTACCCTATAGAAGGGTACATGAAGACATTGAAGAATTTTGTACGAAATAGGGGAAGGCCGGAAGGGAGCATGGCTGAGGGGTACTCAATTGAAGAATCGCTCGGATTTTGTACAGAGTACATAAAAGACTCCAAGAGCACAAAGACGCGAGTATGGGATGACCGTGAAGATCCCAAGATGTATGATGAAATGCCAGAAGGAGAGGGGCATGACAGGCTTATGCCTGCTATCTTGAGGGATTGGGCACACTCGTTTGTCTTGAAAAATGCAGCCACATTACAACCCTGGAAAAAATAAAATCTCATATGTATACATATAGATAGTCAGGCCATGTTTAATTTTGGTCTACAATGGCCCTATCATATAATACACCCTATCATATATGTGATTTCTTACAATATTGCCAAAATCAAATGCCCTCGTAACTTTTATACCTAACTTTTTGATGGCAGGAGGTACGAAGACGCTGTGGAAGCTCAAGGCACAGCTCGATTGCACTATCAGAATAGTCATAGGAGGAGGGGAGGGAGGGCAAGGTTGCAATATCCAGATGAGTTGAGGCCGTTGCCGCATTATGAAAATTGGATATTACCAGCCATTTCCAAAGCAATCAACGATGGAGAGAACATAGAAGAGGAGGTCATTCAATTGAGCATACCTCCTACCATGAAAGCTACTGCATACCGGTCTATGTATGCATATGGAAATCACATCCGTGTGAAGAGTGCTGAGACCAATTTGGTTACCATGGATTCTGGAGTTGCAGCTGTATTTGGGACAACGTGTCGTTCAAGTGTAAATGACAGGAACCCCATTGAAGCAGAGGTTGAATATGTAGGCTATGTGGAGGAGATCTTGGAATTAAACTATGGTACCACGTGTGTGATAGTGTTGTTGTGCAATTGGGTGAGAGCCAATCATAGAGGAGCAGGGGCTACGATGAAACGTGATGAGTATGGGTTCACTTTGGTGAACTTCAATCATATGTTACCCATCTCTGAAGATTCTTTTGCATTTCCTATCCACGTTGAGCAGGTTTTTTTCTCAAATGATCCTAGCAGTGAACCTGGATGGAAAGTGGTTCTGAAGAACGAGCCTCGCAGTCGAAGAGTAGAATGTGCCAAGGATAAAATGGTAGAGGTGCCTTGTCTGACCTTAGGGAATGATAGCAACTATTCAGGCTTGGTAGATCCCACACTAGATGCAGGTGATGTGGAGCATGATGATAGTGCAGATGATAATGATGAGGGGCAAGATATTAATGAGTTTGACTTAGAGGACAATTCAGATTACCTTGGAATTTCATCTTCAGATGAAGAATGAATGTCATACCGGCTTGTGTATCTCATACGTACAAAGTAGTTATTACAAGGTGCACATAGCCATGCTTCTAATTCAATTTGTATTTGATATGCCCAAACTTTATGTAGGATCATGTGCCATGCATGCATACAAATTACTGAGTAAAAAAAACAACATATGCAATAGATAGGTTGCTTGCTACCCATAATGTATGAACCCTCAAGTTTTTAAGACTGTAGTTAGTCTAAATGTGTGATTGGGTCTTGAGTCAAAAAAACATATTCAATGCATAGTTTGCTCGCTCCCAATAATGTATGCCTCCTCTGACTTTGTGGACTATGTTTAGTCAATAAGTGCGATTGGATTGTTGAGTCAAAAAAACCAAGGGTGATTTGGGACTATGGTCAGTCACAAAAACCACCCTGACTATGAGGTCGGGCTACCTCAGTTAAATAAATATGGATAGTCAATTGTGCCGAGACATTAAGCCATGTTTTTGTAGTAGTGTATCTATCTATAATTAATTAATTAATTTTATATTGCATTAACTTTTGCAGTTTGCAAATCATTTTGGTTATGGTTGACATGGATGAGAACTTGGTTGAGGACTTCGAGAGAGAAATAGAGTGATTATTATCTTGTTGGCCTCAGACCGTATTGACCTCTTCAACTTTCTCCCTAGTCCTTGGCTTTGAAATTATCTCATAGTGCCACATTATAAAGCATGAACAATTTTGTGGTCATGGCGCATCATAAGAATACATGTCCATAGCAACCACCTGCAATTGCCCATTGCGACATGGTGAGTGCAATAACTGCCCTATGCAACCACAAGCGGGTGTTGACCCCCTAGGATCTGAGTTGGCATAAATGTAATATTAAGTGCCCATCATTGCGTCCATATGGGACACCATGTGCTGAACAGTGCCAATGGGTAGCATGGTTTGGAAGTGCCCAATGCAAATTTATGATGCCCACATATGTGGAAGGAGTTGCCGCATACAATAAGAATTGGAGTCTAACATGGCAGTTTTTTCCCATCTTGTGGTGGTGGGCAACCTCACCACCATCACCAGCTAAAGTGAACAAAGATGTGGCCTATGGCCGCCAACATGTGTTTTCCTACTGCTCTTGAAGCATGTACAATGTTATGGTTCAAGATGACTATTCACATTGAGGGCGCTTAATGCAT
Organism: Polytrichum formosum; assembly: GCA_964035585.1. Classification (NCBI taxonomy): domain Eukaryota; kingdom Viridiplantae; phylum Streptophyta; class Polytrichopsida; order Polytrichales; family Polytrichaceae; genus Polytrichum; species Polytrichum formosum. The sequence goes on from OZ037941.1 coordinate 43,430,035, forward strand.
ACCATTCACATTTGTTGGGAATACCAATGTACGAATTGCTTGCGACATGTTTTAGTGCTACATCAATATGTCGTGTTCAATTGCAAACATGTTCCCAAAGCATAACAAAATCGCGTGCTCATTTAAACCATGTTGCATGTTCATCATCACCCATAGCCACATTCCCAAGGATGCACTCCAATTGCATTACACACAATGCAATTAAAACCAATTATTCCTATTGTTGTGCCAAAATTTCCAAGCCACAATACAACCATAAACATGGCATCATTTTGTCTTTCAATGTCCACCTTCCAGCCAGTCTCCAAAACCTTTGCACAAAATATGGCAGCTAATGTCAATTAATTTTCTTTTACATGTATGCTTACATTGAGGCCCCCAACTCCAACATTATATTACACAACTTCACTTCTGGTCCTTAGCATATGGTGGGAACCCGTATTTAGTGTGGTCTTTAATGTTCCTCTACCTTACAACATGCTCTCCATTATTACAACATGGATTGTAGTTTCCCCTACATAACCATGTCACAATGCCCCCACCCCCCCCAACTTTATAAAAATTAAAAAAAACTCATATCAAAGAAAATTTGGGAAAACAAACATTGGTTGCCCCTCCACATGCGTTCACTGCCTTCAACCACATCCGTTGCTACAAACACGATACCGCCCAATACATTTTACGTATGTACGCCCAACATATGTCCTCCACATGCCAGCCACCATGCCTTCAGCCACATCGCCAATGGTCTTTGGGTCTTCAATGGGTACTTTTCCATCTGGCCCACTTCTCCTTGGATTGCAAAGACATAATCAAGACAAGATGGTTTTTGCATCCAAACGGTGGCCATGGCAATTTCCCTCATAATTTTCATGGCTTGTATGATTATGTAAATCATGATCTATGGCTAGGATTCACGTCCACCATGAAGTGGTCACATAAGCCCCCCCCCCACTTGCCCCCCACCAATTATGTGGACTATAGAGCCTACAATGGTTGACTTATTTTGAGCATATAGTCCAATCTCTTCTAAGCACATGTCTTTTTTGCATCAAATGTTGGAGCCGCATCTAACAATGTGCAACACAAATGTGGGTGTTTGATTAAGAGAAGTAACCGAATTAGGCACATCTACCTTACGACTAACAAGTTATGAGAGAAAAATATCCATTTAATACTTGCATATATCTTATACATAGAAGTACGGACTTTTGCTGTCAGTTTTTGATATTGTACAAAATAAGTGGGACATGTTTAGGGCTATTGGCTGGGGGTGCTATGAGCCAAATTTTTGGTCATTTAGTGAAACTATGGGCAAATAGTGAAATACTAGGTGAAAGAGCATCCAAATGGATGAATATAGTGAAACCATAGGCTAGGAAGTTAGTTATAACTATAGGCACGGCCGTAGGCGGCCTAAGTTGGTTACTGTGACCATCGTCCTCTTCCCCGCCGAGCTAAGAGGGCTGGCGAGGGGGAAGAAGGTAGACAGTCTTAGATTATTGTTGAGCGCAGAGAAAGAACTATAGGCTGATCTCCCTCAGCACCGTGAGCGGGCGAGGATTATAGTGAAACTATTTTCTGATTAATTTGAGTAAACACCGCAGTGATTGCGGGTTACCCATTTCTGTTAAAGTTTATTGTTAATTTGAGTTCTGAGTTACTTTGTGTGTCCGAGAATGGTCGAACTATTTGCTTGTTGAAGTGTACGTGTGCAATGTCAGAGAACTATTGACTATTGTTGTAATGGCGATTGGCCGAGTGTGTGATTGTGACAAAAATTGAGTGAATTGAAATTGTGATGAGTAAGCGCTGAGAGTTACTGAGAGTGTAACCGAAGAGGGGTAGAAAATTGAATGATTTGTGAGAAGATAATAGATTCCGGAAGTGTGAGGAAGAAGTCATAAGTGAGAGATTAAGAACCGAATGTCAGAGTGAAAACTATTGTCGATTGTTGTAATTGCCACTGAGGAAGTTTGAAATGTGAGAGATTGTGAACAAGTTTGAGCATTGTGAGTAAGTGAGGAGATGAAATTGAGTATGATTGAGTGAATCAGAGCATAAAACAAAGTTGAGGAAGTGGTATGTGAAACTATTGTCTGTGTCGAGGCCTCAGTAAAGTGAGAGCGAACTCTTGAATATAGTTGAGCGAAATGGAATATTGAGAACCCTACGAGTGAAGAAGTCAATTAAACTATGGACAGAGAGAGAGAGAGTCCAGTTGAACGATGAGCGTATGTAAAAACTTTGGCCGAAGAAGGTGAAGCTAGAGAGAGGAGGAGAATGTAGTGGAACTGTTTTCTGTCAGCGCTTTGAGAGGAGCGATCTTGAGTGTCATAAGGCAGAGAAGTAGAACTATCGTCGAGAGAGGTCATTGCTATACGAAGGGCATGGTTGAACGATAGTCGGAGTAACCCTGTGAGAGGGCAAACTGGGAGTAATGGGAGAGGATAAGTCCTGAGAGAGGCAATGAACCCAGAGAGAGGGAGTCAGAATACTATGAGTTAAACTATAGACTATTGTTAACCTGTATCAGACAGAGTGAGGAAGTCGAAGAGTCCAAAGTCTATGAGTCGAACAATGGACTATTGTCAAGACCTGTGAGAGGCAGTGAGGAAGAAGAAAGAGCATATTGTTCAGTCATATGAGATTATAGTTGAATCATGATTTTAGGCTGATAGATTTATAATTGAGAAGAATGGAATTTATGAGAGAATCTCAATCAATTGATATGATGAGGGAAAGATTATGATCAATTGATTAATGAAGGGATTAAGGAACATAAGTTAGGATAAACTTTAGATTATCAATGTGATTTAGGCATAAGTTATCCTAGACTTGATTGGAGTTTATATGATTATGTAGTCTAGATATGAGATCTTTGAGTAGAAGGTGCAAGCTAACCAAATCAACTATTGTCTTGTGTGTTATCTTGGTTGTTGTTGTTGCAGGTTGTGCAGGGCCACTAAGACTATAGCTTGACTTTGCCGGTTGTTGTTAGTTGCATAAGTTGTGAGTAATGATTATATCTTGGAATTAATAAATGAACAATTTGTCTTGCATTGAAATTAACATTGACCAATTAATGAAGGAGTTGTTGTGATTTGAAGATGCATTGGCCAATGGTTACCAAAGACAATTGTGATACTCAAAGACTATTGTTCTCGAAAGACTATTGTTATACAATCTCATGACGAGATGGTTACTAATGTGACAGACACACGTACCCCACTGAATGAGAAACACAGTGAGAGGAAACCTTGTGAGAAAAGAGAGAAGAAGATAGATAAGAGATGTTTTAGAGCGAAGATAGCATACCTATTGTCTGATTAATGAACTATAATGTGACAGATGCATGTAATAGACACTAGTTAAGCCTTTCCTTGAGAGTCTGTACCCTGGGTTTTTGTTTATTCAGTCATAGCAAAAAACTAACTACAGGTGCCAAGGTGAACATATTTACAGGGCCAACAATGGGAATGGGCGGCAGGAGTTGTGGGCAGTGGCCTATCACGGTTGGCTATGCTAGCGACTTCAACTGGAAGCCTCCCATATTAGGTTCTATGTTAACTATATAATAATGGGATAATACATTAAAATGGACAATCAAAATGTACTTATGGGGTGCAATGCATGTCCATTCATGTGGGAGTGAAAAGTTTCGTTAACTTTCCATGCGATGTCATTAAAATGGGTCATCTTCATGCCCCTTCATGGAGAATTCATCGGTAACTTCTCCTGGAAATATTCAACACAACTTGACTATATGGATGTAAAGAAGTTTAAAGTTTCACATATTGGAGAAATTCTTCTAGAGAGCTTACCAATCCACCTAAACTAATGGTACAAAGAACACAATCACAAAGGCTAAATTTGGATACATACACGCTTAGTTTAATGACAATGTAAACCACAAGTTGGTATCTTGGCCCCACAATCTTGGGAGATCACAACAATATGACACTCATTCATGTGCTCATTATTCATTTAGGGCATGGGACCCATTTGATTCACCCAATGCAATGGAATAAATATGGTCAACAACCAGCCTTCAAACCTCACATTATAAAAAAAAATCATTTCCAAGTTGGTATAATTAAAATAATTGGAATATGGATGGCATCCTTTGGGAAGGGGACGGATGAGTGTCCAAGTTCTCTAAAGGTTCTCAATCCCACTCCATTTCATCATCCTCTCCGAGTTCATAGTTCCACATGGTCATTTTGCCTCACATGAAGATCTTGAATTGGAAAGTAACAACCAGTGAGCCGGATTTGATTATGGGGCAAGACTTATAGTTGGTAGCTTGCGGCAAAAGATGGCAAGAAGAGAGTGGAGCTACGCCACCATAACCTCTGGGCAATGACCATGTGTGTCCAAGCTTGGAGTCTCTGAATAAGGTGTTGGCCTATGGGTGGGTGGATAGTCTATACGCAGTCGACTGTGGTGGCAAGAAAAATAGCGTAGGGAAAGAAAAATTTGTTGGCGACAATGATACCACCATCACATAGGAGCGCCTAGTGGAAGATGGGAGCAACGAAGACACCTTAACCGCGTATGAGCAACTGAGAGCCAACAAAGTTGCATTGGCTAAAGTGGCAGTGCAAGCGGCGATCCGATTTGTGAGATGGATTCTAGCCTCTTCCTCATATTTTTGTTGTTTGGCGAGTGATTCTTGGTTGTCATGGTTTTCTTTTCAAGTTGGTTTGTTGCCAGGGGGTACAAAAATGGTCCTCTTGCTTTAGGGTTAGCATAATTGCTTGATTGTGTTTTGTGCAAGGACAAGAAGATCTTGCCATTTTAGATGCATCCTCATAAGGTGTGTGGGTGTTTATTGGCTTACTTTTCTTTGGGATTGTTGATAGCTTTGGGTTGTGCATCCCGTACTCTTGGTGCTCTGTTTACTCACATATTCCCAAGGATAGTGTTCCTTGTCTCTCCATCTATGATCTTCACATCTATCCGCACCTAAACCATAAACTTAGATTTCCTTCTATTGTCAATGTTTGTAGATGTTGGATGCACACTACCGGATCTAAGGCCATGTGATGTTGCCATGTATTCAGTTGCCATTGGCACCTTTAAGGGTTGTAGATAAGCATTGGGTGTGCATCTCTAATTTTTTGCACTTTGGTTATTCGCAAACTCCCAAGCTAACTGTTCTATGTCTTTTTTTCTCTTGAGACTTAAGGTTAGTTTGCTGCCACCGAGAGATTTTTTTTGATGGATGTATTTGTGATCTACGCATCTGCATGTAGGTGACCTCACTCAAAACTTTTTTTGCTATCCATGTTGGATGCATATTGCTAGATTTGGTGTTATGTGATCATGGCATCCATTTGCGTAGATGCATAGGCTCATGTGGAGGATGTCAAGGTCATAAGTCCGGAGGCATAGACACTAGAACATCAATAATAGAGACATGCTTGTAGGGCCCATTGACAAACTAATACCATTTTTGCGTTAAGCTAATTATATGTGCATGTTAGATAATGGTAATTAGACTTAGAGGCACATCTTAGTATACTTAAGTAGTTGTAAAGTAGCCATATTGCACTTGTGCTTCTTATGCATTGAATATGTGTCCTTCAAAAAGTTTTGAATTTAGATAGGAGAGCTGCAATAGTTTCCTCATGAGGATTAAATTATGCTAGATAGTTTAGTCTCCATACAAGAAAAAATAACCAGTTTAGCTCTAAATTCAAAGAAGTTGCCCACCAGAAGACCTTCCACAACATCAATTCCTTTGGGCAAATGAATGCAGCCTTCTAGAGGGCGTGGAAGGCTACCATTAAATATTCCATTGTCAAGACCCATGCATGGGTATGGAATAGAAGCACGGCACAAACATCACATGAACGTAGATTGACAAGGCATGTATCCACTTGCACAACTGCATTCGATGCCAATGCAAATGTGGAACCATCTTGGGATGCAACGGTTTGATTATGCTTCAGCAAAGGCATTCCAACAATACCAAAGGGCACCCATACCATACCCATAGTACCCACTTGGATTTGGATATCCAATGAGACACCCAAATTACAACTATCTGCAATATTATCCAACACATCCTCTTGCCAACCAACAACAAGGTTTTGTTGGCTATGCCCCCATGGGACCTTCCATGGTACATGTGCAAACCTAAGAGATACATGGAATGCAACATGCCACCACTGTGCATGGAAGCACACAAGGTGCCAAAATGCTGAGCACTAGTGACATTGCTTCTCCTGCTAAGGACGGTATGTAATTAACAACTGGATATGACTGGCTATTAACGAAGGCTATGACTGCAATGGCCAAGCAAGTGGAGGGCGGACCGCGAAGGCAAAAGAAAACACACACTTTGTTGGAGGAATTTAAGGGATAGTTGTATGAGCGTACCCAAAGGCAACACAAAAGAGGCATTTGAATAGGAGATGAAAACATGTGTGGCGAAAGGCAAGAAGCCGCAAGCAGTTCGATGCACTGATAAGGGAAATGTGGATGATTGTGATGTTTACAGGCAATTAAATTTTTTGAATACATGAGGGCCTTTGCATACATACATACATTTTGGATGTCTCCATTCAAAAAATGGCAAAACAAGAAACAAAGGATAAGGAAGCAATGAGGCATGAAGAAACGGTTCAAGTTTTTAGAGCATGATCTCTTGTCGGCTACGTGGGCGGCAACACTAAAAGACACCATGAAGAATTGGAGAGGCACAGTGAAGAGGGCATGGTTGTCCGACAAGGATTAGCCACGCCTTGAGCATTACAAACCAACCCAATATGAGAGGTAAAAGAAGGTGTGGCTAACACCAAAGGCACAAAAGTGTCACAGGTGAGTGTTCATGCCCTTTTTTTTTGTTTTTCATGGCAGGTGCAACGCCATGGACAATCCCATAGACATGGCCTCTGGCCATCACATCACGTCACAAATGACGTGATGGCATCACATCGCATCATGTTTGGGCATAACACCCAACGAACGGTATTGTGATAACAATTTTATTTACCACAAGGTGTTTTCTTTACATCGTTACCAAAAAATGACTGTTGCAAAAGCAATCAACTCTGCAATCGATTGTTATTATGGCTGTCAATTGCTCATATGAGTAGTGGACTCCATATGTGGATAGGTATATGGGTTATAGAACATGAAATGGAAAAGAAGAGAAGAGCCAACAATTGTTTGTCTTCAAAAAAAAAGTGTTGTATCACAACAAAGGTAATATTAATACATTGAAATTTTACAAACAAGTTCATGTCAAATAATACATGCATATTAAGTATATGGAAAACCCATTATGAAACTAGAAAACCTAAACCATCTTAATACTAGCATTGTTCTCAATTCTCTAGCAGTCCACATACTGATTACACCTCACATGGTCCATTTGCATCCAACATCTCGTAGAAGCCAAGTCAATGTGGCTCCCCAAGGTATCTTCGCACAAAATCTCTAGGGTCATGGTCCAAAATTTATAACCCTCCCTGGCATAGAGTATGGGGTCATAAAGTTGCAGTGCAAGTTTGCCGATTGTAAAACTCTTAGCCTCCTTGGTGTAATATTTAGGCGGAAATTGATGTCTCCTAATGTGGACCCTAAACAATTTAAGTGCCACCCAAAACTTCTTATTTTTCAATTTTCCTTGGCATCTTCGATTTTTGCATGCCACAATGATTCATCATTCTCACACATATGCAATGCGCACCTCCAATCATGCACTCCAATCTTCAGGCTTCCATCCAACTCCCAATGGAGCATAATGTTGTCCATGAAAAATCGTTGTGTTGCACATTACATGTAGGTACAACTATAATTATGTAATAGTTACAAAATATTCCATAATTACAATCTTGACACGATCCATACCAAACCCCATGACAACTTTACACACGTCTTCCGGAACCAGTCAACTTGGTCTCATTGTTGTCATTCAGTTGGATCCATTAGCATGATGTTGGTATTTGGTCGATGTGTTCTATCTCATATATACATTTCTCATAGAGTTCCCCCGTTCCACCATAGTGTGTAGCCCACATTGGTGTCATTGTTGATTGACCAAAATTTGATGAAGCTAGGATGCGAGTTCTTTAAAACACGCTTGGCACTAGCTTGGATCCAAGTTGCCCGCAAATTGGTGGTATTTGGAGTTTTTGGGGTGCACATAATATCTGGAGACAAACATTCGTCACCCACAATCTTCACCTTGTCAATCATCCTGTAACCCCCCATTTTTTTCTCCCCTTGGCAGCGACCACCTTTACGTATTGGTAATCCACAGTAATTGGCATGGGCAGGATGCCCTTAACCATTTCTCCAACTTATATTTCTTCCAAGGCATTCCTTTATTGGTTGTCTTGGAAAACCCTTTGGCTTGGAATTCCCACCACGTAATCAATGCTCACATTTTTGCCGCTTGAGGGATCACCACCTCAACTGCTTTAGGGAGCAGGAAAACATTATCAACCAATTGCTTGAGGTTGAAAACTCCATATTGGGCCTTATTCTTCATCCAATAGTCAAAAATATGCAAAATTTCAATCCTCAATAAATTTGGGTCCATCCATTGTGTATTGAATGGCTTCCTTAATCAACTTCTTCATTATGTTAGCTACTTGATCTTTCCGAGGATACCTAATAAATTTTCATTTGATGTCGTCCTCATTGCACACACACCAATCTATGATGGCGTCATGGACTTTTTTTTGTTATAGCTTCCAAAAATTTCACCTTTAGCTTCTCAATTTTCGTGCATGATCCCAAGGCCTCGGAGGTTCCTCCTGCATGCATGAGCGGGCATGAATAATTGGATGCAAAGGCACACTACCTTCTGAACAGGGGGTTATGTTGGGTTCCGACCCCATAGAATTAATTGATCCCACATTTGAATGCCTTTTCTTTTTGTTAGGTTGTTTGAACACCCTATTGGAACCCTCCGGCTTGTCATCTCCCAACATCCAACTTTGTTCCGCCATCATGTTTAATAACATGGTATACATGTGTTTACAAATACAATTTAAACACAATTTAAACACTTGCCATTTGTGTTATATATTAAAATATAAACACATGACACTTGACATTAATATACTCAATATTATCTTCTTCTTGCAATATTAGTTAGTAATCATATACTAATTAACCCCTAAATGCTCAAGCCTTCACATTCCATTTTCGGGCATCTCCAGCACGAATGCTGAAAATTATGTTTTTTTTCTTGAAATCCAATTGTATGGATGTGAACTAGACTATCATATATTCTTGTTGTGAAAAATTGAAGTTAATTGAACCACATTTGCTAGGTCCGATTGACATATGAATAGGGCCTTGATCCAGGGGGCAACTAGAAAAAGCTTTGAATTTTTTTGTTTCGTGACCATTTCGGTCATGCTAAATTTTTTAGAAAGTTTAAAACTTTGCCATAATATGCTATATGGATGACAAATCAACTGCTCCCAAAAATTTGGGTTTTTTTGAGCAAATTTAGATGAAGTCCGTCACCCTCAAAGTTGGAGGGCCACATGAGGTCAATTTGGGAGATTTTCCTTTTTTCATGGAATAGGCAACATGTGCACTATTCTTTTTCCAAATTTATCTAGTCAAGTTGTGCACAACCGCCACCTTGTCCTAAGGGCATAAATCCCACCCAAATTGGGCATCATATGTGAAACACTGTCCAAGGAGAAATGACAGATGAACCGGTTGAGTTTGAGAAATAATCGGTTGAAGTTCGAGACTTCAACAAAATTATTGATCATTTTAAAGGAATCTATAGAATATACCTCAAATGAATAAAGCAAAACCGGAAGATGTCAACATGTAACCAATTGGATTTAGAATCACTAGGATCTTGACCGACTATGCCCAAAAACTTCCCAGGCACTGATGTGAAAGATTATTGGCTCCTAAATTTGGCTCCTACATTTGGGTAGCTCATGGGACCGCCTCCAAAAACAAGCAATGCCAACCTAACAAAAGATCCTACATGCTTGGAGTTTGAGGTTTCATGTGTTATTTTGGCCCACATGGTAATGGGCACCACCCTATACAAGTAGATAACTTCCATCCATGTAGATTGCCACCTAGTGGTCATAAACCCCATCAAAATATTAAGTGGCGACCTATTTCGGGTTGCATGAGCGCTTAAGGGTTCAGGATCCAAGAATGAATAACTAAAGACTAAATATTAATCAATTAAAAAAATTATAAGAATGATTGAAGAACCAGTTGGAAATATTAAAGAATGCATAATCACAAATCAACCTTTAATTTAGTTCTCATATTTGTATTTGAATAATCAATACAACTGTAGCAAATTGTCAAATAATAAAAAGAAAATGAACATGCATCAACTCTATCTAAATGGAAATGGCGCCCAACCAAAGGCACCCAAGTAATGGTGCCCAATGGTGCCTCAACCTCGCATGGCCACCAACCATTTCATTGATGTTAAGAGCATTGTTGTTGTTGGAGGTTGGAGATTGTGTGTTGTTATGTGGATGATTGGAGGTTGGAGGTTGGAAGCTAGAAGTTGTATTGTGTGTCGTGGATAGTATTTCGTTGGCGATGTTCTTGTTGTTTGTGCCATTGTTGTTATGACTCATTCTCGTTCTTTAAAAGTCTTTGGTACGTTATCACTTCACTCTTATTCAATTTCTACTTAGGTTTTGTAAGTTTTGAAGCATATCTGACATATTGTTTGACGATTGAATTTTTTGGTCGTTTTCTAATTCAAAATTCCTACTTGATTTCTATTCAATTTAAGTTGTGTTTTGTATATATCTTACATAGTACTTAACACTTCATGTGCTATTTTTGCTCTTCCTATAAGTATCACTTTTGACACTTAATTCTTAATTGTTTAAATATTTTTTGACAAAGTGTCAAAGCCGTTTCTAAGAACTTATGAAGATTTTTTTGCATGAGTTTGAAGGAACTTGTTACAAAACTATCACCTATTACAATAGACAACTTTCTACTTCATCTTCACATGTGCCAGAATCTACATTCACGTGAATTACAAGTGGGTCGTGGCGAATATGAGCATGACATGTGGCAAATTTTGAAAAGATAATATATATTTTTGTGTGGGAATAGAGAGCCATCTATGGTAATGTGGATTATCGTTTGGAGTTACGTGTTGCTACAACTTTTTAATGAGATTATCATTTTTTACAAACTAAGTTACATCATTATGTCCCTTGATATGGATAAATGTATATATTTATGTTATAACAGTAAACAATGATGTTTTCATTACAAAACTATAACAATGTGTAACTTTGAAATGGTAATCCACATCAGTAGGTGCAGGGATGTGCAAATGGACGTGACGCGGCCTTTTTGCATCACGTCGCGTCACAAATGACGTGACGCCATCACGTCACGTCACGTCGGGGCGTGACGCACACTGACGTGGTAAAAAAAAGTTACTGTACCAATTTTTTGTAACTCTTTTTTACTTTTTGGGACGACTACTCTAGTCGACTGCTACGAGCAGTCGACTTCAGAAAAAAAAATTAAAAAAATTAAAAAAATATATTAAAAAATCTGAACCGTTAGATCTTCTTGGATTGAAGATCTAACGGTCCATGATTTTTTTTAGAATTTTTTGATTTTTTTTTTGGTTTTCCTTGAAGTCGACTGCTTTTAGCAGTCGGCCAGCTAGTCGACTGCTAATAGCAGTCGACTGGTCTTGGTCGACTGCAAAAGTAATTTTTTGCAGTCGACTGCTAAGTCGACTGCTATTAGCAGTCAACTTAGCAAACGACTGCAAATAGCAGTCGACTACAAAACAAAAAAAATTAAAAAATTCCAAAAAAAAATTCTGGACCGTCAGATCTTCTTGGAAAGAAGATCTGACCGTCCATAATTTTTTTTTAATTTTTTTGCAGTCGAATTAGCAATCGAATGCCAACAAAATTTAAAAAATTCCAAAAAAAATTCTGTACAGTCAGATCTTCTTGGCAAGAAGATCTGACGGTCCAGAATTTTTTTTGGAATTTTTAAATTTTTTTTTGGCAGTCAGTCGACTTAGCAGTCGACCAGGGGGTTGACCAGGGGGTTGACCAGGGGGTTGACCAGGGGGTTGACCGCGTCAGTTTACCCCTGGGGTAACTGCCGGATTTATCCCCCGCGGACGTGACGTTTTCAGGTCTGCCGTCACGTCGCTGTCACAGGACGTGACGCGACGTGACGCGACGTGACGTGCAATCCCTGAGTAGGTGGTACCGCCGTTGTTGTCACAAAAAAAATCAAGATTTTTGAAAATAGTTTACGTTGTTTTTTTAAAGTTTTTCATTAGTGTTACAAAATTACAAAAATGATTGTAAAAAAAATTGGAATTTTTTGTTTTTACTTTGAATATGTTAACTTAAAGTTTTTTGGGGTCTCAATATCTCTGCTTGGACATCGGCTAGCTAATACCTGAAGTTTTGATGGGAGACTTAGCATATTTACTCATTTTTTACACACACACACACACACACACACACACACACATATATATATATATATAATATTTCTCTCATAAATAAAGTATCAACTTACAAGTTCTAATATCTCGATTTGGTTGTAAGGATATCGGCTACTGGCCAATATATATATTGGTGATAAAGTATTTATGTTGCAATGAAGTCTTTGACTACCTATATATGGTTTTTTAAGAAGAAAGAAAATGAAAATGCAATTATCACTGGTGTTTAAGATTTTTATACACTAATGTAAATGGGAGCCCGTTAATCCATACCTTGGTCATGTTTTACCATGCAAAAAAACATATGCATGGGGTGGTGGTGCACGTGCAATGTAGTAACCACTCCGGGATTGTTATATCTTGGGATCTAAAGTTTTGGTTTCCTACATTGGTGAGGGTGTAGAACCTTGTGTGTTTGTTGGATAATAATGTGTGTGTGTGTGTGTGTTATTTGGTGTATTATGTTATTTGGTATATTATTTTGAGCATGTGGGAGAGTAGATGCGGGCATGTGTCAATTGTGTTGTTTGGGCAAAGAGTGCAATTAGGGTTGGAATGTGTATTGGGCCAAAAGATGTTATTTTGGTGATTGCCCATGTATTGGGCGTATAAATCAAGTAATTTCTTAAAGGTTTCGATATCTTGATTTGATTGTAAGGGTATCGGCTACTAGTTGATACATATATTGATGATGAAATATGTATGTTGTAATGGAGGTGCCCACTTCCTTTACATACTTTGTCCCTTCTACAATTTTCATGTTTTGATACTTGTGGTTAGATGTTAAGAAATATATGTAATTAGGTTTTTGCTATGACTTAAATAAACCAAAAACCAAGGTACAAACTCTCAAGGATGGCTTTACTAGTGTCTATTACAAGCATTTGTCACATTATAGTTCATTAATTAGACAATAAGGTTGTTATTTCGCTCCAAGATGTCACTCATTCATCTTTTACTCTCCCTTCTCTCAAGGTTTCCTCTCAATGTTTTTCATTGGGTATTGTTTATTTATTAGCGGGCTGTAAGTTTCCATCTCGCCATGAGATTGTAGAACAATAGTCTTTTGAGAACAATAATCTTTGAGTATCACAATTGTTTTGGTAACCATTGGCCAATGCATTTTCAAATCACAATAATTCCTTCATCAATTGGTCAATGCTAATTTCAATACAAGACAAATTGTTTATTTATTACTTTCAAGATTTAATCATTACGCACAACTTATGCAATTAACAACAATCATCAAGGTCAAGCTATAGTTTTGACTACCCTGCACAATCTGCAACAACAATAACTAGGGTAACACTCAAGACAATAGTTGATCTCATTAACTTGCATTTCATCCTCAAAGACCAAAGTCTCTAGACTATGTGTTAATCTAAAACTCTAATTAAGTCTAGGACAACTCATGCCTTAATATCCTTGATGATCCATAGTTCATCCTAACTCCAATTTTTTTAATCCCTTTTAATTTCTCAGTCCCGCTACTAATCTACTAATCATAAACATTTTTCTCATCACATTCAGTTGATAGGGGCTCTCTGATTCAACAATCTTAGTAGATTTTACTACCACGACACTATGGTGTTTACTTTCGCTATAGTCCTAGTTTAACTGTACAACTTATCCTAGTTCCATCCTTTCCCTCTCACTGCCTCTCACAAGCTTCAACAATTGTCTATAGTTTTCTTCTTAGGCTGACGTTTGACCCTTCAGCTTCTTCACATGATCTCTGCTTTTCACATGTCTTAACTACTCAAGTGGCTTCCTTCACAGATAACCCTTGAACACTTTGTTCCACCCCTCTCATAGGGTTGCTCTTGTTGTCACTTAAGAATGATCTTCCTTTATCATTTGTCTCGTTGGACAATCTCTCTCTTGCTCATACACTATCGCTTGGGGTCTTTCCTCTCGAGGTGCTAGGAGATTATAATTTCACTATGTTCCCTTCTCGCGTAGTGGTCCTTCCATCACTCTCTGTGCTGAATGGTTTAACCTTTCTCTGCTTAGGGTAACCCTCTCTGTTCTCTCAATCTCTCTTTTAGATGTTGAACTTCAAAAGGGGTCTTGATCCTTGGACAATTGTTGCACAATCTTTAATTTCTTCCAACGTTAGACTTAACTCCTAGATTCACTCTGCAATTCCTTATGCACTTCCACTCTTTCGTCTTTCATTCTATCTTTCAGGGTTTGCTTCTATTTTTGACTCGTAACCTCTTCCCCTCAGGGGTTAATCAACTCCCTATCAATCTCACATTGCTCTTCTCAGTTCTTGAGTGTTCACTTTCATAATTCGGACTACCTCAGTTCCTCTTGCAACTTCATACTCAGTCACTTGCAGTCACAACAATAGACAATAGTTTCCAATCTTGCATTCATGCAATCAAAACATGAAAATAGTTTGACGAGCCTTCGGCCATTCAAAGTAATTTATCATTCAGAATAACCATATGGTTCCACTATAACCACATCCGCTCTCGGTGATGAGGGAGACAAATCTATGAGTTTAACTATGTGCTCAAAATGTTTGGAGAAATGCATGTCTCTCTCGCCTCCCTTAGCCTCTTTGGCTTGGCAAAGACGACGATAGTTGCCTTGTAAGTAACTATGGGCTCCTAAGCCTGTGCATATGGTTATAACTACCTTCTATAGCCCATAGTTAACTATTTTCATCTACTTGGATGTTACTTCATCTAGCTACTTCCTATCTGCCCATAGCTAAACTAATTGGCCAAAAATTCGGCTCACAAGATACAAAGTAATTATGAAGACAAAGCCAATTCAATCGTTTATAAAGAATTGGATCTCTAGAAGGTGGAAGATTATTCATGGCATTTACATGGTGCTAACCTTCGAGAGTTCTACTGCATTGGTCAAGATATTGACACAAGAATAGAAAGTGAGGATCCACTTTTACTTATAGTAATGGCTATAGAAGTCAATGACGTTATTAAAATTTACATACCGGTTCAAAATGAAGAAATGAAGATGATAAGTCGATGTGTCCGCAAAAACAATTATATGGGAGGCACAATACCAAGCAATTTCAATAGTTGGCCAATAACTTTGGAAGATGATGGAAAATCTATGATATGTTTTTTTTGATTTGGAGGTGGCACTTTTTGATGGAAATATTTATGAAGCAAGATGTGTTGGATTAGGTATGATCAATGAGTGCTCTCCAAAAAACATTTGGAAGGGGTTTTGGATGCCACACATGGATCTGCACATGGACATGACGCAACCACTAGCCATTACATCACATCACAAATAATGTGATGCCTACATACGTGATAATTTTTTTATTGCACCAATGTTTTTTTGTAAATTTTGTTTTGTTTTTGGTTGACTACTCTAGTCGACTTCCAAAAAAAAACTTTCAAATTTATTTTTTTAAAGAAAAATTGAACCATTAGATATTGTTGGATGCAAGATCTAACCGTCCAAATTTTTAATTTTTAGAATTTTTAGAATTTTTTTGGCTCTTCATAGAAGTCAATTGCTTTTGATCAACTACTCCTGGTCAACTACTCTTGGTCGATTGTAGCAGTCAATTTTGAGCAGTCGACCGTTCTAGGTGATTGTTAAATCAAAAATTAAAAATTTCCAAAATTCTAGAAAAATGTAGATTGTTAGATTTTTTAGCCAAGAAATCTAACAATCTAGAAATGTTTGTAGGATTTAAAAAAAAATTCCGTTGTTGATTAGGGGTTGAACATGTCAGTTTACCCCTAGGTAAATTGTTGGAATTATCCCCCTTTGACGTTTTTTGGTCCACCATCATGTTGTTGTGATGTGACGTGATGGACATGGACAATAAATTACCAGTGTCCCGTAGCTTCTTCATCGTGGTCAATTTGACTACAATACGTTTGAACTATAGGGACCTTCAAGCGTTATGTGAGATGGCATATTTGAAAACCCTTGATAGTTCAATTGGATTCTGAGGCATGTGGAATTTGTTCAAAGTTCGTTCCATTGATTTGAAACATACTACATCGCACTTCTCATATGATTTTTTGAAGACAGTTGAGGATAACAAAAGTTTTCATAAACATATCGGCTTATAACCGATAAAACTTAATAATATATCAGTTCATATAGATGATGATGACACCCATAACATTTGTATTAACAACAACAACAACAATGATGACTCCGGTGATAAAGACTATTCATAGGGATAAGTGGCCACAATGGTCAATTCCAATATCACATGAATCAAAGGTTGAAATGTGGATCGTCTTTATTTGGATTGTATGCAAAGATCAATACTGTATTATTTTGATAGAAGATTACAATGTGTATGGAATTTTGTTTGCTTCAAGTATGTCTTCCAAAAGAACTTATGTTAATTTTAAAGGTATGCATCAAATATTTAATATCAATATAGCGATGTAAAAATTTATTAGCCATTCAAATTATTGTTAAGTATCGGCTATTCATTGATATTCAATAATTATGCTAATTAAAGATTGTTATCGTTCATTATTCAGGCTAGAATTATGACCTACATGTTGATAAAATCCATTTGGGCTTTCTCAGTAAGGTAGTTCATGAAGAGTGAGGCTTGTTGGACCCTATGAATGTAGATGAATACAAGACTTAAACAAAGAGTGCCTATACCATTCGCATATACCGATGCCTAAGATCGGAGGAAATTATGCAATCCTAGATGGATACAAGATTTTTAGGAGCAATAATTTAAGCAACATACTTTCTTTTTGAAGTATGAAAGTGATTAGATATTTTATTTTATTTCATATGAATGGTATTTTTATCACTCATATGTACATGCCGTGAGGCATTTGTAAGATTCCGAAGATAAAATTTAACCACGATTTAGGATGAAGTTCAAGAACTTATCTCTTATTGTTTGCATAAATTTTACGTTGTTTTTTGATCTTGCAACAAGGAAACAAATTTGAACTTATAAATAGATCTATTCCTAAACACGTGCATGAGGAGTCTATAGATTGCCTTAGATTTCATCAAGGTTGGTTTTTATAGGTGTTTGTGTAGAGACTCCGATAATGGAGAACTCCCTATTTTTTTGAAGTGCATGACCCAATTGCTTATATTTGCTACTTGATTACATAAACTTGGATCCACGAAAGACATGACCTTACATCTTGATAATTCAATATGCAAAAACATTTTGAACAACCCCTATGATGTCGTCCACCCAAACACTTTTACTTTTGACAATGAAGCTCTGGGAGGTGACTATTGGAATTTTAGAAAACCATGTGAGATAAAAAAATTAGGGTCAATTTATTTAGGGTAAAATTTATAATTTTGTTTGATCTACCATAGCATTGGAAATATGTTCCATACATGATTGTATGTAAAATAGGGTGGTGGATAATTCCTTCATTTTAGTAATCAATAGAAAAAAAAATAGGGTCATAGACATGTGATCCCCCTAAAAGTGTGTAGTAAGATTAGTAGAATAATTATGGATTTGAGTACTTGGATAAAGAAGTGTGTAGTTTTTGTCCAAATTTGAATCAAACGCGTTAGTATGGAAGGAAATGTTGTGGGATTTTTTTTGGGGAAGGAATGTGTTGGCGCTCCTCAACGACCATTGGGTTTTGCAATGGCGTTGAACATGGGGGACCTCGTTGGATGCTTAAAACCTGACAACCTCCACTGTCACCCTCAATTGCTTCCTGCGATCAATTTTGGTTTTGTCACAACCTCAGTCCTCGATTGTCAAGCTCACGCTTTTTTCTAAGCATTTTCTAGGGTTTTTTTTAATGCAAATTGATGGTGTAGAGTGGCCACTTTCTTTGCAATATTTTTGCATGTATTTGGTTTAGGGTTTAGCTTTCATAGTTTGTCTCTTCTTTGTTGATTTTGTGATTACGAGTTATTTTTGGGGTTTTGGTTATACTCTTGCAAGTTCTGAATGTAGGGTTACAGTTTGGTATGCGAATGAAGAAGATCAAGGTGTATACACTCACTGGTGAAGGAACATCTCCAAAGTGCATTGGAACTATGAAGGGGGAGGATGGAGAATCCTTAGCTGACCAAAGAGTGCGCCTAGGGAGTTGTATCCTAACCCTTCACATTGTAAATGTTTGTTACAAGGTTTGAATGAGACTATAGCTGAATGTGTTTGCAAAACACAATTAAAGTAAATGTTTATAATTTGTTGTATTTAGTTTTCTTGTATTTGAATGCAACCTTATTTTTTTAGAGTAGGTAGTTGTGCAAAATTTCATGTCTTGTTACAATTGATTGTATTTCTTGTTTTGTTCTATCCGTGTTTTACATCTTTTCTATTTCAGCTAGTATATATTTTGTTATAACTAATATCCAAGTGCTATTGGTTGTGTTTTGAATGGTGCTTTGAATGGTTTAGGATTGGTATTACTAATTGAAACCAAATGAGTGACAATTTGAATGATATGGAATGTATGTTGCTCACATAGTTGGTTTCGCAATGCTATAGTATTCCGTCCATTATTTGGTACTTGTACGATTTATAAAAAAAAATTGTGCCAAAAATTAGCCCCTCTAAACAATTACAAATAAATACAAGGTGCTAAAAAATACGTCAAAGTAGCTTTTTATCTACAAATAGGGAGGGAAAAAATTAAGAGGTGCATAAATATCCCCCCATTAAATACCCCATTATCGCACGTGGTTACAAAATGTAAGGGGGTGTGATCGCCCCGAGCTATGAAGATAGGGAGCAAGCATGGTCAAGTATACAAAAAAAGAGAGGCTCCGATACACTAAAACCATAAATCTTTTGGTCAAACACTTAAAAGTAGTATCAAAGTTTTGTTTATAATGGAATTCTTTTTCATGGTGGTCTCTATTGTTGTGTTAGGTACTCAAATATAGAATATCAAGATGACATCTTTCAAAAATTATTATTAAAAGCACTAATCAAAAGGTAATGGCTAAATTCGGTTTTGGACGTAGATTTCATGACCTTAAATATTTTGAACTTGGATTTTTTTTCATAGTCCTTGAATTCACTATAAACTTGAGGGCAACATTACAAAAATTTGTAGAAAACATCACTTTAATGTAATTTTATCATGTTTTAAACAAATTTTAGGCAATTACGTGTCCAATATATCTACTTGCACACTACTTGCATTGTCTTTTAAAATATGTAGACTTTTCTTGATATTTTTTTGTCAACACAAATTGCTGGGCTTGTAGATTAATGTGTTTTTTCAAATGTTTATGATTTTTCCCTTCACAAAAATTCAAAGTATAAAACACTTTCATTGAAACCTATGCAAGGTAATGGAGTTGTGTACTTGACCATGCTTGCGCCCGATAGTGGTTTTCTTGTTAAGGAGGTATGGCCATTTCTATTTGGATTGAAAATTTGTAAATTACATGTTCTTAAATATTTTAAGATGAAAAGTGATTTTGAAAAACTACGTTGCTTCAAAGGTTTATTTGTACACAACCAGTTTATTTACACAAATATTTTTCAAGACAAGATTGGTTATGAGTTTGTAGATGATTCAACTGTTGGTATAAGTGGTGTTCTCCATATTTAATCAAAATTATCTTAGCTACAAGCCTATACTTATTGGGCATCCTAGTATTATACAAAACTTCATGGTGGTGAAGGCAATGGGCAATCCTCATATAATAAAACTACAATGCCTTCACCACCATGAAGTTTTGAATAATACTAGTGTCATTTTATTATATGAGGATTGATATGATTAAGTTCTTGGTGTTATTGTTTTCTATGCCATATGACGGTTTTGGTCTTTTATTCCTTAGCATGGGCGAGCTATAATATATTCAGTGAGAAGGGTGCAAGCATGGTAAAGTGGACCAAAAAAGTGCTCTGGTATACTTAAACCATAAAACATAAAAGTTTTTTTGGTCAAAGGCCTAAAAGTAGTAGCATTGTTTAAATTGGATTTCTTTTCATGATGACCTTTGTTGTTGTGTTGAATACTCAAACATAGAAAATCAAGTTGAGATCTTCAATACTTATCATTAGAAGTGATGCTCAAAAGCAAATGGTTGAGTCTAGTTTTGGACATAGATTTCATGACCTTAACTATTTTGAAGTTGGAATTTTCTTTCATATTCCTTGAATTCATTATCTATTTGAGGGCATCATCACAAAACTTTGTGGAAAACCATCAATTTAATGTAATTTTACCGTACTTTAAACAAATTTTGCCACTTGTTCAGTTACACCTAATTGCACACCACTTGTACCGTCTTCTAAAATATGTAGATTTTTCTTGAATTTTGTTTTGTCATCATAATTTGCTTGGCTTTGTATATTAGTGTGTTTATAAAATGTCTATGATTTTTTCCTTCACAAATTCAAAGTTAGTGTATAGTTTTGAATCACTTTCACTGAACACTAGGCAAGGATCAAGAGTTGTCCACTTTACCGTGCTTGCATCTAGAAGCAACATCATTTCAAATACTCCCACCGATATTCTAACCTTCACATGTCCTTTGCATAAGTTTGAGAATATTTCTTAATACATAAAGTACGCTTACAAACCGGAGCATTGTACTATGAAGTTGCATAGTCTATCAAATACCAGTGCCCATACCGGGCCGGAATTTTTTGGTGATGTATTGAAGTATTGGAGACGGGCCAACAATCTCCTCGATATTGAAGATATTGGATATGAATTGGTAAGGTGCCAAAGTATTGGAGGTTGGCCGAAAATACCCTCAATATTGAAGATAATGTATATTTGGAGATTGACAACTTCTAGGTAGAAACTGCCTGTAGGTAATTTGTGACAATACTTCTAGCTATAGAAGAGTGCATATTTTGGTCACAACCATGTAAAATTAGAAAAATTAGGATGATACAATACAATAATTTGATTTCTTTTTGATTCATCCAATCCACCAAGTTTGTCGTAAAATGACTAATACGAATTATAGATTTTATTTTGTCTATAATTAGGAAATTGTATATTCTATTGTGCTCTTATCTTTGTTTGTTTGATACAAATTGTGAGCTACATGCTATGGATGAAAAAACATTCAATGACTTCAGACCTTTTATAGCCCATTAGCTAGTTGGGCTAGCCCATATTTTTGAGACCTTGATCTAGCCATAGCTAGGCTAGCCCATATTTTTGACGCCTCGATCTAGCCATAGCTAGGCTAGCCCATATTTTTGAGGCCGCAATCTAGCCATAGCTGGGCTAGCCCATATTTTTTGAGGCCTCGATCTAGCCATAGCTGGGCTAGCCCATATTTTTTGAGGCCTCGATCTAGCCATAGCTGGGCTAGCCCATTTTTTTCAGGTACCATTTTCAGCCATATTTTTTTCAAGTACCGTTCGGGAAGAGCGTTAGGGTTAGGGCTTACAACCCAAAATAATCTATATTATCTTCAAATTTTTGTAGATTATCTAAGTTATAATTAGGTCTGATGGAGACCAGATTATGGACAAGCCCCCTGTCCAAGAGAAAGTCCACATTATTTTCAAATTATTGATGCATTATAATACATAGACATGTTCAAATCAAAAAATTAATACGTATTATGGACGGTCTCAAATGTGCACTACATCACTCCATTCTAAATTTTGTAAAATTGTTCTTTGGTATGAATGTACAAGGATAATATGGATGGATTATATGTTACAAATTATTTTGCACTAGTTGCCACCCTGGGCCTGGCTTAGTCAAATTACAAATGAGATCCGGCTACTAGTCGCAGATGAGATCCGGCTACTAGTTATAGATGAGATCCGGCTACTAGTTACAGATGAGTTGGTTGAGTTTCAGAATTAACCGGTTGAAGTTCTTGTTCAAGACTTCAGGAAAATGACCCGTCATTTTAGAGGAATATAGAGAATATAGCCCACTTGAGTAAAGACAATACCGAAAGATGTAAACATGTAACCGGTTGCACTTGGAAACACTTGGATTTGGACAGATTATCTAAACCCTAAATCTTCCCGGACAGTGGATTGAACTCCCTACAGTAGCCTTTACCTCCACAATGAAATGCCTCCTCGTTCTTTGAGAGCCCCTTGAAGCGTTGCCCTATGCAGATGAAGAAATCGATCATGGCTCAGTCAAATTGTTGAGCTTAATGCTCTCCCCACCAAGCGCTAACTTATCCTAGCTTGCTACTAAAGTCCTGCAAAAATGTAGTTTCGGGAGGCCATGTTCATGAAAGAAAAACTCCGTAGCAAAGAGAACCACTTGGGTGGTGGGGGGAGCGAAACCAAAACTAGGAGCCTAGTTTAGCAATAACTAGGAGAGGTTTGAAAGGTGGGGAGAAGATGGTAGTGTTAGGGGTGACATGGCTGGGCCTTAGCTTGAGCCGATTGAGTTACATGACTTATATTTAGCTAGCTAATAACTAGCCGGGGTAGCCCATATTTTTTGAGGCCTCGATCTAGCCATAGCTAGACTAGCCCATAATTTTTGAGGCCTCGATCTAGCCATAGCTGGGCTAGCCCATATTTTTCAAGCCGCAATCTAGCCATAGCTGGGCTAGCCCATTTTTTTCAAGTACCGTTTTCAGCCATAACTCTTAGCTATTGGGTTAGCCGCTAGCCCAAAAAGTCCGTGGGCTAGCGGATGTACAAGGTCTGAATGACTTTCTCATTGAAAAGTGAAAGTGAATTTTATGTGTAATAAAGGATTATTTAATTCATGATTTATATTTTGTATGTAGTGGAGATATTTCTCACATTAAATTGAAAGGCTTAGTATAGACGCACAATTCCATTCTCTAGCATGCCGTAAGTATGTATACATTTGTTTTTCTCTATGAACTTCTTGTATATAAGGGGTTTAATTTCATAGTGACCCACACACGTCATTTAGGTTTCTAATGAAGAGTCCACTACCCGGGCGTTGGCACAAGAGCAACTGGCAAACACATGCTATTGATGAAATGCTTAAAAACAAAATTAAATATCCAAATATCTAAATAAAGAATAGATTTAAACAAATTAACACAATTGCCACACAAAATATGCATTCTAACTTATCCATATAAGATGGCTAGAAAATCAACAATCTATTGCTGACTTACACGACCCATCGTAGATCATCATACACAACTCTGCTAGATATCTATTAAGATAATCGTTAACCACATAGTGTCTACTCCCTATAAAGGGTGAGGTAGTTCTACATCTAACATCATTACCTTGGGTATGGACATAGATATTTTACAAACATACACTTTACTCACTCCGGTCCCCCCACAAAGACCATTGGTTGTCATGACATGGAGAAAAGGAAATTTCTAAGTCAAATGTCAACAACTTCTAAGAGACTTTAGTAAAAACACCTGCAACCACGGGGAGGTCACTAGCGAAAATCGTAGAAACAACGTGCGATAAAAAATAGGGTCTAATATATTCATTGTAGGTAAATTTTGCAAAAAACGTACATATAATATAGGGGGTTTTAAAATAATGAAACATGTTTACATGTAAAATACCATCACATATAATGACCTCTTTTATCTAGTTAGTACATGTAAAATAGCGTGGAAACAATTACTAGGGGTAGCGGGTCTAGGATAGGGTCTGTGCTAGTGGATGAAAAGAGGCAATTTTCTATTGAAAATGCTTGGATGGATGACTTCGCAAGCTAGCTTGTTTGAACGTTACTGAACCAATGGTTCCAATGTGGAATTAATGGTCTCTACCCACGTGCCGGGAAGGGAAAAAAATGCAGTATAAGTAACATAGGGCATTTTTAAATGATTCCTCAAGAAAATTATAATTACTGATAGGGTGTAATAAAATACAAGAATTTACCTTTATTTTGAAAAATACCATACCTTAAAATCTTTTTTGCAAGGTAAATAGCCCCCCAATAAATAAGTCATGAGCGCACGTGTATGCATTAATTAAAGAGGGAGTGACCTCCCCGTGCCTGCAACTTGACTTTTATGTACCTCGAAGAAGATTACCATAAATATTATTGGGTCTGACATAATATTTTAATGCTTCGAAGAAATTTTCCATGTGTCATTTTTGCATTTGGTTAGGACCCACAAATTCCCATGTGAAAATTACGTTTTGGTACTCAAAGCGCGAAACCAAATAGTCCTCTCTAGGTAAGTATGGGTTACCATTCAACTTTTGATTGCATCAAGGTCTACTTTGATATGTTTTTGCAAAAATCACAATGATCAATTGGATTAGAAGTTTCAAGAGAAGTAGATAATCGAGTTATTCTTTAACTCAATGGGACGTATATGGGACCTCTTGTCATCAGAAGATGGTCCCCTATGATTTCTCATTGGTTGTTTGCATACAAAATAAATCTTTTCTTGTTGCTTGTGGTGCGTGACGCAGGCAGGTTGTGTTGGAAATGGAATGAAAAAAAACCTAATCCGATTCATTTAGCACCTCTTGACATGTCAAATTAACATTTGACCCTCAATGAACCGATATGAAAATTATGTTCTTTGTTCAAACTTCCACACTAACTTCAAACATGTACCAAAAACTTACCATCACACCTTTGCTCACTAACATAACTCAACTGCTGTTCATAGCACGAGGCGGTGAAGATGTGGTAGGAGTGAGTACGGTTGGTGAAGTTGAGAAGGAGAACATGGAAGGAGTTGTGATTCAAAGCTGGCCTGTCATGGCTGCTGCGATTGGAGTTGCTCCATCTTATAACTTGATCCCCTTAAGGTATTTGGGTATTATCTGGTTCGTTTTTCATCTTCTACCGATTAGATTTACATAATGAAACTCTCGTGTTGCATTCGCGAATCAAGGATGAAACATCTGCAGAAACCGGATTGAACATCAGATCGGACCTCCCCTGCTTTAGTTATGGTTATCGGAAGTGCGTGTTTGTTGATTTCTAAACTAGATACATAGGTCCTCCCAATTGTGTGCACTATTGGGTGTAGAGTAGTTAATAATATTTCAAGTCGTACTCCAATCTCTTTCAAGCATGTGTCTTTATGACGTTTGCTCTTTGATCCTCACCAAACCACGTACCAATCAAATGTAGGGGGTCCGATCGAGAAAACGAGCCACTTAAGACCCATCTGCCTGAAACTTAGAAGACTTTGGGTTAGAAGAGTGCACGCGTTGTCATCTGTTTTTGTTCTCGGTGGCGAAGCAAGGACTACGGTTGGGGCACTCCAAGAGTTGTATTTATTAAGAGCCATCTTCATAAACTGACTGCATCCTTGAATACCGATTCAGCTTCTCCCAAAGAGGACCAAGATGGAGTGGAGTGGCTTTGGACGGTCGGGAGCAACTGAACTTTGAGCGTGGAATTGATGACAACTATACATCTTCATTTACAGAAAGTTTAGTTGAGCAATTTTGGGGGGCCGGTTCATTTGGTGATATTCAAGTAGTTTGGCCGTCAGGTTGCAACACATTGAGTGCCTCATCCAATCCGTGAGTGTGTTTGTCGCTGGCTGTGTGCACTCTCTAACTTAAAATGAGTTTACTGTATCTCAAATCATCAGATAGGCATGTCCCATCTTTTGGATTACCAGGAGCAGGGGAATGTTGAATTGTGTCTTGCATTGTGGTGGGAGTGCCAATAGTATGTGATGGATTGTGAGCTTTTAGCATTGAGTATACAATGAAGCAGCGTCGGATGTATTTGTGATGTTTTGTGGTGATTCATGTTTCCTTGCTTGTGGTTTCTTACTCCTGCGATGGTCTCACTTTATTTGTTCCAAGGATTCTCAGTTTATTGCCAGCACTATAATGTCTGGTGCCAAAGTGGGGCACAATTAATAGCAAGACTGCACGCTCCAAGACTTTGTATTTCTCTTTAATATTTGTTTTGAGTTGTTTCCAAGGCTCTGGCAATAGAGTATTGTTCATGCAGAGGACCTCCGATCCTGTGGTCGACCCGTAAGGAGTAGATAGATCGGTCGGTCTATTCTTTTCTTGATGTTTTGGGCGATCACTAATCTCTTTTTCTTGTTCTCGTGCAGTCTCTCAAATCTGAGAGCATTGGATTGAATGTCGCAAGCTAGCCTGATTCTGAAAAGCAATTTGTTCATTCGCAGGGTTCCTTGATGAAGCTTCTAAATTGCAAGCCTTCCGACGTCGGCAAAGGGCTAGATGCTCGAGTTAGTGTCCGGCAGGAGGCTTGTGAGGGTGACCGCATACTCTTGACTCAGGTGGAGTGCCTGCAGCGGCTTGCAACTGCGGCGCAATGAAGATAAAGTCCCATAGGATTTCTTTCTTACGGCCACATTCAATCAACAGCACCTCACGAAAATCTCACCTCTGACTGGCACATCCCTCGATCTTAATCTTTCCCTCTCTCTCTCTCTCTCTCTTTCACTCTACTCTCAGTTTGTGCCAATCGCGCGGTGCCTGCTTTTGGTCGTGCGGTGCCTGCTTTTCGGGTGGGCCACACGGTACTCTTTCCTCCTCTCCTAGATTCCCACGTCCTGCGCGGCCTATTTTATCTCAATTCCTAGAAATTAGTCACCGAGGCCCTGGGACATTGGCTCCCGCCAACAGGGAACTCTACAAGGCCGCAGTGCGCTTCAAAATCCGCACCAATCTTTGTTTCTATTGACGAATTCTGTGAACTTGAAAAAAGCTATATCTAAATACTCCCGAACTTTAGTGGTCACAATGATTTCCTTACGTTTCCTTCATGTCCTCTGGTCCTTATAGTACTTACTATTAAAAAAGTTTGGGAAAAAAAAATTCGATCTATTTTTTCGGATCCAGCGAGGGGTGGCCCGGTGCATGGGTGACGTCCGCCGATCTGGAAACCCCTTCCGCTGCTTCCAAGTCAAAACAACAAACAAATAAAGTCCGTGGCTAGTACGTTAAAGCATCGCAAGTTGCCAAGGTTTTGTAGCCGGAATCTTTAAATAGGGCCAGGACATTCGGAGCTTACCTTCTTGCGGTCCCCATTCGAGGAGTCTGATGACTACGAATTCGAAGAACAATATCTTCTAGTCTTTCGCAAGCCTATTTCAATGAGAGAAGGGTCGAGATTCTGCATCCTCTGAACTTTGAGGCTTAGTCCCGGAGAGTGACTTCAAGGGTGCCCAATCCTCTTTGGAGACAGCTCTTCGGAGCCAGGGCCTCTTAACCGGTATCTTTGAACAGGGCCAGGACTTCCAGAGCCTTCTTCTTGCGGCCTTACTGGAGTCTGATGACGAACTTGAAGAATTTATTGTCTTCCACAAGCCTATTTCAATGAGAGGTTAAGATTCTACATCCTTTGAAATTTGAGGCTTAGCCCCGGAGACCGACTTCAATTGTGCACAATTCTCTCTTCGAAGACAAACTTTCACTCTTGGTAGCCAGGGTTTATTATTATCTGGGATCTTTGAACAGGGCCAGGACTTCGGTGCCTTATTCTTCCAGTCCTTATTGGAGTTGGATGCAAAACTTGAAGAATATCTTGAATTTCTCAATACTATTCAATGAGATAAGGATTGAGATTCTACATCCTTTGAAATAGCATTTTGTGCACAATTAATTTGCTCTTTGGAGACAATTTGTTCGCTCGTGGTGGCGACAACAATTCTTGAGAGCTAGTTAGTTAGTTAGCATGCTGATCGAGGTGGCAGGTTGGGTGGCCCCGCACGGCAGCCTAATCTCCACTTGGATGGCGTCGGTCCCGCGTGCATTGCTCCTACTTGTGCCGCTTCTTGCGGGAGCTCTCATTCTGTTTTACGGCAGATCACTCTACTCCTCCGCATCCACATGGAGAGCCGCCTTGTCGGCAGTTCCACCCGTGGCCTGGATGCTCTCCAAAGCTTTCAAGGGGAGTGATTCGCCAAAAAACAAATCTGGCAAAAGAACATGCGTGGCGGAGAAAATACCTAATCAGGACACTGTGGAGGGTCGCCGCTTGTCCAGAAGCGAATTCTATCGACTCAACAAGCAATTCGATTACAACTCTTCTCCTGTGAGTGATCCATCTCCCTCTCTCTCATTTTCTATCTTTTGAAATTCATTAACATGCATTGCTGCCAAATACCTTGTACACGTGGGAGAAATTTTCTGCCAGATTTCCGAAGCGGATAGATGTTCTCCTCACGAGTCTTTCTGCAAGTTATCGGTGCCACGATTGGTACACTGGACTTCAGTGACAGACAATTTGGCTAAACGAATTTTGACTCATCCTGGTCTGTCTGTCTCTCTGTCTGTGTCTCTCTCTCTCTCCATCGGCATGCATTGGTGTCGAATACCTTGTGCATATTGAAGCAAATTATCTGCCAGATTGCCCAAGTAGATAGATGTTCTCCTCACGAGTCCTGCTTATTGATTGTTACCGGAAATCACAGATAAATTCTCCATACTTATCTTGACTAATCCTGGTAGCATGCTCCGTGTGAGGTCTTGTGAGTCCATCTCCCTCTCTCCTAGACCTATTGAAGTCCATCGGCAAGCATTGGTGCCGAATATCTTGGACATATTGGAGCACTTTTCTGCCAGATTGTCCAACCGGATGGGTGTTCTCCTCGCAAGTCCTGCTTATTATTGTCACTAGGATTTACTGCCAGACAATTTTCAAAAAACTCAATTTCAACTGACCTTGAAAGCATTTTTTGTTTCTCTTTTGAGTCCATCTCCCTCTCTCCCTCTGTTGATATCCATCGGCATGCATTACTCCGAAATACCTTGTGGAGCAATTTTCTGTTGGATTTGTCGAAGCAGATAGATGCTGCGGCTAGTCCTGCTTGTTGATTGTTCATGGAATTCACAGACAACTTCTTAAAACTAAATTTGACTGATCCTGGAAAGCATTTGCCTTGTGAGATCTTAGGAGTCCATCTCCCTCTCTCTTATTGAAATCCATTGGCAAGCATTGCTGCCAAATACCTTGTACATAATAGAGCAATTTTTCTCTCTTATTGCCACTGAGATGAGATTGTTGCAGGTGGTCTTTCTAGTTTAACAACCTCAATACTCCTCTTCTTCGTAGAATCCTCGATTCCATACTCCTCGTTGCCCCGTGCTCTCATTGGTTGCTGCTATTTTAATTTTTAAATTATTTATTGGGCTTTCCACATTAGTGACCCAAAAATGGAGCAAAGCACACATATGTACAAATTGTTAAGATTGTTATCGAGATTCACAACTCTTTGGATTATTTTTAAATCATTTTCCAGTGTGTCGATTCCCCTCTCTTTCTCCCCATCTCTCCGGCAAATGAAATCCAGCGACAAGGATTACTGCCGAATTATATATTAGACCAATTTTTATTTATTTTCTTGTTGGCAACTGAAATGGGTATTGGAATTTACAAAACTGTGGATTGACCCTGGAAGCATTTTCTGTGTGTGTTGTGCAGCATAATGACAAGGATCTAGGGCTCAAAGTGACAGAGGTGAAAACATCTTCTTTCTTGAAGCTCCTTCGCAAGTACTGCATGCATGATGACACGTGTGTGTGTGTGTGTATATATATATATATATATATATATAATTTATTTATTTTTGGCTAAGGTTGGTCAAGCTGATGATTTGGCATGCCAGCATAGCATAGGCTAGGCTTTTCTTAACCACTGATATAATTTATTTGTCTGATATTAGACATTTGTGAGGAATTCACGGGGATTGGAGATTTTTGTTAAGAGCTGGGTGGCCGTGGAGGGTGAACCCAACGGCCTCATTTTTCTTTGCCATGGCTATGGAGATACCATCACCTTCTTCACTGAAGGTGAGTCTCAAGTGTAGCAGAATCACGTAATTGAATGTTGTATTGTTTTCTTCACCAAATTCACACAAATACACATGTACCATAAGGTGCATTGTTTCCACTAGGTGCAGTATATCCCGTATAAGACTAGACTGCAGTATATCCCAAACTTTTCTCTTCAGAAATTCAAAGATGATTGTGATGCCTTGTGATTCTGAGTACTTTGTATTTTGGTCGTGAAATTCTTGATGTTTGGGGATCAATGCAGGTGTAGCACGTTCTTTGGCACTAGCTGGCTACGCTGTCTATGGCATGGATTATCCTGGACACGGTCTATCTGAAGGTTTGCACACCTATATTCCAGATTTCGACAAGCTTGTTGACGACGTCATGGAACAATACGCCATGATAAAAGGTTCACTATCCTATCTTTAAAATCACTTCGCCAGATTTTGCTTTGTTAGTTGGTAGGCTATATTTTAGAGTTCCCCTCATCCCCCCCTTTTAGGATAGGACATCATCAGTGTTCAGGGAGATTTTTGGGCATAATCGGTCAAAATCCCAGTGTTTCCAAGTCCAACCAGTTGCATGTTGGGATCTTTTGATTTTCCTTCATTAATTTGAGGTATATTACATAGATTCTTCTAAAATGATACGTAATTTTCGTGAAGTCTTCAACTTCAACTGGTTATTTCCCAATCTCAACCAGTTCATCTGTAACTCGTGGTCAGTTTTCCCGGTTCATTGGACATCATTGTGCAACAGGACATTACAAGGGTATGTAATACACCCAGTTCAAATCAATTGTTGAGTTTTAAGTAGGGCAAGGCCCTTCTGGTTGGGCTTTCCGGATATGAAGTGTAATCTCTGGGGGGAGGGGCCTTCATTTTTGGAAAGCCCTCCCTTTACCCTATATTTGGACCTCCTTGTTTGAATAACCCAGATGCTCGGGACTTATGCATTTTGTTGACCTTGATAGCATTTGCATCTTAGATCGATTATGGTGACATAATTTTATTTTATTTTTTCTTGCATGCTAATAATTACCTTTGGAAATCCTGCATTTAGAATGTTTCAAACAATTATCAACTAGGTTTTGGAGGATTTCTAAGAGGGGAGCTTGTCAGAGTGCTCTTAGCATAAATAGGGTGTTGTCTCAAATAAAGACTACATTGGGGTTAAATTTGCCTAATCTGTCTTGGTTTTCTCGTGTCGAAGTTGAGGTCTTAGTACACATGCTATAAAACAATTTGCTTGAATCTTCTCATTGCCTTTGGAGTGTTGGCATTTGAGCATTAGTACCAATATAAGGCTATTATATCCACAATTACACCTATGATTGTGGTTTGTCATTTGCTAGAGTTACACATTGTTATAACTTTCTACTAAGAGCATCATTTTTTGTCAAGTACTTTGTAAATTATGTTCCTTGATGTGCATACTAATTATTTATGTTATGTAGGTGAAATTATTACATCATTGGTAAAAAGTTATAACAACATGTAACTTCTCCACATGGTAACCACAATAATAGATGTAGAGGTGGGTGCAAGCACGGTAAAGTGGACAGCTCTTGATCCTTGCTCAGGTTTAAGTGAAAGTGATCCAAAACAATATACTAACTTTGAATTTTATGAAATAAAAATTCATAAACATTTAGAAAACATATGAATCTACAAAGCCAAGCAATTTATGTTCACCAAAAAAAATTTCAAACAACATATATGTATTTTAGAAGACGGTGCAAGTGGTGGTGCAAGTGGGTGTCATTGAAAAGATAATTGTCAAAAACTTGTTTAAAATACAATTACATTACATTAAATTGATGAATTTTTGAAAAAAAAATTACGATGACCTCAAGTTTATAATGAATTCAAGGAATATGGAAAGAAATTCTAAGTTCAAAATATTTAAGGTCATGAAATTTACGTTCAAAACTATATTTAGTCAGTTGCTTTTACGCGTCACTTTTGATGATAGGTTTTGAAGATCTCATATTGATATTCTATATTTGAGTACCTAACTTAACAATAGAGGTCATCATGAAAAATAATCTATTTTAAACAACATTTTGCTACTACTTATAGGCGTTTGACCAAGAAAATCATGGCTTTCATATACCGGAGCACTTTTTTGGTCCACTTTACTATGCTTGCACCCAGGTGCAATTACTAACTTTGGAGTATTGGGTGCAGGACGGCCCAAGTTTGAGGGTCTCCCTTGTTTTCTTTTTGGGGAGTCAATGGGAGGAGCGGTGGCCTTGAAAGCGCATCTAAAAAACCCAAGCATGTGGGATGGGGCGATTCTTGTGGCTCCCATGTGCAAGATTGCTGAAACTATGTACCCACCGTGGTATTTGGTCAAAATCATGATTGCACTCGCCCACCTCATTCCCAAGGCCAAGCTTGTTCCCAACAATAATATTGCGACTATTGGTTGTCGTGACCTGGAGAAGAGGAAAATTGTAAGTCAAATGTCAACAACTTCGATACTTTAGTAAAAAAAAAAACACATGCAGCTTGACTTTCATTAACCTTGACAAAGACTACCATATTTATTATCGGGTTCAACATAATATTTCAATGTTTTGAAGAAATATGTCATTTTTGCATTTGGTTAGGACCCACAAATTTTCATGTGAAAATTATGTTTCGGTACTCCAAGTGTTGAACCAAACCGTCGTCTCCAAGTATACGACCTAGGTTGGCATTTAACTTTTGATTGCATTATTGTCTTTGTTAGATATGTATTTGCAATACATCACAAATAACCAATCAAATCAGAAAAGTTTCGAGAGAAGTGGATACTAGAGTTATCCTTTAACTCAATGGGGACTTGTCATCAGAAGTTGGCCCCCCATGATGTCTCAATAGTTGTTTGCATGCAAAAAGAAGTAAATGTCTTAAAGGATATTTCACTTATGGTGCACTCTTGGAGGTAGGGTTTGTGAAAAACAACCTAGTCTGGTTTGTTAATACCTCTTGATAGACCAAAATAAATTCAATTCTTGATGAACCAATATAGATTGTTTTGATGTTCAAACCTCCACAATATTTTCAAACATGTACCAAAAACTTACTAAAGATGAAAGATGTTGTATGCAAAACAACCAATTCCCCATCAAAAGTCCCGTTGAGTTAAAGGATGACTCTAATATCACAAAAGCATACTCATCTTGCATAGCAATCTAGGGTAAACCTGAAGGAGGCTTAATAGAAGCGTTCTTGGAGTGAATGGAATTCCTCTTGAAATCTAACTCGTGTGTTTTTTTGTTTTTTTTGTAGGCTAGCGTCAATCCAGTTGCATATGTTGGGAATCCCCGTCTTGGAACGGCACTGTCTTTGCTCCAGACAACAGATGATATTGCGAGCAAGTTGCATGAGGTTAGATGGCCACATCGTAGCTATAAATGTTGGTACATGTTGAGGATTCGGTGTGATGATTTTTTTTGTTTTTTGTTTTTTGTTTTTGAACATATGTTATATGTGGGCCTTGTTACAATTGGGGGAAATTAGCGTGGGAAGCCTCATGAATGTATTTGGAAAAGAAATAGTAACAAACCATTGCGAGCAATGGTGAAGGGTATGAAAGCAAAGGTGAGTAAGTATAAGTAGACTTGGTGATAGTAACAGTTACTATCATTTAGAGCAATACTAGAAGAATTGAGATTGTATGGGCCTATCAAGTCATGTGCACATTTCTTGGACAGTCATGTGCACATTTCTTGGACAGTCATGAGCATTGGCACTAAATTGAAGGATGCATTGGATGTCCAGTCAAGACCATCAACGTAGTATGTCTTGTCTTACTTTCTTGGTTAATTCATCGCTTTTTACAAGCCTTTGCTTTATCCTTGGAACACAATCATAATTTTGGAATTCACTAGGTTCTACATGAACACGATGTAAGTTGTATGAAGGCAATGGAAGGCCTAAGGAATGCATAAGGTAGGAAGAAGGGGAGAGATGAAGGGAGGGAGGGAGGGAGGGAGGGAGAGAGGGAGAGGGTAGGTAACTTGTACTTGTTTTTTGCTAGACAACCTGTATTATTCTTTCAAATGATGTGGCACCTCTATAAAAATTTCTTTTTTTGAACATTTCTAGGATATTGTTAAGGGGCTCCATTATTGCATAGTATTACTCAACAATGTGGGCCCTTGGAATATAACAATGGGATGCTAAGAGTTCTCTATGAATCTAAATCTCCTTGTGTAGATTTTTGAGCATCTCACTTTTATATTCCAAAGACCCAGAGAATGAGCACCGAGTGCTGAGTAATGTTATGTGGAAGTAGAGGTGAATAAGTAAGGCAAGCATACCCAAACCGAACACATAAGTTAAAAACATCACCATGTACCAACTATCATACATTTGAAGCCCCCAAATTTATGATTAAGATACTTAATGTGGGTTTTTAGGTTCAATGTTGGTTTTGGGTATATGTAACTCAGACTTGATGAATGTATTTGCAAACTGCACAACACATTCTGGTGAACTAAAAAAATTCCCTATTTGCTTGTGCAGGTTTCTTTACCAATGCTTGTTCTACACGGGGCGGCAGACCAAGTCACGGATCCATCGATCAGCAAAATTCTATTTGAGAAGGCCAAGAGCAAAGATAAAACAATCCAACTCTACGAAGACGCGTGGCATTGCCTATTACTCGGTGAACCAGATGATGTTGTGAAGTGTGTCATGAAGGATATCATCAGCTGGCTTGACACCCATTCCGGACCCAAGTTGGCAAAACCGGAGTCAGAAACATTTGAGCGAGAGTCCAGTGGGAAAAAAATGGAAGAACGCGTCGCAATTGCTGCAGAGACGCTCATCCGCTTTGGAAAACTGGAAGTCATCCGATAAACTCGACTCTTAATTCAAGGAAATCAAGGTCCTCAGAGTGGATTTCGTTTCCCAACACTTACCATCAGGGGTGCGGTAAAATCTGCCCCCCCTCCATAAAGTTTGTTGTTGATTCATCCCAATTAAAAGCTCATTGGATTAATTTGGGGTTATTGATCCCAATTTAGATGCTAAATCCTTAATAACAACAATCCCCGGGCTATACAAAGTAGTCAACGATTCCACCCAACTTGTTGTTGGCAAGTGTTGTGAACGTCAACCCCCTCGGTGTAAGAATATGTGACTCCAGAGTCTGTTAAGTTAGACTTGCAGAATGGACATCATCAATTTTCAACCTTAGGCATGGATAATTGACATTCATAATACACCATATTCAAGACCCAGGCAGACAATCCACAGTGATGCATAATTTTCCAAGTGGAGTAGATCTCTCGTTGCAGGAGGGTTTTAGTATCGACCCACAAGCTTAATGGGTAGGAATAGGCAGTCCCGACATAATCAAAATTCTTGTCCCTGATGGTGCATTTCGCACTTGTAACATTTGGCCATTTATGCAATTGAATGTGTTGTTTGCTTGCCTGTCACTCATCACCCAAGTGTTCCTTGCACAATTATCATTCTCAAGAGATTTATATTTTGTGTGTTTCAGGTTTGTCAAGCTTTAGAAGTGCGTTGTAAAATTTTCTCACAACATAGCCAATCTACGTTACTAGATGTGATTCTCAAGCATGGGTCTCTCCCCAGTATATTATTTGAAGACCTCCATGAAGCGAACCGGACACCACGAGGCAAAATTCAATTTGGTGGACATGTTCACAAAGGCTTAATTTTTTAGAAACAATTCAAGCCCTTGCACCTTTGAGTGGCTCACAAAATGGGAAGTCTTTTGACTGGCATGGTCAAATGTCATCTTGAAAAGAATAGTTTTGATTGGAGAATAGATTGGTGGTAAGTATAAAAGATGATAGGTCCTAAAGGGTTAATGTGAAACATTGCACATTGCACAAATGTCTTGGTCCCTATCAAATACAAATGCCCCAGGAGCATGTGAGACCATATATGGACAAGGGGAAACTTGACCCTAAACGTCTAGGAGATAGGGTACACGATTTTGTGGTATGATGATATGGGCGAAAAATAGGTTGCGGGGTACCATGGGGTCATTGTCTCTCTTCACTATGTTGTCGACTTGGAGATGCCTTGGGCAAACTACGGGGATCGCATGTTCTTACCACTAGATGGAGTTTTGTTGTATGAAGATGGGGAAAGTTTTGTGACATCTACCATGGAAGAAGGTAATGATGCATAGGAACATGCATTGTATCGCCCTAAATTTTGTTATTTTAAGCCAACTTGACCCAACGAACAAGGAGAACAGACATCTAGTTACAAATGAACCAGTTGAATTTGAGAATTAACTGATTGACTGAGAGGAATTTACAAAATATTCCTCAACTTAATAAAGGAAAACTGAAAGATGCCAACATGTAACTGGTTTGTATTGGAAACAATAGGATCTCAACCGTTTATGCCCAAAAATCTCCCCGGACACTGACTTGACCCCTAGTAAATCGGGGTCAAAGACCCATGTATGTAATGGAAGCCATAAGTTGGAGTTAATTCTACGACAAACTTGGAAGGGCCATGTCTTTATCGTGATCCCCGTGGTGTTGTCATGAACAAAAGTGCTAGATCCATATCCAGAGGCTTTTTCACCATCAAGTACACTGATTATCCCATTTAGTGCGTGCTACTATTCAGATTTACGCAGTGCAATAACTATGTAACGAGAATGTAATATTACCAAGCAAAGTCATTTATGTTCTATAATAATGTTCAAACAACCTATTGAACTTTTGTTAGTAAAAATTGAACTGCTGACTAAGATGTATGTTATTGCATTGCGTGATTCCAAATAGTAACACACACTACATGGGATCAGTAACGAGTGGTAAGTCCAAGGCACTTCCGTAGTGTTGGGTGCCGTTGAACTTCCACAGAAGTCCAACAACACTCCGTTCTTCAGAGATTTCCTCTCTGTAGATATCTTTGCCTCAGTGGACATAGATCTTTCCGCACTTATGATTAGAGATATTGAAGATGGAAATAATCACACATACATCCTCCTGGAAACCGCAGTTATATCCACTCTGATTATTCCCTACTGTGGCTCCAAGAAATAAAAATTGATGAATCTTTTTCCATCTTCATGAACAAAAGTGAGACATCTGGTATTGTAGACACAAAGGTGAATACTTCTGCGTTTTGGTGGATATCTCCTGTGGTTCAAAATTTAAATTAGTTCCATGTCACTGCTGTGGAAGATTGATACTGGAATTGATGCTACCCAATTGCCTAATTCCTCTGTAAACCAGTGGGATGCTCCTTACCAACATTTTTGTAAAGGTTAAAGCACAAAGGTGTTGATCTCGATGTCCACGATGTCTGTCAACTTAGGGTTAGCAGAAATGTGGTCATGTGCATTAAATTTGGGGAGAAGACAAATTAGTCGTTCCATGTCCATAGGGGGCACAGCCGTGCTAATTGTGACAAATTGTTTTCTAAAATTAGTGTGTATTTTAGCAACTAACATTGTTTGTCCGCCAAATTATTGGCAGATATACAAAAACATTGAAGTGTCAACCATAATGATCACAAGATGCACAAACGCTTGCATGACAATTGTGCACTATGTGCATTAGGTCAACTATCATCTCAAAATGCAAGTGACGGGTGTATAATGTTGAGTCAGCATTGATACATGTTTCTACTTTCTTAACATTTAGCAACTGATGCATTCGGCATCAATGTAACTCATAATTCAACCTTTAGGTTTTGCAACTATAAATGTGGAAACAAGATATTAAAATTGCAACCTTATGGCTGGTAGGCATTGTTTTAATGGTGTAAATTGATGTGATGGGAACCAATGTAAAATCAATGTTGAAGATATATGAATCTAGAGGTTTGTAATGATGACTCTGGTGTTTGCAACTACCAACACCTAATTGATCTCCACATTTGTTTAGATGCAGGAATTTTATCGGCAACAAGCTTACCTGTAAATTTCCAATACCTTGGACCTTTTGCTTGGTGAGTGATAAGAAGATCAAATTAAGCAATGGAACCAGATGGGCCGAGTGCAAACCCTCGAAGGGCAGCTATGGAAAATTACGGGGCCAGACCTGATGTCCATGACCTGCTATCTCGTTTTATGACAGACCTTCTCTGCACACAACCAGATAGTAAGTTCAACTATCACAAACTTCTGAAGTCATACATCATCAACACTGATTTCACATTTATTCAAACACATCAAAGTACTGTAACATTCAGTCAATGCCCACCAAGTTAGGGTTGCAATTTTGATCTTTTGTTTATATATATTATAGTTGCAAGAACTGGCCAGAGGGTTGAATTGTGAGTTGGATGAATACTTCATTAAATGTTGAGTTAGGACTGAGAAGATATTAAGCCCCAAAGGGTATGTATCAATGCCAACTCAATATTAAACGTTCACCATTCGCATTTTAAATTTCATCAGTGACTTCTATATTGATATGTCACATTGATTTCAAATATACTCAATCTCATCAAACTACAACATTGAGCCGTTGAAATGTTGAGGTAGGGCTGGAATTAATGAAGGCCCTGAAGGGTATGTATCAAAACTGACTCAAGATTGAACACTAGCAACATGATTCCACAAAATCTGATTTAATTTTAAATCGTTGCTTTTTTTCTTGGATAGATGCTGCAACTTTCATGTCAGAGTGGGTCCAAAAAGAACTAGCGGGGAAAGGGGGACCTCCTGCCCCCCCTCCTGCTGCGAAGAAGTAGCAACAAACAGAATCATTTTGTCATAGTCAATTTCCTACAAGTTTGGCACTACTGCAAACAAAGATGTTGTAAACATTATGAAGACATTTGCTATGACAAGCCAGACCTAAAGGTCCAAGATCTTTTGATATTGAAGGAAAATAGAGGGACCTTAGAGATGTGTCTCAATGTTGATGCAGTGAGACTTCATCTCCTTCAGTGTTTAAAGTGAATATTTGTTGGTGCATTTCACGAATTTGCATTGAACAATGCATTTGATACATAAGGTAGACATGTCTTAAGTGGACACTTTTCTGAGATTGAGGCCTTCTTATGAGAGATTTTGAACACTCAGGTTTGTGAGGTACTTGCAAATATGTGTAGGGGAGATAGCAAAAATTCAATACCAATTCGGAGTTTGTGGGAATTTGCTATGAATCTCTAAATACAAAAGTCTGATAGCAAATTTCTTACCAGCTTTTTTCCTTATTAAGAAATGCTAGCATAATGATTTCTCCAACCCACCAATTGAACAGCCATATTGATCTGTGGAGTTGGAAGTGTCCACAATAGGCATGCATACCTTACAAAGCTTGCACAATACAGGATGAAAATAATCTCCAGAGCATCCTCTAGAATGCATAATATGTAGGGCATGAAAATGCAGAGAAGGAATTGTGATAATTTTACAGTAAAAAAGGTGTAACACCTTCACAAAAAGCTGCACCCAGCATACAAAATAAGGGTGGGGTCCTGTTTGTGGTTTTGTGTGCAATTTAGAAAACATGAATGTGATGTGGAGTTTTAAGGGTTTACAACATATATATTTTCCTGTGATATGCGTCTTAGCTAGGTCAAAAGTTGTCTGTTATAGCTAACGGATGTGCCGCGACACCATTTGATCAATTGCCTTCAAGTCAGGGTCACAACACGTGCAGCCTACACCATGTGTCTTTGATCTGCATGAATAGTTGGCATTAGATACAAAGTAGCAAAGGAAGTGTTCATTAAAGCAAGCAATGGGACCCATGAAACTTTTCCTCGGGAGCTGGCCCCCTATATTTTTATATTTGTTGTTTTGCACACATTATTGTTGACTTTTGGTTGGGAGTTGCTTGTTTTGGATACAAAACCTTCCATGTTTGGTAAGTTTATGGTGCATGCTTGGAGGTTTGAACAAAGAACATCCTATATCAGTTCATTGAGGGTGAAACTCATTTTGGCATGCCAAGAGGTGGTAAAAATGAGTTTGGTCCTCAATGAACCGAAATAGGTTGTTCTTCATGCAAATTCAAGCCCTACATCCAAGCACGCAGCACAAGTGGAAAGAAAATTAATGATGTTGTATGCAAAACAACCAATGGCAAATCATATGGGATGAACTCCCAACCAAAAGTCCTATTGATATTAATAATTTTTTTCCACTCATGGTGCATGCTCAGAGGTAGTGTTTGAATTTGAACACAGAGCAACCTATTTCGGTTCATTGAGGGCCAAACTCATTTTAGCACCTCTTGGCATGCCGACATGAGTTTCACCCTCAATGAACCAATATAGAATATTCTTAATTGAAACCTCACAGTACCTCCACGCGTTGCACCACAAACTTACTGAACATGGAAGGTGTTGTAACTCCTGACCAAAAGTCATGTCAAGTTAGAGGGTAACTCTATTGATAACAAATAGAGAATGCATTGCATGGATATCTATCAATTTTTGTTTAGAGAAGACAGTACCTTCTGTGGATAGACTCAGTAGGTGTAACTGCAACAGGGTCAGGAAGCTCAATCCATGCATTTGGTCCCCCTTCCATCTGTGTAGGAGTTTAATGTTACAACCTCAACCACAGGACATTAACAACACATGATTTTTGTTTTCAGAAAATCAAGCAATACTTGTAGAGCAGTATCAAATTAGATTCATGAGTCTTATATCAGCAATCTTATCAACAAACCTTAGGGGTACTTTACACTAGAGCTTGAGGGCCCGTAACCATCATAATCTAAAATCTCTCATTGGTGGAAAATGCCGAGACCATCTCACTTTTACTACACACTACAGCTTGAGGGTCTAAGGGACCAAGGAAGTTTCAATGGCTAGAAATATGGGGTCCTACATGGCATGCAATGGATAATGTTTCATGGTGTACCGGAATTTGCGTCAAGCCCACCTCAACGAGATTGTGGGTGTAACACAAAACTAGAGACCATGACACTTCAAAAGCTCACAACCCTTGATTTATTCTGTAGAAGGGCCCACATGAGTAGGATGGTAGCAAAATAGCATTTCGTTGAGAGCCCACTCATGTAGCTTTACACTAAACTTGAAGGTCCGGGACCACAAACAATTCAATTTCAATATTCCACGGTATGGCCTTTGGGTGAGTTTCAAAGGCCCTCACAATTTAATGGTCACGGCCTTTGGATAGTGTAAAGTGGCCCTTAGATTATACAATTCATATCCATTTTAAGAGATTCCAGTTTTAGTGGAATAAAATCACAAGGGAAGTTTATGGCTCAATTACCTCCTGCACAGTCAACAAGCAAGAGTTGAGTGCTTGCCGGACAGATACTTCATCCATCTCTTCAGTTCCAATGAAGATAATCTGCACAAGTTAGAATGAGGTTCACATTATATTGAGAATGATAAACTCACTATTATTACTTTAAATCTAAGAGATCTAGCCTGGGCAACAGAAAAGACTATTGATTAAAACCCCCATACCTATATGGAGTACAATTTCAATGTTAATAGCTACTGTATACCTAATCAAGAGCAGCGTCCAGGGAGATTTTTGGGTATAATTGGTCAAAATCCTAGTGTTTCCAAGTCCAACTGGTTACATGTTGTGATCTTTAAGTTTTTCTTTACTAATTTGAGGTATATTCCATAGATTCCTCTAAAATGATACGTAATTTTCCTGAAGTCTTGAACTTCAACCAGTCATTTCCAAACTCAACCGGTTCACCTATAACTAGCAGCCAGTTCTCCCCGTTCATTGATCGAGAGTTATGATATCTACACATACCCAAGACCACATGATATCTGCACATATAGAGCCAAGTGAAGTGATAGGTTATTTGACTTGGGGAGTACCTTAGTACCTTATCATTTTAGGCACTTTGCTTGCCGAAGTTGTATTTATTATCATGCCACATCCACTTTTTTACATGTATGACCTAACCACTACATAACATGTGGCACCTTCACTCAATAAAAATAAAAAATTGTGCCGAAACTGATAAGGTACTATGATAATGAAGGCATTAAGACTCACTTCTTGGCACCTGTCACCATAGACCTCCCCACTTTTAAGTTTGCCCTCTGTACCTGCTGCTGCTGTCTTGGACCATTTCTATCACAACAGAAAAAACGAGTATCAGCCCACAAGTTTTTTTAACAATAAAACTACTTGTGTTAGGTGGATATACTGGTGGTATGATTTCAGGCAGATCTGTAACAATAATTCAGCATTAATATCCGAAAAGCTCAAATTTTACAAACAAGTAGGTCAAGAACCATGTGCCAACATCTGTATGAGAGACGTTATAATATATACAGAAAACTATCTGGGTTAAACAAGAGGATGTTGTCGCGCCCAAATATGTTTCATAACAAGCACCTGCTTCCACGAATCACCATTGTGAATATGAAGAGCTTCTCCGACTTGTGCCCACTCCCTGCACTTGGTGACAAAAAAAATGTCCAATTTAGAATGTACATTCTAGTAAGGAAACTTATTTGTTGTAGTTGTAGATTAAAGACACAAGGAATTGTGCAGAACATGCCCAGAATTTTCAGCAGATTCAAGATAACCATAGAGTTATCCGTAAAATAACCATGTACTGTGAGGAATCCAGACCCTCCAAGTGGGCTTTAAAGGTGAGAGAGAGTTTCAGAGTGCAGACAAATTAGGTCAACCCCTCCCTTTTTGGCGTTTTTTGGATAACTCTAATATCTATTGACCAGCCCTCTTTGTTTTGTTCTTTCAAATATTATACAGAAACCATGACACTATACATCTACAATGTACAGTAGATTAATTGTGTGAGAATTTTTAAAATAATAATCTTAAAAAATAATGAAAAGCAAAAAAAAACATACTGATTATCTTAGTACCAAACATGGCAGATGATCAATAGCTACACCTTGATTTCTCCATGTCAGTTGCCAACCATATCAGGCCCTTCGACCGCAAAACCCCTCGTCCCACATTTGCCTTTGATTGTTGCCGCAAATCCCTAAGGAGACCCACCAAGCGCTGCGGATGGAAAGGGCTTCGAGACTTGTACACAAAACTTCGGACATGTGGTGTGCCATGGTCCTCATGATCATGGTGGTTGTGGTTTTCTTCATGGTCAAAATGAGCATGGTTATCATTGGGGGTTCCGTTTTGACTCTTCTGAGAAAGGAAACCGTGTTTCCTTTTCGTACCAAGAATTATTGACGGAAAGACAGCTCCAAATGATGCATACTGCACAACATACATCTTTTTGAAATCACTTTGCATGTCCTATAGTAAATTTATGTACCTCATTACAACCTTGATTGAAATTATATTTTTGTATTCAAAACAGTTATTCATTTGTATTCATCTTTTGTATTCAAAAGCAGTGGAACCCAAAAATAACAACCTCTAAACCAAGAATTATAGATGGAGAGATGGCGTACTACAAGACATATATCTCTTCAATTTTATTTTTAAGTGCCTCATTATAACCTTGTTAAAAAAACTACTTGTATAAAATTCCGAAAGCAGTGGAACCCTAAAATAACAACATCGAAATCACAATGTTCATAAAAGTTTCAACAAGATTTACAACGTTCCTTTGGCATATGCCAAGGCAGTACTCACAAAATCAAGAATGAGAGACTCACCTGTAGGAGTGCTTCAAACTTGTAGTATGGCAAAAATGAGTACAAAGAAATTTGAAAAGATCAGAAGTTTAATTGGAGTAATTTTTCAGGGCTTGTATGTGTAGAAAGAATCAACACCATCCAAATTGTTGAGACCATATTCCATTCCCAATATTTGAAAGAAAGTATCACACCTCTAGAAGCGCGTCTGGATTTAATGCTGTGATGGCAGCACGACATTTGCCAAGCTGTGCTTGCAGCAAGCAATCAACTTTACTAAGAATAACAACATCCGCACATTCTATCTGCAAGGAGAGATGTATGCAGTGATGTAAGACATTTTAGTGACAGAAATTTTAGTCACAATATACAACCTATACAATTCTACAAGCCTCACCAAGTCTTTTAAGGACATCCATGGGTATGTTGTATCTGAGTATATAATAAAATTCAACAAAATGCATGCTAATCAAAGAACAATCACTGAATATGGTAGAGGGGACTCTATTCCAACAAAAATAAAAATAAAAATCCCCCTCAACTTCTGCCACGTGTCATACCCCACAATGGCTAAGACACACTTGAATCCCACATAGAAATTACATTCCAGCACTAGTAAACATGAAATAGAGCACCTCTACAGTATCATTTGAAAAAAAAACAGCCACCATGTAAGAC
The DNA here is from genome assembly GCA_964035585.1 of Polytrichum formosum. Classification (NCBI taxonomy): domain Eukaryota; kingdom Viridiplantae; phylum Streptophyta; class Polytrichopsida; order Polytrichales; family Polytrichaceae; genus Polytrichum; species Polytrichum formosum. Next base: position 43,474,331 of record OZ037941.1, read on the forward strand.
AGGAGACAGATAGTCACCTGCTCCACCAACAATTCTGATAATCTGCTAGTCTCCTCATTCGAATTTGTGCTCAATGTCCCATTTGCAGCTTCTAACCACTTCAGTAATGTCCTCCCATCTACCACTGTAACCTTCATAGACATCCCATTGTACCATTATTAGCCTCAAAACGAAACTGAAAAATATCTAAATGCAACCCCTACATTTTCAGCCCTTTGAGAAACCACATACTCCAGAGAAATGTTAGAACTTACAAGGTGCAAAAATACAAATGATCTAAGTCGGGTTTATTCCATTACAACATGCTATGGATGAGACATAACCTAATGCCTTCTAAACCTACTGATATAAAATTATCTCTGTCCTGCATAGGACTGATCCTACCACTCCGCCACTGCCTTCACCAATATTTAATGGTCAATATGGATTCAGAAGTAAGAAAGTAAAAATGAGTGAAATATTAAAGTTATCCTTTAACTCATTCGGACTTTTCGTCAAGATTTGGTCCCCTATGATTTTCCATTGGTTGTTTTGCATACAATATCAATAATTTATTTCCACTTGTGATGCATGCTGGAGATACTAAAAGAATTTGAATGAAGAACAACCTATTTCGGTTCATTGAGGGCCAAAAACATTTTAGCACCTCTTGACATGCCAAAACGAGCTTGACCCTCAATGAACCAATATAGAATGTTCTTCATTCAAACCTCCACAACACTACCATGCTCTGAAAACCTACCGAACATGAAAGGTGTTGTATGCAAAACAACCAACTCCCGACCAAAAGTCATATTGAGTTAGAGAAAAACTTTAATTACTTCAGCATCTATAAACTTCAAAATCTTGGCCAATTGAGAACAAGGAAGCCAAATAAAGACATGTACATGAAAATAACACAAACAGCTCTTACAATTGTAGCATACCTTAGGTTTTTTTTTAAATTTCTGGAACGGGGAAAAAAAGGTATCTTACCAGTTGGCTAAGGTATGCACACTTTGTGAAGTGAGCCTCTAATTCCGCTTTGGCAAACATCTCCAAAAGGCTGCTAGGCTTACATCAGGCAAACCGGAACCCCATCAGACATGAACAGAAGTTACTATTTCCAAATTTCATGTGTGTTGGAAAAAAACATCCCTTCAACTGCCCAACTATAATTAAGCTGAAGGTCTGTCTACAGACAACTACTTGAGTGCTTGTGGTTGTAGTTCAGGCTCCCTTCCACCACAACTTTGATTTTGTTTACAGTTAAAGACAAGGTGTGGTTGAAGTTGAAGAGTGGATTTGAAATCAATTATAGTTCCTCCTATTGGAGCAATATGTCAAGTGGAGACAAACAATCTATGGATTCTAGTGGAAAGTTTGTCTGAACACAACTGCCTCCTACTAATTCTCTGCCATGCTTTGGTGTTGAAGTTGTTCTCTCCCACCTAGTAACTACAAACAAAATAGAACCAAAGAAAGTAGAACTACAACCACCACAACCACTCCCAACTACACCTTGTATCGTAGTTGAGCAAGGTAGAGTAGTTGTGGTTGTGATTGTCATCAATGCACCTAATTCCTCCTCATCTCTCAAACATAGAATCAAAGAAGGTATACCACAACCATCAACCACCGAAATGGTGTGTGTAACAGTCTTTACTTGAACTTGGTTGGGAGAACAATGTGAAAAGGAATATGCATAAATGGGAACCATTACTCAAATAGTGTCCTGAACCGGTAAAAGAAGTAGATTAGAAACATAACAACCAATAGTGTGTTGCTTGTTGTATAAAAAAACTCTTCAGATGGCATAGCTGAGGTAAATTCGTACCTGGGCCATACCGGAGCACTCAATCACCAAGTGGTCAATTTGGCTTCTGTCTTTAAGCAGCTCTATAATAGTTCCCACAAGATCCGCCTCGGCAGTACAGCATACACATCCTACCAAGTGCACAAAAGTTTTGAGGAATTTAATATAACGTAAGTGGGCCTAAAAATGGACACTTTCAGCTCTGCATTCACTTCTCCTAGGACATTGAACACTCAATTAGTATGAGATGATTAGCAAATCCAAATCAAGCTCGTTGCCATTTTCCTCATAATTTTTAATGCTCGTTTAAATTGACCTTATTTACTATCTTCATCTTAATGATCATATAGGTCCCCCCAATTTTGTTGACTTCTGAATCTAGAATAGTTAACAAACTTTGAGCAAGTAGTCTAATGTTTTATAGACACTTGTCTTTTGGGTGTCTGTTCTTAAATCCACACGTGATCACACACCACTCAAATACAGGTGTCTGATGAAGATAAGTAACCGAATTAGGCCCTCTTTCCTTAACAATTGAGACAAAATTCCGAAAGGAAAATGAGGGAGAGGATAGGATTCACCATCCTCAATCTGGCCAAAGGCAACCATGCTCGAGCCTTTGCCTTTCCTCTGCACTAAATTTGCATCAACATTAACCTGCATGAAGAATACCAAAGGTGACATAAATTCTGAGTGAGATGAAAAGTGCATCACAATAATTTCAAACTGCAAGCGACCAGCATTTAAAGTGAAGTCAAAGACGTTGATGCATACCCTTATGGGTTGAATATCTTTGCAGTGCTTACTTAAAAATTATCTAGTATTCACTCAACATTGATTCAACACATAACTCAACCTTTTATGTCAAGCAACTATACAATAGGGAAAGGAAAATAGAATTGCAACCCTATGTTTGGTAGGCGTAATTCAATGTTGTAGTTTGATGAGGTTGTCAATGTGAAATCAGTGTTGATAATATATGAATATAGAGGATTCTAATAAATCTGTGTTCACATATGTCTCAAGGATGTGTACCAACAAGTACCAACCTCTGCAAGGTCATTCACAAGCACAGCAATGCGAGATCCCTTCGCCGCATGTAACAGCTTAGTCAACAAAGTCGTCTGCACCACCAACAAAAAATTTCATCAATTTTTCAAACTCAGCTTCATCCAGCAATAGTTAGGTGGTGAAAGAGAAATAACAAGCATGCCTTTGTTTCTACACCACCATAGTGCCAAGTCCCCAGCTCATGAGCAGTCAAATTGGTAACGAAGGCAAAGAGAGAGAGAGATTGCAAATGGAACAGCATCCCGGGGGGTGCACTCCATTGTCAAGTTGAACACCACATGCGATAAAAAAAAAATCTACTTTTTACATAAAGCATCACCAAAATGGGTCAAAATTTTATCAATTTTTTTTCATGAGTAGAGATATACACGGTATCTATTACATAGTAAAAAATGGTAACCAAATTTGATGATTTTTTTTTTAAATAAAACATACCGTTTCTAACTAGAATGACGCAGAATTGAACTAAAACAATTACTACAAAAAATGAAGATGACTAAAAATTTCAAAAAAGATATAAAAAAGATATTATCAATGGTTATGTATATGTAGAAAAAATATCATAATTTTTAAAATTATTTATGGCATATAATATAGGGTAGCAAACTTTTATCCCACGTGGTTATGAAACGTAAAGGGGTGTGATCGCCCTGAGAACAGCATCTCAAAATGCAAGTGCTCAGTGATTAATGTTGAGTCAGTGTTGAAACATACCCTTCAGGATAGAACTCAACAATCTAATTCATACATATGGCTGACTCAACATTTTAGCTAGTGATTCATTCACCATTGATTCAACTCATATTTCAACCTTGTAGGTCTTGCAACTGTAAAATGTAGAAACAAAAGATCAAGATTGCAACCCTATGTTTAATGGGCATTGATTCAGTGTTATAGGTTGATGCGATTGAATCAATGTGAAATCAATGTTGATATGTTAAATTAGAAGTTTGTGATGCGTCTCAAATTGCAAGTGACCACAGATATACCATGATTCAACTCATAATTCAACCTCTTAGGTCTTGCAACGATCAAATGTAGAAACCAAAGGTCAAATTTGCAACCCTATGTTCGGTAGGCATTGATTCAGTATATACTTCGATGTGATCGAATCAATGTGAAATCAATGTTGATGTATAAATTTAGACTTTTGTGATGCATCGCAAAATGCAAGTGACCAGAGACATATCTAGATTCAACTCATAATTCAACCTTGTAGGTCTTGCAACGATCAAATGTAGAAACCAAAGGTCAAAATTGCAACCCTATGTTCGGTAGGTATTGATTCAGTATATACTTCGATGTGATTGAATCAACGTGAAATCAGTGTTGATGATGATGTATAAATTTAGAGGGTTAGTGATGAGAGACATACCTTACCTGCTCCCAGAAACCCTGAGAGAATGGTTATCGGAACCCTTCGAGGCCTCCGGAATGAGCACCATGACCTCCAGGCAACCATTGCTGTCGCCATGGCTGCGGCGACCATGACGACGCCCAATCGATGCCCCGAGCTTCCATCGATCATCGCCATCCTCTGCACGCCTTTCTTGCTTCAATTCACAAGTCCCCTCAAAATCTTAAAACCCTAAACCCAAACCCTAAAGCAATACAAACATAATACAGGTTGGGTTCTCCGCGGTCTCGCAGATCACGAATTCAACACGAATTGCATCAATCGCAGTTAGTTGATGAGTTTATCTCCCATCCCTGCGTTGCTACGGTGATGAAAGATATAAGAATTTGCGACTTCCTCTCATGACCTTCATTTTTTCTTTGCAGCTGAAGTCGGCGACTTCGCTGAATTACGAAGACGAATTGGGATCTAAGAATTTCTTCATGACCGCTTCGGAAACCCGGCCTGTTTTCTTCTCCTCCTTGCCCCAATCCTTTTTATATTTGTTGGCTGTCCCATTATCATGGGATACAGACATTGTGGAGACTGCCTTTGAGTGGTAAATGGGCCCTGGTAATGCATGTCAAAATGTAATGAATAAGGTTTGGTGAAGTTCAGTGGAAGCTCAGTGAAATTTTCAATTCAATATATGCATCTAATTAGTGTGAGTTGTCATTTGGAGTTACACATTGTTGTAACATTTTATTGAGTGTATCATGTTTTACCCAAATAACAGAAAATAATTAGTATCTACACCGAAGAATATGATATAACTTAGTTGGTAAAAAATGATAATGTCGGTAAAACGCTATAGGACCGTGTAACTCCGAATGGTAAACCACACTAATTAGACAAAATAGTGTAGTAATTAAAGATAAAACTAATCATTATATTTTATTGAAATGGAAACTACCAGGGTTGTCTATTGTGTCGTGACGGAGGCTTATCCCAGCATAATGTCGTGCCGTCACGACACGTATCCGTCACGACATTATGCCGGATTATGCCGGATGCTGTCTTTATCCTGCCGGACTTGAATTTTACCGATTTTTTTGTGTAATTACATTACCCAATTTCGGACACGTAGGATTTACATTGTCCACGTGTGACGACATGTCAGCAAAGTAAAGGGAAAGTGGGGAAAATTCTACTAGCGCCCGTCCGCCCCCCCGTCCGCCCCCCCCCCCCCCCCCGTCCGCTCCCCCGTCCGCTCCCCCCCCTCCGTCCGCTCCCCCGTCCGCCCCCCCCCCTCCGTCCGCTCCCCCCCCCTCCGTCCGCTCCCCCGTCCGCCCCCCCCCTCCGTCCGCTCCCCCGTCCGCCCCCCCGTCCGCTCCCCCCCCCCCCCTCCGTCCGCTCCCCCGTCCGCACCCCCGTCCGCTCCCACCCCTTCCGTCCGCTCCCCCGTCCGATTCGAACACTATAAATTGAGGGTGCAAGGTGCCATTTTTGCCTCCACTGACATAGTGTGTCTCAAGTCTTTTGATTCTCCTTTGAGGAGTGAGGATTGAATGCGTGAGACCCGAATGCAGAGTATACTTTGTCCAATCTAGTGTCTGTGAATTAGGGTTGCCCTCGTGGCACTCTTGAACAAGACCTAGTATGCGATCAAAGTGACTTGCTCTAACTTGTTTGTATTTGCAGGTTTTGTTGAAGTCATGCCACGCCGAAACGATGCATGGGATCATTGGTACGAGGATAAGGGGAGGGTTCCCGGTAAATCACAAAGGCAGGTTAAATGTAGGTTTTGCCCGTTCGTCATATCTTACCGAGGAGATAGAATGTTGGCCCACCTTGGTTATAGACCTCATGTAGGGGGTGCTTCTGATGTTTCCACATGTAGGATGGTACCCCCGCATATTAGGGCCTTGTTTGAACATTGCGGAGGCATTGTGCCCTTACATGTAGGCATTGTAAATGAGGACTCTCTGGTGGCAGATATTGTACCTTTGGAGCCTATTATAGCGGGCTCCGTAATTAGTGAAACAGAGCCTTTGCTTATGTCCCAAACCACTCAACATTCTGATGTTGTGATATATGGCACTCCTCGTGAACTACATCAACTCAACATAACGGAGGGGTTCAATGTGTCAACAAAACAACTCCTCGATAGAGCATGGGCAACGGCTTTTTATGAAGCTAACATTCCTTTCAACATTGTGAGACATCCTGCATTTGTTCATGCTGTGCGTGAAACTGCCCGTCATCGAATGCCAGCCTACACACCACCATCGTACAATGCCATCCGTACGAAGTTGTTAACTGATATAAAGGTTGACCTAGATAGGCAAATGAAGGAGAAGCTGGGGAATTCCGTTGAAAAATACGGTGTTACAATATGTTGTGATGGATGGGACAACGTGCAAAACCGACCTCTCCTAAACGTTCTTCAATGTGGCACAAAGGGAGACGTTTTCTTGGGTACCATTGACACCACGGGAAATCACAAGGATCATGTCTACGTTGCTGCTCAAATTCAACCATTTGTGGAAAAGGTTGGTCGACATAATGTGGTCCAAGTTTGCACCGACAATGCCCCAGTTATGGCCTCCGCTGCTCGCGACTTGATTCGAGCAAATCCCGATCTATATTTTCAAGGATGTGCTGCACATTGCCTAGATCTCCTCTTAGAAGATTGGGGGAAGGAGGAATGGGTGAAAAAATTGGTAAAAAAATCCCGCCATATTTGTGTATTTGTTAAAAACCATCATGCTTCTCAAGCTATATTCCGGAGGTTGTCACCAAATCTCTCACTCCGCCTACCTGTAGAGACCCGTTTTGCTACGAACTTCATCATGATTGAACGTCTTCTCCAAGTACGCAATGCTTTGGAAAGAATGGTGGTTGATGAGGATTGGATCACTCTAATGCGTGATATGAGGAGGAGATCTGGCACCTCTTACATGAAGGGCTCTGTTGTGCGAAGCTTTATACGTTCTGATGGATTCTGGAACACGTGCGAAAATTTCTTGTATATGGTGATCCCGGTTGTTAAAGCTCTTCGTGTATTTGACGGCAAGGCGCCTGCAATGGGAATGGCTTGGAGGGTCATGCATGATTTACAAACCCATATTCGTGGATTCAGTAAACCTCCATTTCGCTTAAGCCCTGAGCTTGCTGCAAATGCTATGGTAACGTTTCAAAATAGATGGAGGTTGATGTTGAATGATCTACACTGGGCTGGAGCGATGTTAAATCCGCTTCTACGTGGTTGGGCCCCACTCCATGAGGATGACAATTCGAGGACAATCCTAAATCGAGTTCTTCGCAGGCTTGCTCAAGATGAGGACACTTATGTCCAAATCCTCCACCAGTACCAAGATTTTCTTGAAAATCGAGGGCCTTTTGCTGATTCTACTGACCCGAGCGTGCATGCCGCACCTCTCCATGAATGGTGGGATGCAATGGGAGGTGGAGCTAAAGCCCTCCAAACAATAGCAAGACGTATCCTTGCACAAGTATGTTCCGCATCCGCATGTGAACGCAATTGGAGCATGTACTCATACGTTCACAACAAGAGTCGCAATCGCTTGAAGCATAGTCGTGCTGAGGACCTCGTCTACATATATACCAATAGTAGGCTTATTCGACATCGGAGGGGCCCAAGACCTGCTCAATGCTACGAATTGAATGAGGTCCATTCTGACGATGACCTTGACGAAGAAGATGACAACGAAGATGACGTGGATCCAACTGATAGGGCTGGAAATGATGAAGACAACAATGTTGATGACATCGACTTTGATTTGGATGACCTCGATTCCGAGAATCATGGTTCAGAAGATGAGGATGGCAATGGTAGTGATGGAAACCTTGGGGTGTTTGAGTTTGATGAACCGGATGTCCCCCAACATAACGACGGAATGCATGACGATCATGAGGGGTCTATTGGAAGACCGCATGTTGAAACTCTCCACACTGGAGAAGGGTTTCCATCTGACCATAATGTTGCTATGGGGGCAAGTGAGAATGTGGGAATTGAAGTAGATTCCTTGCAACATCGGAGCGATTCTCTTTCATTTGGTGAAGGCGACAATGTACTACCCGTAAATGAGCCAACGCACGTTCAACATGATCCACTTCCAACCCGAGTACATTCTGAATCCATGGATGCCTCCCTCATATCCAACCATCGTATAGAAGATCCAACGCCCAATGTTCCTGAAATGCCTACAACTCGATTCCGTGCTCTTCAAAGGATTGCATCCACCTCTACGGTGCAATTGCATGCACAAGGTCAACATCGTCCTCTCACTCGAAGTATTGCCAATACTTCTAGATTGGGTGTTTCACGTGCAACTGCGGTGGGTGCTACTTTGGTTGCTATGCACAATGTTTCAAGAAATGTTACTATAGAGGCGCCACGTCGTCCTTCTGTACGACGACATGTTGTTGAGAACATACCAATTGCAATTCCACCCGCGTCTGTTTCACTTCCACACAGTCAATCCAATGGAAGAGGTGGTCTTGGAGTTGGAGGCGGAAGTACAACGGGGGATGCTTTTATAGATGGAAGTAGAGATGAAGTGCACTCAAGTCGTGGTACGGGTGGAGGGCGCCAGAGAACTACGAGAGGTGTCAAACGTACTAGGAAGAGGTATCAGGGACGATCGCTTCCGTTTACTGCTGAAGACTACAATGAAGATGAGGGTAGACCACATCTAGATGAAAATGGCATACAGGATGCAGATGGCTCCCGGCCGACCAAGAGGATAATTTTCTCACAACGTGACCGAGAGTTGCATCTTCGAAGCGCGACTCCCCAAACGGATGATGATTTCAGCACAGACGAGTCTGAAGAGGACCCAAGATGTGTCGAAGCAAATGATCCTACAGTACGGATTCGAACGTAATGGTTTTGCACAAATGTGTTCTTTCGGTGCTCCCACGTACTCCCATAATTTATTACTTCCGTCAAAATTGATACAAGTTACAACCTTAGGGCCTTCGGTAAGACATTTAGACCACAAAGCGAACGTTACGTTCGAAGTTGTATCATTTTATTATAGTAATAAAATTATTTATTGCATGTTTTTTAAAATTATTTATTGCATATTTATATAATTATATCTTTATGTGGTATTCAATATTGACTATGTAGTCAATAGTACTTTTGGTTAGACTATCATATGAATTACAAATATTCAAGTGAGTTTTTAAAAGTTTCGAATAACATTAAAACATGTGACATCCATATGTTATCTTTTACACGATCTTAGAAATGACAACTTGTCGGTAACTCCTCTTTATATTACATATTCTTTGAACATGAAATATGTTCAATGTGTACAAAGTCTTCCTCCGTTCCTATACAACTTTCTAAACATGCTACAAAAATGCCTAATCCGAATCTGAATCGAGGTCTATTGCAGCTGAAATAGATCCTCGTCGTGCTCGTGATGATTCCCCGGCTTCCATCATTCGCGTGGTTTCACGGGTGAGATATGGACGACTTCCAGGAGACAGTGGAGTGGCATTACGTGGTCTAGGCCCCCCATTTAGCCATCTCAATACCGCATCATCCGTAACTCTATTCAAGAGTGCTTCAACTGCCTCCAACTGCGTTCTGTGTTTGTGGTACGACTGCTCTAAGTGCGCTTCAAAATGGGAATCCCGTTCCATGGGCATCTCATGTGCATCTTCTTCCAACTCATGCTCCGATATTGATAGTTCACCACTTGCATTGTAAAAAGGAGGTTGAATGCCTCTCCGTAATTGCATGGTTGTCGCATCCCAATGCCAACCAAAAGTTTGGTACAAAAATCTTTTCATGCCATGGTTTGGGGGCTTGTTGGGAAACAACTCGTCTGCAACATACAAAATTTGACGTGGATTTTGTGTCCATTCGCCATCTTTGTTATCGTTCCAAAGTTCAACCGTTGCACGATTGAATAACCAATTCCACTCAACAGAAGTCCCATCAAACTCGCAAAGGTTGAAGGGATAGTCCGTTGGCCTTACCACCCAGTCCTTAGGCATGTAATCCCGAAGGCCAAATTGGAGGTACAAACGAGGGTGGAAGGGTGATCTGCAATGGGGACATTGCCGTCTCCTGATCATTGTCACTATCAGACATTGTGGATGGAATTGGCCCCCACACGATCCAACTTGAAAGCATCCCTCTGGGCCAAATGGACTGCCGCAAATCCCACACACGGATCCGTCGAAGACCATTGGATGTGGACCCGGCCATAACAACTCACCCCTCATGCTGTATGGATATTCATGCACTTAGGTCACATCCCAATGGTGATCGGAGTCGATCAGTTGCCGCCAATCCAAGCTCCCGTTAGGCAATTTCAAGTCATCCTCATCATCCCACCTACTAGGGTACATATGTTCTTGATCTGGCCATGACGTGAGCATCAAGTTCCGCAATCTATGATTGCGGTTCCATTCTCGCTGGATGCTCTCAAATTCAGCTTCATATTGACGAGCCTTAGCCATAGAAAGCAATGTCCCTGTCCTCATATTGGTTCGCTCCATGATCGCATCCGATAGAAATTTCCTCAACCTTGCATTCTACTCCTCCAGTGTGCCAATCTTGGATTCGTGATCGACAACCACTTCATTGACCACTTGAAGTTGTTGTTGCATGTCCACCACCTCCTTTTGCAAAGCCTCCATCTTTCCTTGCATTACTTCATTCCTCGTACATACGTCCGCTGCTTGTGACTTTGCAATCATGGCCTCCTGTAAAGTTGTATCCCTCTCTGCTTCCAAAGACTGGATGTTAATTGGTGTACTACTTGAACTGCCAGCCTCCCCCATCGTAAGTGTTGCAAGTCGATTTTCCAGCTCGAGAATCCTTGCTTTATACTCACGAATTTCCTCGGCATGTTGCTGGCGCAATGCCTCCATTCTGCTCTCCATCATGTCCGCACCAAGTTGACGAGGGTTTACCTCGTTTAGGGCCTCGTTAACCACCTGGTTAACCAGCTCGTTAACCACATCGACATTTACCTCCATGCCCTCCTCATCCATATGCTCAAACGCCTCCTCGATGGCCATCTCCACGTCATTGGCTGGTCGTTTGCGAGTACGTGGTTTTTTTGGTTCCCGACCTTTTGGAATTGGTGCCCCAGGCTCATCCACTAGTTTAGGATTCTTCCTGAACCACTCCGAAACGGGAGTGTATGGAATATCCGGAACTGTGCATTTAGTGAATGCAATTCCAATACCCCCAAATTTTTGATCATGCAGAGCACCCAAACTTGACCAATCCACCCTAACTCGCAACACGTGCTCCGTATACATCATACACGCCACCGACTTTGGAATTGCACTCTTGGGCCATCTATCCAAATTGGAGATACTTCTAAGTATCGTTAGGAATCTCCATTTTGCCTCCACGTCTTCAAGCTGCGTAAAGCTCGCATTGACGGCCTTGCAATGTCGCTCGTGACAATGTCTTGGCCACAACCGATCAAAGTGAGGGAAGCCCACGTACTGCATTGCAGTCTTCGCTGACCACGGTTGTGGTACATTCTCCCAACCTACCCTGGCTTTTTGGGAGGGATCATCGTAAACATTCCACTCCAAATCAGCGGCCTTGCGTCCATGTCCTCTGGAACACCCAGAACTAGATCCTCCACTTGCACTTGCCATGTCTCCAGTTCCTCCACTTGCCATGTCTGAAAATTGGAGTTTCTAATTCTAATTCCACCCAAATTGGAGTTTCTAATTCTAATCTAGAACTCTACTTTTTAAAATACTAATTGCACTTCATAATAGTGCTACAAAATATCCAAGCATACACTTCAAAATAGTGTTGCTGTGGAATTAGTTCAAAAATGTCCCTAAAAATTAAAGTTCAACTATTCGGCACACCCTTCGAGCACCCCGCTACCGGCGCTCACGCAGAGGCCAGTTGACTGGGCGCGTCACAAGGAATATGCCAAATAACGGCCACGTGGATCTGCCAAAACCGGCCACAACCTGCCAAAAGTAGTGTAAAAGGATCCCAAAAAAGGGATCCTTAACTCCTCCGAGAGCCCCGCTACCCCGCACTCTGTGTTAGAGGAGGGTTGTCTAGGCGCCCAGAAGGAGTGGAGTAAGGTATGTAAGTGGTCCCCTCCACTTATATACCCCCGTCCGCCCCTCCATCCGCTCCCGCGTCCCCACCCGTTCGCACCCGTTCGCACCCGTTCGCACCCGTCCGCACCCGTTCCCGCCCGTCCGCCCCAGAGTCCCCCCCCCGTCCGCACCCGTTCCCTCCCGTCCGCCCCCAGCGTTCCCCCCCGTCCGCCCCCAGCGTTCACCCCCGTCCGCTCCCACGCTCCCCTCCGTACGCTCCTCTCCATACGCTCCAGCGTTCCCATCCCGTCCGCTCCTCGTTCCCATCCCGTCCGCTCCTCGTTCCCACCCGTCCGCTCCTCGTTCCCACCCGTCCGCTCCTCGTTCCCACCCGTCCGCTCCTCGTTCCCATCCCGTCCGCTCCTCGTTCCCACCCATCCGCTCCTTGTTCCCCACCCGTCCGCCCCGCGTTCCCTCCCGTCCGCGCCACCGTTCCCCTGCCGTCCGCTCCGCATTCCCCTTCCGTCCGCTCCGCGTTCCCCTGCCGTCCGCTCTGCGTTCCCTACGTCCGCTCCGCGTTCCCCTGCCGTCAGTTCCCCCCGTCCGCCCCCTGTTCCCCTCCCGTCCGCTCCATGTTCGCGGACGGGAGGGAACGCGGGGCGGACGGGTGGGGAACGCTGAGCGGACGGGTGGGAACGAGGAGCGGACGGTGGGGAACGAGGAGCGGACGGTGGGGAACGAGGAGCGGACGGTGGGGAACGAGGAGCGGACGGAGGGAACGTGGCGCGGACGGGAGGGGAACGGGGCGGACGGGTGGGGAACGTGGACCGGACGGGGGGGAACGGATGAAAGATGGAACGATTAGCGGACGGGTGGGGAACGCGGAGCGGACGGGAGGGAACGGGGCGGCAGGGAATCAGCGTAGAATTGCGACCACATATGAATTGGACTTCATATGAATTTTTTAGAGCCAAAAAACGGACACTATAGTCACCATCTATAAATGTTAACCCTCGGGAGTGGATCAAAGTGCGATTGAGCGGCCCAACTTTGTTGAGAGTCCAAAGAAATGAACCCTAAATAGCCAATAAAATATAGTAAGGGTAGCCTTAGTTGGGCATAGTGTGAAGCCTCCAAAGGCCAAGCCCAAAAGTCCAAACTCAAAGGAGCATGCCACTTTATTACTTGCTCAAAATAACCCCTCCAATCTAACGGCCAAGATCTTGTCAATGATTGATTATTATAATGAAAAAAATGTAGGCATCGAAAAAAAAAAGCAGGTGGGTTCGTTGGAAAGCTAGGAACCTAAACCCTCAAACCATGTATGGAAACACTTCTACATGAGTGTGAGAACAAATCAATGGCACATATGTGGTAGTAATTTGGAATGACGTAAGGTTTAGGGGTTTAGGGTTTAGGGTTTATGAACCACTAAGGTTGAAGCACAAATTAATGATTTATTGAAGGAAAGTGCATTCGGATGGGTGACATCGGTTATGAAACCATATGAACCACTAAGGTTGAAGCACAAATTAATGATTTATTGAAGGAAAGTGCATTCGGATGGGTGACATCGGTTATGAAACCATATGAACCACTAAGGTTGAAGCACAAATTAATGATTTATTGAAGGAAAGTGCATTCGGATGGGTGACATCGGTTATGAAACCATATGAACCACTATGATTGAAGCACAAATTGGTGATTTGTTGAATGAGTGGATAACTAATCAAATATGGAAAGTTCAAAGAGGTATCAAAGAGGTTTCCAATGCGGATGTCGGAAGATTTTTTCAAAAGTGTACATTTTTAACCTAACCAACTTTATTTTTATTCCGATTGCGTTGACTTTATCTTACTAACGAGAATTGGATCCTCTACATATTGGATTACATCAATTATTGGTCATGGTCATCAAGTCCTTAGAGGTCAATATATAAGTAGATCATTGAGACTCATACATATAACGAAGGTAGAGTATCATGGATAGGATGGGAAAGGGGAGAGTCATGTTTGAGGGTGTAGAATGCGATGAGGAGATACACAATTTAGACGATCCCCATATTCCATTCAATGCAACACCCGAGCGTGAGAGAGATGAGAGAAGTGCTAGGGATCGATTTCGTGATGAGTATGTCATGACTCCCTTCTCACAATCTACACAAGCTTGGAGGATGAGGGCGGCGGAGGAACAACGACGATATGCAGACAACTTTGAGATCGATGCGGTGGAGAAGGACCACACACAATGCGTGGGTGGAGATCTAAATGATCTAATTGATTTGTGTGCGGATATTTTGGAGAAGCCCGGGGATGTGGATGTGGATGTGGAGGAGACTTCAATCGACATTGAAATAGTCAAGGTAGCGGGGGAATCTTCAAAGACTATGTCTATTCGTAAGAAGAGGAGAGGATTGTCGCCTCATCGGCTACCATTGAAGGAACGGATGAAAGACCGAACGATTAGCTATTTTGATTTACTTCAGCCGAATCCTCTTCCAAAAATGGAGCCTCGTCGGAAGCCAGGAGCATCTACGAGGTTGGGATGACGGAATGAAGTGGAATATTATAGTTTGCATGGTTTGTTCATGTATATGATTAATAAAGGGCATTTGTAACGTTGTCGCAATAATAAAGTTATGACTTGTATAATATGTTGTACCACTTCTATTATTTATTTATTTTTAATTCACCAACCGAACAGTTTCTGTTGAGATAAACAAGCACAAAGCAATATGAAACTATGCATCCACTTCTCAGTTCTAAGAGAAATTTTTTTAACCACTTTATGTTCACCCTTAGTTTATTATTGCTATTTTAGTGTACTTTATTATGTGGATGAGGGGACTATTATGTAGAGGACTTTTATTGCATATTCTTGTAGAGGACTTCATTACCTATCCATGGATACCAAGAACTCATTTTTTGGACTTCATATGAATTTTTGAGAGCCAAAAAACCGAGACTATGTCCAAACTTCCAAAAAAAAGTGATTGTGAATTATATAAATATAAATATAAGCAATTGTGAAGTATGTGTGCAATATGTGTGGAGTACAAGAAAAAACATTTAGAGATGTTTAGGATCACGTGTACAACCGATATAACTATTGCAACATTGTGCTCAACTTTAGTTAACTAGATATAACTATAGTTGACTACATTTTGTGGCATACCAAAATTAGAATAAATATAGGTAATTACATTTTGGCAAGACATATCACGAACAACTATAGTTAACTTGAACTTAGCACATGGATGTGATAACAACGATGTGAAAGAATGATGTGGCCTCACGAGAGGCGAGAACCTTGGTTAGTCTCCGATAGACTTCTTCTCGATTATGAAGCAAAAATCCTCATGGAGTATGAATATTGCACTAAGATCCATAAATCTCATACAATATACAAGTTGTGTATGAAAAAATGATGGCTTTATTTACATCTCCAACGGTTACAAAATTGGTATGATCCAAAATTGCTGCAAAGAAAACAAAAAAAAAACTATTTTGCAGTGTCACGGAAGCACATTGTCGGGTTAACCATGTTGTATGGAGGCGACTTCAACATGTTCACTACGTGTGTGATGGTTGACCTTTCCGCTGGATTGGGCTTCGTCAATGCATCCAATGCTATCTCAAACCGCATCTTCAAGCCATTTGGATCACTGTTTAGCTGAAACAACGAGGAAGTCGAATCCCTGGCATAAATCTTCTTTGCCAAAGCACCCACTGAGAAGGACTCCGAGAGAAACGTGTGCCTATGTTTCCGAGCCATCCTCACCAGAGAGGTAGATGTTCCACGCTGCCCTCGTACATGGAATAATTCTGGACCAGCACAGTTGTATTTTATGCGGTGCTTGTTCATCTCATCCACTGATTCTTTTCCATAGTTGGAGGGTGCGTCTTCATCTCCCCATGATGCCATCCCCCAATCACACACACCAATGAAAACCGTGTTCTCACGGTATTGTGGGAAATGCAGCATGACATTGTTGGGATTAAGGTCATTGTGCAACACGTCATGCTTGTGCACTACATCCACAATGCACATTAGAGCCCATGCCAAATAAGCTCGATGCCTTCGATATACAACCAACCGTTTCCGTGCTTCAAAGTCTGCCCCAGGCATTTGAAGGATTGTGCGCTCGTGGGTTTCCGGAATTTGGTGGTCATAGACCCTCATGTTCTTCAAGGAGCCTCCATTCCACCACATCGAATAGGATTCGTATGTTTTCGGGTGGAGGTATTGTAGCTTGATTATCCCAGGATGATCTACTGGGCATGCCAATGCTTCAACCGAACGCTCCTTTCGGTTCTCCAGACTATTCGTGGCCTTCATGGTCTTCCCAGCCCACTCTATCCAGTTAGGGATGAATGATGCTCCATGAATTGTGACTCTCCGCACCACTCCGAAGGTCCCTTGGAAGATTTTCCTATCCAAGGGTTTGATCTCCACATTCCTAGGCAACCATATGACACCCTGCCGGCCCTGAGTGGCAATGTTGTCTGCCAGCTGCCTGTCAATAAAAACGGGAAGGTTGCGGGCAGATGTGCCTTTTGCTGCTATTACGCCTCTTTTCCAATTCTCTAGCTTAATGTACAGCTCGGGCCTCCTCCCACCACTACTTCCCTCTCCAGGATGCATAGCCTCATATGACATCGTTGGATTGTAGATTGCTTCCACAGCTTGTTTTTCAATCCATGTGTTCCAATCGCTCATGCCCCTAGCTTCCTCAAACTCCGGTCCAGACGTGGCTTCCGTGAGAATAAGCATCAACTCGTTCCTCGCCAACTCTAAACCCTTTGTACCATCATTGAGGTATTTTTTCTCCAAATAAACCATGCTGTTACTTCTAAACCAATCCAACAACACGATCCTGCAATGATTTCGAGCCTCATCGGTCCGCGGGTCGCGTTTGCCTCTATGTTTCCTTTTCTTTGATTGCGAACCCGATGCCGCGGACCCGTCCTCCGTCCCTTCCGAAACTGCTGGGCGTTTTAATCCCCGTCTTTCAGTCTGCTCCGAACCCTGAGGTACATCACGTGCAGGGCTCTCCGGTCTTGATGTCCGCCGTGTCGGAGATTGTGGTGGCACGTTCTCCGAACGAGCCGGTGCATGTATTTCTGTGGAACTGCCTGAGCTTGGTCCCCTTCCAGTTCTCCCTCTATGTCCACTGTTTCCCCGACTCCCACGTGTTCCACGGCTTCCCCGTGTTTGGTTGCCTCCCGAATGACCAACAGCCAAGAACTCTTCGTCAAACTGAAAGGGATCTGGACGTGGTGGACGTGCTGCAGTACTTCCACTTCCAGGATCGCTTCCCGTACCCTCGGCAGTATTCGCCGATGCATTGCCTACGAGCCAAGCACGGTGCACCCTCAAATCCTCGTTCTCGTAAGGAGCAATGCCCTCCCCCTCCATCGTGATAAAAATCACGTGAGTGAGTGAATCTGAAAATGAGTCGTGATAAAAATCACGTGAATAAGTGAGTGTGAAAATCTCTCGTGATAAAAATCACGGGAGCGAGTGAATCTGAAAAAAAATTTGCGAGGGTTCCCCCACAATTTGCCCTGCCCTCCCAAACCCCTTGAGACCCGCGCGGTGATGCTGTCCTTTGGGACGCAACAAGGTCTCGGGTCCCTATGTGGTGGGAGGAGAGGAAAGTGGTAGGAACTAAAGCCTCACGGCTTTATATAGGCAACGAGGAGCCCAATCATTATGGGATCCCGGTCGGAATTAGGGTTTAGGGTACGAAAACGACGTATGGGAAACGTGGGAACTAGGGGCGGACGGGCGGGAACTAGGGGGCGGACGGAGGGAACGTGGGGGCGGACGGAGGGAACGAGGAGCAGACGGGTGGGGAACGCGATAGGGAACTTGGGCGGACGGGAGGGAACGAGGCGCGGACGGGAGGGGAACGGGCGGACGGAGGGAACGTGGCGGACGGAGGGAACGTGGAGCGGACGTGAAGGGAACTCGATAGGGAACGCGGGCGGACGGAAGGGATCGGAAAGCGGACGGGAGGGAACGCGGAGCGGACGTAGGGGAACTCCGAGCGGACGGAGGGAACGTGGAGCGGACGTGAGGGAACGCGTGCGGACGGGAGAGGAACGTGGGGCGGACGGGAGGGAACGAGGAGCAGACGGTGGGGAACGTGTGGCGGACGGAGGGTAGCGGACGGGAGGGAACGCGGGGCGGACGGGTGGGACGGGTGGGACGCCCCCCCCCCTCTCCCGTCCGCTCCACCCCCGTCCGTCCGCCCCACCCCCCCCCTCCCCCGTCCGCTCCACACCCCCGTCCGTCCGCTCCACCCCCATCCACCGTCCGCACCCCCCCCCCCCCGTCCGTCCGCTCCACCCCCCTTCCCCGTCCGCACCACCCCCCTTCCCCGTCCGCCCCACCCGTCCGCCCCACACCCTCCTTAGTAATATTTTATTACTTTGATTTTAACACAATGATAAACACAATGGCAAAATGGTCTACGTGGCAGGGGAAATATGCACATCCACGTCGACATTTTCTGCCACATAGGACGCCACCTTGGCAAGAAGGTAAGTATTTTACCCACCCTAGTCGGCTCCCCCTATGTTGACCCTACGTGGACCCTATTGTGTCGTGACGGAGGGGTCCGTCACGACACGACACGTCGTGACGACACGACACCGTCACAACGGCGGGATAGACAACCCTGGAAACTACATATATACACTCTAGACTCATAATATCACATTTGTGGCAACCACAGTGCACATGATATTAAGGGGCTTTGTAGTTGTTAGCATGGATGCGTGATAAAAGAGAATTAGTGTAGCATGTGACATTATGAAATAACACAAAGTCAACATTTTGAAAATGACAATAATTACAATGATGACAATGTGATATGTGTGAATGTGTGGTTTGAATTCTTTGGTGATTTATTTTAATGTCAAACCCCATGATATACGAGAGGGAATTGTGTTAACAAGGAGTGAGAATTAAACTAAGAACATCAAACCCTAGGGTTTTGGAATATAAGAGAAGGAGTGACATTAAACATGTTGATATTACGAAGTTTAGAGTGTAATTGAAAATATTGATAACAAATTTGGTGTCATTGAAGCTTATTGGCCAAATGTTCACAAACCAATTTATATTGCATGTAAACTCCCAAATACTCTTCCAATGTTTACCAACAAACCATCAACACCTCCATTCATATAAACATTGATTATTCCAAACATTCAAATTTTCATTTTCTGACAGAGCCTCTAGTGGCAAAACCATATTCCCTTGTTTGATTTTTTTTAAAAGAAAACCACACAATAACCAAACTTGGTGCCGTGAGAGCAATTGGGTTATCAACACACCTAAAGTAGATAGTTCCATTTCCGATAACTTAAGCATTTTTGTAAAAGTGTAGTACAAGTGTGATACTAGAGTGATTTTATACAAGCCTGAAAATTGATATCCCAACGTTTGACCAAAAAATCACAATTTATTTCCAAGTTTTGAAATTGCTACAAATTTCCAAAGGCAACATTCTCTCCCAACCCAAATATCACAACATAAGTGGACCTATTTTCGATAACTGGGAGATGAAAACTTGAGTACAATTAGTGCCCTTTTCAAGGAACCCAAATCCGTGCCCTTTGACTTATTTTTTTCCATCACACCAAATGTGAAGGCTACATGTATGATTCTTCACGGGTTTTTTCCATCACGTTAGAAAATGACAGCTACATGTGTGAAACGTCACGGCTTTAGGGGGGGTGATCGGAAATGGGTTTGTCTACTCTATACACAAAATGTGGGCCACTAAATTTGTGTGATTCTAGTAAGTTCCAATATTATAACTATCTAATCTAAAGAAGAAGTAGAAGCATCCAAGAAGAGATGAAGTAACAAAAGAGTATATCATATACATGGAACTACTACAGTACACTAAATATTGTATTTAGTGTCATCAATTCTATTTATCTTGCTCAATACCAATCGTAAACCGCCCGTATGATGCCACCAAACCTAAATGTAAACCTAACATTATTTGTCATTCCTTGTACAAGTTTTTGGGCTATATAGATCTACAAGGTTGCACTTATTATCACTTACTAAGTGATTTTCATCCAAATTTTGAACCATTCATCGCAATAATT
This sequence comes from Polytrichum formosum, assembly GCA_964035585.1. Classification (NCBI taxonomy): domain Eukaryota; kingdom Viridiplantae; phylum Streptophyta; class Polytrichopsida; order Polytrichales; family Polytrichaceae; genus Polytrichum; species Polytrichum formosum. The sequence continues at coordinate 43,494,738 of OZ037941.1, forward strand.
TAACATAAATGTTCAAATGCATAAATACCAAAGTTTGTTTCAATATTTGGCATGAATTTCATCCAAATTTCAATTATCCATGACAATATTTGTAAACTTGTTCATAAGAAGTGTCATTAGAAAAGTTACCATAGTGACATAAAATACCATATGACACTAAGGTTCAAATTTTAGTGTAGTTTACACTAAAATCCTCATAGGTTATAGCTATCAAGCAATGGATATTAAGGTAGAGGGTGTTAAATCCGACACCCCATCCAATACCAACACCTATAAACGCCTCCCACTTGCCAACACTTTACGACCTTGAACCGTACCCGGCGGTGTAGGAGTGTATGGGCCCACAGAGTGACAGTTTTAGGTGCCATTAGTGGTGCCACCTCATAGCGGCCTCCACTACCTCCATGTAGGGTAGGTAACGGGCTCCACTCTATCTCGGGTTGGTTTCAGGTGGGATTAGGGTGGCTTGTCAATGCCTATTCTAGCCATTCTATTCACAACGCCAAGGAGGTAGGCCCACAAAGCACAAAAGGGTCATTTCCCGGGATGCAAGGGGGTCGGTTCCCAAGACGCAAGGTGATGGTTTTGCAAGCGAACCGGGTGGGATCATGAAGGTAGCCGTGTGGCTTTGCATACCATTACTACTTGGGCTTTGATGTAGTTTGGGTCTAGTACCCAACTATGTTGTGTTGGTTCTAGCAATGAAGGTGGGGGTCCTCATCACACACAAGGTTGCCATACACGGGGCCTATGGATTGGTTTAAGGAAGCTAGTAGTTTTGACTTTGAATATTCATCAAATATTCAATTGAGACTAAAAATATTTTTTCTTTCTTGATACCTATGTTTAGCCCAAAGGCTAATATGAATATATATTTTTTATATCAACCACATAGCCATATGTATGTGCAATAGCTTAAAGTGTTGGTTTAAGCACCCTCTACCTTAGGGCGGCTTTATACACGGCTTGGGGCCGGCCCGAGCACCGGCCCGATTCATGTCCTTTAAGCCCTCAATCCGGCCCCACTTTATGAACTTTTTTCGGGCCCATCCTTGGCCCATGTAAAGTGATGAGGCCCGATTCTAGGGCCCAATGATCTCGAGGGTTAAGTTTCATGGAGCTTACCATGGTCAATGCCCGGTGTTCTCGACAATTAAGTTTCACGACACTTACCATGGGGGATGACCTCTAATAGGGTTGTGGTTAGTGAATTGAAATTGGGTCCCACTAGACTAAATTGGGGCCTTTGAATCTATTCCGGTGTCAAAATGCTCCTATAAATTTATCTACCATGTTTAATGGATCAACCGATGGGTGCGGTTTAGGGGCACACCAAATTCTTGATTAATAGCTTAAATGTTTCATTTTTGTCTTAAGTGCATAATTAGCACCTTAATTGTTGTGTTATTAGCCTAATGCTACCATATTTATACTAATTGTTGCCTTATTAGACTAACCCATAGCCTAAGCCATACCATATGCTTGATTAAATGCTTAAATGTTTCATTTTTATCTCAAGTGTGTGATTAGCACCCTAATTGTTGTGCTATTAGCCTAATGCTACCATATTTGTACTAATTTTTTCCTTATTAGACTTACCCATAGCCTAAGCCATGCCATATGCTTGACTAAATGCTTAAATGTTTCATTTTTATCTTAAGTATGTGATTAGCACCCTAATTGTTGTGTTATTAGCCTAATGCTACCATATTTGTGCTAATTATTGTGTTATTGGACTAACCCATTGCCTAATGCACGCCAAATTTTTGATTAATGACTTAAATGTTTCATTTTTTATCTTAAGTGTATGATTAGCGCCTTAAATGTTGTGTTATTAGCCTAATGCTAACATACTTATACTAATTGTTGCCTTATTAGAGTAACTCATAGCCTAAGCCATGCCATGTGCTTGATTAAATGTTTAAATGTTTCATTTTCATCTTAAGTGTGTGATTAGCACTCTAATTGTGTTATTAGTCTAATGCAATCATATTTATGCTAATTGTTGTGTTATTAGAGGAGTGGGGAGGAGAGGGAGGAAAAGAATTTACCCCCTAAAGATTGACGGATGAGATGACCTCAATCCAACGGATGAGCCCAATCCGGTCCCAGATGAGAGTTCGGGCCGAGGAAAAGATCGTCCAGAACTCTTCTCTAGGGCCCGATGGTTTGGCGCCAAAATTATGCCACCTAGGACGCCACATGGGATGAGTGAGTGTTTGGACCGGCCCCTAGTATAATGCCCTTGGGCCCGATTTGATGAAATCGAGCGATCTTATTGGCCCAAATTTTGAGAGTTCCGGCCAGCCCTCAATCCGGCCCCAAGTATAAAGTGGCCCTTTAGTGTAGCAGCAGCCGGTTCTCCGGGTTCCTTTCCCCAAAATCATGAAATTGGATGATACTGCATATTACGGATGAATATTCCCATATTTGGATGATATCTTAAGATATCATCCACGTGTGGTTTCATCCTCCCAAATCCGTGTCTCCGTTACTTGTGTGCCACACACAATAAGGGTTTAGGGTTTTATAGTTCGGAGTTGGGATGCAATCTTCAGATGCGAGAGCCAGCAATGTTGGAGGAATACTTATTTAATTCTATATCAACGAATTTAGTTCCACATTTCAGGGGGTTTACAAGGTCACATTTCGAACATCGCATTCTCTTTCACATCAATGTAGCTCGACAAGATTGTTACTGCGTCCACAATCAGTTCTCGGTTGGATGCGTGTAGTCCAAAATTGAAAGGTGATGTCCAAAAGTTGTCAGGTGCATCACAAACCTCTCAAAGTCATATTTCATCAACACTTGATTTTTTCATATTGGTTCAATTGCATCGAACTACATCAACATCGAATCAATGCCTACTAAACATAAGGTTGCAATTTTTAATCTATCGTTTCTATATTCTATGGTTGCAAGGCCTTTAAAATCTGACTTATGAATTGAATCGATGTTGATTTGAGTCCTAAGCTAAAATGTTGAGTTAGCACTGAAAAGTTGGATACGTGTAGTTCAGTCGGTGCGAGGAGAAATTGAAATGTGGCGCCACAGTTAGTTGCATGGAGTTTCAGGTACATCACAAACTCCTTAAAGTCATATCTAATCAACGCTGATGTCACATTGATTCAATTATATCAAAAACTACATTAACACTGAATCAATGCCTACCAAACTCAGGGATTTGATTTTAATCTGTTTTTCTATATTCTATGGTTGCAAGGCCTTTTAGTGTTGAATTGTGGATAAAATCAATGTCAAATGAATCACTAGCTAAAATGTCGGGTTAGCATTGAAAAGATGTTAAACCCTGAAGGGTATGTATCAACATTGACTCAAGAATAAACGTGATTAAACGCTGGTCACTTACAGTTTGAGATGCATCACAAACGTCCAAAGTAATATATCAACATTGATTTCACATTGATTTAATTACATCAAACTACAACGTTGACTCAATGCCTACCAAACTTAGGGTATAAATTTTAGTCTGTTTTCTCTGTATCATGTGGTTGCTAGAGTTGAATTATGAGTTGAATGAAACCTTAGGGTAAATATGGAGTTACCACTTTAGAAAATATATTAAATCCTGAAGGGTATGTATAAACACCAACTCAACATTAAATGCTGGACACTTACATTAGAGATATAGAGAAGAAGCTGACATTGGAAGTATCTTGTCTTGAAGAATTGGAATAATTTTCTTAACAGCTTTATATCTATTCGCCTATTCCTTCTCTTGCACTTTTTGGTCTGGGCACATCACAAATCTTTAAATTTATATGTCAACATTAATTTCACATTGATTCAATCACATCAAATAAAAACTGAATCCATACCTTCAAACATAAGGTTTTGACTTCAATCTTTAGTATCAAAGGTGCAAGTCATAAACAGTTAAATTGTGGGTTGAATCAATGTTGAATGTAGTCATTAGCTAATTGTTGAGACAATACTGCAAAGACATGCAAACCTGAAGGGTATGTATCAACACTGACTCAACGTTAACCCCTGGTCTCTTGCATTTTGAGATGCATAGAGAATACACACTGATGGCTTTTGTAACAATCTTGCAGGGTGTACTTAAACTTGGGATTGTCATGCTTGATGCTTCTTTTGCTCAAGACATTGCATGATGGAGCTGCAAAATTGAATCTACATGAGGAAGTAATTGTATTCTGAGGACTTTAATTTGAGGACAATCATCTGGTGCGAATGGAGACGCGCATATGGGGTGCCATCCCCATGGAGATTCTCGAGCGAGTTATTGCCTTTCTTCCACTTCCATCATTGAGTAGGTTTCAATGTGTCAACAAATGGATCAACGCTTATATTCTCTCGGACAAGTTCCTCGAGGTTTGCGAGGGGCTTCCGTTGAGAAAGGCACCTCTATTTGTGTGCAAAAATGGACAAACATTTTGTTTGGAGGCATCTGTGTGTGTGAAAATGCTGGACTTTGTCACGAAATACGTGCAACCGCATCATGAGCCGGAGTGTAGTCTGCGTTGTTATTCTGCTCATGGAAGTCTGGCTTTGGTAACATGTGGTGGGTTAAGTGCCTGTGACGATATCATCTTCAACCTTGCATCAAGGACATGTACAAGTGTCCCAAGAAATCCTTTTTGGGATCTTGAATTACAACCTCCATGGTACGGGATCGTACCTGTTGAGGGTGGTCCCAAGAACACTGACTTCAAAATTATGTTATTTCAGAGATATATGTTTTCATGGGAACTACACATGTACGACCCAATTGATGGCAGCTGGAGGAAGCTCCACCTTCAACTCGGCAGCTACCAGCTAGGTTACTGGCTAACCTGTGCAGTTTTTCATGGCAAATTGGTAGTTGTGTTTTCTTGCGACTGTGACTTTGATTGTTCTTCACACAATCTGGTGACCATATCTATTGAAGGAGACGATGAAGGAAGCGTTGTCAAATTCCAAAGAATGAATGACGTCGTGCACCCGAGGCTCGTTACTGATGGAAAACGTTTATTCCTTGTTGGCTGGAGACACACGAGGGTACAAGTGTGGGAGGCGAATCGATCCATACAAAAATTTGTTAAGGTATTCCAAATCCCGATGTTGATGAAGAAGAAAAGTAAGGAGGGGGGCAATTATCTGTACAACCTCATGATACATAAAGATTCTTTCTTCTTCAGATTGAGTTATGACAAGGCAGCCGTTTATGATATGACACAAAAAGTGTGGCGGTGCGCAAGGAGCCTAGAAAGAGACAGACGGGAGAAAGCACCACCAGTCCCTTTCACTGAAAAAATATCCTTTTTTCTGGATGTTGGTGAAGATTGTTGGCATGAACGGATCAATATATTCTTGAGCGACTCCTAGGGAGAACATCTGTATCCTTGTCATCAATGCTTTACCTCATTTCGAAAGCTTATATTATTGATAGGCACTCAGCTAAACAGAACTGGGCTACATTATATGTGGAGCCATTGGTTACAGTCTTGATGCTTAAGGTGGACGTGCCTAATCCGGATTATTTTCTCTTTGCACCCATTTCTAGTAAGAAATGAAAAACACAAGTGTGAGATGGTTAGCAAATCCAAATTGTGCACGTAGCCATTTGCCTGATAATTTTTGGAGCTCATTCGAATATCTTATTCATTATCAAAGTGAAGATTCTTGTGCTCATTAAGTGGTCCTATAGGTCCCCCCCCTGATTATGTAGACTATGAGTCTAGAGTGGTTACCCACTTTTTGAGCATGTAGTTCAATCTCTTTTAAGCATGTTTTTTTTTTGACCCTACATCCACACCTAACCACATACCACTCAAATATAGGTGTTCAAATTACTACTATGTTGGAATTAGGCATGGCTAGCTTTGAGCATGTTCACTAGTTCTCCATACAACGTCCCAAAATGCCCCAGAACTCCCTAGGAGAGTGGCGGGTTTAGCCTGTGACTTTGACCCATGCATCATGCCTAATTGCTATAAGTCCGTTGACGGGGCCTAGAAAGCCCTCTTGGGCCGGAATAGGTTGGGTGTATTGCGGCCTAGCCTTCAACTCTTCTATAAGAGAATCAACCATATAGAATCTTAGCTTCAATTGTTTCTATGTAAAGCCATGTGTATTGGAAGATATTGGTTTTGATCATGGGACCCACAATTATTATGAAGCTCATATAGAGTGAATGTGTGGGACATATAATGAGCGTATGTCCCCTCTAAAATAATGCTATCCGATTAAGCACCCATTTGTGTTAGTGTTCAGTGTACAATGTGTGATCTTATATTGACTGCAATGAATGGAATTGTGTCCTAGTTTGATATGGCATGGAAAGGATGCAGAGAGAAAATTAGTTTCATTGAAAGAAATGCATTGTGAAGGTGCGTTTTACACACAACCACCGTTCTAGTGGTTGGTGATCATAGTTTACTTCCTTTAGCTTTATTTTTGTTGGATAAGTGATGACAACCACAATTGCAATCACTCTACCTTACCCATGATCTATGATACAAGGTGTAGTTGGGACTCGGGAATAGTTGCGATGGTTGTAGTTTACTTTCTTTGGTTCTATTTGGTTTGTAGTTACTATGTGGCACCAGGTGAGTACTCAAGGCCAAATCATGGAAGAGGATTTGTAGGAAGCAATAACTTTTGGACAAACTTTCCAGCAAAATCTTTAATTATTTGTTTCAAATCCACGGATTACACCAATATGAGGGACAAGCATTGAGGCCAAAATTGGTCTTCAATTGCAATAGTAGTTGTGTTTAAACAAGGAAAATCTTAGTTGTGGTTGAAAGTGAGCCCCAAACCCCAACTAAAAGCACCTTGAGCAAGGAGAAGTGGCAAAAAATGGAGAAGCTAAGGAGGATCCACCAACCAAGAGCTAGTTGAGTAGACATGGCTCAAAGTAGTTAACCAGAGCTTCATGGCAATTGTGACTTTGAAGATGTCATACCTTGGAAGATTGAACAAAGTTGGCTTATTGAAGAAAGTATGTATGTTGAAATGCATAAGTCAACAAAGGAGGATACTATACATTTTGAAACTTTCGAATAGTGGAGGTGCATGGAAATTGACACGGTTTGCTTACAATGGGTGGGATTTAATTGCAACATGTTGAGTGGACAACTTAGCACTTTGATTCATATGCACAGGCCCAAAATAGTTGAGCTACAACGGAAGGAATGCATGGGCATCAATGATGTGAACAAATCCTTTATTTTGTTGATGTATTTAACTCGCATCGCATTTTTGGAGATTGGGAAGTAAATGAATCCAGGGAAACTCTATAGTGTGATTTGTCTATTTCTTAATGCCATCAATTGTACATAGACGTCAATATAGGGTAAGCACCAATGTTTAACCATAACATACAGTTTTGGGGATGGCAAAGTAAAGGCCTGTTGTGTTGGGCTACGTGCTCGAGAAAGTGCAGGCTTTTGCACAAATTGCTACACTTCATAGAGATTTAGGAATTGTGTATGAGGTCGAAATTGCTCAGTCATTGGCATGTAATGTGAAAGCAACCATTTGAGGTGATTCAATTGCAAGATACATTTGAGGGAGGTGGTTTGTAGTGGCATGCATTTTTGTTCACATTGCACTTAACCCATGCTTCCATGTTTTTTAATATGTTTTCTTGTTTCACAAAAATTCTTCAAATCAAGTGAATCACCCTAATTTGATACACATTACGTATTTAAGTTCCCAGACTAGCTCTTCCTAGTTAACAAACATGGATATCAATTACATAATCTTACTATTAAGAATGCCATGTAACAAAACATTGGCCTAGGCATAAGGATTTATCACCACAAGGATTTATCTAACATATGTGCCACATTTCCATCTTTTGCGCTCTTTGTGCCCACTCCACATCAAGCTAAAATGAGCTTATTTTGTGCTCTTCATGCAAGTAGCTGCAGGCTGTTTGGCAAAATATGTCAGCTTTCGCCATTGAGTGATTGAATTGTCAATGTGACAAACTTTTTGATCCCTTTTTATTGCATAGTAGTCCTATACATGACCCAAGCATTCACGAATGATGTATCCATTTTATGCATAAATAGCCTAAGCCACCTGCAACCACCTGCTAGGCCATCTCAAACAGCTACTAGAGTTCATAGACAGGTGAAGACTCAAATTGGAGCAAAGGAGGGTCTGCCACAAAAAAAAGTTCTTCCACCAAAGGAAACAATGGTCATGAGGCTACAAGCACAACGGGCAGGAGCAAGCTTCAGAAGCTCCTAAGGGAAAAGAAGGAAAGCCAGCTCCAATGTTGTCACAAATGTGAATTAAGGTGTTGCTTCATTTCTGAGTTGGTCTAAGTCTATATGTAATCCCAAAAAGGGCCTTACAAGAATTAGAGGGCCCCAAAGACTACTATCTCCTTTTGAAAGTGAACACCTTGAATGGATGTGGACAAGACAGTCAATAGCTATCTTCCCCAAGGGCAAGTGCCTAGGTTTCCATGTGGTTGGTTGAAAATATCTGGTTCACCTAGATACCCCCACTACAATTGGGTGGACCATAGGTGGGAGGGTGAAGTGTAAATCAAGTGCTAAGAAGGTCACCATCCGAGTGTGGTTCCAGCCTTAGGCGGCTTAACCTTGGAGTTCCCATGGGATCTGGGTTAAGGCCTTGGGTTCAAGCCATCCTTAGCTCCCAGGAAACCTACAGAGTGGCAGCTTCAAATTCCTATCGAGCTCTACAACATCTTCCCTTCAAGAGCAATTGGTGGTCGGATTGTTGTGACGGGAGAGTTGAAGCATCCCTGAGCCCCTCCCAAAGTTAGAGGCGAGTCAGAGATGCCACAAGGGAGCCAAGTGGCTTCTCATTTTGAAGAAAACCCCTGGGGCTCTCTAGGGCAAGAAAGGGTTAATATCCTAGGAGTAGTGGGTGCAGAGCTAAAAGTGTCCGCTCCACTTTCGGCCCACTTATCTTAAGAATGATAGGGCCATCTGTTTTATTGCTTGTGATGAAGTGTACATCCAGAATGAACATGCAGGTGTTTGGTTCATATCAACCTTGCTACCTATATATATATAAGGAGAGTTCCATGGGCTCCAAGTTGCTTCCCCAAGATCACCTTTTGGTGGCCTACGACACCAAATGACAAAGCCAAGCAGAAAAATAGATTTGCTCCAACAGAAGCAACTCTTCCTCAAATGGTTTGACGAGTGCTACAAAAATATTAAAACATTTTGCCGTTATCATCTCCAGTGTTCAATACTGCCTCTTCAATATTGAAGCGCTCCCACTTGCCAATCAGAGGCTGAAGCTGTGGTGCCTTCTCGTACATTCCAAGCAAACCTCCGGTGTGCACAAAGAGCACCTTCCTGCCTTCCCATTGCGAGGGATTATCTGCCATGTCCTTGAGCATACCATTTAATGCCTTCCCACTGAAGAATGCAGGACACTCAAAAGATGTCAGGTATCACAGTTATTTTCTCATATAGACCTATGCTTCCTACAAACTAAGTAATGGATGTGAGGAGCCCTGAGAGGGCAGTAAGGTGGATGTGCCTGATTTGGTTACTTATCCTTAACAGACACCTATAAATGGGTGGTGTGTGGTTAAGTGTGGCCCTAAGAAATGACACCAAAAAGACATGTGTTTCAAAGAGATTGGACTTCATGCTCAAAATTTGTTAACCATTCTAATTTATTTTCATTTGCCTACGTCAAGTTATGTTTGGGGCCCCTTTAAACTTGAGCTCAAGTTGAGAGCTCAAACTTGCAATTTTTGGGAGTTTGATGCTTGGAGTTGACAAGCTTTCATCCAAAGCTCAAACTATTGAGAGCTTCCCTAACACTCTCAAAAGCTCGCAGTAGTTTGAGCAAGAGTAAAGTGGGCATGCTCAAAGGGAGGTATCAAGGGCACAATGATACTAAAGACAGGAGCATTTTCAACAAGCCAAAATATGCTTGAAAGCCCCTTGGCTTGGGGCCCACAAAACGAGAGCTCTAACTCAACATTCCTAAGCTACCTCATGAAGGAAGCTTAGGATTTTGCCTGAGAGGTTGTTGTAGTTGTTCCACATGGGATCTCACTGTTCGAGCTCTGAACCTCTCTTGTGTAAAGGTGGCCTTTGTTTGTTGAGTGAGGTGAGACATCTGATCTTAAAATGTACATCACACATGACACAAGTACTCAATAGTATTTTTATTCACTAGATGATTAACCATGTGGAAGGAGAGCTAACACAAAGGTACATCTGTCTCTAGAGTAGAAAGGCTCTAATTTAAATGGATGCTTCGCAAGTGGTAAGATCTTGTTTCCAGCTTCAAATAATATGACAATTAAGTGAGATTATTGAAGTGAGTAGGGGAAATGCAGTCACCTGTAAACAGGGTCCAATATGATCCCAGTTGATTGTGCAACTTCTGTCACACACTTCAGCTCCTCTGTTGTGCTAATGGCATATCCCAAACCCTTTGCCTGCCAGTTCAAATGTTTTCCCACTTGAAAAAGCCGTGACATAAGAAAAAATTTAAGAAATGTTGCTACCCCACAAAACAAACTATTTGCAGTGAGGGTGAGGAGGGATCAGCTTAACCTCACCCTCCGCCATAATGAGAGATTGCTAAATTTTGAAAGGTAACTTAACAATTCCACATCTTTAGCACCTTAACATCTCCACAGATTTTACCCGCTGCAGACACTAAAATGCAGATAGTATTTGTGGTGTAAATGGCACTTGCAATATGATATGACACAGACATGCTGAAGAGAGATCTGGAACACCACTTACACATGGGTTACACATCACAAACTTCCAGAGAGAAAATTACTTTTGTTACATAAGATTAACAAATAAATTTATAGGATAATTACATTATACACCAACCTTTTGAAAGTTTGTGATGCACTCCTAAAACAAAGTTTGTGACAAGTAGGAGTGGGATGCATACATTGATAACTCTGACAATATCTCGAGCGTTGACACCAGCGCTTAAACCATCGATGAGCCCTTGTATGTAGTTGTAGAAGTAATCAGGATCATCACATACTGCATAGGCGTGAACCTAAAACCACATCAAATTTTCTGTGAGAATAGAGATCGTTTGTGTACAAATCAACATAATATGTAGAAGGACCAAGCCTACATACAGATCCTAGAGATCCCCTGGATTTTTGATGTGCAAGCACAAGTCACTATGACAACAACCTTCCTACCTTGGATAAGAAACTAAATCCTCAGTAACTAAGTCTTCAGCATGAAAGATACTGGAAGAAGTATAACATCCTATCCTGCCACACCAAATTGACCACCCATATTACTCAATTGGTACACATGGACCTACAAAACGTATTGCCCACCTTCACACCAAGGAACTACAACTTTTATGGAAAATGTAGAAATTATAGTTGAGAGTGCAGGTTTTGCGTGGAAGGGCACACCTTCGTCTCAAGTTTGCTCAAATGGGCAGCTAGTGAAAGTCCTGCCGTTGTTCCCCCGCTGCAAAACAGAACTGTGTGGTCAATCAAATCAATCAAGTTGTTCAAATTGCAGGAAATAAATACTCTGAGTTAGCGTTTTTATGACAAACCTTCCACAGGCCATAACTATGTCATCGAAGTGCTGAATCCCTGGGACTTTGCCACCCTCCAGTTGAGTTTGAAGCTCTCTTATGTACTCAATGTACCCCCTGCCATCAACAAAAGAAAGATTTAACATTTTCATTACGCAGGGTAGTGTACCTTGCTTGCGTGGTCCTATAGTGTATAATGAATGAATCAGAGGTCCATTTCAATTGAATTTGAAACCAGTTCAGTGTAGTTCACTAAATCTTTCATCATCCAATTTGAATTTGTTGGCATAGTACAGCATACCAAGTACCAAGAGAGTTGGAGCCACCCACAGGGATCACATATGGATTCTTGCCCTCTGCTTTTAGTTTCTTCGCAAGCAGCTCCCCAAGTGCCTGCATATAGAGACAAGCTTCATATGTAGAGAAAAGGGTTGATTGGACTTTCACTAACTGATTACCTCTTTCACATGCAATGAAGATTGAGACAAGCCCATACAATTTTCGAACCCAAAAATAAGCTTTGGCTCTTTCTAGTAGGCTTCTTCTTTTGCTCTCACAACATGGAGTAAAGCAGATTCATTCATAATGGGATAACATTCTTAAGTGGTGTAGTTGGCACCTTTCCTAGATGAGGATCTTGGAGAATATATACTTGGTGAATTCTTTTTGGCAAGATCTTTTAAGCTGAATCTTGATAGAAGAAGAAGGCTTTGTGTCAATGAGGTATTGACTTAGGAGAGCTTGCCACTTAAGTATACCCGGCATTCAAGGATGCAATCAAGGACTTTGATTCTTGAAAATTTATCCTTGAAGCTAGAATAGAAAGAGAACCTCCTTACATGCTAAAGAAAATAGAGAAGAAACGCACCACGCTTCCAAGCTTAACATACTCTTCCTTAGACACCAGTGAGACATGGGCTCCAACCATGCGCTCCACAAGAAGGTTGCCTTCCAATCCTGGGTCCTTATCAACAACAGTCTGCAATAGAGACAAAGTTCAGATTGCCTCAGCAAAACTTTGATATTTAAACAGCAGGTGGAAAGTGTAAGTGCAATTTCTCATCACTAGAATCAGTACACATGAGGAATGACTGACCAAGCCCATGTTGATGAGCCATGCAAAAAAATGTGCAAAATGCAAGGATTAACTTTTGCACAACATACAAAAATGTACATGGAATTTGCTGAGCAGAAAAATGCAACAAAGGGAAACTTGAGAAGCTCACCCGGCTGGTGCGGAGGATTAGGTAGCTGTCAAGACCAAGATATTTGGCAGCTACAGCAGTGGCACGGCAATGGTTGCTTTGGATGCCTCCAATGGTGATGACACAATCGGCACCCTGGTCCTTTGCATCTGCCATCAGAAACTCCAACTTCCGAACTTTATTGCCGCTCAGTTGCATTCCTGTCAAGTCATCTCTCTGCAAACCCCCTTAATCATCTCAACTGCAAATCCTTCATCCTTCTAATATGTGTGTTTTGTATCAACTTGACCTCCCTGGAAATCCTGATATACTACTGCCCCAAAATTTGAGATTCATCCATTCCACACCAACAGTAGATAAATCTGATGAAACTTTTAGCTCACCTTGACCCAAACTTCAGTATTCTTAGGCAATCCTGGAAGATGCCACCTATGAATTGGAGTTGGGAACTGTACATTTGAAATCACGAGCCACAAATTAGTCCTTCGGAAAGCTCTCTCCAAATTCTGCACAACGCACAGCTACCCAATGTCCATTGTTGATCAATCCTTCAAGTGTTTACCTTATTTTGAATAAAGGAAATTGAGTAGGGACTCTGAGAGAGAATGTAGGAAGAGTAAATCTCCAATGTGCACATAATTGGGTATACCGGCCCTTAAACCCCTTAAGAAGCTGAAAAAACGTGTATCGCCAATGTGAACAACATAACTTCACATCCAATGGCCCTGACCCACCAATGTGTACCGTGATCGATCCTTCTCATTCTTTTATCTGACCCAAAGAGAATTAATGCGAAGGCACGGGGTGAGTTCCAATAATACGCATTTTGAGTGAAGGAATTTGAGTAGGGAGTCAGAGAGAGATTGTAGGAAGAATGAATCTCCAATTTGCACAAAATTAAGTAAAACCAGCTCTAAACCCCTTAAGAAGCTGAATTAACATGTACACTATTTGAACAACAAAGTTTCACATCCAATTACAATTCACACTCCAATGTGAGATGGAGTAGAATTTGGCTGATCATGGTAGCCATCTAGCCATCCCAAAAAACCTGAGACTCTGTTACGCGCGATTCTAGTGAAGGAATTTATGTAAGGGGTCTGAGAGGGATTGGAGAAAGAATGAATCTCCAATGTGCACAAAATTGGGTACACCGGCTCTAAACCCCTTAAGAAGCTGTAAAAACATGTAACACCGATGTGAACAACATGATTTCACATCCGATGACCCCTAACACTCCAATGTGTACTGCGATCAATCCTACTCAGCTTTTATTTTCTGACATGCATTTTGAATAAAAGGAAATTGAGTAGGGAGTCTGAGAGAGATTGGAGGACGAATGAATCTCCAATTTACAGAAAACTTAGGTATACCGGCTCTTAAACCCCGGAAGAAGCTGGAAAAACATGCAACACCGATGTGCACAACATAATTTCACATCCAATGACACCTAACCCTCCAACGTGCGTTGCGATCGATCCTCCAGAGAAGTAAATTCTATAACACGCATTTTGAGTGAAGGGATTTCAGTAGGCAGTCTGAGAGAGATTGGAGGAAGAATGAATCTCCAATTTACACAAACTTGAGTACACCGGCTCTTAAACCCTTTAAGACGCTGAAAAAAAATGTGACACCGATGTGAAGAACATAATTTCACATCCGATGACCCCTGACCCTCCAATGCGCACTGCGAACAATCCTCTTCATTTTTATATTTACCTGACCCAAAGAGACGAAATGCGATGGCGCGGGGTGCAATTCCGATGCCCAAGAAGGGGGAGAATAAGATGCTTTCACAAACATTTCAGGCCTTCCTTTCGTCTCCGTCTGTGTCTCCAATCCTCCGGCCATGGATCGAACAACTATTCCTCGAAATCCAACGTTCTTCGATCCTCGACGAAGAAGAAGCTGGTTGTTAGGAAACAGGATATTGAGCTGTGGCAGGTGATAATGGGGTTGTTCGGAGAACACCCGGTGGCAGTGTAGTTTTGTGGCGGGCGATGGAAATTGGAGGTGGGTAGAAATTTTGAGCGCCATAGCCAGAATTTAGTTGCGAAACGAGGTTTTTGTCTTTGGGTTTTGTCTTCTGAGAGCAGCTGCACGGGGACATTCCGATGGACGGTGACGTGGCCGCCAACTAAGCCATATTTGGTGACTTGGCTCCACGTGCTTTTTTAGTTACATTTTAAGAGATTATTTCATTAGGTATTAGGTATGTATTATTTCATAATGTATATTGGATATTCCAGTTCTGCGTAAGTGAAGGCGCGAGCGTACCTCAAAGTTCCGTTCCGGGCGATGCTGAGCTGCCCTGCGTGGACGCCATGGCCTCGCATAAACCTCCTCATCACGCCATCGAAACCTTCCAATCCGGGCGTCACCATGCCCGTGACTGTCCATACCTTTGAATTCGGGCATACAATATATTTAATCAAAGCTGTTGATTTCTTAAACCACCTTTCCCATACCACGTCTTAATTTCTCCCATTTCAATGGCAAGTGTTCAGTAGATTGCTTCTTTGGAGGCCACTTAAAATTGAGGTTCAATAATATGACTGTCACGATTTTTATTATGACCTTCGATTAACCTAAACAAAACTGTAATCAATGTAATAAAGGTGGGAAGAATACTGGACATTACATTCTGAGGTTATGTACAATGATTTTGCAAACCCAATTCCAACACCAACCTAGAGGATTGTAGAAAAGTTAAAGACTTGTATCAATATCGCAAATTGCTCGATACAAGTGTGCTGTAAAGGCGTTAGTAATGAGCTGCGTTGCAACTATGTTGCAACGTCATTCATACATTTGCGTTGCAAAGTTTGTGCTAAAATGTGTAGTAGTTTTCATGGATACCTTCAAATTCGGCTCATCCTGCTTGGCGAAAAGCACCGCGTACCGAGGATCTGCACTTGAGCCACCACCTTGCACACGAATGGGGTAATATCCATGGCTCGTCTGGCAATTGAGCTCGGCTTGGTACTCCGCGCCCGTCAATCCCTCTTTAGCAACCCAGGGTCCGATCGTGTCGTCTGTGAAGATCGAAAGATACTCTTCTCCCCCGGAGTGTGTCACAAACGAAGGTCGGTACGGGAGCTCCTTGTACGCGTAGTACCAGAACTTGTACCCGGCAGCGGTGTCGCGTGGTCGCAGAACCCAATGTCCCATCTGAACATTCGGCTCCCAAATCGCTGCATGCGTACAACCTTTGGTTACGTCTCCGTAGATCGAAGCACATCGGATGATGAGTCCGTTTTTGAATGCCAAATTGTTCTGGCCTTGCAATGTAGCAGAATCGGTGGCCGCGCCGTCCGTGAGGCCGAACTTCGCCACCCAGCCGGTGAGATTGCGCTGCTCAAATGTGCCTGCGAACACTGCGTTGCTTGCGGTGGTGCCGGTAACTGAGAGAATGAGCGGGACATAGCCCTGGCTGCTCATCTGGTCCAGCTTCGCCTGGTACTGTGTGCCGTTGACGCCATGGATGGCTGCCCACGCCGGGCCACCGCGATTCACCCACGCGGAGGCTTTCCAGGGTCGTCATATACGCTGATAGTGATGATATGGTAGCCCTGGGCGATCAACCTGTCGATGTTCGCCTGGTGGCTGCTCCCGTTCGCGCCAATGTAAGCTTCGAACGCTGGAATCGCTAACAATTTCCTTTCTGTAGGATTCAATACCCACATAACTTCAATGCATGAGAAACAACAGTGGAGGTTTCGACCGGTACGAACTAGTATTGCATCTGATGTGCACATCGACAACTAAACATTCAAGTAAAATTGGACTATGTAGAAGTCGAGATCTCTATGTCCACCATGTCCTTGTAGACAAGAGATGTCAGAAGCATGCAACTAGGCTTGCAAATCTGGTTATAAACTGAGCTCATCCTCACTGACTACAAACGAAAAGGGAAATTGCATATATGCAAAAACGTGTAATGTTATTCAATCCAGTTTTTGAACATTAGTATTTCCATAAGTGCGGACACAACTGACTGATCACCAAGAAGTTTATACATTCTTCCTGACTAGTGTCGATGACGACCTGACGAGGAAGAGGGCAGACCAGCATCTGAGCCTTCGGCAGTTCCAGTGATGAAAGGTAAGCTGTCACATCAAAGCACGTGTCAATCCAGGTTGCAGTTCTGAAAACAAACTCCTGAGAGGGAAATTTTAACATGGCAATTGCGAGAGGTGGATATTGTTGCAGCCAGCGGGTTCTACTAGCACACTGTACTCCTCCATTGAGAAAAAATATTTATATGACAACTAGCACACCACAATAAAGATATGATCAATGTACCATATAACTCCAAATATCATTTATGAATCGATAACTGCAACCAATCTTGAAATGGCCGTTACACATAATTTTGCCTGGTCAGCATCAATTTAGCACGTTATAAAGCCTCAGTGTTAAGTACTCTTCCAACCCTAAGACTGATGAGAAAGATCCTGATAGGTTGATTTAGAGTGCCAAACTGAAGCAACGTGAACGAAATATTTACCAAGGACCGCCACCAAAAAGATCATCCAGTGTTTCGATCCATTTTGGCAACACCTCCTCCCGAAGCCCTCAGGCTTGCAAAACAGAAATCAGCAGCCTGACTCTGACACCATTGAGATTAGACTTCTGCAAGCCATATAACCACACACCATAAATGTATATTTCTGTATAGACAACAATGATGATACTCTAGTGGCGCTCAGACAAAGATAAAGTTGCAGTAGTATCTCATTCTTTCGATCTTCTCACCAAATCTGTAGCAATTCCAAGCAGATTTCTACTCTGAAGATCAAAACTTCAAAGACATGATAAGTAGGTAGTTCGGATCTCCACTGCTCCATAACTGCACATGAAATTGCATCTGAATAATTACTATTTACACCTCACCAGTATCGGATCAGAGCCGTACAGTAAACAATGCATAGTGCCTGCTCCATATGTTCTGCAATTTGGAAGAGGCTCTCTGTTGAATCTCTTTGTACTCGTTTGGAGCTCAGGGTACATCTGCATGGTTGACTTCGAACATCAAATATGTCGGTAGATTCTTACTGAAATTAGAGTCAACCTTATTCTATCTTTAATCCATATTACTATAATGTAGCATTATATTAATAGTGAACAATACATAGCTCTTGCATTATAAGGGCCACTTCACAGACGAGCCAAGAGCCGTGACCATGAAATTGTGAGAGCCCAAACGAAAGTGTCCAAAGGCCGTCCCAACACACCTCCAAAATCATGTAGTGTGATCACGGATCCTCAAGTGTAGTGTGAAGTCATATGTGACCGCACCCTCAACCAAATGCTATTTCAATGAATTTCTATTCATGCGGATCCTCACACATGATAAAATAGAATAAACCAATGGTTGTGAGCGTTTGGAGTGCCATGGTCTCCCAATTTTGTGTTAGGCCTACCTCCAAGAGGTGGTTTTTGAAAAGAGTCCAAGTGACCATGAAACATGATCCATTCAATGCCACGTAGGAATCCACGTAGACTTTACATCCATCTTGCATTCACATACTCTGTTGTTCCCTCAAGCATAGTGTGAAGCAAACTTGGACCAACTCTGCCTTTTCCACCAATGAGAGTGCTTGAAGTGTATTGGTCACGGGCTCTCAGTCTCGTGTGTGAAGTGGCCCTAAGTGTTGTACTATCGTAACATCAAAATAGAATACTTAGAGTGCTCACTTAGCACTGGCAACTGCTCTAGCTTCATCATCATGATTCACAACAACCTCCTCTCTACTTGACAGAAACTTGCCAGGTGGTTAACTGCCACCTGTGCTTTGGCGCTGGCCTGTCGGCCTTCTCATAACATTATTCAGACCCATGCAGTGTTCTGTGGGACTGACATTATTCCCGGAATATTCCCGGAATATTGTCAGTCCCACAGAACACTGCATGGGTCTGAATAATGTTATGTTGTCTCAAAAAAAGAGAAAAAGAAAAAGAAGATCCACAACAGCCTCCCAATTATAGTGGTCACACTCTAAATTAGCCCGGACAGGTGGTTCCCTCCTACCCTCCCTCACCCACCGTCCTCCAAGTTCCAACCCTTGCCACTTCTCTTCCCTCGTCCCCTCCAGATCCAACAGAAAACCCTCATCTTGGTAAAATCTCCACTAATCTCACATGGAGTCATCTCAACAAGGTCAAGAGTCAACAGCAGAATCACTATTCGATTGGGTCATCTGAATTCTAGCACCATAAATTAGTGAAGCTTTCAGGTGTTTTGGTTAAAGCAGAATCACATGTACAGAATCGGCTGTGAGCCTTTCTTTGTGTGCCAAAAATGGTACAGTTTGTGCACATTCTTCAGTACGCATGTATGTATATTACTGAACTCACAAAAATTTGCTTTTGAAATCTTTTCCGAATACATCATGGTGGTGATCAAAATATTGTTCGTTTCTTAGTAGTGGTAACTGCTTTCAGGTGAAGTTTTCATGTAATCAGAATATTCATCCTTTTGCATAACTGTTTGGAGGTAGGGTTGATGACCAAGAGCGATCATAGTACGCAACCTCTCAGACAAAGTAGGGAACCTGCGATTGAACAGTATCGAACAGGCTAACTCTCTAAGTTTGAGACAAGAAACTGTTGGGATCTGTATACGTTTAGCATATTTTTTATCGTTCATTCATTTATTCAGTCAAGCCTACTGTCGATGCGGCAGCTGAAATTCCGGTTGATCTGCAGGATCCCCTCACCAGCACTCGGATGATGAAATGAGACATGCAGCAAAGTGGTCCGAGACGACCCTAAACTACCGGATGATGGTGGAGGGATACCCAAATCTCAAGGAAGAGGTTGGCGGTTCGAATCCCGGCTGTGAAATCTCCTCTCTACCTGACGGAAAACTTGCCAGGTGGTCAACTGCCTCCTGTGCTTTGGCGCTGGCCTGTCGGCCTTCTGTCTCAAAAAAAAAAAAAAAAAAGACATGCAGCAAAGGTAAAATAAAGAGTCACGTGACTCACGTCTCCCTTCTTGTAATGGTTCGCATCATAGAATCCTTTACAACCGCATGTTACTGACACCTCCTCATGAGCTTCTTCTAAATTAGGCTCTTTGACTATGTGGCACTTGACCTTCGTCACTGGGGCAAGCGGACCTTCCAAATAAACGAAACGGTACGTACTGAAGTTCATTGCAGTAGCCGGACCTCGCAAAATTACAGGAGGAGTCATCCGCTTCTATCAATCCGAAGTCTGGAAATCACACCATTACTGCCAGTCGAATGGGGCCAGAAACGTGTTCCAAATTTGTTCACTTTGTATGCGTGGAGAGAAGAAGCAATCCATGTTCTCAAAATATGGAAGGGACGAGGTCAGAGAGAAGCGGCAAGGGTGGGAGGAAGGCGGGCGATGGAGAGAGGGAGGGAACCCACCAGTGAATATTTTTTGGGCGATTCTTCGCACTCAATGCTATAACCCAAATGACGGCACGAAAATCCCTATTATAATAACCAAAAATAACTTTAATTAAATTGCCCATAACTGCCCTAAACAGCCCACACTTCAAACCCCACCCCCCACCCCCGTGGACCCATTCGGGCCCCGGCCTCCCGCCCCCTGGCCCCCTTCGCCTCCCAGCCTCCCGCCCTCTGGCCCCCTTCGCCTCCCAGCCTCCTGCCCCCTGGCCCCCTTCGCCTCCCGACCCCCAGAACCCTTCGGCCCCCCACCTCCCCTGAGCCCTCTCACGTCGCCCCCGCCTCCAACCTCCAGATCTGATAGACGTTGCCGTGCATGGTTGTTGTGTTCAAGTGTTGGAAGTTGGAGCCACATTCAATGGTGTAGGGTTTGTTTAATATGCAGGTTGCACTCACTAATGAGGGTGGGTGTTGGTGTAGGAAGTGGGCGTTGCGCATTTGTGAGTGGCGGCATAAAATTTATGGAGGTGGTACTGGGTTTGGATTAAGGGAAGTAGGTATGTGCTTCAGATTTTGTATATTGTGCTTTGTGTTTTGCACTGTGTGCTGTGTGTTTTGCATTGTATGCTTGTGTTATGTGCTGTCGCGGTTGTGGCGATCTTCTCCTTCATAGTGCATACGCCCCACTCCTTGCCCAAAACTGTAGGAGTGGAGGTCGTCGCGCCCGACATCTTGATTAAGGTACGCAGTCCTGCATATTGCCGCATCTTGGCTAGTCTTCCTTGTCTTCATTTTAGTTGTCTTGGCAATGAATGTATATAATAGTGGGGTTTTGTTCCTCCGATCCAGTGTTAGTTTAGGGTAGATTTCCGTTGTTGTTAGTGGACATACTGTAGATCTTAGAGTAGTTCTTGTTTAGAAATCCCGGCCGCCTCCCTCTGGCCCTTCCCTGGAGTTTCTAGATTTTGGCCTTCCCTAGAGTTTCTAGATTTTGGCCTTCCCTGGAGTTTCTAGATTTTGGCCTTCCCTAGAATTTCTTGATTTTGGCCTTCCCTGAAATTTTCCGGTGTCGCCCTCCATGCGGCCTTTACCTGGCTCCCCTTGTTTTTGCCTCCTCTTTCGAAGCTCTCTCCTTGGGAGGAAGTCAAGACGGGAGTGGATAGCTCCACAAATGAGCTCTCCAACCGGGGGGGGGGGGTTATACTCCGCGGGTTCCCGCCCATGTGCGAATGCTCCCATTTCCCGCCCATTCCTACACCTTCAATTGAACTTTGCGGGCTTGTAACTTCTGGTGGAGGTAAGCAAATGAATGTTTGATTACACCATTGGAATGTTGTTGCTCTCCTCTTTTTTCTGTGAAAAAATGTTTTTTTTTTTGGTCGACGAATTTTTTTTTCAAAATTTTTTTGAAATTTTTTGGCTAAGTATTGTTCTGGTGCTCTTTTTTTGGCTAAGCCATGGTCGGATCCAAGCGTCCTTCCTTCAAGCAGAGGGTGTTGATGATCACCCCCCGGGAAGAATTATCAACTGCCGCAATGCAAGAGGTTTTGGCCACGAAATCATCCGGAACTGCATGTCACTCTTC
The DNA here is from genome assembly GCA_964035585.1 of Polytrichum formosum. NCBI lineage: Eukaryota > Viridiplantae > Streptophyta > Polytrichopsida > Polytrichales > Polytrichaceae > Polytrichum > Polytrichum formosum. The sequence goes on from OZ037941.1 coordinate 43,516,421, forward strand.
TGCACCTCCTCTTATTCCTGCTCCATGTGAGGGTGACATCAGTGGAGGTAGTAAGAATTGTGATGGCCTCCCTGGGCAATCAAACACCGTGTTGCTACCCACCTCCTACGTACCTCCATCCAAAAAACAAAAAAGTGCGAAACGAAAGTACGTTAACCTTAAACCTTTGCTAATTTTTGGGTTAATTGTAAATATTGCGTTTATTTCTCTCTTGATCTTGTTTTGCCTCTCTTGCTGTTGTTCTCCATGTCCAAAATTTGATTTCCTCCCATTGTGTTGGTCTCATTGGGATTCCTGCAGGTTCCAAGAAACCTAGGCAGCAAAATACCCCTGATCTGAACAGGACCCTGAAGGAGATGGTACATTTGATAGAGTTCGATGTGTAATCTGTTCTAAAGTGAATGGCAGAGACAAAATATTGGATGCAAAAAATGACAACCTAAAAAAATATCAAGGATGGAAAAAAACCCTCACTGACTTGCCTTCTTTGAAGGTCAAGAAAGGTGAGTGGTTTTGGGACCACAATTCAGTGCACAAGCGTGCTGAGAGTTCATTTGCAGCGATGCCTGTTGGTAATATCCAGACCCTAGTTGCAGCAGGGGCTCCTCCAAAACGCAAGGAAGTGCAAATGGCAGTCATTTTTCATTTGTTGCAATTTGGAAGGCCTATGACAGAGTACCCGCCTATGAAGGAGTTGTTGCATTTTCTTGGTGTCCCTAAGGTCAGAATCTTTCATTTCCTTCTGCATTGCGTTTATTGCATGTACCATTTTGTTTTGCAATGTCATTGTGATTAGTAATGGTACTTGAGTGTATGTGCAGGTGCCATTGAAGCATTGGACTGAGGGGTCGGGGTGGGAAATGGTTGAAAGTTTGTTCAATGTTGTACAAGCAAGGACAAAAGAATTAGTAAGTGCATCCTCTTATTTCTCTGTCACTTGTGATGAAGTAACAACAGTAGACAACCAATCTTGGATTAGTATACATGCTTACACAATTCAAGATTGGAAGAGAGTGCCATTGCTCTTGAGCTTACAACGTGTCACGGAGGGTGGGGCTGCTGACAACATAACGAAGATGGTTCTTGTTGCACTAACTATCGAAGGTGGGTTGACCCCACATCAAATTAGAGACCGGTTCATGGCATTTGGTGCAGATGGTGCATCAATTTTACAAGGGAAGAGAAATGGGGTCACTAACAAGCTGTAGGTTTCTCATGCGCCATACATGCAAAGCATGCATTGTGTGGCACATCGAAGCAACCTTGCAGTGCAATGTCTATCCGATCTGGAGATGGTGGCTATAATAGAAACCTTACTGGCTGCCTTGCACAGGTATTTCAGTAAATCTCCAAAACGGCATTTGGAGCTCCAAAAGCTTGCTGAATTGCTTGAGTCTAAAGGTGACAAAATTCTTCAAAATGTAAAAACGAAGTGGATTTCAATGTTGAGTCCATTGAAGCGTGTTTTGTCTGAGTACCGCACCCTTTTGGTCAAAATGTACTCTGATCAATTTGTGAAACCTGCAATCCCTGCAGCCAAGGTAAATTACGAACTCATGGTTGACATCAAATGTTTGTTGACCCTGGTTGCAGTGGTACCTCTTCTAGAGGCTGTGAAAGCCTTGGTTGGTTTTGCCCAGTCCCCCAATGTTTATGTGTGTGATTTTACAAGGGCATTGAGGCTTTGCATTTCAGATGTAAATGACTTCTATTGCACAGAGAATGCATTCATTTCAGATGCATTTTCATGCTTCAAAAAAAAATGTGAAGTATCACATGAGAACATTCGCCTAAGGTGGCATCCAGACGTGAATGATTGTGTTGAGCATTTGGTTTTTGAGGCCCATTTGTCCACTTCAGCCGGTTCCCACTTGAATGCGACATGCATTGATCCTATTACTCACATGAGGAGCTTTGTAACCAAAGACTTATTTGATATAACGATATCAGAGGTGAAGGAGGACGTTGCAGGTATGAGTTTGTTTTTTGTTTTGTTTTTTCTTGTTCATTGTTTTGACATCTTTTGATTCTAGTTGCATCTATGTGCATAGTTCTGATGCCCTAGTTTATTTGCTTTCAGATGTTGCAGCCCTGATGGTGATGGAATTGGAAAGTAGGTTTCCCCCCAGTGAGATAATGGATGCACTCTCCATTGTGTACCCTCAATTTTGGCTTGAGCCAGGGCATGAGGACAAGATCACAAGGTACATGAACACTTTGAAGCAAACATATGGTCAACCCAGGGATATCTCTAGTGCTCCTCATGTTTTTGAAACAAGTCCAGCAGTGTTGAGTGCGATGGCACTTAATCAACAATTCCATTGGTTTGCCGTAGCAATGGTGAACAACTCTCCTCATGCAATGAGGGCTGTGGACCTACATGTTCACCCCTTAACCAAACTATGGCGTGCTTTGGCGCAATCTGGCCCTTTGAAGGGTATGTTTCATGAGTTCTTTAAGCTTGCAGAAATTGCGATGATCCAGATAAGGTTTTATTTTATTTTTAAAATTTTGTTGCTTCATTGAAATTTCTCCACCTTTGTGTTTTCGTGTTTGTGAATGCATGTTGGTTTTTGGCTGACTTTGTCTCATTGCATCCTATTTTATAGGTCCTTGGGAGCGTAGAAGACGAAAGAACATTTTCCAATGTTTCTTTCTTGAAGAACAAACTCCGCAACCGCTTAACTGAACATTTGCCTCTTGCTACAACAATGTTCGCACAAAAACACTACACAATGACATCATTCCTTTTCAAAGAGGTCGTTTCAAATTGGAGAGCTTCCAAGCCGAAGCGGGGTCGATATGCACTTGGTGTTTGATTAGCATATAATAAAACATTTAGGGGGTTTTTCCCACTTCTTTATTATTGTTCCAAATACAAGGATCTGTTATAACTTTGTAATTGGCAATGCATGACATTCTCAATAAAGAAGTGTTTTCCTCCTAAATTATTTTCTGTCGAGATTTGTGTGGGATGCAAGTTCGCATTTTTACTTATGCATTCTCTTGTTGAAATAGTGGTCTTGCAATATTTTGCATTTTTCACTTAGCTAAAGTTCTCCCTACCACTCAAACAATTATCGCATTTGTAATTTTCCATGGCCATTATAAAATAGTGCCCATTTTATTCTACAACACATCTGATCGCAAAGTTTACAATTTCATCATCTTCTCACATAGCCAACTACGCAATACAACATACCACTAAAATAGACATTTCACCTCCCACTAAAAAGTGAAAACAAATTCATTGGAACCCACTGCCCGGGTTTTTTCTTTTTACTTTTTTCTTTCAATCCGCCGTCCACCCAATGCTGCCCGGTCTGCCTATAGATACATTAAATATAGTCAAACCACCTATTCCCGATCATGACCCATTGGGAATCTATAGGGTGCCATAATTTTGATCATGATGGGTTTGAATTTCAATTAGGTCGGAATCAATAATGCCATGACACATGTCTCTCCTGTTTTGAGTGTTAACGTGAGGAGGAATGAGCGGTTATGGCAGACTCTAGACATCGGTGATATGTTTGGGCCAAAATTTCACAGTAATTTCAATTTAAGGAATACAATTACCGAAAGAAATTGTAGTCCTCCTTATTTCTATCTTCCTACACGGGAAAAAATTGCACTGCCTTATACTTTTCCAAATCATGTGCAAAATCTCTTAAATGATTAGTTATGGGCGCCTCTACTCCAATGTATTTAGGGCCAATTCACACACGAGCCATGAGCTGTGACCATGAAATCGTGAGAGCCCAAAAGAAGTGTCCAAAGGTTGTCCCAAGACACTTCCAAAATCATGTATAGTAAAGGCACCTATTCCTTATCAAGACACCCATTGGCAATCTATAGGGCATTGGAATTTTGATTAGGTTGGGACTAAATTTCGATCAGATTGGGATTGAATTTTGATAAGGTCGGGACCAATAATGCCACGACATATGTCGTGGTTTTGAGTGCTAAAATGAGAAGGAATGAATGGTTATGGTAGACTCTAGACATTGATAATATGTTTGGACCAACTTTTGGCTTCAAAAATTCACCGTAATTTCAACTTAAGGAATAAAATTACTGAAAAATTTGAAGTCCTCCTGATTTTTATCTTCCTACGCGGGAAAAAATTGCACCGCCCTATCCTTCTCTTGTGGTCACAGGCCCTCAAGTGTAGTGTGAACTCATATGTGACTGAGCCTTCAACCAAATGCTATTTCAATGAATTTCTATTCATGCGCCCCCCCCCCACATATGATAAAGTATAAAGTAATCAATGGTTGTGAGATTTTGGAGTGCCACGGTCTCTCAGTTTTGTGTTAGGCCTACTTCCAAGAGGTGGTTTTGAAAGTGACCAATTGGGGGGGGGGGGGGTTGATAATTTGAGGCATGGAAGTCACCCAAGAAATTGTTGGCCCTTACCACATAAAATCTATAATATAATAATGGGCCAAGCTCCGAGTCCCGGTCAAGTCTGCCGAAATTGACTACCAAGGCCCACCTACTAAATGTAGGTTTGTTGCATGATGGGAATGTGCCTAGCTTTTTTTTGCCGAGACAGAAGGTCGACAGGCCAACGCCAAAGCACACGAGGCAGTTGACCACCTGGCAAGTTCCTGTCAAGTAGAGAGGAGATTTCACAGTCGGGAATCGAACTGCCAACCTCTTCCTTGAAATTTGGGTATCTCTCCACCATCATCCAGTAGTTTAGGGTTGTCTCGGATGTAAAAAAAAAAAAAAAAAAAAAAGGAATGTGCCTAGCTGCTCACTGGCATCAACTTCACCTATTTAGCGAATAATTCCCACCCTTTGTCGTCGTTGATTTTACAAGAGGAAAGACATTTATTTTAGGAATGGAACTAACTCCTTCACACACTCGACTCTGAGCCCATGACCATTGCACTTCAAGCACTGTCATTGGTGGCAAAGGCGGAGCCCGTCTAAGTTCGCTTCACACTACGCTTGAGGGACCAACAGAGTATGTGAATGCAAGATGGATGTAAAGTCTACGTGGATTCCTACATGGTATCAATTGGATCATGTTTCATGGTCACTTGGACTATTTCCAAAAACCACCTCTTGGAGGTAGGCCTAACACAAAACTGGGAGACCATGGCACTCTGAACGCTCACAACCGTTGATTTATTCTATTTTATCATGGTTTAGGGCCCACATAAATAGAAATTCATTGAAATAGCACTTGGTTGAGGGCCTGGTCACAGATGGCTTCATGCTACACTTGAGGGTCCGTGACCACACTACATGATTTTGGAGGTGTCTTGGGACAGCCTTTGGACACTTTCTTTTGGGCTCTCACAATTTCATGGTCACGGCTCTTGGCTCATGTGTGAAGTGGCCCTCAGCTGAATAATGTTATGGATGGGTGTCACAAACTCTACATGAGGAGAATGCTTAAAGGAACATAGGCCAAAAAGTGGGGGAATCCGCCTTCCATGTGACTTTATAACATATGTTTGCATTTATTTGTCAAACACATGTTCCCAGGTGATGTCAAAGTGGTTAAAAAACCCAAACTAAGCTATTTACATGACACCTTGTGATAAGCTTGCAATACTTTATCCCATCGAATTGCAATTGGAATGTCCCAAACAAAACATGCCATATTCTACTTTTATGCATCTTTTTTGTTTGTTGCAAAGCTTCAAAATTGGACTATGTGCTCAAAATGTAGAAACCATTTTAAGTTTAATGAAATGAAATTGATTTTAGAGTCCGGGAAGCAAAAGGCTAAGGGGACTCGAAGTACATCATAGTAGTTTTGAACCAGTTGATTCCCTAGAGTGGCAAAGTGCGGTAGCCTCCATGAGATAGAGACTAATGTCAACTTGACGATCTAATTGAAAGGAAGGCTTGAGGCTTCCTAATACCACGTTCTCAAATAATGATGGAAACTTATTTCTAATGGGGTTTATGTAGGGGAAATTCTAACACAAAGTGTGCCTCATTTTCAACTGCACTATCTTTGGAGCAAAAGTGGCAGTCTATTATCTCTGGAGATAGGATGGTTGACCAATGTCCAATTTCAATTGCAAGTCTATGGTTCGAGGTGTGGTAAGTAGCAATGATCTTGCATTGTGGTGGTGTCAATGGTCACTTCAAGTAAACTTCATATTCATATTTGAGAAACTCCTTGAGGCGGAGTTAATCTAGTTTCTTTCTTGAGAGATGGAAAGAATTCCACTCTTTAGCAAGAAAAGCCTCCTCGATATCATCTAATGCAATTTTAAGGTTGTTGGGTTTCCATAGGTTTCCCAATGAGATAGACCCCATGATGCCTTCCACATGGTTGTCGATTTGAGCTAGGTGTTAAATCCTTGTTCAACCAAGTGTTGGGAAAGTGAGGCTGCTTGACTAACTAACCAGGAGGAGGGTAGGTGGGCAAGCCGTTGTTGAAAACCCATGGTGAGATTAAGAGCGTATAGTTCTATATAGAGTTCTCCAAAATTTGGCCAACAAAATATGATAGGTTATCAAAGAACGTACTTTGACATGAGATATCATATGTATCTTCATGCCCTTATCGAAACCTTCCAATGAGAGTTTTTCAAGTCGCTTCCCCAAATTTCAATACCATTTGTGAAAGTTGGAAGCACCAGAGCCTTGAATAGATGGGATTTGAGTTCCCAACATGTGATTCCAACTACCATGTTTTTCCTCCTCAAAGTTCCCATCAAGGCTTTCATACATGCAATTCATCACCTTTACTTGATGGTTCAAAGTAACCATGATGTAAATAGAAATCGATCCCAAGGTATTTATATTCGTAGCTTATCTCCATTTCGTCCTTATTGAGGTAAAATACCTTTTGGTTTAATTTCCTTTTGTTGCGGCCAAAGATCATGATTTTGGTTTTAGACTTATTGATTTCAAGAATGCGAGAAGAAGTGCAAATCTCATGTCATTTGTTCATAATTCTTTGTAGGCCTACTCATGATTTAGAGAGCATAACAACATTGTCAACATAAAGAAGAATGGCAACCACCGTATTAAATAACACACGGAGAAAGTCCATGAATCTTGTCCAAATGTGTTTCAAGTTCATCAATGTACAAGCTGAATAATGTGGGGGAAAGGGCACATCCTTTGTTTAACACCAATGCAAGATATTACTTTACCATGTGTGTCATCATTGATTCGTACTTTTGCATAAACTATGGCATACATGGCTTTTGTAGCTTGTTGTAAATGAAGTGTTGGAGGTGTCCCCAAAGCTTGTCACGTGGAATTGTGTCAAATGAAATCAATAAAACATGAATAGAGACATCAACCTGCAAATATTTATTGTTCAATTAAAGTATATAACGTAAGGATGTGGTCAACACTAGATCTACCTTCCCCGAAACATGCTTATCCTCTCTCTTTGATCCCTTTCAATTCTGCCCATCGACTAAGTTGTTGTTGTTAATAATAATAATAATAATAATAATATAAAAAAGAGCCATAGAATTTGCCAAAGATTGAGCCTAGCATTATGGTCCTGTAGTTCTCTAAGGAGTTTCTCTCACAAGACTTGAAGATCAATAGTTAACACACTTACAAGGGATTTAGTTACAAGGGATTGGGTGATTGTTTGAAGAGAATGACTACTTTCACCTTGACCTCTAATCATTTTTGCATCTCCAATCCATTTTAAATATTTGTAATTGCTAACCAGATGAGACAATTCTCAATACAACAGCCAGAATTGTCTGTGGAGTAGGAAGCGCCCACAATTTCAGGGCCACATACGCTGATGCGAATTGCAGAGGTGACCAATGCATTCACCGTCGCGGCGATTCAGAAGCTCCTCGACAACAAGCTGCTGATGCTGAACACCACGGTGTTCCCGCGCTTGGGAATCGTCACCAAAGCCCTCCCGAGCCAAACTCCGTCTCCCTTCATCAACCAGATTACAGTGCCCGACCTGATCTACAACCAAGCCGGGTGGCGAACCGACGCAGTGTTCAACCTCCGCGCAATTGCCTCCGCGCTCAACCTCACCGGACCTCCAACCAAGTGGGACACGGCGAGATACATGTACGGTGAGCCATTGCAGTACAAGCCTGGGACGTCAGCCGAGATCAACAACTTCGGCTACGTCTTGCTCGGGCTGCTCGTTGAGAAAATCTCCGGGAAATCTTACCTCGGATATCTGGGCCAGGAGATTCTGTCTCCCCTTGGAATCACGGATGTTGCCATCGGCGGCACGCTCCGCTCACAGAAACTCGCTAACGAGGTTTCTTACGACCAGCCGGCCGTGGGGTTGCCCTCGACAACCACCACGCTGGTGCCGTTCGCTTACGGCGGGGAGGGATGGATGTTGGAGGCGATGGACTCTGCGGCCGGTCTGCTTGCCACGGCCACGGATATGGTGAAGCTGATCCACAAGCATGCCGCCTTTGGCATCGGCCCACGTCGAGGCGCGACGGGACGCGACGGCAGCTTGGCGGGCGTGAGCAGTTGGTGCGAATCAAGACCTCCGCATGAAGTTGGTGTGAATCAAGATGGCGTCGACTAGGCATACAATCTCAACACGAGAGATTTCCACCGACTGCCTTCGAGTTCAGAGCCCCGAACACTCTTCAATCCGATCCCTTCAACATGCTCAATGGCACTCCCATCCCCTAAAGATCAAATCGACAGGAAGGACCAGCTGCTGCAGCTCTCTAGTCAGTGTCTCGGGCGACTCAGGATTTGTATCTTTCGTTCTAAATCATTTCAACAGCAGCTGAAGTTTCAGGTGCAAATCTGGATGATGATCGATTCATGATTCATAACATTATACAGAATATAGCAGTGTGCTAGGAGTTCACTCTGAATCTTGAGTCTTCCTGCGCACCTTCCCACTGTCATATTATGAGGTCCATGGAACGAGAGTTGCACGTTGAGTAATGTTAACTTATTCTGGAGGTCCCTCATGCATTAGTAAATTAACTAATTAGGTCAATTCTATAGTGTTGGTGTTCTCACTATGATGTCTTACTTTAGTCTTTTTCTAAGGCAATGACAATTTTGTTTTTGACTATGATTTCTTCAAAAGACCTTCTAGTTCATAACATTCTTCAAAAGTCATGTGTTTGGGTTCCAAATTATTTGAGACTAGTCTGAATTAGGTCTAGTGAGAACACCACAAACTTATGGGGGCATGTTGTCACTAGAGCCCCTAACATCTATATAGGTATAGTGGATATTAATTCCTAATCAATTCACCTTGTTCACTATTCATTTGGTTGCAAGACTTGAAGAAATTGGACTTCAAAGTACTTACATTGATCAAATGTGTAATACATGAATTCAATGGATCTCTACTATGAAAAATCTCAGTCAAGAAAACACAACATGAGCACCAAAATGGTAGAGGACAAGACGAAGTTTGGTGCTTGTGATGAGAGGTGAATGTCAATTAGGAGTGGGGTGCAAGCATAGTAAAGTGGACCAAAAAAGTGCTCCAGTATATGATTGCCATGATTTTCTTGGTCAAACGCCTATAAGTAGTAGCAAAATGTTGTTTAAAATAGATTTTTTTCATGATGACCTCTATTGTTAAGTTAGGTACTCAAATATAGAATATCAATATGAGATCTTCAAAACCTATCATCAAAAGTGACGTGTAAAAGCAACTGACTAAATATAGTTTTGAATGTAAATTTCATGACCTTAAATATTTTGAACTTGGAATTTCTTTTCATATTCCTTGAATTCATTATAAACTTGAGGTCATCGTAATTTTTTTTCAAAAATTCATCAATTTAATGTAATGTAATTGTATTTTAAACAAGTTTTTGACAATCATCTTTTCACTGACACCCACTTGCACCGTCTTCTAAAATACATATACGTTGTTTGAAATTGTTTTTTGTGAACATAAATTGCTTGGCTTTGTAGATTCATATGTTTTCTAAATGTTTATGAATTTTTATTTCATAAAATTCAAAGTTAGTATATTGTTTTGGATCACTTTCACTTAAACCTGAGCAAGGATCAAGAGCTGTCCACTTTACCGTGCTTGCACCCAATGCCATAAGCTTATTTCATATAATAAAAATTCCATATCAATGATTGGCAATGAATTACCAGGTTATGTCATACGCTTCATGCAATAGTTCACAAAAAAATTCCATTGCACATTGGTCACTATCAATATGGTTCCAACAACCAAAGAATTTGGACTTCGAATTGTATTAATTTGAAGTGTATAAGGGAGATTAGTGTTGTGACAACAAATATTGAACAATTTGAAGAATCTTGTTACACCACCTACCTTTGATCTAGGGAAGCAAAGACGTGAGCAGTAACATGTGAGTAATGAAGTCAATTTAGTTAAATTGGACGGTCATGGGGTCCACATTCTAAATTTAAGACTAATATGAATTAAATTTTCCAAGTGGAGAGTGATAACATTTCTAATGATCAAGAGTGAAGGGGGCCTAGTACCATGAATACTGCAAAAAACTACCAGTCCATTGTTGATTCTTATTATAACAATCCACACACGGGGAGGTCACTCCCTCTTTAATTAATGCATACACGTGCGCTCAGGACCTAGTTATCGGGGGGCTATTTACCTTGCAGAAAAGATTATAAGGTATGGTATTTTTCAAAATAAAGGTAAATTCTTGTATTTTAATATACCCTATCAATAATTATAAGTTTTTGAGGGAATCATTTTAAAATACCTTATTTTATTTATACTGCATTTTTTCCTTCCCGGCACGTGGGTAGAGACCATTAACTCCACATTGGAACCATTGGTTCAATAACGTTCAAGCAAGCCAGCCTGCAAAGTCATCCATCCAAGCATTTTCAATAGAAAATTACCTCTTTTCATCCACTAGCATAGACCCTACCCTAGACCCGTTACCCCTAGTAATTGTTTTCATGCTATTTTACATGTACTGACTAGATAAAAGAGGCCATTATATGTGATGGTATTTTACATGTAAACATGTTTCACTATTTTAAAACCCCCTATATTATATGTACGTTTTTTGCAAAATTTACCTAAAATGAATATATTAGACCCTATTTTTTATCGCACGTTGTTTCTACGATTTTCGTTAGTGACCTCCCCGTGAATCCACACCAATACATGTCACTTTTTGACTTGGCAAACATAAAGCTAAACACAACACTTGGAACATTGCTCACACTTCATAACATTGGTAAGTGCAAGTAGACACATGACCTCGTTGTAAGTGAGCGTTGGAGTTTGAATGAACTTTTCATTGGGAGCAAACACCCGGGTACGCAACTCCCATATTATATGCAGGGGCCATTGGATTAAAAACGGATTAGAGGACGGCTTTTGTAAAAATTATATCAAATTATACAAAATTAAAAAGACCAAAAAGTTGGGTGAGAACCAAATTAAATAAAATGAGATGTAGAAAAAGTTGGGTTGCATACTAATTAATTTATTAAAAACTCCACAACATATGTAAAGAATTGAAACACCTTTTTTTTAACCTATGCCTATGCATAATTTTAAAAGATCCTCACGAGTAGTTGCCTCCAATTAAAATTGAAAGTCATTGGCAATGTTTTATTTATAATAAATAAATCTTAATTTTTTATATTAAAAAGCCCAAAAAGTTGGGTAGTTTGACCTATGGTACATGTATTAAAAAATCATAAAATTAGTTTTTAATGCAATTTTATGCTTCAAGGAATATTCATTTCCTATATATAATTACATTTTTGGATTCCTTGTTAGAAGGGCTACAAGAGTTTCCTACATGAAAACAAATTATATCACTTGAGATTGGACTAAAATGCATTATAAGTGATTATAATCATGGCCATATAATACAGGAGCAAACACAGTCAAGTATACGAAAAAAGTGCTCCGGTATGCTAAAAACCATAAATGTTTTGATCAAACGCCAAAAAGTAGCAGCAAAGTGTTATTTAAATTGGATTATTTTTTCATGGTGCCCTCTATTATTGTGTTAGGTACTCAAGACGAGATCTTCAAAACTTATCATTTAAAGTATTGCTCAAAAGTAATGGCTAAATTTGATTCTAAACATAGATTTCATGGTCTTGAATATTTTGAAGTTTAATTTTTTTTTTCATAATCCTTGAATTCATTATAAAATTGAGGGCACCATTACAAAATTTTGTAGAAAATATCAATTTAATGTATTTTTATCATCTTTTAAACAAATTTTAGACAAATGCATGTTCAATATATCTACTTGCACCATCTTCTAAAATATGTAGATTTTTCTTGGAATGTTTTTGGTAAACATAAATTGCTTGGCTTTGTAGATTAATGTGTCTTTTCAATTGTTCATGATTTTTTCCTTCACAAAGTTCAAAGTTAGTATATATTTTTGAATCACTTTCACTTAAACCTATGCAAGGTAATGGAGTTGTGTACTTGACTGTGCTTGCGCCCCATTGTCATAGTCCACCTTGCACAAAAATCTAAACACATAATATAGATGTTTCTAGTACATCCATTTCCCTATGACATCAATGTAAAGTTCATGCATGTGCAATGTGAGATGTCATCAATTGTGACTCAGTAAGAGCTATCAGCCTTGGAGATAATGTTGATTATTACTCCAAACCCCTTGGGGAGATCACTCCCTCTTTAATTGATGCATACACGTGCACTCAGGACCTATTTATCAAGGGGCTATTTACCTTGCATAAAAGATTTTAAGGTATGGTATTTTTCAAAATAAAGGTAAATGCTTGTATTTTAATACACCCTATCAATAATTATACATTTTTGGGGAATCATTTTAAAATACCCTAATTTACTTATACTACATTTTTTTTCCTTGTACCCCAAGTAACCAATTTTTTGACTTTACCCCAATTTTTTTTTCTCGGAGCCCAACTGTTGTCCATTTTTTTCTTACACCCCTAGTAATTGTTTCCACGCTATTTTACATGTACTGACTATATAAAAGAGGCCATTATATGTCATGGTATTTTACATGTAAACATGTTTCACTATTTTAAAACCCCCTATATTATATGTACGTTTTTTGCAAAATTTACCTACAATGAATATATTGGACCTTATTTTTTATCGCACGTTGTTTCTACGATTTTCGCCAGTGATCTCCCCGAGCCGAACCCAGGATATGCAATGGCAGTGACTCCAACCCCATAGCACTTGTTCATAAGACTAGCAATCTTCCATTTGTTTTTGTGATATGCCGTGGGTGCTATTGAATTGCAACACATTGCTTTCAAGAACCTCAAAATTGGGTGCATGTCAGGGTATGAGGGACACGGGAATGCGAACAAGGGTTCGGTTGTGTCGCAATTGCATAAAGTCTCCAACACAGCAAGAGGGCCTTCCTATGTTGCAATTGAGACCCAACATCTTCGAGTGCCAACACCTCCTACTTCAAGAGATTGGTACCTATCTTCATGAGCCATGTATTGGGCATTATAGGCTACTCTAGCACATACTTCTTGTTGCCACTCACACAACCCTTGAACCTTGATGTCGTTAGGGCAAATCCTCAGGGAGATCACTAGCGAAAATCGTAGAAACAACGTGTGATAAAAAATAGGGTCCAATATATTCATTGTAGGTAAATTTTGCAAAATACGTACATATAATATAGGGGGTTTTTAAATAGTGAAACATGTTTACTTGTAAAATATCATGACATATAATGGCCTCTTCTATCTAGTCAGTACATGTAAAATAGCGTGGAAACAATTACTAGGGGTGTAAGAGAAATCTAGACAACAATTGGGCTCCGAGAAGAAAAAAATTAGGGTAAAGTCAAAAAAACTGGTTACTTGGGGTATAAGGGAAAAAAATGCAGTATAAGTAAAATAGGGTATTTTAAAATGATTCCCCAAAATTTTTATAATTACTGATAGGGTGTATTAATATACAAGCATTTACCTTTATTTTGAAAAATACCATACCTTAAAATCTTTTATGCAAGGTAAATAGCCCCCCGATAAATAGGTCTTGAGCGCACGTGTATGTATCAATTAAAGAGGGAGTGATCTCCCCGAGCTTTTGAGACTTGTCATTGTGATTAGGTTATTCTCCCATTTTGCGGGTTCAACACACTGAGGTCGTGAAAGACAATAGTAAATATACGGCAATAAATGGAATTTTGCATACATTCTAGAATGGTGATGTATTAGAAGTCCAACGTAATATTTTGAAATTGGGGGAGGACATGCTAAAGGTAATCATGGTACATGTGGAAGACAAATAGGTTTGAGACCTTCATATGCAAAGAATGGTGACAATTTTCTTGATGAATTTTGAAAGAAAATGCTCGAAAGGAGTAGGTCACACAATCAAATGAAGAAATCGTCTTCTCCATCATCTTTTCAATTTTTTTTATGTACAACTCTTCATGATTTTCATGCATCCAAATGCATGTTGTCTTTTCACACCCTCACATGCAGGTTTTGGCTTGTATGTTGGTCTTATACTCATATTTGTTGGCAGTTTGGTCAGCCGGTTGCAAACATTTGCAAGAACATTTTGAGTGTCAATTGAATTAATAAATGAAGGACCATGTGTTTGAAAGCCAGTGAATGTGTAAGGATGATGGTGTTATCGTCAAAATTTTAATCTCAAATGGCTCATGTATATGGTACAAAACATTTGAGTTTGTCTGGAGTAACTATCCTCTCACTTTGTTGCTCTCTCTTCAACTTTCAATTGTTGGCAAGAACTTCATCATCCTCAATAATTTGCAAATTAGGCATTAATGAACAATCTTGGAATTGTTGTGCAAAGAACAAAGATATGCCAAGACACGCATCCTTTTGGTTGACAGCTGGCATAAGCATAAGAGGGACAAATTCCTGAGAATTTTAGGAAGGACGCACAAGTAATGAAGCCATCGCATCTACTTTAAGTTTTTAATCCTTGAAACTATTTTTATGATTTGGAGGGAAGTAGTTTCAAAATTTATTTTAGGAGCCTAGAAATGGACAAAGAAGGAAACATGCCATAGCAATTGCCTCAATCATAACAAAAAAATTCAATATAGCTACTGTATGTGACAATTTGGGAAGAACAAGTGTTAGTATTCAAGGAGTCCTCGTTTGAAGATATGGAGTATTTGTTTAATCTTTATGAAATTGATCCTCTTGAATGCAGTTTGTATTCAACTCCATTGCAAAAGTGCAAAACAAAGACTATATCAAAATATTGTGAAAATTGCAAAAAAAGAAGGAGACAAACACTGTAGTTACAATAGTTGCAGTAGTGTAGATACAATGACTTGGTGCATTGAAGCATGCAAGAAGTTCATGATAATCATTTGCCTAGCTTTGATATGGTTAACGGTTGCACATGCCGATCCAACTAACCTTCTCCAGAACGGCGATTTCTCAGTGGAGTCATTTGTGTTTGACACATTTCATGTCATGGATGTGATCGCCGATGGAATCAACACCCTTGTGCCTTTTTGGACAACAATCGACGGTGGCGTCCAAGTGTTGGACACGCAAGAGTGGTCACCACCAAGAAATTTCAGCACCCCTTTCATAGTGCACATGAATTACAGGTCGGGACCTGGAACGTTGGTGAGCATGCCTATGTACACGATGCGTAAAGGTGCAGTTTACACTATCAGCATGTACATGGCCGACAATCCAGATGGAGGGCCGACTGCAAAGTCCTTTCGCATGACTCTAATTGACATATATGGGAAGAGGCTCGGAGATAAGTTAATGCCCTTCGTCATAAGCCATCCAAGCGTCGTACGGCAACGAATCGTTTGGGAGACCATGTCTTGCAATGTTCGAGGAACCGGTATCCCCGCCATTTTGACAATCCAATCTTTAACCCCTGGATCATATGGTGCACTAGTTGCAGGCATCCAAGTGGTTCTCAGTTCCTTAGTAGACAACGGGAGCTTCGAGGACATTGATTTATCGATTAAGGTTGACAACATAACCTATTTTCAAGTTCTCAGCTCACCATCATCCTTCATTAGCAAGTGGACGATTGAGAGTGGGAGCTTGAAGATTTGCTCTGCCGCCCGATACCAAGCTTCCACTGACAACACACCCATCATCATTGACTTGAATGCAGCAAACCAACCGGCCACATTAAGCACACAATTTCCTGCACATAGTAATACTGAGTACATGCTTCTGTTTGACACCGCCATTAACCCTGAACAGGTGCAGCCACTACAAGGGCAACTTGTGATATGGATAGATGGAATTCCAAGTAGCCAGAGGTTGCTCGCTGAACAACTGGATTTGGATAGCAATGGCTACACAGTGGACAGTGTCGGATGGATCACCTATTCTTACGCTTTCAAAACAGTGAAAGAAGACTACAAAGTGAAGGTGACATTCACAAGTAAGATTGCTGGCAGTTTCGGACCCTTGTTGGACAATGTGGTTGTGTATGAAGTTACCAAAAGTCTCAAGGATGCTAATGAGACAGAGCCACTTGTTCCACCTACTGTCGAAAGTCAAGCTCACATGCCACCTCCTCTATGCATTCCTACCATTGCAGGTTTAATTTTGATTATCTTAAACCTTCAATTCTCTAGTTTTTGAGTTAATGCTGATGAAGAAGCTTGATGAATTAACTATTGATGAAACTCCTCAATCATGCAAGTTGGAGGAAATGTTGTAGCATGGATGTTGATATTGGTTTCCATGCTCTCCCATGACCATCCTACATGTACTCATAACATTACATTGATTTTCTTCTTGCACATATTTAATCAATATGCAAGTTAGCCTACAAACGTTTTGTCTTCAACATTTTTGTTAGTGAAGATAATAAGTATTATTGTGAGTATATGATGTGGACCTCAATAATCTTCCACATGTTCCTCTTTTTCAATGTGTTGTTGTGACAAATTAATATATGGACCACAACAACATGGTCTAATGTTTGGGTCGTCCTACCTAAACCATCTTGATATGAGTTCTTGATTGGGTTCTTGATATGAACACCCGCTTCAAAGTATTTGCATCTTACAACATTCTCCAATATTTGTGTTATTTTATCCATGTTCTTATATTTGTAACTGTCTCAAAATGCCGAAAAAATCCAAAATTAACGAATATAGTGATATGGTGCATAAAGTTCTATTTGCACATCACAATGTCCTGCAATTACATGTCCTCTATCCAAACAAAAAATGTTGTGGATGGTTTGGGTAATATGATGATTCATCATCCTACAATTACCATGAGTTTAATTCAACGCACCATGTTGTTTTAAGAAACTTTGTTTTGTAAACTTAGCATACAAATTCTTTAAAACATCAATGGGCAAAGTGAGGAACAAAGAGCCCTTCATAAAATTTATCATTGGTGCAAATTCCTCTTAGATTAGGTATTGGTATGAAGTGATGTTGGAGATAGGACATGGTATTAAAAATACAAAAGGTAACTGCATAAGGTAACAAAACTTTGCAATGCCAATGACTTTTGCATTTATATCTTGATTGCATGTTATTGTTGAGAGCAAGAGATTACTGAGTGGAAGGTGCACAAGCTATAAAACACCCACAAACTAGATATTCACAAGTAAACATTTTGCTGTCCAAAATGATGACAACACCCTCATTTCTTCCTCAAATTTCAACTTCATCCCATGTGAATTTGACAACTACATAATGAAATTGCTCAATGTGTTCTTAATACTATGCGTGTCCTTCAATTCGCATGACGTGGGGGCAATCATAATGCGGACTCCATGATGTTTTGCAACAGGTTCCATTGCATCGATTCAACATTGTAAGTGGTCATAGAGATCGCCAAATTGACAGTGTGTAGTCTTGGGGTGCGTTATATATAATTTTGTTCATACCACGTGCAAAAAATGGATATTTTCAAGGGGGCTTCAAGTTATAAGCATAGTCTTAGGTTATTACACATATATGGTGACTTAAAATATTTTACACATTTTCTCTAAATGAATTTATTGGACTCTATTGGCTCCAAAAGGAGTTTAATTTTAAGGTTCATTTATTGTATGGGACCTTATTATTATATCCAAAGTATTTTTTTATATCTCATGAGTGACCCCCTCCCTTGAGTATGATGTGGTCCAACCATGGCATTAGCAACTTGGGGGGGGGGAGGGGGTATATTCATTGCCTTGTATAGTGCATAGTCCTTGCCTTGTATAGTGTATGATTTGATTTCAAGACACATTGCCGGCTCTATGGCATACGATCAATGTGGATGGTGGACCATATCAGTAATCAAACTCTATAAATTCATATGTGATATCTTGTCACAAATTATTGAAGATTCTTGTCTTAGTGTTGCTTGCCATATTTTCATGTGTATGTCACTTGTCAAATTTATATATCATCTATCACAATCGGGGTTTACTCGACACAACCGGTATGGTACTACGTGGGTGTACATACATAAGGGAATTTTATAAGAATTTAGCTTACAAAATGCATATGCCGGATGGGTAGCGTTCCATGTAGCTTTTTAGAACATAAATAAGGTAATGTTGAATTTTGCTGAAAAAGCAAGTAACGTTGAGGCCCTCCTAGAGTTTTCTCAATCCAGGAGATTATGTCATCTAGTGCGTACACTTTATGCCCTGTAAAATCATATGTTCAACCATGAGACAATAAATGCCATCCATGTGATAGACAAAATGTTGAACACAACAAATCATTTTATATATATATGAATAAGATAACTAACAATTTTTTGAGTGAAACCCCTAGCTGCACATTGCATTGTGTGGTTGAGTCTCCCCTTCCCCCTAAAAAAACCGAAGTATGTGGAATATTATGCCTTGTGTTTCAGTTATCTTTTTTTAATTTAGCATGAATCCTAAAAGGAGGGTGAACAAGAATGAAACAATGTAACATAGTACGTGCAACATTACCTTCAAGATTTCATACAAAGATCCATTCGATTTCGTGATTGACATTCATAAACATGAAATTACACATAACAATGATGCTTAACCTAACTTAAGAATCAAATTAACATGGCATTGAATAAAAGTGAACCATTAGTTAAAAAAAATCCCCTTGCACCCTCCATACATGTGTTTTTGATAGTTATTGTATATGTACAAGAGAAGATAGAATCCATGAATATACTAAGAACCCAAATCATATCACCTTCATTGTGTCCAATAGGTTGTCTTAAACCTCAATATGTTGATTCATACACATAATATGCTTGAATGTAAAAAATTACACATTCTTTGGATTTTATAATAATATAATTATCTATTATGTTATATATTGTACAATAAAATTCAAGACTTTTTTCGAAAAACCAATTTTTTTTCTTCAAAATACTATCTTCTAGATATCCACATACTATGAAATTGCTAGTATGTATTAAAACTTCAATATCAAGTTTGAAAACACATGGTTGTTCATCATTAGTGGTCTGTGCTTCTTGACTCATGTGTTCCATCAACCAGTTTATGAATTCAGAAGATTTATTTCTTTATTTGTACTTCTTGTGTGTGTGATGACTCCTTACACATTCATTGTCTCTTACTCTCACATACATATGTGCATGTTGCGATCACAATGCCCTTATCAACATTATCCACATACTCTTTTGATGGCACCAATTTTTGTTGCTCTCTCAATCCAACAATCCACCGATCAATTACATTACACGTTAACATGATGCATCAACGAGGACCCCAAAGAAGGTGGGGGTGAGGCTTGTAGAATTCGATAAGCATCCATAAACCCCAAGGCCCACACATAGCTAGCCTTATATAATAAAGTTATGGATGATTTGTATGTATATTTTGATGAGTGAATAGAAAAGCACTAAGCTTAGAAGTACTCTCCACTTGGACGAGAGGGTGGTAATGGGCAAGAAGCCCCCACTTGAAGTTGAGAGATAATGAATTGTTGCATACGAGGGTAGCTATCATTCATCCACAAAATGAATAGTGTTAATGATTTTGGATAATTTGACATCGGGATTAGCTTCAAGGCCCCCAACATAGTAGATAGCAAGATATAGATGAATCGAATCAACCCACAAACTTGGAAGGTAAGCATGCTTAATTTGGTTACTCGTCTTAAATGAACACTTGTGTTTGAGTAGTGTGTGGTCCACTTAAAGCATGCTCATTTTAGGGCAGGGGTTGGGGATGGAGTGGAATTTATCACATACGAGCAAACCTCTCATTCATCCAACATAAAAACTTTGAATAATACGTAGTCTGAAGATTATTATGTTTGGTTGATCTAAAGACTCCACATTAAAGGTGTCCATTTGAGATGAATCGACCACAACCTTATAGGTTTTTTTGATTGGACAGATAATAGGTACATACATATGTGACAATTCCTTATAGCATGATCACACATCAAGCATCGAACATTAACACAAAGGGTGTTGAATCGGATAACATCAATTTAGAGGTAAGTAGTCCCGCTACATACATGTCCAACATGTTCACTCTATATAACCATTGTAAATTATGCATCCCATGATTAAGACTAATATCCTACAATACACAATGTTTTAAATGGAAGTAGTTGAAGCTGATATTCTATTTGATAAAATATTGTGAGATATTTTTTATTGAGGATATTTGGTCCCTTATAGAGGAGTTGAGCTCACCCCTTTTAAAGTTGCATATTTGAAGGAGTGGAAGGTTTTAGAATGGAAAGAACACCTCTATATTGGTGATAATGAAACACATGACATGTCCATTTTGTTAAAATTCACCTTAAAAGTCACGGTAAGGGCCACGTCACACATGAGCCAAGGGCCTTGACCATGTAATTGTGAGGTCCCTTGATTCGCATCCACCACTCACATGGTTTGTTGGAATTTCCATCAGGCCTACCTCTTGGAGGTGGGTGGGCCTAATGCAAATTTCAGTCGACCATGAAACATCATTGATAGTCTGCCATGTAGGAATCCACATAGACTTTTCGTCCATGATAATTTATTCGGGCCCTTAGACTTTCATCTTCTTAGTGTGAAGTGAACTTGGACCGGTATCGGCCTTTTCGATCAATGAGATATCTTAGAACACAACGGTCACGGGCCTTCAATCTCGTGTGTAAAATGGCCCTACACATGGGTTTAGAGATGCCCATATTGATAATATGGGAACATGCTCTTAGGGACAATTTTTAGCATGGATGGATGAGAGGTAAGTACACTAAATATTGTATTTAGTGTCCCTTACTATTTGGAGTTCCACCATGCTATATCTTTTTATTATCAATGTAATGTTTTTACCAAGTAAAGATGTTAATGTTTTTTTAGAAAATGTTTGAAGAACCAATTGGACTTTTGCTGGGGAAAAATGAGATCTATACTAAATAGTTATAGTACACTCTAAACTCTATAGTATGACACATGCGGCAACCAAAGTGCATGTGATATTACGGAGTTTTGTAGTGTTAACATGGATGCGTGATACTATAGAATTAGTGTGGCATGTGACATTATGGAATAACAAAGTGCAACATTTTAATGGTGTGGTGTGGTCCACTCCACTTGGTCTTCCTTGACAATGTGGCATATGCATGCACCAACATTCAACAAGTGGCATAAGAAGAAGAAGAAGAAGAATAAGAATAAAAAGGTGACACTTCACATATTGACACATGACGCAATGCGAGGGTGTGGGTTGACTTCTTTGGTGGTTTGCATTAATGACAAAATTCATGATATAAGGGAGAGAAAGGTGACAATAAGGAGTGAGATTTGAACTATGAACATCCGTTCCCTAGGGTTTCGGGATACTAGAGAGTGAGTGACATTATGGAGGTTGATATTACGGAGTTTAGGGTGTATTGCAAATTGTAAGTGACACTAAACCCAATATTTAGTGTAGTCTACATATGCTCGCAGGCAACTATTCCCTTTCGCCAAGTTTGAGAAGAGGGAAGGCCAGCGTGGCCCTCGCGTTGTTGGCGCCGTGCCTGCCTCCTATCATTTTGCCCATTCGCGGAGCATACTCAGCAGCAACAGCATCCGGGAGGAGCGTTCCATCGCCGACGCACAATCCAGCGACCGACGCGCCCGGAAGGCTGTCAGCTCCTCTCACTTCTTCCGCCGTTTCTGCGGCGGTTCTAACAAGGGGCTACACCGCATACTTCACATCAATATAGTCGCCCTTCCGTTCCATTCCATTCCGTTCCCTGCTCTTCTCTTCTGTACGAGGAGGTTGAGCGAGGCCCGGAGCTCTGAACCGGATTCTGGTTACCGAGTAAATGAATGCACGTGTGTGACTTCGCAGCGGTCGTCGTGGCGGTTACCCTGTGGCAGTAGAGGATTGGCAGGAAGAAATGATCCCGTTCACGAGCATTGAAGAGGCGGAGACGGCGTTAAACCGATCGCTAACATTCAGCGAGTCGTTATGGTACCGCAGCACGCACAATGTGAACGACTATTACCTCTACATTCTCAACATCATCTTCCTGTTCCTGATCTTCAACCTGGCACCGCTGCCGTCGGTGTTCCTCGACCTATGGAAGGTGAAAGCCGCGGAGAAGTACAAGGTACAGCCAGGCATACACAATGACAAAGCTTCAACATGGAAGTGTTACAAGATGGTCATGTGGACGTTCGTGACGGTTGTAGGACCGTTGCAGCTCTTCTCCTTCCCGGCGGTCAAGTTCATCGGGGTAAGGTTTGGGCTCCCATTGCCGTCCTTAGGAGAAGTTTGCGTGCAACTCTTGGTGTACACCATCGTGGAGGATTACGGCAACTACTGGCTTCACCGATGGCTGCACAATGGATGGTGGTATGATAACATCCATTACATGCACCATGAATTCACTAGCCCTATGAGCTTCGCAGCGCCCTATGCACATTGGGCGGAGGTTATGATATTAGGGATTCCAACTTTCGCAGGCCCGGCTATGGCGCCAGGGCATATCATTACCTTCTGGTTGTGGATTGCGATGCGGCAGTTGGAGGCCATCGAGACACATAGCGGATATGATTTCCCTTGGAACCCGACTAGGTTTGTACCGTTGTACGGCGGGGCGGAGTATCACGATTACCATCACTTTGTTGGTGGAAAGAGCCAGAGTAACTTTGCTTCAGTTTTCACTTACTGTGATTGGTTGTATGGGACTGACAAGGGCTATCGGTACATGAAGGAGATGCACAAGAAGGAGGCCATTGCTAAAGGAAAACAGCAGCAAGAGGTTAGGGGTAATGGATGGTTGGAGACTGACGCTCTTAATACTGTGCCCCTTAACTACACGAAGGATATCAAATCGTCATAACCTTCTTCTCCTTCTTCTTCTTTATGTCAAAGAGGCTCATGGATATTCCATACATCGCTCTTTATTCTGGGAAGACCGAACATCTTTCTATAGCATGGGGTAGCTATAGCACACACCTGGATGAAGAAGAGCATCGCCGTGGAGGGATGGCACGATGGCGTGAGGGTGTGATTCATGCAACAGGTTCTGTGTCTAACTTGCCAAGGGACAGAGTAGAGTAGGCGACCATACGAGTTCGTTATTTCCGTCTTTTTTCTTATAGAAGATGTGTCAGAGCAGTCCCGATGTATCATTGATGGATTAAGTTAGTCCACTACACCTCACCTCACATATCTTTCCGTGATTCAAATGACATACAATAGTTACGGTGAATGATGCACCACAAGCAACCACATGGTTTTGTAATCCCACAGGATCTAAATTCTGTATTATGCGAATCGGAAATTTGCATATGATTCAATTTTGGATCATTTCTACTGTTAATGATTTGGTTAACATTTGCATTTCAAGGATCATCATCCTATTGAGTATTGTCATTTTCCTTATAGAAGATGTGACAGAGGTGTCCCGATGTGTCATTGATGGATTAGCCTACTGCTTCACTTCACCTCACATATCATACATGATTCAAATGACACACAATAGTTATGGTGAATGATGCACTGCAACCAAACAATTTGGTTTTGTAAGTTCATGGGATCTAAATTCTGTATTATGTGGATTGGAAATTTTGCATTTGATTCAATTTTGGATCATTTCTACTGTTGATGATTTGGTTAACACAAGGATCAACAGCGCGTTGAGTTTGCCTGATTTGTTATGTAGATGCCATTTTCCTGTTGTGCCAGCTTATGGTTCAGTAGATGTCCTAGTTTGTAGAGGACAATGTCAGAGATTCCACAGCATGGTATTATTTGGACAGAGCATGCCCTACCACAGATATTTTCAAGTGACTTTGTTGTGCATCAGAGTGACTATGTTTAGAGATGTTGAAATAGGTGTATCCTCTGGTATCCTTACATACAGGTTATATATTATAGTAGAATCATGTAAGGATACTGTAAACGGAAATTGTCTTTTGTTTCAGAAAAAAAAATTTGAAGCTTTGATTGACTGTTTATTTTTGTGTCTTGCCTTTCCTGGAGATTGGCATTGGCTTTATTTAGAATTACATTGGAAAAAAACTTGAAAGGTTTAGAGAATTGTCTGGATTGTATTTTCTGCTGTAACTGGAGAAGTCCCTTTTATTCCACGGTTCTCTCCCACTCTCTTGGTGTTGTCCTTAATTGTACATCATGCTCATTCCTATGAGGAATCATATGTGTAGTTATCACCAATCTGTCTCTGTGCCCATGTTGATGATATATCCATTCACCCAATTATCTCCAGTCCCTTGTGAGGCTGCATCACATTAAGGTTGTCCTTTTCTGTCCCTTGAATTCTGCAATTTCCTTTATTTCTGTTTCTGAACATTTTCGTTTGTTGCATTTGCAGCCAAGGCATTTGATCTTCTTACATGGCAATCTATAGATTATAATAGAATAATAAGCTCATTGGTCTTTTACCAATGCAACTAAAGAAAGCTGCCTTTCAGGTTGTTGTGCGAGTGATAGCTACTGCAAGAAACCACTAAATAAGAACTTGCATATCATTATGCTTTAGCATAATGTGCGAGTTGTACTGAGAATGTACCCTAAACCCACAAAGTATTCTTCTATTCATCTTCCTTCACCTTGTATGTATTGATTAGAATCCCTTGTCGCCACACATATGGTTCAAAGATTACAAGGCCCTAAGAGTACTAAATGTCAACAAAAACCTTATCACTATATTGGACTATTGTATATCCTGGCAGAGCCCTGCTTGTTTTGTAGTGGGTCTAGTATGATTGACTATCATTTTTTACATTGAGACACTTCTCTTGCATTTACTTCCTGTTGTATTTGAAATCATTATTTTGTGTGTTGAGCCCTGTTTCTTGTTATCATTTTACTTCAACAGCCCTTCTGGAGTCCTCTTCATTTCCATCTCAGTGCTCTTTCCTTCATGTTATCCTAGATCACATATCATAAAGCTCAAAACATATTTCTGTCAGTTTGTTTCATTCCTGCAATGTTTCTTTGAGACAACCCTTTTAAGCTTTAGGTAAGCTTTAGGTTATGGGCCCTCTTGCTCATCTATGTATATATCTTTCCTTGACAAAAGTGTTCAATTGTTCACTCTTGACACCCATTGCCCGACTGTCCCTTCCAGTCATTTGGGTAAACTTCCTTGCTGTACGCACCTGTTTGCTGTTGGACAAGCTCTTACAGAGTGTTGGATATCAGCTTTGATGTCAGAGGCGCAAAGAATAGTATAAACATCAAATCAAGATTTCCTTCAAGCTGATTTGCTAGGTAATATTTGGAATATCAATTTCTGGATGTTACTACATTGTAAGAAAATTTCAAGCTTTGTGACTACCATGTTTGCAAAGACTACCTAATGTGAAGGCTGGGACTGTCTTTTAGGACATCTGTGTGGCATCTCTCCCAGTTTACTGGGAATGTGGATGTGAGATTCGTGTAGCATCAACAAAAGAAGCTGATACATTTGAAAATTTTGCAATTCTGCTTGACATGTCATGAGCACTATGGCACTCGGGGTGGGGTTTAGGACTAGATATGAGTCATTTGTATATTGTGTTGCTAATTATTGACAGTGCTCCACTAACTCTGTTTGACATCAGAGTTATCCTTCAATTTAACTGCAGTTTTGGTCAGGAGTTGGTTGTTTAGCATACAACACTTCCATGTTTGTTAAGTTTTTGGTGCATTCTTAGAGTTGGTTTGGAGGTTTGAACAAGGAACCATTTTATATTGGCTCATTGTAGCATCTTTTGGCATGCCAGAGTGAATTTAACCCTCTTGGCATCACCTCTGTTGTTTTATCAATGTAATACGTATGTAGTGAGCTAGATTGAGGTTGGTGTGAAGTGAGGTATGTGGCTCTGTTGTGGTGGTCATTTTCAACCTCACAGACAATTTTGGCTGGTGAATTGGATCAGGTATTGGCTCATACGGTTAGCAATTGCAAATCATGAAGATTGTAATTATAAGTTTAAGAAATGGCATTGAGGTGCAAGAAATAAGAGCTTACAAATTTTGAAGACTCTTTCTAAGACTGTCTCTGTATTGAGCACAAAGTAAAATCTAATTGTAACATGTGTATGTTTGGTGTCCACTCTTGACTACAATCCATGCCATATACCACTCAAATATAGGTGTTGGTCTAACAAGCATGACTTCATAAGGCCCACATAGTTTAGCTTTCCTGTTGTCAGATTAGGGACATCCATGATACAACTTGTTAAAAACAAAAGACCTCCATTCACAAAAATAACTATGGTAACTTGGCCTATTACCGAGAGCTGACCTTAAACCGAGCTCTAGGGAACAAATTAGAAATAATGTTCCCTAGGTGGATGACATGTCTGTAGCTCAACTAACCTCACATTAATGTATTTAATGACGTGGAGGGAGAGAGAGAGAGAGGGGAGGAGAGAGAGGGGGAAGGAGGAAGGAGGAGGAGGCCCATAGGTCTCAGTTCAAGGCACATGAGACCTTGCCACAACGTGTTGGATGAGATTAGTTGTTCATTTAGGATGTCTCTTGACATAGTAAGGTCAAAGTCAGTCTACGGCTTAGTAATGTTGGATTTCTTACAACCTCTTACTTGCTTGTGGATAATTATAGAATGCTCATAAGTTGTATTAGCATTGACGTCAAACTTCTTTAGGTCTATCATAAGATACCCTAGGGAACATCTTTAAAAAATCATATCTAATTCAAAATTAATTTTGAATTAGAAATTTCCAAATTTCCAAATTTTTGAAATAGACAAATATTTCATTTTACCTTGCATGAAAAATTTTAAATCGTTCATTACCATAGAAGAGGTCATTGTGAAAATTCACCAATGTGTAGCTCTCGGTCATAGGCCATGTTACCATAAGCATTGTTGCAAACTGAACATCAATAAGATGCATGTGCATCATTAAGTTTGCGTTGTCAAGTGGGCAAAGTAGATACTTGCTTCTTATTTATGACTGTTTATCATAACTGATTGCTCATCCAAGGTCAGAAGGGATATCAAAAGTTGTCGTAATTTATATATGTGAAGGTATGATATCATCCATATTTTTTGTATTTTGTCCATGAGCTGATCGTTATGATTGATTACCGGCTTGAGTTGATGGATGACTTGTCACTCCTCTCATTGGTTATCTAGTCCATATTGATGAGAAAAAGTTAGATGATAGTAATATGAAGATTAAGTGAGGCTCCTTCTTGAAAACACAAAATGCAAACTTTGAAAAACCATCAGTATTCAATGTAATGATCCTTCTTGGTGAGTGGGTGTGTTTAAATATGCATGTAAGGTATTTATGTGAGCCTTGTGTGGTCACTCTTTTAAACCCTTTATTGGCCCGGGTGCATTACAATGAACTTGGAATTTTCATACCACCCTTGGTGTCAAGGGCATTTGAGCTCACTATCATCGACATTTGTCATCAACGGCCGCTAACATGTAGAAGCCAACTTCATAATGAAGGTGTGGCAACAAAAATATCATCAATTCAACAAAATTTGAGAAGATCCAACAGTTGCAAAGTTGAAGTTATCAAGTTGGGGCAGCTAGTGAAAATCTTTCCTTTTTTTCTCTAAATTTGCATGACGGGATGGATGTAGACCCTCAACAAATATATATATATATATATATATATATGTACAAAATTGGAAACATACATGTGAAAATTTGAATTTTATAGTTTGAAGTTCACATGCCTCCTCTAGAGGCGGTCAAAGTTCATTGACCAGATGATGGGTGTCTCACATATTGAACTTTGAATGCCATCTTTGGAGCATGTTTGCTTTCGGTTGTTGCCCAAACTGCTACACATAGCTGATTCTTACAAGGGGCACCACTCACGGCAAGAAAACTTGCCTCCTTGCTCAAGTCTTAGTGACCTCTTATGAGGATCAAATTCACCTTGGAGCATCGTTCATATCAAATCGAAATCTAACATCACTTGCACCTATCTCTTCAATATATAAGAATCACCATGCCAAGTGGGAGACCTGGACGATGATGTGAGGTGGCAATTTAGAACACTCTGCCGGCCAGAGATGACCCCTTGGGTCACCGGGAGCAATAAGGGGTTATTCGGATGTCTATATTTGAGTGGCATATGGGTGAGCCTTGTAGCTAAGTATGGACTTAGAAAAAGAGACATGTCACAATGAGATTCGACTATATGCTCAAGATATAGACACCATTTTAAGCTCAATAGTTAAACACAATTGGGAGTGCATGTGTGATCATTGCAAGAGAAAGGTAATCCTCACTTTAGACTCTTATACCTTTTGCATCGCTACTCCAGCACAGAAACTTGACGCGAAAGTCTTCCAAGATTTGCAAACTGCTATCAAGAACATGAGACGATTCCCAAGCTGATCCAAGGGCCGAAATTGTCTGTGGTGCTGGAGGTGCCCAATAGGACCCCATATCTTACACATGCCCCAGTCCAACGTCCGGCAAGAGCCTAAGGCTAATACAAATGCAGCCTACAAAATTTGTGACTTAGCCTATAAAATTTTGAAAGTGTAGGACAAAGAGCCTATGGACAATTTAAAAACATAGGATATCAACCTATGTGATAAAAAACATGTAAGAAATTTTGCCTACAAATTTTTTTAAAGAGAGGATTTTAGCCATTCATCCTTCTTCAAATTGGGAAATTACTTGGCCTAAGTACATATCTTTAGGCTAATACTTGGGGCTCTTGGGTGGCACATAGGCGGATATCAATAATAGCCCTGACTCCCTCCCCGCCGATCTTTACAAATACCATAGCCCAAGCCCCTTTGTAAGTTGCAGCTTGTAAGCAAGAATTCTTTGCTTTCAAAGTGCAAGGTAGTTGTGAATGGAGTGATCGTACCTTCGAGGATTTGTGGACATCTATAAGTTGGAGTCCTTCTTTGAAACTGAAATTTCCTAACCTACTAACGCTTGCCGACATTGCAAGATGCCAACGTGTTAGTACTGCTACTTGTGAGAGAGCTTTCTCTGTGCAGAATAACATCAAGCAGAAGAATAGGAATCGAATGACAACAACACACTTGGATAGTGTGATGCGGGCAGGGATGTGCAAATGGACGTGACGCGGCCTTTTTGCGTCACGTCGCGTCACAAATGACGTGACGCCGTCACGTCACGTCACGTCGGGGCGTGACGCGCACTGACGTGGTAAAAAAAAGTTACTGTACCAATTTTTTGTAACTTTTTTTAAACTTTTTTGGACGACTGCTCTAGTCGACTGCTACGAGCAGTCGACTTCAGAAAACAAAAATTAAAAAAATCTATTAAAAAATCTGAACCGTTAGATCTTCTTGGATTGAAGATCTAACGGTCCATGATTTTTTTTAGAATTTTTTGATTTTATTTATTTTTAGGTTTTCCTTGAAGTCGACTGCTTTTAGCAGTCGACTGCTTTTAGCAGTCGACTGGTCTTGGTCGACTGCAAAAGTAATTTTTTGCAGTCGACTGCAAAAAAACATTAAATTAAAAAATTCCAAAAAAAATTCTGGACCGTCAGATCTTCTTGGCAAGAAGATCTGACGGTCCAGAATTTTTTTAATTTTGTTTTAATTTTTTTGCAGTCGACTGCTAGGTCGATTGCTATCTGCAGTCGACTTAGCAGTCGACCAAGGGGTTGACCAGGGGGTTGACCGCGTCAGTTTACCCCTGGGGTAACTGCCGGATTTACCCCCCCGCGGACGTGACGTTTTCAGGTCTGCCATCACGTCGCTGTCACAGGACGTGACGCGACGTGACGCGACGTGACGTGTAATCCCTGGATGCGGGTGGCGATTGAAGGACCAACCAAAAATTTTGAGTTTATTTTGCAAGAAGCTAAATCTTTGTGGAAGAATTCAAGAAAGTTTCGATTCTTGTTTACTAATCCTAAGAAATATCTTGCAGGAAGAGTAGAGGTTGAATCAGAAGATGGTGAGGACTTTCACCCTTAAACTCATTTGAATTTTAGCAACCTTTCATAACTTATAATCAACTCTTTAAAAAAGAGTTGGTTAATCCTTGGCCTTCAAACGTGGTGAAGGGCTTAGCCAGGTTCAATTCCTGCCAAGGATACCACTTAGTACTCAAATTTTGAATTTAAAGCCTACAACATTAAAAGATATGAAGGATTTTAACCTACTAAAAATTAGTTTTGAAGGCAATTGGCAGGTAACTTAAAAACTCAAAAGGTTTTCAACTTACAAAAATTTGATATTGTAGGATGCAACCTATGCCATGAGGGAAATAGCCTATGCCCTTTTAAAGAGGTAGGCAATTAACCTTAATAACTTCAAAAACTTTTCGGACGCTGCCCCAGTCATGTTGCAGTTGCATTCTGGGCGAATGCTTGTGCTTGACTTGTGGAGGAGGTCTCTATTGTGTTTCTCTGCACGCGCTCAAGTTACAAGTCAGCACTCGATGCAGGGACACTTCAGACCGGGGATCCTTGTCCACCAAGGCTAGCGTCCACCTCACCCTGTCCACCTCACCCTCTCGCAACATCGTGAACTGGCCAACTGGACCCCCAATTTGCCCATTATTTGAGCCGGATCCTTATGCCCCCTTTTCACCTGACTTTAGCTTACCCTAAAAGTTTGTTCTTAAAACATGGTTTTCACATCAACGACGGAATTTAGTCCCGAGCCTAGTTGGCAAAGGACGTGGCATGATTTAAAAGCGGAGATTTTAAGCTTCAAGTATTGATTCTCCCAAGTAGAAAAGAAAAGAAAAAATAGCACCTGTATCCAGGTACCGGCATGAATGTGAGCCTGTTAGCCTAATGTTGATCACGGTTGTCCATGATGCAACCTAAGGTGTTATGCCTCCTTCCCATCAATACCTAGAGATGAGGCAAGAATGTAGGACCTTGGAAAGTGTCGCCCCCGATCCTTGTGATTGGTTGCTTTTAGTCTTAGCTATGAGGGCACAAGGAGCTACAGTCACGGGGGGGTCACTCTATAAGATTTTTGTGCACCACATGCGGCGGAGGGGTATTTGTTTAGGGGCTATTTACCTCCAAGGCACAAATTAAAAGCTCCCTATAATTACTTAATTTTCTAAAATGGCCTATTTTTTGCAATTACTTAAAATGCCCATGTCATTGCAATTTTTTGTAGTCTACATTCCTTATAATTTAAAAAATTTAATTTAAAAGTGTATGCAATGCAAAAGTGGTGGGAAAAAAAACATGGAAACAAAAAGGTATAAAGAATACATACGATTGCAAAAACTAAGTGCAAAAACTTAAGGTGGAAATACAACAAGAAGACTTAGGATGGAAATACAACAAGAGTGAGCGTGTGTTCACAAACACAACACCCGCTATGTAAAAATCTTTCATTCAAAGTCAATTTACATACTAGTGAAGACCAAAAACATAGTGTACAATACTAACATAGTGTGAAACACTCCAAGATGAGCCGGGCTTGGTCATGAACCCTATATAGTTTGTTCTGTCACAAACTTGGATAATTGCTCTAAATCATTCCTATCTAGAGTGTACACTTCATTTGTAGAATTGTAGCTCATGGTTACAATAGACATAATGAAATCTACATCAATCCATTTGCTATCCGTGTGATCATACTTAAACTTATTACGGCCATGATGTTTTTATAATATTGCAACATTACTTCGATGTGGGGATTGTTAGGATTTCTCCTCCCTGATTCTTCCGTTCGGGCAAGGAGGTCAACCACCTGCCTTAGTACCCCAAATTGTTTCCCATTGCACCGCCGCATAGCCTGCACCCTACCCACCCACCATGAACTGGCATCTACTCCGTTCAATATGTTAGTAGCATTTCCAGTTTTAATTTAACTTAGAAATAAGTTGAGGCCAGCAATGCTACCACACTTTAGTGTAGAAGACTGACCTTTAATCTTTTTCAAATGCTTAATGATAATAATTGGGAGATAGGGAACCATAATCACCTTGCCTCAGGCAGATAGAACCTGGATGTTGCCTCAAGACGCAAAAATGCGTGCAAACAAGCTTTGCAAGAGATAATGCAACTGAATCCTGGCAGCAACGAGACGCTAGAGAAAATATGTTAGCAATACATTTAGAGAGTGCAAGAATCTACCTACAAGACATTGAGATTGCACAATGAAAGAGAGCTTGAAGCGATCAAAGATGGAAGTTGGATTGAAGGCAACGTCACAATGATCTCGCAAAAAAATCGCAAAATAAGGAAAACTTAACGGTTGGGCGAATATGGTAGGGGCAACATGCAAAACACAAAAACCCCCATCATTGAATAAAACGTGTGATATGAAGAGGTGGTTGTGGAAGTGGACAGGGAGAGAAGGGAGAGAAGGGATAGAAACGCCACCAAGAGAAGCCAGGGAGAGAAGGGCGAGAAGCCACTGAGAGAAGTCAAGAAAAGAATTACTGTAGGGTTAGGCTTACAATTTCATCCATTTTTGGGCAAATGATGAGTCATTTTTCATCCATCCCTCATCAGGCATGCGCACAAAATTGATCCTACTAAACATACATCCTAGGATCCTTATTTTCAGCCCCTATATTATTTTTACAAAAAAAGAATGGCCCACATTTTATACCTATCTACATTACTTGTAATGGGATTGTCTACTTTTAATGGACCTTTTATTATTTGGAATTATTTTATAAATTTTATGTCAAACGAATTTAATCCTCCCTATATTATGCCGCACGTCGTTTTTAAAATGCACTAAGTGACCCCCCCGTGGCTACATTAACAAAAACCGATGTAAGATAGATGAGTGGTAAGGCATTTGAGGATGGGACAAAAACTATCCAACATGTCATTGCTCGGTAAACTAAACAACGAACATGTGTGAAAGCTACTTAACTAAAACCTACTCGAAAATCCCGGGAGTAAGTTCTTGTAGGTGCACCGGGGTGTCTTTGCTATGACCGAGAGAGCTTTACTTAGTTTCTAGAAAAGACTTTGGTTATTTGGTAAAGCCATGTGGGGGAGGGGCCTTTAGCAATGTAGTAAGGGGATAGAGGGAATTATCGTATACGAGCGTACCTCTCATTCATCCAACATAAAAGCCCTAAATAGTATGTATCTTGCATGTTAGCTTTTTTAGTTGATTTGACACTAGGATTAGCTTTAAAGACCCTGAGTTAGTGTACTTGAGGTCATTTGAGATGAATCGGGCAACAAACTTATAGGTGGTGAGGTTTTTATGTTGGATGGATAAGAGATTCGTTCGTATACAATAACTCCCTCCCTCTGTAGTAAGGGCACATGGACTCCTTCATGGACTATTTTAGCTTTGCACCCACTTCTCATAGGATATGAAACATGCAATTAGTGCACAATGATTAGCGAAATCAAATCGCGGCGGCTTGTAGACATTTTCTTCATAATTTCTAGAGCTCATATGAAAATCTTATCCATTGCCAAAGTGAACATTCGCTTTCTTATTTTATGGTCATATAGCCCCTCACCCCCCCCCCCCAAATAAATAAATAAACACACACACACACACACACACACACACACACACGATTATGTTTGACTATTCAGCTGATGGTGATTGAGAAACTATGTGCAATTAGGGATATTTTCTTGTGAACACACGTATTGTTAGTGTCCAATCTTAGATCCACATCCAATCACACATCTCTTAAATATATGTGTCCATTTAAGATGAGTAACCGAATTATGTGGGCTTACCTTACACAAGTGGCGTCACAATGGTGTCCATGTTCCTATGCTAAATGCAAGATGGACATGGTGGGAGCCTTTCATGATGTATATGGGCCTATGTGGCCACTCTTCATAATTGAACACCTATATGATTTGAGTGGTATAAGGCAAGGATTTAAGTTGAGAATGGATACCAAAAGGACATGTGTTACCATGACATTGGACTTTGTGCTTAAAATATATTAACTATTCAAGTTTCAATGGGAGGCCCTCTATGATCACAAAATGAAACAAAACCTTTCAATTTTCAATCTCTTATAACTATTGTATCTCAACTTTGATCTTGAAACTAGAAATGACAAACTACGTGATCTGGACTTGCTAACTAGATGAGACAATTCCCAATCCAATTCAAAAGTCAAAGTTATAAGGTGAACGTGTCTTAGATGGCTAGTTTTGTTGTTTGCCACAATTCTGAATTTGAATTTCAAAGTTAAGATTTCCTCATATTGCAAATGTGCTTTGAGATTTTAGCAACAATCTATGTAGTTTCTTGATATCCGTGTTGCTGCTATGATTATTCAAGGTCAAAAGTGTTGGAGCCATAAATCGACCATGTATGCCCCTCAATTATGTTCACTAATGAACCTAGAATGGTTAACAAATATTAAACACATAGTCCAATCTCCATGAAACACATGTCTATTTGGTATCCCACACCTAACCGCACCCCACTCAAATATAGGTGACCAATTAAGATAAATGACCAAATATCATGTTTACCTTATGTGGAGTTAGAAGTGTTGACAACAAGGCCATGTCCCTTATGAAATAGACAGATGCAATCCCTTGACGTCCATTGACACATAACATTATTCAGCTGCATGGTTGTCTTCCATTCTATATTTAGCATCTAACATGGGCCTCCACTATCTTACCTTCATGGGAAGAAACTTAGAAAGTAGGAAGAAATTGACGTTGCTGGAATGAATAATGAATAGTGTCGGTTTGAATAGTAAGAATATGGTGAATAATGTCGATATTTTCAATGATAATGCTACAATAAAAAAGAAAATTTTGGGGGATAATATTGGGATGAAGAATAATTCTTATGCATAGTGCTGGGAGTATAACTCCACCCAAATTTCCATGTTTAGCCTGAATATATGAATAGTATATGAATAATCTTGCTTTTTTTGGAGGCCCATAGAATATAATTAAAATATTCCAAGGTCATGGAACCAACGTACATGGCTGAATAATGTTAGGCACTATGAACTTGAATATGACATTACTTTTTGGTAATTTAAAGTGGATTCAAGGTCACATTGTTGTCAACCATGTCCTAAGCATTAGCAATTCTTGATTGGAAAACTCATGTGCCAACATAATATTATTCAGCCATGTGGGTTGGTTCCATGACCCTAGAATATATCAATTATATTACGTGGTCCCCTTGAAAAAAATGGGAATATATGTTTACTATTCATACATTCAGGTTGAACTTGAAAATTTGGGTGCAGTTTTACTCCCGGCACTATGTGCAAGATTCATTGTTCATCTCAGGAATATTCATAGAAAACATTGTTCATCCCAAAAATATTCACAAAAAACATTGTTCATCTCAGGATTATTCACAAAAACATTGTTCATCCCAAGAATATTCACAAGATACCTTGTTCATCGCAAGAATATTCATAGAAACAATGTTCATTCCAATATTATTCCCTGAAATTATTATTAATAACAACGCTATCATTGAAAGTGCCAACATTATTCATAATATTCTTACTATTTGGACCAACACTAATCATTATTCATACTTGCATCAATTTCTTCCTATTTTCTATGTTTTTTTCCCATGAAGGTAAGATAGTGGAGGCTCATGTCAGATGCTAAATATAAAATGGAACACAATAATGCAGCTGAATAATGTTATGAGAACTTTGGACTGCACACATCTGACAAAAATGATCACATATAAGATAGAATTTGTTCCTCATGGGCGTGGGCATATTAGGGTTGCTTTACACCATGGACCATGAAGTCGGATCATGGAAGATGGCCTTTTTCCATGGTCCAACTTCCATGGTCCGATTTCTAATGAAATCAATTTACAAAGCCTTTGGGCCGCTCACTAGGTGGAAACCAAATGTGAACCAAGGGGAATGACCATGCACCAAAAAGTGAATGTGCTGTTTTTTTAAATATATGCTCAAAAATGGCAGTTTTGAAAAAAATTCAAGTGTGACCATTTTCTTGTCTTCTCTTGTCTTCATCTTTTCTTCCCCAAATAAATTTTATTAAAAAAATTATTATAAAAATATTTCTCTGCCATGGGCCCCTGCTTTTTTCTACTAGAGCACCTCTTTTGCCTCTCCCACCACAAAACCCGTTGAACCATGTCAGTGGACAATTGAGGCCTTAAATATTTTTTGGGGGGACCTTGAACTTGATGGTCACTTTGACATTTTTCCCTTGGTGTAAACCGAAATGGTCCCGAGACGAGTTCAACAGCCAATCACAAATTTGACAGGGCCTTGGGACAACTTCATGGTCCATGATGTAAATAGCCCCTTAGTGTTGTGGAAAGTGTGCAATACCATAAACTTTAGATCCATTGAACTAAACACTAAAACCTTAAAACACTATATAACACTAAGATCACCACATTTCATGTCTCAATGTTTCAGGCTTCTGAATGTGGTAGTGCATCAACAACCGCTATTACAGTTAACTATGCTCAACCCGTGATAAATTATCCAAGAATTTCTTACAAACGTGGGACATGACCTAAATGAGTAGCACAAGTGGATGACCCCATATGATTGCAATGGGTTTTTAGATTATTGTGATATAGAAATCTTGTAAGGAAATTTAGATATGCTCCAATTGTTTGAGTTGCATGATTCCTAAACCCACTTAAGGACTAATCCAACAAGATTATCAACACATAGTGTATATCACTTTTAACTGTCCAAACTAGCCAATATGCCAAGTATAAGTAGAATCTTAAACACACTATCTAAAATGATTATTTCACTCACTAATGGTAGTGGTATGTAAGATATTCAAGCAAGGATTCAAATAAGTATATCAATCAAGGTTTATTTCATCGGCAATGTCAACCCCCCCCCCCCTTTCACCCCCATTGTCTTCAGAAATTACACATATTAGAGTTATCTTTCAATTCACTGGAATTTTGTTAAAGAGTTAGTTGTTTCCCATGTTTAGTAAGTTTTCAGACCTTGGACAACTAACCAACTAATTCAACTATTAGTTAACTAGTTGCCTTTCGTAACTATAGTTGTTCATGATTTGATCTGCCAAAAAATGTAGTTAACTATAGTTGTTCTAAATTCGATCTACCAAAGAATCTGGATATCTATAGTTATATTCAGTTAACTAAAGTTGAGCACAACATGTTCATGGAATTTTGTTGTAGTGTTGTATTGTCCCTAGTGTGTTATTTGTGTTGGTGGTGTACATGGAGGTTGTTCTAGAGCCCAACACTGTGAGTGATCATATAAAGGCGTTTCTTTGACGATACTCAGTGGCCCGAGCATATTAAAGACCCTCAACTGAAGCAAACCAAGAGGCGAACTTCTTCGAATATATAATAATATTTCGAATTTTTCTAGTTAACTATAGTTGTTCTTCAAATTGGTTTGAAATTTTTCTAATTAACTATAGTTGTTCCCTAGAATGTATTGAAAAAAATCTAGTTAACTATAGTTATTTTTGCAGTTGTCCAAGGTCTGTAAGTTTTTGATGCATGCTTGGAGTCGGTGTGGAGGTTTGAACAAAGAACATTCAATATTGGTTCACTGGGAGCCATATTCATTTGAGCACCTCTTGATGTGCCAAAATGAACCAAAACTCCAACCGAATTAAAGGGCAACTTATCAACTCCGATACGCCTTGAACACCAACATCGACATTTGGCATTTCCGTGTCCGTAGCTCTAACTACTTTAAGATTACTTTGGGAACTAAAGTAAATACATCATCTGCATGTTGACCACGTCAATGCATGACCCCCTCCACCAAAGCCCGGCTCGATGTATCAGATTATCCCCAAAAATTTAGGTTAAAACCCGGTCAGGGTTTCGAAAAAGTGCTTCAACCAGGGTTTCGAGAATGTCAAAGTGGGCCATGACGTGGGCCCCACAAGCTAGTCAGAGTTGTAGTGAAAGTGTGGCCCTCATTGGCTTTGCTCCGAGGGAAGGAGACAAATGGTAAACCATGACGATGTGGCATGTCTTTTGACCTTCCACGTGGGCCAATGAGAGGCGCTCGGTGGGTGGCCTCTTGGTACTAGTGCCCGTAGGGTGGCCTACCTGGACCCGTGTGTGGGACCCACCACCAGATTATCCTTGCTTCCTCGAAAATGAGAGTCGTTTGCAATTATTTTTTTGTCTTTTTATTTTTTTCTGTATTTAAACAAGAGTGAAGCGCTTCCCGAGAGTTCTTGAAGGATAACTTTACTTTCGGTTGGGAGGCTATCAGATCTTGGACAACTGCCAAAATAACTATAGTTAACTAGATTTTTCTCAATACATTTTAGGGAACAACTATAGTTAACTAGAAAAATTTTAGACCAGATTCAAAAACAACTATAGTTAACTGAAAAATTCAGACAACTATAACTTGAAAGTCCCAAAATCTGTAAGGAGCCAACCGGCAAGTTCTTTCATTTATCTCAAAAAATGAAATGAAATATATTACAATAACTTTTTAAGGAGACCTTATGTTAGAATCAATGATTGTCACACATGCTGGCTCATCCCAAGAAGGAATAGAACCCACCGTTCCTTGCAACAGCTGAACCCATTATACTTTAAGTTACTTGTAGATAACGAGGTCGTGCTCATTGGGTGTTGATTGAGTCCGAGTTACGAATGGAATTAGGTCCCAAATTTAGAATTATGAATTAAAAAAGGAAAAGATATAGATGCTTTTATATGTCCTGGTACTATACTGTAGGCTGCGCTCAACTTTAGTTAACTAGATATAACTATAGTTAACTGGATTTTTTGGTAGACCGAAATTAAAACAACTATAGTTAACTACATTTTTTGGCAGGTCAAATCATGAACAACTATAGTTACAAAAGGCAACTAGTTAACTAATAGTTGAATTAGTTGGTTAGTTGTCCAAGGTCTGGAGGCTATGTACACGCCAGGGCTCAGGGAGAACCGGTGGTTAGTTACAGATGAACCGGTTGAGTTTGAGAAATAACTGGTTGAAGTTGGAGACTTCAGGAGAATCACCGATCATTTTAGAGGAATCTATGGAATATACCTCAAATGAATACAGCAAAACCGGAGGATGCCAACATGTAACCGGTTGGATTTAGAATCACTAGGATCTTGACCGACTGTGCCCAAAAACTTCCCGGGCACTAGTACACGCGTTGACCCACACTAATATATCGACATTCCACACTATTTGGAAATATGTATAATACCACACTAACAAATATATATAGTGTTTATTATTCTACTATGGTCGCTATATGGATGAAAACTAATTAGCTTTTGTAAACCTATTTTGAGCCAAGGCGATTGGCATGGGTAAAAGAAGCCAGCTTGTTTGTGAAGGCAACCTGATTGCACATATTGGTGTACGTCATTTGTAATATGTGTTTTGATGTCATATATGTGATCATAACATTGTTCAATTGGGGTCTCACAATTTTACGGGTTCCATTTGTACCCGGGGATATTCACCATATGTTCTTCCGGTTGCACATTTAGCGTTGAATCTCTAGCTAAGCAACTTTTACAAGCTTGAGACAAGTTCACATTGCAACTCCCTTTGAAAAGAGAGTGCTACCCTATCACTTAGTATGGGTTATGATGTGGGGTTGGGGGATGGAGTAGTCAAATAGGCTAGTCTAGGTATACGGCCATAAGGAGGGCATGTACAATGTATAAGGGATGTGGTCCTATTGTGGGCACTTCCAACTCCATAGATAATGCTAGCCATTGAATCAAATTAGCAATTGCAAATGACCCAAATTTTGGAATCAAAGTACATGTGTAGAAGTTACAAAAGGTCAAAGTGAAAATTTTGTTTGTCCACAAACGATTTGTGCATAGATCCTTCCAATCGTATTAGCTATTGAATTTTGAATATCATCTAGAATCTAAACACATGGTCCAATCTCATCAGATCACATGTTATTTTTAATGTTCGTTGTT
Organism: Polytrichum formosum; assembly: GCA_964035585.1. Lineage (NCBI taxonomy): Eukaryota > Viridiplantae > Streptophyta > Polytrichopsida > Polytrichales > Polytrichaceae > Polytrichum > Polytrichum formosum. The sequence goes on from OZ037941.1 coordinate 43,556,580, forward strand.
AACTACAAGCCTTGCCATATATCACTTAGATATTAGGGGGTCCAATTAAGAAGTGATCACATAATACCCTCATACCTCATATCATTCATTATCCGTGGTTTGATACCGCAAATGATATTGGGGTTGGGGTTGAGTAGGCGATTGAAGAGGCTAGACTAGGATGGAGAAATATTCAATGAACACTCATTTTCCTCTACTAGAGTCTATGTGATTAAGGAATTGCAAACTTGGGGACAAATACCCATATCCATATAAATTTTGTTCTATGCACATGTTAATGTTAAGCTCCTTGGAACGCATTTTGCCCTTCACTTGTCCCATTTTGTCCAAATGAACCCAGTAGTGGAATTTTGGGTGACAGTCAAAGTGGCAATAAATTGAGAGAGAACTGCCACCACATGGCAAGTTTCATTTGGACATGATTTCTTCTAGTGTCGAGAGGATTCAAGCTTACCACACATGGGTAGTACGGTGATTACATCAAAATTGGCCCTCAAAGGTTTAGTTTGCATTGAATGTGATCCAACTAACACTTTCTTTATAAGATGTGCCCAAATTGAGAATACCAACAACACAAAGGGCTAGGGAGTTGTGGTGTGTACGTAGACTCATCCATTACGAAGGTGAACACGTAGTGAGTTGTATTATCACATGTGGGACGACTATTTTTAGACACATTGACGCTACGAATAGCATTAGAAATCCCAAATTAGTCTAGTGGAGTCCAATTGAAATGAAATGGCCCTCAACCTTGTAGGGCACTTGTTTTTACTACATTGATTATCCCAGTTAGTGCGTTTCACTCTTTAGAATTACACAGTGCAATCACATCTTACTAGTGAGTTCAATTTTTACTAATGAAAGTTCAATAAGTTGTTCGGACATTATAGAACATAAATGACTTTTCTTGGTAAAACATTACATGCTCATCAAATAGTTATAACAATGCGTAACTCCAAACAATAACGCTCACTAATTGGGATACTCAGTGTAGAGCCCCTTGATCCATAGCGGATGAGTTTACATACCTGCCACAAATCCCTAGCCAATAAATTGTGCCTCGTAATACATAGCTCTAATCTCAACTTTCGTCTACTGTAGAATACCACACTAAAAATTTGACTTTGTGTGGCCCAGATTATATTCATCATCAACCCACATTGATTGTCTTGCAATCGATGGGTGGCAACTAAGGAGGGTGACATATGACATGTGGTACCACATGACAAATCGTGAAGACCATTTTGATTACATGTCACACCAATTTGGGACCAATTTCAATGCCACACTAAATTAAATATATGTTGTAGATATATCTTAGATTGAAAACAAATAGGTACAAAGTAGATGGGGAAGGATATCAAACATGACGACTAAAATCGTACTTATCTAGAATCAAACAAATATGTAACATGATTTTACTACCATGTTATGTATGCTTAGTCATACGTAATATGATTGTAATATGATAACCAACCTAAAGATCTTAGTATAACTTCAAGGTTGACCAATGTCACTAAAGTGACCATGCCTAAGTCAATTTCTCATCTTAAATGGACACCTATATTTGAGTGGTGTATGATTAAGGATGGATCTAAGAACGGACTCGACCAAAAGACACGTGTTTAGAAGAGATTGGGCCACGTGCTCAAAATATGTTATCCATTCTATGTTCCATAGTCATATGCTACGAGAAGTGGGTGCAAAGCTGTGAGGCCAAACCACCCACCCTTAAGCGTCCTAGTCCGGGTGAGGGAATGGGTATCACATTCGTGTTTCCATACTCCAGTTACCAAATTCGTGAGACTCCGTTACAATTCCCATCAATCATTGCACACCAATCCATTCCATGATAATATTACAAGCGTTAACAAACGCTCTTCTCTATTATCCCCATCATAATACCCCCTATTGCTATCACCATCTCATCCACACCCCCAATGCAACCGCTAATCCTACTATCCAATCATTCCTATTTTCCTAGCTTAATCACGAACTAATGATTTAAACTAATATTAAGTGACCACCTGATTCACTATCCATTACCACGTCAAGTTTGGCACCACGGGCTTTACCCCCTTTATATCCCTTGGTTCCCTCAAGCCCCTTAACTAAAATTCTCCACAGCCTGGCCTTAATTCTTCGGCAGCTTCGAAGAAACCAACACCATTAGCTGCCGAACCAGCACCATTAGCTAGCTGCAGAAACCATTAGCCGCCGAACCAGCACCATTAGCTAGCTGCAGAAACCCAGCATTAACCAGCTGCCGAACCAGCACCATTAGCTAGCTACAGAAACCCAGCATTAACCAGCTGCCGAACCAGCACCATTAGCTAGCTACAGAAACCCAACATTAACCAACTGCCGAACCAGCACCATTAGCTAGCTACAGAAACCCAGCATTAACCAGTTGCCGAACCAGCACCATTAGCTAGCTGCAGAAACCCAGTATTAACCAGTTGCCGAACCAGCACCATTAGCTGCTGCAGAAACCATTAGCTGCCGAACCAGCACCATTAGCTAGCTGCAGAAACCAGCATTAACCAGCTGCCAAACCAGCACCATTAGCTAGCTGCAGAAACCCTGCATTAACCAGCTGCTGAACCAGCACCATTAGCTGCTGCAGAAACCATTAGTTGCCGAACCACCACCATTAGCTAGCTGCAGAAACCAGCATTAACCAGCTGCCGAACCACCACCATTAGCTAATTCACACTTTACTAGTTAACCCCCCTAGGCCCTAACTAATTCCGCTAATTAACTTCACTAATTTCCTAAAACATCCTTACCTAATTCACACATTTTTTCCTAGTTCTAAGAGCTCAAGAAGTTCTCGAGGAGAGAGAGAGCAAGAGGAGGGGGAGAGGAGAGAATGAAGAGAGAAAGAGAGGAGGAGGGGAGGGCACCCAAGACCACAAGTCCCTCAACCTTCTCCTACTTAGTAGGACCTTATCCTATCCACTAACTCCTTACCCCCTAAACCATCAAGAACACGTTCTAATTCAAACATTTAAATCCAAGGACCTTCCTCTTGCTTCATCAAACACTACTCACTTGATCACCACACTCCCTAATATCACTAAGCTTCTAATGAGCCACACAAAATGGCTTAAGGCCTAAACATAAATCCACACCAAGCCTCACTCTTTTTATACTTTTAATTGTTTCAATAACACTCCAAATGCAATTCTAAATAGATCCTAAACATAAAACAAATATGAGCAACCATTTTGGGCTCATAAAAGCTAAAGGTGTTTGATTAAGGCCTGCTTCACTTGATGTTATCCTCAAAATTGAAATTGAGGCTTGGAGTAGTACTAGAATCCCATTGCATAATCGCGCTTGGAAATTACTTCAGAAATATAGGAAACTGGAAACCAAATAAATAATAAAGAAACAATGTTATATTCTTTTCTAATATTAATCCAATGTTGGTAATAACTTCACACGTAAGGCTGTAGGGCGAAGTGTAATTGGAATAATCAACGTACTTAGGGCCACTTCACACACGAGCCAAGAGCCATGACCATGAAATTGTGAGAGCCCAAAAGAAAGTGTCCAAAGGCCGGCCCAAGACACCTCCAAAATCATGTAGTGTGTTCACGGATCCTCAAGTGTAGTGTGAAGTCATATGTGACTGGGCCCTCAACCAAATGCTATTTCAATGAATTTCTATTCATACAGGTCCTCACACATGATAAAATAGAATAAATCAACGGTTGTGAGCGTTTGGAGTGCCATGGTCTCCCGGTTTTGTGTTATACCTACCTCCAAGAGGTGGTTTTTGAAAATAGTCCAAGTGACCATGAAACACGATCCATTCGATGCCATGTAGGAACCCATGTAGACTTTACATCCATCTTGCATTCACATACTCCGTTGGTCCCTCAAGCGTAGTGTGAAGCGAACTTGGACCGGCTCCGCCTTTTCCACCAATGAGAGTGCTTAAAGTGTAATGGTCATGGGCTCTCAGTCTCATGTGTGAAGTCGCCCTTACTTACAACACCATCATTGTTTGGAACCCTCCTTGTTGACATCCTATGCCTATGAAGAGCAAGACCGTGTATGAACATACCTCAAAATTCACAATACAGTGGACCGCTTATAGCACATTCTAATATTAATTTCAAAGAAGCCGTTAGAATATGACATAAAGTTGGGATACAATTAGACAAAATCAATCACAAACTTGGGTAGGTGAGGGAGGCTTCTCTTGGGGGGCACCCTTCACTAAAGCATACGTCACATGCATGCATCATTTTCAATTTGATACCCTTGTATATGCTGTGCAGTTTTTGGGTGGACAAAAGGACTGATATAAAGTTATTATAGGTAAGAAATAATATGATTTATGTATAGGGCACAAAGATAAAATGATAAAATAATGTCATACCTCATGTATTCGACAACAAAAAAACTTTTAGGAATTGATCCACCAATATTTGTAGGCAAACATACTTCATTATTGCTTAACGTAGTCCTCTCTCTCTCTCTCTCTCTCTCTCTCTCTCTCTCTATAGTGCTTCAAGTCAGTCATAACTAACATTTACTTTAGAACCCTCCCACCACCCTGAAACCAAATCCTTAAACCCTAGGGTGTTGGGTTGGTGACAAACAATGATGGTGGATAACACATTCCTTAGATTGCATGAAATATGAAGTTGTTGGACGATTATCTCTAGCTTAAGCCCTACCTAAGCTTCTATAATCTCCTATACATGTATGTCTTGTTGTAAAACTTATGTACGGATCCAATGTTCCATGATCATTATATAGTCATAACATATCTACAACTACCAAGAAGAAGAAGAAGAAGAAAAAAAAAACCCTAGTCCTATGTATACTTCGTGAATCACAATCAAAATGAATACCCCCATTATGCGCCCCCTATGCTACGAGTATGGAAATCTGTGCACCCCCCAGAGGGACTTCTACTTGGTCAGTCGCATATGTTTCCTCTCATGTTCTCATGCTCTCAAATGGATATAAGGTGGACGGTTCTTGAAAAGAGTTAGCATAATTGGTTTATAACAAATAGGTTAATACGTATCCAAGTCTAAAATTAGTTATATAAATCAGTTATAGAAATCTCTAAACGATACTTCAACTATTCAAAGGTATCCACCTTGACTTTATTGAATAACAAGTCCTTGAGCCAAACTCACCACCACCAACATCTACCAACATTTACAAATTGTGAAAGCAAACAAACAATAATGCTTTTCCAAGCATAAGGCATGACCTATGACAAATACGTTCAAGAGGTTTGAGATCTTTTGATCCACAATAAATCCAAGCAAAAATCCAATCCAATAAGTAGTGATTAGCGGAAACATTCGACAATGGCCTCTCCATTGATTCCCAAAAGGGAGGCGAGCCTGCCACAAACATTGGCATTGCAAACGTCTCTGCCAACAACAATGTATTTTATTTTTTGGTAAATAAAGTGTTTGGATATGTACTTGGGGGGCACACTTCCAATATTTTTCAAAAGGGGTTGGAATATAAAATAGGGTGACATTTCATTTTTTAAAGTAAAAATTATAGCAAAATTACAATCAACAAAGGATGACCTTTATACTTGTTACTTAGGTCAAAGAAACTTAACCTACTACACTAATAAATCATATTTAGTGTCATATGGTATTTAATGTCACTATGGTTGCTTTTCGGATGACACTTCTTATGAATAAGTGAACAAATACTGTCATGGATGATGGATGAGTTCATCCATTGGCCAAAACCCTACCTTCTCTTTGTCAGCAACTTCTGATGAAATATTTTCATGGATGATTAAAATCTGGATGAAAAATCACTTGGTAAGTGACAGCAATTGCAACACTGTAAATCCATAATCCCCCAAAAAATTACAAGGAATGGCAAATGATGTTGAATTAACATTTAGTGTTGGTGACACTACACAGCAGCTTACAATTAGTATTGAGCAAGACAATTAGAATTGGTGACACTAAATATCATATTTAGTGTAGGTATTTGTTGATTCTAAAAAAAGAATTATATGTAACATACGTGAACAAATATCCCAAGTGAAAAGTCAAAATTTTGTTGAGATAATTTTCTTAAAGAATGCCAACAAAGGCCAGATTGTTGTATAGACCTTAGGGAGACCTTATGCTATCTGCTAAATAAGAATAATCTCTATCATGTCATCCCTAATTTCATTCATAACATTCAGTATTTCATTTATTGAAGAAATCCCTTAGGGAAGGAGAAAGACTTCCCTGAAACCCTAAGGATATTGCAATATTGTATAATTATAGGGCCCTCAAAATGTATGCCAAAAAAAAATCCCCCCCCCCCAAAATATGTTGGATATCGCACATCTATGCAACATTTTACACTAGGTGATCCCCTTGTGGTTATGTAGAATCCGACATGGGTTTTTTTGCCATCTTCTCTTTCGGTTCTTTTTTGGTGTCCATAATCCTCAATTAATAGAAATCTCAATAAGGAAACCTTGAACGAATCCAATGCCACAAGAATGAGATTAAGATGATCAAACCCCAATTTGTGACAAGTTTTCAAAAAGCATACATCTGATCTTCGTCAATGGTCACATAGGTGTGCTGAAGGTGTTACGTCTTGAGTGTTGTTGAGCATTGAACCTTTTTTTTTTACTATCACACTCATAATCTTATCCAACTGAGTATGGAGGGTGGATGGGACCAGGAACAAGTTAGATAGTGTTCGGAAAACTGTACCATGATTATTCTCTTATCATCAGATTCAGCCCAATAAACTTGGATGAAACAATGTCACTAAATATTATTAGAATGGCATGGCTGATAACAACTGGATCATGTTATGTCAATGAACCCGTTATATTAATCCTTAGAAAAGTGTTCATTTTAAAAGAATTTTTAACAAGAAAATTATGTCTTCGGCTGGCACTCTCAAAGCATTCAAACGTGGCAACAATGTGTGAATCGTTGGATATGGGTTCCCCAAAAGCTCAATTGACCGGAGTCCAATGCTCTGAGATCCCGGAACCTTCTTCAGTTATGCCCAAGAAAAAGCCACAATAAAGTCACCAGCTTCCTTCCTAGTTCCCAAAGACTTTCCTTGTTGGACACTAAACCAACACTTTAACCCCAAAAGCTCCAAAAGACACACAACCCTACTGGCGTTACCTCTAAACCACATACCTAGGTCAGATACCCGGTCCGCCCTGTGATACCCTTGTTGTGTGGGTATCTACGGTGAATGGGTCTTTAATAGTTACTTCTCCTAGGGCACAAGACACACATTTAGTACAAGATGGTTGGCGAATCTTAAATCGAGGCTATAGCCACTTCTTTCCTCCTAATTTTCGGAGCTCATATGATTGTTCATACTCAAAGTGAAGGTTCTTGAGCTCACCAAATGGGCATATAGGACCCTCTGTTTATGTTAACTATTGAGCATAGAATGGTTATCATATTTTGAGCTCACAGTACAGTTTCATTTAAACACATGTTTTTGTAGTGCCATTTTTTGAGCCACACTTAACCACATAACACTCAAATATAGGTGTCCGATTAAGGTTAGAAACCGAAGTAGGCACGTCTACCTTAGGTTCAACCTAGCAACAATAAGCATATGTGTACATGAATAGAATATTTGATGCACATGATATCACACTCTTCAATAGCACTAGTTATGATACCAGTAGCTTGAATTTGCACATAGACCATTGCATAATTCCACAGCATCGCTTAGATATTCTTGGACATTTTATGAATATGTTGGTTCATTTGTATAGCAACCACAATATATAAATAATTATTGACTCGATGTCGATAAATGAGTGTGGGGCAAACTAATAAGGTGTGTGGACCGTGTTATTTGATTTGGTTTTCATGTTCTTCAACTTCCACTTAATTTTATATCACGAAACATGTGTTGCATTTGAAAAATACGATGATGTATTGATAATAATTGGATTGGAAATCATACCAACCTTGATTCAATTATGATATATCGGAAGCGCATGTTTGTTGATCCTTTAGTGCTTGAAAATCCTCCTAGTTATGTCCACTTTTGAGTGTGAAATAGGTAATAAAATCTGAAGACATACTCTAATCTCTTCTAAACATGTGCCTTTATGATGTTTGTTCTTGGATCCCCACCAAACCACACACCAATCAAACGTAGGTGTCCAATTAAGAAAGGTAACCGAATAACGCCCGCATGCTTTACTTCCCACACAATTCGGGCTCTTGGACCTTTGGAGCCAGGTCAGGATATAAGGTTTGGGTTTATACCCTGACCCGGCGGATACCGGAGCCGGACGTGTCGTCCAAGCGTCGCCTGGGGCAGTGATCCACGCTTCAAGAAACTCCGACGACGCCGTCCCTCGAGGAGATTGCAACACCAGACCCGCTCCATGGAGCCTCCTCTCCTCTCCTCTCGTGGCGTACTCCCACCTCCTGTCGCTCAGATTAGCCACAGTTTATAAGCGCCAGATTCAGCTCCAGCTTATAGCAACAATTTGAGCCATTTCGGGCGGTGTTTCAGTCCAGTTTGAGCATCTGGGGGTCTGAGAGCCTCGTTTTGGTGTCCCCGTTGATTCTTGGTTTCTGTCGGTCGGATTAGGCCTGTTTGACGGGCTTTCGATTCAGCCACATTTATGAGAATCAAAAAGTTCAAGCTATTTTGTAAGACTCGGAGGTTTCTGGTCTTCTGTTTATTTATTTTTGTAAGTTTGGTCACGGCTTCTTAGTTTCGATTTTCTGTGTCAATCCGGTTGAGGCACATTTATGTGAGTGAGGGGATCCCGATACATTTCTACCGAGAAGAAACCGAATCGTGTTCACGAGGCCACTCTTCTTTGTTTTAGTTTCTTTTCGATCAGGCCCCGGAAACCCGTTCGGACGCCTGTTGTTCGGACTCTGAAAGCGGATATCGACATAGAGTGCCACCCTCGCGTGGCTCTCGCACGACAAACTTGTGGAAGAGGAGATCCGAGGAGCTGGTCTTCTTGTTTCTTAATTTTGAGTTCGGGCGGAGTTTCGCCTTGCACTGTCAGTTGATTGAGGCACATTATGTGAGTGACGGATTCAGCTACACTTTTCAAGGAAAGAAATCGAGTTGTGTTTTAGAGGCTCCACTTCGTACCTCCTCTTGCTTTGGACAATTGTGGTGTTGCTCTCGTGGTATCAAGCTCCGGAAACCTGTTCGGTCGCCTATCTTTCTTTCTCTTAGAAAATGAATTCCAAAGAAGTCTAACTGAACCACCTGTTACTCTCGCATACGAAATTCCTAGAAGAGGAGGTTTGAGGAGAGTGAGATTTGGAGAACTAACCCCCGGTGTTAAACTCTTGAGGCATTTGGAGTAATTGAGAAAGAACTCGCTCAATTTCCTGATTGTAGGAAGGTGTATATTAGAAGTGCCTGGGCCGTGTTCGCGACACTGCAGAATTGTGTAGAAAAACTACATATAGAAAAATATCATGGTGAGAAACAGGCCCTCCGGCGATGCGTTCGCCAGCAACCGGCGATCTCCGACGCTGCAGCGGTGGCGACGAGATGATGTAAACATCGCGGAAGCTACTCACAATGAGGCCTCCGACGTCGACTCCGAGTCCAGTCCCACCGGAAGCCCGACCAAGCCTACGACGCCTCCCAGCTCGCCTGCCAGGTGAATTTCAGGCTTTTGCTCCTCCTTAAACCGATTCAACTTGTGTAGGTTTAATCTTCGCATGTTCTCCTCCTTAGACCGATTCAACTTGTGTAGAATTAATTTTGCATGTGCACCTTGAATTCTCGCTTAATCTCAACGTCCCTTGACGAGTCTCTTGGACATTGGGTTGCCTATTTCAGAAGTTTCTGTACTTCCGTTTCCAGGCACTGATCATATTCAATCATGTCTTTCGAGGTGGACGTGATTTTGACGGAGAGGATAAAATTAATTGTGCGTGATCGTTGCCATGATGGTCACATGAATGAGAATATCTATTCACACATATTCTCCCAGGAATTAATCTGCCAACGACTATTTGCCAACGACTCTTATAATCTAGGCAGGAGCATATTATGAGGGTGAAATGTGTATGCATTATACAGCTCCTCATGGTTCCTAGTTGTGTGACCGCAGGATCAGCAGTGATAGCAAGACTGGTCCTGCGGAAGTTTCAGTCGAGAAGAAGGTTGTCGCACTTTTCCACATCCTACAATCTTTCGTAATTCGTTGAATTCTATAAGGAAAACAAACGCTGAATGAAGTAGAATACGGACATGTCTTTGTTCTATCCTTGTTGGTTTTTTACTAGGTAGTATCAAAGCTTCTGAGATCAATAATTTGACAGTACTAAGGAAGATATATAATAATCTCTTGTTTGATGCAGACAAGTGATGTCGGTTTGACTGGAGATCACTGATGGTTGCTCGTTTACTAATGCTCGCAGGATGGTTTTTTTGAGATCAAGGGCAACATGAGTATGGCTGTTGACCCGGATATTACATACGGGGTCCTCACCGATTACGTAAATAATCCACAAATATACAAGAGTGTATCAAAAGTGGACGTGGAGTACAAAGATAATTCAAAGTTTGTGACCCAGCACGCACATTGGAATCTCATTTTTTGGTCGGGAACCTTTGATATGAAAATGAAGGTTGAAGAAGACCGAATCAATCGAGCAGTCTCGTTTAAATTGTGAGAATTCGCACTTTGGTTTTGTGAACTCTGACTTCAAGGCAGATTAGCGTCATCTCTCTACATTACAAACAAGATGAACCGTTACATTCATTTGATAATCTGACTCATTGTAAGAGTAGGCATATAGTAGTTGTTCCTAGACCACGTCATATGATTTGTACAGTTCCTACAGTTCCTTTTCGTGCTGTTAATTTCTAACCATGTTTTGTGGTGGTTATTTTGGTACAGAAATGAGCCTGGCTTCCTCAAGTTGTTCAATGGATACTGGGGCATAGAGCCATGGTTGGTAGAAGGAAAGCTCATGGGCTCTAAAGTGGTGGTAACTCAGGAAGTTCTGCCTTCTCTTCTTCCACCGGGTCCTTTAGGTAATGTGAGATGATCGCTCTAAAGCTCGAAGGTCGAGTTGTAATGCTCGTAGTCTTGATCAGTAATTTCTCATCGGGTTTCTCGAAGGAATTGTAAAGTTCATAAATTTGTTGTCTACCCTAAACTGGAATGATGAGTAATTGAAGGAGGGGTAGAATGGAGAAGCTGCTATTGAGCTATATGATGGAATCACATGCTCTACTCCTTTGGTTCAAAGTTACGGGATATTGTTCTGTGCTGCTGGTGCCTCGAGTTTGCAGTTGACTGTTCTGAGTATAATATGATTGACATCACTGGTGATTTGACTGATGTGCAGCCATGTACCTTTCACGGATATTGGGCAACCAAGTGAAGGGAGTTTTGAGTGACCTGTCGGTTGAAGCTGAGAGGGTGCAACAGATTAGGACAAAAGCCGAGACTTGAAGGATGTGTGACTTGAAGCATGTAGTCGAGGTATTTATGCGATTCATCTTATGGTGCATATATCAATTATTTTAAAATCTTAGAATTCCATGTTATATCATTCATGGATAAGGACTATATAACTGACATTCGTAACATTTTTGAATCTTATGGGGATAGATCCTTTTCTATTCCGTTTAAGGAACCAATGTTCAAGAATCCGGCTTTCATTTCTAGGAATGAATGCCGAGGACAGACTACTGTCAAGCTCGTATTACTCCTCACATTATTGTTAGTAAGTTATTTATCACATTACGCGAAGGGAGAACACATTTAACTGTAAATTCAACCAAATTACAAGTGCAAAGAAGATCTACATGAAATATCCATTGGAGTTACATCGACGAAGTACTGTAGTTCTTTTGGGTCAGCCCCAACGGTTGCTAAAGAATGTTATATCAGCTTACTGACTTGTTTGATGAAAAGCTGAGGATAAAATTGACATTGGAAAGTTTTGTCTGCAGATGCAACGAGATTAGAGATGAAGATTAGAGATGCAACGAGAGTGATTCAAGTGTAGGGAGAAACCCAATTGGCGTAACCCTACATTTACCCATTAACAAATTCGTCGAATCTTTCACTACGATGAAGAAAGAATAAGCACTGTAAGGAGTAGATAGTTTTGCTTAGAAGAAGTGTAATTAAAGTGGTCCTCTAGGAACTTATTCTCATGTGAAGGTGAATTTACCACATGAAAATCTGGATAGTTGGGTTTTTTGCCCAACAAATAAACGATATCTGTATATTCTTACATTTTATCTTGTACGGAAATATGTCTGACTCTGGTGAATATCTCTAGTAGACTATTGTTTGACAGTAGAGTATCATTGGAGTTCGTCACTATATAAGTAGAGTTGGTCATTGTCTAGTTCAATTAATCTTGAAACACCTTTCTGGAGATTTTGAAATACTCCAATTGGGTTTCACCTCCGGTTCATGATCCATTGTCTAAGCCCAAGCTTGTGCAACACACTCAACACAATGTGAAATTTTTAGGGATGATTCAGTTACATAACTCCATTATGTGGGGCACGATATCCAAGTCGGATATTTCAAAATAATATTTTGAAGATGCAAATCCAAACAACTCAATTTGAATCGAGGGAAGGTTGGACATAAACCCACCAGAACTTAGGATTGAGGCCAAACCAACTAACTACAACATATCTTTTGTATGTAAAGTGTGGATGCTTGAGATGTTGGTATTCTAAGGTCGTAGAGATAGGTGTCAGATGGCAAACATATCAAAACATCTTAATTATATCTATCAAATCAAGGAAAGAGAACAATCTCAAGCAACTGAATATTGTGATGAAGACTCGAGGTCACATAAGGTAGATGAGGCTAGATTGGTTAGCTACCTTAATTTGACACCTATTTTTGGTTCCTAATCGGTGGTATAGTCACTTTAATTCAATGGGTGAGTAATACATGGTGATTTAGTCACCTTGATGATATTTGGGTTAGTCACCTTTGCAAAAGTGAAACTACACTCCTCCATAATGAGGTGCTATCCACCAAGCTATGGCACGCTTGATTTTTGTGCCCGAGGTGGACAACTTAGCAAGCGGCAACTTGGACAAATTAGGAGGCGGCATGTGGCTATGAGGTGCCAACAAACTTGTATTGTAAGTATTTTATAATAAAAATAATAGTTTGGCAACATTTTATCTTACATGTGACCACTTTAAAGACATGACACATCCAATATTGTCATTAAACTTGGTTTCATAGGCAAATGACTTATGTAACATCTACTAATGATGTTGTCCACTTACACAACATTGGGAAGTAGATAATCTTTAATTCCATTGCCTAGATCAACATTTTCATCTACTACGATTTCAATGATTTCAAATCCTTTGGTCATGATTTGCAATTGCTAACCTACTCAGGCTTCTAATGCTCGAATCCATTGGCTGGATGATTCCACAGAGCTGGAGGTGTCCACATACACCTCGTCTACCTTACATACACCACCAACTTTGGAAGTTGACATCCACATCTTAGACAAAAAGCACTGCACTAAACACTTGTTTATGCTGTTCCATGGAAAACCATAGTCATCACAAGTATGGCTCTACTCCGATTTCAATGCAGCTGCTCTAATGACACATCCTTACCTGGAGAAATTGAAATCAGATTGTGAGATAGAAATGTGATTGGTCAATTATCACCATTTCAAGAAAATATGTTCATCTTGGATGTCAACTTCCAAGATGTCAACTCCCTCAACTCGCAACTGATGGCCATATGCAAGCATACGAGCTAATCACTGGATGTTAATTATCTAGCAATTGGTTGTTATTGCACCCTGATGTTAGTATAGAGAGAGGCTACAAAATCCAGCAATTTACTATAAGTAGACGTCCATTATGAAAGAGATGTTAGAAAAAATTTGTTGCAAAACTCCACACCCAGCAGTGGTGTAAAATTGGAAAAACCACCAGTTCATCATCTCTCTATTTGTTTACCAGAGCATGCATGGTTTGATGCACACAGGTCTACACATCTAAACAGTAATTGAATATCTTCCATTCACTGAGCTATTATTGCTCTACCCTACATCTCTTTGTTTTTTTACCGGTCATTTCCTGTGTTTTTGGTGATGTTCTTTCCTTCTGCTTTTTCTTCTTGGAAGGAGTCTGCTCAATCTGCACAATCTCTGCCTCTACAACAACATTCTCCACATCCACGGACTTCTTTTTCTTCTTGGGTGGAGTTGGCTCGATTTCCACCTCAACAACCTTCTCCGCATCCACCAACGTCTTTTTCTTCTTGGAAGGCGTTGGCACAATATCCACCTCAATAACCTTCTCCACATCCACTGACATCTTTTTCTTCTTGGAAGGAGTCAATGCGATATCCGTCTCAATATGCGACTCAATAACGTTCTCAACAACCTTCTTGACATCCAGCGACTTCTTTTTCTTGTTGGAAGGGGTCGGCTCGATATCCATCTCAATAACCTTCTCAGCATCTGCAGATTTCTTTTTCTTGGCGCCCAGGGATTTCGACTTCATGTTGGCCGCTTTCTCATTAGCAACCGGTACCCTTGCAGCACCCCTTGTGATCAAACCTTCAATCTTGGTGATCAGATGTTGAAGCTTTCGTGTCTCGATGGTTTTAAGACCCTCCAAGAGAGCTTTTGTGTCGAGAATTGTGGAAAGAGGCTTTTGGGGATACAACACTATGAACGCGTCAATGCAACTACTCAAAAACTGGAGGGCATTGAGTTTGTAATCCGCCCTCTGCGGTGGTCTTTGCACAATCGACAAAAGAATGGCACTTAGAGGTTCAAGGTGAGACTCCAACGCACGGGCTGTGGGCTGCCTTACTTCATCAATCTCCGCACCGGATTTCTTGCTTTTCACAAATAAAACAGGTTTCAAGATTCCAGAAAGCAACTGCATCGCTATACCCTTCAAAAACTCAGTCCGGGCATTCCCACATTTTTCCACCAACTGTCCAATGGACGACCTTCCGAGGGTATTGTGTCGCTGGAAAATTTCCGCAAAGAATGAGCAAGTAAGCCTTGACTTCTTGCTGGTGAAGTAGTCACTCAGGGCATTTGCGATAAACTGTAACAAATCAGTATCGTCCTTTGTCTCAGAATCTCGCAAATTTCCTAGTATAACCTTCAGTGTCCACAAAGTGCATCCCTGCAAACCCAAACAAAGGATGTTACTTCCATGAAACATTTGAACATAAGAAAGCTAATCTTCAGATAAGACATGATACTCTAAACACTGTAAGAAAAACAATGTGGTCAACTGAACTCCTAACCTATATGAATCAGAAAATGGAGACCTACACTTTGTTGACAAACGTCTAAAACAACGACATAAATCAGCAGGTGCCAATAGAGTTACCCTTTCACTCAACATCACTTTTGGTCAGGAGTTGGTTGATTTGCATAGAATATCTTCCATGTTCAGTAATTTTTTGGTGCATAGTTGGAGGTAGTGTGGAGGTTTACACGAAGAACATTCCATATCAGAACATAAGACTACCTCTAATATGGAGCATAATAATATAAAAGATATGATCCGAATGGCTACATGATCCCAAATTATCCCAGATTGACAATCTTAAGAATACTGAGAGAGAGAAAACTCGGTACAACATTAGTATGACTGAGATAAAGCTTACCTGGGCCAAAGTCCTGACCCTCAGGATTGAGGACCCGGAGGCCAATTTCCATGTTTTACTCAGGAGCACCCTAGCTGCAGCTAAGTCCACATCCTGTCCTTTTGGATATATTCTGGCCTTCACCACCTTGATCTGTAGAATGCTTTCAAGCCTTTTCACAAGTAACTCAGTCTCCTCAGGTGCTGTTCCCAACTGATTGACACTGTTAACAAATGCCGTGAGCAGACCTTGAACTGCAATCAAAACCAAGGAGCTACTGGGATGTTTCTGGAGAAAATGCTCGAGTAATGATAGAACCCTGAATTTAAAGTGTGCTAGCTGAGTTTGGGTGGAGGTCTTGTTGGCTTCTTTTCTATGTTTCAAGACATTTGCAAGAAGTGCATCTGCCCTGAACATTGCCTCATCATCCATATCTGAAACATCAGAGTCGGAACCCTCATCATCATCACTACCATCCTCTCCACGCCCTGCAGTGAAATCTCCTTGTTAGTGTGGAGAAACGTTTCGAGCCTAGTGTAATTAAGACTGGAAAACACAAAAACGTTATATAAGAGTTATCCTTTTAACTCAATGGGACATTCCCTCAGGAGTCGGTCTCCTATAAGTTTCCATAGGTTGTTTTGCATACATTATCACAGATTCTTTCCACTTGTGCATGCTCAGAGGTACTATTTAAATTTGAATGAAGAGCAACCCATTTCAGTTCATTGAGGGCCAAACTCATTTTAGCACCTCCTGGCATGCCAAAATGAGTTTGACCTTAGGTGAACTTATATAGACTTCTTGTTTCAAAACTCCACAGTACCTCCAAGAATGCACCAAAAACTTACCAAACATGGAATGTGTTGTATGCAAATCAACCAACTTCCAAACAAAAGTCATCTTTAGTTATAAGATGACTCTATTAACTATCAAAGGGCTCATAGAACTCCATCAGATTGGTATCCTCACAGATCAAGCATTCCTCAAGGGAGCTTATTAAAAGCACATGTACTCTGAAAATTCCAGAAGAAGTGTAAGATCCAAGGATGTTGTACCACTTTGCAAAACAGCACTGCTGAAAGTGCTCTTAGATGTTGATGGGGCATTATCACCATCCATCTCTACATCATCGTCACTGTCATCTTCGTCATCATCATCCTCATCCTCATCTTCTTGACCCTAAAAAATGGCACGAGTACACCACCCACACTAAGTACAACTTAGTGAACAGCAATTTAAGTAAGAACATTTGTGACAAGTCTCCAGAGACCTAGTTTTAAAGATTCGAGTTGCTACCTCTTTCACCTCCTTGCTTTCATCTCCAATCTTCAGGTCACCCTCATTCTCATCATCTTCCTCCAGTATGTCATCATCTTCACCATCTGATTCGTCATCTTCACCTTCAATCATGGACTTATGCCGGCCTGCTTTAGATCCCTGGTTAACAATCCGCAAGACATCGGTTATCCCTGCAGATGTAAGACCATCACAAAATACTTTGAAAACCTGCACACAGGACAAACATTATTGTGTAACGAGACTGAAAATGCATTTTACACACAACTGCTCAAGTGGATGTGGTTCAGGCCCACTTTCAACTATAACTAGAATGTTTTCTGTTTACACACAACTACGCTTGTAGTTGAATAGGACTTGAACTCAATGATCATCCCTCCTATTGGTGCAATCCATGGAGTGGAGACAAACAATTCATGGATTTTAGTAGAAAGTTTGTTTAAGAGTATTTGCCTCCTACAAATCCTACATATGCTTTGGCCTTGAAGTTCTCTCCAGGTGCCAAGTAGTAATAACAAATAAAATAGAACCAAAGAAAGTCCACTACAACCATCGCAACCACTCCCAACTACAACTTGTATAATAGTCAGGTAACATAGAGTAGTTGTGGTTGTGGTTGTGATGAATGGACCTTATCCCTCCTTATCCCACAAAAAAAAGAACCAAAGAAAGTACGCTACAACCATCAACCACCAATACGGTGGTTGTGTGTACTAGCACCTTGTAACTCTGTATAGTTGCAGTAACACATACCACTACATCAATTCATTAAATACACTGACCTGCTGAGATGCTGCACGAATTGGAGATGACGATTTTGCCAGCAACGACAAAAGAACATCGAGAAGGACATCCATTACTGCTGGAGGGTCTTCACTCTCGTCTTCTGTAAGAACAGGTGCCACTGTCATTGATAGTTCAGCGATGGCAGGAAAGGTTTTGGAACAGCAAATGGCAAGCTCGGCTGCAATGTCATTACTAGATCCAGGTGACAGATAAGATTCCAGTAGTAGATGTGAAAGAAGAGTCCTCATTGCCAGAAGCTTTTTTGTTTGCTCAAATTCAGTCACAGTCTTAACCTGCAAAACCCTAAGCATATGTGAGAAAATGATGCTTAGAACACAGACTGGTGATGATGAAATTTAAGGAAGCCTCCATTCTCTGACCAATATTAAAGTAGAGGTTGACAGTCCTAAATCAAATATGTGGTAATGAAAGGGCGATCGCCTCTTGTAGTCCCAACGGTTTCTTCTCAGACTGGAATCTAATTAACAAGCTTTCACTGTATTATTTGCTTGCAGCACCCACAGGTTTCTAGTGGCAAGAAAATAGATGCAGATTTTTCTTCCAGGTGCTCGAGAACTAGCAGCACAAAAAGACTCACAAACTGTTTCCAAGTTACAGACCTTTAAGAACACATAAAGATAGTGAAAAGTTTGCCAGAGCATTCTGTAACTACAGCAGTTTATTGTGGATTCAATGAATAAGTTGAATAGACTGCTGACTCTTGCTAAAAGACATATCCCTGTATGGGGTTGTAATGATTTCATCACAGGTTCAAACCGCCACAGAAATAAACACCCTTGCAGTATAAAGAGGAGTATGACTCACTGCTGCAGATAAAGAGGACACTGTTTCACGAAGTATTTTGATGGTTGCAGCATCTTCCTCCTTTAAAGGCTGAGCAAGTTTTGCAGCTGGTGATTTCTGGATACTTTCACAATACGATGCTGAGAAGAGAGCAAAATCTTCAGCATCTATCACCTTCTCTCCCCCTTCAACTGGACCAGCTTTACTGGTCTTCAACTTTTGTGTCAATATCCAATGTTCAGCATCTCCTACAATGCTCCTCAACCGTTCTGCACACAGCTTCCGAATGTAGTCTGAAAGTGGCAAAAGAGGCCATCTGAGAGATTCACTGCCTCCTAGTTGGCCATCAGATAGCTTACTTGCGTCAAAGACAGAGTGCAAAATCAAGAACTTCATTACTTCTTTGTACAAAGTCACCTGGACCGCTCTGGGCTCCAACTTCACGTGTCGACAGAGAGCACACATCTGCTCAACGATCCAGATCCTATCACTACCTCTAGCCTTATCCTGAGCAATCACCGGCTCATCTTCATCCTCCTCCACAGTATCTGAATTTTTGGAGGTTAATAGATCTCCAGTTTGGAATAACTCTTCAAGGCTCTTAATAAAAGCCATTACACTTGTTTCATTTGTCAACCCACCGAGCGTTCTCACTGTCGAGGTCTTTGACAAGTAGTCAAACTTTCCATGGCTATTCTTCTGCAAAGACACAATAACAGCAACTCGGTGGTGGTCGTTGCTTTGAGCCCAATTGCATATCTCACTCAAGCACCGCTGAGCACATTTATGGAGGTGAGTATCTTTAGATGATAGAATGCTTATTATGCACTTGATAAAGACGTTGGACATGATGACAGAAACAGACTCTGAGGTTGGTAACCTGGGCAGAATCAAAAGTAGAAGCTCCATAGCCAAATGCTTCCTCTCATGTGATGAAGGCAACAATGCCCCATCAACAACTACACTCCAGAAATTAGCCAGATTGATCTCCAGTTTTTTGGTATCCTTGGGATCTTTTGTCACCTTTTGACTTGTAACTTTGGCTCGTTTCTTTTTTGCTGACTCCTGAACTTGACTTACAGGAACTTCAAGTGAAGCTTGTGGAAGCAGGCAGTCCAGTAGAACAGTCCAAATTGAGTGCACTCGAGGATGGCTGCTTGTTGATTCCTGTAATCAATTTGCTCACTCCTTCAATAAATGTGTTCTCCAAAGAATGAAGGACATGCTAAATTATTGCTACAGCAAGTAGAGGAAAGTGTGAGAAGGAAATAATAGGGATCTTCTTGAAATGAGAAAAGAGCCAAGTGACATTTTGACAAGGTTGCTGACCTCTACACAGGCCAGTAAAAATACCACTATTACACTTATAAAACTTGTGCCCAAAACAGGGACACCACATAAGAAGCTTAGGGTGAATGCTTGGTAAGAACCGCACACCTTTAATAATGGGCTGATGTTGGCCAAATAAGATGGGAGGAATATGTCTTGAATATCACCGGACTCTGGGAGCAGAGAACAACCCTTCAAGGTGTGTGCTGGGAGCTTCTCATGCAGTTCCAGTGCCAACAGCAATGCTTCAGGATTTTGATTTTCAAATTCTTTCTGCAACCATTCATTGAACAGTGGAGCTGCACATATAGTGTCTCCGACAGCACTGACTGGCAGCTGCACCATTCAAAATTGTCAGCAACAACACCATATCAGTAGTGGAAAGATAGAGGTGTACACTTTTAGAGGAATGTAAATAAATTATTGAAGTCCTGGGATAAACACATTCTCTGGTTCTAGAAACAAAAATTGCTTTTGATTGACAGCTACTGATACACATTCAAACTTGGCACCTCCAGCACTGTACCACCAGTGGAAACAATTGATATCTCTATCATTTCCAAGGGTGTTGTTACACCATTTTAATCACATATAGGGGAAGATAACTTCTGCTGGAATCTGCTGTATACCACTGTCTGTAAACCATTGATTGAGTAGCAATCATACTACTCAGAACAACAATATCAAGTAAGGTATTCATCAGAGCAGAGGTGCTTACCCTCCTTGCAAGCTCGATAATTAAATTTGCAACTGGCTCGCGTAAAAATGTTTTCTGTTTAGCAAGAGTACATAGTTGTTGGATAATTTCTATAATAAATTCTTGTTCCTTAGAGTTACTGCCATTTCCAATTACTCCCTTCGCACGGATCACAGCCCCATAAGCAAACAGCCGTCCCAAAAGACCCTCCCTAGCATCCTGCAAAAACAAACCTCAAAATGCTCACATTCAGATCACACAGATGCACAATTGAGTACACAGTGGAAAAAAATCTTCTCCAGCAAATTATTTCAGCAAGCTCTTGAGAACAGCTTCCAAAAACCTTCAACAAATAATGATCACTTATAGAGAGATGTAGGGTGTAGACGCATACAGGCCATTTCTACTTAATGTGCACTTGGTATCTCACAAACAAGAAGTAGCCCAAAGGCTTCCTATTAAAAGAAATATACACATTCGGCTCAAGAAAAACCTTCACGAGGCAATGTGATCAACATAGGTCAAGAGCCACCGTTAACGATGTCATAATTTGCACTCTGTGTTTACCTGTTTTTTCATGGATGATGTGACCTCTAAACTTGACGAAATGATGCGCAGTAAATCTTCTCCTTTAAGAACGGGCAGAGCTCCCACTACAGCCGCGAGTGCTGCCGCAAACCCTTGCCTGGCACTCTACATCCAAACCACCAATCCAAAGGTGTCAATAGTCAGGTGCCAGGGAGAGTGAATGTGTACTAAAACGTTCCACCCTGATTCTGCAAGTTGAAGTTGGCAAGCACATGTATCTTCAGGTTTAGGGTTTAGAGTTTAATGATTTAAGTACCTCACGAGAAGAGCCCAAACCTCGGACCAGACGCCGAAGCGCATACTGAACACTGGGAGCACAGCCTTCCAGGGATCCCTCAATGCTCTCTTTTGCTCCAAGCACCTGCATTTTCAAAATTGCAAAATTACCAACCCCTTTAGTTCTCATTCCTCAAATACAATGTGACTTTCTCTAACATATACCTCTCCTACAAACCCTTGGCAGACACAACAGACACTACAAATCCACGACGAGCATTGCACACTCAACTGTGCACTGAACCAGTGCTACAAGAGGAAGCCTTTTGATTTATTTATTTTTAATGCATGTGTTCTGCTCTCGGTTGAAAGCACACGATCATCAAGTCCGATTGGGCTCAAGAGCCACCACATCTTTAAACGAGTTTGTCAAGTCACATCGGCTTGACCCTAAAAAATTTAAGCTCGGACACCGAGGATTCTCGATTCCCAATAATCAAATTGTGAATAGGTAATATATAATTTGACCCTCGAATCCAATTTACAGGCGCCTCAGCGCCGTATAAAATTTGAGCAGATACCTTGACTTGGACTGGGAATGGGATGCACCATACCTGCCCTACAATGGACATAGATTAATGAACTGCTTATTCAAGTTTGCGCTTCTGCACTTATAGACTAAACGAAACATCTGTTTTCAATAAGTGTGCCGTGTTCATGAGAGTGTTCAGCAGGATTTGGGATAATGACTTAACACGGATAGGGATGGGATGGGATCCACCGTGCACCATACCTCTGCTGCGCCTCCTTGCCCCCCATTCGCAACAAAATTGTCCTGTGCGCCTTTCAATTCCTGCACTAACGCAGCGGCCGCAGATTCCCTCACGGCCATATCGAGTGAAGACAAGTTCCAGTAGATCTGCATGCCCGCAGGCACCGCAGATGGAGTTTTACCATTTTGTATAGCATCCTCAGCAGCAACAGGGGTTGCCGTTGCCGTTGTTGTATCCCTTGGTTTTACTCCTCCCACGTCTGCCATGTCGACATCCTGCAAGAGTGCCCCGGGGGCCATGGCTGCGTGCGAGGAGGGCACCCTTACTCCGGGAGAGGAGTTGTGATTGTTGTCATCGCCATCGATGACTCCTCGACGCCGCTTGCCCATCCTTTCTTCCTCTCTCCCTTTCCTTGCGTCCCACCGGGGTTTAGGGTTTAGGGCACTTGCGGCTTAGGGCTGCCTCACTGATGCTGATGACACTCGGATGGATGGATCGTGGATGGATGGATGACTTTTCTGAGGTGGGTTTAGAAGAAAGAAAGGTGACTCCAATGTTGCCACCGGTGTGAATTATAAGCGCATGATTACATGTTGGACACCAAACACAAACATAAAGGGGTGTTGAATCAGGTAACGTTATTTTAGAGGGGAGTAGTCTCATTATATGTCTTCACATGTTCACTCTGTATGAGCTCCATAAATTGTGGGTCCCATGATCAAAACTAGTATCTTATAATACACAAGGCCTTACATAAAAATAATTGAAGCTAAGACTCTATTTGGTCATTGACTATTGTGAAGTATGATAGTTTATTCCCCTATAAAGGAGTTGGAACTTGCTTCCCTAAAAGTTGACTATTTGAAGGGGCGGAAGGCGTTAGAGGGGAGAGAGCCCCTCAAAACTGGTGGTATTGTGAACATGTGGGAGCCTCTTTTGCTAGAAATCCCCTATAAATTGGCAGTAAGGGTTTGTATAGTTGTGTGTTGATAATGAGCATGCTCTAAGTTAGTGTTGTTTCGTCTTCTAGTTGGTCTAAATCTTAGGGCCACTTCACACACAAGATTAAGGGCCCGTGACCATTGCACTTCGAGCACTCCCATTGGTGGGAAAAGCAGAGCCAGTCCAAGTTGGCTTCACAATAAGCTCGACAGACCAACAGAGTAAGTGAATGCAAGATGGACGTACAGTCTACATGGATTCCTACACGACATCAAATGGATCACGTTTCATTGTCACTTGGACTATTTTCAAAAATCACCTCTTGGAGGTAGGCCTAACACAAAACCATGAGACCATGGCACTCCAAAATCTCACAACCATCGATTTATTACATTTATCATGTGTGAGGGCCCCGCATGAATAGAATTTCAATGAAATAGCATTTGGTTTAGGACCCGGTCACATATGGCTTCACGCTACACTTGAAGGCCCGTGACTACACTACGTGATTTTGGAAGTGTCTTGGGACAACCTTTGGACATTTTTGGGAGGTTCTCACAATTTCATGGTCACGGCTCTTGGCTCGTGTATGAAGTGCCCTTATATGTAACCCCTAAACAACCTTCACGAGAATTACAAGGTTTCCAAATACTATTGCCTCCTTTCAAAGGTAAATAAATACCTTGAATTCATCTGGACCGATGTTGGTTGGGTAGATGTTTTATATGAATTTTACCCAAGGATATCCTTTGAATACACACACATGTATGTGCTTATGCATAACTCCATTATGCAAATTACTAATACTTGGACCTTGATTGGAAGCAAACCCTTGTAACCACGACAATAGCCCATGTTCTTCCAAAACCTTCTTGTGAGGATTAATCAAGTGGGACGGGTTAATAAGCACTAGGGTACGTGTTGGGCAAAAAGAAAAACCCTATTCACCATCTTCATTGCATATCGATTTGTTGTTGTTCCTTGTTACCTTGCCGTCATTGTAGGAAGGTGGGTGAAGCACCACACCACCATAGCCACGTGAAGAGCTTATTATAATCTATGAGCCATCATAGTGGTCATTTCAATGCTTCTTGAAGTTATGTAGGATAGTTTTAGTGCAATTACCATGGGCTATAGTTTAGACACCCCCCCCAAAAAAAAATCAATGTCTTTGAATTATCACTTGGAAACTTGTATACGATATAAATGAAGTATACATCCCTTAAACTTGCACATAAACATGCATTGAATTCAAATTTAATATTATGTTTGTATAAAGTTGCATTTCTAAACTTTGGCGTGAATGAATTATTGAAATATTCTAATGTGCTTTCGAAGACTAAAAATGTAAATTCAATAAGCCATTTCACATTTTACCTTAGGAGTAAATAGTTTTTCTTGTCAAATTTTGGAAAAGTTAAATTACCCAGATTCATGTACAACTCAAGTTATACTTCACATGATATATTTTTTAGAACATATCTAGCTAAAGGCCTAATCCCACTTGACTTTAGTGGCCATAGCTCTTGTACTCTAAAATTGCCCTTGTTTCTAGGGCTAGGCCCGTTCACACGAGTGTAGGCTCAATTCCGGATTTCCCCTAGGAGTGGGATTTAAGACCACCTTTTATTTTAAGGACCTTTCCTACCTCCTAGGCATTTTAGCCACAATTGTGCCACATCCCCTCACATGGGGCCGCACTTAGCGTACCTTCTCCATATGCATAGCCTTTGTCTAACCTCTTGCTTGGTGAGCCTTCTTGCTCTTGGAGGCCCAACACTTTTCCACACACCTTCTTTGTGATTTACATTTGATATCGCTCCCTGATATTCTCTAAGTAGGAGCCCATGAACGCAACTCGTACACAATTTGGGAGGTTAGACTTTGGCACCTGGGTTTTTTTCTTGTTGGTTTTGTTTTTCATCCCCTCGTTCATGCACATTCACTCTTGAAGCATGCTATCCCGAGAACCTAACGATTGGCTACCAAGTGACTATTTTTGCTAGTGTGATGCCTTGTATTCAAATGACAATGCCAAAATTTGAAAGCTCCCTATTTTTTGCAAAACCCAATTCTTCACCTCGCAATATGTAAACCAAAAAAGAACCTTCTAAATGAAATTTAGTTCCATTCCCAATGCAAAGTGGACCCAACATGTAAAGCTCTTAAGAAGGTTTCTACTTGAAGCACAAAGTCAAAGACATGAAACGAGGTGCCCATACAAGAAACTTTGCAATTGAAGATGAATGCATGTGATGGGGAGGTGACTAAACATGAAGTTGAGCTCAAGGGAAGAAGCCTTGCCTGAGGTTGTCGATGTTGAGCAAATGTGCATATGATTTTTTCAAGCTTGATTGCAACATGCGGTAGCTACCATAGTGGTGTTGTTGGAAGGTAGCTGGCCAAAGTCTCGGCTAGCTAAAAGCATGTTGTTGGCATTACAAATTCGCAAATGCCGTGGTTTTAAATTAATGCATGGTTCAACTCACCATTAGTTAATGACAAAGGTTGGCCAATGGGAGTGCCAGGAGCTGCCAAGTTTAGAGATCCATGGTTTTAGCCGAGGAAACATGGTTTGTGAGCGGACTTGCATGCTTGGAGTTTAGAACACGGTTTAGTCCCTGCCACATCCTCAGCCAGGTAGGCTCGGCACAAGATACCCACGTAATTGGAGAAAGGAGGTATCTAAACTTGTCGACCCTACTAAAAATCCAAGAGTTAGGGTCAGGTGAGGCGGAGGCATAAGATTTTAGCATAATTTTTATCCAAAACCTACATGATTTGTTGGATTTAATTTTCACATACCCGTATCCTAATCAACCCTTGAGTATGACAAATTTTTGCCCTTTACATGAGGGGTCCCTTCAATTGCACATACCCAACATTGGTGTGGACAAACCCGCCCACACCTATCTTCCCCAAGGGTTAGCCCCTGGGATCCCCACATGGTTGGTTGAAAACATCCAGTGTTACATTTAGCTTCAATTGCATGGATGTATTGTAAATTTTAAGCAATTTGTTGACGATTTCTGATTAGTGCATAAACGATAGTTGAAAATTGAAAGTCCACAATAATGTGAAGAAATTCAAAGGATTCGAAAAGTGCACTTGAAAAAGGAAGTTTATATATATATATATACACGATCACTCTTGACATAATTAGCTAAAAATTGAAGTATGTAGCTCAAACTTCGAAGACATATTTTGCATGGAGAGGCCATGTTAATTGCACAAGAAGCCCTCTTGGAGTTTTTTCTCGATAATTAAACTGCATTTCACTGTGAAGATGATTTCAATGGTTCTGGAGCTTGACTAATGAAACATATTTCTCGAGGTCTACTTTCTATCCCAATTTACAAAAATATTTTTTTATGATCTAAATTCTCTATTGCATTTCCAAACAATGTAGGTCTAAAATTTCAACCACACTATATGTATGTTTATCTATAGGATTTCATATGTAGATATTAAAGCTAGATTTGACCTTCACCATCGTATACGTGAGTTTAGGGTTTAGGCACAAGGTACATAAGATGTGAAGGTTTTGTGATTTTTGGAATTGAATCGTAATTGCTTCTTATTTATCAACTGGTTGTTCAAAACTGAATTACTTCAGGTATTTTTTGTACTTTTACTTAGAATACAAAATCCTCTAGAATATGCTTTGATTAATTTATAGGAGTTTTGATTTTAAATCCATAATTTGGGAATCCGCACCGTTTGATATGTAACTACACTAAATTTGTATGTACCATCCATGTAGTGTCATCAACATTAAATATATACTTAACATTATTTGTCATTCCTTGTTAATAATCATGGGCAATATAAACTTACAATGTTACAATTATTGTCACTTACTAACTATTTTTTCATCCAATTTTCAATCATCCATCACAATGTTTCATTACATCAATATTAGGATGGATAATAAACTTATTCCATAAAGTGAATGAACTAAAATTAAGTTGGAATGATAGCACTTTTAAACTTATTCCTAAGAAGCGTCGTTAGAAAAGTTACTACAATGACATATAATCGTACCATATACACTCAAAACTTCGTAATATCAACATCCTAAATGTCACTCCTTCTCTTATATCCCAAAACCCTAGGGAACAAATGTTCCCACTTTAAATCTCACTCCTTGTTATGATGTCTCCCTCCCATGTATCACGGGTTTCGACATTAAAGTAAACCACCAAAGAATTCAAAACCACATGCTCGCACATATCATTACTGCAATGTTGGCTTTGTGTTATTGCAAAATGTCACATGCTACACTGATTCTCTTTTATCACGCATGCATGTTAACACTACAAAACTCATTGATATCACATGCACTTTGGTCGCCACAAGCATGATATTATGGAGTTTAGAGTGTGACACTAAATACAATATTAAATTAGTGTAGGACTTGATTCTTTCGTTCATTTGTGTATATTGGGAGTTCTATTAATCAAGGGGGAAGCAAAAAGAAAGCTCCACAATAACACACGTCATAACATTATTCAGATCCATAACAGTGTTCTGTGGGGCTGACAATATTATGCGGAATATTCCTCACATTCAGCATGAATGATGAAATATTCCACTGAATACTATCAATCCCACAAAACATTGCCATGGATCTGTTATGGTCAATAAAAACATACTTTATGTATAAAGAAAGCAGGTACAAGTGGATTTCAAAATGCTTCTCTGATATCCAAACCATTGTATTACTTATATTGGAGTGATGGTGTCAAAGGCAGCAAAACACGTGATGTCGATTGACAAGCAATCTACCAAATTAATTTACATGTATGAACTTCACTAAGGGCCACTTCACACACGAGACTGAGGGGCGCTTCACACTATGGCCGAAGGTCGAGAGGCCGTCGATTTCCACCAATCAAATTGCAAGAAACCAAGAGTTCGGCCTCTCAACCCTTCACACTATGGCCAAAGTCCAAAGGCCCTCGCAATTTTAAATGATTACTTTTTGAAGAAGGCGACGGACTCTCGAAGGAAGTTTGGGTCAGACGGGAATAGAAACCCAAACTATGGTCAAGAGGCTGTTGGTTTTTTTCATTAAACAATCAATCATTGACAAGATCTTGGCCGTTAGATTGGAGGGGTTATTTTGAGCAAGGAATAAAGTGGAATGCTCCTTTGGGTTTGGACTTTGGGCTTGGCCTTTGGAGGCTTCACACTATGCCCGGCCAAAGGCTCCACTTACTATATTTTATTGGCTATTTTCAGCCCATTTCTTTGGACTCTCAACAAAGTTTGGCCACTCAATCCCACGGCCTCTCGACTTGGACGGCCATAGTGTGAAGCGGCCCTGAGAGCCCGTGACCATTACACTTCAAGCACTCTCATTGGTGGAGACGGCGGAGCCAATCCAAGTTTGCTTCACACTACGCTTGAGGGACCAATGGAGCATGTGAATGCAAGATGGATGTAAAGTCTACGTGGATCCAAACATGGCATCACATGGATCATGTTTCATGGTCACTTGGACTATTTTCAAAACCACCTCTTGGAGGTAGGCCCAACACAAAACCGGGAGACCATGGCACTCCGAATGCTCACAACCGTTGATTTATTCTATTTTATCATGTATGAGGACCCCCATGAATAGAAATTCATTGAAATAGCATTTAATTGAGGGTCTAGTCACATATGGCTTCACACTACACTTGAGGATCCATGACCACGCTACATGATTTTGGGGGTGTCTTGGGATGGCCTTTGGACACTTTCTTTTGGGCTCTCACAATTTCATGGTCACGGCTCTTGGCTCGTGTGTGAAGTGGCCCTAACAACCAACAAACCAAAAAAATCACAATGGTTGAAATACATTAAATCATGTACAAGCAAGCCAAGCCTACAACGAGTACTGACAACCATTGTGCTCAACAATGAAAACTCATCTTTGACACCGCAAAATTCAGATTCTAGAGGGAGGTTTTGACACGAAGTTCCTCACGCAAAAATTTGCCAGGAATGCCACACAACAACCCTTGTATACATTGCACGTGCATGCCTTCCCAAACATAACATTATTCATATCCATACCAATGTTATGTGGGACCGACGGTATTTTGTGGAATATTCCCCATATATAGTTTGAATGTGGGGAATATTCTACAATATATTGTCAGTCCCACATAACATTGTTATGGATCTGAATAATATTATGAATGAGGATAGAAACTACCGCTGAACAATAGCAGTGGTGACTACCACATCCAACCCCACCCCACACCACACCACACGGCCCCTGCCCCCCGGGACCAAATCAATATCCTGAAGAAGTAACTACGTCCACGTCATCAGCCCCCACTAATGTGCCCAAACATTTCTCATACACTCCAAACTCTCTAGTATCACACATGTGGCAACCAAAGTGCACGCGATATTATGGAGTTTTGGAATGTTAACATGGATGCGTGATACTATAGAATTAGTGTAGCACATGACATTATGGAATAACACAAAGGAGATGTGAGGACAATTTGAATTCGTTCTCCCGTCACCTACGCCGGTGTGGTCCACTCCACTTGGCCTTCCCAGGCGATGTGGCACACGCATGCACCAACATTCAACAAGTGGCATAAGAAGAAGAAGAAGAAGAAGAAGACACTCCACATGTTGACACATGGCGCAATGCGAAGGTTGGGTTGACTTCTTTGGTGGTTTGCATTAATGACAAATTTCGTGATATAAGGGAGAGAAATGTGACAATAAGGAGTGAGATTTGAACAACGAATATCCGTTCCCTAGGGTTTCGGGATATTAGAGAGTGTGTGACATTATGGAGGTTGATATTACGGAGTTTAGAGTGTATATTGAATGTGGAAAGGATGGCACCACGGGCCTTGGCTTGGTGGTTAGGGCTCATGGCCCCCAATGAGGAGGTTGTGGGTTCTATTCCCCATGCCGGCGTGGTGCTCACCACCTTAGTCCACCCAACTATGGTGGGGGGTCCTTGGACCTTGTTGTATGGGTACCTCAAAGCCCTTTGGGGAGATGCCATGTCCGGTATCTTCAAGGCACTTGTGGCTAGCTAGGAACTAGTATGGTGTGTCACTATAGTGTCCATCCTCGAAAGGGGAGAGTAGTATTGTCCCAATGTCCCCTTGTCCGGTGGGCATCGGGTCATTGGCATTACGAACGGGCACTTTATTCACGCCGGCCCCTTGCTAAAAAGGGACCGGAGTTTCTATCTATCTATCTATCTATCTATCTATCTGGAAAGGATGGCAAAGTCGTCCTCCACTCCCACCAACTTACCCCATGTGCAACCCAACCCCATGTGTTTCCACCAACTTGTGGACTATGGAGCATTTGTCAGTGTCCGAGGAGATTTGTGGGCATAATCAGTTGAGACCCTAGTATTTCCAAGTACATGTTGAAATCTTTTGGCTTTATGGTCCAAGACGACCCTAAACTACTGGATGATGGTGCAGAGATACCCAAATCTCAAGGAAGAGGTTGGCGGTTCGATTCTTGGTTGTAAAATCTCCTCTCTAATTGACAGAAACTTGCCAAGTGGTCAACTACCTCTTGTGCTCTGGCATTGGCATGTTGGCCTTCTATCTCAAAAAAAACCTTTTGGGTTTCCTTTATTAAAATAAGGAATATTCTGGAAGTTCCCCTAATGGATATGTAATTTCCTAAAGTCTTGAATATGAACCGGTTATTTTTCAAACTCAACCACTTCATTTGCAACTACACTTAATAGTCCTATTATTGTGGGTCACAATAAATTTCTAGAGCCCACGCTAATTATCTCCATGCTAATTTTCACCCACGCTAATAGGATTATTTAGTGTAGCAGTTAGTCACCTTCGCAAAAGTCAAATTACATCCACCATCCTCCATAATGAAGAGTGCTATGTACCAAGCTATGACACGCTTGATTTTTGTGTGCGAGGTGGGCAAATTAAGGAGGCAGCATGTGGTTGTGAGGTGCCGACCAACTTGTATTGTGGGTATTCTATACTGAAAAATCAATTTGGCAACATTTTATCTTACATGTGACCACTTTAGAGACATGACACATCCAATGTTGACATTAGACTTGGTTTTCATTGGCAAACGACCCATGTAGAATTTGCTAACGATGTTGTCCTCTTACAAAACATTGAACAATAAAAGAATTCCCCCTATAACACCACAATGGGAAGTAAAAAACCTTTTATTCCATAGCCTAGATCAACACCGTCCTCAACTCTAATTTCAACGATTTCAAATTGTTTGGTCATGATTCGCAATTGCTAACCTGCTCAAGCTTCTAATGCTTGAACCCATCGGTTGGATGATTCCACGGAGCTGGAGGGAGTCCACATTAGCCTCATCTACCTTAGTTGGTAAGACTCATTAAAGTTAGACAAAAACAGAAAAGAAATCATACAACTTAAATAAGGTGAAACCAAAGTGAGGGTGCAGACAGAGATCGATACATGGAAATTCTTAAGTTATGCCATGCCATTGAAGGGAGGCTGGCGAGCTGTGTCCCCAACACATCATTTCAGGGTTTTAGGATTTCAGAACTCAAAGCTCCAACCTCCTTTCCCTCAAGTTTCTTATCCAATTGAAATGTAATTTAAGATTCTTTTTCAAGCTACTAATCGCAAAGAGAAAACTTCATTTGACTTGAGTGATTTTATATTCTCATTTCACCAATATATTTAGTTTCAAGAAAAAATATTTTATTTAAAAAATCATAATCATTCCAAAGAAAACGTTTCAGACAATGCAATAAAAAAAACATTGGTTTCAAATTTATAAACAAATTAGGCAAAATGATTGATGTCGGAACTGATGCCCTGTAGGGTATCTCCATTTCAACCTTGTAGTAACTTCTGCATATGAACTCTCATTCTGAAACTTGAATTAAATATCTGCATGATCTTTAACCAGATTACTCAATCTCCAAGCCAATCCAGTGACCAGATTCCAGAAATATGTTGAGTTGGAAGTAACCACATACCTTATGGGTAGGACGTCCTTGGGATATCCAAGGTCTTTCGAGGATTCTCAGTCATTACTAATTCCTATGTGTGGAAATCACTGAATCATAAGGCAAGGTCAGACCTAAAACACCATTCACCAATGGAAGTATGAAAGAGTAACTCTGTAACTTATGGGCTATAACATGATAACTCTGTAGGAGGTCGATTGAGGATATTTTAACATTGAAATCCCAACCTGAAGCAAGAGAAAAGGGACATCAAGACTCGCTCAGCTCTAAAACTTGCGGCAGGTCCTAATCAAACATCCACAGTTTCCCCTGTGTGGCCAACTTTGCCAATCTGTTACTGAATGGGGTTGCAATCGTAGGCAGAAGACTCTTTGAGTTATTGACAACTCTGATTACCTACACTGCCAGACTACTCAACCAAGAGCAGGCACTGTCTGCAACTTAAGTGTACAGATGTGCCAACTCCAAGAACCTGAAATGTTAAAATCAAAAGTAACCTTCCTGATCTATGGTCTTCTTGACAGTGCAAATCTGTTGACATCTGTTTGGAACACAGAAGAGAGCCGATTTAAGTGATTACTATCTGCTTGAAACAACTAATTCAGCTATACAGCAACAGCACAGGGGAATCCATGAGGTCTTGCAAGTAACAAGTAGTAGTAACAATTGTTATTGTTGGGTATAATGTCATCTAATGAATAGCCCGAATGTTAGGATTGGATTCTTCAGATCTATTACAATATTGTCCAGGTGTGCTCTCAAAAAGTACAACCTGCAGCAGCGTTTGCCTCTGCACCACACAGATATTCTGTAGACCAGGTAACTTTTCAGTGAGAGCTGATGAATCATATCCCCCCAAGTAGGCCTTAGTTCTACTTAGATCACTGTATCTAATTTATAGGAGAAAAGGTCACATAACCTGACCACTTCATTGTTGGAAGATTACATCCTAAAATTGCAACCTGCCTTTGCCTTTGGGGAACTACTCTCCTACATTGTAAGCCTGTGTGAACACTTCACTCTCAAACTACATTTACATATCAGATTGCACATTCCTCTAATATACAAGCTCTGCATTTCTTATACAAGAGTCTTCTATCCCCTAACAACTTACTTGCTACAGTAACCTGGATTGAACCAGTTTGATTACCTAATGCTTTCACCACATGGGAAGCTTTCTGGTTTACCATGCGAGGAAGATGATTGAGTTTCGGGAGCTTCTCCAACTGAAACATCCATAAGCGTATCACCAGACTCGTCACCATTGCTTACTACACCTAAGTTTGTATTATCTGTACCTGCAGACAATGTACAAAGATGGGTTATGTACATTCAATGAGGGCATCAAGCTACTCAAGGGCTTCCTTCAATCATCTAATTGAAGGAATTGAAGAATTTCAACATGGAGGCTATTAAACTTACCAAAAAGGGAGACAATTGATGGTCTCTTTGGCTGGGGCTTTTTTATCAGTTCGGCTGCTCAAACAACACAAGAAGGTATCAGTCCAGAGGCTGAACTGTCCAATATGCTGAATTTGAATTCCACAGAACCGAC
Source organism: Polytrichum formosum (assembly GCA_964035585.1). Classification (NCBI taxonomy): domain Eukaryota; kingdom Viridiplantae; phylum Streptophyta; class Polytrichopsida; order Polytrichales; family Polytrichaceae; genus Polytrichum; species Polytrichum formosum. Next base: position 43,590,162 of record OZ037941.1, read on the forward strand.
AATGCAATCAATAGAAATACCAAAACAGAACTAAAAATGCAGCAGACAAAGCAACCGAGATATCCACATGCTAGATACTTACCAACAGGTAAATCGTGCATCTCCTTGAACATGTCAAAGTTCTTGTACGTGTAGCCCACAAAGTTGGCGTCCGGTGCCTTCTAAAATCCAAATTTCCATGAGTGCCAATATAACGTGATGCTCATACAATTGCGAACAAGTAAATTGAGATAGTCAACCACAAGACTTGCAACATTTGCCAGCATCCTTTCGCTAATTACAGTTTGGTGCACTCTGCAATTAGCTTCATACCAGACTCCTGCAAGAAGTTACTTTGACACAGCACATCATTCTAGACAATGGCTAGCAGTTGAAGATTGCAAGGGAAATATTGAATCACCTTCCGTCGAGATCTAGGAGGATGTGGTGCTTGAGATCCAGCCTGCAAACATCCAATTATATTTGAACACCAGACCCCATATTATGTTAAAAACACAAGGAAAGTTCAAGACCCCAAAATCAAATGTGGGTTTTTTAACCAGGGTGCTCCAACACAAACTATTCCTTGCATAATTGTGTGAGCTATTGAGAGGAATCTGTTTTGGGATGTGGAAACGAAGAATAACACATTTTATAAGTCGTTTATAGACCTCAGAGTGCAAATACCCAGCAGAACAGGAATTTGCAAAATACCATTAAAGAAAGAAAATATTAGCACCTCTTCAAATTTCTCAAAATTTTGAGTATCCAATTCCCCATTAACCTCAGGCTTGAATGCAGCCTCCATCTCATAGAGCTTGTCCCATTCCACACCTCTAAACCACGGGTGTGCCTGCATGGACAACGAGATTAGTACAAGAGGGCTAAATTCACATCCTTAAAATTGCGAGATTTTTTGAACAAAATAAGTAGGGACAATACATATCAAGTCAACTGTTTCGCTCACCTTGATGTCATCCCCACCTCTACCTCCAAGGCGATGGTCTACATCACAAAGCAGCCTGCAAATCATATCCTTTGCCTCTGGTGACAACCTCGCCTCATCTGGAAACTTCAGATAACTTTTCCAGTTTACTATCTGCAGCATTTCAATCACCACTCTATTAGAGGCACGCTCTACAAGTAACAATTAATACATTTGATGCTGCACCTCAGTAATACAGAAAAATGCAAAATCTAGGACAGTGTACCTTTCTACAGGTGTTCATTGGGTCATCTGAGTAGAAAGGTGGATAACCAACTAGCATCTCAAACATGATAGCACCAAGCGACCACCTGCAGAGTCCTGACAATGGTTAGAGAGTTCATAACTAACCAGGTGCAACCCTAAAAAATGGAGATATAATACAGGCACTGAAGCTTATAAGGTCACCGAAGATTGAAAAAACATAGACACCAACATGAATAACTCTTTGGGATAACCCTTTTCAATGTCGAACATTTTACATGTTCAAAAACCTCATTCAGAATTAAAAATTGTGACTTGGTTCTCTTATTAAAGCAATGGTTGCATACATCAAAGGGAAACTCCTAGGTGCATATACTAATGCTCTGCTGTTCGCAAGGTCAAACATGTGTTGTCAATCTACAAGAGAAAGTTAGTCAGACTGTCCACTAAGCCTACTTGATAACTATCTCAACTCTCACAAACTGCTACCATTTAAACCAACAAAATCTACAAGGAAAGTGGAATGACTCACCAGTCACACTCCATGCCATATCCTTTCTTCATAAGGACTTCAGGTGCAATGTAGTCTGGTGTGCCAACTGTGGAGTATGCCTGTCAGATTCCATACAAACATTTGCCTCAGCACATCTAATTTGTTATAAGGTCCACAAAAACTCAATCCAAAACCCATGCATATTAATGGTGCCCTGCACATTGATGATTGCAGATAGATTTTTATCAACAAACAGAGCACACGAATGTATTATTTTCAATGCATACAATTTTCAAAAATTCAACTGTTTCACCTGCACTGGACTCCCAGTGCCTGCTTACATTGCACAATGCAGATCTAAGAAATTCTTTAAAGCACCGTCCAATAGTTGCTAACTTACTTCTGTACCCTTCTAAACATACCACATACTACATAATTTCATCTCAAGTACACTTGAGAGTTGTGTCCTTTCTTGTGAACAAGCTATGAAGCCAAAGTATAACTATTACTTAAACATTACAGATGCCAGTTCAAAAATCTACAACGATATATCACAGGATGTAAGAGATCATACCAGCATCCTTCTATTTCGCTGCCAATGCTGCAACTGCTCCTGCTGACTACGAAATGATGGTTGCATACGAGTACCCTCAATATCCATGGGCATCACCTCCCGAACTTCCCCATCTGTACTAGGCTCATTTTCATGCAAAGTTAACAATGTACTACAATCTAAAGGTTTGCATAATCCAAAATCAGAAAGCTTCATGTGCCCATTTTTGTCCAGTAACAAATTATCTGGCTTGATGTCGCTGCAAAACCCAGCAACACACGATAACCCATTCAGAATTATCCATGTAGACCTCATGCAACTTGCTCCTCCACACACCCATTCAGTAGTATTGCTATAAGCTGAGGCCAATCTTACTCTTCAGTCACATTTATCATGTCAGGAGTTTTTCACCACTCCGCACCTTATCTTGAAGATGCTTTCTCAAAATAAGGTGACAAGAACAAACTTAGGAAACTGATAAATACGGCAAGAGACTACTGCTTACATTTCACCAAACCAAAAAGCAACAGTCAGAGTTATGTTTAAAAGAGCGATGACTAACCGATGAATGTAGTTGTGCTTGTGAATAGACTGAATGGCCAGAACTGACTGTGCTATGTAAAATCGTGCTTCATGTTCTGTAAGGGTATCTTTCCGCATCAAAAGAGTCATCATGTCACCCCCGGGTAAGTATTCCATAACCAGATACAAATACTCCGAGTCCTGAAAGCTGTAGAAAAGTTTGACAATGCAGTGACTGTCAACTTCTGCCAGAAGATTTCTTTCTGCTCTCACATGCTCCACCTGCACACAATGACCACAAAAGATGTTACATCCAAGTTAACCACATGGATATCAATTTGGATTTCAACATTGTAACCCACTTTTGATACTGCAATGCACATCAGTTTGTGGTGGCAAGGTTGCACCTGATTTCTCCTAATTCAACAGGTTTGGACAACCCTTCACAGGCAATAGCTACAGGCCACACCAAAAGAGTACCTGGCCTCGAGACAACATCTCAGACTTCTTCAACTTCTTCATGGCATACACTTCCCCTGTTGCTTTCGCTCGGCACAGATTTACCTGCAAATTGCATTGAACCATAATTTTTGAGAACCATAATTTTGGTGTGTTTCCAAGACCACCAACACCTCTTCAGGCAACCCAGGATAGTGAAAAGACACACAGATCTGAATGTGATCCCCCTGCCACAGGCTCCCAGAAAGATAAGAAACAAGGGAAAAATTGTAGGTCTCTGAGGATCAGAGAGAAGGAAAAGGAGCTTGCTAATATCATTCAAGCATTCCAGCTGCATCCATATTGACAAGAAACTCTAATCTATTTGAGTCATTTGCACACCTCTCCAAAAGCTCCTCGACCAATCAGTGTCAACAGCTCAAAATCCTCCACACCCATTTTGTGCCGCTGCAGTCGCATATATTCTGTCTCTTTCCGCTCCAGATCCTTCAGAAGGTTCTGTTGGCGTTCTGGGGACAGATCTGCAACTGCAATTTTGCGCTCCAAAGCCCAGCGCCTGCCAAAGAGGGATACAATACATATTAGTCCTCAATCTGATAAACTAAATACCATAGTTTCATATAACATACACCATTGTTGCAGACATACCTGTGCTCAAAAAGAAAAGGAGCAACTAGTAACACATAAACCGTTTTCCAAACCCACTAGCACAACCAATTCAGGATGTAAACCTGGATAAGGTTAATAGCCTTGTCGATCTTTCCATACAAAATACTAGACTTCAATGTATCTTGCAGGAACAACAACTTCAGGGGCCTGACAAACACCATTTCCCCCCCCCAAAAAAAGAAGCACTACTGTTCTACAATGTAAACATAATAGGGCATCGTTCCAATTGTCTGGTTTACTTAACAAAGGGTGTAATGAATAACATGAGGTAGGAATAAAGTAGCACAAACTAGGAGCTGTAAGTGAAGAGAAAATTTAAAGCAGCAATTCACTAGGTAGTGAAACCCTATCAAGTTTCAAAACTTGAATTGGCAGACAAGACTTTCACCGTTACATAGTGTGGCATGCTGGTTATGATTGCGATATACAGATACTTTTGAGTTGAAGTTCTGGCTAGTAAACGACAAAAAACTGTCAAGAACGTGCAAGATGAATTCAACTTCTATACACCACAGTTCCCAATTTCGATGCTGCTCAAGCCTCATGTAGACCTTCCTCTGAAGAGGAACAGTCAAACCTAGACCCCACTTCGCCCGTGAACATTAGGCTGTAAACTAGGGATAAAAGGATTAAATTCACACGGATGTCTCGCAAAAATAATGAACCCTCGCTCTGATTTCTTAAATTCTTAAATTTATCATTGCTCTTTTCCACAAACTTCTCACAGTGCTCTTCACGACGACTAAACTATTTTCCACTGAACCAGAATGATTGAGAGTTTGCACACGATACAACTACCATATTATACTATTTATAGTTGTCGAATTTTGAACCTAGACTTCGTCATCACATGCTAGGAGATGCAAGACACAATAACTTCCATCAATGTTATTACCCGGAATCTCAAGACTTAAGTACTCTACAATCGATAAACATGGTAACGATCTTACAGGGAGACCTATGCAGCTCAGCATACATGCTCCGAACCATCGAGTGCTCATTGGAATCCCTTCAGAATAAATAACAAACAAGAGCGACAGGAACGCCAGACCATGTCATCCACGACCTAATAATGACCTACATTTTCAAAATGAATGGGTTGGCAATAACAGGCAAAGCCAGCAGAATCGAGTAACGGCAAATGGCAAGGAAGCAGGGACAAGTGAGCATCAACTATGTGACAAAGCACAAAATTGGCCGAGAAGTTGAGAGGACGACGATCGTCACCTTTCTCGTCGCTCTTGCAAGCTCTTCATCTGCGACTTGTAGTGGTTCTCGATGTACTGCTTAGCAGCAGCCACCTTCTGGCGTGTGATACTTGACGCGAGTGCCTCATCTGGCACAGTGGTCGCTTCCACCGCCGATCCCACATCTAACCCTCCCATTCCTTGCTGCGCGTTCGCCAGTATCGTCTTGTACGCCTCTCCCTGTCCTCCTTGCCCTTGCCCTTGCCCTTGGCCCTGCCTCTGTTGCTGGGACTCCTCTGCCCCGTCCTTCTCTTCCATCCTCGCCTCTGCCGATCCCTACCGATCTACAATGTCCTCCGCACTTCCTTAGCTGTCATCCTCCCTCGCTCTCTCTCACATCTCGCACCTCCAACATTGCCCGCCACTCCTCCCTCAACCTCCACAGCTCTCTCCCTCTCTCTCTCTCTCAACCTCCACAAACCCTGCCTGCCTCAGGTGACGCCAATCTGAGGGCAAAGGAGGTGGAACCGGTCCCAGGACTCATGCCAAAACTCTGGCACCAGCTGGAACACCGGGCCAGGAAAGCACAGGGATGCAAAACCTACTTCCTCCTCAACAATCTGAGTCTCCGCAAACCCTGAAATCTACAACGAAGCCAATCCGGGGCCAAATGAGGTGAGACCCGGTCCTGAAACCCGTGCCAAACCTGCGGCACCAGCTGGAACTCCAAGCCAGGCCAACACGGGGATGGGAAACCTAAAGATAGCACCACTCCACTGACTACGACAGAGTGGGATGCCGATGATGAGCATGGCTATGGCGAGCCTGCTTCGCAACTCTTCTTCCCCGCTTCAGCCTCTCGCCCGACGACGAACCTCGTCACATCGACGAACGACCGTCGACATCGTGTCCAGGCCCCGCTGGTTGTGGACGGGAATAAGTGCACGGAGGGTGACGAGATGCGACGGAGTCCGCCCGTATCCCAGTTGTGTGTCCCTAGTGTATAGACCGGGCGATGCTGTGGCGTAGGTCCAGTTACCGACCAGGTTACTGGGTAACTTACTTCCTTACTGTCCCTCTTCACCTCTCTTAAATGCAACTTAGGCTCATGGCCTATATCTCACCCCTCCCATGTTATGTTTACATTTAATTATTGGCTATGCCATGTGGGACTACATGTGGGAAGAGGCCTATATCACGCCCACACCAGGACCAACGATTGGTCCACACCAGTGGGAGAGTTCCCATCTTCATAGGAGTTCTTGTTTGTGTATGCAGCGGAGAAACTTTAATACATTACATCTAGTGAGGTTATTGTGAGTACAACGGAAAACCTTGTTGGTAGATGTCAGTTTATTTAGGAAAGAGATGCATTGTCCCTATCAAGAGGGATTGATCCTTCGCCCCAGGGCCAGTGACTGGCATTAGTGTGGGCATAGTACTAGGGATGGTCTATGAAATGGGCCGAAGTTTGGCAACCAACTAGAACCGGTCAAATATGGTGTTAGTAATTTGCTCTTCGAGTGGAGTCCACTTGCAAGTGAATGTTGATGTAAAGTGGTCTCTAAAATGGGCCAAAGTTGGGTCTTGGTTGGACAACCAACATGTTGTATTTAAATCAATCTAGACATATTTTCAAATTTTGGATGTATTAGTTGCTTCAATTCTTTGATACGATATTATGATGCACTTATGATATACCTAAATATGGGAGACATGTGAATTCTTAGTGATTACTTTATTTTTATGATATTAAAATATGATGGAATTTTTAACAATGTGTACATATATAAAAATAAATAGTGAATAGTGAAAATACATTCCAAATAATTACTATAATATTTACATAGTCAATTCTACATATTCTATTTCAAGATCTTATCATAGAACCATGTCATAGGGTCTTATGATAAAATTCAAGATGTTATAAATTTGGACTTGGATTTAGTCCAGTTTTACTTAAATATGTGTTCAACCAGAAGTCGCCACATGTGCAAGAAAAAGACAAGAGCACACCACTCTTTTGACTAGCTGCTTGTTGATACCCTACACGTATGTGAGACGAGGCGTAAATTATTTGTTTTAAATTTATTGATTTTCTTGGGAGTTTTTTTTGGAAATTTCAAATAATGTACATGTATAGCAACTTGCCGCTTGCTAATTATTGAAAAGTTTTTGTTGTGAGTGGACTAAGGTTATTACGCAGACCTTTTGGTTATTTATCTCGATCGTACACCTATATTTGAGTGATGTGTGGTCATGTTAGATTTAAGGAAGGAACCCAACAAGACATGTGTCTAGAATAGCATGGATTTTGTGCTCATACTTTGTCAAATATTGATGACTCAATAGTGAGCACACCCGGGGGACCTAGATATTCAATCAAAAAATCATCACACATGCACATTCGATAATCATAACTAAATCAAGGGAGGTCCAAATTTCATTCCAAATTTTGTTGATGCTTCATCTTAGATTTGTTAATGCAAACAAGTTTCTTGAGGAACTATGTTAAGCAAAAGTTGCAGAAGACAAAAAAATGAATTGAACAACACCCACAAACCTTGTATAACCATTGAGAAGAGAGTAGATGATGAGCTGTGGGAGTGGTGAGTCAAATATGACATGCACATCATATATGATATATGTATTCAACACTAAATGTAGGGTACCGCAACACCCCCCCCCCTCTCCCTCCTCCTCTTATAGATTTATTATCCCCACTTTAATCCATTGGACTAATTCAAAAACTCTTATGTAAATGATGCAAACAAGGAATTCAATATAGGATTTCCTAGATGTGTGTGACTGATACCCATTAATTTGGTTCCAAGAATTTTCATTTCATTCAAAACGACCCGTGTGTCCCACTCTCGATACCCTCGTAGGGAGCGTGCATCTTTTTTGCAAGGTTCATTGGACTCACTACCATTCATGACCTATCAAATAGATCACATCTTATGTCAAAATGATAAATTTGACACACAATTGACAAAAGAAAACATACTTATCACGATTCGAAGCGACACGTAACATTAGTAAGGGCCGCTTTACACCTAGAGGCCGGGCCAATTTGTTGTGTAAGAGGCTTGAAATCCTCACTTGTGATTGGCCAAAAGGCTCAAATCGGTCCCAACCCCTTTACACCTAGAGGCCGGGGCGATTTGGTGGTATGATTTTTTTAATTAAAAAATGTTTGTTATGACATGGCCCGAGCTCATTGAATTGGGTGCACCCAAAATGGAGGGCCAATTCTTGGCCTTGGGGCCAATGTCGTATTTCACTAAAAAAACCTTCTTAAATAAAGTATGATTTTTTTAGCAAACTAGATCCATTGGATTATGTGGAAATCTAAACAACTCTATGCTAGATTATGCTAGATCTATTGGATTATGCTAGATTTATTGAATCGGCCTAGCTTCTTGGCCCTATGGCCTTTACATATGGGAAAATTGGCCCCTGTTATAATCTTATTATAATGTGTAGTTGAGGCCGGCCTCCAACCCAAAAAGGGCTGAAATTTCATGCAATCGGCCTCAAGGGGGTTTGGCCCGGCCTCTAGGTGTAAAGCAACCCTAAGCAGTGTACGTTCGTTCATGTGGGCCCCAAGAATATAACCATGGATGCCACAGCTAGTGTAAATTCAATCTGAATGTGCACTAGCTGCAGCATCCCATGGTCATATTCTCGGGGTCCACGTGAACAAACGCACGTTGCTTAATAATGTCATGCAAGTATCGATTGGGCCATGTTCGAAGGATGTAAATGCAAACTATGTACTTCTCGTACACATGATTCTTTGATGATCGGGTTGATACAAAATGTCGGGTGCAAAAATAATTGTGAGTTGTTGTGCAAAAATAATTGTGAGTTGTCATGCAAATGTTTTGGTAACACCTTGAAAGAAAGAGAGTTCAACCTTCTTTTTGGGTTAAAATATGTAACCATTCTATAAATCATGACCTTTTTTTTGGGGGGGGGCATTTACAATTGGGACATAATCATGATAAACCTTTGTTTCCCCTACAATGTGTACGCATTTGAGTTTATGATTGAAACTCACTTGGTGTAAAACTCGTACATCAATCAAGGGCCGTTGAAGGTGGGTGCTCTATGTCCATGGGGGTAAAGTTTTACAACACCTACAAAGGAAGAGGTTGAAAATGCAAACAACTATTTTTTCAATCTTTTTTTTAAATATCTATATATATGAGGAATTGTTAAATCGACCATGTAGTTTGTTAAACAACCATAAAGACGCATCGCATGGTCACATGACATGTCAAAATATGATTTTTTGTCGCACACATGAAGAGGAGCAACGTATCAACTATGCTTCCTCTTTCTTTACATTTCAGCTCACAACTAGAATTGTTCAAATATTGACAGGTCACGTGACCACGCGACGCATATCTATAATCGTTTTAACGAGTGTGCGGTCGAGCTAACATTCCCCTATATATATAACCCATGGATTTATTATTATTTAAGTTGAATTGACCCCAAAATCAAGGTTAGAAACCTCAATTTCATCTATTGTGAGCCAATTGAAATGACTTAACAATACACTTGGGAGATGCAAATTGTTGCTGCACTCCCACGGGATTTGGGTGAACCAACCCATACACTCATTCCTTGTTGAATGCCTAAACCCTTGCCTCCAAGGAATAGTGTACGGGTTGTTTCACCCCAGCTCTCCCACGGTGGGTGTCACGAACCGAAATCTACGTGTAACAAACCTCCGCAGATTTGCCACCAACTTTCACAACAACAACTTTCAATCCCCAAAAATGATGAGTTGAATAACTCCCTTTATTTTCCTTCTAGCGTCTGATTACAATCATGGACCAAGTAGGTCTTGGTCTAAGCTCAACCACCCGATCATAGGAGAGATACAAAAAGATCCTCTCTCCTCCCCCGAGCTATCTTATATACCAAAGGCATTACTTTTACTTACTATTTTCACATATAGTAAAAGTATTCTATTCATAGCTCTATCTTTTAGTTCTACTATGAATCTTTTATCTTTGGTTCTTCTAGAACCTTCTTCCATCTTCCGGCTCAATCACATTCCTCCAGTTGGAACTATCTAATTCCAGCTGGATTCATCCATCCATTCTTCAAGTTGGAACTGTCTAATTCCAACTTGATTCATCCATCCAATCTTCTAGTTGGAACTGTCTAATTCCAACTAGACTTATCTATCCATTGAGAGTTGTCTAGCTCCAATGGATATCATTCATTTTTTTAGATACGGAGTGGTCTAACTCCGGTGCACCTCATCGAGAGCTGTCTAACTCATATGCACATGTTCTCAATCTAGAATGGTCTGATTCCAATGCACTAAATGCGGAGCTGTCTAACTCCAGTGCACATGTTGTCAATCTGGAGTTGTTTAACTCCAGTCCATCCATCTTCAACTGGGAGTTGTCTAGCTCCCGTCATCCTCTGCTGACACACTGATACATGTAGTTAGAATATTCAATCATCCATCAATATTTCTAATTACATAACACTACGATATCCATGGCTAGTCCAAACATTGACAAATATCTATGAGATGTAGGTATTAGCGCTAACCCTTCAAGGTCTAAGAGCCCCTAATTTATGCGGGCATCAAGATGTCATAAGGAAGAGGTCTTCGTTGATGCGGTTTCATCTTGCACTTTATTTCTTTCTTTCTTTCTTGAAAATGTATTCAAAGAGGTTGACCAGGTTCTCCACCCCCATGCTCAGATGGCACTATGGACTTTATAATTCAGTTTTTGTAGTCTCTGCTCCTAAGAGCAAGCCCAGTCGCTCCTAGATTTGCATATGCATCCGGGAATGAAAAGTGGTCTCCGTCCAGGATGCAGATGTGAACCCATGCATAATTGCCACTCATCCTGCATTGTTTTCAATACTAACTTTTGAATTTATTCTAAAATGATTAATAATTTTTTGAAGCCATGAACTTCAACCGGTTATTTCTCAAACTCGTCCAGCTCATTTGTGATGGTTAATTTATGAAGTCTCAAACCTCAACCGCTTATTTCTCAAACTTGTCATGTTCATTTGTGACTAGTAACTTTCCTTAAGTCTCAAACCTCAACCGGTTATTTCTCAAACTCATCCGGATCATCTATAACTAGTCATTTTCCTGAAGTCCCAAACCTCAACCGGTTAATTCTCAAACTCATCTGGATCATTTGTAACTAGTAATTTTTTTGAAGTCCCAAACCTCAACCGGTTATTTCTCAAACTCATTTGGTTCATCTATAACTAGCTGATACTAGAGAAAAGTAGTAGGTCAAAGGTTATAATTTTTTTGGCTTACTATATATAACCCTCCCTGCATATCTCTCACATATGCAAGGAATTCAAGGCTTCTGGCATAAAATTTCATCTGTGTTTGATATTTACGTCAGTATAACAAGCTAGCCTAGCTTGAACTACTGAGAACTAATATAACAAGCTAGCTTTGTGGCATGAACCACCTAATCATGAGATCATATAAACAAACCCTTACTCTTGTGCAAGAGCCCTTTATATACCTCCCCACCATGCCCGGTTGTCTTAAGTTTAACTAAAAATAAAAACATGTTCATTATTAGCAACTATAATGAACTCTACTCTATGCTTTTACTTTAAACTCATTCTAGACTACTGTTATCTTAGTTCTAGTCAACAAGTACCAATAATGGCCCATGTTACACTAAGGCTCCTTGATAGCCTTGCTTACACTACTAACACGTTACATTCCTCCCTCGCTAGATTTGAGCATCTCTGCTCAACACACAAGTAAACTCATCAATTACCTAGGTACAACTTGTTCAAAGATCTAATGTAAAGAAATTTACAACCTAAGATCTCTTTTGCCTCTTCCTTTTAGGCAAAATATCGGGTAAACTTTCACGTCCAACACCATGACGTGATAGTCACTTGTTAGCGCGGACTACAAAATCCCAATATTCTTTGAGTACTTCAGGACTCAAATTAGATTCAAGCTCCCAAGAGTTATGCTCAAGCCCATAACCGAGCCAGTTGATGAGGTAGAATTTAACGGGACGGGAACGACTCCCTCTAACCTCATGTTGTAAAACACGTTCCACTTCATATGATATAACATGATTTTCAATGACTGGCAGTGGCAGAGGCTTTACCCTGCCATTAGCCAACAAAGAGATGTGAAAAACATTATGAATTCCCATGGTCTCTGGCAATTTCAAACGGTATGCTATGACGCCAATTCTCTTAACAATCTCAAATGGGCCAATCCATTGAGGAAGTAATTTTCTCGCACCTGGGGTTTTCAACTTAATGTTGGAAGTACTAAGAAGCACCTCAGATCCCGCCTCATACGACACGTCACGTCGTTTGGTGTCAACAAAAGATTTTGCTTTGGCCATGAGTAATATTATTAGTGTTCAAAGCTAAGAAACATTTGTTCGTGGATTAAAACAAAAAATCCGCGAGCAAGTTGTTGTTGACCCCTTCAACGAGGGTGGCCATTGGGAGGACTTTAAGCGATTGCTTACCTACGCGGTAGCAATGGACGCCACCATTGAGCAATCCTGCCCCAAAGAGATGCGGAAGATCCCACCCAAGTTTAGTGGTCCTATCCGCAAGGACAAGGCACGTGGCAAGGCCATGACTTTGTCCAATGGGAAATCATTGGATTTCTCCAAGGCGAATGCACTTTGTCGTGAAGGAAAATGTTTCCTTTGCGAACAGAAAGGGCACCAAGCCAAGGACTACACGGGAGAGAAGAAGGATAGTGGAGCACCTTCTGAGAAATTGAAGTTCAAACCCAAGAAGGATTTTTGATGCCAATATAACAAGCAAGCCTAGCTTGAACTACTAAGAACTAATATAACAAGCTAGCCTTATGGCATGAACCACCCAACCACGAGATCAAATAAAAGAACCCTACTCTTGCACAAAATCCCTTTATATACCTCCCCACCATGCCCGGTTGTCTTAAGTTTAACTAAAATAAAAGCATGTTCATTATTTGCAACTATAATGAACTCTACTCTATGCTTTTACTTTAAACTCATTCTAGACTACCGTTATCTTAGTTCTAGTCAACATGTACCAATAATGGCCCATGTTACACTAAGGCTCCTTGATAGCCTTGCTCACACTACTAGCACGTTATAGTCAGTGAGTGGGCAGCTTCCTTGCATCTGCATCTGCATTTACAGATGTTAAAGTGCAAATGCGGATGCAAATGCAAGGAGAATGGGCTTGCTCTAAGGTTGAGGCTGCATATGCTTAAACCACGAGGGCCACTTTACACTAGAGCTCGAGGGCCCTTTATCCTTGATATACAAAATTATGTGATTGGTCGAGAAACCGGCGACGGTCCAAGTCCACTTTACATTGGACCTTGAAGATCCTAGGGACCATAGAAGTTTGAATGGGTGGAAAATCTACATGGCGTCCTACGTGGTAGCAAGTCAATAATGTTTCATAATCTACAAGATATTGCATTAAGCCCACCAAAAAAAGGTGGGTCTAACATAAAACTAAGGCCAGTGACATTCAATTGAATTGCCATTGGCTCATAGAAATGTTTTATTGTCATGGTAGGGACCTAAATCCCAACATATGTTGCAATCTCTCAACATGGTTCTCTTATCACTAAGTTACAATAACCTTGAGGGCCCATCAAATGTAAGATTTGGATTTCTATTTTGCACGGCATGGCCTTTGGATGGGTTTCAAGGGGTCCTTAGGTTTTCATGGTCACAGCTTTTGGTTTGTGTGTAAAGCATCCCTTACATTGTACTTGGCATAAATGTTAAGTTAGTTTTTATGGGATTTGCTATTGTTTTAACCGATGTTGGACATGGTATATAGGTGAATACATGGTACCAATGATCAACATCATAACGGCCACGTCAAAGAACCAACTTGTGGGTGTCAAAATTGTAATATCGATAAAATATTATTGATAATTGGTGAGTATGCCAAGGTGAGAGAATCTTTGCATACGTGAGTTATTGTTGGGTCAATTTCATTCTAGATCAAATTAATTCTAGGACAATTTTGCCTGAACTATTATGAAAATCTTTGTATGGTGTATAGACCCAAAGGGTATCGAAACCAAAAAATATTGTCAATTACGCATACCATGTTGATGTCAATAAATGTGAAATCTTTGTTATAGATGTTCGATTGGTTTCAAAGAAGAAAATGATACCAAACCAACATTAGTTGTAACTTATCCAACACATGCTTTCAAAGAGCATTCCAATAATTAGTTTTGAAGCCGAAGGCCAAAAGCTTAGGGTCGCTTTACACACAAACCAAGAGCTATGATCATGAAAGTCTAAGGGCCCTTCACAATCATACAGAGGTTGTACCATAAAAAATATATAAATCCAATTTTGTAATTGACAGGCCCCTCAATACCCACACCCCAACATCAATACCTAAGACCTTGATAACACATCAATCACCAACTAAATCTTCATAAATAACCCACCACAATCCCATCATAAACATTCATTTTTCCACACACAAGAAATGCTATTATTTGAGCAATGAACAATTAACTATGAGCGGTGACACATGAACAATAAGATAATTTGTTTATATTTAAAAACATAACCACTAGTACTCTATATCTCCAACAAAATCCGGAAATTATGAAAGCAGTTGGTAGATGCCACCATTTAGATTCAATTAAGGATAACACAAAAAGAAAAAACACTAAATTCCAAAGGGATATCACAAGGTTTTCAACCCATACTTTCACAAACATTACATTACGACACCCACTCACCAACTTCATTATATGAAAGGTTCAGTTAATTTCTTGATCAATTAAATCCTTCGTTGTAGTAATTATAAGTTAAATGATACATGATAAGATTGGTTGGATGGTTTTAGGGATGAAAATTAGCTTAGCTAGATGAAATCCTAAACTATGAATATCAAAGAATTATTAGTATGAGATGATTAAACTAAAGTAAAAAATCATTGTAATAATTATAAATTAAAAGGTGATTTCAAAGATCTAAAGTGATTATATGCCAAAACGATCAAACGAGTGGAGCTACTACGTTAAGTTCACTAGTGAATTGTTATATATACCCTTTGACATAGTAAGATATCCCTCAACAAGGTAGGATTTTGTTGGACGAATATCTTTTGACACTACAAAATCAATGACGTATGATTTGTTGGATGAAATTAACGAGAGTTTGGTATTTGAATGAGCGGGCGTTAAGCAAAGTTACATTGAGTCAAGCGGGATCTAATGAGGCGCAAATCAAGGAAATGGTTCATGCCCACTGCTCAAAGCAACCCTTTAAAAGATGTCCCAACTTCAACTTCTTCGTCTTTTATTTTTTCGATTCCGATTTTTCATTTGCGGACTTGGATCTCTAGAGGCTAGCTCCTCCATTCCAACATCTCTCACATTATTTTTGACCAACTCTATCCTTGAGCAAAGACGCACAACTATGTCATTTTTAGTGGATTTGAGTGATATGTTAGTATTATGTGAGAAAAAATATTGTGATATTCATTCCTTGAATCATTTTTTAATGTCAAGTTCATTGTGTTTACAATATAATCCATTTTCTTTAGTTGATAGATGTTTGACTAATGAATGATAGTTAGCCTAATTAAGATAGTTGACTTCAAAAGCTTGTCACCAGATATTCCTAGGTCTATTTTTTAATGTAACTTATATATGTAATACAATAAAAAACATCTTTAATATCAACATAATCATCTATGCATATTCTATTGGAGGATCCTATCACATAATTCAACAAAGTTATGAGCTAGACTTGGACTCAATCAAAGTTTACATAAATATTAGTTTTAAAGTAGAGACATGCCCAATCGTACATGAAAGTAGAGTAGAAGACAAGATTGTGGTACATTGTGAGTGGAATCTTCTAGCTCTCAAACAAGAAGATGGACAAATTCAGATGATGCTGAAGGAAATGCATATTGTGTGGATAGAACAAGCACAAGAGAGTTGTTAGTAGTGACATATTATGAAAATGGTGAATTTTTGTTACTCGTCATAGAGCCCACATCCTAGAGAGGGTAGTAGCCTACAAGTGAAGAGGTACTTCATTCATTGCTTGCTTCAATAAGAGCCAACATATATACCTATCTGTACTTGGCTATGCATATGGATCAACCTCCGGAAAGGCAACAGACAACTACCATAGTTAGTTGCTAAAAAATGCCACATCTCATCATGCAATTGGTGGATGACATGGAAACTAAGTTTAGGCAAATACATGTCCAAACATATACATGAATGTGTGGTAAGGTATAAGTGGGCTTAAAACAACAACTTTCAACGTTGCACCCATTTCACCTAGGATACTTAATACACAATCAATACGAGATGATTAACAAATTGAAGTTGAGGCCATATGTCATTGGCAAATGCAATCTTGTGGTTATCCAACAAGACAATCAAAGCCTAGACAAGCTCGGTATGCTCATGGATAGAAACTGGAGGTTGTGGATGAAATGCTCAATATGTGAGTAAAAAACCGCAAGGGAGTTGCTAGAAGTGATAGTTGGTGAAAGTAGGTCTTGGGTGGCTCGTGAAGTTGAGGCACATTTGGTGTTGCAAATGGCTCAACCTTCAAAGAGACAACATACGTCCAACATAGAGGTGAGTGTCCCCAAAAAATGTCACATGTCAACATGCAATTGGTGACATGGAAATTACATTTAGGCATAAACATGCTCAAATTAATAAAATCCCTTTTCTTATGGTAAAAGTCAAACCAAATTACATTAGTAGTGTAATCTAAATCTTTTGCCTCTCCAACAAGAAGACAATAAAAAAAACTACATGAGTTAGTTTGCTCAAGGTCAAAATTGGAGGTTATGAATGAAATGCGCGATATTGTGAATAGAAAAACACATGAAAACTAATGGAATTGACATGATGTGGAAATGGTGAAGGTGGATAATGAAGAAACACACTTAACATGGTATTTGTGAAAACGTCGCATGGCACGTAAAAATGTCATATATGTCGTTTTCTCGAATGCAAGGAAGGCCGGCTTGAATTGGTCTTTGGAGACAACTTTTGCCAACTATAGCCTTTTCCAAAGTTCAAGTGCATTCCACAAGACTAGAAACTGAGTCAACCTTGAAAAAGAGAGTCACATGTGAATGTGGCATTTTCACAAATACTCTCTTACTGGACTATGAGTTTGGTTTCATAACACGTGCCAAAAAAGTGATAGTATAAACCCACCCCCTACAAGTTGGTTGTTGATTCATCCCAATTTAAACCTACTAGACTAATTTGAGATCTTTGATCCCGATCTAGAGTTGACATTGGCTTAAAATGGTAATTTAAGCATTTTCAATCTACCTATGGTAGGTGTTATGAACATTTACCCCTCGGCTATGCAATTGGCTCAACCACGTTGGAGGTTAGACCCATGAGTTTCTTTGAAAGCGCCACATGTTGTCATGGGATTGGTTGGAACATGCTAAAGGGTGACTTGAAAACTTACCAAACCACACGGGAGGAAACTTGCATGAACGGCAGTGAGTTGGATGAATAGCATTGGTTCAAATGAGCAAGTGGTTGCCACATGAGAGGAAGCATGGGGAGTGGCAACAATGACTTTTTAGCTTTGGATTTTGCTTTGGGTTCAGGGTTGGGATCTACTTGGCAATAAAGTAGAGTGACATGGCACAATAAATGTAGTTCAATACTACTGGGCACTAGCAGTGGTGATTTTTCACAAGGTCCCTAACATGTCTAGGGACATATTCATAAAAAAAACCATTTCCAGTGGACGGGTTTTTAGAAAATGAATTGGTTTTGGGACGTGTCAAATTCACTTTGGACGGGTTCTAAAAATAACATTTTAAAAAAATTATTCCAAAAAAATAAATGGTACAAATATCAATTACATTATGTCATATATGACATGTGAATATAAGCATAATGCAATCAAACCACTAATACCCAATCAAAATATCAATCTTGAAGTGCTTGATTCACCTGCATACATTAATTCATCAACCACAAAATTTAGAACCTTTTTAACATAATGTCAAAGATTATGATTGAAGGTAAACTTAGTAATTGAATGAGAATTAGTACATACAAACATACATAGATATTGGTGAAAGAAGTAGTTTAGAACGACACTGAAACAATCCCTGCTCAGTCTAAATCAAAACTGAATTCAAAAACTCAAACTCTACAAGCCCATAACACCTTTCATCTTGGACCTTCTGGAACAATGATCGCGGAGAACCGGCAGTTAGTTACAAATGAACCGGTTGAGTTTGAGAAAAAACTTGTTGAAGTTCAAGATTGCAGGAAATGTACTGATCATTTTAGAGGGATTTATAGAATATACCCAAATTTAAAGAAGGAAAACCGGAGGCTGTCAACCTTAAACTGGTTGGACTTGCATTCACTAAGATCTCAACCGATTATGTTGCCCAAAAATCTCCCTGATCACTGTTCTAACACAATCTCAAAACTTGGTTGAAAATACAGAGAGAATGTACAGAGAGAAGATATTGACAACCCATAAGAAGAGCTTGAATACCTGCTGGAGGGGGAAGTGCCGAGCTTGAACAATGCTGGAGGGGGAAGTGCCGAGCTTGAACACTGCTGGAGGGGGAACCTAGGCCTCAGAGAATCAAAACTTTCTCTGAACTATGTGGACGAAATGGGGCAGGTGGCAGTTAAAATAGATAAAGCCAGAACACTGATAGAATTGAAGGAAGATACTATTGTTTCCAAGTGCAACCAATCACATGCCGACATCTTTCGGTTTATCTTTATCAATTTTTTTTCTTTAACCTTTTCATGGACGGGTTTGTTTAGAAATTACCGGTTTTGGGACGGGTTGTTTTTTCTTTAACCTTTCATTGGACGGGTTGGTTTTGAAATTACCGGTTTTGGGACGGGTTGCAATTTTTTTGCCTTTCAATTCGAGGGTTTTGGACGTGGACGGGTAAAAACTTTGTGAAAAATCAGCCCTGGGCACTACACTATTGTGTCTAATTAGTGTGGGCCACACTAATTCCTAATAAAACACGCTAATTTCAAATTATAATTTAGAGTGGCCCACACTAATTTCAAAGGTGAAAAATTTGTGTGGGTTTTGTCGTTTCCACAATTGGATGAAACTTCATAATTCCATCCAATTGTGTTTGAAGACTTTCCCCACATTGACCTAACGGAGGTTGTTAGCGGAGAACCCTAACACACACGGATGGATGACATTACATTTTTCATCCAAAGTGACCCAAACACTTGAAATTTAGTGTGGGCCACACTAATTTCCAACCCACATGCATTTCCCACCCACACTAATTAGACACAATAGTGTAGTGCCTGGAATTCCACAGTTTAAGGAGAAAAACAAGGAAAAGGAGACTTTTCAAAAGCAAAGTGCCATGTTGGAGGAAGTTGTGAAACTTCCTCTGGCCCTCGTGTGGCATCCACCTAAATTTAGGCAGAGACATGCCCAATCAAATCAATACTCAATCAAACCTGAACATTGGTAGAAGACAATGACCAAGTTTGCTGCATGGGCAGTAGTGCAGTCTTCATCAAGAAGACAATCATCAAGACTAAGTTCAGTTAAATGAGGCGGTTTTATGTTAAGTATGGATGAAATGCTCATCAGTGCGTGGTTATCAAGCACAAGGGAATTGCTGGAAGTGACAAATTGGTGAAGGTGACAGACGAAGACGAAAGAAGCACACTCGGCTATGCAGATGGTTCATCAACCTCCGGAGAGGCAGCAGCAGGCATCCACCATGGAGGTTAGTCCATCTCTCTCACATCTTCACTTAAAACATCCGTTCATGCCATCTTGAGGCCTGGGAACTTGTAATTAGATTTGCTTCCTCTGTACGCAGGATTCTATGGGTGGAGTTTGTTGTTGTCTGCCTTGTTGCCTGGTTCATTAGAGTTGGGCCATTGGAATCATCCCACAGTTTAGGGTTTGGAGGCTTGAACTCTTGCATTCTAGAGACACAAGCTGTGGTTTAAGCCGTAGTGGAGGAGGGAAGTGATACTTGAACGTGGATAACTAAATTAGAGATGATTTTGTAGTAGAACTAGTGTATTGGGCATTGAAAATCTAGGTTACTGGGTGTAAATCGCATAACAACGAGAAGAAAAGCAAGCAAGAAAGAAAGGTGACTCTGATGTTGCCATCGCCGTGAATTGTGGTGTTGCTTCATCTTTGAGTTGGTCTAAGTCTCTATGTAATCTTTGAACGGGCATCACCAGCATTAGAAGGTCCCTTAAGATTATTGCCTCCTTCTAGAGGTAAACACCGTGAACACGAGCGTGGACAAGCCTGCTTGAGGTCCGCATGGTTGGTTGAAAATAGCCGGTTCACCCAAATACCCACTATGATTGGGTGGACTATAGGTGGTAGTCTGAACCGAAATCAACGAAGTGCTAGGAAGGTCACCCATCAGAGCACAATTGGAGCCTTAGGTGGCTTAACATGGAGTTCGCATGGGATCCGGGTTAAGGCCTTGGGTTTAAGCCACCCTTTTTAGAGACACAATGTGTGGGTAAAGCTTTAGTGGAGGAGGGAGGTGACACTTGAAAGTGGATAAATAAGAGATGAATTTGTCGTCGAACTAGTGGATTGACCATTGATTTCTAGGTTATTGGGTGTACAAGGAATGCATAATCGTGAATGACCAAATCCAGCTCTAGTGGGGGCCTGACAACTGCTTCTTCCTCTTTAATCGTGCGCACCATGTGAAGCGTCCGTGGATGGATGAGGATGGGAAATTCCATTGGAGTGTTGATGTGGGGTAGCCAAAGTGGTCAAATGACACCGAGTCGAAGGGACCACTTGTTATGTCAAAATGCTGGAAGTTGGCAGTATTGACACAGATTGTGGTCCCTTCAACATGCCCCTTTTGACACAATGTCGTGTGGGTCATTTTGGTTCGTATTGAAAAGAACCATGTTTCCGAGTACCGAGTTTGTCTTCAAGGATGTGATTCTCTTAGAATTCAATTGAAAGTGTGCATGTGTGTTAAGATGTAGGGATTTGTGGCCTTGCTTCGCTAGAATTCTGTCAAAACTTGTAGATACACAAGTTATGAAGTTCAAGTGGAGGAAAGAAGAATTCTGCAATTGGAGAGTAGATGAGTTTCGAGTGAGCACAGAATCAGACATTGAAAGTGTAATCAGAGGCAAGCAATGTACGATGACTGAATCATCATACTTTCCTACTTCTTTACTTTCGCCTGGACTTTTTTCAAAAACCGTTGTCACAAAATTTCACAGTGGGGGGAACTTAGTGGGACTGGTTTCACGCAAAGGATTGCGGAAGCAAAACTTTGGATCCATGAACATTGGCAGAGTCGGATGCTGGTTATTCATCACAAACCTCAAAATTCTTATATTATCAACACTGATTTCACATTGATTCAATCACATCAACCTAGAACGTTCAATCAATGCCTACCAAAAGTAGGGTTGCAATTTCAGTATATGTTCTCTATATTTTATAGGTGTAAGACCTAAAAGGTTGAGTTATGAGTTGATTAATGTTGAGTTAGCACTGAACAACACATTAAACCCTGAAGGGTATGTATCTACACTGACTCAACATTAAACACTGGTCACCTGCATTTTGAGATGTTCTTCAAAGTTCTATCTCTCTCAAAAATTATAATAGTAGAATAGTTCTCCCACTTAAACACAACAGGTACTCAATTACAACTGTGGCACGTTTCTCAACACATGTATGAAAAAATTCGCTGTTGTTCTGGATGTGCAGGAGAATGATAATCTCAAACCGTCCATCAAAAACACTTGTGTGTTGATGAATTCGGACGGGACTGTGGATGTGATGACTAAAGACTCTTTGAAGCTAGCTCCAATGGCTCCGGGTTCTGTGCTATTGGAAATGGTATTCGGCGAGGTCTGTGGTACAGATGTCCATCTACAGCATGGTCGCCTTGACATGGTGCCATATCCCATCATTCCAGGCCATGTTGCTGTGGGGAAAGTGTACAATGTTGCCGGCTCAGTTACAGATGTTGAGGGCTCCAAGGTAGGCAAATGAGCCTCGCACATATTATAAGTCCTCAAGTTACTCACCAGCTCTTTCAACAAATTAGGTGGTGTAATTAAAGAAGATGAAGATAATTGATTGTCAAATTTAAAGTGAGCATGTTATAGAAGCCCACATGGTTGTAGGGTTTAGGGTTTAAGATTGGGATCAGATTTGATATTATTTAGGCCATTTTTTTGTGGGCCAAGTGCACAATGTTGCTGGCTCAGTAACGGATGTGGAGGGCTCCACGGTAGGCAAACAGGCCTTGCGCATATCATAAGCACTAACTTAATTCACTATCTCTTTGAAGAAAGGGGGTGTTATTGAAGAAGATGAAGAGCTAATTTAAATTGATTGTCAAATTTATAACTGAGCATCTTGTAGGGGCTCACATAGTTGTAATAAATAGATTGGGATCATGAGAATCAATGTGAAATTCTCAATCTGCTCAAAATTGCTCATCAGGTCTGTCATCTGAAATTATATTATCCAGGTTCTCGGCTTGTTTCAATCCAATGTGAAAGAGCTTGAGATAACTTATTGTCTATTTCTTTAAATGAGCATCTTGTAGGAGCTTACATAGTCGTGATAAATAGATTAGGATCACATTCAAGCAAGGCGAAAACCTGTAAAATATAACTTCAGATGTCAGATATGAGGAGCCCTGTTGCAGTCCTTGACGGTGCAATTTGGACAGATTGAGAATATTGGATACAAACATGTAACTGGTTGATCCTCAAAATGCAGGTTGTGAAGGATTGTTGAAAAGCTTACAAAGAGAAAACACTATGGAGTTAAAGTAGAGGGTCTGCTCAACCTTTGCTGAAATATTACTACGCAGGAGATAGTTGGACATGTGTCTTAGTTGTTTAGTTTTTCATGAATTGGAAATCTGATAATGTGAGGCGGAGGAATGCAGGTTGTTCAAGGAGATGTTGTTACTTTTCTGGATGTGATCGACACTTGCAACTCATGCATCACCTGCTTGGTACTTTCTATACATGACCTTTAGATGTGGTTCTGCTGCATTCTTATAAGAAGAAAGACCAAGACTCTTCCCAGTAAGATATGAGTTTGAAGATAAAATTTGGTCCTTGTATTTCAGAAATACATCCTTGCCTTTGTCCAATTGTGAACATCCTGTAATCCTTAATGGGAGACATGGAAATGTGTTACTTGTACAACAGGGGCAAGGGGTTTTCACGTGCAACAAACTTAAAACACTTGAAATGTAATACGTGCATGACAACACTTTTGTCAAGCATGCTCGTTGGTGTGGTGGTGGAAATTCCACACACAATGTAGAAATGGCTGTTTCAACATTCTGGTTGAGCTAGGAAGGGCTCACTTATACCCAAGGCCTTAACCTGGATCCCATGGGAACTATGAGGTTAAGCAGCATAAGGCCAGAATAGTGCTCGGATGGGTGACCTTCCTAGCACTTGCTTTCTGGTGCACCTTACCCCCTATGGTCCACCCAATCATAGTGGGGGTAAAAAATTTAACCAATTACATGGAAACCCAAGGGCTTGCCCTCGGGGAGATAGGTGCAAGCCGACTTGTCCGTGCCCATTCAAGGTGTTCACCTTTGAAAGGAGGCAGTGTCTTCAAGGGCCCTCTAATTATCCTGATGCCCATTTTGGTGTTACATATTGAGTTAGACCAACTCGAAAATGAAGCATCACTATAATTCATCCAGGTGGGAACATCAGAGGCATCACTTCTTTTTCTAGCTAGGAGTGGACCGCATTTAACAAGAGAAATGGTGGGTGTTATGTGGGAGTATAGGTGGATAAGCAGACAACACGTTGCCCAAGAAGGCGGGTTCTCGGAATCACATGCAAAGCTGACCCCCACAGCATACAGGGCTTGTTAGGTGGCTGGTCCAAATACATTTATCTGCCCCCAAACACCAAAATCATACGTCTACCTCCAAATTTGCCACCACGCACATTCATGGCAGGTGGTTGCGGGTAACATCCCTTTCTCCTTTGAACCATACCCCTGTCCCTGATGTTTGCAGCTTCTATTTAGATATCATTTGGCGTCTTGCGTGGTTGAATAAGCACATATGCTGTTCAATAAGGCCCACAATTCGTATGCCTGCTCAAGGTGCTTTTACCCATAACCGCCATGTTGGTGGTTGATGGTTGCAGTCTACTTTCTTTGGTTCTGTTTCTGAGGGATAAGGAGGGAAAGGTGCATTCATGACAACCAAAACTACTCTTACTTGCCCAACTACGATACAAGTGTAGTTGGGGGTAGTTGCGATGGTTGTAGTTTACTGTCTTTGGCTCCATTTTGTTTGTAGTTACTATGTGGCAGCAGGAGAGAACTTCAAGGCCAAAGCATGGGAGAGGATTTGTAAGAAGCGATTACTCTTAGACAAACTTTCCACTAAAATCCATCTATTGTCTCCACTTAATGGATTTCACCAATAGGAGGGACAATCATTGAGGTCATATCCACTCTTCATCTACAAGAGTGGTTCTGTGTAAATGAAAAAAGTCGTACTTGTGGTTGAAAGTGGGCCCATACCACAACTCAAACACTGTGGTGGTTGTGTGTAAATGCACCTTCATTTTGTTGGTGAAACATAGTGTTCAATGGTTGCAACTCTTAGAATTGAATTGTACGCACTGTTGTGTTGGGTTTTCAGAGCAGAATGGATGATGATGTCAATCTAACAGGCTACCTACAGCATTGCATGCTGTGGACCGGGCCAACATTCATCTCATGGACCGAGTGATAGTCCAGGGGTCTGGACCCGTTGGACTTCTGGCAGCTATCCTAGCTCAAATGAGTGGGGCTCTCCAAGTGAGTTTCTCACTCTGTTACAATATGGCTGTGATGTCATATATACTCAAATCACAAGTAGTGAGTTAAAATGGGATCTGCTCTGTTGTAGTAGTCTAGATGACCTGATGAATGCCGTCCTTTTAGGGCATTTGGTTGCACCTACATGGCTGATCTGCTTTTTAAACAAGCCGACACTACAAATTAACAGGCCACTCCCTCCCTGGTGTATCTGAAACCAATTTAAATATGCAGTGCCTTCTTCCCTATTAAGAACTTGAATCATGTCTAGTTCATGAAATGTGCAGGTTATAGTTGTGGGAGCTCCTGCACATCGACTGAAGGTTGTGAAGGAGTTTGGTATTGATGCCACTGTTAGTATTGATGAGGTATATATTCACAACCTCAGTATGTATATTGCTGTTAACTAGTTTCCATCCTAAAACCATAAACCCTAAATCTAATGTTGTTGCATACACATCTGCCCACTACAGCCACTCAATCACCACTTGATTCCACATTTCTTCCTTCTCATTGTGTTTCTCACCATCCAAGTGAAAAGGGAACTTCTTATGACTCGAAAGAAACAGGAGAATGAGCTTCCTGTTGTTTAGAATTGTTGAGTGGCTATTGAATCAGGTTGTTGTATGCATTTTGTATGGGTTTGTTGAAATGAAGTATGTGAAATTACCTTAGATGTAAATGTTAGGAGCCATTTATAAATTATAGTTCAAGGGCTTCAGCATCCTCCCTCTTTACCAGCCAAGTCGGTAACTGCAAAGTTTTCAGCCTTTTGGATCAATCAAAACTTTGTGGAACTATTATCAACCAACGCCGTTGCAATCTAATGTGGATACACGCTCAACATCTCAAAATGCGAGTGACTGGTGTTTAATGTTGAGTTAGTGTTGGTACATACAATTCAGGGTTTATTATATTTTCAATGCCAACTCAACATATGACTACTTAATGATTCATTCAATATTGACTTAACTCATGATTGAACCTTTTAGGTCTTGTAGCTACAAAGTACAGAAACAAAAGGGTAAAATTGCAATGTGGCAGGCATTGATATAATTTTACAGTAGTTTGTTGTGATTGAATTAATGTGAAACCAGTCGTCATATCTGAATTTAGAGGTTTGTGACGAATGAATGATTTCTGAAGTTGTTGTTACACAGTTTCCATGTCCTGAAGCACGGCGCAAGAAAGCATGCGAACTGATGGGAGGGCGATTGGCGGACATTGTGATTGAGGCCACCGGGCGACCCGAGGCTGTCACGGAAGGGATGATGCTCTGTCGAGACGGTGGCATGTATGTTGTTGTTGGACAGTACACAGACAACGGCAATGTGGCACTCAACCCGCACCACATGATCAACCGCAAGCACCTCACCATCAAGGGCTGTTGGGGCTCTGATTTCAGCCACTTTTATCGAGGTGTTCAATTCATGGCTAAGCATGCCTCGAGCTTGCCATGGGACCTCGTGGTGAGCAAGGTCTTCGATCTCCACGATGCTGCCGATGCCTTGAAGGCCGTGGAGAAGCTGGAAGTGTTCAAGGCATTGCTAAAGCCTTGAAAAAATTCGGAGCACACAATCCCTAAATCATATACCCTAAAACCTCACAATCCAGGGATTCTGGCGAACCTTCTGATGAGCACATATACTCTTGTCTACTTTGTTTTGTATTAGAAGATATTCAGTTGCAGTTGGTTACCTCCCCTTATTTAGTATCTGTGTACGTGCGTGCACACTAGCTGATATAGAAGCTGGAAGTTTTTAAGGCATTACTGAAGACTTGATAAGGTTTTTGGATCACGGAATGGAACGACATTATCCCTCAGATGCTGTACCTCATGATTGAGAGATATTGGCCAATCTTCTTATGAGCACGAACACTCTGTTTACTTGATTTATACAACAAGATGATATTCGGTCAGAGTTCATTACCTCTCCATATTTGATATCTGTATATATCCGCACGTACTTGCTGATATTGAATGTATAACATTCCTTAACGTGAACAAGGTCGTCAATCTCCATGATGCTGCTGATGCCCTGAAGGCCACGGAGAAGCTGGAAATATTCAAGGCATTTGTGAAGCCTTCTTGAGCTTTTCGGAGCATGGAATGGAAAGACAACATCCCCCAGATGCTGTACCTGTCTGGTTGTACCTCTCCCTATTTAATATCTCTGTGTGTGTGTGCAGACTCGCTGATATAGAAGCTGGCATTGAGTAAGGCATTTGTGAAGCCTTGATGAGTTTTTCGGGAGCCCAAAATGGAAAGACGGCATCCCTCAGATGCTGTACCTCATGATGAAGGGATATTGCAAGCTGACCTTCTTATTAGCACATACCTCTTTCTACCATTTTACAAAACAAGATGATAGCTGGTTGTAGTTGGTTACCTCTCCCCTATTTATTATATGTGTGTGTGCATGCATACACTGATATAGAAGCTGGAAGTGTTCCAAGGCATTACTGGAACCTTGATGAGTTTTTGGGAGCAAAGAATTGAATACCATCATCCCTCAGATGCTGTAGCTACTTCATGATCCAGAGATATTGCAGGCCAAACTTCTTGTGAGCATATACACTGTATCTACTTTGTCCAATAAAACAGGATATCTGGCTGTAGTTGGTTACCTCTTCCTATTTAATATCTGTGTGTGTGTGCACGCGGACTTGCTGATATAGGAGCTGGAAGTTTTCAAGGCATTACGGAAGACTTGATAAGTTTTTTGGATTGTAGAATCGAATAAAGACATCCCTCTCAGGTGCTGTACCTCATGATTCAGGGATATGGCCGACCTTCAAATGAGCACATATTCTTTTTCTACATTGTTATATAAAAACAAGATATCTGGTTGTAGTTGGTTATCTCACCCTGTTTAATATGTGTGCATGTGCGCGCACTCACTGATGTTGAGTGTTTAATATTACTCATTGTAATTTAGCAAGCTCTTCAATCTCCAAGATGCTGCCGACGCCCTAAAGCTGTGGTTTACTGATCCCTTGATAAGTTCTTTTGAGCTCCGGAGTGGAACGACGGCGCCCCTAGATACTGTACCTCATGATGCAGGGATATTTGCCAACCTTCCAATGAGCACATCAGGTATGTGGGTGTTATTAGGTTACGTTTCTTAATCGGACCCCTACATTTGAGTGGTGTTTGGTTTGGTGTGAATCAAAGAGCAAATATGTGTTTAAAAGAACTTACACTATGTCTTCAAGTTTTAGTTACTCCACACTCCATAGTGAACACAATTGGGAGAATGTATATATTCAATTATGGAATCAACAATCGTGCACTTTTGATAACCATAACTAAATCATGGGACTTCCGATTTTTAATCTGTTTTTTGTGTTGAAGTTTCACTGTAGATTTGCTAATGCAACACAAGTGTGAAGATGTAAATCTGATTAATAGAATATAGAGAACAAGAAAAACGAACTGAATAACACCCACATACCTTACTCTCTTTCTAGATCATTTTATAAAACAAGATATCTGGTTGTATCGGTAACCTCTTCATATTTAGCATGTGTGTGTGCACACGTGCAGGCTTGCTGATGTTTAGTGGATAACATTCTTAAGTAGTTGCGAATGAGGTCCTTTTCAGATATGCACTCTGTCCATCCCATTCCAAGATATGTTGGAAGTATTCCTTTTTGTACATCTCTTCATTGGAACCTAGAGACTCTGTTGGCTTCAAGTCTTAAGATAGGCAACGATGAGGCGAGGACTACTATTTAGGACCTTGCCACTAGTATATGCTCAGCATTTATTCCTATAAACAAGCCCTGAATGCTTCAAGATTGGTACAAAAAAGGCTGAAGACTGATTATCTATGTCAAAAGATTTGTGTTGATGGAATCCATTTCGATTATTTGTCATGATGGAACAGACTCCCATGTACAATTTTGCAACTGTTGCAGCACTTGAATTGTCACAGGAGCTTGCCAATGCTCTATGCTCGGCCTTCATTCCAAGAAACAAGGCCCCAATTCTTCGAGATTGGTTCCTTGAGCGGAAACAGAAGAGAGAGAACCCACGCTCACAGGTCTGAAGATTGTTCACGTATGTCAAACATGTGGTAGAGCCTGCGCACAAAGAGGCTCTTCATTCATGCTTGCTTCCTCATGAAATTGGCGTTTTTATTCTATTATATTCTATGTCAAACGATTTGGGTTGATTGAACATCATGATGGCACAATCCCACCCTACAATTTTGCAACCACTCTTACAACCCTTGGATCTTGACATGAGCTTGCCACTAGTCTATGCCCAACATTGCATTCCTAAGAACAAAGGCCCCACTCTTTGAGATTGGTTCCTCAAGGGGGAACATATAAAGTGTCCATGCTCATGTATCTGAGGACTGTCTACGTACGTCAAAAAGGTGACAATAGCATGTGGGCAAGGAAGCTCTTCATTCATGCTTGCTTCCTCACGAAGTCGGTGTTCTTGTGCTATTGTATTCTTTGTCAAAACATTTCGATTGATTCCAGTTGTTGTCATTATGAAACAATCCCATGATACAATTTTGCAGCCCCTCTTACAACACTTGCATTTTCACAAGAGCTTGCTAGTAGTCTATGCTTGGCGTTCATTCCTAGAAACAAGGCCCGACTCTTTGAGATTGGTTCCTTAGGGGGAACCGGAAAAGGGTCCATGCTCATGAGTCACTACAAGGATCACGGGTCCTTGCCACTACGAGTTAGACAATAAATACCCAAATCTATTGCTGTATCAAATTTGCACACCTAAAATCTACCTGATAGTGACAAAGAACTAATGATTCTTGAAGTGAGACTGAAAACTGCTTATGTATATCAAAAAGGTGGCAGTCGCCCAGGGACACAGAGGCTCGTCATTCATGCTTGCTTCCTCATGAAGTCGGCGTTTCCATTGTATTGTATTCTATGTGAAAAGATTTGGGCTGATGGACCCTATTCCGATTGTCGTCATGATGGGCCAGTCCCATGTTTTGGTACAAGACTGCAACCTCTCTTTGCAGCACTTGAATCTTGACAGCTTCACTTGGAAGTGAGATCAAGAATTGACTCAAAATCTTAGTTTCCCAGCCCATCAGTTCCTAATTTGAGATGGATTTCTTTGATGGCGATGAGTGAAGTGGGACAGCCGCAAGATTCAGCACAAGCAAAGTGCAAAGTGCAAACACTTGAGTTTGTAGTGGTGACTGTTTCCATGTTTATCTCTCTGAGTAACTTTCCGCCCATAATTATGGCAGGATTTCAGCTCATAACAACCACACTGATTATCCCAATTAGTGAGGAAGGGCTAACAGTGAGTGTGGGAAATTAGTGAAGGTGATACTAAATTTCTATACACTATGAAATTAGTGCCACCGGAAGATCTAAGAAGTATTCTTCATCCTAGCGGGGGACGTTAAATACCCCCCCACGAACTTTTCGGGGTGTCAGATCTGGGCTGGGGCAGCCGCCCGTCCAGAAAATCTGGATTTTTTGAACCCGACCGAAAACTGTTGCCCACCCGCCCGACTTCGAAAAAACCATTGCCCTTGCATTCTTGAAGGCCACTTACTCACAAATCCCATATTGAGTGCACTTCACCTTCAAGGTCCAAAATCCAATATATATGTTCACTTCCATTGAGTAAATAAGCAATTGACTGGGGTTTCATTATCAAAGTGAAACCGTCACTAAAACATGTAATTAACTTGGAAGTCAAAAATATTACAAAACCCTCACTAGCACTGAGGTTATAATTTTTGTGACTCACAATTTGAAATTGTCTTTGTCATTCTAAAATGAAACTTAAATTTAGTGTGCTTATTTAGTATGTATATTTTATAATATTTTAGGTAATGCCGTCTACTTTCATAAGTATTCATATGCATTCAAATGAACTAAGTGTGATTAAATATAATTAATATTAATTAATCCCAAATAAATCAGAAACTTTGCTTACCAAATTAAGTAAACCAAATTGATTATAAAATGTACTTACTGTAATTAATTAAAATTTGGAATTAATTCCAGTGAGTTAATTGTAATAATTAATTTCTGGAATTAAATTCCAGTGAATTAATTATTATAATAAATTCCAGTGAATTAGTTCTAATAATCAATTCCAGTGAATTAATTCTAATAATCAATTCCAGTGAACTAATTCGAATAATCAATTCCAGTGAATTAATTCTAATAATTGATTAATTATTGTGTATGAATACTTGTGAAAGTAGACGGCATTACCTAAAATATTATAAAATATACATACTAAATAAGCACACTAAATTTAAGTTTCATTTTAGAATGACAAAGACAATTTCAAATTGTGAGTCACAAAAATTATAACCTCAGTGCTAGTGAGGGTTTTGTAGTATTTTTGACTTCCAAGTTAATTACATGTTTTAGTGACGGTTTCACTTTGATAATGAAACCCCAGTCAATTGCTTATTTACTCAATGGAAGTGAACATATATATTGGACTTTGGACCTTGAAGGTGAAGTGCATTCAATATGGGATTTGTGAGTAAGTGGCCTTCAAGAATGCAAGGGCAATGGTTTTTTCGAAGTCGGGCGGGCGGGCAACAATTTTCGGTCGGGTTCAGAAAATCCAGATTTTATGGACGGGCGGCTGCCCCAACCCGGATCTGACACCCCGAAAAGTTCGTGGGGGGGGGGGGTATTTAACGTCCCCCCATCCTAGCATTATCCACTGCAAATACTATTCATAGCAACACTATTCACTGAAAGTGTCGGCACTATTCACTTTTGCATATAATTTTTTTTATCACTCTACAAACATCTTAGAGCATTCATTATTTTTTTGAAGTCTATGGTAAATGAGCATGTGTTCATGAATTTCATATCACTCGGTAAAAATTCCAACCCTCAGTAATTTTGAGACTCGGCAAAATAGTGCATGTTTCGGGAATTAGTACCACACGTGCTAATTGGGGAAATCAGTGTACACCGTTTATGGTGTTTAGGAACACATGCGTAATAGTGTCACTTACCCTACTTTAAGGCGTATGCTAGGTTACACTAATGACCACCTCATGACACTTGACGTTCATGTGTGCTTACAAATATCTTGACATAAGTTTTATCACTATATTTGTTAATTTGGGACTTTTTCGGCATTTTGAGACAGTTACAAATATAAGAACATGGATAAAATCACACATATATTGGAGAATGTTGTAAGATGCAAATACTTTGAAGCGGGTGTTCATATCAAGAACCCAATTAAGAACTCATATCAAGATGGTTTAGGTAGGATGACCCAAACATTAGACCATGTTGTTGTGGTCCATATATTAATTTGAGACAAGAGAAAGTCTCAAATTAACGAATATAGTGATTTTTGTTAAATACTATTATGAGGTGTGTGCTTGTGTTACACAATGGTCTACAAGTTGACTAAAGTGCACACAAATGACACTTGGCATTAGCATGCTCAAGAATATAGTCCTCTTGCATACTAAGATGTAAACACATGACACTTGTGCGTACTATGCTCAACAATATCTTCTTCCCCTTACATACTAGAACGCAAAATTATCGTCTCAAATATCTCAACATACTATGCTAAATATCATAGTGTAAATAAAATTTCACTTTAAGAAGTTACTTATGTCGAAGAATAGTATCGTATCGTAAATCGATGTGGCACTTTGAGACCTCTAGGCATCTAGTTTAGGCCCTTTGCAAATAGTGTACGTGACACTAAATACCATACACAATGTACCAAGGGGCGTGGTAAAAGCTTGTCCCACCCAAGTTTGTTGTTAACTCATTCCAACTAGACCAATTTAGGGTCAACATGGCTTTAAATAGAACTAGATGGGCTATACAATGTAACCGTGCATTTTCACCCTCCCCCATAGTAGGAAGTCATGGAACTTTATTGCTTACGTGTCGAGGTGAAGTAGGGGTTTTCATTGCTTTTGAGAGTTTGCTCTTTCATAAGTACAACATGCATATCATAACAACAATAGATTATGGCTTATAAGATGTCCATAAGCATTTTATTAAGTGCACATTGTTCACTTTCATAGTGGCGGCTTAACAAGGGCATAATGACGGTGGTGAAAGCCCATGCGGTGACTCATGGAGACAACAAATGTTTAGAAAAATGGTTTAATTCACAAAATTTGTCAATCAAAGTAGTCCGCCCTAATTTGATGGCACTTTGTAGCATAGTGTGGTATGTATTATAATGTGCACCACATCAAATCAAGCTATATTGATTAGTGACTAATGTTTGAGTTAATAGAGCCCACACTAAAGAGAAGAAATAATGTAGTTGGTATGTGCACCATGACTACATCGACGCTCCAAGAGGGCCAAGATATGTTGCATAATAGATTGGGAGTTGGATTTTGTCTCATCCTTTTCAAAACATTGAAGCGACCATGTTTTATAAAAAGATAGAAATGCCTAATCCAGTTACTTATCTTAATGAATAATCTATATTTGTGTGGTATGTGATTGTGTGCGTTTCCAATAAAGGATACCTAAAAGACATGTATTTGAAAGATACCGAGTTGCATGCTCAAAATATGATAACATTCTAGATCGCTTCTAGATTCGATATTCAACGTAATTGGGTGAGGGCCTATATGACCATTTAATGGGCACAAGAATCTTCACCTTTGTAACTGCTTAGATATTCATGTGAGCTCCAAGAATCATGAGGAAAATGGCTACAGCTTCGATTTGGACTTGCTAACCATCTCATATCCGAAGAGAATTGGGCTAGCGAGAAAAAAGTAACCATTTAAGACCCATCTACCTTAATAGACCTCATATTGTAGGTACATGTAGTTCAATGGCAAAATTATTCCACACATTTCAAATTGTCTACTTGTGATTTTGAAATTGGTTGATGGAAATTCTAGTTCCACACGTTGTCTTTTTTTAATTTCAAGTGTAGGATGTTAGCATGCCAAGGTCAATAAAGGTCTCAGCAGTTTCCTTGTAATTTAAGGTGGATTCGCATGGATATAGATGCTTAGGGCCACGTCACACACGAGCCAAGAGCCGTGACCATGAAATTGTGAGAGCCCAAAAGAAAGTGTCCAAAGGCCGTCCCAACACACCTCCACAATCATCTAGTGTGGTCACGGACCCTCAAGTGTAGGGTGAAGCCATATGTGACCGGGCCCTCAACCAAATCCTATTTCAATGAATTTCTATTCATGCGGGTCCTTGCAAATTATAAAATAGAGTAAATCAATGGTTGTGAACGTTCGGAGTGCCATGGACTCCCGGTTTTGTGTTAGGCCTACCTCCAAGAGGTGGTTTTTGAAAATAGTCCAAGTGACCATGAAACATGCTCCATTTGATGCCATGTGGGAATCCATGTAGACTTTACATCCATCTTATATTCACATACTCCATTGGTCCCTCAAGTGTAATGTGAAGTGAACTTGGACCAGCTCCACCTTTTCCAATGATATATATATATATATATACACACACACACACACCTTAAGTTAATAAAGAGAAACCGAAAGATCACAACATGTAACCGGTGGGACTTGGAAACACTAGGATCTTGACCGATTAAGGTAGATGTGTCTTAACCAGTTACATTTTTCAACTAGCCCACTTCCCTCGGAATACAAAACATGTGATTAGTAAGAGATAGCTAGCAAATCCAAATCAAGACTGTGGCCACTTCCCTCAAGATAGTCGGAGTTCATATAATTATCTTATTCAATATCAATGTGAGGGTTCACATGCTCATTAAATGGCCCCTCGATTATGTGTTGACGTTTGAGTCTAGAATGATCACTATATTTCTGGGCACGTAGTCCAATCTCATTTGAAGACATGTTTTTTGGGTGTCCATTCTTGGAACCACACTGACCACATACCACTCAAATATAGGTGTCCGATTAAGATAAACAACTGAATTGGGCACGTCTACCTTATGCCCAAAAATCTTCCCGGACACCAATGAGGGGTAAAGAGATTACTAATTGGGTCATAAAATGACGTTTCAAGGATTTTTGGAGAAATATTACAGAAGATAGTTGTGAGGCATCATAAAACCCTAAACCCTAAACCCTAAACCATCTAGATCTGCAGGGTTGGAAATACGAAAAAACACTTGTTCGGACCTCCAATAGTAAATATAGAACAAACGCTATGGAAATGCATCATACTCACAAATTTAATCATAGGATGTCATAACATTCTTTAGATCCATAACAATGTTGTGTGGGACTGATAGTATTATGTGGAATATTCCATCATTCAGGCTAAATGTGGAGAATATTCTACAAAATATTGTCAGTCCCACAAAACATTGTTATGGATCTGAATAATGTTATGGTCAATGGATGGCATTACAAATAATATAGGTTGGTGGAATTTCGCAAACATGATGCGATCTTGAAGTGATTGATTGTCAAGATTTTTGTTGGGATGTGGATGTTCCATGAGGTATAAAAGGATGACCATCACGGAGTTTTGTGATCGAACTTTTAGAGGCCATGAACGATTTCAATAATTTCGCTTGCAATTCTTCTTGTTGAGTGCCAAGCCCAACATTTCGAGTATTTTGTTCACAACATTTAGGCCATTGAGGGTTAACGCTACTTGTGAGCCAAATTTTTGGTCATTTAGTGAAACTATGGGCAAGTAGTGAAAACTTGGATGAAAGAGCATCCAAATAGATGAACATAGTTGAACCATAGGCTAGGAAGTTAGTTATAACCATAGGCATGGGCTTAGGCGCCCTTAGTTGGTTACTGTAACTATCGTCCTCTTCCCCGCCGAGCTAAGAGGGTTGGCGAGGGGAAAGAAGGCGGGCATTCTCTGATTATCGTTGAGCGAATAGTTAAACCATAGGCTTGCCACCCTCTGCACCGAGAAGGGCGAGGTTAACATTGAACTATTTTCTGTTTGATTCGAGTATACACCGCAGTGATTGCGGGTTACCGATTTCTGTGAAGCTTATAGTTGTTCTGAATTGAAGTTGATTGAAGGGCCGAGGCCCAGTGGAACTATTGTCCATCGTTGAAGTTGTCAGTGTCTGTGCGAGATGTTTGTGAGTGTAATCGAGTAAGTTGAAGTGAGAGTCTGAACGAGAGTGAGAGAAGTAAGAAACTATTGCCTATTGTTGGAAGTGTAATTGGCAGAGCTTGAGATTGTGGAAGGAACGGAGTAAATTAAAATTGTGAGAACGAGCAATTGGAAGTTAAGGGGAATGAAATCAATATGAGCAGAGAATTGAATAACCTATGAGAAGATAAGAGATTCTAGAATTGTGAGGAAGAAGTCATAAGTGACCGAATGTCAGACCGAATGTCAGAGTGAAAACTATCGTCGTGAGAAGTAGAGCATTGTACAACCATAGTCTGAGCATGGAACCCTAAAGAGAGTTGAACTTGCTGGACTTGTGACCCAATGCTTCAAGACTGTGGAATGAGAAAATAATTGTCTTTGTGAGAAGTCTCTTCGATCTGAGAGAAAGGAACGGAGTGTTAAGCGCCGTACACGAGCGAGTGGTCGAGTCTAACTATGGACAGAATGTATGAGGAAGCTTAGAGCGTATGTAAGATCTTTGGCCGAAGAAGGTGATTGTCGAGTGAGAAAGAGAGACCATAGCGAAAACTATAGTCCGGTAGTACGAGAGAATGAGAGAGTCCGTTGAGGGTCAAGTCATGTGAGAGGCAACCAACCCTGAGAGAGAGAAGGCCGAGAGTTAAACTATTGGCGATTGTTATCCTGTGTCAGACAGCGTGAGGAAGTCGAAGAATCCAGAGTCTATGAGCGGAATAATGGACTATTGTTAAGACCTGTGAGAGGCAGTGAGGAAAAAGAAAGAGCATATTGTTCAGCCATATGAGATTATAGTTGAATCATGATTTTAGGCTGATAGATTTATAATTGAGAAAAATGGAATTTATGAGAGAATCTCAATCAATTGATATGATGAGAGACAGATTCTGATCAATTGATTGATGAAGAGATTAAAGAATATAAGTTAGGATAAACTTTGGATTATCAATGAGATTTAGGCATAAGTTATCCTAGAGTTAAATGGAGTTTCATATGATTGTGGAGTCTAGAGAATTAAATCTTTGAGTATGGAAATGCAAGCTAACCAAATCAACTATTGTCTTGTGTGTTACCCTGGTTGTTGTTGTTGCAGGTTGTGCAGGGCCACTAAGACTATAGCTTGACTTTGCCGGTTGTTGTTAGTTGCATAAGTTGTGAGTAATGATTAAATCTTGGAATTAATGAATGAACAAGTTGTCTTGCATTGAAATTAACATTGACCAATTAATGAAGGAGTTGTTGTGATTTGAAGATGCATTGGCCAATGGTTACCAAAGACAATTGTGATACTCAAAGACTATTGTTCTCGAAAGACTATTGTTATACAATCTCATGACGAGATGGTTACTACTGTGACAGACACACATACCCCACTGAATGAAACACAGTGAGAGGAAACTTTGTGAGAAAAGAGAGAAGAAGATGGATAAGTGATGTTTTAGAGTGAAGATAGCAGCCCTATTGTCTGATTAATGAACTATAATGTGACAAATGCATGTAATAGACACTAGTTAAGCCTTCCTTGAGAGTATGTACCCTGGGTTTTTGTTTATTCAATCATAGCAAAAAACTAACTACACTACTTCAGTGTTGTAACGTGGCAAGGTCCAAAATGAGGTGCCAATGACAAAGTATAAAACATGGCGAGTGTTATTTGGTTCGTTTTCATGCTCTCCGACTTGTCCTCATTACGTTTACACAACAATATATGTGTTCATTACTAGCAAATGTACGATGAAACATATGCAAAAACCGTATTGAAAATCGGATCTCCCGTGATTTGGTTATGGTTATCAAAAGTGCATGTTTTTGTACTTTTTTAACTAGATACATAGGTTCTCCCAATTTTATTCACTATCGAGTGTAGAGTAGTTATTACTATTTGAAGATATAATCCAATCTCTTTTTAACATTTGTCCTTAAGATGTTTGCTCTTTAATCCTCACCGAACCACGTACCAATGAAATCTAGGGATCTAATTAAAAAAACGGGCCACTTATGACCCTTCCACTTTAGTCTCGGAGGGGATTAAATAATCTTGATCCAAAACAAGTTTTTTTCAATTTTAGAGGGAAAAAGATAAAGAATTTTTGCAAGTACTATATATACTCGTCAAAGATTTCATCGTAAAGATGCACTACTTATATTAGTTAGGTATTCGATGTGCCAATGCTCTAAATCCGTGAGTGCCCCAGAGACCCATATCATCCCTTGTAAAATAAAAGAAAAAAAGAAAAGTAAATTACATTGGTGTGTACAGTAATGACCATTTGAGCTGGTTTCTAGAATGAATTTGAGAATTTTTATTTTATTTTATTTTATTGAGACAGAAGGCCGACATGCCAGCGCCAAAGCACAGGAGGTAGTTGACCACTTGGCAAGTTTCTGTCAAGTAGAGAGGAGATTTCACAGCTGGGAATCGAACCGCCAACCTCTTCCTTGAGATTTGGGTATCTCTCCACCATCATCCAATAGTTTAGGGTCGTCTCGGAACAAATTTGAGAAATTCCAACAAATTCTAATAATCCACAATTCCATGAGGGTTTTATGGAATCTTGTTGATTATATGGCTCAAAGTGCATTTATGTTCATAACATTATTAGCAAGGTGTGTTCATTCATGTGGACCTTCAGAATATAACCATGGGATATCCCAATCTAGTGCAAGGAGCTTAGATTAAGTTTGAATCTACATTAGGTTGGGGCATCCCGGGGTTATATTCTCAAGGCCACATGAACGAATGCACACTGCTTAATAATGTTATGTTCAAAGATTTTGCAATATAAGTTTAAACCCATCTCCGGGAGGGAGCGGGGGTGTGACTTAGAGAGAAAAAAAACTAGGTGGAATGTTGCACCCAAAGATATGGTGTATTTTAATAGTTGTACCTGAAAATTTGAATTTTTTTAGAGATGATATATATGATGGATAAAATAAGTCATATTGGATTATGCTTAATATAAGATTCTATATAACAAATCCAATTTATGTTTTTAAAGATATAATATACCGTGTGGGATAAGCGATTCGGTGGAGATTAAAGTAGGGTATGTATAGTGGCAGCTAACTAGGATTTAAGCATGTTTGGGTTTATGCATGCTTTTGGACAATTTCAACTACCAATATGACATACACTAGATAGCAAAACTCCACAAATATGGTGGTTGGCAAACATGTCATACAAACATTCAAAGTTGTGGTTGTTGTGGTGTTGTTTTTGCTATTGTCGTTTGATGTTTTTATCCCCACAAATGCACATCCCTTATTAGTTTTGGACAAGTAGTTTGTCCAAATATACTTAAAACATTTGTTAGTTGAGGCATGGATGGAAGTTGGTCTTTGACATGGCTCATGTTAGCGGATGGATGAAATCTTACCCCATCGTCATTCTCAACCACGAGTTCTAAGTGCACGGGGTGCTCTAGGGTTTCTTTTGCAAACAAACATTGCAACTTTGCCTGTTGGTAGGGTTTGAGAAAATCTTGGTTTTGGCACCCAAAATGTTGGAAATATTTCCATCTTTGATCTTGGCTTTCACTTTCTAAATTTACTTCATTTCATTATAATCAATCAAGGGGTTGAAAACATAAACCCCGTCACAAGTTGTAAGTAATAACAAGGACCCTTTCAACACCATGATTCAAACAATTAAATGATCGAATGGTCCATTTACTGATTCCAGGTCATTAAAATTCTCCATACAATAATACCCCTCAGTCGCATGTGATAGACAACCCTCCCCCAGTAGTCCCCCCTCACGAACCCATCACCCATGATCAAAGGGGAGGCGTAGGCGGACAAGTTTTGATGACCTACTTCATAACATTCCTCACACAAAGGGATCATGCTCAATGGGCCGTAGCACGAACCACATAAGATTCTCGGGCCTCGGGTCGAGATGAGAATCCCGAGGCCTTTTTAGCGTTTGAATATGAAACCCTAATTTCGTCCTCACTTACCCGATTTATCAAGCATATAACTATCGAAGGATATGCCATATGTGCATGTAAAGGACTACACTAAATATTGTAATCAAAGTGTCACTTTCTATTTCAAATTAAGCAATGCTATAACTATTTAGTGTACATCTCTTTTTTTTGGTGAACAAAGGTCAAACCGGTTGTTTCAACATTATAGAACATTCACATCTTTACTTGGTAAATTTCTTACAAGATATGGCAAGTGTAACTCCAAATAGTAAGTGACACTCAAAAATATCATATTTAATGTAACATCCTCGTCTGTTTCATCAAGATTAACAAGTGAACATAGTAGAAAGTCATGTTATAGGGCATTGTTAAACCAACCACGTAGTTTGTTAAACCACCATTGAGATGCGTCACGCGATCCTGTCATGACCTGTCAAATTTCAATTTTTCATCACCACACATGACGAGCAACCAATTATCAGATGATTTGTGTTAGAATTAATAAACTTGGCCGACTTGGATGACAAATCAGAGCTTGGTTGACGCCTTACATATTGACTGTGGTTAATTTAACCACTGGGTGGTCAATTTAACAATCCCCATGTTGTATTATTATTATTATTGCAAATAAATATGAACAAAGAACACATCTATTACGGCTTGAATGTTGTGTTAGCCATGTTGTTAGATTAAAGACCCAAAAATGAAAGGAATCACAATGTGGGATGCCAAGACTTGAATATGAACATGGAGGCAAGGGTTTTGATGTTAGTGTGTGTGTACAAGGAAATCGTGTACCACCAGTTACAGTATCTAGTGTAGTTACTACTCATAGTTACCCCAATGGTACTGCTTTCTCATTTGTAACCAAGTAGATTTTAGCATTGATTTGTAGTAGTAGTAGCTTGCCTAGTTTTGCTACACCGGGTCAAATCACACCACACTAAATAGTGTAATTAGTGTCATATGGTACTAGATGTCATTGTGGTAACTTTTTCTAACAACACTTCGTATGAGATACATTAATTATCCTAATTAGTGTGTGTGGTACTAATTTCCAAAATACACACTATTTTGTCAAGTCTCAAAATTAGTGCGTACTGAAGTTTCTACTGAGTGATACTAAATTCATGATTACATCCAAATTTCAATCATCCACGTGACACTAATTACAAAATTGTAAATCTATAGCGCCCAAATCCCTTTACAAGGAATGGCAATTAATGTTAGGTTTACATTTAGTGTGAATGACCCCTCCACGGGCGGTTTCCGATTAGTATTGAGCAAGATAAATAGAATTGGTGACAAATATGATAGTTGGCGTACTTCTACTACACTGTTTTTTGCATTTAGTGTTAGTTACTATTCGGAGTTACTCACTCCTATATCTTTTTACTATTAATGCATTTTTTCTACCAACGAAGGTCGAATTGGGTTGTTGGACATTATAGAACATTAACAACTTTACGTGATAAAAAATTACACTAATAGTAAAAAGATATAGGAGTGAGTAACTCCAAATAGTAACTAACACTAAATGCAAAAAACAGTGTACTTGTTTGCATACTCACGATTTCTTGTCAGTAGTAGATGTTGAAGTCTCGGATTCGATAGGTGGGGGAGTTAGCCCCCCGCACTACTAGATACTATACCGAATATTTCTTTATCTCAACACATAAAATATAGGGCATATAAAACGGCTTCGAACGAATGACACCTATTCAGTGAATCTATTTATAGTATGTACTTACGGGCACATATTACTTGGGATTCGTGGGATTAGGACAAGTAGGGGATTCGTGGTGTCTACGTAAGCTCATCCATTAGCAAGGTGAAAATGCAACAAACTATTTTATGGTCAGAAGCCAACTATTTTGAGGTTCTTTGGCTCCGGAAATGGCATCAGAGGCCCCATAATTAGAATGTTGGATCTCAACTAGAACGAATTGGCTCTCAATCTTGTAGGGTACTTGTTTGTATTAGACCCCCTTCATTCACAATGGATAAGTTTACATAGATGCCACGCTAATTCGGACACGTGAATGTTCACAACACCTACACAGAGGAGGGCGAGGGGAACTCCATTGGGAAGTTAGGGAACCCTCTAGGAACCTTCAAAATCCACACAAATGCTCTCATACGATGGGACGAACAATCAACCCCTTCATCTTGCAAACATTGACTTTTCATCCACCAACATTTCATCCGTCACCGAGTTTTTTTCTTCCTCTGGACTGCCCGAGTAGTTTCGTAGACTGTAGGATGGGGCTTTGTCATTGGATGGCTTGGATGTGGTCTGCCCACAACCACACCCTTCATTCACAACGCCTCGGTGACATGGGGGAGGGAGGGGGAGAGGGTGAGGATGAACACATTGATTGTTGTTGTAGGGTCCTTGTGTTTTTTTCAATCTAGAGTAATTTGTAAATCGGGGTCAGAGACCCCATAACATTATTCAGATCCATAACAATGTTCTGTGGGACTGACAATATTA
Source organism: Polytrichum formosum (assembly GCA_964035585.1). NCBI lineage: Eukaryota > Viridiplantae > Streptophyta > Polytrichopsida > Polytrichales > Polytrichaceae > Polytrichum > Polytrichum formosum. The sequence goes on from OZ037941.1 coordinate 43,632,553, forward strand.
TGCAGAATATTCCTCACATTCAAACTGAATGATGGAATATTCTGTAGCATACTGTCAATCCCATGGAATACTATTATGGATCTGGATAATGTTATGCCCAACTTAGTCTTGTGGGCTTTATAAATTGAAGATGATCCAACCAACCTATGGGGGGTCAACTTTCTACTATGACCTCATCCATAGGTGTTAAGAAACCAAATTGGATTAGGACTTGTGCCACTCAAGTAAAGGGGTTGGGGGGGGCATATGGAGGGTCCATTAATGCCTACTCCCCTATTGGTTTTGGTTGATTCGTCTCTCAACTTTATCTTACCAATCTAATTCATGGTTTATGTTGTTGATTCTAGTGTCAAATGCGTTGATAAAAGAAATATGTGAGTTATAAGAGGTTCCCAATGTTTTCACCTTCAACTTACTTGTTTTTTTTTCTTTTGAGACAAAAGACCAACATGCCAGCACCAAAGCACAAGAGGCAGTTGACCACCTGACAAGTTTCTGTCAAGTAGAGAGGAGATTTCACAGCCGGGAATCGAACCGCCAACCTCTTCCTTAAGATTTGGGTATCTCTCCACCATCATCCAGTAGTTTAGGGTCATCTCGGACCAACCTTCAACTTACTTGAGTGGCACAAATCCTTAGCCAAATTTCTAATGACCATGTTGTAAGGGGGTTGAGTAAAATCTACTCAACTAATTTGGTTCTACGGATGTTGATCACGGGACCATATTAGTTGAAAATTAGGAAACTACAAGAAGTTTATGATGTTCTCACCTTCGACTTGCATGTCCGCTATAATTTTTTAGCTAGCAAATTTGAGTTAGTAAGTACGGGCCCATATAAGTGTAGTAAGTGATGGCTTTGGAGCTATGGAACCTATGTTAGGGAGTCCGGCATAAACATGCTCTCTATAAGTTTGAATGAAATTAACTGGAACAAATCAACAACATATTGGCAAACAACTCTTAGAACTAAGCCAACATGGTTGGATAACTTTCAATGGCAATGGGCACAAGAAGGGGAACTATTAAAACAGGACACATTCTTAACTACGAGTTTTGTTGTATACCACTCAAATATATGCATCAAGTTAAGAAAGAGACTCCTTATAAACCCCACATGCATTGTAATTTTCTAGATAATGGCAAGAATTGTAATCAAGAGCGGATACCAAAAGAACATGTGTTACGATGAGATTGGACTAAGTATGCACTCATAAATATATTAACCAATTTATGTTCAATAATCAACACAATTAGGAGGGTCTATGTGGTAATTTAAAGAGAAAGAATGGTCTTCATTCTGTCCTCTTATAACTTTGCATTCTAGCTTTGCAATTAATAACTTTGCATCTAATAGCCAAATTGACGATCTTTGTCATTGACAATTGCAAAGTGAATTAGACAATCCCCAATCCGATCCAATGTCATATAATTTAGAGGATGCTAAACCTAGCACCTATAAACGCCTCCCAATCACTAACACTCTACTACCATGAACCGTTCCCCACGAAAAAGGAGTGCCCAGGCCCACAGAGTGACATGTTTAGGTGCCATTAGTGGCCCCACTGCATACTGGGCTCTACTCTATCTCCGGTTGGTTCAAGGTGGGTTTGGGGTGGCTTGTCGATGCCTATTATAGCCATTTCATTCCCAGGGGGGGTGGACAATTCAAGGGGACAGTTCTACAACTGAACCGGGTGGGATAATGGAGGTGGTCATATTGGGCTTCAATCTAGCTTGGGTCTAGTACCCAACTATGTCGGGTTGGTTCTTGGCAATGAAGGTGGGGGTCCTTATCATATGCAAGGTCGTCGTACATAGTGCCTAGGGCCAAGCTTAAGGAAGCTAGTGGTTTTGACTTTGAATATTCATAAATATTCAATTGAGGCTATTTTTCTTCTTCTTTATGCCTATGTTCAGCTGAAAGGCTTATATACTTCTATATTTATATAGCTTTCAACCGCATAGCCATATGTATGTGCAATAGCTTAAAGTGCTAGTTTAAGCACCCTCTACCTTATATGTGGAGTTGGAAGCACCCACACTAACACTCTTTCTTTTCTTTGGGGTGGGTACTTAGTAAAGTGCCAACAATTTACATAACATTATACAATTGCATGGTTGTGCTCCACTATATATTTAGCACTTGACATGGGCTTCCACTATCTTACCTTCATGAGAAGGAACTTAGAAAATAGGAAGAAACTAACTAGAATATGAATAATGAATAGTGTATAGTAAGAATATTTTGAATAGTGTCGGTAGTTTCGATGATAGTTATGCTATTAATATGAATTATAGGGAGCAATATTGGGATGAACAATGTACCCTACGAATATTCCCGAGATGAACAACAATTCTTGCGCATAGTGTCAGGAGTATAACTCCACCCAAATTTTGAAGATTAGCCTGAATGTGTGATAGTAAGAGAATATTCCCAACTTTTGTTAGAGGGACCCGCATAATATAATTGGCATATTCCAGGGTCATGGAACCAACCCACATGACTAAATAACGTTATGCATGGTGGACTGCTTTGATTAACAGTATTTTAAAGTGTTGCTATAGTTTGCATGCGTCACAGCTAGTGTTGCATTTTTATTCTAGAGGTCGGAGGCAGCATTATAATTTTTTTTTAAATGTTTTTTTATGTTCTTTTATTGTAAATCATCGAAGACATCAATCCGTGAGGTCCTTTATGGCAAATCATTGTCGAAAACATTCCCCTCTTCTAGGATCAGTTCTTCGAGCTCTTCTCCACCCAAGTATTGATCCAAGAATGAAGACATTGCGAATGCAAACCACCATTCATAACTTGTCCGATGTGCCATGTGGTGTGTGAGGCCAAACCCACCACCCTTAAGCGTCCTAGTCCGGGTGATGGGTTTGGAGATCACATGTGTAACATAAAAACTTGTAGTAACATGGACTGTACGTTCTACCTTGATGGACTTACAACTTACTTCAAGTCATGACATTTTATTAGTGTGACTCTCTTGCATAGGTACATCATTGGCTTTCTCAAGAGTCCACCCCACCGTCTTTGCCACGCATGCCCTCAAAGATTTCCCTCTTGCAAACTTGGTCATGGCTGACGATTCTTCACTAGTGCATGACACCTTGCTGAGGCTATGGCTTGTTGATTTCATGAGGCACATAAGTCTTTAATACAAGTGTTGAAAAATACTTATATAACTTATCATCGCCTCCTCTTCCACAAGTCCCTTACAACAACTTCCCAAGTTCACACCTTAATGCAACTATGAATCTAAATATCGCAAGTTTAAATACTATGAGAGTAAATACTATAAGAGTAAGTACTATAAGTCTAAATACTATAATTCCCAACACTAGATGTCTAAATTCTAGAAGTCTAAATACTAGAGTTATGCACTTGTTTCTAAATGCTTTTAATCTAACACTACATCTAACAATGCAAAGCTAACTTCAAGACTAATTGACCTTGGCTCTTCACCTTGAAACCTTGCACACACACGTGCCCCTCTCTTGCTTCCCACACACCCACACTTATAACACATGGGGTGCCAATTATTAATGCTAGTCTCTTGAATAGGTAGAGCATTGGCCTTCAAGTCTCTACAAGTATCTTCAAGTCCCTACAAGTCTCTATGAATTCTACTAATTCCACTAACCTTCTACTAATTCCCACACAACTCTAACTCTAACACTCAATTCTATGAGAGGAACAACAAGAGGGAGAGATAGAGAAGGAGAGGGGAAGGGAGAGGGTGAGCACCCCTCAAAGGGGTGCCAAAGGAGCACGAAGGAAAGAGAGAGTGAATAAGAACACAAGTGAGTGAAGAAGGTGAGAGAGAGGAATATATAGGGGGAGGGAAGGGGTGAGCACCCCTCAAAGCTCAAGATAAGCCCCTCCATCCTCTCCTACTTTGTAGGCTCTCATCCTATCCTTTAAGCCTTCAACTCTTAAACCAACAACATAGATCATAATTCAAACGGGGGAGGGAAGGGGTGAGCACCCCTCAAAGCTCAAGATAAGCCCCTCGATCCTCTCCTACTTTGTAGGCTCTCATCCTATCCTTTAAGCCTTCAACTCTTAAACCAACAACATAGATCCTAATTCAAACGGGGGAGGGAGAGAGAGAGAGAGAGAGAGAGAGAGAGAGAGAGAGAGAGAGAGAGAGGGAGGAGAGGGCATCCAACCACAACCCTTTAAACTTTCTCCTACTTAGTAGGACCTTATCCTATCACTAACTCCTCACCCTCTAAACCAACAAGAACATGTTCTAATTCAAACATTTAAACCCAAGGCCCTTCCCCTTGCCTCATCAAACACTACTCCTCTAATCAAAACACTCCCTAATGCCACTAATCCTCTACTTAACCACACAAAATGGCTTAAGGCCTAAACCTAAATCCACATTAAGCCTCACTCTTTTTATACTTTTGATTGTTTCAATAACACTCCAATTGCAATTCTAAGTAGATCCTAAACATAAAACAAATATGAGCAACCATTTTGGGCTCATATGGTGCGTTATGTATTCCAATATTTGTCAGTTTTGTGTGGCAATGCTCAAGGCTCAGACACTGCCATTGAGTTTGAATGTACTAATTAATGCTATATGGTAAATATGGAACAATTGTTGAAGTTGAGCGTGTCTATATTTGCCCTACTGGCATGGACTGGCTGTAGTCATGAACTTATAATAAAAAACATAAAAAATGCCTAAAAATTTGCCGAGTATTTTAAAATACATTTTAAAATGTGTATTTTAAAATAAATTAAAAAGAAATGCACCCCTAGTCACAGCACATGCCACTCTCAAAGTGAACAATGTCTTCCCAAATATATTCAAAACTGCTTGTCACACCTCCATGCCAACGAATGTTAGACATGGACATTGCGATTTGAATTTTCAACATTAGATGATACAATGTAAGTTTGAACCCTTAGTAGATCGTGGAATATATTCTCTTGGACACTATCCTAGAATCTCCATTTTTTAGAAGATTTTGGCGTTTTACTACAACATGCAACACATCTAATCAACCGAACTAAATTAAGAAGAAAATGAGCTCAAAACAATGGATCCCACATTAAAGAGGAGAAAGAGTGTAGTGTCACATCTAAAGGGCACACTTCCATGTGTTGGTGGAGTTGGCAAAATCCACTAGATGATAATAACTTTGGCCCCCTCCACATGGAAGTGTGGACTAATTTTGCTTAGAAATTAAAAGTCAATGGCCGGCATGATTGTAAGGGATAGTTGAAGTTTCAGGTGGCGGACTTGGTTGCCTCTCTTTTTCGGAACCCAAAGATTGACTTACATTTGAGCTAAAAAAAACTTGTTTTTCTTTCTTAATAAACATGTTGGTGCGGACCCGAAATTGTTGTAGTTTACATTGAGTTTGTTCACGGCGCTAAGTTCTTGATATTCATACCTTGCCCAAAATTTCATAAGTTTTGAATATATTTTCTTTTTTCAAGCATCTCAATATAAGAAGTTCAATCAATCTAGTCATGCAACATTTAGAGTGGGTAAGTGCAATAATAGTCTCATTCCAATTTACATGTTCGACAACACGGCAAACCTACTATCTCACATCCCCCCCCCCACCCCACCCCACATGAAAGTGCTTGAAGATTATGAAAGCTTCACTGATGTCAAAGAACTCTATTTTGCTTTGCCGAAATGGCCGGTACATGAAAGTGTGCCCCCACATGGGTTCACATTAGGGTCCGGTCCAAGAAACTTGGGGTCCAAAAACACCTCTTAATGGACCTTATCTTTCAAACTCAACATTGGACCCAAACTCAAAGAGTTTCCTCTTTGTAGGCTCTATCCCATACCACGGGACAAAGGCATTATAGAAACTCCTCTAAATGATAATAAGGCCCGAGTAATGCATGTCAAAAACTTAATGAATAAAGTTTGGTAAAACTCAGTGGGAGCTCAATGAAAGCTCAACGAAACTTCCAATGTAATATGAAAACAACAATAATCAAAAACTCATTCTAAGACCGAGCGGCTCTTGTGACAAAACCACAACATTCCCTTGTTAAATTTGAGGCACACCCTCTAAACCCCTCTCAAACAATAAGGGAATATTCCACGAAGCCTTGAACCTCAACCGGTTCATGTGTAAGTAGCGGCGGCCGGCCGGCCGGCCGGCCGGTTCTCCCCGATTATTGGTCCGTACGGACGTGGTCGCATCGAGCGAGGGCACGAAGACTTTGAAAGCAACTCGGAGCTTCGACAATTGCTCCCATTCGTCCCAAAGCCGTTCGAACCCTAACTTAACCCCCAGGCCGGGCCAATAGTACCCCACTTCCTTCCTCCCTTACTTAACTTATGTGCCCCGGCGGAGAGGGGGGGAGGGGCCATGTGGCCGGAATTGGCATGATGATGATGGGAGAGGGAGGCGGTTGGGTGGGGTGGGGGGGGGAGTTGGCTTTTAGCTTATAAGTAAGCAAGTAGTTGGGGGGGGGGGATCTTGCACGATCTACGTGTGAACCGTTTGGGAGCGAGTAAGAAGAGAGATTCGGCCAACACCCGTTTCTCCATCATTGTCAGGTTTGTCGTCATTGCCGCGTTCGGGTACCCAATGAGTGCACCGAGGAAGAGAGAAGGAGCGAACGATAAAGAGGAAGGGAAGGGAAAGGCACATGATGAGGGCGGCCATGGTGAATCCCGGCACCAATCTATTGCTTCTCTCTCTCTCTATTAGTGATTGGGAATTGAGGGTGAGGTATTATGTGGGTATTATTGGGTTCGTTTTCTCATGTTCGCGGACTTCTACCGAATGGAGTTACACAACAATGAATTTGGTCGTGTTGCATTAGCAATTCTACCGTGAAACACATGTGGAAAGTGGATTGGAAATCGGACCTCTCCTTGATTTAGTTATGGTGATTGGAAGTGCGTGTTTGTTGGGTTGGTAACGGGATACATAGGCTATTCCGATTGTGTTCACTATTGAATGTAGAGTAGTTATTAGTATTCGAAGACATAGTCCAATCTCTTTTAAATGAGAAGGGAAGGGCACATGACGAGGGCGGCCACGTAGGCCGGCCGTGAATCCCGCCACCAATCGATTGCTCCTCTCTCTCTCTCTCTCTCTCTCTCTCAGTGATTGGGAATTGAGGGTGAGGTGGTATGCGGGTGTTATTGGGTTCGTTTTCTCATGTTCGCCGACTTCTACCGAATGGATTTACGCAACAAAACCTCGTGTTGCATTAGCAATTCTCTACCGTGAAACGCGTGTGGAAAGCAGATTGAAAATCGGACCTCTCCTTGATTTAGTTATGGTTATCGGGAGTGCGTGTTTGTTGGGTTGGTAACTAGGTACATGGGTTCTCCCGATTGTGTTTACTATTGAATGTAGAGTAGTTGTTAGTATTCAAAGGCTTAGTCCAATCTCTTTTAACACATGTGTCTTTTATGGTGTTTTCTCTTTGATCCTCACCGAACCACATACCAACCAAATTTAGGTGTCCCATTCGTAAAACGAGCCACTTGAGACCCACCTACCTTATGTGGGTGTTACACGATTCGTTTTCTTCCATGTTCTCCAACTACTACCTATTAGATTTACACAACAAAACTTGTGTTGCATTAGCAATCTATGATGAAGCATTATCAAAAGAATTATTGAAACTGGGACCTCCTTTATTTAGTTATGGTTACCAAAAATGTGTGTTTGTTGATTTCTTAATTGAATACGTAGATCCTCCCAATTGTGTTCACTATAAAGTGTGGAGTGGTTAATAGAACTTGAAGACATAGTCCAATCTCTTTTCAACATGTATCTTTATGGGATTTGTTCTTTGTTTCTCACCGAACCACACACCAATCAAATATAAGGGGGGCAATTGAGAAAAGTAACCAAGAAACACCCACATGCCTTAAACTCGAGAGAATTCATAAAACCAAAGGGCATGAAAAGTCACCAATCAATCCGGATATTGTGGGAGGGAACCATCGTGCTTGGTGGCCAAAGGGGGGGGGTGTTTAACTTTCACAAAGGTTTAACTTCTCTAACTTCTACCTGATCAAATTTATGCAACAAAACTTGTGTTGCAATTAGCAAATGTGGGATGAAGCATGAACAAAAGTCGGACTGAAAATCAAACTACTCTTGACATAGTTATGATTATGTATAATCGAAAGTACATCATGTGCATTGATATTGTATGTGAATATGTAGTTTCCACCATTTGTGTTCACTATTGGGTCCAAGTTAGTTGATAGATTTTGAGCACTTAGTCCAATCTAGAATAAGCAAATTCTAGATTGCATACTATTACGTGGCTTTATGTTGGGTGAATGAGAGGTGCTCTCATATGTGATAATTTCCTCTTTGTCTCATCCCCCATATGGGAGTAAGGTAGACGTGCCTAATTCAATTATTTCTCTTAATCGGGCACGTATATTTGAGTAGTATGTTGGTTAGGTGTGGCTCCAACAACATATACCAAAGAGACATGTGTTTAAAAGAGATTAGACTACGTGCTCAAAATATGATAACCATCTTAGGTTCATGAGCCAACATGATTGGGGGACCTATGTGACCACTTAATGAGCACATAATCTTCACCTTAATAATGAATAGGACATTGAACACGAGCTCCGTAAACAATGAAGAAAGTGGTTATGGCCTCAATTTGAATTTGCTAACCATCTTGTGCTAGTCACATGTTTCATATCCTTTGAGAAGTGGGCTCGTCATACCCATCTACCTCAGGCTAACCCCTAAATGCCCAACAAACCAACTGTGGTTGCAAGGGTATTTCAAATATGCATATACTTCTCAAGGCAAACATTACTTTGTCCTTTATTTTTTCTCACGCTTTGAATTATTGAAGTTCTACACCATCTAGAGCAAATTGATTGAGGTTATCTATTAACAACTCCAAGATATGGACCTTGAAGTGGTTGGAACTCTTAATGTTTCCTTTGTTACAAATTTTTATTATTTGGAGCAACTGACATAACAATATCAGTAATAACATGAACCCGTTTGGATTTTCCAATCAAGTTCTTAAATACATCCTTTTAGTCAATTATATCAAAGATCAAGCAATTTTGATGCAATTGTGAAGGGAAATACTTCTAATATGATTTGGCAGAGATGAAAGATAAGGAACCTCATTCCTTTTAATGTAGTCGAAAACGAGGCACACTTTGTGTTGGAATGTCCCCTACATAACTCCACTAGACATAAGTTTCAATCACTATTTGAGATTGTAGTACTATGGAGTCTCGAGTCTTTCTTTCAATTGGACCATCAAGCTGATATTAGCCTCTATCTCACAGAGGGTACCGCACTTCACCACTCTAGAGAATCAACCAGTTTGACACCCTCGTGATGTACTTTTAATCCCATAAGCGTTTTGGCTTTCAAAGACTTTAAAATCAATTTCATTTCATTCCGATTGTATGAATGTGATCCAATGTTGAGTATCCAAAACTTCTCTTGTAGGCCAACTCCAAAAGAGCAGCTAGTTGCAAGAGTGCTATGCCTTGTTATTGTCATGCACAAATGGTTGATTCTAGTCGGTTGTTGGAACAAGGCGATATAAACAGGCTATGTTTGGATTTCCCATTTATGGAGAGCACTCAAGTTGTATCATGTGACCTTTTCAACAAGCACTTGTAAATTACTAAAGTTTTTCAAGTGCCCCCACTTTCTTTGGAAAGAGACCATCATGTAGTCGCTTAGTATTGTTATGATAAGAGTTAAGAGATTGAGTGAATTTCTGTGACTTGGGATACCCTTTTCATGCGGTTCGTGAGCATTCATAACATTATTTAGATCCATAACAATGTTATGTCTGAATGTGGAAAATAACAAGGAATATTTTGTGGAATATTGTCAGTCCCACATAACATTGTTATGGATCTGAATAATGTTATGTTTGAGGTGATTTCAACTTCACCTTAAGTCAATGAATAGGGAGAACCGACTACTAGTTACAAGTGAACTCCTTGAGTTTGAGAAATAACTGTTTGAAGTCCAAGACTTCAGGAAAATTACCGATCATTTAGAGGAATTTATGGAATATACCTCAAATTAGTAAAGAAAATCTGAAAAGGTCACAACATGTAAGTGGTTGGACGTGGAAACACTAGGATTTTGACCAATTATGCCCAAAATTCTCCCCGGAAACCAGCTTGAGCAATGAATGGGGAGAACTGATGGCTAGTTACAGATGAATCGGTTAAGTTTGAGAAATAACCGGTTGAAATTCAAGACCTCAGGATAGTTACCGATCATTTGTGAGTGATTTACGGAATATATTCAGAATTTTAAAAAATCCATGGAATTTACCTAAAATTAGTACAGAAAACCCGAAAGATCACGTCATGTAACCGGGTGGACTTGGAAACACTAGGATTTTGACCGATTATGCCCAAAAATCTCCCCGGACACTGTGCTTAAGTTATTTTTATTTTTGAGACAGAAGGCCGACAAGCCAACGCCAAAGCACAGGAGGTAGTTGGCCACCTGGCAAGTTTTCCGTCAGGTAGAGAGGAGATTTCACAGCCGGGATTCGAACCGCCAACCTCTTCCTTGAGATTTGGGTATCCCTCCACCATCATCCGGTAGTTTAGGGTCGTCTCGGACACTGTGCTTAAGTTTAGGTACGTACACCAGTGCCCGGGAAGTTTTTGGGCGTATATAGTCGGTCAAGATCCTTGTGATTCTAAATCCAGCTGGTTACATGTTGACATCTTCTGGGTTTGCTTTATTCATTTGAGGTATATTCCTATAGATTCCTCTAAAATGATCGGTAATTCTCCGGAAGTCTCCAATTTCAACCGGTTATTCCTCAAACTCAACCGGTTCAACTGCAAGTAACCGCCGGTTCTTCCCGGACATAAGACGTCCGCTCCTGGAAAAAGGATACCCATCCTATATTATCCGCTGCTGCCCCCGTAGTGGCCACTGTAAGAAGAATATCCGACTGCAGTGCCTGCATAATATCCAACATGCCCAACCGTTTGATTTACCAGATTTTGTCTTGGAAATTAGGTTTTTTTTTTTTTTTTTTGAGACAAAAGGCCGACATGCTAGCGCCAAAGCACAGGAGGCAGTTGACCACCTGGCAAGTTTTCCGTCATGTAGAGAGGAGATTTCACAACCGGGAATTGAACCGCCAACCTCTTCCTTGAGATTTGGGTATCTCTACACCATCATCCGGTAATTTAGGGTTGTCTTGAAATTAGGGATTGAATATCTCTACTTTTCGTATGCAGACCTATGATCGGGGAGAACCGGCAGTTAGTTACAAATGAACCGGTTGAGTTTGAGAAATAACCGGTTGAAGTTCATGACTTCAGGAGAATTACCGATCACTTTAGAGGAATTTATGGAATATATGTCAAATTCATATAGGAAAACCAAAGGATGTCAACATGTAACCGATTGGACTTGCAAACACTAGAATCTCAACCGATTGTGCCTAAAAATCTCCCCGATCACTGATGCAGACGTTAATCCTCCTCCTATGAACTTTTAGGGGCATGGATCTAGGGCTGGGATAAGGTCCAAGGCTCGCGCCTGCAACCCCTCGGGCACCCCTTGGAAAAAAATTCAATTTGTTTTTGAACCCATGAACAAGTCGTGAAGACCACTCTCATTAACATAATAGTGTGACCAACTTTATTGTCACACTAATTCAGATGTGTAGTGTAGTTGGTTCCATTGAGGAAATAGAAAATAGTCGAAGCAAAACCCAACATGGTAGGTATTAATTTACTACAATTGAATCATAAGACTGATGTTGTCCAATCTTGTTAAAATTTTGTCCCTTTGGCTCTATTCAAACTTGGTTTTGAGTGTTTACTTATAAAGTGGCAAAGTATTCAGAAAATTGAAATTCAACATAAATTCCCATTTAGAGTAGCATACGTGCAGGTCACATTAGGCGTAACCTACAATTTTGTTTAAAAAGATACCATGTCTCAATATGTGATTGACTAGAACCCCTTTAAAAATGATGTGGAAATTGAATTGAAGAATAGACGTGCCTACTCATACCTGAAATTTATGGTATTAAATTAAAAAATTTAAAAAAAAAACTTGAGATGCATGGTATCATAACCATTTGGTGCAAAAATATGCAAGTTTCTAGGAATTTATGTGCCACACACCAACTCACCCAACCCATGGTTCACTTAGGACAAGGTAGGCAGTAAACAATGCCTTGTACCGAGGGAACTCTTTAGCAAGGTAGGGTCAACATGCTCAAATTTATGTTGGTGATAATACATATGTTATTTCTTTCTTTCTAGGAGTTAATATGGCATGAGCTATCCAACCATGAGGTATGGAGAGGAGGTTTGAGAGGAATAACATGAAAACGAAGAAGACATAACATATAAGTTCTTTCTTTGAGTCCTTCTGCATTTTGTTTCTAGTTCAAATTAACCCCTAAACATTGAAGCAAATTTGCCGCAAATCGTCTTAAATAGTTCAATCCAATTGAGAAGCTCATTAAAGAAAATCGGCACCTCTTATGGTAGATATGACTGTACAAATGAAAGGTTTTTTGAGTTTGGATTGTTCAAAAATGTTTAGCTGTCCACGTGCCCAAAGAGCATAAATTATAACGTAAACATGTATGTTGGGATTGTATGGCGACAATGATTGCTCGAACAAAACCGGCTGCCTCGCCCTTTAAGAGTTAAAGAGGTTCCCAATCCCATTCAACATTGGACAACTTCCAAATGTTTATAGCTTGTCCTTATTCACATGGGAGGTTTTGTATGTCATAGTTGGTGTATGAGGCGGCATGGTGATTTCTCCATATAAGGCATACAACCCTTATTTGGTTACTTTTCTTATTAGAACACCTATATTTGAGTGGTATGTGGTTTGGTGTGGCTCCAAGAATGGTTGTAAAAATGACATGTTTTTATAAGAGATTGGAATGCATGCTCCAAATATGATAACTAGATTGAGCTTAATAGTCAACATAAGGGGGGGGGGGCTATATGACCCTTTAATGAGCACGAGAATCTTCACTTTGATAATGAATAGATTGTTATGGTGAGCTCCAAAATTTACGAGGAAAGTGGTTGCGGCCTCCATTTGAATTTGCTAACCATCTCGTACTAATTCCAATTACATGTAACAAAGTATTCCACAAAATATTTGAAGTTAAAATTTTATTCTTTCTAATGTAGTGTAGGTGGCCCCTTTGAACTTACAGAACGTATGCGTGCCTTAACCTTAAAGGGATGTAGGGGTACAATGTGCGACATATATACATAATTTCTACAAGCATAACCAAGTCTCGAGATCACTTAAAATCAAACGGGGGTTTGACGCTTAATGGTTAACTAAACACTAGTCTTATGCAAATGCGTAGATTGGAGTGGCATATGGCAAGGCTGGTAGTTAATAATGGCCACCCAAAGACCCGCATGTTATGATGAGATTGGAGTATGTGTTCAAAACAAGGACATTGTTATAGGTTTAATAGTTAACACAATCAAGAGTTGTCACTTTGACCTATTACAAATTTTCCATCTCAACTCTAATTTTGACCCTTTACAATGACAATCATGATGATTCATAATTACTAAGGACGAGACGATTCACGATCTCATCCAATGCCCCGAAGTGAATGTGAAGTTGGAAGTATTTGGTATAGCCCCGCATATTGGCGAGGGGAGAATTGTCACATAAGACCGTACCTCTTGTGCATCAAATGTAAAAGCCTTGACCCCTTATGGGTGCAAGCATAGTAAAGTGGACCAAAAAAGTGCTCAGGTATATGAAAGCCATGATTTTCTTGGTCAAACGCCTATAAGTAGTAGCAAAATGTTGTTTAAAATAGATTATTTTTCATGATGACCTCTATTGTTAAGTTAGGTACTCAAATATAGAATATCAATATGAGATCTTCAAAACTTATCATCAAAAGTGACATGTAAAAGCAACTGACTAAATATAGTTTTGAACATAAATTTCATGACCTTAAATATTTTGAACTTGGAATTTCTTTTCATATTCCTTGAATTCATTATAAACTTGAGGTCATCGTCATTTTTTTTTCAAAAATTAATCAATTTAATGTAATGTAATTGTATTTTAAACAAGTTTTTGACAATTATCTTTTCAATGACACCCACTTGCACCACCACTTGCACCGTCTTCTAAAATACATATATGTTGTTTGAAATTGTTTTTTGTGAACATAAATTGCTTGGCTTTGTAGATTTATATGTTTTCTAAATGTTTATGAATTTCTATTTCATAAAATTCAAAGTTAGTATATAGTTTTGGATCACTTTCACTTAAACCTGAGCAAGGATCAAGAGCTGTCCACTTTACCGTGCTTGCACCCTTATAAGTTTATGATTGGTTCATCTCAAATCACTTCGTTCGGAAAACATGGAATGTTTGAAACTAATAGTGATGTCGAATCTACTAGAACAAGCAATATATTGATTGTATTCTATTTCAAGACCCTTTATGTTGGATGAATGAGAGGTGCATTTGTATGCAATCAGGGAGATGTGCCTAATTTGGTCACTTATCTTAATTGGACACCTATATTTGAGTGTGATGTGATTTGGTGTGGCTTCAAGAACGGGTATGAGAAAGATATGTGTTTCAAAGAGATTGGATTGCATGCTCACAATATGATAACCATTCTAGACTCAATAGTCAATTTTTTATTTGTAATTTAAAAAGGGGGGCCAAGGGTTAAATGACTATTAACAAGCAGAAGGATATTCACTTTGATAATGAATTTAGTATCCATATGAGCTCCATAGTTTATAAGGAAAGTGGTTATGGTGTCGACTTGGATTTGCTGATCATCTCATACTAATTGCGTGGTTCGTACCCTAGGAGAAGTGGACAAGATGGAAACAATAGCCATTTAAGACCCATCTACCTTAATTCCGTATTTGGCCGCATACATTTAGGGCCGCTTGATACAAAGACCAAGAGCCGTGACCTTGAAAGTCCTAAAAAACCCTTGAAATATGTTGGACGGTGGATAATAGAAATCCAATCTCGTAGTTGATGGGCCCTCAAACTTAGTGTAAAGTGAAAGTGGACCATGTTGAGGAACCTCAACATATGCTCGGGTTCAGATCCCCACCATGGCAATATGATAACTCTAGGGAGCCAAATACAATTGGAATGATTGCCACGGCCCCTAGTTCTGCAATATACCCACCTTTTTTCGATGGGCCTAATGTAGTATCTAGTAGAATGGGAAACAATATCCAGTTGTTGTCATGTAAGATGCCATATAGATTTTTCATCCATTTGAACTTCCTTTGGTTCCTCAAGCCTTCAAGGTCTCTTGTAAGTGAGCTTGGACCGTCTCCAATTTCTCGACCAATCACATAATTTTGTATATCACGGATCAAGGGCCCTCACTCTTCAGTGTAATAACATCCAGTAATTTGAAAGCCTGACTCACTGTATGGTACAAAATCTAGGATCGTGATAAATTGACAAAATTTATATGTTCTATTTAAGAGGCAAATATTTCAATGTCAAGTCCAAGGCCAGTGATTCATGAATTTGCGAGATTTTGGGTGGTGGAGGAACTACTGTACAACACTGTTTAAAGTATTAATTGTCACTTGTTATTTGGAATCACACAAGGCTACAGCTTCTCACTATACATTTCATTTGTTACCAACAAAGATTAAATAATTTGTATAAACATTGTACAACATAAATGATTTTACTTAGTAAAAAGTTACATTCTTAGCAAAAGTTATAGGACTCCAACACTACAGCCAGTAAGTGACACTAAATACCATAAATTGTGCACAATGACTACGTTGTTTATGGTATTCAATGTCATGTACAATGATTGCAAAGGGCCTAAACTAGATTCCTAGAGGTTTCAAAGTGTCATGTCCACTAATTGTCGATATGATACTATTTGTCAACATAAGTAACTTTTTCAAGTGAAACATTACTTACACTTATGACATTTAGCATAGCACATTGGGATGCTTGAAATGGTAGTTTTGCATTTTTTATGCAATGGAAAGATCTTCTTGAGCATACTAATATCAAGTGTTGTTTGTGTATACTTTATTCAACTCGTAGATCATTGTGTAGCATAGGCATATACCTCAATACATTATTGAACATACTCATGCCGAGATAATAACAAATGCATTGGAACAACAAGTGTCATGAGGGACACTAATGATGAAGTTGTTGATTGTTAATGTAACCTTGCCTACACCTCAAATTAGATTAAGTGACATTGTCACTAAATACTACCATAAATAGTGTACTACTACACCATTTATGGTATTTAATGTCACGTGTGCAATAGTGTCACTTCCCCCTATCTTGAGACATATGATTGGTTACATTAATGATCAACAACTTCATCTTTAGTGTCACCTCGTGACACTTTGCGTTCAAATGTGCTTACTAATATATTGGCATGGGTATGTTCAATAGTGTTATGAGGTGTATTAGACTTGGTACATGGTGATATGCTTGGCCCACTTTTGGGGCCGCCGTGGCTCTTGGGGCTGCAACAACTACAGCCTAGGCCTTGGTTGCTGCCTCGGCTAGCCCGGAGGTGAATCCTCACTACAACTACATCTTCTTTGTGCTTGTGACTTCTTTGTTAGATGCACTTGCAGGCCCACCCACGCAAGGCAAGGGTCACCCCGGCTGCCCTAGCCTCATGTGCCAAGGGCCTTGTGCGTATGTTACACAATGGTCTACAAGTTGACTAAAGTGTGCAAAAATGACACTTGACATTAGTATGCTCAATATTATCCGCCTCTTGCAATAAATAAATAAATAGAAACGTCAGGCATTCCGACGTGAATTTGAGCCCGTTGGCCCTACCCTTGCTCAAGAATCCTCTTTGTGAAAGATGGGGTTTACTGCCTACCTTGCGGTGGGTGGGCTCTTGGCTTCCTACCTACCTACCTGCTTTATTCCGTCAAGTAGAGAGAAGATTTCACAGTAGGAATCGAATTGCCAACCTCTCCATTCGAAAACGGGTACCTCTCCCCTATCACCCGGTAGTTTAAGGTCATCTCGGACCTCCTCCTCTTGCATACCAAAATGTAAATGCATGTCACTTGCCATTAGCATGCTCATAATGTCTTTCTCTTGCGTACAAAATCACAAAACTATCATCTCAAGTATCACAATGTCCTACTTTAAATGTCATAATGTATATAATCTTCCACAAAAAAATTACTTACGTTGACGAATAGTATCATAGTGGCAAGTAGTGGGCATGACACTTCGAGACCACATATGTTTGACCAGCGACAAAGGCTAAACAATTGCAACGAGTGGACTATATACAATAGCGCATGTGGCCCTTGCTAACACTCCTCCACAAAGTATTAATGACCACAGGCCGAAGGCTCCTCTAGGTATCTAGTCTAGGCCCTTCGCAAATAATGTATGTGACACTAAGGGCCGCTTCACAATATGGTTGAAGGTTGAGAGGTCGTTGATTTCCACCAATCAGATTGCAAGAAACCAAGAATTCGGCCTCTCGACCCTACACACTAGAGGCCAAAGTCCAAAGTCCAAAGGCCGTTGTAATTTAAAATGCCTACATGGCAGTACTTTTTGACCAAGGCGACGGACTCTTGAAGGAAGTTTGAGTGAGACATGAATGGAAACCCAAACTATGGTCAAGAGGCCGTTGATTTTTTTCATAAAAAAAATCAAAAAATTGACAAGATCTTGGGCGTTAGATTGGACGGGTTGTTTTGGGTAGGGAATAAAGTGGGATGCTCCTTCTTCATGGGATGGGTTTGGACTTTGGGCTTGGCCTTTGGAGACTTCACACTATGCCCAGCCGAAGGCTCCAACTCCTATATCTTAATGGCTATTTTCAGCCCATTTTTTTGGACTCTCAACAAAGTTTGGCCATTGAATCCCACGGCCTCTCTACTTGGACGGCCATAGTGTGAAGCGGCCTAAATACCATACACGGTGTACTACTATTGCTACTACTACGACGTCTACCCCGTATCTCTTACCCCCTAAATAAAACATCAAACTCCCAGGTGTTTTGGAGTTTGGAGGAGTGACATTATAAAACCCCCCCTCCATACCAAATTGAAAGGGAAGGGAGGGGCAATGTGTATGTTTGACAAATTTCATTTGACATCCAACTTCAAATCCAAAGTGTCACGTGACGTTTTCAAAAACAAAAAAGAATGTCAATTGACATCTACGTTTTTTTTCTGAAATGTCATCTCATTGTCACATGCCAAGTAGTATGTGTCATTTCAAATTCTACAGTGTCAATTGACGTGTGGTTTTTTTCTTTACAAGTCACACTACATGTCAAAATCTAAATTGTGCGTGTCAATTGATGTGCATTTTATGTTTGTGCAAGTTTTTGCGTGTCGAATGTCAAAAGCTTTGTCAAACATACACAAAGGGGAGGGGGGTGGCAGCCGCCTAATGATTGCGGCACAAAATCCCTTCGATCGGCACACAATAAATCCACTTGAAGTCGAGCGAAGTTGATGCCCCAGCTCTGGCATTCATGAGAGTGGGATCCAGGAGATTTGGCTTTGTAACTTCTGTACTTCTCAGCTCTGCCCTTCTCCCTCATCAGGCAGGCTGGCTCCCTCGCTCTTCAGTTAGGTGAGATCTTTTCGTTGTCATGAAGTGAAGTTCTTCAAGGCAAGGCAAGGTGAGGTAGGTATGTGGGGTTTTACTTTTGGGGCCCGTTTACACGAAGGCCATTAGGCCATGGCTCTTGAGATTCTTTCAATTCTCGTTGATTGAGAGTGTCATGGGTTCCCTCGTTTTTATGTTTACATTGAAGGTATTTTTGGACCATAGTCCGAAACATCATCTTCAGTGGACGAACAATCTACATGGAATCCCACATGGCAAGTTTATGGATAATGGTGGTTGGCTGGAAGTGTAGGTAAACATGGTGCCCTTATTGGGTTTTTTTTTCGTGTTCATGACGTTACTCAATTGTTAGCAAGATAATTTAGAAGTTACCTTAGGTGATGATAATTACTAGTTTTGTTTAATGTGGTGGGATTCTCATAAGGTCCCCAGATAGGGATAACATAAGGTTGGGATTGCTTGGTTAGGAGACAAAACCCTTGTATGCCAATCGACTCGAATTGGATACTTAGGTTGGAGATTGAAGCCTTCGATCCAATTTGAACTAAGTCGGTTTTGGATACTATAGTTGTTGTCTAAAGGACTCCTTGTGTTGTGTACTCTCAACATATGATGTGGTAGACTTACCAATACAAAGCCTCTCTCGTTCTTGCACATACATTGGCCCACTTTGCGATGTATTTCAATCCGCGTATATGAGTCATCCTTGTTTTTACGATACCCTTATGTGAGGCCAAACCCCCCACCCTTAAGCGTCCGTAGTCCGAGTAGTGGGTTTGGGCTCACATTCCTCCGCGGTATTGGATTTGGACTTGGATGAGTCCATAGTGCAAGGTTCACCCTTCAAGTGGTCTTGGATTTAACTGGAATTTCACTTTTAACAACTCAATGTACGATTTCAATACGTATGTGGAGAATGCACAAGTTAACTATGTTATTTTAACCTCCTTATGCTCGGGTGCTATTTTGTCTTTGTTTGCTTCTAACGTCCATCCGGCCGCTTTAGCTACACAAGCCCTTAAGGATATCCCTCTCCTAAATGGAGTCCGTGCCGTTGACTCTATACTACCACTTGAACTATCACTTGTGTATTCCGTATCGCTACTATAAGAGGTCTCACTTGGTGTCTCCATACCGTACATAAGCCTTTAAGTATTAAGAAATACTTATGTGACTTATGTCAATCTCTCCCTCGCACCTTTGGTCTTTGCTTCCTTTGTCTTGCCATCGCGAGAGTGCTCCACATTCTCCATTAATTTGTGCACGTGGTTTATTTTTAAAGAGAGGATGCAAGTGTTAAAAAACACTATTCTCTATAGTCAATCTCAAATACATTTACTTGTGAAAGCCACACATAACACTAACTAGCATAATGTAACTAACTACTTGTCTATGAGCTAATTAAGTAGGCTATCTACTAAGCTCCTTCATGAACCCATCTCTTTACTTTCTAATTACATAAACCTAGCTCCTTCATAAACCCAACTCCTTCATGAACCCAACTCCTTCATGAACCCACAACTTTGTAGTTGTAATCCCCAACTACCTCACTAATTATTCAAGCCCTTAACTAATCTTCCTACCTAATTTTCCTAATTCTACTAACAACCCCTTTCTAATCACACAATTCTTCTCCAATCCTAAAATCCTAAAATCCTAGAGAGGAGAGGGGGAGAGAGAATTTCCTAACTTCACTAAGACTAACTAATCCACACAAGTATATTTTTGCACTCATCACAACCTCAAGTGCTCAACTCTTAAACATGGAACTTGCAACCACGTGTATTCAAAACATGAACTTTAAGTACCACAAATTGGAATCATGAATTAACTTTAAAATCCTTCACGTCAACACTAATTCTACCAAGAGGTTAAGCCCTCTTCAAGGCTAACAAGCCTTGGCTCTCAAACTAAAAACTAAGCACACACATGTGCTCCAATATGGCTTCCCACACCCACACTTACAACTCGTGGGGTGCCTTGGAGCACAAAGGAAAGAGAGGATGAGTGAGGGAAGAATGAGGGATTATATAGTAAGCTTGAGGGGGTGAGCACCCTCAAGGCTCACGATAAGCCCTTGAGATTTCCTCCTACTTAGTAGGCGCCAATCCTATCTTCTAAGCCTTCCTCCCTCAAATGATCAACAAGGATCCTAATTCGAACATTTAACTAGCCTTGGCTTTCTACCTACCACACTTTACCAAACTTGGGATGCTTCAACCCAAACTTAGCCTCCTTCGCTTTCCGCCGCCATAACTTTCTCCCCTTACTTTCCCAAATCGTTGCTCACCACTTAATTCAAACCACGATGCTTAACTCGTGATTTGATTGGTGCTTTGAGAATTTGCTTATCCTCCACCTTGCATTCTTCCTTGGACCTTCCCCATTAAGTGGCCATGATGAGGTGGTCCACTTGTGCGCTCCATGTGATCCTCCATTCATCCCAATTCGAATGCACTTGCCTCTTGAGTCACTTTGGTTGTCTCCATCCATTTGTACTAGCCTACTCACTAACTACTCAATCCAAGTTCTCCTTACCTATCCTCATTCACTCAAATCCTTCCGAAGGTAAAAACACAATAACAACTCACATCCTAGCCTCTTACAACATGGTACTTCTAAGACTAACATTTCACTCTTTTTATATTTTTGTGAAGTAACATGCTACTTCAAAGTGCATCAACTAACGTTTCAAGGGTCTAAGACTAAATGTGGGCACCCTTTTGGGCTCACATAATTGGCGACCATCGGGGGATGAATCCAAACATCTCTTGCTCCAAGGGTAAGTTGCCTAGTCAAGCTCGGTACTCCTTACATCTACTTCCCGATGTACGGGTAGGAAAGAGCTCACCATTCAACGTTTCCAATTGAATTGAATTATTAGGAAAGACCTCATAGACAAGGTAAGGTCCTAACCATATCGCATCGAATTTCGCCGGAAATTCAAGCTTTCGTGCGTCTTGAATCATGACCATCATTCCCGGTGTTAGGGCCCTTCTCTTATGTCGTTTGTCGAAAGTAATCTTTCTCCTTCTTTGGATTGCCTCAATATGTTGAGCCGCCATTCTCCTCCCTTCGTCAAGTGCTTCCAAATCGGTTAGTCGATTTCGTAAGGATTGACTTTCGGTAAGTCTCGTACTCACGGCCACCCTAAGTGACTCGACTTCATATTCGATTGGTAGTGTCGCTTCAAGACCATAGACTAAGGAAAATGGTGTAGCACGCGTAGTTACCTTATAGGTTGTACGGTATGCCCAAAGTGCCGCCGTTAGTTTCGTATCCCAATCCCGCTTCGAGTCTATAACCGTCTTGCGTAGTATACTCACCAAAATTCCGTTAACCCTTTCCGTTTGTCCATTGGTTTGTGGGTGGTAGGGAGTAGTCTTCCGGTGATCAATTTTAAATTTCTCTGTCATCTCTCGAATCAAGTCATTCAAAAAGTGAGTACCCCTATCGCTTACTAGGATCTTCGGCACCCCGAACCGCGAAATTATGTTTTCGTACATAAATGTTGCCGCGTGTTCCGCCGTGTCGGTCTTCACCGCTTTGGCTTCCGCCCACTTGGTGAGGTACTCGGTTGCCACCACAATATATTTCATTCCTTTTGAAGATTGGGGATGGACCTCACCCACATAGTCGATGCCCCATTTTTCGAAAGGAATTAAGGGTAATGATACATGTAAAGGCATCTCCATTCTAAGGTCGTTTCGGGCATACCGTTGGCAAGCGTCGCATTTCCTTACATAGTCATGGGCGTCCTTAAATAGTGTAGGCCAAAAGTAGCCCGCTCTAAGTATTTTTTGCCCGGTGAGTTGACCCGAGAAGTGACCGCCGCAAGCGCTATCGTGGCAAGCGATTAAAATCGCTTCAACCTCCGTTTTTGACACGCATCGTCGTAAAATACCATCGGACCCCCTTCTAAACAACCTATGGCCCACTACAACAAATTGCCTACTATTTACCCTCACCTTCCTTCTCTCTTCTTTTGTCCACTCTTTGGGCAACTTGTGGGTTGTTAGAAATTCCACTATGCCCGCATACCACTCCGGTGTAGAAGTGACCACAAAGAGGCTATCATCTACTAACATATCATTTACCGGATTTTTTCCTATCTCCTCCGACAACCTAGACAAGTGGTCCGCTTGTAAATGCATACGACCCGGTTTATATTCCACCGTGTAGTCGAATTCTTCTAATAACAAAACCCACCTAGCTAACCTACCACTTAACTCCGCCTTGTTAACTAGATACTTGATAGCCATGTGGTCAACAAAAAATACAACCGGGTTGCACATGAGGTAATGCCTAAACTTTTTAACGGAAAACACCATGGCTAGGCACTCCCTCTCCGTTGTAGAGTAGTTTCTTTCGGCGGGGGTCAATTGCTTACTCGCATAAGCTATAGGTTGATCCTTCTATTTTTCTCCCGTTGCTTGACAAAGCGCACTCCCTATTGCCACATTACTAGCATCACAATAGACGTGAAAAGGTTTACCCCAATTGGGTGGTATCAACACCGGATAGGTGCTCAACCTATCCCGCAATTCCTCAAAGGCTTTTTGACAAGCATCCGTCCACTCGAATTTGACATCCTTTTTGAGCAAATGGGTAATGGGCACCGCTATCTTTGAAAAATTAGGAATAAGTTCCCGGTACCATCCCACATGTCCTAACAACTTAGAGATCCCCTTGGAATTGGTTGGAGTTGCCAAGTCGCTTATGGCCGCAATCTTATCCGGATCGGGTTCTCTACCTTTCTCACTAACAACATAACCCAACAACACTCCCTTATTCACTCCCAAAAATGTCTTATCCGGGTTCAATGCTAACCTCATCTTCCTACACCTAACCAATGCCTCCCTAACACAATGTAGGTGATCGTCCACATTACTTTGTGTGCTAAAATCGTCCACAAAGACGGTCATGGATTTGAACAACAAGTCGGTGAAGATATACATTACTAATCGTTGGAAAGTAGCCGGGGCATTACATAACCCAAATGGCATCACTACCCACACAAAAGTACCCCAAGGTGTAGTAAAAGCCGTTTTATGGATATCTTGGAGGGCTATGGAAATTTGATTATAACCCGCATACCCATCCATAAAGGTATATCGCGAATGACCTCCAACCTCCTCAAGCAACAAGGTGATAAAAGGTAAGGGGAAGTGATCCTTTTGTGTGCACGAATTCAATTTCCTATAGTCGACACAAACCCTTAATTTCCCATTTTTTTTCTTTACTAAGACCATAGGAGAAACCCAATCCGTGATTTCCACCGGCTTGATAAACCCGGCCTTCAATAACCTTTCCAATTCCGCTTTCACCAACAATTGCAATTGAGGATTCATCCTCCTCTCCTTTTGTCTAATTGGCCTCGCCCCCGGAATTAAAGGAATCCGGTGCTCTACCATTTCCCTAGGAATTCCCTTAAGCTCATCGTAGGACCATGCAAAAGTATCACTAAACTCATCCACCAAATTGCTATACTCCCTAACCTCTTTCTCCCCCAATTTGGAACCCATCTTCATTTGTCGGGTTTTTCCATTCTTTAATTTCACATCCACGTACCGCCAATCCGCTTCCGACACATGTGCTTGTTCCTCTTTGTTCCGATACCAATCGGAAGGCACATTGGGGTAATCTTTCACATCTTGACCTACAACTATCCCCGTAGACGTGGTCTTGAAATGTAAAGGCTCCTCCAATTTCGATGACTCAATAATCACATCCTCCTCTTGAGTCCCATCTACATGAATTAAACTAACCTCACCCTCTTCCACGTCATCTACCCAAGGTGTTAACCCACCGCTAACCCACTCTTCCTCGGTGAGCACCTCACATGGCTCCAACAATGAGCCCTCTCCTAAACTAACACTAGGAAATTCACTCCCTAAGCCTACTTGGTGAAATGTAACCATTACATCAACCTCGGACTCGGGGTACTCCCTTAGCCATTGGGCATAATCCCCATTATCCCCATAATTGTAAAAATTAGGACCTAGACTTCCCGAGCCCGAATCTATAACAACCCTTTGACCTTCGGGATGGACGACTCCCACCAATGCCTTGCCAATCTCATTCTCGTTTAAGTCATCAATTTCCTTCTCCAATGGCAAATACATCTCCTTCTTCATCCATCCTTCTAATGAACCAATGGACACTATGACCCTATTACCCTCCGGACCATAAGTGATGGATGGTTTAGGTCCACCCCAATTGACCATAGCATTCGCCATCCGCAACCAAGGCCTACCTAGCAAAATGGGGAAGGTGTCCTTGTTGGAGTGCATTTTAATGACATGGAAGGTGACCAAGTACTCCTCGCCTCCCGTAGTCATTCTACAATCCTTGATCATCCCCAAAGGCGTAGTCGAACTTTGATTTGCCATATTTATGACCAAAGGTGAAGGCCCCGTGAGTCCAAGTCCCAATTTTTTCATAGTATCCTCCGGTAGTATATTTAGACTACTCCCTCCGTCGACTAGCACATTAGGAACCACCTTATCTACTATAACAACTTCTATTTCTATAGCTTTCACGTCTCTTCCACCTTGTGATTGGATCCTAGCGGCTATTTTAGCTTTCACCTTCCTCATCCTCTTGTGTACCGGCATTCCCTCCTTTAATGTTTTCCTTGCCGTGGGTGAAATTTCCAATAGTTGGCCGAAAGTAATATCCGCCTTGAGTGCACTAAGGTCCGCCCACAAGTCGTACCCGGTAGATCTTTCCACCTTAGAATTACCCACTACGTCGAATTCGTCTACGGGAACCCCCGGTCCTTCCCATTCACCCACATCGCTATTATCCAAGTCATGTACCGCATTAGTCCTCTCCCTATCTTGTAAAATTATATTTTCCCTCTCCACATCCTTAGTAGCTCTTCTAGCTACCCTATCCAACTCGGAGAGATTAATCTCTTCATCCGAAGAGTAATTTCCTTGCTCTCCTATTCCTACCTCCAACGGGGCATCCCCTCTCCTAGCCCTAGTAGTTACCGCTAGTGCAGGTGCTTCTTCAACCACACCCTTACCCTTCACTAACTCATATGTAATAGCATTGGTGTGAGGAGGCCATTGACTTTGCTCCTCTCCAATTCTCGTTGGGAGAGGAAGCATGTCATCACATGTGGCCTCCAACACTCCATCCATGAACCTAACATCTTGGGAGTTAGATGGTCCCGGATCCGTTGGAGGCGCTTGTCTCCCGTTACTACCATTAGGTGGAACTCCTTGTCTATTTTGTATTGGAATGTAACCGGTTGTAGTTTGCAAGCCCGCCGGTGGATGAAAAGTTTGCCTAGCATTACTATGGTCATAGTATAAGTTAGGTGGCCTAAGTTCATTGGCCGGTACTCCTTGTGGCCTAGCACCTCGCATATTATCCCTTGCTTGTTGTTGTGGATTAGCCACCGGGTAAGGGACATTAATTATTTTGTCCGGTTGGCGACACGTATCCGAGGGATGACTTCCTCCACAATTGCTACAATTAAACTCTTGACCTTCGGACCAACATTGTCCTTGAGCGTGCCACCTTCCACAAAAGGGATGAAATTCCTTCTTCTCTAAATTTTGGCCACCTTGCCCTCTAGGTTGTGGTCCTCTATTGCTTCCATTTCCATAGTGAGGTGGCGCTTGACCTCGTTGATTTTATTGAGGTGGGTTACCGTTTCCTCTTTGGTCACGGTTTTGTCCACTTCTACAAAATTGACGCGTGTGGCCCGGTTGGCCACATTGGACACACCATAATCCGGAAGAATGCCTACCCGACTCAACCGGGGGTGGAGGCCCCGGTTGTTGACTCCGGATCATTAATGACATTTGATCCGTGAGGCTTTGCATTTGTTTTATCATAGCCTCTTGGAATCCTAGTTGGCTAGCACCTAGTCTTCTCTCAACCTCCTCCAAGTGTGGATCCGTTCTAGGGGCCGGTAGTGCCAAAAGAGGTGCCGGTTCCCTAACCGCTAAAGGTCGGGGGCCGGTGTCCACAATGGCATATGGAATTTGGTTCTCATACTTAGCGGGTTCTACCGCTACCACCCTAGGGCGTATGGGGATGAATTGTGGGATCAATTCATCCTCCCTTCTCCATAGCCTTTCGTGATCTTTATCCAAGTTTTCAATATCTCTAGCCGCACGCTTGGCATCCGCCAAGGTCAAGGGATTCCTTTCTAGAACACCCCTAATAGTTCCGGACTTAAAAAACCCTTGAATGAAAAATTGCTTTAGCGTGTCGTCGTTGAGCATGGTACCCACAAATCTAGTGCACACTAAATCAAACCTCCTAATGTAAGCCGAAATTTCTTCCTCCCTTCCTTGCTTCAATGACGACAATGCCCTTAATGCGGTACTTTGACCCACTTCCGGCCTAAATTCGTTAAGAAACTCCCTTTGTAATTGTTCCCATCCCCTAAAATGTCCCTCGGCATGATCCCGATACCATTCATAGGCTTCCCCCTCTAGAGTGGTAGGAAACCACACTAACCAATAACCCGGGTCGGTTATGAGGAAGCTAGCCAACCGTTCGATATACCGTTCCATGTGCCGAGAGGGGTCCTCATCCTTGGTCCCATAAAATTTAGGGAGATGAGATGGCATATCCATCGCCGCTAAATTTTGTGGAACCACAATTGGTAGGCCTCTTGGCCTAACCAATGGGTCTATTGGAGGTATAGGAGGTATGGGCGGAATTGGGGGTATGGGTGGTGGATCCATCCCCCGTTCCTCGGCCATGGTGACCGGTGAACTATTCAACAATCCCCTATCAACTTCTACCGGGAATTCTTCTCTAAGTGTGTAATTTTCCGAAGAAGTTTCACCACTCAATTTGGAGGGAGTGATCTCCTCTTCAAGTTGAGCTCCAAGTTCTAAGGTGTCTAGAATTGACCTAGTCCTAGGTTCGACGTTCAAACAACTCTCTATTCTAACATTATCTTGTTCTAATCTATCACTGATTTTAGAGGACCGCCTCTTTCGAGTAGATTTCTCTAGTCCTACTATCAAACTTGGTTTTTGTGAGCGAGTCCTACCTTGCATTCCATAAGAATCGATCGACCCTCACTTGACCACACATAATCCTAGCAATTCCCCTCTTAATATTTTCACTTGTCTTGGTGTGGTTATAATTTTTTTAGGAGGTGAGGAAAAGAACCTGCAAGCCCACTTAGGTGAAAGAATCCCAATAGGGGATAGGCATGTTCATGTTAATTTTTTGGTTAAGTCGGAGCATCACCTCCGCACCTTCCCGCAAATTAACACTCACCACAATACCGATTGTGAGGGGGTGACCTTCCGAGTAGATTATGTTAAAAGTCGAGGCTTCACCCTTCAACTTCTCACACCATCCACAATTCGGGAATTACCCTCTACAACGGATAACAACAATCACGAGTACAAAAGGCATTCCTTAATTAGTTAATGAGTTCACTTTGAAGAAATAAACATACCTTGAGCAATCGCATCCCCCTGTGAGTTAGCACTCCCCTCAATCGTGACTCAATGTAACAACACCATAAACTTTGTGAAATATTAATTTAATCTAGAGCATGAAATGACAACTCCCAAAACTTTGAGACTCACCCCGAGGTGAGTGTCAAAGTTCAATGTCCTAAGGTGAATTTACCCTCTAATGTTTAATGAGCTACTCGGTTATAGGTTCCTTTTAAGTTCTTAGCAAATCCCCAAAAAGGTTGAGGACGTACCTTCGCCGCGCTCCTTCCTCAAAAATAAATTTGCGTAATTGACAATGCAATTCATTCCAAGGAATAGTTGAAATACAATGAATTCAAATGTAACCCAAAGAGAGAATACTTACCGAGTTTCGGGTGCTCCTTCCCTTCTCTCAAGTTTGTGTCTCCAATTTTTCCTAGTTGCCTCCAAGTCTCCTAGTCGCCTCCAAGTCTTGTAACTACCTTCCGCTTCGCTCCCGGCGGACGCACCAATTATGTGAGGCCAAACCCCCCACCCTTAAGCGTCCGTAGTCCGAGTAGTGGGTTTGGGCTCACATTCCTCCGCGGTATTGGATTTGGACTTGGATGAGTCCATAGTGCAAGGTTCACCCTTCAAGTGGTCTTGGATTTAACTGGAATTTCACTTTTAACAACTCAATGTACGATTTCAATACGTATGTGGAGAATGCACAAGTTAACTATGTTATTTTAACCTCCTTATGCTCGGGTGCTATTTTGTCTTTGTTTGCTTCTAACGTCCATCCGGCCGCTTTAGCTACACAAGCCCTTAAGGATATCCCTCTCCTAAATGGAGTCCGTGCCGTTGACTCTATACTACCACTTGAACTATCACTTGTGTATTCCGTATCGCTACTATAAGAGGTCTCACTTGGTGTCTCCATACCGTACATAAGCCTTTAAGTATTAAGAAATACTTATGTGACTTATGTCAATCTCTCCCTCGCACCTTTGGTCTTTGCTTCCTTTGTCTTGCCATCGCGAGAGTGCTCCACATTCTCCATTAATTTGTGCACGTGGTTTATTTTTAAAGAGAGGATGCAAGTGTTAAAAAACACTATTCTCTATAGTCAATCTCAAATACATTTACTTGTGAAAGCCACACATAACACTAACTAGCATAATGTAACTAACTACTTGTCTATGAGCTAATTAAGTAGGCTATCTACTAAGCTCCTTCATGAACCCATCTCTTTACTTTCTAATTACATAAACCTAGCTCCTTCATAAACCCAACTCCTTCATGAACCCAACTCCTTCATGAACCCACAACTTTGTAGTTGTAATCCCCAACTACCTCACTAATTATTCAAGCCCTTAACTAATCTTCCTACCTAATTTTCCTAATTCTACTAACAACCCCTTTCTAATCACACAATTCTTCTCCAATCCTAAAATCCTAAAATCCTAGAGAGGAGAGGGGGAGAGAGAATTTCCTAACTTCACTAAGACTAACTAATCCACACAAGTATATTTTTGCACTCATCACAACCTCAAGTGCTCAACTCTTAAACATGGAACTTGCAACCACGTGTATTCAAAACATGAACTTTAAGTACCACAAATTGGAATCATGAATTAACTTTAAAATCCTTCACGTCAACACTAATTCTACCAAGAGGTTAAGCCCTCTTCAAGGCTAACAAGCCTTGGCTCTCAAACTAAAAACTAAGCACACACATGTGCTCCAATATGGCTTCCCACACCCACACTTACAACTCGTGGGGTGCCTTGGAGCACAAAGGAAAGAGAGGATGAGTGAGGGAAGAATGAGGGATTATATAGTAAGCTTGAGGGGGTGAGCACCCTCAAGGCTCACGATAAGCCCTTGAGATTTCCTCCTACTTAGTAGGCGCCAATCCTATCTTCTAAGCCTTCCTCCCTCAAATGATCAACAAGGATCCTAATTCGAACATTTAACTAGCCTTGGCTTTCTACCTACCACACTTTACCAAACTTGGGATGCTTCAACCCAAACTTAGCCTCCTTCGCTTTCCGCCGCCATAACTTTCTCCCCTTACTTTCCCAAATCGTTGCTCACCACTTAATTCAAACCACGATGCTTAACTCGTGATTTGATTGGTGCTTTGAGAATTTGCTTATCCTCCACCTTGCATTCTTCCTTGGACCTTCCCCATTAAGTGGCCATGATGAGGTGGTCCACTTGTGCGCTCCATGTGATCCTCCATTCATCCCAATTCGAATGCACTTGCCTCTTGAGTCACTTTGGTTGTCTCCATCCATTTGTACTAGCCTACTCACTAACTACTCAATCCAAGTTCTCCTTACCTATCCTCATTCACTCAAATCCTTCCGAAGGTAAAAACACAATAACAACTCACATCCTAGCCTCTTACAACATGGTACTTCTAAGACTAACATTTCACTCTTTTTATATTTTTGTGAAGTAACATGCTACTTCAAAGTGCATCAACTAACGTTTCAAGGGTCTAAGACTAAATGTGGGCACCCTTTTGGGCTCACACCTTAACATCCACACTAGGTGTTGGTTTCTTAATGCCGAGGATTTTGGGAGAATCATGCCCCATTCATGTTGGGTCACCCATGTAAAATGAACAATACTCATAGGGCGGTCACTCCATCGTAAAGTTGAACAACCACATGCGAACACTTTACATGTAAAAAATTCTACTTTTTACATAAAGCATCACCAAAACGGGTCAAAATTTTATCAATTTCTTTTTCATGAGTAGATATACACGGTACCTATTACATAGTAAAAAATGGTAACTAAATCTGATGATTCTATTTTTTTAATAAAACATACCGTTTCTAACTAGAATGACGCAGAATTGAACTAAAACAATTACTACAAAAATGAAGATGACTAAAAATTTCAAAAAAAAATATACAAAAGATACTATCAATGGTTATTTATATGTAGAAAAAATATCATAAATTTTAAAATTATCTATGGCATGTAATATAGGGGTAGCAAACTTTGTTTGCACGTGGTGTTCAACTTGACAATGGAGTGACCTCCCCGTGACAATACTCAACCTCAGTATTGTTCATCTCACAAAGGCAACCAAGCAGGTGGGGAACCAGAGTGCAACCTCATTTTTGTTATTTGATTCGACCACCAACCCATCTCAAAATGGACGCATGCGGACTACTATCGGTTACAAAACTCATTCGATGCTAGATAAGCCAGCCTGCATTGAAAAACATGTAACTTTGACATAGTATTTTCACAAGGATTTGGGGAGTCTAGTTAGCCCTCTTCGTATAGCAAAGGGAGCATGCAGCTGGGCTTGAGTGTTTTATGTTCTCCAACTTCTACCAATTAGATTTAAAGACACAACGAAATTTTATGTTACATTAGCAAATCTACAATGAAGCATCTCCAATGAATAAAAATCAATCAAAAATTGGAACTCCCATGATTTATTTATGGTTATTGGAAGTGCACGTTTGTTGGTTTCTTAACATAATGCGTAGGTGCTTCCCAGTTGTGTTCATTATTGCATGTGCAGCAGTTGATACACTTTGAAGACATCGTCCAATATCATTTGAACATGTCTTTATTTCTTGATCTTCACCTAACCACACACCAATTAAAACATAAGTGTATGATTAAGAAAAGTTATTGTATTACGACCACACACCTTAAAAATTCCGTAACTTTATTTTAGTGATGATGCTTAGGGCTAGTATTTTTTCCCCAAAATTTTGAGAAACCAAACTAGTGACAATTGTTGGAGTGATTTTACCTAGGTACCAAGATTCTTGGACGATATATAGACCCAAATGGTATCAAAACCAAAATTACTATCAAATTTCCATACCATATTGGTAATAAAAAAAAGTGAAATGCTCACTATAAATATCCAAGTGATTTTTTAAAGAAGGACAATACCATACCAACATTGGAGTTGGAACCAATGGTTCTATAAGTGAATACAAAATGGGAAAAAGATTGTGTTTGGTTGGAGTTGGGGTGCCATAGTGTAAAGGGAAAGTCCCAAGTGCAAGTTTTAAGGCCCATGTGTTTTGCAAAGTCCCAAGCCTTACCTTATCCACTTAACCACTTCAAATTTTGGAAATCGCTCTATTTTTTTATTCATAGGCATAGTTGTGAGAAGAGAACACTTTTTTTTGTTCTTGCCCTTTTCATGGTTGTGAACATGCCATCGTTTTCATTTCTATCATTGCACTTTATGGTTATTCATGAACAAAGTGCCAAATGTTGTAGGTTCACTATGGAAATTGTTGGTGTTACCATTGGTTCTCTTCCACTACTTAGGTTTCAATGTATAAATATAAATTGCAAATTTACTGTTGTAGTAGATCATAAATCCAACTACTTTATTTATGGTATTTAGTGTTATGTACACTATTGACGAATGGTCTAAACTAGATGCCTAGTCTATGCCTACAGCTACTTGTCATCATGACACTACTTATCAATATGAGTAACTTTTTTGAAGTGCATAACTATCTACAATAAGATAATTAGTGTAGCACATTGAAGTGCTTCAGATGCTAGTTTTACATTTAAGTATGCAAGAGGAAGAAATTATTAAGCATACCAATGGCAAGTGTCATGTGTTTACATGTTAATATGCAAGAGGAAAATACTCTTGAGCAAACTAATGTCAATTGTCATGTGTTTATGCTTTTGGTCAACTTAGTGACCACTTTGTAACCTAGGCATAAACCTCATAATATTATTGAGCATACTAATGCCAAGATGTTAGTAAGCACATCAACACCAAGTGTCATGAGGTTACACTAATGGTCAAGTTGTTGGCCATTGGTGTAACCTGGTATTGACCCCGTAATATTGTGAGTGACACTATTACACAGGTTACACTAAATATCATAGATGGTATGGTGGAAGGGAGCCAATGGTAGGATAATGTGATATTCTCCATGGTTTTAGAAACAACAAAGCAAGAATAGCATCACAATTCCCAAGAATGACTAGATTTACTATGGACCAGTTGCTTTCATTAGATGATGTATACGAGGGTGAGTCCATCAACAATGAACCTTTAAAGGACGAGAGGGTATTGCACATTCTAAGAAGCGCTATACGAGTATATTTCAAGGGTTTTCTGACAATTGTCACAAGAAAACATCATAATGCACCATCATAGGATCACATCCATATAATTACAATTTGTTTGAAAAAATATCCCATATTTTATTAGGAAGCATTTGCTTTAGAACTCATTCATTAGCATAAATGTTATTGTTTTGATGAAAAATTTGAAACGATAAGAATCATAAACACTACAGAGTGATGGAAAGTTGAGGAATATGTTCTTTGAGTGGTAGATTCTTCAAAACATGTTGCTAAATATGAACACTTTATGAGGCATTGAGGATAACCATTCATGATTTATTGTTTATACTGAGATCTTGAAGTGATAGACAAATGCCAGGGAGGCCACCTAAATTAGAAAATTAACATAGACATAAAATTGGAAGACATTTAACAAGGGGGGGGGAGGTTGGGTTCACTTACCTATGGATTGATTCTATTACCCTCTTTTTTTTCTTTTCTTTTTGAGACAGAAGGCCGACATGCCAATGCCAAAGCACATGAGGCAGTTGACCACTTGGCAAGTTTTCCGTCCAGTAGAGAGGAGATTTCACAACCGGGAATCGAACGGCCAACCTCTTCCTTGAGATTTGGGTATCTCTCCACCATCATCCGGTAGTTTAAGGTCATCTCGGACCATTACCCTCCCTAATTGAGGTGTATGAGAAAAATATAAGAATATTTATAAATAATCAAACCCTGCCCTATAGTTCATATATGAATTTGTTTTCCATTTGTGGCAGTAATTGAGTGGGGTTGAATCCAACTTATAAGAAAGACTATGTCCTATATAAGAACATGAGAAATGATGTTCCAGATTGAAGTCTTCAATGCCCTTCAATTGCGATTTGGCCTTTCAAAATATACCTCTCTCAAAACAACCCTTCAAAACAGAACCCCAAATTGAAAATGAAGACGTCACTTGAAGTTCTCAATATAATATGCCCGTCAAGCATTGTTCATATGAAAATTGATTAGTCAAATTTCATTCGTCCATGGAGAGCAGAGACTAGAGAGTCGAGAGTCCTTCCCTTTGCTTCCTCGTTACCACCTCCGTCCCAAAACTTGTAATCTCTTAGACTCCCCTCGGATGCCCCTCTCCTCCGGATCTGCCATTTGCTTCATCTCCATCACCACACACCTCAACATTGAGAAGTACGTTAGATCGATTTGGTTGGATTACCACGAGCCTAAATGCTCAGTTGCTAATGCAAGGATGGAAATCATGAACTAGATCTAAGAGTTTCCGAATTCAAGGCTCTCTTGTTTGGGGTGGGATCTAGAACTAGGTTCACATGGGTAGTTCTATGACTAGTTATTGACTATGCTTTGTTAGTTTTGGGATGGAGCTTCAGTGATCAGCCTGGAATTATTTGGAGTGAGGAGGAATGTGGTGGAGTAGCAGCAACAACAACAAGGGCGGATCAACGGTTGCAAGGATGCTTGTAAGGATGATTTCTTCGCCGTGTAATTTGATCGAGCACTACTGCTATGTTGTGGATCGTCCTTCGTGGGCACTTGTGATGATGATGATGATCTTAATTGTAGAAAATCACTATGTTTTCATTGAGTTATGATGTTAGGCCCCTAGTGACAAGAAGTGACGCACATGAGTGTTCCAAGGTTATTGTAAACATGCATCGATGATGGTTATAGGGGTTAGGGGGTCTTGGTTCATTTAAGTAACCATGCTAAAGGAGTTTGTAGCATCAGAGCTCAAGAGAATGTTGAACATTCAAAGATAGAATTAACTATGATACTTTATTCAATCAACCAGGTTTTTAAGCCCGAAGCATTATCATGTAGATGAATTGGATAGATGGACATTAACTGAGCAATGGCTGAACCGGTTGGTGGCAAATTTCCGTTGGGGCGATGACCTTGTTGATCAATGCAATGTGTGGAATTGCTAGGATTCGTGGAGATGTTGTCTTCTGTTTGTGAACACCAAGCTATGCACAAAGCTTGGGTTTTTTGTGACAATGACCGGGAGTTCATGATTAATTGGCCAACTCTAATGTCGCTATGGCAAGCCACACTTGTTATCCCAACTAGTTGTGAGCATGTTTTTTTGAAGCAGAACTGGGTTAAGAGCAAAAGGAGAACTAGACTCAACCTTGACACACTAGATGCTTTAATGAGGGTTAGTCTAAATGGATTTGGAGTTGAATGCATTGATTGGAATGGCATTTTTGAATCTTGGAAAACCGCCACAAGAACCAACAAGCATAGGGCATTGTCACTACAAGAAATGAAGTTAGATGGTTGATTCTTAATTCTTCATGTTGTATTGTAAGCATGTACCATATAATTCATACACAAGTTTAATATGAGTTTTGTATTTCATTTCTATATTCTTGGATTGACGTCTTGGATTTGAACCAACCCTTCAACTGAAGGGCTGAAATTTAGGAGCCCTTCAAAATGAAACTTATATGAGGGCTTCAATCTTGAACACTGATGAGGAATCTAATGGATGCAAACAATTGAATCCACCTGTCATCATCATTTGGATCCTAGTCTAGAAGATTTCTTCCACACCAAATAACTCATATTCATAAATATATCCCATAGCTACAAACTATACCGTATTTGTTTTATGAAACCTTATGGTATTTATACGAAAATTTCCCACTTCTCCCCTTTACCCCCCCCCCTTTTACCATACTCCTATGCAATTTTATTTTTTTAAGTCTTCATGAAACAAGTTGCGTAACACCTAACAAGGGGTAATAATATAAACTTGCCCTTTAAGTTGCTTGCCAGTTCATCCCAACTTAAAATCACTAGAAAATGGTCCGAGATCACCCTAAACTACCGGATGATAGTGGAAAGGTACCCAAACCAAACGGAGTGGTTGGCGGTTCGATTCCCAACCGTGAAATCGTCTCTCTACTTGACGGAAAACTAGCCAGGTGGTCAAGTGCCTCATGTGTTCCAAAACAAACAAAAAAAACACTAGAATAATTCAAGATTTCTTACCTTGATTTGGAGGTAAATTTATCTAAAATTCCATTTGCATGACCAAAAAAATGAAGGCATGGGCATGCTCACACACACAACAACAACAACAACAACCATGAGGCTCCTTACGCAATTTACATGCTAAAATATATCCATGTGCATTTTTCAATAAGCTCAAGGGGCTTTCTACATAAGGAAGTAAGTGATACTCAAGTCCATAAGAAAGTAATGGCCATAACAAATTACATAGCATTACTCAACATTCAACTCTCATTTTGGGGGCCCTCATAATATAGCAATCGGATGCTCAATAAGTTGCGCATGGAGACTCTGATTCAAATTGAACTCCCAATGTAATTAACCTCCACAGATTTGCCACCAACTCTCACAACAATTATCATCAAAACGATGAGTTAAATAACTCTCTTTATTTTCTTGGTAGCGTCTAATTACAATCCTGGACCAAGTAGATCTTGGTCTAAGCTCAACCACCCGACCATAAGAGAGAGACAAAAAGATCCTCTCTCCTCCCCCGAGCTTTCTTATATACCAAAACACTACTTTTACTTACTATTTTCATATATAGTAAAAGTATTCTATTCATAGCTCTATCTTTTAGTTCTACTATGAATATTCTATCTTTGGTTCTTCTAGAACCTTCTTCCATCTTCCAGTTCAATCACATTCCTCTAGTTGGAACTATTTAATTCCAACTGGATTCATCCATCCATTCTTCAAGTTGGAACTGTCTTATTCCAACTTGATTCATCCATCCAATCTTCTAGTTGGAATTGTCTAATTCCAACTAGACTTATCTATCCATTGAGAGTTGTCTAGCTCCAATGAATAGCATTCATCTTTTCAGATACGGAGTGGTTTAACTCCGGTGCATCTTATCGAGAGCTATCTAACTCATATGCACATGTTTTCAATACGAAATGGTCTAATTCCAATGCACTAAATGCGGAGCTGTTTAACTCCAGTGCACATGTTGTCAATCTAGAGTCGTCTAACTCCAGTCCATCCATCTTCAACTGGGAGTTATCTAGCTCCCGTCATCCTCTACTTACACACTGATACATGTAGTTACAAATATTCAATCGTCCATCAATATTTCTAATTACATTACAATCTCCCCCTTCTATCAAAAGTCATTGTCCTCAATGACAAAATTAGGATAGTCCCTTTTGAAATCCACTTCTCTTTTCCAAGAAGCTTCTTCTTTAGAATAATCTTTCCACTTCACATAGAATCTACGGAATGTCTTATTCCTTAGATGTTGGTTCTCCATCTTCAAAATCTTCTCACGTTCAGCAAGAAGTTATCCCTCAGAAGCAACTTTTGGAAGATCAGGCAAAATATGCTTAGGATCAGACACATATTTTCTCAACAATCCCACATGAAATACATTATGGATCTTCCAATCCGCTGGTAGCTTTAATTCATAAGCTACTTGTCATATCTTTTTCAGAATTTCAAATGGACCACAAAATCTAGGTGATAACTTCCTGGATTTTTCAAGCTTCAGTCCAGATCGATTTGGTGCTACCTTCAAGAATACTTTATCACCGATTTCAAATTCGCGAAAAATTCTTTTGTTATCAGCATAATGTTTAGCTCTATCCTGAACACTCTTCATAGCCAACCTTATTGATTATCTAATTTCATTCATCTCTCTGATCATATCATTAATGCTTTCAAATCTAGTATTAGGAGTAGAGAGTGTAATGGGAGTTCTACATTCCTAACCATACAAAACATAGAATGGACTTACTCCAATACTACTATGAATATGATCATTGTATGCAAATTCAATCATATGCAACCATTTATCCCATAAATGTTGTTTCTTACCAACATACATCCTTAACATATCCTCAAGAGTTATGTTTGTCCTTTCAGTCTGTCCATCAGTCTCAGAATGATATGTGGTGCTCAACTTAATTTTAGTTCTACACAATTTAA
The DNA here is from genome assembly GCA_964035585.1 of Polytrichum formosum. Classification (NCBI taxonomy): domain Eukaryota; kingdom Viridiplantae; phylum Streptophyta; class Polytrichopsida; order Polytrichales; family Polytrichaceae; genus Polytrichum; species Polytrichum formosum. The sequence continues at coordinate 43,670,633 of OZ037941.1, forward strand.
ATAGTGTAGTCCAAAATTCACTCACAAACTTACAATTTCTATCACTTATAATCTCATGTGGAATTCCATGGTGTTTAAAAATTTCTCTCATAAATAACTCAACTACTCCATAAGCAGTTATAGTAGTAACTGTAGGAATAAAATGAGTTATTTTGGTCAATCTATCCACAACCACTATGATACTATTAAAGTTACTTTGAGTCTTGGACAATCCCACAATAAAATCCATCCTCACTGATTCAAATTTCAAGTTAGGCACACCAAGTGGTTGTAACAATCCAGGGTTTTTCACTTGTTCTGATTTAGAGACTTGACATTTCAGACATCTCTCAACATATTTTTTAATATCTTTTTTCATTCATGACCAATAATAATGACGTTTAACTGCCATATAGGTCATTTGAAAACCTGGATGGCTTGCTATTGGAATGTCATGAAGATTATTCATAATGTTGAGTCTATGTTCTCCAATATTGGGAACACAAACTCTACCATTATAATATAGAACCTTATCTTTTAAATCAAAATATTTAAATTTATCAATTTCATCTGAGGTCCTAGCTTCCTTAGACAAGCTCTCAACTGGAAGTTTGAAGAATTCATCGTTAGCATAATGTATTTTAATCTCATCCATCAAAAAATTCTTGATACATGAGATAGCGTTTGCTAGCGGTCTTCTAGACAGAGCATCAACAACTACATTTTCCTTATCTTTAACATATTCTATGTCAAAATCAAACTCTTGTAATAATTCCATCCACCTACATTGCCTCCTATTTAAGTGAGGTTGGGTTGATAAATATCTCAAAGATTCATGGTCTGTTTGAATCTTGAATTTTACCCCCAATAGGTAATGTCTCTAAACCTTTAGCGAATGGATCACTGCAAGTAATTCCTTCTCATATACTGAATAATTTAACTCAACAGAGTTTAATTACGAGATTCATAAGCAACTACTTTCTTATCTTACATTAAAACTGCACCAATAGCTAACTCGCTAGCATCGGTACATAAGATTATGTTTCCTTTCAAGGGATCCATAATGGTTAAGACATGAGTTTTAGTGAACATTGATTTTAAAGTCTGAAAGCTCAAGTTACACTCAGGGGTCTTATCTATTACGTTACTTTTGTCTTTCAGCAAGTTAGTCATAGGAGCAAGTATTTTAGAAAATCCTCTTACAAATCTTCTATAATAGCTTGCAAGACCTAAGAAACTTCTCACCTCAATTTTATTTTTAGATATTGACCATTCAACAACTACTTTGACCTTTCTAGGATCTACTAATATTCCCTCATTTGAGATGACATGACCAAGATATTCAACACGCGAGGTAAAGAAAACACATTTACTTAGCTTAACATATAACTTATTTTCTCTCAAAATTTCAAAAATTTGTTTAAGATGTTGCTTATGGTCCTCCATATTCTTGGAGTATATCAGGATATCATCCATGAATATAAGTACAAACTTACCCAAAAGATCACGAAATAGTGAATTCATGAAAGTCATAAATGTAGCATGAGCATTTATAAGTCCAAAAGGTATTATAATATACTCATAATGATCCAAACGTGATCTAAATCCGGTTTTATGAATATCATATTCTTTTATTCGAATTTAATGATATTCACTTCTTAAATCTATTTTGGAGAATATTTTTGATCCATACAAATGATCAAAGATATCATCAACGCGGGGCAAAAGAAATTTATTCTTTATAGTGAGTTTATTTAGACCCCAGTAATCTACACATAATCTCAACGATCCATGTTTCTTCTTAGTAAAGAGAACAAGAGCTCCCCAAGGTGATTTGCTAGGTCTAATGTATTCTTTGCTCAACAAATCATTTAATTGATTCTCAAGTTCAACATTTTGAGCTAAAGAATGACGATACGGTGCCTTAGCTATAGGAGCGGCATCGGCAACTAGATCGATAGCATGGTCAACCTCTCTCACAAGTGGCAACTCATTTAATTCATCAAGAAATATATTTTTAAAGTCGTCCAAAAATATTTTCACTCCCTTAATACTAGATTCATTATCTTTAGTTTCATTCTCAATTTCACTTATATGTATCAAGAATACTTGATGTCCCTTTCTACCACCTCTTTTCATTTGTAAATGAGAAAGTATAGGGACGTTTGGTAAAGATCTCTTACCACTGATAGAGAAAGATTTACCATTCCGAAGTTTTCCGTGGACTACACCTTCATTACATGCGATCCACGCGTCCATTTGTTTAAGCCACGCCGTGCCTCGTATCATCTCATATCTCGCTCCATCCCAAATTTCAAAATCTGCCTCCATATGCACTTTTTGGATGGTCACAGGTACCCTCAACATATGGTGAGTAATAAAGCTTGGTTGATTGTTGGGCAACCATACGGAACAAGGCTTGATAGGAATTAAAGGAAGTCCTATCTTCTGAGCAAATGAAACTGACATCATGTTATGAGTGCTGCCAGAATCAATCAGAATCATTGAAGAGAAAGTAGAATTTAGAAATCCCTTAATTTGAAGCACCGTCAGCTCCTGTTCTACTTGCATGTTCATGACTGCAGTTGAAATACTAGGAACTACTTCCTTGTTTGGCTAACCATCTAACCCATCACTATCTTCTTGTTCTACCTCCAATGTTATTATCTTTCTTTTAAATGTTTGACATTCAAAGCTTCGATGCCCAAGCTTATGACACTTAAAGCATAACCCTTTCTTAACATGCTCATCTTGATCCTCCTTGCTTAACATCTAAGTCTTGTTCCCTTGATTGAACTTTGAAAATTGAGGAGGTTTAGAAGTCTTAGAAAATTTGGCAGACTTAGAGTTTTGATTGGCATGATGATTAGACTCGAAGGATCTTTTCTCCAATTGATCATTATTCCTCTCCATCTTGCTATTAACTTCTCTTTCAAAGTTCATAGCCAAACCATAAGCTTCATCTAAAGTCTTTAGGGTATGAGCACTAACTTTGAACCTATTTGAATTCTTTAAATTACGGACAAATAATTCAATTCTGTCACTTTCGCCCCAATTGGGAAAGTAAACAATGTGTTCATCAAATTTTGACTTGAATTGGGTAACTAACAAACTTCCCTGCTTTAAGTTGTACAACGTTTGGCGCATGTCCTCTCCATAGTTGCCAGGGAGGAATTGATGAGAAAACAATTCTTTGAAGTACTCCATGTTGAAATAAGTCCTAGTCCACGGTTTTCTCGGTCCCTCTTCAACGTATCAACCCAAACACGAGCCTTGTTTTGAAGAAAAATCATCGTGGCCTTGATTTTATTCGCATCATTGTATTTGGAAGGGAAAAAATCCTCCACGATGGAAATGAAAGACATAACTTCCTCTGGCTTGCAGTTTCGACCTCCAAAACTAGGTTTGATTGGATACTTCTTCAAATCCTTCAAAATATTAACTTCTCCATGAGTAACCCTCATTGGAGAAGATGTTGAACTCAATTCCACCTCTCTTGAGATAGGTGGTGTAATTGAAGGAGCCTCTCTTGGCTAAGGTGGAACGTTTGGAGGAGTCTCCCTAGGTAGAGGTGGGATTTCAGGTTGTGCACTACCATGGCCTTCCCTCAATGCAGCCAAAACGGCTCACAACCCTCTCTTCCAAACTCTCCATCGAATCCAAACTTGCTCTAATACCAATTTGTAACAAACCTCCACGGATTTGCCACCAACTCTGACAACAATTATCAATAAAAACGATGAGTTAAATAACTCTCTTTATTTTCCTGGTAGCGTCTAATTACAATCCTGGACCAAGTAGATCTTGGTCTAAGCTCAACCACCCGACCATAAGAGAGAGACAAAAAGATCCTCTCTCCTCCCCCAAGCTTTCTTATATACCAAAGCATTGCTTTTACTTACTATTTTCATATATAGTAAAAGTATTCTATTCATAGCTATATCTTTTAGTTCTACTATGAATATTCTATCTTTGGTTCTTCTTGAACCTTCTTCCATCTTCTAGTTCAATCACATTCCTCCAGTTGGAACTGTCTAATCCCAATTGGATTCATCCATTCATTCTTCAAGTTGGAATTGTCTAATTCCAACTTGATTCATCCATCCAATCTTCTAGTTGGAACTGTCTAATTCCAACTAGATTCATCCATTCTTTCTTCTAGTTGGAACTGTCTAATTCCAACTAGATTCATCCATCATTTCTTCTAGTTGGAACTGTCTAATTCCAACTAGACTTATCTATCCATTGAGAGTTGTCTAGCTCCAATGAATAGCATTCATCTTTTCAGATACGGAGTGGTCTAACTCTGGTGCACCTCATTGAGAGCTGTCTAACTCATATACACATGTTCTCAATCTGGAATGGTCTAATTCCAATGCACTAAATGCGGAGCTGTCTAACTCCAGTGCACATGTTGTCAATCTAGAGTTGTCTAACTCCAATCCATCCATCTTCAACTGGGAGTTGTCTAGCTCCCGTCATCCTCTGCTTACACACTGATACATGTAGTTAGAATATTCAATCGTCCATCAATATTTCTAATTACATTACACCCAACATCGCATTGTTATATTCTAACGGCCCACATCACCAAGTAATGTTATGTACAACGATTGTACATTACCTAATTTTTAATATGTACATACCAATTAAGCACAAGCAATTAGTGGCCCAATGGCATCATAAAAACAAGTCCGGATATTGGATGTAAAAGGGCATAACATTATTCAGATCCATAATAGTGTTTTGTGGGACTGACAATATTTTGCGAAATATTCCTCATATTCAGGCTGAATGATGGAATATTCCGCATAATAATGTCAGTCCCACATAACACTGTTATGGTTCTAAATAATGTTATGGGTGAGGGAATTCTCAAGACTCTTTATGCATTTAAGGGTTAAAGGATAATTATAGGCATCCATCAATAAGCTCGCTGAGCAGGTGTATACATAAGCAAGCAAGTTGTGCCCTGGTCCATAAGTAACTAAATGGGCTAGGGATTCGTGATGTCTATGTAAACTCATCCTTTGTGAAGGTGAAAACACGGTGAATTGTATTATAACCTACAAATAATTATTTTTAAGAATATTTGGCTATGTAAATAGAGTCAAAGACCCCAAATTAGTATAGTTGAGTGAAATTGGAATGAATCGGCCCTCAATCTTTCAGGAGATTTCTTCTACTGGAGCCCCTTCATCCATGATGGATCGACTTACGTAGAAACCATGAATCCCAAGCCAACTAAATGTGCTTGAAGTTTACAATATTTTCACCATTTGGTACCAATAATATTACATGTACTGTAATACTAAGGCAGTTTCTATGAATCATTGTTGAATTGTAACCATTTTCAAGTTTCCATGTTTACAATGGAATATTCCATTACATTCTTTTGGTTTTTTCCAAAGAAATAATCTTTCTTGATAGAAATACAAATTTAAAAATTTCAACTTATCTCAAAGTAATATAATAAACGCCGGAACCGCCATGGTATTACAATACACATCAAGCAAGCAGACGTTTCTTTCTTTAAATATTGGTTCCCGACATCACGCACAAGGCCGGAAGCCTTGGGACTCCTTTGTGCATTTAAGGGTTAAAAGACACTCCCATGCATCCATTGATAAGCTTGAGAATTGCCTAGATAAGCAACATTGGTCGTACCCAACCCATATATTTTCATTCTAGAATAGGCTTACCAAGAATGTTATGCAATAGGGAGGGTGGGCGAAGGAGGAGTTGGATCGGGAGCAACACAAGGTGATCGCCAAACGTTAGTTGCAACCACCCCATCATCCGTTGTCAAAACATAGTGAAATCAAGAGTTGAAATTCGGGATTGGATGAAAAATTTGTAAGAAAACTAGAGTCATGACGAATATGGTCTAAGACGACCCTAAACTACCGGATGACAGTGGAGAGGTATCCAAATCCGAATAAAGGGGTTGGCGGTCCGATTCCCGGCTGTGAAATCTTCTCTCTACTTGATTGAAAAACCAAGAGCCCACCCACCGCAAGGTAGGCAGTAAACCCCACCCTGCACCAAGAGGATCCTTGAGCAGCGTAGGGCCAATGGGCTCAAATTCACATCGGATTGCCCGACGTTGTATATTATTATTATTATTATTATTATTATCATGACAAACACACGCACACACATATATATAGATAGATAGATAGCATTCTATATAACGCGGAGCAAACACCACAATTGTTTTGGAGTCTGGACTATTTTATTTTTTATTTTTAAGCTTATAGATAGGTTAACTAAAAGCTACTTATATTTCCACTACTTCACATTCTATCATCAAAGTAGTATCAAGTTTCCATGTGGGCATATCCCCCACATTACCGGACGCCCGCACGATGCACGTTCAAGATGGACATTGTGTGAGTAAAGGATGACACCAAATGAGCTTCAGATGAACTCTGGTGCAATTAGGTGTTTTCCATCCACTTAAGTTGGGGTAATTAAGGCGCACCCCAAGTCCTTGAGTCAATCAATTTTACATATTGCATAATGCATGCACGACCTATAATATTCCATGTGTGCAACAAGCAAGCAAAACAATCGGTTGTCCGGTATCTCGTGCAAGTGATCCGAATATTGCATGTAAGAAGGGCGGGGGGGAGCCTTGGGACCTCTCACTCATTAACAAGAATGGAAGCTAAATAAGGTATGTGGGCATTATTCGGTTTGAATTTCATGTTCATCAACTTCTACCGATTAGACATACACCAACAAATCAAGTGTTGCATTAGTAAACTTATGATAAAGCGTCAACAAAAATTGAATTGAAAATTGGACCTCTCCTGGTTCAGTTATGGTTATCGAAAGTGCATGTTTGTTGATTTCTAAATTGAAGGTAGAAGTCCGTCCAAATGCGTTCACTATGAAGTGTGGAGTAGTTAATATGGATTTATACGTAGTCCAATCTCTTGTAAACATGGTGATAGGTTATGGCGTTTGTTTGATCCTCACCCGAACCTCAAACGGATCAAATATAGGGGTCCGAATAAGGAAAGTAATCAATAACATCCGCATCCTTTATTCGCATCCATCAATAAGCTCGAGTGGGTGTCTAGCTTACACAAGCAAGTCATAGTATGTGTTGTAAGTGTTATTACGCCCGTATGTATGCATCAATGGCCATGGATTCATGATGTCTATGTAAACCGTTCCATTAAGGAGAAAACACATAATCTATTATATAGCCTAATTTCTTTTGAAGTGATTTGATTATGGAAATAGCATAAGAGGCCCAAACTATTCTATTAGGATCAAATCGGAATAAAATTGATTTCTCTTGAAGTTCGGGAAACAAATGGCTTATGAGACTAAAAGCAATACATCAAGACGGTGACATAAAGATCAATGCCTAGAGTAACAGAGTGCAATGGTCTTTGTGTGACAAAGGGTAATGTTGATTTGGTAGTCCAATTGGAAGAATGACTTGAGATTCATGATGCTACATTTTGAAACAAGTCCGAAATAAGGACGGAAACCTATCTCTAATAGATTTGTAGAGGGGACACTCCAACACAACGTGTGCCTCACTTTCAACTACATTGTAAGAGCATAGCTGGCATAATTTGTAATCTATGAGGATAGCCCCCCACCAACTAATTTCAATGGCAAGTCTATGTTATGAAGTGCGGGAATGAATTGGCCCTCAACCTAAATGAGCTTGTTTTAACTAGATCCCTCCTTGACTGGAAGGGGGGAGGGGGAGGTCACCTCGTGTGGAGTTGTGAACCACCTAAGACAAAGGGGTGTCTTGGAAAATAGCTATAAGTAATGCAAATATTCATGGGATATTCTACATGCTCAATAAATATTATTGATATATATATATATATATATATATATACTCTCAAGGTGAATTTCATATGCTTTAAAAATATTATAAACTTCACATTGAAAAATTAAATAAGAGCGTGTCTTTTATTGCACCACATTTTAAAGCGAAATGCCAATACCCCAACACCCCCCCCCCCACACACACACACACAAGCCTTCATCCATGATGGTTGAATTATATAGATGCCACAAACCCCAATCCCATCCATCAATAAGCTCAAGCATGTGTCTATATAAACAAGTCGGTCGCACCAACTTTGGTTTCATTTTACGTATTGAGGGGGTACTAGTAAAAACATGGCCCTTCAAGTTCGTTGTTGATTCAAACCAATTTAAGTCCACTAGGAAAACTCAAGGTCTATGACCTCGATCTATAACTTAATTTGACCAAAAATAAGGGTCCCCCCGGATCTACAATAGTAATCATCATTTTCACCCTTCTCACTCCACCTCGATAGGTGTTGTGAACATCTACCTTAGTCACACCCATATCCACAAGTAAGGGAATGGGCCTTGAATATACGACCAAGGTAGGTGGGTGTTAAATGGTTACTTCTTCCAACTAGCCCACTTCTCTTAGGATACAAAACATGCGATTAGTACGAGATGGTTGGCAAATGAAATTCGAGGCCAAAGCCACTTTCTTCATGATATCTAAAGCTCATACAAACATCATATTCATTATCAAAGTGAAGATTCTTGTGCTCGTTACATGGTCATATAGACCCCCCACCCCAAATATGTTTGCTATGAATAGTTTAACATATTTTTAACATGCCGTCCAATCTCTTTTGAGCACGTGGCTTTTTGGCATCCTTTCTTGGAGCCACACCAAACCACATGCCACAAAAATATACATGTGTCCGATAAGGTAACCAAATTAGACATGTCTACCTTACGTTCACACATTACCTATATGAGTTAATATGGTAAAGTACATGGGTATTGTTTGGTTTACTTTCTCATGTTCTCCATCATCCACCGATTAGACTTACACAACAAAACTCATATTGCATTAACAAATCTACGATGAAACATATCCAAGAACCGGATCGACAATCATACCTTGATTTAGTTATGGATGTTGGAAGTTCAAGCTTGTTGATTTCTTAAATGAATACATAGGTTCTCCCAATTATGTTCACTGTTGAGTGCAGAAAATTTATCCATGTTTGAAAACGTAGTCCAATCTCTTTTAAACACATGTCTTTACGATGTTTGCTCTTTCAACCACATACCGATCAAGTGTAGGGTCCGATTAAGGGAAAGGAGCAACCTATGGGCCGGTTTACACTATGGACCATGAAGTTGCACCAGGGCTCTGCAAGGCGGTTGATTGGTTGTTGAAGTTGTTCCGGGACAACTTTGGTTCACACTAAGGAAAAAATGTCAGAGGGACCATGGAGGTCGAGGTCCCCAAAATATAAATTTTAAGGCCTAATAAATGCACTGACATGGTCCAACGGGTTTTGCGGTGAGAGAGGCAAGAGAGGTGGTCTGGTAGGAAAAGGCAAGGGCTCTTGGCACAGAAATGCCATTTTAATAAAATTTTAATGAATCTACCCTCTATGTGCATTAACCATAGCATAGCCCATGAGACATACCATTACTACCTTGTTTTCCCCCTTAAACCGGCTCCCATGTGTTTCACCAACAATGTGGGACATCTAGAACTCAAGAATTTGAGTGCAGATTTGTTTTTTTGCTCTACCAACTGCAATGTTTGGAATTTGGGGGCTTGTAATATACCGTTGGAAAGGTCTTGAAAATACCTTTCCAACGGTATATTACACGCCCCCCCCCCCAAAAAAAATTAAAACTACAGTTGCAAAACGAAAAAAGAAAAATCTGTAGTTGTTTAGTGACTGCAGAGCCGCAATGGGAAATCTTCTAACACTAATTATCAAAGAATTGAACTTTAGTGTTGAGCAAGGTAGGGTGGTAACAACATTAAATATAATCAAACACTAAATATCCTATTTAGTGTAGTGACAACACAAGGTACATGTCACATGTCAATTACATTGAACATGTACAAATTAAATCGCTCATTTTTTTGGTAAAAATTGTTGTGAGAAGATTTGCAAGCCACATCTTCGACACATTTAACAAGAAGTGAAGAAAAGTGAAGCCCAAGAGAAGACAAGAGAATGGTCAAACTTGAATTTTTTTCAAAATTGCCCTTTTTGGGCATGTATTAAAAAAAGCAGCACCTTCAGTTTTTGGTGCATGGTCATTCTTCTTGGTCCACATTCGGTTTACACCTAGTGAGGGGCCCAAGGCTCTCAAAACTAATTTTTTATGAAGTCGGACCATGAAGTCGGACCATTGACAAAGGCCATCTTCCGTGGTCCGACTTCACGGTCCATAGTGTAAACCGGCCCTAAGAGACCCGTCTACCTTATGTACGCATTGGCAAGCAAGTTGAAGGCAAAAGGAAAGAGTGGGTTCCGGGAGTATGTCCCGCTCAGTGCCAATAAGTTAGTAAGGTTATCACGTGCAAGTGAGGGAGTCCGGATATTGCATGCAAAAGGGGCGTGGACATGCATTGGGCCAATGATCTCTGCGACTCTCTCCATGGGCCATGCTTGAGTACTACATGCTTCCCATTATATTATTATATTCGGCACTTGTGGCAGTGGATTGACTATCTGACTCGCTCCCTAACTAACAAGAAATCTGAGGGATTGTACACTGCCAAAAGCTGCTTTTCCTTATAAATATCGGAGTTAGCTATTATAAGTATGTATATCTATATATATCATGCACTCTGGGCCTTTGATAGAGGGAGAGAGGGAATTATATTGTACAGTATACAAATGTACCTCTCGTTCATGATCCTATGTAAGAGCCCTGAAATAGTTTGAAGCATCGAGGTTACTCTTTTCAGTCGATTTGACATTGGAATTTGGTCCGAGACGACCCTAAACTACTGGATGATGGTGGAGAGATACCCAAATCTCAAGGAAGAGGTAGGCGGTTCAATTCCCGGCTGTGAAATCTCCTCTCTACTTGACAGAAACTTGCCAGGTGGACAACTGCCTCCTATGCTTTGGCGCTAGCCTGTCGGCCTTCTGTCTCAAAAGAAAAAAGGAAAAAAAGGCATTAGTTTTAAAGATCCCGAATTAGTCTACTCGAAGGTACCTGAGATGAATCGGCAACAAACTTATAGAGGGTCAAGTTTTCAATGTTGGATGGTTGAGAGGTACGTTCGTATTCACTACTTCTCTCTTTCTCCATGTTGTGATCACACCTCGGCTCAATAGTAAATATAGTAGCGTAGAATCCGGAATTGTGCTAGCAGCTTGGGGTTTGTGGCACCTATGTAAGCTCGTTTTTAGTGGATGAAATGGATCTAGGATAATAAAATCCCCTACAAGGAGGTTGGGGCGAACATAACATTATTCAGATCCATATCAGCGTTTTGTGGGACTGGCAGTATTCTACGGAATATTCCCTGGTATTTCCCACATTCAGTCTGAATGTGGGAATATCAAGGAATATTCCGTATAATAATGCCAGTCCCACAAAACGCTGATATGGATCTGAATAATGTTATGAAACAACCCATACACTGGTTCCTTGGAGGCAAGGGTTTAGGCATCCAACAAGGAGCGATTGTATGGGTTGGTTCGCCCAAATCCTACAAGGATGAGGGCCAATCCATTTCAACTAGATTAATTTGGGGTCTTTGATATTTTATCCATAGTCAAATTGTCTTAAAGTAGTTATTTACACGTTACAATGTAATTCATTATGTTGTCATCTCCGCAATATATGGGTTTATGCAGACACCACAAATCCCTAGCCAAATCTTGTTGGCAACTTTGGGTTCATGGCATCTATGTAGATTCATCTATGATGGATGAAATGGCTCTAGTATTAACAAGCCTTTTATAGGTTGAGGGCCGAATCATTTCAATTGGAGTGACAACTAATTGGCATTCATTCTAATTGGCATTCATGAATATGATTCACTCCTTAACTAGAAGAAATTGAACTGCAAAAAAAATCTTTCTCACAACATAAATTCTAGGTGTATCAAAAAACTTCCCACCAACCAAACCACTAACATTATTGTCCTTTAGGACGTGGCCAAGGATGTTATATGAACAAATGCTCCATTCACTCTGCTCTTCAAAAGACCAAAGTTCTTCTATCATAAATTTTCGCACTATGTTTCACCTAAGCTCAATATAGTAGCGTAAAATCCATAGTCATGTTGGCTTGGGGTTTTTGGTGTCTTTTGTAAACACATTTGTCGTGGATGAATGACTCTAGTAAAAATTATTCTCCTAAAGGTTGGGTTTGATTCTATAACACTACCAAAGGGGGTATTAGTAAAAGCATGCACCCCCCCCTTCACCCTGTAAGTTAGTTGTTGATTCATCTCAGTTTAAGCTTTCTAGACTAATGTTGGTGTCCCTAACCCTAATTTAGGAGTTCATTTGCTTGCAAACAATAATCACCATCTCTATAATAGTAACTAGCATTTCGACCCTCCCTCTCCCTCAAACAATCCTCCCCCACAATAGGTGTCCCGAACATCCACTCGTATATGTTAAGGCATGATTCATTCCAATTGGAGTGTATTGGACTAATTTGGAATTCCTGATGGCATGTTTGGAGTCAAATGTCCAAAACACAGTCATTGCACGGTTGCAAAATACTATCCCATATTTTCCACCTTTTTAATGGATGAGTTTACGTAGACGTCACGATTATTTGATTGAATTGCTTGGGTTTTGTGGGGTCTATCAGATTTGATTTTATCACCAACGAAGGGGTTATAGTAAAAATATACACCCTATACGGTTGAAGGCCAAATCTTTCCAGTTGGATTTCATTGGAATGGAATCTCCGATGCTATTTCCGAAGTTAAACCATCTAATAACATCTCTTATACATGGAGGAGCAATGCTTTTTTGTGTGTGCCCGGATAGCAATTCCGGCCCCGAATAAAGGGGCCCGCCCCTCTTATGCAGCACTGGTAGTGAATTGGCAATCACCCACATATTAGTTAAAGTTACAGTGAGAAAAGCACTTGAGATGTAAGCAATGTACGAAGTGAAAATGCAAGATCCTAATCTATGGCTAAATCCATATTCAATTTTACAACAGAGATTCTCTCTATTTTAGCTGAGTCATAAGCAAGAGTAAAAAGGTGAAAAAGGATAAAGTCTTCTGGATGAATGTGTAGGCCAAAGCAGTTAGATAAGGGGGGAAAGAAAAAGGGTCTACTAGATGAATACATGTCATCCAGAGCCAACTAACAGAGGTGGATGAATGCGTTTCATCCACCTTACGACGCGAAGAGATCTCAAAAGATGAGGGGGAGAAATGGACAAGAGTTCGTGAGATGAGTATCATTCATTTCCGCTTTGAATTGCAGTATTTAGTGTCATATGGTGTTTTATGTCATTGGGTACCTTTCTAATGGCACTTCTTATGAATAAGTTTATAAATATTGTCATTTCCAACTTACTTTTAGTTCATTCACTTTTGGTGTGTTTTGCATCCAAACATTCGGTAATAAAATATTGTCATGGATGGTTAAGATTTGGATGAAAAATTACCTAGTGAGTGATAGTAATTGCAACATTGTATATCTGTAATGTTGCCACCAACATGAAATATGGTGTTGCTTTATTTTTCGAGCTGGTCTAAATCTATATGTAATCCTAAAACATGTATTCCGAGAATTAGAGAGCCCCCGACAACTACTGCCTCCTTTTGAAGGTGAACACCTTGAATGGCGCGCGGACAAGCTGGCCGGCACCGATCTGCCCCCCAAGGGCAAGCCCCTAGGTTCCCACATGGTTGGTTGGAAATATACTTCTACTATGATTGGGTGGATCATACGTGGTAGGGTGTAGTAGAAAATCAGGTGTTGGGAAGGTGTGCACATGTCTAGTGAAATCACGCTATCACATAAGGTAGAGATACCATCAACCGTGAAAATAAGGTGATTCGCATTGAAGATATGGTCTTACAATCAGGAGATAATTTTCCAAGATAGACGAGAAGGATTCGTGACGAATGCAAGTTGTTTCATATTTGTATTCCCTGTACAAAAAATTCTGCAATTTTTCAAAGTGGAAAGTTTGTCAAACCCCCTACTCGTTCACTAGATTCTCCCTACACCAAACACGGTAATCCTCATTTCCATACAAAACATCACCTAAATCGGTTAACTCATGAGTACATTAAACATGACTAAATTTGACTAAACTAATTGTACACGCATTCAAGTTGCCAGCCTCGCAATGATTGGTTTTAGAAATGGCACTTCACTATTCTGACAGAAGTCTACTGCACAGGTAGAGGGTAGTTAACCGGTTCGGGTATTTCTACCTTAACGTAGAAGCACCCAATTCCAACAGTAATCCAATTCATATCAGCACTAATTGAATTATTCTAATTATGTTGCACCGATTACATTCGCAACTCATTAGTTGAGAAAGCTAAATTCCAACACTCAATACTATCGGCTTTGGGAGGGGAGAGACAAAAACCAACCACTTTCAACCACATGTGAAATGTTGTAAACAAGTTAACCCTTACGATTTCTTCTTTGAAAAGAAAGGAAATCGAGTTGTTGTTGTTGTTGTTGTTGTCGTTGTCGTCGTCGTCGTCGATTGCTCCATCTTAAGTCATTTCTTGAACAATGAACCTTTTTGGAAATAAGTGTCCACGGGGTGGACTTTTCATTGGAAACCTAAATGACATGCGTGGGTCACTATGGAATCAAAGCTCCTATATATGAGAAGTTTATAGAGAAAAACAAATATGTATGTACTAATGGCATGCTAGAAATTGGACTTACGTATTTATACTACACTTTTTAATTTACTATGATAATGCCTCCACTACATTTACAAAATAAATCATGAAATAAATAGGCATGTATTACATATAAAATCCACTTCGCCTTTCATTGAGAAAGTCATTGAACATTTTCTCATCCATAGCATGTAACTCACCAATTGCATCAAAGAAAAGGAAGACAAGAGAACAATAACTTGGCCACAATTTAGAGAGGAAAACTCAAGCGAGCCCACGAGCACTCCAAGGGCCTCCAATTTATAAAAACCTAGAACCGAAGTGCAAATCATGACAGGAATGGACATGGAAGTCATCGAGGACTATTACCATATGACAATAATGGATGAAAACGTAAATAAGATGAAACTAAGACATGTATTGCCAAATTTTTCTCTAACCCTTAGGGGCCCCTTTTGCACATCTACCTTACTTCAAAATTCTGAATGGCCTTTCTAAACATACGCATTGGAGTAAATTAATACCTCTCCCTTATGTATACTATGTATGCTACAGCCTCAAATGATACCCCTTCTTATACTCACGTTAGTTTGTACGTGATACAAAGAGTCCACCCTCCCCCCCTCGGAACAAGTGTTATATAAGAGAATATTCTACATAGTACATATGATAAAACACCAAGTCTAAAATATGGTGTGAATATAGTTAAGTACATGAAGGAATCCAACAAGAAACCAACGTACAATACTATGCAATATCTAGTATTTCCAAGCATCCTTTCTATGCTTCATTGTATATCTTCTTTCTTTATTCAAGCTATGATGTGGATAGGTTACTTTTTAAGACATGGGACATGATATCAATGAAGGAGACCTCTCTAGAAAAACAATCTTAATGAATAGTTGCATTCACTATGTTATACACGATCACTTGGCATGTTTAGAGGTTGAATTGAATGTAACATTTAAGATATTTGTAATAGCTATTTATTTAGTTTCAACAACACTTAGCCATTGAAGTTCTTTAGACTTAGTCATCTCAATTTTCTAAAAGAAGTACTTGACACTTAAAAAGGTTTGAGGGTCTCAAGTGCTTAAAGTGTCCATTAGAGAACGATTCAATGCCCCGATTTGATTTGATCGAGTTGAATGAGAGGAGTACACTATGAACATGATATAGTGGGCCATCTAAAATTTGTAAGCCATTACAAATTGAGCAATCTTCACTACATGTAATGTTAGCACCAAGTGTCATGTTGCCACCTTCTCTAGTTGGCACCCTCTCTAGTTGACACCCAATGGTTACAAGACGCTTAGTCTAGGTCTAGTGGGCCACGCTCACTGTTCAAAATAGAAGTCTTCAATGCCCTTCAAATGCGATTTGGCCCTTCAAAATATACCTCTCTCAAAACATCCCTTCAAAACACAACCCCAAATTGAAATTGAAAACGTCACTTGAAGTCCTCAATATAATCTGCCCACCACAAGAACCAACAAGCATATGGCATTGTCATTACAAGAAGTGGAGTTAGATGGTTGATTCTTAATTCTTCACATTGTACTAGAAACATGTACCATATAATTAATGCACAAGTTTAATATGAGTTTTGTATTTCATTTCTATATTCTTAGATTGATGTCTTGGATTTGAACCAGCCCTTCGATTGAAGGGCTGAAATTTGAGAGCCCTTCAAAATGAAACTCATATGAGGGCTTCAATCTTGAACACTGGCCACGCTCAATACGACATTTAGAGTACTATGATATGTGCACATAGGATGCCTCTATACCCATGCAAATTACCTTGGGTCAAAACTAGATCACACAATTATAACTTTGTTAATTCACTCGTACAACAAGCAAAGAAGGAATCACCTCATAATCTCTTATTCATCCAACACAAAAACTTGACCCCCTATAAACTTATGGCCGATCAATCTCCAATGCCACTTGGACTATTACACTCATTTGGGGACTTTAGATTAATTATGGTGTCAAATCAACTAAAAAACAAATTTGGGTTGTATTGTATTTCAATGTTTATGTGTTGGATGAATGAGAAGTACTCTCACATGGAATAATGCAGTCTCTCCATTCAACAACCACAAAAAACTACTACTTTTTTGTTACCTTTGTAATACATATTTTAAATAGTGCGAAACGTTGATAAATTAGTGTGGGCGCCCTAATTGCACATACTACCAATGCAGTTGTGATCATAACATATTTTTTACATTAACTACACTAAATATAAATATAAATATATTGACAGTAATTGCAACATTGTCAATCTATAATGCCCAAGATTTTTTTGCAAGGAATGACAATAATGTTAGTTTCACATTTAGGGCCACATCACGCATGAGACTGAGAGCCCGTGACCATTACACTTCAAGCACTCTCATAGGTGGAAAGGCAGACCCGGTCCAAGTTTGCTTCACACTACGCTTGAGGGACCAACGGAGTATGTGAATGCAAGATGGATGTAAAGTCTACATGGATTCCTACATGACATCAAATGGATCATGTTTCATGGTCACTTGGACTGTTTTCAATAACTACCTCTTGGAGGTAGGCCTAACACAAAACCGGGGAGACCATGGCACTCCGAATGCTCACAACCATTGATTTACTCTATTTTATCATGTGTGAGGACCCGCATGAATAAAAATGCATAGAAATAGAATTTGGCTAAGGGCCCAGTCACATATGGCTTCACACTACACTTGAGGGTCCGTGACCACACTACATGATTGTGGAGGTGTGATGGGACGGCCTTTGGACACTTTCTTTTGGGCTCTCACAATTTCATGGTCACGGCTCTTGGCTCGTATGTGAAGTGGCCCTTAGTGTTGGTGACACTAACTTACATGGGTGGTATACAATTAGTATTGAGCAGGACAAAAAGAATGGGAGGCACTAAATACAATATTTTAGTGTACTAACTAACCCCTTAACGGAATTTTTCTTACATTTTCATTTGCGGATCTGTGTACTATTCTCCCTCTTTAGTATGACATGTTTGGGAAACACAAAAAAGGTCGTATTATCGAGGTGTCGTCTTCTCGTTAATATGACAAATGGCGTAAAATTGTCGTACTATCGAGGGAATACAAAAACATAAGCAATATGAGCTTAAAAATATATACAACGAGTTTAAGTAATATAGATTGTATAGAATAATAACTTATACCTCCAAACAAATACAAATATTCTCAAGAACTCTTGAAATAGGAGTTCAAAGATCTCTGGTGTTGCCTACCCAAGTTAGCAACTGTCATCTTATCTAAATTTCCTACTAGCTTTTGAAAACTAATATTATCATTAACACCAAAATGTAAAGAGTTCTCTATTAAGAAATTAGATGACAATGATGCGTGACGTTTAGCATCACTAAGCTTTACTGTAGGTGGAGCAACATCATCCACATCTATTGAATGTAGATCAACATTAAGATCAAAGCCTTGTGCATAATTGATTCCCAAAGCAGCATCCACCAACTCATTACTCAATTCTAGCTCAATAATCTCTTCCCCTTCCATTTGAATGTAAGTCTCGATTGACATCTCATCATCACCCAATCGTAACTTTGAAATCAAAGCACCAAGTTCATATGATTCTTCTTGCATCTTATTCTTCCCCCTTTCATCAACTAGGGCAAAGTCAACATTACATGTTGCAGGTAATATACGCGCCATCCTCCAACGGTTCCTGACTATCTGTGCATCCAACTCATTCCATACCTCATAACTCCACATGATAACTTGTTTGATGTTGGGCACCACCTTAAGTCCTTCAATGTAGCATCATCATACTGTGTAAAACCCACTACAAAAGTTTCTTCTTGTATTGAATTATGAAAGATGTTATTATACCTTGATCCAAAGGTTGAACTACAATTGGAACATTGGGAGGAAGGAAAACCAAAGTCATGTTGCTCAATTCCAAGGTTGAAAAACCACGAAACTTACCAACGTTGGCAGAGCTAACAACATGTGAAGATGCATTATCCAAAATCATAATCACCTTTCGATTTTGGCCTTTGAATTGATTGTTGAGCTGCAAAATCTAAGCTTCAAATATATCCTCCTACATCCAAGTTGTTTTATTTGAGTGCCACCAAACATACTCATGAGGCTACCACCTTCCAAAACATTGTGGTTGCTTAGACGTATAAATCATAAGAAACTTCAACTTATCAGTCCCAGTTGAATTAACAACAAGAACAAGTGTTACACTCTCCTTTTGTAACTTCCGACCCTTCACCTTCCCTTGTGCTAATGTTTTATTAGGATGTGCTCTAAAATACAATCCAATCTCATCCATGTTGTAAACACCTTTAGGCTCATAATTTGACAAAAGAATAGGAAGGAGCCCACTCTAACCCTAACCAGGTCCATTCTACACTAGTAACCCTAATAATCATTAATTTCCCAATGATAAGTGAAGTTCCCAAGTAGTTCCCAAGTGAAAATGGATGTATTTTAGATATACATAACATAGATGAAAGGAATTTTAGCATTAATTACCTCTTTAATATGACAAAACGGAGATTCTAAATGTTGTATTATCGAGTGTCGTAGTCGTATAAAAGAGGGAGTTTTGAACTAAAAAGTTTGGTCATGCAAAAATGTGTCGTAATATCGAGGGTGTCGTATAAACGAGTGTCGTACTAACGAGGTTAGACTGTAGCCAGGCGTTGACTGGGGGAGGTCCGAGCAAGTGAGAGTTTATCCCTTTTGTGGGTGACAGGTGACATGCTGCTTGCATGAGCACACTTTTAGTTGAGGATTTTAGATCTTTGACCTTGGCCTAGTCTTCGCCACGTTTTCCTTCCACTTTACGTTAAGCGGTTAGTACTTGCAACCCCCCCCCCCAACTAACCATTTGGTGGGATATAACTACACTAAATAGTCCTATTGTTGTGAGTGGAAAATTAGTGTGGGTTGTCCTAATTCTCTACTTGGGGTACAATTAACGTGGGCCCAAGACACCAAGTCTTTTTTCTTGGTTTTCCTTGGGACTTTTGATCAACACCTGACAAAATTAAAATAGTCATTTTACATCAAAAGTAGCACGATATATAACAATCACCCACACATGTTTTCTAGATAATTAATTAATGCGGCTCACACTAATTTTATAACTAGAGAATTTGGGTGGGTTGAAATTTAATGTGAGCCACATTAATTTTCATTGTGATATTTAGCCATGATGACCAACATCGAAGATCATAGAATCTCCCTCCGTTGTGATGAGATGGCGATCGCTACACCTGTTAGCATGAATAGACAAATCTAGAAACCATATATGAATTGAGAAATTAATGAGGGTTCAAATGTTTAATTGAGTTTGCTTGAAAGTATTGGTGAATGATTTCACATGTGGATGCATAGGCATTAAGCACATCGGTTATAGTTTAAGGGCCTTAATTATGATTTGTTTCTCATATCCACCTCTCCAAGGGATTCCTACGTACATGAGTTTACTACTTGATTGATGAGATCAAAGAAGATGTCGGTGTCTTCCATGTCTACCTCTGATACGTTGTTGCTATTAAAGAAAGCGAACCCGCATCATAGACTCACTTCCAAGTTTACAAAATTTCAATTAGCTTACAACGCCTCGTGCAAAATCAAATTTGAACACTTAACTAACATGGAAAAAACACCATAATAACAAAGTCAAGTAATGACAATTGCAAGATTTTAGATAAGTCACGTACTAGGAGAGAGATCTATCAAGCCCCCCTCCGCACTTTCAAGTATCCAGTTCAAAGTCCCAATCAGTGATTTTTAATTGGGCTACGCAGACGCTTTTTGCTACATTCATTTGGGCCCAGCTATATGTACACATACAATTTTGGGGTTTTTTTTTCAAAATAGCCCCAAAACATATGAAAATATTGAAAGATAGCAAACTCGACCCCATTGGTTGGGTTCGAAGAGCCAACCCAATGCTTCATCCCAAGCGTCCATGTAGCGAGCAATCTAACGGCCAAGGGATGGGTGGCCAAAACCCTAACCTTTGTTCATAAAAATAGCCATCTTGGGCTCATCACACCACTTGCACTTCGTAGGTGACAACATCATAATTGGACAATGTAGCCGTCAGCATACGATGCCAACACTGAGGCAACCAACTATAAATGCAATATTAGCATTGGTGTTGGCCCCAGTAAAATAGCGGATATTGTAAAAAAACCAATAATGAGGCTCGCTGCATTTATTGAAGGTGCTCCATGCACATTTAGTTCTTTGTCATTTTTGAAGAGCAAGTTGAGGAACCGGCTTACAACACACCTAGATTTGGTCATCCGAATGTTTGCACAAGACTTTTATGCCCTAGATACTTTCCCTTACCAAACAGCCATATCAGATTGGAAAGCACAAAGAAATCGGTATGGAGGGGAAGAATAGATGAATTATACTAGTAGCAACATATTATTGGGTATTGGCTTCATACATGAGAGGTTTCCAATGTATTGAATCTACACTCAATTTTTGGAACATGATGAGGTAGAGTAAGCGTAATATAGAATATGATGGCATTTTTGAACCATGTGCATTGTGTGGACTATGGCATGGTTGGGGTGCAACTTGCAAGTTTTTTTTAAAGTGTTACATAAAGTTACCACCTATATTTTGAAGGAACCGTTGGAGGATTTTCATGGTGTACATGGGCAGAATCTTCATGTGTTCTCTTCTATACTAACTTTTGTTGGGTGATAGATGGGATGCAATAATGTGTAGTTTTGCAGGCCATTCCACGCTGCAATGGGCAGGGTTGAAAGATAAGGGTTCAATTCCCCCGTGGAATAATGATTTCTATATGGAATTTTTTGTGTAGCCCAATTTGCATTAGCAACTTAGGAGGTTGGGGCCAAATTTTAACTCTAAAATGCCAAAGCATAGCCACATAATGTGCTGCAAACAAATATATATCGCCACACACTTAAACCTTCTTAAACATGTCATCGCATTTGTCATATGTTGAATCATTCCACATCACTAGGTTGGACTCCTTTGTTCCCACTCAAAGTGCCAATAGAGCTAGTGAATGAATAAACTAAGCGCCAATTTACACACCCATTTTCTTTCAAAAAAAAATCACTGGTCCCGATGGGGCCACAATCCATAGATAGGGGCCTCATAAAATGCCCAAATCGAAAGCCACTTGGCATAATGGTCATCACTCCAAGCCCCCGTCCACAAATCCATGATCCAATTTTGAGGGCCATGTGGGGCCAAAGTTGAAGTGGACAAAACCAACTAGGAAAAGAATCGTATCTTGTATTTTGTAAATTCTAGTCTCAATGCCAAGACTAGTTTCCAAATTGCAAGCATTTTTGTTAAAACATGTACAATCATGAGTTGGTACATACAACGTATGTGTGCGTTAGATACCACAAAGACTTGGGTTTCTTGTCTTACAACAATGACTATTGCTACACACATGGTAGTATAATATGCTTCTATTTCGGGTTCATAACATTATTCAGATCCATAACAGTGTTCCGTGGGATTGATAGTATTATGCAGAATATTCCTCACATTAAGCCTGAATGATGGAATATTTTGCATAATACTATCAATCCCACGGAACACTGTTATGGATCTGAATAATGTTATGTCGTGTCTTTTAAATATTAAATCGTTGATGAACATCCACAAGTTTCTACCTTCCAACGTAGTGTTCAACATTCCTCATGTTAACCCCCCCCCATTTCCCCCTCTCTCTCGTCCTAGTCGTGCTATTTCCAAATCTCATGTTTTTTTTAGGCTTTCATTTTAGTGGATTAAATATGGGTTGAGCACTGGATTAATAGTTGTAATACTTCAACTAATGGCGCCAAATACACATAATTTTTTGTGTGAAATAATTGATTGTTTTCTAGGAATAAGTAGAGCTAACATGATAAAAATGAAAATGAAAAAATGAAAAAAATGGTTATCAACTAGCAAGGTATGTTGTTATCAAGCAACATCATTGTCCAAGTAGACCAAGTAGAGAGTTGAAGCTTGAAGGGATTCACACCATCTGCAACAAGTCCCAAGTACGCTTTGTTCATCTCGGCCAAAAGTAGGATCCATAGTATCATGCACATGTTACCACGCCTTGGAGTCGCAAGGATGTCTAACAATGCCATCTATTACTCTTGTTCTTAGAATGACACCATAAGCTTAGAAATTGCAAGTGTTCGAAACATACGTTTTAGTCTAGGAATCTAAGGAAAATGACTAAGGGCCTTCCAAGGTTTTTTGTTTTGTTTGTTTTTAGCCTCATCCTTGTACCATGGTTTGTTGCACTTAGGGCAACAAGTAGCATTCTCATAAGGCCCTGTAAACAACACACATCCTCCTCCACATGCGTGGATGGTGTTGTAATTCAATCCTAACTTCCTAATTATTGATTTTGTGCATTATAATGTTTGGGTAATATGTTCTCACTAGGAAGAAGGTGTAGACAGAAAAGTGCCAATAGTTGATCCGCAAACTTAATGCTCACTCCATGAATTGTACAAAGTGTCATGATCAAATTTGTTGCAACGCACCGTCGTATAATTCTTGAATTACATCCTCCAATTCATGTGGATTAACAATCAGTGTTGTCGTTGTTATGCACAACACTTGAATCCCCCAAGGCTTCTTCTTCTTCTTCTTCATCATCACCGGAGTCATCATTTGCACCACCTTGTAGGTCATTCACAACTATAAATGCATCCATGAAGATTTCTTGCATTATTTCTTCCAATGGTTGAGAATACTAATCTATTCCTTGCACCATTGAACGCACATCCAAATTCGCATCCAACTTCTCATCTTCATTTGGTCTAGGAGGTCTTTGGAGATCTTGCTCTACTCCTCATGAGACAAGAAAAACGGTCCTTTACAACTTGTCCATAGTGACTTAAATGGTCCATAACGACTTATTTCCGCAAGAATTGAGTCGTTCTGGACCATTTAAGTCACTACGGACAAGTTGTAAAGGACCGTTTTTCTTGTAGTGTCATTGAACGAGTCTTTGTCACATGACCCACTCCATACTCTATATGTGGGTTCTCTACCATATTGGATGAGGTGTCCTTAACTTTTCCCAATGAACATTGAACACGTCCCTTACACTTGGAGCATGGACAATGAATGCATTTCAAGTTGTATAATCATCCCTTTTCTTGCTCCCTTTTCCATAGCCTATCATCTTGCAGTTGTTGCCTTCTCTTATTGCTAATGGGGAGCCTCCTTTCCTCCATTATGGACTAAAACCATTCAATTTATCCAATCATTTGCCAAGGACTTGTGGTGCTTGCTCTCACATTTGTGGAATTACCTTTGTGTCATAGGACCAACACCCAATATCCACCAATTGAACATGAATGTAGCAAGTGAAGGGCTCAATTGACACAAGGTTGAAGATTGGACCTAATTTTCAATTTGGATCGAATAATCAATTTTTATTTGTAATCACATTGTGATTCATTAATTACAAGCCACTATAACCCTGAAATTATTAAACTTGTGTGTGGTAATTTAATTGTTGATGTTAAACCCTAAAGGTCACATGCTTGGAGAGGCACAAAACAATTGAAGTTGTAGTTGAGGTAGTTAATTCGAGGCTAGTTAATGTCAAGTTAGTTAATTTAGTGAGCTTGTTGGTGGGTAGATTTAAGCTAACCATCTAACAATGGCATGCATGTTGAGTGGCAACTGAAGGCGGGAAATTGGCCAACTAAAGGTTGTGATACAATTGAGCTTGCAAGGCTAGCAAATCATAGGCTTGCATGATGGTCAACTATAGAGCCTACAACCAATAGCTTTAAGATAGGATGCAAGCGGGCTATCCATGATAAATATGGTAGCGATAGAGTTAATTTAGAGTACTAGCACAACTCATGTGCATGTATGTGTGGAGCCCCCCATATGGGATTAATGGCTTTAATACAATATAAACTTTGGGAGTTTGTTGACCCTTGGTAAGATGTCCTCTCAAGTTGAAATGTATATGCACCTACTCGTAATCCATTCGCCAACCTCCAACAAATTTTGCACATTTAGGTCACCAAATCTCAACCCTAGTAATGCCCATAAAGGCTTGAATTGGTGGTTTTTAGGCCCAACTACCTTACATATCATTCAAAATGACATGCACCAATATGCAATGATCCAACATCACCATGCCCATGTGCAATTCGCAAATACCCATGGCATGACTTTATTGGATACATCTTGGGGAAAAAGGCCCAAGCAACCAAAAAATCTACAAGAATTTTTATAGAAACATACAACTGGCAAGAGGTAAAGCGTGGGGTTTGGATAATATTACAAATGAAATACTAGAGGCCCTACCAACAATATTCTACAACATCCGACATTCCACCAACAATGGCATCTACCTCACATACATACACTTTAGAAATGCCTTTGGCTCCATAGAGTACTCCCAACTACTAGCAATAATGTAACATATAGGCTACCCTGAAGTTGTTGTAGAACCAATACGGAACATCTACACAAACTCTACCACATCCTTCTAGGGAAGCCACTTTGGTGCAACAAACTCAATCCGAATTAGTAGAGGCACAATACAAGGGAACACACTAAGTCTATACTTATTTATAGTCTTCCTAGACTCGTTGCTAAGATGGCAACATAGGCAACTTAAGCGACCACTTTAGCACAAACAATATGACAACATATGTAGATGATCTCGCCATCATGACAAACAACATCTCATAAATCCACCCACAAATCAACAAACTCCAACAATTCCGAATGGGGGCACTAAGACCTTAACTTCGCCAAATGTGCAATTACCAAATGCCCAAATAGATATAACTGAAACCCGACACACTCAAAGCCTACATCCAAGCACAACACATCTTGTACAAAGGCCAACATTTTCCCATACTGCCACAAAACAAACCATACACATAACTAGGTATGCACTTTGTTCCATTGTCAAAATGTAAAATAGAAAAAAAAACACATCAACCCGAAACAAACCTTAAAAACAAAGCAAAATACTAACAAAATCCCCATTCACCATCAAACATAAATCCACATTCTAAACACAACCATAAAATCAAGGATTGCACACGGCTAGTATGTGGTTTCCTTCTCCAAACATGACATTCAAAATTCAACAAACTCCTAAGCAAACTTCCCAATAAATCTTCAAGATACTGAAAAGCATTGTGAATATACTAATTGGCATATCAATGCATGAATTTGGGATCAATACCACCTATCTGCTACTAGACAACGTAAATTGCATTGGCCAACAACTAATCCAAGCACTTCACAACCAAGGACAACTTGGTAGAACCCAACAAGGCCTAGCCAAACACAACGGCAACAGAGAGGCTCTAAACACCTCCCAAAATTAAATACCAAGCATGCTCCAAATCACCCATCACCAAAACCATGTTCATGCTAGATAGAGATAACAAAATCAACATTGATGCCCCTCACAAAAAAATCTCAACAAGCTATACATGTACATGTATGGCATCACCACTATAAAATAAATCCACCACCCAACCACAAACTCGATCTTTACATCTGAAGAATTTCAAAACAAATTTAGAGCATTCCCAAAACTAATACAAGAAGCACTACAACAAGCCTCTACCCTCTTCCCCATCAACCAACCTCCTTACAACCACACACCGGCTAATATCCCTCTAAGATTTAGTGAGCTAATGATCGCACTATTAATGTTATGTCCTTATGCCATCCCAAGAAGGTTTAGGACATCACCTCAAGCCGCGCTCCTTCCTCAAACAAAATGCAAAAATGAAAATGCAATCCATTCCAAGGAAAAGAAATGGAATTCAACTAACCTAACCAAATGACAAAAATCAAAACCAAAGTAAGATACTCACCGTGCACCATGTGCTCCTTCCTCCCCCTCAAGTTCGTGCCTCCAAGTCTCAATCTCCTAATCCCGCTTCGCTCCCAGCGGACGCACCATTTATGTCAGCCATAAACCCCCACCCTTTGCGTCTGTGGTCCAGGTAGAGATCCATGGCTCACATGTCCTTGCTGACTCCTGGCTTGTATTCAGATGAACTAAATGTTAAGCACACTCTTTTTATTAAACTCCACAGGGCATTAGTATTAAGAAATATTTATGCACCTATGTCAATCGTTACACCACAACCATACCAATATACTCTTCCTCTTCTAATCTCCTATATAATCTATGTGTATGAGCCCAAAATGGTTGCTCATATTTGTTTTATGTTTACGATCTACTTAGAATTGCATTTGGAGTGTTATTGAAACAATTAAAAGTATAAAAAGAGTGAGGCTTGGTGTGGATTTATGTTTAGGCCTTAAGCCATTTTGTGTGGCTCATTAGAAGCTTAGTGATATTAGGGAGTGTGGTGATCAAATGAGTAGTGTTTGATGAAGCAAGAGGAAGGTCCTTGGATTTAAATGTTTGAATTAGAACGTGTTCTTGTTGGTTTAGGGGGTAAGGAGTTAGTGGATAGGATAAGGTCCTACTAAGTAGGAGAAGGTTGAGGGACTTGTGGTCTTGGGTGCCCTCCCCTCCTCCTCTCTTTCTCTCTTCATTCTTTCCTCTCCCCCTCCTCTTGCTCTCTCTCTCTCCTCGAGAACTTCTTGAGCTCTTAGAACTAGGAAAAAATGTGTGAATTAAGTAAGGATGTTTTAGGAAATTAGTGAAGTTAATTAGCGGAATTAGTTATGGCCTAGGGGGGTTAACTAGTAAAGTGTGAATTAGCTAATGGTGCTGGTTCGGCAGCTAATGGTTTCTGCAGCAGCTAATGGTGCTGGTTCGGCAGCTGGTTAATGTTGGGTTTCTGCAGCTAGCTAATGGTGTTGGTTCGGCAGCTAAGGGTTTCTGCAGCTAGCTAATGGTGCTGGTTCGGCAGCTAAGGATTTCTGCAGCTAGCTAATGGTGTTGGTTCGGCAGCTAATGGTTTCTGCAGCTAGCTAATGGTGCTGGTTCGGCAGCTGGTTAATGCTGGTTTCTGCAACTAGCTAATGGTGTTGGTTCGGCAGCTAATGGTTTCTGCAGCTAGCTAATGGTGCTGGTTCGGCAGCTGGTTAATGCTGGTTTCTGCAGCTAGCTAATGGTGCTGGTTCGGCAGCTGGTTAATGCTGGTTTCTGCAACTAGCTAATGGTGCTGGTTCGGCAGCTGGTTAATGCTGGTTTCTGCAACTAGCTAATGGTGCTGGTTCGGCAGCTAATGGTTTCTGCAGCTAGCTAATGGTGCTGGTTCGGCAGCTGGTTAATGCTGGTTTCTGCAGCTAGCTAATGGTGCTGGTTCGGCAGCTAATGGTTTCTGCAGCTAGCTAATGGTGCTGGTTCGGCAGCTAATGATTTCTGCAGCTAGCTAACGGTGCTGGTTCGGCAGCTAAGGGTTTCTGCAGCTAGCTAATGGTGCTAGTTCGGCAGCTGGTTAATGCTAGTTTCTGCAGCTAGCTAATGGTGTTGGTTCGGCAGCTAATGGTGTTGGTTTCTTCGAAGCTGCCGAAGAATTAAGGCCAGGCTGTGGAGGATTTTAGTTAAGGGGCTTGAGGGAACCAAGGGATATAAAGGGGATAAAGCCCGTGGTGCCAAACTTGACGTGGTAATAGATAGTGAATCAGGTGGTCACTTAATATTAGTTTAAATCATTAGTTCGTGATTAAGCTAGGAAAATAGGAATGATTGGATAGTAGGATTAGCGGTTGCATTGGGGGTGTGGATGAGATGGTGATAGCAATAGGGGGTATTATGATGGGGATAATAGAGAAGAGCGTTTGTTAACGCTTGTAATATTATCATGGAATGGATTGGTGTGCAATGATTGATGGGAATTGTAATGGAGTCTCACGAATTTGGTAACTGGAGTATGGAAACACGAATGTGATACCCATTCCCTCACCCGGACTAGGACGCTTAAGGGTGGGTGGTTTGGCCTCACAATGTGCCATCCTACTACCTAACCTAATTCTTGGTACCCTAAGGCACCTCCTCTTACATTAGAGTTTCATTGAAATCCACTTAGCCTACCTCCTACTAATTCCCCTTCCCCCTTACACATTGTTGGGAGCCCCTAGCCCTACGGTTAATCTTGTTACCAACTCCCTCGCCTGCAGAGAGCTCAACCAAGGCCCCTGGCCTACAACTCAACTCTGAAATCCTTAAGCCTTCAGCCAGTTCACCTCGCCCTCGGCCTAACAACTCAACTCTGAAATCCTTGAGCCTTCGGCCAACTACTCAACTCTGAAATCCTTGAGCCTTCGGCCTGCTCACCTCGCTCTTGGCGAGCTCACTTCGCTCTCGGCGAGCTCACTTCGCTCTCGGCGAGCTCACTTCGCTCTCGGCGAGCTCACTTCGCTCTCGGCGAGCTCACTTCGCTCTCGGCGAACTCCTTGAGCCTTCGGCCAGCAACTCAACTCTGAAATCCTTGAGCCTTCGGCCAGCTCGCTTGAGCCTTCGGCCAGCTCGCTTGAGCCTTCGGCGAGCTCACTTCCACACTGTCCCGAGGGCTTCCTGGTCGAACCAGGGGACCCCTTGCCCACTAGATCCGAAGATCCAGCATCTGACCCAGATGTGGGTAACAACCTCATGTCTTAAACAAACCTACTTAAAGCCTAAAACGAACACCCCCACACCTAAAGTAACACTTGAATTAAGTTCAAGCCACACCCTACCTAGCATTACCCCTTAACCAACTAACACAATTTAATTGTCTTTGTTTTTGTTTTTCTTTTCTTTTCCTTTTCTTAAACTAAATACCCAACTCCAATCATGACTACACTAGTTTGATGCTACATAACTCCCTTCTACCTTTTAACTAACACAAACCTCTGTCAATTCTAAGTTCTTCAAGTGATTTTGGGTTAACTAGAAATGTGAACACAGAATTGGGCTCACATCCCTGCCATATTTGCCCAACTATTCAATTTTCTTTATTTTCTGATCTTTTTGCGAGATCATGGTGACATTGCCTTCAATCCAACTTCCATCTTTGATCGCTCCAAGCTCTCTCTCATTGTGCAATTTCAACATCTTGTAGGTAGATTCTTGTAGGTACTCTTTATACCCTTTTCTTGCCATGCTTTTTTCAACCACTTTGGCATTGCATGCACTTTTAAATTATTATTTTTAATTAAAAAGAATGTAGACTACAAAAAGATTGCAATGACATGGACATTATAAGTAATGGTAGGGTGCAAAAAAAAAGGTCATTTTAGAAAATTAAGTAATTATAGGGAGCTTTTAATTCGTGCCTTGGAGGTAAATAGCCCCTAAACAAATACCCCTCTGCCGCACGTGGAGCACAAAAATCCTATAGAGTGACCCCCCCGTGAACGTGGGAGGAGAGTTATTTCAAGGGGGGGAAATGGGCATGAATGACCCTTTGGATTTTTAGATTCTCGCAATTGAAGGAAGTGATGCACAAGAAAATGCCTTGTTTTACCCCTTAAAAATACCTTTGACCAATCAAATTCACATGAAAATTGAGCGGAATGCTTGTTTGATCCAGTAGATGGGAACAACTCAATAATTGAACACATCCACAAATTCTTATGCAAAAATGTCCAAACCACAATAGGCTAGTCACCTTGCATTTGGAGTATGTAAATTATCCCATATTTGTAACCAAAAATATGCAAAGAATTCCTTAAAAATCAAAGACCATGAAAACATTAAACTGAACAACTGATGTAAATACAAATGTTGTTTTTAAATGAATATCAAAATATATTTAACCTTTACCAAAGTAAACATCTTAGATGTTTCATGCAAATTTTGCTTTGGAGTGGCAACCAATGATTGGAGTCAATACCCTCACATGAGCTCCCAAAACAACAAAATCATGAACACTTCCCACTATGACATTATTTTACACTTTCTAATCATCTTCAATTTGCACATGTCATGAGTTTATGGGTTGATATCCATGTTGGCTTGATGTTCATAGTTATTTGATTGTGGATGAATGAATTAGGTGCAATTAATGGTGGATTGCTTGGGAAGTTAGGGGTTAATTTTTGCCAAACACGAAAACAAATCACACGATCTTCACCATACGCCCCCCCCCCCATCCTATGCAATATAACCCACATCACAATGGCCAAAATCCCTTCACAAATACAAATCCTTAATACATGCACCATGTGCATACACAACCAAAGACCCCACCCCCACCCCTGGGCAATGCGCAAATCGCAACACATTAACACACAACATGATGGAAATATACCAAGTTAACCTTCCAACATACCCCATAAAAAACACCCTATAAATACAACCAACACACACAATGGAGATATCCATAGCCTACATGCATATTTAAACAAAGATCACAAAAAACCATAACTCAATATCGCCAAAGCCAAATTTATATGTGATGATAAATGGGTCCTCAATGAACATATTGACCACAAACTCTCAAACCACTTATGCAAGGCACCCGATATCTTTGATGCATAATTAACACAAACCTCAAAATTCCAATATGCTCAATATATGGGTAATCACCGTAAAAACATGTATTGGTTACTAACCCACCCAAACTCAAACTACGTGCTATGCCCAAATAACAAAATAGATACATGGTTGCACCTCTTATCAAATGTACCATCTAGTACCTTAAAGGTCTTGTAATAGCAAGACACAACAAAGTTGTTCACCAAATCACCCACGCACTACAGTCGAAGAAGCACACAAGATTCTTCACACTCACAAATGCTAGGTATCATGATGACATACCCCAAAGACATCACACTTGCATATTAGTTAATAGCATGTTCATGCAACACCACTCCTTGTACATGTCATGCTAAATTAAGACTAAACATCTTATGGATACTCAACATCGCTCATGAAAGCCAACCTCCAATAATATTGACACGCAATGACACCCTCCAATTCATAGAATTTACTTTATGCCATGAGATATTCCTTTTGACAACCAGTAGTAAAAGATGCACAAAATATAACCCACTTATAACTACCCTCAAACTTTAGGTTGGAAAGTGAATCCCCTCATGACCATAATTGCAATGGTTAAAGGGGCAATCCATGAACATTCATGAATAGCACTTGAACAAGTACATATACCAAAACATGAAACCAACTAATGAAACAAATACACAAAGTATGCCCTTTAATACCTCATGTACCAAGCGCTCAAAAAAGAAAAAGAAAAAAGAAAAAGAAAAAGAAGAAGGAGAAGAACAACAACAACAACAACAACAACAACAACAACTAGACAATAAACAACCCATGGTGGAACCACCTTAATGCCACATACCCAACAATAGCTTTGCTTGACACAACTTAACCCCTAACTTCCCAAGCAATTGATTTTCCGTTGATGGATGATTTCTTCCCTATATTAACATCACCTAACACATTCATCCGCAATCAAAATAACTATAAACATCAATCCATCATGGATATCTACCCCCATAGACACACGAGTTGTGCAATATGGAGATGATTAGAATGTGGGAAAAAAATGTAAAAATGGGAAGTGGTCATGTATTTGTTGTGTTGGGGGCTCATGTGAGGGTGTTTGACTCCAATCAATGGTTGCCACTCCAATGCAAACTTTGCATGAACATCAATGATGTTTATTTTGTTAAAAGTGGAATTTTTATGGTGCTCATGTACAACAGGCTTTGTGCTCACATCCACCATTCAATTTAACATTTGGACACTCTTTCACTTTTAGGAAGTTCTTTGCATACACATGGTTAAATATATGGGACGGTTTACATAAGAATTTGGAGGTGCTCAACTACGAGTCGTTCCCATCTAGTGGACCTGACAAGCCTTCCACTCAATTTCCAAGTGAATTTACCCCTAACACTAACGCTTAGTAAAACATGATCAAATTAAGAGAGAACAAACAACCATTCAAAACACACGAATGTTTGTTTTTTTCATTTTATTTAAATTTTATTATATGTCTTGTCATATGTGAGGTGTCATGTAGCCCCCTTTTTTCTGGTAGTGCTAGGAGCAAGCCTCCAGACCAAACACTAAGGCGGGAGCACCTTAGACTGTGAATTGAAGGTATTTGCCATACATGTGGCAGCCGTACGAACCTTGGGCTTAATTCTATTCATACATGAGAGTCAAAATTATCATCCCAATCAAGTAAAGTCCATAAATAAAAATCATTTATGTACAATGATTTAGACTCCTTTTAACTTTCCTAAAAGAAACAAGGTGTACTGCAAGCTCCCTCCCAATACTTTTCATAAACACAAATTTTTGAGGTGAAAATTGTGTTGACACCCAAAGCCGTTGGGGAAGGGGGACTGATGTTCACAAGGTGAACATTCTCAAAATCAACATGTACTTATTATGCAAGATTTCGAGTTTGTTGGTTTTGGGTGTTGTCTTGGTTGAAGGTGCTCCTACCTTAAGCCCCTAATCAGGGTTGATTTTTCACAAAGTTTTTACCCGTCCACGTCCAAAAACCTTGAATTGAAAAGCAAAAAAAATTGCAACCCGTCCCAAAACCGGTAATTTCAAAACCAACCCATCCAACGAAAGGTTAAAGAAAAAACAACCCGTCCCAAAACCAGTAATTTCTAAACCAACCCGTTCATGAAAAGGTTAAAGAAAAAAACAAATTGATAAAGATAAACCGAAAGATGTCGGCATGTGATTGGTTGCACTTGGAAACAATAGTATCTTCCTTCAATTCTGTCAATGTTCTAGCTTTATCTATTTTAGCTGCCACATGCCCCATTTCGTCCACATAGTTTAGAGAAAGTTCTGATTCTCTGAGGCCCAGGTTCCCCCTCCAGCACTGTTCAAGCTCGGCACTTCCCCCTCCAGCAGGTATTCAAGCTCTTCTTCTGGGTTGTCAGTATCTTCTCTCTGTACATTCTCTCTGTATCTCCAACCAAGTTTCGAGATTGTGTTAGAACAGTGACCAGGGAGATTTTTGGGCAACATAATCGGTTGAGATCCTAGTGATTGCAAGTCCAACCAGTTTAGGGTTGACAGCCTCCGGTTTTCCTTCTTTAAATTTGGGTATATTCTATAAATCCCTCTAAAATGATCAGTACATTTCTTGCAATCTTGAACTTCAACATGTTTTTTCTCAAACTCAACCGGTTCATTTGTAACTAACTGCCGGTTCTCCGCAATCATTGTTCCAGAAGGCCTAAGATGAAAGGTGTTATGGGCTTGTAGAGTTTGAGTTTTTGAATTCAGTTTTGATTTAGACTGAGCATGGATTGTTTCAGTGTCGTTCCAAACTACTTCTCCTTTCACCGATATCTATATATGTTTGTATGTGCTGAATAATTTTGATTGTGTCATTCATAGTCCCAATGATCAGACTTCAAATGTTTGCTTTCTTCGGATGAAAATTTAGTCTTCAATATAATTTCCTCCCATTGCAATCAGAGTTGCATGCTAAGTTGGGTTACACTGGACAGGGATTGTTTCCTCTTAAACCACTTGTCACCAATGTATGAATGAGGGAGCTGACTTGTTGGAGGTGGAGCTTGGAGCTTGGAGGGTGGAGCAACCCTGAGGAGAAGGTGCATTCGCTAATTTTTTTGTTTTTGTTTTTTCCCAAGTGTTAGTCAAGTAATGTATAGAAGAATTTGAAATGAACATAGAATGTAGGTTGGTGTTAAGTCACATAATTATCACTATATTCGTTAATTTGAGACTTTCTCTTGTCTCAAATTAATATATGGACCACAACAACATGGTCTAATGTTTGGGTCGTCCTACCCAAACCATCTTGATATGAGTTCTTAATTGGGTTCTTGATATGAACACCGGCTTCAAAGTATTTGCATCTTACAACATTCTCCAATATCTGTGTGATTTTATCCATGTTCTTATATTTGTAATTGTCTCAAAATGCCGAAAAAGTCCCAAATTAATGAATATAGCCATAATTGAGGTTTTTATATTTCATATGAGTGGTGATTGAAGTGTTTTTAATATGTATTGCAGTTATGTCTTTGCCAGTGTTTGGTGTACCAAGACAGAGGAGAGATGCACGGCAACAGAGCATTCTCCATATGTTTAGGGCATCTTCTTCTTCTCAAACTTTGAGTGATGGGAGGAATGAATTGCCCGAGTTGTCAGAATCTTCTGTTAGGGGTTCCCCACATGGTATTCCTGATGTCGAGGAAGAGCAAGGTGACGTTCAGGGACATGATCAAATTAGGGAGGACACTGAGATGGGGGAGGAGGATGAGCCAGATGATAGTGCAGATGATGAGGATAGTGTAGGAGTACAAATGCCAGTTCATGGTGGTGGAGGGCGGCCTCCAAGGAGGAGGAAATTTATGCCCATATGGCGTCAAGGAAGGCCTTGGTTGATGCACATTGCTCTGCCTAGTCAAAAGCCCTACATGAAGTGTGCAGCATGTCAAGCAGGTGGTCAAAACACACGATGGGGGACCAGAAGAGAGGGTTGTGAATCATTGCAGCTTTCAGCCGTGAAGGAGCATGAAGGCTCAACCTTTCATTCTCATGCCATACTAAGGTGGAGACCGAAGAGAGATAACCCTGAGGAAACTGCCATGGCTAGACATGTGGTAAATGCTATTGATGCAGAGAGTGCTAGAATTATATGTTGTATGAAGATATTGTATCATTTGGTAGCTAATGATAGGGCTATCAATCAGTATGAGGATATGTGTCACATAATTAGACATTTGAGAGTTCCAGACATGCATGTCAATGATGAGTATGGTGCTTATACTAGTAGACAATCTGCATATGATTTTTTGTGGGCCATTTCACAACATTTGAGCAAAGTTGATCTTTTAGAAGTTAAAGATTCACCAGTGATCTCTCTTCTTGTAGATGAATCAACTAATCATAGTCTAGAGCAACATTTGATTGTGTATGTTTGCAGTTTGTCTCATGGTGGCTTGGGGCCTCCACGTATGTAGTTCGTAGGATTGTCAAGTGTTCCTCGAGCCACATGTGAGATATTCTATAAGATTGTGGTGGACTTATTGGAGAAGTTGGAGTGGCCTCTTGAGAAACTGGTGGCTTTAGCTACCGATGGAGTGGCTTCTATGACTGGGGTGAAACAAGGACTAGCAGGCAGACTTCGTGCAGATGTACCAACACTTATTAATGTGCATTGTATTGCACATAGGTGAATCTTCCATTTTGAGATTTTTTTATATTTAATTTTTGTTAATGCAATATATTCATTAATTAGTCCCCTTGCTTGTTTAGGGATGCCATTGCAGCTAGCGATGCAGCTGAGGCATCACCGGAGTTACAGGTGTTGGATGACTTCTCCAACTTTGCATACACATGGGTGGGTAGGTCATCATTGAGGCGGACAGAGCTTGATCAATTAATGTTGGAATTTGCCATGGATCCATTAGTTGTTCTTCACATACATGGAGTGCGATGGTTATCTCGTGGACAAGTGATGCAACGAGTTTTGGATTGTATGCCTATGTTTTTACAAGCTTTTCGTGAAGAATTATGAACATGGTATCGTAAACTGACATCCTTTCAGTTCCAGTTTTTTCTACGTTTACTTGTGAATGTTCTTACTGAGTTGAATAAACTCAATAAGTTGTTCCAAAGTGACCATGTGGATATTACTCAGATTGGAGGCCACTTGAACATTTGTATTACAGTTTTGAGTAGACGTTTTCTTACAGTTAGAGGTGCAGCATTTGGAAGAGGTTCAAGGGTATTGTGGCCATTTTTAGAGACATGTGCAACCTCTATGGAGATGGTGTATCCACTTGCAAATGGTGGCTAGAGAACCTATACAATGCATTTGGGGAGTGTTACTAAGCAACCTGGTACAATTGAAGAGTGCAAATTCATTTGGGCAGAGTATGTACAACGGGTGGTGGATGCATTGAATAACAAGTTTCCAGACTTAGGCATCTTCAATGCATGCAAGCTCTTTAGTCCCAATCTCTACCCAGCAAATGATGATGAGAGAACTCGTATTATTGAAGAGTGGTTGGAGAGGTTGTTTGTGAAGTTCCATACTTCTGAAGAAGAACAAGATCGGTGTCGGGGTGAATGTTTGGAGATGGTGGAGACCATGAGAGAGATGATCCCAAATAAGTCTTTATTTGAAGCTTGGGAGTTTGCAGGTACCACTCCAGAGTGGTCAATCAATTGGCCTGGTTTGAGTAACTTGTGGAGGAGAGTTATGGTGATTCTAGTGAGCACTGCAATATGTGAGAGGGGTTTTTCTAAAAAAAACCTAATCAAAAGTCATCTAAGTACTATTTTGAAGTTAGAAACTTTAGATGCTTTGATGCGCATTTCATGTGCAAATATTCCAGTTGAAAACATCAATTGGAATGCAGTGATGCTTGTTTGGAGAAACATGAAGGATAGGAGAATTCATCCACTTCTTTGAAGGGTAAGTAGCTCTTTGTTTTTAAAATTTTGAACATGTTTATATATACTAATTCTTATTCAATCACTAAGTTTACCTTCAATTATAATCTTTGACATTATGTTAAAAAGGTTCTAAATTTTGTGGTTGATGAATTAATGTATGCAGGTGAATCAAGCACTTCAAGATTGATATTTTGATTGGGTATTAGTGGTTTGATTGCATTATGCTTATATTCACATGTCATATATGACATAATGTAATTGATATTTGTACCATTTATTTTTTTGGAATAATTTGTTTAAATGTTATTTTTAGAACCCGTCCAAAGTGAATTTGACACGTCCCAAAACCGGTTCATTTTCTAAGAACCCGTCCACTGGAAATGTTTTTTTTTTATGAACATGTCCCTAGACATGTTAGGGACCTTGTGAAAAATCACCACTGCCCCTAATGGCCCGTGCAGGGGACCGCAGAGATCCATAAAGCTGAGTACAACCATGTGTTGTCATGAAAATGGGGTACATGACTCCAAGTGCAAAAGTTGATCGTGGGCAGTTAGGGAGCCATATTTGGCAAGCTTGGGGCGTGGTGACTGAGATTTCCCTCCTTTTCCTTCTAGTAAGTGAGTAAGCTTATAATATTCCACCGTTTAAGAATGTAAGAGATCAATGTACTTGAGCTAAGGCTGAGGCATCTATAACTGATAGAATAAGAGAGTTTGCAACTCATAACATTATTCAAACCCATGACAATGTTCCGTGGGATTGACAGTATTCCAGGGAATATTCCCACATTCGACAGAATGTGAAAATACCCAAAATATTCCTTGGAATACTGTCAGTCCCACATAACACTATCATGGGTCTGAATAATGTTATGTGTTTAGGACATAACATTGTTTAGATCCATAACAGTGTTTTGCGGGATTGACAATATTCAACAAAATATTCCTACATTCAATATCCATGAATATTCCGTTTAATATTGTCAGTCCCACATAGCATTGTTATGGATCTGAATAATGTTATGGAGGAGTAATGGCAGGGATATGTTTTTCTTGCAAAGAGAAACATATTATGAGCATAATGTAACTTTTCAAAAGAAGAAAAAAATCAAGAATATGGATATTGCTACAAATTTCGAAGTAGTAAAGTTTACAGTAACACACAATCGATTTATAGGTTAACCCCAAAACCGCTCATTTTAAATGCTAATACTTGGCTACTCCGATTGTCAAAACTCTTATGAGGGTGATCACTTATAGGCACCACATAAACTTTACCAACGGGCTCAAAGTCATGCCATATTGCTTGACGTTTGTTTTTTCTTTTCTTTTAAATTATGAGCATGGAGCAATTATTGGAATTTGAAAACATAGTCCATTTTCTTTTATATATACGTGTTTAGGGTGTTTGTTCTTTGACCTTCACCTAACTACACACCAATCAAATATAGGGGGCGGATTAAAAAGAGTGAATGAATAACACCCGTATACATTATAAGGTCAAGGCATCCGTAGTTGACTAGGTCCATATGCTCTCACGTTTAGCCATGGCAAAATATTAAACACCACTATAGTAAATCATAAATGCCTTCAAATTCAAAAATATAGTTGTATATACTTCTCAACATGAAATGATCACTACACTGAATACGATATTTAGTGTCAGTTACTATTTGGAATTACGGAATGGTATATTTATTTATTGTATATCTCATATTTTACCATCAAATGTTAAATTGGTTGTTTGACATTATGGAACATTAACAACTTTACTTGACAAAAAAAACTACATCAATAGTAAAAAGATATAGCATTGTGTAACTCCAAATAGTGAGTGAGACTACATATCATATTTAGTGTAGTAATAAAATACGGGGATATAGATTGGAGCAATCTACATTGCATAGCCGATGTGCTCTTACAATAGAACACCAACTCTCAACCCATGCTAGATCAAATTGTTATGCAATACATTCCAAATGCGGATCATCACAATTTGAAATGGAACGACACCCTATGCATTCCGATCAAGCTTGTCTTTTTCCTATTGTCTTTATGGCACCCTATGAAGCCTACTTGCATGGGAAGGCGGGTGTCATCTCACCAATACCAAAGTCGAATCAAGGTGTGATGTCCCCCCCCACGCGGACTACCCGTCCTATGCCTTTAAATTTGAGAACATGGGGCTTGCATTGGAACACTTGTACCGAATGTCGAAGCCAACTTTCTCCAAAGTTGTGTCCTTATGTTTTTACTAGGTACGAGAGCCTTGAAAGGACACCTTTCTTAAAACGGTTACATACCACTCTCCTAGATTCGCATTTTAAAATGAAACAACGTGCTATATTGTAGAAGATTCCAACCACTTTCCGATTGGTGTCCGTTTTAGGCTCACGTAGCTTTAGTCACCTTCCCGCTACCGTGGCCGAAATGTAAGTAAAGCGTGTTAGGTCGTAGTTGCGGCACTCGTATACGGAAAGACACGGGATTTCCGCAATGTGGCCTAGATTTTCTCAAGACTTTGAGGGAAAGGCCTTGTTATCTCCTTCCCTAGTACTAAGGGGCTCCCCACGTTCTTCTACCATATTCAACCCTCTCGTTCCCCATATTTGACACTCCCGATT
This sequence comes from Polytrichum formosum, assembly GCA_964035585.1. Lineage (NCBI taxonomy): Eukaryota > Viridiplantae > Streptophyta > Polytrichopsida > Polytrichales > Polytrichaceae > Polytrichum > Polytrichum formosum. The sequence goes on from OZ037941.1 coordinate 43,710,233, forward strand.
TGGGTAGATGCCCTAAGGCTCCGCTACCCTACTTATAAGTGGCCGCCTAGATTTTCTCGAGCCTCGGAGGCCCCAAAGATCTCCAAAATCCCACTCAAGCAATATTAAACACTTGGTGCATTGTAATGGAGCATCGTCCATTGGAGCACCACCCCCCGACACAAGAAAGTCCAAAACGAGAAGACAAACCCGACTCATGCATATTAACGTTAAGTTATGTTGGAGGAAGTTGCCTTGAGAGACCGAGTCCCTTTGAAATAGTCCGTCGGTTCCCCTTTCCCCCCACATGCCTTGGGATATTCAACCAAGTGGTCCACTTTGGAATGACAATAATAACTAGAGTCTCTCAAGTCTTGGGCTATATTAGCCATCGGCTTTACTAACTTACCGATTCCCCGGTTCCCGCTAATTCGTTTTGTACTCGTGTTCCCAACCACCTTTAGGAGTGGACAACGGTACATTACGCCATATGGAAGCACTTTGGACTTCGTGGCATCTAGGTGTCTTCATGCATTGTGGATGAAGGATTTCTAGTAAAAATTTATAGTAACCCTCAATTCTTTAGATTTAGGGTTGCACTAGTACATGTCATGGCTCTTTTGAACATGAAAAAAAAGCCATTTTAACACAAAAGGAGCCATTTTAACTAGTGTTTAAAACTTGGTCCAACTGGTCCAAAAAATGTTGTTTGGGTCGTGTTCTAAGGGTCATGCCCCCTTTGACACAAACCCCCTCCTATTGTTGGCCTTGTCAGATTGCCCGGGTCCACCCCATATTTAATAACAAATTCATTTTGATGGCTCCTGACACAGATATATTCTTGTATGCAAACGATAATCTTGTTTTTAGTACTTACCAAATTCATTTTTTGAGATAGTAATTTTTGGTTTGAGGTAAATTATTGTGGTAAATTTCTGCGTTATTACAACATAAGTGACATTTAAAATAAACATCTCCCGTGACAATCATCCTCCTTTCTCCTATGAGACAACCTATTTGCGTTGTCTCACTGCAAATTTTGGGTGATCACCAAATATGATCCATTTGTGGACATGTAAGATTTCATGTTATTTTCTTGTTCATTTTTTGATATGGTCAATCTTATTTATGATGACCTTTTGTAAAATATAGTGGAACTGTCATTTGACTCTCAACCAATGAGGAATCTAGAAAGCAGTGGTCATGGTATGTGAATACTACACCGTGTACCGTTACTTACCGTGTGGAACTGTGCAATGAATGTAAGTTTTTTTACCAAGTAAAGTCATTTGTGTTGTACATTGTCGATACAACCTATTTAACCTTGTAGGTAAGAAATGAGTTCCATATTAAGATGTTATAGCCTTGCATAATTCCCAATAATGAGTAACATGAAATGCCTTAAACAATGTACACCATCTACAATATTTAGTGTCATGTACATTGTTGGCAAATAATTTGAACAAGATGCCTAGAGGCCTAGTATTGTTACATCTACTAAAGGTCAACATGACACTATTTGTCAACATAAGTAACTCTACGAAGTGCAAACTATTGATATTATGATATTTGGCGTAGCACATTGGAGTGCTTGAGGTGATAGTTTTACGTTTGTAGTATGGAAGAGATAGATACTAGAGTCCACTACCAAAAGGTAGAAGTAGCCCACGGGCAAAGTGACTCTTCATTCACGCTTGCCTCCAAGAGAGGCCAGTGTTTCTATCTACCTATATATTGAGCATACTAATGACAAGTGTCATGCGTTTACAATTATAGTCAACTTGTTGACCATTGCGTTATAACCTAGGCGTATGCCTCGTTATATTGTTTAAGAATGTTGCACCGTTTATGGCATATAGTGTCACATGTGTAATAGTGCCAATTACCATATTTTGAGGCGTATCCTATGTTACACTAATGATCAACAACTTCGTCATTAGTCTTGCCTCATGAAACTTGGCATTCAAGTGCACTTACTAATATCTTGGCATGAGTATATGTTTAATAGTGTTATGAGGTGTATATCTATGTTACACAATGGTCTACAAGTGAACCAAAGTGTACACAAACAACACTTGACATCAGCATGCTCAAGAATATCTTCCCCTTGCATACTCAGATGCAAACTATCATCTCAAATATCTCAATGCACTATGCTAAGTGTCATATTGTAAATAATTGCTCACTTGATAAGTTACTTATGTTGACGAATCGTATCATATCGGGAATCAACAAACGTGACACTTTGAGATCTTCAAGCATCTTGTTTAGGCCCTTTGCAAATAGTGTACATGACAACTTGATACCATATACATCATAGTGCCAAGATATCAGTAAGCACACTAAAATGCCAAGTGTCATGAGGTTACACTAATGGTCAAGTCGTTGGTCATTAGTGTAACCTATAATCCGCCTTATACTTGGGTAAATGTCACTATTATGCATGTGACACTAAACACCGTAAAGTGTGTCGTGTTAACATGCCCAACCTTGAGTGAATTCCGCATGCTCACATTAGAACCGCACACTAGACAAATTTTAACTAGACTCCTACTTCATCCATGATCCATATCTCACCCTCCACGGAAAAACCAAACTGGTTAAAAATAACATGCGTCCAAAAGGGCGTCAAGAATGTAGTAAAACAATAAAACTCAATTTCTAACAAAGGAAAAAGTAAATTGGCTAAACATAGCCACGCGTCCAAAAGGGCGTCAAGAATGCAACAACCAATAAAACATGATTTTTAGCAAAGTCAACCCAGATTCTATTTTTAACCAGTTTGGTTTTTCCGTGGAGGGTGAGATATACCTATGAATCAATTAGAAAAGGCTTGGTTTCATGGCGTAAAGTTATCCATCATGGATGAAGGGGCTTTAGTAAAAAAAAATCCCTACAAGATTGAGGGCCGAGTCATTCCAATTCAACGGTGCTAGACTAAATTTGGATCTATGACTCTATTTCCGGAGTAAAATACTCATGTACGAATTTTGATGCAATTCACTCCATTTTCACGTTCGCAATGGATGAGTTTACGTAGACGCCACGAATTCCTAGCCGTGAGAAGATCTAGAGTAGATCAATCTTATGAACGTATCTAGATGACTTATAGATATATACATATATAAATATGTGTTTGACATTGTCTACTAATTAACAACTAAAGATTTCGTGCTAAGGAACAATATAGCATATAAAGGTAGGATCCGAGTCACTGCCTATATAGATAGGAGTCAACTACTGGGTTGATCATGTGAGCAGTTAATAAAGTCACTGTGACGTGGAATATACGGCCCCGGAAACTTAGCATACGGAACTCCCTAAGTCGACAAGGATCCAGGCCAGCTGGCGACCCTGATGAGGTGGATTAGGGTGAGTTTTCGTGTTGGCCGCTCGCCCACTGGATTCTAGATAATAGTAGGCTGGAGATGCTCTTATGTAGAGTACAAGCACCTATAACCGATTATTTAAGAGATTTTGCGTCAGATTTGGAGAAGTATAAGGCGGTGTAAAATTTCCCACGTTGGATGATAGGAATCAGGAGGATTTGTTTTCGTTGATTTTGTTCCTTAAAATTGAAATTATTATGAATTTCTGAAGCCAAAAGTTGGCATGAGCGAATTACCAATGTCCAGAGTGTGCTATAACTGCTCATTCCTTCTAACTTTAGCATTCAAAACTAGGTGATGTGTCATGGCACTATTGGTTATGACATGATCAAAATTTAATCCCAGCTTGATCGAAATCCAGTCCCATCATGATCGAAATTTTGGTATCATGTAGATTGCCGATGGGGTCCTGATCGGGAATAGGTAAACAAAAGCAACCAATCAACACATTCTAGTGGCCTACTATAGTAAAGTTGCCTATTCCAGATTAGACCCCATCGGCAATCTACAAGGTACTAGAATTTTGATCAGGCTGGGACTAAATTCCGATCAAGCTGGGACTAAATTTTGATTAAGCCATAACCAATAGTGCCATGACACATCACATGGTTTTGAATGCTAAAGTTAGAAGGAGTGAGTGTTTAAAACGTGTGATTATGGCAAACCCTAGACATTGGTAATATGTTTGGGCCACCTTATCGCTTCAAAAATTTACAAAAAATTCACTTTAAGGAATAAAATTACCAAAAATATTGCAATCCTCATTATTTCTATATTCCTACATGGAAAAAATGTGCACCCCCTTATACTTCTCCAAATCTAGAGTAGAATCTTTTAAACGATTAGTTATGGGCACCTCTGCTCTAGAATTTGGAGGGCCGTGGCCTTGGGTTGCTAGACTTCCATGTGTCCACTAAACATTTGAAATAACAATAGTTAGTTGACCCATATGAACATTAAACTTTTGATTCAGAAATAGAAATAGTTGGTGGGCACATACGAACACCACCCCACCAAATTCCATCTAAATTTGTTTTGATTCCCACTGGAATATGGTGGGCCGGTGGCCTACATGGAAACACACCCTTAGGCATGACCTAGCGCTTAGTTGGCACCCACTAGATATCATTCACAAGTTTGTCGAGCTTGCCCTATTTAAGGCACACCATTTATGGTATTTAGTGTCACATGTGTAATAGTTTCACTGACCCTATTATGAGGCGGGGGAATGCTTTCATTTGAGCATGAATATATAAACGGTGATCAAGGAAAATAGAATGGTAATACACGTACTAGTATCCTATAACTGTGGTATTTTAGGGTTCATGATTGAACTCTAAACAAGATAATGGACAATGGATATGGTGGTTAGATTCACATTGTTTCCAAAAAAAATTAATTTATAAATGCTTATAATGAATCAGTTGTGGTGAAATGACATAATGTTGACTCGTATGTTGTCGACAAAGTTATTTATTGATTTATTAATTCCAATCAACTAATGAACCATATTTTCTACAAAGGCATAAAAAAATCCCAACACATAGCATGCTATGGTCACGGACCCTCAAGTGTAGTGTGAAGTCATATGTGACCGGGCACTCAACCAAATGCTATTTCAATGAATTTCCATTCATGCAGGTCCTCATGCATGATAAAATAGAATAAATCAATGGTTGTGAGCGATCGGAGTGCCATGGTCTCCCTGTTTTGTGTTAGGCCTACCTCCAAGAGGTGGTTTTTGAAAATAGTCCAAGTGACCAAGAAACATGATCCATGGGATGCCATGTAGGAATCCATGTAGACTTTTACATCCATCTTACATTCACATACTCCGTTGGTCCCTCAAGTGTAGTGTGAAACGAACTTGGACCGGCTCCACCTTTTCCACCAATAAGAGTGCTCGAAGTGCAATGGTCACGGGCTTCTCGGTCTCGTGTGTGAAGTGACCCTTATTGCATCTCTTCTCGCACATGATACACCCTAACCTCCCTAATATCACACATGTGGTAACTAAAGTGCACGTGATATTTAGGAGTTATGTAGTGTTAACATGGATGCATGATAAGTGTAGCGTGTGACATTTTGGAATCACACAAAAGTCAACTTGCAATAATGACAATGATGACAACATGATATGTGTGAGTGTGTGGTTTAATTCTTTGGTGGATTGTTTTAATATTAGAACATGTGGTATATGGAAGGGGAACATGACATCGAGCATGCAAATTGTTACTGAGAACATTTGTTCCTTGGGGTTTTGGGATATAAGAGGAGGAATGACATTAAGGAGGGTGGTATTATGGAGGTTATGGTGCAATGTTTATTGGATAAAAGGTCCCCATAGTCTTGAAGCTTGTGAGAGTGCCAAAATGATACAACTTGTGAACCAAGTTTGTCTTCACATGGTCACCCTTCATGGATCTACACAAAGAATAAACAATTGTGATCACTTTTAATGACAATGGGGAAATAGTGGAATGATATTAAATTATAAAGTGCCAACTTCATAAGGTACATCATAAGGTACATGATGATATTGTGCATTGCATAAAAACTCGGGGGGGGGGGTGTGTGAGGCCAAACCTTCCACCCTTATGCATTGTAGTCCGGGGGAAGGCTGGTTGCGCACATGTATCAACCCCACTGTCAACCTTATGTGGTTGCTCTGACGCACCCCGTGGCAATGTCAATAACACTTATTTTATTCCATGACGAGAGTTACAAGCATTTAAGAACGCTTTTACAATCTTGTCCTACTTCACTCATCCTAACTACACACTTAGTGACTACACAATCTCACCCATCTAGCTAATGTTCAAACCCTTTCCCAACTAGTCTTATTCAACCTCTAAACAATCTTCCGGTTGGGTTCCCTTTATTACTAGCCAAAACCTCTTCATCCATGGATGCACGGCATTAAGCCCCCCAAGTAGAGCTAGGTCGGACTCCCTCAATCCTCGCTATTTTCCCGAGAATCTACGCTGTTCCCACGGCAACTAACCCGTCATTGCCCGTCATCCACGACCTGGGCCAACCGGTGGCTCCACCGGCCCAGCTGCTGCCTTCAACAGGTAGCCTCCCAATGTACCATGCCCTTAGCTGTTGCCTGTGACTGAGGTGGGCTTCTGCACTCGCTTCCCGGTTGGAGGTCGGCCCAGAAAACCAACAGTCACCCTTGGTCTGGATTCGAGGCCCTGCACATTAGTAAACATCCTTAGCGATTCTATGTGGTCTCCTGTAGACTCCGCAACCACATGTAGTGATTCGGCCTGGACCATCCCGCTGCCCTTCGCAATCTCTACTCATCTCCTGTTCAACTCAATTCCCGGAATGCCGCATTGCTGGTTTCTCTCATCCTCGGCATTTTTCACAGAACCAACTCGGCTAATCCCCCTACATTTTTCCTCTGGACTCAAGTTAAACTTCTTCCCGCAGTCGCTGCCTTCAAAAAATGAGCTTCAGTGCACCTGGCAGCTCGGCCATCTCCTGCCGCCGCCCCCTCTGCCCGGTTCAAAGTGTGTAGAGAGAGCTCCCACCCTTCGCCGAGGCCCTTTGGACCAGTAACCAGCTCCCGCATTTCCCGAACCCATCCTCTTCGAGGGGGCCCAACTTTAAGTGGACAGTGCATGAGCCTAAAAGGAAATCCCACGCCCCAAGCCTTTTTGGTTGCCCTACCTAACCCCTAACTCTAACCCTTGATCCCAACCAGCTAAACCAAAACTAACCCCGGCCAAACTCATTAACCTAATTCCCTAACTAATTACTCTACTTCACAACTAACCAAGCCAAAATCCAAGCTAAAGGTTAAAACAACAACCCCACCCAAAGTTCACTCTTTTTAATGTTTTGAGATAACCAAATAAACACCAATTCAAATCCTAACAACTTGTAAGATCTAACACACATGTGAGTACCTCATTTTGGGCTCATAGGGGGGTGGGGGGGTCACTGGCGAAAATCATAGAAACAACGTGCAATAAAAAATAGGTTTTAATATATTCATTGTAGATAAATTTTGCAAAAAAAAACGTACATATAGTATAGGGGGTTTTAAAATAGTGAAACATGTTCACATGTAAAATACCATCACATATAATGGTCTCTATTATCTAGTTAGTACATGTAAAATAACGTGGAATCAGTTACTAGGGGTAGCGGGTATAGGGTAGGGTTTGTGCTAGTGGATGAAAAGAGGTAATTTTCTATTCAAAAAGCTGGGATGGATGACTTCGTGGGCTGGCTGGCTTGAACGTTACTGAGCCAACATATCCAATGTGGAGCACCCAAGTGATATCCTCGAGGGGCTTGGGATGATGACCACCTCATCAATCTACCAAATGTTGGTCCAACAAATGCTCAAGAAAGCCCACATAGATAAGCAAAAAGCCACAATACAAAATAACAAGGATTTCAAGAATTGTTTCCTCGGTACCACGAGGACAATCATTGTAACTCATGATTAGAATTTTGAAAATAATTATTTTGGGCTTATGTTGATTTTTGGGTCGTTCTCAAACATGTCTTTGCATCTTTTTGGCCAAACCAAGGGTTTGGTCATCAATCCATGCCATTATTTCCCAAACGCAAGTTGCAAAAATTAGGTCTCATGCCTTGAATGGGAAGAAAGGGGGGTGGGTGGCGGGAGTACATCAACCCATGCCCAACCCTTTTTTCCCACAATGGCACACACAATTCAAACCCCAAGGGGGCAACTCCAGCTCACATGGTACACCACCGAAGGGCCAAGCAACACATTCAAAACACCCAAGTGATATTCTTAAGGGGCCTAGGTTGATGACCAACCCATCAACTTGCTGGCAATCGGCTGGCCATGATATCACCCTTGGCCCCCTTTTACACAATTTCATCACGATGGGCAGGGCTTGCTATTCATCCTAACTCTCCTTCAAACGTAATTGCAAATGTCGAGGCAACAAGGAGGCAAACATGGTTGTCTACAACCAACCCCAAGTGTTGCCAATTCATTTATACAAACCCCGATTTTTAGAAATTGCAAATGAGGAGGGGATTGGCCATCATCCATGTTTTCCAGCCCTCACCCAACTGTGGTGCTTTTGGGCACCCCCCTCCGAGGGAGCCTAAAAGTACCACACAAGCCCTTTGGTGAGGGTGGCATGTCTTGGTAGGTGCCCAAGTCGAACCCAGACGTTATGATATTTAATGAGTGTTTGGGTTTGTGGAGGGATTTGGTAATCGCATTGTATCCTTCCGGTAGGTTATGCCTAAATTATAAGTACCTAAGATAATTATTTAAGCCACATCAATTTTCCTAACCTAATGCCTAATCTATCCTAGTCTAAGCGCATACGCACCAACCTTGGAATCAAGACAACCCCCGGGGAGTGCACTTAATGCTAAGACTAGGAATCACGTGAGTGCGTACTTTCGACCCCCCTATGTATGTACTAAAAAATCATTTAAAATTTGTTAAAATAATATGAAGTTGTTAAACACAATCTAAAGTTCTTGTTGTATAAATTTCAAAAAAATACTCACTTGTAAATATTTTTAAATTGATTTTTGAAGCGAAAAACAACACATTTCAGTTCAAACTTCTATAATTTTTTTTAATAAGATTTTTAAAACTTTTGATCCTGAAATTTACACCAAATGATAGATATATACGTAATGATTTAGCACCTAAAAAATCTTAATTTAAAAACTATTTCAAGGTCAAGTACATAGGGGGGTATGCTATTAAAACGCACTCACGTGTATTCCTAGTCTTAGCATTAAGTGCACTCCCCGGGAGACAACCTAACCCTAATGAATGAAATAACTTTATCTCTTACTTTGGGCCACATATAATTTTTTACCTCTTATGAATTAAATTCTCTAAACGGGGGAACCTTAATTAAGTCCCACCTTCTCAACCTTCCTTCTTAGTTATGATTGATTGAACAGAGCCTATATTATTAAGTTCATAAATTATGACATCACCACCTACATGTTTGGTGCACACCTTAACCCAAACTCTTCAAGGCCCTGTGCGAGTCTCTTGAAGATTGATTGACACTTACACCCTCCGATCTTTACCGCTATGGGGAGTTTGTATCAATAATCCGAATTAAGTTCCTGGCTAGTTTTTTGCCCACAGGGGTTGTACAAATTTTTGTTGGTTGTTAATTAGTTTAATACGATTTGACCAAGAAATTTTAACTTAATGAGACCGAAAAATAAGACAACATGTTGCACAATATTCAAGGGTTTGGGCCATCACCTCCAACCCTTGGGGCCAACAACATGATGGTGGTTTCATGGATCATTACTTCCACCTTGCCATCTACAACACGCAGAGTGGTCATGCCGGTGATTAACCTGGCTTCATCACATACGAACAAGTTACGAATGGAAAAACTATTACCACAACATTCAAACGAGATACTCCGCACAGTTGGAATCCCCTTCAGCGGTTAGGTGCATGATGCCCCCCTAACTTTACATGAATAGTTGGGTTGGGTTAGGATTTTACCTTTGTCGCACTCCCTCCATTCTTAAATTGAAGGGTGTAGGGTAAAATAACTTACCGGTTGACTCCCATTTTGGCTTGGCAATGGTTGGTGCGGAATCCCTACTTCAACTCTCGGCCGCCTACGGCACCAACTCATACCCTCCAAATCTTGGATGGACGAGCATCTTCTTATAAGACATCATACATCATTTCACTTGAATGCCCACAATTTTTGCTCACAAGCTTCAATTGGAATAATTTTTAGTTTTATAAAAAGCTAACAACAAGATCTATAATTCATCCAAATATTAAAACGATTGCATGTTTCATCTTCTAGATATGATCTTACAAAGTCAATGCTTACAATTTGAGAGGCATCTAAGACACCTTCACTTCAACACTCATAACTTTCACTCATTAACTTAAATTTCAGCAAAATTACACTTTTTAAAAATCTTAAAATCAAATCTATAATTGCTTTAAATATTGAAACAACTCCATATCTCCTCTTATAGATATAAGCTTACAAAGTCAACGCTTAAAATTTAGAAGACAGTTGAGATGCCTTCATTCATGTATTTATAACTTTTATTCATTAAATTTGATTATAACAAGCTTATATTTTCCAAAAATCTCAAAATAAGATCTACAATTCCCCAAATATTGAAGCCATCGCATGTTTTTTTTGTAGATATGAGCTTACAAAATCAACGCTTATAATTTAGGAGGTAGCTTAAATATTTTTATTTATAATTTTATAATTTTTACTTATTAAATCTGATTGCAACAAACTTATATTTTTTAAAACCTTAAAAACAAGATCTATCACTCCTTCAAATATTGAAGGCACTGCATGTTTCCTCTTCTAAGTATGAGCTTACAAAATCAGCGCTTATAATTTAGGAGGGAGTTGAAATACTTTGACTTAAACATTCATAATTTTTATTCACTAACTTTGATTTCAATGAGTCTAGGCTTGTTGAAAGCTAATTTTAAGGGCAAGACATAAAATTTGAAGGCTAAATTGTAAATTTTGTGACCATTACACTTAAATGAAAGTGGCGTAGCCACTTAGGGGTGTGTTAAAAAACACATTATTTTACTGTTAAAAATCCTAACTACAAGAATTCTAACTTATATTTATAATAAAAAGACGAAGATAAATATTTTATTTTGTTGAGATGGAATTGGTTGCTCTTCCTAACTAGAATTTTAGAGGGCATCGCTACACGAAATGAAAAATCGGAGAGATTTTTCCTAACTAGAATTCTAGAGGGTTTCGTCTTATGAATTGAAAAGATGGAGAGAGATTCTTCCTAGCTAGAATTTTTTAGGACTTCGCCTTATAAAATGAAGAATTGGAAGGAAAAATTCTTCCTAACTAGAATTTTAGAGGGTTTTGTTCTATAAAATGTAAAAATTAAGAAAAATTTACGAGGAGAAGAGAGAATTTTTATGCCCCTTCAATGAAGGGTTGGGCCATTTCTTCCTTCCGCTTACCAAAGGGTCCCTTCACTTGAACGGTGACAACCAAACCCTCGGTGGAAAATGGGGGTGGTGAAGAACGCCATCTCGCACCCCACTTGTCCAAGGCCTTAGAAAGTTTTTTCCATTCTAATTTGAACTTCAATTTTAGTTGACAAGAATAGCAACATAGCCCATTGTCTTAGTTGGCAAAATCCCTTACATTCGTGGTTGTAATTTTTTTATTTTTTAGCCGTTTCCGAGAATATTTGTTTTGCCTCCGCTTGATTTTTTCTTGCTAGAATTGGTTGGTCCTAACTTAATCTACCTATTTATTAGCCCACAACTTTAATATCTCCGATTCAAGTAAAGGGCATTTCCCTTTTACCCTTTGGTTTCTAATTTCTTACTTGCTCAAGATTCTTATCCTAAGGGTAAAACATACCTAGCCAACCTCATAGGGTCTTTCTTTCTAATTCATCTTAATCTAAATGGTTTTTTGGTTAAATTTGCTTATTATTAATTTAATGTCTTCGCTGAAAAAACTCAATTGTGAGCCTCTTTGCCGTTGGGGATAATTCTGAGGCTCATACCAACACAATCCAATCAAATAAAGAATAAGAAAAAAACACACAACCAAAAGGCTGAACACGGTATGCAAAAATATATATCAAGAATTCCAAAAATTATCATCTTTGTGTTGAGATTCCAAATTTATGGAATTCTTGACTACTTTTGTTTTCATAAAACCTTTGGTTACTTGTTTTGCTTATAATTCAACATCAATGAGTTACCATGACATCATCCATGGCTCCTTTGCAAACTTTCATCACCAAAAAAATGGATAAGTTTGACCTCACAAATGGAAATTATGTTTTTGGGCTCAAAGCAAGGTGGCAAAAAGGAAATCAACCTCATTTAAGCAAAAACACACAAGTATTATTCCTTAGAGGCCTTGGGTGATGACCAACCCTTCAATGTACCAAAAACTCCGCCAGTTGATGACCAAAATGGCCACATAAATGAGGAAAACCATAAAATTACAGAAATCAAGAATTATGAGACTTTTTCTTTTGGTGCATATGGCAATCCTCAAAACTTTTCATAATTTTTTTTGTATTTGGTCAAGGCTTCTACTCATTTATGTGGTCCAATAGAATTTGGAACCAAAATTTGGATATGTGAAACAAAAAATTAGTAAACAATTTTCAAGTTTATAGGCATTTTTAAAAAGCCCTAGAAATCATTGTGAGAGCCATATGTAAAAATAATAAATTTTGGAATCAACTTGGACGTCCAAAATGCTGGAAATCATAATATTGGCAATAAAATGACAAATTTCCATTTTTTTGAGCATTTTTTAAAGCCTTGGGAAAACCCTTGGAAGTATTGCAAGAGTCATTTTGGAAGAATTTTGAAAACGTAATAAAAAATTGGAACCAAATCCTCGGTTCCCAAAATGCTAGCAATTGTACTATCAACACCCAAACAATAATTCCTAAATTTTTTTTGGCATTTTCCAAAAGTCACAAGAAGTATTGCAACAATCATTTTTTAATATTTTTTCAAAATTCAATTAAATTTGAACCCAAAACTTGGTGTCCAAAAAGTTGAAAATTGTGCTTTCGGTGCCAAGAAAATGTTTTTCGAAAGCCCTGGTAAGCATTGCAAGAGCGATTTTGAAAATTTTCATAATATTTAAGACAAAATAAAACCAATTTGTGGGTGTCCAAAATGTTGGAAATTGTAGTCTTGGCATCAAGACTACAATTTTCAATCATTTGGGCATTTTCCCAAAGCCTTGCAAGAGTCATTTGTAACACATCTAAAATAATCAAATAAAAATTGGAACCATTTTGTTGGTGAATAAGATCTTGGAAGATTTTTTTTCGGCATTACAAATTTAATTTTATTATTATTTTAAGGACATCATGTAACAATGTTACAAAAATATTGGTAAACTTTGTTGTAGTTAATTGTAAAAATTGTGTGTATAAGGTTTGAAGATTCGATGCCAACTTTTTGGTGCCCAGGAGTTGCAAACATTTAGGCTAGCATCATGCTTAGCGCTCCATGTGTTGGTATTATGTTTGTTGATACTTATATTTGGGTTGCAAGAATCGACATAATCTCTAGTTGTAACCAAAGAAATTTCTTCAATGAACTCCCTAAATTGCCAATAATTGGAGGACAAACCCAGCTCTATATCGTGGAGAGGTGTTGGAGGTCAATCTTGACAAAATCTTGATCCTTGCCCTCTCCCCCCCCCCTCGCTCCCCGTGCACCCACCCCATGTCCAACTTATGGAATTATGTTTTGGGGTCCAAATGTTACATTTGAAGGGAAATGGGCATTGTGGATTGTCAGTATATGGCTCTAAAGGACCACTTCAATTTGAAGTTCAAGTGTTGACAAATTTAACCATAACAAGCATTTTATATATTAGGACCACGATGGATGGGGTTGATGGAAAATATTGAAAAATACTAATGATTGCTTGTTGTGGTATGCAATCCAAAGATGTTGCACAACAACTGCAATGACCACGTAATAGCCACAAAGGATTGCAAACGCAAGTGCCTTTTTGAGTAGCGTGCCAATAGATGAATGCAACATAAAGGAGAATGTTGAAACACAATCCGATGTTATTTGTGCTTGGTGGTTGTCTTCTAGTGGAGCCACAAAGGAAGGCTTGCACGATCTTCCACAGTGATTGGGATATTTGTAGGGATCTTAAGATTTTGCATATGTTAATAATGTGAATAGATGACATTACACGTTTGTACTGAATGTTGGCTACTAGCCACAATCTATTTGACATTTTTATGAAGTGTTCATCATCTAATTGCACGTTTTACAATCTGCTTGATAATAGGCACCCTCCATGTATGAAAATCAAAATGTAGGATCTAAAGCATATGTGAACCAATATCAAACCAAGTGGGGTGTCCACATTATAAACCATGTGCCCATGGGAATCTCTCAATTTTGGAGCTCACCGCCCACATGTTAACACTCATTGCTCACAAGACACTACTACCGCTCACTGCTTATGTCCTAGCTTCCCTCTTATCTTGGCATTGTTATTATGCTCAATAATATTATAAGGTCTTTGCCTAGGGTATGCATTGACCATAGGTGCATACACATGACATTTGACATGAGTATGCTCAATATATATTTCCCTCTTGCATACTAAAACGCAAAACTGTCATTCAAGCGCTCCAATGTGCTATGTTAAATATCACACAATGAATAGTTATGCGCTTCAGAAAGTTGCTACGTTGACAAATAGTGCTATGTTGACAACTAGTGGGCGTGATATCACTAGGCCTCTAAGTATCCAGTTTAGACCGTTTGGCAAATTTGTACATGACACTTAACAAAAAATAATTTGTACATTTTGAACTTAAATGATATTAATTCAAAATTTTTATGCATTTTGTTTTTAATGGAGCCTGGGATTTCATTATGAATTATCAAAGGAAAATATAAAATAAATTCTAAAATATTTAAGGTCATGAAATTCGGGTATGAAACCAAACATAACCATTTGTTTGTGGACATACTTTTCATGATATGTTTTGGAGATGTAAATTTGATATTGTGAATATATGTACTTGTAACAACAACATAATGCTTCATAGGGAAATAAATAATATACACAAGTATAGTTTATAATTTGTGCTTTATAATACGACCGAGACTTGTGTTTTCAACATACAACTCCATCTCGTGGTTTGAATTAGCACCCTCATAGCCGAAAACAAATTTCCATACACATCTTTTAAAATAGTCCATGACCTCTAAAATCACAATTGCAAATTTAATATGATGTTTATCCCATGAAGTGTTCATATCTCAAGAGACATTTTGACAATTTAAGAATAAATAAATAAATAAATAAATAACTAAATAACTAAATAAATAAATAAATAAATAAATAATAAATAAATAAATAAATAAATAAATAAATAAATAAATAAATAACCAACATCGGGAAATCCGACATGAATTTGAGCCCGTTGGTCCTACCTTGTTCAAGAATCCTCTTGGTGCAGGGTGAGGTTTACTGCCTACCTTGCAGTGGGTGGGCTCTTGGCTTCCTACATGCCTAGCTAATTTTTTTTTCGTCAAGTAGAAAGAAAATTTCACAATGGGAATCGAACCGCTAACCACTCCATTTGGAAATGGGTACCTCTCCACTATCACCCGGTAGTTTAGGGTCGTCCCTTACCCAATTTAAGAATCATACTATGCTCGCAATTTGGATTTGGATCTAGTGTTGTTGAATGCAAGATTATTTGGCCCAATAAGATAATTTCAAATTTTATACACGAGCTCACATGGTTCAAAGATGTATTTTAAAGGAGGATACGATGCACATGAACTTTATTGCAAAGGGAAGGGAAAGTTGGTCCCCCCAACAAACTTTTTCACTAAAAGTTGGTCAATATTTATGACCTACGATGAAATAGGTCGATGCTTTTTGGTACAAAACTGCAATGGAACAAAATATACAGGTTGCTAGATTGGCTCACATGTTCAACCTTGCTGAAAAGTAACAGTTGATATCCTCTTTTGAGTTGCTATATTATATAGTGTGGGCCACTTTAGGGCCCACTTCACACATGAGCCAAAGGCCGTGACCATGTAATTGTGAGGGGCCTTGACTCTCATCGAAAGGCCGTACCAAATGTCTAAGGCAGTATCAATTGTTTGAGGCCCTTGACTCTGACATGGTTTGCTATGTAGGATCCAAGTAGATTTTTCATCCATGATAATTTGTTGGGCCCTTAGGCCTCCAACTTCTAGTGGGAAGTGAACTTGGACGGTCTTGGTCTTTTCGTTCAATGAGAGATCTTAGAATGCAATGGTCATGGCCTTCAGTCTTGTGTGTGAAGTGGCCCTTACACTAGGGTTTGAGGGTCCTTGACCTATGATTTACAAATTAAGTGAATGGTCGAGAAGCTGGAGATGGTCCAAGTTCACATTACACTAGTCCTTGAAGGCCCGAGGGACTAGAGAATTCTAAATGTATGAAAATTCTACATGGCGTCCTTCACGGCAACGAATGTTTCATGATCTACCATATATTGCATTAGGCTCATCAAAAAGAGGTAAGTTTAACACAAAACTAGGGACTATGGCAATCGCTTCATTAGCCATTGGCTCCTGGAAATATTATATTGGCATAGTGGGGACCTGAAGTTTCACGTATGTTGCAGTCCCTCAACATGGACCACTTAATTTTACACTGAGTTTGATGGCCCATCAATTGAAGAACTAGTTTTCTATATCCCACAGTACAGCCTTTAGAGTAGAGGTGCCCATAACCGATCATTTATGAGATTATGAGGAAAATTTGGAGAAGTATAAGGCGGTGCCATTTTTTCCATGCAGGAAGATAGAAATAAGGAGGACTGCAATGTTTTCGGTATTGTTATTCCTTACATCGAAATTACTATTAATTTTTTAAGCCAAAAGTTGGCTTGAACATATTATCAATGTCTAAAGTCTACCATAATCGCTCATTTTAACCACTCATTCCTCCTCACTTTAGCACTCAAAACCATGACATGTGTCATGGCATTATTGGTGTTGGCTTGATCGAAATTCACTGCCAGCCTAAACGAAATTCAACCCCAACCTCATCAAAATTCCGGTACCCTATAGATTGCCTATGGGGTCTTGATTGGGCATAGGCACATCTACTATAGATTGTTTTGAAGAGATCTTAGATTTTCATGTTCACGGTTGGGGAGTGCTATCATGTGAGTGGTAAGCGATGAGCAATAACTTGTGACCGGTGAGGGTGGACAAATATGTGGATATAGGCCCACTATATCCTATAACCGTGGTATTAGGGCATACATAACAACATCAAATAAGTTTATAATAAATGTCTTCGTCATCCCATGTTGTGTACGTTATCAATGGAAATTAAGGTTTTATTTAGGGTACCCTTCCATGTGCCATTTGTTATGGCAATGTTAGTATGGTTGGCCAGCCATGATCGTCTACCTTTTTGTTGAGCAAACCCTTCCATGTAGGGTAGGGAGCCCAATACAATAGATAATAGATTTGTCTTGTTGTCAATCATGCCAGTTGGAATGTGGTTGTCAACATGTTCACCCTTTTTCAGTTTATTGCACGAGTGAATTTATTGAAATTTACATTTTAAGATTTTTGAATAGTGAAAACAAACCCAAAACATATGACATCTTACGCAAGGTTTGTAAAATAAGAGTATGTTGCTAAGAAAAACCTTATTGTGAAATACAACAATCTTGGGCATACAAACACAATTTTGTTGCCAATAATTTTTTTTTGCTCGAATGAATCAATTTTTGGTTCCATAACATAGAGGTAGTCAACTCTCCCTCCTCCAACTTTAGCATTGCCTTAAAAGATGGATACAAATACCTTGAAACGAACACGTCTATCATAGGGTTGGGTGCAAGAATGGTAAAGTGGACCAAAATAGTCCTCTGGTATACTGAAACCATAATTGTTTTGGTCAAAGCCCTAAACGTAGTAGCAAAGTGTTGTTTGAATTGGGATTTTTTTTCATGATGATGTTGTTGTTGTGTTAAATACTCAAATGTAGACTGTCAAGTTGAGATCTTCAAAACTTATCATTAAAAGTGATGCTCCAAAGCAAATGATTGAATTTGGTTTTGGGTGTAGATTTCATGACCTTCAATGTTTTGAAGTTGAATTTTTTCATATTCCTTGAATTAATTATCCACTTGAGGACATCACCACAAAACTTTGTAGAAAACCATCAATTTTATGTAATTTTATCACATTTCAAACAAATTTTAGATAGTTGCTTGTTCAATATCACCTACTTGCACACCACTTGCACTATCTTCTAAAATATGTAGACTTTTCTTGGAATTGCTTTTGTCATCATAAAATGCTTGGCTTTGTACATAAATATGTTCTTTTTTAAAGTCTATATTTTATTTTCTTCAAGAATTTGAAGTTAGTGTATAGTTTTGAATCACTTTCACTTAACACTGTGCAAGGATCATGATTTGTCCACTTTACCATGCTTGCACCCTGATACTACCTTTTCTTATCTTTTTTTCCTTTAAAAAAATAATTTGCACAAATTGAACGCATTCAATTGCAAAGGAAAACAATACAACCATCATGGGGATAATGCCATGTATGGGACCCAGGGGGAATCGACAAATAATGCACATACATGGCCGTTTTTTCTAAGTAACCACCAAAACAATAAAGGTAACAATAAGCCCTTTGACACACCAAATTGAATGAAAATTATCAAGAATATCATCATAGGCAATGTCCGGAGCTTTTGCTAAATCCCGGATAGTATGTTTCCACTCAATTCTACCATAACCCATCATCGGATCCTAAACAACCTGGCAAACTTTCTCCAAAGGCCACAAAATATTGTTAAAGATCAATTCATCCCTTTGATGCCATATAACCTAAGGAAGACCGCTTCTTAGGAAGGACCGAATACAATTCAAATCCTTGAACAAATTGTTAATAGATCATCAAAAAGACATTGCAACATTGAAAAAGACTTTCAAGGACCAAGGTTATACCTTTTAGCAAAGAGTTGCTAGACAATATGAATTAGGCTATTGTCCTTTTTCAAGGGTGAAGCTTCCCCTACACTTGTGCAATCCATTGAGAAAATAAGCCCATTGTCAAGGATATCGGAGGATTTTTGTTTGTTAAGGGGGGGGCATTAGGTGGATCTCACTTACTTGAATGACACATGAAAGTGTGCAAATTTTGGTTCACAACATCCATGGTGGGGGAGGAGATGGTGATAGTAAAAACATGTCCCTCCCTAATTTGTTGTGGATTCATTCAAATTTGGTCTCACTAGATTAAATCAAGGTCTCTTGTCCTAAACTAAGAATTGCATAGAAATAAAAACTAGCAGGGTATAGAATGTTTCTCTACATATTCACCTCCTCCCCATGGTAAGTACTGCAAGACTTTATCAAGTGTGCCCTTAGGGTGGGTTTGCACTGGGGTTCAAGCTTAATATTATATACAAAAAACTCCAAAATCGAGCAATCTTATTGGTCAAGAACAAAATTTGGATTCTTGAGTTTGAAGATTGGTTTCTCCATGTGCAAGGTATGAGAAAATGAAGTGGCATTGATGTGGCACCATTATCCCACCAAATCTCACGAGTCCCCTCTCAAGAAAATACCGACCTCAATTTGAGAAACCAATCTTCAAACTTGGGTCCAATCTTGAGTCGAAAACAAGGTCCAATCAAAGGGTTTTTTGGACCCCAAGTTTCTTGAACTCATACAATGTTTTTTCTTTGGCTTCATGAGGCCAAATTGCAAATTTCCACCAAAAGTGATAAGGGGACTTTTCCTTTCTTGTCCCTCGAGAACCAAAACTTGGAAAAGGAAGGCAAAAAGTCAACAAGGCAACGTGGTATGGCAGATCACAAGCAACTTTGCATTAGATGTTGTGTACTTGACCTATGTCGTCACCAATACAACTGACATATTAACAGTCTCCTTGTGATCTACTGTCAAAATTTAGGAAAAAAATTGTAGCCATTCGCCAACTTCAAATTTGGATAAAACATACAAAAGCCATATGACATTCTTCATTGTGTATTAGAGTTTATTATAAAGTCACCAACAGTGGGGACCAACTCAAGTTTTTTGAATGGAACCTCCCATATTTGCCACTTCCAACACTTGTGTTAGTGACCTGAAACTAAAGTAGGGAGGGAAGTCTTTTTGTTGTATTTCGGGCCAACAAAACTCTAAGACCAATTTGAGTTCTTTTCATGTGTTTATTCTATTTGGGGAGTTAACAAGCGGTGAAAAGAGCAAAGAGATGCATGTACACATTGTTGGCAAAGATAATGAGAAGATTCTTAGGTATAATAAAACAAAACATGCCAACGCCTAAAACTCAAAGAACCCTCCAAGA
This sequence comes from Polytrichum formosum, assembly GCA_964035585.1. NCBI lineage: Eukaryota > Viridiplantae > Streptophyta > Polytrichopsida > Polytrichales > Polytrichaceae > Polytrichum > Polytrichum formosum. The sequence continues at coordinate 43,730,495 of OZ037941.1, forward strand.
CTTTTCAGTTACACTCAAACAAGGGACCATTAGGGGCATTTCGACCCCAATTCATCCCCATACTTTGCGGTTAACTGTATTGTGCAGCCAACGTGCAAATAGCCACTCACAAAACAACCAAAAACAAAATCTTGGACCCAGACCCTAATGTAAACCCACCCTAAATTTTGATGCCGGAAATTGGGTCAAGTGTTAAATGCATCGAAATCCACCATTCAACATGTCCTCACTTGATATCGATGGCAAGCTTTTACACAAAACTCGGATGGGGATTTTGTGGGCAAGTATCTGATGAGATTGAAAGTAGCAAGTACCACGTCACGTCTTCAGGATCCACAAGGTACATAATATTTCCTTCATCAAGCTTATAATCTCTTGTACAGTTTTCCGATCTTTCAACACCTTTTTGCTTTGAAAAGATTAGAGTTATATATCCTAAAGTAAAGCAGATGCAACCATGGGTTTAGTCCCAAACCCTGAGTTTATGAGAATTAACACAAAGTCACCCAAGTTTTTTTAATGCTTAGATAACCATACACAAAGAGTGGTGTCGGGTTATAGAAAACTGGTTTTCTAGCTTGCTCTAACTTCTTAGGATGCGTGGGCCAGGTTAGCCTTGTGTAGGTGGATCCATGATTGGGGCAGCTCGGGGAGATCACTCCATTGTAGAGTTGAACAACCACGTGCAATCATTTTAGATGTAAAAAATGTAAAAAATGTAAAAATCATCACCAAAATGGGTCACAATTTTATCAATTTTTTTTGAGTAGATATAAATGGTACATGTTACATAGTAAAAAATGGTGACTAAATTTGATGATTTGTTTTTTTAATAAAACATACCGTTTCTAACTAGAATGACACAGAATTGAACTAAAAAAATTGCTACAATTAATGAATATGACTAAAAATTTCAAAAAAATATACAAAAGATACCATCAATGGTTGTGTATATGTAGAAAAAATATCGTAAAATTTAAAATTATTTATGACATGTAATATAGGGGTAGCAAACTTTGTTCGCACGTGGTGTTCAACTCTACAATGGAGTGATCTCCCCGAGTGGGGCAGTGGGTCCCATGCCCAAACTTATTCTAGATCCTAAAATTCTTTCAAAGTTTGAGAGGTGGAAATAGGAGGTCCCAAACATTTTCACGCAACTTTCAAAATACACAATGAGCTAACAAGCTCTTAATAAAAAAATTAAACAATCCCACGGTTTTGTCCTTCTTTGAGGGACATTACATGTAACTTTATTGAAGTGTGTGCAGTTAACTTAGTTTACATAAGAAGAAGAAGAAGAACAACAACAACTCCGGATTCTGAAGGAGACTGGAGTGAATAAAGTGTGTGTTTGTAAAACATCCTTGGCCACATCCTAAAGGACAATGGCTTTGAGTGTAGAACTATTGCACCATTTGTTGTTTACATACCTTGAGGGAAAGGACAACATCATGATTGGCACCAAATCGGGGAAGAAAGAAGTCACTCACTCCAAAAAATTGTCTTCTTAGCACAAGGGAAGCGGGTCTTACAACGGACACTATTCTCCTATTTGCACCAAATTTTTGTAAAATACAAAACACACAATTAGTGTGAGGTGATTAGCAAATCCAAATTGTGCTTGTGGCCCACTGTCCTTGTGAGTTTTGGAGTTGGTATGAAATATCATGTTACATTGTCAAAGTGAAAATTCTCCAAGTTATTAAATGATCATATAGGTCCCTCCAAATCATGATGATTATTGCATTTAGAATGGTAAATAGACTTTGAGCACATAGGCCAATCTTTTTTCAACACATGTTTTTTTGGTGTCCATTCCTAGTGTAACGTTCTCAAATATTATGAGATTCAAGAGGCATGTTCCACCCAACCTTAGAGCTTATATACAAGTACCACTGGCAGTTGAGGCCACCTCCAACTGGTAGTTAAGTGGTAGTTAAATATATATTAACGAGCTCTCCCCCATGCCTTTAGGATATCTCTAAGTGCAGTTAACTAGTGGTCCCTACTTACGTGGGAGAACTACGTGTAGAACCACAGTCATCAACTAGTAGTTAACTCCCTTTACTTTTAGAACTGCTAGAGCACTCAGGGTAGCGCCTCTAGTTTTATAGTAAAGGAGTCCCAATTGAATGAGAGGTCGTAAATAAATATAAAACAATAAATATGTAATACACGTTACACACCTCCCCACTTAGGAATGAACGTCCGCGTTCATGAATGATCCCAAATCGTAGTGCATCAAAACAAATATAGTCAAGACCACCATTAATTTAAGCGAGCCATGGGATCTGTATCTGTACCATGCTCCATGCCAATTGGCAGGGTGAAACAAGTTAATAATAACACCCCGTTTACAGGATCTTGTGCAAGCCTGAAAGAACAGAAGGCGCCTACCCCAAAGATACCTTCCGCCTCAAACGTTTTTGCGCAGCTGGGGCTTCGCGGTCACGCTTAACACCATGGCGTGTGAGCCTGTCTTCCGACTTTGCTACCGCATCCCAGTACTCCTTGAGGACTTCTACACTCAAGTTGCATTCGGGCTCCCATGAATTATGCTCAAGTGCATATCCGAGCCATTTGATAAGATAGAATTTCTTGGGGCGAGAACGAGACCCTCTATCTTCGTGTGAAAGCATGCGTTCTACGTCATAAGATGCATCTTCCTCAAAGACTGGCGGAGGGGGAGGCTGTACCTTGCCATCGGCCACATAAGGCCTAAGAAGTGACACATGAAAGACATCGTGTATCTTAAATGTATCTGGCAGTTGCACGCGGTATGCTACCACCCCTATCCTTTGCACCACCCGAAATGGGCCAATCCACCTTGGTAAAAACTTTCGAGCTCCTGGGACCTTCAACTTAATGTTGGCAGTACTTACTAGCACTTGCTGGTCCACTTCGAACGAGACCTCTCATCGGTTCTTGTCAGCATAGAACTTTTGTCGTTGTTGCGCAACAATGAGATGTTTCTTGGCCTCGCCAATCACATGTGTCATATGCTCGACAAAATTCTGCGCAGCAGGGACTTGACACCTGCTGTTCCCACTAATTGGTGTCCGGGGCTGCTGACCATAGGTCAGGACAAACGGAGTATTCCGTACAGACTCTTGCCAAGAGCTATTATATGCAAATTCAACCACTGCAAGGAATTCATCCCAATCATCTTGCACTGGGTTGATATAATGCCGCAACATATCCTCCAGGATACGGTTTACCCGTTCCGTCTGCCCATCAGTTTGAGGATGGAATGCGGTGGACATGGCCAACCCTGTCCCCAAAAGACCATGCAACGCATCCCAAAACCTACTTGTGAATCTAGCGTCCCTGTCGCTTAGAATTACCCTGGGTAGACCATGCAACTTATATACATGATCACGGAATAACCTTGCCGTACCTTCAGCAGTAACGTGTGTGGTGGTTGGCATAAAGTGGGCCATCTTGGACAACTTATCCACGCACACAAAGATGGCATCATAACCATTAGCAGATGGAGTCAATCCAGAGATAAAATCCATGCTGACTACTTCCCAATTTCTATCAGGAATCTCCAATGGTTGTAAAAGGCCTGCTGGTTTAAGAGTAGGGGCCTTACTCCTTTGGCAAATCTCACAAGATTTTATATAGCTTCTGATGGACCCTTGCATCTCAGGCCACCAAAAGTTTACTCGCACCCTCTTATACGTCTTAGTTACCCCTACATGACCGCTATACATTGCATCATGATACTCACGGAGCAAAAATGACATGATATTCGATCCTTGGAATGACACATCTGGAACCACAACCGCCTTTTCATACCACCAGATGTGATTCTCATAAACAAAATGTTTCAGATTGTGCGGGTTTGAGAACCAAGGATCAAGAGCATACCCGACAATGATAGTTTGATATAACTGCTGATCACTGACGAACTCCGGGTACCCCTTTGGATTGTTGTCTTGCTCAACAGGATCACCTCGCCTAGCGTCTGCAGCCACCATTTGAAGGACCGAATTACTTGGAGCAGACCGCGGTGCCATCAAGGCTGGCTGGTCACCCGGGTCTAGTGGGTTCCGACTCAGAGGATCTGCCATATTAATCCTTCTTGGTCTATACACCCATCTATAGACAAAATTTTGCTCCAAGAACTCCAACCACCGAGCTTGACGCCTTGGTAACGTCTGTTGTGTTTTTAAATACACCAGAGGGTTATGATATGTGACGATCGTGCAATCTGCACCCTCTAGGTAACACCGCCAGGTTCGCATGGCGTGCACAACTGCTGCAAGTTCTTGTTCACCAGTAGTGTAATTTCTCTCAGCGGGAGAAAATTTTTTACTCTCAAAAGCAATGGGCTTACCTCCCTGAAGTAAGACGGCCCCTGCTCCGAGTAAAGAAGCGTCACTAACGACCTCAAATGGCTCCCCTAACTTGGGTAAGGTCAGAACTGGTGCATGTGTTAAAGCATACTTAACATTCTCAAAAGCGCGTTCACACTCGTCAGTCCAAATGTACTTGACTTTGCTTCACGTCAGAGAAGTCAAAGGCGCAACCAGAGTGGAATATCCATGTATGAATCTGCGGAAGTAATTGCAAAGCCCCAAGAAGGATCGTAATTGTCCGACTTCAAGAGGTCTATGCCACTTGGCCACAGTCTCAATTTTCTTAGGATCCACCTTGATGCCCTCCTTGCCAACAACATGTCCTAAATAATGCAATTCACTCTTTCCGAAATGACACTTAGACATCTTTGCATAAAACTGATTCTCTCGTAGAATTTGAAGTACTTGTGCCAAATGACTGACATGTTCCTCCTCGTTCTTTGAAAAAATTAAGATGTCATCCAGATATACCAAAACAAACTTTCCAATGAACTTGTGAAAAACACGATTCATTACTCCTTGAAAAGTTGCTGGTGCATTGGTCAATCCAAAACTTAATACTTTGAATTGATAATGACCAAACGGTGTTCTAAACGCCGTCTTAGGAGCATCCTCCTCGGATATCCTAATCTGGTGATAACCTTGTGCCAAATCAAGAGATGAAAATATTGTAGAGCCGGCTAACTGGTCAAAAAGATCATCAATACGAGGCAACGGATAACGATTCTTTACCGTTTGCTTATTAAGTGCCCGATAATCCACCACCATTCGCAGCGCTCCATCCTTTTTCTTGACGAACAAGATGGGAGACCCATAAGGCGATGAACTAGGCTCTATCCAACCCTTTTCCAAATACTCCTTGATCTGTTTCTTGGCCTCCTGCAGCTCGAGAGGACTCAACCTATAGATCGGCCTAAATGGCGGCTTGCCATCTGGCTCTAAAGGAATAGTATGGGCCATTTCCCGCTCTGGAGGTAACCCTGTAGGTATGGGCTGAAAAATATCAGCATATTCCTCCAACACTGTGGCATAAGGTGTTGCCACTGTGTCCTCTATGTCGTCTCCAACCGCGGTCAATTGAACTAGAAACGACGTTGCTCCCTTCCGAATTGACCGTTTGAACTGCATGGCGGTGAGTCTATGGGGATTTGGACTCTGACATTACACTGGGTTCACATGCAGTGTCATTTTACGGCGGCCCTTATACAACACGCAACATTCAGATGCAAAATCCAAGCGTGCCTTGTGCTGCACTAGCCAATCATTGCCCAATATCAAATCAATGCCTTCACTTAACTTTGCCACCAGGCAAGTAATTTGGCTTTGATATTGCTGTATTCTAACATGAACTTTAATCTTGCCGTCCGTTTGGACTTCATCACCATTGCCTAATACCAGTGTGTTACTGCCATTTTTCACTTTTAACCCGAAGGTCTTAGCAAAACCAGAACTCACAAAGCAATGTGATGCGGCACTATCCATTAATACAGATGCATCCTGATGAACTACTTGCCCTGAGAAACTCATCATCAATTGAGAAGACAGAGTGAGCTGATTCAGCACACGTGGCCTAGGTTCATCCAAATAAACATGCCACTGCACTGAGTTTGATTCAAATTGATGGACCAATTTAAATCGTGGTAAAGTTCTCTTAAGACTTTTTGCTTTACGTTTGTCAACAATAAAACAAGCACCGGTCTCATAGGGTGCTCCTTCTTTACCGTGCAAATAAGATTTCAAGAAACTTTGCAAATCATCCACTGATGGTATAATCAATGAGAACGCTCCATAAACTTTGGAGTTCACATCTAACACATCACTGAGTGGGAGTAACGGAGTTGGCAAAATAATGTCTTTATTCAAAATATCAGACACGATTACATTAAATTGCTTATTGACTAAGCCCTGAATCACTTCCAAAGCATCACTAGGCAAATCAAAAACACCTTCCGAAACTTGAACAGGTCCTGACACTAGCCCACTGCCTAAGTGTGGGACTTGTGAAAAGGCTTTTTGCCTTTCTTGGCAGGTTGCTGCTCAGCACTCTTCTTGCCATCAGGACAATCTCTAGCCAAGTGTCCTTCCTTGTGACATTGAAAACAAAGACCATCCTTTTTGTCAGTGCTTCTTGCCGAAGGGGCCTCCCCTTTACCCTGCTTACTCTTCTTGTAAAAGGCGGAAAAACGGCCTTCAGAGCGGCGAGACTTGTTGTCTCTAATCGGCCCTGTGTGGCCATTGGTCTTGACAACCGGTACATCAGAATGAGACTTATCATTGTCCCGTCCTTTTGCATCTTGTGTGTACGTTGCATCAATTGTCACAACATAATTGATGAGACGCTTGATGTCCTCCCATGGTCCACCATCGCCCTTAGGATCCACCAAGACCTTCTTGCGGATATCCTCCTTGAGCCTTGATATGAATCTCTCAATCTTATCTCCCCGGGAGACAGGATTTTTAGTAATGTGTGAGCACAACTGCTGAAACTCATTTGCATAGTCTTCAACAAAACCTTTCTGTTTAAGAACACGAAGCTTGTTCCAGGCTACCAACTCGTGATTGACACTGCCATAAGCAGTGAGTAATGTATCGTAGAAGTTATCCCAGAGCTGCGGATCTTTCTTATCCGCTGCCAACTCCAATGCAAGCATATCCCAATGTTGTGACATATTGGTTTCCAGATATGTTGACGCAATTGTGACCCACTCCTCAGGAGCAATCTGGCGTGCAACCAATAACTTTTTCATCTGGTTGAGCCAAGCCAGAATGGTAATTTTGGACTTATCCTTGAACCGTTCCGGCTTGCCAGCAGCTGTGGTGGACTTAGAACGGTCCCCCTCATTATACTTCTTCAAGAGTTGGACCTGGCATTCCAATGCTTCCAAGCGATTGGAATGCGTGTTCACAATCGAGAAGGTTATTTCACCTTGCTGCTCTACACGCTGAAATTGACTTAAGTCATCAATCAATTTCCCATTGCAGTAATCTTGAATAGCTTGGACCACCAAACTACGGATAATTGCGTCACTCGGTGAAGAGGATGTGCCAATCGGAAAAACCTGGGGAGGACTATCCTCCCTTGACGGTTCAGAAGTGTCCATATCCTCGATGGCCATAACATAAACACACAAAATACAATGCCAAAAATTTGCGGGACTGCTCACGCGGTCCTGTACAATAAAAACCAAAACAGGAGACAAAACAATTCTACCCCCCAATAGCTTTCCCCAATAGAAAAATTAAGCGCGTGTCTGAGAGCCACAGTTTTCAGATTTTAACCACGAGTAAACAACCTACTCAGAAATCTTGCCCCAAGATTTCGACCCGATCCGATTTTCTGCCTAGGAGTTATACCCTTTTTCGTATGCTGCTCTCAAAAGAACTTCAGAATAGGATAGCTTCCTCTTACTTTCTCGAAATGACCTGAAATTTTAACTGTGACTAGAGAGACTAAACACAAATCATCTCACCAAATTTCAAGCCTATCCTATTTTCTGTCTAGGAGTTATACCCTTTTTCGTGCATAAATCTACCCAGGTTTCATAATACTATAACTCCACCCCACTGACTTAAAACATCTTCAGATTTTAGCAGTGATCACTAAAACCAATTATTTATGACCCCCTAAAATGAACACCCTCCAGAAAAATTACCAGCATAACAACTACACAACGGAAGTTAATAGAAACCCAAATGAAAACAAGGTACAAGAGCGCCGGCTCTGATACCAATGTAACGTTCTCAAATATTATGAGATTCAAGAGGCATGTTCCACCCAACCTTAGAGCTTATATACAAGTACCACTGGCAGTTGAGGCCACCTCCAACTGGTAGTTAAGTGGTAGTTAAATATATATTAACGAGCTCTCCCCCATGCCTTTAGGATATCTCTAAGTGCAATTAACTAGTGGTCCCTACTTACGTGGGAGAACTACGTGTAGAACCACAGTCATCAACTAGTAGTTAACTCCCTTTACTTTTAGAACTGCTAGAGCACTCAGGGTAGCGCCTCTAGTTTTATAGTAAAGGAGTCCCAGTTGAATGAGAGGTTGTAAATAAATATAAAACAATAAATATGTAATACACGTTACACCTAGATCCACACCCAACCATTCACCAGTCAAACATAGGTGTCCATTTAAGATGAGGCATTTAAGTTCTGCACATCTACCTTACTTAGGATTAGGATTGAAACCAACTTGTTCATTTTGCACTTCAAAGACTAAGATACACGGATCTTAGATGGTTTCTTTTTATGATTAACCCACTTCTCGTAGAATTTGATACATGCGATTAGTACATGATGGTTAGCAAATTCAAATTGAGGTTGTAACTACTTCCGTCATAAAGTCAAATGAATATCTTATTCATTATCAAGGTGAAGACTCTCATGCTCATTAAGTAGTCATATAGGTCCCCCCCCTCCCAATTATGTTGATGATCGAGCCTTGAATGGTCACCAAATTTTGAGCACACAATCCAATCTAAGGACTTGTGACCATTGCACTTCAATCACTCTCATTGGTGGAAAAGGCGGAGCCTGCCCAAGTTTTCTTCACACCTCGCTCAAGGGACCAACATAGTAAGTGAATGCAAGATGGATGTAAAGTCTACATGGATTTGTACATGACATCAAATGAATAATGTTTCATGGTCACTTGGATTATTTTCAAAAACCACCTCTTGGAGGTAGACCTAACACAAAACCGGGAGACCATGGCACTTTGAACGCTCACAACCGTTGATTTATTCTATATTATCATGTGCGATGACCCCGTGAATAGAATTTCATTGAAATAGCATTTTGTTGAGGGCCCGGTTACTTATGACTTCACACCACACTTGAGGGCCCGTGACCACACGACATGATTTCGGAAGTGTCTTGGGATGGCCTTTGGACACTTCTTTTGGGCTCTCACAATTTCACGGTCATGGCTCTTGGCTCGTGTGTGAAGTGGCCCTAAGTATGCAAAGCTCGTTCTTGTATCAGTATCAGTTAGCATGATGTTGTATTTTGAGCCTCCATAGTAGCAACCAATTGGCTAATGTTGTGTGAATGTCATATGTGTGTTGATATGCCTTGGAAACCCCGACGGGAGCCAATGGAGTCACATTTCTTATAGGTCAAGACTGGTGTCCCATTTATTGGAAACGAGTAATTATACAGGGCTTAATAATGTCATGCACTTGTTTGAAAAACTAAAGGGCATCCCGAATCCCATATCACATTACCGTACTCGGCCGTCAGGGTCAACATCTCATGCCCAATAATTAATTAAAGTGGAGAAAGTGGGTTAGGCATGGTAAAAATAAATTAATAAAAAATTCAACAATTTCAAAAAATATTTGTAAAAGATTAGGCGCTTTAATACAAGGCTAGTTCACAACAATGAAAGATTTCTAATTTTTTGCACCCTTTTGTGGCGGCCTTGGTGTGTTTAACCTAATTGAATGCCCTAATCTCAATTAGTGGTTCTTTGTATGTGTTACTTTTGGATCCTAAAACGCCACTGCAACCTTTGGGTTTGCCATCATTTGGCCACAAGCTCTTTAGGGGTTAATTCAATTTGCTCTGCAAACAACAGAAAATTCGGCTCATAATGTCCGGTTTTTTAAAAAAAATTGCACGAACTAGTTATGATGCTACGGTATGCAATATTTTGGGATTTTACTACATGAAGTTGGCTCAATTTTGTAATATTCGGCATGCTCTCCAATGAATGACTTTTCTTTTCAACTCTCTTCTCCAATAATTTCCAATTTTTTTCAACTTCTATTTTTTTATTTAATTTTTGCCGACCCTAACGGCCGCGTACGGTACCAAGTTGTTGTGTCAAGTTTAGCGGTCTTAAGAATTTGCAAAGGATTATGCTCGCAAAACTCCATCTAAATGCTCCGTGGCGTCACATCCAAGTTGAAACTACTATGTCCTTTGGGAATTTCCATGCACATATCCACTAATCACATCCTTCACTTTATAAGCTGATTTGTATGTGAAAAACCGGTCGTCAACCAGCCATGGAAGTCCACACATTGCCATCTTTATTCAACCGCACGATACATTCAACCCCAAGATATTTTATCAACACGAAAAAAAGGAAAAACACAACTACCAAAAGTTTTGTTCCATGTACATTGCATTATTATGAAAACCATACACACAATTAAAGTGAACTTATGACCATATTGCTTGTTAAAATAATTGCACTTGAGATTTGCATCATCTACTTGTAGTCCCCCCAAAATACTATGTTTAGCATGTGAGTGTATTGACAAAGGAAACAATACTCTCATACGCATTGATACTTTTGGACAAATATTTGGTCAATGTTTACATAATTTTAAGTTTGTTTAACAATAACAACCAAAATCAAGCTCATGTTTGTAACATTTGCATTCATAAAAGGTACGAGATGACCCTAAACTACTGGGTGATAGTGGAGAGGTACCCATTTCCTAATGGAGTGGTTGGCGGTCCAATTCCCGCTGTGAAATCCTCTCTCTACTTGACGGAAAAAAGTAGCTAGGTAGGTAGGAACCCAAGATCCCACCCACCGCAAAGTAGGCAATAAACACCACCCTGCACCAAGAGGATTCTTGAGCAGGGTAGGTCCAATGGGCTCAAATTCACGTCGGATTGCCCAACATTGGTTATTTTTATTTATTTTTATTATGCATTCATAAAGCTATACAAGTATAGTTGAATCAAATTTGACATGTTGTCACAAATTGTATCCGTTTATGATGTATTGTACATTTAACATTGGTTTAAGGAAAAACAAATTTGATTCAATCCAACACGTCCATTGGTCAATGTTATATGTTATAAACCGATATGTGTGGCTCGGGCCACGGTTGCTTAGGAGGTGGTATTAAATTTAACATGTAACAAATATAAGGTCCCATATATTCTTCTAGACCTAAAATTTGTATAGAACAAAGTAAACATTCATCAAAACAACATATGTAGAATCTTATCTGCACATTTAGCATTGTGATAAACATTATACTATAACAATTACTATTTACAACCCTCTTCAAATACAAGTTTGTTTTACATAGTATGAATAAAAAAACCCATGTAGTGGATACCCGACGATGTGTGGTCTTATAAGGGCCACTTCACACACGAGCCAAGAGCCATGACCATGAAACTGTGAGAGCCCAAAAGAAAGTGTCCAAAGGCCGTCCCAACACACCTCCACAATCATGTAGTGTGGTCACAGACCCTCAAGTGTAGTGTGAAGCTATTTGTGACCAGGGCCTCAACCAAATGCTATTTCAATGCATTTCTATTCATGTTGGTCCTCACACATGATAAAATAGAATAAATGAATGGTTGTGAACGTTCGAAGTGTCATGGTCTCCCGGTTTTGTGTTAGGCCTACCTCCAAGAGGCGGTTTTTGAAAATAGTTCAAGTGACCATGAAACATGATCCATTTGATGCCATGTAGGAATCCATGTAGACTTTACATCCATCTTGCATTCACATACTCCGTTGGTCCCTCAAGCGTATTGTGAAGCGAACTTGGACCAGCTCCGCCTTTTCCACCAATGAGAATGCTTGAAGTGTAGTGGTCACGGGCTCACAGTCTCATGTGTGAAGTGGCCCTAAGTGCTTTTCTTTCAGCATGTGCCTATAAAATGTATGTGTAGATTGAACCTAAAAATCTTAAAAAATTAAAAATATATCTAGTGGAAGAGAACAATTGGTGAGACGATGGGATCCCCCGTTCACAAGAGTATCAAGTGCCTAAAAGTCAATGGGCCTCTCTCTTAACATTTACATGGGTTCAAACTCTCACATAACATTATTCAGATCCATATCAGCGTTCTGTGGGACTGGCAGTATTTTGCGGAACATTCCCTGATATTTCCCACATTCAGACTGAATGTGGGAAATATCAGGGAATGTTCCGCAGAATACTGCCAGTCCCACAGAACGCTGATATGGATCTGAATAATGTTATGCAAGCCTTATAAAAAAGAGATAGAAAATGAAAGGTAAACATCCATAGAATACTGACAAACATCCGTAGAATATAGCCATAGTTGGTCCACGATCATTATGCTTAGTAGAAGTGTAGAAACCTCCAAATTCACATTGACGAGAGAGAGAGAGAGAGACGATGCCACTTTTTAGGGTTGGCATCAATGAGGGACACTTCACCTTGATGATAGTTGCGAGCTCGTATGTGAACCCAAAGCGGGTTGACTGAGCCAAATTCACATTGGACAAATATTATTCACCGTGACACGTCTTTCACGTGCATGTGACTTTGGCAAACATACCAATATTGTATCCCTTTGCTCGAGATGACATAGGTGGATATCACCAAATGTTTCAAAGTATACTTATTTCAAGGAACCGAGTTACACTCTCCATTGAGACAATCGCCTAATGGTTTTGATTAGACAACACATGCTACCTATGTTGTCAAACTAATGCAATTAATAAAGGCATGTCCCATTCTTATGGCGACACAAGATTACTAAGTCAATGTACATGTGGTGTATGGCCTATTAAATATATGTAGATTGGTGTTCATATCATTTGGCCCAATTTGTAATAGCCTCACATCTTTCAATTGAATTTGAGAGATTGGGCCACAATTACCCAAGGTGAAAACATGATCACTTCTATCCTAGATGACCAAATTCGTTATTTTGAGACAATATCAGAATTTTGAGATTTTTTGCCTACAATTTCAACAATTGTTTAGAGACAATTTTCATATTTTTTTGACTTTCTAATTATAGAATATCCTTGACTCGAGGATAATCTTCCCATATATAGTCAAAAAATCACTTACAAATATAGATTCAATCAAGAAATTAATGAAAAACATAAAATTAAGCATTAAATTGAGACTATGAAAAGTCTCAATGTAACGAATTTGGTCATCTAGCATGTATATATGATGTTTATGATGTCTGACTTTGAAATTAACATTGGATGGCCCAATCTAAGGGGACCTGTTAGAGATGAATCAACCACAAACCTATGGGAGTCAAGTTTTTTACTTGACCCATTTTACCTCATTCACAGTGTTGGGGGCCTAACTCAAGAGGTGGGTGTCTAGCCGTGTCCGATACATTGGAGGGTTACATGGAAAAGTGTTATATTCTAAGTGCATGAATTTCCTTAGAAGGGTGAGATCCTATAGTTAGAACATGATGCATTGTTGCAGTTCTATTATAACTATGCAGGGCTTGTTTGAAATTTTCAAAAGAGTAGCACATTGTCTCTCCTTAACGATGTTATGGACCAAGGATCAAGTTACCAATTTGCGATCATTCTATATTATCTTAAAGGTGAGAAAATTATTCTTAATTTTATGTTGCAAGCCTTTTGTGCCTTCCACCCCCCCCCTCTTCATGAAAGGAAACCATGGGATTAAAACTTGTCACTTTGCATTGGTTTAGCCCAAGGCTACATAAAGTACACCGTTTATGGTATTTAGTGTCACTTATTGCTTGGAGTTACACAATGCTATAACTTTTCTTACCATTCAATCACAAGATTTATATATCATGGGTCAAGGGCCCTCAAGCTCTAGTGTAAAGTGACCCTAAGATGTTCAAAGTGTCTACAATAGGTGCACTCACTTTAGATACCACACGGCGACAACCATGAAGAGCATAATATAATCGTGTGAAAAAGCGCATACTTAAGGAAAAAAAAATAGAGCTTAGAGAGGGGTAGGGGAGTTGGGTTACTTTGTGGCTATGGTTAGCCGGTTCCTTTAGGTGAAGGAAAAATGGAACAAAAATGAAAGGAAAGGAAATCCCATGGAGCTCACCATTGTGTGCATAGAAAAGCTACGTGAGATCAATGATAGAATGAGTTTGATTCATGGAGGCAACAAAGTTAAGTGATGCATAGAAATTTGGTAGTGGCATGGGGAGAAATGGAAATTTATGGTTTGTATATAGACCATGCACATCATCAAAAGTTGTCCAATATAAGTGTTGGATGTATTGAAAGCTCTTATGTTTTTGTTGGGGAGATTCTTTTGGACTAGGATTCGATGTGATGATGGTGGGTGGATCCAAGGGTCATGATGCACGTTGCAATGAAGAAGTTTGATTCCAAAATGGTTGAGATTGACTCGATGAATTTTGCCTACACTCTCAATGGCGCTAAGTCGTATGTTGGGGGGGGGATGATGAAGTGATAGCATCATTAAACTATAGTGCATACTTTATAAAGGCTTTATTGTCCATAAAACCAATGTGCTCTTTATTGTCAATTGGGTACATAGTTGTGATGACTCCATTTGAATTTCTAAGCACAATGCCAATGCAATGCATCCAAGCCATCCGACTTATTTCTCTATTGACCATGATTCCTTTGTGAGTTGGACATAATTCCTCGCTAACAATGACTTCAACGACCTACTAAGAATGTCCACCAATGCTGCATGGAAGGAGGAAATGTTATTTAGCTGAGGAGGATAAGCTTAGAGGTAGAATAGAGAAAGGGGATGTAAGCCATATTTTTTTGCTATAGTCTAGCCGGAGCAGGCAATTTTCAAGTTTTTGTGTCTTTCATCCAGCTTTTGGCGGTTAGAATGTCATATGAAGCGAGATTAGAAAGCTATTGCCACTTTAAGATGGTGATCAACCTCGACCGCCTTCTTCTTCCTTTTGTCTCTACAAGGAATAGGTTGGCAAAAGAAAAGGCTGGCTATTTCCCATATGTAGAATCTTGCATAGACTCATAGTAGCATAGCAATATACTTATAGGAAATTATTGAAGCTTAGTGCTTGAGTTTGGATGAGTAGGCGATAGACAAATCCCAAGTGGGATGCTTGAGGATTTAGAATTAGTTTGACAAAGTCAAGTGATATGGGCTTCGAAACTTTTTGGGAACGCTAAATTGAGAATGACGGAATGATTTTGATGAACAATTGTCTTGATGTGTTGAAAGTGAAAATTTGATTGATGTCGTTTACATATTGAAGTGAACGAGAAATCTTGCACGCGTGAGAGCACTTGCTATAAGCATGTTCAAGTGAGGAAGTTCTTAAGAGAATGAATGAGTCAGTAAAGGTTGTGATAATTAAAGTTGATTGTAAGAGAATAAGCTATGTCATTAGGCCAAAGAAGAAGAAGATCGAGTGGAAAGTAGAAGAAACAATGCAAGTTGAGGCGGAGGACTATCATGTCAAGGAAGTCCTTGAGAATGCATTAGGTTGATTACGTTTGTATATTTATTGGGCAAGAAGTGATGAAGGGCCTTGAGAACCTAACTCGAGTTAGTGTGGCTAAGAAAGCGAAGAGCAATAGGCAACTTGTTGACTAAACAAATGCCCGATTAAGAGTCGTAAGAGTCAAAGTGAGGCTAGAATGAATAGATTCATGGCCATCATGAGAGAGAGAGAGAGAGAGCCATGTATGTCATAGGATGCATGTGGTTTAATTCACTTAGGTTGTGGAAGCGAGTAAAGATTAATCGCCATAAGAAGGGTGATAGCATATGGAGAATGTATAAGGGCAAATTGCTTATCCGAAGATGAAGAATCAACATAATTCAAGCCTGGGGGGTGCACTCCATTGTCAATTTGAACACCACGTGCGATAAAATAAAATATACTTTTTACATAAAGTATCACCAAAATGGGTCAAAATTTATCAATTTTTTTTTCATGAGTAGATATACACGGTATCTATTACATAGTAAAAAAATGGTAACCAAATTTGATGATTTGTTTTTTTATAAAACATGTTGTTTCTAACTAGAATGATGCAAAATTGAACTCAAAAATTACTACAAAAATGAAGATGACTAAAAATTTCAAAAAATATAAAAAGATATTATCAATGGTTATGTATATGTAGAAAAAATATCATAATTTAAAAAAATATCTATGGCATATAATATAGGGTAGCAAACTTTTATCGCACGTGGTTATGAAACGTAAGGGGGTATGATCGCCCTGAGAATTCAAGAGAGGGCAATAGCCTTTTCAATATTGAATAATGTCATGACCAGTGATAGGCCAAGAGAAAGTAACTCCCGCAAAGGGATAGAAGACAAATAGCATGAAGGAAGAAGTGAAGAGACTAGGAGGGCTTGAGATGGGCAAAATCATTATCAATTGGATTTGACATACCATAACCAAGGCTTAGGTTGAGAGATAGCTAAGGGAATGAGAGGCATTGCCATAGGGTAAACACTATCATCATAATATAGCTTGGTAAATTTATTGCACCTTCTCATAACATACCATGAGTTTACCTGCAAAGATGACAAGGCCTAAGGATATTTTGGGCATGTTGTAGGCCACCAAGGACATTACCCTAAAAGAAAGAATACTTTACTTCATTGGAATAAGTTTACACCCAATGTAGATTAATTGAATACCCAAAATATATTAAAGCAAATATCAAAGGTTATAGCCTATCGTGTTGATGTGTTGTCATTATGTTAATTTGTGTGGGTGATTATGGAGATGAGTTGTTAGGGCTACTTGAAGATGAAGGTGGTGATCGCAGTCTTGGAAGATTTGCATGATAGTTGTAAGTTGATTAAGAGAACTTACATTTGAGATTATCACAAGCATAATACATAACAATTAAAGACTATGTGGTTGCTCAAAGACATTACCTTGGGCTTTGTGATGCCTATGAGTCATTGACTACTCACCAAGCTATTGAGCTTCATGAATTACATAGAGGGTGAAATTAAGGTGATAGGAGTCCATATACCGTACCCGGCCGTCAGGGTCAACATCTCATGCCGAATAATTAATTAAAGTGGAGAAAGTGGGTCCAGCATGGTAAAAATGAGTTAATTAAAAATTCAACAATTTCAAAAAATATTTGTAAAAGATTCGGCACTTTAATACAAGGCTAGTTCACAACAATGAAAGATTTCTTATTTTTTCACCCTTTTGTGGCGGCCTTGGTGTGTTTAACCTAATTGAATGCCCTAATCTCAATTAGTGGTCCTTTGTATGTGTTACTTTTGGATCCTAAAACGCCACTGCAACCTCTGGGTTTGCCATGATTTTGGCCACAAGCTCTTCAGGGGTTAATTCAATTTGCTCTGCAAACAACAAAAAATTCGGGCTCATAATTTCCGATTAAAAAAAAATTGCAGGAACTAGTTATGATGCTATGGTATGCAATATTTTGGGATTTTACTACATGAAGTTGGCTCAATTTTGTAATATTCGGCATGCTCTTCAATGAATAACTTTTCTTTTCAACTCTCTTCTCCAATAATTTCCGATTTTTTTCAACTTTTATTTTTTTATTTAATTTTTGCCGACCCTGACAGCCGGGTACGGTATAGGATGAAACCACACATGATGAAGGAAGCACAAATGAACCGTAAGAGTGTGAACTTAACATGTTCAAGAAGGAATGAAGGAGTAAAAGACATAGATTGTTATTAGAAACCTTGATCCAACGTGACATTAATTCTTACCAACATCAACTCGGTCTTCCTTGAGACCTAGTACCCTAGTTTGTTTTCCTTGAGTCAATTTTGAGTGATAACAAAATCCCAACTACATGGGCGCAATAATTTGGGATTGGCTTTGTGGCTTCCACCCACTTGGGTCAAGACGGTCATGCTTTGAAAGGGGGTTTGTGGCTCCCATCAAATTAATGTGCTATTCATAATCATTTTGATAATACATAAATGTGATGATTATTCTTAATCATACTTGTGCAATGTGAGTTTTAATGCAAGCCAAGTTGCCTGCTCAATTTCGCTTGAGTTTGGATCCTATGCAACTCTCGACACGATTGTCAACCAATAATCACTTGACCGACCTACTACTAAAAAAAATCCATTAGTGTTGAAAAGTGAAGAGAAGGAAAAACAAAAGCTCAGTTGAGAGCGGGTGGGGGTTAAAAGGCTTTGTCGTTTCCATAAAACAAATGTGCTATTTATTAATTGGATAATACATAGCTAGCCATGAGGATTTCCTTTTAATTTTTCTTGTACAATGCCAATGCCATTGCAATCGAGCTCCCCACTTGTTTCCCATTTGAGTATGATTCTTGTGCAATTTTACCAACATTCACTTCACACAACCTACTTCTAGAAACACCACCATTAGTGAAGAAAAGACAAGGAAAGAAAAAAAAAACTTAGTTGAGAGGGGGTGGGGGTTCAAAGACTTTGTAGCTTTCATAAAAAAATTGCATTAATTATTGTTGATTGGATAATACATAGCTAGTCTTGACGATCCTTTGATTTTCTTTGCACAATGTCAATGCCAATGCAACCAAGATGCTCGCTTGGTTGTTGTGCAACTTTATCAACAATCACTTGACAAACCTACCACTAAGAACAATCCACCATATTGAAGAGAAAAGAAGGAAAGAAAAATGACGGTTGAGAGGTGTGTGTGTGTGGTGGGGGGGGAGGGTTAAAAGACTTCATTGCTTCCATAAAATAGATGCACTAATTTATTTGTCAATTGGATAATTCATAGTTGCCCCGGGCCAGATCACATCTTCATTTGGTTGGGCCCCGTCCCTCCCATGCCTCCTTCATTGCCCGGTCTTCTTGCCCGCACATGCGTGGGAACTCTTCCTAGTTGGGAACCAATGTGACAATACCCGGTTAGAATTACAAAATATTAAAGTTGACATCACTTTCATTATTCCCAAGTTAATTAATGGAGTTCCTTCACATGCCAAAGGAGTTGAATGGCTTAAGTGACTGGGTATCGTCACATTGGTTTCCAACGGGGAAGAGTTCCCACGCAGGTGCGGGCAGTGAAGGAGGCGTGGGAGGGGCAGGGCCCAGTCGAATGAAGATGTGATCTAGCCTAGGGCTTCATAGCTAGCCTTGGCAATTCCTTTCTATTTTCCTTGCTCAATGCAACGAAGCTACCTGCTCAAGTCTACGATTCCTGTGCAGATAGATAGATAGAAACTCCGGTCCCTTTTTAGCAAGGGGCCGGTGTGAATAAAGTGTCCGTTCGTAATGCCAATGACCCGATGCCCACCGGACAAGGGGACATTGGGACAATACTACTCTCCCCTTTCGAGGATGGACACTATAGTGACACACTATACTAGTTCCTAGCTAGCCACTAGTGCCTTGAAGATACCGGACATGGTATCCCCCCAAAGGGCTTTGAGGTACCCATACAACAAGGTCCAAGGACCCCCCACCATAGTTGGGTGGACTAAGGTGGTGAGCACCATGCCGGCATGGGGAATAGAACCCACGACCTCCTCATTGGGGGCCATGAGCCCTAACCACCAAGCCAAGGCCCGTGGTGCCTCGATTCCTATGCATCTTTACCAACAATCACTTAAGCAACCTACACTAAGAACAATCCATCAATATTGAAGAGAATAGAAGGAAAGGAAAAAAAACTCGGTTGAGTGGGGATGGGAGTTAAAAGGCTTGTGGCTTCCATAAAAAGGAATGTGCTAATTTATTGTCAATTGGATATTAGGGCCGCTTCACACTATGGCCGTCCAAGTCGAGAGGCTGTGGGATTGAGTGGCCAAAGAAATGGGCTAAAAATAGCCAATAAAATATAGTAAGTGGAGCCTTCGGCCAGGCATAGTGTGAAGCCTCCAAAGGCCAAGCCCAAAGTCCAAACCCAAAGGAGCATCCCACTTTATTCCTTGCTAAAAATAACCTCTCCAATCTAACTGCCAAGATCTTATCAACGATTGATTTTTCAATGAAAAAAAACCGACGGCCTCTCGACCATAGTTTGGGTTTCCATTCCCATCTGACCCAAAACTTCCTTCGAGAGTCCATCACCTTCTTCAAAAAGTAATCATTTTAAATTACGACGGCCTTTGGACTTTGGCCATAGCGTGAAGGGTCGAGAGGCCGAACTCTTGGTTTCTTGCAATTTGATTGGTGGAAATTGACGGCCTCTCGACCTTCGGCCATAGTTTTTTTTTAATATATATTTTTTAATTTTTTTTTGAGACAGAAGGCCGATAGGCCAGCGCCAAAGCACATGAGGTAGTTAACCACATGGCAAGTTTCTGTCAAGTAGAGAGGGCATTTCCCAGCCGGGAATGAAACCGCCAACCTCTTCCTTAAGATTTGGGTATCTCTCCACCATCATCCAATAGTTTAGGGTCGTCTTGGACCCCTTCGGCCATAGTGTGAAGCGCCCCTTATACATAGCTAGCCGTGACGATGCTTTTCGATTTTCCTTGCACAATGCCACCAAGCTGCCCATTGTTTCGAGTCCCCGATTCCTGCGCAGCTTTACCAGCAATCACTTGAGCAGCCTACTACTAAGAACAATCCACCAATATTGAAGAGAAAGAGAAGCAACGAGAGAGAGAGAGAGAAAGAGAGAGAAAGAGAGAGAGCTAGCTCAATATTTGGGAACTACATACAATACTACCTACTGGCGTCGTGGCTTCGGTCGGTCGGTCGGGTCAGTCAGGCTTTCTGTGTCGGAGAGAGAGAGAGAGAGAGGGGCTTAGACTAACTTACCGCTCGCCCTTTTTCCTTTTGCTTCCCCGTTGCCGCTGTCGCTGGCTGGCTGGTGAAAGGGAGGGGAGCTCTGGGCTCCGGGAGCAAGGAAAGTGGTGGCGATGGCGGAGACGGGACTCGAGCTCAGGCTCATGTGGCTGCGGGGTGGCGGGTGCTGCGGCGGGCGTTGACGCCGCTGCTGGTGCTGATGCTGTGGTCGATCAGGGGATGATGATGGTGCCACCGCGGACTACTACCACCACCATCACACCCTGCGTTGCCGCGACTTCCATGGCGCCCATGCACTCCTTCCCCCCGTGACGGGACTCATAACCTTTTGCCATTTGCTCAAACCATCGCTCGGGGTGTGCGTTTGTTTAGGAATTGGAGGGCGGGACCGGAGCGCGCAGTGGAGTGGAGTGGAGTGGAGTGGAGTGGAGTGGAGTGGGTGTTTGTCTGTGGAGGTTTTGTGTTGGTGGAGCGGAGTGGAGTGGAGTGGAGTGGAGTGGAATAGGAGGGAGGGATTGGCGAGGGTTTGATTAGTTAGGGTTTGGTTGGAGTGTGGGATGAGATCCTGGTGGTCGGGGGAGTGGTGCTCTGTGTTGGTGCCGGCGGGGTGTGTGTTCGCGTGGAGTGTTGTGCAGCCGGGGTAGCGGGGGTTGTTTGAGTTTGAGTTTCTGTTTCGGTTTTGGAGGATTGGTGGAGGCGAGGAGGGGTAGGTTGGGGCGGAGGCGATTTTGTGATTAGGAGGGGAGAAGAGAGGGAGAGGGAGAAAATCGAGGAATGGTGGAATTTGAGCGTGATTGAGGTTAGGGAGGCCGTTGAGTGAAGTAAAGTGTGGAGTGTGGGCGGGGGTATGAGAGGACTCGATCTGGTTTGATTTGAGTAGGGGAGGGGAATAGGTAGAGATAGGTTTGGAGATGGCCTCGCTGTTGATGCAGCCTGCGGAGTATTCCGGGGTGGCGGAGAAGCTAGCTATAGCGAGAGAGCAGCAGCAGCAGCACACTCGGTTTCCAGCGCATGGGGGGGACAGCAGCGAGGGGGGGCATCACCACCATCATCAGAAGGCGGAGGGTAATGGTAATAGAAGTAGGGCAAGAAAGGGCAAGAACGGGCAGAAGAAGCAGCCACAGCGAGGGCTGGGAGTGGCGCAACTGGAGAAGCTGAGGTTACAGGAACAGAGTAAGATAGACGCAGCCGCAAACTTTGCTTCGATGCAAAGCAGCCAGCCGCGGTACCCGTTCGTATCATCAGATCATCATCATCATCATCATCATCATCAGAGCGGGGGAGTGGTGTTCTCTCGCCAGATGATAGCCCCCGCTCCGCACCACGCAGTTGCAATATCAACGTCCCATTGTCATAATGGGTCTCTCGCTGCAAACGGCGATGGGTTTCGGACTCTGATGGCGTTTGCGTCTAGTGATCCCCCTGGGTTGGGCACTCGATACCGCCATGGAAGGGCTCCCATCTTGCTGCCATCTAATCGTCATAAGGTTGACATCAGGGACGTTCCCTACCTTTGCAACAACAACAAAGGTCGAGCATCATCCAATAGCCCCGTGGGTAACGATCAGGACTCCTCCCCGAAACACATGGTGTCGCCTCCGAAATTGGGTCCCTACTATTCCAATGCAGCGTCCAGCTGGCCAAGTGCCGGTGATAGTAGCCAGACATTGGCTATGGGCAAGGTTGTGGAGGACAGACGGAAGTTACTAGATGTAGACGGGGCTAAGGTGTCATCTCCTCATGCGTTGTCTCTCGGGGCTGATGATGTTTTGGAGGCTGGCGTGATCAACGGCAAGCTCCTTCCCACAGTAGAGGATGGTGCAGGGGGGCAGCCAGTTGTCACCTGCACAAATTTGCATTTTGTCGAACCCTTTCCAGGCCTAGCAAGCGCACGCCACCTTCCGCGAGATCACACCAACGTGGTGGTGCGCACTCCACCTCATTTTGTGTGTGTTTATATTTAGACGACAAGCTCGGTGGTGATTAGTGCAACTGGTGACTGACCCATTGGGAAGTGGAGGAATACATGTTTTGACTGTCTGAATGTGTTTATTCAATGGGGTTCAATGTGGTGTTTGGTTCTCAAGGGCTGTTTTATGTACCGGTTATCTCTTATGACACTGGATGCATAGTTCATGCCCTCTTAGAGTGGGTTTACCTAACAGGTCACCAGTGAAGAAATCCCTGGCTGAGAACCTGACTTGTTGGATTTGTGCTTCTCAAAAGCAGGTGGGCGTCGCATCAAATTGCGACAGGCCAAAGGAGCTCTCTTCTTTCCAAAGCTTTTCAAGCAATCATGCTCGGTCGACCATAGAGAAGGTTGGTTTTTCTGTTGACACATCTCTTGGGTTGCTGGTCTGGTATCCAGAACCTTGCAGTTGAAGTACTCAACCTAGCTTGGGGATTGAAATTCCAATCCTCCTTATCCCAAGGGAAGGGGATTAATATTTGGGTGAATTGTATGTATTGAACAGACATGTGGACGGAAGCGAACATGGTATACTCTCCCAGAGAGTGTATGTAGAGTCCTGCACTCTGAGAGTCTGGATCTGAATGTGCCTGCCGGTGAAATCGAGGTTATGCATAAGGAGTGTGCAGCCCAAGGTGAAGAGGGTGCAGCTGGAGCACATTACACAACGGGCATCATTCAGTACTTCATTAAAGCCTCAAATTTCATTCAAATCTGTCTTTTTAGATTGGATAGGCAAGTTTTAGCAGGAAAGTAACATGTGGTTCTTTGATTAGTGACACAAAGAAATCTCCCATTTCAGCTTACCCTTTTCTTTGTCCAAATCAATTATTTGGTACGCATCAACATGTTAGTCAAGTTGCTTCTGGGCTGCACTTGAATTTACCTCAATGGTGATTCTTTTCACGAATTCTAATGTGGAGTCATCCGCTCATTGCAGAAGTGCTCTTGGAAACTCATCCCCCTTGTTAAAGACTAGACCATGTGCAACGTGGGAAGATAATGAAGCTCCAAATGCAATCCAGGATGATGGAATCTCTGATGGATCTTCAAAAGGTCACTGCACTCCTGAATCAAAGAGTAAGGATAGTTGCTCAAGTGTTTGCCCCAGTGCCTTGACGCTTAACAGGCATGGATGCTTCACAAGTCCTGAGATGCCAGCGATGGTGAAGACAGATCATCAGAACTTTCTCACCTTAGGACTTTCTAGCTATCCTGGAAGTCCACAGCTTGAAGGTGAAGTGAACAGTGAAGAGACGATGAACATGGAAGATGTCCATAGGATCAAAGGCTTGGATGTTTTTCATGAAGAAGAAGATGACAATCTCCAGCTTCAGATGTGCAATCCTCAGCAGGTACATTTAGCAAGATCATGCATTATTTGGACCAAGGCAGGCCATGGTTGAGGCTTCTCTTGCCTGGTACTTAAAAGCTTTGAGGGGTATTGAGCAGATGTGAGTGGCTTGATGCAAATGTCAAAGTTGGGAGTGCTACCTGTAAGAAACATTAGAGAAATTAGGATGCTCAGAGTCTGCACTACTGCAATGGTAAAGATGAATTATTGTGTATGATGTTCTATAGTTGCACTGTTGCAACGTGGTCAATGAATAGTACTTAAGTGGGCTACTTGGTGATTTCCAAAATTGAATAACATGGTTAGTACAACTGAGAACATGATAGCTCAGCCTCAGATGATTACATATGTACAAGAGGCTTCCTATACAGATAAGATTCTGTTCCTATCCAATACGCCACCTTTATCATGTAAAATAGTTAAGTTTTTGATGGCTGGTTCTGGCTGAGCAGAATGTGAGAGTTACTTCTTACAACTGAGTTAAGAGCATGCCCTTGAATAATATGACCTAGATTGCTTGAGGTCAGGAGTGGATTGCAGAAAGGTAATTCTCTGACTTTCTTGGAACATTTGCACCTGCAGGAGCTGTCTCCGACAGTCAAGGGAGAGCTGTATTTTCCATCTCATGCACACTTGAGTTGCAATTTCTTTCCAATTTCACCGTTCAACATGATGGAGGATTGCCACAAACCCAGCAGGAGATTAGAAGAGGAGTCGTTGGACTTAAGGCTGAAGTTGGCATTATAGTTGTTGGCCATAAGGACACCTTGGTATTTGGGGGATGGTGTAATTTGTAGTGTTCATCTCTGCAAATAGCAGAATATTCTATCTTGATAGAGTTCTGGCAAATACAGGCTGTTGTAAATGCATCTGCCAGTCTATGGTGGATGTGGAGACTGAAACATACTGCAACACTTTTTGTACAGGAGAATGTGCAACCTATCATAAGTTTTTTCTTTAATTATTTGTTGTATTATAGGAGAAAACAATATACAAACGGTTATTCTGGATGACTCTGGAGGGGTCTGAGAGCAGTGACTCCATGAATATGTCCTTCTGTAGGTTCCATCTTAGATAGGATTGTATGTTGCTACATTTGGGGGATTCTTATGTCTCTGAGCTTGTACTTGAGAACGTATCACCACATTCAAGATCATTGTGAGAAATCTAGAAATTTTTCCTTTGATGCTCAACATTCTGGTGGAGGCTGTTGCTCTGTTATTACTAGGCTAGTTAGAGTCCGTGCCATCCAGGCCCGTTGCACCCGTGCATGTGAGTTAATGTCCCAGGCTGAATTAAATGTCCCATCCATCTCTGGAGCATCTGCTCTCAACATGCTGTGGTTGATGGCTGGCTGTTTGTTCGTTTTGTAATGGTGACTGACCACCCGCCCGTGCAATCACCGTTTACCGTACAAACAGTATTATGTAGATTCACTGGCTTGGTAATACGAATGCGAGTCGTCAAGTATCTCGTTGCAGGATTTCACATATGTTTTACTGGATACTTGTTTTATTTAACACTCCTTGCTGAACTGTG
The DNA here is from genome assembly GCA_964035585.1 of Polytrichum formosum. Lineage (NCBI taxonomy): Eukaryota > Viridiplantae > Streptophyta > Polytrichopsida > Polytrichales > Polytrichaceae > Polytrichum > Polytrichum formosum. The sequence continues at coordinate 43,756,161 of OZ037941.1, forward strand.
TGTTTTTACAAAGGGTTACAATTTATGGAAGCCCCTCCCAGGTATCATATGGACACAAACCTTTCCACCAATGAGATGAGGAGGTACGTCCTGACACCCAACCAAGAAAGCGCGCTCATTGACTTCCATAGGTAGCAAAAAGGGGTTTGGTCATTGGGTGGGATGCTCTTGCACCTTTTGCCACTTTTTGGACTCCTGTTCATACGTATCATTCATTCATCGCACTGATAGATCATGATATCTGCATGTGATCTGTGCACGCAGTTGTTGATCTCCCAGTGGGAAAGATTTGTCAGGTGGATCCGCACCTCCGCTCCTCCTAGTTTTACTCCTCCCAACCGCAGTAGAGTAAACTCATGAGCAAGCAGTGACAGTCTCATATACTATAATAATGATGAGGAAAAGAAAGAGTAATCCAGCAGCAATAATTCCCCAACTAGAAACTGGAGAATAGGCCAAGGGCAGGGCAGGGCAAGCCAAGGCATGTCCTTATCTTGTACTTCTGTTGGGGACAGCAGGGCCCGTGTACAGGCCCTAACTTTACTTACGTCTGAACTCTGCCTTCACCTGCCTAGCTGCGATCACAAACAATTTCGGAATAGTACAACTCACAACTCAAGGGGATGGCCACTGGTAGAGTAGGTACATGCCTTTGTTGCCTGGCCTGGCCTTACGGGGTGCTTCTCTCTCTCTCTCTCTCTCTCTCTCCCTCCGATCTGCCTTTCCATGCTTTGGAGCTGATAAGTTGAATGCCTGGGGATCTTTTTTGGAATAATTGGTCAAGATCCTAGTATTTCCCAAGTCGAATCACTTCCATGTTGTGAACTTTTGGTTTTTCTTTATTAGAGTGAGGTAATATTCCATGGATTCCTCTAAAATTATGGGTAATTTTCTTGAAGTCTTGAACGTCAGCCGGTTTTCCCTCAAGCTCAACCGGTTCATCTGTAACTTAGCGGTCAGTTCTCCCCTGTTCATTGAGCTGATGAGTTGGGTTTGCCCCACTTTTTTTTTGATATAAGTTATATAAATGCACTGCCACTGTGTGGCGGATCTCATTGCTCACCACCTCCGAGTCCTCCACAATTATGTTAGAAAAGTGTATTCGTACGCACAGGACTCTTCATGTGGGCCGGGTGGGGTCGTCAATAGGGTGAGTGTTTTCAATCCCCATTATATTGCGTAGATTTTGTAAGGCGAGGTGGCTGTTGGAGGGAGAAGCTGGGAGGTGGGGGGAGGTGGGGGAGATTTTTGGGAGAATAAAATCTAGGGGGCCTGGATCTGCTGGAGCCTGGTAGTCCGCGTAAGTAGTTGCAAGGAGTGGTAGTGGTGGTGCTGGTGGTGCAGCAGAGCAGGGATAAATTTATGAACTTAACTTCGCGGCAGACGTGGGCAGTGTCCGGGGGAGTATTCTGGGCATAATCGGTCAAGATCCTAGTGTTCCCGAGACCAACTGGCTTACATGTTGACATCTTTCAGGTTTTCTTTGTTAAATTGAGGAATATTCTGTAAATTCCTCTAAATGAGAGATCCTAGTGTTCCTGAGACCAACTTGTTTACATGTTGACATCTTTCAGGTTTTCTTTGTTAAATTGAGGAATATTCTGTAAATTCCTCTAAATGGATTGGTAATTTTCCTGAAGTCTTGAATTTGAACTAGCTCAAACTCAACCGGTTCATCTGTAACTAGCGGTCAGTTCTTCCATTCATTGGACGTGGGCATGCACCCCCACCCAACCTATGCTTAACTAAAGAGCATTGGTTATAAACTAGGATTTAATTATATTTGGATCTATGCATGAATTTTGGATAATTCCAACCACCAATATCATGTACACTAGATTGCAAATCTACACAAATGTGGTGGTTGATAAACATGGGATACAAACATTTGAAGCCGTGGTTGTTGTGTTGTTGCTTTTGATGTTGTCATTTGATGTTTGTCTCCACAAGTGCACATCCCTTATTATTTTTAAGCAAAAGGTTAGTTCAAATATGCTTAAATGTTAATTAATAACTGTTGTATTGGAGTGATGAAGCCACGCCTGGATGGCTGGGGATTCGTGGCACTCACTTAAAATCATCCATCCTGGATATCGTTGTATGAAGTGGCTCCAATAAAAAAAGCCCCCCTATGGGGTTGAGGCCGATTCATTCGAATGTGACATCATTAGACTAATTTGGGGCCTTTGACTCTATTTCCGGAATCAAATTTCCTAAAAATAGTCATTTAGATGATTCCTGCGTTTTTTTCATCCGCATGGATGATTTTAAGTGAGTGCCACGAATCCTTGCCCCGCCTAGATGATGTTGTACGAGTTTTCATCTAGATTTATACACATTCATGTAAAGGTTGGCCATCTCATTTCCATTTTTTAAAGGATTTTAGGGGTATTTATGGCTATTTCATGTGCAAAATCTTGGAATCATTGGAAAATAATATTCCATTTTCTATTTCTAGATTCGCAAATCACCGGCACATAGACGAACTAAAAACCATTGCCACCCACATGTTGTTGAGTCCCTAGCCATTGCAGACACCTCTAATCTCGTAAAGTAGATTGAGACTTGAACGATTACGTTTTCCAACTAGCCCACTTCTCTTAGTATATGAAACATGCGATTAGTACGAGGTGCTTAGCAAATCCAAATAATGGTTGTAACCATTTTCCTTATTATTTTGAGCACGTAGTCCAATCTCTTATAAATACATGTCCCTTTGGCATCTTATCTTGGAACAACATCTATCCACACACCACTCAAATATAGGTGTGTAGTGAAGATCAACAGCTCAATAGGCATGTCTACCTTACCCTCAATTTTAGAGGTGTCCTCTTCTCTCTAAACTCTTCTGCCCCCTTCAAATATGCCACTTCTTCCCCCTGGGGAGAATTTCAACTCCTCTATAAGGAACAAGTATCAATATCTCAAAATCTTAGATCAAATAGACTCTTAGTTTCAACTTTTCTATGTAGCGTCTTGTGTATTGTTGGGTTGGTTCGCCCAAATCAATGTAGTGCCACTCTTGAGGTTGTCAACACATGCCTTACCATCACAGTTAGGTCACCGTCAAAATAAAATAAAATAAACCAACATGAGAAAAAAATGGGGTACTTCTAATTCAATACAACAAAAAATCATACAAATTTTGGAATTATTATAGGTTGGATGAAATGACCCATACAAATGTTATATCTAAAATAGGGTAGGTGAGAAATATAGGTAGTAATTTTTTTTAATAAAGTAGGGTTTGCAATATCTAGAGGAATGAAGGGCTTATGTGAGGTTCAATGAATACCTTTGGATTGGATGAGTAATTGCCTCAATTGACAAAAAGTCATCGAATTTAAAGGCTGGTTATGGATGAACCTTAGATGTCTTGAAGGTTGAACTATTTGGCTTCAAGGGAAAGTCTCCTCATGACAAATGTGACATTAGGTGACCGACGAGGTTTAGACCTCTTAGCTTTTTATTTCCATTCTCATGATTTATAATAACTTAAATTTCTTTATTCTAATATTATGATAAGGGCAACTTACAAGAGGACTTGGGGCAGGGCATACTTAGGGCATGGCATACTTACTAGGGTTTGGGGGGCTGCTTTTTGAGAACTCGGGGAAGAGTCAAGCTTGTTAGAGAGAGAAAGAGAGAGATATTGGAAGGGGCGAGAGGTTCCAACATCGCAGAGGGTCACCAAGCAAATAGTAATTGGAAGCATTAACTCAGTGATAATTTGGTCTTGTGGGCAAGCTTGGGGTGGTCATTGAGAATTCCAAGATAATGTTGGATTGTTTCAAGATAGTGTTGCAACCAGGTACCATTCAATTTTATTTACATGTATTGTTAATGTCTTGTTGTTGTTTTGTTATGGATTAACGCCAATTATGTCAAAATTCCTAGATTTTGATAAACGATACAGTTTACAAACATTATAGAGTTTGTAAAAAAAGTTCATGGCGTAAATTATGTTACACTATAGGGTTTTGAAAAAAATCTCAACATACCATGTTATCTACTAAATTGAGGTTAAAGTATATTTGGATTTATGCATGAATTATGGACAATTCTAACAAGTAGTTGACACCGGTAGTCCACAATCAAATCAAGAACATGTGTCACCCACTTCCCCACTAGAAACCCCCTACATATGCATTTGGTTGTAGCTTTGGTTATGGATCTTGGCTGATTTTGTCCCATATGTTGTCCATCATATAGTATTTATGGACAATAGTTTTGTCCAAATATACTTCAACCTCAATTACTAATAGGGTGTCAATTATCCAAAAAAATTAGATAAAAAAAATTAGCCCATCTTTAATTAACCCCCGACCACATATGGTTTACAAAACTATATAGCTTGTGATCTCCCCAAGGTTACCATGGCCATGGGCTTCATAGGTGTCAGAATGGGTTTATGGCATCTACGCTCTACCTTGGGAACTTTGCCCACATTTTTTCATCCTTCACAATGTTACACATTCACCGAGTTACATATCCATGGGCCAATGTTACACGACAACCATGCCACCATACCATGACATGCAGGGGCGTTGCCAGCCTTGATTTTCAGGGTAGGCCCGTTTAGGAAATCAAATCTTATACAATGCATGTTTTTTTTAGGAAAAATGTAATTTTCTATATATGACCTAGGCTCTCATGTGGGCCTTGAGGCCCAGGGTAGGCCCAACCTACCCGTGCCTAGGCCTGGCGACGCCCTTGATGACATGCATGTAACATGCAATGGTATAACATGGGTCACCTCCACTCATGTTGAGAAATAGTCCATTATGCATGACTGCTTGGGGGTTATCCCTCCGACTCATCAAACATTTAAGTAATTGTAGGGTTGACATTGGCAACTATGATTGGGGTTTGGTTTTGGGCTCATCTAAATTACCAACAATGCATAAGGTTAAGTGTTGCATTATGCATGTCTATATTCAAAAAACACATTACAATAATTCCTTGGCACTAGAAAAATAATATTCGTTGGCACATTTGTGGTTATTATCAGACCATCATTGAGCCATCATTGAGCCATCATTGTATTCTCCTTTGTATCTTTTGGAGGACTTTGTTGCATGTTGCACTGAAAGAGCATTTGCAATTTTTTGCGGGATACACTCTTTGATACTCACAACACTACAATGTTATCGTCATTAGTGTTTTAGGTTTTTGCACATCAATTGCCATGTTTTGAGTTGCATGACAACATTCTTATGGAATTTGAAGTAAAATGAGTGTCAAAACATGGGAAGTATTGCCAGTGGGCTGTCATTCCTTCATCATACTCTCATGCTCAACCTTGTATTTCTATATGTGTCATCTTCTTGGCGTTCCAAGCCTATGAAACATGGTTGTGTTGTTGAAGTAGTTTGTAATGGCAAACAACAATCATGCACCTTATAATGGAATCAACTATTTAAATACATTGTTTTGATTGTCCAATACAAAATCTCTTCCCAATAATCACTGCACCATCATAACAATAGCCAATCTTATTGGGCACCTCAACAAACCATTTGTGTGGACATCGGAGAAGCAAAAGATTTTCTTAGGATCTTTTCATGTTAGACATTGCCACGATTGGGATACAACCAACACACCTCCTCCCATTCAATTTAACCAAAGCCAATGTTGTCCTTAGAGCCAAAGATAGAAAATTTAGACTATATTAGGTCTTACCTGCAGACGACGGAAGGTGTTCAAAACAAGGATGGCTTAACCACATTTTTGCCATGACCTACAAGCAATAGAGAACAAGGTGCAATTGCACCCTACTAGTGCATTTGACTAGTGTGATTTGCTATAAGATTTCCATATGCGTCACTCTGGAGGGAAACATAAGGATTGTGTTGTCATGTTGTGTTTCATACCAACAAAGTGAATTTCGCTTTTGGTGTCAAGCGAGGAAAAGATCAATGGCACAAAGTGTCATTTTGTGCGGACCAAGTCCTTGACAACACCAAGAAACCAATGTTTTGTCCGCGGAAGGACAACACATTCTATGCTCATTGTTGATTGGTAAGTAACATTGCATGCCACTCAAACGTTGAACTTCCTTAGTGTTTTGGACTCATCTGCCAATGGATGGAGTTGCGGATATTGTAACTAGGCAAAAAGGTGGGGCATAACCCTACTTCTTGTGCTTCAATGCAAGTTCAAACTAAAAAGTCATGAAGTTGGTTTTTGTGTGTCCATAGCATCGTGCTGACCCATCCAATGTCCTTGAACCTCATGTGGGTTAAAAGTGAGCAATCAATGTTCTACATAGTTGAATGTTAAGTGCCTATTCCAATGTTGGGAGCACTACTAGACTGGGCCACACTAGATTTTCACATGGACTATGCATGAAGTGGAAAAGGACACTAAAGTGAAAATGGAATGTATAAATTTTCACAAATGACCATGTGAATAATGAACCTTCCTTTGGAAAGTTGCTCAAGACCACTTCTTTGGCACTATCCACTCAAATTGGATCCCTATCACAACATGGTTGTGGTCATTTACACATGGGTTTAATATGGCATAGGTGTGAAATTGGCCATGCATCTCCCATACGCCAAGACACCACCCATGTCATTGTAGAGTTAATTGGTCTCATATTTTGCTTTTTGAGGACTATAGGGCCCAAAGTTTAGGCTCCCTTTGTCACATTCATTGCATAGTGGAACAATATTTGACCCTTGTTTGACCTCACACATTAAAACATCGAATTTATTAGTAGGTACTTTGTGACTGCTTATTGATGGCAAGAATGCACCAAAATGCACAAAAAGTACCCGCTAAATTTAAACTTCAACATTGACAATAGCAATGAAAAATTTATTCTCAAGGAATTATGTTACTATTGCATGCATAGATTTGACGGCATTCATGGGAATGTGATTAAAACTAGCACCCATACACTATTCCTCCGTAGATGGTCAAATTAATGTTGGACATCTCTTCATTGCTCACCCGATCACTACAAGCATATGAGACTCGGGCAACACTACCAAAGTAGTAAGTTTACAGAGCTCTCAGTGACGCAAGACAATTTTCATCGACACAAGACATGTTGTCCAAGTCTCATATGTTTGTTGTGAATGGCATATCACAAAGCAAGTTCCTTTCCTCCCCGATAAGAACATGTAAAGGATGTGACCAATAACCTAATATAATGGGCACCCAATGGGCATTGGAGCAAATTGGAGATTAACGTAACCTACGGCCGCCCTATTCAACTTTATAGTGTCCCTTCGTCTCCCTCCCTATTGCCTTGCTCTTATGTTTGATAGGGTTGTTTGTCTTGCCCATCCACACAATCCACCCCTACAAAGAAGTCACCATAAGCTTGAGTCATGAGCAATTATCTTGTGTCACTAAAAGATTGTCTTCTATCACTAGGAAATCAATTAATCTACCACAATGCTTAGATTTGCATCTATCTTTCACCAACCCAAGACAATTGCTTAGGACTCATATAATGGTAGTGAATGGAGGGACCTTGACAAATGAATATTGAGGGATCATATCTCCTCGTGTTGTCGTAACCCTAAGTAATATTTTTCATGTAAAACATAGAATAGAGTTTTGGTCGTTTCTCATTTTGGATGTGGAGAACTCGTAATAGTGCCATATCAACAAAATCACAAGTTTCATGAAATGTCAAATGCAAAATGACATCATATGATGCACACAAATGATAAAGGTGGTGTCAAATGACAGGTGGACAAGATATTTGCAATTATTTGATTCACAGTATATCTTAGTTCGAACACCAAAAAAACATCCTATGTCAAGTGGTTTACTGAACTTCACACCAATGACAATGTTGATGCCACATGACATATACACATGATTCTTTCCTTTGATTGACTTCACAGTACACTAGCTTGTTTTCAACATCAAAATGTCTTTTGTGATACACATTGATACATTTGTAGTCAAACTTGAAGTTGATTTTATACAACTATTGCAAATTCATATTAATTTTAGAATATGCATGCTTAGAATTAGGTATGGTTTACACTATTGACCAATTACCATGACCACCGCTTTTTGAAATCTTTCATTGGTTGAGAAATGAGTGGCCTTCCCACTGCATTTTACACAAGGTCGCCTAAAATAGAAGTGATCATGGGTGAACATGTCAAAAAGTGGCATGGAATCTCACATGTTTAGAAATGGATAATGTTTGGTGGTCACTTGAAATTTGCAGCGAGAGATCGCAAATAGGTTGTCCCAATGGAAAATAAGGGTGGCCATATTAGAGGAAATCCATAGTTTTAGTACATTCTATTTAAAGATGTATCTGTTTTCAAATGGGGGTTTTTTTTAGTTTTTTATTTTTTGTATTTCCATTTTCATTAGAAACACTATGTCATGGTCTAAGTCCGCTTCACACTATGACACGTGACCCATGCTTTTGAAATGTGGAGTGGATTTCTCTTGGTCATGGTCTTTGAATCACCACCATGACCACGATAAATTCTAATTCATTTTTTTCTTCCGATACTTGGTCATGTGTGTAAAACGGCCCTTAGTAAGGCCCACTCTACTCTATTTGATAAAAACGGTGTAGCAATTTTTGTGAGATTTCCATTGTTAGATTTTTTGGAACTATCAATCATTCGTTACTCGCAAACTCACAAGCTCAAATTGGATCTGCTGTTAAATTAAGGTAGAAAAACCGAATACGGTGAACGACCACTACTAGTGCACTAGACTAGGAGTAGAATGATTCTTATGTAGACCCAAAATGGCTAATTGTAAAAGTGGTGGCCCAAAAAGGATGTAGTGATAGACCGAATGTAGTGATTGGCTGGATAGGTCATGTTTTGCACCACTTGGGATCACTTCTGGGTGCCATCAAGTTAACCATTTTGTGTGCATTCGTACGTAGAGTAGGATATTTGATGCTCATATTAGGGAACTCTATTGTGCAAGTAGAGGTTTGACTTACTTGCCTCTTTTAAAAAATGTAACTAATTATTTACATGGAATAAAATTATAAAACAACTTGCATTCCTCATCATTTCCTCTACTCCATCTCTGAAAAGTATTGCATAGATTTCAAGCTACTCATTTTGCTCGACTCAACTTATTTTTGGTCACCGTTTTCCGTATTTCTACCTTAAGGTTGAGTTGGAAGAGTTGTTTCATACATATATAAGGTAGAAATACCCAAATTGGTTAACCACCCTCTACCCGTGCACTAGACCGCCGTCATAATAGTGAAGTGCCATTTCTGAAACCGATCATGGCTCGGCGGCAACTTCAATGCATGTACAAATAGATAGATAGATAGATAGATAGATAGAAACTCCGGTCTCTTTTTAGCAAGGGGCCGGCGTGAATAAAGTGTCCGTTCGTAATGCCAATGACCCGATGCCCAACAGACAAGGGGACATTGGGACAATACTACTCTCCCCTTTCAAGGATGGACACTATAGTGACACACCATACTAGTTCCTAGCTAGCCACAAGTGCCTTGAAGATACCAGACATGGTATCCCCCCAAAGGGCTTTGAGGTACCCATACAACAAGGTCCAAGGACCCCCCACCATAGTTGGGTGGACTAAGGTGGTGAGCACCACGCCGGCATGGGGAATAGAACCCACAACCTCCTCATTGGGGGCCATGAGCCCTAACCACCAAGCCAAGGCCCGTGGTGCCTCAATGCATGTACACTTAGTGTAGCCAATGGGAGTCAAGTTTAATGTACTCATGAGTTAACTGGTTTAGGTGATGTTCTGTATGGAAATGCGGATTACCGTGTTTGGTGTAGGGAGAATCTAGTGAACGAGTAGGGGGTTTGACAACTTTCCACTTTGAAAAATTGTAGAATTTTTTGTACATGGCAGAAAAATATGAAACAACTTGCATTCTTCATGAATCCTTCTCGTCTATCTTGGAAAATTATCTCATGATTGTAAGACCATATCTTCAATGCGAATCACCTTATTTTCACGGGTTATGGTTATTCTACCTTACCGCCTTCAAGTTTCACCAGCTTCCTAGATTGACCGCCCTTTGCAATGAGTTAGCCATATTAATGAGCCACTCTGTGAAGACAAAATTGTACCCAGGGATAATTCGCTAAACTGGCAGCGGCCTGCCTTTGGTGGATATCCTCATTCAAAGCTTAGGGGTTGTTTACACCGTGGACCATGAAGTTGTCCCAAGGCCTGAAAAATCTGTGATTGGCTGTTGAATTGTCCCGGGACCACTTCGGTTTACATCAAGGAAAAAATGTTAGAGTGACCATGGAGTTCTAGGTCCCCATTCTCGTCTTACCACATCTTTTTTTTGGTGCCCATTCTTAAACAAGCCTTGCCATATACCATCCAAACAGAGGTGTTCAATTAAGAAAATGACCACATACGGTCCATATATCTTTTCTTTGAGTGATAAAAGGCCAACTTTGCAGTTAAAAATGGAGACCTTAAGGACATGGATAAAAATGAGATTGGACTATGTTTTCATTATTTATTAATCACTCCAGGTTCAATTCGGGAGAGAGAAAACGAATCTTCATTTTGACCTCCTATAACTTTTGTATCTCAACCCTGATTTTGATAATTGAAATAACAGTATGTATGATTCAGAATTGCTATTGAGATGAGACAATTCCCGAATCCCTCCAACACCCAAAAAAATCTATGGAGTTGGACGTGCCCATAATAGAGCTACATACTTTAGAATGGGTTTGCATTAGGGTCCAAGTCCAAGAGACTTGGGGCCCAAATCACCCCTTAATGGACCATACTATTGAACTTAAGAATGAACCCAAGCTTGAAAATTGATTTATCAAACTATATGTATTTGCTGAACTAGGACCGTCGAGATTCGGCGAGAAAGCACAAGGGTAGAACTTCCTCTCTTCATGCCTTGGACACGGTCCTTCATGTGAGCTCTTTGGGTCCAAAAATGTTGCTCACAATAAGGTTATTTGAATTTGGAGTTTCTTTGGTCTCGGACTCTAGTTTAAACCCAATCTTAGTTGAACTTGGTATTAAACCTTAAAACCGGGGCAAATCTCCCCAAAATTGCCTAAAAAACTTTAGTGAAATTCAACATTTGATTAAAGAAATCATGTACATGTTATGGTGGATATGGTTGTATGGATGACATCTTTGTAAAGTAAAAACATTGTACATGAAGTTTTAGCCTTCCATGTGTCCAAAATGAGAAAATTATAACACCAAAATATCCTTCTTAGCCTTTAAGGTTAAGCACTCCTTAAGTTCTCCATCAACTTGGATGATATATTGAGCAATGAGGACGGATGGTGGAGTGCCACTTATCCGTCCTTGTGGGGAGGGTGGTAAATTTGTTAAGATTTTGTAAGCAATCCTTCCCCTCCACCCCCCTACACCATAAGTGAGACCGGTCCGTACCCGGACTTGGTTGGCACCGTGCCTTATTTCCCGGCTACTAGTAACCACTTTGCTACAATGAAATGAATGGATTTACAAAACACATGTAAAAAAAATGGAAATTTTTCTTGTAAAGTGCCACCTCCACTCTTTGTGGATAAGAGGCAACACCAACTTGCTTCACATGGGTGGAATGAGTCTTCTAAAAATTGGGACCCGCCACTAAGCTTCATTATTGGGAGTAGCCATTGAGCTATATTGTGAGTTGTGGATGGCATCCATCCTCCCATTCAAGGGCTCACGTCGCCTAGGGTTTAGTTGAGTGGGTTGAGGAATGTCACCACTGTCTCCCCCATTCTCTACCCCTCTGCTCGCCACCCTCTTGCTCCCTTTGTTCGTATCTTATTGCCTCTTTTCTAATGCAATAGTGATTAGTGGCGACGTGGCAATGAGCAAGGCTTCTCATCTTTAAGTTTCGAAGTCGAAATTGAGAAACGATTTAATTCTCATTTAGGGCTTGTACTAGGTATGTATTCCCATAGGCAATTCAACCTTGGTGATTTCTTATGATGAGGTTTTTGATTCATGGATGGGAGGAGTGCAATTCCCGATGGTATGGGATTGAGAGTTGAGTTTGGATAGTAGGAGATTTTGATACCTACTAGTAGCATCAGATTTTGTAATCACAATTGAACCTTTTTTATTGTAATTTTGTTAATGCACAAACCAACCTCCCTTTCTATCTATTTGTACTTGTATGGGTGATCATATGAGTGGTCTTTTTATGTAAGTGATGATGTTCATTTTGGGTATATTCTCTTGCTGAGTGGGTTGGTCCAATTCTCTTGGGTGCAGAAATGCATAAGGTACTTCAAGCGTATGATGTTTCAACAATGATCCTCTTATATGGGTGCAGATTAGCTCAATTTGGGTGCACATCGATGTTTTAGAGGGCTAGTGCAACACTTGTCGGCCTAGGATGTCGCGAAGTACTTGAAATCAACACATGGGTCCTGTGCATTCGTAAAATACTTCCTTTCATTCATCTAAACCTAACCGCCTTCCACATAAAATCTCAACCTCGCCACCTTGGTTTCAACATTGTAGCCGAACCTACTACGTTTTCAAAAGACAAGTACACTAAAAAGGATATTTAGTATTTGATACACTAAATACGAACCCATACACTAATGTCAATAACCCTATGAAAGTAAGTAACATTAAATGTAAACTCAAACACTAAATATCAACTATGGAAATATGTGAAAGTTACATGTTTGAATTTAGTGTTAGTAAGAATATGAAATCCATGCTTCACAGGAAGAGAAGTGGCAGTAGGGAAAGTAGTGGCACATTTATGTCTAACACTAATTGTCAAGGAATTGAAAATTAGTGTTGAGCAGGGTAGGGTGGTAACAACACTAATATATCATACAATCAAACACTAAATATCCTTTTTAGTGTAGTTAGTAAGGGCCGGTTAGCACGGGGTTACATGATATTTAGTGTAGTTAGGAAGGGCCGGTTGGCACGGGGTTACATGTGCGGAAGGTAGGAGACGCAGGCCGTGTACAAATCGGAAACCCAATCCCTCCCACATAAGTTAAGTTACGAAACTGGCTACTACATCCATCATCATCATCATGCCCCTAACTCCCCAATCTTCAGTTCGAAGCCACTCATGAGTCATGACATGGCGAGTATCATTGGCTAGATACGAGGCCTTCCCGTGAGCCAATGAGGGTGTGCCAACTACGTCCTCGGATCCACCGGCCAATGAGGCCGCACCCGGCCGCATTGATGGCAAGGCATATGGGAAGATCCGGGTGTAATTAGGAAGGGGCCTGGCGGGCGCGCGGGGGGGGGGGGGGGGGGGTTAGCCCTTTATGTGAGGCTCTTGAATTGCGGAGGTACAAGGATCCCCTCCGGTCCGCCCTTTCCTTTCACCAATGTTCAAGATTGAAGCCCTCATATGAGTTTCATTTTGAAGGGCTCTCAAATTTCAGCCCTTCAATTGAAGGGCTGGTTCAAATCCAAGACGTCAATCCAAGAATATAGAAATAAAATACAAAATTCATATTAAACTCGTGCATGAATTATATGATACATGTTTCCAGTACAATGTGAAGAATTAAGCATCAACCATCTAACTCCATTTCTTGTAGTGACAATGCCCTACGCTTGTTGGTTTTTGTGACAGGCATATTATATTGAGGACTTCAAGTGATGTCTTCATTTTCAATTTGGGGTTGTGTTTTGAAGGGTTGTTTTGAGAGAGGTATATTTTGAAGGGCCAAATCACGTTTGAAGACTTCAATCTTGAACATTGCCTTCCACATCCACAAGGTGTTGGTTAATAGCAACCCACACATTGCCATTTCAAGTATGATAACTGACCTAAGGATCTCAACTATGGGTTATGACCGTGTTGGTTTGGTATTGGCTTTTTGACGTCATTAGAGTAGAGGCGCCCATAATTGATCACTTAAGAGATCATGCAACAGATTTGGAGAAGTATAAGGCGGTGCAAATTTTTCCCATGTAGGAAAATAGAAATTAGGAGGACTGCAAAAAAAAAATCAGTAATTTTATTCCTTACATTGAATTACTATGAATTTTATAAGCCAAAAGTTGGCCCGAACATATTACCAATGTCTAGAGTCTGCCATATTTGCTCATTTTAACCGCTCATTCCTCCTCACTTTAGCACTCGAAATCAAGGCATGTGTCACGGCATTATTGGTTGTGGCCTATTCGAAATTCATTCCTAGCTTGATTGAAATTTCGGTACTCTATAGATTGCCAATGGGGTCTTGATTGGGAATAGGCGCCTCTACTATAGAGTGTTCATAATGAGGATTTCACTTGGAGTATAATGATTCTTGCGTGGACCCAAAATGGCTAACTGTAAAAGCGGTGGCCTGAAAAGGATGTAGTGATAGGCCGAATGCAATGATTGGTTGGATAAGTCATGTGTCACACCCCTGGGGGTCATTTTTGGGTGCCAATGAGTTAACCATTTTGTGTGCATTTGAACATTGAGTAGGATATTTTGATATAACTGCCTCGGCTCTCTAACCAGACTATAGACCTTACTATCCACAGTTTAGCTCTTACTAGACTATTATCCCTTCCTCACCAGTCTAGCTAGGAAGTATCCAGTTACATAAAGATAATATTCACATCATTTCAGTTTTGAGCAAGAAAATCAAAAATTAACTACCACAATTGCCCTTTGACACGAGGGCGGTTAAATCCGGAGCATCGACCCAGGAAGGTATTGGCCTTGGGCACACAAGAACTGCATGGTCCCTATAGATGACATGTGAGCAAATGCTACAAAAGAACAATCCCTCCCCCAATACCAAATGTTATTTCCCCTCCAAGAGCGAGAGGGGGGGGGGAATTCATATCAAGAGGGGACCCAACATATAGCAGGGTGGAAGCACGGTAAAGTGGACAGCTCTTGATCCTTGCTCAGGTTTAAGTGAAAGTGATCCAAAACTATATACTAACTTTGAATTTTATGAAATAGAAATTCATAAGCATTTAGAAAACATATGAATCTACAAAGACAAGCAATTTATGTTCACAAAAAACAATTTCAAACAACATATATATATTTTAGAAGACGGTGCAAGTGGTGGTGCAAGTGGGTGTCATTGAAAAGATAATTGTCAAAAACTTGTTTAAAATACAATTACATTACATTAAATTGATGAATTTTTGAAAAAAAATTACGATGACCTCAAGTTTATAATGAATTCAAGGAATATGAAAATAAATTCCAAGTTCAAAATATTTAAGGTCATGAAATTTATGTTCAAAACTATATTTAGTCAATTGCTTTTACGCGTCACTTTTGATGATAGGTTTTGAAGATCTCATATTGATATTCTATATTTGAGTACCTAACTTAACAATAGAGGTCATCATGAAAAATAATCTATTTTAAACAACATTTTGCTACTACTTATAGGCGTTTGACCAAGAAAATCATGGCTTTCATATACCGAGCACTTTTTTGGTCCACTTTACTATGCTTGCACCCAGCAATGAAGAATGTATCGACGGGGCACATTATACCTCCTATGGGGGAAGCAAGACAAACTCAACCTTAGTGGGTGACACCAACGTTAAAGCACAATGTACTTCATTGAACTCCATCACATTGGAGACAACAGAAGCAAGAGGAAATGTGGTGAGGACATCTGACTCCAGATAGAACCCTAATGTGCAAGCCCTACATAATATTTTCACACCATTTGAATGAACATCTAGTGATGGAAAGTGATGGATGAACCCCAAAAATTGCGCATGTGCCAACACAATCTTGGACTACAATCGCCACAATCAAAGGGTGGTTGCGGCAGAGCTTGCTCAATGAGAAAACATATGTCAAACAACACATTGCAAACAACACATGAGAGTCACCAAATGAGAACTCAACGTAGTCAATCTTGAATGTGGAATGTAGAATGTAGATTGAATTCAACGTAGTCAATCTACATTAGCACCTTTTGAACTCAACGTAGTCAATCTACATTCCACATTCAAATCTACATTCAATCTTGGGGAGTTCAATCTTGAAGTATTTTATTCAACTCAAAATGATGGGGATGATCGACATGCAAGCATCTACCCAAAACAATGTAAGTCTTGCCCCCAAGCCATGCATGGTAAACCATGGGACTAGGCGACATACATGGTGATTGGTCGACCTCAATTGATTGTGTTCTATAAAGTTTACGCTGTGAGCACTCCCCCCTAAACCCACGCCTAGTGGGAGGGGGATTTTCCATAGCTTGACAGGCATGGAACGAGGCGATGGGGTCACTTCGTGTGATTTGGAATTGGAGGAAGAGGGGTGATGAATTCGAGGTAGGGTCCGCACATGGGGTTCGGTGTGGTCAAGTAAATGGGTGATGCTTCGCACTAGCTCGGTTTCACCTTTCAAAATCTCCTCGCCGCCATGGCCATCAACGTGAGGGAGGGTCTCATTGGACGGCGGGCTCACTGGGACAAAGCATGTCTTAGGCTCGCATTTTGGGACCCAAGAATCTTTCGTGAACCAAACTCATGGCATTCTTTCGCCAAGATTATGTGACTGTTATATAAATGTGTTTTACACATGAAAGCCGAAATGAGTTTCAAAGATGGAGGGGTGAAGTGATAAATGTTCAAATTTAAAAAAAAAATTGTGCCACGCACTTGCTTGAGGAAACCTTAATGGCAAATGACCTCCATGGAAGACCTTGCACCCCAAAAGCAAATGTTGATTGTAACGAAATTTTTCACAGATGCAAACTACAA
Organism: Polytrichum formosum; assembly: GCA_964035585.1. NCBI lineage: Eukaryota > Viridiplantae > Streptophyta > Polytrichopsida > Polytrichales > Polytrichaceae > Polytrichum > Polytrichum formosum. The sequence goes on from OZ037941.1 coordinate 43,772,835, forward strand.
TGAGCTCCACAAAATTCAGATTATTAATGGGACACAAACATGTGAGGGAAGGTACAACGATTCACAAGCTCCAAGGACAAAGAGAACCACTGGTTCGAATCCTTCGATTGCCTAACCATGTTCTTGGGCATCCAAGTCATTCACCTCTCACACACTCAAGATACAAGCTGGGAAAATTTAGGATGATGCAAAGACAACAACCACATTCAATTACTAACCAGACACAAGCTCAACCCGGCATATATGTATGAAGGCTTTCAAATGAACCCACCCAAAATTGAAATGCATGCACAAAATATCCCATTGCACGAGAATTTTTGAATTTCCGGAGATTTTTTTATAGTAAGCCCCGAAATGAGATCAGATTGCAGAAACTAGAAGAACGAAAGAGATTTGAAGCTTAGAAATCAACAAACCTTCGAGCAACTTCAGCCTCAGCTAGAACCCTGCAACGTGCTTGCCAAGCCCTTCCACAATCTATCTCTATGATAGTCTAATCTGAAATCACTAAACCAACAACAATGAAGATGTGGAATTCAACTACTTGATTTTTCACTGCACAATATTGTCAATTCAGAGCGATTATGAAGCCGCTTGCCTGACCCCGCTTCAAAGCCTTGCGACCTGCCTCAAGCACTTAGCAGCCTACTAAACAAGTTTAGCGACCTACTTGGCGTTGGTTACCGACCTACCCCTCACAGGCAGGTACCCAACGGCCTTTTGGCGACGTGGTGGGCCCATCATGCTTCTTGCGACCTACTAGAGGTAGGTCGCTAGCATGGCGGCTACAACTACCCGGTTCAAACAACCGGTATCAGAACTAGTGTTGCATTTTTTATTCTAGAGGTCGGAGGTGGCATAATGTGAGGAATTATTCAGACTGAATGTACGGAATATTCCGTAGAATACTGTCAGTCCCACAAAACATTGTTATGGATCTAAATAATGTTATGAGGATTATAAAATACATTTTAAAATATTTCAAAACATTTTTAATGTTTTTAAGTGAAATTCATCGAAGACATCAATCTGTGAGGTCCTTTATGACAAATCATTGTCGAAAACATTCCCCTATTCTAGGATCAGTTCTTCGAGTTTCTCCGCCCAAGTATTGATCCAAGATTGGGCCTCGATTGTCCCCCAACGCGAAATCCGTATTCTGGTATTTGTCAGTTTGTGTGGCAAGGCTTAGGGCTCAGGCACTGCCGTTGAGTTTCAATGTACCAATGCTATATGGTAATATGGAACAATTGGAGAAGTTGCGCATGTCTACTGTAGCTCTCTAGCAGCTTGGGCACCTTTCTGCCTAATAATTAATTAAAGTGCGAAAGTAAGTTAGGCGGCCCATGAAATAATATTCTAAAATTGGATATATTAAAAAATCAATTTAAAATAAGTTAGACATTCATCCAAGTCATTTCTATAATTCATGAATGGTTTTCCTAATTTCATCTATGGTGGCTACGATTAACCTAAACACTTTCCTTAACCAACATTCCTTACCCTAAATTTGTCTTTTACTTGTATGTTAGGGTTTTGCTTTGATTTGATGCTACTTTGTTGGATTCCAAATGAATGTCACTTGCATTATTGTGATTTCAAGCACTCTGTGAATGATTTTTTTGGGACATTCGACGAAATTAATTTCCCGTAAATTTAGGCGCCTTTGAAATTAATTATTTTTTGCCCAAGTTGCTAGAGAACTATAGTATATTCGCCCTAATGGCCTAGACAAACTGTAGTAATAAATTTATAATTAAAAAACATAAAAAAACGTCTCAAATTTTTCCGATTATTTTAAAATAAATAAAAATTAAATGCACGCCATAATCAACACTACCCTAAATCTGCAAAAAAATCCTTTAGATTATCCATTCCCCTTGGATTTTTAACTCCAGTTTTATCACTTCAATTTTAGAATGGAGCAGCTCGTTTGAGATAGATAATGTTATGAAAGATGTTAATGTTCTACAATGTCCAAATAATCCATTTTGAACTATGTTGGTAAAAAGTTTTTGGATGAGATATATAATAAACAGTTATAGCATGCTTAAACTAAAACATAACATTATTCAGATCCATAACAATGTTCTGTGGGACTGACAATATTTTACAAAATATTCCTCACATTCAGTCTAAATGATGAAATATTCTGCAAAATATTGTCAGTCCCACAAAACATTGTTATGGATCTGAATAATGTTATGAATAGTAAGCAACACTAAATACTGTAAAGAGTGTAGTGAGAAACCAAGATTTCGTACCCTTTTTCATATCAATAGTCACAATGAGGTCATGCCCTAACCCATATTCAGGCCTCCGATTATGTTAAAGTGGCATGTTCATGAAGTGCAATTTTTTGATATGTTAAATACCTTAATGTAATTAGAGATATGGCTCACATACATCATGACTTGGATGAACTTGCATCCGAATATATACTCTGGGCTGCTTTAAACCCGGACCAAGAGCCGTGACCATGAAAACCTATGGGCCCTTGAAAATCATCCAAAGGCCTTACCTTGGGAAATAGAAATTCAAGTTTGCAATTGTTGGGCCTTCAAGGTTGTGTAAAGTGAAATCGGACAATGTTGAGGGACTGTAACAAATTTTATGAACAATCCAAAATAATAGGTAGTCTAGTCCACCATGGCAATATATTATTTATAAGAGCCAATGGCATTTTAATTGCTTGCCATGGCCCTTAGATTTGCATTAGACCACCTCTTTTTGATGGTACTAATGCAATATTTGGTAGACCATGATTCATTATCCACTTGGTGCCATGTAGGATGCCATGTGGAATTTTCATCCATTCAAAATCTTTGGTCCCTCTTGCCCTCAGGGTCCAGTGTAAAATGAACGAATCATATAATTTCTATATTACAATTCAAGGGCCCTCAAGCTCTAGTGTAAAGTGGCCCTTAGTACATCGATCAAGAATGTCACATTCAAAGACTGCATATTTATATTTTCTCCTCCAACAAGACTAGTACTAAGGACTTGACAGACACTTGCTGTGAAATCTCCTCTCTACTTGACAGAAACCTGCCAGGTGGTTAACTGCCTCTTGAGCTTTGGCGTTGGCCTGTCGGCCTTTTGTCTCAAAAAACAAAAAAAGCAAAAAAACAAGACTAGTACTAAGGACAATCCTAAACTCGTAACTATTTTAGGAAAGTCGATTCTAAGACTTGGTGAGGCTTAGGCTTCATAGCATCTATGTAGACAATCATTTCAAACTGCATAATAATTCATTGTATTGTCACCTTCCTAATGGATGAGTTTACCTAAACCTCACAAAGTTGTAGCCCTTGGTGAGGGTTTGTAGAAACTATGTGTACGAGTCATACATTGAGCCCCTTCGAGCTTTGAAGTGGACGCTTAGTCCTTGCCCCAACACAACTTAGGGAACAAAGCAACATCAAGTAATTAAGGAAGGCAAACCTAATTCAGATACTTAACATGGTATTCGTGAAAACATCACATGGCACGTAAAAATGTCCTATGTGTCATTTTATTGAAGGCCGGCTTGAATTGGTCTTTGGAGGCAGCTTTTGCCAACAACAAAGTTTTTGCCAACTACATCTGTTTCCAAAGTTCAAGTGCATTTTACAAGACTAGAAAGTGAGTCGGCCTTTAAAAAAAACCGTCACATGTGAATGTGATGTTTTTCACGAATACTATGATACTTATCTTAATTGAACACACATAATTGATGATGTGTCACTACAACAGATTGGGTATTTTGTGACTAGGGAAATGTGACTGGGGATGACTGGTGACTACAAGATGTCACATTTGGCCAGGCCTCAACCTTTGAGGGGGGGACGAAATTCAAAAATATGACTCGCAGTCATATAACACTGTAGTATTTGGCAAATGTACCGTATACGGCGTATGGGAACCACGTGGGCCTTCATAGGGAACGATGGGGAACGTGTCTGGTGGACGCGCAGTCATATGTGGCAGTCACATTTTTTTGTGAGTCATATTCTTCAGTCACATTTTGACGAGGGCCATTTTTTTCCCTTTTTTGGGCAGCCCTTGAAAATGTAGGCTGCCCTAGATGGGCCGCTTGTGTTTTTGCCCCATGACTCATTATCTAGTATTATGGTTTGGGGTATTTCTTTAATAATGACAAATTTTGGTCAAAATTAAGTACTTTTTGTTCTACAATATGAACGGCAATGAAAATTGGGAATGGCCCATGTTTATTTATTGAATAATTAATAGATTGATTTTTTAGAGAATATAGGGGGGAAATTGGGGAGGAGTATTCAAAGTAATTATTGCCAAGAGACTAATTGAACATGTGCGGTCACGGCACAACCAATTTGAGAGGACGCGATGGCGTTGTACGTATGCATGTCACAAATTTTTAGGGTTCGAGGGTCTTGTGTCTACATATGAACCTTGGATTGATGCATGTGATTGTCCTGGAAATTTTGAACAAGGATTCCAGTGTAACTTTGGCATGTCGTCTTCGTTTATTATGTACTTGATGTAGAAGTTTACAGATACATGAGCGAGCAACGGGAGGACATGGTGCAATTAATGTGTGTGTTATGTGGCCAAGACAACACGTCACTAGATATGCACGTGTCAAATATATACCCACCTAAATTTCAATTATACAACTCTCTTTCTCGGACGGGGAGTAAATCACCGTCACAGTCGCAATACTCTAAGTCATCTACCGATGCGTCGTCCGGTCCCTCTAGACATTCTAATGCTTTAGCAACCACTCCTGGCCCCACTTCCACTGCATCGCCCAATATGGGTGTCTTCGGTACGAGATCGTCATATAAGCCCGTCACTTGCAATCCGAGAAAATTTGAAGTCCTGCCCAATGCTATGCATTGTACTTCATCCGTTCTCTGCTGTTTGGAGAATACTCGAACGCCTCTCGGTTCCTTGCGCAAAACAACTTCCCATCCACGTTTGGCTACAAAGCCAACTTCCCATCCAACTTCCCATCCTCCCCTAGAGAGCCCGACTTATACACAGCCCCTCGCGAAGCAAGTGGGCCTAGTCCATTGGAGAGGACTCTTTCGCAGACAACAATTCGAGGGGTGGAAACAGACGAGTTTGAAGTGCATAACGAAGAGCGCGGTAGTGGTTGGCCATATCGGCACCATTTCTGAAGTTTTGTTTCTAACTATGAAGGTGGATTTCGGAATATGTCGTGGGGGGGGCCTATCGGAACCAAGAGGATCAATGGACTTAGCACATACCCTCCTGAATACACGGCTCAACATTATTATTGACGTCCGAACTTCCTTTCCCATTGTGCAGCGCACACATAGTAGCAACACTGGCTGCATGAGGACATGGTAGTCATGGGATTTCAGGCCTTCTATGTGCCCATCCATGTTTACGCGCTTCCTCAGTTGACCCACATAGTGGGTGGGGGTTCACAATGCACGCACGTACTCCACAAAGACTTCATGCTCTTTTTTTGTCAGAACGTACGAGGACCGAGGTAAAATGATGCTGCCTGGTTTCTTTTCTTGTACGGGCCAAAGATGCTTGCGTATACCTGCCTCCTTCATGTCGAGACGAACTCCAAGTGTGTCCTTCTCTCCAAATATGGTTTTCATGACATTCTCAACGATGTTTTTTTCACAGTGCATGACATCCAATGTGTGTCGAATTAAAAGATCCTACACAATGACTCAAGCCAGTCAGAAATTTGACGGTGCGAATCACAATATCACTACGTGCAATCATGTGACTGTACATGACTACGTCCACTCACATAATTCTCATCATGACATACACGTACTTTCCAGTATGGAAGGTCATACATGCATATACAAACAATGGATGTGGAAAACTTGTCATATTCCACCTATACATATATGCCGTGGTCATAACTTTTGATACAAAATTTTGTCAATACAAAACATGACTTGGTGTAGTCATGTTAGAGAACACATGACGGAGTGTAGTCATTCCATGGATGAACTATTGGATGTCAGCCTACAACGCGGTGTGCGGGTTCAAAGGGTAGTGTGCATATAGTTCTTCTCCGACCAAAATGTCCCTTATGGCTATGGTAATTACATACCCCCATTCCTGTTTGTTCCCACACCACATTTCCTATCTCTTTGCGTCCTATGGAACTATTTATGACGCCAACGACATTCCCCTTCATTACATCTCCATCGATGTACAAGTCCGGCTCAGCTTGCATCGCATATGACTTCACTCGAGGTTGTGCCTTGCTCAAAGTTATGTATTCTGCCAAGGTGTACTGTGGTCCTACAAAGGGAAGCAATTCCTCTGCCTCTTTGGCGGGTTGGAGTGCAAATAGACACCAACCCATGAATGGGAAGTTGGACACCCTTACTTCCCATTCTTTGTTCCAATATGAAAATTGTGTAAGTTTTGGGATGGGCCCGTCACACCACTGTCCATCATACATGTTTGACCGCCACCTCTGCAAGGCTCGTACTCTTGCAGACGTTGTGTTTGGCGTGGCGTATGTTGGCGTTTGGCATCCTCCTAGAAAGGTTCTCATGGATGTCATGCAGGCAGCTTTTACAATGGGTCTCCATCGGGCCTACAAAATTCATGTACACAAAGATGAAAACTCGCCCAAAGCAGGACCACCCGCTTACGCTCATTCAAAAATGGTTTGTTGGAATGACTTACCAAGATAGAGGCTGTAAACACAGGGTCCTTTTTTTACTGCGAAGATGCTTTCGAATTGTGGCTCGATCGAGGACTTTCCCTCCCGCACACTCCATGCATGGACATGGGTACTTGGATAACCGCATGGCGTCTGCTTGGACCTCTTCTTCTTGCCATAACTGTAGATGCTTCAAGCTTTGGAACTCCCTTTCTACCATCATGTGGAGTGCGCGGCATACGCGGCGGGTCAAATTGTGATATAGGAATACCTTACAAGCAGGGAGTGCTCACATGCACGCAGTCACATATCTAGGTGGATACATACGAAAGGGGAGTCATATAACCCAGGGCAGTCATATAACTGTAAACAATCATATCACTAGAGGGAGGCCCCAGTGGATCAAGTGGAAAGGATTAACACCTTTTGTGTTGGAGTGCACACAAGTCCATAGGACACATGTAGCTCAACGAGGATGATTTCTTACAGGATGTGTACCTCAATGAGGATGACTTCAACCCAAAATGAACGGTTGACGCAGTCACTAGACATTGGTAATGTCTAGTGAACCAAATTGTGGCATCAAAAGTTCCCGATTAATTATCATTTAAAAATTGAAATTAAATTTTTTATTCTCCTTTAACTTTTATAGTACTAAAAAAATCTAAAATAAAAACTTTTTAGGTGAAAAACTCAACATTTATGAACTATTTTTAAACCAATCCTTTATTTTTAATTTGTTAAAATGATTTTTTCCTTTATATGAATATTTTATAATATTTTAAGTAATGTCGTTTACTTTCACATGTTCTCATACACATTCAAACTAATTAAGAGTGATTGACCCTAATTAAGCCTGATTAATCCTAATTGAACCTAATTCAACCCAAATAAATCAGCCCAAATGAAAATAGACTTCACTTCATCCAACTGAAGTGAACCTCTTTCACCCAACCAAAGTTCATCCACCCTAATTTCATCCAAACGAAGTTCATCCAACCGTGGTGAGTGGTGAGAACTTCCTTAGGGTTTCGGTGGAGGTCTCGAGGACGCTTCTCCAGACTACAATTCGAAGGGTTTCGGTGAAGGTGGGATGGTTTGTGAGTTTGTGGGTTAAGTAGATGTTTGCAGGAATTTTTGGGTTGAGGTTATGCCCAAGAATTGCGTTTGTTTGTTTGTTTGTCTGTATGGGTTGCGGAGATGGTGAGAATTTGTGGTTTGCGGAGTTTCTTATGACGTTTCTCAAAATCTATATTTAGAGTGGTTGTTAACTCCACTTCCCTAAATATCTATTTATCTATGACGTTCGTAGATAGTACTTATCACAAACGGTTATAACCGTCAAGTTACTCTAATGTTCGTATTTTCAAGATTTCGCTATATCCTTGCCGTGGCTACATTATATGTCATTTATAAGAATTTAATCAATGCTTACATGCTCGATTGATTAAATCTTATAATGCTTTGATTTTGTATCTTTCTACTAACGGAATGTACATGAAATCCTTTCTTCCTCATAATTGCTAAATATTCTCATTAGCATAATTGTCTTTAACAAAATCTTGTATACTTCTACTATGGGAATGTATTCCTAGTCCTATATACTTCATAATGCTCAATAATATCTCCTTCTATACTAATATAATAGTCCTTTAGTCAAAATCCTAAGTTCTCCTTCACTAAACGCTGATGGTCCTATAACCGTGGGTACGGGACCCTATAACCGCGCGTCGTCCTTGTAATTCCATGGCAGTGGACCTAAAGCCGTGGTTGAACGTCTCTCCGAAGCTCCGCTTCCCTCCAACCTTTTCCAGTGCTTCCTTGGTGAAGCTTCTTCAAGTTTCCTTCAAAATTTGATGCTCCTCTTGTTGTTTTCCTTTTGTTGTTGGGCAGTTGAGTGATGTAGCATTCAACATTTTATTGGATAGTTGAGTGATGTAGTATTCAACAAAAATCCTAAACTTTGTCGCTTTCATAGTTCTGTTGGTTTTGTAGGTTTCGGAAGCCCTGTGTCTTCCACGTTTTCCGTGTGTGTGTGTGTGTGTACATGCTCATCCAAGTATTAGGCTTTGTTTTGTTGCTCTTGTGTGTGTGTGTGTGTGCTCATCCAAGTATTAGGCTTTATTGTGTTGCTCTTGTGTGTGTGTGTGTGTGCGCTCATCCAAGTATTAGGCTTTGTTTTGTTGCTCGTGTGTGTGTGTGTGTATGCGCGCGTGCGCTCATCCAAGTATTAGGCTTTGTTTTGTTGCTCTTGACTCGATGCTTTTGAACTCAAGGTTGTGCACAACTAACCTTTTAATTTTGAGATGATTCTACATTTAAAAGACATACCGATGCAGTGTGCTAATTCTGGGAAATTGTGATTAGCAGGATACGTGATTGGACCAGCATGAGAAAGAAAATACATTTGGAAAGGATTTGTACATACCTATTGCGCGGCCACTTCTACCCCTTTTTGTAAGTAAAAGTTTTTCCTACTTTGAGTGGTGTGCTCATGGATAATATCTTGGATGTAGTGCAATGTGTCCATGTAAGATAGGTGAGTTTTATGTGGTCACTCGTCTTAATTGGATATCTATATTGTGTAGTATATGGCAAGGCTTGTAGTTAAGAGTGGCCACAAAAAAAAAGACATGTGCTATGATGACATTGGTCTATGGGCTCAAAATATAGACACCAGTCTAGGTTCAATTGGAAGCTCTTTGTGATCAATTGAACTAGAGAAAGAATTTTTACCTTGACCTCTTATATGACTTTTGCATCTCATGGTTCTCTGATTTGAAATTTGTAATAACAATCATTTGCAGATTGTGGTTGGCTAGTTAGTTTTATTGCTATTTGCCACATGGTGGCTTTTGAGACCAGTGTTGGCCACATGGAATGGGATTGCCTGGATGGTTGGTGTCCTTTTAATTGTGATGATCTGTCTTCAGGTTAATATTTATCCCTTGCTTATTCCTTTTCTTCAGTAATCCTTTTCTTCAGCTCTCTTTTCCCATTCAGTACTACAGTAATACCTTTAGGAGGTGAATAAAGAAGAATTCAAGCTAATATCCCAGAAGAAAGCTGAGCTCACCTGTAGAGGCAACATTATGACTCCCTCCAGTCATAGTTTAGAGTCATCATGACGCACTCCAATCACATTCTAATGATTATGACTCCTTGGAGTCATAAAAATGTGGAGACATTATGACTCGTTGGAGTCATGTTCCAGCATTATCACTTTTTGGATTCATAATTTTTGTGACATGTAATGTCCATGTATTAACTCCCGTTCGTACTCAATAGTGTGGTTCTCGCGACTTCTTCCATTTCTGCCGAAATGAACAATGTACTAGGAAATTTGACAAGAAAAATTGTTAATCTGCCTGATGGCGTGTAAGTGGAAGTATTTCGCACAATTGCTAGTTTCCCGGCAATTTCATTGCCGGTTTTGAAAATGACTTCGAAGGAGCTTGCGCATGTTTTTGAGAGCAGCCGTGGCGTGCCTCTTGGAGAGCTAAGCCCATTTCTAGAGCAGGGTGGTGGCTAGGGTGTGACCATCCGAGCGAAGGGAAAAAAACAACTTGCTGAGACGGATATCGATGATGACGAGGACGAACAGCACGAAGATGAGACATCCGAGGATGAGCGATCGAAACCAAAGAGGCGGAAGATAAAAACAGTAACATTTAACGTTATCTTTCAATTGGTACTAACCTTCCCCGTAATTTCTTGCATTTGCAGTCGCATTCAGTCATTCGCGTTTCTTGGGTCTCACTCCAATCACATGTAAAGAAAATGTTGATAACATATGTCCGCATATGCATGTCACTTCATGAAGTCATATTCGGAGTCTAGGCGAACATGTTACTTAGTGCAGTCATATAATATGACTCTAAACAGTCATATGACTTTGTCCAATTATATTATGCAATCATATCTTTCCGTGAGGTCATATAGTAAGACTGGATGCAATCGTGTAACTTAGTACAGTCATGTAGGGTGACTTCATGCAGTCATATCACGTCAATCCATGCAGTTATATACTGATTTGCATGTCTGGGTGTGTAGGGAAATACAAGTGAACCCAAGTCTTGGCCGCTGCAATCAAGCCGAAATAAGAGCACAGCTGCCGATGAGGAAAATATCTTATTGTCCCAAAACATGCAAGATACTCTCCGAGCTTATGAGATGGACGTTGACGAAGTATCGGCGTACAACGAGGAGGAAGACGATGGCGCATGACACATGAACGAGTTCCTCGACGAGCTGGAGCTCCGGGAGGTAAACATTTTACGGCGTATGGCTAAAAAAGCCGATCCGACACACCTCTGCGAGAAGATGCGGAGCCTCGGCCGGACGACGAAGGTTGAAGGCGGTGATCGCGGCGACGGAAGAGCACGCCACCGACAATTCAAGCTGAAGAATCTGCGGCGGAACTTGAAGAAGAGCGATGAGCGGAACACGGGCATGGGCGGTGGGCGTTCATGTGTTGAAGTGGACGAAGCCGGATGCCCAACAAGGCAGCACATGCTCGACTGGCTTACGCGACTACAGGGCTACTCCCGCGACTTCGACTGGAGCGTCGACAACTTCAAGGTGCATCCGTGGCCGCTTTTGATCGCGTTTGGGCGATGCGCTGAAGTCCATCACCAAGTGGTCTATGAAAGCACTCAAGGCTCTGTCGGAGGAATGAAACAAGCCTTTCATAATTAGATAGTTTACATATTGATGGTAAATGTGGCAGAGACTGGCACATTTGGATATGTTTCGAGATATTGACTACAAAATATCATTGAATTTATTTATATTTATCTGTGCAATTTGTGTCTCCAATGATTGCTTCCCATGTATATACAAAGTGAACTTGCTACATATTCGTATAGACCTGTGACAATTTTTTTCTTACTTGCCTCAATCATATAACGCATGACTTGAATGCGTCGTAACCGCTTGGAATGTATTCGAAATGTGACTGACATTCACGACTGGAAGTAATGCGGATCTAATCCAACACAGTCACAACCGCGCATAAATAACCACGTAATGTGACTCTCCATCGCAGAAAATATCACTCCATCATGTCATATTGTACAATACATGTCACCAAAAATATGACTATAGGCCGTCATATAATAATGACATCCCAACAAAAAATTCGGCTAACGCCACAAAAACATGACTACAATCAGTGATAAAACTAGCAGTCACATTCCACGTGGTCTGCCACGTCGGCCAAATTATGACTCGTCACAATCATATTACACGTCAGCAAAAAATATGACTACACAGAGTCACATGCCACGTCGGATTGGTTTTTTTTCTGCCCGGGCAGGTCAAAAAATGCACGGACTTCAAAGCCAGTCAAGGCATGCCCCACGTGCTGTCGGGATCGTAGATTCTGTCCTTTTATACGCCCAAACTACCGTATATATTCATATGACTGATGTCCGAAGCGACTCGTCGGTAATGAGCAGACCCAGTCACCGCGCGCGTTATCCCCCCCCCCCCGGTGCCTCGTCAGTCATATTTTGGGATTTTATGACTTAAAGCAGTCATAAATTGCAGTCATAAAATGTGCATTTTGTTGTAGTGTGTTGTTGTTTGGGGGGGGGTAAATATGATCACTTGAGTAGAGAGTAAACCTTCAATTTGGTAATGGACAAGATATTCATACCAACTTTACATTTTAAGGGGAAAATGGCTATGGCCTTGATTTGGTTATGTTAACCATCTCATATTAATTGGGTGCTTCATATCCAAGGGGAAATGGGAGTAAGGTATGTGGCCATGTTTGGGGACTTCCAACACCACATACATATCTGACCATTGGATCATGATAGTAGGCTGACTCAGGAATTGGCCCATTTAGTTAACAATTGTGTATCATGGAGATTGTCATTTCGGGTTTTAGAATTGAAGTCGAGGTGCAAAACTCATAAAAAGTCAAAGAAAATAATGTCCTTATTTTTTAAGTGATTTCATAGGCCCTCCCAATTATGATCACTATTGAATTTTGAGCACATATAGTTAGCTATAATAGTTAACTAATTTTGAGCACATATACCGCTCAAATGTAGGTGTCTGATTACGAAGGGTGGCCACATGAGGCCCATATACCTTGATCAAAGAAATTACCATTCAAGACCCATCTACTTTAGGGCTTGACCCATGTTGTACACCAAGCACTAACACAGAGGAATGTTAAATTGGGTAACTTTATTTAGAAGAGAGTAGCCTCTCCATACAGTATGTTCCACACGTTCAATCTATATAAACACTTTAAGTTATGGGCCCATGATCAAAAGTAAGATCTTATTACACTCGTTCATTGTTGGATGCCTAAACCCTTGCCTCCAAGGAACTAGTGTACGGGTTGTTTCGCCCCAGCCTTGTAATACTATGGCGTCCATGAGGTCCATGAGGATTTGGGTGAACCAACCCATGCACTCGTTCCTTGTTGGATGCCTAAACCCTTGCCTCCAAGGAACCAGTGTACGGGTTGTTTCGCCCCAGCCTTGTAATACTATGGCGTCCATGAGGTCCATGAGGATTTGGGTGAACCAACCCATACACTCGTTCCTTGTTGGATGCCTAAACCCTTGCCTCCAAGGAACCAATGTACGGGTTGTTTCGCCCCAACCCACTACATTGATAGCCACCATGGTCAACTATGAAAGAGGAAACATAAGGACATAGCCACTTTCTCATCTATTGTTCCTTACCTAATGCCAGTGAATGGCAGGCTCACCGGTAGCTAGTGCGGCCGGGAAATGAGCCCCAAACCCAATGTTCAAGATTGAAGTCTTCAATGCCCTTCAAATGCGATTTGGCCCTTCAAAATATACCTCTCTCAAAACAACCCTTCAAAACACAACCCCAAATTGAAAATGAAGATGTCACTTGAAGTCCTCAATATAATCCGCCCGCCACAAGAACCAACAAGTGTAGGGCATTGTCACTACAAGAAGTGGAGTTAGATGGTTGATTCTTAATTCTTCACATTGTACTAGAAACATGTACCATATAATTCATGCACAACATAACATTATTAAGTGCGTCAGTGTGTTCTCACGGCCCCCGGGAATATAAGCCGGGATGCCGTCAGTTAGCTCACATTTAGACTGAATGTGAGCTAACTCACGGCATCCCGTCTAAATGTGAGCTAACTTACGGCATCCCGGCTTATATTCCCGGGGCCCGTGAGAACACACTGACGCACTTAATAATGTTATGAAGTTTAACATGAGTTTTGTATTTCATTTCTATATTCTTAGATTAACGTCTTGGATTTGAACCAGCTCATCAATTGAAGGGCTGAAATTTGAAAGCCCTTCGAAATGAAACTCATATGAGGGCTTCAATCTTGAACACTGCCCAAACCTTAGAAAGCCAAAGGTTCTCCTTTCAAAGCTTGGACCCCTTGAATTATGGAACAGCTGAGTGTGGCTCCCACTACCTTGTGCCACATGTCAGCAAAGGTATGGTCACATGATCAACAAAATAAGTAGGTCATAAGTTAATCTTTGGTAGGCTATAAAAATTCAGTACGAACATATCTATCTTTAAAAATTGGACAAAATGATATCTTACCACATTAGGTTGTATGACCACACCCCATGTGACATGGATTGTCTAATCACACACCCAAAAATGATCAGTTGTAATCTAGATTGGTCCTTCACATAACATTATTCAACTCCTTTGTTGTGTTTTGTAGGACTAGGAATATGCTGGGAATGGTGCACCCATTATTCATGAGTGGCTCCCTCTTTTGTGTTTATAGTTTGGGGCCATGGTAGCTGGCAATTGTGCTATGGCGTAAACAAAGTCTACTTAGTGTTATTGTCAGCCTATTAGCCATGGCACATGAGCCTTGGAAAGGGCATGCCACAACAGTAGTTGTCGCAGTTGTTCAGGTTGCTCGGGTGGAGGTAGCACCAGCTACAACATGGGCTGCAATTGCTAAGGAGACGGGTATGTTCAAAAAATGCACCCATTTGGGTTGTGCCAAAGCTACGGAAAACCACTTCAGGTGCACGGGGCCCACCACAACGGCATCTCCATTGCCCCAATGGCCCTTTGCTCATGTGCCATGTCCTTATGGTTGGCCTAAGATTGCAAAGTTGCAGGCTTATAAAAGGCCTCCCCATAATTGATATATGTACTACAATGAGAGAGGGAATTATCGTATACAAGCATAGCTATCATCCACCCCACATAAAAACTTGATCCCCTATAAATTAGGTTTGTTGCCGATTCATCTCAAATGACCTTGAATACATTGATTTGGGGTCTTTGAAGCTAATTATAGTGTCTAATCACCAAAACTAAGTAACCTGCATGTTGCTTACTATTTCAGGGCTTTTATGTTGGATGAATAGAGAGGTACACTTGTATACAATAATTCCCTCTCTCCACTGGCAGTGTCCAGTTTTTGTATATTAGAAAAGAAATATAACCACTAACCGCACCGGCAACAGACCATGGGTGAGGCTATCTTCTCTTTCCCAACTTTGAAATAAGGAGCATGCAAGATACGTCATCTGATTAATGTTATACAAGCTGGAAGCAAAATGGATATTTGCAATTGGGTTGCCTTCACGAAAATGTTGCCCTTGTTCCCATGTGAATTACCTAGGATACGACCCAGATCACAAGAACTCACACCATTGTTTATTCACCCATATAGCAATCACAGCAATAGAATAATCAATGTAGTTTGTTACTATGATACTAAATTCTCAAAAATAATGTAAAAAATTGATCAATTACTGTGCAGCAACCTAACTGCACACATCTGTGTACACACCTACTTATTCAACTACAAAAACACACTACTTTCTCGTTAGAGTTATTCTTAAATTCCACCAGAGATGTGGTGAAGAGTTGGTTGTTTTGCATAAAATACTTTCCATGTTCGGTAACTTTTTAGTGCATGTTTGGAGGCCGTGTGGAGGTTTGAACATAGAATATTTTACATCCGTTCATTGAGGGCCAAGCTCATTGGGACGTACCAAGAGGTGCTAAAATGATTGGATTGCCGACTCCAAGCATGCACCGAGCACTTAACCGAACATGGAAAGTATTGTATGCAAAATAACCAACTAGCGACCAAATCTCCAGTTGAATTAAGAGATCACTCTATTGTGGTCCAAGATGACTGTAAATTGTTGGGTGATAGTGGAGAGGTACCCATTTCCGAATGGAGTGGTTGGCGGTTCAATTCCCACTATGAAATCTTCTCTCTACTTGACAGAAAAACTAAGCAAGTAGGAAGCCAAGAGCCCACTCACCGCAAGGTAGGCAGTAAACCCCACCTTGCACCAAGAAGATTCTTGAGCAGGGTAGGACCAACAAGCTCAAATTCACGTCGGATTGCCCAACGTTGGTTATATATTTATTCATTTATCACTCTATTGTCAAAAAGGCATTGTAGTTGGTTTCTTTGTGATCGGGACCAACATCACATCCAAACTTTTTGCCCACTTGCATTATTGTGTGGCATGATGCTTTCAAGTCCACCCAAATTGAAATATACATCAATCCATGTCATAGTTTCAAGCAGTTGCTTGCCTTCCAAGGAAGAAGCCACCCAAACAAGACTCCACATGAATGGATCTTTCCTTCTCAATCTGATGTGAAGTGCTTAGACTCAGCAGTTGAAAGTTTTTCTTCTTCGGCTGTTTGTGGTTCGTACCAATGAACAGGGAGAACCGACCACTAGTTACAGACAGATTGGTTGAGTTTGAGAAGTAACTGGTTGAAGTTCAAGACTTCAGCAAAATTGCCCATCATTTTAGAGGAATATATAGAATATACCTCACTTTAATAAAGAAAAACCAAGAGATCACAACATGTAACCGGTTGGACTTGGAAGCACTAGGATATTGACCAATTATGCCCAAAAATCTCCCTGGACACTGGTTTGAACATGCAGGGTGCATGCATTTCTTTGCCTCCTACTTTAAGCGTACATCACTCGGGGTGTATGTGCATGGAACTTATACCAAATCTGATGTGGAGATGATTTTAGAAACAAAATTAAAACTAGAATAGGAACAGCACACAAATGCTGTGTGGTGTTGTGATGAGTTTGCGGGCCTATAATGGACACAATCCAACTCTACATGCACTTTTGGTTGTTGGATGGGGTTGCAAGTTGTCTTCGTACGGTTAGCGATTGTGAGTCATGAAAACTGTCGTTTCAAGTGGAAAAATCGCAATTGAGATGCAAAAGTTGTCAGAGGTCAAAGTGAAGAGTCTTTTTCACTGTAATTTTAGTTGTCCTCAGGTGCATTCCAATGAGCTTGATATTTCCATACCATCCTTGATTTCGAGTGCAATTCAACCAACTGTTTCAAACATATTTAATGATTAGCCACCTCTATGTGGAAACCAACTCCACTATGAAGATCTAGGAAGAAAAATCTCTTTGTTACAACAAATTTTGAAAAGATCCAACGAAATTGCAAAGTTGGGACATCTAGTCAATGGCATAATTTTTTGATTATATATATATATATATATATATATAAAATTCAAATTTTGAGTTTCTAAAGTTGAAGTTTATATGCCTATTCTAAAAGCAGTCAAAGTTCATTGATTGGATGATGGAGTGTCTCTCATGATGAGCTTTGAATGCTATTTTTGAAGCATGTTTGGTTGGAGGTGTTGCCTACACTACAAAAGATGGTTGATCCTTACAATGGGCAGCACCCATAAGCAAGAATTATTTATCATTCTTGTTGCACATGTTGCAGGCATTAATTTGCATTTGCTTAACCTCCTATATTTGTAGCATCTTAACACCCCATTTTAAAACCTAACATAACAACCTTTGTGATTCACAAGTTTAACTAAATTTATTAGTTATTTTGTGATTCAAACCAACAATGAAAAATTGTGTGTGGAGTTGGAAGTGGTCACAACATGTTCACATACATAATGACCATGACGTTGTTCTTATTACACATGCCACGGGCATTAATGAGCAATTGTTGAGTTTACCATTTTAAGTTAAGTTGTTAACACAATGACATGAGGACATGTCTTATCACCAAAATGAGAAAGATAGACTTTAGTTTGACCTCCAATAAGTTTCGCATCTCACCCCAAGTCTGAAACTTAAAATGACAATCTTCGTGATTCACAACTAAGCAACCATGCGAGGCAACTCCTAACTAGATCCAATGCTTAAAATTCCTTATGTAGAGTTGAAAGTGCCCCCAACATAATATTGCCAGATTTGATATGTGGGCACTAGTCAATTACTTTCCTTAATGAGACACCTATATTTGAGTGGTGTGTGCTTAGGCGGGGATCAAAGAACAAACACCATAAAGACACATCTTCTAGATATGTGTTTAGAAGATATTAGACTCATCTTCAAATTTTATTAACTAGTCCACACTCAATAATGAACACAATTGGGAAGACTTGTGTTAAGGTGTCACGAAGCATGCACTTCTGATAACCATATCTAGATCAAGACAAGTCAAAATTTCAATCTGATTTTTGTTGATGTTTCATCATAGATTTGCTAATTCAACACAATTTTGAAGACCCGAATCTGATCAATACACAAGATGGAGAACAAGAAAAACTGACTGAATAACACTTGCATACCTTATGTAAGGTATGAGGGTGTTATTTGGTTTGTTTTTCATGTTTTCAACCTCCACCAATTAGATGTGCCACAATGAAAACTTGTGTTGCAATGCCAAATCTACAATGAAACATTAGCAAATATCATACCTCCCCTAATTCAATTGTGCTTGTCGAAAGTGCATGTTTATCTATTCTTCAACTAAATACATAGGTCCTCCCAGTTGTGTTCACTATTGAGTGTGGCGTAGTTAATGAAATTTGAAGACGTAATCCAATCTCTTATAAACATATGTTCTTTATGGTGTTGTTTCATTGATCCTCACTGAGCCACACTCACACCAATCAAAGACAAGGGCCCGATCAAGAAAAGCAACCGAATAACACCTGCAAGTGCGCACCTTATATACCTAACTTACATACAACCAGTCGATCCTGGCGTCGTTCTTGTCAGTGTCGGGGGAGATTTTGGGCATAATCGGTCAGAATCCTAGTTAGTGTTCCCAAGTCCAACCGGTTACATTTTGTGATCTTTCAGATTTTCTGTACTAATTTGAGGCATTATTATTCCATAGATTCCTCTAAACTGATCATTGGTTTTCCCGAAGTCTTGAACTTCAACCGGCTATTTCTCATGCCCCGATCACACCAACGTTTCCGTCCAGTTCCCAACCGTGAAATTGGATATTATGTTGAGAAATAGATCCTGGCCCACCACTTTTCACATTACTACATCCGGAGATGCTGACGGATGGTCCCAGAAGTGGAAGTGGCCAATGTGATCAACCCTCATGCCTTGATCACATCAACATTTTCATCCGGTTCCCAACCGTGAAATTGTTGGAGATTATGTTGAGAAATAGATCCTAGCCCACCACTTTTCACACTACTACAAGAGCTGGGAGATGTCGACGGATGGTCCCAGGAGTGGAAGTGGCCGGTGTGATCAACCCCTCATGCCTCAATCACACCAACGTTTCCGTCCAATTCCCAACTAAGAAATTGCTGGAGATTACCTTGAGAAATAGATCATGGCCCACCACTTTTCACACTACTATAGCCGGAGATGCTGACGGACGGTCCCAAAAGTGGAAGTGGCCGGTGTGATCAACCCCTCATGCCTCAATCACACCAACGTTTCTGTCCGGTTCCCAACCGTGAAATTGCTGGAGATTATGTTGAGAAATAGATCATGGCCCACCTGTCAGCCATAAACCCCCACCCTTGTGCGTCTGTAATCCGGATGGACGCCCAAGGCTAACATGTACTAACCCTAATTTGCTCATCCCTAGGCACTTAACACTCAGTTGCCCATCATACATGTAAAATACACACTTTACTCAATCAATACAATATTCGAGTGTTGAAAACACCCTGTGCCCTTACATTACTTCTCAACACCTTCAACTCCCAATACCATTATACTAAACTACACTAATTAATCATCTTTTAGCCCGCACTGGGTTGATCTGTGGAAACTGTTCTCATGGTTTTCTCCTAATTTCCACCTAGCCCTCGGCCTTGTTTTTTTTCCACTACCACTCCATCTCTTCTGCTACCGTCTTCTGCTACCGTTGCTGGTCCAGCAGCAGTGTGCCGGGGCTGGCAGACTTCGGTGTGGCTGCAGATCGGCTCCCCAGTCTGGATCCTTCCTTGCTAACTTCTGCCACGTGGCATCACCTCCTTCCCTTAGCTGCCTCGGCCTCGGCCTGGGCTCACCGCCCGTTGCTCCTCGAGCTTAGCTAGCTCTCGCCTCACACTGTTGTCCTCAACCAGCATCACTGCATCAATCAGTGCTTCCCTCCTTGCCTCACACCCTGATCAAAATGCCAGAATGTGGCTCCCTGCTTCGATTAGCTTGTTTTTGAGCAATGCCAGACTCTAAGGATCGACTGCGGACTCATCACAGTAGAGCCGAGATTAATGTGCACAAGAGAAAACGATTGCAAGCCTCCTGATCTTCAGCCATCCTCTCTCAATCCATGCTTAACTCCCTAGTGTCCTAATGCTCTCATTCTCACTTATGATTCTAGATAGCTAGTTGTAATCTCAACCTACTGCCTTCATTTTTTCTAAGAAGAAGAAAAAAAACCAAAATCTAGCCGAGCCTCTTCGCTCCTGGCCCTTGCCCCCTTTTGTTGTCATTTTCTTCCTGTTGTTCGGCGGTCCAGATCCATACTCAAATTATGCTGCTCTTCTGTACTCGGATTCGTCTCTCTCCTCCGAGAGAGCCCCCTTCCCTCCTGTTCTTTTTTCCGAGAGAGCCAGCCCTCTGATCCTCCGGAAGCTCTAGCTCTCGAGCTGCCTCGAGTCCCGAAAATCCAGTGTTGATAGGGTGTTGTCTTAGGCCTCTCCTGGCCTTGCACCCCCCTTTCGGGCTCTCACCTACCCTTAAATGGATACCCCAACAACTTAAACCCAACAACCATGGTCAAGCCAATAGCACTAACCCATCCTTAATTCTAACACACTAAACACTTGTTTTTGTTTTCACTCCATTTGCATAACACACTGTCACCCTACTCAAATTTAACTAAATTAACCTCTTTTCTAACACTTCATTGCGTCCAAACTTCTAACTAACCCCAAACTAAAAATGAATTCATCGTGTGATACATTTTTAAGGTTAACTTGAAATGTGGGCACATAATTGGGCTCACACCACCACTTTTCACATAGAGATCTAACATAGAGACTTGCACATGGGACTTGATGTCCTAAATCCCAAATCGGCGTATGCAAGGTTAGCTTGGCCCACCCAGCCTAGTAACACAAACTAGAAAGCCGGTTTTTAATAACCTGACACCACTCTTTGTGTATGGTAATTTAAGCATTAACTTAGGCAACTTTGTGGTTAACTCTCATAAACTCAAGGCTTGGGCTAGTAAACCCACGGTTTCATCTCCGTTACTTTACAAATAAACTCTCTAATAAATGGCCTACTAAACGGTGTACTAACAACTTATATTGCGGCGTTGATTGGAGGGCACAATCGAGCTGATCATGGATCCCACCCCACTGGCTGCCCTGTCTGTCCCCTTCACAATGCCAAGCAGCTGCTGCGACATCGGGTACTGATCGAGGCCACTTTAAGTTGTAGTGTGAGGGGTACCTCCGAACCAATCGGACGCCTCCACATGGCCGCCCGAGAGGCTCTCTCAAGTCATCCCAATTCAGCCGCTGGTTGAAGAAAACTCTTCACCTCCAAGGTAATACGGGTGTTATTCGGTCAGTTTTTCCTTAACTGGGCCCCTGCATTTGATTGGTGTGTGGTTCGGTAACGATCATTGGACGAGATTGGACCATGATTTTATGTTCTAACAACCACTCCACACTCAATAATGAACGTGATTGGGAGGAGCTATGTAATTAGTTAAGAAGTTAACAAACATGCATTTCCAATAACCATAAACATAACATTATTCGTATCCATAACAATGTTTTGTGGGATTGACAATATTCCACGGAATATTCCCGTGTATTCAGATTGAATGTGGGGAATATTCCATGGGATATTGTCAGTCCCACATAACACTGTTATGGGTCTGAATAATGTTATGACTACATCAAGGTAGGTCCAATTTTTGATTTGAGTTTTGATGATGCTCCGTCGTGTATTTGCTACACTAATTATCCCAATTAGTGCATGTCATTATTTGGAGTTACACAATGCAATAACGCCTTATTCAGGAGTTCAATTATTACTAATGAGAGTTCAATAGGTTGTTCGGACACTATAGAGCATAAATTACTTTTCGCGGTAAAATGTTACATTCTCAATCAAGAAAATCTATAGCATTGCATAACTCCGAATAGTAACACACACTAATTGGGATAATCGATGTAGTGCAAACTCGGTAGAAGGTGGAGAACATGAAAACCCGAACTAAATAACACCACATATCGTATTGGTGGATTTGATCGTACGGATGACATCTTTGCATAGTTAGGATTGCTCACACAACATTCAGCCTTCCCTTGTGTCTTATGAAATGATTATAATGTAAACGTGTATGTAAA
This sequence comes from Polytrichum formosum, assembly GCA_964035585.1. Taxonomy (NCBI): domain Eukaryota; kingdom Viridiplantae; phylum Streptophyta; class Polytrichopsida; order Polytrichales; family Polytrichaceae; genus Polytrichum; species Polytrichum formosum. Next base: position 43,795,078 of record OZ037941.1, read on the forward strand.
CATATATTCAAGCAGAGGTGGTTGCCCAGACAAAAACGTCATTCTTGGACAGTCCCACATGGCCACCCACGATTGTCCGCTCCCAACTGGGTGATGTTCACATCTTCCCATGAGAATATCTCAGTTCAGTCATCTCAGTTTAATGGGTAATTAGGAAAAACCTAAGTCTCTAACAGTTGAATATGACTGTGCAGATGCCATCTTTGTGTAGTTAGGATTGTGCACACAATAGTTTATCGTCCACGTGTCCTAAATTAGAAGATTGCAATGTAAATGTGTACGTTGGTATGGTCAAGCAAAGGTGGCTACACAAATAGAAAAAACCGTCATTCTCGACCTTTTACGAGTTAAGAGAGAGACAATGGTCGCTCATTCTCCACGCAACCCAATGTTGATATGCGTATGCTTTTGGAAATTTGAACTGACATGGCTTTTTGGAATATTGAAAGTTGATGGCAACCAATTTATTGAGACTTTTCATTGGAGAGATTGCATCAACAAGATGGACATGACATTACTCAGCTGATAAGTTTGTGTTCATGGACCCCGTAGTAGATTTGAGAATAAAGCCTCCATATGTCGGAATCCCAATCCTCCAAACCGAACCTAAAGTCAGGGCAACTGAACACAACTCATCAACTAAGTGATGTTATGGAAATTGTAGTGTTTGTGTGTAGACAACAAAATTTAACATTATTTAATCATTCAAAAGAGGACAACCAACCGCTAGTTACATATGAACAGGTCGAGTTTGAGGAATGACTAGTTGAAGTTCAAGGCTTCAAGAAAATACCCCATCATTTGGGGAATCTATGGAATATACCTCAAATAAGTACAAGGAAAACCGAAAGATGTGAACATGTAACTGGTCGGGCTTGAAATAAAAAAAATATTATTATTATTATTATTATTTTGTTGAGACAGAAGGCCGACAGGCCAACGCCAAAGCACAAGATGCAGTTGACCACCTGGCAAGATTTCCGTCAAGTAGAGAGGAGATTTCACAGCCGGGAATCGAACTGCCAACCTCTTCCTTGAGATTTGGGTATCTCTCCACCATCATCCGGTAGTTTAGGGTCATCTCGGACCAGAAATATAACACTTTGATCAGCCGAATATGCCCAAAACTCCCCCAGACACTGGTTCAAACATGCTCTTGCTCTAATATAAGGCCACTTTTAAAATTGATGGTACCTCAAACCCATTCAGTGGCATCTAGGCAGCCACATGCACCAATTGAAGGGCGCCACATGGCTGCACGCGATTGTCTGCTTCCAGTCATTCCAGGCATCCAAGTAATGAAACACAACCACAAACTTGTCTATTCTATATTTGCTAGTGATATTCTTGGTATCTTCAAAAAATAAACCTGCTTGTATAATGCTTCAATCAAAAAGTCTAAGCTATTTGTAAGCATGAAGGTAAAATAGTGAAGGCCAAAGTCAGATGCCTTCACTATTTTACCTTCATGGGAAGAAACTGAGAAAATAGGAAGAAACTCATGTTAGTATGAATAGTATGAATGTTTTGAATAGTGTTGTTTTTTTAGTGCATAATATTCAGATAAACAGTGGTTCTTGTGAATAATGTTGAGATGAACAATGATTCTTGTGAATAGTGCCGGGAGTATAACTCTACCCAAATTTTCAAGTGTGAACTTGAATGTATGGATAATAAACAAATATACTGGCTTTGTTCGGAGGCCCCACAAAATATAGTTGACATATTCTAGGGTCATGGAACCACGTGTAAGAACATGTGTTATTTGAGGCATTAGCTTATACAGGTACACAAAGGAGAGGTATTATATATTTTTAGTGTGTATGTCCAAAAAGGCTATGAAGAAATTTGAAGTAAAGGTAGATTTACAAAAGGGGGCCCTAGGGTTTAGAGAAAGACGCGACAATAGATGTGTTAGTTTCATCCACTATTGTCATATGGTAATAGTCCTCAGTGACCACCACGTCCATTCGTGTTAGGTTGCATTATGAGTTGTAGGTGTTTGCAAACTGGAGGCTCTTGGAGTGCTCATGGCCTCCCTTTGGTTTTTCCCTCCATATTGTGGCTAAATTATTATGCTTTTGTCTTTTGTTTGTTTGATGGAATCGCTCGGGGAGATCACTCCATTGTAGAGTTGAACAACCACGTGCGATCATTTTAGATGTAAAAAATGTAAAAAATGTAAAAATCATCACCAAAATGGGTCACAATTTTATCAATTTTTTTTCATGAGTAGATATAAATGGTACATGTTACATAGTAAAAAATGGTGACTAAATTTGATGATTTGTTTTTTTAATAAAACATACCGTTTCTAACTAGAATGACGCAGAATTGAACTAAAAAAATTGCTACAATTAATGAATATGACTAAAAATTTCAAAAAAATATACAAAAGATACCATCAATGGTTGTGTATATGTAGAAAAAATATCGTAAAATTTAAAATTATTTATGACATGTAATATAGGGGTAGCAAACTTTGTTCGCACGTGGTGTTCAACTCTACAATGGAGTGATCTCCCCGAGTGGAATCGTTGAGTTACATGCTATGAATGAAAAAATGTTCAATGATTTTCTCATTAGAAAATGAAAGTGGATTTCATATGCAATGAAGGTGTATTTAATTCATGATTTATATCAAGTTGTTTACGTACTGGAGGCATTTTATCACATTAAATTGAAAAGCTTAGTATAATAAATACATGAGTCCATTTTTGAGCCTGCAGTTAGTACGTATGCATTTGTTTTTCTCTATAAACTTCTTGTATTTAGGGGGTTTACTTTCATAGTGACCCACGCACGTTATTAGGTTTCCAATGAAGAGTCTACCCCCCGGGGTGTAAGAAGGGGAATTATTTGAGGGATTAGCACACATAGTATACATAAGGGAGAGGTATAGTTTTCTCTAGTGTGTAGAATTAAGAAGGGTATGTAGAATTTTGAAGTTAAGGTAAATGTACAAAAGGGGCCCCTAAGTTTTAGAGGAAAATTTGACAATAGATTCATCCAATTTATGTTTTCATCCATTCTTATTATTGTCTTGGCTTCAATGACGTGTGTTTTAGAGTTCAATCATTATGAGTTCAATGACCTTCTTATTGGAAGTGAAAGTAGAGTGCACATATAGTAAAGACCTATAAATCCACATTTTGTGTATCTAGTGGAGGCATTGATCACAATACCGTAACACCATAGCAAGTTCGCCACCTGGCGAACGAATATTTAATTTTTTTGAAAAAATAAGGTTCGCCTCTCAAAAACTGAATTTCTCAATTTTCGTTTTTTAGCAAAAAATAAGTAAAACTGACCCTAAATAGCTTAGAAATAGAAAAATATTTCAAAAACTAATTTATTCTATTTTCGCTTTTTTGTCTTCAAAATTTTCTAATTTTTACGTTTTTTATTTTTAGAATTATTTTAGGACGAACCTGCTATGGTACTACGGTAGCTTTGAAAGCTTAATATAAATACATAAGTCGGTTTTCTAGCTTACTATTAGTATGTAAATATTTTTGTATATAGGGGGTTCATTTCAAAGTCACCCATGCACGTCAATTAAGTTTCCAACAAAGAGTCAAATGGCACTCAAACATGCACATGACACGAAGACTTGGTCCTATTTGTTGTGATTGTTAATAAATGCCAAATACATTATTAATTAATGCCATGTTGATTGTTGATTGGTAGTCAAGATGCTTCGCAATTGATAGACAATTGATTGCAAATGAGCAATCAGTTGTTTTTTTGCAATCAATGCAGCAATTACCCAAAGGGTTTGATGAGGAGGAATTATCAACCCCCCCTCCCAATGTCGTGATGCTTTTTGGTCCGACGCCATGTCATTGTCACGGGACATGGTGCAACATGACGGGCATCAACTTGCAATCCTTGTTTAAGATGGATTTGCTAGCGAGAAGCAAGTTGTATTCCATATGAGATGAGGAATAATAATGGAATATTCTAAACCCATGCAATGTCATCTAGGCAGTCCCAATACGACATGTATCTCAAACCCATACAATGTCATTTGGGCAGTTCTTAATACCAATCATATGAAGGCACATGATTGTGAGTGATTGTCCCCTATCACAATTTCTCATGGTGGTTATCAATGCATCCACCTAAAGATAGGTGTGCCAACACATAACCAACCATGCCACCATAGGGTTAGCGCGAATGTGTTACCTTGGGTGATATAACATTCCCAGTAAATGTAACACTAGTATTGTATCATTGTCACCATGTTACAAAAGCGTTGGTCTAGTTGTTTAATATGTTTAGTTGGCCAAGTTTATTAATTCCAAAACAAAGGTAATATCTTGCTCCTCTTCATGTGTGCGATGAAAATCAAATTTTGACAGGTTATGCGACCACACAACAGGTCTTTGTGGTAGTTTTAACGAGCTATTTGGTCAATTTAACATTCCCCTATAAGAAGACACTAAGATGACCCAACCATGCTAAATGTCTAATTATTGTGGATAGGAACAAAATTGAAAAGAATGTAGACCCCACATTGATGCTACGTTGGGTAGGTGGCAACAAAAGAGTTCACTTCACAAAAATTTGAACGTTATCTTCGAAAGCACATGCACATGGTGAACCACACGGCTTATGGACAAGTATGGTCCGGAATGGTTTTTTAAGGTGCATCATAGACTCATGTGTTGGTAAGGTATGTGGGTGTTGTTCAGTTCATTCTTCATGTTCTCCAACATTGACTGGCTAGATTTACACAACAAAGCTTGTGTTGCATTGGCATAATAGCAAATCTACAACGAAGCATGATTCACCAAAATTTGGATTGAAAATTAGACCTCCCTTGGTTTAGTTATGGTTATTGGAAGTGCGTGTTTCTTGATTCCTCAACTGAATTCATAGGTCTTTCCAATTGTGATCATTATTGAGTGTGGAGTAGTTAATAGATTATGAAGAGGTAGTCCAATCTCCTTTAAACATGTGTCTTTATGGTGTTTGTGCTCTGATCGTCACCTAACCACACACCAATCAAATATAGGTGTCCGATTAAGGAAAGTATTAAACAACACCCACACTATTCAGTCTAAGTACTATTCATTTTGCAAGGGTGACCCAACATGAGGGGGGGATGATCCTTACATAATTCCCAGCACTAAGGGTCCACCATCCCAATGTTGAGTAATGTTATGTCTTGGAGTTTCATTTACAGTCTCATGATGTGGCAGATGACTCACCCACCCACCTCTAATCACATGAACCTCCCTCATTATGAGTCCTTGGTTTCCAAAGCAACACCTAGAACATAAGGTATGTTGTATGCGGGTGTTATTTGGTTATTTTATCCTTAATTAGGCATATGTATTTAATTAGTGTGACTTATTGAGGATCAAAGTACAAGCATTGTAAAGACACATGTTTAAAAGGAACTATGTTACATTTTCAATGTTTATCAACTATTTCACCCTCAACAATAAACACAATTGGGAGGACATATGTATTCAGTTAAGAAATCAACGAACATGCACTTCCAATAAGCATGACTAAAATCAAGGCCCTTGATTTCATGCCCCTAGGCCATGTTTCTTATCATGCATACCACTTTTTCTTTGGCGCACATTTGTCCCATGTTAGTCGCATGATGAGACGAGACTTGTATGGTTTCCTTGTGTCATCATGTCCATTTTCATTCCTCTCCGAGCTTCACTACTAGTACTATACTAGTAATGCTTGGAAATATGTAGCAATTTGTATCTACAAGAGGCTCCAGTCCAGCTCCAACAAGCTTCGATTCAGGTTGAATTTGGTAGCTCTTGTAAGACAATTCTTGGCAAAAGTTCATTGCAAGCATTACCAACATATGAGTCCTTGGCAATCATCCTTGTGTCACTAAAAAAAACTATGAAAACCTACAACTGTCGTAGATTTGCATATTTTCCAATGACGTAGGGCAATTTCTTAGTGACATGAGTCAATCACCCACAATTCATATGTTTGTAGTGAAGCCAACAAGAATATGTATTCAGCCAGTCTAGTAATCATTTTCTCAGTGCAACTACGCCATTGATATAATGTAGAATGTTCGCCTCTGTAATGGAGGTCTTGAGGCGTGCTTTGCCTCTTTCATTTGCTAATGAACTTGGTATCATAGATCTAATAATACTGCACACTTAAAGTGAATACGAGCAGCCTATAGCTCGACTCTCAAAGTGACGGTGTTAGCAACTCTCTCTACCTTACCAACATATGAGCCACAAAGTACACAACATCCAATGCAACTGAACAAATTCCGAATCTACCGCTTGTAAGTGGCTCGGACTGACCCAGTGTAAAAAATTCACCTCCAGACTCCAGAATTGATGGCGTGGAGTAAAAACATAGGAGTAACTTAAATTCTCTGACACCCGGCTACTACTACCACCCCCAACAAGTCTTCCAACATATATATATATGGTCAGACAGGAGGCCATTTAGTGCCGTGAAATCACGTACTGGGTACTCAACAAGAATGTTTCTGGCCAGTCCAGCAAAACAGTTTCTTACTACATCTGCCTGCCTGCCGGCCATTGAAACTTTCAATGGAGCTCATCAGTGGTTTTATTTTGTTGCCAGTTCAATGAATACCTACTTCAACATAACTTACGTCGCCCGCCCCCTCGCGAGGGTGAATCTACCAAGGTCAATTCTACCTGCAACAACGTGATGCCACCACTCTCGCCGCAGGCTTCCAGAGAATGATAACCGTGTCACCTTTTCTCTTCAATTTTAAACCCCGGGACTAAGTAACTTCCTGTCGTGATTATTGTTATCCCAAAAAGTCTCGGCTGTCAGACTGGGTGGAATTTACCAACTAGATATTAGCCAGTGCATGACCAAATTCAAATTATGACGAAAGCAGTGGCAGCAGCAGCATGTTGAATGGTAATGGAGCACACAGTTTTGTCTAATTAAGTGCGGGTTACTATTTGGAGTTACGCATTGCTATGACATTTGATTGGGAGCATCATTTTCAACCCAAATAACATAAGCAGTTAGTATGCACACCCAATAATGTGGTGTAACTTAGTTGGTAAACAATGATAATGTCGGTAAAAAGTTGTAGCAACACGTAGCTCCGAATCAGCGATCGGGGAGATTTTTGGGCATAATCGGTTGAGATCCTAGTGTTTGCAAGTCCAACCGGTTACATGTTGACATCCTTCGGTTTTCCTTTATTAAATTGGGGTATATTCTATAAATTCCTCTAAAATGATAGGTAATTTTCCTGCACTCTTGAACTTCATCGGTTATTTCTCAAACTCAACTGATTCATCTGTAACTAACTGCCGGTTCTCCCTGATCATAGCTCCGAATGGTAACCCACACTAATTAGACAAAACAGTGTACGGCCCAGAATGTCATGGCATGTTGATTTGCAGTTGTTCCCCAAGTGCCACCAATCGACTTTACGTGGGTTTCCAGCAACCATGTTGTGATATGTAGCATTTTTTGTTTCGAGAATGAACCGGTTGGTGTTGAACCTGCCATGAACCTGATTTTGAAGTGCAAAAGTAACAAAGCTTGATGCATATAGATAGACAATTGTGACACCTTGCCTTGATATCTTTCTGGGTTCCCGTCTCGTCCAAGTGTTGGACTGGTGCTGTCTTTTTTTGATACTATTTGGGTATCTACAATGAGGATTTCACACTTTTTGATACTAGTAGGGTATGGGTATTTCACAATATTTTTGTTTTTGATATCATTTAGGTTTATATACTATGCAAGAACTTTCATACCTAGGTAAAATCACCCTACTATCAATATGGTTTAGATTGGTATTGACCCAAATAACGACTTGGGTATACAAAGATTCTCTCACCTTGACATGCACCAAATTGACTGGTATTACAATTTTGATGCCCACGAGTAGGTTCTTTGATGTCATTATTGATGTTGATTATTGATACCATGCATTCACCTATATACCAATCCTACATTAGGGCCGCTTCACACTATGGCCGTCCAAGTCGAGGGGTCATGGGATTGAGTGGCCAAACTTTGTTGAGAGTCCAAAGAAATGGGCTGAAAATAGCCAATAAAATATAGTATGTGGAGCCTTCGGTCGGACATACTGTAGTGTGAAGCCTCCAAAGGCCAAGCCCAAAGTCCAAACCCAAAGGAGCATTCCACTTTATTCCTTGCTCAAAATAACCACACCAATCTAATGGCCAAGATCTTGTCGATGATTGATTTTTTAATGAAAACAAACCGACGGCCTCTTGACCATAGTTTGGGTTTCTATTCCCGTCTAACCCAATCTTCCTTCGAGAGTCCGTCGCCTTCTTCAAAAAGTAATCATTTTAAATTGCGACGGCCTTTGGACTTTGGCCATAGTGTGAAGGGTCGAGAGGCCAAACTCTTGGTTTCTTGCAATTTGATTGGTGGAAATCGACGGCCTCTCGACCTTCGGCCATAGTGTGAAGCGCCCCTTAGTCTCGACCTCTAATCTTTGCACCCCCCACACATCCCAAACTATTAGAGTTGTTCATAAAGTAAAGTAGATGAAACCATGGGTTTCATCCCAAACCTTGAGTTTATGAGAATTAACATAAAGTCACCCATTTTTTCTTAATGCTTACAACAAAAAATTATGATGAATTTTTGCAATACTTGCATCTAAATTCAACCTGCAAGTATCAATTTTTGATTTTATGTATGAAATCCTTCACTGACACAACTTTTTGTGACAATTTTCAGAAGACCCTTGGAAACCTACTGTATAGGCAACACATTTTTGAATGTGCAGTGCCAACCTCATCTTTCAGATTTTCAAACGTTCGAACTTCAAGCTAGGGAGAAACCTACTTGTATACACAACCTTAGGAAATTTTATAAAAATAATAAATAAATAAATAAAATCCACAATTTCGCTCACCGATGTGAATGCAAATCCATTAGCCTCATACTCTACAGGGGTGGCCCCTGTAGCAACATAGGTGTAACGGCTTCATTTCGGTAGGTGGACCCAGTGGGGAGCCTTTCGACAAAGGAGAGATCAGAAATTTGAGTGCATGAATCCAGACCCATGTAAATAAGGGAAAGATTATTTACATTATAAGGGAAAGAGTACGAGTTTCAAGTTTTGCCTTTGGAATTGCACGTTGACAAGGTACCTCACATTGTACCTAGGTACACAAAGGTTGGATGCTTAAAACATGATGATAGACGCACTTCCAAACATTACCAGCTAAAGTTTCAAGATGTAAACATTGGAGAGATTTGACACCAGATTTACAACCAAAATATGATCAAACTTTGGAGAAATTCTTACATCCCCATTTTTTTAGATAGCCGCATAAATTCACTTGTCATATGCTCTACCATATCAATTTTGAAACAATGCTGAGGAGTTCAACCTTTTCCATGCACATTTGGAAGTGGGCTGAAATAGCCAATAAAGTGCCTTACCGATAGCTCGTCACTAATTTACAAGGGAGAAAAGACCCTCAATTCTGCTCTGGCTCCTGGAGCAGTGACGGTCGTGCAGCCATGATGACAGCCAAATATTCTGGTTTCTGTTGCAAAAAACTGCTAAACTCCTCCCAACTTATGGTTCCATCATGATCCATGTCTAACTGGTCAAAGAGATGCAATATCTGCATGCCAAAAGCTATACATATTAGTAGGTGAAAGTATGGAAACCTACTCAAGGGCCATTTACACACAACTACGCGAGTGGTTGTGATTTTTTTTTCAGTAACACACAAAGGTTGTAGTTGAAGGGTGGAATTGACCTCAATTCTCACCCTTCTGATGGTTGTTATAATTTACTTTTCTTTGGCTTCATTTTTGTGGGATAAGGAGGGTATAAGGTGAATTGGTGACAATCACTCATACTTGCCCAACTATGATACAATGTGGAGTTCAGAATGGTAACGATGGTTGCAGTTTACTTTCTTTGGCCCTAATAGATTTATCCTTAAAGTCTCAAAAAAGCATGGTTTGGTAGGTAGTTTTGTACCACTTTTGACATTTTAAAATGTTGGGAGTGTTGAAGTGGTGTCAGAACCCCCAATTTTAGTGAAATGAAGGGGAAACGTTTGATCTTGGCCATAAGATACTATATAAAACTTATATAAAATGATCTCCTTATCAAACTTTCAAGAGCACCATTTTAGATGCCTTCAAAAGTTTGCCATGAAATTCGTTCTTTATATAGCCATCTTTTAGCCAAAGTCAAGTGCCTCCCCAAGGTAACTTTAATGTGATTGTAGTTACTATGTGGCATCAGGAGAGAACTTCAAGGCCAAAGGATGGCAGAGGGTTTATAGGAGGCAATTACTCTTAGACAAACTTTACTCTGAGATCCATAAAATTATTTATCTCCACTGGACGGATCACACCAATAGGAGGTCAAACTCACTCTTCAACTACATCTTGTGTGTTAACGGAAAAATTCTTAGTTTGCAGTTGAAGGTAGACCTGAACAGCAATCACAACCACAACCACTTGAGTGGTTGAGTGTAAACGGCCCTTCAGCAACCTGCCAAATTAGACTGGATGCTTTCCAAAGCGATACTAATTTCAAAGCAAGGAGAGAGCTGCCTCAATCAACGTACCGTTCTGTCTGGTAGTTCAGGGAACATAGCACGCAAACTTCTCTCCACCTCCTCCCGCGAAAGAGTTCCATCAGCATTCACATCACAAGCTTTGAAAGCAGATTCGATTGTCTTGGAGAACAATGTATGGGTCGACACAAAGGCAAGCCCTGCTAGAAACTGGACATCACCACATGTATACTCAGGTAAGATACTGCTATTCAGCAGTTGGATGAATGTAAACTGATTATATTAAATAGTGTGGGCAAATGTACAGTGTGACTTACTCTGCACAACCCTATAGTATGACCCTAATATACACCAATCACACAAAAAAATACTGTGCAACCCTAATTAAAAATTGTCATGTCCACCTTGATAACCACCTCCTTCCCTTGGGTTGGAAGTCTATCAATCCATACTAATTCCAACCCAGTAGAAATACTATAACCTACAACATGGACCTACAATATTGACCTTAGATGTTATATTATCCCCAATTTTTTCAGTGTGGAAATAGCTCAATAGTGTGGCCCATGCTAATTACCATAATCAGTGTCGTCGATGCTATGATAAGAATTACATATATTTACAAAAATCTTCAAAAACCACTAAATAATGCTTGTAAGAAGTGCAACTTCTAAATTCCATCAGCAGAACTGCGGTACAATCTTGGACACAGTTTGGGTGGCAGTAAAACAAACCTCTCGGAAGTTAATGTGGCCAGTCCCATCCTTGTCAAACAGGTTAAAAACCTCCTCAGTGCTCTGCGTGCGTGGAAGGTCGAGTGCGAGTAGAAACTGATTGAGCGTGACTGTACCACTGCAACCACAACTAAATCATCACAATCTAGCAGGAGGCTCTAACTTCAACCCAAAACAAGAGGGGGGGCAATTACAGCTATGCAATGTAAAGTTCCAATACTCCAGCAGTGCAGGTCCTCTTCCCCCTACTGAAAATGTGATGTTCCACATTCATGCTCCAACCAGAAGCAGCAAGGTGTAAGGCACATATACCCAAAACCAACATTATGTACTAAAGTCATACATTTGGGGTCTTCAAATGTAAGATAGTGGTAGGTAGTGACATGAAACTCTATAGATAGTGGAATTCTATTAACCTGGGCCTCCTACAAATCAAAACATTTAGTAACAGAAGCCACCAGATGCCAAGACCAGCTTACATAAGAGGGCCCACAACCAACAAGCCAACAGTTAATGCTTGCAAAACCACTCCTGTACCATTGAATTCAATTAGTGTAGATTACCATCTGGAACATCACGGTCTTAAAGACAATGTGAGAAGCCACAGTTTTACTTAAAAAGTTTGTTGTCTTCTATAAAAATTTAATACTACCTATTTATGTTGCACTTGTGAGAAATTGCATCCTCGGTAAGAACTTATAGCACTAAACATGGTAATCCACACTAATCAAAATAAGAGGTCTACAAAAAATATAGGACCACGATTCCTATGTCAAGAAACAAGGCTCCATATCAAATGTCAAGGTGGAGATTATGGACTGCCTTGCCACTCCATACCTTGGGGAGGAGGATAGATGAAGCACCTGTGGGTAGCATCCATGGCACTGAATTTGGCCAGGTATTCCTGGGCAGTCGCAATGTCAAGGCGAAACAGCTTCTCCACACGTGCATATTCAACCATTGAGCTACCTTGTGGTTGTTTTAGTTTCTGAGCAGCTAGTGCCAGTTTAATGTCCAGAAAGCTATGGTCTGTGCACACAATGCCTAACGCCTTCGCCATCTGGCTGCGCACTCTATCAGCAAACTCACGTGGATTCTGCAACTCCTTCTCAGTCGGCACAGCAACAGGTAAATATTCCACCTGCAATGATCGTAACAAACTCGGGAGCATAAGAATAGTAAGGATTCTTCAACAAGATCTACCTTATATATCATACTCCATTGTTAGAGTGCAAGAAGGCTCAAAACCATATTCTACACCAAATCAAGTTGACATCATCTGATATCAAATTGTCAATTAACTATGTAGCAGGGTGAGTCAAGGGGGCCAAGAGATAATCTTCACATTGACTCATTAGGATTCTTTAATACATCACAAGCCTCTAAATCCATGTATTAACATTGGATTCAAATTGCTTCAATGACATCAAACTACAACACTGAATGAATGGCTATCAAACAAAAGATTGTGCTATTGATATTTTGTTTCTACATATGATAGTTACAAGACATAAACAGCTAACTTGTGAGTTGAATCAATGCTGAATGAATCAATTGCTAAACGTTGAGTTAAGACTGAAAGGACATTAAAATCCTAGAGGGTATATTTCAACACTCACTCAACATTAAACATTAGTCATATGGAATTGCAGCAATAAGAAGAGATGGCTTACTTCCATGTAGTTGACAAACTGGGTCATGAGCTGCAACAAGACAACGAGGGGGCCACCCTGATCACACCAGCATGGATTCACATATTTGTGAGGATACTTAATCACCATGGGTTGCACAGGCAGACCAGGCGAGAATGCACCTGTCTTGAACGAAATCAACGCCTTGCCATTGGTGGTAGTCCCTTCTGGAAACAAAATAACATGGGGCCACCTGTTGTCGATTGCTCTCCGCCGAATGTTTCCTGCAGCATGGTGCCGTGATGCAGCTGATACTCGGTCTACTGGAATAATCTGCACACAAGATGGACCCCACCTCACTTTTTATGTGACATGTGGCGTCTGTGCAAGCAACAGTTCGCATGCAATGGGTTCACTAGACCATTGGTCTTTACAATGCAGATAGATAGATGGATAGATAGACACTCCAACTCCTAAGGGAGGACGCATGAATGAAGAACCTCTTCATTTGCAGGCTACTGCCCCCTTTCAGAGGTGGGCTCGATCCTAGGCATCAGAATCCAAGGAGAAAGCATCAATGAAGAGCTTCTTGGCAGGATTTAAATGCCTTCGCGTTTCAAAAGCTCCTTGGGAAGTTCTGAAATTACCAAGTGCAAGTCGCATCAAGTTCGAAGGCACAGCAGTTTCCCATCCAGCATCCTCTCCCAAGGAAAACAAGAGAGGAAGTCTACCCAAAAGATGTGGTCCACAAACTCAGAAAGGATCGGTGGGGTTGGGTAGCAATTGCTGTTGGCAAGCTCTTAAATCACCAAGAGAAAATCACATCAAGTTCGAAGGCACAGTGCTTTGCGAAGAGAGGAAAGAATTGCCACATGTGCAAGGCTTGCAGAAAAACCCACATTGTTTCTCCACATTGTCCTTGGCAAGTTCTTAAATTACCAAGAGTTTGGAGGCACAGCGTTTTGCCATTCAGCATTCTCTCTGAGGAAAAAAAGAGAGGAATTCTACCAAGATTTTGGGATAAACTCACAAAGGGATGGAGGTCGAAAAGAATTGCTGCACCTGCGAGGCTTGCAGAAACATCCCAATGATGGGCATCTCTATATTCTCCTTAGCAAGTTCTTAAATTACCAAGAGTTCGAAGGCACAGTGTTTCCACATTCAGCATCCTCTCGAGGAGGAGAGAGGAATTCTACCAAAAGATTTCGACCACAAATTCACAAAGGACCATAGGTGAAGATGGGAAAGTAATTACTGCCGCACCTGCAAGGCTTGCAGAAACATGCCGATGATGGGCATCTCCACATTCTCCTTAGCTGAAACGATAACCGGCAAGTGGCGATAGAACACAAAAATTGGGTCCACAAACCCAATGTGATTACTCACAATGATGGGCGCCACGGATCGGTGAGCAGGCTTCCCTTTCACGGGAATATAATAATATCCCATGGTGAACAGCACCGCTCTGGCCCCAAGCCTCACACTCCACAACAAAGAGCGCCTCCACCGGCTAAAAGGCTTGAACAATGGATCAGACACACCAATGAGCACCAGTTTGATGCACACATAGCCCACCGCCATCAGGCTCACCATGCATAGCATGCGGATGATGAGCAAGGGGATGAGTACAATGGTCTTGATCAGCTGCGGGAGGCTCCATTTGTTGGATTCGTGGAATGGGTTTACGGTTGCCTCGGGTCCTAATGTGGGACGTTGCCCAAGTGGGAACATGGGTTTCATGACTCTTGGCGCCTCCCCGGAGGTTTCTGCCGGCGCCGTTTCTGCTGCTTCTGATGCCGCCATGATTCTTGAATGGGGTTAAAATTCTGATGCTCTGCTCTCAGTTGGAGACACCGATCAAATGGGCGGATTGAGATTCGGAGAGGAATTGATTCTTCGTGGTGCTACTTCCAACACCTGCACTGTGGTGAAGAATATGGTCCCCGAATGTCATTCTACAGGTGAAAATACAATGTTATTCCAAGAAATTAAGTAAAACTTGTAAAGCGTTCTTGTCCAAATTCAGGTTATGGAAGAAACACATACGAAGAGAAATCGCCGGAGCAAAGATCAAGTCCTGGTGATGATTCTACATGAACAATATAAACCCTGAAAATTCAAAACTCTGAACCGTCACCCTGAGCACTGCTCTCACTCTCAGCTGGAGAAACAGGTCAAATGGGTGAAGTTCAGCGAGGAATGTAACCTTCGGATAGATTGATTCTTCGTGCTACTACTTCTAATACCTGCAAAGTGATCCAGAATATGGTCCCCGGATGTCATTCCACAGGTGACAATACAATGTTTTTCAAGAAACTGAGTAAACTTGCGAAGCATTCTTGTCGAAATTGAGGTCACGGAAGAAACGTATGCGAAGAGAAGCTAAAGGAGCAAAGATCGAACGGAAACTTCGATACTTTTTCATCGGAGGAATTCTTCGTGCTACTTCCGACATCTGCAAACAGTCCAGGATATGGTCCTCGGATGTCATTCTACAGGTGAAACTTTTTTTTAATTGCAATGAAACTCGTGAACCCGCCATTCTTGTCGACATTGAGGTCACAGAAGAAACATGCGAAGAGAAACCACCGGAGCAAAGATCAAAAGGAAATTTCGGAATGCTGATATCTACACGATCAGTGAAAACCCTGAAATTCAAAACCCTGAAGAATCCTCGAGGAACTCTCTATAACCTACTTGGATTGATTCTTCGTGCTACTTCCGACACCTGCAAATGGTCCAGAATATAGTCCGCGGGCGTCATTCTACATCTGAGATCAATTTTTGTTGCACAAAAGTCGTAAACCCGCCAAAATTGAGGCAGGGGAAGAAATATGCGAAGAAAAACGAAGTAAAGATAACAACGAAACTTCGAAAATCTTCGGGATCTACATGAAAAGTGGAAGCCCTGAAATTCAAAATTCGAACTTACCACCCTCACCCAGCTGCTCTCAGAACGGAAAAAACAGAGGCGGAACTTCGATTTTCAAAGCGAATGGGGAAGATTCAGAGAGAAGAGTTGAAGAATCCGCGAGGAGTGTTCAATGACCTACTCGGATTGATTACTCTTCGTGCTACTTCCGACACCTGCGAATGGATCAGAGTATGATCTCGACGTTATTCATTCTAACGGCTGACAGTAAAATTTCATTGCACGGAAACTCGTAAACCCGTCATAATTGAGGTCAGGGAAGGAAACATGGGAGAAGAAACGGAGCCCAAACAGCGAGGAAACTTCGGAATCCTGATGCATTCACATGAACAGTGAAAACACTGAACACTGATCTCTTTCATTATTTTCCACTCGAATGGAGCACGAAATTCCTCACTTAGCTGCTCTTCGCCGGAGAAAACAGAGCGAATGGGGAAAATTCAGAGAGGAGACTGAAGAATCCTCGAGGAACTCTCAATACCTGCTCGGAATAATTCTTCGTGCTACTTCCAACACCTGCAAATGGTCCAGAATATGGTCCCCAAATGTCATTCTACAGGTGAAAGGAAATTTTATTGCACGAAAACTCGCAAACCCGCCATTCTTGTCAAAATTGAGGCCACGGAAGAAGCAAGCGTGGAAAAGTTAACGAAGCAAAGATCGATACAAAACTTCGGAATTCATTCTTACGATGAATTATTCGTGCCACTTCAAACACCTGTAAAATGGTTCATAACATGGTCCCGGACTCATGTCGTACCACAACTGAAAACAGATTATGTTGCACCAAAACTCATAAACCCTCCATTCTCGTCAAAAACAAGGTCACCAAAAAAACCAAAAAGAACATGCGCAGAAGGGAAATCGATGGAGCAGAGATTCAAAGAAACCTTCGAAATCCTGAGCGTTCCCGCGAACCCTGAAATTCTAAACCCAAACTTACCACACCTGCAAAACGGTCCTGAATATGGGCCCCGGACTCGCATCATTCTACAGCTGACAACAAATCCTATTGCACGAAAACTCATAACCCACCATTCTCGTCAAAAATGAAGGTCAAAAAATAAAATAACATACAAAGAGAAATCGCCGGAGCGAAGGTTTAAAGAAACCTTCGAAATCCTGAGAGTTCAAAATTGAATCTTACCATCCTCCAAGATGATCTCTCAGCATCCGACTCCCATCAGCAGCAGAGATCCCACTCCACATCACCTCCATCGATCATTCATTCACTTAACCCACAAAATTCTTTGACCGAGCGAGCACACTCGACTTAACTCCCCAGTTTCAAGTCCAAAACATAAAAATCCTCTTCAAAGTTCACAGCTGGATGAGTGAGTTGAGTCCGGATTCCAAGCTCCTCAGTAGAACGTTGTTGGGCTGCTCTCCTCTTGGCAGGCACGAGAGCTTCTCAGACGAGTCTTTCGCAACTGGCTTTCTTTTTAGCTGAATGGTGATCACATGAGTTCATGTGCTGAAAGCCATGAAGGGTGATGGCGGGATGATTTTGACCATGTCCTCCGCCTCGATTGTGGTGTCGACAAGTGGCCGAATTCCGACCCAAAAGCTAGAATCCGGGAGTTTTTCTGAGTGCGCCGCTGGCTTCTTCGCCGTCAATCTCTCCTCTCTCTCTCCTCTCTCCTCTCTCAGACCTCAAATCTACCTTCTCCCTAATCTATGAAATCCCTAGATCTTTGTTGCCCATTCTTATTTCTACAATCTTAAGATATAAAGCACTGCATTAAAGCCACTCATTTTGACATTCAAAATGGTGAAGTTAAGTGCGAGGACGGTCACATTTCAACTTGCACGTTGGACAACAAGGCAAATCTACATTCTCATGTGTTGTCCTTCCCCCCTACTCCATGTGAAAGTGCTCAGTCAATAAGATGCTTGAATAATTGGCAAAGACTTTGTCAATATTGGCGAATTTTAAGGTATGTGGGTGTTATTTGGTTCGTTTTTCATGTTCTCCAACTTCTACCGATTGTAAGTACACAACAAAAAAAAATTGTTGCATTAGCATATCTACAACGAAGCATCGACAAAAATCATAGTGAAAGTTGAACCTCCCATGATTTAGTTGTGGTCAGTGAAAGTGCATGTTTGTTGATTTCTCAACTAAATACATAGGTCCTCATAGTTATGTCCACTATTGAGTGTGGAGGAGTTGGTAAATTTGAAGACGCAATCCAATCTATCTAAAACACATGTATTTAAGGTGTTTGTTCTTTGATCCTCACCTAACCACACACCAATCGAATATAAGGCTCCAATTAAAGAAAGTAACCAAATAACACTTGCACACCTTATTTTGCTTTGTCGGGTCAACTGGCACATGGAAGGTGTGGCCTAAGTAACAGTTAGTGGGTGGAGCTCTCTCCTCTCTATACCTCTCAAAACTACACTTAATATGATGTTTAGTGTCGTATGGCATTTTATGTCACTATGGTAACTTTTCGGATGACACTTGTTATGAATAAGTGACCAAATATTGTCATGGACGATGGATGAGTTCATCCATTGGCCAAAACCCTACCTTCTCTTGTCAACAACTTGTGATGAAATATTGTCATGGATGATTGAAATTTGGATGAAAAATCACTAGGTCAGTGACAGTAATTGCAAGACAGTAAATCTATAATTCCCCAGAAAAATCACAAGGAATGACAAAATAATGTTGGGTTAACATTTAGTGTTGGTGACACTATACCATGGCTTACAATTAGTATTGAGCAAGACGATGAGCATTGGTGAAGCTAAATATCATATTTAGTGTACCTCTTCTACACACGGGGGGGTCACTCCATTGTCAAGTTGAACACCACGTGCGGCCAAAAAAAATCTACTTTTGGTAAGTTGCATCACCAAAATGGGTCAAAATTTTATCAATTTTTTTTCATGGGTAGATATACACAGTATCTATTACATAGTAAAAAATGGTAATCAAATTTGATGGTCTATTTTTTTAATAAAACATACCGTTTCTAACTAGAATGACGCATAATTGAACTAAAATAATTGCTAAAAAAATGAAGATGACTAAAAATTTCAAAAAAAATATACAAAAGATATTATCAATGGTTATGTATATGTAGAAAAAATATCATAATTTTTAAATTTATCTATTCCATGTAATATAGGGGTAGCAAACTTTGGCCGCACGTGGTGTTCAATTTGACATGGAGTGAACCCCCCGTGCTTCTACAATCTACCATAGCACTAGGTCTTATTGATTTGAAGTCCGCTTTGAGATTTGAGTATTAGATAATGGTTACGGAGTGGGCGTCCCTCCACTCATGCTTCACTCTCTACCCATGATCTGCTTTCTATGTAATCTACCATTGCCCTTGATCTTTTGACATGAACACCGCTTAAAGATCTTAAACATTAAATAATGCCTATTGGGTGGACCTCTCTCCTCTCTCTTCTACTCAATCTACATTCTTTGCGATCTATCATAATCTTGGATCTCGTTGATTTGAAATCCGTTTAGAAAGTTCAACAATTAGATATGGCTATTGGGTGGACCTAGGTAAGTGGATGGCCACGTTGGGCCCATCCAATGGCCAAATCTAACGCAATTTACATTACAAAGAGAATATGCACATATTTAAATAACTTTGTGAGCAATCTTCCAGCTCGGGGAGATCACTCCATTGTAGAGTTGAACAACCACGTGCGATCATTTTAGAAGTAAAAAATGTAAAAAATGTAAAAATCATCACCAAAATGGGTCACAATTTTATCAATTTTTTTTCATGAGTAGATATAAATGGTACATGTTACATAGTAAAAAATGGTGACTAAATTTGATGATTTGTTTTTTTAATAAAACATACCGTTTCTAACTAGAATGACGCAGAATTGAACTAAAAAATTTGCTACAATTAATGAATATGACTAAAAATTTCAAAAAAATATACAAAAGATACCATCAATGATTGTGTATATGTAGAAAAAATATCGTAAAATTTTAAATTATTTATGACATGTAATATAGGGGTAGCAAACTTTGTTCGCACGTGGTGTTCAACTCTACAATGGAGTGATCTCCCCGAGTCTTCCAGACCATATGACAAAGGTGAACGTGCTTGAATGTTTTGTTCACCCTAAGAGTCTCTAGATGGAGGGCATATTGTTTCCCGAGGGAAATTGCAATTGTACCATGATCTAGCAGGTGCACTATGGAATCTTTTTTATGGGATTTTCATGTAATCGAATCTATGCAAATTTCAAGATATATTGGTTATTTACATCAATGCTACATTATGACTCCTCTAATCATTCACAATATTAGACTTAGGGGTAGGTGGGCTCTACATTTGGCCGACTTATTGACTATCTTTATGTGAAAATATTTGCAATGTACATAAAGCATAATATTGTTCACAAGTCATAAACTTTGTCCATCAACATCTTGATACAATAACGAAGGTCTTTACATTAACATAAAATTAGATTTAAATGAGTGGGTCTCAAACAACTTACTTGCTATGTGATGAATAAGACGATTGTTAATGGTGAAGGTTGCAGCACCTTCATGCATGACTTCCATTGGGGAAAGATTATGCCCTCACCCAAAGTTTTGTAGAGCTGACTACACATTCAAACACATTCATCACATGCAAAAAAATGATGTAAGCCATGGTTCAACAATTTTTCTACAAAGTTAAACATGATGTGCATAGTCCCTATATTCCCAGTGATATCAATTATTGTGAAATCATTCTACCCCCCCCCCAAGCTAAAAGACAAGCTTATGGGACATGAGCACCCCCTTCCCCAACCCATTCCTTGGCAGTAACCCATATGTCACGTATTGTGTGCTTAGGGTTGGTTTTGTTTATGATTCGTCTCTTAAGTCCCAAAATTGGCCATATGAATACTAAATCTTCAATCTCTATCCAAAAATGACATGTTATAGCCAACATATGTTCTGAAAAATATTCTACTAAGGTGTGTAAGGTTACTTAGTTTTAGTTGGTGATGTCAAAAATGACCTCATCAAAATCAGACCCGTGTTTTTCTTACCTACATTTTTTCAATCGGACCAATACTTATATGAAAATGAAATCTAAATGTATTTGGGCTTGTACAATTGATCCATGTTTAAATACATATCGCATACTTAAATAACCAAACCACCTACCACGGGTGCTCCATCATAAGCCACAAAATTGCAAGGCCAATTCAGCTTGGATCACACTCAATATGCAATTGTAGACTTGTCTTTGAACATGTGAACAAGGAACCAATGTGGTCAAAATCAACACTGTTGGGAGTACCAAGTTATCATATGTACTTCTTTCGCCCCAAGCAATGCTTCCAAGACAAGCATGCCAAGGTACAAAATTTGCCCTGGATCGGAAGCCCACTAATGGGCTCAAATCCATGACTAATCCACCCAATAACTTACAAAAGAAGAAGACCAAATCAATGAAAGATAGTATAATCTATATCATACACATCAATTATCTTAGGGTGATTTACACCAACACCATCATGAAGGACCGCTTGAAATGAAATGAAATTGATTTTAAAGTCTAGGAAGCCAAAAAGGCTAATGGGACTGAATGTACATCATGATGGTTTCAAGCCAACTAATTCTCTAGAGTGGCGGAGTGCATAGAGGTTGATGTCAACTTGATGGTCCAATTGAAAGAAAGACTTGAGGCTCCCTAGGACTACATTCTCATATAGTGATGGAAACTTATCTCCAACACAAAATATGCCTCATTTTCAACTGCATTATAGGAGCAAAAGTGGCATAATCTAGTATCTCTAGAGATAGGAGTAGTCGACCATCATCCAATTTCAATGGCAAGTCTATGGTTTGAGGTGCATTAAGCAACAATGACCTTGTGTTGTGGTGGTGTTAATGGTTGCTTCAAGTATAATTCACATTCGTATTTGAGAAAATCTTTGAGATGGAGGTAATCTAGTTTCTTCCTTGGGAGATGGAAAGAATTCCATTCTTTAGCGAGAAAAGCCTCCTCAATATCATCATATGCTATTTTTTATTCGGTCCAGAAAATCATAGATTTCCCATGATATCTTCCACATGGTTGTCAATTTGAGCCAAAGTATTAAATCCTTGTTCAACTAGGTGTTAGGAAAGTGGGGTTGTTTTATTGACTAACAAAGAGGGATGGGTGGGCAAGCCGTTGTTGAAAGCCCGTAGTGAGCTTGAGAGTGTATTATTCTATGGGAAGGTCTCCAAACTTGTGTTGCATTAACAAATCTATGATGAAACATATGTAAAAACCAAATTGAAAATCAAACATCCCCTACTTAAGTTATGGTTATCATAAGTCCATGTTTGTTGATTTCTTAACTAGATACATAGGTCCTCCCGATTGAGTTCACTATTGAGTGTAGAGTAGTTATCAATATTTGAAGGCATAATCGAATCTCTTTTAACCCCTAAAAAGCATGGAGATTTTAGCTTGAATCAAAGAAGTACTATACAATATGAATAGAAACTTTATTTTGTATTGGCATACAATAGAAACATTTAGGGAGTTGATTTAAAATCACGTCCGTGCAGTTGGAATATGGATCTTTATCCTTGGTCTCCACCAAATCATTTTACCAGCATTTTCCTTCAAAAATAATAAAAATTCCAAAATGTATCCAGTGTTGGTGTGAAGTGAGACCCACCCCTTACTGTTGGGTTCAAAGTAGTGTGGACTTTACCGATTTCAAAAATCTGGATGCTCCAGAAATAGCATTGTACACACTACTTGAAATGAAAGGAGTACCCTAGTATTCCCAACAAGTTCCGTTACTCCACAAAAACATGAATCAATCTAATAAAATATTGCTGCAGACTAACTCAGGTTGCAAAACCTGGCCCATACATTATAGACAACCAGTAGACTCTGGGAACTTAATCAGGTCTATAACACAAAATTTAAGAGAACTGGATTGTCCAGCTATTAAAATCATAGAACATCCACATTTGAGGTGAGGTATTGTAGTACTGTAACTCAAATTGGTCCAGTAACAAATTCTTCATTAGCACCTGGTACATGCACATATATGTATCCTGTCTAAATTTTTTATTATCATGTGTTGCATCATATAAAACAACACACTCCACGGCAACAGTTTTTAGAAAAGACTTGCATACTATCCTTCTATCTGACATCCTGAAAAGCCTCCAAAGAACATGGATGCATTCCAAGCCATCACATGGGTCTGTCAATGGCAATTGAATAGTAAGGCTCTTCAGAATTGCATTGTAACAACTTTTAAGAAACAGTCTGCAGAAGTTGGTCCAAAACATCAGCATCAAAATAACTGGATGATTCATGAAATAAGTCTGCATATAACCACAATTTACTGCTTCATACATCCAATTCAGCTTGCACAGCATACAGTAAGCTGAACAGACACAGATGTCCTGAATTCCAGCCGAAGAAAGTTCAGCAGACCAGGCAAACCTGCTTCTGCCTGGATACCACCAACCATCCTCCACTTCACCTTCTTCAGCTCACCATTTCTCATTCAGGATGTATAATCCAGGTGTGCAGTTCCACCTCCAAATTCAATTCACTTTCAGCACCCTAAGATCTGGATGTGATACAGATATGAACTGTCAATTGATGAAGGACCTTGAGAATGATTAAAACATGCAGGCTCCATAAACAACTATACTTGTAGCACTTGCACGTCCAGCTCTGGAATGTCACAATACAAAATATGACAATAAATAACTCTTATTAATGTCCACTCAGTTTGGAAAGGATTTTGACCATACTTGGAGGAGATGAAACCACAACATTGCATTGGAATTGTACATGGTAAAATTTCCAGAAGCATGTATAGTTTGTTGGGTGCCACTGAATGGCTGGGTCGCCTTACTCACATTTGTCGCCTTTGGCTATGTAGTACCAATCCCAAGATATAAGAATGATGAACATAGCAAGCTACTATTCCCCAGCTAGGTCACCATAATTCTCCATCTTAGTTGACGTCCACCTTGTCACAAGTTCAATGATAGTTCACTGGAAACAGTAGGTGTTAGTTGTATATGGAGAATCCCAAGGCTCAAAATCCTCTCATAACCCAGCAAGAACTTAATCTGGAGGGAGATTAGAGGTGCTGCTATATTTTGTCGTAAAACCAATAGAGAAAGGAGAAAAAAAATACTTTGGCGTTGTGAACTACTTATTCCAGACCAAAAACGTCGTCAGATGATGCTAGTTGGATGACCTAATTTTCTAAGAGTATAAATGTACAGTTTGGAATTTCAGAGACCTGGCCCTTCACACAACTAGCTGTCCCTCTTATCTCTAGCTTCTTTCCTCTTGCGATGCCGCTCCTCCTCTTCATGCTCCCTTCGAAGCTTACGATCGCGTTTCCGTTGCTTGTGCTCCTCCTCCTCTTGCTCCCGTTGTTTTTGCTTCTCCTCTTTCCGCTGCTCTTTTTTCTGGCGCTTCTCCTCCTCTTCGATGGCAGCTTGCTTCTCACGCCTTTCGCGATCTTTCTCTTCCCGTGCTATCATACGCTCCTGCTTGCGCTGCTCTTGCAGATCACGATCAAAGGCCTCACCCTCCTTCACTTCCTTCAAACCCAAGGCATCTCTCATTGTCTCCAACTGCTTCTCTTTCTGAGCAGCAATCTGATGGCTCTGAGTATTGGAAGCCCTAAATCCAAACAACCAGAACTGCATATTAGCAGACAGAAAATGATCTGCCGACATAATTTCTTGTGCTTCAACAACTACAAGCCCTAAACTGAAAACACGGGATGCTAACCTTGCTATCTTAACCAGGTTCCTCTCCCCTTGGACGAACAATAATTGAAGTAATACAGCCAATTCTGTCTCCAGGGACATTGTTTGTAAATCAAGAGAATCCTTCTAAGCACATGCCTCGAGACAATTAGCACCTGGATGGTACAAAACCTAAAAATGCCATAGTGAATTGGTAGCCGAAAATACCTTCACTCATAAGGATGCCTCATAAAGCTAACCTTTAAGTTACGCACAATCACTCATGGAATCCTCTCCACATACTCATAACAAGCAACCCTTTCTGGCTCAAGAATGAAACTCTGTCCAACTCATGGGCAAGACACTAGACTTCCTTCATCTGAAATGCATCCTCCACTATGAATGCAAATTGTACTTGAAGCAACCCTTGTCACCACCCCAATGCAAAATCATTGATGCTTACTGCACCTCATATCATAGACCCAACATTGAAACTGGCCGGCGGCTGAATACCCCAATCCCTAGAAATAACAGATTGTGCCACTTTTGCTCTTCCAATGTAGTTGAAATGAGGCACAGTTTGTTTTGGAATTTCCCCTCTCCAACTTAATTCGACTTTCTCCCCTATTTCAAAACGTAGAGCTAAGTAGTCTCAAGCGTTTCTACCAACTGCATAAATATGTTCATACTTGCCGTTATCTCCAGAAGGCCACTGCACTGTACTTTGTTACTCCAGGGAATTACCCTTTTCGACCACACCTTGATGGAAGGACCTCTAGTTCCATAAGTGTTCTGGCTTCCTCGACGTTAACATCGATTTCTTTTCATTTCATGTCACTCCTTAACCAAGCTCTTTCCGCACGTAACAAGGGGTGAGACAGCCCAATTGAAGTCTATACTTACTTGAAGTCTGGAGCAGAAGGATCATCGCCATCTTCCGCGCTGGCAGCTTCCAGTCCCTTCCGCAAAGCCTCCACGCGTTCTAACACTTCCTCATCCGGATAACCCTGGTCCACCAGCTGGTCCTCCAACTCAATCAATTTCAGCTCGATGCGCCGCTTACGATCGTGCTCCAGTATATCCTTGTTCGCCTTTCGCGTCACACCGCCTGCGCCCTGGCCGCTCTGAAACTCGCGCGGCTCCGACCGCACTGGCCGCGCTTTCACGAAAAACTTGTTGGTTTGAATGTATCCATTGGTGCCGGATCCGCGCGGCGTCGACAGCCCGATCCCATTGTACATCGTAACAAGGTTCGCTTGACAATCACACCCAATAAGGCCACGAAAAGAAACACGCCAAGGTCGGATATCGGAATACCGGTGACGGTGGCTATGGCAGAAACCCTAGAACCACAACAACAACACCCAAACGCTTGCGCAACATCGGTGGTGATGAGCTGAGAGGAGGCCAACCAGGATAAGGCCTATGACCGTGGGCCTATGACATGGCAGGGCCTAGGACCAATATATCCCTTTCATCATTTACTTTTGTTGTACTTTGACCTATGAATGCACGATTCGAAAAGAAAAGAAAATTAGTTCATAATTTGTAGATAAGTTGACCTCACTGTTCCCCTCCTATGATCAGGGAGAACCGGCGGTTAGTTACGGATGAACCGGTTGAGTTTGAGAAATAACCGGTCGAAGTTCAAGACTGCAGGAAAATTACCGATCGTTTTAGAGGAATTTATAGAATATACCACAATTTAATAAAGGAAAACTGGAGGATGTCAACATGTAACTGGTTGGACTTGCAAACACTAGGATCTCAACCGATTATGCCCAAAAATCTCCCCGACCATTGTTCCCCTCATGGAATGCATTTGTATCACTAGCCCTACCGAATTCACATGTGAAACCGTTCTTGGGGATCTACCAACAAAAATCCTATTAGTATGGGCCATATTGATCGGGGTTTTTTTTCCAAGGATAATTGATGCGGGTGATTATTATTTTATTTTTTTGATGTAAGGCAACTCTTCTTTTTTTAATGTAAACAGTTGGTGGGAAGTCTCCACGAAGACTTAGGGGAAGGTCCAAGGTCTTGGACCCACAATATGTCCACTCGCACTAAATAGGATTAACAATAACTATTTAAATATGGTTTTTCACCCACATTAATAAGATTGTTTTGCGTACTTTTAATGTGGATGTCACTTTTGTGCCAGTGCAATAACCCTACAATACATATTAATTTATGCACTTTGGTAATAACATTATTCACACATGCACCCATGTTTTGCACAAAATTGTTAGTAGCACATGCTTTCTCTTTCCTTCCCAAATCCAATTTGAAGTTTAATTGTGATTTGGCATCTCAACACCTTTACTCTAAAGGCACTAGAACCTCAATCTGAAATATTATCCCAAAATGAGACAAGTGCACATGTTTGAAATAATGTTACGTAAATGCAAATCCGTAGACCAATCGTATTCGAACCACACTCTACGTACTCTCTACTAATAATGATGCTCAATTTGTTTTGACTTGTTGTTTCCATGTGACGAAGAACAAAGTCAACTCCACACAATAATCAATGCATTTTAGATGCGAAAGTGTTGACAAACATCACAGGGATATCAACTGAAAACCCGTCTCAAAGTGGATGTGGACATAAATTAAAGTACAATTTCAACATGCAAAGTGTTGAAACTTGAACCCTGCCATGCTACGACGTTAATAATAATGTGTTTTACAAATTCTAGGCTGGAATAACGGAGTAAGTTAGCAGACAACCTACTCGGATACGACACAACTGGGATATTGTCGGATCTCGTCGACGGCCGTCGACGTGCGTTGGCCCCACGCAATGCATATCGTCCCTAACAGCGGAGTTGTTGGGGCACGATGGTCGATGGGAATCCGTCGAGACAACGAGATATTGTCGGTGCTTCGTCGGGTGCGCGAGGGCCGAGGGGGGCCGGCCCGGAAGAAGAGCAATCCTACTGGAGTGTAACTTATGTAGTTGCGAAGCATGCTCGCCATATCTAGTAGCCCTCATCATCGGCATCCCATTTCTCTCCTCGGATTCAGTTGCGTGGTGCTATCTTTAGGTTTTCCATCCCCGTGCTGCTCTGGCTTGGAGTTCCAGCTGGTGCCGCAGTTTTGGCACGGGTTTCAGGACCGGTCTCACGTCATTTGGCCCCGGATTGGGTTTGTTGTAGATTTCAGGGTTTGCGGGGGACTCAGATTGTTGAGGTGGAAGTAGGTTTGACATCCCTGTGCTCGCCTGCCCCGGTGTTCCAGCTGGTGCCAGAGTTTTTGGCATGAGTCCTGGGACCGGTTCTACCTCCTTCGCCCTCAGATTGGTGTCACCGGAGGCAGGCAGGGTTTGTGGAGGTTGACGGAGAGAAAGAGAGGGGGAGAGAAAAGCCCTGCGCACATGATACGCTTCGCTAAGGCGTTCGCTGCTGTGGTTCCCACCACCTGGACGGCGTAGTGAAGGCGAACATACGGCGGTGGTTCCGGACTCCGCGGTGACAGGCGAAAGTCAAGGCGCATGCCTTCATGTGCGAGGCCTAAGAGTTGTGGAGGTTGAGGGAAGAGTGGCTGGCAATGTGGGAGGTGCGAGATGTGGGAGAGAGCGAGGGGGGATGAGAGCTGAGGAAGGGCGGAGGAGGCTGTAGATCGCCAGGGATCGGCAGAGGCGAGGATGGAAGAGAAGGACGGAGCAGAGGAGTCTCAGCAGCAGCAACAGAGGCAAGGGCAAGGAGGACAAGGAGAGGCGTACAAAACAATACTGGCGAACGCGCAGCAAGGAATGGGAGGGTTGGATGTGGGATCGGCGGTAGAAGCGACCACTGTGCCAGATGAGGCACTCGCGTCCAGTATCACACGCCAGAAGGTGGCCGCGGCTAAGCAGTACATCGAGAACCACTACAAGTCGCAGATGAAGAGCTTGCAAGAGCGACGAGAGAGGTGACGATCGCCGTCCTCTCAACGTCTCAGTCAATTTTGTGATTTGTCACGTCACATAGTCGTTGCTCATTTGTCCCTGCTTCGTTGCCATTTGCCGTTACTCGATTCTGAAGGCTTTGCCTGTTATTGCCAATCTATATATTTCGAGCATGTAGGTTATTGTTAGGTTGTGGATGTCATGATGTGGCGTTCCTGTCATCGCCCTTGTTTGTCATTATTTCTGAAGGGATTACATCGAGCACCTGATGGTTCGAGGCATGCAACTTGAGCTGCGCAGTTCTCGATATCAGATCGTTACCATCGCCTGAGTCATCGACGGAAGTTAATATATCTCAAATCAGGGCGGCATGCGTTGGATCTCCCAGTATGTAATGGCGAAGTCTAAGTTAATAGGACTTCGACAAGTTCATTTAGTACCGTATGGTAGTGGTATTATGTGCCAATTCCGATTCGTTCTGGTATATTAGCAAAAATAGTTAAAGTCGTTATGAACAGCTTGTGGACACAGAATTGAGCTTTTTCTGAAAAGAAATGATGTAATCAGGAATTCGGAGCGAGGATTCAGGATTGCGCATGACACATACCTCTGAGCTTATGCCTTCTAGTTTAGGCTAATGGTCATTGACAAAGTAGGATCTAGGTTTGGCTGAGATCATCTCAGAGTTGCTCTTCAGAGTTGGGTTTATATGAGGCAGGAGAGGAGTCCAAATTGGGAAATGATGTGTATTTAGGTTGAATTTATCTGGCACGTGCTTGGTAATTCTTAATGAGCTTACTCGGCAAAACTTGAATTCCAAGGTTGCTGTCAAGCATTTGTTTAGTGTATTCATGAAAATTCACGCTCACTATATAACGGTGCCAAATCCTGGGATGCAACGTGGTGCAACTCAGTATCACGATTCGACTTTTAAACTTGTATAGCTATTCGCTCTGTGATTAGGTAGGTCATGTTTGTCAGTTGCTCTATTATCTTGTGAGCAAAGGTGTGTAGTGCACAAAGCTGTATTTTGTAATTAAATGTGGAATCAATGGTTTTCCAGCATGATGACTAAGTGTTAGCTGTCAATCTGACAATGGCAGGCGCTGGGCCTTGGAGCGGAAAATTGCAGACGCTGATCTGTCCCCAGAACGCCAGCAAAATCTTCTGAAGGATCTGGAACGTAAAGAGACGGAATATATGCGGCTGCAGAGGCATAAAATGGGTGTGGAGGATTTTGAGCTGCTGACATTGATTGGTCGGGGAGCTTTTGGAGAGGTGCGGAGATTCGCTTAAATAGATAGACTTTTCTTGTCTATGTGTATTAGCTGACTTCCCTTTTCCTTCTTTCTGATCCTCAGAGGGCCTCCACATCTTCCTCATCCCTCCCTTGTTCCTAATCTCTCTCAGAGCCTGTATTACTGAAGGTAACATCCAGACTTGGGTACCTTTTCACTTTCCTGTGCTGTCTGAGAAGGTATTGATGGTTGTCAGAATTCAATGGGTTAATTGCGATTTGCAGGTAAATTTGTGCAGAGCAAAAACAACAGGAGAGGTGTATGCCATGAAGAAGTTGAAGAAGTCTGAAATGTTGTCTCGAGGCCAGGTACTCTTTCATTTGGCTTGAAGTATTTACCAGTGTGAAGGAATGTCCCAATTTGTGGAATTTGGAAGAATTCAGGTGCAAATATCTCAAACTGGGACTTGAGTTTCGTATTCCCTTGGGTTTCCAAAAGGACACCTGCCAGAAGCCCTCTTGAGGGAGTGTGCGGTTCTTATATCCTCCTTGAACAGGGTAGACGAACCCATAAAATCATCAACTAAAGGTTATTGTCAGACGTGCATATGGGGAAAGAGGCGAGCTGGCAACTTGGGGTTGCATTTAAACGCATCACAAGATCCATTACTTGTGATCTAATTATAGGGAAGCAACCATTACCCTCTAATTTTTAGAAAAGAGGTTACACAGCTGCCCAATCGAATTTCAATTGTGATTGGTCATGAAGGTCAACCTGAGTTTCAGACACCGGAATTTAAGTTTCTGGGTTCAACTTGTAATCTACCTATGCGTGCAATTGATAAGAACCTCTCATGTAGTTATCTAGGATAGCTGCTGTGTGTCAGACTGTCTTTTATGAATTGCGATAAGTCTGAGACTTTCTTCTTAGGCTTCAGTATATATTATAATTGCTATATGTTTTTGTTGCAACAAATTCACTAGTCTGCACTCAGTGGAAATGTGTTGCAAGTTTGGTCTAGCCAACATTCTGCAACTTTCACTCTTGATGGCAACGACTCATGGAGAGCTGTAGTATTTGCCACTTCTATCTATTTTGACAGATATCTGTTTTTTATGAACAAAACCATGCCGTTAACTTGGATATAAATCATTTGTGATCATTGTGTCCTGCAGGTGGAGCATGTAAGAGCAGAAAGGAATCTTCTTGCAGAAGTTGACAGTCACTGCATTGTTAAGCTTTTCTACAGCTTTCAGGACTCGGAGTATTTGTATCTTGTTATGGAATACCTACCTGGGGGTGACATGATGACTCTTTTGATGCGGAAAGATACCCTTACCGAACATGAAGCACGCTTTTACATAGCACAGTCTGTTCTGGCCATTCAGTCTATTCACAAGCATAACTACATTCATCGGTTGGTCTTCTTTCTTTTAAATAAAACTCTGACAGTTAGGTTTTGGCTCTGTGAAATGTAAGTATTAGTCCATTGTTGTGTGTGTCCTGTTTCCTAGTTCTATTCATGTCACCTCATTTAGTGAAAAGCAAGGTGGGAAGTGGTGAAAACTCTCTTGAAGGTGACAGGATGAAGGTGACTGTGTGAAGAGTGAGATAGGCCTGAGGTTAGTGCAATAGTATTGAACGAATGTATTGAGGAGAAATTTGCATAAGGTTTTCATGGTTAATTTCTGAATGTGTTATTGTATGTTGCAGGGACATCAAGCCTGATAATTTGTTACTGGACAAGAATGGGCACATGAAGCTTTCTGATTTTGGATTATGCAAACCTTTAGATTGTAGTACATTGTTAACTTTGCATGAAAATGAGCCTAGTACAGATGGGGAAGTTCGGGAGTCTATGCCTATGGATATCGAGAGTAATCGTATGCAACCATCATTCCGTAGTCAGCAGGAGCAGTTACAGCATTGGCAGCGAAATAGAAGGATGCTGGTATGATCTCTCATATCCTGTGTTGTTGCTGTGATATATCATTGCAGATTTTTGAACTGGCATCTGTAGAGTCCAAGTGTTAGTGTTTGGCTTCATGGCTTGTTTTCATCTTAGGTCAAGATCCATGTTGTGGAATGTATTGTGAGGTTGTTATTACGGGGCACTGGGAGCTCAGCAGGAGTGCAGCAGTTTAATTTATAGTGTATTTAAAGTTATGCTGTGTTGGTTGATAAAAAATCTACTTGCAATTACACTGTTTATGGTAGATCGGTTTTGGAATTGAATTTTTGTGGACCTGATGACGAATCAGTTGTGCTGAAGCAAAATTTGCGCGGAATCTGACAGGCATACTCCACAGTTGGCACACCGGACTACATTGCACCTGAAGTCCTTTTGAAGAAAGGATATGGCATGGAGTGTGACTGGTAAGTCAGTCCACCTTTGTACTATATTTTGTTTGTACTGGTGTCAGTGGACATAGTTTTTTAAGTAGTTTTTAAGTAGTACATACTATATTATGTATGAGATTTCTCCTCATGGTGTGCTTTTGGATAATTGTAAAGAGTCAGTTGTGTTTATATCTTTGATTTTAGTCAAATGGTTTCAAGATGCTGTGGGGCATCCATCTCAGCTCTTTTCATGCCGTTTTTGTGCCTGCATTATTTCTTCATTCTTAACCATTATGAGGACTCTCTGTGCAGGTGGTCTCTTGGTGCAATCATGTTCGAGATGCTGGTTGGTTATCCACCTTTCTACTCAGATGACCCAATGAACACCTGTAGAAAGGTACGCTGTCCTACATTTTGCAGTTTTTGGAAGTGCATTGTCAGATTTGATTGCTGCATGTGAATGCATCAGATTTGATCACATGCAAGTGAAGGGTTGCAAGTTGTATGATTCTCTTCTAATGGAGTGGTGGTTGAAATGATACAGATAGTGAACTGGAAAAATTATCTGAAGTTTCCAGATGAGGCAAGGTTATCACCAGAGGCAAAGGATATGATTTGCAGGCTTCTTTGTGATGTAGACAATCGCCTTGGAGGTAGAGGGGGGGATGACATCAAGGTGAGCTAAACAGTTGATTTGATGTCTAGCTTCCTCTTTTTGTTAAAATATCCTTGCAATTTTTAGGATTGCTTAATATCAAAGTACATACTTGTATCCTGATTTCAAAAGTGCGCTCTTTAAGTAATCTGGCTGTTCTTGCAGGCACATCCATGGTTTAAAGGTGTTGAATGGGACAAGCTCTATGAGATGGAGGCTGCGTTCAAGCCAGAGGTCAATGGGGAACTGGATACTCAGAATTTTGAGAAATTTGAAGAGGTGCTAATATTTGTCTTTGATTGCTATCACAAATACCTGTTCTGCTGGATATTTGATGATTTTGTGAAATATGCATGATAAATGAGGTCTACAGGGGAGTTGATTTGGAATATGGAAATCTGAGAACAGCACACTTGTGTGCCAGGAACTTCAAAAGCCTACATTTAGTGGAAGTAATTCAGTTCTGATGTTGATGTATACTCGTATCCCTGCAGGCTGGATCTCAAGCACCAAATCCTCCTAGATCTCGACGAAAGGTGAGTCATTGCCTTGCAAGCCTGTTCTTGACAACTATGTGCTTTGCCGAAGCATCTGAAATGTATGCTGAAAGTCTATACTCAAGTGCATCAAAATATAATCAATGAAGCACATTGTTATTACTAGACATAGTCTTGCGGCTGAATATCTCATCATGTTCCAAATGTATGAGCATCACATTATATTGGCACTAATGGAAATTTGGATGTTCAGAAGTCTCCGGATGCCAACTTTGTGGGCTACACGTACAAGAACTTTGACATGTTCAAGGAAATGCATGATTTGCCTGTTGGTAAGTTCCTATCATGTGAATTTCTCTGTTGCTTTCTCTGCTGCATTCTTTACCTTTTTGTGGTAGGTTTGTTGATTTGTTTCTCATTGCCTCTGTAGGATTCTACTGCAGCATATGGGACATTGAGTCTAATACTCTTTAGACTGATACCTTTTTGTTTTATTTGAGCAGCTGAACTGATAAAAAAGCCCCAGCCAAAGAGACCGTCAATTGTCTCCCTTTTTGGTAAGTTTATTAGCATCCATGATGCAATTTTATGATATTCTGGAATCAGATGATTGATAAGTGACAGCGTATCTATTCTATTCCCTTGGAATGTGAAGCGCTTGAGTAGCTTGACTCCTTATTCATGGAAAATGACACATCTGTGTACGTTGTCTGCAGGTACAGATAATACAAATTTAGGTGTAGTAAGCAATGGTCATGAGTCTGGTGATACACATATGGATGTCTCAGTTGGAGAAGCTTCTGAGACGTAAATTATCTTTCTCACGTGATAAATCACAAAGCTTCCCTTCTGGTGAAAGCATTAGCTAACAAACTGGAGCAAGGACCGATCCCAGGGACCGGTGCATTTTCTTGTCGTTGAGTTAAATGTCACAATAAAATTAGTAAATGTAGAAAAGTATTATCATTTATGAAGTAGTTCAGCTTCCATGTTTAGCAATAGCATGAGAAGTATATCTTAATAAGTCATTGGGAACATTATTTTAGTTGATTAAAGAATTTTGCAGAAGAACAAATTTGTCCTTGTGCACTTTGGGTAAACTAGGTTGTTAACATGATATATTGAGTGACCTTAAATCGGGCACTCACAGCTTTTTGCCTACCCACTAATTTAGAATATCAAGTTGGTTCTCACTCGTTGGCAATTGAATTACAAACTGAACGCCATTGAAATCATTCAATTTTAGTGACGCACGAATTAACTTAGATGACCAATTCACAGCCTCAAGCTAACAAGGTGGAATTGCCTATGACGGACAATTGGAAAGTCTATGGTAGATTTCCAAATTTGTGCTGAACCTATATAATGTTTCTTTGCAAAAAAACAAATGCGAGTTTATGTGCTGAACTGTGGAATTAAGCAAAGTCTATGGTAGATTTCCAAATTTGTATATAATGTTTCTTTGCAAAAAAACAAATGCGAGTTTATGTGCTGAACTGTGGAATTAAGCAAAGTCTATGGTAGATTTCCAAATTTGTGCTGAACCTATATAATGTTTCTTTGCAAAAAAACAAATGCGAGTTTATGTGCTGAACTGTGGAATTAAGCAAAGTTAACTACGGAATTGAACCATTGTGTGGGGTTCATCCACGTTAGATGGTTATGTGAGTGATTTGAATCAACCTCATAGTGTCATGGTCTTGTAATAAATGTGCGCATTGTTCAACTGTAGATCTATTCTTACATTGCCTTATTGAGTGAGTTAGATCCTAAATTATCCATTCTGACTTGCCAAAGTCAGAGCTCCTATCAAGTCCATCATTGTACTCACTTGTTAACACTCTAAGGTTGAATAATAGGAGACTTTTTAAGTTGGCACAACTTTTGGGCTCACACACATTAGGATGGGCTTTTGTAGTTGGGAGCACATATATGAGTTAGGTGTGATGAAACAAGTGATAATTTCTGGAAAGCCTTTAAGAAGTTAAGGTATTGGCATCACCTGAAGATATTAGTAGCACGTTAAACCAAGAAGTGTAGGTATTTGGCACACATGTGATAGCCATAAGGACTGAAAAAATAAAATTGTCAGGTGGGAAAAAGGAGACCAGCTGTGTTGAAAGTTTTGTTTTGTTCTTTTAAAAATTTAAAACCCCTTCTGCATTGAAATGAATATAATTTTTTGGTAGTGAAAATTATGTTATCACCCTGAGTTGTGATATAGTCTGTCCCATTACCAATATCTAGAGCACTACATAATGATAATGAAAGTATCCAATTGCAAATTTTATAAACTTGAAAGATGGGGTTCCAAAGTATATGAAACCGATAGTGGATGTAGAAAATCTTGACCCCGAAATTGAGCATGACCAGCTTGAAACGCATTCATGAACAGGTGCCACCCAAAGTTGCAGCTTCATGCAATGATCAGTGGCATTAATACAATTATGTTGAAATCTTTCTTTCAAGATAATTGGTTTGGGGGCTGTCCTGGTTTACAAGTGCTCCTACTGTATGTGGTCTAAAGTTTTGCACAAAACGGACAACTGAACCACACACTTTTACTTAATGTGGTCACTTTAGGTTTGAGCTTGGACTACAAGATCTTACACACCACAAGAACTACACCAACATTTCCCAACATCACAACAAATTCTTCATAGAAAATTTCAAAGCACTTCAGCTTCGCTTCATAACTATCTAACTATCATACTACCTCCACCAAGTAACAAACATATGGTACATACGATAGTGACATGGGTGGTACTTCAGCATTCACTGCTAATACATAAGGGGTACATTATGCTAGGTGCTCATGATAATGAAAAGGTCGATTTAATATTTAGGTACCTCTACTTTTAAAGTGGTGGCGGAGGTGACAATGTGCAAAGAGGATCTCATATGCCCTAATTGGGTTGTGATTTTATAGTTCATGGGTTGGCCCACCCATGGTCAAAACCATGGCCTTTGCTAACAATTGATTTGTCAACTGTCCTACCTTTTCATGCATTGCTAACTGAGGGTTCTTTTGGATAATGTATACAAATGTATGCAAATAATTATGATTTGTTGGTTCGTTTTGACCAAAAGACATTGTATCTTACACTGTTGTAGCATACGGTTCTTGTGGGTTGCTTTGGTTTAACATGCATTACACGAGGGTTGGGAAGTGTAATCGGGATGCATTTTTAGGAAGGCAATGGCGTAGCTATTTAGTGAGTGAGGAAGGAGGTTGCAGAGCTTAGAAAAAACATGGGACAAAGTGTTGCCATGTTATATATTGTTTAGAAGGTGAAGTGCATAGGAGATGCAAGTGCACATATTCTAACTTCGTAATTGATCGAATGGGTGGAAGAGTAATTCAAGATTGAGATTTGTCTCCTTGTGGGTGGTGGCTTCAATTTGTCATTTAGAGCTTCGAATGCAATGGAGTGCTCCTAGCAAAGTCAGTGCATGCGGCATGCTTTATTCTAGTTGTAATTGAGGGTCTGCAAGCTTATAGGTACGGTTCACCGCTTGATGGAGGCTTTTGGCTACTGATTGTTGTGTATGAGCTAAGGAATAATTGATGATTGAAATTTGCTCATGGGATGTGAGCTTGTGATTGCACCAGAAGTTACATCATGTTGGATGGGTCCTAAATAGTTGTTTATTTGGTCTTCTTTTCCTCTAGACAATTGGAGTGTGAAGGCCACCATAAAGAAGATCATTGAAATTGGATGCATCATGTATGTGTCAATTTTGCCATCTTCCCATTAGTTTCAAGAATGGTGTTAGAGAAGGTATGTATTCTTGTTGGAATGTTCTCATACCAAAATCAGGGTAATGCATGGCAATTTTACATACAAGAATTGCCAAAACTTTGACTCTTTCAAGTTGCAAGGTCAATTGTAAAATTTATTGGGTTTGAATAACTTATATGCATAAGAGGCTCCATGTCAATGACAAGATTCAATTTCTCAAACTCTATAGCAAAGGTGGCCTTAACATTGAAATGTAAATCTACTTGAAACATCTCAACCACAAATTTTGGTGCATCAAACTTGTAGCAAGTTGCATCAACGAGTCAAAATAGTTAGGAGGTTCACCTTGTGACTCCCCTACTCTTGGTCAACTACCAATTCGAAGTTCCTCACAGCTCCCTAGTATGCAATGTATGCAAACAAATCCCCTTCATTCATGACAAGCTGGTGGTAAATAGCCTTCCAATCTCTCAATCTCAACATGCTAGGGGTTGTGAATTACTTGCCCATTTCCACCATAATTCACAATTTGAGTGGGAATATCAAACTTGGCATTTTTGGCTCTCACCTCAAACCCTAACGTATAGTGGGCCTTAGAGTTGGAGCGTATATGTACATTCAAATTCCCAGTAACAAATTCAATCCAATTCTATCAACAAAATCAACACATTGCATGAGCGACCCTAAAACATGTACGTCGTTCACCTTGTGAAATCAACTCTTGGGGGAAAATCTCTTTGAAACTCCTAGCATCTCCTTATTCACGAGTGGGATGTAGAATGCTTGAAATGGCGATTGATGGCAACAAATTGGGAGAGGTAGTTACCCTCCCGTCCTCAAAGCATGTGGTGGTATTAGACAAACTTTTCAAGTCTACCCTCACCCTAGCATTCGGTTTCCAATGTAAAAAGGTTAGGGAGAATGTTCTAGATATTTTCTAAAATTAAAGGGCATCATCAAAACTAAAGAATTTGAGAAGAATTTTGCAACAGTGTAGATAAGGGATTGCATGCACTTAAGGCCCTCTCAAACATTTTGTGGTCCACGTACATTGTAATTATAGAGGTGGCCAATATCTAATGGAAGATTTTTTTAATAAAATTTGTCATTCAAAATGCATGTGAAATTATTATATATGTGGTTTTTTAAGAAATTTGTGACATATTGAACGTAGTATAGAAATATAATTTTTCTGGCTCCACATGCAATTTGATGACTTAAAATTAATGTTGCATTATGAACTATGAGGCACAACAATATCAAGTTTAATTATGCATTGTGAAATTTTTTGGATGTTAGAATAGGTACAACACTAGACTACTTCTCTATACCATGTTGTGTGCATACACCCGGAGGTCATAAACATTCTAGATAACCCTAAACATGTCAAAAAGAAAAAAAAACATATGGCTGAGGATGTGGTGCAGAAATGCCAAGACTCATATGCTATGAACCATTTCGGCATTTTGAGCCAATAGGTGGAAATTCTTAGGTTCGATCTTGACACAATGGCAAATCATGTGAACTGCATGATTTGTAGCAATGTCCATGGTCGCCTTGGTACATTATTGGAATCGAAACCACATACCTTGGAGAAAGATGCGAAGAAAGGATATGACAAAAAGGATATGCCACACCTTGGAATCGTCCATGTGTGTAACACACCTAAAATAATGTATTGCAATGGCCTCTATGAGCTAGTGATATCAACACAATGCTCCACTTTAAGGAGAAACACTTGAGAGAACCTAGTGTTACATTCTAAAAAATGGCAGGAAATCTATCTTTATTGGAGTTGTATAATGGACACTCTAACACAAAATGTGGCTTGTTTTCAACTACATTGTAAGAAAACAAGTTGTATAATATGTTATCTCTGGGAATTGGGATAGTTGGCTGCCGACAAATTTTAACGCGCAGTCTTTGGTTTGAGGTGTTGTAAGCACGAATGATTTTGCATTTGAAAGGTGTCAAGGGTAGCATCAAACACTCTTCACAATCATTGTTGACAGAGTGCTTGACGTAAAGCCTTGAAGAAGATAGTCTACTTATTTTCTTTCCCTCGATGCGGAAAGAGTTCCAATCTTTAGCTAGAAAGGCCTCTTTGAAAGGGAGATTGAGAACTTTCACATACGAGCGTACTTCTCATCTACCCAACATAAATTCTTTGCCTACTGTAAGTTTGTAGCCAATACGACTGATTATCGGTGAAGCTAGGCTGCTTGCTGTTGAATTCTTCGATCGCGGCCTCGTTGAGGCGGTTGAAGTTCTGACATCGATACTTGAGCTGCCTAAAGGTCCTAACTGATTCCGAAAGAGGTTCTTCGAGCCGCAGTGAACTGCTCGGTTTTCATTTAGCTTTGGTTCAGCTTTCGGTGTTTTGCTTTTGTTTTGGTCTGGAGAGCTGCGGTGTTCTGTCGAGGCGCATTTATTGATTCTGGAAAGGGGAGAGCGGAGCGAATGCTCGTCTCTCTGTGACCAGCAGGGATGGCGGCGTCAGAGGTGCCGGAGGAGGAGACGACCACACCATTCCGCACCACCGGGGAGCTCGCCGAGTTCTTGGACAGTCAGATGGTGCCATCGTCGTCGGCGTCCGTACCGCCAATTCTGCGCGTGGCCAATGAGATTGAGGCACAGCGGCCTAGGATTGCGTATCTCTGTACGTGTAATCATCGCCACACATGATGATTTGAATGCAACGTTCGAGGTTGGGTGTGAGTGCTGTGAGTGCGGGATCTGCTGTGGAAACGGTTTAAGCAACGTTCTGGCTGCTTTGTTCTTCGAATGTGAGTGTAAGTGTAAGACTTTTCCTCCCGATGAGCTCAATTGAGTAGGAAACTGAGCTGACTAGATGAGGCGGCATGCGTACACTAGTGATTATATTATTCCACCTACACTGAGCACTGGATTTTGATCCCATTTTGATCTTATTATTCCCTCCTCGCAGTTCGATATCAAGCTTTCGAGAAAGCTCATCAGATTGATCCAACTTCTAGTGCCTTGGAGTATGGTAATTCAAAACAGCGACTCTGCAGCGGCTTGAGAGAGTACGTTGTACGTCACTCTTCCATTCTACTTATGAATGAGAGACAGGCAAGGCGGATGTCTAAGGATGCGCACTTTAGCTTTTAAGGCGTTAAATGTAGTACTTCACACTCATTTCTGCATCCGAAGAAAGTGTCCGGTGTCCGGTCTCTCCAGGCAGTAATTACATCTAGTGATGAGCAATTCTGGTGAGGTTTGATGACACAATGTCTCGTGTCTGGTGGAAGGAACCACGATACTATAATTTGAGATGCGTCGTCATTGGGTTCACCTGCCACAAGTGATGTAGCTTAATTGGAAGTAATGAAAGGCGACGCAATAGGGATAGTGTAGGCATAGCTAATCATACAGTGCGCATTTCTCAGATTAATTATTATCTGTGGACTTCATTATATGACACAGGATAATGAGCCAACACTTGCAGCACGCCATCGGCACAGTCATGCGCAAGTATTCCAGAGCTATTACCAGCAGTATTACAACGATTATGTGAAGATTCTTGAGCAACCTGAACACTCAGACAGATGCGGCGCATGTTTTGATGAAATTACGGAGAGCAAACTGCAGACTGCAGTCTTGTCAAGAGATGTGATCATCCTCAACTGTTGTCGGACTTTATGCATGATCATTTTGATGTGGACTTTATGTGTTGTGATCTTCACATTGCTTGGCTCCTGAATTCAAGCTACATTTGTTTCTTGAAATTTGTCAGAACGACAAATTTTTGGAGAATGTAGAGGTCCAAAGTGCTCATGAAGTCCTGTAATCTTCAGGGAATTGGCAGTCAAAATGTTTTGTCGAATCTACACCTCCTTGTTGTGCTTCTACGTAGGAAAGACTTTCATCGCTTATTTCTATACAGCAAAGGTTTTGATGTTTTAGGCAAATCTGAATTTTATAGAGGACAACTAGCCAAAGTCTATCAGACTGTAGCTGTCCTTTTGAAGTTTTAAGGGCTGGAAACCGAGACAAGGCTGACAAACCACCTCCTGAGGTAATGCTATCCCCAATGCTTTGTCAATGTGAGTTCGTCAAATTTTCGTCCCACACGGCAATGATGCTGCAATTTTGCATGCTCACATTCACTGGATGTTTCTCATCTTGTATCTCTTAACATATTTTTAGGATTGCACCTTGAGAAGGGATCAGCTTCTCCTGATGTCGTCACTGTGTCTTGGTTGAAGAATCACTTGCTATATATTGAGATATAGACATTTGGTTGAGAGGTTGCGTACACTTAACCGTAACATTTTGACATGTCTCTGAAGCCCTCAATTTTTTTTGCAATTTCAAACATGTCAATCTTTGCTTTAATTGGAATCAAAATCGTCCGAGGAAGACTACCTTACTTGTCAGCAGATACGGTAGTCTGTCTTAAACTGTGTCCCGGTCCGTTCCGTCACCAGGCAGATCACGCGACAAGACAGACAATTCAATGCTCATTATTTCATAAGTGAATTTGGTGAATAGGAGTTCTAGATTGAAGACTGGACGTTTCTGATGATTTCTGAGTTATTGTGGCCCAGAATTCAATTTCTATTCTGGAATGATGTCTGTAGATTCTTGCAGCCGCAGTTGATGTAGAGCAGAAGATGGAGATCTATGGGGTGTATAATTAATCACCTTTTCATGCAGGTTGGGCATCTCAAGCCACTATAAGGCTTGATGAGGTTAGGCAGCCGAACCTATTACCACCCAAACTTTGACAAACTAAGATCATGGAAACTTGTGAAAGGAAATTAGAGTTAACCCATAAAAAGTTCTTCAAAGACGGACGAAACCGTGGGGTTGATCCTTCTTGGAGAAAACTTTCTTGAAGAGTACATTAGCTCGTCGTATATTGGAGCATGTTTTGCAAGTTGGATGAAACTTTTGGGATCTTCTCTTGCCACTTAAAAAACTTTGTGAGAATTTTAGGATCTAAATCAGGGTATGTGCATGGGACCCATTGTCCTAAATCCAGGATCGGCTCGTGCAAGGTTAGATTGGCCCACCCATCCTAGTAGGACAAGCTAGAAAGTGAATTTGTTTTATAGCCCAACAACAATACTCTTTGTGTATTGGTAATTTAAACATCAAGAAAATTTGGGTGACTTTGTGTTCACTCCCATAAACTCGGGGTTCGGGACTAGATTCATGTTTTCATCCGCTTTGCTGTACAAATAATTTTAATACCTATGAACTTAACATCTTTTTAATACGAAACAACTCTTTACATCGTATGCCTCTTTTCATCCATGTTGCTTAACCCTTTCAAGTTACCATGTGTTTCTTCAATATGAGATGACTTTCAATGCTCGAATGTCGTTCACACAACAAAGAAAGTTATCCCAAAGCACATAAAGATTACAAACGCACGGTTAAGGCCTGAAGTCTACATCTTGACGTGGCATAAATTTTACATCTTGTACAAGAATTTCATTGCAAATATTCATAAGAAATTCATATCAAGGCATCATATAATGGAATTGTGTCCCAAAGATCAAAACTAACCTATGTCCAACATAATTCAAAGGATTGAAGTAAAGTCAAGCATGTGTAGAATTGCTAGCAAAAAATACCTCATGTTGCATCTAGAAGTGTATGTTGTATTCCACATGTGGTTTACCGTATTTTCATTCTATATTCAACTCATTTCTTTGATTGGAGAATATCACTAGAAGAGAAAAGCTATTTCAAGAAAGGTTGATTTTCTAAGAACTGACTTTAAAATGATGATAACGGCATTAATTCCATTTCTTACCTCAAAAGCCACGTCAGGGCTTTTGTGACCTTTAAGGTGACATCGATCATTCCCATGAGTTTTAGGGCCACTTCACGCACGAGACTGAGAGCCTGTGACCATTACACTTCAAGCACTCTCATTGGTGGAAAAGGCAGAGCTGGTCCAAGTTGGCTTCACAATACGCTTGAGGGACCAACTGAGTATGTGAATGCAAGATGGATGTGAAGTCCACATGGATTCCTACATGGCATCAAATGGATCATGTTTATTTGTCACTTGGACTATTTTCAAAAACCACCTTTTGGACATAGGCCTAACACAAAACCAGGAGACCATGGCATTCCGAACGCTCACAACCGTTGGTTTATTCTATTTTATCATGTGTGAGGACCCGCATGAATAGAAATTCATTGAAATAGTATTTGGTTGAGGGCCCGGTCACATATGAACTTCACACTACACTTGAGGGTTTGTGACCACACTAGATGATTTTGGAGGTGTCTTGGGACAGCCTTTGGACACTTTCTTTTGGGCTCTCACAGTTTCATTGTCACGGCTCTTGGCTCATGTATGAAGTGGCCCTTATATGGTTGCAAGAGGGGTCGATCCAAATGTGCTTGGATTGCCTTGGCGACCTAGCAATGGAATTCATCATCGGTCAAGAGACATTGACAGCCTTGATCTTTTCAGTATTTTTAAACGTAAAATCATTTAAAATGATTTTAATGACAAGTACAGCCATTTTATATCAAATTTAGAAATTGGTGCAAATGACTAGTAGCATGCAATGGTTGGAAGTTGTATCCACACTTCGGGTATGAACAATAGCATATTTCACAACTTTAGTCCAAAAAGTTTCTAAACAAATCGTAGAAATAAGTTGAATTTATAACTTTGCATATGAGGTCCAACCTATATTTACAACAACATGTGGTCAAGATTTCAGATCATATGATCATATATGAGAGTAGGGACCAAATATACCACATACAAAATGAGAAATTAACATTACCGTGTGCATACGCATTCACATTGTTTTCAATTTGATTCTCATTCAATACATGATATGTATGCGCAAGTTTTTACAATATCTCACCAAAAAACTTATTTATTTATTTAGATATCTATATATGCTCAGG
The DNA here is from genome assembly GCA_964035585.1 of Polytrichum formosum. NCBI lineage: Eukaryota > Viridiplantae > Streptophyta > Polytrichopsida > Polytrichales > Polytrichaceae > Polytrichum > Polytrichum formosum. The sequence goes on from OZ037941.1 coordinate 43,838,903, forward strand.
AATTTTGTTCATCTAGTACCTTATTTCAATTCAATGAAAATAAACTATACACATACATGCCTCACATATGACAAGTAACTATCACTATTATTTAGCATGCATTTGCACCAAAGGGCGCCTACATCATGTATTTGAATCCAAAATTTTCAAAAGTTATTCAACTTATGTGAAAGTGCATGTGATGAATGAGTTACGGTTTTTGGGATAGGGTCAATTTTGACACCATTATTTAACAATACTAGTAGGTTGTGTATGTCGAGTTCCACGCGGGGCATGTTGTACGCTTCAAGGTTGATTTGTTGGAACCGCTTTGGGAATAGATCTCCAAAGCCTCATTTGTCATTGGTAAACAAAGCCAAACATGGTCTAGCAAGTTCTCTTCAAATTAAGCATATATGGTTGAGGGGTCCCCAAAGAAGAATAGGCAAAGTTGATGAACGTTTCCATATATCTTTACAAGACAACAAATGGACATCTTTTCTTGGACCTGAGTCTAAGTTGTGAACTTGCCACAAGGTAGAGGGTGCTAAAATCTTGCACAATAAGTACATATTGATTATGAGAAAGTTGTTATGTGAACATTTTTGACCCCTTAACGGTTTTGGGTGAGCTAACAATGAAACTTTGAATCCTTATAACTTTTGCACAAGAAATCCAAAGAAGGCATACTTTGGTGTGTTGGAACCCCCTTTCATTTGTTAACAAGAGACGCATTTGATTCTTTTGATTCAATAACAATATCTATACTCAACGCTAAAAGTGATGGTATAAGCACACTATACCTTAGATCAATGTTGTGGGCATAACGAATTTTTTATAAGGTATGTAGATGTTATTTGGTTTGTTTCTCATGTTCTTCAACTTCTCTCAATTACATTTGCAGAACAAACCTTGTGCTACACTAGCAAAACTACAATGAACTATCAACAAAAATTGGATTGGAACTTGGAACTTGGAACTTTCCTTATTTAGTTATGGTTATCAGAAGTGCATGTTTGTTGAATTCTTGATTGAATACATAGGTCTTTCTGATAGTATATTCATATTATATCCCTCAACCCACAAGAATTAATGTTCATGTTAAAAAAACATTGATTCCATACTCCTACTTTTGAACTTATGATAATGTGGGTTCAAAAATGACGTGGATCAAGAAAAGTTATGGTCACCAAAACTATTGTGGCATGACAAGATTACATTGGGACATAATAATGGGTGTAGAAATTGTGCACATCAACCAAATTTAAGTGCCCAATTCAAAAAAAACAACTGAATAGCACATGCATGCCATATACCAGTGGGCAAGGTACTAAAAACCAAAAAAACTTAGAAATCAACAAAGGTTGATAGAGGTTGGGGGCATGGTGTTAAAAATATTCATAAAGTGTCCATGCGCATGAACATAGTGTTAACGAGCGGTATGCGTTCGTTCATGTGGGCCCTGAGAATATAACCATGGGATGCCCCAACCTGGTGCAGGTTCATACTTAATCTGAGTCTCCTTGCACTAGGTTGGGACATCCCATAATATATTCTCAAGGGCCACATGAACGAACGTACACTACCATGAATATGAAGATGATACCATGAAATTCAACAATAGCAACTATGCAAATATCAAGTGGACATCAATATCGGTATGGAAGGATGTCATGCCAACCATGTTGAGCATTGGTTGTGCCCTTAAACGCCATCACAATATTGCACTCTTGAGGAAATACGGGAACGAGGCCATGGGGGACCACGACAATTGAAACTTACCGAGCCCTTTCAATGTATCATGCGGGAAGGAGATACGCAAGTACCTAGTATCACTATATCCAGTAATTGGAGACTTTTTCATGATTTTGAGACTACTTAAGGACATGGTTTTCAAATAAAGAACAAGGAAAACACAAATATATATTCAATGTGACTTAATAAACCGATTCGCGTGGGCGGCCTGGGCACTAACCAATTTGGCACAAATACATGTCATCACAATAAGAAATTGGACCAGATATTAAACCATTTGCATTTATTTTGAGACTTTCCAAAGTTTCCGATTAACGAATATAGTGATTAGTGTGAGAAGCGAAATAACATTTGCTCAAAAGGCCTAGTCCTAGTTGGCTTCAACATTCACTTGAGGGCCTATTGATGGCCACACACTAATTTAGTGTTTGGGATTTTCTTGAAAAGGCCAAAGGCAGGACCAGGTAGGGCTAGACACTTACCTCTTTGAGTTGAGCCCCCACCACTATTACCAAGGTGGAAACGCACTCAAATGTATTATAGTTTGTAATTTTAATTTTTAAGACATCGTGGTTCTAGAATCAACTCAGATACGTTGAATCAGTTTGCAAAGTCGCACTTGAGATGAATTGACCACAAATTCATGAAAGGTCGTGTTTTACTAGATCCCCTTTACCTTGATAATAGTGGCGGAGCCCATCTCAAAGAGGTGGGTGTCTCTAGCCCTGGCCCAAAGGCAATCACAACTACATATATCCCGACAACTTGATGAGTTGAAGCACTAAGAGTGATAAGATTTATCTGAAAATTATCTTGTTGGATTAGCATTTCAATGTGTTTTTAGAAATCCACGCAACTCAAAATATTCAAATCATATCTCAAACTTTAATAGGATTTCTAAGTAGGAATGTCTTAGAACCTACTGTGGTCATATACTAGGGGCATCCATTTGTGCTACCCAACTTGGTCACGCCCCATGTTGTGCATGGGATAAAGTGCTCCTTGAATAACCTATTGTGAACTATGTATCCTAAAATCTCATGATTGTGAGAATGTGGGGCCACAAGTGACATGCCATGCTCGCTTAGAATGCCTTACCTATAGTTCATTAAAGTGTAAACTTGACAAATCCATGACCCTACCTCATAGCATTATTGACCTGCATGGTTGTCTTCCATTCTATCTTTAGCATCTAACATGGGCCTCTATTGTCTTACCTTCATGGGAAGAAACTCAAGAAACAGGAAGAAATTGACGCCGGTATGAAGAATGAATAGTGGTGGTATGAATAGTATGAATATTGTGAACAGTGTCGGTATTTCCAGTGACAGAGCTACTATGAATAGTATTTTCAATGAATAATACAAGGATGAATAGTGTCGGGATGAACAATGGTTTTTGTGAATAGTGCCAGGAGTATAACTCCACCCATATTTCCAAGTGTCATCCTAAATCTATGAATAGTATATAAATATTCTTACTTTGTTCAGGGGCCCCACATAATATAATTGACATATTCCAAGGTCATGAAACCAACCCACATGGTTGAATAATGTTATGCTATGTTGGACCATGAACTTCACTTGTTTATGTCACGGCATGCTACATGGTGGAGTTGCGTGTGAGCACATACATGATACTATGCCTCCACTTGGTTCTTTTTTAACTGGGGACCCACGCAACATATGTTTTGTGTCCACTATCTATGCCCGTAACATTAGGTACCCATAACATGTCACAAACCAAAATAGGTGCACTACCTTAGTACATTCCCTAGTACATTCCACAAATGTGAAGTCTCTACAGTTGTCGACCACAAGAATGATTGTAAGGTACATGTTATAAATCCCATCCTTGTCCCTAAATCACACCCTCTGCACACCTCCTAGACTCATAACATGAGCACACCTAAAACCATCTAGATGTCTACGATGCAAGCATGGGCAAATCTGCGCAAAAGTCACATTTGTTTTTGGGTAAACGTCAGGACGTAGGTAGGGGTGGATTACTTATAATTGTGTTCTATTTGAACTTTGGATGCAAAGGTATAAGGACCCACATGGTTTTAGTGAGGGGTTGGTTTGGGCAAATGTTGGGACGGTTTTGAGAGTTGTTTACAATGGAGGTGGCTTACTTGAAAAAAATCATTTCTAGTCAAGTGGCTTACTTGATAAGTCTTCCCACAAACTTCCGGTCAACAACTTGAGTATTGATTCAAAGACTAGAGTAACATAAAATAAAATAAAATTCACCCCATCAATTTCCTAGAAAGAAATAAATAATGTGGTCCGACTAATTTTAAGTAGATATTTGGCGTTGGTTTGAAAATTAGTGTGGCATACACATTAAATGAGAATTTAGAGAATTAATGTGGCCCACACTAATTCTAGGACTATTTCCCGTAGTTGTCATGAATCCGTGAGAATATATGTGATGGGAATGTAGAATTATAATCAAAAAGGTTGTCTACATGAGATTGGGAAGCCAAGAATCATAGTCGCAAGAACATGGTAACTCGGGGAGATCACTCCATTGTAGAGTTGAACACCACGTGCGAACAAAGTTTACTACCCCTATATTACATGTCATAAATAATTTTAAATTTTACGATATTTTTTCTACATATACAAAACCATTGATGGTATCTTTTGTATATTTTTTTGAAATTTTTAGTCATATTCATTAATTGTAGCAATTTTTTTAGTTCAATTCTGCGTCATTCTAGTTAGAAACGGTATGTTTTATTAAAAAAACAAATCATCAAATTTAGTCACCATTTTTTACTATGTAACATGTACCATTTATATCTACTCATGAAAAAAAATTGATAAAATTGTGACCCATTTTGGTGATGATTTTTACATTTTTTACATTTTTTACATCTAAAATGATCGCACGTGGTTGTTCAACTCTACAATGGAGTGATCTCCCCGAGCATGGTAATAAGAGGTACTTTATAATAGAGCTTGAAAGTCCATGACCATTGATATATAAAAGCTAGGATTGTTCTAACGATCTTTACACTAGACCTTGAGGATCTAAAATCCAAGGAAGTTTGAATGAGATGAAAAATCTACGTGGCATAAGATGGATTATGTTCCATGCGCTACTAGATTTCACATCAAGCCCACCTCAAATAGGTGGATTTGACAAAGATCTTGAGAGTTTAAGATCTCACAACTCTCAAATGATTATAACTTGTTACATGGAAGGATAATAATAGGATGGTAGTGGATTGGCAATTGGTTCACTTAGGGCGAGATTCCATGTAGGCCGCTTGCCCATTAGATTCTATAAATTGGTGTTCACATGTAGTTAAGGACAAGCCACCATCCGACCACATTTTGGTAGTCTGTCAGAATGTGGAGGGCCATGGACACAAGCCACTAGACTTCCATGTGCCCACTAAAGAATCTTCAACTTACAAGTTCCAGTGACCAAATGATTAAAGACCAAGCTTTAGAAGGAGGAAGAGGTTTAAACTTGTTGGAGGAGGTTAGTAGGTGGGCTTGGATTTGAGAAGATGGCAGTAGCTAGTTGCCACATACGAACCCTACCCCACCACATGCCCTCTACATTTGGGTAGGTGTGTCCTTATCCACACTAGAATATGGTGGGTGGGTGGCCTACATGGAAACTCACCCTTACTAGCCGACACAATTAAGACTATATAGTGTACCATGAAAATTGTGATAAAATCGTGCTCTTTCCAAGTTTACCATCAATCTAGTCCAAGCAGATCCCACTCAACTACAATGAGGTGACGATTCTATTATAAGATCATATTTTCTGATATTGGAATTTTTTGGCTTATACAATGTTTCTATGTGTTTTCAACCTTCCCCATGTAGGTATCAAGAAACTTTGCCCATCTACCAACACCAAGGGTCACTTCACACATGAGCCAAGGGCCGGACCACGTAATATTGAGAACCCTTGATTCTCATCCAAAGGTTACACCACTGACATGGTATGCCAGAATTTGCAACTGGCCTACCTCTTGGAGGTGGGCTTCAATGTTCAATATTGAAGTCTTCAACACTTGTCAAATGCCATTTTGGCTGTCAAAGAAGTTTTTTTTTGGGGGGGGGGGAGGCACTTCACAAAAATGTGCTCTACAAAGTTTCCACCATTCACAATGAAGGCATCTCCAAAAACTGCATGTCACAAAATATAGTGGCTACAATTTGCAAATAGAGACATAGCTAGACTCCAATCTTGCCACTCTAGCAAACACTTCCAAATTCTAATAACTCCTGCACTTTTGATTTTGCAACTTGAAACATTCGATGCATTGATGCGAGTGTCATTATGCGGTCTTCCGATGGAAAATATGGATTGGGCTAGAATTTTTGACACTTGGAAATCGACCAAAAACCGGAGGGCTTTGCCTTTGGAGTTGGACGATGATTAAGTGCATTATGTAGGGAATCTAAATAATTTTATTGCATGCACTTCTTCAATATAGTGAGACATCGTACTATTTTCAATATCAATACAAAACGGCCAACATCGAGTTTTTTTTTTGTGAAGTGTTGCAAAAAAAGTTTGAAAGTTTGAGTGAAGTGTGATTATTTTGAAGCCCTTCATATTGAAATGCATGTGCACACTTCAAACTCGAAAATTGGTGGGCTTTGGTCCGAGATGACCCTAAACTACTGGATGATGGTGGAGAGATACCCAAATCTTAAGGAAGAGGTTGGTGGTTCGATTCCTGGCTGTGAAATCTCCTCTCTACTCGACAGAAACTTGTCAGGTGGTTAACTGCCTCATGTGCTTTGGCGTTGGCCTGTCGGCCTTCTATCTAAAAGTATTATAATAAATAAATAAATAAATAAAACTGGTGGGCTTGACGTAAGTTCTAGCTGACCATGAAACATAATAAATAAATAAAACACATATTTTTATCACACTAGTCTAAACACGACTTCTTTTCAAGTTGCACGCGCTTCCTTGCATTTTCTGCCTCTGAGCAAGAGTGTATATTTAGGAACCTTCGAAATTTCTCAAGCCTCCTCGATCACTTTCGGAGGCAGCAATCTTACTGTATTTTGGGGCATAAATTTAGCTGATAATCAGGCATGCTTTCATGTCATGCCAGCCTAAGCTTAGAGTCCTACACGGGAAAGCATGCAACCCTAACAAGCTACCCTCGCGTTGATATTTAGGAGCCCAGTGAGGATGCTATCGCGCTTCACGATGCATCGGCATCGTAGGTTATGCCGGGCTGCGGGCAGAGGTGAGAGAAATTTTTCGGAAATGAATGTATCTCTCATTCATCCAACATGAATTCCTCTTTATGATTCATTTTCGGACATGGAGATTAGTTTCAAAGACCCGGGATTCCCAAGTTAGGCCGAATTCACATGGGGTCCCAAGTCCTAAGTCCCAAGTCACTTAAGGTCAATATGTGCAATCTGGGTTGTTGAGAGCATGGAAGTTGGGACTTACCACTTCACACCGGGTTTCAAGTTTCAATGTCCCAATTCGCAAGTCCCAAGTCCCAAGTATGACATGGATGCCTACATGGCGACACTTTTGGATGCGAGGCTTGGGACTTGTGTTGAGAGTTGGGTCGAGCACAAAGCTAGGCCCGTCGCTCAATACAAGTCATGAGATTATCTTTGCATAAAATAATCAAGATCCAACTCCCATGATGATTAACCATATTTGAATGGTTTCTTCGGGCTCAAAAGTTGGGACTTTGCCTTCATGTTGGGACTTGCTAACATGAGTGGAACTTGAGACCCCATGTGAACCAACACTTGGACTAGATCAAGGTACTTGAGATGAATCGACAATAAACCTATAGGGGGTCAAGTTTTCATATTAGGTGGATGAGAAACATTCTTATATGTCTCGTCTCTAGGGATAAAAGATTATCCCAATTATGTTATGAATATGCAATTGAAAACAAAGCACACTTTGCGTTGGAGTGCACTCTAGGTAGTCTCAAGTCTTTCTTTCAATTGGACCATCAAGTGGATGTTTAGCCTCTACCGTAACACCATAGCAGGTTCGCCACCTGGCGAACGAATATTTAATTTTTTTGAAAAAATAAGGTTCGCCTCTCAAAAATTGAATTTCTCAATTTTCATTTTTTAGCAAAAAAATAAGTAAAAATGACCCTAAATAGCTTAGAAATAGCAAAATATTTCAAAAACTAATTTATTCTATTTTCGTTTTTTTGTCTTCAGAATTTTCTAATTTTTACGTTTTTATTTTTAGAATTATTTTAGGACGAACCTGCTATGGTACTACGGTATCTTAATGAGACCATTGCACTCTATTACTTGTGGTGTTAATTTTTTGGTTTTGTTAGCCCAAATCGGATTTCAATGTGAACATGATCTCTAGGGAACTAAAAGATTGTAATTGAACAGTTTGAGAAGGCTATTGTCTTGGAGATATTAGAAAGTATAAGCTGCAAAGAATATAGCCTGATTGAAAAGGGTGTGTAGATTGGAATCCACATGTGTTGATTGAAAGGCACTTAGAGGAGGAAGTTTTGAGAATAGGGGGGGGGCGGGGCTTGTTTTATACCGAAAAATAACTCTCTCGGAGAACTACTTCTCAAGTTCATTCAAAATTGTGGAACCATTGAAAATAACTGTGAGATATAATCTTCTGCACAAAGAGTGATTCGTTGGTTGCAAGGCAATTGTCTAAATCTTGAAAAGTCTTTTGAAAGTGATTATGGGGCGAATGTATTGGACCGTAGTTATTTTTGGACTACCTAACTTTGTACTTGAAGTTGAATTGTAACTTAATGTGTTCGATGAACAAGGAGTGATTCCTTGTTTTGGAATATGTCATCTTAAATTAAAACTCTTGTTAAAATCCATTATCTCTTTCTATTGTGATTTGAAGGAGACATATTAGCCTGATTGGATTGTAATATGTTGGAATGTGAATGGATATGGTCATCACAATATGTTAGGCTATAGTTTGTGGCCGGAGAAACTGATTGACTGGATCATGTGAGAGCGAGGCCAAGGGTTGTATTTGTCTTGTAGAGATGTTAAGAGAGGAGTGATACCTCATGCCTTTGAACTTGGCCAACATTGTCTAAAGTCTTTAGAATGGACAATATGTGAATGGTCGATACAAGGTAAGCAATTGTCTTTGAGCTTTTGGTTGAAGAATTTAAAGATTTGTCATGCACAAATCAATTAGATTAAAAGATTGTCATTCCATCTCAAGCAAGATAGAAACTAGGGATAAGTAAGAATGATCTGGAGGAATATTAGTGAATGGTTGCCGAGCATGTTTGGAACTCAAACAATTTGATCATGTATGAGCACATGTTGTATGTCAACTGTATCTGAACCAATTGAGATTGTTTCCAAGGAATTTAAGTAAGTAAGGAAAGACGTGTGAGTATTACTACTCCAAGAACTCTCCGAATGTTTCTTTGTTGAGATAGACTATTGTTATTGTAGTAATAAAGATATGTCTCTTGACATGATGCCTAAAAAACCTATGTATGGAGTATGAAAATTAGGTGAGGCCATGGTCTAGTTAATTATATGGAGGACCTCCTCCCACAACGGTTGCCTTGCAATTGATTGATGATATGCACATCAGACGGATTTGGGAATTGCGAGGGCCATGGGCTTACATTCTACTTTGCCTTCCTAACCCTTGGTAAGAGGAGTATGAAGGGACAACCAAAGAACCATTGCCTAGCGAGAGAAGGTGAAAAGGTTGAGATGATGAACATACCAAGTGATCTAATCATAGTAAGTATGAGACTTTCATGTGAAATTGGCATGAATCCATTTTGAAATGTTGGAGTGGTAATCATGACTTAATTAATATGTAGTGATTGGATACATTAATCAAAAGTCTTGAGATATGATGAATAGAAGGAATATTTAAATGAGTAATTGTTCAAGAGGTTACAATTGGTTTTCTCACTTAAAAGGGATAAATTAAAGGACCATAAATATTCAAATTTACCATGTTGTGGTTTGGCCCATGGTTGTGATTTATGGACATCGTGGTTACCTTGGCCAAGACCAAGTAAAAGACCATTGCTTGATTGTGTAATTAAATTGAGAAATAATAAAGGAAGACGGAGAATCCTGGAAGGATGACTGCACCACATTTTCATGTTACATTAAAAATGATTAATTAAAATAAGACTATTGACTACCGTACCCGGCCGTCATGGTCAACATCTCATGCCGAATAATTAATTAAAGTGGAGAAAGTGGGTCCGGCATGGTAAAAATAAATTAATAAAAAATTCAACAATTTCAAAAAATATTTGTAAAAGATTCGGCGCTTTAATACAAGGCTAGTCACAACAATGAAAGATTTCTTATTTTTTTCACCCCTTTGTGGCGGCCTTGGTGTGTTTAACCTAATTGAATGCCCTAATCTCAATTAGTGGTCCTTTGTATGTGTTACTTTTGGATCCTAAAACACCACTGCAACCTCTGGGTTTGCCATGATTTTGGCCACAAGCTCTTCAGGGGTTAATTCAATTTGCTCTGCAAACAACATAAATTTCGGGCTCATAATGTCCGGTTTTTTTTTAATATATTTTTGCACGAACTAGTTATGATGCTACGGTATGCAATATTTTGGGATTTTACTACATGAAGTTGGCTCAATTTTGTAATATTCGGCATGCTCTTCAATGAATAACTTTTCTTTTCAACTCTCTTCTCCAATAATTTCCGATTTTTTTCAACTTCTATTTTTTTATTTAATTTTTGCCGACCCTAACGGCTGGGTACGGTATACTTAAGTGCCCTCGGCTTTGGTAGAGAAAGACTCAAATGGGATACTTATGCAAGACTATTGCCGATGGTTATGCCTATACTTGTGCACTGCACTTGGTCCAAATCAAAACGAACTCACTGACAAACTATTGCCTAGGAAAATAGAGTGAGATTGAGTGACAGTCGCAAATGCATGTACTGTGATTGAGTGATTTTGTAATCAATATGCTTAAAAGAATGAATTGTAATTCTAAAACCTAGAATAACATAAAATAACCTTACGATTGTCCCAATAAAACTTATATGAGACACCTATATGATATAAGAATCGCCTTTTAAGTCGTTCCCTAAGTGTTTCCCTAGTTTTTGTCGTATCCAAAATCCTAACTACATTACTCCAGAGAATTAGCAATTTCATACCATCTTGATGTACTTCTAGTCCTATAAGCATCCACACGGGCTTAATTTTTGGTGTTGGGGACAAGTTCTAATTGAAGGGGAGGTCATTCACATACAAAAACATCGTTTTTGAAACGGAGTTCAGTAAACTAAAGTTAAAATTTCAAACAACCTTGACACGTGCTTGACCTTAGAGAGGGCTGGGGCGAACCAACCCATATATCCGTACCTTACCGGGGAGGGCGAACGGCTGGGGATTCATGGCACTCACTTAAAATCAACCACCCTACATATTGTGGATGAAGTGGCTCCAATACAAAAAGACCCCTATGGGGTTGAGGGCCGATTCATTCGAATGTGACATCACTAGACATCCGGTAAGGTACCAATGTATGGGTCGGTTCGCCCTAGCCCTTAGAGAGCTTGGTCTCCAAGTTGGCCTCTTTTATTGAGTAGAATCGCCCAGTTTCAATTCCAATCCAAGACAAACGGTGTTGTGAGGCCACTCACGTTCAAAAGTGCCTTCATTTGTGGTCATGCGAACAATCGAAAAACGGACATGTAGCATGGCCATGCATATTGAAAAATGATGGGCTTCTCCGTCATTGAAACTCATGGAAAACCCATAATGAGAAAAGAATCAACTTATTCTTCCCGACTCCAACACACTCTAAAGTGGGCGCACGGCTCCCAAAAATTTCATGGTAATAATACACTGCATGCGCTTTTTGGCCGGGCTTCACGAGCACTTTTTACGTTTGTGCATGGCCATAGGTTGACCTAAGGGCCTCCTTTATGCTTGAGCTTGAGTGGAGCACTTCAACCTACAATTTTTGGGAGTTTGATAGTAGGATTTACATAGCAACCTTTCATCCATATCTCGAACTATTTGAGACCTTCAACAACAATCCCTCGATAAGGTTGAGGCATCTAAAATTGATAAAAATAAGAGACTTTGCATTTTTTTAAAGGAAGAGTAATAACATGGTAATATTTTTCTTGTGAAGGGAAACATATTCTAAGGAGAAATGCAATTTTAAAAAATTTAAGAATATGAAAATTGCTATAAATTTTGTAATGGTAAAGTTTAGGGTGACACACGGTCGATTTATATGTTAACCCCCATAACTGCTCATCTGAATGCTAGTACCTAGCTACGACAATTGTCAAAACTCTTATGAGGTTTAGCAATCACAAGCTGCCGGTACATAAACTTCAACTCCGTTCGCTTGAAAACTATATATCTCATCCATGTCAGCATTACATGACCCTAGTGAGTCGGTTAAACAAACATGGTCGACTATAGATGCCTCAACCTTAGTTTGTGCATATGTAAAGTGTTCAATTTCTAAGGTAGATGTGCCTAAAACAATTACTCGTCATGTCTTAGATGTGGCTCCAAGAATGGATACCAAGAAGATGTGTATTTGAGAGAGATTAGACTATGTGTTCAAAATATGATAACCATTATAGGTTCATTTGTCAACAAAATTGGGGGTTGGGGGAGGGGTAACTATATGACCGTTTACTAAGCACAACAATCTTCACTTTGATAAAGAATATGATATTCATATGAATTCTAAAAAGTATCAGGAAAGTTGTTGCAACCTCAATTTGGATTTTAAACATCTCATACTAATTGCATGTTTCTTATCCTAGGAGAAGTGGGCAACTTCGTAAAAAAATAACCACCATAGTCCCATCTACCTTAAAGTGAGATTTGAAAACGAGGGATGGTGTCAAATGAAAGAGGACTCATAACAAGCCAAAGCATGCTTATAATATCATTGGCTTGGGGTCCACTAAACAAGAGCTTCAACTCTCAACATTTATGAACAACCTCTATGAGGTAATTTAGGGTTTGGAAGGAGACCTAGTCAAAATTTACCAAGAGTTTTGTCATAGACAATCCACATGAGATCATGGCATTGACTAATTATGATGTCGGACTATCTATATAATAAAAAACCCCTCCAACCTACATACTATTTCATGTCGTTTTGTGCATAGCATTTTAAAACATGGGCACCATGTGATTTTACAATGTAGAATCCAAGATGGGGCAAACACGTTCAATTTTGAACCAAATTCTAATATAACTTAATAAAAGCAAGTGTACTTCCATGTGTGATGACAATGCTAGTAAGACATCTCCATTGACAAGCACTCTTAAGAATGTTATGCATAAGGAATGAGTAGCACGCTTGTATCCAATAGGTCTTCTCGCCCTAACATTGGTTGCAATGAATGTGAAATCTAGATGTTTGATATGGGTGAATGTTCACAAATTCTACCAAGGGGCATGGCAAACCAAGGGAGAGAGGAGTGAAAATGTTGATTCTCAATGTAAAGTGAGTGGTTGCTATTCTTTAAATAACTAAATGTTAAAATAGGATCAAAGACCCCAAACCAGTCTACAATAATGAGGGGTTGATCACACCGGCCACTTCTGGCATCATCTGTCGGCATCTCCGGTTGTAATAGTGTGAAAAATGGTGGACCAACCTCTATTTCTCCCATCAATTTCACAGCTAGAACCGGAAGAAAAGTTTGGTGTGATCGGAGCACGAGCCTTGAAGTGGGATGAATCGAGAACCAACTTATAGGGGGGATGAATTTACTATTACCCCCTCGGTAGGCGTTAGAAAACCAAACCCTAGTCTAGATACATGTAAGATCGGAGTCAACAAAAATACATGCTTTCGGAAAGTAAACATTGATGAAGGTTTAGGGTAGAGCTATGGCCCGGCCGTTTCCTTGTATTTAATGAGTTACAATGAAGCCACTTTGGGCCCCACCACTCTTATGCGGGGAACCCCCTATCGAGTGGAAATCCATACGATAGGAGGTGGCTCTGCATAAGATATAAGTCGTTCACTATATGTTAGTATACTAACTTATACATAGATTCATATAGGTAAGCATTTGACCACGGCAACGCGTGTTAGTAAGCCAAGGATGATGCATCGTTGATTTGCGTGCAATTTCATTTGGCTGAAAATAGACCCCCAAAAGTAGCTCTAGCTCACATTCCGTAGAGCTTGTTCCGCCACAATCAAGGAATTGTTTCCGATTATGACAAGTTGAGCCTCCAACGGGCTAAGTTACAACTAAATGAAACGACCAAGGAATTTGTTGACATGTTCGGCTCCACATGAGCACATTAATAAGGGCCACTTCACACACGAGCCAAGAGCCGTGACCATGAGATTGTGAGAGCCCAAAAGAAAATGTCCAAAGGGCGTCCCAACACACCTCCAAAATCATGTAGTGTGGTCACGGATCCTCGAGTGTAGTGTGAAGTCATATGTGACCGGGCCCTCAACCAAATGCTATTTCAATGAATTTCTATTCATGCGAGTCCTCACACATAGATGAACCAATGGTTGTGAGCATTCAGAGTGCCATGGTCTCCCGGTTTTGTGTTAGGCCTTACCTTCAAGAGGTGGTTTTTGAAAATAGTCCAAGTGAACATGATCCATTTGATGCCATGCAGGAATCCATGTAGACTCTACATCCATCTTGCATTCACATACTCTTCATACAATGTACAAACTAACGTGAGTGTAAGAAGGGGTATTATTTGAGGCATTAAAGTACATAGTTTTCATAAGGGAGAGTTTTTTTTGGTGTGTGTGTGTGTGTGTCATTCCCCTTCCCCTAGTGTGTACAATTAAAAAGGCTATCAAGAACTTTGAAGTAAAGGTAGATGTACTAAAGGGGCCCCCAAGGTTTAGAGTTTTTTTTTCCAACAATAGATGTGTTATTTTCATCCAATTCAAGTTTTTATCCATTTTTGTCATATGGTAATAATCCTCAATGATTACTTGTCTATCCTTATTAGGGTTTGCATTTGGGTTCTAGGTTTCTATAAGTTGGAGGCTCTTAGAGTGCTCATGGGTCCCTTAAGATTTACCATCCATATTGTGGCTAAGTTGTTGTGCTAGACTTGTGTGTTGTATGTTTGATGCAGTTGTTGAGTTACATGCTATGGAAGAAAACAATGTTCAATGACTTTCTCATTGGAAAGTGAAAGCGGATTTTACATGTTAGAAAGGCCTATTTAGTTCATGATTTAGATTTTGTATATCTAGTGGAGGCATTTAACACATGAATTGAAAAGCTTAGTATAAATACATGACTCCATTTTCTAGGATGTTGTTAGTACGTATATATTTGTTTTTCTCTATAAACCTCTCATATATAGGGGTTTTAATTTCACAATGACCACGCACGTCGTTTTGGTTTCCAATATTGAGTCCACCCCTGGGAGAAAAATGTATTTGTACAATGCAAAATTATATACAAATGTAATACAATGCCATGTGCATATAAGAAAGAAAGACTTGCAAAAAAAATAGGCCTCCAATATTTGTACAAGAAAAATGTTTGTGCTTAATGAAGCCATGAAAGACTCTTTCATCCATTGGATGTACTTCATGCAAATTGGTTCCTTTCATGAATGTCATTGTAGCCAATGCAATTACCGTTTTCAAGTCTACCATGATGCGGTTAGTCAAATCATAGGTCCACATTGAGCCATATTTAAACTCTATGTTCATATTCAAAAGTTGGGTCATGAGGTCAATCGGATCTGTATACTCTACTCACTTACAATATTTGCAATATTTTCCAATGCATATTCGTACTCTCCTAAGACACCAACTCTTGCTAACTACCGTCCCAAAAGAGGCTCTTCATTCGTGCTTGCTCTAAGTGAAGTTGACATTTATATATGTTTGATTATTTGTCAAATATGTCCAAGGATGAAGCATCTCTCATTCACGCCAATCTATGGTTGGTATCATCTCTCTTCATAACATTATTCAGATCCATAACGGTGTTTTGCGGGACTGACAATATTTTACAAAATATTCCTCACATTCAACATGAATGATGGAATATTCCCACGGGGGGGTCACTTAGTGCATTTTAAAAACGACGTGCGGCATAATATAGGGAGGATTAAATTCGTTTGACATAAAATTTATAAAAGAATTCCAAATAATGAAGGGTCCATTAAAAGTAGACAATCCCATTACAAGTAAGGTAGATAGGTATAAAATATGGACCATTCCTTTTTTGTAAAAATAATATAGGGGTTGAAAATAAGGGTCCTATGATGTATGTTTAGTAGAATCAATTTTGTACGCATGCCTCACGAGGGATGGATGAAAATTGACTCATCGTTTACCCAAAAATGGATGATATTGTAAGCCTAACCCTAACTCTCTTCCCGACACCTCTCGGTGGTTTCTCTCCCTCCTCTCCCTCTCTTGGTGGCCTCTCATTTTTCATTTTTCTTGTGGCTTCTCATTGTTTGGTGACTTCTCTACTTTGACATCGTCATCTTTAACAGGCATGTCCACTTCCACCACCGCTTCTTAATAGCACACATTTTATTCAATGCTGGAGTCTTTGTGATTTACATGTTGCCCCTGCCATATTTGCCCTACTGTTTAGTTTTCTTTATTTTGCGATGATCTTTTTGCGAGATCATTATGACGTTGCCTTCAATCCAACTTCCATCTTCGATCGCTCCAAGCTCTCTCTCATCGTGCAATCTCAATGTCTTGTAGGTAGATTTTGCACTCTCTAAATGTGTTGCTGACATATTTTCTCTGGCGTCATGACTATATAGGATTCATGATCAAGCTTGGAGTGTTTCACACTATGTAAGTATTGTACACTATGGTTTTGGTCTTCACTAGTATGTAAATTGACTTTGAATGAAGGATTTTTATGGAACGGGTGTTGTGTTTATGAACACATGCTCACTCTTGTTGTGTTTCCATCCTAAGCCTTCTTGTTGTGTTTCCACTTTAAGCTTTTTTTATTTAGTTTTTGCAATGGTATGTATTATTTATACCTTTTTGTTGCCATGTTTTTCCCCACCACTTTTGCATTGCATACACTTTTCAATTAAATTTTTTTAATTAAAAGGAATGTAGACTACAAAAAATTGCAATGACATGGGCATTATAAATAATGGTAGGATGCAAAAAATAAGCCATTTTAGAAAATTAAGTAATTATAGGGAGGTTTTAATTCATGCCTTGGAGGTAAATAGCCCCTAAACAAATACCCCTCCGCCGCACGTGGTGCACAAAAATCCTATAGAGTGACCCCCCCATGAATATTCCACAAAATATTGTCAGTCCCATAGAACATTGTTATGGATATGAATAACGTTATGTTTATAAGGAATGATCGAAATCTGCTAGAATTTTAGATACCAAAGTGTCAAATGTGTTGAAATTCTTATTTTCTTTATCTCAACATGAGTCGTGCTCTAGAAATCGAGTTGTTTACTAAAGGAATGCCGACTTCCTATCATTTTGGAAATTACATTTTTCCCCCCCCCCAAAAAAGAGAGAGTAAAATGATGCCGCACACCGAATACTAGGCCACTACTAAGGCAATGTAGATCACAACACCAATCCACTAGGTAGTCGTGTATCGGAATATTACATAGAATGTGTCGCACACTCACGAGATCAAGTCGGCTCCCCTCCGACAAGCTATGCCCGATAAGGAGCACAAATCGGTCCACCATTGCACAATGTTAATAATAAAGGGTCCGGATGAAAGGCCGCTAGATCGGGTGGATGGATGGAAAAATGCAAGGCCGTACCTGGGGTGGACTAGTAGTCGGCCATCACTCGGGATGTGCGCCACCATACTTATTATGCGGTGGATGAAAGAGCCAACAAATTGGCATTTACTTATTCAACCGGTCCAAGTATTTTGGCTCGCAATAGTAGGTAGTCGTAGCCACCAACTTGCGGGGTGACTCCATGTAAAAAGCGAGTCCATGATGACTAGGGCTAGGGCTAGACACCAACCTCTTTGAGCAACTCCCTTTCCCCACCAACATTACCCAAGGTGACCTCGCAATCCATTATAACTAAACATCTAGCAACTGTTTCTTTTGGGACGGTTTGACCTTGGAATCAATGAAAGAGATCACAAATTAGGTTAGGATTGAGATGAATCGATTGTAAATATGTGGGGGCCAAATTTTTACTGGACCCTCTCCATCTTGGTAATGTTGGTGGGTGGGTGGGGGGATAAACTCGAAGAGGTAGGTGTCTGGCCTTGGACCTCCATGATGAGCATGCCATTCCGTAGTACTAAACCTAGGCCACCGTACTTTAAAATCTAACACTATTCATATATTCTCTACAATTAAATAAATTTTGATAAACCTTGTTGTACCCATAACATTATTCAGATTCATAACAATGTTTTGTGGGACTGACAATATTCCACGGAATATTCCATGATATTCCCACATTCAGCCCGAATGTGGGAATATCAAAGAATATTCCGTGGAATATTGTTATGGCTAGCCCAAAATGTGGGAAAATCCCATAAAGGATTAAACATGAGGATGCTTGTGACACATGTATTACCCATCGCAAACTTATGAATTCATAAACCAACACCGAATAACATTGATTCAATCACATCATACTACTACGACACTGAATTAATTTTAAATCATGCATACCAAAACAATGAGTTTATTTTTAAGTTATTGTTTCTATATAGAATTTCCAAATTGTCGGATTGTGAATTGAGTCAATGTTGAATGAATCGTTCACTACAATGATGTGTGCAATTAGGTTGCCTTTGCAAATATGTTGCCTCTATACCCATGCAAATGACCTTGGGTCAAGATTGGATCACATAGAGTTATAGCTTTGGCAATTCATTTGTATAGCAACCACCATGAACAAATAACTCGTGTATATTTATTAACGTGGTAAAAACATTCAAAATGATATGGGATGTCATTACATAACATTACCCATCGATGTGGTCCTCAAAATAAAATAAAACAATGAGATGCTGGGAGCTTAATCTAAATATGAGTCTCCTTGCGCAACTTTTTGAGCATACGGTTGTTATATAACGAGGGCCCACAAAACGAAAGTTGAACGCCAAGTGCAACTTATGTGAATTAGTGTGGGGCAACTTAATTGCACATATCAATGCAGACGTCGAGTTAGCAGTGAAAATGTATCAAACTTCGAAATATGAGATTCAACATAAGCTAAAACAATGGTCACTAAGTTGCATTTTGAGACGTAAAAGAAAACATAAGCAACTAGTTGCAAGAGTGTTGTGCCCTAACATTATCATGCACACGTGGCTAATTCCGGTTGGTTGTCCAACCAAGACCAAACTTTGGCTCATTTTATGAACCGCTTTAGATCAACACTCACTTACAATTGGACTCCCACTTATTAAAGTGAGTTACTAACACTAACGAATCACAACACATATGTGACCGGTTTTGGTTGGCTGCCAAACATTTGGCCCATTTCAGAGACCACCCCTAGGTCTCTTCCCTAATTAAAAAAATAAAAAATAAGATCAAAAGATAATTTGTGGTGCCAACCGACTTCCAAAGGGTGACTCGATCTGCAATTATAGTACGAGATGTAATAAATACTGCACAACAAAAATATGTTGGTGAACTTACTACCCTACGAGTCATAGGCAGATATACTGCCTACTTACCTACCTACCTACCTACCTACCGAAGCTACTTACTAGTAAGTCTAGGGCCCTCATTCAAAAATTGCGAGTGACCGAGCCCTGCGGGTCGGGTCGTTCGTACCAATCGGACTGCGCGGACAGAGGTGCCCATTGTCAGAGTGCCGTTCACCGCCTGGTTCCCTTAAACTAACGCGCAGTTCCCCACCTGGTGGAATTAAGCCAGTGAGGTGAAGTCGGGACAGTAGGTTTGGACGGCGGGGCATGGGTACAGTTCCCCTACGGTGGTTTGGCGCCCCATCGTCAGAGCGCCGTTCACCGCTTGGTTCTCCTGGATGCGAGCGCAGTTCCCTAACCTGGAGTTAAACCCAGTCGGCGTCAGGGCGAGAGAGACAGTGAGTTTGAACGGCGCGGCAGGGCTACGGCGCAGTAGCCTGGTTTGGCGCCTGGTTAGCGTAGGCCCGTTGAAGGGGAGAACCTAAAAGCGAGCGCACCTTCTCCGGGGCGTCATTAGGGAGCAGTATGAACGTAATGTAGAGAACTGTTTGGCGGAGGAGGTGGAGGAGCTGCCTGCTTGCTGTTTTGTGGAATGCTGCGATCGCAGCCTCATTGAGGCCGCAGGAGCTCCAACGCCGCTTCTTAAGCTGCTGAGAGGCTCTAACAGGTTCCGAAAGAGGTTCTAAGAGCCTCAGGGCGTCGGGTTTCGGTTTAGTGTTGCATTTAGTTTTCGGTGTTTTGTTGTTCTTTTCTGGTTTGGTGTTGGTGTGGAGAGAGAGAAAGAGAGAGGTCAATAATGCAATGATTGAGGCGGGGAGGAAGTGAGGGCGCTCCTGCTTGCGAGTGGGAGCGGGAGCGAAGGTGAGGGAGCGGAGCGGAGCTGGAGTTGGAGCAGCAGCAGGGATGGCATCTTCAGCGGTCCCGGAGGGGACGAGCACACCTGTACAGAGGCGTCTGTCACGCACGTACACCACCGGGGCGCTCACCGAGCTCTTTGACAGTGAGGTGGTGCCGTCGTCGTTGGCGTCCATTGCGCCAATTCTGCGAGTGGCAAATGAGATTGAGGCAGCGCGGCCTAGGGTTGCGTATCTATGTACGTGCAACCATTGCCACACGTGATGATTTGATTGCGACTTTCGAGTTTGAGTGTGAGTGTGAGTGCGGGATCTGGTGCGGAAACGGTTTGTGCAACGCTCTCGCTGCTTTGGTGTTAGAATGTGAGCGTGATCGTGTTAAGAAATTTCCTCCCGATGAGCTCAATTGAGCAGGAAATTGAGCTGACTAGATGATGTGGCATGCAACCACGGGGTACTCCAGTGAGTTTATTATACCAATGCACGGAGCCCTGGATTTTGATGATCTTATGGACTTGATATCTCGCAGGTCGGTATCATGCTTTCGAGAAAGCTCATCGGATTGATCCAACTTCTAGTGGCCGTGGAGTGCGGCAATTCAAAACAGCGCTTTTGCAGCGGCTTGAGAAAGTATGTTATACGTCACTCTTCCACTCTACTTATGGATGAGAGACAGGCAAGGCGGACGTCTAAGAATGAGCATTTAGCGTTCTAGGAATTTAAATGAACTTCGCACGCATTTTCGCCATTGGAAGGTGTCTGGGTGTCTCTAGGCAGTAAAGCCGGTGATCAGCAATTCTGGCGACATCTAGTTCACCTGCCACAAGTGAGGTGGCTCGATTGGAATAGTGAATGGTGACGCAAAATGGATGGTGAAGGCATATTTATTTATATATTGCGCATTTCGGCAAATAACGATTATCTGTGAACTTGATTATATTACACAGGATAATGAGCCAACGCTTGCAGCACGCCATCGGCGTAGTGATGCCCGAGAAATTCAAAGCTACTACCAGCAGTATTACAACGAATATGTGAAGGCTCTTGAGCAACCTGAACACTCAGACAGGTGCGGCGCATATTTTGAGGAATGTTTGTTGGTTCGAGAGGACACAGTATTGTCAAGAGATGTGATCATCATCAACTGTTATCGGCTTGTATCAGTGATTATTTTGATGTGTATTTTTCAGATTCCTGATTTTGACAGTATTAGTATTATTTTAGCTCCTGAGTTAAACCTATGTTTTCTCCTTGAAATCTGTCTGAACGACAAATTTCGGAAGAATGTGGAGGTCAAAGTGCTCTGAAGTCCTGTAATGTCGAGGGGATTGGCAGTCTTTTGCCGATTCTACACTCATTGTTGTGCTTTTATGTAGCAAGGGCTTTGATCAATTATTTCTATATAGCAAGGGTTTTGATGGTTTAGGCGCATCGGGGTTTCGGAATAGCATGTCTCTGCAACGAAATATTCCCACACGCTAGGGTGGATCCTACTGTTCGCATCTCTGTTTTTATCAACATTTTTTAAGGCTTAATTGTTACTTAGCCATCTCTGATGCTTTAGTGCTACAAATGGTCCGTAAGGCAACACTTACAGAATCTTAGCTTGCACCTCTAAGTGGTCGCTGATTATTGTGGGCAATTAAACCTCCAGATGTTTATCGCCACCTTGTTGATGTGCCTACATTTGATGGTCCTTTCTTATCTTTCCAGAGCACAACTAGCGAAAGCCTATCAGACTGCAGCTGTGCTTTTTGAAGTTTTAAAGGCTGTAAATCGAGACAAGGCTGAAGAACCACCTCCTGAGGTAAAGCTTTCTCAATTGCTATGACCATGTGAGTTGGTTATTTATTGTCCCACGCTATCTGCATTTAAGAGATTGGCTTATGGACTACTATTATTTCTGATTAAATTTACAGTTGGAAAAGTGTTCTATAGATGCGAGGCACCTGACTCTCTTCTAAGTCTCAGCTCCTGCTCGGTAGTTTCATTTTGTCTAGTAAGTGTTTACTTCTGGTTAGCGATTTTGTTACTAGATATTGTGGAGCTCAGGAGTCCCAAAGGCATCTGACTGCTCCATACTTGGAAAGAAGCTCACATGGGTCTATAGATAAACACAAACCTCCCCTAGTTGGCTTCTCTGTGAGCACGAATGCTTCACAGTCAAAGCAACAGGGACTTTTCATTTTGTAGGCTTATCTCCACGCTTCTCTTACTCTGCTGATCTTCAGTCTTTCTTGCGATTTTGCCTACTCACATTGATTGTCTGAAGGCTAAACTCTTCTGTTATGTCCTATATTTTGAGGAACAGACTTTTGTTGAAAGGTTGCTTGCATTTTGACGTGTCTGTCATGGCCTCACATGATTGGAGTTCCAAAAAGTGAATCTTTTCTTGTAATGAACCAATTATGTCCAACGTTTACTACTTGTCAGCATCGGTTTTGTAGTCTGTCTCAAAACATGGCCCAGCCAGTTCCGTCACCAGGGAGATCAGGCATCTTGATAGACATTTCAATTTTCATTTTGTCAGGCGAGGAGTTATTGAGTAGGAAATAGATATTGAGCTGGTCGTTTCTGATACTTTTGAATAGATTATAAGTTATACTCTTTATCAAAATTTGTGTTCCGAATGTCTGTAGATTATTGCAGCAGCAGCAGATGTGGAGCAGAAAAAGGAGATCTATGTGGCCTACAATGTACTACCTCTTGATGCAGCAGGTGCATCTCAAGCTATTATGCAGCTCGATGAGGTATGCCTGTTTTCATCCTCGTTGCTTAATATATTTGGTCTTTCTCATGAGTTTTGTACGGTTCCAAGAGGGTCAATCTGAGCAGCTGTAATGATTTTTGGGCTAGGTAAGAGCTGGAGTGGAATCCCTTCGAAATGTGCGTGGATTGCCTTGGCAACCTAGCAAAGAAGGTCAACATAGGTCAGGAGACCTTGACTGCCTTGATTGGCTCCAAGACATGTTCGGGTTTCAGGTTTGTGGACCTTTCTAATCAACCACTGTTTTTGAAGTGTCTGTTGTGGTCAGCTTTTGAGTTGGTATGGTCTTTCATGTGGGACAGCAGGTTTAATCATTGGTCTCTTGAAATCGATCTTTTTGCTTAGAAGAAGCAACTGATTCTAATTCCCTTGGGGTAGAAGCTTGCAATGGTCAGCAGGTTTCAACATTCTGATATCTGGATTATTATTATAGGAGGGTACTGGTAGTCTAAAAGTAGACGTCACAACCTTCATTCCACTTTCTAAAAGACTACACCCAACAGTTTGCAACATAACTACAGGAGTACTATCACTTATGAATTTTGTGGTAAGATTGATAACAGGTCTTGTGCATTTCTGGTTCTCAATTTTGAGGCTAATCTCTGGATTGTATTGATACACTGCAGAAGGACAATGTGGCAAATCAGAGGGAACATTTAATCTTAATGCTTGCCAATGTACATATACGTTTTCTGCCGCGGCCAGAACCTATGCACAAGGTGTGCCCTAGATTCTCTTATGGCTCTAGATCTATGCAAATGATATGTAGAATTGGAACGTCTTTTTGATTTGCCTGGAAACATTAATCAGTGCTCAATTACTCGTGTCTTCTGCCAGTTTTGTGAGAGACAATTGCAGGAATTGGGCCAGTATGGCAAGTGTCCAATTGTGAGTAGCTGTCATGGTGTTGATTATGAGATCGGAGTGGTGGAATTGTGTGCATGATGAATGAAGCTTGTATGTTCTTATTCATAGTGTAGGAATTGGATCTGTGGTCTGTGCTAAGTGCTGGAGGAGTTTTTGCTTTTTATCACAAAGGCTTTTTACCTGAGTATTGAGTTGTATTTCCACAGCTGGATGATCGAGCGCTGAATGAAGTCATGACCAAACTATTTAAGAACTACAAGAGTTGGTGCAAGTTTCTGGGTCGCAAGCACAATCTTTGGTAGTTTATCATCTCATGGATTTGAGTTGTCTATGCCAATCCTAAAAGATATCTGTTTTCAGAGTATGGCATTTCAGATATTGTGAAATTTTCTGGTTTTGAGAAAGGCACTAGACATTTCTGAATCCTGGCTTTCTTATAGTGCAGGCTTGTGGGCATTGCAAGTTGGAAGTTAGGCCTTCTTTATAAGGGAAGTCTAATTAGATGGTATATGTAGGCCTTAATTTTCTTCCCGAGTGTCATTGAACTTCACAATATATTTGAATTTGCAATTGATATTAATGTCAGTGGTTGACAAAATGTAGGTTGCCACAAATCCATCAAGAGATTCGTCAGCGAAAGATACTCTACATGGGACTCTATCTTTTAGTGTGGGGAGAGGCTGCAAATCTTCGTTTCATGCCAGAATGCTTGTGCTATATTTTTCATCATGTAAGTTCACAAATCAGATTTCGGATGGAGGAGCTTGACATATATGGGAATCACAAGATCTGATTCATTGTTGTCAATCTCTGAAAGCATTAAATGTCCATGATGTTTTCTTCACGAGAAATTCTGAGTTACATCCAATTGTTGTTTGTGAACATGTGCAAGCTCCTACCTGAATCACATTGCAGAAAGTGTTGGTATTTGCCAACACTTTCTGTTGGTATTTGAAAATGAGAACAAGTTCTAAGTACAGACAATGAAAAGCCACTTTCAAGATCCCAGTTTGTCACTTTTGGTGTTATGCATTCACATCTCATCTTTTGTAATTCTCAATTTGGATATGGCACTGGTTGTTCATTATCAGATGGCTTCTGAATTACATGGAATGCTTGCTGGAAACGTAAGTATGGTGACTGGTGACAACATGAAGCCAGCTTATGGTGGAGAGGATGAGTCCTTTCTGAGTTTAGTTGTGACACCAATATATGAAGTCATTGCCAAGGTTTCTCCACTCATCCTCATAAAACTCATGAAGCTGATTCTCAATTGATTGATATGTATGCAACTTTCTTTAGAATAAAAGTTAGGCTTCTCTAAAGGCCTCATTGGATAATGGAGTCTTTTACATGGTATTTATGGTAATGTTAGCCATTTGGTGCACTTGTCATCTTACTTAATTTGCTGTTCAATTATCCTCAGGAAACATTAAAGAATAGGGGTGGTACTGCACCCCACTCAGCGTGGCGGAATTACGATGACTTAAATGAGTATTTCTGGTAGAGCACCTTCCCTTCTCAATCTACTGATTTCTATTTGTTAGCACTCATAGCAGATGCGCACTCACAAATTCGGTGAATCTTTTGAGGTGTAGACAGTGTATACAACTGCATTCTAAGTGATCATTCCTGGTTTTCAGGAAGGTTGACTGCTTTCGACTGGGCTGGCCAATGCGACCTGATGCAGACTTCTTTAATCCATCGCCAAGTGCTGGTAAAACAATTATGGTATGTTTTGAATCACCAGTCTCTGTTCAATTTTTGCATCAACATATAAGAGCCTTATTGTAATGGAGCCTAGTTCCTTGGGGTACCTCTGGCTCATCTGTGTCTCACTGTTCCATGAAGCCAATGTACTAGTAGGGTCTGGACGCAAGGGTGACTGCAGAAACGTGTAGTATGTGTCCCCAAATCAGAAACATAAGTGACACATACTACAAGTTACTGCAGTCGCTCCATTTTATAGAACATCCAGCTATGCTGGAGTTCTTCTCCCAGATGGTTCGCTGACAACCTTTTTATACCAGTATTTCTATCTGGGAATTCTGGAGGGTCCCCAGGTGCAAAATTAACTACTAGTAGATGCAACAAAAACATACATGTAGGAAAAATGCATAGAATTTGGCTTATGTATTTTTTAATGGTACTGGAGCTGAAGCCCTACTAGTTAGTCCCTCAACCAACTTCTGGATTGTTCTATTTTATTTTTTGTGGACATCAACTTTGCGAGAAACTTATCCAGCAAAGCTAAGTTTACGCTGTAACATGCTATGTGCAAGGGTTGATTTATGTAATGCTGAAGGCATCACTTCAGTGGTTCTGAAGATCTATACTGTCTTGACTGTTTGGATTCATGTATTGTCTGTGAACATCTTACTACAGACAAATGCTATGGAGGGGAATGTTTTAAATACGTCAAGCAAGACCTTCTTTGTGGAAATCAGAACTTTCTGGCACATCTTCCGAAGTTTCGACCGCATGTGGGCGTTCTACATTCTGGGTCTACAGGTATGTCGTTCCTTTCTTATAGACTGTACTAAAGGTTGAACAGTCGTTAACTTAATTTTAATCAAAAGACATTAACAGCTTAGTTGGTCAAAGAACAAGAGGGCATATTAAGATTCCAAAGTTTCATAAATTCATAGAGGTTGGATGGTAGTTATCTCTGGCTTTGTATGGAAAGCTGTTGTCATTGAAGAAAATTAATTTGCTGCAATAATGGAAAGAAGGTACATCCAGCATCATGACTCATACACGTGTTGTTCATGTAGCTGTCAGTAAGTTATAGGACAAGTTGAAGCTGTCCCTAGTGCGATATTCTTTACATAACAAGAGTGGTTCTACTCAATACTGCTGTGGTTCTGCACTCTTGTGCCCTCTTTGTTTTTCTATGTTTGTACACAAGTGATCATATTGAACTGGGCCCATCTCTTGTCAATTTTTACCTTGCCTTTCCCCCTCCCTCATCTGTGTCTTTGTAATTTCAGGCTTCAATAGTTCTGGCTTGGAATGTTGGCCGTGACCTTACAAAAGCTTTCAATGGGACTGTAATCAAGCAAGTGTTAAGCATTTTCATTACTGCCTCCATTCTTCGACTTATACAAGGCAAGTGGTTCCATTTGGTTCACTGGTGCAGCAAAGGATTGAAGAATTTGACCTAATTACTTGGCTGTTGTGATTGCAGCCTTCTTTGACATCTATGTTCCATCTATGTCTATTATAATATGAGAGTGGGTTAGCGTCTTCAAGGTGTAAGATGGCAATCTAATTGTATACTTCATTGATGTGTGCAGCTGTATTAGACATTCTGATGAGCTACCAGGCCTTCCGCAGTCTGAAGCTTCTTGGTGTACTCAGGCTAATTTTGAAGCTTTTCACTTCAGCTGCCTGGGTGATAATCCTTACCATTTGTTATGTCCATACCTGGAACAACCCACAAGGACTCATCAAAGCCATTCAGAACTTGCTTGGGAATAGCTGGCAAAGTTCCTATCTCTATGTTGCTGCAGTGGTTGTGTACCTAATACCAAACATCATTGGTGGCTTTTTCTTCCTTTTTCCAATGCTGAGGAGGTGGATAGAGAGCTCAAATTGGAAAGTTGTGCGATTCCTGTTATGGTGGTCACAGGTGCCCCTCTTGACAAGAATGACCTAATTTTCTCAATTGCTCTGGCTGCGGATGCATTCATGTGATAAGTTCCTTCTCTATTTGAATCTTTGGTCAATTCTTACTCATGTACTGTTGGTGTCAATGTGTTGTAAAACAGCCTCGACTTTATATTGGACGTGGAATGCATGAGAGCCAGCTTGCACTCTTCGGGTAAGGATTTAATCCAGTGTTGGTGTGCTTCAATTGCAGTATTTTCGTAGGGTCTTTGTCTTTTGCATTTAGTCACAAAGAGTAGGAATCCAGCAGAAGCTGATTTGTGGGAAATAATGTGGATCTTGTGGTCTTATCAATCATAATTTTAATTTTGTCTTATGGTTGCTAAAGTAGATTTCTTTGAGATTGAAGATCCTGTTTTTTTCTGCCCAATTTTCTTAGGTACACATTCTTTTGGGTGCTACTGATTGTCAGCAAGTTTGCGTTCAGCTACTACATCCAGGTGCAACTTTTTGAGCTTTCAAAGTCACATTGCACTTTCTATTGTTAATTTCGTGTGTGCAGTTCCTACCTTAAATTTTTTAAGGTACTTGTAAAGCATCCATTTCCATTATGGTACATTCTGTAAGTTGATTGTCTTAGGTACAAGATTCTTCTGCCATTTCTTTAAAGTCTCACTATGCTTTTGCAGATTGAGCCTTTGGTTGCACCAACAAGGGCAATCATGGATCAGCATTCCGTTACATATACCTGGCATGAATTCTTCCCACATGGTAAGTGGTTTGTTCTCATGTGTGGGTAGGTGATGCAGATGGTTTTCTGTTCTCTTGGTCTGTGGTGTGTGTGTGTTTTCTCTTTGGGGACTCCATGGCATATGCTAATATGAATGTATGATTTGTTTAAATCTTGTAGCAAGTAACAATCCTGGAGCGCTTATTTCTCTGTGGGCGCCTGTGATAATGGTAAATATTTTTTGCACCTTAGCAGTACAATTTTCTGCTAACATCAACTACTAGCAATATATTGTCTGAACTTCCTATAGAAACATCCCTTCATATATTTCTTTGTTTAGGGAGTCCTGATGCAGATTGGGAATGCAGGTCTACTTTATGGACTCTCAAATATGGTATGCTGTTTATTCCACAATTTTTGGAGGAATTTCTGGATCTTTCCGACGTCTTGGTGAGGTGAGATGGATTGCTAGACTTTTGATGTATAGTTAGTCAATTCTTGTTTGTGCTAATTATCAACTGCATCAGTTCTACACTATTATTTGATTACTGGTGTAACATGATGGCTTAGTTCATTAGTTTTTAATTGTGCGACTAAATCTTTTAATTGAGTCTGGTACAAGCATATGCTCTTCAGCAGATTGACCAAATAGATTTTAAGATGGCAATTTGAATCTCACTCATTAATCCAAGTCCGGTGGTAGGTGTCTCTTTTGCAAGTATGCACTACTCTGCACTCTACAGGAACAGGTAGAGAAGTCTAAATTTCCTTTGTGCATTGTTGAAATGTTCAGATTCGAACTCTAGGGATGCTTCGTTCACGATTCAGTGCGTTGCCAGGAGCATTCAATGAAAACCTTGTGCCACAAGAAAACAAAAAGAGACGACGGGGTTTCTCATTTCGCCGTGCTTTTGAGAAGGCAAGAGTTCTCCCCGTATTTAGAACTTGGAGCTCCAAGCATAGTCATGTATTTGAGGCACATCTTGAATCTTGAAATTTGTTTTCTGGGATCTGATATAATCTTTGGAAGACCTCTACAGGTAACACCACGGGAAAGCAGGCAGAAAGCGTCTAGATTCTCTCAGTTGTGGAATGAAGTGATTACTAGCTTTCGGCAGGAGGATCTTATCAGTGATAAGTAAGCAACTATGAACAACCAGCATTTGATGGTCACTTGTCATCTGACACCATTGCAAGTATTTAGATTTTAAAGGGACAGCTACAATGAAGATTTTACTTGAAATATTCAATGAAGCCTTGGAAAACTTTAGGGCTTCCAATCATGTTAATAAAGCATTGGTACTTACATTCAGCAACATTAGCTGTTAGCAATTGTTTAGATTTCCAGGCAAGCCTGATAGAAAGTCAAACACCCTCTGGTGGATTCTTGCCTCTCTATAAAGGTCAATTAACTCTATCTGTTATTTGTGCAGGGAAAGAGATTTGATGCTTGTCCCATACTCTTCAGATCCTCATCTCAATCTTGTTCAATGGCCCCCGTTTCTACTTGCTAGCAAGGTATGCTTTGGACACAATTTCGAACTGATTTTTTGGTTCTGTGTTTAGTACATGCATTGCTGTTGGTCATAGATCTATACCTACTTAGTAGAGATTCTCAAGGATGCTTCTTGAGAGTAATTTATTGCTACGCTGATAGTGGCTTTTTCCTGGTGTTTTAAAAATCATGGAGATTTCGGATATAATTTGAGGATGTTGTTCATGCTCTTTTCAGGCAGTTATATTAGTCATACATGTTACTACTAAAGTTTCTATAATGTTGAAGACCAGCTTAACAAATATTTCTCTTGAAAATTGACATTGGTGGTAAGCAATCAACATTGCAACAAATGCCAGACTTTCTTGAGTACGGTTTAGATTTGAAATTTAGTGGGTTCTGAAGGATTAACTTCAATGTGTCAACAAGCAGGTTCCAATTGCTCTGCAAATGGCTAGACAAGCTGCCGAGACTGGGCGAGCTGCAGACCTAATGAGGAAAATCAAAACTGATGAGTTCATGAAGTCTGCTGTAATGGAGTGCTATGAATCTTTTAAGCGGGTGTTGACTGTTCTCATTGTTGGTGAGGTAGAGGCAAGGTAGGAGATCTTAGTTTGGGTGCCATTAAGTTCCATTACTGGTGTAATTGTTGACTTTGTTTCTTGTATAGTATTAATATGGGAAAATTGCAGTCTAAGATGTCTCCCTTTAAATGTATGAACTGTAATAGTGCAATAAAACATGGGTGATATCTACTCAGGGTTATTAAAGGAATATTTGAGCAAGTGGAAAGTAACGTGGAGAAGGATACACTCCTCGACAACTTCAAGCTGAAGGAGCTTCCTGTTCTGAGTGTCAAATTTATTGAACTCTTAGAACTACTGGTATGTCTATTTAACTTCTGCACTGGTATGTCCTTCGAGACTAAACATTTTCCTGTTGTGCCATCTAGATAAAGGCCTTGAACCGCCTTGAAGCTCTCCATACTGATCATTGTGTTGGGATATTCTTGGTCATGGAGGTATCAGTTTAATTAGTTTCTGTCTTCAAACAGGAAAAGAATCACTCCGATCAGGAGGCAGAAAGTGCTCGCGACCTTGTTGTTTTGAAACTTCAAGATATGTATGAAGTTGTAACACGTGACATGATGAGTGAGGCAATGAGGTACTAAATCTTCCCCTCATGAACATGACCTAAAGTTCGTAAATTGCCAGTGGTGTGTGTTCCTAGCAGGTGTTGTAGTTGTCTCTGGTTTGGAACTCTTGAGAAGGCTGACAAGCACATAATTTGTTTTAAATTTTGCCAGGGACACCTGGGAGTTGAGCAATGGGGGGGAAGCACGAGAAGCAGGGCCTTCTGAGCTTTTCTCAGCAAAGGGAGATGAACCAGCTGTGCAGTTCCCTCCTCCACGCACAGAGGCGTGGATTGAGCAAGTACGTACTGTAGGAGAAGTTGACCCCTACTTGATTACTGTGTCCTGTTAAGTGAAATAAAGTGCAAAATTGGATTGTCTACTCAAATAGAGCGCTCATCTGCAATGCTTGTGCAGATTAAGCGGCTTCACCTTCTGCTGACAGAACGAGAGTCTGCTATGGATGTGCCTGAGAATCTAGAGGCTCGTCGCCGAATTGCTTTCTTCACAAATTCCTTGTTCATGGATATGCCGCGGGCTCCTCGAGTCCGGAATATGCTCTCTTTCAGGTTAGTGTAATCTTCCTCTGTGCCTTTTGCAATATTTTGTCCCAACAATAGTGATGAAAGCAATGATGCGGTTATTTGTTAGCAGTCTTCCTCTTATCAACCTTCAAAGCAAATTGGGCACAATTTATGATCTTTTCTATAGATTTCATTCTTGATTTCTGTTATCAGTTTATGTTCATACAGCTTGCTTCTGGCTTCTGTGATTGAAGATTTTGTGGATTTTGTGGATCTTTTTTTTGGTCTTCTCCCTACTATGCCCTCTAATAATCTCAAACTAGAATGCTCAACAGTCCCTGTAGTGGGACTTAATTCCTGTATGTTCTTCTGTACTCATATGAGAAGACTGACTTAAATTTTGAAAAGCATAGGATCTTTAACATGTCGTGTCGGGAGGTCGCACATTGACTTTGTTTGAGCTAAATTTCGAATTAAAAACTTCCCTAGACTTGGTTACTGTAGGTTGTTGTATGTATATAACATCATTTACCTACATCTGCACCTGCACCAAACCGTTATCAGGAATATGCTTTGTGACGCAAATTTGAATTCTTATGTATCCAATTTCACTAATTTCATCCTAGCCTAACAATGGCTTTTTAAGGCGTTGACTTTCTGTGCCATGTTGAAACATTCATGTGCAGTGTCTTGACTCCCTATTACAAAGAGGATGTGGTATACTCTAAGGCTAACTTGATGACGGAAAATGAAGACGGAATTTCAGTTTTGTTCTATCTTCAAAAAATTTATCCAGGTTAGTTGCTAAATCCTCAGCTGTTTCCAGCTTAGTCTCTAAATTCTTGAATAGGCATGTAGGCAAATTTTTATCAAAATTTTCCATATATTTTGATTGTCAGCTGGACAAGCAGCCATGCTAGCTCTACGTAGTTTAGTATGAGATGGGCATGAAAATAAGCTTCCTTTGGTAGTCTTGATGTCAAGCTGTATTATTTTCCTAAAGTGTGTGGCGTGTAGTTGTATTTGTGATGTTACTACGTTGTCATAAATGAGAAGTCTCTAACTGATTTCTACTCCTCTTTAGATGAATGGAGCAACTTTCTGGAACGTGTTGGCCTGCCGCCTCTCACAGATGAAACTGAGATTTTGAACAATGAGGATTTAGAAGACAAGCTCCGAGAGTGGGCTTCATTCCGAGGACAAACTCTTTCACGAACAGGTGTAAATCTATTTCAGTTCTTGTCTTGAATAATAGCTCACATTTTTCTGTAGATGTAAGAAATCCGTATACATTGATTACTTTACACATTAAAAATCGAAGTGTTGGCATTTCATATGCAGTAAGGGGCATGATGTACTACAGAAGAGCTTTGGAGCTTCAGGCATTTCTGGACATGGCATCTGAAGATGGTATGTATAAAGCATATTGTTGAATTACTACTGTGGTTTTTCTTTGTATTTCAGGCAGTATTTTTGTAAATCCTATTCTCAACTCTTTAGAAATGTATCATTTAGTTTGATCAGGTTTCCTGGCAGAATCTCTCAAAAAAGCATTCAAGTTGTAGAGTTTTCTATTTAATTCGGTTCCAACCTTGCTGCTTCTGTGGTTTGGTTTTCTGGAATCTTGAAAAGCTCTAGTTGTCTCTAATATTTTTATCTGGTGTTGCAGAGCTTGTGGATGGCTACAAAATTATTACAGAGGCTAGTGCAGAAACCAAAAAAAGCCAACGGTCTACTTGGTCTCAGTTACAAGCAATTGCAGACATGAAGTTCACATATGTTGCTGCCTGCCAAAATTATGGTGAACAGAAACGACAGAGTCATCACAATGCTGCAGAGATATTGAAACTCATGCTCAAGTATGTAATATATGTAGAAGTGCTGTTTAGTCATTAATATTGTAAATCACCTTCATATGTACCTACTACAAAGCTAATTGGAGCATTTGCCATTTATAGGAAACAGCTTCTGTATGATCTTGATTTCTGTGCTCACAGTAATGTTGGGATGCAGTAATCCATCACTTCGTGTGGCGTACATTGATGAGGTTGAGGAGAGACGGAAGGAAAGGACTGAGAAGGTGTACTATTCAGTCCTGGTGAAAGCAGTTGATGGTCTTGATCAAGAAATATATAGGATCAAGTTACCTGGTCCAGTGAGACTTGGAGAAGGCAAGCCTGAGAATCAGAACCATGCAATTATCTTCACACGAGGCGAGGGTCTTCAAGCTATTGACATGAACCAGGTTACTATTCTTTTTGAGGGATTCTACAGGAGATTAAGTTGTGTATCATATGGACAATTGGAAAGTGTTGATTTTAATCCTTCTATGTGCTCCTATGCAGATGTGATCTTGTATTTGATCTTCTATTATCCATACTATAGTGAGTATATCTGGAATGGTGAACAATTGGAGGAATGAGTTCAGTCGCATTTTAATTTGAAGAGAATGTACATCGTATTAATATAATCTATTTAGGTTGACTGGTGTGAATCAACTTTACCACCCATGGTCTACTTAAAGGTTGGGGGTATCTACACAGGTTATGCAATCTAATTTCTACACTGTGCAGGATAACTATCTGGAGGAGGCTTTCAAGATGAGAAACCTTCTTCAGGAATTTCATGAACCTCATGGTGTCCGGCCACCCACAATTTTGGGTGTGAGAGAGCACATTTTTACGGGCAGGTAATGTACCTGCTACACTATACAAGGAATTGATAATGCTGACATTGGAAGTTCTTAAATTCTGCCTTCTGGGCATGCCCCAGATACACGCACTAGATTTCACGAACCTACTTTGCATGTGTGAATCTTCTTGGTTCAAGTATACCCACTTAGGGGAACTTGTATTTAGTGCACTCCTTTACATGACCTGATTGTGCATGTTTGTAAGTAACATCTACAGTTTGAATTGTGAATGAGCATTCTCCGGGAGACTTGATATGCCAAATTCTTGCCATATGATGCATTAAGATTTGGGACTTCATCCTAATTCTTTCAGTGTCTATGCAGTGTGTCATCTCTGGCATGGTTCATGTCCAACCAGGAGACGAGCTTTGTGACTATTGGACAACGTGTACTGGCTAGTCCACTAAAGTGAGTGACCATATTCTCGTGTATTACTGTTTTTGAACATCTTTGTTTTAAAGAACAGAAGCTCAAAGGAGTTGGGAAAATGCCTTATGTTATTAAACATCTTTGCTTTTTAAAGAGAA
Source organism: Polytrichum formosum (assembly GCA_964035585.1). Lineage (NCBI taxonomy): Eukaryota > Viridiplantae > Streptophyta > Polytrichopsida > Polytrichales > Polytrichaceae > Polytrichum > Polytrichum formosum. The sequence goes on from OZ037941.1 coordinate 43,873,467, forward strand.
AAAGCTCAAAGGACTTGGGAAAATGCCTTATGAAGCCAGGAAAGGATTTGGAGATTGTCATGGGTCTGTTGAATCCATGTGTAGGAACATGGTTATACATGGCAGCAGTGATTGCTAGAAAATCTAGTGTTCACTAAGGTTATCGATCTAGCTTGATCAAAAGGGAAGGAACATGATAACTTTTTTATCTTGTCAGTGTAAATCTTCGTGTCAATAGTATGCTGCACTAAATCACTGATGTGATACTTTGCTTCTTTGTAACAGAGTGCGATTCCATTATGGGCATCCTGATGTATTTGATAGACTATTCCACATTACGAGGGGTGGGATGAGCAAGGCCTCCCGTGTCATCAACTTGAGTGAAGATATCTTTGCAGGTTTGATTTACATAAAATGATAATCATTTTAGGTTTCTTCTATTTATGGTTACAAGACACTGGTCTAGTGCATTTTTCTCACATGTTGCAGATGCATAGTAGGAACCTGAAGACCAAACATCTGTGAAAGACTGCTCTGGACTTCTTAAGATCATTTTGTGATCTTCAAGTGGGTGAGCTACAACAAATTTATAAATATATTTCTACCCAGTCATTCTACGAAATACTAACTGTGCTGTGTAATAACAGGTTTCAATTCCATCTTACGTCGCGGAAATGTAACCCATCATGAATACATTCAAGTGGGGAAGGGACGAGATGTGGGTTTGAACCAGATATCCTTGTTTGAGGCTAAAATTGCGAACGGCAATGGTGAACAGTCCCTGAGCAGAGACATTTATCGACTTGGCCATCGTTTTGACTTCTTCCGCATGCTATCGTGCTATTTCACAACAGTTGGTTATTATTTCAGCACCATGGTAATTAATGCACTAAAAAGTCATGAATATAGTATGTTGAATGGTGATGAATTTTCCAATAACAAGATTACATGTATGAACAAGCCCAGAGATTAGGGACACAAATGGACAATCTCTACAATAATCGTATTCAATTATATAGATGCATTTCTATGATATTATTTGTTTCTATATTTCTGAGTATATAGATCATTTCTGACCTGTATTGTTGCACCTGTGCAGATTGTGGTTCTCACAGTGTATGTATTTTTGTACGGACGTATGTATCTTGCCCTCAGTGGAGTAGACAATTCACTAGTCCATCTTGCAAACAATAAAGCTCTTACGGCAGCTTTAGCATCACAATCGCTAGTTCAGCTAGGGCTGCTCATGGCCTTACCTATGGTGATGGAGATTGGGCTGGAGAGAGGATTCCGCACAGCCATGAGTGACTTCTTGACGATGCAGCTTCAGCTTGCGTCTGTCTTTTTCACTTTCTCCTTGGGAACAAAGACTCACTACTTTGGTCGGACAATTTTGCACGGTGGTGCCAAATATCGTCCAACTGGTCGTGGGTTTGTTGTAAGGCATGAACGCTTTGCTGAGAACTACAGACTTTATTCCCGGTCTCACTTCACAAAAGGGATTGAGCTTCTTTTACTGCTCATTGTATACACCATATACGTGTCCCGCTCTGCAAGTGGAGCAGTAACCTACATTTTGATCACCTTTTCAATGTGGTTCCTGGTAGCATCGTGGTTATTTGCACCTTTCTTGTTCAATCCGTCGGGCTTTGAGTGGCAGAAGATTGTGGAAGACTGGGATGATTGGAACAAGTGGATCAGTAACAGGTGAACATCTTGCCAGTTTGTTTAGTGCAATTACTTGAATTTGTAAATCTCGCTGTATAAAACAGCTCCAGGTATGAATAGTGTATCTGTATGCAGTATCTTAATACTCCTATACGTGTTATTCCTATGGCAGGGGAGGAATCGGTGTGGAAGGTGCCAAGAGTTGGGAGTCATGGTGGGATGAAGAGCAAGAACATTTAAGTTTCACAGGGTTCCGAGGACGTTTGATAGAGTGCATACTGGCCATGCGGTTCTTCCTCTACCAATATGGTATAATCTACCATTTGAACATTGTGCAAACATCAAACAATCTGAGCATCAGTGTAAGTCAAACCATTCCATGAGATCTTGATAGCTGCGAGTAATGATGTTTGTGTTATTTCCTCAACATATGATCTGCTTTTTGATCTTTCTGGGTGGTGTTTTTGTTATCAGGTATATGGACTTTCATGGCTGGTCATATTGGCAGTAATTGCAGTATTGAAGGTTTTTTCCAAAACTCCTCACCTCAATTGTTTTGATTATGGAGAAACGTGGGGAGGTATAATGAGAAATCTGGGGAGATTTTTAATCTGTTGAGATAGGTTTCTGGAGATTGGTGTTTCAGTTTTTCACTAAAGCTGCATCTGTACACACAGATTTGCATAAACCATCCATGACATTTAATTTACTTACTACATTTGCAGATTGTCTCGATGGGACGAGATAAATTCAGTGCGGACTTTCAGCTGATGTTCAGACTTTTGAAGGCATGTCTCTTTGTTGGCTCTATATCTGTCATCGCCGTCCTACATGTGAGGCAGTTCACTGTTGGCGATCTATTTGCTAGCATTTTGGCGTTCATACCCACAGGGTGGGCATTGCTCCAGGTGATTTCACTTCTTTCATATTCTCTTTGGTCGTATGAGTGAGCCATGCATCTAATAGTGGAGTTAGAAAATAACAAACATACAACATGTTCACACCTAATATCAGGGTGACTATCAAATATTATGTGGCATTTTATGTGTCCCTTGATGTTAAGCAAAGCGGTAAGATACCACTTACTGCTAAATTATCATTAGCTCTTGTTGTTAAGTTTTAGCCTAAAATAAGGTGAGAATGTACATGTCCAAGAAACGACCAATTAAGTCAATGCTAACTTCATCACTAAGTGTGGGCATAGGAATGCTGTAATAATAAAAGCATAGGTGCTAACATGATTATGGTAATTCGCCATTCTTAATTAGTGTATTCATTGGACAATCCCTTTATAAAAACAGTTGTAGATTGAAACTCCAGGGGAACATGGAAACAGTTTTAATGAAACCGTATGTTTCTTGTGCAGATTGCACAAGCGTGCAAGCCAGTTGTGGTGAAACTGGGATTCTGGGATTCTGTGAAATCGTTTGCACGAGGTTACGAGTTTATGATGGGCCTGGTGTTATTCACGCCTGTGGCTGTTTTCTCATGGTTCCCCTTCGTGTCTGAGTTCCAGACACGACTTCTCTTTAACCAGGCATTTAGTAGAGGGCTGCAAATCTCCCGTATTCTTGCTGGTAGAAAGAAGCTTTGAGCCCGAGCGGCACCTTGTTGGGGGGCAAAATGATGTTGTTCCTCAGAGGAATATATAGGTATAGGACAGAGAGACATAGACTGTTTACTCAGGTGCAGATTAATCTTTTGTAAGCTCTGCCATAGAGTAAGTATACTGACATCTGTAATTTTGGACTGGTAGAGAGGGAGAGCTCGCCCCCCTTGCTTGGTTAGGCTGTAATTTTTGGTTAACAAAATCCAGATGTATTTGGTACCATCTGGTTATTGAAGGTACTATTGTACCACTCCGTGCCAAATCTAAATTGCAGAGTGATTGAAGTTTTGGCCATCCTGTCCCATTATATTGCGTTTCAGTATGTCTTTTGTAGTGCTTAAGAGATTTATGTTGAACAATGGCAAATGAACAATGTTTCATCCACATTCCACACATTTCTGTAAACTTCCAACACTGTCTAGAAAGAGGGAAGAGATGGTTTATTCAAAGAAAGCATGATTGGTATGAATCGGAGATCCAAGAAACAGTGTTGGCATCTCCTTCAAATCTTGCTTGTCCTCCACAACCAAACAGCCTTTTTGTCGAGCCTCTCATGCTCTTTGTAAAGACACCAAGATCATCTCCTATCTCTAAGGCATGTTGGTGCAATGACCATTCAAATAACACCTGCATCTCTTTTCAAAAACTTTTTGATGCTGAGTTTTAATGTTTTCTCCCTCGATTCTTGGACTTAGAAATGGCTTTATGCTCTCTGGATTTGCACTGTCAATTGCTTTCAATTTATATCATATGTACAATTAGAAGGGAAAGAATGAGAGTATAATGAGCGAGTTAAGTGTGACTACACTAAATATTATATTTAGAGTCACTTACTATTTGGAATTACACAATGCTATAGCTATTTATTATATATCTTGTATTTTACCAACAAATGCTAAATCGGTTGTTTAGACATTATAGAACATTACCAACTTTACTTCGTAAAAAATTACATCAATAGTAAAAAGATGTAGCAATGTGTAGATCCAAATAGTAATTGACACTAAATACTATATTTAGTGTAGTGTTGCAATCTATTTTCATGCATGATGGTGTATATTTTGGGCCATTAGGGCTGCGAAGGATAAGCCACACTAGGCATACAAATGTCCAAATTATTTACCAAGAGCCACGATTATCTAAGGAATGTGCACATGACCTGATAGGATCTTATTCCAATTTTTCTAACCTTATTTTTTTTCCCCTCGTTGCTCCTTGCCCTCATGGGTGCTTGAAATGATCCAACTTATATGATGATTATCATCACGATGGATCAACAACTTAAAGAGGATTCATAAGCCATGTAACTCACAATAAATCTATATTGAAGCATACCTCAATTGTTACATAATATCTAAGAGAAAAGTTCTTATGGTCCATTCTGATCACATTGGGGCATTCATTACACTAAAATTGGTAAATAATGTTGGATGATAATTAGTATTGTTCTTAGTTTTTTAACCCCAACAATATTTTTCAACTAACGTATAATTAGTGTTAGAGTACTTACTTGTCGCCACCATTTTTTGTCCTTTTTTGAAAAACTCAGATTTTGCCTCCCGGTCATAAAATTCTGGCCTTTCCTTGAAATTCCCAAATTTTGCCTCCCCACCAATCTGTCATTTTGTGGATGGTTGAAGATGCCGCTCTTCACAGTGAGATTGGCCTTTATCCTCGAGTTGTCCACGCGTTCCCTGAACATTTTTGTGGACAACGCCCTGCCAACTTTGTCAAAGCCCATCGTTGGTGGCAATAACGTGCTGAATTCCAAGAAGATGTTGCGGGCCCCGCCACTCCCTTATTTTGTACCCAAATCATTTGGATATCCGACAGCGCAATTCTTCGAAAGCCAAACCAGGTTGTGGCAACAAGAAGAGCGAGTGGGTGCAATATTTACATCCGCTCTTATTGGAGGAATTCAACCGCCTTCGTAAATCAGATGTCAAATTTCCTACTCATCTCATTCATGAATTGGCCCTTCCCCTCCTTGTAGCTCCCGAATTCACTTTTACAACCAATTATGTTGATCCTAAAGATAATATTTTGTTGGTCAACAAAATCACCGCGAATTGGGTCGCTCAATTTATGGATAACCACAACATAGTTCTTTTATCCCAACGCGGTCGTTTGACCTGTAGCCCTGAAAAAAAGCTTCAAATTTAAATACAAACCGCTTACCATTTGGAGGTCCTTCAAAGGAGATTTGGATCCGGGAAATTCGATGAAAATCTTATGGAAAACCTAGATGAAACCCATTTCGTTGTCAATCTTAACAATGGCCGCATGTTGGGGTTTAGAGAAGATACTACAGTCAAATATGTTGAAGTGGTTTCGGGTGGAAAATCTATGACTATGGTGGTTCGTGTTTTAGGAGGTTGTCGCGCTACTATAGAGGCTCTTATGCTCATTTTGTTCAAATGAAAATAGGAGCTAACCTATCTGGGGTTTGATGGATAATATTCCGAGAGTTTCGTATTGGGGGTAGTTTAAAAGCCATTTTTGATATTTTACTATTATTATAAAATTTTGGCCTTCAACTAGGATTGCTATATTTTATTTAGGTTTTTTCTATATTTAGCAATTTACACATGTATTGTAAACAATTTCAATATTTTTCTAATCATTTCAACATTTCATTGTTATAGCATTTCATTGTTATTTCAGCTTTCCATTGCTTATTTGAGCATTCCATTGTTTATCTCAGCATTTCTTTATTCATGTCAGCATTTTCTTTGTTCATTCCAGCATTTCTTTGTTCATGTCAACATTTTCTTTGTTCATTTCAGCATTTCCTGGCTCACTTCAGCATTTTCTTGCTCATTTCAGCATTTTCTGGCTGACTTCAGCATTTTTTGGCTCATTTCAGTGTTTTTTGGCTCATTTAATCATTCTTTGTTCATTTCAATATTTCTTTGATTATTTTAGCATTTTTTTGTTCATTTCAAGACTTTTTTGTTCATTTCAGTATTTTATAATCCAAATTTTCACCACCCTTCCAACTTTTATTTTTTGTTACCATGTAACACTAAATGCATTGTTGTAAGAATGTTAAAATTACCATGTTTTACTACACATTTGAAATAGTGTTAGAATTGCTAATTAGTGTTCTAACACTAACCTCGCAAATCACAATTAGTGTTAGCTCGGCTAATTAGTGTTGCCAACACTATTTACCAATTTTAGTGTAGTGTTCCTGATCTGATTGGTCATGCCCACCTTTTGCAAGGGGATAATGTGGTTCTTGAATAACCTATTCTGATCATGCCTAGCACCTCATGGTTGCAAATGTGGGACCACAAATAACATGTCACATTTTGCTTTTGAGGCCGTATATATAGTTCATGTTGTAAGTGTAAAATTAGCAAATCCATGGTCATACCTATGAATGCTCCTTTGAATCTCAAAGCATGTTGCAGATGAACCTAACCATCATTAGCGTTGGCCTTTGGTTTCAGCTTTTCACCTTTTGATTTCAATTAGGTAAGTGGCCCTAATTTGGTTTTTTTTTATCGGACACGTATATTTGAGTGGCGGGTGGTTAGGTGTAGATCTAAGAATGGGCACCATAAATACATGTATTTAGGTAAGATTGTTCATTGTATGTTGTGAATCTGTTAACCATTCTTCAATACTCAACACAATTTCGGGGGGGGGGGGGGTGCAAACCTATGGCATCTTTAGATATATTTGCAAACGCACAATATTCTCAACCTCGCAAAACCGAGTAGTATAAGGATGAGTTTAGATTAGATCCAAGACCAAATAGAGTCCAAATTCAAGCGATCTTATTAGTCGAGATCAAAAAATGCACGCAAGGAGTTTACATTAGGGTCCAAATCCAAAATATGAAAGAAGTGCCATTAATGTGGCATTGCATTCCCGTCAAATCTCGACAACCCTCATTCAAGGAAATATATAGGAATAAGATTCCAGAATCCAAATTAAGAACTTCAATGTTGATATTAATCTTCCTCCTAGTTTGAGAAACTAATCTTCAAGCTTGGGTTCAATCTTGAGTGCAAACACAAGGTCCATTGAAGGGGTGTTTTGGACCCCAAGTTTCTTGATCATGGACCCTAAAGTAGCAAAATGTAACGAAATTAGGCCCATCCAATGCTCGGGGAGAATCGGCAGTTAGTTACATATGAACCGGTTGAGTTTGAGAAAGAACCGGCTGAAGTTGGAGACTTCAGAAGAATTACCGGTCATTTTAGAGGAATCTATAGAATATACCTCAAATGAATAAAGAAAAACCGGAAGATGTCAACATGTAACCGGCTGGATTTAATATTACTAGCATCTTGACCGACTATATACGCCCAAAAACTTCCCGGGCACTGGGCCCATCTACCTTACAAAAACTCTCTCATCGCCCAAAAACTCCAGGAACCTCCACGTGGAGGAATGCGAAGAGAAGTGAGCGGAGATGGGTCCCTCTACCTTATGAGCTCCTCCGACGCTGGCCCCGGGGGGACGCTCCACGGACATCCCGAAGCGATCAGTGTGTCGAACTTCAAAGAAAAATTTGAACTAAAAGTTTAGGGTTTTGGGTTTATAGGATACCGAGGATGCTGCTCTGCACTACACCGTCCTCGTCGGCGATGCTGCTAGCGACGCCCGCGCTCACCAAATTCGTCAGTCAATTCTCGGCTGGCCAATTCGCGCTACATCGTGTGGAGAGGCGGAAGAAGGATTCGCAGCTGGGAGGCAACTACGTTCGCAACGCTCGTCAGAGGGTTGCGAGGGTTTTGTGTTCCAAAGGAACCGTGCAGGAAGGAAAGAGGATGTCGCCTTCCAATGCAGCTATGGCGAAGCCTGCTCCGGTTTTGCTGTTGGATGTGATGGGAACTGTCATCAGAGACCCGTTTTACGAAGACATCCCTGCTTACTTCGGGTAATTTTTCTCATCACCTAGGTTTTCTTCAATTTTGAAGTGTTCTGGGCACAAGCATCCGTTCAAATTTCCCCAAAGGAACGATTGTTTCCCTCCACATCACTTCTATTGATGCTTCTAATCAATTCATACTTTTTTAGTTCACAAAGATGAGCAACATGCTTGGAAAGAGATAGAGGGCATTGAGAGGAATCCATTGATACCATATATGTGTAGAATAAAGAAGGTTCACACTTTCCAATGTCGATGTCCTTAGAATCAATTAGAAGAATTATTTTTAAAGCAAGGCTCACCATCCAAAACCTTTCGAATTTCCCTTTAGAAGAATTTTTTTACATCACTTCCAATGCTTCTAAAGAATTCACGTTTTGTTATTTCACAAAGAGGAGCAACATGATGGTTGGAAAGAGGATATCACGATTTTGTTATTTAACGAAGTGGAGCAACATGCTTCGAAAGAGAAAAAGGCCAGTGAAAGGATCTAGTGACACCATATATCCCTGAATTAGAAAAGCTTTATACTTTCCAATGTCGATGGTCTTGGAGTCAATTAGAAATAATTTTTTTTTAAGCAAGGCTCACCATCCAAATCCCCCTTGGTATTCTTTTCACATGCTTGGAAAGAGACAGAGGGCACTGAGAGGAATTCAATGACACCAAATACGTCTGAATTACAAATGTCAATATTCTTGGAACCAATTCTCAATTTTTAGTTTAGAATATTCTCATCCAGATTATTGTTTTTACTATCCAGACTATTGTTTTCACCATCCAGACTATTGTTTTCACTTGTAAGAAAACTTATTGAATTTCTTAGAATTTTTATTGGAAAAAATGCTTATAATGCAAAACCTGATCTAAATAGTGCTTATAATTATAAATGTTTTAGCATCTCGAAACCAGGTTTCAAAGACGCTGACCCCTTCGGGTGCTACAGATAGTTGGCACTGCCCGGTTCAAATACCTGGAACTACATTCATAGAGGTTGAGCAATGTATGAGTATAGAATCTGTAATTAATGTTTTTTAAACTGTTCAGTTGGAAATGAGGTGCAAATTTCGGGATGGTGTATTGTCTGGAATTGGCATGGTGAATTCTACTTGTTAGCAGGATAGTGTGGAAGAACAACCATGAATACCTCCTTAGCTTATGTCATTCTTTACATGCAGGATGACAATGAAGGAGTTATTAGCTGAAAAGCATCCTACTGCTTGGGTAGAATTTGAGACTGGCCAGTTAACTGAGGTATATCTAACACTTCTTACTTGCTAAGTACAACTAATGCATATTATACAATATTCCAGAATAAAGTATATCCATAATCATTGTGTAAGAGTGTATATATCCCTATCCTCATTACGAAGTACGTTATGATGCGCAGGACGAGTTATATAAGAAGTTCTTTTCTGACGGACGAGAATTTAACATCAAGGGTTGGTACCTCCTGCATCCCATGTCAATGTATGCAAGAGGATGTAGTGAATCCAAAATTGTTTTGATCATCAAACTGATGATGGATCCCAAACTAATTGATAGGAATTTCTCACCTTGGCATCTTATGGTTTGCATCCTCCTCATAGGACTGATATCTTGTAGGTATGGTATGTGAGGGTGATGGTTGAATTAATGTGTGTTGGTTGTGATAGTTCCAGATGCTTGAAAAGCATACAATCCTAATTGGAGAGCCTCGTGGACGTTTGTGGACAGAGAGTTTGTGTGGATGACTGACATTTAAGGTACGTGCTGTGGGATGTGTGGGCTTGTAGGGTTGAAGGAGTGTATGATGAGTGGTTACAATTATCTAGAGGGCATGGAGGAGCTCTTGATACGGCTGCAGTCTGCCGGTTACACAATGCACGCATTTTCCAACTATCCTTGCTGGTAACTATTTTAAGTAGACCATTATGAGACTTGACATATCTGGGTTCACAAGGAGAAGAGGGAGTATTATCACATTTAGTGTATCGTTACTTGTAAAGCATAAACAAATAAAACGGAAGGATCTTTGCAGAAACCTAGTGATCATTGTGCGCAACAAATTATGATATTTTGTTGTAACTGAGTCCGCTTTTGGCTATTCAGACAGTTATAATAGCCTGCGTGTGTGTTATAGGTACACAATGATTGAAGATAAGCTTGAGCTTTCACGATACATGCCTTGGACGTTTGTCTCCTGTCACATGGGTACGAACACTTAACCCTTCTGTTGATTTCATCAGTGCAGACCACCTAACGTAAGCAGGCCTAAAATGGACACTTTTAGTTCTGCACCCACTTCTATTAGGATATGAAATGAGCAATTAGTGTGAGATGATTAGCAAATGCAAACGGAGACCATATGAATATCTATTTTATTATCAAAGTGAAGAATCTCTTTCTTATGAAGTGATCATATAGGTCCCCCCCCAATCATCTTCACTATTGAGCCTAGAATGGTACACAAAGTTTTAAGCACGTAGTCTAATCTCTTTTAAACACATGTCTTTATGGTGTCCATTCTTAGATTCACACCTAACCATACACCACTCAAATATAGGTGTCCAGTTAAGATTAGTAAACAAATCAGGCCTGCTTACCTTACTTCACTTGGCCCTTTTGATCAGTAGGACTCAAATTCCTGGGTTGTTACCTTTCAGCAATATAACCCATGGGTTTGCTTTGGTGAACAATGCTTAATCTGCCGGTGTTCTTGATGCCTTTCAATTCCACCAGTTGAAGAATTCCAGGTGTGACCGTGATATGCCCTCATTCTATTTTGGAGTGATTTGGCCGAATAACTAAACGAGTTTGAGGTTGCAGAACATGAAGTTAAGACAAAACATAACAACTTCTATGCGTGTGATGTGTGATGTCATTGCAGGTTTAAGGAAGCCTGATTCAAAAGTGTATCTTGAAGCAGCACAACACTTGAAGCTTCATCCAACAAGTTGTATTTTTATTGATGATAGGTATGACAAAGCCAACAGTTTTATGATTGGTTAGAATCTTTGATTTGATATTTTATGCCAATAAGTTTTGGTGATTTGACTGCTACTTGTCACTTATTTGATTTTGTGCAGACGTAATAATGTAGAAGCTGCAGTGGAGGTGGGCATGATGGGCGTTGTATTTGAGAATGCCAAACAACTAGAAAGAGACCTTGCTGCGTTGGGTTGCAATCTGTGAATAATTATTGTCTTTGTATTGATATTAGGTTGTAAGCTTAGTTGATGATTAGGAAGCCCAGTTCTTCTAACCATCACTTTATTGATCATTCTTTGCGGATGAATAAGAGTACATGGTATTATACCCACTCTTCATCCTTTTAAGTTTTAGAGGTCTTACCTTCTCGACAATGAGGAACATAGAACACAGCTTGTATGGCGGAAAAAGGCAACAAGGTGGCTTCATTGCAGCTAGGCGGCAAGTGACAAAGTTCAGAAGTAGGCAATTTGAGGTGATGATCTATGATCTGTAGATCTTGTATTTTTGCTATATATGTTTAAGGCATTCTTTTGATTCATACCAATAAAAGTTGATTCATGCCAGCATGTGGCCTGCCAACAGATTCTCAATGTGGAGTGACACAGAATTGAATGATTGAAATTATCATAGATTTGCACTTTGGGTCTCAGCATGTTTGAGTCCCAGAATCTACACTGTTTTGTCTAACTAGTGTGGGTTACCATTTGGAGTTAAGTGTTGCTAAAAATTTTTACCCACATGATCATTTTTTACCAACTAAGTTATATCATATTCTGTGGTGTGCATACTAACTAAACTGTCAATGGTATTTAGTGTCACATGCGTAATAGTGTCACTTACCCTATTTTGAGGCGTATGCTAGGTTACATTGATGATTAACTTCACCATATGTGTCACCTTATGACACTTGGCGTTCAAGTGCACTTACGAATATTCTGGCATGAATATATTCAATAGTGTTATGAGGCGCATGCCGATGTTACACAATGGTCTACAAGTTGACTAAAGTGTACACAAATGACACTTACCATTAGTATGCTCAAGAATGTCTTCCTCTTGCATACTAAAATGTAAACACTTGACACTTGTTATTAGTATGTTCAAAATATCTTACCTTTGCATATTAAAATGCAAGACTATCATCTAAAGTATCCCAATGCGCTACTCTAAATATCATAAGATAGATATTTTTTCACTTGAAGGAATTACTTATGTTGACAAATGAAATCATGTTGGCAATAAGTGGGTGACACCTCTAGGCATCTAGTTTAGGCCCTTTGCAAATAGTGTACACAACACTAAATACCATACACAATGTACTTTATGTTATTTGGGTAAAAAACGATACTCAGTAATATGTTATGCCAATGTGTAACTCCAAATGGTAATCCACACTAATTAGACAAAACACTGTAGTCTTTAGGTTCAAGCTACCAGTGTTTTTTTTTTTTTTTTTTTTTAAGACAGAAGGCCGACAGGCCAACGCCAAAGCACAGGAGGTAGTTGACCACCTGGCAAGTTTTCCGTCAGGTAGAGAGGAGATTTCACAGCCGGGATTCGAACCGCCAACCTCTTCCTTGAGATTTGGGTATCCCTCCACCATCATCCGGTAGTTTAGGGTCATCTCGGACCAAAGCTACCAGTGTTTGGATCTTGATGGTTTTCCCTTAGGAGTTCCATGGTTTCAATTCTGAATAGAGCATTACTTTACAATGACCTGCATATTTTGTACCAAGATTACTTTTATCAGTTTAAATGCAAACCTCTTTCAGAAATTGCAGAACATCATCAATAAAATACATATGAGCTGTAGACAAACAAATAATATGCAACCAATAGTAGCAACACCATGGGTGCTCTACTAGGATCATAATGTAGACCAGTTGAAACAACATCTACTTACAATAAAGAAGACATGGGTTTAGTACACCTTTTGAAAGAAAATTTCAAGTCACAAGACCAGAGTATCTAAACTCTGTAATATACATCATTGCACAATCATAGTCCTCACTCATCTGCAAGACATATTTGCAGGAGTGCATAGGCCTGGAAACCCTAATCTGCAATGTTCTTTTTCCAGCCTCATTCTACAAATAAACCTTCGCCTTCATGAGTTACTAATCGACTAACACTAATCTCACTACATGAGCAACTGCAGAGTATGATCTCAATCTCTGCCCATAAAATGACCATGTTTTGGACAAACCTTCCTCCACATGTTAAACGATGAGGAATTCAAGCCCAAAATCATTCTGAACTTCACCTTCGAAAAGCATTTTTCTCACTATCTCCACTTGATCTTTCATTGAAGTGTGCCCTCCTTTTCACACTTTTCTCAATTGTGGAGGCATCATCAAACTTTTCTGCTCCAAATATGCTTTTCCGCGTGTCAGCCATGAACTGCTCATTGGACTTGTCATTATTTGCCCGTTTCACTTCTGCGACATCTGCATCAGCAGCATGTTTCAAACGCTGCCATCTCTGCTCTTCATGAAGGTCAGCATTTGACTGCATTTCTGCTAACCGTGCAGCTCTCTCTGCATCAGACAATTGAGCAGGCTTAGGAGGTCGTCCTTTATGAACTGGTTTGGACTTCAGCCCAACAGGAAACTCTCTGGGTTTTCCACTAGCTCCTTCACCTTCCATATCAGCCTTCTTATCATCCACATCCCACTTCTCTGAAGATCCACTCACACTCTGGTCATAACTCCTACCTTGTGATGTTGACTCATCCTTAATTAGGCCATATCTTCCATTTTTATCTGCGTCACTGTAAGAAGCTGACTTGTGTGCCCCTTCTGATTGACTATAATTTCCCTTAAAATCACCAATGCCAGAGTCACCCAGGCTCTTGCTCCCTTGTCCCTTGTCATAAGACCTCAATGGTCCAGTATCCTGTGCATGGCCATGCCTCTGCCTTTTGTCATTTTCATAGTCTGAATCCACTCCTCGGTAATGCACTGGCCTCTGCTTACCATCATCATATGACCTATTTTTGGCACCATCTGCACCATTTTGGCTTCCACGACCTTCATCTTTGTAAGATCTTCTTGCCTCACTTGAATCCACACCCCAGTCATAATCCCTTCTTCTATCACTACCCCTATAAGACCTATCACGATAGCTATCCTCATCATTGTATTTCCGTTTGCGATCTAAATCTCGTAGTTCTTCTGGGTGGTCATTCCTGGGCCTTCGATTCCTTGGATCTTCTTTTCTATCTGAATCCATGTATTTAGACCTCTGACTTCTGTCACTGTAAGAATTGTCTTCTCGGTCATTTGATTCTCTGTTCCTTTGATTGCTGAATTCACTATGTTCCCGTCTACCTCCCTCACTTCTGAGAGCTCTCTCATCTACATGACTACTTCTGTGCTTTCTATCATCTTTTCTATGCTGACTAGGGCTCCGAGAATGGTCCCTCCGTAAAGGACTCTTAGATGGGCTCCTGTTCCTCCTACTTTTCCCATTGACATCATCAACCAAAATCTGAGCTGATCCTTTGGTCTTCACAGGTTCGTCAGAACCAGATGAATCTTCGCTGCTAGTTGACTCTTCCTTTTTCCTCCTCTTTTTTTCTCTACGTTCCCGCTTGGCCTCCTTGCGCAACATCTTTTTCGCCTCTTTCAGCTTTTTCTTCATCTCAGCCTGTGTTCAGAAATAAAATTCAAGGTTAGTCACGAGCAACAATTGCCCGGGTTTAGAAGTACAATGTTGTTAAACACAACAATTGAGGTTTGCTTATCCAAGTGATTAGACCTAAAGGACACTCCATTTCAGCATTGCATGTACGCCATGGTATTAGACATAGTGTACCAAACTTGTCTGTACACATGAACACAAGACACAACACCAAAACAGGGATTAAACTGAATGCGGTGCATCTACACAAAATACTTCTGAGTCATCTCTCATATTGGTCCTTCAAGTACAGGAGGGTGAATCACTACATCTTTTTTAATTTCAGCCATCTTCACTGGATTGCTTTTGATGCGTGCAATCGCTGCTTGCTCTTGTTGTCTAATCAAAAACAGAGGATCTGAGTGCAGCTTCCTCCAAGAGTCATTTGCTGATGCAGGTTTTTCTTCCACAAACAGTGCACCAGGTGTAGCTGCGACCTGCTCAAGTGAAATACAACATCCAGATAAGTCCACATGCCCACTCTTGCACTGGAAGTAAATTGATTGATCATAGCATGAATCAATTGCAAGTGACAACTCCAGGTTCTTGTCCACATTCACAAATTTTGAGAATGCACTCAACAGCCCCTAAGACACTTTACAAATTACAAGCCAAGTGACTGATGGTGCAGATTCAACGTCAAAGTTTAAGCTCTTGTTTTCAAGCCAGAAGGACAAGAGAAATTACCTTCGCAATCTCGTTCTCTGGTTTCAATACCTCGTCAATAGGTTTTCCTAGGAGATATTCATCCGCCTGAGACACCTTACCAACCTGCAGACCTGAATCATATAGAAATTCCAGACGTTCTTGCCTCCTGCACTCCCACACCCCTAATTAGGGCAAAGCACCACAACACAGAAAAAGAGAACCCTGTCTACTTAACAAAGAAAGTCCGAGGTTAACCTGCCTAAAGGCCTGAATAGTACTCAGATGGGTGACCTTCCTAGCACTTGATTTCTGGTGCACCCTGCCACCTATGGTCCAACCAATCATAGTGGGGTATCAGGTTCAAATGCATATTTTCAACCAACCATGTACGAATGTAGGGGGCTTGCCATTGGGGGAGATAGGTGCAAGTGAGCTTGTCATGCCTGCCCGTTCTAAGTGTTCACCTTTGAAAGGAGGCAGTAGTCTTTGGGGCCTCTAAATCTCGTGATGCCCATTTCGAAGCTTACATTTAGACTCAGACCAACTCAAAGATGAAGCAACACCATTCACACCAGTGGCAACATTGGAGTCATCTGTTCCTTTTTAGGCATGTTCAACAACAAAATCAGAGCACTCTTCATGATTCATTCTGAACTCCAGTAAATGTCTACACCCGTTGAAGGCGTTCATTTTGTAAAGGAGGCAATACTCTTTGGGGGCCTCTAATTCTCAGAATGCCCGTTCAGGGATACCATATAGACGTAGACCATCTCAAAGATGAAGCAACACCATAATAAGTCACGCCGGTGGCAACATCAGAATCATCAGACTATTCTTCACAATCCATTATGAACTCCAGTATATGTCTGCACCCGTTCAAGGTGTTCACGTTTGAAAGGAGACAGTACTCTTCAGGGGTCCTCTAATTCTCGTGATGCCCATTCAAGGAGAACATAAAGACTTAGACCAACTTCAAGATGAAGCAACACCATAATTCAAGCGGGTGGCAACAACAACAACATCGGAGTTGTCCCTTCTTTCCGTAGGCATGCTCAACAAAACGAATCAGAGTACTACTCTTCACAATTCATTAAAAACTCCAGTAAATGAGGCATCTATCTGAAGGGACCAGAAGTACTTACGGGACCAAGCCAGCCTGCTCCTGCATTTGGCGAAACTCCGAGCGTTCGCGCTCCTCGTGAATCTGCTTGCGAAGCTCCTCCAGCTTCTTCTGCTCCCCCTCGTGTTTCTGCTCCGCCTTCCATACTGTCTCGATGTTTCGCAAGCTCCCCGTGTGCCATCCTTTCTTGTTCAGAAACTTGAGCGCCATGGGTCCTGTTGTTGCGCCCCTCCCCCTCTCTCTTGCCCTTGCCCTTGCCCTTGCCCTTGCTCTTGCACAAGGCTCCTCCTCTCCTCAAATAAATTCTGCTTCTAATCAATCGCT
Source organism: Polytrichum formosum (assembly GCA_964035585.1). NCBI lineage: Eukaryota > Viridiplantae > Streptophyta > Polytrichopsida > Polytrichales > Polytrichaceae > Polytrichum > Polytrichum formosum. The sequence goes on from OZ037941.1 coordinate 43,890,354, forward strand.
CCCTTGAGTGCCACCCCTGTGGCCGTCGTGACTACGCAATCCGAACGCCACAGTTCTATCAATTCCCTCGACACGAAAGTCCCTGCGACGATTGAAGGGTTTCGCTTCAAACACATGCTCACGGGTTAGGGTTTCACCATCGCCAGCGAAGTTCGCTTGCCAATCCCAACCTTTAGCGTTCGGAATACCAACTTGTCAGTGTTTGGAAACGAAACAAACAAAACTAAACAAGACTACTAAAGGACACAAAATCAAAAAAAATCCCCTTAAATTTTGCCACGTGTCATGTTCACATTCGCCACAACCCAATTGTGTATCCCATAGGGAAACTATCTTCCGGCACAACTAAGGATGATATAGTGAGCCCTCTACAGTAGTCGAAGAGTGCTTTGCCCTATTATTATCCTACACACATAGCTAGTTTATGGTCGTTGATCTGACCAAAACCAAACTTTGGCTCATTTTAGAGATCATTTGAAATTAACAATCACTTGCAATTGAACTTTACTTGAAGAACAAGTTGCTAACACTAACTCTTCCAAATCACATCACATACATGGCTAGTTTTGACCGGTTGCCAAACTCTTAGCTCATTTCACATATCGTCACTAAGTCTCTTCCCACACAACAAAGCCAATAAATTCAAAACAATTTAAAACACAACAAAAGATTGAAATCACAACTCATATGGTATCCCAATCTTAGCTTAACCTTGATTTTGCATATGTCAATAGCCGGTCCGGCACAAAATAGTAGTCCTACAAATAAATGATGAGTCATTTTGAAAAATATAGGCATGTTTTTTCAAAGTTGTTTTATTCATCTCACATAACTCATTAGTGTCACCAATTCTATTTGTGTTGCTCAATACTAATTGTACATCATATGTGTAGTGTCAATATCACTAAATGTGAACCTAATATTATTTGTCATTCCTTTTTACAATTGAACATTATAGATTTCAATGTTGCAATCATTGTCACTTACTAAGTGATTTTTCCATCTAAACTTCAATCATCCATGACAATATTCCAACACATCAATGTTAGGATGCAAAACATACCAAACTTTGTTTCAGTAAGTGGCAATGGATGAACTAAATCATGGATCCTCTATGGGTTTTTTATCGGTTGTACTTTACTCTTGCAATGAAGAACGTTTTTATCAAATAACAAATTGTGGATATTACTTTAGGCTTTTAGATAAATAAATAGATAAATAACCAACGTCGGGCAATCTAGTGTGAATTTGAGCATGTTGGCCCTACCCTGCTCAAGAATCCTCTTGGTGCAGGGTGGGGTTTACTGCCTACCTTGCGGTGGATGGGCTCTTGGCTTTCTACCTACCTAGCTAGTTTGTTTTGTCAAGTAGAGAGAAGATTTCACATCAAGAACCGAACCACCAACCACTTCATTTCAAATGTCTTTGACATAGAATGCTAAAATGGGGTTGGGAGAAGACTCTTTATGATTTTGATCTACATTTTGCCATCTTATGAATAACTTCAATATATTCCACCACATCCACTTAATTGGTCTTTGCTCTAAGTTATGGTGGTCTTCAATCGAATGATTTTGCTATTAACTATTTCGTTGAATACAACATATGATGTATGAGCACACAATGCCCAAGCAATAGATTGAATACAAGAAAGACTGAATAAAGATGAATGACAACCAATCAAGATGGTGTCACAATTGTACATAGTTTGTGCCAATGGATGTAGCTCAAATAAAGAAGGAGAATATTGTGATTGGGTGTCGGAAGGACTTTGGAGACGTGGTAACGCAAGGACGCAATGACCACTATGACAAACCCTAAGCATTCAAAGAAAGACAACCTTGAGTTGCAACGAGAAGAACCTAAGGCAGGTGAGGAGCCTATGTTGATGACAGTTGAAAAATTGGCTGCTCAGGTCAATAAACATGGCCAAAGCAATAAACCTCCGGGGGGATAATAATAATAATAATAAGTATTATTATTATTATTATTATTATACATTTATTATTAATCATAATTTATTATTATATATATTCAAAAAATAAAAATTTAGAAATTTGGGTAACGACCTAGAAAGTGACAAAGGGGTGACCCAAGAAGAGGAACATTGAGAGGATGAGCTCGAGGATGCGGCTCAAGGAGCGGCCCCACTATAAGATATCCACAACCCGGGTAAATAAGATACCTTAGATGAAGGATCCGGAAAGGACTCGGAGAGGGAGCCTCCAAGGCGAAGAAAGATGTTCAACGTGCATCTCCAAGCGTAGGTTCATGAGATGAATTCTAACCTTAGCGAACTCATGCAACAAAATAAGCTCCTCAAGTAGATACTATAAGGGTCGGAGGCACGGTGGAAATGGAACCTTTTGACCTCAAGCAAGATCGCGTACATTAAGAACGTGTCCAAACCGATGTCACGTGGCAACATTGGGAACAATGAAGTGGGAGCATGATTATAACCTCTCGAGATATGTGGAGGAATATAAATCTAAGTACCTCTAGAATACAAGAAGAACCCATAGTTAGGGATGATGGACTCTTTCTTAGTGAGCCTCGATGAGAACATTCAACATAAACTATGGGAAACCCTACCTACCGCCATAATTAAACTCTTTTTACTTAGTCATACGATTCAGGGACACACGGGAGTTTGACTGAACTGAAAACCCAAACAATAAACATTTTGAAAAAAAAAATCTTTGAAGCGGTGGACATACATAGCATTATTCAGATTCATAACAATGTTTTGTGGGATTGACAATATTCTATGAAATATTCTCCACATTTAGTATGAATGTGGGGAATATGTGGGAAAATTATGTAGAGTATTGTCAGTCCCGCATAACATTGTTATGGATCTGAATAATATTATGTGAGTTCAAATTCGCCAAACAACAATATGAAGCCCGCGAAGGCGGAGAAAGAAATTGGCCCTAGGAATAAACCGGAAGTCAAAAGAATAAAGAAACCCAAAATGTTTGATATGAAGGATGCTTTGAAAAAGGGTTTTTGCTTCAAGTGTGGAAACGTGAGGCACGTGGCTCGTGATTACCCGGGTGGTGTTAAAGGGGGGAGGCAAAGGTAATAGAGCTAGCGCAACAATGCTTTTGTCCAATAGCGAGCAAAATCTAACGTCTTGTGATAGCACGGCGTGCAAGGTCAAGTTATCCATCAAGTGAGGGTATAAAGTGCTTGAAAACATGAGTCGAAAGACACTAGTTTTTGAGGGTGAGCAACGGCGGCTAAACCCTAGTCCTAATCCTAACCCTATAATATTGCTATTGGCCACGAGGGACTAAGGGATGGTACTTAAAGTGGTGGTATTGCGAAGTTAAGGCTTGGTGTGCGGGGACTACCATTTGGATTAGTATGAATTGCAAGCTAGTGTATTTTGAGGGTATTTCTAAGTGTTTAGTGTTCAAAATATTGAAGTGACTTGTGAAAATGAAAGGATGCACTAAATGCGATATTTGCATATGAATCTAAATTTGATTATAAAGTGCCATAATTTAAGTCTTGGTTTTTGATGGATTGCACATGATTGAAATAACTTCTTGATATGAAAATTTGATTTGTTTTTTTGTGAAATGTATTACTAGTATCCGAAGTTTGATCACATTATCCTTGCTAGAGAAGAAGTTGTGTAGCATCCAAGTAGTGGGGTCTAGCAGCCATGGCAACCAAGTCACGTGACTTTGACGCTTGGGTTCTCACGTCTCTCACCAGTATTGAAGTACCCTAAGTTTGATAAGGACTTTTAGATGCACACCGACACTACACTACATATTGTACTTAGTGTCACTTACTAGTATTCGGAATTACGCAATGTTATATCTATTTAAAGTATATCTCATATTTAGCCACACAAATGTCAAAGTGGTTGTTTGGACATTATAGAACATCAATAACTTATTTGGTCAAAAAATTATATCAATAGTAAAAAGATATAGCACTATGCGACTCCACATAGTAAGTGACACTAAATATCATATTTAGTGTAATGACTTTGCAATCATTACAAGTTTTTTGTTCCAAAATGGAAGATAAGTTCCCTACAACAACAACAATGGTACATACTGACGTTGCATATTTGCAGTTAAGAACATATTATCGTTGTCCATTGTTGGGAGTATTTTTACATTATTGAATTAAAACATACCCGAGGGGGCCATCTTTCTCATATGTTCATAGAAAAACTTACGGGCATTTCAGACACAAGTCAAGGGCCATGACCATGTAATTGCAAGGGCCGTCGACTCTTATCCAAAGGGCGTACCACCTATTCAATTGACATTGTATGGTGCAATTTGCATCAAGCTTACCTCTTGGAGGTGGGTCTGACGCAAACTCCAGCAAACATTATTTATAGTCTTCCATGTAGGAATCCATGCAAATTCTTCATCCATGATAATTTTTGTGGGCTCTAAGGCCTTCACCTTCTAGTGTGAAGTGAACTTGGACACTCTCAATCTTTTTGACCAATGAGAGATCTTAGAATGCAATGGTTAGTGGCATTTAGTCTCGCGTGCGCAATGGCCTTTAACACGTGACTTATGACTTAGGGCCAGTTTACACCATGGACCATGAAGTTGGACCATGGAAAATGGCCTTTTTCCATGGTCCAACTTCATGGTCCAATTTCTTAAATAATCAATTTACAAAGCCTTTGGGCCCTCACTAGGCGTAAACCAAATGTAGACCAAGAGGAATGACCATGCACCAAAAAGTGAATGTGATGATTTTTTTTAATATATGCCCAGAAAAGGAAATTTTGAGGAAAAAAATCAAGTTTGACCATTCTATTGTCTTCATTTTCTCTTTCCCAAAAAAAATTCATTAAAATTCTATTATAACAACATTTCTCTGCCATGGGTCCTTGCCTTTTTCTATTAGAGCACCTCTTTTGCCTCTCCCACCGCAAAACCCATTGGACCATGTTAGTGGATAATGTAGGCCTTAAAATATGTCTTTTGGGGACCTCAAACTCCATAGTCACTTTGACATTTTTTTCCTTGGTGTAAACTGAAATGGTCCCCGGACGAATCCAACAGCCAATCACATAGTTTACAAGGCCTTGACGACTTCATGGTCCATGATGTAAACAACCTCTCAGAGTTTAGATCAAATGTAGTCGTTGCAAATTTAGACCACTATGAATACCCTAACACTAAAAAATGGTTCATGGAAACTTTTATTATTAAAAAAAACTTAAAGCTAAAAAAATTGTAAAATTTTGGCAATAAATATTCAACGTCGACATGAGATTATTGAATGTACAATTTTATTTTTCTTTGTTTGGGAACAAAAGTGACAAAGAAAATGGTATTGATGACTTTGTTGTCCATTTTGAAGATGTGCAAAGTCATGATGATTAGGTCATTGATGATGTAGACCTTTATTTTTTTCAAGTTGGTTAATCGAATAAGATAGGGGACTGTTAAATCAAGCACGTAGTTTGTTAAAACAACCACCAAGACGCATCCCGCAATCACATGACCTCTCAAAATTTGAATTTTCATTGCGCACATGCATAGCAAGGTACCAACTTTGCTTCATCTTTCTTCACATTCCAGCTCAAAACTATAATTGTTCAAATTTTGACAAGTCGTGTGACCGCGCAATGCATTTTTGTGGTCATTCTAACCAGTGTGTGGTTGATTTAACAATCCCCTAAAAACACAAGGTAAGCGGGTTTAATTTTGGTGGTTACTTCTCTTAACCATGCACCTAAGTTCTAGTGGTGTGGATCTAAGAATGGACATAAAAAAGACACGTGGTTTAAATGGAATGGACCACATGTTTGTTTTGTAGGTTCCAAGAAGGTATATGCAAAGTTTGAAAATTTGGTTTGAGATGAATTGGTTATTAGGTGAGTTTGAGAGTGCATCCGTGAGGTTGTCCAAGTTTTCTCAAGGTATAAGTTAACATGTTAAAATAGCAGTGTTGTTCTATGAATATATCAGTCTCTAACTTGTCATAGGTATTGGGACGGGTGGGCCAAGGTAGCCTTGCAAAGGCTAATCCGATATTTAAGGTGAAGGGTCCCATTAGCAAGTGTTATTTTAGATCTTAGACTTCTCTCTAAGAAGCTCTTTCAAGTTTAGGCTCCAATACAAAGACGAGCTAACAATCTCTTACAAAGGTATTTGACTCCAAGTTTTGTCTCTCTCGAGGGACTTTACGCACAACTATGATGATCAACATAGTTGGGGAGACCTATGTGATCATTTAAGAAGAGAAAGAAGTTTCACTTTGATAAAAAAAAAACAAATAGGATTATTCATACAAGTCTAAACATTGTGAGGAAAATGATCACAGACTCAACTCGAATTTGCTAAGCATCTCATACTAGTACCATGTTTTATAACCTCGAGAGAAGAGGGTGCAAACATCAAAGTGTGTGTTTTACTTACCTTGCATTGTTTGCATAGCTACTACTTTAGTAGAAACGATGGTACAAAATGAATTGTAAGTAGATGCATGTTCACAAAAATTTAATTAATTTTTGGATTAACCATGGAGCATGGCTCTTGGTTTCTTTGGCATTTTAGACCCATGAGAATTCTACAATCAAATGAATGAATCCATTTTTTAGTGGATGAAAATTTTGATGAGTAGATGAACATGTCTTGCACAAAAGACTACATAGTCATAATGTTTTCATTTCCAACCTTCATATTTCATTCATCCATGCAAAAGAGAGGAGAATAGGATGACAATATAATCATTTTTTTGAAATTTTTTTGGGTTAAGATTGGACAATGCTTTAGTTGGATGTAACAATTCTAGTACCCTATCCTCGTATTCTACGTATCATATCATACCACTTTATAAGTACATAACTTTAGTATTAATTTTTTCCCTTTCCAATCTCAAGTCAATCGATGTGTGTGTGTGCCACATGTTTGTTTAATAATGATCAATTTACAATACCAATCACATGTTCGTGGTTATTGCTCGCACACACGTTCACACAGACCCCCCCCACATGTACATGGGATTGTTGAATTGACCACACACTGGTCAAAACAACCACAGAGACATGTACATAAGCATTGGCTGAGTTGTTTGATTCAATTGGTTGACCAAATTTATTAATTTTAACATAGAGTTGATACCTTGGTCCTCTTCATGTGTGTGATGAAAAATCAGATTTTGATGTGACCGTGCAATGTGTTTTTTGTGGTTGTTCTAACAAACTACATGGTCCATTTAAAAATCCACTATTTTTAACGACGTTGGCGACAAATGTATAATATTTGTTACAACATTTGAACTCCTAAGAGCCAAAAGTAGGGAACCACCGTACAAATACACAAAACACGCATACGTACGAGGGTAGGGAAAATTTGTGTCCCCAGGTACTTGAGGGGGTTGGCCACCCGTGCGCATTTGAGGCCCGGCCCGGTCGGATAACATTACCCAACCCAAACGTCTTAACTCCGGCGCGGAGTTCGATGCGGCTCCGATGCGGCTCCGGGGAGGTTCGGATGCCAGCTCCGGTGGGTTCGGGTGGGTTGGGGCAAAAATTGCCCCCTATTTTTTTGATTGGGTGGGGCCTTACTTGATCTCATAAGGGGCCCCCTAGAGTAATTTGGGGCCGTAGAACCCAAATTTAGCAAAAAAAAACCAAAAAAAGTCATCAAGGGGCAAAAACGGGGAGGGCCAGAAAAATGGACCCACCGGAGCTGGCATCCGAACCTCCCCGGAGCCGCATCGAACTCCGCGCCGGAGTTAAGACGTTTGGGTTGGGTAATGTTAGGGGGCCCGGTCCGGCCCGGCTTGCAAGGTACGAGGGCCTGTGCCGTGGTGTCCGCCCTGCCAGAAAGCGCCTTCCGCCACTCCTGCCACCAGAAGAGTAGTTCTCCCTCTTGCACACGCTCATCCTCTGCGGTGTCAGATCCGGCAATCTATGATCACTCGCGCTCTTCCTGCACTTGTCAGCGTCCTTATTATACTCCGCACCTTCACATACAGCCATTTGCAGCCAATTTTGGCCTTGTTTCGAGGCATCTTGGACGAGTTTCATTATTTTTTTCTCGGAAGATTTAAAGTTAAATCATCTCCTCTTACGGGCACTGTTATTTTCGCCACACTGGAAATTCTTTGCCTCATTGACGTGGTCACTCATGTCATCGTTGCCATTTGGAAGAACTCGCAGTTTATTAACTTATTAGGTTTTCAATAATAAGTCATAAAGCCTCCTCGAAGCCGTAAGTAGGTTTGCTCACCTACGTGACTCACTCATCAGTGTGTATAATATGTATGTCATATGGCAAGCTGTTAGGAGCTCGTGCAGCTTTTCGCAGGAAATTGTGTAAGGTAGGTAATCATTGGTGACGTTTCTGTAACCTGTTGTTCTCCTTATATTGTGCCGCAGCGGTTGTAAGTACATAAGTAGGGCGAGGATAGATAGGAGTGTTGCAGGCAGTGTTGCAGGGAGTCTGGAGTCTGGATATCCAACGGCACTAGGGTTGGCCAGGATTTCAGCAAGTCTGCTGGCGGAGGGAGTACAGGTGTAAGTCGGCAAGGGTGAAAAGTGACCACAGTAGTACTGCGGAGAAGTAGAAGTAGAGAGAGAGGCTAATAACTTAAAGGACATCCCGAGGGAGGGGAGAAAGCAGGAGGCCAAAATATGAGTAGCACGGGAGGAGGAGTAGGAGCGACGACGCAGCAGGGACAGCAGCAGCAGCAGCAGGTGACGACGACGAAGCGCTCGATGTCGTCGCAGAAGAGCCAGCGTTCGGTTGCTTCTGCGCCCGTGACTGGCCAGAAGAAAACGTCGCCTGGCAATGGCGCCACGCTCCCTCGAAAGCCGGCCAGATCCGTGTACGTTCTCTGTTATCTATTATCTGCCTCCTCATGTCCTGCGCATTCTTTTGATGATGCAACAACAGGTGTGGACATAGGACATTATTGTCACAGAATTCTCGCAACTTCACTGACGGTTGTTATGTTAAGGACCAGATTGCTAATGGCTGTGAATATAAACGAAGCACTACGATGTTCGCCAGAATTTACTCGGTGGAAGAAAATTACTGAAATGGTTGATACTGGTGGATTTATTACCGGATTGCTGAAAATTGTTAATATTCACGACCACTCAGCTGATGATGTGTCTTCCTACCTGAACTTGTCTGCAATCTCGCAGACAATGTGGTCGTGATTGCTATTGCGATTTTGATCGATTGCTGACTTTCTTTCCTTCTTTCTCCAGGGCAGCTATAAGGCAGCCATATAATTACTTCCTTTATGCATATCTTGGCTACCTTATATGCATCAATTCCTTTAAGGACCAGGTTGCTAATGGCTGTGGATGTAAGTAAACGGGCAATCGATTATAAGTGCTAAACAATATTAAGCACCTCGTCAGAATTTACTCGGGGGAAGAAAATTACTGAGATGGTCGATACTGGTGGACTTATTACTGGATTGCTGAAAATTATTACTTTACGAACTACTCAGCTGATTTGTGTCTCTCACCTGCACTTGTCTACGAGATGGCAGAACAATGTGGTCGTAATATTGCGATCTTGTTCGATTGCTGACTTTCTTTCCTTCCCAGGGCAGCTGTAACGCCATATGATCACTTCCTTTATGCATGTCTTGATTATCTTATGTGCACTAATTTTATCCAACCGTCCCTCTTAGTCTATTGATGATTACGGTGGCGTGGTGCACCAACATAAAACCGAGGTTATTTAATACTTTGTAAGGCGAGCTCTGTAACTCAAGATTCTTTCATATTTAGGAAAGTGGAATAAAAGATTATGATCTTTGTAACTTCTTTGTCCTAAAAGGAAAAGGACCAGAGTTCAATTTGGCAGCCATAGGTTTGCACTTTCTACTGCAGATCAAGTGCAGCCAACAGTGTTTCTTTGTACTTTGCATTTGATTGGGAGACTTAAGTTAGGGTGGAAAAGGGTGGAAGCAATTTGTCTAATACTGGAGTGGAAGCAATGAAATATGGCCTCGTATTCTCTTAGTCATTATTGTGTAGGCGTTAACTTAAAGAATTAGTGCGATGATATCCCACTCTTTATTCAGCGCCAGACGACTGTGCACTTATTTGATAGCAGCATCAGAGTGGAACGGCATGTCGTGGGAGACTTGCAAGAAAGTAATGGCAATGGTTAAGTTGTGGGAAAACCATTAGTGGAATAGAAGAAATAGGACACAGGAACTCAATGAGACTTAATGTACCTATTATGCTGTGGTACCATATTTTTCATTTTCCCGGTGAGAAAAGAAGAATGCACTAAAAGAAAAGGGCACACGACAAGAATAGGAGAAACCCATAGGAGGAGGAGGGGACACATTGGGGTCGGGGAGGCAAGTCAAGGGGACTCTGATAGTTTCTGAGTGTGTATATGACCTCTGGTTAGCAATATGCAAATAGGAAATATATCAAGTAACTAATATTCGAATTCTTGTAGTCGCCCATCGTGTGTGTGTGTGGCCGGGACCTCAGAAAGTTAATGAGCTTCTTCGCTTGCTTGAGAGGTGAACTTCCTGAACGGTTTGGACATTTTCCCCATACTACAAAACGTTTTGAAGAAAGTTCTTACCTTAGCTTCTGCTGTGTAAGGTGTCGAATTAGGTGGTTTTATTGAGAATTGCCCATAGAATCAATTTGTGACCTAAGAGTTCGTTTATTGTGTCTAATTAAGGGAAATCTTGAGAGGTGTTCTAAACCAGCGTGGAGATTGACTACTGCCCAATCATGTCGGGTAGTAGAAAGCTTGACTGACTGAATGAGTTTGTGTTGTTTGTTCTCTGTTCATACAGCTCATTCATACACATGCAATCTTCAAAACTTCCCTGCAAATTAAATCAGAACAATTGATTGCATTGCTGAACTAAATAACCTGTATGTAGTGGCACCTTGTGGCAACCATGAAAGGCGCCTCAGTTTTGGGCCAGGGTTATGAAGAGACGATGGCATAAATGAATCATGCGACCTTGCTTTGCAGTGGGCCCATGTGTGACTTGCAGTAATGACTGGTCATTATTTAGATGAAGATTGCCCTTCAAATTATATATCAAACGAAATATCAATATAAGGATATCAAATGTTATGGTCTGTCGAAAATTTCTGTCAGGCCCACCTCCTGGAACCCTACAATGGGGCAAGAACCTTCAATTGTGGCGATATTGCTCATTTAAGCCATGTAGGATTTTGTGTGCATTTTTCATCTAGATGAAGGGTATGGGCTGCAACCTGCTATGCCCTTGGTGAAATAGTCTTTATCTTTCAATTGCCATGGCAATTTTTTTTATCTGTTCAATGATTTTTTCTGGTCACGTTCATGGTCTTTAATCCGCTGCTAGTGCACTATATTTTCCACAATCTTCATATCTGGGAAAAATACTTAGTGCTACTGTAACTTGCCAATTTTTTTATGAAACATAGTTTTACAATAATAAATATGGTTTATTAATGATTCTCTTGTATCTGCATCAAAATCTCAATACCAGTTGCGTTCACTTGGTAGATTAGTATAAGTAACAGCTCCTCCTAAAACATGTGTGAGGAGTTATTGTGTGATGTGGGATGTCTTGAGCATAGCATCCAAATTTCTCTCAATGACTCAATGTGATTTAAATCTGGCAAAAAACTTATATACCGTTTGTTCAGATTATCGTATGTTCTAAAGGAACTCCATGAGGCTGACCAGTTGATGACATGGGTGTGCTCCATGCAGGCCACCAGGGGAGCGGACAGTGAAAAGGCTGAGGCTATCAAAGGCTCTCACAATTCCTGATGGCACTACTGTGGCTGATGCTTGTCGCCGTATGGCCACCCGACGTGTTGATGCTGCCTTGCTCACTGATTCTGGTGCTCTGCTATGTGGTATCATCACAGATAAGGTATACTCAAAACAAGTTATTTTGTGTACTTGTGATTGAATTGTGCCTACAAAGTCATAGTATGCAAATGGCAATGGAAAACATTTTTGTGACCAGTCTGTTCCTATGTAACCTCGTGAAGGTTATTAGAGAGGGTGTCTTAGGTCCGATTCTCAAAACAAGTTATTTTGTGTACTTATGATTGAATTGTGCCTTCAAAGTCATAGTATGCAAATGGCAATGGAAAACATTTTTGTGACCAGTCTGTTCCTATGTAACCTCATGAAGGTTATTAGAGAGGGTGTCTTAGGTCCGATTCTCAAAACAAGTTATTTTGTGTACTTGTGATTGAATTGTGCCTTCAAAAGTCATAGTATGCAAATGGCAATGGAAAACATTTTTGTGACCAGTCTGTTCCTATGTAACCTCGTGAAGGTTATTAGAGAGGGTGTCTTAGGTCCGATTCTCAAAACAAGTTATTTTGTGTACTTGTGATTGAATTGTGCCTTCAAAGTCATAGTATGCAAATGGCAATGGAAAACATTTTTGTGACCAGTCTGTTCCTATGTAACCTCGTGAAGGTTATTAGAGAGGGCGTCTTAGTTCCGATTGAACAGAGAAGCAAGTTGTTGTCACCAATTGGATGTAGACTTCATATCTGATCATGGAGCTTGGTTCTATACTAGTAGCTGAGAGATTCTTTTTTCCTGTCAAAGTATATAGGTGATAAACTTAATTTCTAGATGCAAAGTTTGGTTGCAGGATGTAGCAACTCGAGTGATTGCCGAGGGTCTCAAACCTGAAGAAACATCGGTTTCCAAGGTGATGACAAGAAATCCTATTTTTGTGATGGGTGATACTTTAGCTGTGGAAGCCCTACAGAAGATGGTGCAAGGTGGAGCTTCTTCATGAGCTTCTTTTGTGTTATTTTCGTCAATATCTTTGTACAAACAAGTCTCTTGCATAGGTTTATGTGTTGAAATGTACAGAGGGTTTGGAGGTTCATAGTTTTTGTTGCACAATTTTGCTCCCTGATATTGTTAACCTTGGAGATTGTGGTGTATTTTTTTTTCCTTTAATTATATGTTTTCTATTCTTGTTCATGAAGAGATTCTCATATTAATCTGGTGTTTATGAATGACAGGTAAGTTCAGACACTTGCCTGTAGTGGAGAATGGGGAGGTGGTTGCCTTGTTAGACATTACAAAGTGTCTGTATGATGCTATTGCCCGCATGGAGCGGGCAGCTGAGAAGGGTAATGCCATTGCCGCTGCTGTGGAGAATGTTGAGCGTGAGTGGAGCCACAATGCCTCTGGTGAGTTGTCCTTTTTGTTTTCTGTATATCATGTGCCATGGAAACTGGTTAGAGTTTGAGAAGTTTTCAATCATAATGCCCTGGAAAATATGCTTATGAGTATCATGCTTTTTGGAGGAGGTTCTTATCATAGCATTGCAGCATGTTCAATGCAGGAATACTTGTTGGTCAAATTTACTAGAATGGTACTTGTGAGCAAAATCTTGCTTGATTTAAATGCTAGATATACGGCTGCTTGGTTGGGCCAGACAAGTCCAATTTCATTGACACTCTTCGGGAGCGGATGTTCAGGCCAACTTTGGGGTCATTAATAGTAGCTGAAGGCTCAAAGTAAGTCAAAAACATTATTGCCATTTTCTGGTGTGGTACTCAGCCACATAAAAGAGTTGTAGGTTGTTGGTGTGATGATATTACAGGTTTTCTTGTTGAGATTGCTGGCTTGTCTGAGTACCTGGGTTCTTGTACAGAGTGCCAACATGCTCACCATCTGAAACTGTCACAACTGCAACGAAGAAAATGAGGGAGTATCGAATGAACTCGGTGGTTATTACGTCGCCTAGCAACAAACCAACAGGCATCCTCACGTAAGTACAGTTTGGATAGCCTTGTTTCTTCACTTTAACAATTAGTACTCTTGATTGGTGTGGAATTGTGGCATTTTATCTTCTTCATGTCACCATCCAAGCTGCCTAGAACCCTTTATGCCTTATAATGCCCAAGTGGGCCTCTCCATACTCTTGAAGAATCTCTTGTTATGTACCTTCTAATAGGCGACTTATTTCTTTTATGAGTAGGAAGGGCTAGTTGCAATCAGTTTACTCGATAAGTCTATCGATAAGTCAATAGAATTTTTGAAATCCTCTGGAACTCTCTACCAGAATCCTCCCTTGTGCAGATATTCACTATTTACATTGCGTTCCTCTTATAGAGGCATTTGTTTGTGAGTATACATGAAATGCCTTAGCTTTCTTATTTACTAACAAGTATTACATGTTATCTTCTTCTTTTTTGCAACAAATGGAGATAGACTGCACCTTAATATTCAGTTAAATGAGCATTTTATGATGTGGTCCAGGAATGATCATGAGCATCTATAGTTTACAGCGTGATCACTTTACATCACCTTCTTGGCCAGCTATGAACGGAGATCAGCTTGAATTGGCAATTAGGTTTTGAAATTAGAATAAGTTTGATCAACACTGCACAGCATTAGTCCTAGTGTTGCAAGGTCTTGGGAAAGTGTTTGAAGATTCAGTTTTCAGCTGGCAGTTTACTTATATTTAGTCAGTTTCATTCTGCTATTCTGTGTTGCAGCTCGAAGGATGTACTGATGAGAGTTGTTGCTCAAGGTCTATCCCCTGATACAACAACCTTGGACAAGGTCTTACTGCCCTTGCCATATCCTCGTCATTGTTGTAGTCCCATTTCTTAACCGTATATGTACTTTATGAAGGCTTTAAAAGGTGCTACCATTTTTACTACTAGAGAATACAGAAGCTTTCTGGAGGAGCAGAAGCTTAGACCTCTTCTTCTTTTTGATGTGCAGGTGATGACACCTAATCCTGAGTGTGCCACTCTGGATACTACACTGGTAGATGCACTGCACACAATGCATGATGGCAAATTTCTTCATCTTCCAGTTACAGATAGAGGTAAGCATCAAGTATAAATTGTAATATTCAAGAGTTCTTCTGCAAATTACTTAACCAAGACTGATGTTTTCTTTATGCTGGGTTGCAAATCACTCGAACCCAGATTAATGTTTTCTTTATGCTGGGTCGTGTTCTTTTGAATCATGCACATCACTCTATTCATTCAGTTTTATACACGAAGACATGTGGTCCATGAAATTCTTTGGGGTCTTCCTAGAAACTTGTTGAAACAGCTAACTTGGTTGAGTGGTTTACAGATGGGCACGTGGTGGCTTGTGTGGATGTCTTACAACTTACTCATGGAGCTGTTGCAACTGTGAGTACTTGAAATCAGACCAAATATGGAACCTAGGATCTTGGATTCAACTGATGTGGTTAAAGGAACACTGTTTTTTTGCAGCTTTTCCTGAGAAATATTCTTGTCTGGGCCTGACTAATTTGTTGGTGAAGCAATTCCTGACCTGTGGTTCTTGCAAAAGGTTGGAAGCTCTGGTGCTGGAGGTGGGGACATGGCAACAGCTATGCTGCAAAAATTCTGGGACTCTGCTTTGGCTCTGGAACCAGCTGAAGAAGAGGATGATTCTCATAGGTTAGCAATCGGCACCAAGTTTTTCCAACTCTAGTGCAAGTAAACATTGCTTTTATGAGTTTCTAGGGCACAACCTCCACCCTTTGATACTTTGCTCTTCTCAAGTAGTTAATCTCTGGCTATGGTCCAAATCGTGTTAACTTGTTATAGTCATTCTTTTCACTTTGTTTGAAGGGGATTTCAGAGTATTAGGGTTGACGTGATGCGAGTAGGTTGGTGGTTTATAAACTAGATATCACCTTTCTAGGATAAAGCCATTGCCGCTTCTTTCCTAATAATGTCTATTGAGTGCAGTGATATTTCTGCTCGGCAGTCTGAAGTCTACTCAGAAAGACAGTCCAACTATCCATCATTTGGGCTTGGCAATACATTTGCTTTCAAGCTGAAGCTAACTGGTCGTGATGGGAAAGAAAGAAACCATCGATTCAACTGTGGTAGGAGTGCAATTTTTTTATGAGCCTGTTGCATGCTGTACTCAATTTTTAATGCCAATATTAGTGTGATCTGTTTTGTATTCATTATCAAAGGCCTGTGCATTGATGTGCTTCCTGGAGATCATATGTAGTTAGTTGGGTCAATGTAAAGTTCTAATTTTGTCATTGATACTATTATTAAAGTGTGTTGTGCTCTTTGTTGTTCCAGGATCTGAGAGCTTAACAGAGCTAATGTCTATGATAGTACAACGTGTCGGTGATGATATTGATCGCACTCATCTACCTCGAATCATGGTATAGATTTTGTTTTGATCATCCTTTCTATTGTCGACCATGAGCTGGTGATATGATCTGTTAGAGAAAACTTTTGATCAAGGTGGATTGTCTCTTAATGAGTGGTCACTTGTGGGGTATGATGCATTTGCAGTATGTGGATGATGAAGGTGATAAAGTACTACTTGCAACAGATTCTGATCTGGTGGCTGCTGTTAACTTTGCTCGTATCAGTGGCTGGAAGGTGAGTCTCATGTTCTATACGTTGCTGTCTACATCTGTAGGCTGTGTATGCGGTTTTGTAATCAAAGTTTTTGGCATGTTCCCCAGAATGGTGCTAGCTATTCTACACAAAGAAACCATGTCAGTAGTTTTTGTGCAAACTACTAAGTAATATCACCATTGCATCTCATATGTGCACATGCAGTCATATGCCATGAGTTCAAGGTACTTGGCAGGCTATACAACGAATGCATAACAAGCTCTAGAGTTGAAGTCGCAGTCTCGAGGAAAAGAATTGATCCAAGATTTTTTGATTGCAGGCTTTAACTTTGCATTTAGAAGAATCTCGTCGATCGACTCGGAAAGCACCCTCAGTACCAAAAGCCTCTTCGAACACTCAAAATCAAGAGGGGTGGTCTACTCTGCAGTTAACTCTTATTGCTGGCACTGTAGCATTGGCTGCAGTCACTGTTGCCTTCTACCTTCGTCGCTCTAATACTTGAGTACACACTTGTCTGATGCTAGCTGTGTTACAGATGGAGCCTCCAGCATTCGTCTTCACATATAATGATAGAGAATGGTGTTGCAGCTATGGCCTGCATGTGTGTTAATAGTGAGGATGTTTTAAGGTAGGATATGTGAGAAGTACTGTTTTTGACAGGGAAAAAGAGTGTTGTGTTACCTAGAACCATCTTGAGAGCATACTATTTTCTTCACCCAAGGCTTTTTCCTTCCAGAGGAAGTGGGTTTTTGTCCCCATTGCTATGGCTCTCCACTGCTGCAAAGCACATTCATAGGCTGAGAGACAGTATTGGAAACTCTTGCCCTTGCTGTGGCCTATCCAATGACAAACGTCCCATCTCTTAGCACCAGTCTACCAATGTAAGGTGGTAAGTCCAAAATCTCCCAACCCCCCTAGCCATTCATAGAGCACCTCCACCGTAGGTCAAGATAAATGTCTCGTGCCATAAGACCTGGAGTTTCTTCACAACAAGTCCTTTCCAAATGGATTTGCCTTGTATTCTAATGCACCTAAATACAATTAATTACACTTTTTTTTTGCTACTTTCTGTTTCGTGGTCATGAATGTGCATTGCAGATGACACCTTGCTGCTTATGGAAATCACCTTCTATTGCATTTGCTGCTTCCTCGTGTTTTTTCAGACTCTACAGGTATGGGTGGACCCATGCCTCCATATGCACATTGTCCCTGCTGACCTGCGAAGGTACCAAGTCTCAGCGTGGAACCAAATCCTGACAGTGCAGTGGCCCACAATAGGGAGTGAGATACCTCGATTACTGTATTACTCTGTTCACGGTATTTATGATAGTATTACTTACTCTTTGGACTTACGCAACACGGTGCTATAACGTTTTAACTTAAAATGTAACCTTTTTTTAATCAAGTAATGTTTTTGGTGTTCTACAATGTTTTAACTACAATAAATATCTGACCAAGTGTGGCATTTAACTTGGTGGGCCATGTTAATTAGAGCGGTCTTCATGGCTTGTCATGTTGCACCAAGAGTCGTGTGCCACCCAGCAATTGCAAGACAATTAGTGCAAGTCAATGATGATTAGTGTGGTCAATCACACTTAAGCAGATGTATTTGTGTTGATGATGAATAGTGTATGTATTTGCAATTTGTTTGCTGGAAAGGAAATCTAAGGTGTACTAGCATTGTGTATTTCCAAAATAGGAAGTTGACACTATACCTATACACCATAAATAGTGTAGAATTGTGATCTTGGTCATGGCAAGTGGGGAACGCAAGCAACATGAAGATTGTGAGGCACATGTCTGGCCCTGGACTTGATCATAGTTTCTTTTGAGTGTTTTGAGTATTTTAATATGTTTATAAAATATACATGCTAAAATAAGCACATCAGCTTAAGTTTCATTTTAGGACGACGAAGACCCCTTCAAATGGTAAGTCACAAAAATTATAACCTCAATGTTAATGAGGACTTGGTAAAAGCTTGTGCCTCCCTTGTTAATTACATGCCTCATTGACAGTTTCACTTCGGGGACGAAATCCCAGTCAATTTTGGACCTTTGAAGGTGAAGTGCACTCATTATGGGATTTGTGGATAAGTGGCCTTCAAGAATGCAGGGGCAATGGTTTTTTCGAAGTGGGGCGGGGCGGGCAGAAGTTTTGGGTCGGGTCCAGAGAATCTCGATTTCTTTCTGGGGAGGCTGCCCCTGCCCGTATCTACCTCCCCTGAAAAGCTGGTAGGGGGAGGTTTGACGTCCCCCCTGCACTTGATCATAGTTTATTTTGAGTGTATTGAGGCACGTGCCCACATGTGGAACACATGGGTGCAGGCAATCAGGATACTAGTCCTAATCGAGCATGAGGAGAATAGGGCTCAGTATTCCTTGCACTGTACTGTACAGAGCCTATAAAGGTAGCCATTGCAGGGTTCAGTTGTATAAATATGTACGTTTGGTGCCAAGTTGCTCGTATTGTGGGAGGCCGAGTTTGGAATCTTACAAGTGTGCCTTGGTTTTAGGCAAGCAGGCCCCAGGCCCGTGCTATAGTTCTCCATTTTCGTGCGCGACTGGGATTCACTTAAACAGTTAATTGGGACTGGGATTTACTGAACTTTGTTGCCATTGTGTTGCTAATTAATTACCAGACTGGGTTTACGCGGAATCATTGGAAAGGGCATAGCGATGATATTTTTCAGGAAGTATGATCATCTACTATTGGGTGCAGGCTGTGCCCTGCTCAGTCCCCATTGAGATGTGTACAAATTGTGTAACTTCACGTGCTGCTGCCGACACACCTAGTAGGTAAGTTGTGATTTCTAATATGTCATCTTGTTGGCGGCACACACGCAAGGTTAGTAAGCAGTGCCTTAAAAAAAATTGACAAACTAAAGTACTGTAGCGGCCTAGTTGTTGCATACATGCATCAAGAACTCTTGTCTGAGGTTTGACTCTTCTTCTATGTGTACCACTAAATATATCTTGGAGTCCTTTGACACTTTCAATAACTCACAATGGACGTATGAAATACAATCGTATCAACAACGTCCATGTAAGTTTCTGTGCCTCTCCATGTATTATATTGTCTCTTGGGAAGAGTTCCAAAATGGCATGACTTTTGCATTCAATTCATCAGCTGTGACGAGTTTTGTGTTATCGAACCTCAATTCGACCTAGAATGACGCATGCGGTTTTTTATCACAAAGAGCTTCATGGCTGGAAGAATACACACAAATCATAAAGATTTAGAGTAACAAAGATGTTTGATTGAGGTAAGTGGTCCTTTATAGTTTGTTCCCCAATGTTGTCACCTATACCAAGTGCTAAAACCATCTGGAGGCCACAATTGCCAGTAATTAACATAGGGGAGTTTTTTTATACATATTTAGGTCCACTTTACATGAGGGGTCGAGGCCTTCAAAAACTAAAGCCAACTCAAGCGAAATAAGGTAGAAAAATGGAAAAAATAGTGAAAATAAGTTGATTCGGCCATAAAGAGTGGCTTGAAAATTCGTGTAATATTTTTCAAAGATGGAGTAGAGGAAACGAATGAGGACTGCAAGTTTTTTTGTAATTTTATTCTTTGTAAATATTTAGTTATATTTTCCCAAAGAGGCAAGTCATACTCCCTACTTATATAACAGAGTCTTCCCTTTTTTTGAGCATCAAAGCATCCTACTCTGCATACAAATGCACACAAAACGGTTAATTCAATGGCATTTTAAAGTGATCCCAAGTGGTGTGAAAACTAGAGCTACATGGCCAGTCACTACATCCAACCTATCATTGCATCCTTTTCAGGCCACCACGTTTATAACTAGCCATTTCAGGTCCACATAAGAATCATTGTACTCTTAGTTTAGTGCACTAGTAGTGGTCATTCACTGTTTTCCGTTTTTCTACCTTATTGACTCGGGCCAAAAAGGGAGGAAGCTCCGACAAGCCCCAAGTAAGCAAATTGGGTTTCCCATTTTTGGTCCAACCCAATTGTCTTCCCTCAAGTCATGCCAAATTTTCTCTTTAGTGCATTGAAATATAACATCACCTCATTAAAACATGAATTTCAGGGAATGGCCTTGGGATTGAACAACCACATACAAAGATTAATACATGTCAGAGCCCCAAAA
The DNA here is from genome assembly GCA_964035585.1 of Polytrichum formosum. Taxonomy (NCBI): domain Eukaryota; kingdom Viridiplantae; phylum Streptophyta; class Polytrichopsida; order Polytrichales; family Polytrichaceae; genus Polytrichum; species Polytrichum formosum. The sequence continues at coordinate 43,910,808 of OZ037941.1, forward strand.
TTGGCCTTGACTCCTCATGTAAAGCACACATGAGATTGCGATATTGAACCATCAATATGTGTGTTGACATATTAGTGGAAGGGAAGTAGTTAGAAATGGGAGTTGCCAACCACATCACTAAGGGACAATGCACTACACACCAGTGTGCACTATTGCAACAACCTCATGAGAGCTCTACTAGAAAATGTGGTCCTAGAGCACATTTCCCATTTGACACAGGCAGTCATTGCAACATGACCCCATTTACATGTGTCAACTCCAATATGCAATCGTCATAAATTGTTGATGAAGATGAGATTTTAAAGTGAAGTTAGATTGGATTGCATGTGTGCTAAGTTAGCTCGATCAACGGGTGAGAAGAAAAGTGGAAGGTTGGCGATGCAATCGAGAACGTGTGTGGACACCTTCGCACCAAACCCTAAACCCTCTCCAGACAATAGTTGACAGCCAAAAACAAAAAAAAACAAAAAAAATTCATCAAACAGCCCAAATGATCGCTAAGACACTTTGAACTCCTGAACCCCTAGATCTTTTGATGTGTCTAATTCCATAACATAAAGAAATGTAGTATTACCTTCACTAATTTCCCACACACGCTATTAGCCCACACTCACTAAATGCGATAATCAATGTAGTGTAAGGTATGTGGGTGTTATTTGGTTATTTTTCTTAATCGGACCCTTATATTTGATGGGTGTGTGGTTAGGTGAGGATCAAAGACCAAACACCATAGAGAAACATGTTCAAAAGATATTGAAATACATCTTGAGAATTTATTAACTACACTTGTTTTGTCTAATTAGTGTGGGTGGGACATTCATGTGGGTTGGAAATTAGTGTGGCCCACATTAATTTTTTAGTACTTGCCTTGGTTAACATCATTTTGGACGAAATTCATACTATCATCCAAAACACTTCATCCATGTATGTTAGGGTTCTTTGTGGTGCGCCTTTGGACAAAAATTAGGTTTGAGCACAATTTGAGCACAAACTGTAATGTCCATCTTTTCTTTGTTGCCAAGCTTAACGGAGGAGGAGGAGCCGCTTTACACCGATTGAAGTAAGTAGGTATCTATCATTAGTGTTGTACTTTTGGTCTTTCAACTCATCTCTATTGTTAGGTTGCACTTGTAATTCTAGCCTATGATAGATAAGAAGTTCAGTTATTGGGATGTCTGCTGGAACATTTTAAGTTACTGGATTTTGGTTATCAATATTGTTCATCTTTGATTTTCTAGCATTTCCTACAAATGTACATGTTCAACCGAGGATAGGTGCACAATATAATTGGATGGAAAATTAGATTTTCATCCAAATATGCAACCGAAAAAGCCCACACTAATTTTTCACATTGAAAAATACAGTGGGCCACTTCAAATTGTAATTAAAAATAGTGTGGGCAATTGGGAATTAGTGTGGCCCACATTAATTAGGCGAAACAATGTACTCCACACTCAGTAGTGAACACAATTGGGAAGACCTATGTATTTAGTTTAGGAATTTGCACACATGCACTTCCAATAACCATAACTAAATAAGAGGAGATCCAAACTTGAAATATGAATGTTGGTGATGCTTCATCATAGAATTTGCTAATGCAACACAAGTTTTTGTGTAAATTTAACCCCTAAATCCATGGGAGACCCAAAATGACCAATTAGGTTTGGACTAAACCTCATGATACGCTAGGAAATGTGTCAGATAGGAAAACAACACTCATATGTATTCGAAAGGCTGTGAAGATTTGCAAGGATTTAGTATATTTTATGTATCAGATTTCTACCGTTGGGATTGGTAATTGGAGTTTCTGAAGTTACTTAAAACATATTATGTAAGATTGGATGTAAAACGGGTGCTACACATTGCAAGGCCTCTCAAAAAATCACATCTGGTGCAAAAAACTTCAATCCTCAAAGGTTCACAATTTACTTGGAAATCATGTGCAAAAAGTCTCATCCCAATTGGGTCTCATCCCGTCATCCATTCAACAATGTCAGTAGGGGTAAAGTTTGTTTCCAATCATCTACCCTGCCCATTCCACCTTCACATATGTACTAGTTTCTCATGCACATTCCCACGTGAACGGTTGACTTACTTCTTTTGGATAGCTCATACAAAGACCGATATCATATCCGTACAGTTGGATGCTCAAAAACAATCGAGTCCTAAAATATCTCACTCTTCGAAACAGTGATTTGAGGCCAATTTTTAGGAGAACGGTGCTTTGGGGATTGTGGGGTTAATCGGTAGAAGCTGGAGAACAAAAAAAAGCAACAACAAAGCAAACAACACCCACGAACTTTACGTGAAGCTGAGGTGTTGGGTCTGCAACAGACGCAGGAAGAAACAAAGCCGGGAACCAAGATCACGAAACAAAAAACCTCTGCAGACACATCCAGATTACTAGGTAGCTATCAATCGGACTTCCAAATCAATCACTCACTTTCATGCATATTAACTTATGTGAGCCATTGGATTTTGCCCACGAAATTGAAGTCCGAGGCCCCGCAGCCGGGGCTAGGGATTTGTGGTGTCTACTTTTAGGGCCGCTTCACACTATGGCCGTCCAAGTCGAGAGGCCGTGCGATTGAATGGCTAGACTTTGTTGAGAGTCCAAAGAAATGGGCTGCAAATACATAGCCAATGAAATATGGGAATTGGAGCCTTCGGCCGGGCATAGTGTGAAGCCTCCCAAGGCCAAGCCCAAAGGCCAAACCTTTGGCTTTGAACTTCCACGGCCTCTTGACTTGGATAGCCAGAGTGTGAAGCCTCCAAAGGCCAAGCCCAAAGTCCAAAGGAAGAAGGAGAATCCCACTTTATTCCTTGTCCAAAACAACCCCTTCAATCTAACAGCCAAGATCTTGTCAGTTTTTGATATTTTATTTAAAAATTAAAATTAAAATATTAATTTAAAAAAACACACACACACTCGGCCTCTTGACCATAGTTTGGGTTTCCATTCCTGTCCGAACCAAAAGTAATGCCATGTAGGCATTTTGGAGAGCGACAGCCTTTGGACTTTGGCATCTAGCATGAAGGGTCGAGAGGCCGAATTCTTGGTTTCTTGCAATCCGATTGGTGGAAATCGATGGCCTCTCGACCTTTGGCCATAGTGTGAAACGGCCCTTCAACTCATCCATTGCGGAGTTGAAAACACACTAAATTTTATTATGGTTTGTAAATGATTGTTTTTAGACAAGGTGGCTCTGGAAATAGCATTAGAGACTCCAAATTAATCCGATGGAATCTAGTTTGAATGAATCAATCATCACCCTCATAGGGGACTTGTTTTTGCTACATTGATTGTCCAACGTGTGTGTGTGCGTGTGTGTTACTATTTGGAGTTACACAGTGCTATAACTATTTGACGAGAATGTAAAATATTTACCAAGCAAAGTCATCTATGTTCTATAACGTCTGAACAACATGTTGAAATTTCGTTAGTAAAAAATTGTAAGATATGTAAGATATTATTGCACTAGTAAATTCGTAGTAGTATCACACACTAATTGGGATAATCGGTGTAGTGGTCAATTCTCCATGTTCATTGGGCCAAGCCACCAGTTGTTGGCTTGGGATTTGTGGCGTACATGTAAATTCATCCATGGTGGATGAAGGGGCTCTACAATGATTATCCAAATTAGTGTGTGTTACTATTCAAAGTTACATGGTGCAATAACATCTTACTCATGAGTTCAATAGGTTGTTTGGACATGAATGGCTTTGCTCGGTGAATATTACATTCTCATCAAATAGTTATAGCATTGCATAACTCTGAATAGTAACACCTACTGATTGGGATAATCAATGTAATTAAAGATGAACTAATTGAGTTTGAAAAATAAGTGGTCGAAGATCAAGACTTCAAGCAGATTACCCATCATTTGAAAGGAATCTAGAGAATATATCTCAAATTAATAAAGAAATGCCGAAAAGATCCCAACATGTAACGGGTTGGACTTGGAAACACTAGGATTTTGACTGATTATGCCCAAAAACCTCCCCGGACATTGGCCCACTTAACAAATAATAAAGAAACCCCAAAAGATGGTGACATGTACTCCAAGTGCACTTGGAAATTACACTATACTAAATACACCAATTAGTGACGGTGGTATTAATTCAAGCCACACACACAATGTACACAAATGTCAAAATTACTAAGGGCTGAAGTTGTTGCTAAGTGACACTAAATCCATGACCGCGGTAAATTCTATGCTCAATTACTATAGAGTTTAGTGCATGCTTGCAATTAGTGCGTGCCACATGCTTGTCAATGAATAATGCCATGTGCTGACACTTTCAGTGATTAATGCCAAGTGCCGGTACTTTCATTGCCAGTACTTTAAGTGAATAGTGCCAAGTGCCGAGATGAACAATGCTTCCTAATCTTAGATCTAAGATCTTTTGGTGACACTAATTCATAGCGTACATGAACTTAGTATCACCTTCACTAATTTCCCACACTCACTAATCGGTATATTTAGTGTAAGTAGGATCTCGACTGATTAAGTTATGCCCAGAAATCTCTCCATGTTCGAGTCCCGGGCTGCTCCTATGTTAAAATCACGGGTTGTAATAATCAAATTCAAGTGTGCCTTTCATGCCGTGCCCTAATAACGGTCTAACCTTCGTATAAATATATTATGACAATTCGATTATTATCCGACACCTCGACTATATACAACGCATTCCCCACCGACCCAACTTTCGTAGTGTTAATTTACCTCCACTACGACTACGACATTTGTAGTACGACACTTTTTAGGTTTGATATGGTCATTGGTGGGACCCACTTGTATTTTGGGGATATTAGTACTTTGGAACATGTTGGGAAACTCTAGAGAACATTGTAAGCGATGGGGAACTTTGTGGAACTTTAAGGGAACATTGTGAGCATTGGAGAACCTTGGAGAACAATGTGAGCGTTTTCTTTTTAACACACATGTTCTTTCATACTTATGTATCTTCAGTATCATGTACACAAACTAGCCTTTTATATTAAAATAGACCAATCTCTTGAAAAAACCTCGATAGTACGGCTTTTGCGCCCAAAATGTCATATTATCGAGAATACGATACTTTCTTGCAACCAAATGTGTCTTAATAAAGAGGGAGAATAGTGCCCCCACTTCGACATGTCGGTTGATATAACATGGAGCAACAATTAACATGTGTGTATTAATTTTGTGGGCCTCCCTTTTCTTGTATTTCAACTTGCCAAGTTCGGAACCTTTTGAAGATTTTGATGCACATTAATAGCGCCGCAAATAAGGTACACTAGGTAAAGTTATGTATGTGCAATTAGGCTGCCTTCGCGAATAGGTTGCCTCTTTACCCATGCAAATTAGCTTGGCTCGACATCCAATCACAAGAAACTTACAACTTTGTTTACAATTTTGTTATAGCACTCGCATTAGAAAGGATTGATAAATACTCGAAGCAATGTGGAATGTCAATAAATTAGTGTGGGGCAACCAACATATTATTGTAGAATTGCCTAATCCGCTACACTAAATAGGACATTTAGTGATTGATTATATTTAATGTTGTTACCCCTATACCCTCCTCAACACTAATTTTCAATTCTTTGACAATTTATGTTAGAAAAAATGCTAGAAGATATGCTAAAATTCTCCTTTTATCATTGTTATTTTTATTTATTTTTATATCCTTACTAACACTAAATCCAAACATGTAACTTCCACATATTACCATAGTTGATATTTAGTGTTTGAGTTTACATTTAATGTTACTCTCTTTCATGGGGTTATTGATATTTAGTGTATGTGTTCATATTTAGTGTATCAAACACTAAATATCTTATTTAGTGTAGTGTTCCAATCCGACAATTGCTTCTTCTTCTTCTTCTTTTGCTTCCGATATGGATCGGTTGCATAATCATATTATAGTGTAGAATATGGTGTAAGATTGATACATGTCACAATGTTGGATGCATGTGGGTTGGGGGGGGGCTGACTTAGAAAAACTAGCGGAATGGTGCGACCAAAGATATGGTATAGTATACTATTTGTACATAAAATTTTAGAGTATTCTTGGAGGTAATATATTATTGATAAAAACATGCCAAATTTGATTATGAGTAAAATAAGTTTTTATATAACATATCCAATTTAGTTTTTAAAAACATAATGTACCGTGTGGGATAAATTATTTTCATGTTGATCATGAATCATTTATGTGTTGTTTGTGCCATTGGGTGTGTAATGGCAACATTTCTAAAACCTGAGTTATTGAAGTTTATAATTCACGATCGTCAATACAAAAGCAACTGCCATTTGGAACTCGATGTTCCATGGTGACAACAATCCTTGATAACTTAGTCTTAGTTTTGGCACTCAAATTGTTGGAAATATCTTCATCTGCAATCTTTGGATTTCATTATTTTGGTTTACTTCAATTCATTATATATATATATATATATATATATATATATATAAGGTTGAAAATTATCCCTCTTCACAATTTGTAAGTAATCCAATGGACCCTTGTAAATAACTAGGTAATTGAATGATTCATTGAATCAATCCATGCCATCAAAATACCCCCTTATAATAACACCCCTCAGTTACACATGATATACAACCAGCCCCAAGGAGTCAACCCCCCCCCCCCGTGGTTGGACGCTACCTTCTACTGAGGAGATTTATCCACCTCATGTAAATCGTGTTGAGATACCGTAGTACCTTTACCACTTCGGCAATAATTAAACTATTTTTTATTAGAAAAACCCTACTTTTTGGAATTTTGTTTTTAAATTCTCAAAACTAATATGAAAAGTTTAAAAGTTGCCTTTAAACCCGGGATCTTCGAATCTTAAAAAGAAACTAGGTTAGTTATTTGAGTATAAATAGCCAACTCGGTAAAGGTACTACGGTTGTATCATATTCATACTGACTACGCCATTAGATTCTAGCACATGAATATTGAAGGTGTTGTTCTAAGTTTTCCAAATTTTTAAGTCCCCCACTTCCTACACTAGTTTGATGCATTAGTTGACATTACTACGAGCTGCGATTTATAGGTGTAAGTATTGACCTAATGTTTTTTGCTCGTAAACAACTGCATCCCTCAAATCTCAACTGGAGTTTGAAACCTTTTGATCACATAATCAAATTCCATGTCAAGGTCATAACATTATTAAGATCCATAACAATGTTATGTGGGACTAACAATATTCTATAGAATATTCCCCATATTCATATTGAATGTGGGAATATTATGTAGAATATTGTTAGTCCCACGAAACATTGTTATGGATCTTAATAATGTTATGGTACGGTAGCTAAAAGCGCCCAAATTTGTCAGTGATCCAATCCAATGTTCATGGCTGCCCACTAGTCCCATCCGACTTCAAAAAGACATTGGCCACAGATATCATATTGAATGCACCACTCTTCAAGATCCTATATATATATATATATATATATATATTCACTTGAACATGATGTAAAATAAATTGATAGGAATTCCATTCCTAGAGTGGGGCACATTAGAAGAGCACGTAAGCAACTTGGGAGTACGAAAATGAATAGAAATTTGCATAGGTACAATTTATGTGACCTTTTACCCTTTGAAAGGGCCTTTGTTGTTTTAAAATTGAACCTAAAATCTTAGGCTAATTCACTTGTCATTTGTGAATTCATGACAAGTAATGTTGGGTTAACATTTAGTGTTGGTGACACTATTTTGTGGTTTACAATTAGTATTGGGCAAGACAATTAGAATTGGTGACACTAAATACCATATTTAGTGTAGCCAATTCACAAACAAAACGTGAAGTAGGCTAAGACTTTAAGTTCAAGCGAAAATCGATAAAGGCCATTTCAAAATAGTAAGTCACAAAAGTTGCAAACTCGTAATTGATGAAGAATTTCCGTCATATTTCTTACTTTCAAGTCAATTACATGCTTAATTCACGGATGAAGTTTCAATCCATTACTCTTATAAGCGAAAGTGAAGGCATGTATACCTATACTAGACATGGAAGGTGAGTGCACTCAATAAGGGCTTTGTGGACAAGCAAGCGGCCTTCAAAAAAACGTTTGTGGGGCGGGCAGCCATCTCGGGCGGAGCGGGCAGAGACGTTGGCCCTCTTTTGAGAAGCCCTTAGTGACGAGGCAAGGCCAGGCTGCTGAGGGGGTGTAAGTTAATAGGTGTTTTTTTTCCCGCAATATTTGAGACTCTATCATCTCATCAGTTGATTATATCTGTCAATCATACCCTACTCAATGAACGGAGAGAACCGGCCGCTAGTTACAAATGAATTGGTTGAGTTTGAGAAATAACCGGTTAAACGATCAAGATCTTAGAGGAAAATTTACCGATCGTTTAAAGGGAATCTATGGAAGAATATACCTCCTCGAATTAATAAAGAGAATTTGAAAGATCACAACATGTAATCGGTTGGACTTGGAAACAACACTAGGATTTTGACCGATTATGCCCAAGAATCTGCTCATACACCGATCCTATTACACTAAGTATTGTATTTATTGTCATATGGTAGTTTGTGTCATTGCAGTATTTTTTTTTTCCTAATGACACTTCTTATGAATTAGTTTACAAAGTATTGTTGTGGATGATTAAAATTCGGATGAGGTTCATGTCAATAATTGAGGCAATGTTTGGTGTATTCTGCATCCTGACAATTTTGTGATGAAATATAGCCATGGATGATTGAAAATTGGATGAAAAATCACTTAGTAAGTGACAATAATTGCCAACATTGTAAATACATATTGGCAAATGTCTTTACAAGGAATGACAAATGATGTTAGGCTTTCTATTTAGTGTTGGTGACACTACACGGGCAGTTTACAATTAGTGTTGAGTTGACACTAAACACATGTATATAGTGTGCTACTTCCTCATCTTTGGTACATACGATGGACATTCAATTGGCCATCAACATTTCCCTATAAGTTACCGTGGAAGTGCCTATAATGGATGACCATTTGCACTTCACGTGACTCTTCAAGTACCCAAACATTTGTTGGAGAAAGGGGAATTATTGCATATGAGCGTACCTCTCATCCATCCAACATGCAAACTTGACCCTCAGAGGTTTGTGGCCAATTTATCTCAAACATGACTTGGACTAGACTAATGCCAGGTCTTTAAAGCTAATTACAACTGAAAAAATAGTATCCTTTGGGCTACATACTATTTTAGGGCTTTTTATGTTGGATGCATGAGAGGTACACTCATATGTGACAATACCATCTCTCCCAAACATTTCACACAAGGTACGCAAGTTTTAAACTTACACTTTTCTCTCCATAGCCACTTCTTTGTAAAGGTATGCAGGTGTTGTTTGGTTTGCTCCTTCATGTTCATCAACTTCTACCATGGTTTATAATATTTGTGCACCATGTAAAAACATTTATCCTAGAAATAAGCTACTGCCACGGATGGGGCGAAACAACCCGTACATTGGTTCCTTGGAGGTAGGGCTGTAGTCATCCAACAAAGAACCAGTGTATGGGTTGGTTCGCCCTCCCCCTACTGCCACATGTCATAGATGGTTTTTCTTTCTTTTCTTGGAATGAATGGGGGCTATGAATGCTTCAAAGTGCAAACAAAAACACCTCGTGTTTATAGTTATCTCTATGCACCATAAGATCTCATGTGAACATATTTATCTCGAAGCCAAGTGTTATTGCCTCCCATGAGAGGTGGTCTCGTTTGGTCCCCTTTTTGAACCAAAAAGGAACCAATCTTGAGAAAAGGATGAAGAGCCCCATTGGCATGTAACGGATAGGTCATAGTAATAAGTAGTCACACTAATTAATGCCGCGAACTCTCAACCTCTTTAAGCACTTTAAAGGGAGCCTTCATGCCATTTGAGAACTCGTACCCAAGTCATGATGAATATCTCGAGACCAAAACAACAAAAAAAACCACTTGAGTTTTTATAGTTCCATCTTGTTGTATGCACCACGAGTGCCATGTGAACAAATTCATCCCCGGGTATGTACAATATCCAAGTACACGCAAACACCCCCCCACACACACACACACTCGACTTGAGATACTTGGGTTTATATGATATGATATCATATCATATATCTCACCCTCCATGGAAAAACTAAACTGGTTAAAAATAGCCATGCGTCCAAAAGGGCGTCAAGAATGCAGTAAAACAATAAAACTCGATTTCTAGCAAAGGAAATAGTAAACTAGCTAAACATAGTCACGCGTCCAAAAGGGTGTCAAGAATGTAGCAAACAATAAAACTCGATTTTTAGCAAAGGCAACCCAACTTCTATTCTTAACCAGTTTAGTTTTTCCGTGGAGGGTGAGATATGTAATATTATGTGACCCGGTGGATCACTCTCCGTCCTCAACACACACCAATCCACCCAAAACAAAAAGGAAAAAGAAGAAGAAAGAAGAAGAAGAAGAAGAAGAAGATGTTTTGTCTTTTTAGTCTTATCTTCTAGTTTTTGAGGTCATTAGAGCTATCTGTAAGGTTTCTCAAAGAGGGATAAAACTGTGGGTTTGATCCTTCTTTGAGAAAGTTTTCTATTAAGAGCTCGTTAGCTCGTCGTACATTGAATCCTATTTTGAAAGTTGGGTGAGACTTTTGGGACCTCCTCTTTCCACTTGTCAAACTTTGAGAGAATTAGGGGATCTTAAATATAGCATGTGCATGGGACCGCCGTCCCGAATCCCATATCGGATTTCAATTCGTGAAAACTATTCAATGGCTTCCTTGTTGAAACATCAATTTTTTATATAGGTATAGATGGTATCTCTTTAGTTTTGTGGTCTTGACCGCATTTTGAATTCCTAGGCCTATGCAAGGCTAGCTTGGCCCATCCGCCCTAGTAGGAGAAGCTAGTAAACTAATTTTTATTAACCCAACACCACTCTTTCTGTATGGTAATTTAAGCATTAAGAAAAATTTGGGGGACTTTGTGTTTACTCTCATAAACTCAAGGTTTGGGACTAAAACCCATGGTTTCATCTCCTTTACTTTACCAATAAGTCTAATGAATGGGGAGAACCGATCGCTAGTTACAAATGAACCAGTGAGTTTGGAAAATAACCGGTTAAAGTTCAAAGCGATCGTTTTAGAGGAATATATATAATATTCCTATCATTAATAAAGAAAAACCGAAAGCTGTCAAAATGCAATCGGTTGGACTTGGAAACACTAGGATCTCAACCGATTATGGCCAAAAATCTCATGGACATTGCTCAAGGTTTGTTATATAAGGTATGTGGGTGTTATTTGGATATTTTTCTTACTCGGACATGTATATTTGATTGGTGAGTTAGGTGTGGGTCAAAGAACCCCGGGGAGGTCACTCCATTGTCAAGTTGAACACCACGTGCGTTAAAAGTTTGCTACCCCTATATTATATGCCATAGATCATTTTAAAATTTATGATATTTTTCCTACATATACATAATCATTGATAATATCTTTTTTAAATTTTTAGTCATCTTCAATTTTGTAGTAATTGTTTTAGTTCAATTTTGCGTCATTCTAGTTAGAAAGGGCATGTTTTATAAAAAAAACTGAGATCATCAAATTTGGTTACCAATTTTTTATTATGTAATAGATACCGTGTATATCTACTCATGAAAAAAAATTGATAAAATTTTGACCGATTTCGGTGATGCAACTTAGAAAAAGTAGATTTTGTTTTAACGCACGTGGTGTTCAACTTGACAATGGAGTGACCTCCCCGGGCAAAGAACACACACTGTAAATACGCGTGTTTGAAGGAGATTAAACTACGTTTTAGAGCTTTATTAACTAGTCCACATTTGATAGTGAATACAATTAGGAGGACATGTGGATTAAGTGAAGGGTAAACAAACGCTTCCAATAACTGTAACTAAGTCATGGGAGGTTGGATTTTCAAGTTGATTGTTTTTTTTTATGCTTCATCGTGTATTTGGCTAACACAAGTTTCGTTGTGTAATTCTACTTTATTGAAGTTGGAAAACCTGAGAAATGAATTGAATAACACCCACGTACCTTGGGCGAATGCATGGTATCCATAATGGCATCAACAAAGCTACCCTTGGGTATCCAATTTGTAATACTAGTCAAATATTGGTATTTGGTGAGTATGTCAAGGTGTGAAAATCTTTGTATATTTGAGTTATTATTTGGGTCAATATTGTTCTAAACCATTTGATATCATAACAATCTTCCCTAATTTTGTTCTAGGTATAGAAGTTCTTGCAAGGTATATAGACCTGAATGGTAGCCAAAACATGTTGAATACCCATACCCTGCTAATAACAAAAAAATGTGAAATCCTCAATATTGATACCCTAATGGTCTTTACAAAAGACGATACCATACCAACATTGGTCCCGACTGATTGAAAATTGCCTAGTCAACGAGGACCCAAATGATCGAAGGGAGAGAAATATCACATACGAACATACATCTCGTCCATCCAAGAGAAAAAGACATTTCACCCCTATAGGTCTATGGCCGATTCATCTCACATTCCTTACTTGGACTAGTGTAATTCGGAGGTTTTAAGACTAATTTTGGTGCCAAAAGATAGTAACAATAGGGTTGCATACTATGTCATGGCTTTTATGTTGGATGAATGAGAGGAACGCCTCGAATGCGACAATTCTCTTTCTCTCCCAAATGATCATGCGAGGTTGAGTGTCAAGCTTTAGGGCTTGGCAATCACATCCAATGGAATTTAAGATTGCTCATCCTTTTGAAAGCCAAGAGAACACTATTGCATACTAGCATAAATGTTACCTCTCATTCATCCAACATACAAAGCCCTAAATAGTATGCATGATTCCAGACATTGCTTTTTGTAGTTGATTAACATTGGAATTAGCTTCAATTTCTTCGAATCAGCCAAGTTAAAAGTCATTCCACATGAATCGGATCACAAACCTTTAGGGGGGAGGGGTATAGTTTTTATGTTGGATGGATGAGAGGTGCACTCGTATGCAACAAATCCTCCTAGCTCCTTTGAACAACCTCTTTTCTTTTTCTTTTTCTTTTTCTTTCCTTTTTTTCCTTTTTTTCCCTTTTAGGGGGGGGGGGAGAGAGGGGTTAAGTAAAGGGAAGGGGTTTGAGGATAGGGCGTTTCCAGAATTAAAGGCCTATTGTCAAGGGCGGGTAGCCCAAGGTGTAGGCCTGCAATTTCAAGAATGTCCTCTCCTTGAGGCCCTACCCTGCGTAAGGAATGGGTTGATTATAGTGCATTATGCCACCTATAATTGGCATAAGGCATTTTATGGCGCATAATGCCCCATCACCTACAAGCAGGGCATCTTGCTATATAGGGGACATATATTAACAAAGTTGAATCAATAAATCTCAGTTCTTTACTTTGCAATAACAACCTATGAGTGTGACCTCCTTGTCACTATATTTTGTAAATCTCGAGCTTGTTATGCCAATTGTGGGTAATTTTGTTCAAGAATACCGTATCAATGGTGCCAACCCTAATTCTTCAATCGATATATCGAGATAAATAAACAAAGAAACAAATCCAACATCTTGGAGCCGCGACAACGATATTAAAAGAAAGTTTCAACAAGGCAGCCTAGGAAAAAGCTCTTAAAATGATTAGAATTTGCTTCTTCATGAAAGAGAGTGCGTGCAACACCTTTGATTGCACACGGGGTGCTAGAGGGATTCTCTGTAGGAGACATGGTCTCACGGATATATGGCGGCGGGTTGGTGGGTTGCCCATGGTGACGGCTTTTGTGTCACTCTCTTTATTTTAACGTGCTGATGTGGCGCACTTGAGGGGCCCCGCTGCCCCTCCAAGTGGGCGTTTCTTCCTTGGTTCTTAATTCATTTATGATGTTGGCTCGTTGGCCTTCTATCCCAAAAAGAAAACAATAAAAAGGGGGAAAAGAGGCTTATATGATTAAAAAACACTCTATGTAGGATCAAATTGTGTGTTCAGGGCCAAGAAACTAACCATGATATATGCTGATCCCTAACAACTAAAGAGGGTCATGTGCCCAACATCCACCAGAGCAAGTTATAACTGAACCCCTAAACACCAAGGAGAACATTTTCGTTGGAACAATCACCTTTGCCTGACAACACCAACATACACACTTACATTATCATATTTTGATTTATGAACACATAAACAACCGAAAACTCGAGTGAACAAACCTCACTCTACAAAGTTTGCATCCATGCGGTCAAGTCTACCTTACGAGGTGCTGATTGTTATTTAAGGTAGAAATACCATAAAGCGTTAACCACCCAATAGCCGTGCACTAGACCGCCTCATAATGGTAAGTGCCATGTCTTAAATGGCGCGGCAACTTCAATGCAGTGTAGCCAATGGGAGGCAAGATCTAACGTACTCATGATTAACGGGTTTAGGTGATAATCTGTATCGGAATGCGGAGAGCCTAGTGAACGGGAAGTGGGTTGGACAAACTTTCCACTTTGAAAAATTGTGGAACTTTTTGTACAAGGCAGAAAAATACGAAACAACTTGCATTCTTCATGAATCCTTCTGGTCTAACTTGGAAAATTATCTCATGATTGTCAGACCAGATCTTCAATGCGAATCGCCTTATTTTAACGGTTTATGGTATTTCTACCTTACCAAGCTTCGGAATTGGACTGACATGTTTCGAGCGATTTGGATGAAGATTTTTGCTGACTTTTGAATCTCCTTCTTATTCACGAGTCCACCGTGGCATGAGCTGGAAGCGCGGAAACATTCAGGCAAAGTACCAGGATCTCCAGTCCCGCGTCACAAAAAGAGAGAGCTACCCTAACAGCCTACGAAAGGCATTGTAAGTTAGTAGCAGAGTACTACAGTAGTACTAACGAGGCTGCTGCTGAAAAGAGAGCAAGAGAGAGCCAGTGGTAGGGAGAGGCGGCTACTTGGAAATCCGAGGAGGCTGCCAGTGCTGACGCAACACACGCAACCCCTTCACACATCCATTAACTTATCCCATCAATACATCGCACATGCTTCTCATCCTCACCATCGTCATCACCACCACCACCTTGCACTCGTGGATCATTCCCCATCATCCAACGCATTAACAACCAACTCTTCACGACGATCGGTTGAGTCTCTTGATGCGATCAATGATTGGGGTTTCAAATGCACAAACAATAAGTTGGGTGTCCTTGGATGCAAATGCATATTTAGGGCGTAGTAATATGCGTCGGCCTGGTCGAGCCAAGAAATTCCACGATTCAAAGTGGTTTTCAAAATCGATCGGCCATTATTGTCCAGCCACTACTGTAGTAGTCGTTTTGCTACGGTGAAGTGAAATGATTCACACACATGTGTTTGAAAAGTTTGGATTTTGTGTTGTAAGGTGCTACCTCCCCTTCTTGTGGGTGGAGATGAAGTCGCCAACTAGCTTCACGTGGGTAGAATGAAGTCGCCTAGAAATGGGGACCTTCCTTTACACTCCATTATTGGGAGTGGTCATTGATCCGTGGGATGGAGCCCATCCTCCCATCCAAGGGCTCACGTCGCCTAGGGTTTAGTTGGGTGGGGCAGGTGGTATCGCCACTTTCTCCTCCATTCTCCACCCCTATGGTCACCACCCTCTTGCCCTCTCAACTTGTACCTTGTAGCCTCGTTGCTCCCATAGTGGCAATTAGTGGTGCCACCTTTTGATTATAGTGGAGTTTAAGAATTTTGGGTATAAAATTTCAACTAGTCAAATGCACTAGTGGTGCTTGAAGGCACCAACCTCCCTCCCTCCCTACATATCTATACTTGTACATGTGAGTGTATGAGTGGTCTTTTTAAGCAACGATGTTCATTTTGGGTGTATTCTCCTGTTTAAGTGGGTTGGTCCAATCTTTTTGGGCGTAATAATCCATTAGGTACTTGAAGTGTATGATGTTTCAATGTTGATCGTATATATGTGTGCACATTGGTTCAATTTAGGTGCATATTGATATTTAAGAGGGTTGGTGCAACACTTGTTGGCCTAAGATGTTGTTAAGTGCTTGAAACGTATGATATGTGCATGTTGATCCTCTCATACATTTGCAAAGTAGTTGAACTTGGAAGCCTCTAGAGGTTTAAGGGGCTCGTGAAATTTACTTTGTATAGACAATTTTAATACGTAGCCAACTGCCCCCTTAGTTTGTGGTGTGCGTGGCCACTTGTACATTGTGAATATATATATATGGGACCACTTATTATTTTATATGTGGGGCCATACTTCACCTTATCAAAGCAAACATGTAGCCTTGGTTTTCTTCATGTACAATTAGAAGTCGCCGCCCAAATTGACACATAGGTTTTGTGCATTCACCAAACACTCCCTTTGATTCATCTAATATAGCCACCCAAAACTCCACAAGAAATCTCAAGCTCGCCACCTCGATTGCATCTGAACTCAACATGTAGCCAAACCTACCACTTTTCAGAAAACAAACAATAAGGGTTGGTGTTGATTAGAATGGTCTTTTTGTAACAAATGTCATGTGGTACCTTCGCTAGTTGTCACAGAGTGATCACAAGCCAATTAACGAGGGTGAATAATGAGTAATTTGGGGGCACACAAAATCATATATTTATTGTACATATATGACCCCCAAAAAATGATCCCCCACCCCCATGGAAGGGTGTGTTTATTTTCCCAATTGTAGGAGGACGGTGAGGTTTGAAGAAGGGGAGTTGACTGCCTCTTTGTTCTGGAACCGGCAATTTGCACATGATAAAATATTATTTACAAAATAATATCAGTGTGAACTTAAGATCGATTGTCGTGTTTTACATGAGCTATCTACATAGTGGCATCCTTATTATTCAAACCTTGCTAAAGTTTTTTTTTGGATTTATTTTTCATTCTTCTCGATATATAGATTTTAGTACATTTATCCGGTATAACAGTTGACATGGGCACATGCAATGACGAGCACATTAACTTGCATGTTTGACAACAACCTGAATCTATTATCCTATATGCTGACCCCTCCCCTCTCCCTTCCATGTTCCTCCCCACTTCACATGAAAATGTTTGCCCAACAAAATGAAGATCGGCCCAGTCTAGAGCTTTGCCAACGCCAACAAATTCTAGTTTATCACGCCATAATAGTCAGTACATGACATCACACCCTTATTGAATTGATTAAGAATGTGATATGCCTATGGTCTTATTTCTTGTCCATATATGATTACGTACTCAATGAAGTGTCAAACCCACACACATATTTAACACTTATTAGGAGTTAAGGGTCAAGTTGGGTGGTGTGATTTGTTCTAAAATTTTAAATTTGTTTTACTTTGGGTAAGAAGCCCATAGCCCCTTGCGTAATTTCCCTTCCCCTTTCAACTAATTCTAGCATCCTCAAAAATAAAAATAAAAAGAGAGATATATATATATATATATCTTGAGAACAAGTTGTCAACCAAATTGTATAGATAAAATAAACACATCCTTTTTTAGTAACATCAATTGAAAACAAATCACATCATTTTAAATTAGCATACGATTTTTGAACCCCTGTTGAACCTTTGCAAGGTACATTGATGGCCCAATTCACCATGCTTGCACCTCTAGACCGAGTATGCATGTGGGAAATATTCCGTGGATAACTATCAGTCCCACAAAACATTATTATGGATTTGAATAATATTATGCCTAAAGAGCTTGGATTATTATCTTCGATTACGACTCCTCATTGTCTAGTATTCATGAATGAATCAATCAATGACGTGTTGGCGTTTAGTATTCGACTCGCAAGCCTATTCAAGATTGTCAAAATAATTATGCGAGGGCGTGTTATTTCCTATCAATGGGGGTCCACCTACATTGAAGTCCATTTTGGAAAGGAGTTTGTATTCGTACACTTACATAGCAAAGATTATGTCAAAATTGGTGTGGTTCCACTTATGTTTGGCGGACATTAAGTTCCCCCCTACGAACTATGGAGGGTGTCAGATTCGGGCCGGGGCAGCCCTCCAACGAAATTTCTGAACCCGACTGAAAACTGTTGCCCGCCCCGCCCAACTTCGAAAAAAACATTGCCCTTGCATTCTTGAAGGCCGTTTGACTACAAATCCCATATTGAGTGCACTTCACCTTCAAGGTCCAAAATCCAATATATATGTTCACTTCCATTGAGTAAATAAACAATTGACTGGGATTTCATTATCAAAGTGAAACCGTCAATAAAGCATGTAATTAACTTGGAAGTCAAAAATATTACAAAACCCTCACTAGCACCGAGGTTATAATTTTTGTGACTTACAATTTGAAATTGTCTTTGTCATTCTAAAATGACACTTAAATTTAGTATGCTGATTTAGTATATATATTTTATAATGTTTTAGGTAATGCAATCTACTTTCACAAGTATTCATACACATTCAAACTAATTAAGTGTGATTAAATATAATTAAGTCTAGTTAATCTTTATTAATCTTAATTAATCCCAAATAAATCAAAAATTATGCTTACCAAATTAAGTAAACCTAATTAATTATAAAATGTACTTACTGTAATTAATTAATTTCTGAAATTACTTCTAGTGAATTAATTATAATAATTAATTAATGCATATGAATACTTGTGAAAGTAGACGGCATTACCTAAAACATTATAAAATATATATACTAAATCAACACACTAAATTTAAGTGTCATTTTAGAATGACAAAGACAATTTCAAATTGTAAGTCACAAAAATTATAACCTCGGTGCTAGTGAGGGTTTTGTAATATTTTTGACTTCCAAGTTAATTACATGCTTTATTGACGGTTTCACTTTGATAATGAAATCCCAATCAATTACTTATTTACTCAATGAAAGTGAACATATATATTGGATTTTGGACCTTGAAGGTGAAGTGCACTCAATATGGGATTTGTAGTCAAGCGGCCTTCAAGAATACAAGGGCAATGTTTTTTTCGAAGTTGGGCGGGGCGGGCAGCAGTTTTCGGTCGGGTTTAGAAATTTCGTTGGAGGGCTGCCCCGGCCCTAATCTGACACCCCCCATAATTCGTAGGAGGAAACTTAATGTCTGCCCTTATGTTCTAGTTGATTCGGCAACTTTTTCCAATCCATGTGAGTCCTTCTCTCGGAGGTCAACAACTATATTCTCCACAAGGTTTTTGAAGATTCCAAAACGGCCAATCTCTTTCTCTCGGCCTTGGATATTCATAGCACAAAGGCATATGGCCTTTCTACACGCATCATCATCATCACCCTCGACACGAATGTAACTCAACCGTTTTCCCGGCCATTCAAAATCCGCACGAGAAAATAACGTATCCACAAACTTGCATGCCCCACAATCTCATCGACTTTGCCCCAAAAAAATGCACCCACAAAATGACAAGCGAGACTCACGAAAGACACTCGTTCCGGACACCCGCAACGTAGAGCTCATCATTTTGTACTACAAACTCTCGCACCAAAATGAACTCATGCTCAAGCTCAAATGCATCCAAAAAGCTAACCCTAAACCCACATTTCCCTTGCCATCTCGAGCCACGACATTTTGGCAAGGGCTAATAAATGTCTTGCTCTTTGGATGCCCCCCCCCCACACGCACATGCACCAAATTTTACCACTCGAAGACAATTGTCACATATGAGTGTACCTCTCATCCATCCAACATAATAACTTGACCTTATACATTTGTGGTTGATTCGGATGAAATGACTTTGACTAGACGAATTTGAGGTCATTGAAATTGAATCCAACGTCAAAAGCAACTAAATCAAGCAACTTCTAGACTGCACACCGTTCCAAGACATTTATGTTGGATGAATGAGAGGTGCTTCCGTATGTGATAATTCCCCCTTGTTGATTTTACCTAAGGTGAAGAGGTAGTTGATCATATTATGATATGCCCAAATTGTGTTCTTTAGTTGGTTCCTTTGCAAAGTAGCATATACATCCTAAAGTTGTCTACTATGATGCAATTCATATGAATTAACCACAAACATAAAGGAGGCGAGGGGTGGGGTGGCTGTACTATACCATTTTCACGTCGGTGAGATTGGTGGGTCCCAACTCAGAGAGTAAAAAATATGCATTGTTTGGGGTATTAACTGTAACATGTGTGGTTTGCAAAAGTTACATTAAATTGTCTACGACCCTAGAAATATCACGTCCTCTAATTGTCAACATAAATATTTGTTATAAATATCATGTCCATCACTTTGTGAAACACAAGTGATTGTTATAGTTTAATCACCCTATGCATGTAGACATTCAAATTATGTGAATTGGAAACAAGGAGGAAAGTAACGAGTGAGATAGCTACAGTGAGGTTGGTCCACTACATCCATATTTATTTTATCATTGAATGAATATTATTGTAATACTTTAAAATGGTGCAAACATATTCTAGTTTATATTATTGTTATTATCACACAAAATATGCATATGTTTATTTATGGTTCCACCTATGCAATTGGTTCATACACGCATTTTTAAACTAACTAGTTTGACTACTTTATTACTTTAATCATTTTTACAAACACAACAATTGTAGTTGTATGTTGCCTCCATAATCTTGATCATAAAATCTCATGAACAATTATCATTCATACATCAATAAGTGCTCACATCTCAATATACATTTGAGTACTACAAAGTTCATGTTAAACTTGCAACTTTCTACCATACAACAGTGTATGCTTTTCCAACCATGCCGTAAAGCCTCTTGTCAATACAATAACATTTTATGATTAGGATGAATTTCAAAGCTTGTACTTCTACATTAGTTATAATAGGACCAATAGCACTATTTGTATTTCTAACCGCATGGATGCGAACCTTTGATGGCGCCTCACAACTCTATCTTTTTCTCTCTTTTTTTCTTAAAAAGAAGAAGGAAGAGTTCTCAAGAAACCATAATGGTACTCTGTAAAAAAATCTCTGAATGAATCCTCTATCCAACATGCTTTCAAGGGTTAGTGCTATATTTCAAAGGATAACTAACCTCACCACAAATGCATTGGCAACTACACCAAACACTTAATTTAGCGTGGCTGACACTATTCATCATCCACCAACATTTTTGCCTTGGAATCATCGGGTGGCAACTAGAGTGAGGGTGTCACACACTCCATGCTACATGACAAGTCACAAAGACCACTCTGATTAACACATTGGTGCACACTAAATATACCATCCAATCATACAGGGTTGGGTTGTGCACATTAATTAGTCAAAGTTCAACAATTCACACGTTTGGAAGGACCTACTTGTGTGATGATTGATCACTTGACAATAAACTTAGAATCATCACTTTGACCTTGTATAACTTTTGCATCTCAAGTGACTTAACACTTAATTGGAATGACTTAAATAGGGTCGCATGCTTTATATAGGCCCCAATACAAGGTGAGTGACATTACAAGTAGTGACAAATCAAAAATACCACTCCTTCTAACACAAATGCACTCAAAATATACTATCATATGCAACGAGCACACAAAATACACGATCAACATTCTAGGTTCAACATTTCACACAATTGGGAGGATGTACTCATTATGTGATGATCGCTCTCAATGAGAAAAGAAAAATACACTTCATCCTCATATAACCTTTGCATCTCAAGTGTCTTTGATGATTATGACACTAGATTAGAATGACTCAAATAGGGCCACATACTATACTTTCAATAGGGATTAAATTTAAAGGTCGGTGACATAATTATGAGTTGTGGCAAGTCAAAAATATCGCTCCTATTAACACAAATGCACATAAAATACACCATCAACATTCTAAGTTCGACAATTCACACAATTGGGAGGACATAGGAATTACATGATGATTGCTCACTTGACGAGAAACTTAGAACCTTCACCTTGACCTCATATAGCCTTTACATCTCAGGGCCACTTCACACACAAGCCAAGAGCCGTGACCATGAAATTGTGAGAGCCCAAAAGAAAGCGTCCAAAGGCCGTCCCAAGACACCTCCAAAATCATGTAGTGTGGTCACGGATCCTCAAGTGTATTGTGAAGTCATATGTGACCAGGCCCTCAACCAAATGCTATTTCAATGAAATTCTATTCATGCGGGGTCCTCACACATGATAAAATAAAATGAATCAACGGTTGTGAGCATTCGGAGTGCCATGGTCTCCTGGTTTTGTGTTAGGCCTACCTCCAAGAGGTGGTTTTGAAAAAATAGTCCAAGTGACCATGAAACATGATCCATTCGATGCCACGTAGGAATCCATATAGACTTTACATCCATCTTGCATTCACATACTCCATCGGTCCCTCAAGCATAGTGTAAAGCGAACTTGGACCAGCCCCACCTTTTCTACCAACGAGAGTGCTTGAAGTGTAATGGTCACATGCTCTCAGTCTCGTGTGAAAAGTGGCCCTCAAGTGACGTTGAACTTGATTATGACAACAAACTAAAATAACTCAAATAGGGCCACACACCAACCTTGTTTTGGGGAGGTTTTTGGGCACAATCGGTCAAAAGTCCTAGTGTTCCCAAGTGCAACCGGTTACATGTTGGCATCTTTCGGGTTTTCTTTATTAATTTGAGACATGTTCTATAGATTCCTCTAAACCCATCGGTACTTTTCGTAAAGTCTTGAACTTTGAACCGGTTATTTTCCAAACTCAATTGGTTCATCTGTGACTAACTACACTAAAAAGGAGATTAAGTGTTTGATACACTAAATACGAACGCATACACTAAATGTCAATAACCCTGTGAAAGTAAGTAACATTAAATGTAAACTCAAACACTAAATATCAACTATGGCAATATGTGGAAGTTACATGTTTGAATTTAGTGTTAGTAAGGATATGAAATCCATGCTTCACAGGAAGGTGGCAGTAAGGAAGATAGCGGCATATTTATGTCTAAAACTAATCGTCAAGGAATTGAAAATTAGTGTTGAGCAAGGTAGGGTGGTAACAACATTAAATACAATCAAACACTAAATATCCTTTTTAGTGTAGCGGTCGGTTCTCCCGTTCATGGCCTCGTGTACTACACTTTACACGGGCTTCTTAATGACACGGTAAGTGGTATAAGTGATTATGAGTCATGACCTTAAATACCATAAATAGCCCTGTAGCCGTGGTCAAGCCTACCCTATTCCTGGGCACCTACACTAATACCCAACCCTAGTACTAGGTTGCTGCCTGCTCAGCGCAAAGCTAAAGGGGCACTTTGGTTTTGTCGGTATATTCGGAAGCTGCATGGGGACCGCGGGCCCACGGAATACGGCCTCCGTATAGATACGTATTTTTTCTACCTCACCCCCTAAGGCCGCAGGGGAGGATGTGATCCGACGAGGCGTATACTACTGTAGTAAGTGAGTGAGTGAGTAAGTGGATGAACGAACGAATCAATTCTTCTGTATACGGATACGTATTCTTGCGGGTTGGGTTGGATTGGTAGGCTCATGGGTATAGAGAGTAGTGTACGGTTTGATATACGGATGCAAAGGAGGGAGGGGGGGATTTTGAAGGTTGGGATAGTACTTGTATTTTCTTTTTCTTTTTCTTTTCTTTTCATTTATGGGGCCCATTTGCCCTTTTAACCGTACGGTTACACTTAGGGGTTATACATGGCAAGTTTTGAGAAGGACATTGAATAGAATTGTGGCTATATATGTATATATATCTAAAGTTCCATTCACGTGGGTTTTGAGAAGAGTGGGAATCGAATTGTGGATATATATCTAAAGTTCCATTCACGTGGGTTTTGAGAGGGGTGGAGCTTTGCGGTGTTGTAAAGACCTGGTCCTATTCTTTGTTTGTTACTACATGGTACCTCTATGTCGTGTAATCTATCTATGCATTAACGAATTCCCATAAGATTTGGAAGGCATTTTGATTTTCCATAACTCATGCTTTGTTGAAACATGGATGAATTAAGGACCCCCCGCTCAGGCTCCTGCCCTCTGGGGGGGGTCCTTTATTTTTGATAATGCCAAGTCTCGAGGGCCTCACTTACTTCGTAACCTCATCCATCGTGAATCAAAAGGGCTCTAGCAAAAACAAGCCTCGTGTCTCTAGAGGCTTGTCATCCACTGTCCTCTCATTGGCTATCTACTCCATATAAGAGCCTCAATGAAACATAGCGATATGTTTTGGCTTCTCAAACTTTCCTTTAACTTCGATCAACTCCCCTTTAATTCAACACCTAAAATGGTCGGCATTGAAGTGGTGCTAACTAGATCTAAGCACATTAGTAGGTGATGTTCATTGTGTGCTAATCATGGCTACGGCCTAAGTTGGAACTTATCCACTTTCCAAGTAAGCCAAATCCAATGCAGTTGCAAATGTATTGCTACATAACAGTGGAACAATTGGCAACACTCTTGCAAGGGTTCAACTTGGTGCCATTGGCTAATGACTCCCATTTGCCTGTCCTTTCCGGCTCTCGGTTCCAAGGACTTGTCATGATTCAAACTGACCCAAACCCTCATAACATTATTCAGATCCATAACAATGTTATGTGGGACTGACAATATTATGTAGAATATTCTCCACATTCAGCTTGAATGGTGGAATATTTCGCATAATACTGTCAGTCCCACAAACATTGTTATGGATATGAATAATGTTATGCTAGGGGACTGCACAAATATTGTATATAACATCACCGATTCTATTTGTCTTTGCTCAATACTAATTGTAAACTGCCCATGTAGTGTTCACCAACACTAAATGTTGACCTAACATTATTTGTCATTCCATGTTAAATTTATAATTTTGGGCATTATAAAATTTTAACAATGTTGTGAACGCTGTCACTTACTAAGTCCATTTCATCCAATTTCAATCATATCATCCGTGACTATATTTCATTGCGGAAATGTAAGGATGTAGAACATACCAAACTTTGTTTTTGATAATTGGCATTTTGGATGACCTACAAGTAAGTTGGAATGACAAAATTTGTTAACTTAATCATAAGAAGTGTCACTAATTTCTTTTTTTACCACAATGACATAAAATACCATATGACACTAAACACAATATTTAGTGTAGATGCAAGAATCAAAGCCCCGACTGTTGGGGATGCACAAAACTTACCAACATTGCCGAGTAATGGTTCCAATATGAAGTGTTATATTAGTGTCCAGAGAGAATTATGGACATAATTGGTCAAGATCCCAATGTTTCCAAGTCCAACCGGTTACATGTTGTGATCTTTTGGGTTTTCTTTATTAATTGGAGATATAATCCATAGATTCCTGAAAAATGATCAATAATTTTCTTGAACTTCAACTGGTTATTTCTCAAACTCAACTGGTTCATATGTAAAGGTATTGAGGCTTTAAAGTAACACCTTCCCTTGGGTGACACCCATTTAAAATCCCAAAGCCATCAACAAGTGAGTGCAACGGATGCCATCGAGTAAGCCTTTGTTAAAGGCGATTAATCATATGCGGCACTAAGTATAAAATAGCACCAGTTCGCCCATTCATAATAGTGGTGTAAGACGGATGCACGAATGCTTTCAAAAGAGCACCAACTTTGGTCAATCACAATGGCTAATTGGGGATCTATCCACTCAATGAGGCGGTGTAAGAAACAATCCACAAAAGGGGGAAAACACCTTCGTTTAATAGAAGATCCTCACTTGCAATAAGGCTCATTTTGTGGTGATTCTCACTCAACAATCCAACATCAATAGACCCCCTCCAGTTGAGAGTAAAAAGCTCTTTCTTGCAGCCAACTTTTGAAAATTCACATAGGCTGCATGTGACTCTGCATAGATTTGCTAATCTATGAAATTGTTTTAAAAAATTTCCAAGCTACTTAACCTTCTTGAAATAGAAAAACTTGCGTAAAGTGTTGCTTTAAGACCTCACCAAGGTAGAGATACCATAAACCGTGAACTACCCTCTACCCGTGCAGTAGACTTCCATCAAAATAGTGAAGTGCCAATTATGAAACCAATCATTGCGAGGCTGGCAGCTTGAATGCATGTACAGTCAGTTTAGCCAAATTTAGTCATGTTTGACTACCATCAATCATAGTTTAATGTACTCATGAGTTAACCGGTTTAGGTAACGTTCTGTGTGGAAATGGGGATTATTGTGTTCGGTGTAAGGAGAATCTAGTGAACGAGTAGGGAGTTTGACAAACTTTCCACTTTGAAAAATTGTAGAATTTTTTTTACAAGGAATAAAAATATGGAACAACTTGCATTCTTCATGAATCCTTCTCTCTATCTTGGAAAATTATCTCATGATTGTAAGACCATATCTTCAATGCGAATCACCTTATTTTTACAGTTTATGGTATCTCTACCTTAGCGGTCGGTTCTCCCCATGATGTGTTACAGTTCATTTCATATCTTTATTTATTTTTATTTATTTTTGAGACAGAAGGCCGACAAGCCAACACCAAAGCACAGGAGGCAGTTAACCACTTGGCAAGTTTCTGTCAAGTAGAGAGGAGATTTCACAGCGGGAATCGAACCGCCAACCTCTTCCAGTTCATTTCATATCACAGACGTCACGAATCCAAAGCCGCCAGCCAGGTCCCACCTTATACAGATACGAATACTAATACATATACCAACACAAGAATACCGAGTACCGAGTACCGAATACCGATACAGTGATACGTAGACGGGGTCGCGAAGTTCTGTGGGCCTTCGTTTGGCTCCGCACACGCGCTCATGGTTGCGCGGCCAGCCACCAACGCCATGCCATAACCACATCGCACAAGACTCGCCGCAACGCCATTACCAACACCACCATCACCCTACCTGTGTGACCTGCGTCGACGCATCATCCAGCACAACGAGATCATCCTCCGCACCAAAGTTCATCAGCCTTCGCAGGAATCATTGCCAGAAGCGGCGGCTGTGGCAAGCGATCCTGCACATTTTGACTCGCGGACGAGCAAGATAGCTGCTCTTCTCTCGTCCTTCTTCCTTCTACGTTGTTAGGGGCGATGGCGGGCTCGGAGGTGGAGGTTCTTGGAGGCCATGGGATTCTTGACATCGTGTGAGGCGATGGACGACCCGGGAGCGTCACGGCCACGCGGGCGCTGGATGTGTAGGGATGGTGAAAATGGCTGACCATCTTCAAGGGGGTTAGGATTAAGAGAGAGAGAGAGAGAGCGAGAGAGAGAGAGAGAAGCAAGGGTTAGGAGGAGGAGGAGGAGGAGGAACTAGGGTTTTGGTTGTTTTGGAAGGCGAGATGATGGATCCGGTGTCGAGTTTGTGGGACGCGGACTCGATGATGATCGAGGCGTTCATGGGGACGGGGTATGGGAGTCCGCGTTACGATGCGCAGGATGATCAGGCCAGCACGGGTGACAAGGGTTTGGAGCTTAGTGAGACTGTTTTGCTGCGGAGGTTGCACTCTCTTGTGGAAGACATGGCTGTGAATTGGACGTATGGCATCTTCTGGCAGCTCTCGTCAGCGCCGAGTGGAGAGCTGTAAGTTTGTTGTTGTTGTGGTTTTTGTTTTTTGAGTTTTCCTTACCTTCTCCAGGCGATAATGTCCTCCTCCCCATCTCCTCCATGTCGGCTTCCTGTCTGAGATTATCTGTTGTTGTTTTTTGTTTGTTTGTTTTTCCTTCCCTCTCCTCTGTGTCGGTTTCCTGTCTGCCACTTCTGTTCTCTTGAAAGTTGGTGGAGATGAGATTATCCGGAATGAGGGGATGATGATGAGGGGAGCGTACAGGGGAGTTCGGGATGCGTTCTGTCATTTTGGTTGGAGTGCGGTTATTGGGTTACTGAGGTCGTCGCGTATCTTACCCTCTCTACGTGGCAAACGTGTGCGTGGGGCGGCCGTCATGTTAATCCTATAAGTGTATTCAGGGCCGAAGGACATGGCAATTTCGTTGATTCTTGCCACACCTTTTCGTCCTTGAGAAACTAGACTGCTCTAAACTAAACTTGAATTTTTTTCCTCTCCTCTCCTCCGTGTGGGTTTCCTGTCTGCCATGCCTGTTCTCTTGGAAGGTGTTGGAGATGAAATCATCCGGAATTAGTCGATGAGGAGGAGGTGAGCGTTACAGGGGACTTCGGGACGTGTTTTGCCATTTGTTTGGAGTGCGGTTATTGAGGTCTTCCGTATCTTACCCCTCTAAGTGGCACATATGTGCACGGGGCGGCCGCCATGTTAATCCTATCAGCATATTCAGGGCTGAAGGAAATGGCAATTTCGTTGACTCTTGCCACACCTTTGTCCTCCTTGAGAAACTAGACTTCCCTACAATGTTGTCGCCTGCATAGACTTTCTTGGACGATCTCTGCGTCGTTCAGAGACATCATTAAGATAGGATTCGTCTACAAGCATATATATGTTTATGCGGGTGGTTGAATCCTTTTTAAGAGAACCAGAATCCCTTGGATGCCACATTTCTGGTTGTGAACGCCAGAGACTCGCGATAAGAAGGCAGGCAGGCCAGATATGGCATTGCGAAATTTCTGTGGAGTGGAACATTTTTGTTACAAAACAGGATTGTAAAATTAGTGCAGAATATTTGATAAAGACATACATCTTGGGAATATGTCAGTAGGTTTTAAAAAGATTAAAGAAGAAGCTTTTGCGAGTTTTAGTTGCAAAATGGGGATTAGGAAATTATTAGACATATTGAAGGTATTTACAATGTTCGGTGACCCACTCTGCAGAACATTACTTTAGAGGGGAAACTTTTATAGAGGCAGATGCAACACTGTAAAAAGTGTGTAAAATCCTCGGAGCAAGAGGAAGTCCCCAGCTTGCTGTGACAGTCTTTCTATGGTAATTATTTGTAGGTTTTGGAAAGTTTTGCACATCTATGCTACTGAATGTTTCAGATTTTCACTCCCTGACGGAAGAAATATAGAGAAAAGGCTGCTGATTGTAGGTGCTGTAGAATCATTCTATCTTGGTTTGCGCCTGCCAAGAGACATTTTTTCTTCTTCAAGTTTGTACTGTGACGGAATCAGTTTGAAGAGGGTTGTATGCTTCTGAAAACTTACACCTTCAGGTGCTGAGTTCAAGTTACAGAGTGGGTATGAGGATGGAATGCTTCTGAAGGAAGTTTGTTGACATGTGAGAAATGTGTGGCAAAGTTTTATGGAAGCAAATATTGTGTTTACTCAATCTCTGTGAGGACTGAGTTAGATCTTCCTTTCGATTAGGTCAGATGTTGTTCATGAAGATTGGTGTTACCTCTGGAAAGAAAATTTGGAAATTGGAGAAATTCCTGTATGCTTAGTTGTTGTGCTACAAAATTTTATTCTGTGAATGTAGAGGTCGTTCAATGGTTGCCAAAGCTGATATAGTACATGGACTTCTTTATTCAGGAGAGAGACTCACATGCGGTTGCAAGTTTTGACTGCTCATCAGTTTTCATGAATATAACTGTATTTGATCAAAGGAGCAAACTGTGATAATCAACAATCATTAGTTTTCAACCTGGTCACAGAAAGTGGTATAGTAAGGGTAGGATATAGATGGCCTCTTGTCCTTGGACCTGCAGCTTCATGTGCTGGATTATATCAAATTCTTGCCTTATGGCACTTCTTGGAACCAACCAGCATGTGGTGATTTGTGGAAGGTCCCTACTTGCAATCAAACTCTCAAGATATGCAATGTAAAGGTACTTATGAAGATCTTTTGGCTGTTTCAGGATGCTGGGATGGGGTGATGGGTACTTCAAGGGTCCAAAAGAGAGTGAAATTAGTGAGATGAAGCATATGGATCAGGAGGGTCGGGAGGAGGACCAACAATTAAGGCGGAAAGTCTTGAAGGAGCTCCAAGCGCTCGTGAGCAACTCTGAAGATGATATCAGTGATTATGTTACGGATACTGAATGGTTTTATCTTGTCTCCATGTCCCATTCATTTGCCCAGGGGGTGGGGTATGATTCTGAACTTAAGATTTGCTTCAGATTAAAATTCTCATATGAAGACTTTCACTGCTTTTGTTTTGGAGGTAGCAGGTACTGGTATTGTGTACAATTCTTTCATCATTGTTTGTCATGATCAGTCCAACAGTGCAACTCAACTTGTAGAGTTATACCCTGCAAAAATCTTTGAGTGGTGATGTTGAAGTTATTGCTCAAGCCAATTGGAATGTTTTTGGTGCAGAACTCCTGGCCAAGCGTTGGCATCTGGTAATCCTGTGTGGCTAATTGAGGCAAATAAGGCTCCTGATCATGTTTGCACAAGAGCTCATTTGGCAAAGGTACTCCACCCCTTTGTGTTCTTTGCAGATTGCTTGCAATTGTTTCTAAGGGACCAAGGCAATCAACATTGAAGAGTTTCTATTTGGACCCTCACAAAGGTCATTCCTCATAAATATTTTTTCAACAATATAGTACACTATTCCTGCTAGTGCAGTTGGTTTCTTGTGTTTCTACAGATATATGACCTATTTTTTAGAGCTCCATGACTTTGAGATGAGTTGAATATGGTAGAAAAAAAGCTTTTAGAAGATCAAGCTTATGTCCTTCGGAATGGTGTTGAAGAGCTGGAAGTGACGCTGTTAATTTGACAAGCTGTTGTTTTGTGGCATGTTTTGGTGTCTTTGGTTCTATGCACAAACAGATGGCAGGCATCCAGGTAATACAATGCCTCATCAAGCTCATTGCTAGCTCTGTATGTTTGGGGAGAAAATAGGTATGCTGCAGTAGTGTAGCCATTGCAAACTTGTTCTTGGTGCTTGAACTTGTTCTACTTAGAGTGATTTTTATAGAGGTCTTACTGTCTTTCAGCTTTTTGGATTTCTGAGATATTGTTTATGTCAAATTGCATCCTGTTCTTGTCCGAGTCCTTACTGTGGTTTCTTATGCATCTACAGACCATACTTTGCGTGCCAACAAAGAATGGTGTTGTTGAGCTTGGATCAACAGATCTTGTGAGTCTTCTAATCCGAGGTCTTTTGCATGAATTATATAGTGGCAGTCAAATCTTCTTGTGGAAGATCTCTTGATTGTTGCCCATGGTAATGCAAAATAACAGAATATATTGCATTTTGTAGTAGAGTCATATGAAAGGCTCCGCTTCTCACAAAAATTGTATGGCAAAAATGAGTTGTTCCTATAGCAAAAGTGATCTTGGGATTGTAATATCTGAAAAGTGGTCAAGATGTTTCATTTAAGGGAGTAGAAGATATATTTTTGCAAGGTTGCTGAAGCCTTGGAAGAGACTAATGAGCCACAAAAGTTGGCCTCTTGCAGATTAGGCAAAACTGGGAAGTTGTCCAGAAAATTAAGAATGCCTTCGAGGAACCACCACCACTATGGGGCTCAACTAGATTTGAAACTATGCCCCACTCATTGCTCCTTGACAGTGAGGCAACTTTCTTGCCTCCCACTCCGAGCATCATGTCGTTGGCTACCACAAGTGCCCTTAATTCCAACTCAAATGTGGCAAGTAGAGGCTTGGGTCTAGGTACAGACCATGAAGCACATTTCTCAGGGAGAAATGTCTCAGTTGATAAGATGGGGTCCTCAATGGCAAGTACTAGCTTTGACAATTTGGAGTTCATGTGGACGCCGTCTGGAAGTGACATGCATCTCAATGATGTAGTGTCAGTGGAGACAGTTGAGAAGGACCAAGGGCAGTCAGGCTTGTATTATTCTCTTGGAAGACCAACAATTCAGGAAGAAAAACACCTAACCTCAGCTACAAGCTTGTTGAGCAGAACAAGAGTTCCTGAAGGAAAACAAACAAATATTTTACAGGATGTTACTAGGCCTACTTTTGAAGAGCAAAGGTCTCCATCTCTAGCTTATGGCAAGCTTCAATCCATACACACCTACCCACAAAAGAGTGGCATTGGGGAGGTGAGCCAGGTGTCAAATGCTCAAGAACCAAGACATGTTATGAGATTGAAGTTGCCAGAGCAAGAAGAAAAGGTCCATGTCTTGGGAACAAATGGTGGTGGAGACACAAAGCTTGTGGCAGAGAAACCTAGACCTGCCTACAAACCCCTCCAGAACCATCAGTCAGTTGCATCAGGACCTCCAATCAGTACAACTGGGCGCTCCAGTTTTGATCAGTCAGAGATTGACTGTCAGGAGTCTGAAGCAGAGGTTTCATTCAAGGACACTAGTGTGGTGGATTTCAGTTTAAATGTTGATCCAAAACCTCCTCGGAAGCGAGGGCGGAAGCCAGCAAATGACAGGGAGGAGCCACTGACTCATGTACAGGCTGAACGGCAGAGACGAGAAAAGCTCAATCAGCGGTTCTATGCCTTACGAGCTGTGGTACCTAATGTTTCAAAGGTATTAAAATCTCTTCATTCAAATCCTTTTGCACATATGGGGAATCTTTGGGGATAATCTCTGCACGGTCTTTCATACCTTATGATAACATTTTGATTCTTTCCAAATGATTTCCAGAATTTTGGATTGTTGGAGCAATATATGGGTTAAATCTATATATGTTTTACTAACAGAGGATCTACTTGTGTTGGCATCTTAAAACAGATGGACAAGGCATCATTGTTGGGTGATGCCATTGCATATATTAATGAGCTGCAAAGCAAACTCCAGGAGGCGGAAACACAAATCAAGGACCTAAAGACTCATGTCTGTGCTTCAAGTGACAAGCGACAAGATTCATTTGCAGTTGGACGCGGTTCATCTGATAATTCAGCCAAGAAAGGTTTGAATCCAAGACCACAAGGAAGTGGTAATAGTACATCAGTACTTGGGGAGTCGATGGGTGAAAAGAAGCCCACTATTGCTGTGCACATTCTAGGACAAGAGGCCATGATTCGAGTAAATTGCATGAGAGACTCATATGCATCCATGCACATGATGATGGCATTGCAAGAGTTACAGTTGGAGATTCGGCATTCAAACACTTCAACTACACAGGACATGGTTCTGCATATTTTTATTGTGAAGGTGTGTGTTGTGACCCGAAACTCAGGGTACCCTATCTTTGTAATGGTCATTTGTGGGTTTTCTTTTGCATTTGTGGACTTTTGAGAGGCCTTGGTTGTTTAAGTGCCTGTTTGTTGTTGTCTGCAGATGGAGCCACCAGAGACCTATACACAAGAGCAGTTGTGTGCGATACTTGAGAGTTCTTGTCAACCAACTAGTGGTACAAGAAAGCAAGAAGTGAGCTGTCTACCTGCAGGAAATCTTGGTGCTTCAAGGAAATCACAATGACCCCTTGCATTCATGTACTGAGGATGTCCATGCAGCCATGATGTGAAATGGGTGAGAGTGAAGTTGACTTTACTTGTGGAATACAAATTTTGTCAATCCTTTACAAGTACCAATAATCTAGATGAGTTAGAGATACTGATGCAGGGCTATTTGGGAGCTCTGTGCATCAGGATTAGCACCAGATCACAAAGTAGAGTTACTGATTGATTATTGAGTTATGAGCTGGCTTCAAAGTGCGGCTCCTGGTTTGGTAGTCTATGTACATTATGAAATTTAATCCCTTCGTGTAATCTCATATGTCTCAATTAATGATTCTAGAGGCACGATGGAAGTTTCTTTTGGTCGCACTATTTCTGCTGTGATTCTGCAACTGGTTTTGGTCTTTCTCCTTTTTTGTAACTGCAATTTGCAATATACTGTTGAATAAGGTGTCCATCCTTTCTGGACAAAGACTCTGGTATTGTGTGTGGACCTGTTCTTGTTGTGCAAGTGGGCTTCTCAAGCTTTCTAGTGGGAGATTGGGCCTTTGATGAATGTCCAGAAGAACTTGGGATCGAAGGCCTAATAAGATATAGTGGAAGATGCTCTGATCAAAATCGGTGGTATGAATGACTTCATCAAAAACCTAAAAGATAAATCCTGTGATCAAAACAAGTGCTGACCTATGTGCATTCTCGCCACTCATGTAAGTTAAAGGGGTCCTGGAAAAACCTATCCCTCATAGGTTTATAGTTGATTCATTGCAACTTGGTCTCACTAGACTAATACTGGGTCTTTGATGTTTATTCTGGGGTTAATTCTGCTAACAAGCGATTCCTTGGCCACAAAGGGGCTCAATGTACGACCTATAACTAACAGTATGTACACAGTTTCTATTAGACTCAAGAAGTCTTTAAATCTTTTACTACTAGATTTATGGGTGTGGAACTTTGTTTCATAATTTCATCTTATGTTAAGGAGAAAACTAAAATGTATGTATGTGTGACATTGATGATCGAAATACTTCGTATGCATTCTCTAAGGGCCCCTTAGTTGTGTACTTGAACCAAATTTTCAATAACGTTGATATAAAATTGCCTGTGAAGAATGAGTTCATTTTAGATAGGTTCATTTTGACACAATTAGCATACAATGGAAGTATGTGCTCATAATATGAGATTTTGTGCGTGGAGAGGCCATGATTGGGCCATGTGGGTCCTTACAGCATCTCCATGCTACCATGAGCCACTCCACAATGCCATTACTTGGCCATGGAAAGGAAAGAAAAAAAGAAAAAGGAAGACAACTCTAATGTTTCCACCGGCGTGAATTATGGTGTTGCTTCATCTTTGAGTTGGTCTAAGTCTATATGTGATCCTAAAATGGATATTACAAGAATTAGAGGGGCCCTACAAAGTATTTCCTCCTTTCAAATGTGAACACCTTGAACATGCATGGACAAGCCTGTTGGCATCTATCTTCTCCCAAGGGCAGGCCCTTAGGTTCCACATGGCTGGTTGAAAACATCCGGTTTTGGTCCGAGACGACCCTAAACTACCGGATGATGGTGGAGAGATACCCAAATCTCAAGGAAGAGGTTGGCAGTTCGATTCCTGGCTATGAAATCTCCTCTCTACTTGATGGAAAACTTGCCAGGTGGTCAACTGCCTCCTGTGCTTTGGGGTTGGCTTGTCAGTCTTCTATCTCAAAAAAAAAAACATCCGGTTCACCCGGATTACCCCCACATAATTTTGCCATATTGAGATTTTTAATTTTTTTTTTAATAACTTATGTTGTCAAATTACTTAATTTTCTGCTCCTAGAGATACTCATGGGGAAGTGCATTATAGTACATGTTTGCTTTTAACTGAGTTGGAATCAACAGTGTGGGCCATGTAGCTCTCCAACTTGCACAACTCAACAGATAGTTGACAACAACACAAGACAAATTTCTTCTTCTTGAGCAAGCCGTTGCTCCCATTGTTGCTTTTTAAGGGAGGATCTCTTTCCCAAGATATGTTGACAAATTTTATTTATTTATTGTTCCAATTGGAAGATGATTACCAAGAGCAAGATATGTGGTGAGCGAGTTGGAAGGTGTGGCGTCTATTTTTGCCCCTCCCGTGTTAATAAAGGATACATGATCAGTGTTGCGGACCCAATAAAAAATAGAACTTATAAACATTGATGTTTTCACCAATGTGAATGTGAACATGTTACCCCTAAACTATCCAAAACCAATTTAGATGCTAATATTAGGAGTTAACAATGTGAGAACCATTATGTACTCCATGACAAAATTCAACCTGTTAAACAAATAGTTGTGGTGTGTACTAGTGATTGGGGAGATTTTTGGGCATATAGTAATCTCC
Organism: Polytrichum formosum; assembly: GCA_964035585.1. NCBI lineage: Eukaryota > Viridiplantae > Streptophyta > Polytrichopsida > Polytrichales > Polytrichaceae > Polytrichum > Polytrichum formosum. Next base: position 43,946,221 of record OZ037941.1, read on the forward strand.
CGCTTAAGTACGCACCCGTTTAAGTATGCATCCCGGTTAAGTGCGCAATTTTTTTGACAAAAATCAGGGTTCATATTTTATTGTTTGAACATGTCATGCAGAGTCATTTGCCACGAATGCATGAATTTTTTCATGCTTGACATTCAATGTCAGTTTGTTAACGTTTCACTGAAACGTCTCAAACGATCGTCGCAATTCATCATACATTTGTCAGCTTCCCTTTGAATATCGGAGCAAATCAATTGGTCGTCGATGTCGAGGACAATGTTGTGTAGAGCTTCAAAGCCTTTGAAGTCGGTAGCACTTTCAAATTCAACAAATGTCTCGATAGGTTGGATTTCGTCATCGATAGGTGGTTCTTCTTCTGAGGTTGTCGAAGCTTGTCCATCAACATCAAGCCTCAATGGGAAGGGGATCGAACAAAACCAATGGCTTTGTGAGCACCCTAACCTGTATTCTTCAGGGGTAAGCTAGATGGGTATTAAATGGTTACTTTTTCCGACTAGCCCAATATGGAACACTTGCGATATGAGTAAAGTACACACCTACCAACTAAGTGCGCACCAACGGCTCCGGTTCAAAGTGCGTACTTAAGCGGGAGATTACTGTAATCGGTTGAGATGTTAGTGTTTGCAAGTCCAACTGGTTACATGTTGACATCCTTTGGTTTTCCTTTATTAAATTGGGGTATATTCTATAAATTCCTCTAAAATGATCAGTAATTTTCCTATAGTCTCCAACTTCAACCGGTTATTTCTCAAACTCAACCAGTTCATCTGTAACTAACTGCCAGTTCTCCCTGGTCGTCGGTGTGTACTTACTCAATTTTGGGACTCTGGGCTCCGTACTTGGCTTCTTTGGAATTTGACTTTCAAAGGTACTTTGTTGTGCCCCGCTTGGCCCTCTAAGCTCCGGTGTTGAGCCCAAGACACATGACTAGGAAGTGCCAACTTTCACATGACTACACATGCTAGACCGCTCACTAGGTAGACAAAAAAGGATAAATAAAAATAATACCTAGCAAGACACCCTCATTGGAACCATCATTTGATTGAGTGGGGTGCATGACTTAGGGCCACTTCACACACAAGGCTGAAGGCCCATGACCATGGCAATGCAAGAGCTCTCATTGGTTGAAAAGGCGGAGACTGTCCAAGTTCACTTCACACTAGGAGGTGAAGGCCTAAAGGCCCAAAGAAAAGTTTGTGGATGAAAAGTCTACATGGAGTCCTACATGGCAAGTTGTGGATAAGGGTGCATGGTCTGCCAAAATTTGTGTTAGGAAGTGGGCCTGACGCAAATTCCAGGAGACCATGACTTTTTTTAATATTTTTTTTCAGCAAGACAAATTTCAAGACAAATTGTAGGGTAGATTCCAGAACAGATTCCAGGACAAACAAACACCACCAAATAATTCTCTTAAATTGATAGAGTTTGAGACATATTATATTAAACCAAATCCTCCCTTCTTTTTCCACCAACAAAATATGCAATGGTCCCGCAACATGGTCCATTCTCACTTCACACTATGCGTGAGGGCCCATGACTACATAAAACGGCTTTCCCAACACCCATGGTACGGCCTTTGGATGAGAGTCAAGGGTCCTCACCATTACAAGGTCAAGGCTCTTGGCTCATGTGTGAAGTGGCCCTCGCTCCCGCTTAATTGATTATAGGAATCTCCGTGATATGCCATGTACAGTATGCATTCAAACACTTTTCTCTTTTATGCACCCACTTCTCGTAGAATACGAAATATGCAATTAGTGCAAGGTGATTAGTGTATCCAAATCATGTTATAGCCATTTGTCTCATAATTTTCAGAGCGATGTCTTATTTATGATCAAAGTGAAGATTCTTGTGCTCATCGATTGGTCATATAGGCTCTCTCTCTCTCTCTCTCTCTCTCTCTGACTATTGGACTTAGAATGGTTAACATATTTTGAGCATGTAGCCTAATATCATTTTAACACATGTCTTTTTGGTGTCCGTTCGTAGATCCACACCTAACCACATACCACTCAAATATAGGTGTCCGTATTCTTGCTATGTTGGAATAAGGCACGTTGGCCCTAAGTCTTAAAGTGCACTAAATATATTCAAGTTTAGGTTGCCCCGCATCAAATTAGTGATATTGCACCTATTTTGAATATTTATTGCCACAATAACAAAACACAGTAAGAAAAAACGCGTGGTTGCTATACACATCAATAAAACTAAGGTATATATTTTGGTGATGTGGTTTTAACCCAGGGTAATTTGCATGGGTAAAGAGGCAACCTATTTGCAAAGGCAATTTAAATGCACATATCAATGTAGAATTGTCCAATTCTGTCAGTGACCCAATTCCGACATTTCTTTTAGTCCATTCATGGATGACAAACATCCCTTAATCGGGTAGGAATTCCCTAAGATTCTATCAGATTCGAGTCATTATTTTGGACAATGGTATGGCCAGTTTCTACAAACAAGCCAAACAAGTTTGGCATTACAATTGCATATGTGGGCGGGGAGACTCCTTGGTTACAAGTGTTAACCCCCGTGCTCTCAACCATCCAAATGTTGTTGAATCTCATGATGTGTGAAAGGAGACTCCATTATTAGCCATTGCATTGTTTATCATCTAAACTTAAGAAAGTTGGTGTGGAGTTCAAAATATTCTATGATGATGTCATTTAATTAAAGTGGTTACAACCCTAATTTATGATGGGCTAGAAATCTATTATATCATGTGGGCTAGTACAAAATGGGTGGTTGAACTATATTAATCAAATTTAACTTAACTTGGTGTGTTCACAACCATCCAACATGTGCTCACCCAATACATATAAAAACATAGTACATATCTCACCCTCCGCGGAAAAACTAAACTGGTTAAAAATAGAATTTGGGGTGCCTTTGCTAGAAATCGAGTTTTATTGTTTATTGCATTCTTGACGCCCTTTTGGATGCGTGACTATGTTTAGCCAGTTTACTTTTTCCTTTGTTAGAAATCGAGTTTTGTTGTTTTACTGCATTCTTGACGCCCTTTTGGACGTGTGACTATTTTTAGCCAGTTTAGTTTTTCCATGGAGGGTGAGATATATCAGCAAAACATATAAAATTCTATACAACATCAAACATTTTGAGCAATTGTGTACATATGTGAACTCAACACTATTATATTTACAAGATTGGAAGATGCGAAGTGATGGCATTAGGAATAAGTGAGTGTGGTGAGGGGAATCACTTTATTTAGAACTTGGGTAAAAGAAACATCAATAAGTAACTCTAATACACTTCCTTATGACACCTTGAGGACATAATGTGGTTCTTCAACCTTTAGGGGTTAACGCCCCCTTTACACTAGAGCTCAAGTTGAGAGCCTAAGCTTGTATTTTTGAAAGTTTGATATTTAAGTTTGACTTGTTTTTCATCCAAAGCTATCAAATATCAGAAAGACTCCCATGTTGCCAAAACATCCTAAGAGCAGAGCTTAACGCAATACTCATCGCTATCAAAACCATACAAACCATCCAACTAGACATGCACATATTTACAGACAACTTAATAGCATCTTCTTAATCAACAATCGCATGCAACACCCAACATCACAACACCACCACCCAGACAAACTACTAATAGCAAAAATCGTACATCAAATATACTGGACCCCACACACAATTCACATACACAAAGTGCGCACACACTCGGGCATTACCAGAAACAAAATTGTTGATACACTAGCCAATGAAGGAACACTTAAAGAAAAACCAACCACTACACCCCACATACACATAGCTCACACTACCCCCTATTGGCTAGCAAGCTGTCCAACGGCCACACACGACGGATCCATTCATAATCTCCACACATTCATAACAAAAGAGCACATAAATCGGGAATCTGAAGCAACCAAACACAAATTCTCATATGTGGACAAATGGTTATCAAACAATCAAATAAACCAGAAACTCTCCAACCATTTATGGAAAAATGAAAGTGTGACAGACGCCCAAATCACCCAAATTTTAAATTTTAGATACGCCCAATATATGGGTAACCACATGAAGAATATCTTATGGCCCCTCACACATCAAAACCCGAGGGAAGCTATCTCATAAGCAATGAGCGGTGAGCAATGAGCGATGAGCAGTAACACATGAGCAAAGAATCCAAATTTAGTAAAGGGTCACGGGTTTAGGGTTCATAATTAACTTTGGTATTGCAAATTGCAAATTGCAAATAGGAGACATTTTAAATGAAGTACGAATGAAGGAGGCCTATTACCATGGATCGTTTTAAATACTTCGGTCCATAGTTTTTTTTATTATAAAAATCCAAACCAATACATGTCATTTAGTGACATTCTTATACATGTGGCTTAATAGAAAACTTGCAATACTACTCACATTGTACAACACCAGCAAGTTCAAGTAGTCGCATGACCTCGTTGTAGGTATATGTAGGTGCATGAATGAACTTGTCACTCTCGTAATCCACTTTGCACAAAAATCTAAACACATAATAAAGATGTTTGCAATACACCCATTTCCCTTTCTTTCCCAATGCCTGAGAAGACATTTTCGTGAAGTCTGGGCATGTGCAATGCGGGATGTCACCAATTGTGACACGGTATGTAATATCCTCTTTGGAGACAATGTTGATTATCACTCCAAAACCTGGATATGGAATGGCAGTCACCCCAACTACAAAGTAACCATCCATGAGTCCGGCGCTCTCCCATTTGTTTTTGTGATCCGCTGTCGGTGCGGTCGGATTGCGACGAACTGTCTTTCCAAACCTGAATGTAGGGTGGGCGTCCGGGTTGGGTGGCATACGAAAATGCGAGCGAGGGATGGGAAGGGTTGCAATTGTAGAGAGCCTACGACGGGGGGATAATGCTTCCCTTTGTTGTAGTTGAAATCCGACGTCCTCAAGCGCCAACACCTCCTCTCTTGATAGATTGGTGCCTATCTTCACCGGCCAAGTGTTAGGCACTACAGGCCAATCCAACACATATTTCTTCTTACTACCACTTACACAACGCTTGATGTCGTCAGGGCAGAACCAAAATTCATACTCCACATTGTTGGGAGAGCGAAATTCCTTTTTGAACCCTTTGTATGTTGGAGCAGGTGTGCCATGTTTTCCAGTACCGACTTTGGCATTGCACATCGTCCCTGTAATGGCCTGTAATGCCCAACATCGTCTAGCTGAGTTGGGTGGCAATCTTGCAATGTGCCAATTGGAAGCAAGACAATCAGTCTCTAACACGAATGTAGTATGAATCACACCATGTTGTGTAGAATTCAACGATTCCTCTATGCGTTGACGAGTTGCACGGGTGTTAGGGCGAGGAATTGAAAAATTCACTTTGTCGGGTCGATGAGAATCGCAATCAGCACCCGGGGGCATGTTGAGTTTTCGTTTGGTGGACCCAAATAGCTCAGACCCTTCCAATGCACAATCTCTAGTGTTGACGTCTTCTGCCCCTGGGAAAGACTTCATGGCATCAGCCAAAATTTTTGGATCTCCACACCTGGCAGCCGCCTTAAGTTTCAAGGACGCCGAATCAGGTCCTTTACCATGAGACCCTCCTTTCAACCATGCACGGTAATTCGCGATTTGCATGAAGGCACGGATCATATCGTCAACAGTAGCTTCATACAGGCAAGTCATCTTGTTGCCGGATTGTTGGAGCCATTTGTTGTGAACAGTCTCGGCAAGGTTGCATGTTGGCATTTCAGCACGCTCATCTATTGTCATATCCTACGAACAACGTACAAATATGGAGTTAAGAAAAACAAGACACAAAATTATAAAAATTGAAAAAATACGGGGAAGTTCAATAACATTGAATAATGCAGTGTGGTATGCACTTACAAGTAGCATATGACCACCCCATTGTCTATAACGGAAGTGCCAAAATCCCAACCACTCCGAAAGGCCAAGGATGCCTTCTTCTGTGGCAGCTCCAGATGACAACCACCAAGAACGAATCACGTGATACTTAGTCTCGGCATCGTCCATTGTCACCGCGTCTTTGTAATCCTTGCATATTTGCTTGTGTTGAAACTGCAAGGATGGTTTGATATATTTTTGTGTCACCTTATCCAAGCTTGCAGACCAGTGGAAAAGGCATGTGCGTTCAAGTGCGACCATGGGCAGACTTGGATCGCCGTCACCATAAACCATCCGCACCGCATTCCAATTGGCTTGAGCACTGTCTGCCATAAACCCTTTGAAGTTTGTTTTTGGAACACCATTCTCGGCCATAACAGCATTCAGATTTTCCCAAAAAAGAGTTTGTGCTGCACCATCTTCAGATTGCATGTCACAACACGCAATGGTCAACACCTTACAGTATCGACTGTCGTACACATGACAAGCCATTGTCGTCCAATCCTTCAAACGTTTAACATGGTCAAACATGATCCAAGAATTCTCCATATCTCCCCCAACTTGCATCCTCTTTACAAGCTCCACACCACTGCCTGGAAGGTCTACGGACATCTTGAAAACAAAAACCTTGTCTTTCGATTGCCCTGGGAACCGACTACCATGGACGAACTTGAAAGCAGAATGGTCTTTGAGTGCCATAATACTATCCATAGTTCCCATTCCACTACGCACAAAACGTTTTGATCCAGAAACAAAATTACGACAATTTGGAGAGGCAAGAGTGCTGAATTTGTCCATGACCACCTCTAAAGAAGAGCCAACCAAGTGATGGCCTTCTCGAACTGTGGGAGATCTAAGAAGGTAATCGGCCAAGAATTGTTTGCTTGCGGCCATAACTATGGCGGAATTTATGGCTGTGGGTGTTTTCAACACTTCATTGGCAACGCACTAATATGCCATGTCCAATGATTCACGACATGTACCATTGGATACCGGATGATCATGTACACCAAGATGAATGCAAGCCCTGGACATCCCAGCAGATGCGGAATGAACGTATATAATGCGAGCAGGGCACAAAGCAATGCACACAGGTATTGAATGACATACCTTACAGTTAATAGTAGATCTAGTAGGGGCAACATTACCCACAAGAAATGGCAGAGGGGTTGAACCGGCCCACTCGGTGTTGTTACGCAGACCCCCATTGCGATGCATGTAATCACAGTAGTCATTAGGACATTGGAGATGACCTGCACAAGTCGAACGCCGGAAGGATAATCCAAAATCATTTTGGATATTCGTGGTTTTGGTGGTGCACCAAGGGTGACCGTCGCACATTTTATCCATACCATCCATGGAGCGGCCATACGTATTTGGAACTCCAAGTGCCACAGGGGGCAAGACAAATAAAACGTCGCCGTCAAAAGAGGATGGCAAGTATTTGACATCACGGACATCTATATTGTCAAAATCAATGAATGCAAGATCTGACTTTGACCTTTTCCTAGACTTTGTGAATCTCAAGGCATCAACGATAGTGAACCCTATAGATGACGGTGAAGGGTGCAATGGAGGGCGTTGAGAAGGTGTCGTACGATGAACCAATGTGTTGCACATAGGACTGAATGGGGATTTGGGAACTTGTGAAGGAGTGGAGGTTTTACTTTTAAATGGAAATGGCGACATGTCTGAAAGATCAACAGCAGCACAAATATCATCTTCTGAATCTGACAGCACCAATACACTATCATCATTGGGCTCCAACTTAACAGTTGCAATAGTGGGCATTTGAACTGTGGATGTACCGGATTCATTGGTCAATATGACAGTTGGAGCTTGCATCTGCGACTCAGAAAGACCTATGACCCTAAATGAACCGGGCCCTAAAATCCACACAGATCCATCTTCAGTTCTGGTCTTTTGAACCAAAATCGTTTCATACACCTCTCCATCCGCAGAATACATCTCTTGTTCTAAATACATGGTTCTTAGTTGGAGATTGAATCTCAAACTAAGCAGATCTTCCGAGACACACACAAAACCATCATCCTGAAGTGGTAGCAGGAAAGGAACAAAGGATCCAGGAGCTCTAATGGTAGCCATGGAGAAAGAAAGCAATAGATGCAAGTCGCAATAATATTGGATGGGCGGAGATTAATATACTGAATGGTATATACTAAAAAATGGGGTTTAGATCAAAACGTTGAATACTATAGCATCCAATAATACAGAAGTAGACAGCTCACACTGATAGTCAAAGAATAGTTTAGGGCCAAACATAGAACCCTAAACCAAACCCAATAAACTATCTCATTTGGAAACAAAACTATAGCGAATCCCAATGCACAAGTGAGATGCGGATCTTAAGTCCATGACACCATAAGTCATGTCCATTATAACATTGAGAATATTATATGAAGAAAACATTGAAATAATGTATATAACTTAATAAAAATATAGACTATTGAGAATATGGATCTATTTGTCTATATATCTATATGTCTATATATCTATATGTCTATATGTCTATATATCTATATGTCAATATATCTATACGTCTATACGTCTATATGTCTATATGTCTATATGTTTATATATCTATATGTCAATATATCTATATGTCTATATAGATATATGTCTATATGTCTATATGTTTATATGTCTATATGTCTATGTGTCTATATGTCAATATATGTATATGTCCATATGTCTATATGTCAATATATGTATATGTCTATATGTTTATATATGTATATGTTTATGTTTATGAAGTCCTAAATGAAAATGGAAGAAACGCGGGCGTGGACATCATTGGAAAACGTGTTATATAATGAACAAATACATATGAATCGATAATAAGAATTTGGTGAATAATTTCACTTTTTATATGATGTTGGGGAAGTGAAGGATTTAAACCCTATAACATTCCTAGAATGTTCCCCAATCATGTGCAAAAAAATGATTTCGGAAAATTTCCAAAATGTACCGTATAGGAAGATTTCGCAAAAATCTACGATGTCATCAATTTCAGAGTTTTTAAAAATTCATAAGAATTTGAAATTCAATGAAAAAAATCTAAATTTTTTTAACATCATTAGAGATGATGGGTTTAACTATGAGAAAAAATTTCAAGCTAATTCATTCTAATATGTAGGAGATATACCTATCTAAAGTTTTCTAAAATCTATGGGTTTTGTACTTTTTTTTTTTCCTTTTTTTTTCTTTTTTTCTTTTTTTGGTGCCCCCCCTAACCTTTCATTTCCGTCTAAACCTAAACCTAAACCTAAACCCCTCCGCGTTCATGGCCGTCACGTTTACGACCGCCGCGGCCGAGACGTATATATAAGGACTCAAAGGTGTTTCTACAACACACTTACATGAGCGAGCTTCTGTTTAGCACCGCGTATCAGAGCGACTTTGTAGAGAAGGTGTTGCTTGGACCTGCTTGTGCGCTAGCGCACAAACCTGCTTTAGGACTGATTCTGTTTTTTTTTCCTCTCAATACTGTCATTTACATAAGATTTGGTTAGCCCTGCTGCTGAGAGTTGTTTGTGCGCCAGCGCACAAACATCCTTTAGGATCTGTTGCATAGAATCTGTTGCACCCTTCTGCTAGAAGTTGTCTGTGCGCCAGCGCACAAACATCCTTTAGGATCTGTTGCATAGTATCTGTTGCACCCTTCTGCTAGAAGTTGTTTGTGCGCCAGCGCACAAACATCCTTTAGGATTCTTCTTCTTCACTTTGTTCTTTAGATCTATCATTTGCATAGGATTTGTTGCGCTTTTCTGCTAGAAGTTGTTTGTGCGCCAGCGCACAAACCTTTCTTAGTGCTTCTATTCATTTTTATGCTTTAGTTCTTACATTTAGTTTAGGCTTCATTCCATTTTATCTAGTTTGCACTTCATCGGCTTTGCTGTTGGCTTCTGCTTGTGCGCTGGCGCACAACCATTATTCAGGTATTTTTCCATTTAATTTTTTTCTTACTTCTATCAATGTTTTTAAGCTTCTTTTGCCCTGCTCTTCTTTTCTAGTTTGTGCGTCAGCGCACAACCATCAATGAGGACTAGTTTCACTATTTTTTTGTTGTTGTTTTGCTTTGTTGTTTATAATTGGATTTTTTTTAAATTGATGTTCTGAACTTCTTGTGTAGTACTGCAGCTCCGATTTGTTTGTGTGTCAAGGCATTGATTTTCATTCCAGGTATTTTTTCACTCCACTTTGCTTTGTTTTCTTTCGCTTTGTTTTGTTTTGCTATGTCTTGTTTTGTTTTGCTACTAATTTCCGAATCATCTCAGCTGGCGTGGATGGATGCGTTATGCTTCCTCACGTCCTGGGTGTTAGGACCTTTAATAACATCGTACCCATCATTTCCAGCTGGTATGGCACACATGATTATAATTCTCATGTGCATATCCTGGATTTGATTTTTTGCATTCAACTTCAAATGGCCCTAGCTGACGTGGATGAATGTTTCATGCATTCTCACGTCCTAGGTGTTCATATATGTAATTTTATAATATATTTTCTTTCTATCTGTATACCAAACAAATTTCTCACTAACTTTTAAGATGTGTATCCAAATCACGTATTTCATTTTCTCAACGTTAAGTATACAACCCATATTATATAGTAATTTCATGTGGTTTTATTGATTCTTATATGCAGGTGTTCATTGTTCGTTGATGCTATCTTCAAAAAAACTATTCAAGGTGATTTTTGCTTATAACTATGGAACCTCTTCTCAATAAGCCTAGTCCGATGGTTACTTTGAATATGCAAAGTTTCCTTGTAGAATGGTGGGGTGACATGTCTTGGGATTCTATTCATCAAAATTTTGTGTCGATGGGAATGTCCGGCCCTATCATTTTGCGTGAGCGTGTGAAGAGCATGATTGACGATTGCATCTCAAGACGTTTTCCATCATGCAAAGAAATGACCAATTATAATATTTGGAAAGACAACGTCTCTTCTAATTTTGTTGGACAAATGCCCGATGTGGTTTCCAAGGTGCATCGGAAATTCACGCATGGTTGGACATTGGAAAAGTTAGAAACACAAAAGTTTAATTCCGATCGGTGGCGAGTGGAGATTCCACAACTCTCTAGACGTAGAAAAACACATGTCAAAAATTTGAACCGTGTCGATCGACACGTCATTCCTGGAGGTGGTGCATTTCTTTTTGCTTGGAGAGATGTTGTTATTGAGAAGCATGAAAGACTAGGCCGTGGTTCATATGGAGTGGTGTGGAAATGTTTCATTAAGGACATTTCGGATGTGGATCCATTCACACCTTATGCCATTAAATTTTTCTTGGATCATAATGGGAGTCCTCATATGGCAAGCATGAAGGAGTTCTATTCGGTGGCTTCCATAGATCATGGTGGTGTTATCAAACCGTTTGCTTTCCAAACGACACCCGCACCCGCCATCTTCTTGCCCTATTGGAATGGAGGTACATTGGGAGATATGTTCAAAAGTATGAAAGACCATGGAACTAATGAGTATGATGTTTTTAAACGTCTCACAATACTCAAGAAAAATCACCCGGAACAAATCTCCAAGATTCAAGAATTGGAGCGGTTGAGGCTCTTCTTGTTAAACCGGTGTACCCTTGCGATCACCTTCATTCAAATAATGGCCGATGTACTCACCATTCACAATGTATTCCATTGTGATTTATCCTTTACAAACATTCTGTTCCATTTTGGTGAGATGGATGACAAAGATGAAATTTACATAGGCATTGGTGATTGGGGATCGACAACAATATCGTCGGATAGGCGACATTCAAATTATTTCTTGCAGTCTGAATCTTTGAGACATTCTAGGCTTCAAGAACGTTGGTGGGTAGATCCTGAGTTGTTCTTTACCAAAGATCACAATGCGCGTCCGTGCCACACCGAAAAGACAGAGTCATACTCTGTATCGAAGATTGCAGAGGCTATTTGGGGTCTATATGTCGATCCCATATATCTTAAAGTCATTCATTCTCGTTCTTACAATCTTTTGCTACATTGTATTCGTCGCATGTCATGCACTTCAACCACGGAGCTTCGCATGACCCCTACTGATGTCATGAATCGATTGTCTCGCGAACCAGATTTCCATACTTATCCCTTCAACAAACACATCCGTCAACGTTATCTTAGTCTACCAGAACGGAATAGGGTTCATAGTCGTCAAATTGATTGTGATGATGAAATCCCTTTCAAACGTCGGAAATAGATTATACATTTTCATATTATAGGATTTGTAAAATCCATTATGTATTATTTTGAAATATATATACGATGAAGTTATTTCTATCTTTTTTTTGTTTGTATTTTCATTCATGTTTTTTATTTGCAGAAAATATGATTCCTAAAGGAAAACAAAAAGACCCATCCTCCAATGCGTCACAACCTCTCTCGCCAAGAATACAAACTATCCATCAACAAGGTGTTAAAACAACAACTAGGAAAAGAAGACAAGGTGAAAACTCCACCCCTACACGAAGGTCTCATCGCAACAAAGGACTTCAACCTGATGTTGTTCTTGAAACAGTGGAAGAAGATTGTGCATCTTCCATGCATTCAAACGATCAACCACAAGTCCATTCTAACGAAAAGACAATGACAATGTCACACAGATTGGAGCCACTTTTTGGACAAGATCAAAATATCATTGAACATGTTGCAACAAAAATTGTGGATAATATTGTGGATTTAGTTGCGGAACAAGTTATTGAGGAATCCACTTTAGAGAAATCGCATCAAGAAAATCAAGACAATCTGCAACATGATGATACACAAGACTCTCAAGAGATCGAACACTTTCAAGTGACACAAACTTCTCCAGATAATCAACAGTTTCAGGAGACACAAACTTCTCCAGCAAATCAACACTTTCAGGATACACCAGATTCTCAACATACTGAACAATTCCAAGAACAAACATTTTCTCTTCTGAATCAACGATCAGAGCAGAGAGAGCATTCTTTGACATTGTCTCAAGGGACAATATCTACATCTCAATTTACTGGAGGACCTTCTGAAGGTGTAACTAATCGACGCAAAAAAGAGAAGGTAAATTTTAATTTCATGTGTGTTGAACGGTTTGAATTTTGAATTTATATATATTGTGTTATTATTATATTTATGTTCTCTTACATACATGAACATTGTGCAGAGTGGGAAAAATGATATTCATGAAGGATTATGGACACCTCCTCCTACATTGGAGAACCCAGCTGAACATGAAGGAAAATCCATCAAATACACGAGAATGAGACTTTTGGAGCGAAAACAAAAGATCAACTCGACCTTGAGTGATATATGTGTCCTGAAATATCCTGTGCCTATTCCTTTGTGTCGAATGATTGGCATGGAGGTAGTTAGGCCCGCATTGGACGATGATGTATCAATTTTGTCACGTTCATTTCTCAATGGATATATCCCTGGGTCTGCATCATTTTATGTCTCGGTAGAGCATGAAGAAGGATACACAATTGATGTCAATGAGGACATTGTGAATGAATGGGATGAAATTTGGAAACAAAAAAATGAAGAATTTGAAGCCTATCTGACAGAGCATGGTTTGCAAGCATTCAAAAATAAAATGTTTCACATTTGGGATGGAAATCATCGTTTTAAAGCGTGGTACAATACCAAAGAGATGAAGTTGGGTGGTGTTGAATATCATATAAGCCCTGCATCGATAATCCTTGATGGACGAAAAAAAAATCACTCTGTTATCACATGTCTCTGCGATGATATCAACATGTAAGTATTTAAATCATTTATATTTTGATTACCTTATATTGTTACTTTTCTTTACTTATTTTATCTTTAAGTTTTTCATATTATTATATTTATGTTTATATTTTGGAATGATTCAGATCAACAGAGAAAAATGTTGTCAAACCCCGATTCATTCACACACTCTTCAAAGTGACAAAATATGGAAGTCAACCGCTGGAATGGTGGGAAGGAAGGATTAGTCCTGAGCAAATGACTTTGTGCAAAAAGAGAAAATCAGTAAATTCCAAAAAGTGGTACAATGTCACACAAGAGATCCTAGTCGAACATATTTACAAGGTAAATTTGGTATTTCTTTTCTTATTTAACTATGTCAATTCATATTTATGGATTTCTACATTTTCTTTCTTTATACTCATCAATACTTTGTATTGTACAGAGTGAAATTGAGGACGAGGTTGCGAAAGCAACTGAAAACTATATCAACTTGGAGGTTGCAGATCACATCGGATTGCAACAAATAATTGCAACAGCTTCACAATCCATCAAAACCAAAAAACGGTCAACACTGGTTAAAATTTTGGCCATCGCTGATCCCGAAAATGGCACAGAGTTTTTTGATGAAATCAAAAAACACTATGACAAAAATGGAGACAATGTGCAGATGACTCTTGATCGCCTTCATCGTCTTTGTCAATCTCAGGTTGATTCCAAAGAGAAAACAAATTGGCTAAAGCTCTGGAATGCTAATGATGACACAAAACATGCTGCATCGTTTCCTTTAGAAATTGGAGGAAATGATGCATTGGATCCATGGCTGACAAGAAGAACATTTTGGTGGCAGGTATTTATATCTAAAGTTTACTATTTGATATGTATCAGATATATAATATATATGTATGTTTGATATATGTATTATGATACAAAACTATTTGTGTATTGTATATTAATTATTGTTATGTATGTTATACAGCTCAAAGAGGAGGCATACAAAAAATTTGACTACTACATCAATCATGATGATGCAACACAACGATTGGTGTTGGACAATATGACTTCGGATGTTCCGGATGTTGTTTCATATATCAGAACATGGGAGGAAAAAATTGGGAACATGGCATTTTTAGTGGAAATACCCACTAAGGTGAATGCAAAGACTGTGTGGAGGAACAATATATGGAAAGATCAACCAGGTTTTGCTGCAATCATGTGTCGTGTAATTTATCGATACATTAAATTTATTCTGATTGCAAACGGAAAACTTCGAGGTCGTCCATCATGGTGGTCTTCTTGGACACTTGCAGAAGGAATGCTTTGGAATATTGAACAAAGAAAATGGCCATCTGCACATCGCGAAGGGGGGGGTTGGTATTTGGACCTTCCCAACGGTTCTTTACCAGAAGAAGAAACACAATTGTTTCAAGATTGCAATGCAAGAGTTGAAGAACAAAGAAGTGTTGGTATTAATGTGGGTGAAATGCCAACATTTGAAACCGAACAACCATCAGAGTCCTCCAAACAACCATCGGAGTCCTCCAAACAACCATCGCAGTCTTCAAAACCACATATTCAATTGAGGAAAAAAAGAAAAATAATCGATACAAAAAATGACGAAGAAGATATTGTCCCAAATCCAAAGTCACCAAGTGGTCGAGTGTCGTCAAGATCACAAATTGCAACTGTACCAAAACCGGGGAAAAATCTTGATTTTATTCCCAAGGTAGGCCTTGTTAAAGGTGATTGGTACGATTGTCATGTTTTTTATGAAAAACACAAAAAAACATCTCCTGATTTCAAAAAATTGATGTCATGGATGAAAGATGTTTCTTTGGGAAAAATAAACAACGTGAATGGAATTGTTACCAAAGCATGTGTGGACCTAATTATCGTTGATATTCCGGATGGGATGCCAATCCATGGTATTGACGAAGGGCGTACTATTCCTTCTTGGATGCAATTGAAGACAGATGAATGGTGGGAGACATTGTTTGATTTTTTGGAATCAATACTTTCAGACAATGGTTGCACGCTTATCATGTGCAATGCCAAGATGCCAAGACTACAAGAAAAAATTGTGAGTTATGCACTAGGGACCAGAGATCGTCCAAAACATTTTTGTTTAAGGGAGCATGTCAAAACATTCACAATTGTGAACTGTTTACCACAAAATGCTCTTAACGGTGTCCAAACTGCTCTTTCCAACATTCTTCTCTTGAAGAAACCATCTAGTTCATTTGCCCTCTCGGATGCTGCTAGCTACATAGATCCATTTGTGGACATCAAACAACTGGATGTTCTGTTCAATCAAATAACGAACACAAACATGTGTTTGAAACAATGTGGACAACCTTGGAGGGGAGCTAAAGAAAAAAGCCCTTTGGTTATGCAACAACTCATTGAAGCATGTTCTCCATTACATGGTCGTATATTGGATTTGTCCGTGGGTACAGGTGCAAGTTTTCACGCTGCAAAAGAAAGTGAAAGACATATTTTTGGTTTTGAAGCAGACGAAGAAATACACATGGGGTTATTGGATGCTTTATTACACAGTTTGAATGTTGAAGCATCCAATGTATTTCAAGCACCCTCGGAACCTTCCTCAAGTATTGGTCCAAATTTTGAGGATGTAGCTCCAAAGCAAGGGCGCAAATTTGTGGCCATCGATGTATCTGATTCTGAATAGTGAGTAAGTCTTCAAGCTAATTCCAAATTTCATACAATGATTTTGCATGTGTACATTTATTTTTCAATATATTATTTAAACTCATATTAATATTGTTTTTTTTTGGCATGATTAGCATTGGATTGAAAGATTGGTTTGCGAAAGTACCAACAACTCCAAATTTTGGTGTTAACCTACCAATATATGCAAAGTCAATGGCACAACACATGGCACGACAACAAGAAGTTTCACTAGAGTCATCAAGCCAATCAACGGATCTCCGTCCTAGACGATTAGTAGAAGTGTTCATGGATATAGAGGCCCATGAAGAATGAAACTTTACATATATATTATAAAGATGTATGTTGAGAGTAATCCAATGCCAAGTTTTCAATTAGGTTGTAATAATTAAAATCATTATATATCTAATGTTTTGACTCTTCAATGTTTGTTGTTGTACGTATAGTCTTCAATTTTCCACAAATATATATATATATATATATATATATTCAATACCACGGTCATGAACATGCACCTGTGATTAGGTTTGGTTGTGATGAAATTCTTTGTGGTATTTTGTACAAGCCGCATATTATGCACCCACTATATTTGAGTGCATACATGAATGCACTCAAATCCATGCACCCATGCACCAATTCATTGTTGATTATTGTGCTACAATTGATGATATTATTGAACCGCAAAATAAAACATGCAGATGCAATAATTTATCTATAGTTGATTTAAAGATGTATTTATATATGATAAATGTATATATGCCCATAGTCATGTGGGATTTTTTTTCCCATTGCTCACTTCTCACAATGTTGCTTATCATCCCCACACCTCTCCCTATTAAACCCTAAAATCAAAAAGAATTATGCCAAAATTCCACGGTTATAGGATACTAGGGGCCTTATTACCAAATATTTCACCTTACTCACCGCTCACAAGTTACCACTCATTGCTCACCGCTCATTATTCACCGCTCACAAGATAGCACTCCCCATCAAAACCCCAATTGCACATTGTGTCATAACAACGATAGAGACACATGGCCCCACCTCCTATCAACATGCAAAAACCCATACTTAAAAGGGCCTAAGAATTGCACGACACAACAAAGTGGTACATCTTATCACCCAAACACTACAAGCCAACAAAAACACCCGGTTCTTCACACTGACCAATGCAGACAACCTTAACAACAAACCACTAGAACAAACAATCCCAAACTGGCTCCTCAAATGCACATGTTCACAAACAACATGCCAATGCCAATGCCAAGCCAAATTAAGACTGGACATCCTATGCATAATAGGAGCCCCGAATCAAACACAAACACCTATATCACCCTCTCCTACTCTCATAGTCCAACTCATCGAATTCACATATTGCCATGACAGATTCCCCGATCAAGCCCTCACACATAAACATACCAAATACGACCCACTAATTAACACCATACAAAATAATGGATGGAAAACCAACCCCCTCGTTACTATCACAGTTGGAGTAAGAGGGGCTATACATGAACATTCAATCAACAAACTTGCCAACCTAAAAATCCCAAAACCAAATATTAAAACCCTTGTGAAAAATTTACACCAGAACGCCATCAAATACCTTACATGTCTCGTCCTAAACAAAAGAAAACTCGACAATAAACAAACACATGTCTCCCCCCCCGGCCCCTCAATGAGTTTGGGATAACTGGTAATCCACCAGAGCCCACCTCGCAAAGGAGGCATAACACCTTAGGTTGCATCACGGATAACCGTGATCAACGTTAGGCCAACGGGCTCACATTCACGCCGGTACTTAGATACGGGTGCTATTTTTTCTTTTTCTTTTTCTTCATCCAAAGCTAAAACTCTTTAGTGCTTGACTAACCTTGCAACTCTTAGTAGCTTGAGACGCGTACAATGGCCACACCCAAATAACAAGGTGTTGATTGAATGATACTAAACAATGAATAAGTTTTGAGAAGCCAAAGATTTCCTAGAACCCCATTGGAACCCACAAAACGATACCTCAAACATTTCAAAGGTTAATAGTACTCAACATGATGTGCATTACTCATTGCTTTACATACGGTTCCAAATGAAAAATGGACCTATGAGAAAGCTTTCCCTCCAACGAGAAAGCACTTTTCTTCAAGCCCTCGATCTTTGAGCTCCCAACCTCCCTATGCTAAACATGCTCATTAGTGTGATCTTTTTGAATAGTGTGCCTTCTTGTGTTGACTTGCAATTTCAAGTTACTGGGGCATTGTCAAAATCACTTGCTGGCATGTGAAGACACATGGAGTTGTGTGTGTGTGTGTGTGTGGTTTCCTATCTACTACAACAATCATGATCCAATAGAACTATCAATAAAGTCATGAGATCAAACTCCGGGCAAGTTGGCTAAGAGTCAAGTTCCATGGAGTGAACCGGGCATAATGGTCCAAAATATCTTTTGGCTACAAGGGTGAAGAAAGTAACTTTCTCATTGGCTTGAAAGCCTTCTCATAGGTCCATTTTACATTTGAAACTATACATAAGCCATGAGAGGTACCATAGAGAGCTTGAGTTGTTTGTTACTAGGCTACTTTCTTTTTTTAATTCAGGAACGTGCTACAAAAAGGAAAATGTGGGTGTTGTGAAAAATACTTTTGAATTATACTAAGACAGTTGACAAGAAGGCATACTGAACTCACTAAAGATTCTATAAACGACTATCATTACATATTTTTCAAGAAAGTTAAGTTCCCATTAAGTTCCCCTCCCATCCATAGCCTCAAAGTAAAGAAAACAGATCACTTTTGGTTCCTTGGTCATTTAGAGGTTAATATATAAGTATCTTAAAATGTTTTTTTTACGTTTACTCTAATGGTAAGAAAATACTATAAAAATAAAAGTAAACATTTTGGACATTCATAAAATAGTAGGCATACAAGCAATGTCGTTAGTATAGTCCCACCAATGAGCCTATTGTTTGTACCTAAGCTTATTACACTCTAACCTCCCTAATATCACACATGTGGCAACCAAAGTGCACGTGATATTAAAGAGGTGTGTAGTGTTAACATGGATGCATGATAATAGAGGATTAGTGTAACATGTGATATTATGGAATACCACACAATCAACATTGCAATAATGACGACGTGATGTGTGCGAGCTTATGGTTTGAATGTAAAAAACTATGATAAATGGGAGGGGAAGTGTGATACCAAGGAGGGAGATTTAAAATTGAGTACATTCGTTCCCTAGGGTTTCGGGATATGAGGGAGGGAGTGACATTACAGAGGTTACGGTGTAGTTCATGAACTTGAGGGAGGCCTAAGTAGACAATAATGGTAAACAAAGGGCGGAAGTACTATGTAATTGGCGTCGGGAGCGTTGAGAGTATTCATCCGACACGTCATGGTTTCATCCGGTTCCATCCGGTTCCATCCGGTTTCATCCTCGGTGTGCATGGGATTTCAGGAGAAATATACCGGGATGTAAGGAACCCCTAATCTCGAGCAACCTACAATTACGGGTGACTTGAGTGACTCGGCATGACACCGTGGCAGTGACGGCGGGATCTTATCTTTTAACCAGCCACGTGGCGACCCTAGCCTAGGGAAAGGACTTCAATAAGTACCTGCGGAGGCAAGCACAGGGGAACTTGCCTCCTCCAAACAAATCCCAAGGAATCGCGGCATCAGGGCTCCCCCGCTTCAGGATTAGAGCGAACTCCTCCGATCATCCGATCATCCGATCATCGTCGTAAATTTCACCACAACCTACCCGCTCCAAAAATCATTCTTCCTGCTCAAGTTTTCAGCCTTCTGCTAAGTCGGATCTTGCATTCGTTATCAGCTGGCCTTGTTTGTTCGTACGGGTAACAATTTCCCTTTGGTCGCAATTTCCCAATCTGCATTTCCTCGCTAAGGCACATAGGTGTTGTTCGGTTCGCGATTCCATGTTCTCCAGCTTGTACTGAATAGATTCACCCAACGAAACGTTGTGTTGCATTCGCAAACATCAGCCAAAACCGAATTGAAATTTAGACCTCTCTTGATTTAGGTATGATTATCGGAAGTGCATGTTTGGTGACTCTCTAACTTAACGGAATGCATAGGGCTCTTCCCAATTGTGTGCACTATGAGTAATGAGATTTGAAGACGCGGTTCAATCCCTTTTACACATCATACGTCTTTATGGTGTTTGTTCTTTGATCCTCATCGAACCACATATCAATCATATATAGGGGTCCGATCAAGAAAAGTAAGCGAATAACATTCGCATACCTTACTCTTGAACACCGCTCTTCGATCGCTTCGTTGTACCAATTCTCCATCTGAGCAACACGTGAACGAGAATCGGTAGTCACTTTTATTCCTTTGAAGAGCATGCACAGAAAGAAAAGCCTCTTCGGTGTCGCGATCGCCTAATTTTTCTTTTATAGGCAGTCGACGAATTGCAAGGCCTCGAGACCGCGCATCTGAGTGTTTTGAGTTCTTGGTTTTGGTCAAGTAGAGTATTCACTTGCAATTATTGGAGGTGTCACGCGTAGCACTCGGTTATTGTGGGTTAGCTAAGTACGAGGATGGATGCGAAAGACTCGGCTTCGAAATAACAATACCTTCTTATCTACAGGCTCTTAAGAGTTTCCAAATACTGAAAAAGTTCCTATTCCGTCTATAACATGTCAATGTTGTGCCAATTTTTGAGTTTGAAGCTCATATGGTGATTCATGCCACCTGAAGCACCACCTGGCATGTGTTCGTGTAATACTTGAATGTAGCAACAAACATCACGATCATTAGAGTAAACCGGTTTCCTGAACTTTATGTTGTTTTGGTAAATCTTAACGTTGATTGTGGAGTTTTTCCTAGTTGTTTCGTCATAACTTTCACCAATATCAAAGTGTCAGTGCACCAACATTGTAGATTCTGGGTCCGCCATAATTCAAACGTCACTATGTCTAGAGTAAACCAGTTCCTTGAAATGTATGTTTGTTGTGGTAACGCCTAACATTGACTTGTGGAGTTTTTGCTAGTTGCTTTGTCATAACTGGGAGAAATAATAACCAAACCTGATATGTATGCTTGTTTTGGTAATGTCTAACATTGACTTGTGGAGTTTTGGCTAGTTGTTTCGTCATATTTTGAAGAGACAAATACCAAAAAAATCTCAGTGTACCACATCACTTCAGTATTTTAGAATCCTCTCAAAGGTTTGGAACCAATATCTGCAATTGGTGTGACATTGGTGCAGATATTTGCTTTCTGGCTTGAAGGATGGCGACCATTGGTGAAGCCGTGGAGGGACTCAAAGCAATGACAGTCGGAAATTCAACGGACAAAGTTGACTCCAAGGAGGATGAGGAAGTGTACGAGGACGCGATCCACATTGTAGAGGAAGATATTGTGGATACCGGGTACTATAAAATTCAAAATTCACAATTTAATCCAGGCGCTGAGTTTATGCGCTACCGTTATTTTGTAGCTCCACATCTTTGTCTCTCTTTTGTGAGGAAGACTTCTTTTTCCTTCAACTTTTATATGTTGCTGATGATGTCAATGCGCAGTGACCAGTTTTTAAAGTGATAATGCTAATACTGTGAGGGTACTATTGATGACAGGAATAGTGAGCACAGCATGTTGGCTCCCTTCACAGCTGGATGGCAGATGAAAGGTGGTGCTCCTTTGATTATTGAGAAAGGAGAGGTAGGGTTTTTTAACCTTGGATGGAGAGGTTTTTGGGATAGACCCATAGACTAATAAATTGGAATAAATTGTAATGTACCTCCTGTCAAAGCACATTAAACTGTTTACAATCATAACTTGTTGGATTGAAACATACCACAAGAATACGGAATAGGTTAGTTATCTAAAGATTCGCCTCACCCAACCTGGAGTCGTACACAAAACAAAACTTGTGTTCTCCTTGACTTAAGCTCTATATATAGATAGTATCTAGGTTTTGAATCTTGGGGTCAAACGGTTGTGAAGTTTGAAGAATCTTTTTCTGTAATCCAAATCTCACTATATATGTCTTATGCAGGGAGTGTATGTCTGGGACAATAAAGGCAACAAGTACCTTGATGCATTGGCAGGCCTCTGGTGTGCATCATTAGGTAAACTTAAGAACGCTTTTTGAATTGTTGGGGTTTGTGAAGCAGTTGGAAAATCTTTGCATTTCTTATTCAATCTGTCAAGAATCTCTATTGTTATTCTACTTGCCACTTTTGATAGGCCTCTGCAAAATGTTGTCTTAATGACAATTTTTTTTTGGGTGGACAGGTTTCAGTGAGAAGCGCCTCATAGCAGCTGCTGAGAAGCAGTTGAGCACTTTGCCTTTCTACCACTCCTTCTGGAACAGAACTTCACAGCCCACCCTGGTTTGTCTGCTTTTCTTAACCTTTCTGGCACCTTTTGTTGAATAGGTTGGTCTCTGGCATTACTTAGGCCCCCTTTACACTAGAGCTCGAGTTGAGAGCTCATACTTGCAATTTTTTGCGAGTTTGATACTTGGAGTTGACAAACCTTCATCCGAAGTTTAAACTTTTGAGAGCTTCACCAATCTTGAAGCTCGCAACAGTTAGAATAATTGTAAATTGGGCTTGCTCAAAGTGAGATATCAAGGGGGGAATGATACTATACAAAGGAGCATTCATGACAAGCCAAAGAATGCTCGAGAGTTCATTGGCTTGGGGACCACAAAATGAGAGCTCGATCTCTTGATGTTCTAATTTTGTCCAAGAGCTTGTAAACATTGATCGAGAGCTTGTCGTAGTTGTTCCACGTGGGATCCATCAAGGTGCCATCTAAAATATTGTAAGCCTGGCACAAAGTTCAAGCTTTTAATTTGAAAGCTCGAGTGTAAAGTGGACTTGAATGGACAAGCATGTGTAAGGGCTCCTGTCTTCAAGCCTCAATCTTTGAGATCTCAACCTCTAGTGTTAATGGGGCCTCAAATTTTTTGAAAGAAAAATTTCAATGCACCCACCTGTCTTTGTTGCCATCCCTAATTTTTAGCAATGGTTATAATTTTCTCGCTTTATCCCAGCATCGCTAAGCTTTGGCTGCTATACATACTAGTCCTTAACTGCATGATGGCCACTATCTGAAGCATACTTATTGCAGTTATTTGATGACGTGAACCCCTCGTGGTGTATAATTTCCCATACTGTTATTTCTGTAGTGAGTCAAGCATAAGATCCCTGCATCATCATACACTATAATCAAACATTTTCTCCAATGCAGGACCTAGCCGCAGAGCTGATTGACATGTTCACAGCAACCAAGTTGGCCAAGGTCTTCTTCTGCAACAGTGGATCAGAGGCCAATGATAGCCAGGTAACTCATGTACAAATTGCTTTTTGTAGGATTTTTTCATCTTATGAATTCATGTTGCCAAATTCATATCAGGTGAATACGCAAGGAGTGTGCGCAGCAATGTTTAAAGAGAAGCTTGTTTATGTTGGTAGGTGAAATTGGTCTGGTACTACAACAATGCAATGGGTCGACCCAATAAGAAAAAGTTCATTGCGCGCCAAAAAGCGTATATCTTCCAACCCCACCTTTTGCTCAACTGTTACTGTACACAGTATCATATTGCAGACATCATATCATTTATTTCATGCTTTATTTGTTGAGGAATTGTGATGCTTGCAGTTAGCATGTAGGTTTAAGTATGCATTTATGGATGTATTGTGTGTTGCAAATTTTCTGGAACTGAGATGCAAATTTTCCAACTGAATTTTTTGCACTTCATTGTGTGGACAGGTACCACGGGTCAACACTAGTATCTGCAAGTTTAACAGGGTATGTATTTTCTTCATTGCCAATGGTTTTTATTCAGCAGACTCGTTTGTGGGCAAGCTTTCTGGTTTGTTGGCAGATCATCAGCTTGTTGTCTCTGCACAAACTTCCTGAGGCAAACTTTTTATGTGGAAACAGTAAAATGGTGAAATAACATTGAAAAATCCTCATTAACACGTTATAATTGCATGGTTTTATTATTTTCTTCTAATGTGTGCCACATTCTGCTGCTTTGAATCAAATTGTTACATAAAAATCACACATCTAACGTAGGATAGTTTAATGTATGGTATAATGCTAACCCAATAATTACATAACACACCACCCTTTGGAAATTTGTGGTGAGACTAATAGGTGATTTCTTTTTCATGACAGGTTAGCTTCCCTTCAAAATGGGTTTGACTTGCCAGTGCCATTTGTCCTCCATACTGATTGCCCACACTACTGGCGTTACCATCTACCAAGTGCGTGCTTTTAAGGCAATTTGAAATTCAAGTATTTTTTTGAGAAGACTGTATGTTGCCATTTATGTATACAATGTTGTGGCATCATGGATGAAAACAGCAGTATGATAATTGTTGGAAATTCCAAGCGGCTATGAGGTCATTGTTTAGACAGGAAGATATGGTGTCTGGTTTGTGAGGAAGCTGCCATGAAATATGTTGGCAACTGTCTTTAAAAATATTCAGTCGTTTTTAATCATCACCGGTTTAAAGAGACATTTTTAAACTAGGTACTGACAACCTTATGCCCTGATGAACCTTTTATCAGATGAGACAGAGGAGGAGTTCTCAACACGACTGGCAGAGAACCTTGAGAAACTCATTCTGAAGGAAGGCCCTGAAACTGTAAGTAGCATACATACTCTCTAGTAGTTGGAGTTACCTTACTGTGATTAACATCATTTAAATTGTGTCTGAATAATAAACTGCCTAACATAAATACTGGGGTTGAAAGGATTTTACATAGTAATATTATGGTAAATGATTTTGTGGACAAGTTGTCCAGGAAAATGTGGGATGGGGTTGTTCGTTAATTTCATGACTGCCTGCTCTATCATTTAAGGAACTAGTCACTAGATCTCTGCTACATTAGAGTTACCTGCAAAATTTCCCAAAGAGGGACCAAAATGGGAGTTTGGTGCCTTGTTAACGGACGTTTCTATCAAGAGATCATTAAAGCGTCTTGTGTTGGAGCTTAAGTTTGAAAGTTGGGTGGAACTCCTTGGAATCTTAACCCTCGCTCGGTTCAAAATATTTCGAGAGAACTTTAGGATCTACAATAAGGTCTGACCCATGGAACCCGCCACCCTAAATATTAGATCGGCCTATGCAAGGCTAGCTTGACCTATTGATCCTAGTATGACAAGCTAGGAAACTGGTTTTTTATAGCCTGGACCTACTCTTTAGGATGTTAATTTAAGCCTTGATAAATCTTGGGTCATTTTAAGCATAAGCTCTCAAATTTGCCTTTTAGCCAACTCAGTTGGAGTTTGACCTGAAGATTTATGGATAACTCTATTAAAATTGAAAGAAGTTGTAGTTGTGGACAAAGAAATCATGCTCAATGTGGTAAACACTATGTTTTTCATCTTGCAGATTGCGGCATTTATTGCGGAGCCTGTAATGGGCGCTGGTGGTGTCATGCCTCCCCCTGCAACCTACTGGGAAAAGGTACTTGCTACAATTTGAATTTTGACAAATACTTTCAAGGTTAACTTAGTATAGTATGCTTGATAAACAAAATTCTTAGTCTGAGTCTTTGCAGTCAAGTTGGCAACCTGGTGATTTTAGTGAACTTCTGCTTGCAAAAGTGTATGAATGATCTCAATTGCTTATATTGAAATTGATTTTGTCACTCTAGGTTCTCACTCTTCTTCTGGACTTTTCAGATCCAACCCATTTTGAAGAAGTATGACATCCTCTTAGTTGCTGATGAGGTACCATATCTTGTCTTAATTGCTGTATTATTCTGTTCTTTTGAGCCTCAATACTGATAATTGGAAGTATGTGACAACATAAAAGTCAAGGGAATTAAATGTGGTCATTGGATTATAAACTTATTTAAGAAATTGCTGTTTGAAACTTGTCACTATTTTTCAGGTGGTATGTGCATTTGGGCGATTGGGTACTATGTTTGGATGTGACTATTACCACATCAAGCCGGATCTGGTTTCAATTGCGAAGGTAAGTTTTTATTTCAGATCTGCCTCTGTTGATGAGTTATGACTGCATTTCTCTGCTTGATAACACTGTTAATCTTGCTGGTTAGATTAGGTCTATTATTATTTCTGCCAAAAAAATGCGACATGTTATCATGTGATTCCTTGTAACCTCTAAAAATATGATGTGGAAATTGAATTAAGGCAGAGTCGTGCCCAAACAGACCTGAAAGTAGGGTATGCTCTGTCAGGATCCAGCATCTTTGTGTAGAATCATGAGTAATTCTAATTTGTATGGGTCATTTATGGGCAATTTGTTTTGTTTTTGTTTTGTAACAGGCTTTGTCAGCAGCATACCAGCCAATTGGAGCAGTCCTTATGAGCCAACAAATATTCGATGAAATTGCTGCCCATAGTGATGACCATGGTAAGTTGAATGGTCTCACAGGTTGTGGTGGTCTGTAGCTGATTTTTAACAAGGGCTAAAGTTTCACAAATGTTAATGGAGATCCAAGACTAAAAAATGCAGTTCGAGGTAGCCATGAGTACTTCCAAAATATTTTTCAGCAGTGTTAAAGGCTATTAGAAGTACGTAACAGATGCACTGAAGAAGTCCAACAGCAGTAGAGGTATTCACAAAGTTCCTCGAAGAGGGACCAAACAAGGAGTCTATTGCCTCTTTGAAGGACTTTTTATTATTAAGATCTCATTAGAGCTTCTTGTGGCCAAGTCTAATTTTGAAACATGAGTGAAACTCCTTTGACCTCCTCTTTCAATCCAAAAAACTTTGAGAACATGGACCCGGTCTTTTAGCATGTGTGTATAAGCCTTGATAAAAACGGACCACTTTATGCATAAGCTCTAAAAATCACCTTTTAGCCAACTCACCTGGAGTTTGACCCGCAGACTTTACAGAAAACTCTGTTGCATTCTTAAGTAAATGGCTAGCAGAGATTGACGAAGTTCATATCTTATTCTTATCTTTGACTAATGGAGAAGTTACTGCCATCAGGTGCTTTTGGACATGGATTCACATATTCTGGCCATCCAGTGGCATGTGCTGTATCATTGGAGGCTATAAAGATATACAAGTACGTTAATGTGGCCTCCTTGATTATGGTTTTTTGGTTGGTATTTTTATGATATTTTATATTCAATTCTGTGGCACATCACATTGTTGTTTCTTCTTTGCATATATAAGAGTACTAATTATGGGAGCCTCATTGAATGACCAGTACTCTTATATAGGGGTTTACTAGGACTTCCTTATTGAATCATTGATGATTGAAGGTGTTTCTGTTTTGAGCTATGAAAATATTGGATAATTCCCTATGACAGGGCTTTAGAGTTTGGGTTGTGAGACAAATCTGTTAGATCACAGCGGTTGCTTCCTTTGTTGTCCTTGTGTTTCCTAGATGCAGAAAATTATTGTTTCCTAGTATTAATTTTATGCATTCTGCAAATGACCTCTAGGGAGAGAAACATAGTGGCGCACGTCAATGAAGTTGCACCTGGCTTTCAGAAAGGCATGAAGGATTTTAGAGACAGCCCTATCGTGGGCGAGGTATGAATTTTGTACTTTTGATCCAAATGAACGAGCACAATCTTTAAATATGGAGATGAACTACGATGATAGGCTTCAATCTCACAAAAGAGTAGTTGGAATTTGAGCTACAGATGGTTTCAAGAAAATCTTGTGAACTTCTAATCACCCTTTGAATGTGGAAAAAGATTCCCATCACAAGATTTGGAGCTACTAGACATGTCAACAGTTTTTATCTCCTCAAAATGTGTTCATTGTGAAGCAGGTTTTGAAAAGAGCCTGAACTTTTGTATGCTTATTCCTGGTGGTGATTAGGTGCGAGGCGTGGGTTTGGTTCTGGCAATTGAGTTTGCGGCTAATAAGGAGACGTGCGAGGCATGGCCATCCAAGTGGGGTATGTATTTAGACCAGCATCATCTTATTAGTGTACTTTGGGCCTTCATGTATGTTTCAGTGTTGGACTGGTATCACCTTTTTTGATACCACTTGGGTATATATAATGAGGATTTTATATCTCCTTGATACCAGTAGGGTACGGGTGTTTAAGGATTCTTTTTTTAATAATACCATTCGAGTTTATATACCATTGAAGAACTTTCATACCTAGGTAAATCTATCCTAGTATCAATATGGTAGTAGGATGTTATTGACCCATATAATAACACACATAGTAATATAAAGGATGTCTCATCTTGTGATACCCACCAAGTATCAATATTGACTGGTATTACAATTGTTGTCGGGTAGGTTCATTGATACCAATATTGACATTGTTCAATAATACCATGTATTCACCTATATACGTGTTTAATATTGGTATGTTCCAGTGTTGGTCTGGAATCATCTTTCTTTTAATACCATTTTGCATTTCACATTTTTTTGATACCAGTAGAGTATGGGTACTTGATGGTATTTTTTGTTTTTGATACCATTTGGGTCTATATACTATGCAAGAACCTTCATAGTATCAATATGGTTTAGAATGGTATTGGCCCAAATATTAATTCAAGTATACAAAGATTTGCTCACCTTGAGATCCCCACCACATATCAATATTTGACTGGTATCACAATTTCGATATGCATGGGTAGGTTCTTTGATACCGTTATTGATGATCATTATTGATACCCATGCATTCACCTACATACCAGACCAACATTGGTATGTTCCTTTTAATGCAATGTGATTATTGGAATTCACTTGTGGTGCGCTTTGGTTCAAGTGAATGAATTATGGTATTAAATTTGGTGCTTCTTGACTTTTTCTGCAGCTGTGGGAACACACTTTGGGAGTCAATGTGCCGCGCGTGGTATGTTAGTGCGTGTGTCAGGTGATATCATTATGATGTCTCCTCCGCTCATCATCACCAAATTGGAGGTCAACAAGGTACACACTCAACCATCACTACACTAAACATGTGATTTAGTGGGAGCCTAGAATGGTTTTTATATTTTGAGCCCGTAGTCCAATCTATTTTGAACACATGTCTTTTTGGTGTCTGTTCTTGGAGCCGCACCTAATCACATACCACTCAAAAATAGGGGTCCTATTAAGATAAGTAACCGAATCAGGCAACTTCACCTTATGGTCCACCCATTCATAGTGAGATTTACCAGGTGAACTGTGTATTTTCAACCAACAATATGTGAACCTAGGGGCTTTGTGCATGCCGGCTTGTCTGTGCTTGTTCAAGGTCCCTTTGAAAGGAGGCAGTAGTCTTTAAGGTCCTTCTAATTCATTAATTCTCGTGATGTCTGTTTCGGAAGTACATATAGAGCTAGACTAACTTGAAGATGATACACGGTGGTGGCAACTTTGGAGTTATCTCCTTTTTTGGTTTTTGTTTGCGAATGGACTCTTGCTAGCAGTCATAATGACACTAGGTGTTGTTTTTTTCCCACAGATGGTGGAAATTGCTCATGCTGCCTTGAAGGAAACAGAGAAGTTTGTTGCTGAAAAACAAAGCCACGTGCATGTCCAAACTTAGGCAAGCCAGGCGAGTTTTGTAGTCACCTGAAATATAATTGAGGCGCATTTTGTACCCATAAAGCGAATTTCGATTATTCGACATGGCCGGTTGGCTGCAGGGATCCGATAAGGTAATGCACAAATGCCAAGAAATAAATAAGTACAAAATAGGAAATTGGAGAATGAATGCAACCTGTTTGGTGTGATGCTTTTTTGCAGCAGTTTACATCTTCACGGCCTGAACTATGAGGTCTCAACAACCTCACTAAGTTTAAAGCAGGATGAAGTGTAATTCAACACCTAACATATGTAACACTGTTGTAAATTGAGGTCTATTGATGTGATTGGAGATATAAAAATAATATCTTTTTATGGTCATCGGTGAGTACTTGTGTCACTACACTCTTGTCTTGTCTTTAGTGTGGGTACTTAAATTAATGTGCCATAAAATTTGGGTGACCTACTTTATGTAAATATTTGTGGTCAAATTAAAGTGGCCTACTAAAATAATTGTGATCCTCATGAGTCAATGTGTGGGCTTCCGTTGCCATTGTTTACCAGCACTTTTAACGTGAACAACATTATTAAAAATCTCATGATTGCTTGTCATGCTGCCAATGCTATACTTGAACATTGCATATTGGGTGACCTTTTAAAAAGTAAGTTAAATTCTGCGTTAAACTGAGAAATATTGGACACTATGCAAAATTCTTATTTTTTATAGCAATATGATTTTCCATAGTATGCACAACATGAAATCGAGCCAACTAAATTAGTGACAGAAGTTTGGAATAATAAAACCTACATTAAAGAGAAGAAAGTGTGTAGCTTATTCACAGCTGACAAGACAGGACAAGGTAAAGAAAGTATCAAATGCCAACTTAACATATGAAAGTTGTGTAACCCATGAATATTATTAATAAATAGATTACAAATTTGAACATGTTGCCAATCTAGCAAGTTTCTGTGTGTGCTTGTGGGCAAGTAGTACAGAAATAAATTGATGAAATATGAGGCCAATGGGATTGCAACGACATTGGATTTGAGCTTTTTCCAGTCAAAATCTCTAGACACGAATAAAGCATTCACCTTATGGCAAGAGTGACAAGTATTTGTCATCCTATGGTGAAGGTGACCTCGGTGTCGGCCACATTCCACCCTCTTAGCATTAGTTTGGGGCTTATTGTATGCTTTTTCACTTGGAAGGAAATGTCGATCACAGCCGTTTCATCCGGAACGAGAGAGAACCAGTTGTCAGAGTAAGTTACAGGGAGGATACGCGTGTCTGTTCCACTTGAATTTCTGTCCACCACCGAAAATTGAAGTGCAAAGGCAACCACTGTGGCACCTGTATTTCCAGTATTTCCATTTCGATTTGCCACTTGCACGCGTATTTTATACATGTTTCGACTTACAGTCGCGTGAGCTGAGATTGCGACGGGGATTTTTGTCGACCGGAAATGGCCCGCGAGTTGGCCATAGCTTCCGGGAGTTGGGTGCAGCCAATAGAAATTGTGAGACACCAATGCACCGGCTGAATCTTGGAGCTTGAGGAGGAGGAAATACATGGGTTCTTTGTTGATGGTTGTGAAGAGAGGAACACTTCCCACTGAGGTTGTGGTTTTCGCCTCAAATGCAAGGCTCCGCCATGTGGTTGAGTATGCGATTGCGCCCGTGATATCGTACACCGTGGCCTCAACCGTGGTGCTTGAAAGTGTGGCCTTTTTCGTGTTCACAACCTGTTCAAAATATTTTTAAAAAAATTAAAAAATGAGAGGTGGTAAGATCTCTCAAATCAGTGCAAGAAGTGAGGACCCAACCGTGCCCAAAACAAA
This sequence comes from Polytrichum formosum, assembly GCA_964035585.1. Taxonomy (NCBI): domain Eukaryota; kingdom Viridiplantae; phylum Streptophyta; class Polytrichopsida; order Polytrichales; family Polytrichaceae; genus Polytrichum; species Polytrichum formosum. The sequence goes on from OZ037941.1 coordinate 43,977,813, forward strand.
ACTAGATGTGTGGTTATCAAGTTTGCTTAAGGGTTGTTGGTTTTTCTTAAAACTTACTTTTGTTCTTATGATTCTCATCATAGATTCAACTTCAGAAGAAGCTCCCACAGACCCTACTAAAAGTTCGCAAATTGCATCCTTGCCCAGGAATACTGACCCAACCCATAGTGGCCTATTGGTTTCGATCATCCACTTACTTGTCTCAACAGAATTGTGGGGCTTGCATTTCACGTTAAAAAAAAGGTAACATGGGTGTGGCCTTTGGAGTTTTATGCCAGGGTAAGGTAGATGGGCCTTAAATGGTTACTTTTTCCGACTAGCCCACTTCTCCTAGGATGTGAAACATGCGATTAGCAAGAGATGGTTACCAAATACACACCGAGACTGTAGCCACTTTCTTCATAAAATTTGGAGCTCATATGGATATCTTATTCATTTCCAAAGTGGAGATTCTTATGCTCATTAAATGGTTGTATAGGTCTCTTCCCCCCCAATTATGTTCATCATTGAGCCCAAAAATGGCTATCATATTTTTAAGCATATGGTCCAATCTCTTTTAAACACATGATGCCACACCAAACCACAAACCACTCGTCGTGACTAGTACAGTTGCCCAATTATGACACGTAACCGCATAGGACACATTTACCTTAGGAAAAGAAGGAATTATCGCATACAAGCGCACCGCCTCCCCCTTCATCCAACATAAAAACCCTGAAATAGTATGTAACTTGAAGGCTACTGTATGTCTTTCAGTTGATCTGACACCGGAATCAGTTCTAAAGACCCGGAATTTAGTCGAGTCCAAGTCATCCGAGATGAATCGGCCACAAACCTACAGGAGGGGTCAAGTTTTTCATGTTGGAGATGGATGAGAGAGGCACACTCACATGCGACGTCGCTAATTCCCTCTGTCTCTCTCTCTCCCTACCTTAAATGCCGCCATTCCTTGCTGCGACTTCTCGTGCTGGTCGTGTGCGCCCAAAGAGAAGGAAACACAAACCCAAAACACAAAACAAAAACACAAACAGGACGAGAGGAAGGCAGGGACAGAAAGCCCAAAGACCTGGACGACGTAGGTGGAGAGATTGAGCTGCACGTGCACAGGCTCGGCAGCGTGCTTGAGGCCGAAGAAGGCGCCCGTCTGGTCCAAGAGGTGGTCGTACATTTGGCCTCGCAGGCCAGGCCACGGGTTCTGAGTTTTCCAAATGAGCACTCCCGTGTAGCGTGTCCACATCCATGTGTTCCAGCCTTCGATCAGAGCCCGATACTGTATATAATTTGCGAGCTGGGCCTGCACAAAGACTCGAGGAGGGAGCTGCTTAATCACTTTCTAAGTGTATTGTAATGTGCGAGTTTCTCAACAAATGCCTCACTCAAACACCTATACGTCAAAATAAGACAGACACAGAGTCGAAGCATAGATGCCTGTCATGGAAGTGAAACAAATTGCAATGATATAGGGAGGTATGTGTATATATATGTGGGCCTTGGTCCATTTGGGTGTTCGTTAGTTTGGGAGCCTTATAAATGTTTAGAAATGAAATAGCAGTGACCCATGAGAGCAAGGGGCAACAAGGGGTAATAAAGCTAGGCATAAGGGGCTTGGAGAAGTGGGAGGGACTTATCACATCATTGTGGGCCTTAAGAATGTCGTACGGAGGTATTTAAGGTGACTTGTTGCTATTTTGAGTTTTAGAATGTTTGAAGTGACCCACTTGATATTTATCCATTTATCAATCAAAACACACGTGTATGTGAAAGAAAACAGTGTGGAATTCAAATACATACCACATGTATCTTATCGTTTTTGTTGCCTATGACAATATAGTATGGACCCGTGTATATGACACATCACTTTAATGTTTTGGAACCAAAGAGGGAGGGGGGGGGGTGGGGGGACAATGGGACGATGGCCTCACCTCCACACCTTTATATGTATGGCAACCTTTCACAAACTTTAATTATTATACTTGTTTAGAGCTAGCAAAAAATATCATTATCAAGTAGACCATGAAAAGTATATCACATCTTTTCGGAGTTTAAGGGGGTTCCCCCATCAATTTGCAAACATTACCTTCTCACAAAAGTCGTCGAGGGTGGTGTATTTGCCGTAGGTCTCAATTTGGCCTGGTATGAGGTTTTGGCCATCCGCATATTGAATGAACTTGTGGTAGAACCATGTTGCATTCGGGTGCTCTCCATACAAGCTTTGTGGGGGTCCCCATGCCTCGGGGGGCATGGTGGCCCGGATGGTGTCCGCCTTGGGGACCCCGACGTTCCCGACCTCCGGGTTGAAGGCGTAGGAGTAGTACCCGTCATAGAAAAACTTCTCCGGGATTTGGATCGTGTAGGGCCCGTCATGGAACCCCCCATCACCGGCCGCAATCCCACTCCACAACGAGCCTTCACATACCCACAAAACTTGATGTTGAGGTTTCTGGGCCTTATGTGATCACTTTTCTTAATTCTATACTTGAGTGGTAAGATGCAAGTATTTGACGATACATACATACATAATACGATACCATTTGGGTTTATATAAACTTTCATACCTAGGTAATAATATCCTAATATCCATATGATATGAGGATGGATTGACCTAAATAAATACTCAGCTATACATGGATCCTCTCATCTTTTGGTACCCACCAACTGTCAATATCTGACAGGTAGTACAATTTTCATATTGAGCGTGTAGGTTCTTTAAAAACTATAATTGTTTTCCCTCTGGGAAGGTTACCCTTTGTAAGTTATTAAGAACCACATGCAAAAAAATATAGAATCAAATAATATCCAAAGAAATAAAACTCTATAAAACAACTACCATAAATATAAAATACTAGAAAATTGTTATGAGAATAGATTAAACAAAATTTCAAGAACATTCATGAAATATCCCATGAACATGCGCAATACTTCACGGCCCCCCTAGATTTACCACTTTAATATCACGGATTTTATATCCCTAAAAGTGTTAGTACCCCTCGGGGTGGGTTTCACTTATGGGTACCGTGCATTCACCTAGTATACCACCAATCCAACATCAATGGCACTTACATACTTACCTTCAATGTAGAGCCGGGTGCCGTCCAACGAGCGGCTTGGATTGTCCGATTCCGGAGAGACAATCACAAGGGCCTTGGTGAGGGCGGCGTTGAGGTCATCAGCCGGGTGTTGCTCGTTGCCTCCACACCACAAGGCTAAGCTCGCGTGGTTGCGGAGGAGCTTCACCGTGTCATAAGCACACGTGAGCCAAAGCTCGTGGTCTAATGGCCAGTTTGCGTCGGAAGGGGGTTGCCCTCGCCCATCGCAATCGCCGGTGATCCAAAACTCTTGCCAAACCTAGTGTGTTCAGACATATATATTCATACATCAAAGTTATTTGTAAAGTAAAGCAGATGAAACCATGGGTTTAGTTCCAAACCATGAGTTTATGAGAATTATTACAAAGTCACTCAAGTTTTCTTTAATGCTTAATTTATCATACACAAAGAGTGGTGTCGGGTTATTGACAACCATCTTTCAAACTTGTCTTACTAAGATGGGTGGACCAAGCTAGCCTTGCATAGGTCAATCTGGGATTTAGGATGGCAGGTCCTATGCGCATACCCTATTATAGATCCTAAAATCCCCTCATAGTTTGAGAGGTGGAAAGAGGAGGTCCCATATGTTTCACCCAACTTTCAAAATAGGCTCCAATACATAACGAGCTAACGACCCCTTAATAGAAAGGTTTCTCAAAGTAAAAACCACATCCACGGTTTCGTCCCCCTTTGAGAGACTTGATGGACAACTCTATCATGAGAGAGAGAGAGAGAGGGAGAGAGAGAGAGGAGCGTACCTCCCATTCATCCAACATAAAAAGCCCTGAATTCGTATGCGGCCTAGATGTTTCTATTTTTAGTTGATCTGACACCGGAGTCAGCTTCAAAGACCCTAAATTAGTCTAGTTTGAGTCATTTGAAATGAATCGGCAACAAACCTATAGGAGTCAAGGTTTTATGTTGGATGGATGAGAGGTATGCTTGTATGCAATAAACTCCTTCTCCCTCATCAAACACAACGAACCAACTTCTTGACCAGTTAGCGAGCACCGAGCACCCTATCCTGGCCTACCTTTTGTCTTTTTTTCCTTTTCTTTTTTTTTTCCCTTTTTGGGAACAAAGGAGGTGCAAGGCCACCTTCCTAGTTTTTTTTGTCAAATAGAGAGAAGATTTCACGGGAATCAAACCACGAACCACTCCATTCAGTTTGGGTACTGCTCCACTATCATCTGGTAGTTTAGAGTCATCTTGGACCAGCCTGGCCTAGCTTTTGACCCCAACATACGCTAGTGTAACTGGAGTACAAATTACATTGTGATCAAATAAAGAAAAATTCTGAAGGTCGGTGATGTGCTCACCAAAATTCCTCGTCGGTCACAGGCATCGTAGAACTCGGGGCGCTCGGCCAACGCCCCTCCCCAGATGCGGATCATATTCAAGTTCATATCGGCATGAAACCCGACCTCGGTATCGTATCGGTCTTGGGAGAGGCGGAGTAGAGCATCCGAGACAATGTAGTTTCCCCCTCGTATGAAGATCGGCTCTCCGTTAACCTCAAATTTTCTGGTCATGATTCAGTCGATCATTCACATGATGAGGTTTAATCTACCTCTTTCTATGAATAAAGGCACGAAATTTCATCATCTTCGACCCACATTAATTGTCTTGCGATAAAACTTGAGTGGCAACTGCATTGATTTGTGCAATTAGGTCGACCTCGTGATTCGGTTGACTCTTTTACCCATGCTAATCACCTCCTTGGGTCAAACCAGATCACAAAAATATGTTTATTCATCCGTATAGCAACCCAATGTTTAAAAATTGTGTATTCTGTTACTGTAGTGATAAATATTCAAAATTGCGTGGAATGTCGATAAATTAGCATGGGTCCACCTAATTGCACATATCATTGTAGAGAGGATAACATATGGCACTTGGTGCTACATGACAAGAAGTCATACAGACCAATCTAATCGACACCATTGTACATATCAAACGTATACACTAAATACTGTATTCAGTGTCATATGGCAATTTTTCTAGTGACACTTCTTAGGAATAAGTTTACAAGGACTATCATCCCAACATACAACTCTGTAATGAAATTCTTACAAAGTTTGGTATATCCTGCATCCTAACATTTTTGTAATGAAATATTGTCACAGATGATTGAAATTTGGATGAAAAGCCACTTTGTAAGTGACAGTAATTGCAACATTGTAAATCTAATGCCCAATTTTTTTTACAAGAATGATAGATGATGTTAAGTTCACATTTAGTGCTAGTGACAATACATGCACAGTTTACAATTAGTATCGAGCAAGACAAATAGAATTGGTGACACTAAATACAATATTCTAGTGTAGTGCAATGAGAAGAGAAACGCACCGGCCATTTACTTTGGAGTCGATGTGGGAATCGATGTGGCGGAAACCAAACATGTGGGACCACGAATCAGAAGGACTTGTGGAACCAGCGATTCCCACGGAAATGTCAACTTTGTACAGGGGCTGCTCCCCGAGTCCATTTGGCCACCACAATGCGGGTTTTGCAACTGAAATCTGCCACACAATCGAACGAACAAAGCAATCAATCAAATTTTGAGCCCATTTCTGCAGGCAGGGGATTAAATATGTGAAGTGATCCGACATAGAATGGACCAGGACAGAGTCGACAATTTAACACATTTTCCATTCTCCACAATTCAACCAATTATTTGTGGACACCTCTACCACATGTCCGTTCGACAAAAAACGTCGAGACCAATGTTGCACGGTTATCTAGGTTCGACCCGATATCAATAATGGTACGTTGTGTACATGTATAGAAAATATCCTACTCAAATGGTATCAAATCCTTCAATACCATGGTGCATTATTGAAGCCCCCTTGATATTTGCGCATGTACCACTGCAAAATTCCATGCTATCATCTATGCGCCCGTGTACATTTTATGGATATTTCGACCACGACCACGAGATATCATGTTCCAAGGTTTCTATCAACACCCAAGTTACCCAATGGTATATGAAAACAACCCCACCCATAACGGCCGAGACCTTGTATGTAGGCTCAACCTAAAAACCTAACCTAATTTTGAACGTGAAGACATTCTACCAAACCAAAAGGCATATCTACGAGTAATCAGGAAGATGTGTTCTAATCTTGGAGGACCCTTACACCTAGCAAGGTGCTTAAAATACAGTGAAAAAATTAGGTCAGATTCTTATATCAAACGAAGGCCTTTTCTCCACCTGTGACATGGCGCTATACTAGATATCTGATTTACTGTGCCATTAAAATTGAGGTGACATGTTGATTAGAGTGGTCTTTGTGAGTTGTAATATACATAGCACCAAGTGTCACGTGACGTCTCTCTAGTTGCCAGCGATTGTCAGACAATGAATGAGGGTCGATGATGAATAAGGTAGATGGGTCTTAAATGGTTACTTTTTCAGACTATCGCACTTCTCCTAGGATATGAAACACATAATTAATACGAAATGGTTAGCAAATCCAAATTGAGACCGCAACCACTGTCCTCATGACCTTTGGAGCTCATATGAATATCTTATACATTATCAAAGTGGAGATTCTTGTGCTCATTGAACAATCATATAGCTCTCTCCCCCCCCCCCAATTATGTTGACTATAGAGCCTAGAATGGTTGACATGTTTGGAGCATGTAGTCCAATATCTTTAAGACACATGTTCAATTGGTGTCCATTCTTGGATTCACACCTAACCACAAACAACTCAAATAAATGTCCGATTTAAGAGAAGTGACCTATTTAGGCACATCTACCTTAGTGTGGGCCACACTCAATCAGATGTTTAAGTGTAGTTTCTTACCGCCGGTAGAGAGTACAAAAGTGTTGCGTTGGCATCAACGGTAACCGTTTGAGTTGCGGAGAATTCCTGGGCCACAGACGAATCCACTGTTGCTCCACCATTCGAGGATTTGTCCAAAGTTGCAGTCAGCGTTATGGTCACTGTCGTGGGGGCTGAATCCGTGTTCACAAGCTCCATGGTGGTCCATAGATGAGCTAATTCCGTATATGCCGACGTGGGAAATGTGGCAACAAGGTGCGGATCCACCAGTCGAACAGGCTACATCATCTCAAAATGCAAATAATCAACGTTTAATGTGAGGTCAGTGTTGATATAATATAATTTTTCATTGCTAACACAACATTAGCTAATGATTTATACAACATTGTTTCAAGTCATAGTTTAACCCTCTCGGTCTTGCTTGACTCACTATAAAGTATGCAGTAACAAAAGATTGTAATTGCAACCCTTTGTTTGGTAGGCATTGATTCAACAGTGCAGTTTAATGTGATTGAATTGATGTGAAATCAGCACCGCATCATCGATTTCGCCAAATTGACCAAACAGAAATTGACAGATATGGGGAAAAACATAAACTGCTGGACTGACAATTCAAAACAAAAGGTTGAAGAATCAGGGGGAAGTTTCCTTGAGAAACGAGTGACTGAGTAAATAGGTTCAGTGGTTGTGGTGCAAACCCCGGTTGTGAACACGGTGACCTGGTCCCAGATGCCTGTGTTTCTGTCTCTGTTGCAACCCACATTGAAGCAATTGTGTCGTATCAATTTGGGCACCTCTTTAAATATTTATAGCTAGGCAGCACAATTGAACACTACACTGCTTATCACAATTAGCACGTGTTACTATTCGGAGTTACACAGTGCTATAACTATGTTATGAGAATGTAATATTTCACCAAGCAAAGTCATTTATGTTCTATAACGTCTGAACAACCTACTAAACTTTTGTTAATAAAAATTGAACTTCTGAGTAAGACGTTATCACTAATTGGGATAATCAGTGTAGTATAATAAGGATAAAGAAACAATGGGTAATTCAGGATTACGACTCAACATGCAAGTGACTTAGCAGTTAGTGTTGACTCAATGTAGATACATAACCTTTGCGGGCTTAATGTCATCAATTTAGTGCTAATTCAACACTTAGCTAGTGATTCATTCAACTTGATTCAGTTCATGAATCAATCACTTAGGTCTTGCAACTATAACATATAGAAGCAAGCAACCAGAATTTCAATCCCATGGTTGGTAGGGATTGATTCAAGGTTGGAGTTTGATGTGTTTCTATTGATGTGAAATCAATGTTGATGATGCATGAATTTAGAGATTTGTGGTGTGAGGATGGTAAAATAAGTCCTCTGAAAATGGGTTAGGTGTTGTGTGTGTACCGGATTCCAACAATCCAATCCCACCCTTCCACATACTGAGCTGCCACATCCTTGCCAATCTAAACCACAGCAAAATTACATCACGACAATATGAGTCTTTGTAGGCCACGGAAAATGATCGAGTAAGTCCATGTTGTCTTCTACCACTCGGCGTGGGCATAGGATTGTTATGATATGATAACTTGGCTAATGTGACATATTCAATTGGTGTTAAGGACCTTAACATGATGGACAACTACCACCTATTGTGGCCAAACCTTTGGTCAAGCTAAACTCCACAAATCTTGTAAAATGGATACATTACATCTCAAATTGCAAGTGACTAGCATTTTAATGTTGAGTCAGTGTTGATACATATCCTCAACAGTTGAATATCTTTTGACCAAGTGTTAACTCAACATGTACTTATTTGTTCATTCAATATTGATCCAACTCGTGATTCAACCTTGTAGGTCTTGCAACTTGAAAAAAATTAGAGACCAAAACTTCCAACCTTGTTACGATTGTTGGCATATATTCAAAGTTATAGTTCAGGGTGACTGAATCTATGTGAAAATAATTTTGGTGATATATGGAAATTAAAGGTTTCTGATGTACAAAACTTACATCGTGATCTCCTCCTTGGCCACCCACAATGGGGATTTGGCCCGGGTGGTCGGGTGGGTGAACAAGAACGGCGAGCCGGTTCACTCCACTTTTGCTGAGCCAACTCGTAATGTCAATGGTTTGCCTCAAAAACATACCCTTTGAAAGCAATTTCTGGTGACCGTTTACAAATATCTCAGCTTGGTAGTTGATGGCCCGAAATTGTAACCATGCTTTCCCCTTTGCGGGCAGCTGCATAAAATCCCACAAACCATGTTGTCAAAATCTCGCAAATGCAGATCTCATGATATAATTCAGTAGTCAGTAGGCTCGTACATAATTACTTCTCAAGGTCTATCCCCCATTACACTCCATATTGAAAGAGGTATAAATGTGTGTCTAGATGATATTTTTAAATTAATCAATGTCCGATTGATGTGAAAATAATCAGGAGAGACCAGATGAAGGATGTAAGGGGTGATCATGTAACTGAATTGTGATGTCAAGAATATTCTAAGCTTTTTGATCACCAGGTGACGTGCAGCTGCCAGAAATTATAGTGATGATCAAACATTTATGAGTTTTGTGATTCAAACAGTTACTCGGAAACAATTAAAGTTGATGTGTACAGATTGAATTACCGCATGGGGCAGCTGAAAGGTGTTGTAGAACCAGAACGTGTAGTACTCCCGGCCCACGTCACCAATGTCCGGAATTTGCTCGTTGTTGAGCCCGTACAACGGGTCAGGGATGAGCCCATTGTGTAGCAAAGTTGTCAAAATCCTGTCACCAGATTGCATAGCTTAGAAATTCTCATTCTTTGAAATATATCAACTTAAATAGAGGCATGTGAAATTGCATCCATTGTAATTTACGCTTTACCTAGCTTGTTGTCCAGTAACACAGTGATTTCGGGGGCTAGATCACTATAGAATTTAATTCTTTGTTCTCACGGTCATCAGCTTATCGGTGCACACTGCAGAGTGCTTCCTGCTTCGGCATTTAGTACAGAGCTATTCTTGAAATGCTGCCACATGGCAGTCTTTTCATTGCTTGAGATTCATCCAAATCCCATGCGGACATTGAAGAGAGGAACCAGGAAGCAATTTACGGTAGTATTATTATCTTTGCAATGGGAAACACCTTCTGCATACAGGTTTGTTTTACTTTTTGTGCTGGAAGAATTTGTGTAATCAATTACAAATTTGACTTTGCATAAGGAAAGAAGGCTTACGTGCCAGGCACAACCCCCTGAATCCATGGACGTTTTGTGGGCACAGTTAGATCTGGTGTTGCAGTTGTGAGCTCCTCCCCGCTTTGCGAAACCTCTGATGCTCGTGCAGCCAGCCATCCATGGTTCAAATTTATCATCTACAATCACCAAACCATAATTGCACTTTGATGTGGAGTTTCCAAGAGTTCACAAGAAAAGAGAGTTACTTTCCCATATTGAAGAAATAAAATAAAATAAAATAAAATAAAATAAAATAAAATCAGTAAGATTGAATGCACAGGATGATCGTCACATAGCCAACAGAGAACGTCCTGATGCATCTCCAGATTTTGTTGTTTACCTAGTAGCAATAAACATGCAATATTTAAATTGATTTGGCCGACACCATCACAACACAAAATTACAAGCTTCGAATACATACATCCACACAACATTTAGAAAACTCTTCAGCTGGTGGGTTTTCAGAATATCATCATGACCTGGCTAATACAACATTACTTTTTGGAACCTGAATTTGCTAGTAATTCATAGCTTGACACGTATACCAATTCGAGGTTTAACACTTGATCATACCATACAGAAGTACGTGGATATAGAGGAAGTAAAAACACAAGTCAATGCAATCAGTCTTTTGCAGTATAAAAATTGATTAGGCCAACACTGTGTCGAGTCAACGCATAATTAGGAGCTCATACAGATTTCAAAACAACAAATAGAAAACTCCTCAGCAGGTACGTTTCCAGAATCTCACAACCTGGCCAAATTATACAATATCACTTTTTGGAACTTGGATTGACTATTTCATAGCTTGACAAGTACTTACCATTATGTTCAAGGATAATTAATTAATACTTGATCATACAATAAAGAAGTGTGTGGATAAGGACGAAGTAGTACTATAAAAACATGAGATGTGGTATTATACCTTGAATGTAGACAACACTGTGCAGGGTTCCATGGTTTGCAATTGTCTCAACCTATCAACTCCTTAGCGCACTTCTCTCATCGAAGCTCAATAGCAGAGATTTGTGAATCAGCCCATGGAGAATTTATGAACACAAGCACTACGACGACTGTCACTTCAAGCCACTGCTCCAAGCCAATTGTTAATAATAATTCAGACTAGGACTATCTACTCCTGTTCATCACTGACGGCATGTTTACTTCTGAAAGAAAGTTATACGTGGAGAATAGGTGATGCTGAAAAGGAGTACTCCTCTCAATCAACAACGATCTCTTTGTTGGAGCCTGATGATGATGACAATGATGATGATGGCCTCACATGGGAATTCACATGGGTTGCTTCAATCCCACGATGAACAAGGTGTTAGATGTGGGTCCCTTTAAAAGAAAACAAACAAACAAACAAACAAAGCCTGTGCACGTGGCACTACCTTAAATGTTTGCAGCAATTAATTTCCCGAAACTATGATGGAGTGGGCTGCTACTGTCAACCTATGTTGACTTAGTTATTGAGCTACATCAAAGAGAGGAAAACGTAGAGGAAGAAGGAAAGCACATATGAAGAAAACCACTTGTTTTCAAATGAGTGTTCTATGAATATGACCATGGCCATTGACATAATAACTGAGCTGTCTGCTGCCGGGAGAAACAACCAGAAGAGAATAAGAAGATGAAGATGAAGACAAAGAAATTGAAGAATTTTTCATACGGAGAAAGGCTATTTCAATGCAGTAAATCATCGACAAGGTGAAAGCCGAAAGTTGGGCCTTGGACTTTCAAAACTTAGCGTCAACAATAAATTAAGAGTTTAGGCACAAAGGTGGTTTTTATTTTATTTTATTTTTTATATTGAGCTCAACTGACACTAATGTGTTTTGACTGCGTTAATGTCAACTTATTGAGCACAATAATGTCACAAATATGACACTGTCTCTCAATGGAAGCTTACAATGTCACAAAGTTGACAAACAAATACGACATTAAATCCACTAGATTCCAGTAGTGCCATGTCTTTTCTACGTTCTAAAACCTGCTAACTGTGTGCAGATCTACAAGCTGCAAAATCTATCAATGCATTGTCCATGGAATGCCCGTGACATAAGGTTTTCTAAGTTACTCAGTGTGAGTGGATCGAGCCTCAACGGATCGCCTATTCTTGTTACAATGGTATTATTGTGACGGATCATCTGCGAACTTTGCAGCCAGGAGACAAAAGCCAATGGTTTGCATGATTCAAGCACTGAAGTATCGATTACGCCATTACCGTCATTGCTGAGCGGTGTGACTACTAGAGGACATGGCCAGGCCACGTGATAAGTGCAGCTAGACTTGAATATTATTTGGCAATCTGCTGGCGCTCGCACATCCGTTTTCAGTACATCTCAAATTGCGTGCAAAACTAAAATCTCCACTGCGCAGCTTGACGTGACCATTATTTTGAGATTACGACTAATTTCACAAAGTATTTAAGTAACTTAACTTACAGCGTCACTACATACCTAAGTTAGGACATTGTCACAAGCTGGCAGCTTGAAGCAACATGGACCTCGGAAAGAAGGGTGACGAAATCCACCTACAGGTGGTGACAATAATTGCACAGTGTGTACCTTGCTGGGAGGACTCAACAGTGACTCAACAGCATTTATATCTTCCTGCAGACAGAAAATTGAATTTCACACAAGGTAAGTACTTAGATCAGCGAGTCACTGAATAGTCCTGACACGGACATCCAAATATCACCAATTGAAATTATGTACCTGTATCACTTCTTTACATCTATGATCTAATGTACATCTTTTTTTAAAAGCAACATTAATATTGTTTGTGGAATATATGCTTCTCTTCCCTCTGCAAACCGTGTAGAAGCTATCACGACTCGAGTCCTAACAAGCTCCAAACACTGTGTGCCAAAATTGAACTTGAGTCATCATATAGTTTCTCATGGAGAATGTACTGTCACTTCGCCTCAACTCTTTCTTTTCAAGTTGATGCGATATTATCATGTAGTTTGCCATTATCTATCTCATTGAGGTCACTGTGCTCCATTACTTTAGAAGTTTGGGGTGGGTTTACACTAGAGTTTAGGACCAAAGAAACTCCAAAATCGAGCGATCCTATTAATCAAGAGAAATTTTTTAAACCCAACGTGATCACACTAGGCTCCAAGTCTAAGGTATGAAAAAATGAACTTGCGCTAATGTGGCATCACTCTCCCGTCGAATGTCAACAGTCCTAACTCTCAAGTAAATACTCTTCTTTAGTTCAAGAAATTGATCTTCAAGCTTGGGTCCAATCTCGAGTTCAAAAGATAGGTTCACAAAGAGGTGCTTTGGACCCCATGTTTCGTGAAACCGGACCTTGTTGTAAACCCACCCTTAGGCTTCTTGATTCCACCTTGATGTGCCTACTTTTAGCTCCATAAACTTTTGATTTCTCGGATTATAAATCAATTTCATTCCATATCAATTTCATAAACCTCAATTGGGATGCACAATACATTTACGAGGGTTTGAAGATGTAAGGTATGTGGGTGGTATTTGGTTTGTTTTTCATGTTTTCTAACTTCTACCAATTAGATTTACATAACAAAACATGCGTTGCATTAGCAAATCTATGATGAAACACCTACAAAAATTGGATTGAAAATTGGACCTCCCCTTATTTAGTTATGGTTACTAGAAGTGCATGTTTGTTGATTTCTTAACTGGATACATAGGTCCTCCCAATTGTGTTCACAATTGAGTGTAGAGTAGTTATTGATATTCGAAGGCATAGTCCAATCTCTTTTAAGTTGGACACTAAAGCATCCCCAATGAGCTTTTTAAGGAAGGGGTCCCCTAATAGGATAAGGGTTGGGAGCCCGTGACCTACAACCCTTGGGCAGCCCATAAATTTTTTTTTGAACCTAACTGAAAAACATTGCCAGCCCCACTTGACTCCAAAAAAAAGTTGTCCATCTAGTTCACAAAACCCATATTGAGTGCACCTCATCTTCAAGGCCCAAAATCCAATATATATGTATTTTCACTTCCACTTGGTAAATAAGCAATTGATTGGGATTTCATTCCCAAGGTGAAACCATCACTAAAGTATGTAATTAACTTGGAAGTTAAAAATATCAAAAATTCCTCATTAGCATTGAGGTGATCATTTTTGTGCTTTACCATTTAAAAGGGCCTTTTTCATTTTAAATTGAGCTTTAAATAATTTTATAATTTAAGATAATGTGTTTTATAATAGTTCATTAATGTCTTCTCCTTTCACAAGTAAATTTCTACAGGTATTCACACACATTCAAGCTAATTAAGTTCAATTATTCTAATTAAGCCTACAATGTCATGGGAAAATTGTCGGAGTTTTTTAAAATATTATTTTGAAGTGCCGGACCAACTTTTGGCACTTCAAATAATTATCTAGCACATTTGTGTTGGACCAGCTATCAAGCTACGGTAGTTATGTTTTGAGCCATCCCCATCTACATTCAAGGTATTCACACCTATTCCCAACACTTTGGTGAGTTTGGGTATTTACACTAATCTATTTAGGTGCCAATTATCTTGTTGGATTGGTGTCTCAAAGTGGCCCAATTCAAAAGCATGCGACTCAAAATATCTAAATCATATCTCAAATGTTTATCAAATTTCTAAATAAAAAAGAAAATTCTATCATTGTCATACAAGGGCATCAATTTGTGCTACCCATCTAGGTCATGGCATGCCTTTTGCATGGGATGGAGTGTTTTTTTGAATAACATGTGATGGCCTTGCCTAAAACCTCATGATTGTGATCGAATATGGGACCACAATTGACATGCTACACTTGCTTATGATGTTTTTGTATGTAATTCATTGAAGTTGAAATTTGGCAAATGCATGGTCCTACCTATGTGGAGCCTCCACTCGTTTGTCTTAGTCACAGTGAGCTACTTTATGGTGGACTTATCGTGTCTGCATATAGGTCATGCTATAATGCAACGCCCATTCACATTGCACTTAAGCAACAATTTATTTATTTATTTATTTTATTTCCTTTTTTTTCATGCTACATTATGCCTCCACTTGGATTCAAATTTTTGGAGGCCATGTTACATATGCTATGTTTCCATTATATCCTAATTTCCGGTGTCCAACAAAGGTCACAAACCAAAATAAGTGCATCTACATTTACAATGTAAAGACTTGTCTCAAAATGGGATTGTCAATCTCAAATGATTTATTCTAGCTCATAATTAATTATTTGTTTGCAAATATCCCCCCCCCAACAAATACAAATGAATAGTCTAACACCTCTAAATGCTCGATCATAATAGTCCATCAATGGTTGTTCTCTATGCCTCATGAAGTGCTCATAATGACTAGTCGGGGATCTATCCTAAGGTGTTGAATTTTTACAAATGATCCAGCCTTTCATGTGACAACCAATTTTTACATGACCAATTGTTTGATGGGTTGGTCAAATTTCAACATGTCTATTGACACCTAAAATTTCAAATTGAAGGTTTTTATAAACTCTTGCTATTGTCCAATTCTTTTTTAATCACAACAACATAAAGAAATAATACAAATTGAAACAATTTGCAATCAAATCAATTTTATTATGTAGTTGTCAGTGACCTCTATTATCATTACTTTGTGGAAATTGGAAAAGTGCACTTGTGAGCTTGCATAGGAAAAAACTCCTTTACTGCTGAGTGTTTCCTAATAATTGACACCGAAATGCTTCAAATATAGAGAAATGCTGCTAAGTCAATAGCGATTGGAAAGTCAACCCACTTGCCGTTCAATAGTAGGTAAAGACACTTGAAATGTGAGCTTGGTAAGTTGTAACCTTCAAAAGCGGCTACAAAGGTGGATGCACGAAGCTCCAAGCATACTGCACTAACAATTCATGTTGATAAGATGTTGACATGTGTTTTGAAATTTCATATGTCAACTGATGGGCGTTTTGGGAGTGATTTGTCAAGTGACGGGTTGAAGGTCTTGGCTCTTTGCCTTTTGACAAGGTAGGTGGAGCTAGTAACAATGATCGGCGCAAAAAGCAACAACACCTTCATTTAATAAGAGATCCTCACCTGCAATGAGGCTAATTTTGTGGTGATTCTCACCTAGCAATCCAACATCAATAGACCCCCCTAGTGAAGAGTAAAGGCTTGTTTCTTAAGACGACTTTGCAAATTTATGTAAGTTGCATATGAATTTATTATTTTTGAACTTTTTTGGTAGACTCTGTATAGATTTGCTAATCTATGGATTTTTATTTTTTTTGAAAAATGTCCAGGCTATTTAACCTGCCTGAAATAGCAAAAGTTTCTCAAAGTGTCGCTTTAAGGCCTCAGTGGTACCTTAATAGGTGCACTCACCACCTTAAACTTGTTCTTGAAGAGAGTGAGGATCACATCATTAAGTGGCCAACTTGGTTTGGCATTCATTCTCCTGGCAACTTAGCTTCTGGAATCAGGCGACTCAATTGAGTCTTCGTGAAGCTACGCATGTTGACAAAGCTTCTACTTGAATGTAAGTACATACGTTGCACCTTGTGATGATGATGTTTTGTATCAAGTGAGATGAGCAAAGCATGACGCATTGAAGTGTTTCAGTTCCCAGGAAGAGAGAGGCAATCTGTTTGTTGAGGGATAACCTTGTAAAATATGTGCTAGTGTTATTCACTTGATGACTTCATGCACAGATCTGCACAAAGAGAGTATTGTTCGTGTCGTTGACATTTTCTAAAAACTGGTTTGGAGTAACTCAGGTATTGTTGTTGTTGTTTTGCTCCTGTGTTGAAAGTTTCTTGTGTTGAAGGATTTGTTGTCTGGTTTTAGGGTTTTGGGGTTTTGGGGCTTCATCAGTATGTCAGTCCAGTCAGTCGGATTGTTGTTTGCACGATGATGCTGATTTTTGTGGGTTAATGTGGCAAATCGAAAGGTGAATTGAATGAGGTGTGCTATTTGAATTACAGCAATTTTTTTATTTCAGATTCTCACGTTGAGTCCTATTGTGAAGCAGTTCTGTTTTGTGAATTGGGAATAAAGGTCACATTCAACTAGATGGAGGCTGAGATCCAGGAGTGGTCATCAGAAACCATCCTGATTGGACTAAACTAGCAGAAAATACTTGCAAATTTCAAATACCCTTACATACATTTTTAGAGTTGCAACAACGAAGACCAAATGGAGTCGAGTGAAGGAAAGTTTGAAAATCCTCAGGGGTCGCGGCGGCGGTCTTCACGAGCACTGGAGAAATCTGCCAAGAAAGCTACCTCATTGAGAGTAACCTCGCCCTATTTTGCAAGGAAGTCTGCGGCAGGGCAGATCGTGCAGAAAAAGGCAGCAGTTTCATACAAGAAAAAGGCAGGTGGAGTATCACCCCATTTATTTTAAGATGTAATTTGATCTATAAAATTCCCCTATGAACAAATATGTGTTGGTAATTCAGGTGCCACGAAAACATCTCATGTCTCAAGTAGGTGCCATATGGAGCCATAAACTTGTCACACTAAGACAAAAACCTGTGACATAGGTAGCACATAAGATGTCAGTCTTGCTGATTACAGAAACTGGAGTACCCATGCCTTTTTTAATATTTGTCAATAGGAAAGTCTGTTTTGGACAATGAAATTTCCTTTCGTAAAGGTCTTTTGGATGATGGATTTTGTTGTGTGGTTTAGCTTATGTTTCAGTGTTTCACCAGTTCCAGAAGGAGATGAGGAACCTGCTGAGGTCACAAAGAAGATCAAACATGTGGATAAACACATGACGACTGTCATCACGCACTCGTTACACGAAGAGAAGTACATGCGATTGGGTGCAGACTTCTACTCGTGCGATGCTCTAGACTTGGCTCCTCGTCTTCTTGGGAAGCTGTTGCGACGAGATGATGTCATATTGCAGATCACAGAGGTAGGTGGTGATCTCACCTTCTCTTCAAATGGTTGAGACCAGCGGACAGATATCGTCTTCTTCCAATACCATGTTGCAACATGTGGTCAATGGTGTAGGGTATGCTAATATGTCTTTAAGGGCAGGTTCTGGCAAGCACATTGCACTAGCACATTGTCAGTTGGGGAGAGTGTTCATTCCTGAGTGCAATTTTGCTGGTAGGAGAATCATTCAACGTCATTATGAACTAGGTAATGGATGCTTACTTCAGCCCCTGATAGCTGGCAGGCAACATGTGCTCATTGCTGGCTGTAGTGGTCAGACCATGGTAGGGTCATCAATTACGGGTGGTCATGTTGCCTCCTCATCCAATCAAGAATAGACACAGTAGCAAAATAGCTTGGCCTGACCACCACGTCAACTGGTGTTGTCATATGTATTTTGTAACCAGGTGGAGGCGTACAGACCAGAAGACACAGCTTGCCATGGGCGATTTGGCCAAACTGCTCGAACAGAAGCCATGGTACATCTCTTTGTGTAAAATTTGGCACTTCCATCCATGCTTGCACTTGCAATGTTTTTACCATGTTGGACTCCTCCACATGTTGCTTTCTTGAACAATCTCATCTCTTGAGTTCCAATCATAGGCATGGTTCAAAGTCATTCATTGTTTCGAAAATAAGCTCATAAGCTTTACCATGTTGACAGAAAATGTTTGAGTGGTGCAGTTTCAAGCAGGTGGTCTTGCGTATGTGTATTTGTGTTACGGCATTAACATCATGCTTAATGTGGTGGCCGATAAGGCTGGTGTGGGTGCCGCTGTACTCATCCGAGCTTGTTCACCTGTGCATGGTAAATATATAAATATCTGTTCTATATATATATATATATATATAGAATACTACTACCTATATGTTTCTTCTCTGACTAAATCCACAATTTGGAACAGCTGTCAAGTTAGGATGAAATGATCTTCATACTTTGTGAGGCTTCAGACTCCAATTCTTCTGGTATTTTTTGTTTCTTATAATCTATTTTTGAGGTAGTTCAAATATGCAAATAAATAATAAACCTGGGATGTGTACAGGTTTGGCAACAATCCAATTTCGTCGGAAACAGAGTGCAGTTAAACCATTGCTTCTTAATGGACCAGGCAAGGTATACCATAGCAACTGGCACTTTAAACTCAATATAAATTTTCTCACTTCCTTGACTTGGGCTTTAAATAGATGTGCACTAATAACTAGAGTACAAGCACAGTGCATCACAGGAGCCTTCTAAAGGTGGGTGATTTTCCTTGTTTTTTGGAAGGTTGGCCAGGCTTTGGGTTTAACGACTGAATGGTCATGCCATCCACTTTATCTACCTGGTGAGCTTCCTATCTGTACAGAACAGACATCGAAAAGACATTTGTTTTAAAGGGGTTGGACTACGAGATCAATCCTTGTTAATCATTCAAATATTAATGACAAGGAAAATGGCTATGGCGTCTATTTGGATTTTCTATTCATCTTGTACTAATCGTGTGTTTATTATCCTAGGATAAGTAGGTGGAGATCTAAAAAGTGTCCATTTTAGGTTCACTTAACCTTACAGCATGCTCACACAAAGCATCTTTATGGATCGAGAAAAAATTCTCCTTTGTTTTCTGGTATTACATTCTCTTAATGATTTATTCACTGAATTAGTTCTTCTTTGTATCCCTAAATGGTGATAGGTGGTTTGGAACTTTTGGATGGCCCACCACCAGGGGCAATACTTGCGGGACCAAGGGTAGGGATTGAGTATGCAGCACCTCAAGATGTGGCTGCACCATGGCGTTTTGCCATTGCTGGAACTCCTTGGATTAGTGCACCTAGGTCCACTTTAGTACCCCTAAAATTGAATACAAGCTAATCAAACATCTACCTGTAATGTATCTAGTTGTTCTTATATGGGGATTGAAGACTTGATGTTGTTTGTAACATGGTCCGAGACGACCCTAAACTACCGGATGATGGTGGAGAGATACCCAAATCTTAAGGAAGAGGTTGGCGGTTCGATTCCTGGCTGTGAAATCTCCTCTCTACTTGACGGAAAACTTGCTAGGTGGTCAACTGCCTCCTGTGCTTTGGCGCTGGCTTGTCAGCCTTCTGTCTCAAAAAAAAGAAAAAGACGTTGTTTGTAACACATTGACTAGAAGTTTTCTTGTGCAGTGACTGGTCAGGCTGTGAGGTTACTTGGAAGGATTTTACTACACTCAACATTGTTGTTATGGGTTGTTGAAGATTGTTTTCTTGAAACATATTGTAATGGCACCGATGTGTTGGACTGCTGAAGATGTAGTTAGTTAGACCTTATTTTACATTGTGACTTCATGCAATGACATTTTAAGTTTACTGCCAGAAGTAACAGAACAATTCTGTAAGTTATATCACCATCACAACTTTACATATTCTCAACCTTCTTCAAGTCTCTGTAATTTTATCTTGAACTTGTTTCCATGTTGAAGTATTGCTTGAAGGGTTGTTAATACTGGATTGAGTTGCAATATCTGTGGGATGGATATTTCGAGTTTTTCAAAATTGAGATAGCTATTCTGATGATTGGCAAATTTTGTCTAACCAGCAGGTTGGTGCAGTTTTGCTGATGCTATTTGGCTCTGAAGTTCCAGAATATCATGGGCTCTGAAGACAAATTATGTCATAAGCACAATGCAATATTTGTAATATTCTCCTTGAAAGGATATAGATTTCAATTTGACATGGTGTTTATTTGGTGTTATCAAATAGGTGTGCAGGTTATCACTTTCTCCTGGTATGCACAAATATTATCAATCATGAATCTGCGTGTCAGGAGCTGAGTTAACAATTATTATCCCACTTTGTGTCCATTAGTACCAGTGCTAGCAGTCATGAGGCATTACCAGGACTACACCAATTACGGTAAATACTGTGGGCCACATTGTTGAGCTTACTCTCACACTAAAAAACATTGAGGATATTGCTGTGGGTGCACACTATTTACCAACCCACAATATCACATTAGAGGTCCATGTCGTAGGTTACATTATTTCTATTGGATGGAAAATAGAGTGCATTTGAAAGACCTCCAACTTGAGGGCAAGAGGTGGGTATATCACAAGGGCATGGCAAGCATAACAAGGGTTGCACATTATTTTAATGTGATGATGTATTGTGTGGGTCACACTACAAGGGCATCCATGGTAAGTCACAGCATAAATGTGCCCATAATATTTACCAGGATAAGTGTACACCACTTATGGCATTTAGTGTCACACACACTATTTGCGAAGGGCCCAAACTAGATGCCTAGAGGTCTCAAAGTGTCATGCTTGCTAATTGCCAACATGATTCCATTTGTCAACATAAGTAACTTCTTCAAGGGGAAAAATATATACATCATGACGTTTAGAGTAGCACATTGGGATATGTTAGATGATAGTCTTGTATTTTAGTATGCAAGGGGATTAAATTTGAGCGTACTAATGACAAGTGTCATGTGTTTACATTTTAGTATGCAAGAGGAAGTTATTCTTGGACACACTATTGGCAAGTGTTATTTATGTACACTTCAGTCAACTTGTAAACCATTGTGTAACATAGGCATGCACCTCATAACACTATTGAACATGCTCATGCCAAGATATTAGTAAGCGCAATTGTATGCCAAGTGTCATAAGGTGACACTCATGATGAAGTTGTTAATCATCAATGTAACCTAGCATATGCCTCAAAATAAGGGTAAGTGACACTCTTACGCATGTGACACTAAATACCATAAACGGTGTAGTGAAGTTGTAGTTCAATACATACATCACTTGTTCATGGGTCTTGAACCTAGATTCCATGGGAACCATGAGGTGTAGCCGCGTAAGGTGGAATAATGCTTACATGGGTGACTTCCTAGCATTTCATCTTTGGTGCACCCTCTTGTCTTTGGTTCACCCAATCATAATGGGGGAAATATGAGTGAATTGGATGTTTTTAATTAACTTAGGGGCTTACCTCGCAAGAGAAAGGTGCATACCGGCTTGTCTATGCCCATTTCAAGATGATCACCTTTGAAAGGAGGCAATAGTCTTTGGAGGCCCTTTAATACTTGTGATGCCCATTTCAAGATTACATATAATCTTAGACCAACTCAAAAAAGAAGCAACACCATAATGGACACTGGTGGCAAAATTAGCACCATCTCTCCTCTCCTCACTTGTTCTAGCAATTGTAGCCATGTTGATGGAAGTATTATCAATTGATAATGAAGCAAGGAGGTATGTCTAAGCAATTGCTTCAGTGTACAGGTAAAGCTTGGGACCAGATTGATTTCATGTATCAACACAACAGCGCAGTTATTTCCTCCTGTTGACTTAAGATGCTGCATTCAAATTACCAAGTAGCCAATATGCAAAATCTTACCCACCTGAGCTAGCTCCAGCTCTTTCCCTGGCCTTTTTTGGACGGGGATGGCCGGATGTGACGGATTCTGCTGCTCCTGGATGAAATTACCAGGGCATATGTTACACAAACTTTTGTAATTACCTACTTCTAAATTCCCCCTTTGACAAGTGCACATGAAAAGCCCCTTTTTGACCGATCAGGCCTTGCCAGATTTCATAAAGTGAAAGGCTTCTGCCTGTAGACTATCTGCTTTAAGGAGTGGATAGTCTTCAGGCAGGGGCTTTTCTCTTATATATTGTGGCAATGCATTTGATCAGCTGTTGAAACTTGTGGATCGACTGATCCGACCCTCGAGATACTCCTCAAGGTATGTGTTTGAGTGTGCCTTGAGGACACCACTTTGGTCATTGAAGTTTGATTCATCATCCCCACCGTCATTATCGTCCACTCCAAGCATTGCGAGGGCCAAATGTGTTTGAATGTCTGTGTCACCGTAGTCGGCAGTCCCATCCACAACATTGTTATTGTTGACATTTTCGTCCATGTCCATGGACTTGTTGGTAAGTTCCTGCCGTGGCCAATACCCAAGGTTCTCACCCTCTCCTGACAATATTTTGAGGACCTGCCAGGGTACACTAATACTTATAAATATTTTTCTGTCCAGCTTTGGTCATGATTTCACAGGCAATTAATAGAAATTTCTAGATAAGTTGCTCAAACTGTAGATGCTAGACACCATTAGAAACAAAAGCTTTTGTCAATGGAGTTATACATAAAGTCTCTCAAAGAGGGACCAAACAAGGAGTTTGGTCACTGCATTAAATATACCAATTAGTGAGTGGGTAATCGTTGAGGATGCAAAATTATTGAGGATGGGAAATTAGTGAAGGTGATACTAAATCCTTTAAGCTATCAATTAGTGCCACCAAAAGATCTTAGATCTAAGACTAGGAAGCAATGTTCATCTCGGCACTTGGCATTATCCATGGACGAGCATGTGGCACGCACTAAGCACAAGCATGCACTAATTTTCTTGTCTATAGTAATTGAGCATAGAATTTAATATAGTCATGAATTTAGTCACTCAGTAGCAACTTCAACCCTTGGTAACTTTGAGATTTGGCTAGATTGTGCATGTGACTTGAATTAATACCACCCTTACTAATTAGTATGTTTAGTGTAGTGCCTCTTTGAAGGACTAATTGAAATTAAAGCTTGTTAGAGCATCTTCTAGGACTAAATTTGAAACATGGGTGTAGCTAATTGGAGTTCAAATTCGAAAGACTTCAAGAAAAATCTAGGATCTAAAATAAGGTCTCAACCTACCATCCTAAATCCCAGATCGGCTAGCTTGACCCACTGATCCTAGTATGACAAGGTAGAAAGCTGGCTATTTTATAATTTGGCTCCACTCTTTTAGCATGTTAGAATAAGCCTTAAAAAACTTGGAAAAACTTAAAAAACTTAAAAAAGTTGGGTCACTTTGTACATAAGCTCTCAAATTCAAGCTTTATGCCAACTCACTTAGATTTTTACCTAGAGACTATAAATAACGTTGATACTGTCTTTCAAACTTTAACAGTATCTACACCATCCAAAAAAGTGGGCAATTTATCTCATAGTTCAAGAGTTTATCTATTTATAAAGTTGAAAAATGTACCCGACTCATCTGTGGTCTGCGGTGGGCAGAATGGCGGATGCATAGGGCAGCTGCGAGCATCATACTCTTGAGTTCATTCACATCATATTTGCCCTCAAGGCGGGGGTCGACTAAAGTCCCAATATTTCTTTCCTCCAGAAGGGGTCGTGCCTGTGATCAAATTATCTCAAGGTCAATAATCTCAGACAAACAAGACAATCAAAGTGACAAATGCAGTAAAACCAACAAAAGAGGCTTGAGTTGAATGCAAAGTAAGTGAGCATTTGCAGTGGTGTGTAAAAACACTTGCTCGTGCTCATAATGAGTTACCTACAGTATACCTTAATGTAACTGAAGATTTGGGCTAGAATACACAACATGAGTGCTCTTGGATGCAACTACATGCTTACAATTTTGATCATCAATGTCACATGTGAGTATATTTTATTTTCTCCTTGACATAAGATTATGTGCAAAATAAAGATCAAAACTCAACAATATAATAAAATATGACTTTTCAGACTTGGTGAAGCTCCTAGAAATTGTGCATATGGCTGTACATTGAGCCCCTTCATCCTTCAAGGGTCAAGAGTTTAACTGTTGCAACATGATGACATTAAATGAAACCATTAATATATCTTGGATCAACAGGATGACACTTAATGATGCTTTCATAAGAGAGTTTAACCGTATTCTGAGGCAATTGTAAAGCTGCAACACCATACATACCCAGAGGACAAGGTTTTCTTGGCCTTTAGGCCGTGTGGTATCAATTGGTTGTCGGCCAGTAAGGAGCTCCAGCAGTACCACCCCAAATGAGTACACATCAGCTTTTTCATTAACCCTTCCATACATGAAATATTCTGGTGCCAAGTACCTATGATCATAAAAACAGGTTAGCGTTGTCAGTAGTCATGATGCAGAGTTGCCATTCACTTTTTTTCCTTTTTTTGGTTAATTACAAGTCAATAACGAGTTAGCACTATCCATCCTTCTATCGTAATCGTAAAAATTAATCCAATCTCAGATACTTAGACCTTGGTCTCAAAGTTGAGTAATTAAAGGTGGGGAGGAACTTCACCCGAATGTCCCAACCACATCGTTACACTTGATGCAGGGAGCATTTATTGGGGCCCATTTTGCAAGTCCAAAGTCAGACAACTGCAAAACCCCAGTGCATGAGTTAGTGAAAGCCACATAATCTTAAAAGTGTTATGTACGATAACCTATTGACAAAAAACAAAGTAACAAAGTCTTCAATCTGGATGTCTCATCTGTTTAAAACTCTCTCCTCACCACCCTTTTGAGACAATGAGCATTCTTCATTTTTCATGAACTAGATTGTTAAAGAATAGGAAATCTGTCTACATTTCCTTGCTGTTAAATCAGGATTGACCATATTATTTCTAATCCTTCTCAAACTTGAAGTTCGATTCATTGTATTATCCACACCTTCACTTCCTACTTGTGATAACCTTGGAATCTCCAAGTCATGAAACACAGATGCAGTTAAAAGCCACTTTACACTATGGCCAAGGACTGTGACCATGAATTTGTAAGGGCCTTTGAAACTATGGAAAATTTAGATTGAATTTTGTGTGGTCATGGGCCTTCAGGTGTGCTGTAAAGACATGTATGACCACGCGTTCTAACTTAATGCTATTTCATTACCATCCTACTCATGTGGGCCCTTCTACACGGTAAGTTATAAAGGGTTGTGAGATTTTGAAGTGTCATGGTCTCCTGGTTTTGTGTTGGACTGCCTCCTTGAGGTGGGCTTGACACAAAATTCAGTAGACAATGAATCAACACTATCCATTGCATGCCATGTAGGACTTCATATAGGTTTGTTCCTTCATTCAAACTTTTCTGGTCCCCTCGGCCCTCAACCTCTAGTGTAAAGTGAAGTGGGGCAGTCTCGGCATTTTCCATCAATGAGATATTTTGGATTTCAATGGTCACTGGCCCTCAAGCTCTATGATAAAGGGTCCCTAACAAGTTCAGGAAAGAGAACATACCTGGGGTTCAAATGTCTCGGACAGCAGGATGTTGGATGCCTTCACATCTCTATGGACAACCGGTCGGGGACACCCATCATGGAGGTAGTCCAAGGCCCGTGCAGTCCCCACAGCAACTTTGTGCCGCACCTCCCACTCAACTACAGCAGCCTCTTTCCCACCTACAACAAATTCAGGACAAATTCAAGATTGGAAAGAAAAAAAATAGAGTTGACTCCAATATTGCCACCGGTGTGATTTATGGAGTTTCTTTACCTTGTAGTTAATCTAATTTATTTGTAATTTCTAAATGAACATCACGAGAACTAAGAGGGACGTAGAAGACTGCTGCCTTTCAAAGGTGAACATTGAACATCAAGCCAGTCCACACCTGATCCCCCCAAGGGCAAGCCCCTAGGTTCCCAGATGGTCGCTTGAAAATAACCGGTTCACCCATATACTCCCCCTATGATTGGGTGGACCATAGTGGTAGGGTGCACCCAAAATCAAGGGCTAGGCAGGTCACCCATCCAAGCACTAGTCCGGCCCAATGAACGGGGAGAACCGGCCACTAGTTACAAATGAATCGGTTGAGTTTGAGATATAACCGGTTGAAGTTCAAGACTTTAGGAAATTTACCGAACGTTTTAGAGGAATTTATTGAATATACCTCAAATTAATGAAGAAATACCAAAAGATGTCAACATGTAACCGGTTGGACTTGGAAATACTAGGATCTTGACCGGTTATGCTCAAAATCCTCCCAAAACACAGGTCTGGCCTTGAGAAGCTTCGCCTCAGACTTCTCATGGAATCCGGGTTAATGCCTTGGGTTAAAGCCACGCAAGATTGGCAATTTACAACAACAGAACTTAAACTTGGACCAAGATGTTAATTTTTGAAATGTTTTAACATTTCTTTGCTTATGGAAGATCAAATGAGATAAAATTTAATTGGTGCGAAAGATGCAACATACTGTGGAGGTGGTCATCAAGGTTTCCGTGAGCAAGGAAGTCATAGACAAGGATGAGGTGTGTTGCATCAACACAGTAGCCAAGAAGTGCGACAATGTGGCGGTGCTTCAGTGAGCTATTAATTTCAATGTCGGTGAGAAGCTCTTCTTCTGCTTGTGGTCGATTTTGGTTCAAGAGTTTCACTGCTACAAGTCTGCCATCTGCCAGCTTGCCACGGTAAACTTGACTTCCTCCTCCAATCCCCACCAAATTACCTACCAGTACAAAAATATAATAAAAACTCGTGTCAAATTGGAAATACCCTACTCTTTCTGAACTGTGCACTCCATCATATTAGTAGTTCAACAACTTCATTTAAGTTAGGTGGCCAAAACATCAACAGGTTGATTCCTGTCCCCTCGAAGTTTTCATTCCAAAGTCAAGCCCCACAACCTATGGTAACTACACATAATTGTGGCCTTTACCCGAAAGTGACCCCTCTAAATTCTTCCCTAAAACGAACATTGCTTGAACATGAGAGCCTAGGGTCAGTTTTGGACACACCTATAATCAACATCACTCTGAATGTTTATAGTTTATTCATATGGTGCCCAAAACTGTATGTTAAGATGTGTTCGTTTAATCTTTCAATCACAAACAAGACCCAACAACAAAATAAGCGCAATATAATAGTAGAAACTATGCCAAAATGCTTAACAAGATGTTAATAGGTGTAGTTACCATATGCTAAACAGAAGTGACCAAGAAACATATTATACTATATTATGTTTTTATATATATGACACATAAACATACTTGGAGAGAAGCGTGAAGTGGCTGCATCAAGTTCTTCATATGTGTACACCCAAGGGTGGTCACAGCACAAACGGTTAATTTGACGCGTTAGCGAGGACACCATGTCAGGATCACACCGTTCCGTTGACTGTGTCGCCACGTGAGGTAGGCTGAAGGAAAGTCGAACTTGTGGAGAAGAAAACTCTTTGCTGCTGCCTGAGTGGTGGGTACTGCCTGAATTCAATAATTCCCCTCCTCTCGCACATGTGCGACGCTCCAATGTGAAGCTACCTGCATTGGGCTCGCATTGGGACTCATCCCACCGTCTGTGTGGCAACTGCAATGCCCAGTTAACTACTGACATGCTCCGATCGAGTGTTTGACCAAACGACATGTTCAGGTCGTCCCGGCTCAACGACCGGTGCATAAGGGGCCAGCCCTTTTGGATCGACCGGTCGTGCAATGGCCGCCCCTGCCGCCCCACTACTGCACCACTGGTGATTGCATAACTCTCTCTACTATAATGCGATACCGAGCACTTGGACTCGTTGTCGTCAGAATTGCACACCTCAGTCGGGTACGGGTCAAGCTCCTCAGCAGAGTCCTCGTCGTCCAGCCCTCCTCGGTGACCACTTCTTCCGCGAACAAGACGCAAGTTCTCTTTCTCAACACGCAACGAGCTTGAGCGCCGTTTCGAGATGGATCCCTCCATCCGCCGCTTTGAGTATGATAAACGAAACGCTTCAAAGCTACCGAGAGTGCCATCAATCCTGTTTGATATTGAAGGAAGCACACTGATGGGTGACCCTGGGCCAGCCGCGTCCTCATGCAACACAGTGGAGCTTGATGATGACGCACTGTCAAAGTCATTAAAGCTAATCCGGTCGTCGTTAATGCATTCCGTTGTGACTCCAATTTCCCTGCCATCATCCACAATCGTGGTGGGTGACGAAAACGTGGACATGGTGCCATCGTCATCCGGGCACACCTCGGCCACCGATACTTTAGACTTATTACTCCGCCCAAAACTCCTCACGCTCCGCCGCAGGACTTTCATAACTGAGTACCCTGGAAAATTGAGGGCCAAACAAGAGTTAACACAATCAGAATCTGCTCCCACAACAACTAAGTATATACACAGCTTCCTCCTCTGTATTTGTTCAGATGAATGATTCAGTGGACCCCAACAATGAAAGTCAGTAAACAGGACACCGCCGACCTATTATTGGGATTGGCAACAAATTGAGAAAGCTTTTATTCTTTACTAAAAAGAGCTTCTATCTCATTTGCAGGGAAGAGACAAGCTCTCACCAGGTGAGCCAATCTGCGTGCCTTTTCGGTCGAATATGACTTTGCCGTGGTCGACAATCACAACTGTGCATGTGGATGGGAGACGCTTCAGACAGTATTTCCCGAGTGATGCACTCCATCTGTCAAACATAGCCACCGCCAAATTTCAATCCTCCCTACTTCTTGACAACAATAGTTCAATTTTGCTATGTATGCACGAATGCAAAGCTGTCATTCTGCATGACCCTTCTGGCCCAAAAAAACCTTCTGAAGGCCGGACCACTTGAATTATCAGCCCATAGCACTCAATCCAGTGGTGATAGGTTTTGTACAAGAAGGAGCACCAGAATTTGATTCCTTGGCTCTGCGTGCTCGATTTTGGTATTTGTATAGTATGTAGTACTATCAGAACCCATAAATTCTGTACATATTGGGAGGTGGGGATCTGGTGGAGGATCCTTACCCTGCAGCATGCTGCCGGGTGGTGCCCAGGATCAGCTTGTACGCTTCGTACGTGCGGGCAGCTTCCACCAAAACTTTTCTCACTTTGGTGCCATTTACAATCTCCAGTTGCAGCTTGATCTGCCATCCCATCATGCAAGCAAGCCCGATATTCAACAACATCAGCTCACATTCACATTCATATGTTGAGCGCAAGACTTCTGACATCATGTTGCATGGGTTTCCTTGTGTATACTTGCTTCCATCAACACCAAGAGCTCAGTAACATTATATATGTTGAGCACAACACTTTACTTTTGACATCATGTTGCATGGGTTTACTTGTATATACTTGCTTCCATCAACAACATCGGCTCACATGTCAAATTGTATGTTGAGCACAAGACTCTTGAGTCTTGACATCATGTTGCATGAGTTTCCTTATATATACTTGCTTCCATCAACAACATCAGCTCACATTCACATTCATATATTGAGCACAAAGGCTTTTGACATCATGTGGCATCGGTTTTCGTGTTTCGTACTTGCTTGAGATTGCAAATGCCTTCATACACGGACAGCACTGTGCGCAGCGAGCTCGCCAGCTGCTGTTGGTATACGATCGCATTCCCGCTGCCGGCACCTGGAGTTATCCAATTCGTCCACCAAGTTAATACAAGGGCTGACCAATCTATTCTTGCAAATTTTGTAGCCAGAGAGAGAGATGATCAATCCAATGCCGTGCAGAGAAACCTTCATCAAGTAGCACTACTCACTTGATCGAACTTATGATGACAAATATGGTGGAATCTCGGCCCACAATTCTAAGTACATAACGTCATCCACAAGATTTCTCCAAGTTAGAAAATTAGTGCAGGCAATCAGCCAAGCGATTCTTATTGCTGCTTGAGCCCCGCCATCGACAAGTGGAGGTAGGTACTCTTTCGAGCATATTTTGCAAAATGCTCTTCGGAGCAGTCAATCAATTATGAGACCGTATTACGCACTCGACTACCGCTTCATTTCATAGCTCCCATATCGATGTCCGAAGCTGAGAGTAATATTCGGTAAACGACATCTCCTAACCTATATTCCAATTGTTCCATATAGTTTCTTGAAGATTTGAGTGCTGTCTTTCACTCCGATAGTAATCTCCGGTACCACAAATTTCCTAACCCATAATCCACTCAAACTTCATAACCCGTAGCCCAGTTTCTTGGGAATTTGAGTGCTGTCTTTCGCTCCGACAGTAATCTCCAGTGCCTCAAATTTCCTAACCTATAATCGACCCAAATATTTAGCCCACAACCCATAGCCCAGTTTCTTGAGGATTTAAGTGCTGCCTTCCACTCCAACAGTAATCTCCAGTACCCCAAGTTTCCTCACCCATAACCCACAGCCTAGTTTCTTGGGTATTTGAGTGCTGTCTTCCACTCCAACAGTACTCTCCGCTACCTCAAACTTCCTAACCCACCATCCACCCAAACTGCATAACCCATAGCCCATAGCCCAGTTTCTTGGGGATTCGAGTGCCGTCCTCCACTCCGACAGTGATCTCCGGTACCCTGCATCTCCTAATTCATAATCCACCCAAATTTCATACCCATAACCCATAGCTCAGTTTCTTGGGGGTTTTAGTGCTGGCTTTCACTCCGACAATAATCCCCGGTACCCCAAATTTCATATCCCATAACCCATAGCCCAGTTCCTTAATGATTTGAGTCCTGTCGTCCACTCCGACGATAATCTCTGGTGCCTCAAAATTTCTAACCCACAATGCTCCCGAACTAAATAACCCATAACCCATAGCCTAGTTTCTTGGGGACTTTGAATGCTGTCTTCTTCTCCAAGTCTGTCAAAAAAAACTCTGCAGCTGGAAAACTAAACCACACTCCAACGTGAATTGACAAAACAAAATTGAAGGGCATGTGTCCCCCCCTACCTGGGAAGGAGGAGACATGGAGGGCAACCACATGGTCACCCGGGTGCGCGAGCTTCGCAATGGTCCATGTCAAAACCTCCCGACATGCTGCTGTGAGCTTCATGCCCACCACAATCCGCCTGCCTCCTTCTCCTCCATGATGAGAGCCTTTCTCCCCACCATTCTTCCTGCGCTTCCGCCTGCCAATGCTTATCCCTTGCTCATCTCTAATGTTTATCTCCTGATGCTGATGCTGTTCGCTATGACTTGAGTGTCCTCCGGTGCTGGCCGCCCTCCTCCAATCCCCCATAGCCCGCATGCTGTGAAAGTAGTGGGGAGCGCCATCCTCCAGTCCTCCCAGAGAATAGCTTCTTGCACTCATGGTGTTTGTAATACGCAGCAGTTACAACTCTTCTTCTCCACTCTCTTCTCCACTCTCATCACCATAGCCTCTCCTTCGATCCATTCAACTTCGGAGCAACTCTTCTATTGCATTGCCTAACCCCACCAAAAACAGAACCAAAACAGAACTCGCTCGCAGCTTAGCTTTCACTTGGAGAGTGTGAATTGACAGATGAAATGCTCTTTTCTGGGTTCGCGAGATTGGATTGCGTGGAGGGATCAAGCAAATGCCCACATAATACACACATGGACAGAGACCCCAATGGTATCTTTATGATGACTCATGTGGACACTGAAACCCAGCCTTCAAAGTTGAATGGCTGAGAAAATATGTGATAGAGGCAAAGTTGGGCTCAATGACAGAAAAGAAAGAAAAAGAAAGAGACTCTCGCCTCAGCTTTCACTTGGAGAGTGTGAATTGGCAGATGAAATGCCTTTTCTGTGTTTGTGAGATTGAATTTGGAATGAAGAGTCGTGGAGGAGTTGAGTGGAAGCTCACAGACACATATGGACAGAGACTGCAATGGTGTCTTGATGATGACTCGTGTGGACTCTATGACCCACTCTTCAAAGTTTGCAACGTATTGAAAGGTGAGAGAGACAGGGAAAGGAAAAAAGACAAAAAGAAAAAAGGCAAGGTCACTCTCACCTCAGCTTTCACTCGGAGAGTGTGAATTGGCAGATAAAATGCTCTCTTCTGGGTATGTGAGATTGGATTGCGAGGTGGAGGAATTAAGTGGGAAGCTCAAAGACACACATAAACAGAGGCCGGGATGGTATCTTGATGATGATGACTCTTGTGGACTCTATGACCCACTCTTCAAAGTTGTCAACGTATTGAAAGAGCTGAGAGAGACAGACAGGGAATGGTTTTGGAAATCTGAGAAGTCACCAAAAGTTGGCCTCAATCACACCAACATCAAAGCAAGTCACTCTCAGCTCAGCCAGCTTCCCTCGAAGACTATGAATTGGCAGATCAATGCTCTTTTCTAAGTGTTTATGAAATTGGATTTACAAGGGAGAAACGTGGAGGAATTAACTTGTGGAAGCTCACAGACACACATGGCAGCGATCACAATGGTTACTATCTTGATGATGACTCATGTGGACTCAATGACCCTACCTTTCAAACTCGCAACGTATTGGATTTACTTGAAAGCTGAGAGAGAGACAAGGAAAGGTTTCGAAAATCTGTGAGGGGAGGCTTGAAGTACTCAGGAGGACAATTGAAGGTCACCAAAGGGCACCAAAAGTTGGCATACATGACACACCCAAAAACAAAAGGAAAAAAAAAAGGGGGGGGAGGGGGAGAGGAGAGGACCGGAGCTGGAACTTTCGCAAATAAAAGTGTACAACGGATCGAATCTACTTAGAGATGGAAAAATGAACGCCACAGAAGCTG
This sequence comes from Polytrichum formosum, assembly GCA_964035585.1. Lineage (NCBI taxonomy): Eukaryota > Viridiplantae > Streptophyta > Polytrichopsida > Polytrichales > Polytrichaceae > Polytrichum > Polytrichum formosum. Next base: position 44,010,994 of record OZ037941.1, read on the forward strand.
CCAAATACTGCAACAACAGCAGGAGGTAAACAAAAAGCTTCAACAAATGCCACGGTCAAGTTCCTCTACCTTACTTCTCCCATTCCGCCCTCGCTGTGCCCACACATGAACAGACATCGAACAAAAATTTTCCTATGGGCCCCAGTTGACGCTCCTCAGACCCTGATGAAGCAATATGAAGAGCATCAGGATGATGAGAGGGATAATAATGAAAAAATAAAAACCACCCAAACTTCCTTTCGACTGTTCTCCGTGAAGTTTACGTCGGTGGCTCCCCGACAAGCAGGCGGATGGAATTACTTACTTGTACTCTAATCAAATCCGAGTGGTGATGCAAGCTAATAAGTTAAAGTAAGAAGTCGACACGATTGATGAGGATTGATGCTGCAGGTATTTAACTTAACTTACTTACATGGCACCCATCAGGCGTGGGGGTAAAAGCCTTAAACAAGCAAGCCTGTCGAATTCACCCATGCGTTTTGGTTTGGTTTCGCTTTTGGTTTTCCCCACGAAGGAAGGTTGAAGGAAAGGATTGAGCTACTTACAGGCGGTCATAAGTGGGGATGAGACCTGCAAAGAGCAGTGTGTGTCGCCGCTTGAATTGATGCACTTGTTGTGTGCATGAATGCATGAATGAATAAATGAATGAGTGAGTGCAAATCATATCCTCGCATGTACTTCCCGGCAGAGTAAAATCCCGCCATTGATGAGCTCACTCCCCCACATGTGATTCTGCACCTCATTTACCATGGCTGGGCTGCCAGTTGAGGGAGTTGAGTGTAGAGTGTTGAGTGTTTCAAGTGAGCGAGTGAGTGAACTCGTGAGTCACACAATCCACAACCCATTTTTATTTTTTCTATTTTCTTAGTTTTCCCCACAAGTTTCGTGTTGGTGCTGTTACTAACCTTCGTGTCTTTGTTCCGCGGGACCACTATGGACCAAGATATGGGTCATTGGCAACCGTCCTATGTCGCTGAAAGAAATATGTGCATCTATTATAGTGGTTGATGTGCAGATTTTCCGGTGATGGAGGATGATTTTTTCAGTGACGCGAGTCAAATACCCAGGACCAGTGATTTTTTTTTGAAAGAAAATGGGTGTGTAAATTGGCGCTTAGTTTATTCATTCACTAGCTCTATTGGCACTTTGAGTGGGAACAAAGGAGCCCAGCCTAGCGATGTGGAATGATTCAACATATGACAAATGCGATGGCATGTTCAAGAAGGTTTAAGTGTGTGGCGATATATATTTTGTTTGCGGCACATTATGTGGCTATGCTTTGGCATTTTAGAGTTAAAATTTGGCCCCAACCTCCTAAGTTGCTAATGCAAATTGGGCTACATAAACAATTCCATATAGAAATCATTATTCCACGGGGGAATTGAACCCTTATCTTTCAACCCTGCCCATTGCAACGTGGAATGGCCTGCAAAACTACACATTATTGCATCCCATCTATCACCCAACAAAAGTTAGTATAGAAGAGAACACATGAAGATTCGGCCCATGTACACCATGAAAATCCTCCAACGGTTCCTTCAAAATATAGGTGGTAACTTTATGTAACACTTTAAAAAAAACTTGCAAGTTGCACCCCAACCATGCCATAGTCCACACAATGCACATGGTTCAAAAATGGCATCATATTCTATATTACGCTTACTCTACCTCATCATGTTCCAAAAATTGAGTGTAGATTCAATACATTGGAAACCTCTCATGTATGAAGCCAATACCCAATAATATGTTGCTACTAGTATAATTCATCTATTCTTCCCCTCCATACCGATTTCTCTGTGCTTTCCAATCTGATATGGCTATTTGGTAAGGGAAAGTATCTAGGGCATAAAAGTCTTGTGCAAACATGCGGATGACCAAATCTAGGTGTGTTGTAAGCCGGTTCCTCAACTTGCTCTTCAAAAATGACAAAGAACTAAATGTGCATGGAGCACCTTCAATAAATGCAGCGAGCCTCATTATTGGTTTTTTTTACAATATCCGCTATTTTACTGGGACCAACACCAATGCTAATATTGCATTTATGGTTGGCTACCTCAGTGTTGGCATCGTATGCTGACGGCTACATTGTCCAATTATGATGTTGTCACCTACGAAGTGCAGGTGGTGTGATGAGCCCAAGATGGCTATTTTTATCAACAAAGGTTAGGGTTTTGGCCACCCATCCCTTGGCCGTTAGATTGCTCGCTACATGGACGCTTGGGATGAAGCATTGGGCTGGCTCTTCGAACCCAGCCAATGGGGTCGAGTTTGCTATCTTTCAATATTTTCATATGTTTTGGGACTATTTTGAAGAAAAAAAAACCCCAAAATTGTATGTGTACATATAACTGGGCCCAAATGAATGTAGTAAAAAGCGTCTGCGTAGCCCAATTAAAAATCGCTGCCCAGGACTCGTGTAATTGTAGTGGACCAGGAATGGAAGGCACAAAGTTTTGCTTCTAGCATCAATGGCGTGTCAAATAATTTTGTGCCATTTTCGGCTTGAATTTACTTGGGTTGGGCGGTTGATGCGACCCGAAGTGGGAGCTGTAGACCTAGCTTGTAGGGACGCTAGCCACCCTATTCACCTTACCACGTGTGATTCTACACCTCATTGACCAATGGTTGCTAAGGGAATATACAATAGACCTTTCTCGGCCTTTTGTTGAGAATCTTTTTGGATGGAGGGAGGGAGGGAGTTGAGTGAGTGAGTGTGCCCATGAGTAAAGACAACTGAAAACCTAAACCACATGAATTCCCCTTCCACGAATTTGGCTATGAAAACATAACTAAGCTTCATGTCTGTGCTCCATGAGACCATATATCAAAGCAATTATGATTCTAGCATCAAAGTCATGTTAGGGAATCTTGTGATATTTACAACCTAAACATGAATGTGAAGAGTGCTAAAGCAACCCAAAATAAGAGTTTTAGACCAAGCTGGGTAAGGGTGGGTTTCCATGGTTGTTGTTTGCCCACCAAACTCTAGTGGGAAATGAGGACAAATGCAAATGAAATATGATGTGGTAGGGTTTGTATGTGCCAGCCAATGATTGTTATTTTATGTGTTTAGTGAACACATCGAAATCTAGTGGCCCATGGTCACGGCCCTACACATATTGAAAGGCAACCGGAATGTGATTGTTTGGTTGCTTTTGTTGTCTTCGTGAAAACACATCCAACCCACCATTATTTAAAATCTAGTAGGCCAACAACGGACATGAAAACCTACCCTAAGGCCACTAGCCACTCAAATGGGAATTCCAAACCTAACCCCCTTGATTATTTTTTCCTAGGTTGTGTAGATGTAAAGAGAATTTTTAGCACTAGATAAGTAATGTCATGGCAACCCAACATAACATTATGTAGATTGTGGAGCATAATCCGTTTTTACCTCTAATATGACCTAATCCCCCCGGGGTGGACTCTTCATATCACATACGAACTAACGTGACTGTAAGAAGGGGTATTATTTGAGGCATTAGTGTACATACTATACATAAGGGCGAGGTATTAATTTTCTATAGCGTGCACATTTGAGAAGGCTATTAATTTTTTTGAAGTAAAGGTAGATGTACATATTCATCCAATTCATATTCATCCATTGTTGTTGTAGGGTAAAAGTTCTCAATGACCCTCTTGTCCATTATTGTTACGGTTGACATTTGGGTTTCAGGAGTGGCTCTTGGAGTGCTCATGGGCTCCCTTGTGATTTGCTCTCCATATTGTCACTAAGTTGTACTCTCGTCTTTATTTGTTTGATGCAATCATTGAGTTACAAGCCATGAATGGAAAATATGTTCAATGACTTTCTCATTAGAAAGTGAACATGCATTTTACATGTAATAAAGGAATAATAATTCATGATTTATATTTTGTATATGTAGTGGAGGCATTGATCACTTTAAATTGAAAAGCTCAGTATAATTACATGACCCCATTTTCTAGCATGCCATTAGTACATATGCACTTGTTTTTCTCTATAAACTTCTTGTATATAGGGGGTTTAATTTCATGGTGGTGCACGCACATCATTTAGGTTTCCAATGAAGAGTCCACCCCCCGGCCTAATCCCACCCTCCCATCCACTTCCGAGTTAAATTGCCTTGAAGCAAGTTTCCGTTTGAAGATATTATGATAACAAAGTACAACTAAGGCGGACGTGCCTAATCTGATTACTCATCTTCATTGCACACCTGTATTTGAGTGGTATGTGGTTTGGCATGGCTCCAAGAACAAACATATCAAAAAAAAATGTGCTTAAAAGAGATTGGACTACATGCTCAAAGTATGATGTTCATCCTAGGCTCAATAGCCAACGTAATTGGGGCAGACCTATGACCATTAATGAGAATCTTCACTTTCATAATGGATAAGATATTCATATGATTTCCGAAAAGTATGAGGAAACTTGCAACGGCCTCGATTTTGAATTAGCTAACCATCACATACTAATCATGTGTTTCACATCCTAGGAGAAGTGGGTTAGACAAGAAAAAGTGACCATTTAAGACCCATCTACATTAGTTGAGAGTATATTTCCCAAGGAAAGAGAACATGACATACAAAGTGCTTACTAGGGACTCGATTGATTCCAAACACACATCCGCAACCCCGAGACACAACCAAATAACTCAACATCGTAAGCTCTGCAAAAGTGTGGGGCTTGAGTGCATAAAGTCCTTGAGATGATGATCCGGAAAGCGTTGCTTGACTTTGGTAGACCTTTGATGGGCCGGGCACCATCAAAGAGTTTCAATAATGCTCCCTCCAAGTATTTAGCAAACGTATGTTGGAGTGGAGTGGTTTGATGATCTCAAAAGATTGTGTTGAGGCGATTCATCGCTATCATGGTTGCTTGGAGAACTAAAGGCCCCACCGTCCAAACATGGATATCTCCTATCTTGTAATTATTTCCCCTTGGAAGCCCCCCCCCCACACGGTTTTTGACTCTCAAAGTTAAGGTAGACGTGCCTAATTTGGTTACTTAACTTAATTAGGCACCTATATTTGAGTGGTATGTGGGTTGGTTGTGGCATCAAAAAGACCATGTGTTCAAAAGACATTGGACTACTTGCTCAAAATTTGATAACTATTCTAAATTCCATAGTCAAGATGATTGGAGGGAGTCATATAACCACTTAGTAAACACGAAAATCTTCACTTTGAAAATACATAAGATATTCATATGAGCTCAGATAACTATGAGGAAAGCGGCTACGGCCTCGATTTGGATTTGCTAGCCATCTCGTACTAAACTAATCACGTGTTTCTGAATCCTAGAAGAAGCGGGATATTCAGAAAAAGTAACCATTTAAGATGCATCTACCTCACTTTTTCCTGTGATTGATTCAACTCAATGTTGTAACCAACTGAGGGCCACTTCACACACGAGACTGAGAGCCCGTGACCATTACACTTCAAGCATTGTCATTGGTGGAAAAGGCAGAGCCGGTCCAAGTTTGCTTCACACTACGCTTGAGGGACCAATGGAGTATGTGAATGCAAGATGGATGTAAAAGCCTACATGGATTCCTACATGGCATCGAATGGATCATGTTTCACGGTCACTTGGACTATTTTCCAAAACCACCTCTTGGAGGTAGGCCTGACACAAAACCGGGAGACCATGGCACTCTGAACGCTCACAACCATTGATTTATTCTATTTTATCATGCATGAGGACCTACATGAATAGAAACTCATTAAAACATCATTTGGTTGAGGACCTGGTCACATATGACTTCACACTACACTTGAGGGTCCATGACCACACTACATGATTTTGGAGGTGTCTTTGGACACTTTCTTTTGGACATTTTCTTTTGGGCTCTCACAATTCCATGGTCACAGCTCTTGGCTCGTGTGTGAAGTGGCCCTGAGGAGCACTTAAATTAATTGAATGCAAGACCTGATACAATACATGGGATCGTATGTAGCATGTACAATTGTTTATTGGCCCGCTGATGCGACAACAAGGTGTGTACTAGCCGCTGAGGTTTGCTGTGCTTCAGACTTTAAAGAACTGGCCACTTCACACATGACCCAAGAGCCATGACCTTGTAATGCTGAGGACCCTGGATTCTCATCCAAAGCCGTACCATGGGTGTTGGGAAAGCCGTTTTATGTAGTCACGGGCCCTCAAGCATAGTGTGAAGTGAGAATGGACCATATTGCGGGACCATTGCATATTTTGTTGGCGGAAAAAGAGGGGAGGATTTGGTTTAATATAATATGTCTCAAACTCTATCGATTTGAGAGAATTATTTGGTGGTGTTTGTCTGTCCTGGAAACTGTTTTGAAATATGTCCTACAATCTGTCCTAAAATATGTCTTGCTGGAAAAAATATTAAAAAAGTCATGGCCTCCCGGACTGTGCGTCAGGCCCACCTCCAAGAGGTGGGCCTGACGCAAATTCCGGGAGACCATGAAACTTTATCCATAGTCCGTCATGTAGGACTCCATGTAATCTTTTCATCCATGAAGTCTTCTTTGGGCCTTTAGGCCTTCCACCTTCGTGCGTGAAGTGAACTTGGACGGTCTCCGCCCTTTCGACCAACGAGAGCTCTTAGATTGCAACGGTCACGGGCCTTCAGTCTCGTGTGTGAAGTGGCCCTTACCCAAATATTTTCCACTTACCAAAAGAGAAGCTTCATCTGGTCTAGCCTAGGGCACAGGGCTCATGAGTGAGCCAGTGCGACGAGTCCCCGTTTGGTGTCAGAAAGAGGAATGGTGGGTGAACACTGCCAACAGGGGCCAATTCCTCTCCGGATTTAACTGAACTGCTCGGCTCCAGTGTGTGTCAGGCCGGTCTGCTGTAAACATTTAATCTCCCACCCAACTCTTCCCGACGACGCCCCGGCATTCGAGATGGGGAGCCTCCGAGGATCGAACGGGAGTATGCCGGAAGATCCCGAGGCAGGTGGGGTTGCAGCAAGGTAGGTGGGCATGTGCCTAGTTTGGTTACTGATCTTAATCAGAGGAGTCCGATCAGTGTTCAAGATTGAAGCCCTCATATGAGTTTCATTTTGAAGGGCTATCAAATTTCAACTCTTCAGTTGAAGGGTTGGTTCAAATCCAAGACGTCAATCCAAGAATATAGAAATGAAATACAAAACTCATATGAAACTTGTGCATGAATTATATGGTACATGTTTCCACTACAATGTGAAGAATTAAGAATCAACCATCTAACTCTACTTGTAGTGACAATGCCCTACGCTTGTTGGTTCTTGTGGCGGGCATATTATATTGAGGACTTCAAGTGACGTCTTCATTTTCAATTTGGGGTTGCATTTTGAAGGGTTGTTTTGAGAGAGGTATATTTTGAAGGGCCAAATCGCGTTTGAAGGGCATTGAAGACTTCAATCTTGAACATTGAGTCCGATGTCGTGGGAAGGATTTTGGGCATAATCAGTTGCAATCCCAGTGTTTCCACATCCAACCCTATGTCCGGGGAGAACCGGCGGTTAGTTACAGATGAACCGGTTGAGTTTGAGAAGTAACCGGTTGAAGTTGGAGACTTCAAGAGAATTACCGATCGTTTTAGAGGAATCTATACAAGAATATGCCTCAAATGAATAAAGCAACACCGGAAGATGTCAGCATGTAACCGGCTGGATTTAGAATCAGTGGGATCTTGACCGACTATGCCCAAAAACCGGAAGATGTCAACATGTAGCCGGCTGGATTTAGAATCACTAGGATCTTGACAAACTATGCCCAAAAACTTCCCGGGCACTACTGGTCCAACCGGTTCGATCTTTCGGTTTTCCCTTCATTGATTCAAGGCGTAATCGATAGATTCCTCTGACGTTATCGGTAATTTTTGTGAAGTCTTGAACTTCAACTGGGTGTTTTTCAAACTCAACCAGTTCATCTGTAACGAGCAGTCGGTTTTCCTGTTCATTGCATTGGACACCTATATTTGGGTGGCATGTGGTTAGGTGTGGTTTCAAGAGCGGATACCAAAAAGGCATCATGTGTTTTTAAAAAGATTGGACCGCATGCTCAGGATTTGGTAATCGCGTTAGGTTCAATAGACAACATAATTGGAGGGAGCCTATGCAACCATTTTAAGGGGCACAAGAATCTTCACTTTGACGATGAGTGAGATATTCATATGAGCTCATGAGGAGAATCATGAGGAAATTAGCTATAGCTTCAATTTTGGATCCACTAACCATCTCGTACTAGTTGCTTGTTTCAAATCCTAGAAGAAGTGGGCTAGTCAAAAAAAGTAACCATTTAAGACCCATCCATCTGGAAATCCATGTCCGAGAAACTTGGCTTCCAAAACACCCCTCAACCCCTACAGGCCCAAGCCCAAATCTTCCCAAAATTGCCTTAAAGTCATCATTCCAATTTAGCAACCTAGTAACTAAAATATGTATCTCGCATGATGGATCGAGTTGTATGGATGGCATGCTTGTAAAGCTAGAATTGTTAACACAAAATTTTCCATGCCCCACGTGTCCAAATTCCCAACAATATAGTGTTGACATGTACACTTGTACGGATGGGCATAGGTGGTTGCATGGACAAAAGTAAACACCTTCTTAACCTTTAGGGGTTAATGAGGGTCTTACTTTTGAACTTAAGATGGGTTTCTTAAATCAGAAGGAGTACTTCCTTGAGTGGGCAACGTGACAAGAAATTGATGCCATGTTTTTTCGTGCCCTCGACTAGGACCCTATTGTAAACTCGATGGGTCCAAAAGTTTGTTCTCAATGAACACAATTGCTTGATTTTGGGAGTTTCTTTGGCCTTGGGTCCCAGTATAAACCTACCCTGAGTACTAAGGGGAGTGGGCCTAAAATTGACACTTTTTGCTTTGCACCCACTTCTCCTAGGATATTAAACATGAAATTAGTACAAGATGATTAGCAAACTCAAGTCGAGGTTGTACCCATCTCCTCATAATTTTTGGAGTTCGTATAATTATCTTATGTATATCAAAGTGGAGTAGCCCTCAAGTGAAGGGACTCTCCATTCACGCTTGCTTCCCCAAGAAGCCGGCTTTCGTATCTATCTATCAAAGTGGAGATTCTCTTTCCTCTTACATGATCGTTTAGGGCCCTTCTAGTGACGTCAAATATTGAGCCTAGAATACTTAAAGAATGTTGAGCACGTAGTCCAACCTCTTTTCAATATGTGTATTTGGTGTTTGTTCTTAGATCCATGCCTACACACCGCTCGGATATAGGAGTTTGATTAAGATAGGTAACGGAATCAGGTCACGAATATTAAGGTACATGGCCCTATCATGTCACTTCCAACTCCATTTGTCAACAAAAGTAACTTTTTTGAATTGAAAATTTGTATTATGACATTTAGCATAGCACATTGGGCTACTTGAGATGATAGTTTTGCGTTTTAGTATGCAAGGGGAAGGTATTCTTGAGCATACCAATGCCACCTATTATTTGTGTACACTTTAGTCAACTTGTAGACCATTGTGTAACATAGGCACAAGCCTCATACCACTATCTAACATACTCATGCCAAGATATCAGTAAGCGCACGCACTCGACCGCCGAGTGTCGTGAGGTGACACCAATGGTGAAAGTGTTGGTCATTAGTGTAACCTAGCATACGCCTCCAAATAGGGTAAGTGGCACCCTTGTCATGTGACACTAAACACCATACATGATGTAGACTAATTTCAGAGTCCATGACTACAATTTAAGGGTGAGTTTGGCAAAACATGGCAAACTCAGGCTTACTTCACACTATGGCCAAAGGTCGAGAGGCCATCGATTTCCACCAATCAGGTTGCAAGAAACCAAGAATTCGGCCTCTCGGCCCTTCACACTAAGGCCAAGTCCAAGGGCCGTCACAATTAAAAATGCTTACTTTTTTACAAAGGCGACAAACTCTCGAAGGAAATTTGGGTCGGACGGGAATGGAAATCCAAACTATGGTCGAGAGGCCGTCGATTTTTTCTCATTAAAAAAAAATCAATCATTGACAAGATCTTGGCCGTTAGATTGGAGGGATTGTTTTGGGCAAGGAATAAAGTGGGTTTGCTCCTTGGGTTTGGACTTTCGGCTTGACCTTTGGAGGCTTCACATTATGCCCGGCCGAAGGCTCCAATTCCTATATTTTATTGACTATTTTCAGCCCCTTTTTTTGGACTCTCAACAAAGTTTGGCCATGCAATCCCACGGCCTCTCGACTTGGACGGCCATAGTGTGAATCGGCCCTCAAAGCTCTACGATAGCAACCAACGTTTTCACCCTCCCCCACCCCCAGCTCGCCCTCCCGTTCCCCCTCAGTAACTTAGGTGTTGTGAAAACTCACACCCTCTAAGCAACCAATTCCGTGTAAGCAACTAATTCCGTGTAAGCAACCGATTCCGTGCAAGCAACCGGGGAGCTTTAATTTCACAGCAATTACTTCTCGGGCACGTACACTGCAATCGTGGCAACGGGACGGGGCTGGAGTCGGACTTGATGGCCTTCTCATTGCAACAGAACGTCATGAGATAACACAGTCCTTGCCCTGCCAAGCCTTGTCGTGTCAGTCTCTCGCATTGAAGAGGTGTTGTTTTGTTTTCCCCCCTGGTGCAGGTGGTTGCTCGCAGTCTTCATGAAGAGCCCGTGCGCCGTTGAGCTAATAGATCAACATAGACAGACAGATCGATCAATAGACAGATAGATGGATCGATGGATAGATAGATAGATAGAGAGATGGGTCTCTTGGACCGTATCCTCAATCGTGGCAGCCGATCGACGTGCAGGGGAAAAGGGAAAGGAAAACAAACCACTGCGGAAAGCGGCTGTCGCCTCCTGAGAGCCCTTTTTGCTATGATTTGTTTTTATCATTTCCAGGGGAACAGATCAGTGAGCGAGCATCTGACGTTGTTCCTGCCTCTCTTTCTATAACAGGTGAATGTTGCCTGGCAGCCTTTAGCGTCGACCTAACCTGAGTTAGGCGACACAGGCGCACAGGAGGACGAAGGAGTGCGAATGTTGAGGTCCATGTAACTTAACTTCAGTGGGATCGTGAATGTTGGCATGGATCTCGTGTCCACGAGGAAGCTTTCAGAAAACTCTTTTCGTTCCCGTGGAGTGCGCTAGCTATGCAGTCTGAGTAATGGTTTCGATAACATTTATTCAGTGACCCATGTGTTCGCCCGTTCGTTTCAATCAACCCTTGTTCAATGTACGACCTTTAGCATAGTAAAGAAGGGGGTTGCTAAACCGACCACGTAGGTTGTTAAGACGACCACAAAGACGCTTTACATAGGATGGGTGGGTCAAGCTAGCTTTGCATAGGCTGATCCAAGATTTAGGACGATGGGTTCCATGTGCATATCCTATTTTAGATTTCAAGGTTCTCTCGAAGTTTGAGGGGTGAAAAGAGGAGGTCCCAAAATTTTCACCCAACTTTCAAAATAAGCTCTAATGTGACAAGCTAATGAGCTCTAATTAAAAACTTTTCTCAAAGAAAGATCAAACCCATGATCAATTCACACACAATTTCGTCCCTCCTTGAGTGGGCACACTCTATTGTGGTAGGCAATAGGAGGACCTTCCTAATCTCCCCCGAGTTTCCAAAGTCTTCTAGCATTCAAGCCTACAAGAGAGAGCCAATGCCGGCCCAAGGGTTGGCGTGAATGAAGGATGCTTTACCTTGATCATAGCCTTGAGCTCGTATGTGAACCTAGAGTGGGTTTATTGAGCAAGTTAAGCCTACCGTGATCTATGAAAGCATCCCAGAAATTTTTGTGAACTTGATCAATAAGCCACTTGTCTTGGTTAAACACCAAGTCATTTGTTCCTCTCCAAGTGACCCAAGGGGATGGCACTGCATAAGTACAACCAAATCCTAATAATAATAAAATCAATCCTATGTTAAGGTGTTGATCAAAGAAACGTTAAGCATATTAAATCACTACCAAGGGCCACAATTGGAATGCTTTAAAAACAACCTCCAATTACTATTAGTTGCAAAAGCTCAATCGCCGCATGATGAAAGAGAGGTTATGGGGGTGAAATTCCTCTTATGTGTTTTTTGGCTATGGAACCAAGTGCGTAGACAAGAATAAACCCCTCAAAGGACTATTTTGAGCATACTAAAAGTCTCATGCAGAGTTGTGCAACATGTTGCATTGTGGATTGTCATGGTTGGAGGTCTGAAGACCATGACCAAGACAAATCCACATCACTCTTTAGAAGTAGGACACGGTGTAGCACAAACTTAGACCGGGACGTGGTGTTATTATTGAAATTAAAAATGCTAAAATAAATGTCTAAATATAGATATTTCTAAACATATTACCTATACCTATATCTATATCTATAAATATACATTTTCTTATGACATGGTCATCTTTTTTTGTTGAGACAAGCTATGTTATGTGAAATTCTTTTACTCGTATTATATTTATTTAATCAATCAAGTGCCACATGGTAGGAGTGACCATTTCAAGCATGTGAAGATTGAGTTAGTAAGGTGGCCAGATAGGGACAACCTACAACTTATCCAAAGCTTGACCAAAGAAGTTATTGTGCTTTGTTGTAAGAAAAGATTGTCTTGGGGTGAGTTTCCATGTAGGCCGCTCGCTCACCATATTCTAGAGGAAATGACATCTACATTTCTCCTAGAATTTGGTGGACAAGCGGCCTACATGGAAAGTCACTCTTACCGGGACCAATGCAATTTGAAGTTACCACTAATTATGACAAAGTTTGAGTCTCGAGAAGCTTGCCACTTTGCAGATCCACAGCTCACGCCAATCCTCCCCTTCAAGCACTTCAGTTAGCGTCTCTTCTTAACTTACCAACAGATCTTATTCACTGCTTCGTCATCACCCCATAAATCCCGACTGGAATCGGTTCCCTTTTCCTTTTCGTATGGCTGGAGTTCCGCTTTGGTTTCCTAATTAACACCTACCGAGTGGGATATAGTTCACAACACGTCTCCCTATAGGCTGGTTGGTGATCCATTCCAACTTTAAGTTCAAAAATGAATTTTGGGTTTTTGATCTTGATTTAGAAGGTTAAATGGTCTTCAAATAGAGAGCCTTACACTCTACATTACTAATGAGTGTTTTAACTTCTCTTTTCCATGGATCATCTTCCCCTTTGAAAGGTGTTGTGAACATTGGCATCACTAGAGTGCACAATAAGGTAGGAGCACTTACTTTTGGCACCGATTTAGTGTTTTATTTTGGATCAAATGGAGTTTATAACATTCTTAAGTTTTGTGGGGCAGGACGTGGGGGGGTTGGCCCCAACATAGTTTCCGTCACTAGTCTCGAATGCACGAGCTAATTATGAGCAATGGAAAAGCAAGCCACCTTAGGGATTGCACATGGGTGATTACCTAGATGAAAATTACACAAATTTCCATTGTTTTTTGTGTTTTTGTTACAATGTAGTAATGTTTTAGTGTTATTGTATCACATTGCAACAATGTTTCGCAATTAGTGTACGTGTGAATGGTAGATCAATGTTCCCATTATGTCTTCTAGAGGATCAAGGTGAGAGTGGATCTTGATGTTCACTAGAGGGGAATATTGTGGGGAACATCAAAATCCTCTCTCACCTTGCTCTTTAGTATTTTATAGAAGTGTGAAATCTCCAACATCTACCTTGAGAATATGTGGATACCATAGTCAGAGTAAATTTTGGGAGGAAAAAGATGCAGGTTTGTATCTCACCACCTACATTATATTTCCACAACACTACCATTTTCACGCAAGTGTTCATATTTCCAAGCATCCCGAATCTCTTATAAAAACAACCAACTCCTTTGAGTTTTTGCTAAACTCTACAACACTAAAACATTGAAACACTACATGTGCGTACAAATTGGGTAGAATGTGAACAAATTATCCATGTGCAGTCCCGAGGTGATATGCTTTGCCATTTTGATACAACCTTAAATAGCTTGTGCATTCAAGACTAGTGACGAAAACTATGTTGGGGTGGATCTGGTGGGGCTAGCACCTAACAACCCTCCCCCCACCCCTTATCTCACATCACTTTCAATTGATTCAATTAATTCATCTCCCCCATTTAGTCTAAATATGAAATGGGGCATGCTTGAATTGACAGGTGGGATTTTTTAGAATGCTTAGGAAATATTGACCACCATGACATTGACATATACCGGATTTCAATCTCATCTCATGTCATGGTTAGTAAACCACCAAACAATAGCAACTTAAGAATGTTATGTCATTTTATTCTCTTCTTTAAAAAATTTGAAAAACAAATTCAACTACTAAGAGTAAAAGCAACAACCACCAAGGGGGATGACCCCAAAAACCGGAACCCCCCAAAGGGATCACCCGATACACTAAATATTGTATTTAATGTCATATGGGATTTCATGGTTAAAAAAAATTATGACACTTCTTATGAATAAGTTTACAAATATTGTCATCCCAACTTACTTGTTCATCCACTTTTGATACATTCTGCATCCTAACATTTTTGTAATGAAATATTGTCATTGATGGCTAAAAATTGGATGAATAATCACTTAGAAAGTGACAGTAGTTGTAGCATTGTAAATCTTCTATAATGTCCAAAGTGTTGATGACACTACATTTAATATTGCGCAAGACAAATAGAATTGGTGACACTAAATACCATATTTAATGTAGTACCCAAACTAGGATTGCGAGCCTTCCAAATCATTGCCGTATTGCTCATGCAAAGCAATCAACTATTGAACACAACCGCGTCAACCCTCAAAGGACTGAAGAATACGAAGAATGAGATGAGATGAGCAAGGGGAGGAGCTTTAATTTGCAAGATGGTTCTCGAGTGTTGTGTGCCAGTCGAGTGAGCGTGAGTCATTCGATTGTCAATCAAATTCTTTCCAGATGATTTGGTGGAGTTTCAGTTGCGGCATTGAAGATCAAATCATTCGGTTGTCCCCACACAATCCGGGGAATGACACAAACCGATCTACCGTAGAGGGCTCTCTCGCTTCCGACAATAGAAATGATTCTTTGTCCCTCAAATTTGTGCCACGTGTCATGCTCACATTAGCTAAGACCCACTTGTATTTTAAGTGGGAACTACATTCTTGCACTCGTGAAGATGAAATAGAGCGCCTTCTATAGTATTTCATTGGAGAGAGATAACCAAAAAAACAGCCAACGCAACTCATGAAGAGGAACCCCAAGGTGGTGTTAAAAGAACAAACCCGTAAGAGGAGACTTGTGTTCGTCAATTAGAACTCTCAAATTTGTTCCTTCTCTTTTGACTCATGTTAAGATCAAATTTTCTTCTTCTCTAAGGTAGACATGTTTACCTCGGTTACTTATCTTATTCAAAGACTTATATTTGGGTGTGGCTCCAAGAATGGAGACCACAAAGAATGTGCGTTTCAAAGAGATTGGACTACGTGCCCAAAATATGATAACCATTGTAGGTCCAATAGTCAACATAATTAGGGGATCTATGTGTCTAGTTCATGAGCATGAGATTTGTCACTTTGATAGTGAATAAGATATTCATATGAGCTGCAAAATTTATGAGGAAAGCGTCAATGGCCCTCATTTGGATTTGCTAACCATCTTGCACTAATCACCTCTTTCATATCCTAGGAGAAGTGGACTACACTGGTTATCCCAATTAGTGAGGGTGGGAAATTTGTGAAGGTGATTCTAATGTTCTTTACGCTTTAAAATGAGTGCCACTTAAAGATCTAGGATTTCGGGAGCCCAAAGTGTCAAAGTGCTAGAAACTCTTAATGCAAGCTCCCTTTAGCTTCTTAGTGTTAGGAGATGCCTCAGGAGTGAGTGGCACAAACTGAGGAGAAGAAGAAGAAGAAGAAGAAGAAGAAGAAGCCTCTTTGAGCTCAACCAAAACACATTATGCACTCTAGAAACACCGTATAACATGCACTAATCTTCTTGAAGTGTATGATAAATGAGCATATACGTCATGAATTTAGTGTCACTTGATAACAATTCACCCTTCACTAATTTTGAGTATTGGCAAAATAGCACGTGTGTTTTGAGAACTAGTACCAAACACACTACATGGCATAATCAATGTAAATATGTCGATAAAAACTAAGCATTTATGGCCCATCTACCTTACACTTCGATCAACAACCTATGCCATATATACATACATGGCATCGTACAATGAGTTGTGGATGTTCAATGTTGAATGTTCTATTATATAACTTAAGGTGAGTTTCCATGTAGGCCGCTTGCCCACCATATTCTAGCAGGAATAAGGACAAACTTGTCCAAATGTACATGGAATATGGTGGGGTTGGTCAACGGCACTTGTAGATTAAAAAGTGCTTCAATGAACGCATGGAAGTCTAGTGGCCCGTACCCACAACCCTCCGGATTCTAGTACGCCACCAAAATGTGGTTGGTTGGCGGCTTGTACTTCTCTACATATGAACACCTCCAACCCACTATTATCTAGAATCTAGTGGGCGAGCGGCCTACATGGAAACTCACCCTTATGCTGACACAGGTAACCTCCTTGACTTTGTCCAATCTTGCAAAAGGATCAAAGTCTACATTGGGAACATCTTGCCCAAGTTACACTCCAATGGTAGCCGTAAATAATCGGCCTTCAACTAAGATAGCCATGCACTCCCTCTTAGAATATGTACTTGAGATAACTTAGTAGTATTTTAAGGGGGCTATTTACCTACTAGGATAGATTATAAGACACGATGATTATCAAAATAAGATAAATTATTGTGATTATTAGCACCCTATGGGTAATTTTAAAATTTTAATGATTTATTTAATGATATCTTATATTACTTTCTTTTTTTAATCACAATCCCCCAAAGTCCTTAATGCATTATAAGCCATAAGCCATGTTCATTGGGCAAAAGCTTCTTTGAAAAGAAAAAAATGAAACCATGATCTAGAAGTTGTTGGGGTGATGATTTCATGAGTGATTTCATCCATCCCTTGATTTTTCACATAAAATCAATAAATAATCACCTTTCTCCATAATTGAAAAGCAAGGTGTTTTTCATATCTAGCCCCTTATTTCCATGGAATCTTATGTGTACCACTTAGGTAATTTTATTATGTTGTGTGAAATGCTATATTAAATATGATGATGTTTGAAACACCTAGAGCACCCTATATACTACACATAAAATGTACCAAATTTAATATATGCAACCCTACATTTTGTGGCACATAATCACCAGGGGCGGGGGTGGGGGTGGGGGGACTCATTAGCGGGGTTCGTATGCCCCATGCGACCGAGGGGTGTTTTCCAGGGGGTATTTTGATGTAAAGGAGATGTTAACCAGACAATTGCATTACCTAATTTTCTAAGTAGTGATGTTTTAGGATACCATATTATTATTTAGAATTGAGAGAGGACAATAATATTTATACCCTTCCTTTTTATAATAAAAATAACTTTGTGTAAGTGATAACTTAAAGAACACCAGTTGCACCAATCATCACAAGTATAACCCTACCCAAACAATCAATCATCACATGTGACAGAGGCCACCTTACTTAAACGACAACGAAATGTCACGAAGCAACGAATGCATTACCTATATATTTGGATATATCCAAATAGTATTTTTTTTTGTCCATCCATACAAGGTGTATTACAAGTTGCATAGTACATTCTATGTTATGAAGCAACATTTAGATCTAAAACATTAGAATTGGTCATGTTATGCATGACACTTCATTTATTATAATTTGTAATTTCCTATATATTAGGCAATAATCTACCTCCAAGAAATTTCAATTCTTTGGTTGATGAATAAAGCACACCACCTTTCGTTGCATGTTGTTTGATCATTTTTGATAAATCACCCCCTTGGACATGTAGTTCCTACGCTTTCCGCCAATCCACCCCCCCCCCTCGAGGGCGTGCTGTAGATGGATATTTTCCCCTTGGCACCCACTTCTTGTAGGATATGAAAGACATAATTATGGTAGACAAATCCATTTCCGATAACCACCCCAATCTTAATACATAGAGTTCTTTAAAGCCATGAAGTTCCACATATGTAGCCGTCATTCTCTAATATGGAATGTTGGAAATAGGTAGTGACTAGGTGTGAGAGGAGTTATAGCCGTTGAGGGGTTCAACGTGAGTAAGTTCAAAGGGCTCGGATTTGGGTTCCTTGAAAAGGGCTCTGGTTGAACTCAAGTTTTCATCTAAGTGTTATCAAATTAGGTCAACCTATGATGTGAATATCAATTGGGAGAGAATTTCGCCTTCAAAAATTTACTGTAATTTCATTACTTCAAAATAAAGTGTGAATGTTTTTTTGGGGGGGAGTTAGACATCGTGATATCAATTTCCATGCCTATAAAAAAAATTCCATTATTATCACACAAGTTTGCAAAATTGCTTAGGTTATCATAAATGGGTATGTCTACCTTAGTGCAAGGTTATTAGCAAATCCAAATTGTGCATGTAGCCATTTGCTTCACAATATTTTGAGCTCATATGAATATCTTATTCATTATCAAAGTGAAGATTCTCACGCTCATTTAAAGTGGTCATATGGATCCTCCCAATGATGTTGACTATTGAACCTAGAATAATTAACATATTTTGAGCACATAGTCCAATATCTTTAAACACATGTCAATTTGGTGCCAATTCTTAGATCCAAACCTAATCACATACCACTCAAATATAGGTGTCCATGTCATTGTTGTGTTTGATTCAGGCATGTCTACTTTAGATGGTGCTAGAATTGTCGCTTTGAGCATTCATCAATGATACTATTATAGATTGAATGATTTGAAAGATTCCCATTAGCAATTGACAAGGAATTCCAACCCATTGTATAATATCTTATTTGAATTCCGTATGCAAAAAATATAAGATTTTAAAGTATGAATGTTAGATTATCCAGAACCGACATGAGACCCTCATGTTCAGGTGGTCACATTCTTGTAATCAATATGTGAACCATATGGCGGGACCCCAGGGTCCCATCAGCCCCTGGCTCTCGCATAAACTCTGTAGCACTGTTAATACAACTTTGATTCTTCTACGAAGGTAGCAATCGACTGCCCACGTCATGAGCTGCATGGGGACATTCAGATCTATTTTTTAATGGTGACGCAATTAGTCATTTTTAGGGGTATCATGCTCATTTTTTAGATGGATTTTTGGAGAAATAAGTAAGAACAAATTTTTGAGTGAAGTTATTAAAAGGGAAACTTAGCTGAGAGCAAAAGAGATCCAACGGTAACCTCTCCAATTAGCCATCCAACAAATTGAATCATTATTTTTCAATAACAAATATTTAATCATTGTAGTTTATAAACAAAAATAAAAATAAAAATAAATCACTTATAATATGAACTAGAGAGAGAGAGAGAGAGAGAGAGAATCCCATTCTTGTAATTACCGTTAGAGTAAGAGTTCATTTGTAAGCCATGATACTTAACTGTAAAGTCACCAAAAGTGGGATTTGGGCGAACCAACCCATACACTTGTTCCTTGTTGGATGCCTAAACCCTTGCCTCCAAGGAACCAGTGTACGGGTTGTTTCGCCCCAACCCCAAATGTGGGGACTGCCGTAGCCTTTTTGAAGGAATCTACCATATTTGCCGCTTCCATCACTTTTGCCAATGACCTCAAAGGGCAACAAGGGAGGGAAGTCATTTTACTCCATTCCGGAAGAACAAAAGTTTGAGAAAATTTTGAGTTCTTTCTTGAATTCGATTTCCATTAGGGGAGTACACAAGTGGTGAGAGGAGCAAAGAGATGCATGCGTTCATCGATGGTGGAAAAAAAGTGAAAAAGAAAGCTTAGTTACGTTAAGATAAAACATGTCAGCACCTAAAACTTGAAGGAGCCCTCCATGACTTTCCAATTACACAAAGACAAAAGACCGTTAAGGTAGATGGGTTCCAAGTGACCCTTTTCTTAAATAGACCCCAATACTTGGTTGGTATGTGGTTTGGTGAGGATCAAAGAGAAAACATCATAAATTACACATGTTTAAAAGAGATTGGACTACATCTTCAAATATTACTAATTACTCTACACTCAATAGTGAACACAATTGGGAGGACCAACGTATCCAGTTAAGAAATCAACAAACATGCACTTCCAATAACCATAAATAAATCGAGGGAGGTCTGATTCGCAATCCGGTTTTTGCATGTGCTTCATCATAGATTTGCTAATGCAACATGAGTGTAAATCTAATCGGTAAAAGTTGGAGAACAAGAAAAATGGACCAAATAACACCCACATACTTAGGGGATTTCAACCCCAGTTCATCCCCATACTTTATGGTTAACTCGAGAGCTAATTAATCTCTATTTTTATTCTTGGTCCAAGGAATCCAAGACACCATGAGGATCACTGCTCGCGAAGAACCGGCAGTTAGTTACAGACGAACCGGTTGAGTTTGAGAAATAACCGGTTGAAGTTGGAGACTTCAGGAGAATTACCGGTCATTCTAAAGGAATCTATAGAAGAATATACCTCAAATGAATAAAGCAAAACCGGAAGATGTCCACATGTAACCGGCTGGATTTAGAATCACTACAATCTTGGCCGACTATGCCCAAAAACTTCCCGGCCGGGCACTGATGAGGATGATTAGCAGGCTAGGGGCCGGGCCGGCTATGCGAAAGGCTTCCAAAAGTTCTAGCGCCTGCTAAATATTGACTTCGTGGGCACGTTTTCCAAGGCTCGAGCCACTTTGCGGTTTTAACTTACCCCATCGGACCATGTATGACACCACACCCAAATTCCTTTATGCTCCAAGCCTATTGGCTGCACAAGAGCCTTCAATGCGCTCCCATGTGTAAGTATAGGTCGACAACCCTACCGCACAACGGCCAAGTCCCAACAAAAACAACAAGAACAAGACACCCTAGCTAGTACCATCACATTATGCCGTCCAATTACACCAAGGCTAACTATTGTACACCGCTATAGATAGTTCTACTTATTTTGTAGATACCACCTATATTTGGTATACGGTCGCATGTTGGGCTCTACTTGTGTGCATAATAAGTGTGCAATGGTTCTCATGGAGTCCAACCCTTTTGACCTTGTCTCCGACTCTCCGAGAGCCGCAAGTTCCTTTCTCAAATAAGGTCTTCGGGTGGTATTTGGTTTGTTTTTCATGTTCTCCAACTTCTACCGATTAGGTTTACACAACGAAACTTGTGAAAAATCCACAACGAAGCATAAGCAAAAAAGAAAAAGAAAAAAACGGATTAAAAATCGAATCTAATCTGATTGAGTTATGGTTATCAAAAGTGTATGTTGTTGACTCCTTTAGTGAATATATACATGACTCTCTCAGTTGCGTTCATTATTGAGTGTCAAGTAGTTAGTAGAATCATGAAGACGTAGTCCAATCTCTCTCAAACATGTGTCTTTATGGTGTTTGTTCCTTTAATCCTTACGTAACCAGAAACTCGTCAAAATACAATTGTTTGGTTAAGGAAAAATAGCCGAAGAACGCCCACATAGCTTGAGTATCTTGGAACCAACCCCGAAATGTCTATGAAGCCAAAAGGTCCGAATTGGGAGACAAATATGGTCCAATAATTGACAAGATTACCATATACGAATGTTGGAGTGAAGGTGGTGCATTTTGCATTCATAGCGTTGAGGTGCAAGAAATGGACCCAAAAAAAAAATTAGGTGGAATCCGGTTCGCTTGAAGGGTGAAGGATTTGGAGTCTCCCAACAGCTGTCACGGAATTCTCTTATATACAAAGCCCAATATTGTTGAGTGGTTGAGTGGTTGAGTGACGTTATGTTATGTATTTTAAGCAATACTTTTTTAGGTTTCTTTATTGATTTTATGTCCACGTCTTCTAGAATGCGTCCATAAACAATATAATGGTGCAATAATGGACATGGTAAGACAAGATGACCATATACAAATAGTGGAGTGAGTGTGGCGCATTTTGCATTCATGGCGTTGAGGCTCAAACAATGGACAAAACATAGTCAAGTTGAATCATGTTCACTTGAAGGTGAAGTGTCACGAGTCTTCCGACAACCGTCATGAGCAAGGGGAACTCTTGTATACAAAACACTCTTATATTGTTGAGTGGTTGAGTAATAAAAATACTTTTGTTGTGTCATAGCATGCGAGCAACGAGGCTCTTCATTCATGCTTGTTGCATAAGGAGCCAACATTTAGATCTATGGTAGAGGCGTCTGTTCCCGATCAAGACCCCATCGGCAACCTATAGGATACCATAACTTCGATAAGGTTGGGACTCAATTTCGATCAGGCCAAAACCAAAAGTGCCATGACACATGTCCTAGTTTCGAGTGT
This sequence comes from Polytrichum formosum, assembly GCA_964035585.1. Classification (NCBI taxonomy): domain Eukaryota; kingdom Viridiplantae; phylum Streptophyta; class Polytrichopsida; order Polytrichales; family Polytrichaceae; genus Polytrichum; species Polytrichum formosum. The sequence continues at coordinate 44,033,257 of OZ037941.1, forward strand.
TGAAATGAGGAGGAAGGAGTAGTTTAAATGAGCGGTTCCGGTAGATTCTAGACATTGGTAATATGTTTGGTCCAACTTTTGGTTTCAAGAAATGACAGTAATTTCAACGTAAGGAATAAAATTATCAAAGAATTTACAGTCCTCCTACTTTCTATTTTCCTACATGGGAAAAATTTACACCGCCTTATACTTCTCGAGACCTGGTGCAAAACCTCTCAAGTGATCGGTTATGGACGCCTCTACTCTATTTGCTGTGTCATTTGAGCGATACTTTTAGGTTTGTTTATTGATTTGATATCCACGTCTCCTATAATGCACACATGGACAATATAGTCCAATAATTGACACGGCAAGGCAAGATAAATGGTGTAGTGAATGTGGTGCATTTTGGCATTCATAGCATTGAGGCTCAAGAAATGGACAAAAACCAAGGCACTCTTCTCATCAATTCCATCACGATGACCCACTTGGTGCTCGTGTAAAGATACTTTAACTTGCTCCTCACCATGCCACCAACAACTTTGTGCATATACATACAGCTACTAGAGGCCGCCGAGGTTATTGACTTACAGCCAATGACAGTGGCCCGGCTTCATTTAATGCGGTCTGAGCTACATTTAATTCCCCTGCCATCAAATTGTACAATATTGTTTTCAGGAAAAAGGACCACACCCGTTTGGCCCAGTCTCCGTACTTGGCGGTGTCAACAAGAACCAGGACCTTAGGGCCACTTCATATGCGAGACTGAAGGCCCGTGACCATTGCATTGTAAGGTCTCTCATCGGTTGACAAGACCGAGACCGTCCAAGTTCACTTCACACTAGAAGATGAAGGTCTAAGAGCCCAAAGAAATTATCATACATGAAAAGTCTTCATGAAAGGACTGCACCTATTTGGCCCAGTTGTTGTACTAGGTGGTGTCAACAAGCAGGACCTTAGGGCCACTGCATGTGCGAGACTGAAGGCTTGTGACCATTGCATTCTAAGATCTCTATTTGGTCGACAAGGCCAAGACCGTTCAAGTTCACTTCACACTAGAAGATGAAGATCTAAGAGCCCAAAGAAAATTATCATGGACGAAAAGTCTTCAGGAAAGGACTGCACCCGTTTGGCCCAGTCGGTGCACTAGGCGGTGTCAACAAGAACCAAGACCTTAGGGGCACTTCCTTATGCGAGATTGAGGGCATGTGACCATTGCATTCTAAGATCTCTCATTGGTCGACAAGGCCGAGACCGTCCAAGTTCACTTCACACTAGAAGATGAAGGCCTAAGAGCCCAAAGAAATTATCATATATGAAAAGTTTATGTGGATTCCTACATGGCATCATCCTACAATGGCAATAGAAGTTGCTCTTATATGGAAGCAACTACTTACCAAGAGGGCGTGATACACTATACCTCTTCCAACAAGTTTGCTCCAAGTGAACTGCAACTTGTTTCTCATATAATATGCAACAAAACCATTTTCATTTAGATGGGATTACAGTTGTTTTTACCATGTTGGATGTGATGTGCACCTATATTTTTTCATCCCTTCATTTTAAAGTGCATCCCCTTTGACAACATCATTGAGATATTTAGAGTGATAAATTCTTAGATATGTGCCATGTCATTGGAAAGATGACTACATATAATCTCACAAAAACAAGTAAAAAGTCTCTCTCTCTCTCTCTCACACACACACACACACACAAGGGAAAAGCAAAGCTAGGCAAGAAGTGATGACATAAACAAGAAATATAAGAGATCTCAAACTCTAATCAATACAAGGAATATTCTATTGACAACCTCAATTGCCAACTCATCCTCAAATTAGTATCATTTTAAACTTTCATTGGTTATGATTATCCAAATGAATGCCCACATGACTTAACATGTCCCTACCCAATTCCTTCTAGCCATGTTTTCATTGCCCTTGATCTCAATTGATTTATGCAATTTCATCTTTGAATATTTATGGGCTCCCCAAACTACATTTTCTATCGTGAATATTGTGGACCACACTATAGTATGTTGAAGGAATATTATTTTGTAATATTCCAAATATTATAGACATTCTACTTTTAGGAGAATAATATGTCACAAAAAGATTCATGGAGAAATTATTATTTTCAATGTTGTTGAGGTCTATTTTTGAGAATAGATTAAATATTCAAAATTGCCCGGATAGGACGAGTATGAATCAGATCTCACTTTGTTGGAAGTCTCTCAAATGCACACTATATTCCATCCAATGAAAACATTATAACGTACAATGCAAACCTCCGATGATATTTATTAAAGGTTGCAATATAATGTGCACCCACAATGATACCCTTGATGTTTTTAATGTCGGTTCCTTTGTTTATAATGTAGCCCACAATACTGATCATAAACAATGTAATAACTGCGAATTAATTGAAATGAAATTGATTTTAAAGTCCAAGAAACCAAAAAGCTAATGAAAACAAATGCGAACAAGGACCACCACATATTGGATAGAGTACATGGATTCAAAGTTACTCCTTGTTGTGGTGAGGTAAATTGTGGTGGTTTTAAGCCTAAAATATGAGTAGTACGAGTGCCGCATTGCCACGATCACGGGAGTCGTTTGACAAGTCACAAAATGCTCATGAGATGAGATGGAAACAAGGGAGGACAAGTTGAACGGTTCCTATGACAAGAGGGTGACCTAGCAACCTTATCCGAGCTAGACGTGTACCCGATTTGTTAGAGTGGATGGGATCCTCGTGTAGGTTAAGTAATCTCGCTCAAATGGTTGGCTTGGAAAGAGAGAGAGGGAATTATCGTATACGAGAGTGCGTACCTCTCATCCATCCCACCTAAAAGCTTGACTCCCTATCGCTTTGTCGCCAATTCATCTCAAATGATCTCGAGTAGACTAATTTGGGGGTCTTTAAACTAATTCAAGTGTTGAATCAACTGATACAAAATAACATAACCTTTGGGATGCATACTATTTTAGGGCTTCTATGTTGGATGAATGAGAGGTGCGCTCGTATATGGTAATTCCATCTATTCGGTTGGCTCTTCATTGGTTCAGCTCCCTATTATTTTTGATCAATGTTGAATTGTGGTATCGTCTCATAATATTACTCAACATTAGGGTGTAGAACCTTGGGAATCTGTAGAGATTTATACTCCTCTTATGTTGGGCCACCTTTGCAAAGTTAATATACTCAATTTGAGTGTTATTCACTTGGCAAGGGTAAAGGGCCAATTGGGCCACTCTTCTTTTTGGTTCAAGATGTTGCCCCCACACTACTAAAGATGGATGATCCTTGCAATGGGCAACACCACAAACATGAAAAATACGCTTCCTCTTAATGACCTTTCTACGAGCTTCAGAAAACACATCGGAACAATGTTGTCCTTCAAATCAAAACGAAATTGGATGAGACTTGCACCTGTTTATTCTTAAAACATTGAAGAAAGGGGCCCAAATGAAGACATGTGGGGCTCTCCGGGACAATAAAGAGTTAAGAATAGTGACCACATTAGGTCCACATACCTTAGCTTCTCCTCTAAGTTAAGCATTAGCCTCGGCATGCGACCGCACGGACTGCATATGGGCACTCAATCTTTGGGACTAAGCATTGAAGCAAAGATGATTGTCAACTAAGAGTTAGAGTATCTCGACTATAGAAAGAAGGAATCGTAAGTGCAAGTAGTGTTTCCAACACTAGCGTCACTTGAAACAACTCTTACACTAGCATAACAAGATTATTGGAGAGTAAGGTACGTGGGTGTTGTTCGGTTCATTTTTCATAGTCTCCAACTTCTCCCAATTACATTTACACAACGAAACTCGTACAAATTAGCAGGTATACGACAAAGCATCATCAAAAGTTGGACTGAAAATCAGACCTTTCATGATATAGGTATGGTTATCCGAAGTCCTTGTTTGTTAGTTTCTTAACTGAATACATAGGCCCTTCCAATTGTGTTCACTACTGAATGTGGAGTAGTTAATAAAATGTGAAAATGTAGTCCAATTGCTTATAAAACATGTTTCTTTATGGTGTTCGTTCTTTGATCCTCACCTAACCACACAACAATCAAATATACGGATCCAATTAAGAAAAGTAACCAAATAACACCCGCGTTCCTTAGATGTGTTCAAAGGCCATAAAAAGATTGGCAGAATATCTCCATCAAGATTCCAAGCAAAGGTGGAAGCGGCGCCTATAACGTACACTTTGCACACTTGTTGTGGTCGACTAATTTCATGGGAAATCTCATTAAGAGGTTGATGCAATTGAGTTCATGAAAAATTTCAAAATCTTATAGTTTGAATGTGAGTGATAAAATTGAGGTTGTTGTGATCTAAAATGGTAAAAGAGGTTTTAAAAGTGTTGACCACTGAGCTTTTTTTCCCTCTCAAAGAAGAAGTCGAGTTTTTAATCCTTGAGAATAATTTAAGTACACTTATCATCCCAATTAGTGAGGGAGGGCTAATAGTGAGTTTGGGAAATTAGTGAAGGTGATAATAAGTTTCTCTACGCTATGAAATTAATGACACCAAATGATCTAGGAAGCATTGTTCATCCCGGTACTATTCATATCGACACTATTCATTGAAAGTACCGAGACTATTTATCTTGGTACTATTCACTTTTGCATATGAATTTTTTTATCACTCTACAAACACCTTAGAACATAGGGAGGCGGTGGCCAGCTAGGGCACTGGGGACAAAGCCCCGCTCCGGTTGGCTAGCTACAAGGCACCCCCTTGCAACCAACCAGTCGGAGCACCTGTCCGCTGCCTCCGATCAGGCAACTCCTTGATGCACAAAATAATTGAAACTTATTAGTGATCAGCGGAGCACTTGCCCATTGTCTCCGGTCAAGTAGTCACTGGAGCTTCGGCTGGTGCCCTACCACTCCAAGCCGGCCTAGCCAACTACCTCCTTGGGCGGGGCCACCAACTAGCTAGCCCAGCTAGCTTTGGTGTTACAGGGGTATTATTTAAGCCACACCTTCCATGTGCCGGTTGTTCCGACAAAGAAAAATAAGGTGTACATGTGTTATCCAGTTATTTTCCTTAATTGGACCCTTATATTTACCACAATGACATTAAATACCGTATGACACCAAATAACATATTTAGTGTACCTATCCTCATTCAAACCACTCATTGCTAACAACTAGCCGGGTGGGCTTGGGTCGGCAACGTGGATTTGGGACCCCCTTTGTGCCTTCATGGATGAGTGACTTTTCCGATTTACCAAATTTGTGGGTGCTCATACACCACTCATCCTTGTGGGTTTGCCAAGTTATTTAAAACGCCAACCAACACGTACTTAGTTGTGTTGTCTCTTACGTTTTTGGTCAACGGTGACCATCTCAAGGGGACACCAATTTCGTGCATACCAAGATTCCCCAAATTTGAGGAAGCTCATCCAACGGTAATCGACTTGAACTCATTTGGTGCACTCGGCAAATAACAAAGAGTAACAAATAATAGTTACATGTCGGTTGCCATTTTGTGTTGATAGACCCTTGTGTGAGTGGTGTATCAAAGTATCAAATTAACCCTGAATACTTTTTGATCGGTTTTGTATGGGTTGTATGCATTGCTCCGGGATGTAGATCACATCTTCATTTGGCTGGGCCCTGCCCCTCCCATGCCTCTTTCACTACCCGGTCTTTCTGTCCGCACCTGCGTGGGAACTCTTCCTCGTTGGGAACCAATGTGACAATACCTGGTCAAAATTATAAATATTCAAGTTGACATCACTTTCATTATTCCCAAATTAATTGATGGAGTTCCTTCACATGTCAAAGGGGTTGAATGGCTTAAGTGACCAAACACTTAATGGCTTAAGTGACCAAGTATTGTCACATTGGTTGCCAACGGGAAAGAGTTCCCACACAGGTGCGGGCAGGAAGACCGGGCAGTGAAGGAGGTGTGGGAGGGGCGGGGCCCAGCCGAATGAAGATGTGGCCTAGCCTAGGGCGTATGCATTTGAGATATTCACATATACCTGCACATGGTCAATTTCCCATGTTATATTTTTGGGGACTTCCCTAAGGCATTCTCCATATAATTATAGCCGGAACTACACAATCTTTGCCACCTCCAAATCAATTGAATTCCAAGTGAACCTTGGTACAAACTCCCTTGATTGCCATTTCCATTGACTTATGAGGGCTTCCTCAATGAGACACCTTTTGTCCATGCAATGGATGATTGAAGATTCTTAGGGAGAAGATACGTTGGAGGTAGTTTCAAGACATGTTGGGAGGACCAAACATGTGAAACTAGATCTCAAACCTTGCCAAATAAACTAATTCGATTTTTCCAACTCCTATGTATACGGGTCTTTGTAGGTTGTAACCTACAACGATAACCGATCGGTCGACCTAATTCACTCACTTATCTTAAATGAACACCTATGTTTGAGTGGTGTATGAATCCAATAAAGGACGCGCGCGCGAGAGAGAGAGAGAGAGAGAGAGAGAGAGAGAGAGAGAGAGAGAGTTGAAAAGAGATTCAACTTTGTGTCCCAAATTTGTTGAACATTCTAGACTCAATAGTCAACAAAAGGGGGGGGGGTGGAGAGAGACCTCTTTGATCATTTCGTATTTGAGAGGATCTTCACTTTCATAAAGAATAAAGATATTCACATGTCGAGCTCCAAAACTTTTGAGGAAAATAGCTACAAGCACAATTTGGATTTTCTAGTCATCTCGCATTAGTTGCATGTTTCATATCCTATGACAAGTGGTTGCGGAACTAAAAGTGTCCCTTTAAAACCCACCTCCCTTACAATATACGAGTCGTGGGAAACGTCAAGACCGTGAATGAAGATTCTCTTCACCAACATGCTACTACCACCTTTCGATGGCGGGCTCTATCATATTTGTAAACATAATCATTGAAAGATTTCAACTTCATTTATGACCATATTCAAACGTATATCAAATTGTAGTGAACATTGTTGTTAGATACGACTTCCCCTTCAATATGGGTTATGGTCAATATACCTAGTTTTCAATCATATAGACCAACTTAGAAGAAAATTCGATCTTAATACTTGTTGGGAACTTGCACAAACTATTGCATAGGCCATCATAGGTAGAATGTACTATAGTCCGGCCCGGTGGCTTTTTAAGGGTTAAAATTCCCTACTTATAAATTTAGTCTTCCGGGAGTGGTGTGGACTCTCGATCCGAGATGACGAGAGCTTTGTTGTCGTCACACACACCCCTCTAGCCTAAGTGACGTGTCTAGGTATAGAAGTAGGTGGTAGGTGCCCATAGATTTTTTTGTGGGGTTTTGTGCTGCATTATTGACTGCATAATTAGCCCTTTGTGAGGCCTTTTCCCCGAAAAAGTCTTTGGCGCCTCTACATGTGGCTTTGCAAATTGAACCAAGCAAGTGTTGTGATCGGATTGGCTACCTAAGGGTGACCCTAGCTAAGTGTCATCTTCATGTAGGTTGCTCGCCCACCAGAGTCTAGCGGGAATAAGGACAAACCCGTTCAAATGTAGATGGAATTTAGAGGGGTAGGGTTCGTATGTGTCAATTACGTTAAATATGATATTTAGTGTCATATGGTATTTATGTTATTATGGCAACTTTTTGAATGACATTTCTTATGGATAAGTTTACAAATATTGTCATGGATGATTGACTAGTTCGTCCATTGGCCAAAACCCTACCTTCTCTTGTCAGCATCTTGCGATGAAATATCGTCATGGATGATTGAAATTTGGATGACAAATCACTTGGTAAGTGATAGTAATTGCAACACTCTAGATCTATAATCTCCCCAAAAAATTGACAAGGAAAGACAAATAATGTTGGGTTAACATTTAGTGTTGGTAACACTATACCGCGGTTTATGATTAGTACTGAGCAAGACAATTAAGAATTGATGACACTAAATATCATATTTAGTGTAGCTATCCTCATCTTCTCAAATCTAGACCCACCTACTAACCTACATATATGGATGATTCTGCATCTCTACATGGATGAAAACTAGCGATGGCATTTGATCATCCTTCTGTTCTTGGATGAGCAATCGGTTATGAACCACGTGTAGACTTGTCAAAAAGAATTTACGACAAGTTTCACATTTTCAATATAGTTTTATTGTAGTATAAAATGAATCTCAAATGTTAATCTTGCTAAGGATGATTATCATTATTGTGGCCTCCTTAATTTTGTACTTTCAAAACTAAAGGCATAATCCCACTAGGATTATACTACTAAGGTGCAATAGTACTTATGTTCTCACCTTTATTGAACCCATTGAAATGAAATGGAATGAAATTGATTTTAGAGTCCGGGAAGCCAAAAGGCCATTGACTTACCATATGTTGGGACATTCAACAACTACAATAGGCACCCAACCTTGGGGCCAATGAACGGGGAGAACTAACCACTGCACTAATATATAGTATCATACTGTATGTCACTGCCGTAACTTTTCTAATGACACTTCTTATGAATAAGTTTACAGATACTGTCATCCAAACTTACTTCAATTCATCCACTTTTGGTGTATTCTGTATCCTATCATTTTTCTAATGAATTGTTGTCATGGATGACTGAAATTTGGATGAAAGATCACTTAGTACGCGACAATAATTGCAACATTGTGAATCTATAATGCCCAACTTTAAAAAAAACAAGGAATGACAAATAATGCTAGGTTTACATGTAGTGCTGGTGACGCTCCACAGGTGGTGTACAATTAGTGTTGAGCAAGACAAATGAAATTGGTGACCATAACATTATTCAGATCCATATCAGCGTTCTGTGGGACTGGCAGTATTCTGTAGAATATTCCATGATATTTCCCACATTCAGTCTGAATGTGGGAAATATCATGGAATATTCTACAGAATACTGCCAATCCCACAGAACGCTGATATGGATCTGAATAATGTTATGACACTAAATAATACATTATTTAGTGTAGTTTGACAGATGACCCCATCATGTTAGGGGAATCTAAGGAATGGGCCTTCCATTTATAAAGAAAAACCGAAAGATCACAACACGTTACCGGATGAACTTGGAAACACTAGGTTTTGACCAATTATGCCCAAAAATCTACCCCGACACTGCTTGGGGCTACAGGATTCAAGAGAGCAAATAACTCAAGAGTCATAGGGAGCTTGGGTGTGTAATGGTCACGGGCTCTCAGTCTCATGTATGAAGTGGCCCTTAGGGCCACTTCACACACAAGCCAAGAGCCTTGACCATGAAATTGTGAGAGCCCAAAAGAAAGTATCCAAAGGCCGTCCCAAGACACTTCCAAAATCACGTAGTGTGGTCATGGACCCTCAAGTGTAGTGTGAAGTCACATGTGACCGGGCCCTCAACCAAAAGCTATTTCAATGAATTTCTATTCATGCGGGTCCTCACACATGATAAAATAGAATAAAACAACGGTTGTGAGCGTTCGGAGTGCCATGGTCTCTTGGTTTTGTATTAGGCCTACCTCCAAGAGGTGGTTTTTGAAAATAGTCCAAGTGACCATGAAACATGATCCATTGGATGCCATGTAGGAATTCACTGTAGGCTTTTACATCCATCTTTCATTCACATACTCTGTTGGTCCCTCAAGCGTAGTGTGAAGCGAACTTGGACCGGCCCTGCCTTTTCCACCAATGAGAGTGCTTGAAGTGTAATGGTCACGGGCTCTCAGTCTTATGTGTGAAGTGGCCCTTAATTCTGTGATAATTCCACACCCCGGTATTCACTCTGTGAAGCTGACAACCAAAATGCCGGAGCCTGAAGAAAGTGGGAAACTGAACCAATAATGAGCCTCCAGGTGTCAGCACGAAAGGTGCAAGTGCAACCTTGGGCCGACTCATCATAGAGCTCAACCCCTCGGAATTCCCGCAAAAGGAAGGCTTCGGACTTTTGGGTGCATAATAATATGGGGGAATCGTATCCGAGTCTTGTGGAAGGCCCACAAAAAAGGTTTCCTATTGACCCAAAAGCCCTTTGGGGCAGATCATTACACTCTAACCTCCATAATATCACGCCTGAGGCAATGAAAGTGCACATGATATGAAGGAGGTTGGTAGTGTGAACATGGATGTGTGATAATAGAGAATTAGTGTAGTTTGTGACATTATGGAATAACATAAAGTCAACATTGCAGTAATGATAATGATGACAACGTGATACGTGCAAGTGTGTGGTTTGAACCCTTTGGTGGATTATTTTAATCTAAGAAATTGTGTCATATGGGAGGTAAATGTAACAACAAGGAGGGATATTTGAATTGAACACATCTGTTCCCTATGGCTCCAGGATATAAGAGAGGGAGCGACGTTTTGGAAGTTAGAGTGTATAAGCCCACCTCACGTTACATATCAACATGATTTGCAATCCACTAAGTGTGGGTTTACATTAGGCTTCAGGTTCTAGAAATTTTGGATGAGGTGGGGATTTTTGTCCAAGCGTGGGTAGCTAAAAAATTATGCAAACAATCTATTCCCACAATGCTTCCATCCGTACAGTTCGATCTACCTGAGAGGTGTCATTTTTTTTCTTTCTCTAATGAGCTTCTAAATTGGACTTAAGTGTTTTAGGCAACAATTGTTGCTTTGGCCTTTGTGGGTGAATGGACCTTACTTTCAAGATCGATTTCCCAATTAGTCCAAGAGTATTTTCTTGAGTGGGAACCATTGAGATTTGGTTTTTTGATGCTGCATTTGTACCACTTCAATTTTCCGTACCTTGGACTTGGACCCTAGTGTAAGTCCTTGGATCTAAAATTATGCTCTCGACTGATAGGATCGTTCAATTTTGGTATTTCTTTGGCCTTGGATCCAGCGTAAAGCCACCCCAAGTAGTTTGAACCCATGCCGTCCCAACCCGATAACAACATAGTGGTTATGGAGTAACACACACATTCATGGGGGCTACGAAGTAACGCACATATTCTTGGGATATTCTACATATTTGGTGAATATTCTTCAAATGTTTCTAGTATATTCTCAAAATGAATTTTTAAATACCCTACATTTTCTAGTAGTTTATAGAACGATTTTTACTCTAAAACATTAAATAGGCACTTATCTTTTAAGCACAAGATTTCCTAGTGGAACGTGGGTTAATCCTCCTGCACACACGGGGAGGGGGGGTCCTCTTTTGGCATGAATAAGATCCCCAATGCGGGGTGTGGTTTGTGTTAGAACAAGGTTTGTGAATGGAACCATGATGGATGTTTTGTGAGAGTCCTTGTAAAAGGCATGTTTCTAGAGGGTCATCTAGTCATAACATTATTAAGCAGTGTGCAATCGTTCATGTGAGCCCTTAGAATATAACCATAAGATGCCCCAACCTAGTGCAAGGAGACTCAAATAAAGTCCGAATCTGCACTGGGTTGGGACATCCCATGGTTATATTCTCAGGGCCCACATGAACAAGCACACACTAGTCAATAATGTTAGGTAGTTGGAGGGGAGGATGGGGGTCTTGGCAAATTTCAAGGTGCAGTTGTTAAACATTAACATTGTGAGGTACATAAGGCAATGAGGTGGATATGTTTTCATACATGAGTGTCCATAGTTTCAAGGGATTTAGGTGCACTATAAGAAAACTGCGTTTTTTGATGATGTTTTTGAAATTTTAGGCGACATCCAATAGAACATCCAGATGTTACAATGGACGTCATTATTGACATTTGGATGTTCTATTGGATGTCGCCTAAAATCGTTTGCGTTGTCCAAAAACGTCATCAACAACGCAGTTTTCATCATCAAAAACGCAGTTTTCTTATAGTGGTGGTTGTGAAGGGCATCGATGGAACCTATGTGCACGCCTCATTGGACAGTGAGGTTGAGGTTGACGATCCAACCTTCATCCCCTAGGGTGTCTATTAGTAATTGGCATTTGGAATTTTTTGCAAGAATATTGTCACTGATCGATGCGGTCCTGATCATGGCAAAATGTGAATTCAACGAGTTGGATTACTACTTGGAGGATGATAGCATGACAATGCAAGAGCTTTGGGTTGTACGATAGAGTGTGAAGACCCATTTAGGATATTGTTGTCTAGTGGTTTTCCTCGTTAAGAGTAGTGATACGGATTTTTTTTAGGAATATGATTTTTATAATGTGTTCTATTGGGTTACTATTAAAATTTTCCCTAGCCTTGAGATCATGACTTGCAAATGTGATCCCAATTAAGTAGAGGGAACTGACATTGTAGGTGAAGGTGTATGATGTAGTGGTCTTGTTGTGCATGTGTGCATGTGTGTTTTTCCTAAAGTTCAACATTCCAACAAGGTCAACCTCAAGAGCTACTTGATTTTCTACACTCTAAGTTCAAAATTGTTCAAGAACTGGCTCCCATGAATGGGAGCCATCCCAACATAAATGGTGTCACTAAATGCTCTATGATTCTCTACAACCATATACTCACCAAGAAACATATAATTTGTGCATTAGAAAAATCTAGATCCAACACACCAAATCTACCAAAATGATGGCATTTCATAGTACATTCTGAGCAAGCTCCTCATGTGGTGAACGTTCGTTGGTAGGAATTGAATGTCAAGATAAATTGTCCTAACCAATGTTGGACTCATATAAAGGTGAATAAATGGTATAAATACACCATATTAATAAGTGTACCAAAGGACCTACCAAATTGGTTTTAGAATTTTGATACGAATCAAATCTTGATTCTTGGTTGTAAACACAACATGAGATAATCTTTGTGTGCCCGAATTTTTATTATCAGTTTAGTATCAATATGATACTACGCTACTTTCACTTAGGTATGAACCCGATATAAAGCTCGTTGGATGGTACATATCAACCCAAATGGTATCATAAACAATGATATTCTCAAATTCCCGTACCCTACCGGAGTTAAAAAAAAAAGTGCCCAAAAAGCCTTGCGCATGATCATCACTCGGGAAAGTGTGATTGTTGGGTCTACAAATGTCACACCAGACCCACAATTGACGTTCCGCCCTTGTTGAATGTGTAGTAAAAAAAACTATAATAAGAGCTGAATATGTGCATATGTTGGGAACCACTTATGTCTTGAATTCCTTTCTTCTCGTCGATAGGATCTCCTTATTAGCATTGGGGACCCCAATGCTAATTTATAACGAAATGAGGTTGGGGTTATTTTGAACCGGACCCCTTAAACACAAGTGCCACAAATCCTAAGCCCAAAGCTTGAACAATGTGATTGTCTTCTTATGTACAGTACATGAGGAGTTGCTATAAGTTGTAGCAAGATGACACATATAGGATATTAGGTGTACTGGTGATCATCTCACGAAGATTGTGCACTACGGTCTATATTCGACGTGTTCATGTCCAATGAGAACGCGACACGTCAACAAGATCTCGGAGGGTCAACGCTACAGTTTACTCCAAATATGTATGCACCTAAGTTCAAGCCACGAGCAATATAAAATTAATCTCGTTTGAGCAAATTGAAATATTATACTTACTTCTTACACTACTATGACGAGCTTTAACATACCTTAAAGGGTACGGGGTTGGCGGGACCCACCCATAAAATAAATGCCCCACCAAACGACAAGGGTTTGCAAAATGTGTGGGAGCCGCCTCATGAATGCTGGCCTAGAAGACAAATCCCATGTTCTCCGTGTGTGTTGAGGAATACGTGAGGCTTTTGTGTATGTATGATATTCTAGCAACCCTTCCGTCTCAAAATAATTCACTCCTTGAATGAGCCTTTAATTCCTCCTTGTCCCTCCTACGATGCATTTAACATACGCCTGCTTTGCTCAGCAAGTACATAAGGTAGATGGACCCATTTCCGTTACCATTTCGGTAAGCAATTTTAGTACAAGTGTGATACAAGGGTGAGTTTTGGAAATTGATGTCACAACGGTTAATAAAAAAAAAACCCCAATTTTTTTCCCAAGTTTTAAAGTTGTTGTAAAGTTTCAAAGGCAAGATTCTGTCCCAACCCATATTCATAGCATAGGTCAACTTGCTTTCGATAATTGGGAGACGAAAACTTGAGTACAATGAGTGCCCTTTTCAAGGAACCCAAATTTGATGCCCTTTTAACTCACTTTTTCCGTCACGCCGAATGTGAAGGCTACATGTGTGATTCTTCATGGCTTTTTTCATCACGTTAGAAAATGATGGCTGCATGTGTGGAACTTTCATGTCTTTAGGGGACACTATGTGTTAAGATTCAGGGGGTTATCAGGAATGGGCATGCCTACCATACTCCAACTAGCCCCAGTTAAAGGCCCAGGGGTTGTACACCTCAAATCAAAGGTGTATTATGAAATACTACTTAAATAAAGTATTTGGAAGTTTCATAGTACAAGAGATCATTGTGATGGGTGAATTTTAAAGTAAGTGGGCCTAAAATGGACACTTCTTGCTTTGCACCCGCTTCGCCTAGGATATTAGTCATGAGATTGAGGTAGATGGTTCTAAACCTACCACACTCTAAGTGTTGAGTGTCTCTAACTGTTATTAGTTTGAGAATTATCTGGATCATCCTTGTTAAGCAATTCAAAGGGCACTCTAATGCACCAAAGTATGCATTACTTGAATTATGTACAAAGAAGTTATAAGTTTTTAAATTTTACTGGTAGGTGACCCAAAACTAACATCACGGGAGCCTAATGTTAAAGTGGTCGTAATTTCTCAAAATCGATAAGTACCTATAGTGACAGGATTTTGGGGGACTGATTTTGGATGGGGTGTTGGCTTTAGCATGTTCTACTTTCATATGGGACATGGTGCAAGCACAGTAAATTGAACCACAAAGTAGGTCCTTCATGTTGAAATCGCAAAAAAATAAAATAAAATCCATGAAGCCCTTTATAGTTAGTACAAGTACTCAAATCTACAATATGAAATTGATCTCTTCACAACTGCCTATCAATAAAAATATGTCCACAAACATGACATTATTTGGTTATAGGTGCAAAATACTAACATTTAAGTTTTTAATTTTTGTATTCTTTGAGTTTGCAATGAACTTCAAGGCTCCATAGAGATAGTTTGATGCTTTACAATATTATTTTAATGTAATTGTGGCCTATTTGGTACAAATGACGCATATTGAATTTTACTTTTTTCTATTCATAACATCTTCAAAATACGTACACAATTATTTTGAAGATATTTTCAAATAAATTTGTTTGAATTTTGAAACAATATACTTTCCGATACCTTGTAGGATAAAAATTCACAAAATTCAAAGTTAGTGTGTAGTTTTGGAACTTCCTATCGTAGGGTACAGATGTGGCTCAATTTACCGCACTTGCAACTGATGATTTGCAAATTCAAATCAATGTTGTAGGTCATTATCCTCATCCATTTTGGAGGAATAATATGAATACCGTATTCACTATCAAAGTGAAAGTTCTCTCTCTCTCTCTCTCTCTCTCTCTCTCTCTTCTTGAATAAACACACAAGTTCCACCAATGGTATTGATTTTCAAAGTTTGAACAACTAACAAATTTTGAACACGCAGTCCAGTCTCTGTAAACACATAAATCTACTTGGAATTTGATAGTTTCAACTAGAAGAATGGATGAATGGATGGAGTTAGAATTAGACAATTCCAACTACAAGAATGGATGATTGGATCAAGTTGGAATTAGATTGTTCCAACAAGAGGATTGTGATTGAGCCAAAAGATAAGAAAGATCATATAGAGAAATCATCTATGTATATAGATAAGGAAGCTTTAGTATGAATTTAATAAGACTCGAGACTTCTAAAAGTATCTCTTAGATACTATGGATAAAGATGGATAAGACTAGGAGTGCCTTTTGGGTATAAGAGAGAGCTCGGGGGAGGAGAGAGGATCATCTTTTGTCTCTCTGTGGTTGGGTGGTTCAACCTCATAGCAATCACATTATTGTGATTACGTTGTAAAGCTTTGTAATGTACAAAGCTTGAAAGTTCTCAACATTGATGTCTCATGTGCATTCATGATTGTATTATTCTTATGTAAGTGAGGAATGTGATAAAGTGGAGATGAAAAGAATAACATATATAATATGACTAAATTGGAGTTTATGATGTTAATATTAGCTTCAAATCACCCAAATAAGTATTTTCAATTCAACATATATTTAGTTGCAAATCGGATGACTTGGGCTCCATGTTCATGGCATGCATGTTGCGGGTTCCGGTAAAGTTTTACCCTCTAAATGTTTATGATTGATTCATCACTTAATCTCACTAGTTTAATTTGGAGTGTTTGATTCTTACTCCAATCCTAGGGTCCAATTTCTTTTATATATATAATCTTGAGCCATGCCATTTCACCTTCAACCTACATGTAACATGATTGTCACAAATCCTTGGTTGATGGCCAAGATGTACTCTATGTACTATGCATCTTATACGTATTTCCAACCCACTTTCAATACATTTACCGAAAATTGTTTGAGCCATGTGCCACGCCATTAATGTACTCTTTGACATAGTAAAATTGGACAGTTGTCACCCCAATTACTATGGCATGACAAGCAATAGTTGGTCACCATAGCAAGATTACAATAACCTCATGAGTACAAGCACTAGCGTGGACCCATGGCATCCCGACACATTGCACCCATGCATTTGAATTAATATGTTGGCCCAGCTAACCCCGAACCCCTTGAGCCCATGCATGTACATACTTGCCATATGCATGTATGCCCTTGCAACCACATACCCTTATGCATGTACATACTTGTCTTATGCATGTATGCCCATGCGACCCTATGCCCCATGCATGTACAAAATGGTCATATGCATGCATGCCCATGTCCATAAACCTCCTCCCGGCACCCCAAAATGACCTGTCACCATGCCCCTTATGGCCCCCCATCCATGGCCGCCGCCTCCAAGTTTCCCATACCATACCCACCTTTTGCACCCGCAATCCCCCATCGTTCCACCTTCTTTTTGTGATGTGTCTTTTTGGGAGGAAGAGTCTTCAACAAGTAATTTCTTTCTTTCTTTCTTTTTATGCACCACCACCATGTCTTCTCATCCATCCAGAATAAAAACTTGACCTCCTATATGTTTGTGGCCGATTCATCTCTAATGACTTGGACTACGTTACTTTGGGGGTTGCTAAGCCTAATTTCGGTGTCAAATCAACTTAAAAAAACAACATTCAAGATGCATACTATTTTATGTTGGATGAAGGTGTGCTCACATGTGATAACTCCCTCTTGCCCTTCCCTATGATCTTAAAGACTCTCGGTTGATATACAGTGTGCACCCACAATATTACCCCCAATAATTTTATGTACACTGATATATGTGCAATTAGGTTGCCTTTGCAAATAACTTGGCAAGTCAGGAAGCCCCGATTTCACTTTCTGAGTACTAAACGAAAGTTACCATTACCGAGCAACTAATGCAGGCGATTTGCAGAGGTTTTGGGTAAACTAGTAATTGCCTACACTAATAATTTTCCCACATGGGGTTTCCTAATGGAACTTAACTCAATATGAGTAACTTACTTTCCACCTTTGCTCTCTCATGCCCTGATCACACCAAAATTTCTGTCTGGTTCCAACCGTTAAGTTGCTGGGGATTATGTTGAGAAATAGATGTTGGCCCACCATTTTTCACACTAGTACAGCCGGAGATGCCAACAGAAGGTGTTAAAATTGGTGGGTGTGATCAACCCCTCAGTGGCTACTTGTTGGGTCATGTCACATTGCACCACAACGATGGGCAATGATGGCCGACTAGAAAGATTAGCCTCCGGGATGCATACTATTTTCAGGGCTTTCATGTTAAGTGAACTAAAAGGTATGCTCACATGCGATAATCCCTCTTGGCTTGAGATTGGTGGCGTCTACATAAACTCATCCATCATGGACCAAGGGACTCCAATAAAAAAAGCCCCCTACAAGATGGTTGACCAATTCATTCCAATTTGACGTCACTACACGACATAGTGTGGGTGAAAATATTAGAGTGGAAATAATTAGTCTGGGCCACACTAATTTTTCTGGTCACTATGGAATTAACGTGGGTCCAAGACCCTGGGTCTTCCCCTAAGTCTTCATGAAGACTTCCAACCAACACATTGAATACTAGTCATAGGACAAAAGTAGCATAATGAAATAATCACCCACATTGATTTGCTAGAAAATAATCAACGTGGTCCACGTTAATTTTCTACTAGAAATTTAGTGTGGGTTAAAAATTAATGTGGCACACAGTAATAGAACTATTTAGTGTAATGACTAGACTAATTCGGGGTCTCTACCTCTATTTCCAGAGTCAAATAACCTAAAAGTAGTCATTTATGGGTTACAATACAAATCACCGCGTGTTCATCTTCACAATGGATGAGTTTACGGAGACACCACGAATCCTTAGCCCTTCCCTCTCTCTCCAATATATCACTTGTTAGTGCAATTCACTTCATCTTGACGGTGGGTAACTTCCGGGATAGTCGATGCAAATGTGAGGTTGCATGAAGTACAATTCCCATAAATAGCCGAACCAAATGGATATCTACAAGTAGTCACTTAGCATCCTTCCTTGCCACATACATATTATTGGAGGAGCCCATAATAGTGCACCATTGACCTAGTGAACGCAATTATTATGCAACTTGACTCCATCCGTATAAGTACTAGGGTGTGAACTAAGTTTGTTTGTTCTTAGTTTTTTATAGTTTTTATGTGTTTTCAAAATGAATGAATTCAATTGCAAGATGATGATTGAAAGAGAATGATCTTTGTAAGTTACATGACATGCATGATAACATCTTCCCTCACACCTAACTTACCTCATTAACTAACACAACAATTTCTCAAGGATGACACCATGATGAGGTCACCCGATTCCATGTGTGTATGGTTTTAGTTGTGGGGTGCATGTTGAGCCTTTATGAGGGATAGTACCATGGATAGCACAACATAACACCAACATCGAACTGATGACCGCCCAAATATATGAATGGGATGGCTTCATTTGAGAATGTAAATCTAGTATCTCTAAGGATCGCTCGTTCATTCAAATTTTTCATGAATGAGAGATCCTTGAATGTCTTAGATTTGCAGTCTAAAACGAAGTCGCATGTTGTCCCCCTGCAACATTGAATCGCTCATTTTGTTTCAAAAAACAAATAACCAAAAAACCCAATCCCTAATGGTACATAGAATGTTCCTAAGGTAGACAACCCTCGTTATGTTGAGTTTCTTAATGAATCACCTATATTGAAGTGGCATGTGGTCTGGTGTGGCTCCAAGAACGGATACTGTAAACATATATGTTTAAATGAGATTGGACTCTGTGCTCAAAACATGACAATCAATCTAAGCTCAGTCGCCAACATTTTTTTAAAAGTTTTTTTGGGTGGGGGTGGGGCGGCGAGGGAAGAGCTATATGACCAGTTGATGAGCATGAGAATATTTACTTTGATACTAAATAAGATATTCATACGAGCTCCCAAAATCGTGAGGAAAGTGGATACGACCTTGATTTGTATAATTTGCTAACCATCTCGTCCTCATCACGTGTTTCATATACTAGTAGATGTGGCAAAAAGTAACCATTTACAACCCACCTATGTTGGTATGTCATGAGGCTTCAGGTCCAGCCACGATTAGTTTAAGATAACTTACAATTGGTTGTATCTGCCTTATAATTTCGGGCCAATGAATGGGGAGAACTGACCCCTAGTTACAGGTGGATGTAAAGTCTACATGGATTCCTAGATGGCATTAAATGGATCATGTTTCATGGTCACTTGGACTCTTTTCAAAAACCACCTCTTGGGAGGTAGGCCTAACACAAAACCAGGAGACCATGCCACTCCGAACGCTCGCAACCGTTGGTTTATTCTATTTTATCATGTGTGAGGACCCGCATGAATAGAAATTCATTGAACTAGCATTTGGTTGAGGGACCAGTCACATACGGCTTCACACTACACTTGAGGATCTGTGACCACACTACATGATTATTGGAGGTGTGTTGGGACGGCCTTTGGACACTTTCTTCTGGGCTCTCACAATTTCACGGTCACGGCTCTTGGCTTGTGTGTGATGTGGCCCTAAGGGTGGGTTTATACTAGCGTCCGAGACCAAAGAACCTCTTAGAATTAAGCTATCTTATCTTAACATTATTTAGCTTCATTAAGAGTTTCGATGGGCCTGGGAATATGTTAGGGTAAATTAACCAACGAGTCTACAGTATGGTTCGGGTTTGAGGTATGAGAAAAATAAAGTGGTAGTAACCTGGTCTCACTTTCCCACCCAATTTTGGTGGTCCCCCTCAAGAAACTATCCCTCTTAACACTATCAGCTTATACACGAGTTCTCAACAATCACCTTGCATCATGTAAAGAAATATGCAAAGCTACCATTGTGGTAGATTTGCAAAATTTTCAATGACATAAGACAAATTTTTGATGACATAGGTCAATTCCTAGGACTCATAGGCTTGTAGTGTAGTTTGAGAAAGCTATCTTCAAGCTTGGGTCCAATCTTAAGTATGAAGCGAGGTCCTAATAGGGGTGTATTGAACCCCGAGATTCTTGGACTTGGAGCTTGATATAAATCCAACCTAATCCAACACTCCAGACTCAACCGCCCTCATGCGGGCCTCATAAGCATTGACTTAAAGTCTCATTTCCTCAAATGTGTCAAAAATTTAAGGTGTAATCTAGCAAAGACTGTTAGTGATCAAACCTTTAAGGTATGTGGCCCTATTGTGGGCACTTCAAACTCCCTTCCAATCTACATTCAACTTTGACCCTTGGATCATATTGCGAATCATCTCATTTGTTGTGGACTAGTCACTAGATAATTGGAACATGTGTCTTCAACCATCTAGTGGTCCACAATGAATGTAAGACCATGGGAATCCCATAGTATATGTGTCCTTATTGCGGGCACTTCCAACTCCAAGACACTTTTGACTGTTGGATTGGATCTGGAATTGTCTCATCTAGTTAGTAGTTGATAGCGAATAATAGAAGATCATCGTTTTAAGTTTTAGAATGAGAATTGGAATGCAAAAGTTATAAGAGGTTGAAGGGAAGATACTTTTTAAACAAACAATCACTGAGATCAAGCTCAAAATATCCTTGATGGCATTGTCTAGTACTACAGTGCACACATAACAATTAAATGTCGTGAGGTTGGTCCAAGTAATGTCATCGGCTATAAAATGTTTGATGATTTATAAGAAGGGTTGTGAAGAAACATGTGATCATGGAGAGTTTAAAACATTTCCAAGTCCCAAAATGTTGTACTATAGTACATGGAAGTGAAATTGTAGGCCCTCATGACATTTAACCGTTATGTGTGCACCAATACATGCATACATTGTAATGGATTTTAGACATTGGATTTGATTTGTAAACTAGTTTAGTCCCCGCCCTCGTCAACCTTTGTTTCATAGGGTGACCTGCCAAAAGGGTGAAGTGTTCTTAACAACCGCTTGATAAAAACCCCATCTCACATTGGACAAATTCCCCTATCTCATGAGAACTAAAACGTCAAGTGATCTTCCTGATTCCAATGCTTGTGACCTTTGTTACCCAACAATGTTATAAAGCACAAACCTGTGTATTCTATTATACTCTGGACTTCTTCTTCTTCTTCTTCTTCTGTGTTGCAAAATTCATGTTCATCCTGAGGAAATTCATTGTGGTGCTCCTTGAACTAAAACCTAGATTTTCAAAGTGAAAATGGAGAGCCGAATCCAGAGGCAGCAATGTGCGGCCACTGATCAAGAATCCCTGCAGCTAGGCCTCACCGAAGAAATTTCGTCTTTGAAGAAGCTGTTGGAATCTGTGGTCCTTCTGGCTGCC
This sequence comes from Polytrichum formosum, assembly GCA_964035585.1. Lineage (NCBI taxonomy): Eukaryota > Viridiplantae > Streptophyta > Polytrichopsida > Polytrichales > Polytrichaceae > Polytrichum > Polytrichum formosum. The sequence continues at coordinate 44,055,037 of OZ037941.1, forward strand.
AAGAAGGCCAAGTTTCAAGCCCATCTGAGCGACCTTCCAAGAACACATTAAAATGGCACAACAAAATGCAACAGGCTTGCATCGTGTGACTTAATTGATAAACCGATACTACCGGGATATGAGTCCTAGGCAATCATCCTCCTGCGCCGGTGAAAGAAATATGCAAAGTCATCATTGTGGTAGATTTATAGATTCTCTAGTGATGCATGACAATTTTCTAGTGTCATAGAACAATTGTTGAAGACTTATGTGCTTGTAGTGAAATATGTGGATACACAATTAAGTCGATTTTAAAGGCCATAGATTGTTTTGTTATGTCCTAGGAATTGACAAGGAGCTTGAGAATGGATCTGCAATGAGGGAGGTGGTGGCTGGAGAAACCGGAACTGGGCAAGAAGTCTAAGGGAATGAGCTTTTAATTAAGGTATGTGGCACTATTGTGGGCACTTCCCAACCCCACAAACATTAATTTATGGCCATTGCATCGGCTCGAGAATTGTCTCATCTAGTTAGTAACAATGGTTCACAAATGTTGTCACCAAGCAAGTTTTGAAATCGGGATAGGGATACAAAAGTCATAAGAGTCCAAAGTGGAGATTCTCTTACTGCTCAAATGATCACATAGGCCCTTCCAATTGTGTTCAATAGTAAAATGTAGAATTGATTGTGCATTTTGAGCACATGCCCCAATCTCATTTCAACATGCATCTTTTTGGTGTTTGAACTCAACAACAAGATGGTGAATACCATTCAATATAGCCACATGTGTAAGGCCCACATACCTTAACCCCTAAAAGCCTAGGGTTTTAGCTTGAATCGAAGATGTACTATAAAGTATGACTTAGAAACTTTTTTTTGTGTTGGCATACAAGAGAAAGCTATAAAAAGTTAATTTAAAATCACATCTGTGCAGTTGGAATATGGATCTTTATCATTGGTCTCCACCACATCATTTTACAAGCATTTTCCTTCAGAATAAAAAATCCAAGATGTATCAAAAGCACTCGATCTCTAATATGATTGGCTAAAAATATGAGTTGCATAATTGGTGGGAAAAACCAAAGATATTTATGTCATTGACATTGTGACTTTCTTGAAATAGATAATTTTGTAACAAAGGAAAAGAAAATTAATGCTTCCAACCACTTCAAGGTCCATATCTTAAACTCATTGATATAAAATTTCGATTGGTTTGCTTCATAAGGTGCTAACCTTTTTTTTATGTCAAGATGCAAGAAGACAAACAAAAAAAGAAAAAAGTTTGCCTGGAAAAATACATCTTTGAAAAACGCTCACAACCACTTTTTAGCATATTGGGCATTTGGGGGTTAATAGGCGGCCTTAATAGGTCCAATTGATGTCAAGGCTTTGAAAGCAACGACTGTCCATGTGCATACTATTTTAGGGTCCATTACCTTTTATTGATTTAATCTCTAATCCATCTTCCAATCAGAACTCCTCATGCCATGTGGGGTTTGACCATGGTCAAAGGGCCTCCCATTTAGTGAGCTTTACGCCTACACTTTTAAATCTCGCTTTGCGAAGGAGGGCGGCCAAGAAATTGTGCAAGAACTTTGAGCCTTTATGAAACTATGTCCACACCAAAATAGTGCCTGTCCAGTTTGCTCTATGGAAGTTGCCAAGTTGGCCTTAATAATTAAGTTGAATTGTGGTTGAAGCTTGAACACGTAATTGCGATGGAAATCTTCCAACATTATGGAATGGTTCTTGTAGACATCCACTGTCCTTCATAGTCCTTGATGTCACCAATTGAAGAATGAGGTTAACCATTTTGGGACCACTTCTGATGGAAATAAGAGCCGGAGTTTCATTTCGGAACCATTTTGAGATCATTTCCATGTATCCAAGATGTCCCTCATGGCTATATTTTCAAACAGAAGACATACTTGGTTGGGTGTAGTAGGCTCTTCTTTTTACACACCATCTGACATCCGAATGGACACACAAAAATGTCAAAATATTAAACACATGTTAACCTCAAAATGAGTCACCTTACACAACCACCTTACGAATCATAAAATCTGCACTTTCAGTGGAGATTTGAAGAACATAAAAAACCCTGATTTCGAGTTTCGCATTGGCTTTTACAAACTCCTTGAGGGTAATAATCCGGTATCAAAATTTAGCCTTCCGGGAGAATACGCGAGGAGTGGAAGGCATGGAGCTGATGTTTTTGAAAACGTTGGGTGGCATTTGACTCATTAGAACAAAGTGGAGGATTTGCCCATAGAACAATTGAAGCTTTTGTGTGAGTCATTGGGCGGCTAAAGAAGGAAGGAGGCTGATGGAGTTTTGTGTCCAAAGCCAGCTTGCAGATGCCATTACTAATCCGAACAGTCGGATTTCTAACTGTCACATGTCATTAATCCTAGGCTACTTTCCAACGAACCAGTTGCGGCGGCCCTTGTTTCTCTGGTGAATCCGTTTCTTCAAATATAACGCGGAGTGCCCAATTTGGGGCTTCACTTTCCAACACAAGAAACATGCTCTCGACTTGGAGGGATTTGGTCTATGTTGCTCCACCGGACTTGACGTAGGACACATGGGTGTTACTCGGTCACTTTCCTTAATCGGGCCCCTATAGTTGATTGGTTTGTGGTTCGGTGAGGATCAAAGAACAAACACTCTAAAGGCACAAGTTTAATATCTTTAGATTTTACCAGCTACTCTACACTCAATAGTGAATACATTTGGGAGGACCTATGTATTTAGTTTAAGAATCAACAAACATGCACTTTTGATAAACTATAGCTAAATCAAGGAAGGTCCAAGTTTTGCTAACTCTTCATCATAGATTTGCTAATGCAACACATGTTTCATTGTGTGAATCTAATCAGTAGAAATTGAAGAACATGAATAACGACCCGAATAACACCAACATATTTTTATGGTCTACATAACCAATGAGAGGAGAGTGGATGACGAGCTGCGACACCTATCAAAACATCCACCAGTCCCACTCAAGTTGTTTATAGGGCATAAACATTGCGCTCTAGACATAAAACATGAGGTTTTGAATGAATGCTCTTTAGACAAATAGAAATGCACGTGTGAGTTGCTAGAGGTGCTCTCCACTTGGATAATTGACTAGTGATAAGGGATTACCGCTTTGCTCATGGACAACAAAACTGGAGGTTATGGATGTCAAAATGCTCTATGCGAAGATGGAAAAACCGCATGTTGTTGTTGGAAGTTCTCTCCACTTGGATGAGGGACCAATGAATCGTGGGGCATGACCAGTTCCTTCATGAACAAAAACTGGAGGTTATGGATGAAAAAATCTCTGCACAAATAGAAAAAGTAGAAGTGAGTGTCTGGAAGTGATCTCCACTTGGATGAGCAGGAGGCAATGGAGCATAACTGGTATGCTCATGGACATAATCTGGAGGTTATGGATGAAACACTCTCTGCACGGATCAAAAAGCACATGTGAGTTGCTAGAAGTGCCCTCCACTTGGATGAGCAACCGGTTTATGCCCACGATTGTGGAAGAATGGGCTGATCCACATTCTCAAGACCACATGAACACACACACACACCCAAAAAAAAGAAAAAGAAAAAAGAGAGCACTACAGTTACTTTGGTGCTGTGGTTGTGTGTTTGGCTGTAAAACCCAGGGTTTCCCTCCCAGATTTTAAGCCTTTGAAGTGTTAAAAGACATTAATTTCTTGTTCTTGTGCACATGATTCTCCCCTGCGACTGTACGACCTTCAGAGGCTATTTCACCATGTATGTGAATCTCTACATGGGCTCTACATTCTGTGCAACATTTGATACGAAGCATCTAGTGCCTCAGGCTAGTAGAAGTGAGGAAAAAATGAATAATGCAAGATTGGGGCTTCTTGGGAGATTTACAGCTCAATAAGTATCTTCAACTTCAACTTTTGACCCGAATTTCTGACTATACAAAATGAAGACACTGTCAACTACCTACTGAGATTGTGATCTGAAGAATACAAAGTCACTCGAAACAATAACTAGAGGAATCGTCCCCTAGTATTTCTGAGCATTTTCAGCAGGGTTAGGTATTCAATCACAGGACATTGATATAAATGCGTGTCTGTTATTCAGGGGTCTGCTAATGGAGCATGCAGGGTACTACTTGTATCTTAGCAGACCAGTCTTGAACTTATTCTAAGTTTGAAACCTCAACCCTTTCAGAAGCCATGACTTTGAACAATGTCGTAGTTGGAAGCTCATGTGGCATTTTCAAGTGGTCGAATTACCTAGGTGGATGTGGACATACTGTTGTGTATAAAATAGCTATTTGGTATTCATCAATGTCACCTTGATTCTTCATGGGTTTGTTGTATGGAGACGAGGTACCAAGGCATATGTGTGAGGGTTGGTGATGACCTGCTGATGACCTTTGAGTGTGTGTGTGTGTGCATGTGTGTTTTTTATTTATTTCTGAAGACAAAGGAAAGGCTTTATTTCATTGCCAAAAACACATACAATGCCACCAATCTTAAATTTTGAAGATCTAGTTGTAAAGCTTATGAGTGGTCCCAATCTTGCATTATACATTGGCACTAGACAGAGAGAGGGGCAACTCTCTAGGGTGCATACGGTGAAACTAGGCAACCCCAAGAAGGATTTAATGCCTAAGAGCATCCCCACACGTCCTCCAAACGGACACCTCTAAACAATTTAGAGGCGACATTACAAAGTAGGTGCCCACACGTTCTCATTATCACCAATTTAGAGGTGCTCTCTGCCCTCTAAACACTTGCGCCCCTTCAAATATGCAACTTATAGAGGGGAGAGTTTTAACAACTCTAACTTTGTTAACTTAGTTGGTCAAGAGATTTTGTAGTTAGGCCGAGGGAATATGAGATATTGTAGTTAGGATGAGGGAATATGAGATTTTGTAGTTAGGCCGGGGGTATATGAGATTGTTTCCTTGGTAATGACATCGATTTCGTCCATGACCTCCTCGTAGTTGGAGGCCTCCACAATTTGAAGTCCACACAATCCTAGCATATTCAAGAAGACCTTGCCAAATAGTGTGGTGAACCTTCCTCAGGGAGCTTCTTTCCACTTTAGGATAGTTTTATATGAAAGGTTCCAATTCATAAGAGATGCTCAAACATCAATTAAATCTAAGGTATATGTGATCCTTATGTGATCACCCTTCTTCCTTGAACACCTAGATTTTTGAGTATATGGCAAGTTTGTCGGAAAGAACATATCACTGTGACAAAGAAAAACCAATGGTTTCACACAAGGGGACTGTGTGGAATGAAAATTAAGCTCTCCTTTTGTTTTTCACGATGAGATGGGACTATGAGATGAGACACCATTCTAGACTCAATAAGGAACATAATCAGGAGGACCTATGTGATCATTTCAGGAGAAGGAGAATTTTCACTTTTGACCTCTTCTAACTTTTACATCGCAATTCTGATGTTGAACTTGAAATGACAACCTTGTGGTTCGCAACTACTGACGGGGAGGAGAGAAATCTCAATCCCATCCAAAGGTCAAAAGTGAATGTGGAGTTGGAAGTGCCCACTACAAGGCCACATACCTAAGTGAATGGCAACATCTGCAACATGCCCGTCTGCAGACAAGAGTGGAAGAATACGGGATTAATATTGAACGCCCAGTAATCAAAGATCAGTGGTGTCAAGCCAAATTAAACAAGATTATGCAATTTTGTGGGCATGAAGGGGGCGTGCGCAGTTAAAGCAATAACTTAAATGCATTTGCAAGCCCCTAACTTACTTCAGTGCACCAACATGGGGCACTGCTCATTGATGTTAAATTTGTGGAAAGGCGCAACACGACAAATTAGAGATGTGAGGTGTGCATACAGGGAGTTCTATGCTGTGACGGAGAACTTGGCTAGATTTCAACTGCCTGGACCAGTTGAGAATATGAGAAGGATATATATATGCTGCAAAGTGTTGACCATGGCTTCAAGTGCAGAGCTTTTGTATTCCTTGACTTCCATTGGGCATGTGGCCGCATTGCGGGAACTTCCAGCTCCACACACAATCTTGGCCTTTCTGCCAGATCGCACATTGCACACCGGTGTGCTATACTACCGTTGTTGTTGTTTGTTTGTTTTTTTTGTTTTTTAATAAAAAATTAACTATTTTGGTCATGACCAATTGCGTCGGAACAAACACTGTTTCATCTAGTTAGCAATTGTGCATCACGAAGACGAGATTCAACACTGATGTTGAAGATGATCCTACATTCAAAATGGTTCTCATAAAAAATTGCAGTGCGCACCTACTTCGTAGTTCGTAAGTTTGCTGTTTAAAAAAAAAAATTTGGTGGTTTTTTTTCGTAAATTCTATTTGCTTGCACTTCCATTTCAGCTTATCGTTATGACCACACAGGGTCCTCATGGCTGTCGTTCCCAAAGCGACTTGGAGGTGGAGCCTGCCTGAATTAAGGAAACACAAAATCTACCTGCGTTGGAAAATTAATACGACACCAGATTTCTGCTGACTCTCATTACTGTCCCTCCAATACTGACGTTGGGCAGTCCAACATGATCCAAGATTTCCGGGTTGTAAGTTACGTGCACTGATATCTGCAATTAGTTTGCCTCTTTAACCATGCAACCTAGCTTGGATCAAATTCAGATTTTTACAGTTTTATAACTTTGTTTATTCATCCATATAGCAACCACAGTTAAAAAAATAAAAATACTTGTATTTTGTTACCGTAGCAATAATATTCAGAACAATGTGTAATGTCGATAAATTAGCATGGGGAAACCTAATTGCACATAGCAATGTAGAAAAGTTTTTGAACGCTGACATGCATTTCTATAAGCTGAATCTTTCAATTGATGTTGGATTTGCGAATGTGGGTATATTGTAAAACCACATGCAAAGCCTGCTACTGGGAGTTGCCATGACCTATGTTCGATACCAGTATGCTGGTGCCCTTGCGGCCGAAGTACAATTCTTATATCTCAACCTTGCTTGTGAAACTTGAACAAATAACAATCTGTGTGATTTATAAAATGCCAAATAGATGAGACAACACTGAATCCAATCCAACAGCCAAAATGGTTTTTGCATTTGGAAGTGTCCGCAATAGGATGCCACACATTAGTTGATCATCAAATCTTGACATAACATTACTAAGTGGTAGGCGAGCCTTCTCTTTCTAAAAGAAGAATGAAATCTAATTGCGGACATGTGCGTAGCTCGTGAAAGTTGCCCAACTACAGATTCAACCCTGAATATGCAGCCACAAGAATATATGAACATTCCCAGTACAAGTCGAGATTTATTCTTTGGCCCACAGATGTGGGAGTAACAACTAAATAAGGTTATGGAAATGACACTCAACAATGATCAAAGTTTAACAATTTTCAGGAGTTCAATTTCTTCCACTAATGCGTTTTGACTGCGTTAATGTCAACTTATTGAGCACAATAATGCCGCAAATATGACACTGTCAGTGGAAACTAAGAATGTCACAAAGTTGACACACAAATACGACAATAAAATGCACTGAATTCCAGTAGTGTTCATTGTCAGCGTATCACCATCACTGCTTAGTTTTTCTCAGGTGTATTGAAAATTCTGTCAACGTACTCCCAAACATAAACATGGGAGTCTTTATTCGTATCAATCATATTATTTCTTGTCAACTTCCTTTCAGTCAAACTTTGTTTATAATGAGGTCACACAAACCTCTCGTGGGTTCTTCACCTAATGTGGGCAAATCCAACTCCAGACATTTATATCTGTGGATCAGCTCGGGAATGGACCCATCCAATTGGCAATTGTGGATTACGAAGATTGTCATTTCAAATTTCAGAATCGAAGTAGAGATGCAAAACGTATAAGAGTATAAAGTGAAAATTCTCCAACTTCTTAAGTGATCACATAGGCCCTCCAAATTAAGTTCACAATTGATACATCAAATTGTTTTTGTATTCTGAGCACATAGTCCAATCTCGCATTCCAATCACATTGTGACATGTGTGTTTTTGGCCCTGTTGGTGTCTGTTTTTAACTACAAGCCTTGCTAAAATATACTGCTCAAATAAAGGTGTCCAATTGAGAAGACTCCCCACATAAGGCCCAAGTACCTTACAGCCGACACAGGGAAGGAATCGTATGTTTGTAAATGGCGTACAATATTCAAGTTACAATTTCTGGTTAAGTTCAAATTGCAGTAACAGTTTCCGATTGAGTTTCAAGTTTTTGTTAAAGGTATTTCCAAGTCCTAACCAGATGAGATAATTTCCAAGCCAAACAGATGATCTCAATATACCACATGGCCCTAACCTCTTAATACTGAGCCCCTTCTCCTCCAACAATTAGGATAACATTAAAATTATCCTTAGTAAAAGCAAGTGATTATGAACCTTACTTAAACAAATGAAAACACCCTCTTCAATGTTCCTTCTTCCTTCAGGTGAAAGGCAAAATCTCTTGCTAATCACTAGACCATACTTATGAACTGCTACTTTGAAAATATTTGCCACCAAATTTAGCTTCGGTGTGCAATGTCCTCCTTCAATAAGAACACAATATTCAAAATTTTGAGAGAGTGGGATCCTCTCAAAATAATATTGTCCATTTGGACACCTAAAAGTCATGTTGGGTTGATAAATAATAGATTATACTTTAGACGTGTAGTTTCCATTAAAATGAGAGTATGTTGACATGGGGAATCGACTCATTTAGGTTGAGTCGACCTAAATGAGGACAATATGTGACTCATTTAGGTTGAGTCAACCTAAATGAGGATAATATGTTAATCAATTTAGGTTGAGTCGACCTAAATATTAAAAATACTATATTTGCAGCCATAATGTGCATGCCAATTCAGGTCGAGTCGACCTGAACTATCATCCTAAATGGTCAATTTTAGGTAGCACATCACTCTGCAATTTACGGCGGGAAATCAAATGTTATTTTTTTACTTGAACTCTACAACTCTCCAGTGATTTTCACTTCATTCTTGGATTAATAGTTTGCTTTATGTACTCCCAATTCACTGGAAAACTCTCAAAATTTTGAATATTGTGTTTAAGGAACACAAATCTAATAGTTCAATACTATGAAAGTCTTAATCAGATGCCCATTTTCAAACTGTCACATGGATTGCATTCTACAACGTGTCCAAATTACAAATTATGGTAGAATCATACCCGGGGGGGCGCACCTTTCATAACACGTATGAGTATGCGTGAGTGCACAAAAGGGGAATTAATTTGAGCTTTCCGTATTACGTATACATATCCTACACAAATTTTAAGTTATAGTTATGTACATGTTTGGAGGACCTCTAGAAAATGTGCAACACTTGTATGATAGGGTCACTGGACATTACAGGATAAATATTTTATATTGGAAGAAACTAGGATGAATATGTTTCTCATTTCCTTATCTCGTCCATGTATGCATGAGAGTGGTAGTATTCGGGTTTTGGAAGGGGTGGTTGAGCTAAGCACGGATTGCAAGGGGAAACTGTTTGCGCTTCTTTGTGGAGGCTGATCAAAGGGGATGTGGGTGATTGATGCGGGAGTGAATGAGGGGGATTGGCAGAAGGGCGTTGGAGGTCGTGTGTTGCACATCTAGGTTGGGGTGCTTTTTGAGTCCCTTGAATTTCTTGTTGTCACCTTTACTCCAAAGTTGAGGTTCTTGTTCTGTGAGGTTTAGACAGCTTTGCAATCAATCTAGGTTGCATGAGCTTTGTGCATCCCTTCTGGGTGATGTTTTTTCCCACTGAATCCCCAGGACAAACGTAGTTTGATATTTCTTGTAGGGTTGTGGTTTGCACATATGCTGAGCTTAAATGCTCATAATGTTATGCAGGTCACTGGATTAAGAAATCTGCATCTCCGACACTCATGTGTTCGTGAACATGAGCCGGCAAGATTGTTGCATGATCCTGGTCGAAGTCTTCATTAGTTGATATGTTCCAAGTGCGTCAAAATGGATTATTTTTTTCTGCTTTAAAGTGAAGACAACAAGACTTCGTAGCTGTCAACCCATTCTCAGTGCATGAGCTCAAGAGATTTGGTAGACTTCGTTTGTGTTTGCCGATGGACGTTGCCCCATAAGGTCGGGGCCTGGAAGCAGCCCTGTTCCTTCGGGGAACCCAATAAATCCTGAAACCAGAGACAATCATAATCAGAATAAATGTCAGTTAACTCTTGATCTGTCGATGGCCACTATGCTTGAACGAAATTTAGCCGACATCCTTTCCTGCACACATCGGACAAAGTCTGGTGAAATATTACAGTGCATATCACCAAAGCAAAGTAAAATCATCTTCTGTCAAAGTAGACGGGCTACCATTGCAATATATCATTTTCCTTGATCGACAAACTTGAGCTACAAATGCTATGCTATGCAAGGCCCACAATGGGATCATTAGTCTCGATTACTAAGAGAATTCTCTGGAGTGGGGTTTGGTCGAATTTGTAGGTGGCTTTGGTTGTAGAATGGGGAAAAAAGCGTGCGAACTGTGGATTTGATGAGCAAGTCCCATCAAATGACATCTCAGAGGAGGTTCTTCAGTTCGGGGGATGACAAAGCTCTAGTTGCAACTGATCCCAGGTATTGGTCTGCAGGCTTATGGAGAATTTTGCAAAATGCTGCATTGAATGTTTCTCATTTGTTTCATACAGTGTCAACCCTCTTCACTTGTGCATCACTTCCATTGGGTCCATGGTTTGTGGATGTTTACCGCACATGAGAACAAAATCCAATCTACAGAATCTCTCAACTCCGAGGCAAAAAAGTAAAAACTCTGCGGGCCGGGCTCTATCCTTCAGCAATTAGTTGCACAAGAAAGATCACCAAGTTTTCTTCTTTTGCAAAATTAAAACGAATTTTCCTGGAACTTAACTTGTAGTTTCTGCATGAAAATATCAGTCATCAAGACGGCTCCAGGTGTGTTGCAGGTGCCACCCAACTCCTGCAGGTCCCATTAACAGCTGAGCATGATTCTAAGATGAAGGTGTATTGTTCTAAAAACAGTAAGACTTGCCGAGGTGCAAGAAACTTCCAAAGATGTGTACGTTTGGGTTATTACGGACAGCTTGGAATTGTGAAACATGCATAATTCTCTAGAGAGGAAGCAAAGTCCTTATGGTCGCAATTGTGGAGGGCAAGAGTAAGAGTTGCAACTCTTTCTGTAAAGGTTAGATCATTGCGGGATTCTTCATCGGAGCACCATGGTAGAAGTGATGTGAAGTTTTTTTGCCGCAATATCATTGTGGCACATAACTATGGCAACTTTGAAGGTAAAGAGTCTTTGTGGGATTTTCTTTTTGCTACAGGAAGAAATATAGGAAAGGTCAACAATGCAAAAGATATAATAAAACAACCAAAGCAATGTTTGAGACCATCAAGTTATGGGCCGGTCCTAGACTCCATCATTTTTTGTCAATACACATGGTTGGTCCTTTGGATACCACCAAGCGGGGAATTCGAAAAGGATCAAAATATAAAATCGGAGAGAGTGAAGAGGTTATTAGTCATATTGCAGGAGTCTGCAAATTTGTTACGAAGCTTGCAAATATTCCCCTCAGAAAGATATCTGCCATGGTAGTTGAAGATGAAACCGTTGTTAAAAAGGTTGTGAGATGGATAGCTAGAGATGATACTTTGGTTGGATTTTGTGGTATTGGTGAAAACCATCACTGTATATTTAATTTTATTGTGAAGGTAGGGTCCGGATTGGAGGGTTATGAACATATTGTGGAAGCATTTAGAATGAATACTAGAGCACATTATGCCCGGGTTTTGATAACGGATTCTTTGCATCCTGGATTGCCTAGGTTGGTAATATTGATTTGGCTAACTTATAATTGTTTTGATGTTGAGTTTGTTCAACATCAGTGGGAAAAGGTAATGGCATTATGGTCTATCAATTTGTTGGATGTTGTTGGGCCATTGATAGTCATGCATAAGATGGCAATGCTCATAGGATAAAGTTGATGCTTGATGACTATTGGGGTAGTTGATGGTATTAGATTTACTCTTCCATGGGATGGATGGTTGTTTAATACCAAAGTCTTGGCAAATTCCCAACATTTATGGTTTACATAACCAAGACTTTGTGCATAGTGGAAAGAAACCTGTAAATCCTTTGGACTCACCTACGTGCCATTTGATTTTGGGCACAGAATATGCAATCCTTAACCACATCTATCTTGTATATGTAACTTACTTTGTTGATCAACATGGATTGCAGGAAGGAGAAATTAAGAGAGAAGATCGGTAAAATTGGACTGCAACTCGACGACTTGCAGCCACAAAGGTGCAAAAAAATTTATTACAATTTCAAGAATGTGCACAACATCAAAAGAAAAAAGGACAAAGGGAACGCAATTCTACCTACATATTATATCTTCCCACAAAGATGTTTTTCTTTCAACTCACTTGTCTTTGTTTGATAGATGTAAAGCTACATCAAAAGTATCATTCTTTCTAAGTTTGTGGAAACTTTGACTTCATTTAGGGACCCATACTTATTCTTTGAAAACAAATTTCATTAGTCGCCAAGATTATTTAGACATGCAAATTTCATGTCATTACATTGCATTGCTTATCAAGTTGTTTAAGGATAAGTACAACCATTCGGAAGTTCCTTTTGATTTTCTTGGATCATATGTTTGTGAAAAAAAATTCAGTAAAGTTGGTGGTATGATTTCCAATGAGAGGAACTATGATGGGTGTGATCTCGTGGAAAGTTCAAAAGCATTGGCACGCATTGTTGAATTTGAGGCTAACCCTATTGGTCCAAGCTTTGTGAAGGCTCATAAGAAGCAAACGCACATATGGACATAATTGGAGAAGCATTCTAGATTGGGAGCAGCTGATTTGGGTGACTATTCTTGTGTGGAAAATGGTGATCTTATTGTCCTAGCTTTGAAGTTGAGATTTCAAGATGCTCAAAAGATGTGCACTGAATTAGGTATGAAACCCAATATTGTCACAAATGGTAGTTGGTGGATGGAGCCATGGGTACATGAAAAATAAATTGAGGCTCATTTATTTGGAAGTATGTAGGAGGATGAAGAGTGTGATTATGATCACACATTGATTGGTGATTCTAGTGCATAAGGTGGTGACAAGAAAAATTGTAGTGTTGGAGATGACAATTCAAACATGTGCAAGGATGTTGTTATAGAGACAGAATTGATGCAATCACTAGTTGAAAATGATTTACATGAAGATGTGGAGTTGCAAAGTGAGCTTCGACATGCCTTGGATGCTTTAATTGATGAACATGAAAATGTTGAAATGCCCTCTCAATGTGATCATAGATTCCATTGTGACTTATGTAGAGGTAGGGGAGTCTAGAATTTTCAAAAGTGCACTTGTTAGTCAAGTAAATGGCAATCCAACCACAGGGACGTCACTCCATTGTAAAGTTGAACAACGTGCGAACACTTTACATGTAAAAAAATCTTACTTTTTACATAAAGCATCACCAAAATGGGTCAAAATTTTATCAATTTTTTTTCATGAGTAGATACACACGGTACCTATTACATAGTAAAAATGGGCAACTAAATTTGATGATTTTTTATATATAAAAAATACCGTTTCTAACTAGAATGACGCAGAATTGAACTAAAACAATTACTACAAAAATGAAGATGACTAAAGATTTCAAAAAATATATACAAAAGATACTATTAATGGTTATGTATATGTAGAAAAAATATCATAAATTTTAAAATTATCTATGGCATGTAATATAGGGGTAGCAAACTTTGTTCGCACGTGGTGTTCTCGGGGAGATCATTGGCAAAAATCGTAGAAACAACGTGCGATAAAAAATAGGGTCCAATATATTCATTGTAGGTAAATTTTGCAAAAAAATGTACATATAATATAGGGGGTTTAAAATAGTGAAACATGTTTACATGTAAAATACCATGACATATAATGGCATCTTTTATCTAGTCAGTACATGTAAAATAGCGTGGAAACAATTACTAGGGATAGCAGGTGTAGGGTAAGGTTTGTGCTAGTGGATGAAAAGTGGTATGTGTTGTGGTAGTGTGACTATTACTTGAATGTTTAGAGAGCAATTTAGGGTGGTCTTTAGGTCCTTAAGGAAGGTTGGGTAGTCAATATCCCATACTTTGATTTCTAGATGTTAATATGTGAATGGCAGTTTTTGGGTGTGCGCAAAATGACATAGAAAGCCAGTTGTTTGGAGAAGCTAATTTATTGCTTTATGACCAAGCTTTTTGTAGATTGCTTGCGGGCATACATTCGAATTGTGGGATACTTACTTGATGGGATGAAAAGCAACTTAAGATTACTTCAGGTCATTAAGGAAGTTTGTGCATCCAAAATGCCATGCTTTGGTTTGTCGGTGGTGATATATAAACGTGTGTTGGAATCGTGTGTTGGAATCATGTGTTGGAAAAAAATGGGGTGTAAGAAACAAAATACGGTGTAAGAAAAAAATGGACATCAGTTAGGCTCCGAGAAAAAAAAATTGGGGTAAAGTCAAAAAGAATTGCTACTTGGGGTATAAGGAAACAAAATGCAGTATAAATAAAATAGGGTATTTTTAAATGATTCCCAAAAAAAATTATAATTATTGATAGGGTGTATTAAAATACAAGCATTTACCTTTATTTGAAAAATACCATACCTTAAAATCTTTTCTGCAAGGTAAATAGCCCCCCGATAAATAGGTCCTAAGCACACGTGTATGCATCAATTAAAGAGGGAGTGATCTCCCCGAGGTGGTGTTCAACTTGACAATGGAGTGACCTCCCCATGAATCCAACTTTATCTAAAGATCGATTGGCTTGGATTAAGGCTGGCATATTATATATGAAGCCAAAACTCCTTACTATTACAAATCATGATACAATGTTATTGGTTGTGATTGTGAAGTGTTTTTTTTTAACACACCCAAAGCTAGAATTATCAAAAATGTGGTAGACCAAAAAAATCAGCTTTAATTAAGGTTTGGTTTGTTGGGAGGGTTTATAGGATGCTTAGAAAATTTGGTAATCATTGGGTGGAGTATAGGGATCCAATTGACTTGATGGACCGTCCATCAAACATGGAGATTGGCTTATGTTGGTATCAAAAAAGAACCAACAATAAGTGGGCTTATGATCTTATAGATCATTTGATGGTAGATTGAGAAACAAGAATTGCATTAGCTTGTATGACATACATTGTAGACTTAATAGATGCTTATGAATTACATTTGAGGGATGAAAAAATCTTCAATGACTTTATTAATGAATGCTAGCGTTTTACATTATACATACGATAGGGGTTCATTATTATTCAAATGTATACTTGTATACTTATGTTAATGACTATATATGAATGTAATTTTTTGCATATACATATTGTCACTAGTATTTTTATAAAATTTATAAAAATAAAAAATTAACTTGTTTATAGAAGGGTTTTAGAGTATGTTGAGCACAATGCCCTGTGTCACTTTTCTATTACTCAAAACCACTACAAAATCCCATGTGTCATCTCAAAAAATTTGCATTTTGGCACAAAACACTGAATGTTACAAATTGCCATAGTTGCAATTACAAACATGCAATTAGGAGTTTTCGTAGTATGCTTTGAGAGTACCCTATGCGCCTGTCAGTTTCATGTTTTAAAAAAAATTGGTTATATTTCCAAGTGCCACATGGCATCTTGTCATTGGTTAAGATTGCTAATAAATCCTTTGTGGCACCTTGAAAATTCATTACTTCATCGTGTTGGTGTCCAACACGGTACAGACACATTCACAAATTCACATCCTCAAAAAAAAATGCACATTATATCATTTTTGCATATAGAACCACATTGAACCACAGGTTACAAATTTGTGGGTGAATGTTTTTGAGCATTCTTCGGTGTGGAGATTGAAACCCAAAAACCATTCCTAGATTTGATCTTGGCAAACTACTGTAATTGAGGTTTTGATAGAGGTTGGGGTCTTGTAATTCATAAAGGATTGCGATATATATGAGATGGGAATATTTTGAAAGGGGACACTAGAAGCGGAGAGGATCACAATCTCCTATTAATTATCTATTCATTTAACCATGTGATTCACCATGGAGACTCAGGAGCACCGCTTGTAGGTGAATTTGAACTGACATGTGGATAGTTGTCCGTAGCCAGTAAGAAAAATGACTTCAAAGTAGGTCGGTCATCACAACACTTGGATGCTTGAGAAATGGAAAGTAGTTGTACGCATGCATTTAAATAAGCAACCTTCTTGAAAAGAACTTCTCCTTTACACTAGTGCATTCAACATAAGTTTGTAGTCATGTGGTCCCAAAATACTTCCTTTTTTTTGTCACAATGTGAATCTCTTTGTTCTCTTTTTTCTTTATGCTAAATCTTTTTGACATGGGAGGGGGGTATTAGTCCTCATATATCAAGTTTCGATAGGGGACCCAACTACACTGTGGTGGAGGATCAACTACCTTGTACTAGAGTCAAAGATTCGGGGTTTCAAATTCACAACAATGGTACATATTGTCGGTCATAGGTTATAGAGTGGTTTTAAGAATGCCCACCTTAACCCCTAAAAGCTCTTAGTGTTTTCATACTTGTTGTGTATTCTCTCTTTATATTGGATGGTATGAAACCTTCATCAAAATTCTTTCCAAGTTATTTTGTGTGGGTGTCTAGAAGAGTAATCTTCCAAGACAACAAGCTATCACTATCTACCACAAAATCACATCATGATGTATATCCACGTTGCACAACTTTAGAGTATCATTCGTATAAGAGGTCCAAATCGGGCTTTAAAAGCGTTTAGGGGTCTTGACCCCTATATGATTTTGGAAGCCGTTTTGGGCCTCTCATATATACAGTATTTTGAAAATTATACAACATGAATATAGATTGTGATGTCACTTTTGAGTAGACAGTGGCAACTTGTTGTCTTGCAAGGTTGTTTTTCTTGACACCCACACAAAATAACTTGGAAAGAATTTTGATGAAAGTGTCATATCATCCAATATAAAAGAGAGAATACACAGTAAGTACGAAAACACTAAAAGCAGATTGACAAAGATGACCCCGCAGAGCCTGAATAAGCTGCCCTTCCTAAAACACGTGACTTCTTACAAGCACCAGACTCATTCATGCCCATGCACTTGTGCTCATTACTTTCGTGGCCAGTTTGAGGACGTCAACAAGATTCATTTTCTTACGGAACTACAATTAGCAATGGTGTACTAAAACCACCCGATTCATCATCAAAGCGTACCTTTACCGCATTCTCTCCCTTCAATTCCACGTGTATTTTGTATGCAAATGCTGCAAATTTGAAAGGAGCTAACTTACAGTACCTTACAAACTGACTGCAAGTGGAGTACTTACACTTCATTGTGGCACTTAATACCTCTGCCCCTCAGATGCACAGAAGCTAAAACCAAGCTCTATCTGCAAGAGGAAAAAACACTCTATTTTCTAAAACTGATTTGTATGATTGGAAAATTCAGCTTCGCTGCTGTCAAATCCATTCTCAAGACATCAAAAAACTTTGAAAGGGGACAGCGCTAGAAATGCACGATGTTCAAACAGAATGCTGGCAGAAAAGAAGGATCGTTGATGTTGAGACAATTCATTTAACTTGGAGAACTCTTTCCACATATCAGATACTTTCACTTTATTTTATTTTCACAATGACAAGCTTGCAGACTGATGTACAATCTAATGATCTCAAGACATCAAAAAAAGTTAAAACGGGGCATACACTGGAAATGCAGGATGTTTACGAAATGCAGCGAAGAAGGGCTGTTGTTGAGACGAGTACAATTTGAAGTGTTGTTTCATATCTAACCATGTGTTGAATTTTCTAGTGTACAGAACAGAGTACCTCTGCTGCCTAAAAAACAGAAGAAGAATCCCTATTTCAAAACCTAATTTTCACAATGACAAGCTTGACTGCTATAAAATGTGTTCTCAAGACATCAGAAAATTTTGAAACGAGACAGCCAGAAATACGCGATGTTCACATTTGTGGTGATGAAGAGTCGTTGAGGCAATTACTATAATTTGTAGACCTCTTTCACTTCAAATGTGCATGATTTTCAGTGACAGGATTCAGCAAAGAAGGATCGTTGTGACGATTACTTTAATTCAAAGAACTCTTTCTATCAAATTCAAAATGTGTTGAGTTTCTTCGCAGACCGATTGTACAAAACAGAGTACATCTGTTGCGTAAAAACAGAAGAAAGTACACTAAATATGATATTTAGTGTCTCTTACTATTTGAAATATGCAATAGTATATCCATTTACTGTATAACTCATATTTTACCAACAAAGATGACATTGGTAGTTTGGACAGTATAGAACATTAACATTCTTACTTGGTAAAAAACTACATCAATAGTAGAAATATATATAGCACTGTGTAAATCCAAATAGTAAGTAGCACTAATATCATATTTAGTGTACCTATTTTTATTATTATTCTCACAACGGCAAGCTTCAACTGCTACAAAATCTATTCTCAAGAAATAAAAGTAAAACGGGACAGAGCCAGAAATGCATGATGTTCACAGAATGCTTCCAGCAAACAAGGGTTGTTGAGGTGACAAGTACAAACTTTGAAGAGCTCTTTCATAGCAAATGTGTTTGTGATCAGTTTCCTCGAGCCTTCCAGTGAGAAGCAAAAACAAACAAAAAACAACCTCCATTTGCGAAAGGCCAAAACTCCCTATTTTTATTTTATTTTCACAACGACAAGCTCAACTGCTGTGAAATTCACTCTTGAGACATCACAAAAACTTTTGAAAGGGGACACATCCAGAGCCAGAAGATGCATGATGTTCATAACATATCGCACTGAATTACAAGGTCTTTTGACACAATTACTTCAATTTTTGAGAACTCTTTCACATCAAATGCGCATGACATTGTTCCCAGAATGCAAAAGAGAAGGGTTAATGTTGAGAAGATGATTACTATTTAATTTAAGGAACTCTTTCCTCATTGTCAAAGGCGCATTCAGATGTTCAAATACCTAATGCACCAAAGGAAGGGTTGTTGAGCGACAACCTCAATTTTGAGGAGCGACTGTTTCATATCAAAATGCACATGACGTAAGTTCACATTGGAATGCTGGCGGCAGCCAAAGAAGGGTTGTTGAGACGAGTACTTTGATTTGAACACCTGTGTGGTATCTAGAAATTTTAGAGTTTCTTTGAGGTTTCCAGTCTGACAGATTGAGACTTGCTGTACAAAACGGGCTCCTTCTCTATTGCCTGCGACCGTCCCCACTCGTGCCAATTCTAAACGTACTCATGGTCAAGAAGGTGTCTGCCGTTCAGGTCTTGGCGGTGGCCTTGTATGTTTTCTGGCAAGGAAATAAAGCGTTTCCTTTTGTCAAAAAGGAGAAGAAAAAAATGGGAAAAAGAAAGGGAAGGAAGGTGTCCGCTATCTTCCCCAAGTGGTCGAGGCTCGTGTGCAATCACCAGTGACCTTCTTTGTTGGACACAATGGTGGAGATGCATTGGATCCACCGACCAAGCTATAGTAAGCCAAGGAGGGAAGAAGAAATGGGTTCATTTCACTACGCTCATTATCCGATTTATGATTCGGAGTTACACGGTGTTGTAAGTATTTAATGAGAATGTAATACTTGACCAAGCAAAGTCATTTATGTTCTATAATGTTCCGAGCAACCTATTGAACTTTAATTTGTAAAAACTGAACTCATGTGTGAGACGTTATTGCATTGCATAACTCTGAATCGTAGCACGCACTATTTGGGATAATCAGTGTACCTAGCTAGCATGTGAGTCCTAGGAAATCATCTTGAGTCGATGAAAGAACGATGCAAATCTACCATTGTGGTAAATTTGCATATTTTTTAGTGACATAGGATAAGGTTCGAATGACGGAGGTCAATTGCCTAGGACTCATACGCTTGTAGTGGTCTTGTCCATGTAAGGTCGTAAGTATGCCCAAAACCACCACTATTTACCACATTCATATGTTTGGGAGTTACAATTGTATCCCAATGAAACATAATTTTGGTTTAGGGGTATAAGTACCTTTAAACCAACACCAAATCTAAACCAACACAATGAACCACAATCATCCATTTAAGGGTTATAATTGTATCATAATCAGAAATAGTGTTGGTTGTAAGGTGCAAGTATTTCAAACCAATGATAAGCCTAAATCCAACACTATGTATCAGAGTCATTCATTTGGGGGTTACAAATGCATGACAAGGTTAACATGGTGTCGGTTTTAGGTTTAATGCTGTTTAGGGTAAACATACCTTAAAAATCAACTCTAAACCTAAAACCGACACTATGTGCCATAGTCATGCATTTGGGGACTAGAATCGTATGACAAGGAAACGTAGCATTGGTTTTGGGCATACATATCATAAAACTAACACTATGAAGGAGAATCTTACATTTGAAGCTCCCAAACGTATGACAGTGGTGGAGAGGAATATTGATTTTAGGCTCAATGTTGACTTTAAAGCATGTACATTCAAAACCAATATCGGACCTAAAACCAACATTAAATTCCACAATCATATATTTGGAGAATTAAAAAACATGACAGTGATACATAATGTTGATTTTAGGTTCACAATGTACGACAAATCATGCGTAGTGTTGATTCTAGGTTCAACGTTGGTTTGAAAGTAGGCATGCCCCAAAAACCAACACTAAACCTAAGACCAACTCTATCTTCCACAATCATACATGTGAAGGATTCACAAACATAACAGTGACATATAACACTGATTTTAGGCTCACAATGCATGACAAAATTATGCATAGTGTTGGTTTTAGGCATAGTGTTGGTTTGAAAGTAGGCATAACCCGAAACCAAGCACTAAAGCTTAGACCAACTCTATGTACCACAATGGAACATTTTAGGTTCACAATGCATGACACATTATGCATAGTGTTGGTTATAGGCATAGTGTTGGATTGAAGGTAGGCATAACCCGAAACTAAACACTAAACCTTAGACCAACTCTATGTACCACAGTGGAACATTTTAGGTTCACAATGCATGACAAATTATGCATAGTGTTGGTTTTAGGCTTAGCGTTGGATTGAAGGTAGGCATAACACGAAACCAAGCACTAAACCTTAGACCAACTCTATGTACCACAGTGGAACATTTTAGGTTCACAATGCATGACAAATTATGCATAGTGTTGGTTTCAGGCATAGTATTGGATTGAAGGTAGGCATAACCCAAAACTAAACACTAAACCTTAGACCAACTCTATGTACCACAGTGGAACATTTTAGGTTCACAATGCATGACAAATTATGCATAATGTTGGTTTTAGGCATAATGTTGGATTGAAGGTAGGCATAAAACAAAACCAAGCACTAAACCTTAGACCAACTCTATGTACCATAGTGGAACATTTTAGGTTCACAATGCATGACAAATTATACATAGTGTTGGTTTTAGGCATAGTGTTGGATTGAAGGTAGGCATAACCTGAAACTAAACACTAAAGCTTAGACCAACTCTATGTACCACAGTGGAACATTTTAGGTTCACAATGCATGACAAATTATGCATAGTGTTGGTTTTAGGCTTAGCGTTGGATTGAAGGTAGGCATAACACAAAACCAAGCACTAAACCTTAGAGTCTTAGACCAACTCTATATGTACCACGATGGAACATTTGGGTGGTTAAAACAGATACATACATTATAAAAGCGGTAAAGAGCGACCGGGCCGGCCCCTCCCTTCCTCAACGTGTGTGTGTGGGGGGGGGGGGGCGATCCCCAAGGCAGGCAGGCAGGCAGGCCTTTTGTTTGGACGTGGTCGAAGCCCGGGTCGTTAGGATCTCATGTTGAGGAGTTTGGACCCTGGGCTTTTCTTCGAGCTGGTAGGTAGCATGGAGAATGCATACTAGCTAGCTAGCTTAATAGACGCAGCAGCTGGTGCCCTGAGGAGTTATACCTTGCCTACGCAGCACAGTAGTAGAGGCTTAGTGGTGGGGTGGTTCCGAGCTCCCACTGGTCAATGTCAATCATTCCTCATGTGTTTCGTGTCAGCTTTCCCCCCCCACCTGGCGAATCTAATGCCCCCGCGGCTTCCCATACGCCCATATTGTATCTTACGACGTTTTATTAATTTAATGCCCGCCTCTCCGTTTCCCCGGCCACGCGCGTGAGGAGGTAATAAGATAGGGTTACGGTGAGTTTTCACGTAGGTTGTTCGCCTGCTAGATTCTAGATAATCGATCGTGGGTTGGAGGTGTTCACATGTACTTAAGTGTAAGTTGTCATTCAATGGCATTCTGGTGGTTTGCTAGAATGTGGAGGGTCGTGGACATGGGCTGCTAGACTTCCATGTGCCCACTAAAGAATCTCTAACTTACAAGTGCCGGCCACCGAGGGCCACCTTTGCAATCCCCAACCAAGCGCATAGGGTAAGTTAGGGTTAGGGTGAGTTTCCATGTAGGTTGCTCGCCCACTAGATTCTAGATAATAGATTGTGGGTTGGTGGTGTTCACATGTACTTAAGTGTAAGTTGTCATTCAATCACATTCTGGTGGTCTGCTAGAATGTGGAGGGTCGTAGACACGGGCTGCTAGACTTTTCATGCGCCTACTAAAGAATCTTTAACTTACAAGTGCCGGCCAGCGAAGGCCGCCTTTCCAATCCCCAGCCACGCACGTTGGGTAAGATAGGGTTAGAGTGAGTTTCCATGTAGGTCGCTCGCCCACTAGATTCTAGATAATCGTGGGTTGGAGGTGTTCACATGTGCTTAAAACGCGAGCTGCCATCCAACCACATTCTAGTGGTCCGTTGGAATATGGAGGGTGGTGAACACAGGCTGCTAGACTTCCATGCACCCACTAAAGAATCTTTAACTTACAAGTGATGGTCACCGAAGGTTTTGAAGATCAATTTTAGGAGGAGGAGATTAGTAGGTGGGCCCAGATTTGAGGAGATGGGAGTAGCTAGTTGGCACATACGAACCCTATCCCACCAAATTCCCTCTACATTTGGATGGGTTCGTCCATATTGACACTGGAATTTGGTGGGTGAGCGGCCTACATGGAAACTCACCTTAGTATCCAAGTAGGCCGCTTGCCCACCAAATTTTAGTGGGAATAAAGACAAACCCGCCCAAATGTAGAGGGACTCTAGTGGGGTAGGGTTCGTATGTGCCAACGACACCGAATATGTGTTACATGGTATTTAGTGTCACTATATTAACTTTTCGGATGACACTTTCTTATGAATAAGTGAACAAATACTGTCATAGATGATGGATGAGTTCATCCATGGGCCAAAACCCTACCTTCTCTTGTCAGCAACTTGTGATGAAATATTGTCATGGATGATTGAAATTTGGATGGAAAATTGCTTGGTAAGTGACAGTAATTGCAACACTATAAATCTATAATTCCCCAGAAAATTTACAAGGAACAACAAATATGTTGGGTTAACATTTAGTGTTGGTGACACTATACCGCGGTTTACAATTAGCATTGAGCGACACAATTAGAATTGGTGACACTAAATATCATATTTAGTGTAGCTACTCTCATTGTCTCAAATCCGGGCCCACCTGCTAACCTCCTCCTCCAAGTTACCAAGGATGGAAGTCTAGCGGCCCATGTCCACGCCCCTTCACATTCTAACATGCCACCAGAATTGGTTGGCAACTTGTGCACATCTACATGAGAACGACCTCCAACCCACTATGATCTAGAATCTAGTGGGCGAGCGGCATACATGGAAAGTAGCCCTTAGCCTCACGTTTTGCTTTCAAGAGTTCCTTCCACGTGAGACCAAGATAGGGGCCTAGTATGTTACGTTATGCCTAGTGTGCGCTTGAAAGTTGGCACCACGCGGCAATCCAGCCAAGACAAACTAGGTACATTGGGAGTTAGTAGCCTACAGTACTTCAAGCACCAATTACTTTAAAAACGAAGCAAGCTTGAGGATGACTCACCACAGTGTTTATGGTATTTAGTGGCACGTACACTATTTGCAAAGGGCCTAAATTACACTAAATGCACCAATTAGTGAGTGTGGGAAAATTAGTGGAGGTGATACTACATTCCTTTATGCTATGAAATTAGTGCCACCAAAAGATATAGGAAGCATTGTTCATCCCAACACTTGGCATTATTCATTGAAAGTACCGGCATTTGGCATGAAAGTATTGGCACTTGGCATAAAATTATGGGTACTTGGCACTTTTTAATGAAAGTACCAGCACTTGGCATTTTTTAATGAAAGTATTGGAACTTGGCACTATTCGCTGACAAGTATGTGGCACACACTAATTTTCTTGAAATCCATGGTAAATGAGCATGTATTCATGAATTTAGTGTCACTCGGTAAAAAATGAACTCTCGGTAACTTTGAGATTTGGCTAGATTGTGCGTGTGACTTGAATTAGTACCACCCTCACTAATTGCTATGTTTAGTGTAGATGCCTAGAGGTCTCAAAGTGACGCCCGCTAATTGCCAATATGATTCCATTCGTCAAGATAAGTGACTTCTTCAAGTTAAAAAAACATCTACATTATGATATTTAGAGTAGCACATTGGGATACTTGAGATGATGGTTTTCCATTTCAATATACAAGGGGAAGATATTATTGAGCATATTGATGGCAAGTATCATGTGTTTACATTTTGGTTAGCAAGAGGAAGATATCCTCGAGCGTATTGATGTCAAGTGTCATTTGTGTACACTTTAGTCAACTTGTAGACCATTGTGTAACATGGGCATGCACCTCATAACACTATTCAACATACTCATGCCAAGATATTAGTAAGCGCACTTGAACACCAAGTGTCATGAGGCGACACTAATGATGAAGTTATTGATCGTTAGTGTAACCTAGGATACGCCTCAAAATAGGGCAAGTGACACTAAATACCATAAACAATGCACTAGAATTGTGGTTCCTTACCACTGGTTTTCATTGGGTGGTTTTATGCTCTAAGGTAGACGAGCCTTAGATGGATACCTAATTCTTTGCACCCAGTTCATGTACGATATGAAACACACAACTAATGTGAGATGGTTAGCAAATCCAAATCATGTCTATAGCAATTTGTCTCGTAATTTTCAGAGCTCATAATCATTATCAATGTGAAGATTCTCATCCTCATTAAGTGATAATATAGGTCCCCAATTATGTTGAATATTGAGCCTAGAATGGTTGGCATATTTTGAGCACATAATCCAATCTCTTTTAAACCCATGTCTTTTTGGTGCCAATTCTTAGTCCAATCTATATCACATACACACTCAAATACAAATGTCTAGATTATTGATGTGTTGGATATTTAGGCACATCTACCTCATTGGAATAACATATTTCCGATCCATATTCATAGATTCTGAACCCGTCCTATGGAAGAGAGTAAGTGATAAGGAACCATGATTTTTGTAGTGACTCACATATGTGATAAGGGTGGGGTTTACATTAGGGGACATTAAGATGCGAGTTTAAGAAACATGGGGTCCAAAACCACCCTTAAGTGGACTTGATTTTCATACTCAAGACTTTGCCCAAGCTTGAAGATTGACTTCTCAAACTAAGAGAAGTAAGTACTTGAGTGAAGGCTCATTGAGATTTGGCAAGAAAGTGATGCCACATAAGCATCACTTCATGTTTCACACCTTGGACCTTTTGGTCTTGGGCATTAATGTAAACCCTTACTTAATTTCTAGATACGAACACAATTTCTAAGTTTTCAATAGTCACTCCCCCGTGTGTCACTATTCAATGTTCGACATGAAGTCCAAACTTTCCAAATTCTCAATATTTCTTTTTATTATACTTAGAAAAACTCATAGGAGCCTACGCTTTGTGCGAGGCACTCAATTGTTTGGATAGGTGTGGTTGATTACTTACGAGGCAAGAATAAAGTGGATATATTCTCTTTATTTTTTGAGTAATAAGTGCAAATCCTCGTAGAGAGTTTGTAATCATTTTTGGAGGCACAACTTTTAACGCCCCAATGATTTTACACGAAAGGAGCTTTTAAAAATCTGGGACAAACACAACATGTGAATGAGTTTGTGCTAAAATGATGGCACTCTACGAGACATATATCCTTCCAAAAAAACACAATGAAATCATGCGGAGAATGATGAAGGCCCGGGGGACAAAGCCCAATGAAGTGATCCTCCTTTTTAACTTTCCTTGGGGGAGATAGCGTTAGGTACTTCTATATTCACCATATGAGATCATGGGGTTCTCCCCCCCCCCCCTTCCCCGGACATGAAGCCATCCACAATTTGTGCTATTTGGAATTACGCAATGCTATATCTATTTACTATATATCTCATAGTTTACCAACAAATGTCAAATTGGTTGTTTGGACATTATAGAACATTAACAACTTTACTCGGTAAACCATTACATTAACAATAAAAAGATATAGCATTCTGTAACTCCAAATAGTAAGTGACATTAAATATGATGTTAGTGTAGTGGTTTTTCTATGCCCTCTAGTGACCTCAATCCAATGAAATTGTAGTACAAGCATTGGCATCAAGGTTTCCAAAAGGCCACACTATTGCGAGCCAACGCTATACTATTTTGAAAGTTATGTTGATGTTCAAAACGTCATCGAGCAAAGTATACGTGTTTTCTTTGGGGGTTATGTGAAATAGAACAACTTCTCATACGATTCTCAAGGTCCTACAAAGTTTTAGTTGATGCCGAGCTTATCAATCACTTGCTAGACTCGAATTAAGATCAAATGTGTAATTCTCCCGATCAAGTTCCCATGTGATGAGTTTCAATTTGTAGAGGTATAGGTAAGAATGAGTCACATACTTTTTGGTAAACCCACACTCCATTGTACATTGGATGCAACACATCGGAATGACAATCTTGGAGCCATTGACATGATGAATAGTTAAATAAGCCTTGATTGAATGTTAAGGCATTTCCTCAAAGAGAGAAAGTCATCACAAGTGTGTCTAAGATCACGAATTTAAGATCAAAAATACACTAAATAGGATATTTACTATTTGATTATATTTAATGTTGTTACCACCCTACCCTGCTCAACACTAATTTTCAATTTTTTGACAATTAATGTTAGAAGATATGCTAGAAGATATGCTGGAATTCTCCTTCTATCATTCTTATATGTATTTTTCATATCCTTACTAACACTATATTCAAACATGTAACTTCCACATATTATCATAGTTGATATTTAGTGTTTGAGTTCACATTTAATGTTACTTACTTTCATAGGGTTATTGATATTCAGTGTATGTGTTCATATTTGGTGCATCAAACATTTAATATCCTATTTAGTGTAGTGTTTATGTTTGTGATGGAGGAGAAACCATATACCTTCATTAATTACCACATAGACTCATAATAAATTTGCATACCCTGCACTTCAATCTATACCTAACACAACATGTCACCATACATGTAAAAGTACAATTGTAAGTGACAAAGGGCAATCAAATATTACACATACAAAGGTAAAATTCTCATGGGGGTTGTAAAGCACCATCAAAGGGTCACTACACTAAACATTTGGATTGGTGTTGCCCACACTATACCATCATCAACTCACACTAATCGTCATGCAACAAAGGGTGGCAACTAAAGAGGGTGTTTTATATTACACTTGGTGCTACAAGACAAGTCATGAAGACTGTTACAACTAACATGTTATATCAATCTTACATGTCATAAATAATCAGATGCTTAGTAATATCACATCTGGTTTGAAACATTTGCGATATGCTTATGATGAATTTAAGAGTAAAAACTTTGAGAACTTATCATAATCACAATCCCATTCTTTTGATGAGAAACTAATTAAGTGTGGTTGATGGTATGGACACTACAGCCAATGCAATGAGAAACCACACTACTTATTAGATTGATGGAAAGCTCCAAGCATAATGTGATTGTTGAAATGATGGAATTGTCAAAATATCTCTTGAGATATGCCTTGAAAAGTAGAAAAAAAACATTCATTGGTACTCCTCTAAACTTGAGGATGTCAAATTTTGAGCAAGACTTAAAGGAGGGAGCCATGATTATTTAGGCTTGATGGATCCAACTTATGAGGATATTTTGAGCATTTGGATAGACCTCGACTTCAATGTCATTTGGTCATGTTCAAATTTGACACAAATATCATCGTTTAGAATTGTGCATGTGTCTTCTTAACCAACAAAGTCTAAGTTGTGGTTTAGGGTTATATGTTGACGCTCAAACCATAAGTAAGTTAGTATGATGTGAAAGTATCACCTTCAATGCACCCCAATGCTAGGTCCGTATTAAGTAAATCTAGACTTATGCATGTAGTTTTATCAGCATGTCGTTATCACGTCGTTGTTGCACGCACGTTGCGTTATTTGCGTTTACTCTTTGTTTGTTATATTGTAGAAATTCTCAACGATGCCTTAGATTTATCCTTAAAAAACCATACGACTTAAGGGACTCTAAACCCAATTTCAAATTCGTTATAGGGATGAGAGTCACTTTATTTAGTAACATTACGAGCAGTTCTTTACCACTAGTTCTCTTACATTGATCAATAGATTTACAATCTATACCAATAGTAGATTTCTAGTACATATTCATCCATTTCAAATCCATCTAGTGAAAGAAACCCTAGTGATAAGGAACCGCAAGTCTCGTAGTGTAAGTAAAGATATTCTAAGAAATTATATATGTAACTTGTGCAACCTAAGCAACCATCATCCATTTTAAAAACTTCAAATAACAAGAGGGTAACATCAACTTCAAGTTGACCTAATAAACCCCTAATGAAGGAGGAATTGGAAGAAGGTTCCACTAGAATTCATGGTTTTTGATCCTCCCTTTTGCAACTTTATGGGTAAACTTTGTTGACACATGTAAGTTTTAGCGATTGCTCCCGAACTTTTGCCAACAAGGAGTAGAGGTTCGATGGGGTCCATGAACGGATGCAGAATTCGACGACGATCCCCAAAAATGCCGCCCGCTACCAAAATGTCAACTAATAACCCCCGAGTAAAAGGAGTCCGACCCAATATCCACGAACTTGGTTGATTCCGATACTCATGGTTTAGGGTACGTAACAATTTGGGGTCTTTGGGCGAAGTTACCCCAACACTTTAGAGATGAAGGATTCAAAAGAGATGAAGCTAAACCGCCCTCGTTCACGATGAGAGGGAATTAAAGTTATTGTGCATGAGCACACCTCTCATTCATCCAATAAACACGTCATGAAATAGTTCGTAAGGCGCACGTTACTTTTTTAAGGCACCTCAACATCAAAAAACCCAAAGAAGTCTATTGAAACACATTTGAAATGAATTAATCACAAGTAGCAAAGAGGTTTTTACCATGGGTGGATGAGAGGTATAGTCATATGTAATGGTCTTTTTTGTCCCTAGGCCAAGGATTTGGGATGTCTATGTGTACTCATCACTAGGAAGATGAAAAACCAACAAATAATATTCTATAACATGTAATATGGCATTAGCGATCCCGATTTAGTCGTGTGAAGTCCAATTGAAATGAAACAACCATCAACCTTACAGGGGATTTGTTTTCACAAGGAGCCCCTTTTCATCCATGATGAATGAGTTTATAAGATGCCAAGAAGCCCCAAGCCGTTGAGAGAGAGGGAATCATCGCAAACCAGCGTACCTTTCATTCATTCAACAAGAAAAAACTCTAAAATCTTATGTAGCCGATATGTTACTATTTCTAGTTGAGTTGACACCAAAATAAACTTCAAAAGCCATGCATTAGTCTAACACAAGTTGTTTGAGATGAGTCGGCCACAAACCTGTATGGAGTCAAGCTTTTTTTATGTGGGATGGATGACCCAAGCTACGCTTATAAGGTATGTGGGTGTTATTTGGTCCATTTTCCATGTTCTCCAACTTCTACTAATTAGAATTATACAACAAAATTTGTGTTGCATCATTAGCAACTCTATGATGAAACTTATGCAAAAATTGGATTGAAAATCAAACCTCCCCTAATTTAGTTACGATTATCGGAAGTGCATGTTCGTTGATTTCTTAATTGGATACATAGTCCTCCCAATTGCATTCACTATTGAGTGTGGAGTAGTTATTATTACTTGAGGATGTACTCCAATCACTTTTAAACATATGTCTTTTATAACGTTTGCTCTTGATCCTCACCGACCCACATTCCAATCAACTGTAGGGGTCCAATTAAGAAAACGAGCCACTTAAGACCCATCTCTCTCTCTCACACCCTTGTTTGCCATGCAAATCTAGAACTCCGAGTCAACACAAAAGTCTTTACGAAGTAAGGTTTTTTTTCTTCCTCCTTCCCTCTTTAAAGACACATGGAAGCTTTTTGCGGAAAGTTCTTCAAGTAGTGGACTTTATTGTATACATGTGACTACCGTCTAGTTGTCACATAGCTTAAATATGCCATTTGATACTACTTAGGGTTAGTATCCATGTAGGCCGCTCCCCCACCAGATTCTAGTAGGAATGTAGATTTCACCAGAGATGTAATTCACATTTCCACTAGAATCTGGTGGACGAGCGACCGACATGGAAACTAACCCTTAGTAGGCTGCTTCTTTAAGTAGTGGACTTTATTGTATACATGTGACTACCGTTTAGTTGTCACATAGCTATAATATGTCATTTGATATTAGTTAGGGCTAGTTTCCATGTAGGCCACTCGCCCACTAGATTCTAGAAGGAATGTAGATTTCACTAGGTGTGTAATTCACATTTCCACTAGAATCTGGTGGGCGAGCGGCCGACATGGAAACTAAACCCTTAGTAATAGGTCGCTCCTCGGACAAGTACTTTTCTTCAAGCTAGATTACTACAACAGTCTACGAGAGACAAACCATTTGTTACGACTTGGTCCATGTTAGCATTTTAATATGCATATAAGTTATTGAGAGGCTGTGAATAGAAACTTCGGAAATCTACATTATTATAGTTTTTTAAGTGTGGGCTATACTATTTTGAGACCCTACTCTATATCAAAAAATGGCTAATAATGTGCTAGCCTAGTACATTATTTGCAAGTACATACTAATTGTTGTCCATGATGACTTTGTTTTCTAATCACATTAACTACTCTAGTTGCCATTAGTGTGGGTTCAATCTCTCACTTTCTAAAGGTTCCAATGAAGCCCTTATGTTGAGGGTGAGAAACTTCCTCACAATGTGTTAGGAGAGGAAAAAGTAAAGTCTCGCCCAATGGGCATGTGATTGCATTGATGTGGACTTTGCAATGTGGGTTTGGGTGATGACTCGCACAACGTGCATGTTGTTTTAATTGGGTATGCAAATATCATGAGATTAAAAAAAACTTCAAGTTCACACTATCGAACACGACAATGACATTGGTCATAACTCCATATTTTAGAAACTTTAAAGTCATTTTTTACATTAGGTTTTGTCGCTCTCATTTCTATTGTATAGGGTATCTCAAACAACACTTTTTAAATCATGTATTTTGCATTGTGGTAACAAATACTCAAAATAGTGTGGAATGTTAATTAGTTAGCATGTGGCAACCCAATTGCACATGTCTTTATACATATTAGAATTTCATTATTAATCCCTTTTTGAGTTTTAGAATTACTATTTTTTAACTCAACTGAAGTTTTGGTCATGAGTTGGTTGTTTCTGCATACAACACTCCCCACGTCTAGTAACTTTTCAGTACATGCTTGGAATCAGTGTGGAGGTTGGAGCAAAGAACTTCCTATATTGGTGTGTTGAGGGTCACATTCATTCTGACATGCCAAGAACAATGCCCCAATGAACCGATACATAATGTTCTTTGTTCAAACCTGCACACACCGACACCAAGCAGCACCGAAAACTTACTAAACATGAACAATTTACACCCCAAAACAACCATCAACTCCCGACCAATTAAAATTCCAGTTAAATTAATGAACGGATAACTCTTTTGAGTTCACAAAATTTTAAATTCCACTTTCACTACGTGTTTGTGACATTTAGGCAAGTTACGATTCCTCTCATCATCGGGATCAAAATCGCCCTTTCATTTCATTTCATTCCATTCTCCAAAACAAGAACCAAATCAAGGGAAAAAGCGTCGAGTCCTACTAGCTACTACTACCCGTGAGAACTCATCACTTGTCATATACACTCATTAATGTCGCACGGCCGATCGAATATTTTGGCCCTTAAATCGTGTTGACCTCCACAAAATCGAGGGGCCCACAGCCAATGGGCAGCTGGCACCGTTAAATTCACCCCAAATTAAGCCCGCGATGATGCGTCAAAGAATCGGCTCTACTAAAACCTAATAAGTCCACCGAAACTTAAAATATTCTTTCTAGTGGCCACAAATTGTACATTTGGGCTCCCTATTTTTAGTGGTAGGATTGCGGAAACTTTTAAATTTTTTATTTTTTGGTGGGGGACGATAGTTGTCGCTATAATACAATCTAAGTTTAGACACAATAAGAGTAGGAGTTTCGGAGTACTATCTAGGTGGGTTTTGAGTGGGCATCTAATCATTGAGCTTGGCTCGACGAGGACGAAGTAAAGGAGAGGTGCACGGCCTCCTCCTCCGTTGCCATATTCATATAATAAAAATATACACACTCGTGCCCGAAAAGTGACTCACTCGGGCTAGTGTTACGACAATGAGTTGGCAACAATATAGAAGGAGCTTTAGAATTTGGAACGCTCCCAAATCATTTCCGGCCGAGGTACAAAATAATTTGCCAAAGATTAGATATTTCCCAAATAATGTCGCGTATAATTCATTTGTTTATTTTGATGGATTTGTGGTCGTCTGTTTTTTTGGGTATAAATTGAATAAAATAGTTCCAAGAAGTCGAGTACGGACATAGTAAAATTGAATTAAATAAAAGGTTTTATGTGCCTCAGTGTGAATGGGTGACTGTTTCTCACTTATCCCAATCATGTTTTACCAAGCATCTGGATAAGGGTACTTATGCCCTTTCGGGGAGGTGGTCGCCAGTAGAGTACAAGCATAAGGGAGGTGAACCTCAAAACCAGGATCCTTGAGAGAAAGTAAGAAATGAAACCCATTAAATGGATCAAAAGCATACAAAGACACCACTAAATGTCTCCTTTGAGCAATGATTTCCCTTCTACCTTACAACAAACGGGATCAAATTGCGATGTTTAGCAGTTGGTGACGCCCAAGCCTATTCTTTCAGGTGAAAAAGGTCAAACTGCAAAATCTCAAGGTGAAAATAGAATAATATGTTATTTTTCCACGGACGAGATTGTCATAAGCATTTCCAATATTTATAAATATTAGATGAGATTGTCAAATTTTGGATGAATGTGTCCTTTTTTTTTCATGAAACTCTATAATATCATTCACGTGTGACTTCATCACTCCGATGATTGACACCATTCCATTTATAAACAAGTTGTGAGAGCCATGTACATCACAATATGCACAAAAGTATGAAGTAATGGTGACACATATGGCGAAGTCAAGTCTGATATTGGTGTCAAACAAAGATGCCCCTTTTCCCACACCACTCGGACTACACATTGATGGACTTGAGGCATATTTAGATGAAATTGACAAGGATTCCCCGTGTCTATGTGACAATTGTTGTCATTCTCCTTTACGTTGATGATTTTGTCGTGGTTTTCCAAATTAGTAGCACACCTACTTACCCTATTTGAAAAGTATGTCAAGTTTAGTGTCACTTAACCCCTATTTCAAAAGTGTGTTAGGAAGAGGTTGGCGGTTCGAATCCCGGCTGTGAAATCTCCTCTCTACCTGACGGAAAACTTGCTAGGTGGTCAACTGCCTCCTGTGCTTTGGCGTTGGCCTGTCGGCCTTCTGTCTCAAAAAAAAATGTGTTAGGTTACGCTAATTATCAACAACTCCACCATTAGTGTCACCTCATGACACTTAAAGTTCAAGTGAGCTTACTAATATCTTGGCATGAGTATGATCAATAATGTTACGATAGGAGATGTATGTTTATGTTACATAATGGTCTACAAGTTAACTAAAGTATACACAAACAACACTTGACATCAACATGCTCAAGAATACCGTCCCCTTACATGCTAAAACGCAAAACAAAAACTATCATCTCAACTATCCCAATGTGCTACGTTGAATATCATAATGTCTAAAAACTTTAACTTTAAAAAGTTAATTATGTTGACGAATAGCACTGTATTGGCAATTAGTGAGCGTGACACTTTGGGGCCTCTAAGCATCTAGTTTAGGCCTTTTGCAAATAGTGTATGTGACACTAAATACCATAAATGGTGTGCTGCAAGCAACTGACACCTCAATACTAGAAGTGAAAATGGTGAGCTTCGTTTGGAGGGATAGTTCTTGAAGTTGATAATCTAATATTTTAAAGTAATTTGCACACTAAACTTGACAAGTTCATAAATTGAACATGAAGTGAAACTCTTACTACTATTTTGTTCATTCAATGAGGTCGAGGACCTTCACGTTGTTGATTAATCAGATATTGATATGAGCTCCAAAAATAACAAAGAAAATGGTTTGGATCTGCTAACCATCTCACACTAATTGCATGTTTTATACCCTCCAAGAAGTTGAAGCAAGGGGAGAAAGTGTATGATTAACAATTTAATCCATCAAAGAATTAAAAAAAAATTTGAGGGCAATTATTAATGCAAGTGAAATATTTGCGATACCTACTAAACATATATAAGTATACTCATATGTGCAATTAGGTTGCCTCTTTTACCCATACAAATAACTTTGAGTCAAAATCACATCACATCACATCACATCACATCACATCACAAAAACTTACAGCTTTGTTTATTATCCATATAACAAAATAATAAAAGCATTGTTACTATGATAAATGATACTCAAAATAGTGTGGAATGTCGATAAATTAGCGTGTCGAAACCTACTCACACATATTAGTGTAAGGGGGGAAAAAGGGGCAAAAAACACACTAATATGTGCAACTAGGCTACCTCTTTTACCCATACAAATTTACCTTTAGGTCAAAATCCGATCACAAAACTTATAACTTTGTTCATTATTTCCATATTGCGGCACACGCAAGACGCAAAAAAAGAAAAAAAAGAAAAAAAAGAATTATGTTAATTTTTATTGCGGTATTATGTGTGCTCAAAATAGTGTAGATTGTCGATAAATTAGTGTCACACAACCTAATTCCACAATTTGGGCGAACCAACCAATACACTTGTTCCTTGTTGGATGCCTAAACCCTTGCCTCCAAGGAACTACACTATTGTGTCTAATTAGTGTGGGCCACACTAATTCCCAATAAAACACACTAATTTCATATTATAATTTAGAGTGGCCCACACTAATTTCAAAGGTGAAAATTTTGTGTGGGCGTTGTCGTTTCCACAATTGGATGAAACTTCATAATTCCATCCCGGGAAGCACCTCGGGAAGCACCTAACACATCCCACGGAGGTTGTTTGCGGAGAACCCTAACACACACGGATGGATGACAGTATGAATTACATCCAAAGTGATGCAAACACTTGAAATTTAGTGTGGGCCACACTAATTTCCAACCCACGTGAATTTCCCACCCACACTAATTAGACACAATAGTGTAGTGTACAGGTTGTTTCACCCCAGCCCTTTTACACTGTAGTTAAGTTAAGCACATGCATAAGTTAAATTAAGTGGCCTTGGATTTGGGCGAACCAACCCAAACACTCGTTCCTTGTTGGATGCCTAAACCCTTGCCTCCAAGGAACCAATGTACGGGTTGGTTCGCCCCAGGCCCTTGGATTTGGGCGAACCAACCCATTCACTCGTTCCTTGTTGGATGCCTAAACCCTTGCCTCCAAGGAACCAGTGTACAGGTTGTTTCGCCCCGGCCCTTTTACACTGTAGTTAAGTTAACCATGTGCATAAGTTAAATTAAGTGGCCTTGGATTTGGACGAAGCAACCCAAACACTCGTTCCTTGTTGGATGCCTAAACCCTTGCCTCCAAGGAACCGGTGTACGGGTTGGTTCACCCCAGCCCTTCTACATTGTAGTTAAGTTAAGCATATGCATAAGTTAAATTAAGTGGCCTTGGATTTGGACGAAGCAACCCAAACACTCATTCCTTGTTGGATGCCTAAACCCTTGCCTCCAAGGAACCGGTGGACGGGTTGGTTCACCCCAGCCCTAATTCCACATACTGTAGTTGTATCAGTAGTGTAGCTAATGAAGTGTAGTTGTATGTTATCTTGTGTTGAACATGCACATCGTTCAACGCGGATTCTTGTGGGCAAAAGGGACGGAGACTGTCCCCTTGTTTGCTATATTTGGGCTAAGACTACTTCCTCCAAAACTAGCGAGGAGGCTAGCTAGGCTCCCCTTAGAAAGTGCTTGCCTTAGAATGGCTAAATTATTTGTCAATCATGGCCCCATCCATGCATGCATGCATCACATGAGGGGGCCATTATCTTTCGTAGTTAGCGTAGTAAGTGCATGGAGCCATTATTGACACGAGCGGGAGAGTGACACGATGATAATTATTACCCCGATTTGAGGCACATGGGTCCTCCGCCTCTCCTCCGATCTATTGATCACTA
The DNA here is from genome assembly GCA_964035585.1 of Polytrichum formosum. Classification (NCBI taxonomy): domain Eukaryota; kingdom Viridiplantae; phylum Streptophyta; class Polytrichopsida; order Polytrichales; family Polytrichaceae; genus Polytrichum; species Polytrichum formosum. The sequence goes on from OZ037941.1 coordinate 44,091,567, forward strand.
ACTACACTATTTTTGCCTAATTAGTGTGGGTTACCATTCAGAGTTATGTGTTGCTTTAACATTGTAGCAATGCATAACTCCAAATGGTAACCTGCACTAGTTAGACAAAATAGTGTACTTCTAAAATCTCAATTTTCAATTTAAGAATTGAAATCTCGATCCAAGTTGCAATAATTCGATAAAATCCACACTACCTTAGAGGGCTCTCTATTTGAACACAAACTAATTATTTTCCCCTCAAAATTTGTCACATGTCATGTTGCACATTTCCCACAATCCACTTGTATCCCACGTGGAAACTACATTCTGGCACATGTAAAGATGAAGTAGGTATATTTTGTGCAATTGTGTGGCCTTTGTGAATAGGTTGCCTCTTTACCCATGATAACGATCTTGGGTCAAAACCAAATCACATGCAACTTGCAACCTTGTTAATTCATTTGTACAACAACAACAACAACAACAACAACAACAACAACAACAACAACATTGTTGTATTTTTTACTATAAAAGTGATTACCAAAACTTTGTGTGGAGTGTCAATAAATTAGTGCGGGGCAACCTAATTGCACATATCAGTGTAGGTATTCCACTCATCATAAACAACCAAATGCAAATTTACCATGATTTTATTACTATTAAACATTGAACTAGTATTGAACTAGTCTAAATAGTATTGTGATGATTGTATTGTTCTCTTATAATCGTATGTGATGTGTCAAATTACACTCATATGAAAGATCGTTTTACATTCAAGTCATACATTACAAGAAAAGGGAATTCAAGTATAGACCACTCTTGTAGTTTCTACATGATAATTACATTCTACACTTGCTTTTTGAGAAATTCACGGAGCAACCACATGGGTAATTTTTCATAACACCTACCAAGGGAGAGGGGGAACTGTTGGAGGGGAGAGTGAAAATGATGATTATTAGTTGTAGAGCTTTGGGATTATTACTTTAGAAAACAATTCACACCTACTTGAGAATCAAAGACCCCCCCCCCCCCCCCGTATTAATCTAGCGAGCTTGAAATTTAGATGATTCAACAATCAACCTATATGGTGGCATGTGTTTACCAATGCCCCTCGGTGGGTGTTATGAAGCGAAATCCCAACCACAAGTGTTACCACCAGTTATGTGGTTTTCATGAAGTTCACCACATTGATTATCCCAATTAGTGTGTGTTAATATTCACATTTACGCAACACAGTAACGTCTTATGTACTCATGAGTTCAATTTCTACTAATGGAAGTTCAATAGATTGTTTGGACATTATAGAACATAAATGCGTTTGATTGGTAAAAGTCGAATTCTCTTTAAATAGTGACAGTGACTCCGAATAGTATCATACACTAATTGAGACAATCCGTGTAGATGATTGTAAATATTCTGATTTAAAAACCAGTCTAGGAAAGAGTAAGAATAGGAATGATGGATGAGTATCATCCAACATGGATGACCTTGGCAGGTATCATGAAGACCTTGTGGTCCAACTTCTAGAACGGTATTGAAAACAGCTGAAAATTTCTTTTCTCAATGATTTGTACACTCAGTAACTTAACAGCTTGACAGATGCTGCCGTTTTGCCCAAGGTCGGGACACCTGCCAACTTGAAGGACATTCATCCAAGGATGAAATTTAATACACAAAGTTATTTGCGAGGCTATGCCGACACCTCAAATGGAAAGTGACAAGAGAGGGGACCAAAGCCCAATGTTGCGATAGTGGTTATGCATACCTTTTAGGGTTTCATATATTTTCAATGCTAACTCAACATTTAGTTAATGGTTTACTCATGGCCGCTATCCCGGGAACACCCTTCAATACCACGCTCACAACCCCTTTCCTACCTAGAAAGGAACCCTAAACCCATGTCACTCCTATGCATCCATTGTCGCCCTATGACCCCCCCCCCTCCCTAACAACAAATACACCATGTACTAGAAGAAAGCGGACTCTCCCTTCACCCATAACCGTTGATGTCTAGGGAGCCATTCATGAACAATCAATTCAAGAACTAGATTGCCTCAAAAAACTCACGGCAAAAGTCAAGATACCACATACAATAAATTGCCATGAAATATCTTGCATACCTTGTACTCAACAAAAGGAAGCTCGATAATAACCAGGCCCCCATAGAACCACCATAGAAAAACATCCCCCTCTCTTTCTTCAGACATATATTGCTTAAAGGAGCCCACCCTCCGAAAGGAAGGTGATGTCCGTGCCTTAAAGCTTGGTAACACATGACCATGGTGTGGAAGAACGGGCTCCCATTCACGTCAGTTTCAAAATAAGTTGATGTTAGTTTTATTTATTTATGCACTACAAGTTGACTAAAATGTGCACGATTGATACTTGGCATTAGTATGCTCAAGAATATCTTCCTCTTGCATACTAAAATGCTAAAGTATCATCTGGACTATCCCAATGTACTATGTTGAATGTCAATGTGTAAAGAAATTTTCACTTCAAGAAGTTACTTATGTTGACAAATAATATCATATTCGCAATTAGAGGATGTGACAGTTTGAGACCTCTAGACATCTAGTTTAGGCCCTTTGCAAACCCCAGGGGTGGACTCTTCATTGGAAACCTAAATGACATGCGTGGGTCATTATGAAATTAAACCCCCTATGTATGAGAAGTTTATAGAGAAAAACATATGTATAGGTACTAACGGCATGCTAAAAAGGGACTCATGTACTTATACTAAGCTTTTCAATTTAATGTGAGAAATGCCTCCACTATATATACAAACTATATATCATGAATTAAGTAATCCTTCATTACATATAAAATCCACTTTCCAAAGAGAAAGTTATTGAATGTTTTTCATCCATAGCATGTAGCTCAATGAATGTATCAAACAAACAAAGATAAGAGCACAATAACTTAGCCACGATCTAGAGAGAAAACCCAAATGAATCCCATGAGATTTCCAAGAGCCCCGGGGAGTGCACTTAATGCTAAGACTAGGAATACACGTGAGTGCGTTTTAATAGCATACCCCCCTATGTACTTGACCTTGAAATAGTTTTTAAATTAATATTTTTTAGGTGCTAAATCATTATGTATATATCTATCATTTGGTGTAAATTTCAGGACCAAAAGTTTTTAAAATCTTATTAAATTTTTTATAGAAGTTTGAACTGAAATGTGTTGTTTTTCGCTTCAAAAATCAATTTTAAAATATTTACAAGTGAGTATTTTTTTGAAATTTATACAACAAGAACTTTAGATTGTGTTTAACAACTTCATATTATTTTAACAAATTTTAAATGATTTTTTAGTACATACATAGGGGGGTCGAAAGTACGCACTCACGTGATTCCTAGTCTTAGCATTAAGTGCACTCCCCGGGCCAAGAGCCTCTAGTTTGTAAAAACCTAGAACTCAAATGCAGACCCTAACAAGAAGACACATAGTATTCATTGGTGACTATGACCATATGAAAACAGTGGATGAAAATGTGGATTGGATGAAACTAACACAAATGTTGTCAATTTTTTCTCTAAACCTTAAGGCCCCCTTTTGTACATCTACCTTACTTCATAGAATTTCATAGCCCTTGTAGATGTATGCACTAGAGAAAAGCAATACCTCTCCCTTACGCATACTATGTACACTAATGCCTCAAATAATACCCCTTTTTACACTCACATTACTTCATACATGGTATGAAGGGTCCATCCCCCAGGTTCGCAAATTGTGTACGTGACACTAAATGCCATAAACAATGTTGTTGCTAAAATAGTGTAACTTTGTAGAAGAACATATTTGAAAATATGTGCAACAACTCAACATTAATATAATCATTTGAAGACAACTCATGTGTTTGAAAGCTTCAACGCACATTACAATAAATGTGGAGCCACAAATTTTAGCCGTTTTCTAGCTAGTCATGGATTTTTGAACTTAGTGTGATACCCATAACGTCACCCATGCAACCCCACGTGTGTTATTTCTCGGGAACCATGATGGGGTTGTTTGAGAATCAAAGAGTTGGGAAGCCACAATTGAAAATACTAATGATAATAATCTCATTAGTATCGGTCATTATTTTCATATTGAGTCTAATTTCACTTCTTAACCCCTAAAGACCAAAAGACTTTTTCATCCACACAACCACCTCCGCCCAACCAGACCAATGTACAACGCTTATGTCACAATCCTCTCATCTAAAACACACGAACGACTGAAATTTTGTGTGAACAATCCTAACTCTACAAAGATATCATGCATACAGTCAGGAACACCATTAACGATACAAATTTTCTTAATAAGTTGTTGATTATGGGGAGAGTTCACTTGGGCCTCTAGGGGTTAGTTTGCTAGTAGATCTGGATGGCCGAGTAATCCTAAGCCATTATCTATGAATCATTCTAGAAAATAATTAAAAGGGCGTAAAGAAAAAACCTCTTTTAACCTAATTCAATTGAAAGATTCCCTAGATTCCGTTGCAAAAGCAATGAAGCACTTTAAAACTTTTGGATGTAGCAATCATCCCCTTTTGAAATTGTCATGAAGGGTTGGTTCGGTTTTTCGTCTCGAATTATAAGGTGAAGTTTGGCCTTACGGAGGAGCCGTTATGAATTCGGTCACGGGCACTTCGACAAGAGAGAGAGAGAGGGAGAGGAAGCTCCAATGATATCGTCATCATCAATTCCTCCTCACCACCTTTGCATGTCGTGTTGTTGTCTATTAATGCTCTTTTGTCGTTCCAAGTGTAGGAAAGAAAAGACAAGGCCCCAATTGTGGGTGCATAAGGAAAAAAAACTTTTGGTGTTCGTGCACCGACGTGAATGAGAGCTCGTTTACCTTATACTAGTCATTGTGGAGGCTGCAGTTCTTGATGGTTTTATGTGTGTGAAAAATAATTGCTTAAAATTAGATTTTGAATTTAAGTATTATGAACTTCACATAGGTATGATAAGTTTTCAAATAAAGTTTAAAATTTTATTTCTTCTCTATATGTGAGATATGCATATAAATATGTTTGTATAGCTACATCAGGTTGTTCATTGTTGAAAAAATTGTTGTCATTGGTTAGGTGTAACAACCAATGTTGGACATGCATATAGGTGAATGCATGGTATCAATAATCAACATCAATAATGGTATCAAAAAACCTACCTAACTAGTATTGCACCATTCAAAAAATTGATATTTGGAGGGTATCTCAAGGCAAGAGGAACTTCGCATGATTGAGTTACAATTTAGGTCAATAGTATTTTAAAACCATAGATTGATAACCCATGTATGAAGGTGCTTGCATGTGGTATACAAACCCTAATGGTGTTGTAGTCGAAATAAAATAATAATAAAATGTACAAATTCCCATCATAGATACCCAAATGGCATTAAACAAAAACCGATACCAGTCCAATGCTAATAGCTCGATATAATGACACAAATTTTGTAAACCAAACTTTCTAGTTAAAATCTACCTCTACAAGACGACTATGACATTGTTAATACAACACTCTTGGACCCCCCAAAATGTTATATTATAAAGGTAATAAATGCATATAGGGCAGGTCCCACACGTGTATAAGTACATAGTAAATATTAAATTTATGTGACTTTTCCCATATGAAATGTGGATAAAAGAAATTCTAATGGAAAATGATGTTAAAACATGAGAATTAAGGGAATTGGGTTCTCTATCTCAAAATCTAATCAAGTGACTCGTTAGCTTCTGTATCTTTCACAACAATTTTTGACCTAAACCCTAAACCAAGGTGCATAGTATGTTTTCGAGCATTTTGAATTCAATATTTATCAAATTGCTTTAATATGCATATTATTGGAAAGGTCTTGAAATTTCACTACTTTTGGTGGTAGTTTTGTCCAATTCCGAGTTGTATTGGCAGAGTGGTGAGCATTTGAAAGCATGTTAAGTTCATGCACTTGAAGGTAGGTTATGTTTCTGCACTTGATAATGGAAGGTGAAGACATCATTATGGATCAAGGAAGTTGAATATGGCATGTTAGAGCTGGTTGATATGGCCTTGGGACAAAGAATAGAGCCACCTAGTTTTGACCCTAATGCAAAGCCCTTGGACTCTTTAGATGTTGATGAGAGACCACCTCCACCCATTGTGAAATTGGCAGATGCTCAACATCATGCTCACTTGTTAGCTAAATTTTTGATGGACAACCCATTAGAGTTTACTCCTGCATACATAATGAAACTACATGCCATATCGGAAGACATTTGTTGCTAATTCAAAGTGAAAGTATCAACGGACTATTGATTCCTTCTTCAAGTCCACATAGATTTCATGAGAGAAATTTGCATATTTGTAAAGACAGTTTGAAAGAATATTCATTTTGTATATATGACAAAATATGTAGTGTGTGTTTTCATAAAGTACCTCATGCTATTACAACAAAGAAGTCTAATTTGTCATATTATTGAATATGTGACACCTCAATAATACCAACGGGTTTCTCGTTTCCTAAATGTGTCATATTAGCGAGGCGGGACTGTAACTTCCATCTGTAGTCATTTTGAAAGACGCCCTCCTTATTGAATTAGTTCATTTCATGTGCTAAGATCCTCCGACTGATGGAAACAAGTTGAATATGAGTGAAAATGCGGTCAAATATGTGAAGGAAATTTGACATGCAAGTCTATTATTATTTCTAGCCACTACATATGATTGTATCATCTTTTACCTTCCACACAATGTTGCACAATATAAGTTGGTTGTGGAAGGATTGGAATCCAATTTTCAAGTACCACCTTACAATGAATATTCACAATCAAAATCGTATACATTGTATTTTGGGATGTTATAATATTAAGATTATCACTTTCATTCATATGGATATATGCTTATTCAACTTAGTGATTCATAACAACTTATCTTTTAACACAAAAAAGTAAAAAAATAAAATTGAACATTAGGTTATTAAAAATAAAATGAAATGAAATCTGTGCTTATTTTCTATTTTTGGGTTTTGGGGTTTTGGGTATATATATATATATATATCAAACTTTGACCTTCAAATCTTCACACTTTTGTTGTTGATATGTGGAATTAAGTTGACCTAACGAATCAATAGGGTCACTCTTTACCCATGAAAATTACTGTGGGGGCAAAACTACATCACAAAAAACTAATGACTTTGTTTATTCATATGCATAGCAACCACGGGAAAAACAAATTATTTCATGTATTCGAGTTGTTGATTTGGTTTAAAAAGAACTCAAAATAATGTGCCTGAACATAATGTACTCCATATATAATATATATGGGTGTGTTTCATGTTTTTATAAAAAAAATAAAAATAAAACACAGGAGGCACATGGCCATCTAACTAGTATTTTCGTCAAGTAGAGAGAATATTTCATAGTCGGGAATCGAATTGCCAACCACTCCATTCAGTTTAGGGTACCTCTCCACTATCATCCTGTAGTTTAGGGTCATCTTGAACCTTTCGGTTAATTTTTTCTTGATCGGACACCTCCATATGACACCAAGAAGCCCAGACTGGGCCTTTCAAAAGTTTAAGGGTCAACAAAATGCATAGCTCCTCCAAATGTGTTGAACCCAAGGGGTAATAGTTAAAAAAAATGAACCCCTATAATTTGGTTGCTCATTCCATCCAATTCAAGCTCACTAGACTAATATGGGGTCTCTGACCCCGACTTAGGGATTAATTCAACTCAAAATAGTAACACTCAGACTCTACAGTACTAATCAACATTTTCACCCTCCCCTCCTCCCTCGGTAGGCGTTGTGAACATTCACCCCCTAAGGAACTCTTTTAATCAATGTCCGTGGACATTGTTGGGCATTAGAATTGACTACACTAAATGTGATATTTAGTGTTTGATGATATTTAATCTTGTTACTACCCTACCCTGCTCAACATTAATTTTCAATTCCTTGACAATTAGTGTTAGACATAAATGTGTTGCTACCCTCCCTATTGCCACCTCCCTTCCTGTGAAGCACTCTTCTTCGACAGCTTCAAGAATCTCTCTTTTTCTTTCTTCCTCCTCACTTCTTGGAATTCTCCTTTTATCATTGTTATTTTTTTTCATATACTTACTAACACTAAGTTCAAACATGTAACTTCCACATATTACCATAGTTGGTATTTAGTGTTCGAGTCTGCATTTAATGTTACTTACTTCCATAGGGTTATCAACATTTAGTGTATGCGTTCGTATTTAGTGTATCAAACACTAAATATCATATTTAGTGTAGTGTTCCCAATCCACCCGGTTGCATGTTGACATCTTTCAACAATTCTTTTATGAATTCGAGGTATATTCTCTAGGTTCCTCTAAAATGATCGGTATTTCACCAGCTATTTCTCAAACTCAACCAAGCTCATTTGTAACTAGCGGTTGGTTCTCCCCGTTCATTGCATCTAATTGATGGGGGAAAGAAGGAAATGGTCTTAAAAAAGTCGAGGCATTTTCACTCACTATTATTCAAGCTTCAGGTCGTTTCAACAATTTCAAGCCCCCGGCCCGACATGCCGTGGGCATATTTGTACTATTGGTTCCAAATCAAGGTATCATGCAAATAGTTGAAAAGGGGCCGATGATGGGACGTTCTTTTCCCCCAAAAAACAAAGCCCACAAAACGACCCCATGTGCTTCGAAAGGAGGACATATATCTCTCTAGTAGTAGTATTGATGGCAAACTTGTTAACTTCAATTATTTGATTCACGCCATGTACCTTTTATCCAATCAAAGAAAAGGAGCCAAAATAAGAAGACACAAACATTAGCTAGGCGGACATGAATGTGAAAATTGAGAGTTTGATTGTTTCCAAAAAAACCCGTCTTTGTATTTTGTCGTTGGTCTTTTGCGGTCGGCTAGAGACAAAACCAATGCAATGGTGGGTTTTTAGAATATAGGCCTTAAAACGTCACAGCGGCGTTGCCTTCGAGCCCACACATAACATTGTACATGCAGCATGTTCTGCTATGTGAGGTCCTGTCGAAGGGTGATTCTTTTTTCCTTTCCAAATCTTCATACAAATTCAGTATGAACATAGGGAGGTCACTCCATTGTAAAGTTGAACAACCACGTGCGAACGTAAAAAAATCTACTTTTACATAAAGCATCACCGAAATGGGTCAAAATTTATCAAAAAATTTCATGAGTAGATATACACGATATCTATTACATAGTAAAAAACGGTAAATAAATTTGATGATTTTTTAAAATAAAACATACCGTTTCTAACTAGATTGACGCAAAATTGAACTAAAAAATTTACTACAAAAATGAAGATGACTAAAACGAGCCACTTGGGGCCGAGGCCCCACCGTTGGTGGGAGGAGGAGGCCCTCGTAGGAGAGGCGGTGTTGGAATATCATGGGTCACTTGTCACTTGTCCCTAGCAGCATCGAGGTCCTCTTGCAGTTGGCTCATGTTAGCTTATGTTAGCTTCCTTGTCTCTAAAACAAGGCACCGGCGTGCATGTACAAACGCAATTTTCTACCAAATCGAGCAAGAAGATCATTGATGGAAAGGAATTTTCATAGTAGAGCTTTAATTGAAGCTCGAGATGTGCATCGATCGCTTGGGCTTACTACACTTGTGAATTTCGGATCCAGTGTCGTGGTGGCATTGGTGTTCACCCCGTTGAGGACCTTGTTGGTGAATCGAACACCTTCGTCATCTTCGGTATTGTCAGTATCATCTCGTTAGGGTTTACTATTACTATCATTTCCCGAAACCAAGGGGCTGAACTTAGAGCAGATCGAGGCCAATATAGGTGTTAAGTTGCTTCTCGACCAAAATGTTTTGAATATTGATGCCTCATCAAATCCCAACCGGAAGCATGATTGTAGGTACTGTGGAGGTTTGAACAAAGAGCATTCTATGTTGGTTCATTGAGGGTCAAACTCGTTTTAGCATGCAAAGAGGTGCTAGAATGAGTTTGGCCCTCAATGCACCTCACGAAATAGGTTGCTCTTCATTTGAATTCAAACCCTACCTCCGAGCATGCACCATCACAAGTGGAAAGATATTATTGATATTATATGCAAAACAACCAACATAAAATCATAGGGGGCCAACTCCCAACGAAAAGTCCCATTGAGTTGAAGGATAACTCTAATATAGGTGAAAAGACAAAAAAATTGGTAACATATATTATGAAGAACAGTGAAGACATCAGAACAATTGAGTCATGTTCAATCTTCAATACCTAGAGCATCTGCTGCTGCACCTGCATGTCCAATTTTCCCAGAGCTCCCAACATTTCGTTGATAGCATCGTGAGTGTTGATCTTTTTGTGGACAAGGGTTGCCGTCCAGCCCACCAAAAGAAATAGTAAGCAAGGTCCGGACCGTCCAATTGTTGTTCAACGTTATTCACAAATCTGGCTCTTAAACAGTCGTTCAATCTCTCTAATTCATTAACGGTGTCGAGACTTGTGGTTTGAGTTTGATGAGAATGAGGATTTTCTACGATTGGCATGCTTAACATTCTTGGAAGTGCGCCATAACCACTTAGGGTTTGCTGCTTCGGCGATCCCTGGACCGTCTACCATTGCAGCTAGGATGGATGTAAAATGGCATCAGGATGTTACATTGGGAACTATTGGAATTGAACATGAGCTTCATCACAACGGAGGGTTTCTACTCGGTGACATATTTATTGTGCAGAGATGGTGCAATGACCTATTCAACAAAATCATCTTCTGCAAGTAACCATCCTCACATGGAGACAGAGGATTTTTGAAATGCCCTCGAATACATGGAAGAGGTAAGTAGTTTGAGAAAGCCAGCTGCCCAACGTGACGAAGGGCAGTAGTGGATTGTGCCATTCTCACAGAGGTATCATCATACGCCGGGGGCCCTTAACCTTAAACCCTAAAACCCTAATCCTTTCATTTCAAATATTTTACAGTGTCAAACAACATGTTCGATTTACGAAAGAAGTTCACGACGAATTAACTCTCTGCTAACATCGTCTACAACAAGTTTAAGTAGTGACACATTTAACTTCAAGATTGCTCTCATGAGAGAACATGCTTCTTCAATCCTAAAACCCTGGACCTCCGAATGTGCCAAGACAATGAAGCAAGCAGGAAGCCACAGTTACCACGAACTCAAAGGTTCAACTTAGGCTCCACTTACTGTATATGAGAAAGGGAGAGAGAATTCTCCACATGTCCTGTCACAACGAGTTTATACCTCCAAGATGACAAATATTGTAAGTCACAATAAGTGAATTCCAAACAAAGTTGGTGATATCAACCGGAGAGATCTTTCTTTCACATCACCCAGCCAATATAATTTTTTTGCATATAAATCTTTGTAATGGACTTTGAGAGATCTAGAGTAAACCTAATAGAATACAGTCAAGGACTATTCAATTCTACACTGAGAAAAGGAGAAAACTCTATAGAGAAAGATGGAAGCATTACATTGAAGGATCAAGAAGGATAGGAATGGCCATCTTGAGAAACTAATGTCCATTCCTTCACCGCAGCCTGCCGCAGCAACTTTGCAATTTGGACGCACAAATGCAAAGAAATATTGTATCCCCACGCCCTCGTCCATGTAATCGACACGGTTGTTGTAACCTATGATTCGCATCGTGGATGGTCATCTCCTTGTGCTCTATCTTAGAATTTAGGGTTCATCATCGCTGCTACAAAGGGCTAAAAATCTTTCCCGCTCCCCCAATCCCGCGCGAAACTTTCAGCGGGAATCCTCGCCTAATTCAGGTCCAAAATTTTTCACTGAATCCTCAAGCTCTAATATGTAAGAAGTCCAAACTTATACACCAAAACTGCAGCTGCAATAAAGAACAGAAAGAGCGGCACATCAGCAACTTCCGAAATCACTCTGCAACCAGAGAGCCCTTGTATTGAAAGATATACGGACATATCGACATAGATATGTAATTGCATTTTTTACTCTTGAAGTGAAACTCATCGCACTAGGACAACCAATTTGCAACCAAATCACCAGATGCACTTCATTTTGAACTCTTAGATGCTTCATAGTAAAAGAATATGATTGCCAGCAAGAGTCGACTATAACCTGCTGTGCCCATCTCCACCATTTGTGAATGTGTCAGCCAATTGGAATGATGAAAATTGCCAAACCCCACGTTGTAGCGTTCTATTTCCCAGAGGAATTCACAAGGTCGATGACTTTTCCATCCTCACCTCCATTCTGGATACTCCACCATCATCCGCTGCTACAAAGGGTTCAACCAAGCGACAAGTGTTCTCAGAAATTGAAGAAATCATGCCCAATGTGAGCCCCTTAAAATGTCATGAGACACAAACTCTCCGATGTAACAGTATCAAGTGAAAACTTACAGCCTTAAGGTGATTACTCCATGGCAGGCATACCAAGTTCAGGTTACATAAGGATTTCCAACTTTCAGGTTGAGCTCAACCAAGCTAAGCATTGACAGAGGTTCCTCAATTAAACCCCGGAAGCATCATCATGTGCACGGTGAAATGAATGGACAGACGAGAATTCACAAAATCGAGGTGGTAACACCTACCCCGAAGAAGTAGAGAAGTGTGGCCCTTAAGCTGGTAGGCAGGTGCTGCGTGGCCGACATCTCGAAGAAGATGGGGCGAGTGCCCTCACCTCCCACCTGCATCTCTCTCTCTCTCTCCCCCCGCAATCCTCCAGATCCTCCTCCTCCATCAACTTATTTATTTTATTCTTCACCCGAGAACATTCCAAAAGCGACGCGAAACCTCAAAACCCTCACTCACTCATGTGTAGTTGTTTTTGTTCTCACCGCATCTCCACACAACAGAGCTACATGAATTCTCTTCCGGTGTGGAGCAATTTCGATCTCCACACAACAGAGCTCCATGAATTGTCTTCCGAGCTCCATGAATTGTCTTCCGGTGCGGAGCAATTTCGTCGCTCCGTCGCTGTTTTTCTAACCCTAACAATTTCGTCGCCGCTCCCTAACCCTAATAACCCTAACAGCCTAACAGGTGACGTGGCCGCCTGAGAGGGCTGCATTTCGCGGGAGGACTATAAGCCTCCTCCTCGAAAATTTAAAAATATATAAAAAAGATACTATCAATGGTTATGTGTGTGTAGAAAAAATATCATAAATTTTAAAATTATCTATGGCATGTAATATAGGAGTAGCAAACTTTGTTCACACGTGGTGTTCAACTTGACAATGGAGTGACCTCCCTGTGAGTATGAGTTGAGATGACATTCTCAACTCACCCTACACAGGCCCAGAACAGGGCTCCCCAACTTGTGCAATGTTGTGCATGTATTATAATGCACATTCTATTTTGTTTTTTCATTCTTAAAAGTCACCTATATTTGGTAAATGGGACTTAACCCCTAGTTATTACAATTTTGATTTGAAACTAATTTGGAGTGGACTTTTAAAAGAGAGTTTATGAAGGTTGGATTTTAGATTGCATTTGAAACATATAATTTGAAACATGGGAGTGATTGTCATCAAATAATTTATAGATGTTTTAATTGCAGAAATGAATCGTAATTCCAACAAGGATTGAAATCACTTGAACTCCATGGGGATGAACTCTTCATACCATGTATGGACTAACGTGAGTATAAGAAGGGGTATTGTTGAGGCATCAACGTACATAGTAAACCAAAGGGAGAGTATTCTTTCCTTTAGTGTGTACATTTAAAAAGGCCATTGAGAATTTTGAAGTAAAGACAAATGTACAAAAGGGGGCCCTCAGGTTTAGAGAAAACATTGACAATAGATGTCTTAGTTTCATCCAATTCGCGCTTTCATCCATTATTACTACCTTGTCCATTCTTGTTAGGGTTTGCATTTGGATTCTAGGTCTTTATAAACTGAAGGCTTTTGGAGCGCTCATGGGCTCCTTTGAGATTTGCTCTTTTGGATTGTGGCAAAGTTTTTGTGCTCTTGTTTGTTTGTTTGTTTGTTTTTTTTTGTTTTTTTGGGGGGGGGGTTTGATGTAGTCGTTGAGTTACATGCTATGGATGAAAATTTATTCAATGACTTTCTCATCGGAAAAGTGAAGTGGAGTTCCTATGTAATAAAGTCCTACTTGATTCATGTTTTATATTCTGTATATGTAGTGGAGCATAACATTATTCATATCCATAACAATGTTTTGTGGTATTGATAGTATTTTGTGGAATATTCTATTATTTAGGTTGAATGTGAGGAATATTCCATATAATATTGTCAGTCTCACAAAACATTGTTATAGATCTGAATAATGTTATGAGGCATTTATCACATTAATTTGAATAGCTCAATACAAATACATGAGTCCATTTTTCCAGCATGCCATTAGTACATATACATTTTTTTTCCTCTACAAAACTTCTCGTATATAAGAGGGTTAATTCATATTGACCCACACATGTCATTTAGGTTTCCATTGAAGAGTCCACCCCCAAAGCTTAAGCTTTGGTACAATTGGCTAAAGATTTAAGGTACATGACATTTGTTGACGTTGGAAATTTCATCACCTCCAAAACCTAATCATTTTTTTGGACAGTAAATTTCATAACAAATGATCATCGAGGACTACTGCATCTAGAAAAATGTCAAGTAGCTACAAATATATGAAGAGAGATTAATATTCTTGTACAAATATTTCTTATACATGTTATGGGAGGAAAACTTCAAAATATACATGAATTGCACACATATCCCCCCCCCAAAAAAAAACTTGCAACCATATTTCGATCTCCCGTCTCGTTATAGAGGTCTAAAAGGATGGCTTCAACTTTAGAAATTAGGAGTGAAATTAAATAGACATACATTTGTTGATTTTGCGTGTAATTAACTTGAGGCCAAAAAGAGCCCTAAGGGCTGGTTCACACGGGGTTCCCAAATCTTAACCCCTTTGGGATGTTGAGGCCAGGAATGGCCTCGAAGTTCTGTATTCTTCAATTTCGGGTATGAATCGAATGGTTTTTGCAAATATATTAAAGGTGAAATTTGTTGGCATGGGGTAGGGGAGAATTATCATGATTTCAAAAAAAAATTAAGATCCACGGTGTAGAGTGCACATTCATCCGAAGTGAGGTTTCTACGTATTCTGGCCCCATACTCGTCCTACGGTGACGAGGTACATGTTCAGATACGTGAACCCGAACATGGACAGCCATAGCCGGTGTTGTGACTATATCACGATATAAAAGCAAAGACCAGAAGACATATGCAAAATGACTCTCAAGTATATGTTTAAAGAGGGATACAGATCACCTATTTGTAAGAGAGTTGTAGCCTCAGTAGTATCATTACTAGCCTCGGTAGTACCAACACTTCACCTTTGTTTACTTTAGCCTAAGTATCACTTAACCTAAGTTAACTGGGATCGTTATCTCAACACTCCTCCTCGATCCCGGGTTACCTCGTTAAAAAACTATCTTTGATTACAAAAACCTTTTCTCAAGGAAAAATTTCAGAGTATAGAAAAAGAGTGTAACCTAGTTTGGGATAAGCTCATAAAGAGGCTTCATGCCAGACGCCTGAACTAATCTTCTATGAGTATATGCGGGAAGAGCTTTGGTCAACATGTCTGCAATGTTGTGTGATGATTCTACCTTCTTCACTTCTATTTGCCCAAATTTAATTAGATCTTGGGTGAACCCAAATATCTGAGGACAAATGTGCTTCACTCTATCAGTTTTGATGAAGCCCGCTCTAACTTGACTCACGCAGGCTGCATTGTCTTCATAGATTATTGTTGGCTTGGCGGCTTGGTCAATCCCACATTGTCTTGATATGATCTGCTCCATGTTCCGAAGCCAAACAGCTTCTCGGGTAGCTTCATGAAAGCTATCAGCTCTGAATGATTTACTGATGTCGCGGTGATAGTCTGCTTGACTGACTTCCATGAAATCGGGGCATTATTCTTCACAAAAATGTAGCCGGTTTGTGATTTACCGGATTCTTCATCAGATTTGAATCCAGCGCATGCATACCCTGTGATGTTGGAAACTCCTCCTTGAGTATAGTATAGTCCCAGATCTTCAGTCCCCCTCAAGTATCTGAATAAATGAGTCACTCCCCTCCAGTGTCTCAATGTTGGCTTCTGACTGTGCCTAGCCAAGACGTTGGTGGCAAATGATATATCTGGCCGAGTGATGGTGGCCAAATACAAAAATCCCCCTACCGCTGCGAGGTATTTTGTTTTATCTTGAAATACTTCTTCCTCCTCCTCGCATGGTCGGTACGGATCATCAAACGTTTTGCTCCAGCCCATCATGGGTGCTGACAAGGGGTTGGCTTGATCCATCTTGAATTTCTTCAAAAGATTCTTGGTATAAGTGGTTTGGTGTAGCAGGATTTCTCCTCCCGGTACATGAGTTATCTGCATTCCCAAGCAGAACGAAGTCTTTCCTGAGGCGTCCACCAGCACCAAGAAATACCTAAAAGGTCCTGATTATGGGCCGGTAGGTCCACAAACATCTCCTTGTAGCCTCTGGAGCTTTGGTGGCAACTCAGTAGGTAACTTCCATCAAGATGGTCGCATGATAAGTTTCCCCTTGGAGCATACACTGCAATCTCCAACTTTATTAGCATCACTGGGGCACACCTCATGGCCAACCAACAAAGGCAACATCCTTCTTAGCATAGTGGTCTTTGGATGTCCCATGCGATTGTGTCATAGCTCCGTCTTCACCGGTGTTGTCACTGAGAATGCCTACTTCTCTGCGCCATGAGCGCTTTGTGATTCACAACCCACTTCTCCGTGGCTCTGCTTTGGTTTGGTGGTATTCTGTACTCTACCTGAAATGTCCAGGTTATAAAGGCCATTGACTCCTGCATGAGCAATGACAAAGAAACGCTCTCCTTGTCTGAGTTCTAGCACTTCTTCACCATTCCTCACCGCAGTGTGGAGGTGGATCCCATTAGCTCGAATGTCCCGGTAGCTGATCAGACTCCGGGGAGCATCGGGAGCGTACATTGCATTTGTACATCTGAGGGTGGTATCTCCAGGCAATACTATCGTTGCATGGCCCTCACGAAACTTAAAGTTTCATCTTCCGGCAATAGTGACTATATCACAAATCTGCCAGGCTTCAACTTTGCTGGAAAATGAAAAATACCCTGGATCTCGCAAGATCGTATGGGTGGTGGCGCTGTCCAACAGAGCCATATCACGATGCGCCCTGGACTTAACCATACTCACCATAAAATTTTCTATTTCTACTCCATCTATTGATGGAGCATCTAAAGTGTGAGTTTCTTTTTGGGCGGCCTCTAACTGTTGCAATCGTTTGTACATTTGAACAAAATGCTCTGTAGTTCTACAATCTTTTGCTAGATGCCCAAGTCTCCCACACTTATGACATGAACGAGTCTCTTTGAATTGCTTAGATTTGTCCCTCTTGTCATCTCTTTTGAAGTATGGTTTACTATGAAACTTATCTTTTTGGCGGCTGCCCTCGGCTCGATGCTGCTTTTTCTTGTCCTTTGGCTTCCTTGTAGCTACCTCCACTGTGTGAGCTTCTGTTGGTTTGGACTCCGCGTTTTTAAATAAAAATAGTTGTTGCTTTTCCGCAAGCAATAAGTATGACATGAGTTTTGAGTGAGTATTGAACTTCATGTTCCTATATTGCTGCAATAAGAGGGCTGAGGCAGGGGGGAATGTGGAAAGTGTTTTGTCTATCAATTCCTTCTCTGTAAAATTTTCCCCACACAACCTAAGTTGTGCCGCAATTCTATATAACTCAGAATTGTACAATGCCAAGGTAGTGAAATCTAAGACTCTTAAGTTAACCCAATCATTCCTAGCCTGGGGCAGGAATATGGTCTTCTCATGGTGAAATTGTGCCTCCAACAATGTCCATAACTCACGAGGGTTATCCATTTGTACATACTGTTGTCTCAGCGAAGCATCTAAGTGTTTATTGAGTAGAAGCAATGCTCTCCATTTGAATATGACATGGAAGTTTTCTGGGACCTCATCATTCAAGACAATATCTAGTCCCTCAGCACTCAAATGTAATCTTGCATATTCCCTCCATTCCATGAAATTGCTTCCATCTGCTTCTAATGCTTCAAACAACAAAGGATGTATCCTAGGACCCTCTGGCGCTCTTTGTGGTACTGCTGTGGCCATTCTCTCGGACCTAAAATCTATCGTGCTCATAACGTGTTGTGACTATATCACGATATAAAAGCAAAGACCAGAAGACATATGCAAAATGACTCTCAAGTATATGTTTAAAGAGGGATACAAATCACCTATTTGTAAGAGAGTTGTAGCCTCGGTAGTATCATTACTAGCCTCGGTAGTACCAACACTTCACCTTTGTTTACTTTAGCCTAAGTCTCACTTAACCTAAGTTAACTGGGATCGTTATCTCAACAGCCGGTCACACTTCCGGCGTGTGAACCTGTACCTCCCGGTGATGCACCGACTGTACAGTCATCCTCAGATACATTCCCTACATATACTTGGCCCGTATAGAGCACTGAATACATCGGACCACCCCGCCGCACACCCTCCCCGTTTTTTATTTGTGGTTTTTTTTACACAACAGACAATGCTCTCCGAACTTCTGCGTCGTCTTTAGCACTGCAATATCCATCTACACTAATTTTCCGACGCCGAAACAACCTCCAGACCGTATGCTAAATCAAATACGTACTTCACATATTGCAAAAATACGCCTCACGACACAACGTATCTCCAGAACCCAACATCTTAAAGGGGTTAAGTCCCAAGTCACTTGTGTGCAATCTCAGTTGTTGAGAGTTGAGTTCGACTCAACTCCATGTCTTGACTCAACTCTCAACACGAGTCCCAAGCCTCACCTCCCAAAAGTGTTGCCATGTAGGCATCCATGTCATACTTGAGACTTGGGACCCCATGTGAAGTGGTGAGTCCCAATTTCCATGCTCTCAACAACTGAGATTGCACAGATTGACCTCAAGTGACTTGGGACTTAAGACTTGGGAACCCTGTGTGAACCGACCCTAAGACTACAATGTCATGAACAAGTGATTGCCATTTTCATTGGAAATTCAAGATATTAACATATTTTCTGCCATTGGAGGTTCACCTTCCATTCACCATATGTTTGAAGGCTTACCAATGTGTCGCTAATGCAACCGTGTCATTCCAATTCCCTCATTTCCAACACAAGCACCTCACCAAAAGGTGGTAGTAGCCCGCGGACGAAAATGCTCTCCATTTATCCTTGCTTCTTAAGAAAGTTGATGCTATACTACTCTTATTAAACATGTTTGAACCTAATTTGCAACAAAGGAATAGCCCCATTTTTTTGTGACCAAAAAGCTAATCACATCCAAAAAGACAAATGCCTATGAGTTTCATTTAAGTAGGAGTAACTTATACTTATGGTTACTTTTTAATAATCAAACACCTTTATCTGAATGATGGTGGTTAGGTGTTGATCTAAGAACACACACCGTAATATCATAAACGATATTGGACCACATCTTCAAATCTTATTAACTACTCTACTTCAATCAATGCAATTGGGGGGGGGACATGTATTTATTTTTGAAACCAACATTTATGATAAACAAACCCAAAAAATCCCAACTGCTAGTTCGAAGGCATAAATTGAACAATACTTAGGCTATACCATTTTGTAAAGGAAACCGAACATAAAAGGACATTACGCTCGCAAATTTTTGTAGCCCCATGGTGCAATGGCATGATGTTTGAATACAGTATGTAATGCAACACAAATTTAAAGATACAAATCCGATCCATAAAGGATCATGACAAACAAGAAAAACAAAGCAAATAACACTTGCACACCTTATTACACTAAATATTGTATTTTGTAACGTTCTCAAATATTATGAGATTCAAGAGGCATGTTCCACCCAACCTTAGAGCTTATATACAAGTACCACTGGCAGTTGAGGCCACCTCCAACTGGTAGTTAAGTGGTAGTTAAATATATATTAACGAGCTCTCCCCCATGCCTTTAGGATATCTCTAAGTGCAGTTAACTAGTGGTCCCTACTTACGTGGGAGAACTACGTGTAGAACCACAGTCATCAACTAGTAGTTAACTCCCTTTACTTTTAGGACTGCTAGAGCACTCAGGGTAGCGCCTCTAGTTTTATAGTAAAGGAGTCCCAGTTGAATGAGAGGTTGTAAATAAATATAAAACAATAAATATGTAATACACGTTACATATTTAGTGTCATTGATTATTTGGAGTTTACACAATGTTGTATGTTTTTACTATTGATGTAATTTTTTTACTAGAATAAAGTTTCCAATGTTCTATAATGTCCAAACAACCAATTTGAAATTCGTTATGAGATATAGAATAAATAGATATAGCATTGTGTAATTTCAAATAGTCCGTGACACTAAACACAATATTTAGTGTAGCAAATAATATAAAGAAGGACATGGCCCCATATAAAAAGAACAAACGCCGTAGGCTTCCTTTGACTCCCGATTACTACTTTTGTCCTAGTTGGCAAACCTGGTCTAACAAAAGGGACAAAACAAAGGGGCCACGGGAATCCTCAAGCTTAAACACTCCTAGAATCTTCTATTGGCCCAACCCATATTATAAATTCTTTCGGTCGATGGTTCAAAAAGAAGAGGACAACGTACATACATTGCAATGCACTAAGCCAATGTGGCTAGGGAATCGTGGTTGGCTAGTACGTAAGCTCATCCATTGCGGAGGTGAAAACGCAATGAATCATATTATATCTTGTAAAATGGTTGTTTTTAGACAACTGGACTCTGGAAACATATGCAAGATCCAAACTAGTTTGTTGGAGTCTGGTGTGAATTGAGTCGGCCATCAACCTTGTAGGGGATTTGTTTTTACTAAATTAGAGGCCACTACATCCACGATGGATGAGTTTACATAGACGCCAGGAATCCCAAGTCAATCAATGTATTCCTTTTCACATGGAAATGTGTAAATTATTGAGGCCAGCCCTTTCTTGCATGGAGACTTTCCACTAACTTACAACCAACCCAATGCACTACAGTGCAAAGAAAGACAAGAAAAATAAGCATCGGTGATCTCACCGACATGAAAACGTGAGCCCGTTAAGATAGACAACCCTTTAATGGTTACTTTTTTTTTGACTAGCTCACTTCTCCTAGGACATGAAACATGTGATCAGTACGAGATGGGCAACAAATCCAAACTGAGGTTGTATCCACTTTTTTTTAATAATGTTTGGAGCTCATATGAATGTCTAAATCATCATCAAAGTGAAGATTCTTGTGCTCATTAAATGGTGTTATAAGTCCCCCCCTTGAAATAAAATAAAATAAAATAATGTTGACCATTGAACCTAAAATAGTTATCATATTTTGAGCATGTAGTCCAATCTCTTTTAAACACATGTCTTTTTGGTATCTGTCCTTGGAGTCACACCTAACCACATACCAATCAAATACAGGTGTCCTAATAAGAAAAACAACCGATCAATAAGGTTTGCTTGCCTTTAATTCTAAATTTCTGAAGGGTTGGCTTTTGTTACAAAGTAGCCAATCTACCACTACCACCATTTTAAAAAATGGGCCACTTCCATGTGGAAGCCAACTCCATTATAAAAAATAATGAAGGTCTGGAATTTACATATTTATTATTTAATTTTTAGAGATCTAACGACTACAAGGTTGAACTTTGAGTTTTCAAGTCGAGGCAACCAATGAAATTCTATTTTCAAAAAAAAAACTGGATGATGTTTTGAATAGAGATGTTGGATGTTAAGAAATTGTTTGTATAAACTTGCAATATGGCATACATGTGATCATCTGAATTTTCCAACTTTAAAAGCTCATTTTCCTATTATGGAGGGGTGGGGATCAAAGTTCATTGACCAGATGGTGGTGTTTCTCATCATATTGATCTTGAATGCTATCTTTTGAATAAGTTTAGTTTAAAATGTTGCCCAAATTGCTAGATACTCACAACATGCAATACCCACATGCAAGAAAGCTTGTCTCCGTGTTAAAGTCTTGATGAGCTTCTATGAGTGTCAACCACATTTTCGGAACACCATTGTTCAAATCAAAAGCAAAATCTTGCATGACTTGCAGCTATCTTCTTCTTTTAAAAACATAAGAAAACATCGTTGGCAAGCGGCAGGCCGGAGAAGACAAGGTGGTGAGCTAAAATACTTTCCCTCCAAGAGTAGAGGATGCCTCCAAATTTAGTGTAAGTTACACTAAACACTATAAATAGTGTAATAGGAAAGGTCTACTTAATCAACCATTTTTTTGGTGTGTGGATCCATTGTCAACAACCGAAGCCTTGCCGTGGTCACCCACTCCAAAATAGAGGGCCATGCTTCACCATGAGAAAGATGTGAGGCCTAAAATTTGGCAAACTTAAAGACAACATGTTGACCCGTGTAATACGGTGTAGCTTATTTGAAGGGAAATAATAGGAGAGTTCTTGTTTCCTCATCTCATCACGCACAAGAATCTATGCATGGCTCGGCTCAATTCATGTGAGCATTTGAGGTTTATTAGAATGGCCCACACTAATGATGCATAATACCTGTAGTTGTGGGAGATCGGGAAATAAATAAAGAAGAAGAAATACAACTTGTTTGGAGATTTGAGCCTTTCCAACGAGGTTCCATCAAACCTTTTTTTTTAATGGGTGAGTAATGCCATTTAGGTATATGAGAGACTTATTATGAGCACTTCCAACTCCACATAGAGATCTAACCATTGGATCAACTCGAGGATAGTCTCATCTCATCAATTTTGGATAACGTAAAATCTATATTTCAAAAAATTGTCTCCATGAGGCTGGATTGCACCAAATAATAATAAAGGTGTTTTTTTTGTAAGAATAAAAACTTGGAAAAGGGCTAAAAAGCCAATGGGTCAACGTGACTTGGTGGGTCACTGCCAACTCTGCATCGAGTGCCATGTACGCCACCTATGTTGTCACCAACACATCTGCCATATTAATGTCCCCTTTGTGAATGAACTCCAAGGTTTTTTAAAAATCATTATAGCCTATCACCACTCGAAATTTGGATAAACTAAACAAAAGCCACATGGCATTCTTCATTGTGCATTGTGCAACCAACATGCATATACTCATCAAACTCCCCCCCCCACCCAAAAAAAATACTAATGCAAATTGCCAGTTCAAGTTTCACAAGCATAGTTGATAGTACGAGCATATGAGATCTATGCAACTTGTCTTGTGTTGGTGGGTTTTCTTGCAAATCTACCATAATGGAAATGATGCATGACAATTTTTCACCAATGCAAGATGAGTTGGTTAGGACCTATATGCTTGTTGTGAGAGTTGCAAAGAGTATAAGAAGGACCTAGACCCTCCCAATCGCATTAATAATTAGACCTAGACCCTCCCAATCGCATTAATAATTAGACCTAGAGTGGTTAATACACTATGAGGATATTCTTCAATTCTAATGTACCATGTGACATTTTTTTTGGGGGGGGGGGCATGTCCTTGGCTACAAGCCATGCCAGACCACATACCACGAGTCAAAGTAGAGGCGTCTAAGGCAGCCAACCCATTCCTAACCAATTAAGCAATTTATCATATCTGCGATTTAGGCATGATTAGAGAAAAAATTCCACACGTACAAAATTATAAATTAAGAAGCAATTCATATTTTCTCATAATTTTTTTGAAATAACCAAATTACTATGGATTTTCTAAGTGGATGTTCTCTTTGATCTACATGTGTGATATAGGCTACCGTCTTTCATATCACTGATCGATTAGAAAACGGAGAACACTTGATTCCCGTAAGTAATAATCATGCCACCTAAATGTGCTTGTGATTTGAACTTAGTTGTCAAATTAGTCACTAACATTTGGCAAAGTTGGATTACGACCCTGACATGTCAGCATTGATCAAAAATTTGATATTGTGTTGCATGGAAATAGGCTAGTCTCAGCTTATGGAAAAACAAGATGGTGGTCGAGAATGGGTTGGGTACCTTGATTAAGAAGAATGATCACATGCTATGGCCCACAAATCTTCAAGGAGTGATGTGTGCTCAAGGTGTTTAAAAAGTCTCACAAGTGATTCTCGGATTGTCAATCACAATAATATATTCCATTGGTGGTTGGAGTAGGTTCAAGGAGCCTTGAAACTACACCATATAGTCCTATTACGGTGGGCCCACACTAATTCTTATAAAGAGAATCAATATGGGCCACACTAATTTTGAACTGTGTAAAATTTTTAGTAGAAAATTAGCATGGGCTACAATTAAAAAGAGAGGTGGTTATTTGTTTTTGTGCTACTTTTGATGTAAGACGACTATTTTATTTTATATACGTTGTTGGTTGGAAGTCTTCATGAAGCTTAAGGGAAGACCTGGGGTCTTGGACCCACATTAATTCTACCTTGACTAGAAACTAGGATGGCCACATTAATTATTTTCACACTAATTTTCCACCCACACTAATAGGACTATTTAGTGTAGTAAAAGGATTAAAAGGAAAGTCTCATGCACATAATACTACTAGAACATAGAGAGCATGTGGTGGGCATACTAAAAATTCCCCACGACCATTTTTTTTGCATGCCCTTAACTACATGCCATGCCATACCATATATCATCCAAATGGAGAGAGAGGGAATTATCGTGTAGGAGAGTGCCTCTCATCCGTCCAACATAAAAACTTACTTTTTATAGATTTGTGGCCAATTCATCTCAAATGACTTGGACTAGACTAATTTGAAGTCTTGAAGACTAATTTGAAGTCTTTAAGGCAATTCCAATATCAAATCAATTTAAACATTATCCTCTGGATTACATACTATTTAAAGACAATTTGTTGGATGAATAAGAGAGGTATGCTCGTATGCAATGATTCCCCCTCTCCTCACTCAAATATAGGCTTCCGGTTGAGAATGTTGACCACAGAAGACCCACATATGTTCACGAGTGATGTGTGCTGTTATGGACTCTATTACGATTTGTGTCATGCTTTGTTTTGAAAGTCACATATGTGAATCTCAGAATTGTCGATCCCAATAATATGCTCAATTGGAGGTCGGATGAATTCAAGAACCCTCAAAACTAGTAAAGGATTAAGAGAAAGGTCTCATGCGTAGAATACTACTAGAACATAGAGAGCATGTGGTGGGCATAACATAAAGCGCCCACAATTAAAAGAAGTGAACACACAGGGCCCACGCACCTTCATGAATGATGTGTGCGCCATTATGGGCACTATTAGCATTTGTGTCACATTTTGGGTATTTTAAAAAGTCGCTAATGTGAATCTTGGATTGTCAATCACAACAATATGCTCAACTGGAGGTTGAAGTAGATTCAAGGAGCCTGAAAACTACTTCACGAGTGATGTGTGCTGTTATGGACACTACTCGATTTGTGTCATGACGTACACTTTGTTTTGAAAGTTGCGAATGTGAATCTTGGATTGTTGGTCACGATAATATGCTCAATTGGAGGTCAGAGCGGGTTCAAGGAACCCCAAAACTAGTAAAGGATTTTAGAGGAGAGCATCATAGATAGAATACTACTAGAACATAGAAAGCATGTGGTGGGCATAACAAAAAGTGTCTAGGATTATGGAAAGTGAGCACAGAAGGCCCACACACCTTCAAAAGTGATGTGTGCCATTATGGACTTCATTAGGGTTTGTGTCACGCTTTGGGGTGTTGTGAAAAGTCGCACATCATGTGAATCTCGGTTTGTCGGTTGGTCACAATAATATGCTCCATAGGAGGTGGGAGTGGCGGGTTCAAGGAGCCCCGGAACGTAAGTAAAGGGTGCCTAGTAAAAAATAACTAAGTCTCGTGGGTGTCGACTACTACTAGAATATCATAGCCTAACATCAAGCATAGCATAACAAAGAGTCTCCAAGGACGCGGCTCCCAAAGTCATCAAAGCCATCCAAAGAACCAGTCCGCGCCCCGTCCACCCGTCCACCCCAGTCCCCTCCAGTCCGCGTCCGTCCGCGTCCGTCCATCCTGCGTCCACCGCGGGCGTCCGTCATCGCCCGTCGTCTTGCTCCTTCCCGGAAGCGACAGAGAGCGATTGAGGCGCCTTTGGCGAGTGGCTCAGGGAAGATCCAACGTCGATTCGAACGCTGGGATGACTCAAGGAAAAATTCGTCCGTCTGCAAAGTCCATCGATTCGAAAGGAATCCGTAGAACCCACCACGTTGACCCGGACTTTACAGCTGCCGAGGGTTTACTTCCCGGTTCCTCCAAAACCTCACAGCTAGCAAAAGAAAAGCTCGCAAGGCAAGGGACTCAAGGGCTAATAACGCAACTTGTTGAAAAGCTTGCTTCCCAAAAAGCGGAGAAGAAGAAGCAACGAGTGAATTGAGGGGGACTACAGAGAAGCCAAAGCCGCGAGCGGAATTAGGAGTCTAGGAAATCATCAAAAGGCTAATTTTTTTCCCGTGGGTTAAGTTCAGGTAGAGATATTTAGCCTTCATTATTGATGCGGCAGCAATTTCCCCGACGTGGGCGTCGCCGCCGTCCAGGATCATCGGTTCATCGATCGATTGATTATTTCATCCTCATCATCACCATCACCATCATCATACACAACAAGAGCCTGATGGTTGTTGCATAACTTAGTCTCGGCTGCGACATACATATGTACAGCTCCCGGCCCATGGCATGGCACCATCATCATCATCGCCAGCATCAACCAATTGGTGGCGGTCGGTCGAAGCAGGAGAAGGCAGACTCCCGGAGCTCATGCTGAACGGGTCTTTAGGATTCCTCCTGTATTATGATGCCCGCATTTCGTGGTGCGCCCTATGAATGAATGCACCCCACACCAGTTTGTTTAATCCATCCCAGGCCGCCGGTGTTGGTCGGGTGCTCCTCCTCCATCACCTCCAAGAGCTTAATTCATCCTTCCGGGAGCATCATCCTTAGTTTTCTCTCTCTCTCTGTGTATACAGGTGCGTGAATTCCTCACCTGTCTGTATCTGGTTCTGGTGCGGCAGGAATGGGAGGTTAAGGTTAGGAGCTTATAGTGCAAGGTAGGGAAGAAAAAGAATTGTGGTTGAATTCAGAGTCGAGTTGTAGAATCTTCATCATCACTTTGCTGTTGTGCATTTGAGATCATCGGTGTGGCTCATTTCGTCGAGCCACTATGCAAAGAGCAGCTTAGGAAGGTGTGGTTAGGCGAAGGAAAGAAGGAAGGTGTTGCGGTTTTTTGGGTAAATTTAGGTTCGAAGGGCCATCAGACTTGTGTAACCTTGTTGTCATGCATTTGAGGTTATTAAGGTTATCAAGGTTATCAATTTGGTGTTGTGCATTTGAGATCATCGGTGTAAGTTAGTTCGTAGGAGGAGCCACTGTGCACAAGGAGCTTAGAGAGAGAGATAGAGAGAGATAGAGAGAGAAAGAGAGAGAGAGAGAGGGGTTGGGCGAACAAGGAAGGTGTTGCGGTTTTTGGGTAAATTTAGCTTGTAAATGAAGCTTCTTGTCATGCATTTGAGGTTCACCGTAAATACAATTTGTGTTGAAGATTGTGGGATTAATGGATCAAGGTGTAAGTAGTAGAGACCAAGTCAGACCAACCTCGATTTCCCTCCTCCCTCTCTTTCTCACTCGAGTGCGAGTGAGCGAGGTCAACGCGGTAGGTCTGACTAGTGACGATGGTTTCGGTGGGTGCACCAATTGCCTGACTCAAGATTGCTCTTTTCGACAATCCTCCACATTTTGGGCCGAAATGCTTCCCTTGCGGAGCATTGTGTCTTGCTAGTGTGTGCGATGACGAATTCCGTAAGTCAAAATCATCTTCCGATGAATCCGCGTAACCCAACAAAATTCCTCTGTTTGAAACTTACGAAACCCACCATTACCTCCTAGTAGCCGACGATTGCAATTGCACTTCGAGCTCTTGACAATTCCCACATTTCAGTTCTTGGAAATGCTTCCCTTGCGGAGGAGCATCGTATTATCGTATCATGCTAGCTGTGTGATAATGAACTCTTTTCTAAGTCAAATCATCTTCCGATGAATCCGCGTAGCCCAACAAAAATTTCCTCTGTTTGAAACTTCCGAAACTCACCATTACCTCCTCGTGCAGGTTTTTGCGCAAATTTGAGCAGGAAGCTGCCAAGCTGGAGGAAGGCAAGCAGGCGGGCAGGCAGGGTAGTAGCTGCGATCATTGCAATTGCACAAGTTCGAGCTGGGTAGGAATTCCTACAAGAAAAGAGAGAAAGTGGCATGAATTGATCCACAGGGGCCATTTCCCAAGGCCGACATTTATGTTTGTGAGGTAGAGAGTAGAGGGTTAAGACTGTCACGAGAGACGTGATGGCGTCCCCGAGGTCTGGTGGCACGGGGGGACTTGGGTATCGCGGAGCAGGGAAGCACAGCGGTCACAGCGGGCAACAACAGATCACAGGGATCACAGGACGACCGGGTGGCGACAAGATCATCTCATCGGGCGCGACCGCCACGGTAGGACCGGTGGGGCACCATGCGCGACAGCGACAATTCACGGCGCTGTCGCGGGAGGATAGCGACATGGGTGGCACCACGGACAGTGAGATGGGGTCTGACTTTCTGTACACAGTGCAGATACCCGCGACGCCCGACAA
This sequence comes from Polytrichum formosum, assembly GCA_964035585.1. NCBI lineage: Eukaryota > Viridiplantae > Streptophyta > Polytrichopsida > Polytrichales > Polytrichaceae > Polytrichum > Polytrichum formosum. The sequence continues at coordinate 44,120,098 of OZ037941.1, forward strand.
CCAGGTGATGTCCGACACACCGTTGCGGCCCATGGACAGCGCGATCGCGGGAAAGGCCGAGCAGCAGTTCGTGTCGAGCACGATCTTTACAGGCGGCTTCAAGAGCGTCACGCGTGGGCATGTGTTGGAGAAGATGATGGAAGGGGACGGTAACCATCCGCAGCTGGGGGGTGCGAGAGGACCGGTGTGCGCCGTGGACGGGTGTGACGGGAAAGCCATGCGCGACGAGCGCGGTGAGGACATGACCCCTTGCGACTGCCAGTTCAGGATCTGCCGCGACTGCTACATCGACGCCTTGAACGGCAACGGGAAGTGTCCTGGGTGTAAGGACGAGTACCGGATCCCCGACGAGCCCCTGTCGCACGGCGGGACTGAGACTGACCTCCGCGCGCTCCCCCCGCCGAGTGATGACAGCTCCAAAATGGAGCGGAGATTGTCGCTACTCAAGACGAAGCCCGGGATGATGATGACCAACCAGGGCGGCTCGGAATTCGACCATGCGCGCTGGTTGTATCAGACCAAAGGTACCTACGGGTATGGTAATGCTGTGTGGCCCAAAGATGATGGGTTCAATGATGGCAATGGCCCTGAGCTTCCCCCCATGGGTGCCTTGCCTGACTTCAACGACAAGGCTAGACGCCCTCTGTCTCGCAAAGTTAGCATCTCAGCTGGTATCCTCAGTCCCTACAGGTAATCAATCAATCTACCTCCTATACACTCTCGAGAGAGGGTTGAGATTTTTGGTCATAGTAAGTTTGTTACACTATGCGTGGTTGAATTGCGATAGTTACGGTATCTATCGTGACAAGAATCCGTAAATTCTCAAGTTTGGGGGGCTTTGTGGTAACTACATGTTGAATGGATGGCAATTTGCACCTTGGTCTTGGAATGTTGATGTAGTTGTGGGTAGAGCTTATGATGGTAATGTAGCGCCATTTACACTAGAGAGGGTGTTGGTCATGGAGTGGTTATACTATGTGTGGGTGGTGTGTGATTTGCGGTCGTGCTGTCACTAGAATCTCCAAATTTCCCAAGTTTTGGGGGCTTTGTGGTAACTACATTACAAGTGGATGGGAATTTGCAAGCACCTTGGCCTTGGAATGTAGATGTAGTCGTGGGTAGAGTTTAGTATGGGCTTTAGAGAGGTTGAGAACCAGAAGGAGCCTTCACATTGATTGGGCTTTGATTGCTGGCATTGAAGACGCCTGGTTCATTTCCAAAAACACGACGACAACCAATTTCAGTCGGATTAAAAAACATGTCAAGAATTTAGTGTAGTGCTGGATAGAATTTTCCTTTTGACCAGGCTAGTGATGATGACCTCGTATTAGAGTACATTGGATTGTACCTCATTTTGTCAGGGATTTTCAGTTTTCTGGGTAGATCGACTCAAGTTCATATGACTTAATTCGGTGTTTGGTTTGGCACTAATTTGTGTTTCACAGTCCACATTAGATTGGCTGTTCTTGGAATTGCAACTTACCAATGGACTGAATGAATGCAGGTTTTTGGTGTTGATTCGGATGGTTGTGTTGGGTTTCTTCCTCGCATGGCGTGTTCGCAACAAAAACACAGACGCCATCTGGCTATGGGGAATGTCGGTTGTGTGCGAATTGTGGTTTGCGTTCTCCTGGATCCTCGATCAGCTGCCCAAGCTGTGCCCCATCAACCGTATGACAGATTTGGCGGTGCTTAAAGAGAAATTCGAAATGCCAACACCCGACAACCCTTCTGGTCGATCCGACTTGCCTGCCGTGGATGTGTTCGTCTCCACAGCCGATCCCGAGAAGGAGCCCCCACTCACGACTTCCAACACCATTCTTTCGATTCTGGCATGCGAGTATCCTCTGGAGAAGCTCAATTGCTACCTCTCAGATGATGGAGGTGCTCTCCTCACTTTCGAAGCCTTGGCGGAGGCTGCGAGCTTTGCCCGTGTGTGGGTTCCGTTCTGCAGGAAGCACAAGATCGAGCCACGTAACCCAGAGACATATTTTCTGTTGAAGGGAGATCCCACGAAGAACAAAGTCCGTTCCGACTTCGTGAAGGACCGCCGGCGTGTGAAGAGAGAGTATGACGAGTTCAAGGTGCGTATCAATGGCTTGCCTGATGCTATTCGTCGCCGTTCAGACGCTTATAACGCTCACGAGGAGATTCGTGCCAAGCGCAACCAGATTGAGACTGGAGGAGATCCGTCGGAGTCCCTTAATGTGCCCAAGGCTACTTGGATGGCCGATGGAACACATTGGCCCGGTACCTGGTCGAATTCCGGGAAGGAGCATGGGCGTGGAGACCACGCGGGTATTATTCAGGTATAGAATTAAATCAGACGCGCTTTGATTTACCTTCATCATTCGGTCAGCAACAAAATTGACAGGCTCTGAACATGAGATACTCCTAATCCTAATTAGATTATTAGAGTAGTGTCATTTGCGTCATCTTGGACCTAACTTCACGCTTCACCTCAATCGCCTTACAGTGAGATATCACGAGACAGGAGCTATGTAGCAAGAATATTGGAACTTGTTAAAAGAAACCCCACAATTCCTCATGTCCTTCATGGCTCAATCCCTGCAGTTGACCAATGTGAATGGTGCTTGTTTTGGCAGGTGATGCTTGCTCCTCCCACCGCCGAGCCACTCTTCGGAAGCAGCGACGAGGAAAACATTATCGACACCACAGACGTTGACATTCGCTTGCCCATGTTGGTGTACGTGTCTCGTGAGAAGCGACCAGGCTATGACCACAACAAGAAAGCAGGAGCCATGAACGCTCTCGTGCGAACCAGTGCCGTCATGTCCAATGGACCCTTCATTCTCAATTTGGATTGTGATCATTACATTTTCAACTCCCTGGCGTTGCGAGAGGCAATGTGCTTCTTCATGGACAAGGGAGGTGACCGCCTTGCCTATGTTCAGTTCCCCCAGCGTTTCGAGGGTATTGATCCCAACGATCGATATGCCAATCACAACACTGTCTTCTTCGATGTGAACATGAGGGCGCTGGATGGACTGCAGGGACCGGTGTACGTGGGTACTGGATGTGTGTTCCGAAGAATTGCCCTATACGGATTTGACCCACCCAGAATCCGTGAGCACGGAGGGTGCTACAGCTTCTTCTGCTGCTGCTGCGCAGGCAAGAAAAATAAGAACAAGAACAATTCCCAGAAGCGGACATCCGAGGTCACAGGGTTAACTGAGCACAGCACGACCAGTGACGAAGATGACGACATTGAAGCTACCATGCTGCCCAAGCGCTATGGTAATTCGGTGACCTTCTCTGCCTCCATTGCCGTTGCGGAGTTTCAAGGGCGACCTCTTGCTGACAAGGGTGTCTTGAATGGCCGACCTGGAGGTGCGCTCACCATACCTCGGGAGCCACTCGACGCCAGCATTGTGGCGGAGGCTATCAATGTGATTTCATGTTTCTACGAGGATAAGACAGAGTGGGGTGGACGTGTGGGATGGATTTATGGGTCCGTGACAGAGGATGTGGTTACCGGTTTCAGAATGCACAATCGTGGTTGGCGCTCGGTGTATTGTGTGACAAAGCGAGATGCATTCAGAGGAACTGCTCCCATTAATCTTACGGATCGTTTGCATCAAGTAAGTCATCCCAAATTCTGCTCTTCCATGGCGACAAATGCAATTTTTTTCCACACATTGCAGATCGATACGTGTGTTCATGCCTGATTTCTACCCATTTGTCCAAATTGCTGTGAAGTGTGTGATTCTCATCGCTTAAACCCTAACTTGTGCAGGTGCTTCGGTGGGCAACGGGTTCTGTCGAGATTTTCTTCTCCAGGAACAATGCTCTGTTCGCCAGCTCTCGGATGAAATTCTTGCAGCGTATTGCTTACCTAAATGTCGGTATCTACCCATTCACATCAATCTTCCTTCTAGTGTACTGTTTCCTGCCCGCTCTTTCCCTCTACACCGGACAGTTCATTGTGCAGAACCTCAACCTTTCCTTCTTGATCTACCTGCTCACCATCACCCTCACCCTCTGCATGCTCGCCGTTCTCGAAGTCAAGTGGTCCGGCATCACTCTGGAAGAGTGGTGGCGTAACGAACAGTTCTGGGTGATCGGAGGAACGAGTGCCCATCTTGCTGCTGTGTTCCAAGGTCTGCTCAAGGTTATGGCTGGAGTCGAAATTTCCTTCACTCTCACATCCAAGTCATCCGGAGAGGATGAAGACGACATCTACGCCGACCTGTATGTGATCAAGTGGACGTCTCTCATGATTCCTCCCATCACCATCGGCCTCACAAACCTGATCGCCATCGCTGTAGGAGTTGCCCGAACAATCTACAGTACAATCCCCGAGTGGAGTAAGCTTCTGGGAGGAGTGTTCTTCGCACTCTGGGTGTTGTTCCATCTCTACCCATTCGCCAAGGGTTTGATGGGCAGGGGTGGCAAGATGCCTACCATCGTCTTCGTGTGGGCTGGCTTGATTTCGGTCATCATTTCTCTTCTGTGGGTATACATCAGTCCTTCGAGTTCCTCATCTTCCAGCAGCAGCAGTTTCACATTTCCTTGAAAGACATTTAATTCGTGGTCTGCGTCTTCTTGTTTCCACCATCCTTTTTCCCATGGACTTTTATGTACCATGTTGCTGTGCAACCAACCCAAGGAAAGTCATCATCATCATCAACCATGGCAGTATGATCTGCAATGTAAATTGAAGAACTGACGCTGCCGGAAAGGAAGAAGACAACTCTGTACTTCGCCGGACTTTGTACTATAGCACCATTATTTCTTCGACTCATTGTAGAGTGACAGTAGTCGACTTGAAACCCTATAAACAGGTTGCTCACCACAGGTTGCCTGAGTTCTGCGAGTGAGAGAGATAGTGATGAGAACCTCGACGCACATAAAACCATCGCTAACCCCTTCCCTTGTTGGCAAGTGAGAATAATGTGCAGGCAGTCAAGTTTGAAAGAAATTCTTTGTATACCTGCCTCCCAAAGAAGCTTGCCTTCCATCCCGCGCTCTGTCCGCCATGGGTTGGGATGGATCGCTTGCTTCTTTCTGTTGGTAAGTAGGTAGACGACTCGCTCTGTACCCAATTTTGTTTCCCCTGACAAGCCTGGGCTTGCATAAACTCTGCCCTTCAAGGCTTTCATGTAAACATCTGTTACTGTCACATGAATTTGTTGTCAATCCCAGCTTCATGTTTGCAAATTCTTCGTTGTTTTAAATGCATGGGTTGAGTAGAAAGGGTTAAGTTATCTCATCAGTCTGTTCTTTTTTCGATGCTCACCATTACTTCAAACCCTGCAGAGTTCGGATTGGAAATGTTATCTACTGGCGATAACAATTGAATATTGAGACTACTAGACATTCACATTCAGTTGTCAGTTGTTTCCAACTGTCGTCCAATTGCTCAGAATTATTGAGGGAGAAAAACAGTGTTGTTGCATATAGAATGAGTTGGTAAATAATGAGAATGACAGATGACCTACATATCACACTGAACAATGTCTGTTGATCCATGATTTCTGCAGAAACCGTTGAGCTAGTAAAAGTATTGATTCTGAATGTAATTGCCTAGGCACCAAATGCATGTGAATGCCATGATTGGAAGAGATGTATACTGTCGACCTTGTGGCGCATCCACATCTTGTCAAATAGACACCGTTGTTGCCAAATTCCAATATACCTGTGACCCGAATCCCAAGATTGTACCCAAAATCGCACAACATGCACACAAGTACAAAGCCCATGCAAAAAGGGGCGACAATCATCCTGGGATCAAACAAGCATGCATAACAGACGACACCAGAGGGGACAAATACTGTAGAATTCGGCTTTGCGTTAGAAAAGCTCTTTTTGAATGATATTCTGAAGGGGGGCAGGCTTTGTCAGGAAAAACAAAATTGGGTTAGGAGGTTTTCACCAGCACTTTAAAACCATGCTAAAAAAGCACGGATGACATAAAACCCCTGAAAGATGAAAAGCAATATCTCTCCACTTGAATGTGCCTCCTCCTGCATAATTTTTTTTATTGGGCCCAAGAGAATTATATGTGTGCGGTCCCCAAGTCATCGCTAATCTCTCTAATAATGTCGCAAGACTCTTGATGATACCGTTGCTTGGCTGCAAGGTTTCCCTCCAATTCTTGCTTCCTCATTGAATGATATGCTATAGTACATGTCTTAGTATAGAGATCTCTACTGGCTTCTTAATCCTCATTCCCACATTTACACTGTTGATCAAATACCATCATCCTTCGGACATGGTGGTTTAGGGTTTAGGGTTTAGGGTTTCTAACATAAACTGAAGGCTGTAATTATGGAAATAGCAGAGCTGGATAGGGGTGTTGGATTTTCGGTGACAAATGATCACAAAAGTTAGCTCACAAGCGGTGGGCTGGGCTGGGAATCGTCTAAGGGAACTGGAAACCGCCGCCGCCGCTGCCGCTGCTGGAACTAGAATTGTTGTTTGAAGAAGGGCTGACATAAACCCAGAGCAGGGAGATGATGACTGAAAGAAGGCCAGCCCAGACGTAAACAATGGTAGGCGTCTTGCCTCCCCTGCCCATCAAACCCTTGGCGAATGGGTATAGATGGAACAACACCCAGAGACTAAAGAACACTCCTCCCAGAAGCTTGCTCCACTCGGGGATTGTGCTGTAGATAGTTCGGGAAATGCCCACTGCAATGGCGATAATGTTGGTGAGGCCGATGGTGATGGGAGGAATCATGAGAGATGTCCACTTGACGACATACAGGTCGGCGTAGATGTCGTCTTCATCCTCTCCGGCGGCTTTGGATGTGAGAGTGAAGGAGATGTCCACTCCGGCCATAACCTTGAGCAGACCTTGGAAAACGGCAGCAACGTGGGCGCTGGTTCCTCCTATCACCCAGAACTGCTCGTTTCGCCACCACTCCTCCAGAGTGATGCCGGACCACTTCACTTCCAGGATGGCGAGCATGCAGAGGGTGACGGTGATGATGAGCAGGTAGATTAAGAAGGAAAGGTCCAGGGTTTGGACGATGAACTGTCCGGTGAAGAGCGAGAGAGCGGGCAGGAAGCAGTACACTAGAAGGAAGATTGATGTGAATGGGTAAATACCGACATTAAGGTATGCAACACGCTGTAGGAATTTCATCCGAGAGGTTGCAAATATGGCATTGTTTCTGGAGAAGAAAATCTCGACGGAACCCGTTGCCCACCGAAGCACCTGCACAAGTTAGGGTTTAAGCGATGAGAATCGCACACTTTACAACAATTAGGACCAATGGGTAGAAATCAGGCATGAACACACGTATCAATCTGCAATTTGTGGAAAAATTCAAATTTCGCCATGGAAGAGCAGAATTTAGAATGAGTTACTTGATGCAAACGATCTGTAAGATTAATGGGGGCAGTTCCTCTGAATGCATCTCGCTTTGTCACACAATACACCGAGCGCCAACCACGATTGTGCATTCTGAAACCAGTAACCACATCCTCTGTCACGGACCCATAAATCCATCCCACACGTCCACCCCACTCTGTCTTGTCCTCGTAGAAACATGAAATCACATTGATAGCCTCCGCCACTGTGCTGGCATCGAGTGGCTCCCGAGGAATGGTGAGCGCGCCGGAAGGTCGGCCATTCAAGACACCCTTGTCAGCAAGAGGTCGCCCTTGAAACTCCGCAACGGCAATCGAGGAAGAGAAGGTCACCGAGCTACCGTAACGTTTCGGGAGCATGCTGGCTTCGATGTCGTCGTCTTCGTCGCTGGTGTGCTCGGTCAGACCTTTCACCTCCATGGCCCTCTTTTTGTTGTTCTTGTTCTTATTTTTCTTGCCTGCGCAGCAGCAGCAGAAGAAGCTGTAGCACCCTCCGTGCTCACGAACCCTAGGTGGGTCAAACCCATACAGGGCGATTCTTCTGAAAACACATCCAGTACCCACGTACACCGGTCCCTGCAGTCCATCCAGCGCCCTCATGTTCACATCGAAGAAGACGGTGTTGTGATTAGCATATCGATCGTTGGGATCGACGCCCTCGAAACGCTGGGGGAACTGAACGTAGGCGAGACGATCACCTCCCTTGTCCATGAAGAAGCACATTGCCTCTCGCAACGCCAGGGAGTTGAAAATGTAATGATCACAATCCAAATTGAGAATGAAGGGTCCATTGGACATGACGGCACTGGTTCGCACGAGAGCGTTCATGGCTCCTGCTTTCTTGTTGTGGTCATAGCCTGGTCGCTTCTCACGAGACACGTACACCAACATGGGCAAGCGAATGTCAACGTCTGTGGTGTCGATAATGTTTTCCTCGTCGCTGCTTCCCATTAGCGGCTCGCAGGTGGGAGGGGCAAGCATCACCTGCCAAAACAATTACCATTCACATTAGCCAACTGCAGGGATGGAGCCATGGGGGCATGAGTAATTGTGGGGTTCCTTTTAACAAGTATCAATATTCTTGCTACATAGCTCCTGTCTCGTGACTGTCTTAATGTAACGCAATTGAGGTGAAGCGAGGAATTAGGTCACAAGATCACGCACACAGAATTCTAGCAATTAAATTAGAAATTATAAAAGTGCATCTTGTGAAATTGTGTACCTGAATGATCCCCGCGTGGTCTCCACGCCCATGCTCCTTCCCGGAATTCATCCAGGTACCGGGCCAATGTGTTCCATCAGCCATCCAAGTAGCCTTGGGCACATTAAGATTCTCCGCCGGATCTCCTCCAGTCTCAATCTGGTTGCGCTTGGCACGAATCTCCTCGTGAGCGTTATAAGCGTCTGAACGGCGACGAATAGCATCAGGCAAGCCATTGATACGCACCTTGAACTCATCGTACTCTCTCTTCACACGCCGGCGGTCCTTCACGAAGTCGGAACGGACTTTGTTTTTCGTGGGATCTCCCTTCAACAGAAAATATGTCTCTGGGTTACGTGGCTCGATCTTGTGCTTCCTGCAGAACGGAACCCAAATGCGGGCAAAGCTGGCTGCCTCCGCCAAAGCTTCGAAAGAGAGAAGTGCACCTCCATCATCTGAGAGGTAGCATGCGAGTTTCTCCAGAGGATACTCGGATGCCAGAATTGAAAGAATGGTGTTGCCCGTTGTAAGTGGGGGCTCCTTCTCGGGATCGGCTGTGGAGACGAACACATCCACACCCGGCAAGTCAGATCGCCCGCTGGGGTTGTTGGCAGAAGGCATGTCGAACTTCTCCTTCAACACTGTCAGATCTGTCATACGGTTGATGGGGCACAGCTTGGGTAGCTGATCGAGAATCCAAGAGAACGCAAACCAGATTTCGCAAACGACCGACATTCCCCATAGCCACACGGCATCTTGATTTTGATGTCGGATACGCCATGCCAGAAACAGGCCCAGCACCGCCATTCGAATTCCTACCAGCAACCTGGCAGAACAATCCCACAACTAACTTCAGCGCATCGCAAATTTATTAAGCTTTGAAATCACCCGCATTGTCCCGACTTCGCACTAACGAAATTCAGCAGTGTGGAGATTCATCTTTTGAAGATAAGAACATTCTGTCCACATTGTAACCTTAAACCCTGAACCTTAAACCTATGGGAGTTTCAAATCCTAACGAATTCAAGCAGAAGGTGCCACTTTCATTGATAATTGAAGCCATGATATCAGGCCCGAAACCTAATTTAAAAAGAAAAATTTGCCCTCTGAATTCATCATATTTCCTAACTCGTTCTTCCGATGAAGAACCTCGTATGGAAAGTTTTATCCTTGCTCATAGTCAACATCAGTGAACATTACATGCCTATCAATTTCTCACAACAAGCCCTAAATTTGTGAATTCCCCGGAGTTAAAATATCAATCAGACCTATCCATCCTATGCCACCAGAGAATGAAACTATTACCACCCCTACCCACATTCCCATGAGAAGCAAATGCATAGATCATTCTTGAACCTGATGGATATGGCATCCAAACGGCGAATATCAGCAATTGCCAGAGTTCAAGATTCATTCTTTTAATGCTACCCTTCCTCGCAATCCTCATCAATTGACAATTACATGTCTACCTATTACCAGCATAGTTTCTCACAACAACCCTAAATTCGAATTTCCTGGAGTTCAAAACCAATCAGATTTATCCGTCCGATGCCGCCAGAGAAGGTAACAACAACACTCCTACTCACATTCCCATTTGTTTGAAGCAAATGTATAGATTACTCCTCACTTCCAACCCATAGGATTCTCCCCATCCCCCCACCACCCAATTCGAAGAATTAGCACAACCAAAACGAATGGATCAATCGAACCCGTGGCACCTGGCCTTAAATTATTAGCAAACTGGTATAGATTACCTGTAGGGACTGAGGATACCAGCGGAGATTGTAACTTTGCGCGACAGAGGGCGTCTAGCCTTGTCATTGAAATTGGGCAGGGCGCCCATGGGAGGAAGCTCAGGGCCATTGCCATCATTGTAGCCATCGTCTTTGGGCCAGACCGCGTTGCCATATCCATATGTCCCTTTGGTTTGATACAACCAGCGGGCATGGTCGAAGTCCGTGCCCTGGTTGCTCATCAGCAACCCGGGCTTCATCTTCAGTTGCAATCTCCGGTCCATTTTGGAGCTGTCGTCACTCGGCGGGGGAAGCGCCCGGAGGTCAGAATCAGGCCCACTCTGCGACCCCGGAACCTCGTCAGGGATCTTGTACTCGTCCTTGCACCCAGGACACTTCCCGGAGCCATTCAAGGCGTCGATGTAGCAGTCGCGACAGATCCTGAACAGGCAGTCGCAAGGGGTCATGTCCTCACCACGCTCGTCGCGCATGGCTTTCCCGTCGCACCCATCCACAGCGCACACCGGTCCTCTCGCGCCCCCAAGCTGCGGATGGTTACCGTCACCTTCCATCATCTTCTCCATCACATGCCCGCGCGTGACACTCTTGAAGCCGCCAGTGAAAATCGTGCTCGACACGAACTGCTGCTCGGCTTTCCCCGCGATCGCGCTGTCCATGGGCCGCACCGACGGTGTGGCGGACATGAGCTGGTGGTCGGGTGTCGCGGGGATCTGCACCGTGTACAGGAACTCCGACCCCATCTCACTGTCCGTCACTCCCCCCATGTCGCTGTCGTCCCGTGACAAATTCATAAACCTCCCACTTGAGGTTCGCCTCGCATGGTGGTGGTGACCACCTCCCACTGCTACATTCGTGCTGCTCCCGTTCTGCTTGTTGTTTGTGTTGTTGCCATTGTTGTTTCCCTTCCCCGCTCCCCGGAACCCAAGCCCACCTGTTGCAGCGGACCTCGGTGACGACATTGCAACGTCGGATTCTCCTCCCCTCTCCCCTAACCCTAATTCTCACACATACATGAACTGTGGATTCGAATCCACCTCGATCCTAACCCTCACACATACATGAATTTTGGATTCTAGGTCCACTCCTCCCCTAATCCTCAGAAATAGATGAACTTGGATGTCAAGTTCACTCCTCCCCCGATCCTCAAACATATATGAGCTTGGATTTCAAGTCCACTCCTCCCATGATCCATAAACATCCATGAACTTGGATTTTATGTCCACTCCTGCCCACTCCTCAGGTATACATGAACTTTAATTTCAAGTCCACAGCTACCCTGATCCTTAAACAGATATGAACTTGGGAATTCAAGTCTACTCCTCCCCTAATCGTCAGACATACATGAACTTCGAGGAATTCAAATCCAATACTTTCGCAATCGTTGAGATCCGAAATCTCCGGATCGGGACACAACTAGATCACGAGCTCGGAATCCAAGCTCAAACTAGCACTAGCTAGCAGGTCCAGCTCCTGCAAGCGTCGTCGACGTCTCTAAACCCCGCGCCTCCGCCTGCCATTGTATTAAAACACCACACAGCACTCAGAAATCAATCAAAACTAGTCACAAATCCAACATAAATATCCCACTCCCACAGTCGACAGTAAGATTGAATCCTCCTGAAATTCCCCACACAAAATGCGGCAGTACAAACGCTAAAACCCCCCCCCCCACTAAACCCCGAAATCCACCAACACAAAAACTCCCTACTCACTCAGTCGACATTCGCTTCCAACACGAATATTGAATCCTCGGTACTCTCCCTCAAAAAAAACTGGCCTGGTGAGCAGATGGGCTAAATCCGGGCACCTTTAACCCCCAGTACTAAATCCACGACATTACCCATCCACTTGAATGCCATGATTCTCTCTCGCTCTCTCTTCCGCCTCTCTCCGCCTCTCTCCTCACTTAAGGCACTCCGATGTTTCGAGAATTCGGACACTAAATCCAAGTTCCCAAACCTAGCTCAATCCGAGCAATGCGGGATTGAGAGTGCAGAGAGATCAAAGTTGGAGAAGTGTGAGTGGATCTAGGAGCACAGGGCACGAGAAGAGGTGAGATTTGATTTGGCGACTCACCGGAGAGGTGACGGTGGAGCAGAAGCGTAGACATGATCTGAAGAATGGGGGATGAGCGAATCAAAGAAGGAGTGGGAGGGCGAGCGATGGGTATATGGTGGCGGCCCACGCTCGCTCTACCTCCGACTCCTCAGTGGGTTTGGTTTCAGGAGGGCTGGGCGGCTGCGCTGCCGGAGGTTCAAACCGCCGCTGCCCGTCACTGCCCGTCAGATGTTGCGTCCTACTGTTGTTGACCTCCTCAACTGTGCACATGCGCGTTTCTAAATGAAGGAGCCACTCAGCTTATGGTCCACTGTATAACGAATAATTCTATCCTTTATTCGGTTTTCAAACTTTGAATCGAATTTAGTATGAGGCTTTTAATGGGTAGTTGCATTGCAATGTCGCAGCGGCTCACCATACGTTAGAGCATCCGCACCCTTGCTCTGAATCCACCACTCATCAAAGGGCCAGTAGAGGGCTCCACAAGGGTTGAGTGACTCGCCAAAAAGAAAGACCCCCACTCTCACTCCATAAATCTACAGTCTGACTCCCGATACAGCGTTCGAACTCTTGCAGACTGTCTGTCTGCTCTTCCAGCAAACACTTCGAACAGCTAAAAAAAAAATAGAACGAAATCTCCCAAAAAACACCCGGCTTTTGGGCGCGCCCAGGAAACTCACAGACTCTGGAAAATGGCGTGACATGAGAGTATTTTGGCGAGCCCGCTCTTCAAAGAGCTGTTGCCCGGGTTGCGGTGGGGGGGTCTGTCGTGCCCGGGCCCGCCGAAAGCTAGTGCGGCCAGGTATAGAGAGCAAGGGTGCGGATGCTCTTACATAACATTACTAAGGGCCGATTTACACCTAGAGGCTGGGCCAAACCCCCTTGAGGCCGATTGCATGAAATTTCAGCCCTTTTTGGGTTGGAGGCCGGCCTCAACTACACATTATAATAAGATTATAACAGGGGCCAATTTTCCCATATGTAAAGGCCTTAGGGCCAAGAAGCTAGGTCGATTCAATAAATCTAGCATAATCCAACGGATCTAGCGTAATCTAGCATAGAGCCATTTAGATTTCCACATAATCCAACGGATCTCGTTCGCAAAAAAATCATACTTTATTTAATTAAGAAGGTTTTTTTAGTGAAATATGACATTGGCCCCGAGGCCAAGAATTGGCCCTCCATTTTGGGTGCATCCAATTCAACGAGCTCGGGCCGTGTCATAACATACATGTTTTAATTTAAAAAATCATACCACCAAATCGGCCCGGCCTCTAGGTGTAAAGGGGTTGGGACCGATTTGAGCCTTTTGGCCAATCACAAGTGAGGATTTCAAGCCTCTTACACAATGAATTGGCCCGGCCTCTAGGTGTAAAGCGGCCCTAAGAGGTGGGGTCTTCTTCTCTTTTTCTAATAATCGGTATAACCTCCACACTTTACATTGTTTGAGTTATATCAATCGTTGATATAACGCTCTGTTCAACTCATGTTCAATCGGTAAACTCCATAGTGTCCAGGATTTGAAAACGGTTTATTTCCGGATTTGAATCGTTGCATGTTGGGCCCTCATAATGGGCTCGGCCTGCTATGTAATGTTAAGTAAAGTAGACATGCTTGAGATGGATATTATTCTCTTTGCACCCACTTCTCGTAAGATATGAAACACGCAATCAGTGTGAGATGATTAGCAAATCTTAATCATGCTTGTAGCCATTTGCCTCGTCATTTTTGGAGCTCATGTGAATATCTTAATCATTATCAAGTGTTGATTAAGTGGTCGTATAGGCCCTCCCAATCATGACGGCTATTGAGCCTAAAATGGTTAGCATTTTTGAGCATGTAGTCCAATCTCTTTTAAACATGTGTCTTTTGGAGTTTGTTCTTAGATTCTCACCTTGCCACATACCACTCATATATAGGTGTTCAAATGAATGTTGTGTTAGATTTAGGCACATCTACCTTACATGTCATGTAGGGGGTGCATGTTCAAAAACTCCATTCTCAAAATGGATCCATGGTTTGTCAATGTAAAGAATTTAGGTTTTGACATGTGTTCAATGGTCTACATTTGTCTTTTTTTTGGTTTTTTTTTGGGGGGGGGGGTGGAAGGGGGGTTTATAAGATCTTAAGGGGTACATCAACGTAAGCATGTGAAGCCCTACACTAGACTTGCACGTAAGGAATTTTGATTGGAAGCTTGTTCTTCATAGACATAGATAGATAGATGGATGGATAGATGTTGCTCACGTGGTAATGTCAAATCCAACTATGTAAATGTTTAGGCCATGTAGGTAACTTGTATCCAAGTACATCCAATCATCCAAGTATTTTTATGTGGAGCATATATTTTTGAAATGACAAGGTGTCCCCTAATGAGAGACATTTTTACCCTAATTACTTATTGATTTGCATACATTTTGGGCACCAATTGAGCCAACACAACATACTAATGGAAAACTTATGAACTTCTAGACACATGCAACTTTTAGATGCTGATATAGCCACATTTTGATTTTTCTCATAAGCCTTGCTATGCCAACTGGACATTATCAGAGAAAATCTCTATGTTTTGGGGCATGTCCTTTATGATGCACAAATTGAAGATCCCATCAGTAGATGCGGCTCGCATAATACCATAAACAATTTACAGAAAAATCGGTGAAGTAACTCTTCATATTGAAGAAGATATACCCATTGTGAACAAGAGGTCAAAAACCAACTAGTGCACACTTTAAAATCAAGCACATAATTTTGGTTTGGTTTCAAAAAATAAGTCACCCAACGTTTCAAATGTTATGGTGGTTTGCATATGGAAATATATTAAAATAGACATCAAAAGCAATTAGCAAAACCCATGCAAAGCATATGCATTTTGGTATTTTTCAAGTTTCCTAGGCATTTAGGATCAACTCGGCATAGAGTGCCTCCCTTGGGTCATACTTTTTAAAATTGTGGTAGGTCTCTTCATCATAATGATGCAAATTCAGGCGGGTTGTACATTGGTGACCATTTGAGGGGGAAAAAAGTAACAAGTAAACAAGTAAAAAGGTAAAAAAAAGGTTTTAGGCTCACATACCTTACTCAATTTGTTGGCCATCCACTCAACCTGCACATATATGTAGATCACTATGGTAAAGAAAAATAATAATAATAATAATAATAATGTGGATAAGTAAATAATAAGTTCTTACATGTCACACAAAGGGTGCATTGTATGAGTTTATTTTTCATACCACGTGCAACAAAAAAGCTTTTCTCAAGAGCTATAAGTAATTAGGGTAGTATATAATTCCCCAAATTGAATATATTCTACATATATTATCTAATTTATTTCTTGGACCTAATTTAAATATGAATTTCCCATCATTTTTAGGTCCAAAGATTATCAAGACCCTATGTTTTGTTACACAAGGAATTTTAATACCTCCCGAGTGACCCAATGATATGTGTCATGATGTGGTGTAAGTCTACAAATAGAGCAATCATGTGTGATTTGGTGGTCCAAGATTCTTTGCAAAAATTGGAATTAATGTGAATGGGTTTCACAATCGCTCCAACAATAAAGTTATCCTTAAAGTCTCAGGATGGGGAGACCTGACTTTAGACATGTACCTTGAGTTTAGGTGGAAAAACGTAAACTTAAGGAGCTTGCCTGCCCCATTTTGCCGGAGCTTTAATTAGCCCGGTGCAGCCTGCCAGCGCGGCTGCCTGGCAGAGTCGGCAGCCTGCCAGCACGACTGCTTGCCTATATTTGGGTAGGGTGCCTCTAGAAACAAAGGAGTCAGGATCAAAAGCTCCCGAGGGTCCCAACTCAAGGTTCCCAAAGATTGACCCTGTCATTATTTTTAGTCTACTGACACAAGAAAACAAACCCTGTAAATATAGAATAGATCTCTCAACTCGGGACTGCGGCCTGACTTTCACCCGGTATCCTGAGACTTTAAGGATAACTTTAATGTCCACGAAATTACCACAAGTCCATCGCTTGTCAACTACCAATATTGGTGACCATCTCAACATGCACATGAATTTAGATCATTGTGCACCAAACACCCATATTAGTGTGGGTAGGTAATCAATGAGCATTTGTGTCACCATGTATTGTTGCATGGGAACAAATTGTGAAAAAAGGAACGTCAATGATTTACATTGACGTGTGAAGTCCATTCACCAACTTCTACCCATACCCATGTCGGTATGGGGCATGTTGACATGATCTAATGTCTACTTTTAGTAGGTGAAATGGCAGTGAACACATAATGCACTTGTGCGATGTTCTAGTGTGTTTCTAAACATGTTATGAATTTAGTGATGTGAACCTTATGGCAGTACACTGGTGTCCCATAATACAACGGATAAACCCTAAAGCCCGCGTCGATGCCAAAAATAGTCAGTTGAAGGCGATCAAAGCGGAGTTGAGATTATCTCGATGTCTTGTACACACTCTGATGTTTGAAGCTGGTTTTTATTTTCGATCACTTACAACCACAAAACCAATCACCAAGGAGGCTCCGATTTATTTGGGACATTGGTGTCCCGCCATAAGGTTCGTGTATTGCATTGTCATACTCACATTTGTGAATGGTTTGATTCATTACCTTGTTTTATGTTCTTTCTTTTGTGTATGTTATTGTTGGATAATGTAGTAATATCCTTTTTATTCTTTAATAATTAATACGTGATGATGTGAAAACACGTAAATAAAAAATTATGAGTATTGGTAGGGTGTTAAGAAATGCTTGGAATACAAATTCATTGGACAAAATTGTAAAATGATATTGGTGAGCATGGATATGAGCATTATAGAAAATGCATCAATTGTATGAATTGTGAATTCATACAACACTCTCAAGGGAAGAAACTCGATGCATGTTGTCATGTGCATACAAGTGTGAAGACCTCGCTAAGTTATAAACATCATGATAAATTTGACGACATTAGTCATTGATAGGAAATCAACCCACAAATCCACTTAGTACCGCAAATTAGGCAGTAAACCCTATCTTGTGATAAGGGGACTCTTTGACATGATAGGGTCATTGGGCTCAATTTCATGTTAGCAAGAATCAAGTTTTTTTTTTTCCTTTCTTGGAAAAATCAAATGCACAAAGTCACTATAATCCATTATTTTGAGGTACCTTCACTACTTCCATATCTATTCTAACACTTTGCCCTCAAACTTATTGAACCCTTAAAGGATGTGGAATGTAATTATTTTGTATATGTGAAAATTCATACAAACCTCCAAAAAGTATTGAAATAGTATTTTATTTGGTATATGGCATCAAATCCATATTTAACATAGCTTGTCTAGAAATTATGTGAAAATAAAGTCATTTGTGACAATGGTGATCTTATGTATTTGAGTCTACACCATTTATATGTACTCAATTTATTCTCTAATTTATTATAATTATTTGAATTCTCCAATTGGAATATTGTACGTGATAGATGGGTTGATTTCATGTAGGTTTCTTTTTATATTTTAAAATTACAATATCCTTAAGTAATCTTAAACTCCTACATATGACATCGAGAGGTAGACTGGGCCTATCAAATGTTTAATGCCTTAAGGCTTAAGGTTTGTGGGCTTTATGTGGCTAATCTTCCTAATTGGACACATGTATTTGAGTGGCACATGACATGGTTTGTAGGTAAGAATGGACACCAAAAAAAACATACAGACAAATATATGTTGTTGGACTACCTATGTGCACAAAAATATTAACCACTTTAGTTCAATCGTTAACACAATGGGGAGGCTCTACATGGTCATTTGGAAGAAGAAAAAATAGAATTAAATGAAAAAAATTAAATAAATCACTTTGACCTCTTGTAATATATGCATCTCAATCATGATTTCTTGGAACTTGGAATGACAATATGCGTGATTTGGAATTGCTAACCGGATGCAACAATTCATGATTCAATCCAAATGTGAAATTATTGGTGGAGTTGGAAGTGCACACAACAGGGCAACATACCTTAAGAACACCATATTTATTGTAAGTACAAATTGGTGTCCTTCGTGTAAACCAATATTAAGCATCCAACATAAATAGTTGTTCATATATATTGAAAAAACTCACAACAACAAAGACAAATTAATCAATGAAATTGTCACCATGTACCAAGGGGACCCTAGAACATGACAGGATTGACATGCTCATATTGTAGGTGGAGAATACTATGTGATTAGCAGTGATGGAAAATTCAAATGGTATTAGGATGACATGTTTCCTATAACCGTGGATTGTTTGCCATGAAAAAGATGGACCATTGACATGGGTACGGATAATGCACATGGTTACTCCATTCACCAATCAAATTCATATGCACTTTAGATTGTGTTGTAGTTTACTCAAAGCAAGGCATAACATGAAATCCAACCCACACAAATCTAGTCATATTGTCTAAGACTAATTATGGTAATATTCATTCTCACTATCTTCCTCGTTACCCTCTTTTGCCTCGTCATCTACAGATGCCAACCAAACCAACCATCGGGATCTTCGATGAGCAATTGGTGGTGAGGTAGCCGCCTAAACCCATGCCACATTCTCTATATGTGGAGGAAGCATCATCAAGCGGAGAGGTGATTGCAATTGGCTCGTGATTATGTTCACACAAATAAAAATAAAAAATACTTGAAATTGTACCCATTTGCAATACAACGAAATTCACATATCAAATGACAAGCAAATACTTAGGACAATTTCAGCTTATGTTCTCTCATCATTCTCTCTGCATGATGAAATATTAGAGGACACTAGAAATACCATGGGCAATTATACAAAATAGCATTCCCCCGCATCCTCAATTGTGCCTAAGTGAATATGCATAAATTTACCTTCTAAGGTCCAAGCCGGAAAGTACGAAGGGAGATTGTTCATTGTTTTTATCAAATTATTTGCTAGGAGCTCTCTCTTGATGTACCTTAAGAAATCAATACAAGTATATTAAATTGCATTCAAATTATTGACGTTAATAACACTCGTTGAACCAAAACGATAGTCAAAAGATTACAAGGATAAATACATGCATATAACACACTTGATAGCAATCTTTCTACCAACATAGTTTGGGCGACTTACTAAATGATGTTTTATCCTTAAACATGGTCTGGCAACCTTTAGTCCAATGAAGGATTCGACACTTCTCAACATAATCCGATGTAGAGAGGAGATCCTCATTCAATGATATTGGACCAAAAATCATACAACCCAAAAGCTTACACCACACATTACACCCGGCAATTATCAAAACCTTAATAGAATCTTTTAAAATTACACATTCATATTATTCATCTCCTCTCACATGCCCCATACAACTCACGCAATACCACTCCCCCCACAACCGGGATAAAATATTCGGCTCCATAGGACACGTACAAACCTACCGATGGAAAGGCACCGGCCTAGCATACCCCACGGATCACAACACTACCGTGGAAGCCATCCACTGGGCAAGAATGGCAGCCAAAGAAGATACAAACACTGCCACCATCCTCATAATTAACCACAATGATTGGACCCCACAACAAATCCCACTTAATGCACATGGAGACATACATACAATTGTTACCATCCCCCCACATACCATACTATACAATCCCACACCAGAATGGCCAAAATACTACCAATACGTAGAACCATCACTCATATCAATAATATGTATACATAACCAAACCAACCCCACAACAACCTTACAAACCCCCCAAGAACTCACACAAGTATTAGAACAAACCACTAACACACAAATAGACACCTTCCCCATATATCCCACGACACCGAATTACCACATCAAATACTCCAATTCTTGGAAACATGCCCCCATGAACAACACACCCCCACCAAGAAAAATCCCCCAAATGCCACTCCCAACTAAATATTACCGCCAACACCACCTCAAATACCCACCCCACCAATGCATATACACTGACGGTTCATTCATCCCACCAACTAAGAACTCCGAAGGACAAATAGAGGGAGACATCGCAGGCTCTGGAGTATACAGCCCTAACCAAAGTATCCACATATCAGAAAGACTACCAGGCTATCAAAACATCCTCCGAGCAGAACTAAACGCAATACTCATAGCCATCAAAACCATACAAACCACTCAAACCGACACACACGTATTCACAGACAGCCTTAATAGCATATATCTACTTAGTAATCACATGCAACACCCAACTTCACAACACCACCACCCAGACAAACTCCTCATAAAAGCCATAATCCACCAAATCTATTGGACACCGCACTTAATCCACATACACAAAGTAAGGGCACATACGGGCATCATAGGAAACGAAATAGCGGACACATTAGCCAATGAAGGAACAACCAAAGAAAAACCTACCCCCACACCCCACATACATATAGCCCACGCCACACCCTATTGGCTAGCAAGCTGCCCAACTGCCACACGAGATGGAGCAATTAGAAACCTACACACATTCATAACAAAGACACACGACTACCAAGAAGTTAGGATAGCCCAACATAAATACCCTTACGTAGACAAATGGCTATCCAATGACCAAATAAATCAAAAGCTCTCCAATCACTTTTGGAAAAACAACAAAATATCCGATGCTCAAATCACCCAAACACTAAAATTCCGTTACGCTCAATACATGGGCAATCACAGAAAAAACATCTTCTGGCCCCTCATATACCAAAACCCCAACTGCACACTATGCCACAAAAATGAAAGAGACACATGGCCACACCTATTATCAACATGCGAACACCCATACCTGAAAGGACTAAGAATAGCCCGCCACAACAAAGTTGTACACCTCATCACCCAAACACTACAAGCCAACAAACACACCAGATATTACACATTAACGAATGCAGGTAATCTCAATAACAACAACCAAGATAACACCGTCCCCGATTGGCTCATAAATTGTACATGCACACAAACAAGATGCCAATGCCACGCCAAACTAAGACCGGACATCCTCTGCATAATAGGGGCCCCGAACCACACACCTACACCTATAACACCCCAACATTCACACACAGTACAATTCATTGAATTTACATACGGCCATGATAGATTCCCTGAACAAGCTATCGCACAAAAGCACGCCAAATACGACCCACTAATTAATGAGATAAGAAACAACGGATGGAAAACGAAGCCCCTCATCACTATTACGGCAGGGGTACGAGGTGCCATACACGAACAATCCATCACCAAGTTAGCGGACCTCAACATCCCAAAGACAAACATCAAAAACCTCATGAAAAACATACATCAAAATGCCATTAAATACCTAACATACCTCGTACTCAACAAAAGAAAACTCGACAATAAACAAACCACCATTACACCACCCTAATGTGGAGATATAATCTTAAAACCCATAGAGCCCACCTCCTAAAGAGGCATAACCCCTCATGTGATACCACGACCAAGTTGGGGTAAACATTTGGGTAACGGGCTCGCATTCATGCCGGTACAATGTACGGGCGTTTGTTTTGTTTTGTTTTGTTGGACCCGTATTATATTTAGACATGCTCCTATATTGAGCACCTACTGCATGCTCCAACTGTGAAACCAAGAGCGATAACCTCGTGACTTGGTAAATACAACTAGTAGAACCAACCTAAGTACATCAAGTAATTACTAGAGGAAAGAACATAAATGAGCCCAAATATATGTATTTACAAGCCAAGTTTCTAGAATGGTTTGTTTCAAGTCGCCAACCATTCATGACTTTCATACTGAAGTGAATTTAGTAAATTGGTGCTGTAATCCAAAGAATTCCACCCAATTTTGACGTTTGAATTGACAACACCCACAAAAAAATTTCGAGCATCTGTGCTGCAGATTCACTGGCATGCAGCTAACTTAATTGACAACTCCATTTGCTGTTTGAAATCCACATCTTTGTTTGTTTGTTTGATAGACATACACTTTGGTGTGATTGAAATGATTTGAACTTGGACTTTTAGCTTGACAACAAAACGCAAGCTCGGAGAGTTAATGTAAACATTTGGAATTCGAAGAAATCCATGGCGACCCCGTCGACCATTTTTAGTCAATGCCTTGACCGCTCATCTGCCAATAATTTGTAATCCAAGCTCAAAATCTACTTCAATGGATGCTCAAAACATAACAAAGTTGGTTTCCACTTGTGATGGTTGCCACAGTTGTAGGAGTCTAGCTGGAGGTGAACATTGTTCGGCACTACACTTATCATCCCAATTAGTGCGGGTGGTACTAATTCCCGAAGCACGCACTATTTCAAAGTTACCAAGGGCTGAAATTTTTAACGAGTGACACTAAATTCATGAATTCATGCTCATTTATCATAGATTTCCAAAAAAATAGTGCGTGCTCTAAGGTGTTTGTAAAGTGATAAACAAAATTACATGCAACACACATGCTTCTTAGTGAATAGTGCCAAGTGCCGATACTTGCAATGAATAGTGTTGGGATGAACAATGAGCCCTAGATCTTTTGGTGGCACTAATTTCATAGTGTAAGGTTTCGCCTTTGCTAATTTTCCCCACACACTATTAGCCCTCCCTCCCTAATTAGGATGATCAGTGTACTTAACCAATAGTCCTTGGTTACTAAGCCTTTTTGGTCTCCTACCCCCTAGTGTTGCAAGGCCCTTATATGTGCTTAAAGTCAAAGGGGCGCTTCACACTATGGCCGAAGGTCAAGAGGCAATCAATTTCCACCAATCAGATTGCAAGAAACCAAGAATTCAACCTTCACACTAGAGACCAAAGTCCAAAGGCCGTCACTCTCCAAAATGCCTACATGGCAGTACTTTTTGACCAAGGCAACGGACTCTCGAAGGAAGTTTGGCTTGGACATGAATGGAAACTTGAATTATGATCGAGAGACCGTCAATTTTTTTTCATAAAAAACTCAAAAACTGACAAGATCTTGGGCGTTAGATTGGAGGGGTTGTTTTGGGCAGGGAATAAAGTGGGATGCTCCTTCTTCCTTTGGACTTTGGGCTTGCCCTTTGGAGGCTTCACACTATGGCCGTCCAAGTCGAGAGGTTGTGGGAGTTCATGGCCAAAGGTTTGGACTTTGGGCTTGGCCTTTGGAAGCTTCACATTGTGCCCGGCCGAAGGCTCCAATTCCTATTTTCAGCCCATTTCTTTGGACTCTCAACAAAGTTTGGCCATTCAATCCCACATCCTCTCGACTTGGACGGCCATAGTGTGAAGCGGCCCTAACTAAACCCTCAAACTAGCTAGCCACATAAGACAATTGACCACATAAGGCACACGTGATACTTATATTGTACATGGTTATAAGAATCTTCTGGAAGACCTTTAAGAGATCTTTGGGCTAGTCGCCTACATTTACTTTCATGGATACTGTATTAGAGCATCCGCACCCTTGCTCTCTATACCCGGCCGCACTAGCTTTTGGCGGGCCCGGGCATGATGGACCCCCCCACCGCAACCCGGGCAACGGCTCTTTGAAGAGCGGGCTCGCCAAAATACTCCCATGTCGCGCCATTTTCCAGAGTCTGTGAGTTTCCTGGGCGCGCCCAAAACCCGGGTGTTTTTTGGGAGATTTCGTTCTGTTTTTTTTTCGTTGTTCGAAGTGTTTGCTGGAAGAGCAGACAGACAGTCTGCAAGAGTTCGAACGCTGATACAGTGCCTGCGGACGAGCTCGCAGCCTCCCTGCAGTGCCTCAGTGCTCAGCCGGCCCAGATATTCGGGAGTCAAACTGCAAATTTATGTAGCGAGAGTGGGGGTCTTTCTTTTTGGCGAGTCACTCAACCCTTGTGGAGCCCTCTACTGGCCCTTTGCTGAGTGGTGGATTCAGAGCAAGGGTGCGGATGCTCTTAGCGTCCTAAAGTGGTGGGCACTGTAGCTGCAGTTGCATATGTTCAATTGCAAGAGCCACTATAGCATTAGAAACCAATGCTGGAATTAGAGAATGAGTTGTCTAGGCTTAAATCGAAACTAACTTATTGGGTCAATAGCCTGCTGCATCACCAACACAACCTAAAAGGCAAGTCTATACTCGTATTAAGAAAGCACAACAAATTCAAACCTTGGTCTATGACGGCACTGATTATCCTAATTAGTGCATGTTGCTATTCGGATTTACACAGTGCAATAACGTCTTCCTCACAGCATCCGCACCCTTGCTTTGAATCCACCACTCAGCAAAGGGCCAGTAGAGGGCTCCACAAGGGTTGAGTGACTCGCCAAAAAGAAAGACCCCCATTCTCGCTCCATAAATCTGCTGGCCTCCCGCGCTGCAGACCTTCGAAGTCAGCGTCATCGAATGGGCGGAAGTCTTCAGCTACGCACACGGCCCGCCATCGCGCCAAACAAACACTTCGAACAGCTTAAAAAAAACGAAATCTCCCAAAAAACACCCGGCTTTTGGGCGCGCCCAAGAAACTCACGGACTCTGGAAAATGGCGCGACAGGGGAGTATTTTGGCGAGCCCGCTCTTCAAAGAGCCGTTGCCCGGGTTGCGGTGGGGGGGTCCGTCATGCCCGGGCCCGCCAAAAGCCAGTGCGGCCGGGTATACAGAGCAAGGGTGCGGATGCTCTCAGGAGTTCAAATAGGTTGTTTGGACATTATAGAACATAAATGACTTTGCTTGGTGACACCTCACATTCTCATTACATAGTTATAGCATTGCGTAACTCCGAATAGTAACACGCACTAATGGGTGTTATTGAGAAAACTAATAATTAGTTCGCACTGAGGTGGTAGGAGCACCCAAATAAAGCACCACAAAAAGACACCTCAGTTGGAAGCCCTCCATGAAGGTCACTTTATTCCCAAAATAAAAGTACAAGTGGAGGCCTCAAAAAAACCTCCTCCACCTCTTTCTCAGGGCCACTTCACACACGAGACTGAGAGCCGGTGACCACTACACTTCAAGCACTCGCATTGGTGGAAAAGGCGGAGCTGGTCCAAGTTCGCTTCACATTATGCTTGAGGGACCAATGGAGTTTGTGAATGGAAGATGGATGTAAAGTCTACATGGATTCCTACATGGCATCAAATGATCATGTAGGAATTACTTGGACTATTTTCAAAAACCATCTCTTGGAAGTAGGCCTAACACAAAATTGGGAGAC
This sequence comes from Polytrichum formosum, assembly GCA_964035585.1. Classification (NCBI taxonomy): domain Eukaryota; kingdom Viridiplantae; phylum Streptophyta; class Polytrichopsida; order Polytrichales; family Polytrichaceae; genus Polytrichum; species Polytrichum formosum. The sequence goes on from OZ037941.1 coordinate 44,145,548, forward strand.
CATGGCACTCTGAACGCTCACAACCATTGATTTATTCTACTTTATCATGCACGAGGACCTGCATGAATAGAATTTTAATGAAATAGCATTTGGTTGAGGGCCCGGTCACATATGACTTCACACTACACTCGAGGGTCCGTGACCACACTACATGAATTTGGAGGTGTGTTGTCTGCCTTTGGACACTTTCTTTTGGGCTCTCACAATTTCATGGTCACAGCTCTTGGCTTGTGTATGAAGTGGTCCTACGAGCGACGGTGCCAACAAGATTGACGCTTTGAAGTTGTAAGAGGAGGTTGGCAACGCATCTGCTGATGGCCTCCGCCTTCCACGCCCTTTGGAAATCCTCCAATGCCAGGTCCACTCTATTACCATCCACAACAACATGCACTTCCTCACATAGAGTGCAATTAATTTCTTGTTCCTCCGCACAATGCTCAAGCACTATTTTTTTAGCATTGAAATATCTCATGTTGGAGACCCCATGATTGTATCAAAGAAGACATTGGAGATGTTTTCCATTTCAATATCATGGGGGTTCATCATGATCTTCCATACGGAGGCCGCACGCTTGACATCCATCCCCACGGACCTCAACATGATCACCCACATGGAATTTGGGTAATATTGCTCACTCATGCACATATGGCACAAAGTGCCGGCAACGGTAACACCCAGATGCTTCTTCGTACAAAGGCACACCCATTGATGAGCCCTTTGCAAAATGTTGCTATGAGAGACTCACTCGATTGTTCAAACCAATCTTCCCGAATCTCACGTACTCCATTTTTCCATCATTCATGTCCTCAGCCGACACATTGTGATGAACGCACTCAAAATGCTCCTCTCCGTTGTCCTTCATACACTATCCGATCATGCCCTTGAAGGTATGCAAAACCCCCATCCCTCAACTTTTTGCATGACACAACATGATTTGTTGGCGGACTTTCATCCCATCCCAAACAAACCTTAATCTTCTTGTTCAACACCAGCAGACTAGTAAAATCCCCCCTTCACTACCAATTGAAAATGCTTGTGGGTCGATGCCCCACCCCTCTCCATGGAGCACGAGTTGGCAATATAATGCTCCTCAACAAACCTCCTCAAATTGACAAGAAGAGCCACATCCACATCCATATCCATTCCTCCCACAACAATCGTGACCAAAACCTCAATATACTTTGAACAAGCACGAGTTTTGCTCTTGCCCTCTTAGCAATTCAATTAGGTAACCTTCATGCTAATTTATTGTCATTTCACGTTATTTCCAATATTTAGTACCACAGTAGCAAAACACAAATAATATATTCTTATTGTGGTTGCAAAATGGATGAATGAACAAAGTTATAAGTTTTCGTGATGTGGTTTTGACTCAACGTAAATTGCATGGATAAAGAGGCAACCTACTTGCACATATCAATGTATGCGACAACATAAAGAACATCTTGTGGGCGCATGAGATTCAACAAATAAATCCGGTCGCCCATAACAATCTTTAGTCACAAATGGCACTGACCATCGTAACATTATTTAACGCCCCTGGATTGACCTTCTCAAAAGAACATCAAACTAACGCGCGCCGATTTGATGTTCTTTTGAGAGCTAAGGTAGCACTACATTTAAAATTTTTACTTAGCCTATTTTTGATCGATTTAGGTAGTTACTTTCATTATTTATCATTTATTATAAAGGTTTCAAAGACAAAACCAATGCTAAAAGGCGAAAAAAATATTCACCTAGACTGGATTAAAATCAAAACAAATCTAGAAAGAAATAAAACAACAATTTTTTTAATGCAAGTCAACAAAGTGATCTCATTTTTCAAAAAAATATTCCAATATTGATCTAAGTTGGGTACCAATCTAAATTTGCAAACATTTTTTTATTAATTGATTGCACTTTGTATAAAACACTAAATTTGTGCATTTCACCCTTGCTTAGCCTAGTCTTTACCTACATTAAGGAGTAATTTTTTCACTTTATGTACATTTACCTTGTATTCGCTCACGTACTCAAAAGGTACCCCGGTAGCATTGCTACTTAATGTTATGAGTGCCCTTGAACTGTCCATCCTTGTGCAAATGTTCCAAGGAAAACCTCATAGCAAGCCAATCCAACCAAGTCTATCAACATAGATCGCGGCAATGGCTAACTTCTTCATTATGTAATGTGCATTGCTCGATATTACATGATTTTGGGGGAGTTAATTCTAAGCCACATTAGTACGCCCGGAACAACCAATTTCTCCTTACCTTCCACCAATCACATTCTAGTGAGGAAGACGATGACGTGGAAAGTGGCTCAACATGTGCATCCCAAGAGAAGCACACACATAAGTCGCCTAGTCGGATGATGAAGTTCCAAGCATGACAGTCTACGTCCATATCTACCTATTTGTTTCCCAAAATTTCATGATAAGTAGATATTGGGTTTAAGTTAGGTAAAATGTTGGAATATGAAGATGATTCAACATGAATCTCAGGTTGCAAAGAGGGAGAAACTAGGTTGAGGTGAAAGCAGAAAATGAACATGTGAGCAATAAACGGGGAGAACTGGCTGCTAGTTACAGATGAACCGGTTGAAGTTCAAGACTTAAGGAATATTACAGATCATTTTACATGAATTTGTAGAATATATCCCAAATCAATAAAGAAACATGAAAAATGATCATAACATTACTCAGCTTAGCCATGACATTTTGTGGACCATGGCTAAGATTCTCAAATATTTGGTGAGTTCAGACAAAACGCCATGGCTAAGCTAAGGGCCGCTTCACACTATGGCCGAGGGTCGAGAGGCCATCGATTTCCACCAATCAAATTGCAAGAAACCAAGAATTCGGCCTCTCGACCCTTCACACTAGAGGCCAAAGTTCAAAGGCCGTTGCTCTCCAAAATGCCTACATGGCAGTACTTTTGACCAAGGCGACGGACTCTCGAAGGAAGTTTGGGTCGGACAGGAATGGAAACCCAGACTATGATCGAGAGGCGGTCGATTTTTTTTCATAAAAAACTCAAAAAGTGACAAGATCTTGGGCGTTAGATTGGAGGGGTTGTTTTGGACATGGAATAAAGTGGGATGCTCCTTCTTTCTTTGGACTTTGGACTTTGGGCTTGGCCTTTGGAGGCTTCACACTACGGCCGTCCAAGTTGAGATGTTGTGGGAGTTCATGGCCAAAGGTTTGGACTTTGAAAGCTTCACACTATGCCCAACCGAAAGCTCCAATTCATGTATTTTATTGGCTATTTTCAACCCATTCCTTTGGATTGTAAACAAAGTTTGGCCATTCAATCCCACGGCCTCTCGACTTGGACGGCCATAGTGTGAAGCAGCCCTAAGTAATGTTATTTCAACATTGTAACCGGTTGGACTTGGAAACACTAGGATGTTGACTGATTATGCCCAAAAACCTCCCCGGACACTACACTTAAGTGTGGCTGAAGAATGCTGTAAAGTCAGACTACTTATATTCTCACGTGGACGAAATCAGAGGGTTTTTTTACTGCAGAAGCCTAAAGTTTCATACCTTGTCATGTGCAGCAATTAACCTTTTGTTCCCCCACTGATGAGTGCTACTTTGTACGTTTGAATCCAAGCAAAAATAACTGACAATTTGTGGCAATCACAGAGGCAGCAGCAGGTGCTTCCTCTGTCACCTGTGCAAGCAAAATGGACGTGCAAAGCAAAAGTTACATGTGTACTAACTCCAGTGCAGATCATGCTTACTTACTTACATACAATGAGATCATCATCCATCATTCGGTGACTTTTTAATGTTAATTATTGGAATTATTCTTCTTCCACCAGCACGATCGTTGGGGTTTCATGTGGAGATCTTTTGGATATCACCAATTTCAAGCTCATGCGGTGCTTTTGATGCAAAATAGTCCAATCTCATTGTTGGGTGTGTAAGGCATAACAACATCTACTTGGTGTGGCTTGCTCCCTGGGGTTACCTGGATTTGCTTGAATGACAAAGTGTTCAATCACAAGGCGTGATCTATTCCGAAGCTCAATATCAATTGTTTAGCATGGCAGCGTTGTCGGGTAGAGAAGTCTTTGCTTTGGGAAAATATTGGATTTCTGGCTGCAATTAGTTTTGGCATAAGACATTGGAGACTAAGATAATGTATGAAATATTCATCTTTGAATACATCATATATACAAACTCATATAAGTTTTACACATATCTTCAAAATCCCGGATCTCTCTCTAAAATTGTAGCCAAACTTTGAAGAACCACCAAAATAACATAAATACTCCAAATCAATAGTGCTTTAGCATTTTGGAAAGCTATCAAAGTGCTTAACAAAAGAAAATAGATATTAAAGGTTAGTAAAATACTGTCCAAGTTTCATAGCTTGTCAAAGGTCATACTCCCAAATTCATTGTTAGCTGCACCTCCCTTCACTTCATAAGACGTTCTGGTTTCATATAAGCTTTGTTAATGCCAAGTGATAGCTTTCTGGAAAGCTAACAACATCGCACATGTTCTCTTCAAAATTCATTTTCAGAATCCTTACCAAACTTTTTCTATGCTCTGTTGAAGTTGGTACACACTTTCATTATTGAATCTAGTTGGCAACTTAACACCCTCTTGCCTTGAAAGCCATAACTCTCTCTTCAAAACTCTAAATCAAGAATTTTAAAGCTCCATAAAGAGCTGATACAATAACACATCACTCGCTCAAATTTCATAAATAAAAACACTATATATAAATTTCTACAAGCTTTTGAAGTCATGGTCTTCTAAGTTTCTTTACAACAAACATAGTTTCACTCTAACACTCATAGAAATCACATACAAAGTCCGAATGAAGCGTGCTATAGCATTTCGGAACCACACCGACAAGATGTATCAACTCTCAAATTTTTATAGAAAAATTCCAAGTACACACTGAGATCTCCCTCTCCACACACACAAATTAAACTCCACACCTCCTTGAGGAGAGAGGGCCGACCCCTTAGCCTCCTCATCAAAGTCAACATTAGCCCAAATCTATGTCACATAAGCTCCAACTAGTCATTGGCTAACCCTATAGGCTTACTTCATCCTTATCTATCCCTTAATCCTTATCTATCCTTTAATTCTTGTCATTCCCTTATCTTAGCCATAAGGCATCAAAAGTCAACCTAATTATAAACTATGTCTACATTTTATTTACCAAACTTCAAACACACAAGATGAAGTTTGAAAACATTAAAACTAAATTCATAACATCAAAGAAATGTCTAAAAAGAGGTTGAAAATAATTCCAAAATGAATTCTACTCCAACTGCAAGAATTTAAGAATGCGTCGAAGAATAACTGCAATGTAGTCCGCACGATCAGCCTTAGACAATGAATTAACTAGACCTTCAAGCCAACGTTGATGGCCTCGACTTTCTTTGATAGGCCTAAGACAACAAGAGTATTGATCATTATTTAAACCTTCAAAAATTCCTCCAAACGTCACATCTCGAGTGTTAGGTTCAACACATCCAACCTGCAACAAAATCACCAATGCACGAGCATCTTATTGAAGGTTTCCGTGTCACCGCTGCTCCACACGAGGTTGCTTTGACGGCCGAGAAGGCCCAGCTTCTTCTTGTGGACGCTCGTGCAATGGTGCAATACTAGGTGACAAAAGAGTACGAATCGGCAGTTGAGATAGAGAAAATCCAACTCAAGCTCTAGATGAAGTTCTTCATCTTGACTCTCGGAAAGAACTCTCCAATTCGACATGTCCAAATAAAATCAAAATAACTACATCAAATTGGTGAAGCTCTGAAATGGTCCTTCCTCTAATAACATAAATACTTTCTAGCAAGAAAACGTCATCTTGAAGCTTCCCCAAAAGTTTGATTCTTTCTTCCAATCAAAATCCACTCAAACAAAATTAAAAAAAAATAATGTATAAACAATGGATGGGATATAAATCCCTTCAGCATGCTCTAATAAACGCCAAGCCGTGGAAGCCCAACTGGTAAAGTGCTTCAAGCGCCATAGCACTGGTCCGGGTTCGAAATCCTTTGAACTCGTATGAGCGGGCGAATGGCCACGTGGCTTAGTACTGCTGGTGAAAACTAGGCAGGTAACTACCAGTTGGCGCCACCTACCCCCTGAGCATGTGAGGAGACGCAGAGACTCCAAGTTACGTGGTTATAACCACGGATCTTTCTCTTCCCCCTTCATTCCTCTGATCTCCCCCTTCCCTTTTGTCTATACTCTTATTATTATTATTATTATTATTTTATTTTATTTTATTTTTGTTTTCTTTAAACCCTACTCTCAAACCATTCTACACTATATTTACATATTAAACCATTTCTCGCACGACAGCGTACGCCTTTAACATTTGAGCTTTCTCCAGCTAGCAAGGATCAATGGTCTGGTGTATAGGTGAATGCATGGTATCAATTATCAAAATTAATAATGGTGTGAGTGACATAACATTACTCAGCGATGTGGGTCCTCAAAATACAACAGTTGAATGTTGGGAGCTCAGTCTAAATTAGAGTCTCCTTGTGCAAGTTTTCGAGCATTTGGTTGTTATATTATGACGCCCATGGAACGAGAGTTGTACGCTCAGTAATGTTATGGAATCTACCCATGGGTATCAAAATTGTAATGCCAATCAAATGGTGATATTTGATGGGTATATCAAGGTGAGAGAATCTTTGTATGCTTGAATTATTTAGGTCAATATCATTCTAAATCATATTAATACTACGGCAACTTTACCTAGCTATGAAGGTAGAAAACTAGTTTGAAAATAATTAACTTGGGTGATCTGACTGTCTAGTTGGGGTGGAAATAACGTGGGTCCAAGACCGGGGTCTTCCCCTCCATTTTCCTTGAGACCTTTGACCAAGCCCTTACATAAAAATAGAATAGTGACCTTACTCAAAAGTAACATAAAATAAAATATTTTCCCACATCAATTTCCTTAGGAAAAACTAATGTGACCCACACTAATTTGAAACTAGAGATTTGGCGTGGATTGAAAATCAATGTAGACTCTACAAAACATATGCCCCTTTCCCACCTGACTTTAGCATAACTAGACCTAGCCTAAAAGTTTATTTTGAAAACATGGCATCCACACCCTCTCATTAGTGCCTAGACATGAGGCAAGAATGTAGGACCTTTCAAATTGTCGCTCCAGCCCACGGGGGGTTCACTCCATGTCAAATTGAACACCACGTGCGGCCAAAGTTTGCTACCCCTATATTACATGGAATAGATAAATTTAAAAATTATGATATTTTTTCTACATATACATAACCATTGATTATATCTTTTGAATATTTTTTTGAAATTTTTAGTCATCTTCATTTTTGTAGCAATTATTTTAGTTCAATTTTGCGTCATTCTAGTTAGAAACGGTATGGTTTATTAAAAAAACAGATCATCAAATTTGATTACCAATTTTTACTATGTAATAGAAACCGTGTATATCTACCCATGAAAAAAAATTGATAAAATTTTGACCCATTTTGGTGATGCAACTTACCAAAAGTAAATTTTTTTTGGCCGCACGTGGTGTTCAACTTGACAATGGAGTGACCCCCCCCCCCCCCCCCCCGTGCTCCAGCCCTTGTGATTGGTTGCTCTTATTTTTAGCAACGAGGGCACATGGAGCTCCATTTACAAAAACTAATGGTAAAATAGCTGAGTGATAAAGCATTTGACCTTGCTTCAAAAATAATCCAACATGTCATTACTTGGTAGATAAAACAATGAACATGTGTGAAAGCTACTTAACCAAAACCTACTCATAAATCTCCGGAGCAAGTTCTTATAGGTGCACCAAGATAGTTGGGGTACCTATAGCATAACCGAGACAACTTTACCAAACTTTAGTTATTTGGTAAAGCCGGGTGGAGACGGGCCTTTAGTGTGGCCCGCACTAATAAGGGGCTAATATGACAATTTAGTGTAGTTGTGAATCTATTGAGTGCAAGATATTTCCACTCACTTGGAGGTGGTGTCACCAATTGGCTTCCCGACTCCTTTGGTTTGATTGTCATGTGCCACTTGGTTACATGGCTACTCTTTTGACCACGGTCATTTGGCGTCTAGGTAATTGGTTGTTTTCCATTTACGTGGTTTTAGCATCTAGTTCGGTTGTCCGACCCACTTGAAGATGGCCCTTCATAGTCGGTTCAAAGTTACAATTATAGTTTATCTTATTACAATAGACTTTCTTTCTTTCTTTTATATATATATATATATATATATTTATCAACTCCAAACACAATATATGTCCATCTCCCTTGAGAAATATACTCAGATTTTCTCACCACTTGGAAGCCATGTTGAATGTTTGGCCCTTTTTGGGGGGTTTATTGAATTTACTTCAATTCTTTCCACCAACCATAAAGAAAATAAAAGCCAACAAATTAAAAGAACGAGTCATGTCGCATATTTATAATATTTGTGAGCAATATCATTAAGTGGAGACTAATTTTTTAATTTGGTGTGACCCTAGCATTGTACAATTAATAATAGTAAATGATGTTGTAAAAGGTTGTTGAAAAACCAATTTTGTATTCTTGTTCCTTCAGTCTTCATGCAGTGAAACGAACATGGCTTAGGAAAACATGTATGGAAAAAAAATTTAAAAGAAAGAAAAAGAACATGTTTGTGATTATCGGATTATTGAACATTTGCACATCACATGAAGCTATACCATTTATCTATTACATATTTACAAAATGTCCCAATCAAGTCTATAAGATATGATAGGTTCAAAATTGATAATAAACGCTTGATAACGAATGTGAAAAAATAGGTTAAGAATAAATAAAACAAGTGTGACCCAACCCATACCGTCGCTTGTTTGCCAATGAATTAGTCATGTACGCCCTAGCCTCTTTGAAATAGTCTCTAAAATACATATGTATTTTATTTAAAGAAGTTAACTCAAGTAACATTGCATGAGAAATATCATAATATGATGATATAGTTTTGATTTTTTTTAAAGACATTTATCAACTCTTTGAGAGCATAAAATTAAATGACATTATCAAGACTCGTTGGAACATGATCTCAAATAAAACAAACTAGTAATTTGTTGCTTCCAATCTCCATACAATGGGATCGACAATGGTTCACTCTTACATCCTAAGGAGCACAAATTTTGGAACTCCCAAGCCCCAAATTTCAATGCGGTGTTGAGTGGAGATTATTCCCACATTTATCACCAAAGAACCCCATGTCGAAATGTCCCCCTCTTCATTTATGCCTTGGGTTGGAGGTTACAAAGTGGTTTGCCTTTCATGCTCTTTCCCCCACAAAGCCATTGTTAGATCTTGATTATCTAACCTTAAAGTTGTAGAATTTCCAACTGATTGGTTGGTTATGAACTTTTGCCTTTGGGCTCTAGTTTGATGACGGAATGCCCACAACATTATTCAGATCCATAACAGTGTTACGTGGGACTGGCAATATTCCACAGAATATCCCCATATATATTTCTCACATTCAATATGAATGTAGGAATATCTAAGAATATTTTATGAAATATTGTCAGTCCCACATAACACTGTTATGGATCTGAATAATGTTATGCCAAGAAGTTGACATAGGAAATGCATTAAGAAACATGAAGACAAACCCACTTGGAAAGGAGGTGGACCCCTTAACAAGGCCAAATACACAATTTCTACAAGCTTCACCAAGTCCAAAAACATTTAGTTCTTTACTTTTGGTTTTTGTGCTTTATGTTGTATATTAACTTAATATGAAAAAGACTAAATAAAAATACACTCACCAAATGACATAAATTATCACCATAATACATATGTAATTGTATCCAAGAGCACTTAGATTATGTATTTTAGCACACTAACCTTGAGGTTTTCAATCGATTTGAAAAATGCACAAGTAGAATGGGTTAATTATGTATAAGATTATTTTCACACAATTTACTAGGAGTAAAAGTATGTAGCTCAAATACACATTTCATGCATGGAGAGGTTTGGATAGGGCCTCTTAGACGCTTAAGGATTAAGTGCGTCACATCACCATGTAACAAACACCGTACACAAAGAAGCGCTATGGACAACTCACCAACCAAAGACAACCCCACCCCATCAAGCTCAAGGAGAGTTCAACCGAACTTAACTCCACATAAATTTCTAACTCCACGTGATCATAATTTTTCTTCATACAGTAGAAAATACCTCTCATATCCCATATCTAGTCGACCTTCCCAAGCAACGCCTCCATCAAGAAAGACCCTATTGATGTGTATGAGCACCCTTTCACATTATGCAATAATAATAATAATAATAATTCAAATGAGGCATATATAACTAACATACGATTTCTTTTCAAGTAGCTTTAAAAAACATCTTAAGTGAAATAAATAAAAATTAAGATGGCATTGAATAACTTCAAACAATATTTCACATTACTTTGATCATTTAGTGCATCTCCTGCAATATCCTTGCTCAACACCAACAATTCAGAAATTTGAGATGACAATCTATGGTAACCGTAAGGCTAACATGATGAGATACTTCCCAATTTTAAGCAATGGCTAAGTATATATGGTGGAGTTGGAAGTCCCCAACAACAGGGCTCAATAATGTCACATACTATGACTAACACAAACAAAATTCCCAAAGAGCATTTCAAGGTTCTAACTTCAGATCTGCTACGGGAGACGGAATCATCATATACGTGCGTACCTTTCAAAACATATGTAAAAACGTGCCTCCAATAGGTTTGTCGTTGGTTCATCTTGAACGACTTGGAGTAACCTAATGCGGAGTCTTTAAAGCTAATTCATGTATCAAATCAACCCAAAAACTATCATCAATGTTGCATATTATTTCATGGTTTTTATGTTGGATGAATGAGAGGTTCGCTCGTATCTGATAATCTCTTCTCTCCTTTGCTACATGACGACTTCAACACTTTTAATTTTATGTTCACCACTTGTACTTTTAAGAAATTTCGTATACATACACCTAATACATTTTCAGCTAAACCTTGAGTCGAGTTACCTAATAGACACCCATTTGTCCAGGTTCAACATCTACTAAATACACTACATCTTCAGTGGCATTTCATTTTTATTGGAATGCTTTATTACACTCACTACACGAAACATGATATTTAGTGTCACCAATTCCAGCCGTCTTGCTCAATACCAATTGTAAACTGTGGTGTAGTGTCACCAAAACTAAATGTTAACCCAACATTATTTGTCTTTCCTTGTGAATTTTGTGGGGGATCATAGATTTACAGTGTTGCAATTACTATCACTTACCAAGTGATTTTTCATCCAAACTTCAATCACCCATGACAATATTTCATCACAAGCCGCTCACAAGAGAAGGTAGGGTTTTGGCCAATGGATGAACCCATCCATCATCCATGACAGTATTTGTTCACTTGATTCATAAAAAGTGTCATCCGAACGACAACTTTTCGAGGACACGGGCTGGCCCATCAAATTTGGAGATCCATGCTTTTGATGTCCGACTATGAGAGAGTGGAGCTCGAGCACCATTGTGGCAACTCCATAGCCACAAACTACATCCTAGAGTCATTTGAGCACGTGGAGCACGACCAAGTCCGCCGACACAAAAGTTGGCATTTAATGCCCAATATGTCATTTCCTTCCCGCATTGTCGAGTTTGGCAATGAAGCATCCACGACGTTTCTAGTCACGGGGAGGTTTTCACTTAGTTGAGTCGAAGACTCGGGGCCACTTCACACACGAGCCAAGAGCCGTGACCATGAAATTGTGAGAGCCCAAAAGAAAGTGTCCAAAGGCCGTCCCAACACACCTCCAAAATCATGTAGTATGGTCACGGATCCTCAAGTGTAGTGTGAAGCCATACGTGACCGGGCCCTCAACCAAATGCTATTTCAATGGATTTCTATTCATGTGGGTCCTCACACATGATAAAATAGAATAAATCAACAATTGTGAGCGTTCGGAGTGCCATGGTCTCCCGGTTTTGCGTTACGCCTACCTCCAAGAGGTGGTTATTGAAAATAGTCCAAGCGACCATGAAACATGATCCATTCGATGCCATGTAGGAATCCATGTAGACTTTACATCCATCTTGCATTCACATACTCCGTTGGTCCCTCAAACGTAGTGTGAAGCGAACTTGGACCGGGTCCGCCTTTTCCACCAATGAGAGTTTGCTTGAAGTGTTCTAGTCACGGGCTCTCAGTCTCGTGTGTGAAGTGGCCCTTAATGCCTCTCGGTGTGCGATCCGATGACACGAGAGTCCCGACAAAATACCGAGCCCGCCGCCACCGAATTTGCAAGGCTCAAAAATGCTCCATCTCTTGATCGCGCGTGACCTCCAAAACTACGAGGTGTCTTTGACTCCGCGACCAAATGCATGGAAAAAGAAGACCCCGTAGGCAACCGCAAGCAAGCAATTTGGAATGGGAGTTTTGTATGTTGTAAAGAAGACCTTTGTACGAGCTCCGAGAGGTAATGCGTTAACGGTGCGGAACGGTGCGGCAAGCGTTGTAGCGTATGTCATAGACAACAACATTTGGATGGAGATTGAAGACGAATTGCCACCGACAAATTTACACCGCAACAATCGTGAGTTGTGGGAGCAATGTTGTGGTCGTGATTGAGGGAAGGACCGGATTGCATGTGCTCAAGCTCAATCCGACTCAACGAACTTAGGATCATCTCTCGCGAATTGCAAGGACCCTTGTATGAAGAGTTTAAGGGCGTCCGGGGGCGGTTTTTATAATTATGATTGCATTGGTGTGTGGATGATATAATCAACACGAAGCCTTCCAAAGGTTGGAGGTGATGTATGTATTTGGCATCCATCGGTGTACATGGCATTCAATCAAAGTACCCAAAATCAAGAGATTCGAAATGCAACCTCCCTATAATTGGCACATGTTGGAATTTTTGAAATGTGCATCAAAGCAATCAAAAGTGTTCATGTCAAGAGGGAAAATCAAGCACATTCTTGCCAAGTGAGAAGGAAGAGAGTCAAACTCTAGTAAAAGCTTTACTTCTCTCTTCATATGCACACAACAAGTCAAGTTATCTCTCACTCCACCACGGGAGAATCCAAGAGTGTAAGTAAGGGACGAAGAACTCGAGATTTTATTGCAAAAACATGCAATCTTCATCTCGCACAAGCTCTCTCCACACACTCACTCACAAGGCTTGACTTGGCAAGAATGCCAAGCCAAAGAGGAGGCTCCTCACTTAGGAGCATCTCTCCAACTACTAGAATTCATCCATCCAAATCTAAATGGATGACTAACTCAAGATCTTTGAAGTTATATATATATATAACAGTATCAAAATTTGGTTTGTGCAACTAGTTTTTTTTTTGGGTCCAATTAATTTGGGACGATGGCAAGGCTTGTAATTAAGAATGAATAACACAAAGACAGTTTACAATGAGATTGAACTATGTGCTCAAATTACAAACAACATTCTAGAATCAATAATTAGCAAAATTGGGAGGACCTATGTGATCACTTAAGAAAGAAAGACATCCTTCATTTTGAAATCCTACAATCAATGTATCTCAATTTCAACTCCAAAACTTGAGATGAAAATTTGTGCAATTCGTAGCAATTGCAAATTGGATGAGAGTATTCCCAATTCGATCCAACAATCAAATTAGTATTTGGAGCTAGAAGTGCAATAGGGGCACACACCTTATCTAACTAAATTGTGGGTTAAATTGAGTCACTGTTTGCAATTACCACATATCCTTCAAAACACACACACACACACACACACACACACACACACACACACACACACACACACACACACAAATATAAATATATATATATAAATATATATATATAAATATATATATATATATATATATATATATAAAACTCGATCTTGACTAACTCAAGATCTTTGAAGCTAACTCCAACATCAAATCTGCCCAAAAACAGTGACCTCCGAGATGCACACTATTTCATGACAACTTTTATGCTGGACTAAGGGGCGCTTCACACTATGGCCGAAGGTCGAGAGGCCGTCGATTTCCACCAATCAAATTGCAAGAAACCAAGAGTTCGGCCTCTCGACCCTTCACACTATGGCCAAAGTCCAAAGGCCGTCGCAATTTAAAATGATTACTTTTTGAAGAAGGCGACGGACTCTCGAAGGGAGTTTGGGTCGGACGGGAATAGAAACCCAAACTATGGTCGAGAGGCCGTCGGTTTTTTTTCATTAAAAAATCAATCATTGACAAGATCTTGGCAGTTAGAACACAAATTTCAAAATTTTGAGAGTTTTCCAGTGAATTGAGAGTACATAAACCAAACTATTAATCCAAGAATGAAGTAAAAACCAGTGGAGAGTTGTAGAGTTCAAGAAAAAAATTACATTTGATTTCCCGCCGCAAAATTGCGGAGTGATGTGCTGCCTAAAATTGACCATTTAGGTCGACTCAACCTATTTTGATTAACATCTTGTCCTCATTTAGGTTGACTCAACCTAAATTGATTAACATATTGTCCTCATTTAGGTCGACTCAACCTAAATTGACTAACATACTGTCCTCATTTAGGTCGATTCAACCTAAATTGACTAACATATTGTCCTCATTTAGGTCAACTCAACCTAAATTGACAAACATATTTCCTCATTTAGGTCGACTCAACCTAAATTGACTAACATATTGTCCTCATTTAGGTCGACTCAACCTAAATTGACAAACATATTGTCCTCATTTAGGTCGACTCAACCTAAATTGACAAACATATTTCCTCATTTAGGTCGACTCAACCTAAATTGACAAACATATTTCCTCATTTAGGTCGACTCAACCTAAATTGACAAACATATTGTCCTCATTTAGGTCGACTCAACCTAAATTGACTAACATTCTGTCCTCATTTAGGTCGACTCAACCTAAATTGACTAACATATTGTCCTCATTTAGGTTGACTCAACCTAAATGAGTCGATTCCCCAACTCAACATACTCTCATTTTAATGGAAACTACACATCTGAAATATAATCTAGTATTTATCAACCTAACATGACTTTTAGGTTGACAAATGGACAATATTATTTTGAGAGGATCCCACTCTCTCAAAATTTTGAATATTGTGTTTTAGATTGGAGGGGTTATTTTGAGCAAGGAATAAAGTGGAATGCTCCTTTGGGTTTGGACTTTGGGCTTGGCCTTTGGAGCAATGTGTATGTTTGACAAATTTCATTTTACGTTCAACTTCAAATCCAAAGTGTCAGGTGACGTTTTCAAAAACAAAAATGAATGTCAATTGACATATACATTTTATTCTAAAATATCACCTCAATTTTGGGTTACACAATTATTTAGAAAAATTAATATTATGAATAATCAAAATACAATCTTGATTTGTAACAAAAAACTATCAATCAAGCATAAGTATCCTTCGGTCTTGCATGTTTCTCTAAATGTTGAAGATGGTAGCCCAATCCATTGCGTGCACTTCAAGCCCACAAAGAGAGACCCGCATAAGAGCATCAAGGGTCTTCAAGTTCAACCTATTGCGCAAGTGGCTTTTGATTGCATTTTGTTTGGAAAATCCTTTCTTACAAACAGCTATACTTGATGGAATGAGTATAATTTTCTGCCAAAGTTGCATAAGTTTAGGCCAATTTGTGTGCCATTCCAAATTTCTACCACATATGCGCCAAACCTCAAATATCGTTTTGTTCTCACACTCATGTCGAAGTGTTTCCGTAAATTCCAAGAGTTCTCCCTTACACATGTGACTTTCTTCTTCATTATTGAAGTTTTGAAACTTCAATAATATCCTTTCGAACCACAATTTGGAATTTGTAATTCAGTCACTATCATCGCTTGGATAATTACGAGGGCTGAAAAATTTGGCTGCATTGAATACTGGAAGGTTTGGGAAACAATCATTCGAAGCATGAACAACTCTTTGCACATAAGATGCACCCAATAATATGAATTGTTGTAGTTCATTGGGCCCATCGATTGCCAATACATGAATAATATGATCTCTTGTATTGTTTTCATAACTCAATTGAAGATTTCTTGTAGATTCCCTCAAGAATTTTCCCAAATCCTTGCTTGTACAACCAAACATAAGTCCATTCCTAGATTAAAAATGACGTGATAAAATTGAAATAGTGATATCGATGGTTGGACTAATAGTTGTGATATCAACCATATCATATTAAAATTTGATGTTCAATTTATTCAACTCTTGTAAAACATCTACAAGCAAGTTCAAGTAAACATGGATTGTACATTAAACACAATTTGAAGGGGATCTCTGCACTATGCAAAGTCTACCTCAAATCATCCCAATGTCAAGTTGAGATGTCTCAAAATTAATCCAATATCTAACAAGCCAAAGCATCACTCTTTGAGATCTACTGAGGCAAATTGCTCATTCACATGCCTACACAAAACAGTCGTGGAAATGCATCCGCAAGAGACCAAGAAAATGGTCTTGTCGGTCTTGTCGGCCTTGTACTTAGCCTCCACCACCTCTCTAATCATCATCTCAGTTGTAGAGCCTTCCCGGTTACAAAGGAAATTACAAGAACAAGGTTAAACTTAAGTATGTAAGTGAGTGCAGGAAGTTCTCCTACTATTATGGGTTATGTTTTCCGGATACTTGAGATGCAGTTTATAGTACTTAAGTTGCCTAGTAATACGTGTCATTTCAATTTCTAGCGTGTCAATTGACGTATGTTTTTTTTCTTCACAAGTCACGGTACGTGTCAACTTCTAAATTGTGCGTGTCAATTGACGTGCATTTTTTTGTGTGCAAGTTTTTGCGTGTCAAAAGTAAAAAAACTTGCAAAAACTTTGTCAAACATATACACTGCTTTGGAGGCTTCACACTATGGCCGTCCAAGTCGAGAGGCGGTGGGAGTTCATGGCCAACAGTTTGGACTTTGGGCTTGGCCTTTGGAGGCTTCACACTATGCCCGGCCAAAGGCTCCACTTACTATATTTTATTGGCTATTTTCAGCCCATTTCTTTGGACTCTCAACAAAGTTTGGCCACTCAATCCCACGGCCTCTCGACTTGGACGGCCTTAGTGTGAAGCGGCTCTCTCTCTCTCTCTCTCTCTCTCTCTCTCTCTCTCTCTCTCTCTCTCTCTCTCTCTCGGGTTGGAGTACCACTTCAAGTTGACATGCCTTTACAGGACAAAATTATGACGTTCGACGCCACCTTGTCATCAACTTAAAAAGTCCCTGGCTTTTTGTAACTTATAAGCAACAGAATAGAATTGAAACTGGAAACATAACATGTGCACTGGTCACACCGACTCAATTCGAATTCAATGACGATAATGATGATGAGTGGGTATATAAGGAACCTGGAATCTGGTTACCAGCTCTTTGCACTGACTGACTGACTGTGAGACAGAGGAGATATACTTGCACAAGAATGTACTTTTTGCAGAATGAGAGGGAGGAAGGCAGTGAACGGACATTGCATGTCAGGGTAAAAGACTCTGACATTCCTTCTTTCTTTTCTTTTTCCTTTTTACTTACCTACTCTTTACAATTTCCACCTTCTCGAATTTGGTCCAAGACGACCCTAAACTACTGGATGATGGTGGAGAGATACCCAAATCTTAAGGAAGAGGTTGGCGGTTTGATTCCCGACTGTGAAATCTCCTCTCTACTTGACAGAAACTTGCCAGGTGGTTAATTGCCTCCTGTGCTTTGGCGCTAGCATGTCGGCCTTCTATCTCAAAAAAATAAAATAAAAATAAAAATAAATAAAAACTTCTCGAATTGAGGGTCACTTTACAGTAGAGCTTGAGGGCCCTTGACCCGTGATGTACAAATTATGTGATTGGCCGAGAAGCCAACGATGGTCCAACATCATTTTACACTAAACTCTAAGGGCCTGAAGGACCAAAGGAAATTTTGAATGGATAAAAGATTTACATGGTGTCCTACATGGCACCAAATGGATAATGGATCATAGTCTATCAAGTGTTGCCATAGGCCCATCAGAAGAGGTGGTCTAGTGTAAAACCAGGGGCCGTGGCAACCGATTAAATTGTCATTGGCATCTACAAGCATTATATTGTCATGGTGGGGTCTTGAACTACCTACTACTTTGGATTGTCCATGATGTATTGTGCGGTTCCTCAACATGGTCCACTTTCACTTTACACTAAGCTTGAGGGCCCATTGATTGCAGAATTGGATTTCTTTGTCCCAGAGTAAAGCCTTTGGATGATTTTCAAGGGCCCCTAGATTTTCATACTCACGGCTCTAGGTCTGTGTGTAAAGCGGCCGTCAGTAACTTCAAATTTAACAAGTATCTTGAGGAGCTTGTCAGTCTATGGTATGTGGGGATTATTTCTCAAATTTTCAAGAGATGAGCACTACACTAGTTTGTCTAACTAGTGGGGACCACATTAATCCTTAATTACCCACACTATTCTTTTATTATAATTTGAAGCAACCCACCATAATTTCCAGTGTGAAAATTTAGTGTGGTTTTTTTGTCTGCATATTTGGATGAAAATTCAAGGCCGGGCAAGTACTAAAAATGACTAGTGTTAACCAAGGCAAGTACCACAAAATCAATGTGAACCACACTAAATTAGACAAAACAATGTAGCTACATCGATCATTGGAGTGACGGAGCCACATATGAATGATTATACAAATTTTCATCGAAACTCACACACATTCGTCCAAAAGTTGGCAATTCCATATCTAGTTTCTTTCTTTTCATTTTTAGGGAATTTTGTGGCGATTTCACCTATGGAAACATGGAAAGCGATCGATCATATAGTGTCAATAGGGTCACATACCAGTGATCGGGGAGATTTTTGGGCATAATCGGTTGAGATCCTAGTGTTTGCAAGTCCAACCGGTTACATGTGGACATCCTCCGGTTTTCCTTTATTAACTTGGGGTATATTCTATAAATTCCTCTAAAATGATCGGTAATTTTCCTGCAGTCTTGAACTTCCACCGGTTATTTCTCAAACTCAACCGGTTCATCTGTAACTAACTGCCGGTTCTCCCCGATCATAGTCACATACCTGCCTACCTACCTTTCGTTGACTCAATCAAGCTATGGACATTCTTCCCACCCCGGGAGTTGCAGCCAAACGTTTAACTGTCATGTGGCATTTAATGTGGCATACTGAAAAAGCCTCTCTCAAGTTGCACCCTTGCATATTTGTGGGAAGCCTGGACACCACTGGGCCATGTCAATTACAAGGTGCCTGCACCCTCAGGCTCACTTAAAGCCACAGACACAACAATAAAGTTCAATACGAGGTTCAAGTGTGTGCGAGGAGAGGAGATGAGATTCATCCGAGATGGAACTATCGCACTTCACAAGCGTACCTCTCATTTAACACCCCAAATAAAACAACGAAACAAAAAAAAGGCCATGGAATAGGCCCCAGGCTATCACATCTTCATTCGGTTGGGCTCCTCCCCTCCCATGCCTCTTTCACTGTCCGGTTTTCTTGCCCGCACTTGCATGGGAACTTTCCCCTGTTGGGAACCAATGTGACAATACTTGGTCACTCAAGTCGTTAAGCTCCTTTGGCATGGGAAGGAACTCCATCAAATAACTTGGGAATAATGAAAGTGATGTCAACTTGAATATTTGTAATTTTGACTGGGTATTGTCACAATAGTTCCCAACTGGGAAGAGTTCCCAAGTAGGTGTGGGTAGGAAGACCGGGTAGTGAAGGAGGTGTGGGAGGGGCGGGGCCCAACCGAATGAAGTTGTGATCTAGAACGGGGCATGGAATAATATGCAGCCCGGAGGTTGGTTTTTTTAGGTGATTCGACACCAAAACTATCTTCAAAGTCCCCAAATTAGTTTAGTCCAAGTTATTTGAGATGAATTGACAAACTACACTGATTATCCCCAATAAGTGAGTGCGGTATTAATTCCTGAAACACACATTATTATGCCAAGTTTCAAGATTAGTGAGGGTTGGAATTTTATTGAGTGATACTAAATTCAAGAACGCAAGCTCATTTATTGTACATTTCAAAATAACAATAAAAAATAGTGCACGTTTTAGGGTGCTTGTGGAGTGTTAAAAAGTTATATACAAACACATGCTTGTTAGTGAATAGTGCCAGGAGATGGTGTTGTTATGAATAACATAATCAGTGAACAATGTTGGGATGAATTATGCTTCCTATATCTTTTGATGGCACTAATTTCATAGTGTAAAGAAACATACTATCACCATCACTAATTTCCCACACGCAGTATTAGCCCTCCCTCACTAATTGGGGTGATCAATGTAGTCCAAGGTAAGCGGGTTTTGAACAAACCTTTTCCTCTCTGCACTCACTTCTCATTGCAAGTCCAAATTATGCCCATAGTCACTTTCCTCATCATTTTCAAAGCCCGTATGAATCTCCTGTTCGTTATGAAAGTGGAGATTCCCTTTGTTATTGAATGATATACATGTGACTATTGCATCTTGATTTGATAACAAATTCGGAGCATGTAGTCCAATCTCTTTTCAACAAAGGTATGTATTTTTTCTTTTCTTCTGTTCGTTCTTAGATCCACACCCAACCATACACCACTCCAAGTATAAGCGTCCATTTAAGATTAGACACTGAATTAGGCATATCAAGGTTTTGTGTTGGATGGATGAGAGGCATGCTAGTCCCATAGGTTCAAGTCATTCTCAATTGTGAGTTATAATTACAAGCTGACACTCGAGCCTTGGGGGTTGTTGTGGGTACCCTGACCCATTGAGTCTGTTCTAGATTCAGATTCATTTTTATTTTTTATTTTTTATTTTTTATTTTTGTGTTTGTCAGTTGCTAGTTTTTAATGAGTGGCCCAAATCAGAATCTCCCAGCTACTGCAAAAAACCAGGGGTTGTTGATGAGATACTATTCTGTACACATGCATTCTAGGGAATTGTCGGATTCCAGGTATGTGAGTGTTATTCGGTTCAGTGCCCGGGAAGTTTTTGGGCGTAGTCCGTCAAGATTCTACTGATTCTGAATCCAACCGGTTACATGTTGACATCCTCCGGTTCTGCTTTATTCATTTGAGGCATATTCTATAGATTCCTCTCAAATGATCGGTACTTCTCCTGAAGTCTCCAACTTCAACCGGTTATTTCTCAATCTCAACCGGTTCATCTGTAATTAACGGCCGGTTCTTCCCGAGCCCTGGTTCGGTTTGCTTTTCATGTTCTCCAACTTTTACCGATTAGATTTACAAAACAAAACTTGCACTGCATTAGCAAATCTACAATGAAGCATTGTCAAAAGAAACTGGATTGAAATCCAGACTTCCCTTTATTTAGTTATGCTTATTGGAAGTGCATGTTTGTTGATTTCTTAATTGACTGTATAAGTCCTTTAAATCATGTTCACTATGAGTGTGAAGCAGTTGATAATATTTGAAGACATAATCCAATGTTTTTAAAACATGTGATATCTTTCTAGCATTTGTTCTTTGATTCTCACTAAGCCACACACCAATCAAATATAGGGGGTGTGATTTAAGAAATATAACCGAATAACAGCCGCATACCTTAACCTATAAACAAAGATCCCAACATTTCATCTTTTAACGCTCCTAATAAAAATTCATCGTCAAAAATGGAGACAATTTCATCCCTGATGGTACTTTGTTTCTTCGTCTTTATTTCATCATCTTCGTTCATAGAAGATGCACCAAGCTTATGTCTGAGGTGGAGTTATTTTGGTTGGTGTATCAGGTTACAATCTTCAAACAATTTGTCAATTTGGGCTTTGTGGTTGCTATCGACTTACTTTCAGTGAAGGGGATATTAACATTCTCCATCGAAACATATCAATCGTGTTGATAACCCCAAGAAACCTTTGGAGTCTGTCACACTAGAGTAGAGCCACCTATTCCCGATCAGGGCCCCATTGGGAATCTATAGGGTGCCATAATTTCAATAAGGTTTAGGAATGGTTTCGGTAAAATAAGGTTCCACATTTCACGGTTTTTAAGGGTTAGCTTTTCATGTAGGCCTCTTGCCCACTAGATTCTAGTGGAAATGTAGATGTCGTCAGGTGGAATCTACATTTTCATTAGAATTTGGTGGGCAAAGTGGCCTACATGAAAACTAACCCTAAGTCTCCAACTTCGGTTATGGTATATCACTAGGGAATCAATAGTGCCATGAAACATGTCCCCATTTTGAGTGCTAGAGTGAGGAGGAATTTGTCTCAAAATGAATGGTTGTGGTAGACTCTAGACATTGGTAATATGTTTGGACCAACTTTTGGCTTCAAAAAAATCACAATATTGTCAATTGAAGGAAGAAACTTACCGAAAAATTTGCAATCCTCGTGATTTCTAACTTCCTATATGGGGAAAATTGCACCGCCTTTATACTTCTTCAGCTTTGGTGCATAATCTCTTAAGTGATCAGTTATGGGCGCATGTGCTCTGAATGAGCATGTGGTAGAATCCATTCATGATCAATTTCAAAGCTTCTCTACATCGGGTCTACATTTACTTCGATGAGGAGCAATTAATTTTTCATCAACCCAAACAGCTTACACATAGATACTACTGAATTGCAAGGATGATGGAGCATTCAATTCATGCTCCTAAAATACCTCATCATCATCAAATGGAAGAAAAAAAATTCTCTGGTGTCCACTCGTACCTTTCGTCTTTATTTCATCGTCTTCTTCCACAAAAGATGCACCAAGCTTATGTCTGAGCCTGGAGGTGGAATTATTTGGGTTGGTGTGTAGGAGGTCACAATCTTAAACTTCTGTCAATTTCAGGCTTTGTTGGTGTCAATCCATTTCCAATCAAGGGACAGTTAACATAACCCATCGAAACATATCAATCATGTTGACAGACCAAAAGAGACCTGTGAAGTTTGCACACTGAATTGAACATGTGGTAGAATCCAGTCACGATTGATTTCAACGACTTCAATGAGGAGCAATCAATCTTCATCAACCAGCGGTGCAACCCAAACAAATTTACATGTAGACACTATATACTACTACTACTGCATTGAAACGATGATGGAGCATTCAATTAATCTTCATAAGCTCCTGATTTATAGCTTCATCATCGATCAAATCGAGAAAGTTTCACCCGTTTCGTGCATGGCACTCGGTTCACCGTCATCGTCTTCGTCGTCTTCCACGGAGGATGCGCCGAGGGAATACTCGGATTCATCCTTGTCGTCTTCCAAGCCCATGAAGATCTTGTCGGAGTCATCTTTCATGCCTTTGGAGGGCGAGAACGCCACCGGCAGGCAGCTACGCGGCAACCAATCCTCGGGGTCCGACATCATCCACTTCAAGTGCACGTCTTGCGCGTTTGGGTACACCCATTCCTTCTTCAGAGTCTTCTACACATTCTTCGCAAACATCGATGCTCTAAGTTCAACGCCGCAGGAGCAAGCGATTATAGAAGGGATTGGAAAAAGGTTTCGATTGCTATTTACATGCGTATGATGTATATAGTGGCATAATGTAAATTTAGGCTTCATAAGAGTGTTTGTAGTGACGAATATGTATTAGGCTTTCACACAATGGAGAGGCCACTCGAAGGAAACTCGTTCATTACAACCATCCGTTGCGGCTTGTCCATTGTCACTTTTGGCGGGAAAATGCATATGTAAATCATTTTGGTTGTTAGCTGGAGGTTTTTGGACAATTGAGAACCAAAATGATACGTTTGTGCATATTCTTCCCATGAGTTGCAATGGACAAGTCACAACATATGGTTGTAATGGACAAATTTTCTTCTACTGTTCAGTGAGGAATAAACTCCCTTACACACCAAGAGTTATCAAAACAATTGTGAATGCATGGTCATGCAATAAGAGGAGCTTTTCCATCAACCTTCATGTTGGAAACTTATGGGAGGAAAGGGAGGTGGATAAATAATTTATATGGAAATCAATCTTGATGACTTCGACATAACATTACTCAGCATTCAACTCTCGTTCCGTGGGCCCTCATACTATAACGGCGAGATGCTCGACAAGCTACGTCAGGAGACACAAATTCATATTGAACACGCAACATCTCATTGTTATACTCTGAGGGCCCACGTTGTTGAGTAATGTTATGGAGGACATAACTTAACCTCTTCAAAAAAAAATTGCCAATCAAGCATGTTGTAATTAAGGAGAGAGCATTCCACACAACCAAGTGCACCTTTTAGATTGGCTGAATAATGCTATATGAGCTTTCCAAATTTCTGGAAGCAACATATACTTCTGCAATTAGGGTTGTGGAAATGTTGGAAACTCATGGGAGGGGAAGAGAGGAGGGTAGATAATTAATTGATATGGAAACCAACCTCGACGACTTTGGATGACATAACCCAATTTTTTTCTTGAATATTTATACCAATCAAGCCTGCTAAATTCAGGGAGAGAACAGTCCACACAACTAGGTACCTTCTCAACTGGATGAATAATGTTATATGAGGTTTGCAGATTTTTGGAAGCAGCATATACTCTTGCAATTAGGGTTTTGGATATGTTGGAAACTCTTCGTACCGACTATGTAGTAACAAGAGTGTAGGAAGGGGTATTATTTGGCTGGGGATTCGTGGCACTCACTAAGGAACATCCATCCAAGATATCGTGGATGAAGTGGCTCCAATAAAAAAAGCCCCCCTATGGGGTTGAGGGCCGATTCATTCGAATGTGACATCATTAGACTAATTCGGGGCCTTTGACTCTATTTTCGGAATCAAATTGCCTAAAAATAGTCATTTAGATGATTCCTGCGTTTTTTTCATCCGCATGGATGATTATACTTGAGTGCCACGAATCCCCGGCCGTATTATTTGAGGCATTAGTGTACGTAGTATACACAAGGGAGAGGTATTTTTCTAGTGCATACATTTGAAAAGGCTATTAACAATTTTGAAGTCAAAGTAGATGTACAAAAAGGGGTCCTAAGGTTAGAGAAAAAATTGACAATAGATGTCCTAGTTTCATCCAATTTGCCTTATATCATCCAGATGATGTGTGGTTTAGGGTCAAATTCCTATGAGTTATATTCTACGGATGAAAAAAACTCAATGACTTTCTCATTGGAAAGTGAAAGTGGGTTATATATGTAAGGAAGGCCTATTTATTTGATGATTTGTACTTTGTGTATTTAGTGGAGGCATCTATCACGCTAGATTGAAAAGCTTAGTTTATACATGAATCCATTTTCTAGACCATTATTAGTATGTAAACATTTGTTTTTATCTATAAATTTCTAATATATAGGGGGGTTTTCTTTCATAGTCACCCACGCACGTCATTTAGGTTTCCAATGAAGGATCCACCCCTTGGGGATGACTTGGACGACGTAGCGGCCCAATAGCTCAGGGTAAGGGGACCTTGATGACTTGGATGACATAAGCTAACCTCCTTTGATGAGTTTTGCCAATCAAGCCATCCATAATCAAGGAGAGAGCATTCCACACAACTAGCATGTGCACCTTTTTGGATTGGTGAATAAATATTATTTGAGTTTTGCAAATTTTTTGAAGCAACATATACTCTTGTAACTAGGGTTGTGCAAATGTTGGTAATTCATGGGAGGGGAAAAAACATGAGGATTAATAGTTTTATCTGCAAATCAACCTTGATGACTTGGACGAATTAACCTAACCTATTCTGAAGTGTACTACCAATCAAACCAACTTCACTAAACAAAGAAAGCATTCCACACAACCAAGCGCACCTTTTGGATTGGCTTTAATGTTATATGAGCTTCCAAATTTTGAGGAGCAACATAATATATTCTTACAATTAGGGTTGTTGGAAACTCATGAGAGAGAGAGAGAGAGAGAGAGAGAGAGAGAGAGAGAGAGAGAGAGATTATTTGGAAACCAACCTTGATGACTTGCACGATATAGCGACCCAAGAGTGCGTTGTTGATTTTATGGTCTCCAATGGAGACCTCGGCGGCAATCTCAAGGTGGGGCATGGCTTGGAAACATAACCAAATGTGGTCGGAGGGGGGTGGCCGGATCCTGATCAACAACGTGCCTTTGAGGGAGACAAGCTTGATAGACATCAAGAGGGGGACCTGTTCCAACACATTGTAAGATCCAATTTCAAGGCTCTCATCTGATGATTCACACCGAAGAAGTCACCTGCATCATATCGAGTCCCGACATGTGGTGGACGTCACTAAAGCAAACCATCATATTAATTTAAAGACAAAGTTGTAGTAGTATTTCATGATCGGATCATTGCTAATTAATGTACTATGTATGTAAAGTAGGTGCTAGAACTGTCACTTTAATTGCTAAGCATATTATACTAGGTGTTATTAGATTGAAAAGGTTTTTTAAGACTCTCATTAGCAATTGACAAGGGACTCCAACCCACCCAACTTGTATGTCTTGTTTGAATATGTAAAAGTTAGAAGGATTTCTCAAAATTAAGGTGGTGGGCATTCTCAAAATTGATATAATGCAAAATTTTGAAATGTTGGGTTTGGATGGAATGTTGGTTTTAGCATGCACCTTTACCTCGTGTACACATTTACATATGAGCCAACTTTACAACATATTTTGTATATACACACACAATGGCAGTCAAGAGCTCATTGCTAGGAAATCTTTCACAAACTCATACTAAGAGGGCTTCATTATATTTGTTCACCTGCGACACACGTGCAGCAAGCCGATCCAAGGCAGACTTGATAAGATATCTCCACCCGTTCTTCCGATGGTGAGACTCCCTCACCTCACTTTCTAACTCTGCTCCAATCGAGTTCCTATTTTGAGAGGGTTGTTTTTGTGCCATAGAAGGAAAAAAAGTATTTCCCACTTTTTCAAAAAGTATTATTACAACAACTTAGCATCTTTTTCTTTTTCTTTTAAGAGCAACAAAAAGGTCTTCATTCCCCAAAAACACACAAGGCCACCCGTATCCAAAGTAGAGTTAGGGCAACTCTCTAGGGTACACATGGTAGAATTCACACAATCTCAAGAAGGGCATGATACCTAAGATGCATGATCAACTAAACAGACAAACAAAGACTTGACATTCTAAAAAATATTATATTTGGATCGGTGGTAGAGGAGGTTGTTGCCTCCCGAGTCCCCACAACATGTGGAAGTTGTTCGTGACTTTTTCAAAGCTAATGACTCGTTCTGCATTCTTGAGGGATTTTGTCCATGAAAATCCGAGCATATTCAAGGAGGCCTTGCCAAATAGTTTTGGTTAAGTTTCCTTCGATCCCACCTTAGACAACAACTTAGGATCAAAATTGCACGATACTAAGTATGTCCATTGATAAGAGGGGTGGGCCATATGACATTAGAAGACCACTCTCCATCACATATGTTGTTTAATGAGGACATCTCACAAGGAGGTTCGCCATAACATTTCACAACTTGGCTAGGATCTGCACCCATTCTAAAAGGGGAACCTTGACTTAAACAAGGTTAGCTTGCCTCAAATCAAGGACAGTTGATCCCCAACCAAGTTGGTTGGAGTCAACTACAACCTACACATCCCATGTTAGGCCCTACACAATAGGCAGGCATGCATGCCAACTGTCTAACTAGAGATTTCTTTAGTCTAACAACCGTGTGAGCTCTGGCAAGTGAACCATGGGTATGACCCATTTGTTAGTTTGCCCTCATTAAATCAATATTATTCATGTTGATTACTATTCATTTTGCCCATCATAAGGGGGTATAGCTCTCTTGAAATTTCTAATTTTTTGGGGGGTAAGGGTTTAGCAAAAAAAAAAGAAGAAAAAACATCGACGTTCATGCGCCAACATGAATATGAGCCCGTTCTCCTTGTCATGATCATGTTTGACCATGATGCAAGATAAACATGTATGGTCTTCCTCTTGGAAGGTGGGCTCCATGGATCCAAAGGATGCAACACCCTAGTGTTGAGTGATGTATGACCATTGAATGATGTTATGATCTAAACTGTCATTATGCTAAACCTCTTCTTCTTATTCTTTTTAAAAAAAATGGTGTCATAATTTTTTACCCCCATGGTTGGGGTCGTAAAGGGGGCCAGCGACAATGGCTACATCTTCGCCGGCCGGATCACCAGAAATTTTGGGATGCGCTTCCAACCTCACATTCACGACACGCGTCTCACAAACCATGTAGGCACCACCAACATATTCAATGTCAATGCAAAGGCTTGTGATGCCTTCGGAATTTGGTGGTAGCACCCTCAAGCTACTTAGCAATGGGGGGAACTTCCCAAAATTTAAACTAGTCAACACAATTTGCTCGATAAAACCCGGGATCTTCATCTTTGAGAGCATTTGCTGCACAGAAGGAGGATGTAAGAGACTTCATAAGTTATCAATATATACACCATTTTAGCCTCATGGGATGGTAGGGTTAGAAAGTGTTGCATATGGGGCCCGTATCTCTCTCTATCCTTAGTTTTGGGGGGTAAAAAATTGTGACATCTGCCACAAGGGAGGTAGAACAAAGAAACGTTGTTATCTTGGTTGTTTCTTATTTTAGTCAAATTGGTCCCTAATTTGGGGTCAGAGGTCATGGTTTACTCTAGTGGCATCTAGTTTCAATGAACCAACAACAAACTTGGGAGGGGCAAGTTTTCACTAGAGTCCCCAAAGTAGATGTTGTGGAACAAAATATGTTTCTTGGGGTATTTACCATGAAAACCCTATACAATCTACTTGGCGATGGGAAGAACTTCCCAAGATTCAAATTGCATGTGGAAGGAGAAATTGAGAGGTTTCCCATTAGCATTACTTATATCATTGTTACAACATAAGACAGTCGTTTTTCTCTATATAATGTGCAAAGGTCATTTGGTCATCATGTCATGCAAGTCATCTTGTTTTAAGATTCTTGTAGGCGATCAAAATATTAAGACCAACATGTTTGATTTGATTGTTTTAAACAATGAGAAGATAAAAAGCAAGCAATAGGGAGACCATAATGGGTTTATATACTTGCAAGAGGCTACAATTAACAAAAACGGCAGGCAGAGAGAAATGGGATCCCCTCTTCAACACTTGTTCCAAATGATATAGATAGATATAATGTTTTTTCTTGCCTGGAGTTGTTCATGATACTTGGCTTGAAGGGACAAGCTTTGAGACCAATCAAAAAACAACCTCGAAATGAACATATTAACAAACACGTTGCCTTGATTAGT
Source organism: Polytrichum formosum (assembly GCA_964035585.1). Classification (NCBI taxonomy): domain Eukaryota; kingdom Viridiplantae; phylum Streptophyta; class Polytrichopsida; order Polytrichales; family Polytrichaceae; genus Polytrichum; species Polytrichum formosum. Next base: position 44,174,652 of record OZ037941.1, read on the forward strand.
ATCCGCCTCATTGCTCGCCCCTTGATGGTTGCTTGACGTAGCACCCATATCCACCCCACCTCCCAACTTCCCATGTTGTGAGGGAGGAGTAGCCAACGTATTAATATTATGCGGCGTGCTCAAGAGCTCACACGCTTTCCTCCGATTACTCCCGGTGCCTCCTCCTTTTGGTAGCTTCAACTTTTCGACTGCACTCCAAAACCCTTTAACGGACACACCATCCGAGCCCGATGAGTTGGAACACTCCACATAAACTCCTATGTCATTGGCTCCCGAATGAAATTTGGTGATAAGGTGTGTAGTTGCCTCGAGCGAGGAACAATACTCTTCGAACTTGAGCTTGTACTTTATGTACCACTCTTGGGCTTCACGGCTTGATTTTGAAGCCGCTCGGAGAACTTCACACCAAGTCTCTTTCTCCAAACTCGCTTCAATGAATAAAAGGCACTCTGTGCATTCACCTAAGAGTTGGCGTTGGCTATGGCGCACTTTGATAGGGTGTTTGCGAGCCCTAACCGAAACACCCAGACCAAAAGAGCGTGTTATAATTATAAGAATTTCAAACATATACGGAATTTTATGCTTCTCCCTTTGACCCGGGGAAGTCACTCCATTGGTCAAGTTGACGCCATGTGCAATAAAAGTGAATCTACTTTTTCTAAAGGCATCACCAAAATGGGTCAAATTTTATCAATTTTTTTTCTCTAGTAGATATATATGGTATCTATTACATAGTAAAAAATGGTAACCAAATTTGATGATCTCTTTTTTGTATAAAACATACCGTTTCTAACTAGAATGACGCAGAATTGAACTAAAACAATTACTACAAAAATGAAGATGACTAAAATTTTTGAAAAAATATAAAAAAGATATTATCAATGGTTTTGTATCTCTAGTAAAAATATCATCATTTTAAAAATTATTTATGACATATAATATAGGGGTAGCAAACTTTTATTGCACGTAGTGGCCTAATGTGCATGGAGTGACTTCCCCGGGCCCTTTGAGCAAGACAAAGTCTTATGTTGATTTCATGTTTTTGTATCATAGACGTAATCATATAAATCGTCAAATACTCACCATTTTTTTGAAGCTCTCTCGTTGCCGGATATGGCCACGACCTCACAGCCTTTCACGAGGATTTTATCCTCACTTCCATCCAGCCCATACAAATACAACAATTGTCCCATTAACTTTGCATGTTTCAATATGGGTTTGCTAATCTCAATTTTTTCTTCCTCAATCCCCGTGAGGACCCCGTCTTCAACGGGAGGTTTATCCTTGCATTTTTTCATTGTTGCTTTTGAGTGATCTCCTTGTTTAAGCGGTGCTACCCACATGTCTCCCTATATAACAAAGGCGAATGAATAATCCTTTAGGGTTTTGTGAATCAAGACCCTAAATAGGTATTGATAGGACAAAGTTGATAAAAACATGGTGTGTTCTATTTCCAAAACATTTGCATTCTTTAGATTCAATTTTGTAACGATGTATGTTCTCCATGAATGGCACATATATAAATGTTCTCCTCAAAGCTACAAGTATTTCATGCGAGTAAAATAATGCACAAAGTTTTTGTTAAATGATGACCATTTCACATTTTTAAGCAAGATTGGATTGAAATGTCATATATACCTATACAAATACTCTTAATCCAATGGACAACATATGATTAGAAGTGAGCATTGAGGTTCAATTAGCACATGAGCTCCAAATCTTAGTTTGTTTTGTTTTACAAATTTCATGTAGAGGTAAGCTACCTGAAGGTTGAACCTTATCGATCCCTCGAGCTCCTCCGTGACATCTTGAGAGTCATTCAAATTTTCCATTTCCTCCAGCTCATGCTTTTTCTTGAGCATGCGTGTGGCCATATATGCAAGTATGATCATTTCCACAAATGCTAACATTGCTACTCCCATTGCAAAGGCAGGGAGGCATTGATAAAGCCCACATCCACTTTCACCAATGCCCAACATTAGGATTCTTACCTCAACAATAAGTACATGACAATGTTTCAATCCATGGTGTTTGAAGATAAGTGCTTTGAACCTCAATGTTTTGTTTTGGTCTTCATGAAACTAGATTCAATACCAAAAGTAGTAAGGTGATTTTATTTTTCTTAGGAATCAAAACTTGAAAAAGAGGGCAAACAAGCCAACATGGCAACATGGGTTAACATGTCATATTCAACCTCCCATCCAACGTCATGTATGTAGCCTTTGCGATTACCAACACATCTACCAAATTAGCAGTTCTTTTGTGATTTAACTCCATTTTTAAGAAAGAAAATGTAGTCTATTGCCAGCTTCAAATTGGATAAAATAAGCAAAAATACCATATGGTGGTCTTCATCATGCATTGTACAACCAACTTGTAAATATTCATAAAACCCATGAAAAAAAAGCAAAAACACAAAAAGGAAATATATGTATATAAGAATTAATGTTGCAAACGCACGTGAAGATGAGATGATCCAATTGCCAAGTGTAGTTTTGATGAGAAACTCTAAAAGCCATTATAATTGACATAAAAAAGACATCTACACAAACAAATCAAGAGTACACTACCCACATCATATACAACACCTTCATATTGAATTTTGGACTCTTCTTTCATCAAGAGACTTGAGGAAAGGGGATATATTAGGTCTCTACAGGTTTGCGCAATTTTGAAGCAAATGTCGTGGGTCTATATTTAGGTCTTTTTGATAATGAAGAGCAACTACGTTATGAATGCATGAACCTTTCCTCCTCATCATCTTCAATTGCATTTGGTCAATAAGTGACTTCAATATGAAGTTTTGTTTTGTAAGGCATGGAGCGTCAACATCCCTAAAAGGCAAGAGAAATCCATGGTTGAGTATGAATATTAGCATGGAAAATAACTAAGGCGAATAGGCTTTTAATTGTATTGATGCCTAGAATTGACATTTTCTTGATTGGTGTTTCCTATATTCTTGGGTAGACCAAAGGACAAAAATGTTTTTGCACTAGTGCATCCTTTTCTTTTCAAAGAAGCAATATGAACAAATACCACAAAATCATAATATTGATCAAGCTAAATTAGTCATACGGTCAACTACTGAACAAATGTAATCTTCATACTAGTCACTTATGGGTCTCTAATAAGATGTTGTTGTGTGTTGCCAACTCATTTTCCTAAAATCTTACCTCTAGGGGGTGCACTCTATCATTGCAATACCTACTCACTTGGTGCACAAAGGGGTATTAATTGACCTTTTTTGTTTCATTGTAAGAAGGAAATTGTGGAAAGCAAGGTTTGTATGCATATTTTCGGGTTATTATATGATGTTTCTAACATGTAAAATTAATAGGCCCATCATCTAGGCAGGATATACAAAGTTGCATTTCTAATCATGAGTGGATTCATCAAATTTGGACACGTACATGTATTCGAGGCAATCTGCAATTTGTACATTTGTATGTTTATCCTTGTTTTTCTTGCAATCTTTCATTTGTTGCATACGTGGTATGAAATTGAAGGGTGACACATGCAAGTCATTATCGATCCTAGTGACGAGTGCACCCCCCCAAGTCCTTACAATGAACTAATGCTTGTGCATAGAGTTTGTTGCCCATAATGATGCAGAGGGAGGGGGAGGGGTGTGGCTATTAGGCAATAGGTAGGACTCATATATGCTTAAGTAACATGGTATTTCTTAACATGTTCCGTGCACCTTTTGTTGTCACAAGTAGATGGAGTTTGTCACATGTTCACTCTCTGTCTCACCCATCCACATCATGTGCATCTATGTGGCCCGTGCTTCCACAAGCCACCGATTGTTGTCAACATTGATTGTAATGGACAATAAAAGTAGGAAATGTTTTTCTTGGAGCCTTTAGAAGGTCAATCATTTCTACCAATTTATTGAGCTTCATTTAGATTCAATATGACATGCTCAATATTTTTTAAATAATTGAAGAAAGTTCAATCCCAAAAATTGTGTATAAGTATGCCCCCCACATGACTCGGCAACGATTACCTACATTTGAAAGTGGGTTGGTTGAATCAAAGACCACTCGTTGACTGTAGTATAGTCTTCAAAAAAGAAAAACTAACATATGTGTGTATGTGTGTATGTATGTATTCTTCAATCATAATCTAACTTTCTTTTAGACTTTGATAATGCATCCACAACATTTTTTAAGAGCGTCTCCATTGTTCTTGATTATTAGCCCTGCAACCACTAATATCAAGGTGCAACAATTGTCTTTGCCCATCATCAATCAATTTAAGGTAGAGGGTGCTAAAACCAACACCCCATCCAAAACCAACACCTATAAATGCCTCCAAATTGCCAACACTCTATTACCTTGAACCGTTCCCCATGATGTAAGAGTGTCCGGGCCCACGGAGTGACAGTTTTAGGTGCCACTAGTGGCGCCACCTCATAGTGGCCTCCACTAACTCCAAGTAGGGTAGGTAACGAGCTCCACTCTATCTCGGGTTAGTTCAAGGTGGGTTTAGGGTGGCTTGTTAATGCCTATTCTAGCCATTCTATACCCGCCGGGGGGGGGGTCTAGCCATTCTAGTCACAAAGCCAATAAGGTAGGCCCATAAAGCACAAAGGGGGTCAATTCTTGTGATGCAAGGGGGTCGGTACCCAAGATGCAAGGTGACGGTTTTGCAAGCGAACTAGGTGGGATCATGGAGGTGGCCATGTGGCTTTGCGCACCGTTACTAGGTGGGCTTTGATCTAGCTTAGGTCTAACACCCAACTATGTTGTGTTGATTCTAGGCAATGAAGGTGGGGGATCCTCATCATATGCAAGGTCGTCATACACGAGACCTATGTAGTGGTTTAAGGAAGCTAGTGATTTTGACAATGAATATTCATCAAATATTCGATTGAGGCTAAAATATTTTTTCTTTCTTTATACCTATGTTTAGCCCAAAGGCTAATATGAATTTTTTTTATATCAACCACATAGCCATATGAATGTGCAATAGCTTAAAGTGTTGGTTTAAGCACCCCTCTACCTTAACCTTGTAAGAAGGTGGAGGGGACCATGCGAAGCTGTGAGCCCAATTCTGTGTTCACATTTCTTGTTAACCCTAAATCACTTGAAGGACTTGGAATTGACAAAGGCGGTGTTAGTTAAAATGTAAATGGGATTTAAGTAGCATAAAACTTGTGTTGTGATGGTTAGGGGTAGGTGTTAGATTTAAAGATTTAAAGTATTCAAATTGTTTTAGTTTGATCAGAAAGGAGTTGGCTTGAGCTCAGTGCAAGCATTCATTTTAGTTGTTAGGGTGTTTGTTTTAGGCCTAGGGGGAGTTCATTTAAGGGGGGTTAGGCCGTTACCCGCGGGTGGGTAAGGCCGAGATTCTCTGATCTGGGCAGGTAGGAGGTTGGGAAGTTGTTCGGCTAGAGAGGGAGGACACACAGAGACAGACTAAGGGCACTCGGAGGTGCTGGTGCTCCGCGGAATGTATGCGGGGAACTTAGCCGCAGGGAGGGTAGGAGTAGCGGAAAACAAGAAGGAATGCGGCTGGAGGTGTTTTCGGTGACAGGAATCAGGAGGAGCTGCAACCAGTAAGGTTGGTTCAGATGCAGCAATGGCCCAGGTTCAAGGTCCAGAGTTTGAACTCCAACCAAGAAGGTTTAGCGGCGATCCAGATTCGGACTTCAGAGTTGAGGCTTCGACCACAAGGGTGGATTCAGGTTTAGTTTTAACTAGCATTTGGACTTCAGAGTTGAAGCTTCAACCACAAGGGTGGATTCAGGTTTAATTTTAACTAGCATTTGGGTTTCAGTTGAGCTACGACCAGAAGTGCGGATTCATGCTTGAGCTGCAATCCTGAGGGGGGATTCAGAGTTTGAATTTCGATCAAAAAGAGCTGCGACCAGCAAGGCAGGTTCAGATTCAACAGTGGCCCAGATTCGAGCTTCAAGCTTTGAGCCTAGGCCAAAAAGGGTGGATTCAGACTTAGCTTCGAACTGCCTGTGAGTTTCAACTGAGCTACTACCAGCGAGGTAGGATCAGAGTTAGCCATGACCCTGCTTGAGCTTCGAGTATGAGCTGCGGCTAGGAGGGTGTGGAAGGAGGTTGCCAGCCCGACGGAGGATTCTAAAATCCGGGTGTGAGAGGGAGCTAAGCTCCTGGGTGCATTGAAGCAGTTGGCATTAGGATTTCCGAATATGGTAAGGGAGAGGGGAGGTTAGGATTTAGCAGATTAAGGGGACTTAATTAACACCCCTATGTGAATGGGGGTATTCTAGGGTGCTAGGTTAACTAATGGGACCACACATAGGGTGTATGGGAGATTAGGATGAGGAGTGAATGTTATTGTAATTGTGGTGTTATAATCTCCATGGGTGCATGAGTGTTTCTCAACGCTAATGCCCTATGGGGTTTAATAAAAAAGGTGTGTTTTGTATTTAAATTCATTGGAGCATGAGTAGGGAGTTTTCAAGGCCAAGAGTTCACAAAGACATGTGAGCCATAACCTCCCACTCGGACTACAGACGCAAAGGGGTGGGAGTTTATGGTTGATAGAAGCTCAAGCCCCATGTCTCTAGCTAAGAATGGTCAGTTTAAATAAATATCATGTCGTGGGATTGATTACTCCCACATGTAACCCAATATGCCTAGTTAGTTCAGCCTAGCCTACCTTACATTTATTCTACGTCTAGCCTAGCCTACCCTAGCTACACTAAATAGTCCTATTAGTGCAGGCCGCATTATATCTCTAGAGCTCAAATTCATTTTCATAATAAGAACAAGGTGGGCCACGCCATGGATGTGCAAATTGATGTGATTCGGCCGATGGTGTCACGTCGGGTTTGAATGACGCCCAATAGATGTTATTGTGATAACAAAATTTGTCACAAGAGGGTGATGTTTTACAACATCAACTTGAAGCAGTCGTTTTCGGTAATTGACGGTGTAATTGACTACTCAAGATAGCAATAGACATAATTGGTGATTACTTCCAACTACACAAGGTCAATTCCTTCCATCAATAGTCGACTACATATGGTAGACTGCTTATGTGAGTAGGCGACTAGGGGGGTTGACTACGACTGGTCAACTCCCTATGTAGATGCGTATATTGGCATTAAGTATGTGCAAAAATGATCACCAACAATTATTTGTACTAGAAGAATGTTCTATTGTTATAACAAAGATTTCAAAAGATTTCAAAAGACATCATAAATGCACAAAAAAATGATCATATGAGTGTTGTTTTTGGTATGCAAAATAATGTAGATGAAGCTAAAAAACCAAGCCTTCAAATAATCCTTTATCTCTTTTCACTAGTAGTCTATGGGCTCTTCCCGCCCTACAATGGCCATCCAAAGTGAACTTTCGCCATTTCCAATGTAAGATGTTTGGCAAGGTTTAGGTCACACAAGGCATCTAGTGTAGCTAGAAAAATAACTCGGTTATCACTTGCAAGAAGTTACTCGTCAATGGCAATGCTCCAAACTTGGCATGCAAGCTTACGTAACACTTATACTCCTTGGTGTAGACTTTGACAATCACAACCTTATTCTTCCTATTATAGATGTAAAACAATTCAGGTGCCACCCACATGCCACCCAAAACTTCCTCCTCATCATTTGTTCCTTTAGGGCCTAACCTTTTTGTGTGCCAAAATGACTCAGCATCCTCACCCACGTGCGTGGCGCACCCCCAATTGCACGCTCCAATGTTCATGCTATCGTCTAATTCCCAATGGAGCATAATGTTGTCTATGGAAAGATCATTGCGTTGCACATCTCCCACGTTTGCAACCTCCATGATCCATATCAAAGCCCAACCCAACTTTACCATGTTTGACCCCCAATGTTTAACTTGGAGGTGTTTCTCAAAATCAACCCCAGTGATATGATCTAAATTGGGATTTTGGGCAATGCAATTTGTTACGGATATACATTGCTTGCAAGGTCCCCCCCATTCCACCATAGTGTAGAGCGTGTGTTTATATGATTGATGATCATCCAAAACTTGATGAAGCTTGGATGGTCGCCCTAGCAAACCAATGTTTTGGTACATACTTGGATCCGAGTTGTTTTCATTGGTAGACTTTGGAGTTTTTCCAGCCCATGTAACTTTTGGCAAAAGTCAATTGTCATCCTCAATCTTTATAATCCTAACCTCCTTGTATCCCCCCCTTGCCCTCCGACTTTTGTCATGTCATTTTCTCTGCCAGCCAATGACCTATTCAATTAGCCAACTTCAACAACACTCTGACCATGGGATCCCACCATGTAAAATTTCTTGCACTTTTACTACTCAAGGGAACACCACCTCACCTTGTTCTAGGGCCATGAAATTTTCATTCAATAATTGCTTGAAGTTGGAATCCCATTCATTGTTTTATTCTTCACCCAAGGGTCAAATCATGCTCAATCTCTCTCCTCACTAAATCCGGCCATCCACTACGTGTTGAATGTCAGCCTCAACAAACTTCTTGATTTCTTGCCCGTATCTCTTTCCAAATGCTCAATCTTTTCCATTTAGTATCCTTCACAGTGTTTTGCAACCTCAGGGGGGACACTTCACTATACTTTGTGTGAACACGTGCGTTAATGGGGTATTTAATGTAGGGGTATTATGTCTAGATGTAAGATTTGAACACACCGTTTAATTATATAATTCCCTAATATGGTGTATTATTATGATGCCTTACTATAGTTATAACTCACATAAGATTTTTTTTAAAACCCTATGTTCATTATAACCCTATAACCCTATAACCCTATGTTCATTATAAAAAAATTAGCTCACCCTAATTTGTGTTTAAGGATTGCCTATGTTCATTACAAAATTCATTTGACATGCAATGAGAACTAGCATGAACAAGCATTACCACAAATCAATAACAATGCAAACAATCATCACCACCATGAGAATCAATGAACTATGAACTTGAATTACTAGCATGAACTACAACAATGTTTGTGTTTAGAAACACAAGTCTGTGCACTACAGTCACAAGCAGACCAACAAATTTAGAACTTTAGGGTCCAAGGTTTAGGGTGAACAAAGTTGGCTGCAATCTATTGCTGAGAAAATAGAGTCTAAACAACATTGTTGTTTTCCAAAATCAATACTTTAGTCTGTTGCACACAAGTGGAAGGAAGAACTTCAGAAACAAACTATCATTCTATCAAAATCCCTATGCTATATTATATCTAAAATCTTGATAAATTTCATTACTTAGTATACCTCAATATTATTTATAATATGGATTTTCAATTTAAATAGTCCATAGTTATATCCAATAATTTTCTAAATTTTATTGCTCATGAATAAAACACACCCTATATTTTAACGCACCATGTTTACTAATTTTCCTAAATGTCCCCCCCCCCCGAGTTTGCAACTACCAATCTATGATATCTTCATTAACCTTTCTCATGCTCGCAACCAAATATTTAAATTCTTGACCTCATGTTCTTATTGAATAGCCCAAGGCCTTGGAAGTTCCATGTGGCGTACCCACGGATGCAGCAACCACGAAATAAGTGGGCACAATACTACCTGGACTAAGGCTTATATTTTGACCCGTTCCTGAAGAAGGCGCCAATCCCACATTTGACAAATTGCTTTATTCCTAAGCCGTTTAAATACTCTATTGGATACATGTGACCCTAACTCATCATCTCCCAACCTCCAACCTTGGCATGCCATCGTGTTTAACAACATGGTATACTTGTGATCAAAAACACAATTTAAACATCTCCACAAACATGACTACAATCACACCTCAATCCTGCAAAATTCCAATCCAAACTGGCAAGGGGTTGTCCCCATCAACAAGCATCTCACTCGCCTTGACCCTCTTTCAAGATTACGCACAATATGTTAGGCCCCAATGTTCCAATTGAAGGAGCGGGGGGGGGGTTTGAGGTCAATGAGGCCTCCCAACTTATATTAAGGTGTTTGGCCTTCTTGCACCGCGTGGTCGATCTCCTCGATCATGACTATTGGATGTAATTCATCCAGAGGATTTGGACAACCGCCTCCAATGGTCCATATGTAGCATATTGTACCTCCTCCCAATTGATTGCTAATGAGTGGTCGACTAGGAATTATTGACCATTGTTACATAAGCGACTACAAGCAAGAATCTAATAAGTAGTAGTCAACAACCTTAAGTAAGTTGCTAATTAGGTGATTGATCTAGGGTAATAACTTTCTATAATTAGCAATCATTTGCTCACAATATAATGTAGACATGCCTAACATGGTTATTTATCTCAATTGGACACATATGTTTGAGTAATATGTGGCTTAGTGTGGTTCCTTGAATTGTCATTATTTACATTTGTTTAATTTGAGGCGCCAAACCCACATTTTTCTTCAATCATCACATCCCAAGGTCAACTTGTTCACGTAGGCAATTCAATCCAAATGTATAATTGTTGTCTCCAAGCATGTCGATCAATCATAAGGAATTACTCACAAATATTGTGAACATTGGCACCTTCAATTCCAAATTGGGCAAGTGGATAAGGAAAATCGTCATAGGACATTAATGAGGTTGAACGCATTTAACAATGTCCCTTGTTGTGTCCACAATGTCCTTCGCACATCTTTGTTTCTCCAATCCTTCAACAACATGTTGAAAAATAATGCACCGTATACCTTTGCCAATATGTGTGTGGACATTCAAAGTTGAATATTGGTGGGCACATTTTTCATGGCCGCTATTTTTTCAAAACAAACTTGGATGAATTTTTAGGGTCCACGCTAGCAACGTATCGTTTGACTTTAGTGACAACATGTTTTATGCTACCGGCCGTGTTGATGGAGCCAAGGAACACGCTACTCGCCATAAAATTTTGCATGACTTTTCATCAAAGGCCACCTAAGAACATTCTCCCATCCATCTGAACAAATAGTACACCCATACTTTTGGATGGATAATTTTGTCTTCAACTCCACCAATTTTGTTTATTAAAACATGCATCGCCAAGTAATATTTTATGCATTGCATGGTAGGTTGAGGGTTTGTATAGTATTGTTGCCTCACTCGTTGCCTTCACAACCTCAATGATTGCCAAACAATACTAATATGGATATTAGTCTCATAAAATGTTGTGACCATTTAGTATACAAGTGGACTATAAGATCGATTGCAAACAACAATTGACAAGTTGGCAAAGCATAAAAACAACCCTTATATTATAACACATCTTTGATGACCCCTGTGCTTTTAAAGTCAAAGCTCAAGAATTTTTTAAATCCTTGTGGAATTATACATTAGAACCAATTGTAGAAAGTGGCAACAAAGGGATATTAATCTCAAAATTGATAGTGAATACAAATTACCGCACAAATTTTAGAAACATTCAATTCTCTCATTATGTAAAAATTGGCTCACAAAGAACGCATCATAGTCCTAGAGCTATCGCAGTACCATGGATCCAAAACGCTACATAAAATCATAGTGGCTAGCTATAATTAGGTTTTTGCTATCACTTAAACTAACCCAAGGAAAAAAAATCCTAGGTGCAAAGTCTCAGGTAAGACTAGTGTCAATGAGGATTAATGTCACAATGGATCAAGGGTTTTATAATAATTTATATCTTTTGCTCCTTCATTCCTTCTTCATTTATGACCAAATTCGTTAAATCGAGACTTTTCATAGTCTCAATTTAATGCTTAATTTTATGTTTTTCATTAATTTCTTGATTGAATCTATATTTGTAAGTGATTTTTTGACTATATATGGGAAGATTATCCTCGAGTCGAGGATAGTATATAATTAGAAAGTCAAAAAAATATGAAAATTGTCTCTAAACAATTGTTGAAATTGTAGGCAAAAAGTCTCAAAATTCTGATATTGTCTCAAAATAACGAATTTGGTCATATTTAGCTTAATTCACATTCTTATGGTTAATTGGTGTTTTCCCAATTGTGTGTGGACTCTTATCACTCTAATTCCATCCTTTATGTTAGTCACGAAGCTCAAAAGCTTGGCAAGTAGTCAATGCCTCATAGTCAGGACAATGTCTAGGGTAATGTTTTTGAGTAACTACATAGTCTATAATTGCCATAAATAATGCTTGCAATAATCTCAAAGTTAAATGATCTTAACCTACTTACTACCATCATGCAAATTTTCATCATTGTAATCATCACCTTCATCTTTGGTGGACCTAGCAATTTGTCAAGCATATAGGTTAATACAATAACAACACAACAACAAGATAGGTTATAACCTTTGTTCATATGTTTTAGCCTAATTTCAGTTATCAAATAATATCCATTGTGTTATAAACTTACTTCAATGTGGCAAGTCTTCTTTCTACCAAGGTAATGTCCTTGGTAGTCTATAGCCTGCTCAAATTAACTTTATGCCTCATCATATGTGCATGTAGACTCATTGCATGCTCTGACAAGATGGAATAGGCTTACTTGGCTATATTCTTCTCTTTGTACCTACCCAAGGCAATGCCTTTCACTCTTACTCAACTATCTTCCAACCCATGACTTGGCTATGGCCTTTCAAATCCCACTAATGACGACTATGCCATCTCAAGCTCCATGTGTCTCTTCCCTTTACTCAAGTCATTTGCCTTTGTCTCTCTTTCCACAAGAGTCGCCCTCTCTTGGCCTAAATCAAGGTTATTTGCCTTCTAACCCATTGTGGGTGTTAACTTTCCCTTGACCTAACCTCAATCATGTCATTATTCGATCTTCCCAAGGCCATTGCCCTTCCCTCTACTTCATTGATTATCTACCCTTAAATGGGCACTTCACTCTTATGCATTGCCTAAGGCTATCGCCCTTCATCTAGCAATTAATCTCCACTACGTTTCACAAGTTATCGCCTTCTCACATGCCATTAGTTTTACTCCCTCCCTCTTTCTTGGGTTGCGATCAACATCCCTCATCATATGTTTCTCAAGCCTAATCCCTCACTTAAATGCATTATCAAGACACTCAATCAAGTTACTCTAAGTTTGGAAGAATCTCTCGTCTCTATGACCATTGCCTCTCTCATGTTCCAATGATCACTACTCTTTGATGGTTCAACCCGCTTACATTACCTCGCAAAGGCTATCGCCTCAACAACACACACATACACACACAAGTTTAACTTTGACTCTCACAACGTTTTGCCTTCTTACTAACATGCAATAATTTTTCAAAACACTACATTTCAAATTTTCACTCTTAACCATGGCCTTGATCAAATCTCTCTCTCTCTCTCTCTCTAAACTCTGTTTTTACCATGCCTTAAATAAATCGCACAAAAGGTAAAATATAACCCCAAAGGTTTAACTACTTTAGGTTTAGGTAAGTTTTACCTAACAAATATCCACCCTATATCCGATACTATGCATCTACGGACAAGGATAGTTACCTAATCATATATTAAGTGAAAGGAAACAAGAAAACATCCTTTCAAAGGTTAAGCCGCATGAGCAGTTTACCCTTGGTAACTTCTGAGATTAGGGTAAAACTGTGTGAAAGTGTGGAAAGCGTAGGCCAAGTACCTCGTTCTTCGATCACACAATATGGCTAAAGAACAGGTAGAATACTCAAGGATGGTTTGAGTATGTATTGATACAAAATGTATGAGTTTGCCTTGTATGATTGTGTGACATAGATAACAATTGGGTTATGTTGTTATTCACCTTGTGTACGTTACTAACCCTCTCTTTGGATTTGGTTGGTGGCATGGGCACAGGTGAGGCAGACCCTTCACAACCTTGACGGCATCATTAGGTTTTGTATTTTCATCTTATTACAAAAATAATATGTGGACAATGGCTAGGTATTATGCAGTGATAAAGAATACTTAGCATGAGAGGATGTGAGAGGCAACCTGTGGGGTAAATGTTAGACTTAGTCTTTATGCCTTCTTTTGAAATTTGAATATGAAAGCCTTGGATATGAAATATCAATATGTAGTAAAACCTTAGACATGTGAATGTTCAAAGGTTGTTTTCTTTAAATTATTAGGCAATACTCCAAGATGAAATAGTGACAAGGACATGATGATAGATATGCAATGTTGTAGCCTTGAGGGATGGTCCCATCCACCCTCCCGAGTTTTACAAAGGAACATGGATATGTAGAAGAATGGTTTGGCCTTTAAATAAGAGGATGTGTTTGAAAGGTTTATGCTTGAAAATAAGCTTAGATCTATTCAAGAAATGCCCAGCTCTCTCTCTAGATCACCCATTAGCAGTATGGAAGCTACTACCAACCATTCTAACACATATTTGTGGTGCCTAAATGCTGACTTTATATATGCAAAATATATGAGACAACCAGAACAGAAAACTCAAGCTTGGAGTGAGGACTTGGTGACAATGGGCTATGGCCCTCCGTTACCAGCTCCGATACCGACAGTACAAACCACCAGTGCAGCTATCAACATTCCAGAGTTCCACACTAGTGTGCAAGAGGCTGATCTAGTTGCACTCAGTGATATGGACGAAGAAGGTCTGCATGCCCCGTTACTTCTACATTCTCTTGATTTAGCGACTTGGACGTCCCTGTTTGTACTAGCTACTATGGATCGTGACAAAACGGTGGCCAGAATTAGGAAGGCCAGTCCAGGCTGCCGGACCTGTTGGCCGAGGATGAACTCGATGCCGAAAAGTCATTGCAGTTGGCTCAGAAGGTTGAGGCTACACTCAAACTAGCTAACCAGGATGAACTGAACCCAAAGTCTGCTCGCAGCCTTACTGGACCAGAACTGCACCAGGGTACAGACACTCATCCTCTTCTAGCAAAGTTAAATTTTTTGCTGCTGATATGTGTGCACTCGAAGATTTCAGTGAGGGGATTCATCTGTCACAAGCTGAAAAACAAAAAAGTACAATGGTTGCCAGCAAGGGACCCATGGTTCCTCTTAAACCATCTAGGAGTGTGGAGTTGTTGGTAGCAGATTTCCAGCATCGAATGTGGGCTATTAGCAACACAAACCTAATAGCACCCATTTCTATCCCTATGTGGAAAGCATGGGCTGGGTTCTCGGATCAAGAAGTTGAGTGTTGTAAAAAACAAACACTAAATAACATAGGGGTTTTGAGGGCACCTATGGATCTAATGCATGCATTTTCACTCAATATGTTTGACCATGCCAAGTGCACTACCTTGGAGGTGAAGCTACACACCAAACATGACTTATCCACCGGACACAACCGCAAAGAATCACACCTCTCTGAGATGTGAAATGTGCAAAGACCTTATATGAGATGCCTATGTAACCCTAGAGCAACTAGTGGGTGCAAAGGATCCATTATCTGGTTTGACCATGCGGTGTGGACAATGATAAACAAGCTGGAAGTATTTTTTCCAAACTACCCTACCTTTGTTGCAAGATTTGCTGCATTCATGATATGGATGCATGAATCAGCTAGGGTGGCTGTCAAAGCTGCGATTGTTTTCCACATTGGAAGGGAGCAAATGATCAAAGCAGCTATTCAACTCACAAAAAATCCTAACCAGAGATTGCTTGCTGACATAGCAGGTACTCCTATTGCTAGCAAAATAGAGAGACTGCTCAAAGGACCTAAGTTCTCTCTTGCACACCCAGGGTCGCCCAGCAAAGCACCCTCACCATTTAAGAAGCAGAAACTCAACCTAAACTCTTCCCCCTCAGACAAGTTCTTCACATGAGGAAGGGGTCGGGGAAGTCCAGGAGGCCGAAACAACAACCCTGCACGAGGCGGCAGGAGCTACCGAGGACGAGGAGGCGGTTACACTAGTTACAGAAACCCTAGCCTCGGGTTCTCAGTCCCGGGCTGGGCATCTGCAGGAAACGGGGCCAGCTCAGCTACTGGGGCTGACACCCAGTTAGCTACTAGCGAAGCTGTAAGCCCTACCACGCAGCTAGCTGTCACTGCGACTGCCACCACGCCAATAGCTACCAACGGCAACCTTCCTAACCGATCACCTATTAAGGGAAGGGTTTTATTATGGGAGGATGATGCCTAGGTACTTAAACAGATAGCTTATGAGGTTGCTTAGTCAGGTGAATACATTTAAATAGCAAGCAGATTTTGATTATCATATCTGATATAGCATTATGACACCAGGGGATTCACGACAGATCAGCTACAATTCACTTGGCAAAAAAATGATCACTAGAAGTAAAGTTTTGGATAAAACCAGTATAGTGCATGTTTTTTATTGCAGCAGGGCTCTGGAATGGATCAATATGAAAAAATTCTTTTTTGAAATTTTCATATTGTTATCTATTCCACAATTTATACCCGCGCTACTTAATATTGTGTTTTCTTGGTGTTATCACCCAAATATGTCCGTATATTGTTATAAACCAAACATGGTGTTCAAGAATTTTGAAATTTCTGAAATCAAGAGTCATGAGGACAATTGTATATGCCACTCATCTAAGAGATTTAGTAGATTCCGGGATAATGACACATTGGAAAGTGGTATAGAAGAAGAAGAGAATCGAGGTTATGTGAGAACAATGGATCTATCCATTATTCAACACAAAGGATTAAGGCAAACCCTCAAAATGGGACTTAATCATAGGGGAGTGCTATCTTATGAGCAGTGAGCAGTGAGCGGTGAGCAATGAGCGGTAACTTGTGAGCGGTGAGGAAGGTGAAATATTTGGTAATAGGGCCACTAGTGTCCTATAACCATGGAATTTTGGCCTGAAGAATTATGATTTTAAGGTTTGGTAATAAGAGGGGTGGGGAGGATAAACAACATGATTGCCAGATTGTGAGCAGTGAGCAATAAGGAAAAAAATAATATGTACATGACTATGGACATATATACATCTCTCATATATAAATTTGTATAGTTGTGTAACATGCCAATTGACACTGGAATGGAAAAAATTGAAGTGAATGATGCTCATGATGATGATCATCATTGACATTCATAATATGAACAAATTAACAACTGAAACAAACATGTTGCAAATGATACTTAATTTTGTAATAGGTCAATTCTTCAAATCAAATATAGAGTGTGCAAAGAAGGTAGAGTTGAACACAAAACGTGTGTAACTCCAAGGTATAACATAAGTGAATGTATATTAAAGAAGTGATGCCAAAATGAAACCTTATTAAAATAAATGTCACATGTAAATATTTTACAATATATTATTTTAAATATATTATAAAATATATTGCAAATTTGATTTGATTTACATACATATTTTAAGAAAACTATAGATATGACATCCACATGCTTATTTTATTTTGTGGTTCAATAATATCATCACTTGTAGCCAAATAATCAACCATTAATAACATACATATACATTCAAAGTTAAAACAAAGCCATCAATGTTGGAAATTTTATTTATTTCATATTAATAATTCACATGAAATCTAATGAACACCAAATCGATTCAACGCTAGTAGCACTAGACATGTTACTATATTTTGCCTTGTCATCTATATATATTTGAACATCTATATGTTGTGAATTGATTTTGGAACTATAACAAGATTCTTCATTTGAATCCGGATCTTCGATAATTAACATTGCAATTGCAACATTCTCGGCATATGATGGGAGACGTGGGCTACAGCTTGGATTTCGTAGGAATTGTCTATGCCCAAAATGGGAGATATTTTTTCTTTCCAGTCATATTCCTCAAACCAAATTGATCACATATGTAAGTAAATTTGAAGAAATAAAATTAACTAATAAATTTAATGAAATGAATGAATTGAATCAACAATTATTATATTAAACTTACTCACACTCAAAATCAAGCATCTTCTCATTTGATAGGTCATCATTTTCTTCTATAAAATATTTAAATATTCTCCTTAGATGACCACTCTTTTGAAACTTTTTCCATAAGTGATTTCAATATATGCTCAAACATATCATTATTAACCTCGAATTCAAGAAGATGTCTGCCACATGCGCATGTTGCAAGAACAGAAGCTCCACTTGAACATGTCAAATCAACAACGCGTCCATTTGTTGGTGTAAACAATTCAATAAGGTTTTGAAAAAAAAACGCAGCAAATTTTTATATGGCCCCATCTCCAAGGTCTTCCCGATTTTTTAAGAAAGATATTTTTCTCATCAAAAAATTGGAAAGAATTTAAAAAAAAATCAATCCAATACTAGAGTCTAGAAAATATGGATTTTGATTTTTTTGTGAATTTTATGATGGTAAAATCCCTTACCAAGTCATAAGTCATGAATGCCAGAGTTTGTAGAAACATATAATTAATTGTGTTTAGACTTTATATAATATAAAGAATATAAAAATAACTACATAAAAACTAATGTGATGTGTAATACTTATGGTGTAGGTTGGACACTCTGGATCCTTAAAGATAATGTACGAATTCAAGCAAATAAAAGTCCCAAGAACTTTCATGTTGCCATTGTTGAAGATTGAATTCAAAGCCTTCTTGGTTTGCATATCAATAGTAGATCATATTATAAGGACACCATCGTCAAATAAGATGGACTTGCATAAGGGTGCAAACACAATAAAATGGGCCAAAAAATTGCTCCGGTATTCTTAAACCATAGTTTTGTTGCAATCATCCATTTATTATCATATTTATTCTATAGAGGAATTTCGGTAGGCCTCTTTGAGAGGTCGAAATCAAGTCCGTTGGGGATTTGGAGAAACGATAAGTCAACAACAAAGAGGATCGAACTTCTCATGACATAAACTTCCCAATTCTAATTGAACTGAAATATCACAATACATCACAAAATAAGAATTAGAAACAAAATAAAATCCAAATAATAAAATAATAATAAAACATATAAATGAATTAAAAATATATACCATTTCAATGAATGCTCACCATTGGATCCACTTAAGAAGGCCTACATCCGCCCTTGCAAAGTTAACAATAATAGACCAGGCAAAAGATAATGTAACAAAATTCTTCAATATGAATAATTTTTTCTAAAAAAAGGTTGATGCACGATGAATAGTATCATAGACTCATAGGTGCTCACGTAGCAAAATTTTTGATTGATTTTTTTCTCACGAACTTTAATTTTATTTCAATTTTTTTGGCTCTTTTGGTTATGGTTCTCAAAGTTTAAGTTGTATAATTTGCGTATGTAGAATTCCAACACCATGCAGATCTGTTTTATTTGTATAATTCATATGACAGATTGCCTTCTCATTTGAAAGACAAACATCCTAAAAACAATCAAGAAACCAACAACAATCTTCATAGTGTGGGGCGACCAATCCACATAGCTCTCAGTAGTATACATAAATGAATATGTTAGACCTGTGTCACGCCAATTCAGAAAGGAATGTCCCGCGAATTCGGAAATAAACAAGAAAATAACTTAAATGTAGGAATACCAAGATAAAATCCAGAACACTAATAACAACAATAACAACAACCACAACAATTAAGGTGAAGAACCACCACCACCACCACCTACAATAGTAAAGGTATAGAACCAACATAAGAACAAGTACACTGCCATAAACAACAAACCAACACGAAATGAAGCACAAAAGCGTGTCAGCCATAGACCCCCACCCTTTTGCGTGTGTAGTCCGAGTGGAAGTCTATGGCTCACATGTCCTTGTTGACTCTTAGCTTCGTAAACTCCATACTCATGCTCCAATAAATTTAAATACAAAACACTTTTTTTTTTATTAAACCCCATAGGGCATTAGCATTGAAAAATACTTGTGCGCCTATGATGATTACACACACAACCACACTAACACCTTCTCCCTTTCCTAATCTACTACATAATACATGTAAAATTCTACTAGCTAATCTAGCTCCTAGAGGCCTAAGGCAACCCCCCCACACATTGGGGGTTCCTTAAACCTCACTTAACTATACTCCCAGTAATCCCACTTCCTACTTAGCCCTACACCTTGGATTCTCCCCAACCGGCTTCAAGCCTTGCCCTTAACTTGCATCTAGTCTGGCTCAAAGGCCTCCCCCCTGGCCGCATCAAATCAGCTTCTAGCCTAAATCTCCTGGCCGCATTCAACCAAGCTCAAAGCCTCGTCCCCTGGCTGCATTCAAAATCAGCTTCTAGCCTAAATCCCTTGGCCGCATCAAAATCAGCTCCTAGCCTAAATCTCATGGCCACATTCAACCAGACTCAAAGCCTCGCCCCCTGGCAGCATCCAAAATCAGCTTCTAGCCTAAATCGCCTGGCCGCATTCAACCAGGCTCAAAGCCTCGTCCCCTGGCTGCATTCAAAATCAGCTTCTAGCCTAAATCTGTATCTGCATTCAACCTGGCTCAAAAGCCTCGCCCCCTGGCCGCATCAAAATCAACTTCTAGCCTATATATGTATCCACATTCAACCTGCTCAAACCTCGCCCTTGGCCGCAGTCGCTGCCGAGAGAACCCTCCTCTCAACCTCCGAGTCCCGCTCCCGAGCCACACACAAGTTCCGAAGATCCAGTAGCGATAGGCGCTGCCCTCGGCCATTCTTGGACCCCAGCCCATTTTGGGCCCTCACCTCCCCTTAAATGGACACACTTAAAACCTAAACCCAACAACCTAGGGCCAAGTCACTTGAACTTACATGTCCCTAACCCCAAACACACTAACTACCTGTTTTCGGTTTTCTGTTCATTTAAATAACACATAGTCACATAACACAACTTTAATTAAATTAAATTCTTTTTAAAACTCTAATGCATCCTAACTTCTAATTAACCCCAAACTAAAATGCACATCCTTGTGTTGAACATTTTTAAGATTAACTTGAAATGTGGGCACATAATTGGGCTCACAAAGCAGTAGCATCAACAACACAAAAGCAGTAACAATAGTACATCACCAACAACAAACAACACCACCATCCGCACGAGGAAAGAAAGAAATGACTTACTTTGTAGACATATAAGTTTAAGTACTTGAAGATTAGGTTCACAACTTTCCCTAACGAACTAGGGTAGACATTGTTTCTTAACGTACAAGGTCTATACGCTTGGATACAAGCCTCTCAAAGTTAGCAGCACAGACCCAGTGCGTTAATGCACAAGGTCTATACACCTAGCTCAAAGCCTTTGAAAGCAAGTGTCATAGTCATATATATTAACGCACATGCTCTATATGCTTCGCTACAAGCCTTTGAAAGGTGGAAGCGCAGACCTTGTGCGTTAACGCACAGGGTCTACATGCATGGCTACAAGCCTTTGAAAGGTGGCATCGCATACCTTATGCGTTAACGCATAGGGCTACACACATGCTTACAAACCTTTGAAAGGTGGCATCGCGGATCCTGTGCGTTAACGCGCAGGGTCTACACGCCTAGCTACAAACCATTAAAAGTTGGTAGTGAAGACCCTGTGCGTTAACGCACGGGGCCTACACGCCTGGCTACAAGCCTTTGAAAGTTGGTAGTGCAAACCCTATGCGTTAACGCACAGGGTATACACGACTGGCTACAAGTCTTTGAAAGTTGGTAGTACAAACCCTATGTGGTTTACATGTCTAGCTACAAGCCTTTAAAAGTTGGTAGCATAGACCCTGTGCGTTAACGCACAGGGTATACACGACTGACTACAAGTCTTTGAAAGTTGGTAGTACAAACCCTGTGTGGTTTACATGTCTAGCTACAAGCCTTTAAAAGTTGGTAGCATAGACCCTGTGCGTTAACGCACAGGGTCAGCACTGCCAACTTTCAACGCGGGAAAAAAAAAAAAAAACTTTTTTTTCCCTCGAAGTTGGTATCCTGGTCCCTGTGCGTTAACGCACAGGGTCTAGACGCCTGGCTGTAGATCCTGTGCGTTTAACGCACATGGTCTAGACCCCTGGCTGTAGACCCTGTGTGTTAAACACACAGGGTCCACGTCATCACTTTCTAAAAAAGTTTTTTTTCTAGGTTTTTTTCCAAAATAAAAAATAATTTTTTAAAAAATCTATTTTTGGAAAGTGATGACGTGGACCCTGTGCGTTAAACGCACAGGGTCTACAGCCAGGGGTCTAGACCCTGTGCATTAACGCACAGGGTCTCCGTTGCCAACTTTCAACGCAAAAAAAAAAAAAACAAAAAAAAAAAAACTTTTTTTCCCCCGAAGTTGGTATCCTGGTCCCTGTGCGTTAACGCACAGGGTCTAGACGCCTGGCTGTAGACCCTGTGCGTTTAACGCACAGGGTCCACGTCATCACTTTCCAAAAATAGATTTTTAAAAAATTATTTTTTATTTGGGGAAAAAAACTGGATTAAAAAACTTTTTTTAGAAAGTGATGACGTGGACCCTGTGCGTTAAACGCACAGGGTCTACAGCCAGGCGTCTAGACCCTGTGCGTTAACGCACAGGGACCAAGATACCAACTTCGGGGGATTTTTTTTTTTCCCGCGTTAAAAGTTGGTAGTGCTGACCCTGTGCGTTAACGCATAGGGTCTATGCTACCAACTTTTAAAGGCTTGTAGCTAGACATGTAAACCGCGCAGGGTTTGTACTACCAACTTTCAAAGGCTTGTAGCCAATCGTGTATACCCTGTGCGTTAACGCACAGGGTTTGCACTACCAACTTTCAAAGGCTTGTAGCCAGTCATGTATACCCTGTGCGTTAATGCACAGGGTTTGCACTACCAACTTTCAAAGGCTTGTAGCCAGACGTGTAGACCGTGTGCGTTAACGCACAGGGTCTTCATTACCAACTTTCAAAGGTTTGTAGCCAGCCATGTAGACCCTGTGCGTTAACGCACAGGGTCTTCGCTACCAACTTTTAAAGGGTTGTAGCCATGCATAGAAAGCCTGTGCGTTAATGCACAAGGTCTTCACTACCAACTTTTAATGGCTTGTAGCCAGTTGTGTATACCCTGTGCGTTAATGCACATGGTCTTTATTGCCACCTTTCAAAGAGTTGGAGCCATGCGTACAGACCCTATGCGTTAACATACACAGTCTTTGCTGCCACGTTTCGAAGGCTTTGAGCGAGGCGTACAGACCCACTGCGTTAACGTAGTGGGTTTGTGCTGTCAACTCTGAGAGGCTTGTAACCAGACGTATAGACTATATGCGTTAACAAACCCTTATGTATTGATTCACTGCGTTCAATTTTCTAGTTTTCAAGTGGACCTATTTACACCTACATATCTTGTGCGTTGACAATCTATGTTTTTCCTCCTAGCTTTCAAGTGGTTTTTCTCACACCCATATACCTTATGCGTTGACACAACACGTTCTCCCTCCTAGCTTTGAAGTATTTTTATTCGCATTTATGTACCTATTACGTTGATACACCATGTTCTCCCTCTTAGCTTTCAAATGTCTTATTCGCACTCACATACCTTGTGCGTTGATACACTACGTTCTCATGGTTCTTTCAACTAACTTTCAATGAACAATTAGCATTCGTCATACTTATTTTTAATCTCTCATATTGATCTATTGTTGATTGTAAGGTATATTGTTCAACATGTGTTCATTACTTTTGTGTCATGTTCTCATAATATACGTTCATTCCACCTCTGTTGGAATGTCCAGGGCTTCCAATTATGTTGGTGTACATGTGAATCAAGTATCTAATGATACATGCCGTGAATTAGTGGACATGACATACAAGTGTATTGTGGATAAAGTATTAGAAAAACCCATAGAAAATATATTTATGGCAACGAGAAAATAGTTACAATCTTAAATCTTCCGGAATTAGAGAAGACCATCGCTTGGTTAGTTCGTCTTAGAGGTGGTCATGGACAAATTCAACACTCTTGCATTTCCAAATTCTCGTAACTTTGCATTCGGATTACAACATTTTATGTGTAGTAGAATGGTTTTAGAATTTAGGGTTATGACACTAAAAAACCATTATGCTTTCCAGTTCGTCCATGGTAGGTGGTTCAAAGGGCAATCAAAGGACAAAGTGTTTGTTTTCAAGATGTTCGTAGACCTTCCAAGCATTGGTGTGGAGCTTGTAAAGAGGGTGCAAGTCGGGGGGATGACATGGATAATTCTTGGATTATGTCTGACTATGTCAAACGTTTTGAAGGATTGGATGAGAATGACTTGTCATGTGTATAAAAATTAATACTATGAAATGTTGACCATTGCGTGTGGTGATATGCAATTTGAAAATGGCGTAGTACAAACTTTCTTTTGGAAAAATTTGAATGTTGTCGTGACAAATAATGGTGAACCAAAAGTACACTTCAGAGGTTCATGGCCGACAGTGTTCAAGCTAATTGAAATGCGGTAAAGATTATTTACAGGGATGGTGACCCAAGTCTGCCAATATGTTGGGGTTCCCGATTGTTGTACTCGACATGAGGTATTATGATTTAAGGTCCTATACATGGCTCCGAAACTGTTGTCTTTGATTATTATTATGAACAATTTCCTTGTGTATTATCAAATGCTATGGTCTTCCAAGATTTGATCTTAATCATTATACACCATTCAATCCAAAAATTGCAATGATCCATATTGTGATGTGCATCTATTATTTTTTCCCTTCATGGTTGTCATTAGAACTCATGGATCCTTTGTCCCCTTCACGTTGCCACATGAGGATGATGGCCATGTGGTGCCTTGGGAGGTTTGCTTAGTTTGAGGTTATGGCTTAGAATGAAATACCAAAAGTAAACTTCAAAGGGATCATTGCCGACAATGTTCAATCTAATTGGTATGCGATAAGGAGGATCTATGAGATGGTGATCCAATTATGCCCATGGTTGCAAATGAGTGCATGACTTTTTCATTGGACTACAAGCTTAGATAAGGTGATGCATTAGTATATCAAACCACCCTTGCAATCTCAACACAAATAAACATGCAAGGATCATAAGGGCATAAAGACTAAGTGCCATATGATTTTATTCGTGGCGTTTGTCATCCGGAGCTACCAAAGAAGAAGGCATCCTTGGCTTTTAGAGTGGTTGGGATTTTGGCACTTCCGTTATATTCAATGGGATGGGTATATGCTATTCGTAAAAGCATTCAAAATTTTATTATTCAATGTCATTCAAATTCTTCAAATTTTTATTGTTATAAATATTTGTCATGATTTGCTTAGCCCTATATGACAATAGAAGAACGTGCGGAAATGACAACATGCAACCTTGCAAAGGCTATACACAACAAATGGCTCCAACAGTCCAACAACAAATGATTTGCTTATACGAAACGCACAATGAACGACATGATATGTGTTCTCGTGCAAATTACAAATTGCAAGTTATCGGGCATGGTGGAATGGGAATTACTTGCCACAGGATGTTGATTGTGATTCTCATTGACCTGACAAAACGCACTATAATTCCATTTATCGCCCTAATACCCGAGCAACTCGTCAACACGTAGAGAAGCCGTTGAATTTTTACAAAGCATGGTGTGGTTTAAACTATATCCATGTTAGAGACTTATTGTCTTGCTTTCAAGTTGCACATTGGGTGGATGCATAGTTGAGTGGACCAATACCGGACCATATCCATTTTTTGAAGTCCATATCCATTTTTTGTATGTGCAATTGATTATTTTTAAATTTATTTTACACACATTCTTTGAAGCATATAAAACTCAAATCAAAAGAAAAAATTGTAATACCTTCATTTTATATTTAGTTATAATATTTTGAAAAACTGATCAAAATTTGTTTTAAATATATAAATAATTCTAAAGACAATTAAGTATTTCTAAATAGAAGCCCACCTAAAGCTTATAGATCTTAACACTCATAAAAAAACTTGCCTCCGCAAACCTCTATTATGGACCTATTATGGACTTCCAAAAATATGACCACATTCAGCCTCTTCAAAAGTTCATAACTAGCATTTTAATAGAAATATTATTAAAAAATGCTTTAGCTCCAAACTATTCTATCTATACTACAACACATAGTGAGTCACTACCATAATAATGTAATCATATACTTATTGAAAAAGCTACATTCATAAAAATATTTACTGGTGACCATAGTCCATACTTTTACTTTAAAAGTCCCATATTCTTTATTTATAGAACAAAATTTAAAGACAAAATTTTATTTGTAAAGACACTTAAGTTAACAAGCTATGCCCAAAGTTTCAAAAGGATTTATCAGGTAGATTTTTTTTAATTCAACTTACAATACAAAGAGGTATCCTGAAAAATGAATGTGACATGAAAAGTGGTCCACTCAACCATGCATTCACCCCATTGTAAAATTGCCACCTAACTCATCCAAACAATATTGGACAATGTAGGCCCTTACATGGATTTTGACCAATGCCAAAATTGGGACTATTAAACATGGTACACCTATTCCAACATACAAAGGGCTCAAGAAGGAATTCCACTCCACCAACAATGTGGAGTATGATTTTGATTTTTCCGTGGCAACATCAAGCCTTATGTGAGTGGCAGTAAGAAGTATGTGTTGGATTGGCCTATAGTGCCCAACACTTGGCCGGTAAAAATATGCTCCGATCTCTTAAGGGGGGAGGTATTAACACTTGAGGACGACAAATTTCAACTACAACAAAGGGAAGCATTGTCTCTCATCATATGCTTTCAACAATCATAACCTTCTCCATCCCTTGGTCACATTTTTGTGCGCCACCAAATCCGGATGCCCACCCTACATTCAAGTTTAGGAAGACAATGTGTCACAATCTAGCAGCACTCACACAAAAACAAATGGGAGGGCACATGACTTCTAGGCGGTTGCTCTATGGTTATAATCACTGTCATTCCATATCCAAGCTTTGGAGTGATAATCAACATTGTTTCCAAGGAGGATATTGCATACTATGTCACAATTGGCAATATCCCGCATTGCACACGCCCGGACTTCACAAAAATGTCATCTTAAAGTTTGGGAAAGAAAGCAAAATGGGTGTACGACAAACATATTTCTTATATGTTTAGATTTCTATCCAAGGTGGATTACAAGAATGACAAGTTCATTCACGCACCTACGTATACCTACAATGAGGTCATGTGACTACTTGAACTTCATTGTATTGTAGAATGTAAGTAGTTTTGCAAGTGTTCTGTTAAACCACATGTATAAGATTGTTAGCATTTAACATGTATTGGCTTGGATTATTAGAATAAAAATAATCAATGGCCTAAAATTATTCTAAAAAATCCATGGTAATGGGCCCCCTTCACTCTTGCTTCATTTCAAACGTGTCCAAGTTACATTTGAAAATATGCACTTAATGTAGTACCAAATTTAGATTATGAACCCTATACCCGTGTAAATGTACTAAATTTGGATTTATTGCTCATATGTTACCGCTCAATGCTCATGTGTTACTGCTCACCGCTCACCGCTCATTGCTCATCGCTCATGAGATAGCTTCCCTCCTTAATCACATACCACTTAGACCTGCGATAATACATGAAGCTCTTCAAGTTATATGTGACACTTTCATACAAGCATGCCATGTACTAAATTTAGATAGCATGGTGGACATGGAGCTAGCAACCAAGGAGGTTCGCCATAGGGGCAGAATTTTACTGCTTGAGGCCTACAAGCGAAACAAGTTCGGCTTCAGGTACTCTCAACCTTATCTTTTCACAAATAAATTTGTAATTGATGAGTTGAGTTGGCTCCTAAACCATGTGTATATTTCCGGTCTTGACAAAGCCTCAAACAACGCATGCTTTATTTGTGTTAATCACATAAGAAAGCAAGCGTTAAAAAGACTAAGTAGCAATGACTTCTTACCTTGCATGGCTAATGGTAGATGGCTATCACTTGATGAAGTCACCGCCAATCTACAAGAAGCCATACAAGAAATTATGCCTAACATACCAATTGATAGCAATGAGTTACCTTACATCATGGCTATATATAAGTTTCATAAAAAGAAGTATAGATGGATCACAAATGCTTTTGGATCCATCTACGTCAACATAGCTACTCTAATTACCATTGCTACCATGGCACTTCTTGAAGAGGTCAAACAATGGGCTAAGATTACCACTACCGGCTATAAAAACTTCCTTCAAGTTGACACTTCAATTTATTGGATTATATATTCAATAAATGAATTTTGTATCAACTTACCACAAAATATTCATAACATCTATGTAGCGGATATCACTAGGTTTTTTGAAACCATTCCTATCAATGGGTTGACATTGTAATAATATACCATGTAAAACAATTTCAAAACAAGTTTTCACAAATTCCAACCATTATTGCTTTGAAATGCTTTGCCTTAATCCATATAATATATACCAACCATAGGTGCTGCAATGGTGTGCAATGGATAATAAAATGTGTTGTATTTTTAGAAAAATACAACACATTATATGGGGGCCCTCCAACTCAACTCAATCTCCGAATAACAATGGTATTTCACAACCAAGGTGCACTAGAGTGAGGGTGGAAAAGGCAACGGGGGCCATATATACCCACGGGAAGGGTGTCACACCTCCCCGGCCTACCCATACATACCACTAATGAAAAGCAATTGACTTCCAAGACGACTACTACTTAAGTGCTCAAATGGGCAGTCGACTTCGCCATCAACTATCTCTCATGCAATCACACTAGTTGTTGACCAAGGGGATTAACCATGACAATTTACCCTTGGGTACATTGTTGACCCCCCATTAGTTTTCATCCACCCTAATAATATTGGTTAGTGTAGCTATTACTTGCATGAAAAATTAATGTGATCGGTCTACCTCTAGTTACATGGAATTAGTTAAATTGCCCCCGTATATTGGTGGGGAGCAATACTGGACATTTTGCAAGCATGCCATCTAGCCCATTCAAACTCCCAACTTCTAGGGTTAATTATGGGATTGAGTTGGAGATGCCCCAAGGGCAACCCCTTCTCCACCACATCATCTTCCACAAATTCCTACTCCAAAGTGGAGGTGGAGGAACCTTGGAGGAGTTTGTGGAGTTCTAGGTGAGGGGTGTTCAAATTATGATGGCAAAGGCACCACCGACCCAGTAAACAAGATCTCGGACATAACCTACATAGGTATGTGACACTATGAGGCCTCTAACCTCCCTCATGACATTGTCATGGGCATGTTTGATCCTAAAATGTGTACGAAATAATGTGTGTGTATTGATATTTACAAAGTAAGCATGTAAAGGTTAATGTAAAGCATGCAATGTTATGAAGATAGCATAATCTAACATTGGAAGATGTTTGACTAGGGTAGATGACTCTCTATATTCATAAATTAATAATATGTCGCTTTTAGTTTGAGTCCCTCTGAATCTATGTTGACCAATGTGGAGGGAGATGTGGTGAAATGTTGTGATGATTGTTATGCCTCCGCTCCCTTTAAAATAATGATGAAAGGAGATGCAGCGGCAATAGTGGAGATGTCCTAACAACATTCTAAGGATGGGTTTACACTACACTGTTTTTTGCATTTAGTGTTGTGTGGCATTTAATGTTGTTACTATTCATTTACCTGCAACATTATCTACCAAACACTTGACAAATAGTGTTCAAGTAGTGGTGGTAGAGATGGTGGTGGTGCAACCATGCGGCAACAAAACACAAAACATAAAAAGTATTATAACACTAATTGTGGAGATGTAAATATTAAGGGCGTCACTGGCATTTAGTGTTGTGGTCCATAATTACTGTTGACAACACTAAATGCAAAAAACAGTGTAGTGTTTGGATCCAAGAAATTTAGAGTCCAAAGCACCCCTTAGTGGACCTTGCTTTCGGACTTGCGGATTGATTTCTCAAACTACAAGGAGTGTTTTCTTGAGTAAGGACTGCTAAGATTTGCCAACAAAGTGATGCCACAATAGCACCACTTCCTTTTATCATACTTTGCACCCAAACCCTAATGAAAACTCCTTGGGTCCAAAAGTTTGCTCTCGACCAATAAGATCACGTGATTTTGGAGCTTCTCTGGTCTTGGACTATAAAGTCAACCCACCCTATGGTATGGTAGATTTTTCATTTCCTCGTACTTGCAATAGAGGATCCCGTGCAATTATTGCTCTTGAATTTTCACTTGCAAAATTGATAGGAAAAGCGTGCTTCTAGCTGCACATGATTGCATCTTCTTTGCACACTTTCTTTCTCTTCCACAAATTTCAGCAAAGATAGCCATGTGGAAAGATCCTTCATAGGTGTGAGATATTTATGTCACAATACCTTACCCATTATTTTTATTTTTATTGTTTTATTGTTTTATTTTTTATTTTTTTATTTTTTTGAGACAGAAGGCTGACAGGCCAGCGCCAAAGCATAGGAGGCAATTGAACACCTGGCAAGTTTTCTATCAAGTAGAGAGGAGATTTTACAGCCGGGAATCGAACCGCCAACCTCTTCCTTGAGATTTGGGTATCTCTCCACCATCATCCAGTAGCTTAGGTTCGTCTCAGACCACTACCTTACCTTGCCCATTATGGACTCACTTGGTTTTCCATCCATTTTGGACACCCATTGACCTCTCCAGGACCCTTCCTGTAGTACCATGGCAGTTTCAACGTTAATTACATTGTTTTGGCAAATTGTATCGATTTTTTACAATTATTGTCGTCAAAATATCCCAGTTTTTGTAATGGGGAAGTGAGAATCTAGAGGGGGGAAAAAGTATTTGTTGAACTAAAACCTTGAAAATAATTCAACCATTTGACTACGATTTGCCTAAACTGCCATGGGACCATGGTAATTGATTTTTGGATTCATTTGATGAGAAGCTAATAACCAAAGTTGGTCTAGTATCATTTTCTTTAGATGATTCGGTTATCTATAATAAGGCTTTCACTTTTCTTTCCTACAAGCATGGTATGAGTATTTGGTAGTATTTCTTTTTTTTATACTATTCAGGTCTATATACCATACAAGAACCTCTGTACCTATGTAAAACCACCCTAGTATCGATATGGTTTAGAAAGATTATAATAGCAGAGTATGCTGAGATTCTCACACCTTGACATACCCATCAAATGTCAATATATGATTGGTAATACATTTTTGATGCCCAAAGTAGGTTCTTTGATACGTACCATTATTGATGTTGATTGTTTTATACCAAGCATTTACCTATTACTAGACCAACACTGCTTATAACATACTTGCTAATGCCCATTTGAACATGAGTCATCCACTTTTGGACTCCCATCGACAACCCCAAGATAATTGAGTTACATGTAAAGTCCCTCAAAGAGAGATGAAACCATGGGTTTGATCCTTCTTTTGAGACAAAACTTTCTATTCAGAGCTCGTTAGCTCGTTGTGTATTGGAGCCTACTGTGAAAGTTGGGAGAAACAGTTGAGACCTCCTTCTTTCCACCTCTCAAACTTTGAGAGAAATTTAAGATCTATAATAGGGCATGCTTATGGACCCGCTGTTCTAAATCCTGGATTGGCCTATGCAAACGTAGGTCAACCCACCCATCCTATTAGGACAAGCTAGAAAGTCGGGTTTTAAGAGTGCAACACTGCTCTTTGTGTGTGGTAATTTAGACATTAAGAATGCTTTGCGTTAATTTTCATACACTTAGGGTTTGGAACTCAACTCATGTTTTCATTTGCTTTACTTTACAAGATGTGTGGAATATTGAATGAGAACTTAGCTAACATATCATTAAGTAGCAATGCTAGGAGGGTACCCTTTGAGTACGGCCAGGGCGAACCGACCCATACATTGGTACCTTACCGGATGTCTAGTGATGTCACATTCGAATGAATCGGCCCTCAACCCCATAGGGGGTCTTTTTGTATTGGAGCCACTTCATCCACGATATGTAGGATGATTGATTTTAAGTGAGTGCCACGAATCCCCAACCGTTCGCCCTCCCCGGTAAGGTACCAATATATGGGTTGGTTCGCCCCAGCCCTTTGAGTACCCGCACATTTACCTCAACAAGAAGGGAAAAGCTTGCAAAGCAAGGGTGAATGAATGGATAATTAATCAAATATAGAAGCTTCAAAAAGGTATCAACCAATGCGGGTGTCATGAGACTTTTCCAAAAAGTGCAACTACCTTTTTGACCTCACTAACTTTCCCGTTGCTTTATAGCTATTTAGATTTGTTTAGATCATAATTTAGCCTAGATTAGAACCTTTACCACCACTTGGCATTTGTTTTGTCCTAGAAACCGACATAATTAATTCTAAGCATTGAAAGTAACTACCCAAATAAATTAAAAATAGCCTAAGTAAAACTCAAACTTTGCTCTACCTTTACTCTTGAAAGAGCATCAAACGGGCGCGTGCCGGTTTGATGCTCTTTTGAGAAGGTCAATCCGGGCTTGCTATTTAATGTTATGAACATAACACTAGATGTGGAATAATAATTCTCGGTGTAAATACGTTCATCCATCTACAGACAACCCATCCACGCATTCATTGCTCAACAGGTCCTTGGAGCCGGATAACATTACCCAACCCAAAGGTCTTAACTCCGGCGCGGAGTTCGATGCGGCTCCGATGCGGCTCCGGGGAGGTTCGGATGCTAGCCACAACATCTTTGGCCTTTCTAGAAGAGGAAAAGAGTTGTGGGTTTTGGTGATAGTTATTGATAGGAGGCTTTCTCATCATAGAATGGTGCCCTATTATGAGGATGTCGGCCTTAAATTTAATTGTGCACAAGTTTTCCAAGTTGTCTCGTGGGTGGGTTGTCAATAACTTTTTGATGTCATGCACTCGTATTTATACCAATATACTTGACATCCACCATCATTCCTCATCAATTCATAGATTCAAGGGCAAGCGTATCACCTCCGTACTCCCACAAGTTGTTGAGTAGAGTATCAAGTGGAATCCACATTTCCACTAAAATGCGGTGGGTGAGCGGCCTACATGGAAACTAATCCTCAGGGCATCTTTGTGGCGCCCATCATAACTCTTTCCAATCTGCAGTGAAGAAAAGCATTGTTCTTTTGTAATTTTTCAAAAAGCGGAAACGGAGACAATGAGTGGAGTGATGGAGCCACATATGGATGATATTGCATATGTTTGTATGAATATGGACATATTTGTCTGTAACATGTTAATCATCCGTGTTATGATTTTGGGGATGTTTATGGTGATTTTGAATCCAAAGAAACATTTTTCAATTTATATATTTAGATTTTGTAATATGGTGTTCTTCGCCTTCGAAAAGGGGTTGAGAAGATATGGAATACTTGGATGAGAGGGGTATTAACATTGTGATTGTGGGGCCACCATTACTATTATACCACTTTCTACTTTGTAAGTAGTATTATTACTCCAAAACGTTTGTAAAAGAACAATGTGTGTATATGTTTATATGAGTAAGACAACCATCTTTAGTGTCATCCATCTTCATTATATCTAAACACCACGTCCTCGATAACATTAAGGTATTTAACCGATTTGAAAAACACAATTGAATAATGAGATAAATTTATATAAGACTACTTTTGAAAAATTAGCTCAAATCGGAGGTTTGAATACACATACCTATATGTCCATGAACATGCCCGGGTTGGGCCTCAACGACACTTAGGAGTTAAAGATCAACATCATGTTGAAATGATAACTACATAAAGGTCAATTCATGTAAGATTTCTCCCTAGATTCGATTACCAACTAGAATGTGTTAATGTCTTCATGTAAGGCGCATAGGCAAAGAACCAAATAGAGCATAGAATATTATATTTCATATAAAAATAAGGGTGGAAGTCCTCAATTAGACTTAGAAATTTGCATTAGGTAGCAAGCTTTGTAAGTTTGTCCCATGTTGAATTTACGGAGGTGAGTAAGGGGCCAGGCTGCAGTTGGGGGCCCAACATGGAAGCGGCATGTGACCACGGTTTTTAGGATAGCTAGGCCCGCAGCTGGGGGCCTGCAAGACAGAGCCTGGACCAGGGTGTCGAACCTGGTCGGCCCCTCCTACATGCCGGAAATGGTTGACTAGCTGGTGACAAACTCAGGGCCACTTCAAACACGAGACTGAGAGCCCATGACCATTACACTTCAAGCACTCTCATTGGTGGAAAAGGCGGAGCCGGTCCAAGTTCGCTTCACACTACGCTTGAAGGACCAACGGAGCATGTGAATGCTAGATGGATGTAAAGTCTACATGAATTCCTACATGGCATTGAATGGATCATGTTTCAAGGTCACTTAGACTATTTTCACAAACCACTTCTTGGAGGTAGGCCTAACACAAAACCAATTGACCATGGCACTCCAAACACTCACAACCGTTGATTTATTCTATTTTATCATGGTTGAGGACCCGCATGAATAGAAATTCATTGAAATAGCATTTGGTTGAGGGCCCGGTCACATATGACTTCACACTACACTTGAGAGTCCGTGACCACACTACATGATTTTGGAGGTGTCCTGGGACGGCGTTTGGACGCTTTCTTTTGGGCTCTCACAATTTCATGGTCACGGCTCTTGGCTCGTGTGTGAAGTGGCCCTAAGTTTCTAACCGAAGCTCAGAAACCAACGTTTCCGGAGGCCAGTGGATGAACTTTGCCCGGCCATGGATGACAACCATCCAATGGGCGGAGCAAGCCGGCCGGCTGTCAGGAGGAGCTTGGGCACGAGTAGGCTATGGCATTCGCTGTGTTGCAAGTGGGCCGAAGACTACAGCCAGTCGCAGGAGGTGAGTGAGGGTGAAGGGCAAGCATTCAACACTTCATTCTGTGAGCAGTGGAGCTCGCACCTACACTAAAAAGGATATTTAGTGTTTGATACACTAAATACGAACACATACACTAAATGTCAATACCCTATGAAAGTAAGTAACATCAAATGTAAACTCAAACACTAAATATCAACTATGGTAATGTGTGGAAGTTACATGTTTGAATTTAGTGTTAGTAAGGAAGTGGAATCCATGCTTCACAAGAAGGGAGGTGGCAATAGGGAAGGTAGCGGCACATTTATGTCTAACACTAATTTTCAAGGAATTGAAAATTAGTGTTGAGCGAGGTAGGTGGTAACAACATTAAATATATTCAAACACTACATATCCTTTTTAGTGTAGTGAGCAATGTGGCTGGCACGGGGAGAATTGACCGCTAGTTACAAATGAAGCGGATGAGTTGGAGAAACAACCGCTTGAAGTTGAAGCCTTCAGGAAAATTACCCATACTTAGAGGAATCTAGAATATGATTTGTTTGAACTAGCAACTACGTTATGAGCACAATGACATAAGACACACGAATCAAAACACATCTAACTTTTGTAGAAATATTCAAAGTTACAAACTTCATTTGATTCTTCATAGTCACATAGGTGGGTGCTAGGTAGAACGGAGTCTTGTAGTTGGGAGCACATGTAGTTCGATGTAATGCAACAAATGCTTGCCCTTCGAAAATAGTCACGTGCACCCAAGTTGTGGACAAAACATCACCCTTCAGCACACTCACATGTACATGATCCACAAGGGGGTGCATTGTGTATAGTGTAGGTATTGAATATCTAAGTGATATGGTCCTAGATGACCCTAACTACAGGGTGATAGTGCAGAAGTACCCATTTCTAAATGGAGTGGTTGGCAGTTCGATTCCCGCTGTGAAATCTTCTCTCTACTTGACGGAAAAAACTAGTTAGGTAGGTAGGAAGGCAAGAGCCCACCCACCACAAAGTAGGCAGTAAACCCCACCATGCACCAAGAGGATTCTTGAGCAAGGTAAGGCCAACAGGCTCAAATTCACATCAGATTGCTCGACATTGGTTATTATTATTATCATCATCATTCTAAGTGATAATTGGAGTCATTCGTAGCACAAGTTGCAGTATTATGTATGCATCAATTGCAAATAAAGCAAGTGGGAAGATAACGTTGGTCTACCATTACCATGTTTTCACCTATCACACTATTTATGAACATAAAATTAGTGTGGATTTAAAAATAATATATAAGTTGTGATTTTAAACGCATAATATTATATCAAGGAAGTCAATGTTATTCTATTATTATGATTTATGTTAGACTCCACACTAATTATGTACACACAAACAAAAATAATTCTTTTGTAAGCCACGTGGGCTCAATGATCACATAAATTTTGCAAGTAGTCACGTCAAAACAACCAGTTGGTTTCACATGAACAATAGTGTGGGGTTTTTACAACCAGTGTGGCCTGTACAAATATCTACATCACACCTCTTATAATTTATGGATTACAACTCTGATTATAGAACTTGAGACAACTATCTTCATGATTCCTAATTGCTAAGCTAACTACAATGGTGCATGTAATCAGGTTGCCCCACTCTAATTAAGCGACTTTCCACACTATTTTGAATATTTTACTACCACAATACCAATTTAGTACATGACTTTATTATTGTTGTGGTTTCTATACGGATGAATAAACAAAGTTATAAGTTACTGTAATATGCTTTTGACCAAAGGTACACTAAATATGATATTTAATGTGACTTACTATTTGGAATTACACAATGCTATATCTATTTACTGTACATCTCATGTTTTACCAACAAATGTTGAATTGGTAGTTTGGACATTATAGAGCATTGACAACTTTACTTGGTAAAAATTCGTTTCAATAGTAAAAAGATATAGCACCATGTAAATCCCAATAGTAAGTCACACTAAATATCATATTTGGTGTAGCTTGCATGGGTAAAGAGGCAACATGTTTGTGAAGGTAACCTCATATGCATATGTATGTTATTGCAAAAGATTTAAATCCCACTATGATCCAACAACCACGACTACTTATACATGGAGCAACGTACGAGGAGAACCGGCTACTAGTTACATACGAACCAGTTCATTTTCCCAAAACTCTAGGAAATGAACCAAACCATATATTGGAAAATGTCCTATTTTAAGCTAAAAAAGAAACAAGGAATAACCGAAGCATTACAATGAATAACCGGTTGATGATAAAAAAAAACGAAGATGGCGGCTGAGTTGGCTCAAATTTCTCCGCGTTCACCGATGTGGAGTTTGGAAGTGCCCAAATGAGGGTTGTATACGCCCCGGGCTAGGTCACATCTTCATTCGGCTGGGCCCCAGCATGGGAACTCTTCCTCGTTGGGAACCAATGTGACAATACCCGGTCAAAATTACAAATATTCAAGTTGGCATCACTTTGATTATTCCCAAGTTAATGGATGGAGTTCCTTCACATGCCAAAGGAGCTTAATGGCTTAAGTGACCGGGTATTGTCACATTGGTTCCCAACAGGGAAGAGTTCCCACGCAGGTGCAGGCAGGAAGACCAGGCAATGAAGGAGGCGTGGGAGGGGCGGGTGGGACCCAACCGAATGAAGATGTGATCTAGCCCGGGGTGTCATGTACCTTTAGGGCTTAAATTAGAGGTCACCTTGCCAACGCCAAATTAAATGAGCCAAAATCAAGTACATCAAAATAAAATCTTATGAAAAATGGGAAGAAGGCCCAGGTCTTGTGGTGCCAAATTCTCTTTTGCCGACATTGAGAGTAAATTTGGAAATGCTAAGTTAATGCGGTCCTAACCAAATTAGTACAACTTGCCTCACACATGAGCCTGCCTATTATTATTATTATTATTATTACACCTACTTAATGGCTGCATTATTGCAACCACTTTTGCCGGAAAGAATATTCTTCTTGTTTTAGAGGCCATGTGGCCACCAGTGTATATTTTTGACAAAGTTTTTGCAAGTTTTTGACATTTGACACACAAAAACTTGCACAAAAATAAATGCATGTCAATTGACACGCACAATTTAGATTTTGACATGTAGTGTGACTTGTGAAGAAGAAAAAATCACACGTCAATTGACACTTTAGAAATTGAAATGACACATACTACTAGGCATGTGACATTGAGGCGACATTTTAGAAGAAAATGTAGATGTCAATTGACATTCATTTTTTGTTTCTGAAAATGTCACGTGACACTTTGGATTTGAAGTTGAACGTCAAATGAAATTTGTCAAACATACACAATGGTGGCCACGCCTTGCCCACAAACCTCAAGTTCCAATTGCAGGCTCACCCGCACATTGCAACGAACGTGGAGAATCGACTGCTAGTTACAAAATGAACCAGTGGGAGGTTCAAGACTTCGGGAAAATAACTCATCATTTTAGAGGAATCTATGGAATACACCTCAAATTAATATAGGAAAACCGAAAGATGTTAACATGTAACCGGTTGGACTTGGAAACACTGAGATCTTTGTCGATTATGCCCAAAATTCTCCCCGGACATTGGAATAAAATGGGTGTGTGTGTGTTTAACTTGAATAATTCCCTTCAGAAGTTAGAAGTGAGTTTACCAACACCTAAACCAATTTGATTTCCTAAAACCTATCGAGGGGGTGAAAGTGAAAAAAGTATGCCTCCTATAGGGGGATAGAGGGAAGTATTGCATTCGAGCATGCGTCCAACATAAAAGCTTTGTTGATGTTGGTGTTATCTCCAATCAATGGTTGCCACTCCAATGCAAAATTTTCATGAACATCGATGATGTTCATTTTGATAAAAGTGGAATGTTTTTCAATGTTCGCATAAAACTAGCCTTTCTGTTCCATTCGACCTTTTGGTTCAACTTTTGGATACTCTATGATTGAAAGAAATTCTTTGCATGTACGTAGTTGGAAATATGGGACACTTTACATACACCAAATGCAAGGTGGCTAGCCTAATACGGTTTGCACATTTTGGCATGAGAATTTCTAGAGGTGCTCAACTATTGAGTTGTTCTCATCTAGTGGGTCACAT
Source organism: Polytrichum formosum (assembly GCA_964035585.1). Lineage (NCBI taxonomy): Eukaryota > Viridiplantae > Streptophyta > Polytrichopsida > Polytrichales > Polytrichaceae > Polytrichum > Polytrichum formosum. Next base: position 44,213,171 of record OZ037941.1, read on the forward strand.
GAGCATTCCACTCGTTTATTCATATCCATAATAGTGTTATGTGGGATTGACGGTATTCCACGGAATATTACCACATTAAGTCTGAGTGTGGGGGAATATTTTGTGGAATACCATCAATCCCACATAACACTATTATGAATCTGAATAATGTTATGTATGCTCACATACAATAATTCCCTCTAAATTATCATGATCATGCTAATTTATATGATCATATATGCAGTGTGTATGTTTGACAAATTTCATTTGACATTCAACTTCAAATCCAAAGTGTCACGTGACATTTTCAAAAACAAAAATGAATGTTAGTTGACATCTACATTCTCTTCTAAAAGTCACCTCAATGTCACATGCCTAGCAGTACGTGTCATTTCAATTTCTAAAGTGTCAATTGACGTGTGATTTTTTTCTTCACAAGTCACACTACATGTCAAAATCTAAATTGTGCGTGTCAATTCACATGCAATTTATTTTTATGCAAGTTTTTGTGTGTCAAATGTCAAAAACTTGCAAAAACTTTGTTAAAAGTACACACTGCATATATGATCATGATCGCATATGGTTTAGTAATAAAATTTGGTGTGTGGCTGAGCCGCACTTTCACATCACACATAGTGACAAAGATTTGATGCTATTTTAGGTCTACATATGGAAAGAAAGAAAGGTATACAGGCAGGTATCTCCTAACATGCCTTGGATAATCTTTCCATAAGTCCTGAACCCTTTTCACACATACCTACCCTTAAACGGATTTCAGCTCACAACACCCTACTGTGTGTGTTTTTTTTCTGGCTACAACTTCGTCATGTGTACCAACCAAACTTGCTCCCTCCAGATTTACACCACTAATCTTTGTTCCCTCCACGAGTCTGTAGCCAGAAAAAAACACTGACCCTACATGCTTCGGGTGCGGTAAAACCCATTGGTGGACTAGTGAATAAAATAAAATAAAAGTAACGTCGGGGTTTGGTGTTGGACCGGTACATAGTAGAGGCACCTATTCCTGATCCAGACCTCGTCGGCAATCTAAAGGGTACCAAAATTTCGATCAAGCTGGCATTGGATTTTGATTAGGCCGGAACCAATAGTGCCATGACACATGTCATGGGTTTTGAGTGTTGTTGGAGTGAGGAGGAATAAGCGGTTATGGTAGACTGTAGACATTGGCAATATGTGCAGACCAACTTTTGGCTTTAAAAAATCACAATAATCTCAATTTAAGGAAAAAAAATACCAAACAAATTGCAATCCTCCTGATTTCTATCATCCTTATACAGGGAAAACTTGCACTACCTTATACTTCTCCATATTTGGAGCAAAAATCTTTAAGTGATCAATTATGGGTGCCTATACTCTTACATGAATTCATGATATCAACAATCAACATCAGGACGGGGATTCGTGGCACTCGAGTAAAGTCATCCGGTAACAAAAACCAGATGAGTTCATCAAGCGGCTTGAGCGGAGCTTAGTTCAAGTCAGCGCCTTCGTGTCGGCACGTAAGGTGCCTTTGCCCCCTCTTAGCTATTGTCAAGCATTATTATTTTTTGAATAACAAATAATGGGAAGGGGCCATGATGTGGCTTTGGATACTTTACGCCTATATTCTAACATTCCACGAGTTGTCACCAAGGCCAAATATGGCATTGGATTCCATGTTATTATTTTTTATTAATACTGTAGGTGTCCACGTGTGTAACATGTGGCAAGTCACTAAGACATATCGTCATAGAAAATTTAATGTTTGATTATTCAATTATTCACTTTGCTAGCATAATTTTTTAACATATTCATAATATTCAATAATAACTTAGAGTGTGGTCAATATAAACTATTACAAACAAATCACACTATTCTTATGTTTACATTATCTAAGCATATCGATATGAAGTAAAATATAAATGATTATATCTTGGGAATATTTTAAGTTTAATTTACATATCACACTAGAAGAAAAACGGTCCTTTACAACTTGTCCATAGTGACTTAAATGGTCCAAAATGACTTATTTCCGCAAGAATTGAGTCGTTCTAGACCATTTAAGTCACTATGGACAAGTTGTAAAGGACCGTTTTTCTTCTAGTGTCACATCTCACGACATGCATCACGATTATCCCATCAAAAATTTATAGTAATTCAACATGATGAATTAGCTCCACTAATAGGATACAATCAAAAACTCAAATTCTTGACGTTACCTTATCCTTATAAATATATTAGGACATGGATATTATTATACTCGTGATAGGCTACAGGTGAGATAAATTACCAAAACAACCATCATTGTTACTCATAAGAGTAGCAAAGATGGTTGATCACATTAATTACATATATTTGAAGTAATTAATGATTGTTCATAACATTGTTGCACATATGGCGATGTCAATATCATTAGAATAGAGTATAGTCAGAGAATGACTCACAAAAAACCATTTTTCCTACTGATGAGAGTAGCAAAAATGATTAATTATGTTGAATGAAAATAGTAACATGATTAATTTCAATTACAAATTCTAGTAACAAAACGTGATTTTCATACATATATATATATATATATATATATATATATATATATATATATATATAAGACGAGGAAGATAGTTTTAAGAAATAAAAGAAGAAAAAACTTTAAGAAAGAAGACAATCAATGTGATCTTAATAATGAGAACACTACCAATATAATTGAAGAAAACTAATCTCTAATTGTAAGAGAAGTAATAAATTCTAAGCATGAAGAGATACAATCAAATATCATGAAGACAAGTAGAGAATCTATTTCAAAGATGATAATGTAGACATGATAAGTATAACAGGGGACCTCAAGGAACAAGAATTGTGAGGATTTCAAAGAAATAGATTTTTTCTTTCTTAAAAACATGAAGATTTAGATTATGAGGATTAAAACAACATAAGAAGAAGAAGACTCTCAAAGATAATGAGTATTCAAAATAAGAAGAACATGAAGATCACACAAGGAAAGGAAAACAATAAAGAAGTGGAACAAAGCTTGGGCGTGGCAATTACAAAGAGGAATTGAAGCAAGGCAAAACCCTACAAGTAGCTGATGTGGCTTAAGTTATGAAGTGACAATGATGACGAGGGTCTCACATAGCTGCAAGTTGGCAAAATTGCAAAGTCAACAACCTAGTGTGCTACAGTAAATATGGTATTTAGTGTCACTTACTATTTGGAATTATGCATCGCTATATCTATTTATTGCATATTTCATATCCTACCAACAAATGCTAAATTGGTTGTTTGGACATTATATAACATTGACAACTTTACTTGGTAAAAAATTACATAAATAGTAGAAGATCTAGCACTATGATACTCCAAATAGTAAGTGACACTAAATATCATATTTATTGTAGTTTAGGTTTATTTAGAATTTGCCAACATCCATGTATTATTATCCTACACAAGACATGGGACCATCTCATTGCCTCGGGGAGATCACTCCCTTGTGAAGTTGAACAACCACGTGCGAACACTTTACATCTAAAAAATCCTACTTTTTACATAAAGCATCACCAAAATGGGTCAAAATTTTATCATTTTTTTTTCATGAGTAGATATACACGGTATCTATTATACAGTAAAAAATGGTAAATAAATTTGATGATTTGTTTTTTTATAAAACATACCGTTTCTATCTAGAATGACACAGAATTGAGCTAAAAATTTACTACAAAAAATGAAGATGACTAAAAATTTCAAAAAAAAATACAAAAGATACTATCAATGGTTTTGTATATGCAGAAAAAATATCATAAATTTTAAAATTATTTATGGCATTAATATAGGGGTAGCAAACTTTGTTCGCACGTGGTGTTCAACTTGACAATGGAGTGATCTCCCCGAGCTCATTGCTTATTGCATAAATTGCTTGTAATAAAATTGTCTATATAATTGACGAGATGAAAGCAAATGAAGAATGCTTCAGCTATGAAAATACATGAGTGTAATGAATCCCTGATCTCAATGTCATTATGGTATCAAAGAACCTACCCATGGGTATCAAAATTGTAAAATCGATTGAATATTGATATTGTATTTGGTAGGTGTGTCAAGGTGAGAGAATCTTTCTATATCCGAGATGCCATTTCATAACATTATTCAGATCCATAATAGTGTTTTGTGGGATTGGCAATATTCTACAAAATATTCTTGGATATTCCCCACATTCAATTTGAATGTGGGGAATATCCAGGATTATTATGTGGAATATTGCCAGTCCCACAAAACAATGTTATGGATTAATAATGTTATGTTGGGTATACGATTTGTATTTTCAAAAATACGAGTCCAACCCTAGTAGAAACATGCGCCTCCTAAGTTTCTTGTTATAATTAAGTTCCAATAGACTAAATCGAGGTACCTAACCTTGCATTAGGGTTTTAGCTAAAAATAAAAGGCCTTATGGTTTACAAAACCTTCTTAGCATTTTCATCATTCCCTTGATATGTGTCATGCAACTTTCTCCCCCGTAAACTTTTGCACGTGATGGACATCACAACTACAACTTTTATGGTATTTAGTATCACATACACTATTTGCGAAGGACCTAAACTACATGCCTAGAGGTCTAAAAAGTGTTACGCCCGCTAACTGCCAAGATGATTCCATTTTCAACATAAGTCACTGCTTTAAGTGTTAAAAAAATCTACATTATGACATTTAGACTAAGCACATTGGGAGATGTTAGATGGTAGTCATGAATTTTAATATGCAAGGGAAAGATATTTTTTATTGTACAAATGGCATGTGTCATGTGTTTACACTTAAGCATGAAGAGGAAGATGTTCTTGAGCATGCTAATGGCAAGTGTCAATTGTGTACACTTCAGTCAACTTGTAGACGATTGTGTAACATGGGCATGCACCTCATAACACTATTGAACACACTCATGCCGAGATATTAGTAAGCGCACTTGATTGCCAAGTGTCATGAGGCGACAATTATGGTGAAGTTGTTAATCATCAATGTAACCTAGCATACACCTCAAAACATGATGACATTGTTATGTATGTGACACTAAATACCATAAACGATGTAGTCATGTTACCGCACAAAACATTTGATTTGGTGCAACACCAAATTTGGTGTGCCATGCTCAATAAAGTGGTCTTGATGACTTGTCATGTAACACCAAATGTCTTATAATGCCTGGTGATTGGAACACAAGTTGTGTGGGTTTTTGATGGATAGTGTGGCCCACACCAATTCATGCATGTTTAGTCTCTCTTTTGATAATGATTACCTTCACTTTGCCCAAAAACAATTGCATATTCAAGCAAAAGAGGCCAAAATGGTCCACGTAATACACTATTTAATTTATGGTATTTAGTGTCATTTTGCCCAATTATGTCAACTAGACCTTTGTGGTGTGTCTATTAAACTCAACCATGAAGGGGCTCTACCCAAATTAACCTCTAACTTCCCAAGCAACCAATTTATGGTTGATGGATGATTGCTTCCCTATATTAACCCCACCTAACTCATTCATTGGCAATCAAATAATCTATCAAAATCAAGCCAATAATAAATAAAATAAAATAACATCATTGCCTTTAGTTTGCACCGATTTGAATTGGAGACCGTTTTTCCTTACCTTGATCATGTTTTACCAGGCGTCAGGGTAGGCATACTTCCTACCTTCCGGGAGGTGGGCTTCATTAAGTACTAGTGTCAAGGATGGGTGCCGCTTGTGACCTCTTGATGTTATTGGTTATGGTGTTAGAGTTCATGGGCCAGGTCGACTGGGGCTTGGTTGTTGTCGAGCTTCTAGTGATTGTTTGTGAACGGCTCCACGTACCCGGATGTGATGGTAATAAGGGGGTTAACATTCCAACTGGTAATTTGTAATGTCTAGATGAGGGGTGTATATTTGTTGGAGTTTTCTCTTATGGTTGTGTTGGGGAGTCCATCATGATAGTAAGTGAATTCTATGAATTGTATGGTCATTGATAGGTTTGGGGGGATGGATGTGTGGCTACCTATAGGGGGCTCCTACATGTGATGTTGAGTCTTAGCCAGGCTATGCAGGTGCATGTGTTGGGGAGGCATGTGCATTGTATTAACCATTCTGAGATTGTGATGTCTTGGGGCTGGTTGTGTTGGTTGCCCTTGTGTGGTGGATTTGGGAATGAATGGTAGGATGAATCTTTGTGGGCCTTGATTGGGTGGTATCGGGAGAGGGTTGAGGGAATAAGGACATCCCTTGTTGTGTGTGTTCAAGTGTGGGGGTGTAGGTGGTGGCGGAGGTGAGTTGATGGAGGTCATGCTAGAGTGTTGACATAAGGTTTGTTCTTGAAGTGTTGGCAATGGCAATTGTTGTATTGCATCTTGTGGGATTTGTTGCAGCTAGGGTGTCCAAGCTCATGTTTTCTTGGAAGCTCATGGTAAGCATATGGGAGGAGTGTGAGTAGCAAGTTGCAAGCGTGGCTTTGATGAGAGAGTCAACATTATGGTGAGCACTTAGGTAGGTATAAGGACCTTGTGATAGATTTGTGGGAGTGGTACACGTATAGAATGGTGTCTATATGATGACTTCTACATGAGGAATGACTTTGTGGTTTCTTTGTGGGAGGTCTTTGTGAGATATGTATGGGATACTTTCGTAAGCCTTGTAGAAGGGAAATTGGTGAGAGATGGAGAGGGTGAGGGTGTACCTATTGTGAATGTAATGTTGATGTTAATGAAGCGGTTGTGGATTGTGGAGGTGTTTGTTGATGCATTGGTGGCAATGGAGGTTGTGCTTTAGAGGCCATTTTGTCGGTGTAGCTGCTATTGTTGCATTCACTGCTCGAAGTACATCAAAAGATGTAGGGTTTAAGGGTAGGAAGTTGATTGTGTATTCACACTTTAGATTGTTAGTGGAGAGGTAGATGAGAAGGAGGAGGGTGAGAGATATGTTGAGTTGTATAATCTCTCGGGGAGTTCACTGCGATAATATTAGAAAACAACGTGCGGGAAAATATAGGGTAATTTATATTCACAAAAGGAAAAACTTAGAATTTTCTTAGAAGTAATATAGGTGAGTATGTATGATAAAATTTGTATTATAAATAATATAGGCTTGATACAAATAACGCATATTTTTAAAATATTTGTAAAAATATACCGTAGGATTTAAGGATCCTAGGTTTTTTTTGAAATAGGGTGTCCTTTGTGTTCAGAGGCGGGAAGATTTTGGATGAAAAACTATGTCGATTCAGTTGAAAAAATGGGATGAAAGATTGATGAGGGCAGATGACGGATTAGGGTTTAGGAAAAATTGGGGGAGAACGTTGCTGGAGGATTAGGTTTTGGTTGGTCTTGTGTCTGTCTGCTTCAAGCAGGATGTTGTAGTATTAACTCTATACCCTTCTACATTATTGCATGGACCCTATTTTTGCTTGCTTTGTTGTTGGTGTTTTAATTGTTTTTTTTGACACTCAGTACCGTTGTGTTTAATTGTGCGTGTAACTTGATTGAGGAACATGGGCTGATTTTGTTGTTTGAAACTGTTTATGAACACTCTCAATGTAAAACCTTGTTGTGCCTTGGATTTTGGTGACTTAGTACTTTGAATGCTCTTAAACCCTTTGGAGCAAAATCAAATAATTATAATGAACATACCTAGCTTAAAATTAGAGCTTCATCAAATTTAAAAGTAATTATAGGGTCATTTAAAAAACAAGAAATTAGCAAATTATATAATAATACGGTACAAAAAATTAAGGATGGATAATTAAATACCCCTTGAATAAATACCCTTGTCACGCACGTGTATACATATATACATGTCTAGTGAACTCCCCGAGTATAATCTCCGTTGTTTGCGCATTTGTGTTCTGGTGTTTGTTTCCATAATGTAACATCTAGGTTGTTGATTCATTTGTGGCACACAAGTAGGTTGAGATTGTAGATTTGTCACGGGGGGGTCACTCCATTGCCAAGTTGAACACCACGTGCGGCCAAAAAAAATCTACTTTTGGTAAGTTGCATCACCAAAATGGGTCAACTTTTATCAATTTTTTTTCATGGGTAGATATACACGGTATCTATTACATAGTAAAAAAATGGTAAACAAATTTGATGATATGTTTTTTTAATAAAACATACCGTTTCTAACTAGAATGACGTAGAATTGAACTAAAATAATTACTACAAAAAATGAAAATGACTAAAAATTTCAAAAAATATACAAAAGATATTATCAATGGTTATGTATATGTAGAAAAAATATCATCATTTTTAAATTTATCTATTCCATGTAATATAGGGGTAGCAAACTTTGGCCGCACATGGTGTTCAACTTGACATGGAGTGAACCCCCCGTGAGATTTGTGAATGGTGTTCTTCCGCAACTACATTGGATGTTGTTCAACAATGACGCTTGTGTTCGGCACTTTCCTTCTTGCCCTTCTTGCTAATTTGTTTGTTGGGCGCCCAATCTTGTTGCGATTTCCTTGCTTGGGGTTTGGGTAGTGCTCCTTGGTGCGGAGCTCTTTGGGCCGGAACATCAAACCAACATGGATGTCAACCCATAAATTCTTGACCCGTGCAATTTGAAGATTATTAGAATGTGTTCAAAAAAATGTTAAAGTGGGTTGTGGTCATGTTTTTGTTGTGTTGGGAGCTCATGTGAGGGTGTTGAATGTTTGCCACTCTAATGCAAACTTTGCATGAACATCAAAGATGCTTCTTTTGGTAAAAGTGCGTGTAAGTGCATGTGTGTGTGCGTGTGTGTGTGTGTGTGTGTGTTTTAATTTTTTTATATGCTCATGTAAAAATGGCCTCTGTGTTCACATCGACCATGCAATTTAACGTTTGGACATTCTTTGATTCTTAAGGAAATATTTGCATATATGTGGTTAGAAATATGGGACAATTTATGTACTCCATATGCAAGGCAGCTAGCCTATTATAGTTTGCATATTTTGGCATGAGAATTGGTGGAGTTGGTCATCTATTAAGTTGTCCCCATATATTGGATCACACAAAGCATTTCGCTCATTTTCTAGGTGAATTTGATTGGTCAAAGGTCTCTTTTAGGAGATAAAACATGGCATGTTCTAGTGTATCAATTCCTTCAATTGCTATAATCTACAAATCCATAAGGGTCATTCATGCCCATTTATTCCCTTGAAATAGCCCATCTCCCATGTTTCAAGACCCTATGGATAAATCCCATTTTAGCCTCAAACCTTGTCCATGGAAATTTCAAAACCAACACCGAGTGAAATGCACTCAAAACAACCCTTTCATAGGCTTGGGAAGTGAAGAGTTTAAACAAGCTCTACATAATTTGAGGGCTAATTCATCCCCACTACAATGATGATTGTCAATATTATGGGCCACACTATAGCAAAGTTATCCACATTAAGATAGTAGGGGATATTACTATGGGCGCACACAAATTTTAACCCATTATATATATTTTGAGGTTCAAACACAAAAGATCATATTCTTTGAGATCTTGTTCATTTTTCATAAACAAACAAACTATTGTGCAAGGCTTTTTGTGTTTTCTCCAAAATTGTCTCCTAACCTTGAGGCATTTAGGTGCAATGACCATCCAAAGATCAAATGTATCTACCTTCAAGATACACCTCCATGTCAATTTTTGGTAATTTCTAGTTCCTCGTATCTTGGATCTAGAAGTGATTTTAGGCTCTTTGGATTTGTGTTCTCAACAACTTTAAATTAACGCCTCACTTGACAACTAGAAGTGACATGATAAGAACATAGCGAGTGGTTGAATACGAGATTCTTACCTTGAAAAAAAGTTCTCATGGACAACATTGGGCATTGATGAGTTTGTTTCCATGAATGTGTTGACGGTTTCGTTTTTTACAAACAAGTTGATATGACATTCAGTCTGAATGTGGGAAATATCCGGGAATATTTTGTGGAATATTGTCAATCCCAAAGAACATTGTTATGGATTTGAATAATGTTATGATTTATTTGATCCACCTAGTTGTTGCATTTACTCAAAGTTGTTGCGAAGATATCCACAAATCACAACCCTCATAAGGTAGCTCAACCTAGCACCAACACCGAATTTATGGCCATGCAATTGAATTGGAAGGCTTTGTTTAAAAAAGCTTATATAGAAAAATTCAAGGATCTCCCATTGATGAGAATTCTTATGAACAAGAGACCCTTGGAGGTCCTATTAATGAAGAGTTATTCATTACCAACCACGTGCGTGGTCCCGGTGTCTAAGTTAGTAAGGGATTTTAGTGATCCTATTGCAAGCCCCTTGTTGTTTCCATGTAATGAAGATGTCCCATTACTATATACCTATTCCCATTAAGGAGCCTTTATTTCAAACGGAGTGTTGGTGGGAATGGGTGGACTATATGACGAGTTTGGAGTTTAATTGAGGTTTGTGGCGCAATGTTGGTTGCACTTATTGATTGACTTACAACCGCTATGGTACTTAATTACATAGGAAGTGACAAGTTCTCATTAGGCAACTTGCTACACTGCTTATGCTTATCCCAATTAGTGCATGTTACTAACTCACGGCCACGTCACACACGAGACTGAGAGCCCATGACCATTACACTTCAAGCACTCTCATTGGTGGAAAAGGCGGAGCCGCTCCAAGTTTGCTTCACATTACGCTTGAGGGACCAACGGAGTAAGTGAATGCAAGATGGATGTAAAGTCTACATGGAATCCTACATGGCATCCAATAGATCATGTTTCATGGTCGCTTGGACTATTTTCAAAAACCACCTCTTGGAGGTAGGCCGAACACAAAACCAGGAGACCATGGCACTCCGAACACTCACAACCATGGATTTATTCTATTTTATCATGTGTGAGGACCCGTATGAATAGAAATTCATTGAAATAGCATTTGGTTGAGGGCCCGGTCAAATATGACTTCACACTACACTTGAGGTTCCGTGACCACACTACATGATTTTGGAGGTGTGTTGGGATGGCCTTTGGACACTTTCTTTTGGGCTCTCACAATTTCATGGTCACGGCTCTTGGCTTATGTGTGAAGTGGCCCTCAACAAAGGCTATGAGCCAATCCATGCACTCTTGTCATGTTATAATTATTAGAGTTGTATATTGTATTTCCAACATCTATTTTAAAATATTCTATTTTATTTCAAGTTATTTAACAATCAATTAATTCTTGATGAATATTCTCAAATTTTTAGGCAAAGTCATAAATTTATTGCTGTTGGAATTGATGGTCACTCCGCAGGGCAATGTGGGATGAATGTTCACAACACCTATCAAGGAGGGAGACTAAATCAGGGGAAGGGAGTGGGAAAATGTTGATTATTGTTGTAGATTCTAATTTAGCCAACTTATTTACTAAATAGAGGTCACAAACATGTACTAATATAATGATGCTAATTTGGGATGAATAATCAACCCCCCTTGGTTGGCAGTATGAAACTATTTGGGGTAGTGTGAGTGGTGATGAACAGTTCGGGCCACACCATATCATGCATTTAACATAGATTCAATTATTCAAGCATAGGTTGGTTGCCTTAAGATGCCTCTTCCAATCGTAACAAACTCACATAAGTTTGACAAACCAGAGCCCATAAAACCCCGGGGAAGTCACTCCATGCACATTAGGCCACTACGTGCAATAAAAGTTTGCTACCCCTATATTATATGTCATAAATAATTTTTAAAATGATGATATTTTTACTAGAGATACAAAACCATTGATAATATCTTTTTTATATTTTTTCGAAATTTTTAGTCATCTTCATTTTTGTAGTAATTGTTTTAGTTCAATTCTGCGTCATTCTAGCTAGAAACGGTATGTTTTATACAAAAAAGAGATCATCAAATTTGGTTACCATTTTTTACTATGTAATAGATACCATATATATCTACTAGAGAAAAAAAATTGATAAAATTTGACCCATTTTGGTGATGCCTTTAGAAAAAGCAGATTCACTTTTATCGCACATGGCGTCAACTTGACCAATGGAGTGACTTCCCCGGGCATAAAACTGACCTTAAGTTGCCAAATCTAACAAACCATAGTCCATCAATTGACAAATCACGTTCTAAATGAGTGAATGCTCATGACACCTGTCAAAAGGGAGGGTGGACCAGGGGAGAACAGGATGAAAACGACGATCCCTAGTGTGAAAACTTGAAGATTGCTATTTAAAAAAAATCAACCCCTACATCGGGATTTGAGTTCCTACATTAATCCAATGAACTTAAATTGGGATGAATAAGCAACCAACCTCGAAGGGGTAATTTTTTTTCTTTCACTATTACCCCTCTATAGGGATCCAAACGGCTTTTGAATTACCCCATATGACGCATGGTCGGTGAAAAGGTCGGTATAATTACTTTGAGCTATGTACCAAGTATTCCGGTCACTTCTATTTTTATTCCTCAATTCATGGCCATGGTCTCTCTTGGGAACCCAAACATGCACGTGGCCCTCTCGGAATCAGGATATCGATGCCTAATAAAAACACACTCCCCAAAAGTAGGCACACCACGGATCTTATATGGGGAATGCAAATTCACCACAAATCACATTGCCATCTCCTCAACATGCTCGAGATCCAAACCGGGAAAAATGTATATTTGCAAATAAGGAGAGAATAAATTCTCACCTTAATGAACATTGACAATGTGATGAGTAATGTTATGGAACAAAACAACACACGGGCATAAAACTTCTAGTGGCACTCAGATGTCTTTCAAATTTGGGGGCGAGCTCACATGCACTAGTACACGAGCAAAGGAAATGATAATACCCCCCAATTACATACAAATAAATGTTCCCTTCCAACTTTGTGGCTAAGATTGGTTGTATAGTCTCCCCGCTAGATTAAGTAAAGGTCTTTAATCTTAAATAATCATCACATGGATCACCCTAATGACACAAAACAAGGTAGCAAATCCTATGAAGAGTCCCAAACATATACGGCAAAAGGGTTGACTTAACCCTCACCTACATGTCTTTTTTATAAACATGGAGATGGGTGCGACATAGTAAAGTGGACCAAAAAAGTGCTCCGGTATATGAAAGCCATGATTTTCTTGGTCAAACGCCTATAAGTAGTAGCAAAATGTTGTTTAAAATATATTATTTTTCATGATGACCTCTATTGTTAAGTTAGGTACTCAAATATAGAATATCAATATGAGATCTTCAAAACCTATCATCAAAAGTGACGCGTAAAAGCAACTGACTAAATGTAGTTTTGAACGTAAATTTCATGACCTTAAATATTTTGAACTTGGAATTTCTTTTCATATTCCTTGAATTCATTATAAACTTGAGGTCATCGTAATTTTTTTTTCAAAAATTCATCAATTTAATGTAATGTAATTGTATTTTAAACAAGTTTTTGACAATTATCTCTTCAATGACACCCACTTGCACCACCACTTGCACCGTCTTCTAAAATACATATACGTTGTTTGAAATTGTTTTTTGTGAACATAAATTGCTTGGCTTTGTAGATTCATATGTTTTCTAAATGTTTATGAATTTTTATTTCATAAAATTCAAAGTTAGTATATTGTTTTGGATCACTTTCACTTAAACATGAGCAAGGATCAAGAGCTGTCCACTTTACCGTGCTTGCACCCATATAAGGAAAACATGCCTAATTCGGTTACTTTGTGGACCTAAAAACATGAACGGACACTAAAAGCATGTGTGTAAAGAGATTGGATTGTTTGCTCGTTGGTTCAAAGTTGGAAGAGGTCATTTGTCTTATGTGGTGCCTTCATTTTTGGAATGGGAGTGGTTACTAAACCTCTTCAAGTGAGCAACATACCAATTATAGTAACTTTTACTTACATATAGATCACAAGAGGTAAACATCGGCTTCTTCTTAGTAAATAAAAACCTTACATTCAATAAACACAATCTTGGTGGGCGAGGCAGCACAAAGGTGTTGAGCATAGTCCAATCTCATCATCGCGATATATGCCTTTAGGGTGTGTGAACTTGACTACAAGCCTTGCCATATACTACTCAAATGTAGGTGTTTGATTAAGAAAAATGACCAGATAGGCCCACGTACCTAAGATCATCAATGAGCTGGTTTGCAACCATTTTAAGCACAAACATCTATCGTACATAAAAACAAAATAATCATGTGTGATAAACTTTTGCAAGTGTGGATTTATTACACATGTTGCCACCTTTGAGAGAGTTTGTGTGTTGTTTGGAATACAACTTGATGTTTGAAATATACACTATTGGGTATCTTGAACGAGCTAAAGTACAACTTATGTCCACAACAGGACAACCTATACAACCATTCAATGAATAAGAAAATCTCCATTTTGAGCATCAATACCTATTGCCAACGAAATCGGATTGTACAATTATATGTGACATTCTTCCGGATTTACATTTGCTAACTTGTTGACACCATTGACACAAAAACTCAACAATATGGCACAACTACTTATATAGTTGGAAGTGCCCACCATAGGGACACACACCCTCAAATCCGACCTTTGTATGGAAGACATTAAAGTTATCCTTAAAGTCTCAGGATGTCGGGTGAAAGTCAGGCTGCAGTCCCGAGTTGAGAGATCTATTCTATATTTATAGGGTTTGTTTTCTTGTGTCAGTAGACTAAAAATAATGACAGGGTCAATCTTTGGGAACCTTGAGTTGGGACCCTCGGGAGCTTTTGATCCTGACTCCTTTGTTTCTAGAGGCACCCTACCCCCTTCTGCTTTCCACTTGCATCCTCATTTCCTTCTTGAGCCAAATGTAGGCAGGCAACCGCGATGGCAAGCTGCACCAGGCTAATTAAAGCTCCGGCAAAATGGGGCAGGCAAGCTCCTTAAGTTTACGTTAATCCACCTAAACTCAAGGTAGAGGTCTAAAGTCAGGTCTCCCAAGGCTGAGATTTTAAGGATAACTTTATTGTTTGTAAGTAAGTTAAAATATGTACATTGAGAACTATATAAGTATGTAGCTGCATGGTGATGGATTTATTGGTGAGAGTATTGAAGGGTGCATCCACGCTTTGCTTGCTCGAGAATCTCCCACGCTTTGCTTGCTTGAGAATCTTATAACTTACGACCTAGGACATTACTTTGTCGACAACATTCATGCCAAAATGCAACGGTACGATACAACTACTTATATGCTTGGAAGTGCCCACCATAGGCACACACGCCTTCAAAGTTCAACCTCTATATGTAACACATTGTTTGTAAGTAAGTTAAGACACAAACAATGAGGACTATATAATATGTATCAAAGTCCAACCTCCACATGCAAGACATTGTTTGTAAGTAAGTTAAGACACAAACAATGAGGACTATATAATAAAGTTATCCTTAAAGTCTCAAGATGCCGGGTGAAAGTCAGGCTGCAGTCCCGAGTCGAGAGATCTATTCTATATTTACAGGGTTTGTTTTCTTGTGTCAGTAGACTAAAAATAATGACAGGGTTAATCTTTGGGAACCTTGAGTTGGGACCCTTGGGAGCTTTTGATCCTGACTCCTTTGTTTCTAGAGGCACCCTACCCCCTTCTGAGCCAAATGTAGGCAGGCAGCCGCGCTGGCAGGCTGCACCGGGCTAATTAAAGCTCCGGCAAAATGGGGCAGGCAAGCTCCTTAAGTTTACGTTGATCCACCTAAACTCAAGGTACATGTCTAAAGTCAGGTCTCCCAAGGCTGAGATTTTAAGGATAACTTTAATATGTATCAAAGTCCGACCTCCATATGCAAGACATTGTTTGTAAGTAGCTTAAGATCTATACAACGAGGACTATATAATATGTATCAAAGTCCAATCTCCATATGGAAGTTGTTAAGATATGTACATTGAGGACTAACTATATAGTATGTACATACATAGCTACATGGTGGTTAGGTTTTCGGTGAGAGTATCCAAGGGGCACACCCACGCTTTGCTTGCTCAAGATCTCACAAGTTGGGACTAGACTCTAGGACTCGGGGAGTTGTGTACTAATAGGAAAAACATATGGAGCATTCAATGGCTAAGTTGGGAGCTTGACTTGTACCTAAAGTCAACATTGTAGGAGTGCACACATAACGCGAAACACATGCGACCGGTCGTACATCTTTAGTTGTAAAAGAATGCCACACAATTCATGTTTGAGTTACTATATTAGGCAAGCTTGTAACAATCCACGAGCCTTATAGGTAGTGAAAGGTGTGGGTGGTGAAGTAGAGGTGTCTCATGTGGTCACTCTTCTTGATTGAACGTCTATATTCAAGTGGTATATGACAAATCTTGTAGTTAAGAATGAATATTAAAAAGGTGCATGTTGGGATAAGATTGGTTCATGTGTTAAAAACAGAGATATTATTGTAGGATAAATGATTAACACACTTAGAAGACCTTCTGACAGTGTGTCGTTTAACCCCTGAACTCCATGAATGACCCAAAGAGGCAAAGTTTCTTTTGTTTGTTTTCTGTATGTGAGGATTGAGGTTTAGGTTCTTTTGGGGGATCAATGTTGGGGAATGTTGATAGGAACCTAGTGCACCAATTTTATTTTACTTATTTTTTGTTGTTTTGTGGATTTGGACAAAAGCTTTCACATAGGGTAATTTTCAAAATCTCCAAATTGCCCTTGGGGAAAACTTTCAAAGTGCATATGTGAATCCCATTGGAAATGAACATCATAAATTGCCTCATCTCATTTGCCCTAAAAATTTTGCAAGATTAATTACCACTTTTCATAGTAGACAACTATCGTCTAGATTTTGAAGTTGTGCCTTTATCATTTGTGAAATAATCATGGTTCATTACAAGTCAAAGATCCAAATTTAAAGATCGGGGCATACATAAGGTGGATGTGTGTTATCCAACATAGATATAATATGGACACCTATATTTGAGTGGTAGATGGCTAGGTGTGCACCTAAAAAGAAACACCATAAAGATGTGTATTCAAAGAGATTGAACTACGTGCTCCAAATATACTAACCATTCTAGGTTTAGTAACCAACATAATTGGGGGGAGGGACCTATACGATCATTTAACGAGCACATGAATCTTCACTTTGATAATAATAAGACATTTGTACGAGCTCTAGAAGGCAAATGGCTACATGCACAATTTCAATTTGCTAGTTATCACACATTAATATTTGTGTTTCACATCTTACAAGAAGTGGGTGAAGAGAGAAAATATCCGAAGTACACACGTCTATCTTATTTCATTTTATGATGTCATGCACCAAGTCTAACCCCATTTGCATTGCAACCCATTATTGAAAACATGAACTTTTGAACATTTTGGAAATGCCCCATGATGAGACTAACCCTCACAAAAAGTCTAAAATCTTAGCAATATGACCACATGGAGTGTTTTTGAGCAGATTTGGTGACCTAACACACTAACATATGTATTAATGTTGGATTTAAGTAAATCTAGACATATTTTCAAAATCTAGACTTTTTGGTTGATTAACATCTATCACAAGTTCCTATGATACACCTATGATATACCTAACGTTTATGGAAGATATGTGAATCCTTATTGACTACCTAAATGTTATGTTGTTAAAATATGATGAAAAATTCAAATAAATAACTTTGATGTTAAATATATATAAACAAATGTTGAATAGTGAAAATACAATCAAAACTACTGATGTACTATATCATGATCAACTTTGCATATTCTAGTGGGGGGCCTTACCATACAATCCTATTGTAAGATCCTATGATAGAATACAACATGTTATGATTATGGACTTGTACTTAGTCCAATTTTACTTAAACATGTGCAGATAAGCCACGATCTTCTCATAATACATATAAATATAGTGTAACTCACGCATACGGACTTGCTTGATTTTGGGGAAGAATAGGCTTAGGGAAGTAGCGGGTTAAAAGAAGAAAAATACTTACTTTGACACCTTATAAATAATGTATCTCAACTCCAATTTCAAAATTTTAAAGATATCTTTGTGGTCCAAAATTGGGGAAGACAAATAAGTCCGATTCAAACAGCCAAAGCCACGACCCATGAAACATTGCAGCTCTCTTGCCACTACGAGCTGCAAGGTTTTACGTGTACGAGACACGTTCATGCTTAGTAACAATAGTTTGTGTCATTTACTAACATCCATTTTTAAAATGATTGAATCACAACAAATCACAACATCGAACACCTACCAACTATAGGATTACTATTTTGTTTGCATGTCTTAAAGTTGCAAGACCAAAATGTTGAAACAATCATCAAATGTGATGTTGGGTTTAGCATTTGAAAATAGATTAGACTAGTACATGTTATGTGTCAACACTCAATCAACATCAAACTAGTACCTCTTCAAGAAAAAGAAAAAGAAACAAATTATTGTTGGGCAATCCAACGTGAATTTGAGCCCGTTGGCCCTACCTTGTTGTCTTCATTTGAGAGGGATGGAATATAATATATATAAAAAGTATCGAAGAACGTCATTGTTTGTCATCCACATGAAAGAACATCTTGTTGGCCGAACAATGTGGAATTGTATGCACACAATAAGGCATGTGGGTTTTTTGGGTTACTTTTGTTTATCTAACTCTTATATTTGATTGGTGTGTGGTTAGGTGAGCATCAAAGAACGAACGTTATAACAACACATGTTTAGCAAAGATTGGATTATGTCTTCAAATTTCATAGACTACTCCACACTCAATAGTCTTCACAATTGGGAGAGCTTATATATATATATAGATATATAGTTATATAGTTATATAGTTGTATATAGTTATATAGTTGTATATAGTTATATAGTTGTATATAGTTATATAGTTGTATATAGTTATATAGTTGTATATAGTTATATAGTTATATAGTTGTATATAGTTATATAGTTGTATATAGTTATATAGTTGTATATAGTTATATAGTTGTATATAGTTATATAGTTGTATATAGTTATATCTAGTTATATAATCAACAAGCATGCACTTCCAATAATTATCACTAAAAATTCAATATGATTTTTATTGATGATTCTTTGTAGATTTTCTAATGCAACACATGTTTCTTTGTGCGATTCTAATTGGTAGAAGTTGGAGGACATGAAAAAATACACTGAATACCCACACACCTTCATAGAAGAATTACACAAGAGCAACTTAAGGCCATTGTGTGTGTGAGAGAGGGGGGGGGGTTGTCACGCTATGTAGATAAGTGGAGAGATGGACGTACTTTGGTATATGTTTATTATTATTATCATTGAACATTGCTAAGCTTATCCATTGTCATGTTCCATCCCACTATTTAATCTTATAAAATGTGTTTTTAAGGGTGTCCACTGATCTAATATGACACCCATGATAGGACATGAATATTTATCCTAGTATGGTTTGGGTTGTTGTAGTGTTGCTCCGGCAACACAATGATCAACTTAAGATTGGACTTCCATGGATGGAAGTCTACATCTAACCATTGGTTACCGATCAAGGGGAGAGTCCCGAATGCAAGTGTAGGAGGTTTGGTACCCCTCTTATGAGCTAAATGGTTTGCGGTATGGGGAGCTAACCATTTGCATGGTGGAATGCGAAGGGTTAGCGCTCGTGACCCTTGCTAGAATTGAAAAATGGCCAAGATACTTAAGGGAAGCTAGCAAGGGTTGCGACAAGATTAGTATGTAGTGCTCAAATAGCCCATGTACTCCAATCAGACAAACATACAAGATTCTACACCCTTGTTTATGTAGGATAACGGACATAATAGACCACAATACATAACATTCCGGTATTGGTTATTTAGATGCACATGTGATCTCACACCATGCACATGCATAGCCATGCTAAGGTCGAACATCCTTTGCATATCCACGTGCTCCCAACGATAGCCAAGCACCATTAATCCCAACACATTATAATTCACAGGATTCAACTTTTGTCATAGTAGATTCCTTATAATGACCATCATAAATATGACTCCTTATAACTAAATTTTGGACCTTGTGTTGGAAGGTGGACCCCCTCATCACCATCACGACATGATTAAGAGGCGAAATTTCAAAGGCACTCAATTAGTAAATTCATCGCACTATCACAAATATTCAAAATATCAATGAAACAAATACACCAAATAGTCATCAAATACCTTGTATACTTAATCTTGAATTATTGAAAAATTACACAATAAACAAGCCCCCTTGAACCCCCCCCCCAATATCGAACCCCCTTTTTCTTTCTCAGTGAAGACCGCCTTCCGAAAGGAAAGTACACTAAGTATGATATTTAGTGTCATATGACAATTTATGTCACTATGGTAACTTTTCGGATGACACTTCTTATAAATTAGTGGACAACTATTGTCATGGATGATGGATGAGTTCATCCATTGGCCAAAACCCTACCTTCTCTTGTCAACAACTTGTGATGAAATATTGTCATGGATGATTGGAATTTGGATGAAAAACTGTTTGGTAAGTGACAATAATTGCAACACTATAGGTCTATGTGAGCCCAATATGGTGCCCACATGTGTGTGTTACTTCAAAAGTTCTTTAAAACTTGACTGTGACATTTCTGCAATTGCTCAAAAGTATAAAAAGAGTGAAACTTTGGTGTTTGATTTAAAATTAAAATTGAAATGCTGAGTGGGTGTTGTGTTGGGAGTTAGGCTTAGGGGACTTGGGAGTGATTAAGTTAATCCTTAAGTTAGTAAATTAGTCAAATGGGTTAGAGTTTAAAGGGTTATGCAATGTAATCGGGGGTTGGCCGATTTAATCGTTCATTCTAGGATGGGGGAGGGTCGGTTTAAGGGAGCTCCGGCGCTGCTGTTAGGATGGGGTTACAGAAATCTCGGATCAAGGTCGTTGGACCTGGACGGCTAGGAAGAGAGACGGCTCTCGGAGAAGGAGGCTAGCAAGAGAGTGGGAGAGGTTCAGCGACAGGAGGAAGGGTAGAGATCAGCTGCCGAGGCAATGTGAAGGGGGGCGACTTCGGGGGCCTGAAGATTCAGGCTCTTTGGGTCACATTAGTTCTGATAACAGTAGGCAGCTACAAAAATTTGGAAATGGTGTCACACAAGTTTTGGGTAGATGAATGTGGCAGATTCTGTTTTGAAACCAGGGAAGACTTCAGAGTTGAGGCGCGAAGCCAGAAGAATGCGGCAGGTTATGTTTTGAGGCCAGGGAAGAATTCAGAGTTTGAGGCGTGAGCCAGAATTATGCAGGCAGGTTATGTTTCGAGGCCAGGGAAGAATTCAGAGTTTGAGGCGAAGCCAGACGAGTGCTGTAGGTTGGGCTTCTGGTCCAGGAGGATGCAGGCAGGGTAGGTTTCGGCATCACAGGCAATTCCAGAGTGGGCCTCGAGGTCAGAAGCAAGGTGGGGGCTAGGCCACAGGCTTGAAGCCAGACTTTCCATAATTTAGTGTGGTGGTAAGGGGAATTAGTGAGGGTTGTAGTCAATGGAGGCTTAAGGACCCTCTAAATGTGGGGGTTGCCTTGGGACTCTAGTGGTTAGGTTAAGTGAGTGGATTGCACAAGCATTAGATAGGAAGTTGAAAGAGAAAGAATATTATTAGAGCATTTGTGTGTGATGACATCGTAGGTGCACAAGTATTTGTCAATGCTAATGCCCTATGTGTTTAAATAAAAAGAGTGTGTTTTGCATTTAAATTCATTGGAGCATGAGTATGGGTTCCCAATGCCACGAGTCAACAATGACATGTGAGCCATGACCTTCCACCCGGACCTCAGACGCATAAGGGTGGGGGTTTATGGCTGACAGTCTGTAATCCCCAAATAATTTACAAGGAATGACAAATAACGTTGGGTTAACATTTAGTGTTTGTGACACTACACTACAGTTTACAATTAGTGTTGAGGAAGACAATTAGAATTGGTGACACTAAATATGATATTTAGTGTACTATCCTAATCTTAAAACTTGATAAAACATGACCATTGTAATGAAGAATGGCCTCCCATTCACATTAGTGCAAAACACCACAAAATTATATTATATTTTGTAGTGTTCATTATGGGTGGCAACTTTTGATGTTTTGTTGTAACAAATACAAATGTAACTTGAAGACTCCTCGTGAACGTCTCCTCCACTCATGGGATTTTACACAATCAAGTTGCACATAATGGAAAGGCAAATGAACATAGATCAATGGAGAAAGCATAACATTATTCAAATCCATAACAATGTTTTGTGGAATTGACAATATTCTATAGAATATTCCTCACATTCATCCTGGATGATGGAATATTCTGCAAAATATTGTCAGTCCCACAAAACACTCTTATGGATCTGAATAATGTCATGAGGGATGAATGTTTGTAAATGGTTTATTTTAGTAGCAAAGCTTAGTATCCTTTTAGTTTCTTTTTGGAAGCATTTATAGAAGGAGGTCTCCTAATA
Source organism: Polytrichum formosum (assembly GCA_964035585.1). NCBI lineage: Eukaryota > Viridiplantae > Streptophyta > Polytrichopsida > Polytrichales > Polytrichaceae > Polytrichum > Polytrichum formosum. The sequence continues at coordinate 44,235,513 of OZ037941.1, forward strand.
CGATCCACAAGGACATGGACATTTATTGATCACTATACAATGCAACACAATGAAATGCTTTCAACTGATGTACATGCTACTCGGCAGGGAGCAAGCATGGTCAAGTATATTAAAACCATAAATTTTTTGGTCAAACACCTAAAAGTAGTAGCAAAGTGTTGTTTGAATTGGATTTTTTTCATGGTGCCCTTTATTGATGTGTTAGGCACTCAAATATAGAATATGAAGATGAGATCTTCAAAACTTATCACTAAAAGTATTGCTCAAAAGATAATGGCTACATTTGGTTTTGGACGTAGATTTCACGACCTTAAATATTTTGAGGTTGGATTTTCTTTTCATATTTCTTGAATTCAATATAAACTTGAGGGCACCATTACAAAAATGTGTAGAAAATTTTCAATTTAATGTAATTTTATCATATTTAGAACAAATTATAGACAATTACGTGTTCAATATATGTACTTGCACACTACTTGCACCGTCATCTAGAATATGTAGACTTTTCTTGAAATTTTTTTGTCAACATAAATGTCTTGGCTATGTAGTTCAATGTGTTTTACGAATGTTTGTGATTTTTTTTTCCTGCACAAAGTTCAAAATTAGTATATTGTTTTGCATCACTTTCACTTAAACCCATGCATGGTAATGGAATTGTGTACTTGACCGTGCTTGTGCCCATCAATAAGGTAACATTATTCACTTCTTAAAAAAAAACAAAGAAGTAACAAGGCTTAGATTCAATATGAGAAACAAAGAATTCCAATATCTCAAGGCCTATATCCAAACATCATGTGCCTTGTTTCCTAAGGCACATGATACAACCAAGAGATTATAAAGAATGCGGGCAAGTAGTTTAGTATGTAGTGAGCCTTATTTCGGATCCTTATGGCAACTTTGCCATATTTTTGTTATAATAGGTAGATAATTCAAACAATAGTGGCACTAATCAACAATACTAACCCATTATCTTAGCCCAATGCAAACTAAATACGATGCTCAAATGAAGTTCTTATCATGCTAAGAATCTCATACCTTTCATCTCATATTGTGTAAAGACGTTGTAGCGCCGACCTTGATCATAGGTGAAGTGCCTTGAAAAAGGAAGAGAGCACTAGATCGGTGCTAAGTAAGTTATGAAGACTCACAACTTTCTCCTCCATGCATAGGTTTTAGACGCTCAAGGTGCCCATATGGCAAAAGGAAATGGAGATGGACAAGCTTTGCTACGCATGGCATTGTATTGGTAAACCTTGCTATTGTTCCATCCTAGATACTATCTTAGTTACTTTTTTCAAAAGTTTCTCAAGGGTGTCTGTTGATCTAAATATGACACCCTAGTATGACACACAATCACTTTTTGCGACATTGATAAGTTATGTGAGGTTGCGCCCCATATAAATTAGACCATACAATGGCTCCTCCCTTGTTCATGTTATTTCTTCGATGCAAATGTCTTGCATGTCTAAGTTATGACATCTTTTGTATCATAGGTGACCCACCCACAGCCCACCCTCACGATTCACTCTCAATCCCAATTGAAAAATACAAATCTTTGAGTTTGTCTACTGCATCAACAAATCTTTTGAGGTTACCACACCTCGAAGAATTGACAAGTACACCACAACTCAACCCCTTATTATCCCAAACCATGGATGGGAAATCCTCCCTGCCATCATCACCAATACAAGCATCCGTGGCTGCATTCACAACCCAACCACCAAATGTCTCATTGAGCTTAAAATCCCCACACACGTAGTTCACAAACTTGTGAAAACTTTCTCACATATTGCTATTTAATACTTAACCCACATCATCCTCAGTCAATGTGAACTCAAAAGCAAACAAGCCTTGGTCCCATGAGGTTAGTTTTCTTTTTTATATCCTTTGGTCCACCTATTAAGGCGTGGGCGAGAAGCCATAACCGCACTCCCCATGCTCACGTGAGCACGGGTAAGATATTGAGGCCTTAAAAATAACACATGTCCAATAGTGACACCTGCTTTGGGTCTTTGACTTGAAGCTAGCTACACTAAATATGGTATTTAGTGTCACTTATTATTTGGAATTACACGATGCTACATTTATTTATCGTATATCTCATAGGTTATCAACAAAATGCTAAATTGGTTGTTTGTACATTATAGAACATTAACAACTTTACTTAGGAAAAAACACATTAGTGTTTAAAAGATATAGCACTATGTAAATCCAAATAGTTAGTGACACTAAATATCATATTTAGTGTAGCATGTGTCATTGCATGTCTCCAAGCTACTTGAAGGTATGTGAGTGGTTGGAGTGCAAGGGAGCATACACATATGAAAAGACCCTCCTACTCAGCATTGAAAGGCTCAAAATAAAAAAACGACCTCTTCTTATTTTCCCTTGGATTCATATAAACTATGTTTGCGTTGAAAATCAATTGCTTCAATATGACTCGTGTTCGCTAATCTATGATATTTTGACACTTCTAATGATATGAAATCTGCATAAAACTCTAAAAGTGACACTTTTAGGCCTCAATACCTTAGGTGGTGATAAATGAATTTTGCATGTCGAAATAACACATTGATTTTGATTTTGATTTTTCTCCTTCTTGTTTTCTAGACCGTACAATGAAACATGCCGTGGCCTTCGACTTATGCTATGAACACACATAGACCACCATGCAATTGAACATAGTGAAGAATAGCTTTGAAAACACGAAGAATGATGATGAGGACTTTCAATTGACACGTAGTGCAAGTTCGGATCCTCATGGCGGCTTTTGGAAATATTTGGTTGGAATAGCAACAAGAATCGGGCTCATGGTGCCTTTCTCTCCTCCACTCATGAGTTCGATCTTATTAGAAGGCAGTCAAGTTGCGCTTGTTTGTAGTAATGGTAAAGGGGGTCGTAAAATAGGCAGGCACGTGTGTGCTTTTAAAAGCACTTCAAATGCAGGTTCCATGGGGGATCACAAGACGTTTCCGTGCCAAAAGGGACGGGCGGAGGGGAGGGGAGAATCGATAAGATGGATGAGAAATACGCAACGGATGAAACTCGGAGGGAGGTTTCATGGAGGAGTGTGAGCCAAGAGGTTTGGTTTCTGTGCCGAAAAGCGAAGTGGCCAAGGTCAAATGCCCAATGAACGGATGAGGAACATTATATGGATGAAAAATAGAGGATGATCATTGTTCCCTAAGGTTGCAGTCTCTAGTTTAGTTCAAAGGCAAGTTCCACGGGGGCATAACATTATTCAGCCATGTGGGTATGTTCATTAACCCTAGAATATGCCAATGATATTTTGTGGGGTCCCGAACAAAGTAAGAATATTCTTTTACTATTCATATATTTAGGCTAACACTTGGATATTTGGGTGGAGTTCTACTCCCAACACTATTCATTGAAAACACTATCATTGGAAATATTGACACTATTCATAGTATTTTTACTATTCAGACCAACATTATTCATTATTCATATCGGCATCAATTTCTTCCTATTTTCAAAGTTTCTTCACATGAACGTAAGATAGTGGAGGCACATGCCAAATGGTAAATATAGGACCATACACCTAACTAATGTTATGGGAGCGGAAGAGGTTTAGTTTGAGTGATTAAAGGGAAGAGGCCAAGGTCAAGGTCCACTGAGTGGATGACTAAAGTTGGGTGGATGAGATGTGGAAGGTGGTGACTGTCCCTAGGGTTGCCGTCTATGTTCAGCTGGCCTTGATGAGGGGAGAGGAGGAAAACTAAATACCACATATCGGCGTACCTCTCATCCATCCAACATCAAAACTCGATCCTTTATAAGTTTGTTGTCAATTCATCTCAAATGACTTGGAGTAGATTAATTTGAGGTCTGTGGGACTAAATCCGGTGTCAAATCGACTAAAAATAACAACATTCCAGTTGCATACTATTTCAGGGCTTTTATGTTGGAGGAATGAGAGGTGGTATATATGCTCGTATGCAATAATTCCCTCTCTCTTTGATGAGGTGCACAGAACACAACAACCAAGCTGATCAGATCATGTCCTCTTTACTTGGAGGAGGGGTGGGGATGGATGATGGATGAGAAATAAAGGATGGATGAAAGTCGGAGGAGGGTCTCATCCAGACTGTAGCTGGAGTGCAGGTTCCATGGGGGAGCGCAAGAGGTTTCCGTGCCAAAAGGGAAGTTATGGCGAAGGTCAAGGCCCAAAGAGAGGAGGGAAGAATCGGGGATCAACAAACGGATGAGAAAAGTGGGGACGAATGAGAAAACCAAACACTTTCGGATGATAACTGTCCCCCAAGGGGTCTCAGACTGTGTTCAGCTGGCCTTGATGAGAAGGCCCGAGCTGGGAGGCTCGAGACCCCGTAGGCTGACTATCTTCAGCTCTTCAAGAGGAAAGGGAGGGGCACGGGAGTGATCGCCTCGCCTCGTTCGGCATCGGATTCGCGCGAGGCATCGCTCGCTGGATTCCCACCGCGCTCCTTACCACTGGGTCGCTCGCACTTTCGACTCGCCACCCTCTAATTTCACGGCATTCTGTGCCGGGAACAACCTGAAGTCGCCGCGCGCAGGCACCACTCGAGGTTGGTTTGTTTACGTACCCCACTCCTCAACTTGAACTCCACTGACTCACTGACTCACTTACTTCACTTACCCACCCCCCCCTCCCTGCGGTGTCGGAGGAGGAGGAGCTTCTATCATCTCTCTTGTAAGTAAGTATGGCTTGTACCTGTTGTCCATCACGGTCGACGCAGTCTTTTGGGTTCGTAGGGTACACCCTCCCACCTCCAGGCAGCTTTCGCGGGGAGCTTTATGTGGGTGAGATCATTATCCGTGACGTAGCCTAGCTTAGCTGCTGGGTAGAGAGTGACAGAGAGAAAGAGAGAGGGAGGGGGAGTTTTAGGCCGAGGCTTCAGTAGGTGTTTTTGGCTGAGGTGGTGGTTGCAGTGCGAGTGTATCATATGTGTATCGCGGACTTGAGGACAGGTGTGGTTATGGGGGAGGGGGAGGGGGGTAATGGTATGGCCATAGCTGAGGTTTTTTGGCTGAGCTCAGTGTGGGCCATTACCTTAGTAGCTGAGGTTTGGTTTTTGTTTGGCTGCAATTCATGTGCTGAATCGGGCACAAAAGTAAAACTCCACTGTAGAAAAGGAACCCTTTATCGGATTTGAACCGATGACTTACGAGAGAGAGAGAGAGAGAGAGAGAGAGAGAGAGAGAGAGAGAGAGAGAGAGAGAGAGAGAGAGAGAGAGAATAGATCCGGTTGTTTGCGAGATGAGGAAATGGGTGCTCTTATTTCACCCTTTTTTTAGGTTGCCGGAAGCTCAAGTGGAGGTTTGTTTGTCTGTCTTGCAGCTTCTGTCCACTTCAGTCCCCGCTGCAGCTGGGGCTTATGTAGCTAGCTGGACTGCTTCAACTGTTTTTTTTAGCATTGCTTACAAGACCATACATTTGTAGATAACACTTCTCCAAGGTTTTGTGTGTGTCTCTCCTCTCTCTCTCTCTCTCTCTCTTTCTGGACCCAAATGGCAGATGGGAGAGTAATGGGGGGGTTAATGGTATGGCCATAGCTGAGCTCAGTGTGGGCCATTACCTTAGTAGCTGAGGTTTGGTTTTTGTTTGACTGCAATTCATGCGCTGAATCGGGCAGGAGAGAGAGAGAGAGAGAGAGAGAGAGAGAGAGAGAGAGAGCGAGACCCGGTTGGTTGCGAGATGAGGAAATGGGTGCTCTCATTTCACCCCTTTTTTAGGTTGCCGGAAGCTTAAGTGGAGGTTTGTTGTCTGTCTTGCAGCTTCTGTCCACTTCAGTTCCCACTGCACGTGGGGCTTATGTAGCTAGCTGGACTGCTTCAACTATTTTTTTTTAGCATTGCTTACAGGACCATACATTGCAGATAACACTTCTCCAAGGTTTTGGCTCTCTCTCTCTGGACCCAAATGGCAGATGGGAGAGTGGAAAAATGCAGCTCACCCAGAGACACATGTGACAGTGCTTTAGAGAAGCACACGACCCCCCCCCCCCCCCCCCCCTCCTCTCTCTCTGGAGGAGTTAGATGCTGGGTTTAAGCATTCTTGACCTCATTAACATGAACCACCTTGCCAAGGTCGCCACTCATTCTGTGAGTGGTTGTGTGTGCGCTTGCTGTTCCCAATACCGACCTCACCATAGAAGATCGCCTGCGTTGTATGGAACTTATAGATCCTAAACACGCATAAGTAGGTACCTTGTCGTGAAGTGTATTAGTCTGCTTCAATGCCTCCTTGTTCCTTTTCCCTTTGCCGGTTTCGAAAGATTTTACATTGCCTCGTTTGTGCCCCCGCCGCGCACTTGTGATTCTCGTCTACACATTCCTAACCCGATAAGATTTTGCATTAGTAATGTTTATTCCCCCCACTCCTTCCCTTCTGACTCTTTTAATACCATCATGATGCTGAGCAGGTTTAGGTGTGGAGGTTATCATCAGTGTGCTTTTTTTTAAGAAGCCCTCCTGATCAGTCCAAAATTTCTGAATGAAATGGAATGCGGCCAATCTGGAATTAGGATTAGGGGACGAGTGGCGAAAGAGTTTTGTATTTATTTGTTTATGTGTTTTTCTCTCTTAGAACCTTAGTCCGAGAGGTTTACGGAGGGAGGTAAGTTAGGCCATACCCAGATGGTTGTATGTACTCACACACCCTGACACCACCGCTACTTAAAGACAACTAGTAACATGTTGGCTGTCACTGGAATCAATCAAAACCTCCATTACTATCAATGCGCTCATGAAATGAGTTATGTAGATTTTTAGCTTCAAGTAAGCATCAAAGTCTGCCACATGATATACTTAGTCTCGATGATTTTGGCCTCTCTTATCTCCACATCATTTACGAGGTAATGGAGATTGGAGAAGGTGATTGGCGGTGTGTTCAGAGAAGGACAGATGAAGGGAGGCGTAGTTGTCAACTTAGTCCCATTTACATGGACCCTGACATGTTCCGTAAAGTTTAACTCTAAGTTAACTTTGTCCCATTTACATGAACCGTTACATATTACCGGAGGTCATGAGGAGTCTAATTGATCTGGTAGAATATCGTCATCAATATTGATCGACTTCATCGAATCATTTAGGAGGAATGTCTAACGTATATATACTCCCGAGAGTTTGCTGTGCGACCTACTTTCTGCTTAAGTATAAATTTTTACCTCCCTTTCAACTGAAGTAACTTGGACTCTGTTCTGTTGACGTACACATAAAAATCACCAGATTTTTGTGAGCATGTAAGGATGCTCACAAAGGGCACCAGGATGCTTCCAGGCTTCCTTATTTTCTGCCCAAATTTGGTTGAGTGAGATTTGAACCTTTTAAACCTGGAGCATCAAATTTTCTGTGAACGAATCCCAGTTACAGTGGAGACTGAGTTATTGCTGGAGTTTAACTTTGTACCTCCTAGAAGCTTTCCTTGCGACTGAAGTAACTTAGAGTGTATCTGTTGACATACATAATACAATCTCCAAATGTTTGCGAGCATTAAAGGATGCTCACAAAGGCCACTAGGATGCTTCCAGGCATGCCTCTTTAGCCCAAATGTGGTCAAATTAGTGAGATTGAACCTCAATCCTGAGCATCGAATTCTTTATTGCTGAAGCCCAGTTTTTTTGGGTCAAAATCTGTCTGTGCAGGTAGCTTAAAAAGGTTAAAGAAATGAAGGTGGCTGTAGTTGGGATTGGGGTGGCCGGATTGACGGCTGCCCGGACACTCGCTTGTGCTGGAGCTGAAGTTACCATCTATGAGAAAGATGATTACATTGGTGGGCACTCAAGAACAATTTACAATGAGGGAGTGGGACTTGACACAGGCTTCATGGTCTTCAATCGGGTAAATTAGATTACATGCGCCAATTCACTCAAATGGCAGATTTCTCTATTCTCTGAAGTGCATATACCCATAGTTATTAGAGTTATCCTTTTAACTCCATGGGGCTTTTCATTGGAAGTTGGTCCCCTATGATTCCCATTGGTTGGTTTGCATACAATATTAATAATTTCTTTCCACTTGTTGTGCACGCTCGTAAGTAGTCTTTGAATTTGAATGAAGAGCAGCCTATTTTGGTTCATTGAGGGCCAAACTCAGTTAAGCACCTCTTGTCATGCCAAAATGAGTTTGAGCCTCAATGAACCGATATAGAATGTTCTTCGCTCAAACCTCTACACTACCTCCAAGCATGCACCGCAAACTTATTGAACATGAAAGGTACTGTATGCAGAACAACCAGCTCCCAACTAAAAGCTATGCTGAAGAGGATAACTCTAAAATCTCTCACAAATACATGCCAATAGATGTGAATCTCTGAATTGAGTGACATCGCCAACGAGCAGGAGATATTTATGGGTTGCATTTTAGAATCATATTTGAAGGTCATTCTGCCGGACTTTGGGACTTTGGTTGTTCCTGTAAGTCTCATTGTTGGCTGAATGTGTATACTTCAGGTGACTTATCCAAATATGATCGATTACTTTGAACAAGCTGGCATAGAGATGGAGGAGTCGGACATGTCATTTTCTGTCAGCCTGAATAGAGGAAAGGGTTGTGAGTGGGGCAGCAAAAGTCTGGGTGGACTGTTTGCTCAGAAAAGAAATGCTGCAAATCCTTACTTCTACCAAATGATTCGCGAGATCATACAATTTAAGGATGATGTCATGAGGTGAACCCCCGCCCCCCCTGAATTGGCACTTGCTTATGAACATGGGATAAAAGTATTATTTTTTGGTGTGTAAAACGACTTGGTATAGGGTTCCTTGAGGAATATTACCTAATGGTTTCTTCTGCCTGGAATTCTGAGTCAGGTACCTGGAAAAGCTTGAGGCTCAAGATGGGGCCATTAAGGAGAATGAAACTCTTGGAGAGTTCCTGACGTCACACAAATACTCCCAAAAATTTCGTGAATGCTACCTGGTAAATAACCATAGGAGTTATTCTCTGATGAATAATTGAAGTTTTCTAGTGGGTTGTGTTCAAGATCCACATGTGGTATGGATGTGCCTCATGCTTTCTCTAGTTTTAGTAACACCTGATAAAATTCTGGATTTTGGCATTAGTGCAGGTTAGTTTGCTAGCCATTGGTGAGTGATTTACATGTCACCCAATTTTAGCACAATTTTTAGTTTCATAATTGATTGGTGGCCGCTTGCATTTCATACAGATACCTGTGTGTGCCTCAATTTGGTCATGCTCATCGGATGTTGTACTTGGTTTCTCAGCTGCTTCAATACTCACCTTCTGCAAAAATCATCACCTGCTTCAGGTAAAATTTGTTCACTGTATTTTGATTTGGTCTATTATACTGAATACATATCTAGCACAACCCATTAAAAGGAAAAAGTGAAATAAAGTCATCTGTGGCAACGGTGATTAGATATACATGGTATGTATTTGAGTGTAGGTCCTTTATACAACCTCAAATCTGCCTATAATCTATTCTACATACATGCATGCTCCACTTGGAACAATGCATATGATAAATGGACTGACATTTGGATAGGGTCACTTTTCATGCTTTTAGCTAAATTTTTCAAGAAGGATTCTTAAACCCCTCCATATGGTGTCTTGAGGTCCACACGGGCAATGAGGTCTGTATTATGCCTTATGGTTGTTATCCTTAAAGAAGTGAGTGATAACTTTCAGTATAACAAGGTTGTTACCAATTCATAAACCAGTTAAGCATAATGTCTGACTTTCAATCTAGTAGAGAATCTCACAATTGTGCTGATTTCGGTAAATCAAGTTGCCATGCATGATATCGTCCCTGTTTTTCTGAGCACATCTTTTTGACTTGTGCAGTTGTTTGGCCGCCCACAGTGGTTAACAGTGAAGAACCGGTCCAAAACATACGTCACAAAGGTTTTTAACACTTTAACTCTCAGATGGTATTGCTTCACAGTTAACAAGTTCAGACAAAACATGCCATTATGAATGTGTTTTTGGTATTGTGCAAGCAGAGAGCAATTTTCTAGTAAGTAAATATTAGAGTTTCTGAGTGGCAGATGCTAGCAGATCTCGCGGCAGCAGGTGCGCACATACGCAAAAATTGTGAGGTGACACAGATCAGCACATCTTCACAAGGTAGGGTGACGGGTAATCATATATATTGCTTTAAAAGGAGTTTCTGGTTTCAAAATATTGTCTTAATGACTGTATGGTTAGATTCTTGTTGCTGGCCTGGCATTACAATTCGATATGTTGCTTTAGCTACCTTGATTCTCTAAGGGCACTTTACACTGTAGATTCAAGGCCCGTGACCATTGAAATATTATGTCTCTCATTGGTGGAAAATGCCAATGAGACACTAGAGCTTCACTTCTCAGACTGTTTCACCTCACTGTACACTAGAGCTCGAGTGCCCAAGGGACCAAGGAAGTTTGAATGGATGAACAAACCTACATGGCATGCAATGGATAATGTTTCATGGTCTACTGGAGTTTTTGTCAAGCCCACCTCAGAGTTGCAGGGTCTAACACAAAACTGGGAGACTATGGCACTTGAAAATGACACAACCCTTGATTTCATATTACGTATTTTTATGGAGCGCCCACATTAATAAGGTGGTATTGAAATAGCATTTGGTTGAGAGCCTGATTGCATACAGCTTTACACTACACTTAATTTCAATTTTCCATGTTACAGCCTGCGGATGAGTTACAAGGGCCCCCACAATGGCCCCCACAATTTCATGGTCATGGCCCTTGGCCATAGTTGTAATTTTTACACCCTTTTCTGACATGGAGTTGGGTGTTCAGGTGTACTTGTAGAAGATGTCCGTGGTGGAAAAGAGATATATGATAAATGTGTTATAGGTGCCCATGCACCTGATGCCTTGCGAATGCTTGGGAAGGAGGCCACATTTCAGGAACGCACAATTTTGGGTGCTTTCCAATATAGCCCCAGGTATTGCATTGTCCCTCCATCATCTTAACCATTGAAGGACCGGAGGTGTCTTTATACAGGATATGTGACGATTTGTATAAAATCATGAACCCCCAACAAGTGTTGAAATAATATTTAATTTGGTGTATGGTATCAATTTCATATTTAGCATGACTAAAAAAAGGAGAGTGAAAATAAAGCCATAGGTGACAATGGTGATTAGATATGCATGGTATGTCTAGTTTAGTTATACAAGCTCAAATCTCCCTATAATTCAATTTACATCTGGACTCCAATTGGAATAATGCAGTAGATATATGGGTTAATTTTTGGTAGAGTCACTTTTTCACACGTTTAGCTAAAGTTACCAAGAAGATTCTCAAACCCTTCTGAATGACATCCTGAGGACCAAAAGGGTCCTTTTGGACCTTTGAAGGGTTAAGAGTTTTGCAACATATTCACTAGAATGCCATGCATTGTCATATGTGACACAGGAGGTAGTGATATCTGTATCGTAAAAAAATAAAACTGTTTTGAGTTTTTGTATCATCTTTTTTAGCACCTGATCTTGTTGATGGATTACAGCACAATATACCTCCACCGGGATGACCAATTGATGCCCCGAAACACTTCCGCATGGGCTGCATGGAATTTCCTTGGTGATGTGAACAGTCAAGTGTGTGTCACGTACTGGCTCAATATCCTCCAGGTTTGTAATTCTCTGAAATAGAACATTTTATAGTCTTCGTTGAACTTGCGTTTGCTTCTATGCCTTGCGTGAAATCAGCCTTTTGCTGCAGTCTAGGCAAGAAGGTAAGCTGGCCTAATCTGGTTACTAATTTTCATGGAACATCTATTGTTTTAGTGGTGTGTGGTTAGGTGTGGATCTATGATGGGACACCAAAAGGACATCATGATGTGTTTGAAAAGAGATTGGACTAAGTGCTCATAATTTTGTCAACAATTCTAGGTTCAAGAGTCAACGTCATACTTGGAGGGTCCTATATGATTTTTTAAGAAAGAGAAATCTCCGCTTTGAAAATGAATATGATTAATTCATACAAGCTCCAAAGATTATGTGGACAATGGCTACAATCTTGATTCGGATTTGCTAAACATCTCTTTCTAATTGTGTGTTTAATTTCTTAGCAGAAAGTGGGTGCAGAGCCACAAGTGTCTTCTTTAGGCCCACTTACTGTAGTCACCAATTTTGAGTTTTTAGTATTCCGATCAAAACTTGATATTTAAATTCAAGTTTCCTGAAATTTGATTTCCTTCATTGTGGGATGAGCAGAACCTTGGTAACACGGGAAAACCATATCTTGTGACACTCAATCCTCCTGAGCCACCAAGGGATATTGTTAATGTGTGGCACACCAGCCATCCCGTTCCCTCCCCAGGAGCCGCGAAAGCTTCAAAAGATTTTGGAAGTATCCAGGGACAGCGAGGCATCTGGTTTTGTGGAGCCTATCAAGGTGAATGATTGGAAACAATTTATGAAAACAAAATACTTGTAAAATATATATTTGTTGGAAAGAGCTTTGCGCTTGAGAATGTTTTGCTAATGAAAATGGGGTAAATTTGTTGCTGGCATTGGTATTGCAGGTTATGGATTTCACGAAGATGGACTCAAGGTAATCAATCTGCTTGAATTCTTGCATCAGTTTTGAACTCCTTGTCAAAGTTTGAGAGCACCATATTAGGTGCCTTCAAAAGTTTGGCATGAAATTCACTTTAATATATCCTTCTTTAAGTGAAAGTCATACACCTCCCCTTCACTTCCCAAAAATTGGGGGTTTTGACAACATTTTAAATTGTCAAAAGTGGGGCGAAACTTCCTACCAAATCATAAGTTTTTGAAAGACTTCAAGGATAACTCTATTAAGCTCTAGAGTAGTGATGCCTATTTACTTAGAAAACTTGGAAACTAGGTCTAGGGAACTAGATGTACGATGTGATTGTGATTGCTGATTATGATTGTGATTGCTGAAATTGCATTGCAGTCTGGTCTGGAAGCAGCTGCTAATCTGCTTGGAACCATCTTTCAACCACTGCCATTGGTGAAGCAAATGACGTTCACTTATCTAGAATTCGCCACCCGTTTGGTGGTTACAAGTTTCTTCCAAAAATTTATCCGGACAGGACATGTCCAGTAAGCATGCATTCCCCCAAGTTGTACATGGGTTTTATTTTTAATATTTTTTATATCGTGCTTATACAAATCCCTTGATAGCAAATAAACTATGTCACTTCCAAAGGAGCATTTGATCACTAGAATGTCACCTGTGTTAAAGCCATCTAAATAGTCTCACTAACTTATGGCAGTTAGAATTTGTATTGAGAACTGTGTTAGTCTTGTTTGTGGAATTGACAACGAAGGACATGCATATTCCCTTTATTTTGCAGTTCAAGATTGGCTCTAAAAGAATATCTATTATTTTATAAATAAATACAATTTTCATATATTCTTCTAACGAATATCAAATAATTTGTAGTTTTCTTATAGATAAAGAACCTGAGAATGTAGATGGTGGTTGTGCATTTCAATTTTTCTAACTTATAGCAACTCCAATTTGTAAGTCCTCTTGTCAAATAAAGTAACTCGCAATTTTGATGTACCAGATTATTTGAGTCTGGTGGAACAGTATTTGATTTTCTTGGGGACGAAAAAGGAACCACACTCAAAGCTGGCTTGCGCATATTGAACCCTGCCTTTTACTGGAAGGTGAGCCATGACAACCCCCTTTGAGTTGTTCATTAAACACAGAGCATTTTAGCAGCTACATATTATGGTGAGATGTATGCCTTTTAACTAGTTCATTTATAACAAGAAGTATTTGTAAATAACACTTAATTTCGACATGTGATGAAATTGCCATTTGACTATGATTGGTGAACAGATTGCGACACGACAAGACTTGGGATTGGCAGATACTTATATAGATGGAGACTTTGATTTTGTGGACAAGAAAAACGGTCTTCTCAACTTTTTGCTTGTAAGAACGTATCTTTTTTGTGACTGGTGAAACATCAATACGATTGCTGACAATCTTGCACTATTCAAAAACGCAAATGTCAAAGTTTGAACAGGACTCTTGCATAAAAACTTTTTATCATACCTTCTGAATTCCACATTTGCAGATCATCATCGCAAACCGAGACATTGACCGCTTGACTTCCAGCCAAAAATCTACAAAGTAAGTGTGCCTTCATTTCTTGCTTGTGCATCATATTTTGCCATGTACATGCAACGGCAAATTTGAGGGAGATTGTGCTTTTCCTTGCAAGCAGTTATTAGGTCAAGTACAACTTCTTACTTACAAAATTTGATAAGGTAAGCCCATTTTTCTGAATCAGAAACCTATAATGAGTGGTGTGTGGTTAAGTGTGCATCTAAGAACGGACACCAAAAACACATCCCGTGTTTAAATGAGATTGGACTACTGGCTCAAAATTTGGTAACTGTTCTAGGTTTATTACTCAAAAAAAAAATTTTTGGGGACTGTGAGAAGAGAATCTTCACTTTGATAATGAGTAAGATATTCGTATGAGCTCCAAGAATAACCATGGCCTCAATTCGGATTTGCTAATCATCTCGCACTTATTGTGTGTTTCATATCATAGGAGAATTTGGCTAATTGGACAAAGTAACCATTTAAGATCCCTGTACCCTATCGTAACTTGCATTATAGGTCCGCCAATTGTCCAAGGAAATGTTTCTGCCTCTACTTGAAGGTTACAGTGAAATAGCAAAATTTTAATTTTGTTATTCTTATCTGAAATTACAGGGCCTGGTGGAATCCAGTGCTGCTCACATCTGCATTTGGGTCTGCAACTTCTTACTTGCGCCATGTCATGCATGACAACTCTCTTACCAACACACGAAGAAACATCTCGCAACACTATGATCTGGTAACCTTGACAAAAATCTTCGAAGTTATTGTATATTCTTATATTTAGCCAGTATGGTCTCTTTCACATTACTATCTATCTTCTGAAGGAAAGATGGAACATCTGAAATTGATTGTGATGACAACATTGGCCTAATTTTGAACCCAGATCATTTGAACCCTTAAATACTGTAATACGGCTTCTTGATGTGCTTTGATCTGATATGGTTGTGTTGATGGGGATCAGAGTAATGACATGTTCGCTTCATTTTTGGATGATACCATGACCTACTCCTGTGCTATTTTTAAGGTGAATATATCTCCCAATCAATGGATTTTTTCTTTCTGTACTATGTGTTACCAATGTGCTAAAATCCAGTCTATCCAGGCTGAAGAGTAATTGCTGTCTCCTTCAATTTTGCAGGGGCCAGAGGAGCCATTGATTGATGCTCAGATGCGCAAAATCAATCACATGATTGACAAGGTATAAATCATATTCATGGGTTTATGAACCTTGGTGGAATTTTGAATTGCAAAAGGTTTACGGTGTATATAAATCATATTCTTGGCACTCTTTAGAGGATAGAGTCTTCTGATGGAATTTAACAAGTCTGATGAAGGCATATTAATCATGTAAGGTAAGCGGGCCTTTCATGGTTGCTTTTTTCCAATCGGACAACTATATTTGAGTGGTGTGTGGTTAGGTGTGGATATATGAACAGACACCAAAAATATGTGTGTTTAAAAGAGATTGGACTATATACTCAACATTGTTAACGGCTCTTGGCTCAATAGTCAACATAATTGATGGAGCCCATATGATCATTTAATATGAAAGACAATTTTCACTTCGACAATGTATGAGAGCTCCAAAAATTATGAGGAAAATACCTATGGGCGTGATTTGGATTTGCTAATCACCTCCCACTAATTGCGTGATCATATCCTACCAGTAGCCAGAGCTAAAAGTGCCTCTTTAAGCCGTGCCGACCTTAGGTTATTTGACTGGTTGTCACCATTGAATTGTAACATGTAAATAAAAATGAAAGCTCCAGCTCCCCTAAAATGCAGTTTTTGGGTTTAATCAGGCACGGGTTGAAAGTACACACGAGGTGCTTGAAATTGGCTCTGGCTGGGGAGCGCTTGCAATTCAACTAGTGCGGCGGACTGGTTGCCGCTACACCGGCATCACTTTGTCGGAGGAACAACTCCACTATGCCCAGGCTCGTGTCAAGGAGGCTCATTTAGAGGTATGTTATTTCTTGTAGGATTCTATATTTTTTCTACCAGGTTGTTTTGTGAACAATAGAGTTATCTTTACCAAGTCAATGGGACTTTCATTAGGAGTTGGTCCCTACTTTTTTCCATTGGATGTTTTACATACAGATTTTTCTATTTTCTTTTAAATTATTTTTTGGGTCTTCACGTGTGGTGCATGCTTAGTGTTACAGTAGTCCTTGAATTTGAATGAAGAGCAACCTATTTCAGATCATTGAGGGCCAAACTCATTTTAGCTCCTCTTGGCATGGCAAAATGAGTTTGACCCTCAATGAACCGGTATAGAATGTTCTTCATTCAATCCTCCACGCTACCTCCAAGCGTGCACCAAAAATTTACAGAACATGGAAGGTGTTGTATGCAAAACAACCTACTCCCAACCAACACTCAGGTTGAGCTTAAGGGTAACTGGAACGCTTCACTATCAATGTGATTATACATGTTGGTCACTTGCATAGGATCATCTTGATTTAACCCAGATTTAATTTAAAAATTAAAGAATGTGAACCAAGTGATTAAGTTTGACGTTGTGAAGTTTTGATTTGTTGACTTTGACTTTCTGTTGCAGGATAAAATCACATTCCAACTAGTGGATTATCGGAATGTGCGAGGTTATCATAAGTACAACCGTATCATTTCATGGTACAATCCCATCAAGCCAAAGTTCAGGCCATCTTAGGAACTATGTGTACTAAAAAACTTTGTGGGGGCCACAAGGGATTGATTTGATTCGACACCCTTCGAAGATGTTTTTGTTACCATATCCCAAGTCATAGCGTTTTCAATTAGATTTCTATTGATAAGTCGCATAGGTCTCCAGTTGTATGGTGTTAATGTATACCATTATTTTGGGGATATTCTATATCAATCAAAAGTTTGGAACAAATTTTTCCAGTTTTTTCTGCTAAATCTTTTAATTTCAAGCAAAATAACTCTCTTGTTTTTTCTTCTCCTAAAAGATGCATTTGATTTGCAGTGAGATGCTGGAAGCAGTAGGTCATGAGTACTACAGAGAGTGGTTCACATGCTGTGATAAACTTCTTGCCAAGGACGGCCTCCTAGTTGTTCAGGTACGTAGCTCTCATCTGCGGGATCAAAATTCTATACGATGAGTACATGAAAGAAAAAACTGTATGTCCCCTAAAAGTATCGACTGTACCACATATTGGTCATAGAGATGTTTGGGCCTGAAATTAACAATCTTTTGGACTGCTAGTTACAGTTGATCACACTCATTTGAGGGCTGAGCAAAGTAACACAATCCTGAACAGTGGAGTTTTCTCCATGTGCAGTAACTCTTTTTATATAAGGTAGACGAATCTTAATCCAACACCTCTAAAATGTACACATCTAAGATAGATGGGTCTTAAATCATTACATTTTCCGACTAGCCCACTTCTAGGATATGAAACAAGAGGTTAGTGCAAGATGGTTGGCATATCCAAATTGACGCTGTAGCCACTTCCCTCATGATTTTCAGAGCTCATATAAATGTCTTATTCATTATCAAAGTGAAGATTTGCGTGCTCATTTAATGGCCATGTAGGTCCTCCCAATTATGATGAGTATTGAGCCTAGAATGGTTATCATATTTTGAGCATGTAGTCCAATCTCTCGTAAACACATGTCTTTTTGGTGTCCTTTCTTGGAGCCACACCAAACCATATACCAGTCAAATATAGGTGTTGTAATAAGAACAATACTTAAATAAGGGTTGTCTACCTTAGATTTGAGTAGTATGTGGTTAGGTATGGATATAAGAACAGACACTGAAAAGGTGCATGTTTCAAAGAGATTGGACTATGTGCTCAAAATATGATAACCATTCCAGGCTCAATTGTCAACATAATTGGGGGACCTATATGACCATTTAATAAGCTCGAGAATCTTCAATTTGATATTGTTTAAGATATTCAGATGAGCTCAAAAAATCGTGAGGAAAATGGTTGTGGGCACGATTTGGGTTTGCTAATTATCTTACACTGGTTGCGTGTGTCATATTCCATGAGAATGGAATGCAGAGCTAAAAGTTTCTGATTGAGGTCCACATATCTTGTGCAACATGGGTGCTGTTAGAAGCCCTTGTTATTCCACAACTTTTTGGGTCCAATCTGCATATTTGGAGTAATGTTGTGAGGGCAATGTTTTGCAGGTTATATCAATCCCAGAGGAGAGATATGACGCATACCGACAAAGCTCTGACTTCATCAAAGAGTACATCTTTCCAGGGGGTTGCCTTCCAGCTTTTGCTACCCTCACTGCAGCTATGGCTTCTGGCTCTTCCTTTTGGTACAGCTCCATCCACTAACGAAACCGTTTTTTGAAATACCATACTAGAGTTCATGCTATTTTTTTATTTTAAAACTTATGTTTTGGTAAGGAATTGCTCCCCGCTTGTGAATTTGTAGTGGTCAAGTGTTCAACTGGTATTAAAACATCCAATATTGGTGAAATGAAAGGGAAGCGTTTGGCTATATAAAAAAGAACTTTTCACAAGTTTTTGAGAGACTTTGAAGGATACCTCTACTTTTCAGAAATAATATTTTGGTATATGGTTTGGAAAAGGTTCAGAATGTTTGGCACTACCTCTGGGGGACCTGTGGGGAATTGTTTTTGAATCTCACAGCATTTACATATCTCTTGTTTGTGGTGCAGTGTAGAACACATGGAGAACATTGGGGTTCACTATTGTGAAACTCTTCTCAGATGGCAACAGCAGTTTCAAAATAATCGAAGGTATTGTCTTTCTGCAACTTGTAGACCTAACTATGTATGTTGAAGAGACTTTGGAGAATACCTACCGAGGGTAAACATTACTGGAAGTAGGAAAAATTACCCAGCAGTATTTGTATTCGTATGCCAATAGAGGAAGTTTGTAGAAGCATATTACAGTCTGTTGGGAGTTATACAGAGCCTTGAAATGTTGATGAAAGTAAGGCTTCCAAGCTGAAAGTACTTGTTTGTTTCCACAGCAAAATATTGCAACTTGGTTTCAGCGAGAAGTTCATCCGCATGTGGGATTACTATTTCTTCTACTGTGCTGCGGGTTTCAAGTCTTGCACCCTAGGAGTCCTCCAGGTACTTCAAGCCCTAAATCCATCATAACTTGTAAGGTACTTGAATGGTTACTTTATTGATCAGCCCACTTCTAGGATATAAAATATGCGATTAATATGAGATGAATAGCAAATCAAAATTGAGGCTGTAGCCTTTTTCCTCATAATTTTTGGAGCTCACATGAATATCTTATGACAACTAAATTATAAATTGATATCATGAATAGCGTACTGCAAGTAAAAAGTAGAGTTAAGACAATAGATTCAAAAAGCATTCAAACTCTCTACTTTGAGATAACCCAGACACATAACTATAGTGCTACCCGTACTTACTATTAGAAATATTTGGCTATTGACCTCCAACTATGTTGACTATTGACCTTAACATATTATTTAACAAATTTGGAGCACTACGGGAAATCTTCTTTAAACACACGTCTTTTTAGTGTTCTTGGATCCAAACCTAACCACTCAAATATAGGTTTCCAATTAAGATAAGTAACTGAAATACGCCCGCTTCTGTTAGCTCAGTGTGTAGCAGTTGAAAACTTTGCGACGAGGACCAGAAAAATCTTCTAAGGTATACAACCCTTATTTGGTTACTCTTCTTATTACGATACCTACATTTGAGTGGTATGTGGGTTGGTGTAGCTCCAAGGATGGATACCAAAAAAACATCTGTTTAGAAGAGATTGGACTGCATACTCAAAATATGATAACCATTCTAGGCTCCATAGTCAATATAATTGGGGGAACCTATATGAGCATTTAAGGAGCACAAGAATCTTCACTATGATAACGAAGAATATATTCATATGAGCTCCAAAAAGTTGAAAAAAAGGGGCTACAGCCTCGATTTCGATTTGCTAACCATCTTGTACTATTTGTGTGTTTCATAACCTAGGGGAAGTGGGCTAGTCAGAAAGAGTAGCCCTTTAAGGCCCATCTACCTTGCATGTCTGTTGGGTTGCAATTTGTTTCACTGGGAATAAGCAGTGTGCCTTTGAAGATCTGCTAATTTTCTCTCAAACTTTCATCTACAATAAGTGACATGTGCATATTGGTTCGTCCAGATTGTGTTTTCAAGGCCTGGAAACGAAGCTACATTGGGCTCCTATCAAGTTTCCTTTCCAACCGCATGACCGACATGTACCACTGTACACAATATTCTTTTGCACTTTCCTGCACATATTTAAAAACACTTAGAAGACTGGAGTAGACAACCATTGCGTAGGACCATAAGGTTAGCCATACACGTGTTGGCTTGCATTTTGCAGCTACCTTTTGTATATTGAGGGGATTATGAAGTTAGTATGGTGGACGCAATTTATAAGCGCCCCCCATAAGTTTCTCTTGGTAACCACATAAATATATTGATAGAAATGGGTTGATCAAATGATTGGATTGACCAGTTGCCAGAAATTAGAATCATTGAATACTTTCTTGCTTGTTTGCTTTTTATATCTGTAAAATGTTGACATGGGCGGAGTGTGTAATCTCCGGGACTCTATTGAATTATCTACTTAATCTAAATTAAGAGAACGGACATAGTGCAGTATACAGTGTGGTTAGGTTGAGGATCAAAGAACAAGCACCATAGAGATATATGTGCAAAAGAGATTAAACTACGTCTGCAGATTTGAAGTGTGTAGTTTTATTACTCCACACTCATAATGGAACACAATTTGAGGATCTATGTAAGCAATCAACAAGCATGCACTCTTGATAACCATAAGTAAATCATGGGAGATCCAATTTTTGCTTATGCTTCGTAGATTTGTTAGTGCAACACAAGTATTTGTTGTGGATATCTAATTGGTAGAAGTTGGAGAACATGAAAATGAATTGACTATTTGCTTGTAAGTTCATCTTTTTAATAGCTATCAAGCAAAAGACATGTGTTTAGAAGAGATCCAACCGCATGCTCAAAATATGATCACCATTCTAGGCTCAATAGTGAACATAATTTAGGGGTACCTATATGACCAATTAATGAACACGACAATCATCACTTTGATAATGAAGAGCATATTCATGTATTGCCATGTTTACTTGTTGGCAAGAATGAGAAGCTTCAACTGGGTTCACATTGAAATGCATATGCTTTATACTTTGTTTCAAGTTGAGCATGAAAGTCTTTCATGTGCGTTACGCCGTTTATGGCAATAAATTGAACATGTGTAACACTTATCCAATTTTGAGGCATATGCTAGGTTACAATAATGATCAACAACTTCACCATTAGTGTCACCTCATGACACTTGGCACTCAAGTGCGCTTACATGGCATGGGTATGCTCAATAGTGTTATGAGGTGTATGCCTATCTTACACAATGGTCTACGAGTTGATTAAAAGTGTACACAAATGACACTTGGCACTTAATATGCTTAAGAATATCTTCCTCTTGTACACTAAAATGTAAACACATGACACTTGCCATTGGTACAGTCAAGCCAAAACAAAGGCATTTTCAAGCTCGACATGCTTATAAGTTCGGAACGGATTCCAATTATATTCAACTCAACAATCCAACTCTCCAAAATACTATATCATCCTTTAAATGTTTATGAAAATCTGATTGAAGGTCTGGAGCTTGTTTCTGGTTGTTAGTTGAACTAATGATCAATAATGATCAATAATGATCAATATTCTCTATGAACAATATTTGAAAATTCTACACGTTAAAGATCGTGATTGCTTTCCAATGATAAATGCAATTATTCTTGACTTTTCAAAAATCTGCAACAATGTGGAATCGTAAGTTGGTCTTTCTTACAATTGTGGACTCGACTTGGAAGTTGTGCTCACCACAATAGAAAGAAAAAGAAGAAGAAGAAATAATGTTGGTGTTCTAGCATCAACATGAACGTGAGCCTGTTCGTCTAATACTGAACATGGTTATTCTCCATGATGCTCACAACTATATAATTAGTTCGTGCCATATGTACATTCTCTTTAAAATACAACACATGCAATTGTTTGAACTTTTAGACACTTTTAACTCTGAGTTAGCTCTCCACCCACTTTTCGTAGGATATGAAACATGTGATCAGTGCGAAATAATTAGCAAAGTCAAATCGTGTCCATAGGAATTTCTCTCTTAATTTATTGAGCTCACATGAATGGCGCATTTATTGTCAAAGTGAAGCTTCTTTGTACATTAAAAGATAATTATTATAGCAAACCCCCCCCTCCCAACTCCAAATTATGTTGACTGTTGAATTTAGAATGATTGATAAATGTTGAGCACGGTAGTTCAAAGTGCATGTCTTTTTTATGTTTGTTTTTAGATCCACACATAATCCAACACTAGTTAAATATAGGTGTTTGCTTAAGAGAAGAAACCAAATTGAGCCCGCTTACCTTACGTAGATCTGACGCTCATGTGTTTGTATTTGGAATAACTCAAGTGAGAGGCATTCCAAAACTTGAACTTGAGAACTCTAAATAGGTTGTTTTGAGATGATCCTAAACTATTGATGATAGTGGAGTGGTTCTGAAAACCAAATGAAGTGGTTGGCGGTTCAATTCCCGGCCGTGAAATCTTCTCTCTACTTGACCAAAAAAAAACTAGCCAAGTGACCACGCACCTCATGTGGTTTAAAAAACAAAAACAAAAAATTCTAAGTAGGTAACCTAAATTGAGACCCTAGAAGTCCAATGTAAATTGAAAAGGAAGGGCCACCCATGAGTGCTTCAATTTTCTTGTAGCGAGGGCTTTATATGAGGGTGAGATTTCAAAAATATACTATAGGTAATACCTTGGACGCATGTCCCTTTGACCATGAAGTAGAAATTTTGAAAATTTGAAATTCATAAGACCAATGAAAGTTCAATTCCTAAAGAAACTTAAGACGATCCAATGACATTTCAAACCTCCAAGCCGACACAAGGTACAACACATTGGAGGCGTCTTGCGTTTATTAATTTTGTTGAGTATGCTAAAATGTTTGTGTTGGAATCCAAATGGTTACGTTTGAACATTTTATGGAGAATGCAGTTGCATATGTCTGAACTAGATATTGTGATGTCATGAAAGAAAATAAAAATAAAATGAACTTCTACATTATTTGTTGACGTGAATGAGGACCCGTTCAACCTATACCTCAACAAATAGGTTGAGCCCATTTGAGTTTGCTACTGCTACCTTTCGGTAGGTGGGTTCTATGCTCATATAAATAGTTATTTTACTAGGTAACGATTTGATTGTGTTGTTTGCTTTACTTAGGCTTAGTCCACTTTAATGGATATGGTTCATGGAGGAGAGGGATTTGGGTTTCTCACAATGACCGGGAAGAACCATGTACTCATATTTTAGTTTAAACTCGTATCTAAGTAAATCTAGACATATTTTCAAAATTTTGGGTTTCAAAATTGAACTTTTTGGGTTGCTTCAATTCTATGGGCAGATCCGTCGATACACTTCTGATATACCTAACATTTTATGGGAGATACGTGAATACCTAATGATTGCTTGAATGTTATGCTATTAAAATATGATGAAAAAAATCAAATACCTATTTTTTGACGTGAAATCTATATGTAGAATTCAACATGGTGTAATTTTGGACTTGTGACTTAGTCTAGTTTTACTTACACATTAGTTTTGAGCATCTTGTGTTGGAAGCATGTTGTGAGGTTATGTAGTTCAGATAGACTTTGGTTTTTGAGCAGCAATCGAATTGCTGGTGAATCATAAAGCTTGTCTCTGTCTCTGGAGCACTAACGTCATGCCTTTTATTTCAATTAGTGTGCATTGTTATTTGCAGTTACATTACATATAGTATTATAAGTCTATATTCTGAGGATGAAGAAGACGTGTTATCTTCATAATTAGTGGGAGCAGTGTATAATTCCATATAATAAGCAATACACTAACTGAAAATAAATGGTGTAGTTTTATAAAGTGATGTACTACTAGAAGTTGAAATGGATGTGTCTCTTTGCCAGTGAGGTCACTTCCAAGCACATGAAAATATTATTCTAATATTCCAAAAGAATATACCTTGCTTACTGGGTGGTTCCAATATTATTCTTATTTCCATATTCTCAAGTAGGGAAAGTGAAAAGTTATCTAATTTACCTCAGGACAATGATGCTTGAATATATCCATCGATGCTAATAACTCCTGAGGTAGATGAGGCTAATTCAGTTAGCTTCCTTAATCAGACACCTATTTTTGGTTCCTAATCAGCCGTACAGTTGCTTTAATTCAGTGGGTGAGTAGTACATGGTGATTTAGCTGCTGCGTTGATGAAATTTTTGTTAGTCACCTTTGCAAAAGTCAAACTACACCCACTATCCTCCATAATGAGGAGTGCTATCCACTGAGCTATGACATGCTTGATTTTTGTGCCCGAGGTGGGCAAATGAGGAGGCGGCATGTGGCTATGAGGTGCCCATCAACTTGTATTGTGGGTATTCTATAATGAAAAAACAATTCGGCAACATTTTATCTTACATGTGACCACTTTAGAGACATGACACAACCAATATTGGCATTAAACTTGGTTTTCATTGGCAAATGACCCATGTAGAATCTGCTAATGATGTTGTCCCCTTGCACAACATTGTATGATACAAGAGTTCCCCCTGTAACGCCACAATGGGAAGTGGAGAATCTTTGATTCCGGAGCCTAGATCAACACCTTCCTCAACTCCGATTTTAGCGATTTCAAAACCTTTGGTCGTGATTCGCAATTGCTAATCTACTCAAGCTTCTATTGCTCGAATCCATCGGCTGGATGATTCCACAGAGCTGGAGGTGTCCATATTAGCCTCACCTACCTTAGGTTCCAGGTGGTTGGCCTTCCCTTTCCCCTTTTGGCGAGTACAATGCCTCCCATGTGTGTTTCATCGCCAATATTTTATACACTATAAATTATATGCAAGGAGCCTTGCTATAGGGTGTAGAAAGATCTCCTCATGCTATAGTCCATAGCAACGTGACACATGTACAATATTAGATAGAGTGATGATCATGTTGCAAAGATAATGTGTTAAGTCTATAATTGACATGCTCTATCCAATTAGGATGAGACACATCAACGAGATTCTAGATAGTCAATGCTATAAACTACAAAACAGGCGAGAGAGCAGATGATAAACCACGATAGCAACGAGACATTCATTGACCCTTGTCCATTATGGGACATAACCAGTTTGCTCATGGATGTAAACTATAGGTTTTGGATGAAAATGACTTTGTGGGATAGAATAGTGTGAGAGAGTAGTTGGAAGTGCCGTCCACTTCAGACGAGTGACTGTTTATGAATCTCAATGCCATTTTTGACCCAGAAACAATTTGCAACCCTCGTACTAGATGCCAAAGTGGCCTTTTTCATTTATTTTACTTAAGAGCTCAACACCAACAGCTATGTAGTGAGGCATCAACACTCTTTGGGGACATGTAACTTCACTCTCAGGTACATTTCAGGTACTCTATGTTTATAGGCCGTACATGTATGCCTGTGCTTTGGTAGATTTCAGAGATTCAGAGGCTCGAGCACAAACTTCGAGATGGAGGAGCACTAGCATGACATATATACTTCCAGGAGTTACACTTGGACCTTAGTATATACGCATGTGGTACATCTCCTCCGCCAGCTCCCACTTAACCGCGTGTCTTTTGTGCAGACACTCACAAAAGCCACAAAATTTTAACCCAAAAAGCAGGCATGGAGAAGGAAACGCATCTCGTGATTTCTGGGTTTTAGCACAATCGCCAAAAAAATTGGCAAAATTCTCAAAACTGTGCTCAAAATTGACACAGGTGACTCAGGTTAAAATTGTGCTCACAGCCTTTGTTTTCCGAAGTATACTCTTCTACTAAATTTTAAGCCCTGCAATTGAAGGGGTTTATCAAATGCAAGCCCTGAAGACTGGGTTTTAAGCTCATTCCGCAAAAACCATTTGCAAAAATCCTCAGAACTGTGCTTGAAATTTAAGCAATGAACACGAAGCACAGATCCCATGACAAAAGCCAACACATTGTTCGCCAGATTGCACCGAGAAAGTCCATCAATTCCTAATCTCCAATGAAGACATCACACCAATTTATCCAGTCATAATCTTCCTCTAATTGAATAAATTCACTATCAGATCAATGAACGAGGAGAACCGACTGCTAGTGACAGATGAACCGGTTAGAGACACCCGGTTCGAATTCAAGACTTCAGGATACTACCGACCCATTTAGAGTAATTTACAGAATATTCCTTCATCTAATAAAGAAAAACCGAAAGATCAGAACATGTAACCGATTGGTCTTGGAAACACTAGGATTATGCCCAAAACTCTCCCCGGACACTGAATCAGATTAAGAATGACAACAAATTCCACAGAGACGGTGAAGCAATTACACAAACTCTTAAATTGATCCCATCAAGTAGCAACATATTGAATTGCGTCACTGAGTACCATCTCCAAAAAACTTACAATTTGTGCAGGAGGATAGATGACTGCATGTGCAGTTACATACTTCCTCGGTCTCCCTCCAGGTAGAGGTTAGGCTGTCAAAAACCTTCACTTCAACTTGGGTTCACAAGATTTCGATGATCGTTAGCCTCAGTTGGCTGTGGAATCAATCCATTAGAAAAATTGGAAGGTCGGACAAATCTCGAATCTTGTGGTGATGATGTTTTCCAAATGTGAGGAAATCGAGGCTATCTACCCCTGGAGTTGGAGGCTATCTGTTTCGAGTGATAAGTTTTTGTGCTACTGTACATCATAAATACAAGTGGCTATGGCGGTAGGTGCAAAATCGTAGTGCTGCAAAAACCACACCTTTCCTACTTCAAAGGTTTTAGTGGTAGTAAGCGAGCTATGCGTGAACTACAAGGAATAAAGTTGTGTGGACCTAAGAATTATTTTTTGGGTGGGGTGATGAGATCAGCATCTTTTTTCACCTTCCTCACTCTTTTGAGCACCACTTCTGGCTTCACTGTTCCTCTGACAATCACCCTCTTCGTCCATTGGCAACAATCCACCTTCTCAACTCCTGCTCAAATCCAAAAGAAAAGAAAACAAAGCCCAACACAATAATTAAAAATAAACACACAGAAGAAGATTTCCGCTCAAAATTTTCAGGAGAAGCGATTTAGGAATGATGCAGACCACAGAGAGAGAGAGAGAGAGAGAGAGAGAGAGAGAGAGAGGGAAAAAAAGAACAAAAGACGGACAAAAAATAAATTTAAAATAAATAAATAACAGACTAGCAACAGGTTGTGCTGAGTCAATGGAGTGTGGATGATTACTCTGCAGCAATCATCGCCATTCCAACACACAAAAAATTAAAGAAGGTTGCTTGGTGACAGATTTGTTGGTGGAAGAGAAGAAAATTTTGTAGGAGGGCTAACCTTCGACGTCTTGGAATTTCCTGCGCACTTTGGAGACGCAGTTGTCGCAGCACAAGTTAACCCTCACTTCGATCGTTTGCACCTGCACACACATCCAAGCCACCAAAGTCAGGATGGACGATTCATTCTTGGGTGGTGGCAAGCCTCTCACTATGTGAAGTCGACAGAAAAAATTAAGGAAAGAAAGAAAAGAGAGAATGAGATGGTGGCCATTGAATGCTACTAGTCGTGATGATACGCAGTCTTAGCACGCCATTCTCATTCTCCAAGTAAAAAACAGCGAATGATGGAAACTACAAAAGAAGCTAATGACCTACATCATCCACATGTCTTAGGTGATCATTCTGGAAGTCCATACAGCGAATGCTGAGAAACGAAAGTTGCTAACAATCTCCATGGTACGTATGTCTGAGGTGGTCATTCTGGAAGGTAAGAAAGCAAACGTTGAGAAAAACCAAAGAAGCTTAATGACCCTTCATGATACGCATGCCTTAGGTGATCACTCTGGAAGGTAAGGAAGCCAATGGTGAGACAAACAAAAGAAGCTAATGAATGATCTTGGGTGATCATTCTGGAAGGTAACGAAGCCAATGTTGAGACAAACAAAAGAAGCTAATGAATGATCTTGGGTGATCATTCTGGAAGGTAACGAAGTTAATGTTGAGGAATTCTTTGTGTGGTTGTTTGGGTTATGGTTGGTACCACCTTTGGCTTCTCGGGTTCCTTCTTCTTGTTACCTTCGCCTTCCTTGCCCTTGCCCTTGTCCGTGTCCTTGCCCTTGTCCTTGTCTTTGCCTTTATCCTCTCCCCCAGGCTTCCCTCCGCCACCCTGTCCCTTTTGCTGCACAAAACACTTCACCCCCCACACCACACAGCACGCATCACATCAGACACTCACGCGCGCACACACACACTACAACAACAACAACAACAAATATGGAAGAAGAGGAAGAAGAAGGAAGTGCTCAATGCCATCTCTCTGCCTGCCTTTCTGCCTCACAAAAAAGGAGCGAGGGATTTTCACACTGCAAATCTTGGAGCTTCCAACGCAAAGCTAAACTCCTTACAGTCCAAGTATTCAGTGCCGAATTCCACAACAAATTAAACAAGGACTTTACTTCTCCATGACTACTGCACCACTACCACTACTACTGCTACTACTACTGCCATTACTGCTACTTCACTTACATCGTCCAGGGAGATGAGCTTGTAATCGCCAGGTTGCATGTAAAAAGGGCGCGGGTCGTAGAAATACTGCCCCGCCATCGCTGCAAGACTTCCCTCTTCTTCTTGATGCTACTGCGAGAGAGAGAGAGTGAGAGATTTAAGCCTTGTCTCTCCTACAACTGGAATTTTGGGACAAGAATTGCAAACAAGGAGTGCTGTTCTGAAGGAATGCTGCTCTCGAAGGAGGAAGGAATGCAAAAGGAAGGAATGAGGTTACGGATTCTCGACACCCAATATATGCTCTCGTCTCTCTCTCTCCATCCTCCTCTCTCCCCACTGCTGCACTAGGAAGCTCAGATTCTAGGGACTGTCGGTATTCGCAAAGGTCTCATGGGAATGACAACCGCCATGATGCCTTAAGCTTATCTCCTCTACCTTACGGACGTGATTAAAGTTGGGTTATAGCTACGCCTATAATAAGCTCTCCCATCCAAGGTTCAGCTGCTGCTGGGGAGAATCATCGACATCATCTTGCCACTCGCCGTCTCATCGATCGATCGATGCTTGCTCCGGTATCATCATCAACAAAGCATTAAGTGCTGAAATTTTTTAGTCTCTCAGCGAGAACATTGTGTTAACCTCATTTACCACAGTGTAGGTTCAACGGGCTCACACACGCAGTTTACCTGACTCAGTTTAAAACTTAAAACCAAATTTAGCGTTGACGATAGTATGTAAATTTCTTTCCTAAAATTGGGAGTTAGGTACCAACCCACCAAACCACGTTGCTTCATGGGCTCTTTTTCTAGACCTCTTCTTTATATATATATATTTTTAAAGAAAAAGTAAAATCACCTTACTATTTTTCGTACAAGCCGTGGGTTTCATGAAGGCACACCCAAAAAAAAGGAAAAGGAAAAGAACACACACACATGTGCGAGTTCAAACCATCGTGTGGGTTTCAAAAAGCATGTGGGTCCTAGTGTCTGTGATTCTTTCTTCACTTCCTCAAGTACTCCAATTTTTCATTGTTTCTTACTTCATAGCCACATAATACTAATTAGCTGAAGGTTGTGTTTCATGCTATATTTAGAATCTGACATGGGTCTCCAATATTTTACCTTCATGGGAAGAAACTTAGAAAATAGGACGAAACTAATATCGGTATGCATACTGAATAGTACTGAATAGTACTGAATAGTACTGAATAGTAAGAATTATTGTGAATAGTGTCGATATTTTCAATGATTTTCAATGATTTTTTATATTAATAATAATAATGTCAAGGAATAATAATGGGATGAATAGTGTTTCCTGTGAATATTCCTGTGATGAATAGTAATTCCTGTGCATAGTGTAACTCCACCCAAATTTCTAATTTCAATAATAATAAAATATTCCCAATTTGTTCAAGGGGTCCACAGAATATAATAGACATACTCCAGGGGCATGAAACCAAACCACGTGGCTGAATAATATTATGCAATTGCAGCACCACGAGTGATTTTAATATTCATGCTAAATTGCACATAGAAGCTTTTTGAAATTCAAATAGGAACCATTGAAGTTGCCATAGGTGTCACCATAGATCAGGCCTCATAAAATTAGGCGTTTGCATAAATTAAATAAATTAGCTTAATTTATGCGCGCCGTGCATCCGAGGCGCATAAAATAACCATTTTTCAAGAAATGACTGGAAAATGCTAGGAATTGGACAACTGGAGTGTGTTTCGTGTGGCGTTGTGTGTGGCATGTTTTATTGTGTTGACACGCTCCCATCTATATGGCGGGATAGAAGGTTGTGATCAATGTAGATGACCAACCCTAAACCCTAAATTGCACGTCGGACTACACAACCTCTTGGCATCTTTGAAATTTTTTTCTTAATTTATGCGCGCCGCTCAAATTATTTTATGCATTTTAGGCGTCTATTTATAGAACGCATAATTTTATGAGGCCTGCCATAGATAGATTCTTCATCATGAATCAATCATCGCTGTGAAGGTTGATAAGTTTAAGTTTCATCATGATGATGAGAAATGTGAAGACTACTTAATTACCATGATTCTTGAGTCGAGGATTCTGGACGAGTACATAACTACTTCAGTAAGCATCAGTACGATGATAGGTAATCCTTGGGGGTCGTCTAATTATGTTTTCAAGTGGGTTAAGTTAAGAGACTTTGAAGCGAGTGGTAAGTAAGTTATTGGATCTCAGTTGCAGGAGGATCTAGGGAGGGCATCAACTGTACGCACTGAGTGAGAATTTTAACCCAGTAAATTATTTTTTTGCGTGGATTTATTTTATGGGGTCTAGGAGATTTTGATTGGAGGGAGGAGGTCGAATAACTGTGTCTGCACAGCCTCGGGTCAAATTTTGAGTCTAATTAAATTGACCCCTGACACAGATTCCTAGTCACAGACTGCCAGCAAGGGTAACGCATCCCATCATCAGTAACTCAAGTACGACAACAAGGACAAAAATCATTCAGTTCAGTTTGTCTTCTGGTTTCAAGTGGGTTAAGTATGATACTATGAGAAACTTGGAGTCGTGGGAAAATTTAGGGAAAGTCATTTACAGTACACATTGTGAGTAGAATCCTGTGGCTGCCGTGGCTGCCAAAGGTGGCATCTGGGCTGTGATCAATAAATGACGTCATCTTGATTTTGGGCATGAATTTTATAATCACTGTCTGTACTGGGCTTAAAGTCAAGGCAAACTGTATGTACTTTGAGTTCAAAGTGATTCACTTGGTCTAAATTTTTCCCGTCCACCGACTGACTGATGTCTCCATGCACTTCGATCACCAGGCTAACTTATAAAGCTGGGAGGTCCCCAAGGCGATCTCAAATTTCTGATGTTTCTCTCCTTTGCTTGGGAGAATTTGGGGGCTGCATTGGAAGTTTAAGTTCATGATAGTTGTTGAGTTGAAGAAAGAATTTCGAGTCGGCGGGGCCGACCAGAATTTCGAGTCCAGTCGATTGAATTAGGAGAAGATCAGAAGTTTGTTGCAATCTGAATTTTTTTTGTTGCTGTAGTACTCGAGATGGCAGGCCACTATGTCTATTTCAATCCGCCGTTCTACAACAGTGACTACACATTTCCCCGCCTCGAGGATGTCAGTGCCAAAACTTCAAACTCATTTTGAGGGCCCTGACCATTTTCTTCTTTGAGTTGATGATCACCGTGTTTTCTTGTGTGAATGCTCCTCTTTCTTCGAGGTTTGAGTTGTTTTAGGATGATGTGCTTAATTTTGTTCTGAAAATTGTGAGTTGCCTGCAATTTCCTAACGGTGGTGTCATTGAACTTCTTGTTTGAGTTAAGTACCTGGATTTTTCTTGTGGCTGCTCCTCTTCGAGATTTAAGTTGTAGGGTGTGTTTGCTCTGAAAATAGTGGGTTGCATGTAGTTTTTTCTAATGGTGGTGATGTGCATCGCCAAATGAAGTAATCGGATGGCGCCATTTGAATGACGTTCAAATGGCGCCAACTGCATTTTGTGAATTTATTGCCAGGAATTTTTTGTGAATGCCCCTCTTAGTAGGTTTGATTTTGTGGGATGAGTTTGCTCTGAAATTCTGGGTTGAAGACAATTTTTTCGTGGTGATCATGTGCAGCGCCAAAACGAAGTGAGTTTCTTGTTTGAGTTTAAGTACCTGGAGTCTTTCTTTGAATGCTCCTCTGAGGTTTCATTTGTGGGTGCAGTTTTTCTATCCCGGGAGGGAGATGAAATATTACGAGGACATCAAGAAACCTGAGGTGAAGAAGGATGACAAGAAAGGCGACAAAAAGGATGGCGATGGGAAGAAGGATGAAACAAAAGTCGACAAAAAGGATGACAAGAAAAAGGAGGAGAAGAAAGATGAAAAACCAAAGGTAACAAAATCGAAAGCTTAAATGAAATTTCTTGCTCGCTTGAATGAAAGTCTAGTGGGCATTTTTGTAGCTTGAATTCTGTCTCACTCCTGCATAATTTTTCTTCAGGGTAAGGCGGCATAACCCATGTGTGTCTTTCTGTCTCACCAAGCTTGAAATGTTTTTTGCTTGCTGAATTTGAACAGGTGCAGATCATTGAGTTGAGGGTGAAGCTCTGTTGCGACAACTGTGTCAACAAAGTGAAGAAAAAAATTGAGAAGATGGATGGTATTCTTTGTTTTTGTTCTTCCAACCTTAAATGTGAATGAAACGAAAGCATTCAATCAACTAATTTTTAAGACTTCCTGTAATTATGTTCTTATGCAACGCTCTGTCAAAATGGTTGTTTTAAACTGTCGATTCTTAGACTTCAAATGATGATGTTTCATGGCAGCATCAGAATATGATGCACTTGTGCACCTCTAAAAAAATTTGCAGCCCTAATTTTGAATATTTATATGTAGCCTCCATTCATATAGAAGAATTCTTATTTTTGCAGGGATTGAGAAGGTGGACTGCTGCCAGTGGACACAGAAGGTGATAGTCAAGGGAACTGTGAAACCTGAGGTTGTCCTCAAAAAAGTGAAAAAGGTGGATCCGGGTGCCGAATTGTGGAACAAAAAGTAGAAGAATTGATGAAATTTTGCACCAACCACCAATTTTGTACATTAATAGATCTGAGTGCGGCTTGCATCAACTCTTTACCCACAGAATTTATTAGAACCTCAGCCTTATCAGTCTATGTTGATGATCAATACTTCGGAACCGCAACCCCAAAATCTCAACCTCTCTCATCCTTTCGTCATGAAATTTAGGAGTTGATGAGATCGGCTGGGTTGAAACGAAAAAGCAAAAATCTGAGATTTTGCACCACTGTATAATCAGATTTCATATCCAATGAATTAATGTTTTGCAAGTTATCCAATTTATGTGCTTTGAAAATTTTAGTTGGTCAATTGGCTTGCTGTTATTATTGCTTGATTTTGTGGCCCTGATGATGATGATGTCTTCATTTGATGTTTGGCAAATTTGGGTGCAATAAGATTGTGTACTCCATCAGAGACACGGGAAGTCGTGATTTTTGCCACTTTTTGCAAACAAAAACTTTATCTTATATCATTCTTAAAGTTTTACAAGTTGTCTTCCTGCACTTTGCAAATTTCAACCTTAGGTCCATGTGGTAATGGATGTCTTTATTTGATACTTTCCTTTCACTGTATTTCTTTTTTATTGGAGGTTTGGTTGCAGGCACTCTGTGAAATCAGATTGTGATACAACAACATGAACAGATGTCTTGATGGAAATTCAAATTAGTCATCACTCCTTGCTTTTGTGGTACTGATCGACATTAAGCAAGTATTTAATTTCAATTTGGTTGAAACTATGATTTGAACTTTGAATCAATGCAAACTGATGAGTTTTTTGTTTTTGTATCTACTGAAAGATTCCCCTAAATATAGAACAGCCACCAAGTTGCATGGTAATGCTGGAATTTCTACACAGCAGCTGATTATTCATAACCACGCTGTCACATGACAAAAGACAAAATGAAAACCACACAAAGCAATGAACGGGGAGAATTGACTGCTAGTTACCAATGGGCCGGTCGAGTTTGAGAAATAACTGGTTGAAGTTCAAGACTTCAGGAAAATTACCCATCACTTTAGAGGAATCTATAGAATATACCTCAAATTAACAAAGAAAATCTGAAACATCACAACACGTAACCGGTTGTACTTGGTTACACTAGGATTTTGACCGATTATGCCCAAAATTCTCTCCGGACACTGACACAAAGGAAAATATCGGGCTGACATAAAAGTGAAATCCCGTTAGTACATGACATTCATCATCATCATCACAAGATGCAAATCGTAGCCCAGCCTCGGTAAGTGTGTGCAGCACACGCCGGCCAAGGGTTTTTGTTTTTTTTTTTACACGCAAAATTGTAGCTTGCACCAAC
This sequence comes from Polytrichum formosum, assembly GCA_964035585.1. NCBI lineage: Eukaryota > Viridiplantae > Streptophyta > Polytrichopsida > Polytrichales > Polytrichaceae > Polytrichum > Polytrichum formosum. Next base: position 44,270,021 of record OZ037941.1, read on the forward strand.
GAAGAGGGATAAATTTCATAAGGATCTTCACCGCTTGTTTGAGATGTGTAGAAGAATGTTCCATGTGACATGTCTTATGGAACTCCACAGTGTCGCATAACGGAACCCACATTAGAGATGTCTGAAAAGCACCTTGAAGTTTGGTTCGTCTTTGAGGGAAATTTCTTTAAGAGTTGCTAGCTTGTCGTGTGTAGGAGGTTAATTTTAAAAGTTGGGTGAAACCTCCTCTCGTTGTACCTATTTTTTTGAATAGAACTATGAAATCTATAATAGGTATCCATGGGATCCGCCATCCTAAATGCAAGGTTGGTCTCTGCAACTCTATCAGCTTGGTCCATCCCTCCTGATATGACAAGCTAGAAAGCCAATTTTAAGTAGTCTGACATCACTCTTTCAAACATGTTGATTGAAACCTTTAGACAATGTGGATGACTTCACGATTTAGCTCTCAAACTCACATTTTAGCCAATTGACCAGGAGTTGGATCTCAAGACTTCATGCATAAGTATAAAGTAGACATGTCTAATTTGGTTACTTTTCTCAATCAAAACACCTATATTTGAATAGTATGTGGTTCATTGTATCTCCAGGAATAGATACCAAAAAGATATGTCCTTAACCCCTAAAGGACCAAGCATGATTTGGACGGATCTGAAGGAAATTCGAGCCACTGTCATGTATGGGATGGTGCATAGAGCGTGGCAAACATTTGATGGTTTCCAACCTTATGGAATGGTTGTTAGCTTTATCAAGTACGATAGGGAAAAAAATATCCATCCCTTTATGTAAATTTCGTCCATTAAGATTGATATGTCTTTCGATGGTTCGATGGTATTCTTGAGTTGCCCGAACATTGCCTGAACACTTTGAACATGTCTTGCCATTATTATATTCATTTTTTAGGCAACATTTTGCAACGACACTGAAAGTCACGAACTTGGGCAACTATTAGTGTTGACAAACCGTCATTTCAATCTAATTTGCTGGCTATATGGACCTTGCTTTATATACAACTACAAAATAATGAAAATATTGCGATTGTTTAAATAATATACATGTATAAAACTGCACTGAAATTCGTACGGTGGATGTATGCAACAAAAACCAATGGCCGGGGATTCGTGGCACTCAAGTAAAATCATCCATGCAGATGAAAAAAAAGTAGGAATCATCTAAATGCCTATTTTTAGGAAATTTGATTCCGGAAATAGAGTCAAAGGCCCCGAATTAGTCTAGTGATGTCACATTCGAATGAATCAGCCCTCAACCCCATAGGGGGGCTTTTTTTATTAGAGCCGCTTCATCCACGATATCTTGGATGGATGTTTCTTAGTGAGTGCCACGAATCCCCAGCCAAAACCAATAAGGGTATGCATAATTTTTTTGCAAATTTATGATGTCATTCTTGAATTTAAATGTAATTTAATCTACTTAGGAAGTTGTGGATGGCGGGCACACAAGGAAAAAGGGTGTGGACAATGGAGATTCTTATCCCACCCTTTCATACCGTGGCCCACAACCATTTATATATTTCATTCTCAATATTGCATGCCCCATACCACCCTCTTTCATGGCTATAGTGTCATTATATACCCCCTCTATGTACGTGCCCCCCCCCCCCTCCCCCCATACATCGCACCCTTTACATAATAAAAAATGGGGCCACATAAAGGCTGCCCAAGATTCGACCATGGCGCAAGTTCATTGGATACTTTGAACAGTTTCAGGCAGTTGTACAGTGCCAAATAGTGCATTTTGAACATTTACATCACATTTACAAACACCAAATTATCGTTTTTTTGAATTTTTTTTCTGGGCTGCATTTCTCTGTCCATTGCGCATCCATTGCAATTATTTTCATTCACATCGGTGCAGATCTCTGAGTTCTGGCCCACACAAAAATACCGAAAACGTCCAAAATTGGACGCCTGGTCCTTTAGGGGTTAAAAGAGATTGGATTGCATGCTCAAAATATAACAACCATTCTAGGTTCATATTTGTCAACATAATTGGGTAGACCTATATGGCCATCTAATGAGAACAAGAATCTTCACATTGATAATGAATAAGATATTCATATGAGCTCCGAAAAGTATGAGGAAAGTGGCTACAGCCTTGATTTGGATTTGCTAACCAATTGCGTATTTTCTATCTTACAAGAAGTGGGCTAGTCGAAATAGAAACCATTTAATACCCATCTACCTTATCAACCCACAATACTCTACGATATGATTCTTATAGCGCCTTGTTCGTATCACGTGATGGATAGAATTTGGTGCTAACTCAGGTGGAGAGTAGAGTAGATTATTCCGCACCCCACACCATATCACCTCAAACACTGCACCGAATGACACAACATGTGGACGCATTGACACTTGTCAGATGGTGGTATTTGCAATAACTTCTTCTCTCTTTGTTTGCTGCTATCTATCAGTGAGTCGGTTTCTTCGTTGCGAAGCTTCTCACCTCGAAACGTGAGCTTCTATTTGTAGCCAGTCATCAAAATGGCTCCAACTTTTTTAAGATGGCAGTGGCACCAAATTAAGTGAAACATGCTGACTCAGTTGCTGTGTTTCTGCGTCCTGACATCGAACCTGAACCACTTATCATTCTCCCACTCAAATAAGCAATCTCCAACCCAAAGTTAGCCACTCCCAACCAGGGTTCAGGGAGAACCGCGGTTAGAGCATGCCAATGTGCACCCGTCAAATGCGCCCGTCAAGGTCCGAGATGACCATAAACTACTGGATGATGGTGGAGAGATACCCAAATCTTAAGGAAGAGGTTGGCGGTTCGATTCCCGACTGTGAAATCTCCTCTCTACTTGACAGAAACTTGCCAGGTGGTTAATTGCCTCATGTGCTTTGGCACTGGCTTGTTGGCCTTCTGTCAAAACAAAAAAAAACAAAAAAAAAACCGCCCGTCAAAGGCCATTTGAAGGCCCCCGGGGCACTGCGGGCGAGTGGCATGGGGAGGTGCCGGGCAGTAGCCTCAATGCGGCACCGCAATCCCGGTACCCATTCCCGCAGCCATGGTGGCGTCACGGGCTGGCCACGGTGGCCTGAGCAGGGTAGCCATGGAGGCATGGGTTGGCTCCCATAGAGTAGTCGCACTAATGCAGACCTTGGATAACTCACCAACTCGTTCAACTATTAGTTAACTAGTTGCCTTTCATAACTATAGTTGTTCATGATTTGACTTGCCAAAAAATGTAGTTAACTATAGTTGTTTTAAAATCAGTCTGCAAAAACTCTAGTTAACTATAGTTATATTTAGTTAACTAAATATCTAATTAGCTAAAGTTGAGCACAACATGTTCATTCTATTGTAATGTTGTAGTGTCACTAGTGTGTTATTTCTGTTGGTGGTGTACATGAAGATTGTTCCAGAGCCCAACATTGTGAGGTATAACATTGAGCCCAATCTATTGTAATGATCGTATAAAGGCGTTTCTTGATGATCCTCAGTGGCCTGAGCATATTAAAGACCCTCAATTGAAGCAAATCAAGAGGTAAAGTTCTTCGAATATATAATAATACTTGAATTTTTTCTAGTTAACTATAGTTGTTCCCTAAAATGTATTGAAAAAAATCTAGTTAACTGTAGTTATTTTGGCAATTCTCCAAGGTCTGCACTAATGTGACTAATGTGAGTAATGTGAGTAATGTGATTGTGATTAAGAGAGAAGATAAAAAACCAACATAAACATACGAAACGAAAAGCAAAAAATCACGCCAACATGAAGACACGAAACGGAGACCAAAAAATCAGGCCACCATCCAGACACAAAACAAACACCAAAAAGAATCCTTGCCCTTCCCGCCTCTATGACTGCCATCCTGGCATTGACTGCGTCTAGCAGGAGGAACAAAGCTCACGGCAAAGAGACAAAACTTGCCGAGACCGGGAGGTATTTGGCGAGATGCGGGAGACGAACAGGAGTCGTCCCAAGCCCGTTGAGGCGCGCCGAAATTGCCACGCCCGCCAAGCGCCATTGGCGCGCGCGTTGTGGATGCTCTTAGTTACATATACACCGGTTGAATTTGAGAAATAACTGGTTGAATTTCGAGACTTTCAAGAGAATTACTGATCATTTTAGAGGAATCTATAGAATATATCTCAAATGAATAAAAGCAAAACCGGAGGATGTCAACATGTAACCAGTTGGATTTAGAATCACTAGGATCTTGACCGACTATGCCCAAAAACTTCCCGGGCACTGCTCCCAACAACAACAAAAACATTTGTCCTGCTCAGGGAGGAGTAAAAAGAACTTTAAGTGGCCATGCCCATGCATAGCTATGAAGGTTCAGGACTGCCAACATGTAGATTTTGGGTGGCCACTATGGTACAACTATACCTACAATTGTGCTAGTAGGGGCGGGCACTGGCAAAAATGTAGAAAATCACGTGCAAGAAAATGTAGGGTGGATTTTATTCAAGACACATAATTTTTACATTTTTCTTGGATATACAATAGCGTCCTCTAAATGTGAATTTGGGAATTATATATAATGTACGGTGTGGTTTAAGTTGTGGTATTTTTTAAAATTTAGATGTAAAGTAGCATTTATGGTATTATGACATTAGTGGCATTGGATGATAAATAGGCAAAATGCATGTGGACATGTGGATGGATTTGTTGAAACGGTTGCCTTTGGATGAAAAGTACTGTCATTCGGCGATGGAAGGGTTAGGTGGCTTAATTAGGGTTTTTTGGGGGTTCAAGAACCATACGCAGTTTGTGGAAAATATTCAACAAAGGAAGGTAAATAACCCCCCCCCTTAAATAAGGGGGTTCTCGCACGTGTATACATAAATCAAGTGTAGGTGCAACCCCTGTGCAATTGTGATTTTGAGCATTTGAGCAATTGAGCATATTTATCAGGGGATTGTCAAATCAACCACACACTAGTGGAAACAACCACAATCAATATGTAAGGTGCTCGGGGGGGGGGGGTGACCGGCTGAAAAGTAGAAACCACGTGAGAACAACTACAGGGTGTTTTTTATTCATTGGCAAGAAGAATTATAGAAACTTTGGATCTACCATAGCCTACTTAAATTGTGAAACATGTGATTATATATAATTTAGTATAAGGGGAAAACCCCCACTTTAGGTTTGAGGTAGAAAGAAATTAGTATGAAAAAAATAATAAAGGGATTTTTTTAAATAGAATGAATATATTCACATATAATACATGAAAAATGGATGAAAATTGAACAACTGTGTTATGATGTGTGCACTCTTCTTTCACCAATATATAGCAACGTGGATATACGCCATGCCATATCGGAGTCTTAAGTTTGCCTTCATACAGAACGAGTAAATCAAAAATTTATAAGTAATTTTAGCATCATTTGAAATAGTCTAGGTTTTCTTTTATAATTACCTATAGGGTGTTGAATATTTGATGAAATAGACAATTATAGCACTGCGTAATTCCAAATAGTAAGTCACACTAAATATCATATTTTGTGTAGTCGACCTGAACCCTAACGCGAAGAAGTAAGTTAATGCTACGATAAAAGTGGCGCTTTTACCAAACCGGAAGAGAGAAATCTTTCCGTCGGTGCTGCAGAGATGATCATGGGTCATGCTTAAATGTGTCGCCACCCGCAAATCGTAGTCTCCAAAATTGTACTTCCTTCGCTACCGATTTAAATATCCGGTGTCTGTAAAGCGGCTTGGCATGTGGCAGGTTGGGGTTAGAACTTCTAGTACTAAGTAAGAAGAAGATGCGCAACTAGCATTTTCTAATAGGCTCATGGCCCGATCACACCAAACTTTCTGTCCGGTTCCAACCATGAAATTGTTGGGGATTATGTTCAGAGATAGATGTTGGCCCACCACTTTTCACACTGTTACAGCCGGAGATGCCGACGGATGGTGCCAGAAGTGGCCGGTGTGAACAGCCCTTGAATGTCCGGGGAGGTTTTTGGGCAGGACCGGTCGAAAATCATAAGTTAGGGTTCCCGAGTCCAACCGGTTACGTGTTGCGATCTTCCAGTTTGTTTCTATGTTCCGTAGATTTCTCTGAAATGGTTGGTAGATTCCCTGGAGTCTTTGATGAACTTCAACCGATTATTTTTCTCAAACTCAACTGGTTCATCTGTAACTTAGCTGTCGGTTATCCCTGTTCACTGATTGGATACAAATTCATGTAAGATTTTGCAGTGACATTGATGAGGATCGATCGTACTTACAGGGCTCCGACCCTTTAATAAATAGGGAATGAATATCATCCTTATACTACATGCTGAGTAAGATAGGGTAAGGTAAGGTAAGGTAAGGCATGGCCGGGGATTCGTGGCACTCAAGTAAAATCATCCATGCGGATGAAAAAAACGCAGGAATCATCTAAATGACTATTTTTAGGCAATTTGATTCCGGAAATAGAGTCAAAGGCCCCGAATTAGTCTAGTGATGTCACATTCGAATGAATCGGCCCTCAACCCCATAGGGGGGCTTTTTTTTATTGGAGCCACTTCATCCACGATATCTTGGATGGATGTTCCTTAGTGAGTGCCACGAATCCCCAGCCGTAAGGCATGTGGCCGTATGGTGGGCACGTCCAATCTACAGACAATTTCTGACCGTTGGATCGGCTTGAGAGTTGTCTCATCCTGTGAGTAATTGCGAATCATCACAAAGATTATCATTTTATGTTTCGTAAGGTATAGTAGACAACTCTTATCTAGGTTGTTGTTGTTGTTGTTGTTTTGGTACTTTTATTTTTAAGACACTTATATTTGAGTGGTATGAGGTTTGGTGTGGTTTCAAGAACGGATATCAAAAAGACATGTGTTTCAAAGAGATTGAACAACGCGTTTGAAATATGATTCGCATCCCCTCAACTCAATAGTCAACATAATTTGGGTGGGGGGTCTAGAAGACCGTTTAATGAACATGGGAATCTTCACTTGGATAATGAATATGATATTCATGTGAGCTCCGGAAATTAATGAAGGAAAGTGGGCTACTCATAGCCACGATTTCGATTTGCTAACCCATGATCTTGTACTAACTTAATCGTGTGTTTCATGTCCTAGGAGAAGTGGGCTAGTTGGGAAATGTAACCATTTAAGAAACATCTACCCTTGGACGGTGCTAAAAAATGTTGTTAGCAAACGACTGAATGGAGAGGAAGATATCTTTTAAACTAATACCGACAACTATAGTACAGTCTAACCTTGATAATGTCACACCATCCGTTTCACCAAAAAGTGTGATATAAACAAGGTGTGACATATTTGATAATGTCACATTTGGAAGATTTATGCATAATGTGATATTATCAAAGAAATAGGTAGAAAAGCAAATAAAAATTACAATGTTCAAAAGAAAATAACAAAGATGAGAATTCAATGTTTTTAAATATAAAATCAAATTCAAAAGCTTGAATAACAAAGATAGCACATCATAATGTGTCATTGAGATCAGGTAAAGATCTCTCACTAGAGACAAAGAAGCTCCTAATGTCACGTTGTTTTGTTGACATTGATGTTAAATGTGCAACACCAATTCTAATGAGCTTGTCATGGACTTTTTCCATTCCTAACAACTTCATAGTGTTGAAAATTTGAGAACCTTGACTAGCCATAAATTTCAAAACATCTTTAATAGATTTTTGTGCATCACTTAACTTCACTACCTTAGACTCAACATCATTGCTATCATCAATCAATGGGTCTACTTCTACAAAATCATGTACCTCCTGGCCATCTTGCACTAATTGCACAAGCTCCTTAGTAGAATACACCACCTCAAAATCATCTTCACCTTCCATGTCTACGTACTCCAATGGAGAAAAGCTTCTCTAGAGGCTTGCCTTGGACATCAAAGCCCAAATTCAATGTTGCCGACGCCATCCATAGAATTTGTTGTCCATCCGGCCTTTTTTCATCCATATTACTTGTTATTATCACACTTACACTACAGATTTTAGAAAAAAATAGTGACATTATCAAGGGTGATAGGGATAATAACGAGGGAGTTTTACACTAGAAAATTTGATTTCGAAGTTTTGGGTGACAATATCAAGGTGTTCTATAAACAAGGGTGACATTATCGAGGTTAGACTGTACCGAGCTCCCTTGACTGTCGAAGCACTCCAGTGGCCTTCTGAATGTACGGAAATGACAAAATTGTTGGTTTTTCTTTTTCTTTTTCCCGTCATTTAGGGTTTCAATTTTGAAGGGGACGTAAGTGGAGCGTTAAGTTTACCGACAACCGACTTCAAGAAAATAGTAGAATAATAATATGTGGTAGGAAGGGCTCCCGAGTCGGAGTCCCCTTCTCCGTTCGTTTCTCGGGATCCGCATATAATTGGGGGATGCGGATAAATTTCTGGGATGTATGGGCTGCAGATCTGGATTGCTTCATCATTATCATCCGAATCCATCATCCGAATCCATCATTGCAATGCATAAGGTACGTGGGTCTTTAAATGGTTACTTTACCTGCTTAGCCCACTCAAGTCGAGGCCGTTGCCACTTTTCCTCACACTCTTCGGAGCTCATATGAGTATCTTTATTCATTATCAAAGGGAAGGTTCTCATGCTCATTAAATGGTCATATAGATTACCCCAGTTATGTTGACTATCGAGCCATGAATGATCATCATGTTTCGAGCACATAGCTCAAGCTCTTTTAAAAACATGTTCTTTTTGGGTATCTGTTTTTGGAGCCACATCAGACCGTATACCACTCAAATAAAGATGTATGTTTAAGAACAAGTGTCAAAATTCAATCTGCCGATCGGTTCTCAAGTTCTTGTTGTTTTACAAGCCGTGAGTAGGAGAGTATTTGATCTGGTTGGAATGCATATGTTTTATACATGTGTGGGTTTACACTAGGATCCAAGGCCAAAGAAACTCCAAAGTCGAGCAATCCTATTGATCGGCAGCAAAATTTTGGACCCAAGGGGTTTACACTAGGATCTTGGTCGTACTATAAAAAATAGAGTGGCACTAATGTGGCATCACTTTGCTACCAGAAATCTCAACGGTTCATTAAATAGAATACTCCTCCTAATTTGAGAATCCAATAACCAAGTGTGGGTCCAATCGTGAGTTGAAATTAAGGTCCATTATGAAGCGCTTCACGCCCTAAGCTTCTTGGAACCGGACCCTTCAAGGAGGAACTAAACAAGGAGCTTTTGGGTGTCTCTATGGAGGGAATTTTAATAGTTAAGAGTTCATTGGAGTTCTTGTGTCATAGTCTAATTTTGAAACAAAGATGAAACTCCTTGGCCCTCGAAAGAATTTTGAATGAACTTCTAAAATCTAAAATAGGATTTGACCCATGGACACCACGACCCTAAGGTAAAGTTGGTCCAAGGTAGAGGGTGGTATATCCAACACCCCTCCCAAAAGCAACAATTATAAATGCCTCCTAATTCTATACCCAAAACACACCTTAACCCCTAAACACTCAAGCCTTCACATGCCATTTTCAGACAACTCCAGCACCAACACTAAAATCTTTGTTATGTAGCAAAATAGGCTCTTAAAGTACAATTTTACAGATGTGATGAAGTCTACCATATATTCATTAAGTGAAAATGTGAAGTCAATCGGACCACATTTGCTAGGTCAAATTAACATATGAAGAGGGCCTTCATCTGCCGGGGGGAGGGAGCAGCTAGAGAAAACTCTAATTTTTTTTTCATGACCATTTCGGTCATTCCATAAATTTTAAAAAGTTGGAAGCTTTGCCATAATATGTTATGTGGATGACAAATGAGCTCCTCCCAAAAAATTGGGTTTTCATAGCAAATTTAGATGAAGTCTGTCACCCTCAAAGTTGGAGGGGCCACATGACGTCATTTTGGGAGATTTCCCCTTCTTCATAAAAGCAAAAAACATGTGCACTAAGTTTTCCCAATCCATCTGGTCAAGTTGTGCACAACCGTCATCTTGTCCTAAGGGGAAAAAATTCCATCCAAATTGGGCATCATATGTGAAAGATATTGTCTTGTAACTTTGGCTCCTAAATTTGGCTCCTGCATTTGAGCAACACATGGAACCGTCCCCCAAAACAAGCAATGCCAACCTAACAAAAATCCCTACATGCTTGGAATATGAGGTCTTTATATGTTATTTTGGCCCACATGGTAGTGGATACCACCCTACACCAGTCGATACCTTTTCATCCACGTATATTGCCACCTAGTGGGTCGCAAACCCAATAGAATATTAGGTGGCAACCCATTTTGGGTTGCTTGAGCATTTAAGGGTTAAACCATTCGAAAGTCTCTGATGCAAAGCAAAGGCATATTCAAGTGAAAAGCGGGGTGGTTGTGGGAAAATGCAGGGTTGTTTTGGGCAAAAGTGGGATTGGATTTGAGCAAGCATTGGAACATAGCTAGGGGTGGCTTGCTTATATGTATTTATTAAGATCCCACATGCAAAGTTATAAGAGCTCAAATTTTTTATTGGGTGGAAAGTTGGTTTTAGTGTTGGGGCGGTTCGGGCAAAAGGTGGGGGTGGTTTTGGGAGAAAACATGGTTGATTTTGGGTGAAAAATGGGAGCATTTTGGGCAAATGCCAAGACGGTTTTGGGAGCTGTTTGTAGTGGAAAAAGTAGGAGTCTAGGGACGGGTTTAGGAAGCTAAGGTAGGTGACTTAAAAATTTGAAGTATATTCATGATGTGGAATATACTTGGGGAGGTCACTTCCCCTCATATTTTGTAACCACGTGCGTTAACCGGGTATTTGTTTGGGGGCTATTTACCTAGTAATTATGATTTTAAGAGACCCTTTTAGTAGAAAAAAACTACTTGGTCTTCATTTCCAGCACCCTATAGGTAATTCTAAGTCCAAATGTAGCCTAATTCTTGGCACGCTATAGTACTTATAAGACTTAGGCATTTGCTCAAATGGACATGAAAGGTTTTAGGGCAAGTGTTTGGCATGGACATATGCAATGTACATGAGCATATTTGAACCAAACTAGAAAGCAACATAAAACAAACGAACATAGCAATTGAGTAACCATTCAAATCACAAAAATAAAAAAATCACAGCAAAACAAAAAAACTAGTGCCTCAAAATGCATTACAACTATGGTGAGTGTTCAAAAACACTAAACATTAATTACAAATGTGGTGAGTGTTCAAGAACACTAAAGATACTATCAGACGATCATTGCCCACCCTTCATTTACTTCTTTGTGCATAAAAAAAAGCTCGTCTGAAGTAACATGAGCAAAATATGGTTTGACTTGTATTCAAAAGGAACTGGAGTAGCTAGGTAGCACTTGCACATATATCCAAAAACGTCAAATTAATCGAAATAAAAGATTGTGAATAAAAATATAGCAAACACATAAGTACATACTCCTAGAAGCCTTACCACTAAAGTCACCCCTCTGTTGAACTGCCTCCAACGACTATTGATGGTCGCCATCTTCCTCTCTTGAACATCCAAAACTCAATTCATAATACAATATAACCGGACACTAATATTACCGGAGAAATGACAAATGTTTACTAAAATTTCATCAAGCCAATGTATACCTTACTCCAGCACAATCATGTAATCACAACAAGCAGTTAGTCGCGTAGTCTCTACCTTAGTATTTTCCCTACATTCGTTTTTACGGCTTGTTTAAATTGTTCAACCATGTAACTCCTTGAAAACGAAGCAATTTTGTAGTCTCTACCCTAGTGGGGCAGAGACAACAAGAGAGTCTCACACCCATACCTGACAACACATCAACACTATTGCTCAATATACGCCTTGTATTTAAAATATTCTAGAAACAAAAGTTTAAAAGTTTAGAGAAATACTAGAGTTATCCTTCAACTCATTCAAAGTGGGGTGTTGAAGAATTAAGGTGAACTTCATGAATAGGTGTTAGCAAGCCTTTTTTTGTTGGTTGGTTTAATAATTCAAAATTTTCTAGGAAATATTCTCCCTCGTAAACTGAAACCCTAAACCGATTTGAAAATGAACCAATAATTCCAGCTCACGGGCAAAAATTTTCCTCATGTGCCCGTGATATGCTTTTAGTGATGATTTCATCCCTATATTGTACTGAAAATGTATTATTTTTCATCTACCTACTAGAAGGACTAGGGATTATACTCATCCTAATATTGAAAAAAATTCTTCCATGATTTTATTCATACTAATTTATATCTACTATTGAAAAAATGAGGGTTTTTCCAATACCCTATTTTACATATAATGACATTTGAAGCATTAATTGAAGGCTATGGTAGATCCAAGTCTTATATAAAATTTTCCTCCAATGAATAAAATGAACCCTATAGTTTAACTCACGTGGTTTACTACTTTTCGTAGGGTGACCTCCCCAAGGGAATATATTTTATTTTTGTTTCTACTATGTCTAAGCCAATTTGCTAAGCCAATCATGCATACCACTAATCCAAACAGACTTCAAAAATAAACTAAATTGCTTAAAGTGTTGGTTTAAGCACCTTATACCTTACATGAAGCTAGTTTGATCCACCCACTGAAGTATGACAAGCTGGAAAGTTGATCTGCCATAATTAGGCCCCATTCTTTTAGCAAGTTAATGTAAGCCTTATAAACTTGGATCACTTTAGTATGCATGAGATCCCAAAATCGTACAATGAATAAGAATTGTTGTTTCTAAAAGGACACGTTGGTGTGCTTGACTTAGAGTTGATGATTATGGGTTAGTTAGGTTTCAATTTGTATAAATGTCCCAGTAGCTCCGTCCTCAACATAAGATTACTAAGCAACTAGATGATGGTCTCTTTCCAAAGAAAGAGGTTGTGAGTAGAAAATATATAATAAATTATAGTTGCTTGTCAAAAACTCTATAGTTCATAACTTCAGTGCTCCCTAAAAACATGGAATCCCATAATTAAAGGAGAATTATGCTCGCCCAATACATGGTTCCAGGGACCCTCGGGGAGATCACTCCCTTGTAAAGTTGAACAACCACGTGCGAACACTTTACATCTAAAAAATCCTACTTTTTACATAAAGCATCACCAAAATGGGTCAAAATTTTATCAATTTTTTTTCATGAGTAGATATACACGGTATCTATTATATAGTAAAAAATGGTAACTAAATTTGATGATTTGTTTTATTTATAAAACATACCGTTTCTAACTAGAATGACGTAGAATTGAGCTAAAAAAATAACTACAAAAAATAAACATGACTAAAAATTTCAAAAAAATATACAAAACATACTATCAATGGTTATGTATATGCAGAAAAAATATCATAAATTTTAAAATTATCTATGGCATTAATATAGGGGTAGCAAACTTTGTTCGCACGTGGTGTTCAACTTGACAATGGAGTGATCTCCCCGAGCAGGGACCGCACCTAAGGAGTTGAGAAATATTACTAAGAGAGTTGTAGTAATTAAAAGTCATATTTGATTTGGGCAAATGATAAGAAAGACACAAAAGGTACTCCCCCTAAGTATATACGCACCCACACAAATCCTTAATTGATGTGCTAATTGAGGCTAACGCACTTTGCATGGAATGTACTAAATAGTGGAAAGCACTCTAACTCTAATGATGACTTCTAGGTATTTAGGGCACATTTCCATGTGCCGCTCAAGTTGGTGGTAACCACTAAGGTAGAGGGTGCTAAAACCGTCACTTTAAGTGTTGAGAGTAAATGTAATATCATTATATTGAAATAAAGAAAAGTATCTCTTGTTAGCAATTGAAAGGGGATCTCAATGCACCAAAGCATACCTTCTTTGGACTTCGTATGCAAAAGTTATAAGGGTTCAGAATATCATTGGTAGAGTACTCAAAACCATTCAGGGGGCTGATGTTCACATGGTGAACATTCTCATAACCAATATGTACTTGTTGTGCAAGATTTTAACTTGTTGGTTCTAGGACCCTCTACCCTAAATGGAAAAAAATTGACCTCCATTGACATGGAAGCAGCGAGAAAATTTGAAGGGTTACTCATATTTCATGGGGAAGGGTTACTTAAAATTTTGCCTTTCAAAATGAAGGGTTATTTCCAAAATTGCCCTTCACATATTTACAATTTTTTTCTTTTCAAAAATGCACAATGTAATGTTTGAATCTTAGGTTATATTGTAAACTGAAGTGAAATGTAATTTACATGGAACAAAATCCGAAAAGAAATATGATTAGAACATATATTTATTTCATGTATAGAGCTCCCATAATAAAAGCAATTTTGTGTCGAAAAACATTCTCCCGTCGCCCAAGCCCCAAGGATAAGAGCGGCATGTAGTTCTCACCGGGTGTGGGAGGGTATCTACGGTTCTCCCGAGGGTATGAGCGTATCTGCAAGACTGCATCAGCCACAAGCCGGAGCCTCCAGGGAAATGAGCTAGCCGGATCTCCTGAGGGTATGAAGGCCCAAGTGACCGGTTGTTTTAAAAATGCCCTTCCCTTTGAAGGTTTCATGGAATTTTTGCCCTTCCCTTTGAAGGTTTCCTGGAATTTTTGCCGGTCCCTTTTGAAGGGTTGGCCCAGCTGTTGAAGGGAAAGTGAAGGGCTACACCCCATAATAAGGGGTACAACCCTTCAATTTTATTCGCTGCATGGAAGTGCGGAGGCCCTAGGGGGGAGTTGGAGGTTGAGTAGGGGAAGTTGACTACCTCTTTGTTTCAGACCTTGACATTGACTTTAAGGGGAATATAAAATACATACACATGTTGGTACGAGGTTGAGATTGTTGTATTCTACACTAAATCTTTTCATGCTCACCTATTCTTATAATTCAAACCTTCCCCAAAGTATTCATTTTTTAAGGTATAAGCTTAAATAAATTTGTCCATGTAACATTTAAGAATGAACTAGGAGAGTGGGGGAGGGGGGGGGGTGGATATCAATGGCTATGGCGTTGATAACTACACTAAGTTTTGCAAACTTTGTGACTGTTCATATCAACAGATGAGTGTTGATAATCTTGCGTTGATTCCAATCAACGCTATTGTCGTTGAAACTGTTACTGTGGTGAATACTATTCCTTTTACTTCAGAGATGATTCCGGGATTGAATATGATCTATCCTTTCTTATTTTTACTATTACCTTCATCATTTTGGTGCCAGTGAATGTAAAATTTTGTAGGCATAGAATCATGGATACTATGTTTATTGTTTCTAGTAGTTTTCCATGTGTAATTTATTTTTAATCATGTAGTACTACTTTTATTTGCAATGTGTAGTTGATGATGTGTACACCTATCAACCTAGCATGGATATATTTTCCCGCAATATTGAGAAATTCTCATTGAGTTTGGCACAACTTGGTTTGCTTTCCCATGCAACTATAGTTTATATGTTCACTTTCCATAGGTGCTCACATATACATCAACATGCATTGACAACTCCATTGCACATAAATATCGGTACAAGCTTGTGATTGCATTCCATACAATCCCCTCCTCCCAATTTTTCTCCCCACATTTCAAAAATCTTTCTCTCCATATACACATTACATATAAAATACATATGATATATTCATTTCCAACATATATTTCCTAGCCTCAATGATATCTACCGTTCCAACATACACATACATGAGTCACCTAAACATCTTGACAAACAACTTGTTGCATAATATACTCATTTGTCGCAACCACTTCTAGTTTTTTGCCAACAAAATGTAAGTATTTTTGTAATCTATAAACTATTGAATCCCAACCACGCTCTCATGCCTTCTCTTTTGTTGAATGCATTTCCCCTGCCTACTTGGGATTTCATTGTCATCTTCATGCACATGACCCACCCCCCCCCCACACACATATTTGGCGCACGTATATACATAAACTATGAGATAGTGGAGTACTTGGGGGTAGTTGCGTTCATCTAAGGCCAGAGACCCAAAAAACTGTGTTTAAGAAAACTGAACTACGTGCTCAAACTTCCAAGATAACTATTTAAGGATTAATAGTCAATAGAACTTAGTGCGCCTATATAATCATTCAAGGAGAAAGAAAATTTCACTCTAATTATGAATAGGACACTATTTAAACCAAGCTCTAATTATGAAGAGAATGGTAACAACATGGATTTGAATTCAATTGCTATCATTTTGTATTAATTGCATGTTTAGGAATTCAAAAGAAAAATGTCAATTTTAGACACACATACGTTAAGGTAAGCGAGACTAATTTTCTCACTTATATTAAACAAAGACCTATATTTAGGTGGTGTGCAGTTTCCAATTGGGTGTGGCAATAAGAACAGACACCAAATAGATGTGTGTTTACAAGAGACTGGATTATACATGCTCAAAATTTGTTAAGTTTAGTTATTTTAGCTTCATTAGTCAAACCCTAAGGGTGCACTTAATGTAGAGACTTAAAATGACGTGAGTGGGAATTAATGCTATTACCCCATATTTATGTTTATTATGATAAAATTTAGGGTAATTATTGTTCGATATTATCTCATTACTTGTAATTCTTCATTTGACAAGAAAAACAAATCAACAAAATAAAATGAAAATGACCCCTTAAAACTTGCATGAAACTTTGAACTAAAATGTCTCATTTTTTCCTTTGAAAACTTATAGAAAAAATATGACCATACATAATAGATACAATTTTGTACCAGATAGATTTCATTACATTATTCAGCCATGTGGGTCGGTTCTATGACTGTAGAATATGTCATTTATATTCCATGAACCCCTTGAACAAATTAGGAGTATTCGTTTACTATTCATACATTCAGGCTAACCTTGGAAATTTGGGTGGAGTTATACTCCCGGCACTATGTGCAAGAATTATTGTTCACCCCAAGAATATTCGCAAGAAACACTGTTCCAATAAACGGGGAGAACCGACAGCTCTTTACAAATGAATTGATTGCTATGGGCAAATAATCGGATATAAAAAAAGGGTAGTCGGATTGTCGCATACCTCTTCATGCGGATTGCCCGAAATACCATGGGCACAAGAGGGACCTTGGAGTTACACCCGGGACTTGTGACGCCGTTGGTGAGAGGGCCCAAGTGATCCTACTGTGGGTGAGGGCCCGGGCGTTGGGAACGCCTCCCACCTACGGAGACTAGTAGTCACGAGGGTAAGGCCATAAGCTATGCGTAGCTTATGGCGTGCGGATTCTAGAATGCTCAAGAACACCTCAATCGGAGGTGTGAGCTAGGAGATATGGCAATTTGAGTAGGGCATTGTCCCGGGACAACACCCTGGGACAGCAATGGCCTGGGAGTGGCTCCTGGGACTGTTGAGGTTTGAACAGGCATAACTTCCTCAATACTTGCCCGAAAGGGGCAAGTGAGGAGTCCATCGGCATCTATGTGAAACGTAAATGATGATGGATTGGTTTTTTGATAGCATCAAAGACCATATGAAGAAGTTATGGTGTTCTGAAGCTGTTGGGGGCCTCCAGCCCCAAAGGCTAAGGGAAAATGTCTGCTTGGCCCCAAGTGTTGGGAGAGAGACAAAAGGTTACTTGACGGTGGGGTAGGGGCCCTGTCTAGAGTCCTAGAGGCTTACATGGGCGAGGCAGTGTGGCCGGCCAAACCCACCCGAGGCTGAATGGCACGGCCTCCACGGGCATTGGCCCAACATTGAGGCATAGTTGCCTAGTATGGCTCGGGTTGTTGTAGTGTTGCTCTGGCAACGCGACAATCAACTATAGATTGGACTTCCATGGATGGAAGTCCACATCTAACCATTGGTTACGATTAAAGGATGAGTCCTGAATGCAAGTTGTAGTGTAGATTTTGGTTACAAACAAACCTAAAGAAACACTCAGAGAAGACTTAAAAGGTGACTTATACATCATCTAGGTGTCTTTAATAAGATTTATTAGGAAAAACACAAGGTTATTTTCTTTTACTTTAGAATAGGACTGACAATTGGTTTATGGGTAAGGGATAAAAACTCTAAAACTTCTCCATGTCAGTACATGCAATCGTGGCAGTCACTCACCTCACTCTAATTTCCCAGACAATCGCCTGGCAGTGAGTTATTTTAATTGGACCAAGTGCGGTGCACAAGCATAGGCACAACCATAGTCAATGATCTTGCGTAAAGATTAAATTCACCCATTTTTGTCTCTTTACCGAAGCCAATGGTACTTCAGTGTAGTCAATAGTTTTTCATTCATTAATTCCATTTAATGTAACTTGAAAGTGCAGTGCGATAATCCTTTCAGGATAGTTAGTCGTCTTTGATTAAATCCAATCTTAAATATGCGGTCCGACAATAGTCTCTTACCTGGTCTTGGCCAAGGCAATCATAATCTCTTTCCTCAAGACAATAAGTCAAAACCACTTATGCATGTTAATATATTCTCACCTAACTCATAAACTCATCTTGTTTGTTCAAGGTTCCAATCCCGCACTCTTAGATCTTAAAACATTTAATTCATCAATTCATTTCATTTATCATTATTACAAATAATACTTAAGCAGTTCAATTCTTAAAGATGGTAAAATGCTAGGTTAGCTTTAATTCCTTTAAGATTTTAATTGGCAATCACTATTTACCAATATCATAAACGGCATATCCTTTTGTCTTCTCCGCATCTAGTTGACTTTTCACAGTCAATAGTCTCAACATGTTGACGCTTCATCTTCCATCAAAGGTTAGAAAGAAACAGTTTCTTCATTTACACTACAATGACCATAAACTTACTTATTTGCTCAATCAAACAATTCCGTACAACGACAAATCAAACCTCTTTGCTTCCTAATCATGACCTCGAAAAGTTAAATTGATTTGTACGAGGTTGATTCATTATATTGACTTCGAGTTTGATTAATGCGAGGACAAATCATTTAAGAACGAAGACTGATAATTTGCTTAAGTTGCATACTTAGAAACATTAATCAATAACCGATCACAATTCAACAAAACAGTCGATTGTCTGTAATTCCACACTCAAAGTATCTCCAAATTCTCGCTTCCCAATCACTCTTAGATTTCGCTCCTTTCTCGAGTAGGCTATCTAATCAGATAAGTTACTCTCAGTAGGCACAAGACAATAGACTGACTAGTCCGCACTCTCGGATTTAATTCTCGAAAATCCTTATCAAAATCCAAGTCCATTACATTCAACCACCTCCCCCTCAGACAATGGCCTCATAAGCAGTGAATTTGTTTTCACTTTTTATTGGGAGGTGAAATGTCTATTTTAGTGGTATGTTGTATTGCGTAGTTGGCTATGTGAGAAGATGATGAAATTGTAAACTTTGCGATCAGATGTGTTGTAGAATAAAATGTTCACTATTTTATAATGGCCATGGAGAATTACAAATGCGATAATTGTTTGAGTGGTTGGGAGAACTTTAGCTAAGTGAGAAATGAAAAATATTGCAAGACCACTATTTAAATAAGAAAATGCATAAGTAAAAATACGAAATTGCATCCCACACAAATCTCGACAAAAAATAATTTAGGAGGAAAACACTTCTTTATTCAGAAAGTCATGCATTGCCAATTACAAAGTTATAACAGTTCCTTGTATTTTGAACAATAATAAAGAAGTGGGAAAAACCCCCTAAATGTTTTATTATATGCTAATCAAACACCAAGTGTATATCGACCCCACTTCGGCTTGGAAGCTCTCCAATTTGAAACGACCTCTTTGTATGGGAATGATGTCAATGTGTAGTGTTTTTGTGCGAACATTGTTGTAGCAAGAGGCAAATGTTCAGTTAAGCGGTTGCGGAGTTTGTTCTTCAAGAAAGAAACATTGGAAAATGTTATTTCGTCTTCTACACTCCCAAGGACCTACAAAATAGGATGTAATGAGACAAAGTCAGCAAGAAACCAACATGCATTCACAAACACGAAAACACAAAGGTGGAGAAATTTCAATGAAGCAACAAAATTAATAAAATAAAATAAAACCTTACCTGGATCATCGCAATTTCTGCAAGCTTAAAGAACTCAAGAAACATACCCTTCAAAGGGCCAGATTGCGCCAAAGCACGCCATAGTTTGGTTAAGGGGTGAACATGTAGGTCCACAGCCGTCATTGCATGAGGAGAGTTGTTCACCATTGCTACGGCAAACCAATGGAACTGTCGATCAAGTGCCATCGCACTCAACACTGCTGGACTTGTTTCAAAAACATGAGGAGCACTAGAGATATCCCTGGGTTGACCATATGTTTGCTTCAAAGTGTTTATGTACCTTGTGATCTTGTCCTCATGCCCTGGCTCAAGCCAAAATTTAGGGTACACAATGGAGAGTGCATCCATTACCTCACTGGGGGGAAACCTACTTTCCAATTCCATCACCATCAGGACTTATTACAGAGGAGCTTAATACAGAGCAGCATAACAATACTTAGCCAAAAAAATTCAAAAAAATTTGTCGACCAAAAAAAAAAAAATTTCACAGAAAAAAGGAAAGCAAGAGCATTCCAATGGTGTAATCAAACATTCATTTGCTTACCTCCACCAGAAGTTATAACCCCGCAAAGTTTAATCGAAGGTGTAGGAATGGGCGGGAAATGGGAGCATTCGTATGTGGGCGGGAACCCGTGGAGTATAAACCCCCCCCCCCCCCCCGTTGGAGAGCTCATTTGCGGAGCTCTCCACTCCCGTCTTCACTTCCTCCTAAGGAGAGAGCTCCGAAGAAGGAGGCAAAAACAAGGTGAGCCAGGTAAAGGCCGGAGGGAGGGCGAAACCTGAAAATTTCAGGGAAGGCCAAAATCTAGAAATTCCAGAGAAGGCCAAAATCTGAAATTTCTAGGTAAGGCCAAAATCTGGAAATTTCAGGGAAGGGCCAGATGGAGGCGGCCGGGATTTCTAAACAAGAACTACTCTAAGATCTACAGTATGTCCACTAGCAACAACGGAAATCTACCCTAAACCAACACTAGATCGGAGGAACAAAACCCCACTATTATATACATTCATTGCCAAGACAACTAAAATGAAGACGAGGAAGACTAGCCAAGATGCGGCAATATGCAGGACTGCGTACCTTAATCAAGATGTCAGGGGCAAGGAGCGGTGCGTATGCACTATGAAGGAGAAGATCGCCACGACCGCGAGAGCACATAATACAAGCATACAGTGCAAAACACAAAGCACAACATAATATACAAAATCTGAAGCCCATACCTGCTTCCCTTAATCCAAACCCAGTACCACCTCCATAAATTTGATGCCGCCACTCACAAATGCGCAACGCCCACTTCCTACATCAACACCCACCCTCATTAGTGAGTGCAACCTACATATTGAACAAACCCTACACCATTGAATGTGGCTCCAACTTCCAACGCTTGAACACAACAACCATGCACGGCAATGTCTATCAGATCTGGAGGTTGGAGGCGGGGGCGACATGAGAGGGCTCAGGGGAGGCGGGGGGCCGAATGGTTATGGGGGTCGGGAGGCTGGGAGGCGAAGGGGGCCAGGGGGCGGGAGGCTGGGAGGCGAAGGGGCGTAGGGGGCGGGAGGCCGGGGGGCGAATGGGTCCACGGGGGCGGGGGGTGGGGTTTGAAGTGTGGGCAGTTTAGGGCAGTTATGGGCGATTTAATTAAAGTTAGTTTTGGTTATTATAATAGGGATTTTCGTGCCGTCATTTGGGTTATAGCATTGAGTGCGAAGAATCGCCCAAAAAATATTCACTACTCATAATCATTCCCATTAGTTTATCAATGACTTTAGACGATTCAACCGTACAATATCATACGGTACAGTTATCACTGGCTTCATAAATATACTAAATTTAATCACTCACAGTTTCGGACTTACTTCTCAGATAATACCAAACTCAACTTCCAGTTACGCAATCCAATTACGGCCATAGCCTCAAATATATTGTATCTATAAATTATCATATTACCTGGCCTTGTGAAATTTCAAATGTGTAGTGCGGGAAAAAACTAGCAAGCATTTACAGATAACCGAATTGAGTTTGAGAAATAACCGGTTGAAATTCACGAAGTCGGGGCAGTTACCGATCATTTTGCAAAGACGACTTTGAAATCAACCTCAAATGAGTGGAGCAAAAACAAGAAATATCAATGCGTACCCGACTGTTAAAATGAAATTTGTATTCATGTTTACTGAGAAATCCCTCTTCTTATTCTTGTTGATTACAAATTCAACCTCTGTAGGTAAATCTAATCCTTTCACAGAAAGTACAGATAAGGAAATTTCCTCTTATCGATTCCCCAAAGCACAGCCTGTTGAAATTTATACTGACTTCAGATTCAACTAGACCATAGCCTTCCTCATTAATTTAGCCATTTTCTACAATAGGAAGATGAAACTAACAACACACAAGTGGACTTAAGATTGATGCATACAGGTACAACATAAAGATTCCTCTTGACAGATTCAGGTAATTATGCAGCCCAGAAAATGATCACACAAAAATAATACATAATTAGATAACTTCCGGTACATTCACCCCGGAGTAAACTTTGAGTAATCGGCACCACAGACAATTGTCAGGCAAGGATGCATCACACATCAATGCTTCAATTCACAAAATACACTAGGCAATGAATCCGCAAAGAAAAGTTATCAAAACTGCCAGAGCTTCGGTATCTCACACAAATTAAAGTCTGGGGGCCCCTTCTCTAAAAACTGCCCCCCTTATATACCTTTTGCCTAGCCTCAATAGATATCAACCAACATGCCCTTTTCTAATAGGTTATAGTCCTTCCTAACTGGCCTTTTCTGATATCTCAAGGCATTGGCATATTCACACCTACTAAATTTAGAAAGTCCAGCTCTTATAAGGGCATATTTCCACCAAATTATGATTTGAACTCAAAAATCAAAAATTTAGTACTACACAAGTGTAGGAGGTTTGGTCCCCCTCCTATGAGCTAAAGGGTCCGCAGTATGGGGAGTAACCATTCGCATGGCGGAATGCAAAGGGTTAGCGCTCGTGACCCTTGCTAGAATTGAAAAATGGGTCAACATAGTTAAGGGAGCCAGCAAGGGTTGCGACACGGATGGGAATCCAATTTATAAAAGAAGGAAACCGGATATCGACTGGTCTTGATTTTGAATCAATGGATAATTGGTGGGTTGAAGGTGTAAACCGCCTGGATATTAACTGTCCCCTGTGAGGCCAAACCCCCCACCCTTAAGCGTCCGTAGTCCGAGTAGTGGGTTTGGGCTCACATTCCTCCGCGGTATTGGATTTGGACTTGGATGAGTCCATAGTGCAAGGTTCACCCTTCAAGTGGTCTTGGATTTAACTGGAATTTCACTTTTAACAACTCAATGTACGATTTCAATACGTATGTGGAGAATGCACAAGTTAACTATGTTATTTTAACCTCCTTATGCTCGGGTGCTATTTTGTCTTTGTTTGCTTCTAACGTCCATCCGGCCGCTTTAGCTACACAAGCCCTTAAGGATATCCCTCTCCTAAATGGAGTCCGTGCCGTTGACTCTATACTACCACTTGAACTATCACTTGTGTATTCCGTATCGCTACTATAAGAGGTCTCACTTGGTGTCTCCATACCGTACATAAGCCTTTAAGTATTAAGAAATACTTATGTGACTTATGTCAATCTCTCCCTCGCACCTTTGGTCTTTGCTTCCTTTGTCTTGCCATCGCGAGAGTGCTCCACATTCTCCATTAATTTGTGCACGTGGTTTATTTTTAAAGAGAGGATGCAAGTGTTAAAAAACACTATTCTCTATAGTCAATCTCAAATACATTTACTTGTGAAAGCCACACATAACACTAACTAGCATAATGTAACTAACTACTTGTCTATGAGCTAATTAAGTAGGCTATCTATTAAGCTCCTTCATGAACCCATCTCTTTACTTTCTAATTACATAAACCTAGCTCCTTCATAAACCCAGCTCCTTCATGAACCCAGCTCCTTAGCTTCTAACTAAACAAACCCAGCTCCTTCATAAACCCAGCTCCTTCATGAACCCAGCTCCTTAGCTTCTAACTAAACAAGCCCAGGTCCTTCATAAACCCAGCTCTTTACTTTCTAACTAAACAAACCCAGCTCCTTTATAAACCCAGCTCCTTCATAAACCCAGCTCCTTCATAAACCCAGCTTCTTAGCTTCTAACTAAACAAACCCAGCTCCTTTATAAACCCAGCTCCTTCATAAACCCAGCTCCTTCATAAACCCAGCTTCTTAGCTTCTAACTAAACAAACCCAGCTCCTTTATAAACCCAGCTCCTTCATGAACCCACAACTTTGTAGTTGTAATCCCCAACTACCTCACTAATTATTCAAGCCCTTAACTAATCTTCCTACCTAATTTTCCTAATTCTACTAACAACCCCTTTCTAATCACACAATTCTTCTCTAATCCTAAAATCCTAAAATCCTAGAGAGGAGAGGGGGAGAGAGAATTTCCTAACTTCACTAAGATTAACTAATCCACACAAGTATATTTTTGCACTCATCACAACCTCAAGTGCTCAACTCTTAAACATGGAACTTGCAACCACGTGTATTCAAAACATGAACTTTAAGTACCACAAATTGGAATCATGAATTAACTTTAAAATCCTTCACGTCAACACTAATTCTACCAAGAGGTCAAGCCCTCTTCAAGGCTAACAAGCCTTGGCTCTCAAACTAAAAACTAAGCACACACATGTGCTCCAATGTGGCTTCCCACACCCACACTTATAACTCGTGGGGTGCCTTGGAGCACAAAGGAAAGAGAGGATGAGTGAGGGAAGAATGAGGGATTATATAGTAAGCTTGAGGGGGTGAGCACCCTCAAGGCTCACGATAAGCCCTTGAGATTTCCTCCTACTTAGTAGGCGCCAATCCTATCTTCTAAGCCTTCCTCCCTCAAATGATCAACAAGGATCCTAATTCGAACATTTAACTAGCCTTGGCTTTCTACCTACCACACTTTACCAAACTTGGGATGCTTCAACCCAAACTTAGCCTCCTTCGCTTTCCGCCGCCATAACTTTCTCCCCTTACTTTCCCAAATCGTTGCTCACCACTTAATTCAAACCACGATGCTTAACTCGTGATTTGATTGGTGCTTTGAGAATTTGCTTATCCTCCACCTTGCATTCTTCCTTGGACCTTCCCCATTAAGTGGCCATGATGAGGTGGTCCACTTGTGCGCTCCATGTGATCCTCCATTCATCCCAATTCGAATGCACTTGCCTCTTGAGTCACTTTGGTTGTCTCCATCCATTTGTACTAGCCTACTCACTAACTACTCAATCCAAGTTCTCCTTACCTATCCTCATTCACTCAAATCCTTCCGAAGGTAAAAACACAATAACAACTCACATCCTAGCCTCTTACAACATGGTACTTCTAAGACTAACATTTCACTCTTTTTATATTTTTGTGAAGTAACATGCTACTTCAAAGTGCATCAACTAACGTTTCAAGGGTCTAAGACTAAATGTGGGCACCCTTTTGGGCTCACATAATTGGCGACCATCGGGGGATGAATCCAAACATCTCTTGCTCCAAGGGTAAGTTGCCTAGTCAAGCTCGGTACTCCTTACATCTACTTCCCGATGTACGGGTAGGAAAGAGCTCACCATTCAACGTTTCCAATTGAATTGAATTATTAGGAAAGACCTCATAGACAAGGTAAGGTCCTAACCATACCGCATCGAATTTCGCCGGAAATTCAAGCTTTCGTGCGTCTTGAATCATGACCATCATTCCCGGTGTTAGGGCCCTTCTCTTATGTCGTTTGTCGAAAGTAATCTTTCTCCTTCTTTGGATTGCCTCAATATGTTGAGCCGCCATTCTCCTCCCTTCGTCAAGTGCTTCCAAATCGGTTAGTCGATTTCGTAAGGATTGACTTTCGGTAAGTCTCGTACTCACGGCCACCCTAAGTGACTCGACTTCATATTCGATTGGTAGTGTCGCTTCAAGACCATAGACTAAGGAAAATGGTGTAGCACGCGTAGTTACCTTATGGGTTGTACGGTATGCCCAAAGTGCCGCCGTTAGTTTCGTATCCCAATCCCGCTTCGAGTCTATAACCGTCTTGCGTAGTATACTCACCAAAATTCCGTTAACCCTTTCCGTTTGTCCATTGGTTTGTGGGTGGTAGGGAGTAGTCTTCCGGTGATCAATTTTAAATTTCTCTGTCATCTCTCGAATCAAGTCATTCAAAAAGTGAGTACCCCTATCGCTTACTAGGATCTTCGGCACCCGGAACCGCGAAATTATGTTTTCGTACATAAATGTTGCCGCGTGTTCCGCCGTGTCGGTCTTCACCGCTTTGGCTTCCGCCCACTTGGTGAGGTACTCGGTTGCCACCACAATATATTTCATTCCTTTTGAAGATTGGGGATGGACCTCACCCACATAGTCGATGCCCCATTTTTCGAAAGGAATTAAGGGTAATGATACATGTAAAGGCATCTCCATTCTAAGGTCGTTTCGGGCATACCGTTGGCAAGCGTCGCATTTCCTTACATAGTCATGGGCGTCCTTAAATAGTGTAGGCCAAAAGTAGCCCGCTCTAAGTATTTTTTGCCCGGTGAGTTGACCCGAGAAGTGACCGCCGCAAGCGCTATCGTGGCAAGCGATTAAAATCGCTTCAACCTCCGTTTTTGACACGCATCGTCGTAAAATACCATCGGACCCCCTTCTAAACAACCTATGGCCCACTACAACAAATTGCCTACTATTTACCCTCACCTTCCTTCTCTCTTCTTTTGTCCACTCTTTGGGCAACTTGTGGGTTGTTAGAAATTCCACTATGCCCGCATACCACTCCGGTGTAGAAGTGACCACAAAGAGGCTATCATCTACTAACATATCATTTACCGGATTTTTTCCTATCTCCTCCGACAACCTAGACAAGTGGTCCGCTTGTAAATGCATACGACCCGGTTTATATTCCACCGTGTAGTCGAATTCTTCTAATAACAAAACCCACCTAGCTAACCTACCACTTAACTCCGCCTTGTTAACTAGATACTTGATAGCCATGTGGTCAACAAAAAATACAACCGGGTTGCACATGAGGTAATGCCTAAACTTTTTAACGGAAAACACCATGGCTAGGCACTCCCTCTCCGTTGTAGAGTAGTTTCTTTCGGCGGGGGTCAATTGCTTACTCGCATAAGCTATAGGTTGATCCTTCTCTTTTTCTCCCGTTGCTTGACAAAGCGCACTCCCTATTGCCACATTACTAGCATCACAATAGACGTGAAAAGGTTTACCCCAATTGGGTGGTATCAACACCGGATAGGTGCTCAACCTATCCCGCAATTCCTCAAAGGCTTTTTGACAAGCATCCGTCCACTCGAATTTGACATCCTTTTTGAGCAAATGGGTAATGGGCACCGCTATCTTTGAAAAATTAGGAATAAGTTCCCGGTACCATCCCACATGTCCTAACAACTTAGAGATCCCCTTGGAATTGGTTGGAGTTGCCAAGTCGCTTATGGCCGCAATCTTATCCGGATCGGGTTCTCTACCTTTCTCACTAACAACATAACCCAACAACACTCCCTTATTCACTCCCAAAAATGTCTTATCCGGGTTCAATGCTAACCTCATCTTCCTACACCTAACCAATGCCTCCCTAACACAATGTAGGTGATCGTCCACATTACTTTGTGTGCTAAAATCGTCCACAAAGACGGTCATGGATTTGAACAACAAGTCGGTGAAGATATACATTACTAATCGTTGGAAAGTAGCCGGGGCATTACATAACCCAAATGGCATCACTACCCACACAAAAGTACCCCAAGGTGTAGTAAAAGCCGTTTTATGGATATCTTGGAGGGCTATGGAAATTTGATTATAACCCGCATACCCATCCATAAAGGTATATCGCGAATGACCTCCAACCTCCTCAAGCAACAAGGTGATAAAAGGTAAGGGGAAGTGATCCTTTTGTGTGCACGAATTCAATTTCCTATAGTCGACACAAACCCTTAATTTCCCATTTTTTTTCTTTACTAAGACCATAGGAGAAACCCAATCCGTGATTTCCACCGGCTTGATAAACCCGGCCTTCAATAACCTTTCCAATTCCGCTTTCACCAACAATTGCAATTGAGGATTCATCCTCCTCTCCTTTTGTCTAATTGGCCTCGCCCCCGGAATTAAAGGAATCCGGTGCTCTACCATTTCCCTAGGAATTCCCTTAAGCTCATCGTAGGACCATGCAAAAGTATCACTAAACTCATCCACCAAATTGCTATACTCCCTAACCTCTTTCTCCCCCAATTTGGAACCCATCTTCATTTGTCGGGTTTTTCCATTCTTTAATTTCACATCCACGTACCGCCAATCCGCTTCCGACACATGTGCTTGTTCCTCTTTGTTCCGATACCAATCGGAAGGCACATTGGGGTAATCTTTCACATCTTGACCTACAACTATCCCCGTAGACGTGGTCTTGAAATGTAAAGGCTCCTCCAATTTCGATGACTCAATAATCACATCCTCCTCTTGAGTCCCATCTACATGAATTAAACTAACCTCACCCTCTTCCACGTCATCTACCCAAGGTGTTAATCCACCGCTAACCCACTCTTCCTCGGTGAGCACCTCACATGGCTCCAACAATGAGCCCTCTCCTAAACTAACACTAGGAAATTCACTCCCTAAGCCTACTTGGTGAAATGTAACCATTACATCAACCTCGGACTCGGGGTACTCCCTTAGCCATTGGGCATAATCCCCATTATCCCCATAATTGTAAAAATTAGGACCTAGACTTCCCGAGCCCGAATCTATAACAACCCTTTGACCTTCGGGATGGACGACTCCCACCAATGCCTTGCCAATCTCATTCTCGTTTAAGTCATCAATTTCCTTCTCCAATGGCAAATACATCTCCTTCTTCATCCATCCTCCTAATGAACCAATGGACACTATGACCCTATTACCCTCCGGACCATAAGTGATGGATGGTTTAGGTCCACCCCAATTGACCATAGCATTCGCCATCCGCAACCAAGGCCTACCTAGCAAAATGGGGAAGGTGTCCTTGTTGGAGTGCATTTTAATGACATGGAAGGTGACCAAGTACTCCTCGCCTCCCGTAGTCATTCTACAATCCTTGATTATCCCCAAAGGCGTAGTCGAACTTTGATTTGCCATATTTATGACCAAAGGTGAAGGCCCCGTGAGTCCAAGTCCCAATTTTTTCATAGTATCCTCCGGTAGTATATTTAGACTACTCCCTCCGTCGACTAGCACATTAGGAACCACCTTATCTACTATAACAACTTCTATTTCTATAGCTTTCACGTCTCTTCCACCTTGTGATTGGATCCTAGCGGCTATTTTAGCTTTCACCTTCCTCATCCTCTTGTGTACCGGCATTCCCTCCTTTAATGTTTTCCTTGCCGTGGGTGAAATTTCCAATAGTTGGCCGAAAGTAATATCCGCCTTGAGTGTACTAAGGTCCGCCCACAAGTCGTACCCGGTAGATCTTTCCACCTTAGAATTACCCACTACGTCGAATTCGTCTACGGGAACCCCCGGTCCTTCCCATTCACCCACATCGCTATTATCCAAGTCATGTACCGCATTAGTCCTCTCCCTATCTTGTAAAATTATATTTTCCCTCTCCACATCCTTAATAGCTCTTCTAGCTACCCTATCCAACTCGGAGAGATTAATCTCTTCATCCGAAGAGTAATTTCCTTGCTCTCCTATTCCTACCTCCAACGGGGCATCCCCTCTCCTAGCCCTAGTAGTTACCGCTAGTGCAGGTGCTTCTTCAACCACACCCTTACCCTTCACTAACTCATATGTAATAGCATTGGTGTGAGGAGGCCATTGACTTTGCTCCTCTCCAATTCTCGTTGGGAGAGGAAGCATGTCATCACATGTGGCCTCCAACACTCCATCCATGAACCTAACATCTTGGGAGTTAGATGGTCCCGGATCCGTTGGAGGCGCTTGTCTCCCGTTACTACCATTAGGTGGAACTCCTTGTCTATTTTGTATTGGAATGTAACCGGTTGTAGTTTGCAAGCCCGCCGGTGGATGAAAAGTTTGCCTAGCATTACTATGGTCATAGTATAAGTTAGGTGGCCTAAGTTCATTGGCCGGTACTCCTTGTGGCCTAGCACCTCGCATATTATCCCTTGCTTGTTGTTGTGGATTAGCCACCGGGTAAGGGACATTAATTATTTTGTCCGGTTGGCGACACGTATCCGAGGGATGACTTCCTCCACAATTGCTACAATTAAACTCTTGACCTTCGGACCAACATTGTCCTTGAGCGTGCCACCTTCCACAAAAGGGATGAAATTCCTTCTTCTCTAAATTTTGGCCACCTTGCCCTCTAGGTTGTGGTCCTCTATTGCTTCCATTTCCATAGTGAGGTGGCGCTTGACCTCGTTGATTTTGTTGAGGTGGGTTACCGTTTCCTCTTTGGTCACGGTTTTGTCCACTTCTACAAAATTGACGCGTGTGGCCCGGTTGGCCACATTGGACACACCATAATCCGGAAGAATGCCTACCCGACTCAACCGGGGGTGGAGGCCCCGGTTGTTGACTCCGGATCATTAATGACATTTGATCCGTGAGGCTTTGCATTTGTTTTATCATAGCCTCTTGGAATCCTAGTTGGCTAGCACCTAGTCTTCTCTCAACCTCCTCCAAGCGTGGATCCGTTCTAGGGGCCGGTAGTGCCAAAAGAGGTGCCGGTTCCCTAACCGCTAAAGGTCGGGGACCGGTGTCCACAATGGCATATGGAATTTGGTTCTCATACTTAGCGGGTTCTACCGCTACCACCCTAGGGCGTATGGGGATGAATTGTGGGATCAATTCATCCTCCCTTCTCCATAGCCTTTCGTGATCTTTATCCAAGTTTTCAATATCTCTAGCCGCACGCTTGGCATCCGCCAAGGTCAAGGGATTCCTTTCTAGAACACCCCTAATAGTTCCGGACTTAAAAAACCCTTGAATGAAAAATTGCTTTAGCGTGTCGTCGTTGAGCATGGTACCCACAAATCTAGTGCACACTAAATCAAACCTCCTAATGTAAGCCGAAATTTCTTCCTCCCTTCCTTGCTTCAATGACGACAATGCCCTTAATGCGGTACTTTGACCCACTTCCGGCCTAAATTTGTTAAGAAACTCCCTTTGTAATTGTTCCCATCCCCTAAAATGTCCCTCGGCATGATCCCGATACCATTCATAGGCTTCCCCCTCTAGAGTGGTAGGAAACCACACTAACCAATAACCCGGGTCGGTTATGAGGAAGCTAGCCAACCGTTCGATATACCGTTCCATGTGCCGGGAGGGGTCCTCATCCTTGGTCCCATAAAATTTAGGGAGATGAGATGGCATATCCATCGCCGCTAAATTTTGTGGAACCACAATTGGTAGGCCTCTTGGCCTAACCAATGGGTCTATTGGAGGTATAGGAGGTATGGGCGGAATTGGGGGTATGGGTGGTGGATCCATCCCCCGTTCCTCGGCCATGGTGACCGGTGAACTATTCAACAATCCCCTATCAACTTCTACCGGGAATTCTTCTCTAAGTGTGTAATTTTCCGAAGAAGTTTCACCACTCAATTTGGAGGGAGTGATCTCCTCTTCAAGTTGAGCTCCAAGTTCTAAGGTGTCTAGAATTGACCTAGTCCTAGGTTCGACGTTCAAACAACTCTCTATTCTAACATTATCTTGTTCTAATCTATCACTGATTTTAGAGGACCGCCTCTTTCGAGTAGATTTCTCTAGTCCTACTATCAAACTTGGTTTTTGTGAGCGAGTCCTACCTTGCATTCCATAAGAATCGATCGACCCTCACTTGACCACACATAATCCTAGCAATTCCCCTCTTAATATTTTCACTTGTCTTGGTGTGGTTATAATTTTTTTAGGAGGTGAGGAAAAGAACCTGCAAGCCCACTTAGGTGAAAGAATCCCAATAGGGGATAGGCATGTTCATGTTAATTTTTTGGTTAAGTCGGAGCATCACCTCCGCACCTTCCCGCAAATTAACACTCACCACAATACCGATTGTGAGGGGGTGACCTTCCGAGTAGATTATGTTAAAAGTCGAGGCTTCACCCTTCAACTTCTCACACCATCCACAATTCGGGAATTACCCTCTACAACGGATAACAACAATCACGAGTACAAAAGGCATTCCTTAATTAGTTAATGAGTTCACTTTGAAGAAATAAACATACCTTGAGCAATCGCATCCCCCTGTGAGTTAGCACTCCCCTCAATCGTGACTCAATGTAACAACACCATAAACTTTGTGAAATATTAATTTAATCTAGAGCATGAAATGACAACTCCCAAAACTTTGAGACTCACCCCGAGGTGAGTGTCAAAGTTCAATGTCCTAAGGTGAATTTACCCTCTAATGTTTTAATGAGCTACTCGGTTATAGGTTCCTTTTAAGTTCTTAGCAAATCCCCAAAAAGCTTGAGGACGTACCTTCGCCGCGCTCCTTCCTCAAAAATGAATTTGCGTAATTGACAATGCAATTCATTCCAAGGAATAGTTGAAATACAATGAATTCAAATGTAACCCAAAGAGAGAATACTTACCGAGTTTCGGGTGCTCCTTCCCTTCTCTCAAGTTTGTGTCTCCAATTTTTCCTAGTTGCCTCCAAGTCTCCTAGTTGCCTCCAAGTCTTGTAACTACCTTCCGCTTCGCTCCCGGCGGACGCACCAATTATGTGAGGCCAAACCCCCCACCCTTAAGCGTCCGTAGTCCGAGTAGTGGGTTTGGGCTCACATTCCTCCGCGGTATTGGATTTGGACTTGGATGAGTCCATAGTGCAAGGTTCACCCTTCAAGTGGTCTTGGATTTAACTGGAATTTCACTTTTAACAACTCAATGTACGATTTCAATACGTATGTGGAGAATGCACAAGTTAACTATGTTATTTTAACCTCCTTATGCTCGGGTGCTATTTTGTCTTTGTTTGCTTCTAACGTCCATCCGGCCGCTTTAGCTACACAAGCCCTTAAGGATATCCCTCTCCTAAATGGAGTCCGTGCCGTTGACTCTATACTACCACTTGAACTATCACTTGTGTATTCCGTATCGCTACTATAAGAGGTCTCACTTGGTGTCTCCATACCGTACATAAGCCTTTAAGTATTAAGAAATACTTATGTGACTTATGTCAATCTCTCCCTCGCACCTTTGGTCTTTGCTTCCTTTGTCTTGCCATCGCGAGAGTGCTCCACATTCTCCATTAATTTGTGCACGTGGTTTATTTTTAAAGAGAGGATGCAAGTGTTAAAAAACACTATTCTCTATAGTCAATCTCAAATACATTTACTTGTGAAAGCCACACATAACACTAACTAGCATAATGTAACTAACTACTTGTCTATGAGCTAATTAAGTAGGCTATCTATTAAGCTCCTTCATGAACCCATCTCTTTACTTTCTAATTACATAAACCTAGCTCCTTCATAAACCCAGCTCCTTCATGAACCCAGCTCCTTAGCTTCTAACTAAACAAACCCAGCTCCTTCATAAACCCAGCTCCTTCATGAACCCAGCTCCTTAGCTTCTAACTAAACAAGCCCAGGTCCTTCATAAACCCAGCTCTTTACTTTCTAACTAAACAAACCCAGCTCCTTTATAAACCCAGCTCCTTCATAAACCCAGCTCCTTCATAAACCCAGCTTCTTAGCTTCTAACTAAACAAACCCAGCTCCTTTATAAACCCAGCTCCTTCATAAACCCAGCTCCTTCATAAACCCAGCTTCTTAGCTTCTAACTAAACAAACCCAGCTCCTTTATAAACCCAGCTCCTTCATGAACCCACAACTTTGTAGTTGTAATCCCCAACTACCTCACTAATTATTCAAGCCCTTAACTAATCTTCCTACCTAATTTTCCTAATTCTACTAACAACCCCTTTCTAATCACACAATTCTTCTCTAATCCTAAAATCCTAAAATCCTAGAGAGGAGAGGGGGAGAGAGAATTTCCTAACTTCACTAAGATTAACTAATCCACACAAGTATATTTTTGCACTCATCACAACCTCAAGTGCTCAACTCTTAAACATGGAACTTGCAACCACGTGTATTCAAAACATGAACTTTAAGTACCACAAATTGGAATCATGAATTAACTTTAAAATCCTTCACGTCAACACTAATTCTACCAAGAGGTCAAGCCCTCTTCAAGGCTAACAAGCCTTGGCTCTCAAACTAAAAACTAAGCACACACATGTGCTCCAATGTGGCTTCCCACACCCACACTTATAACTCGTGGGGTGCCTTGGAGCACAAAGGAAAGAGAGGATGAGTGAGGGAAGAATGAGGGATTATATAGTAAGCTTGAGGGGGTGAGCACCCTCAAGGCTCACGATAAGCCCTTGAGATTTCCTCCTACTTAGTAGGCGCCAATCCTATCTTCTAAGCCTTCCTCCCTCAAATGATCAACAAGGATCCTAATTCGAACATTTAACTAGCCTTGGCTTTCTACCTACCACACTTTACCAAACTTGGGATGCTTCAACCCAAACTTAGCCTCCTTCGCTTTCCGCCGCCATAACTTTCTCCCCTTACTTTCCCAAATCGTTGCTCACCACTTAATTCAAACCACGATGCTTAACTCGTGATTTGATTGGTGCTTTGAGAATTTGCTTATCCTCCACCTTGCATTCTTCCTTGGACCTTCCCCATTAAGTGGCCATGATGAGGTGGTCCACTTGTGCGCTCCATGTGATCCTCCATTCATCCCAATTCGAATGCACTTGCCTCTTGAGTCACTTTGGTTGTCTCCATCCATTTGTACTAGCCTACTCACTAACTACTCAATCCAAGTTCTCCTTACCTATCCTCATTCACTCAAATCCTTCCGAAGGTAAAAACACAATAACAACTCACATCCTAGCCTCTTACAACATGGTACTTCTAAGACTAACATTTCACTCTTTTTATATTTTTGTGAAGTAACATGCTACTTCAAAGTGCATCAACTAACGTTTCAAGGGTCTAAGACTAAATGTGGGCACCCTTTTGGGCTCACATCCCCCCAAGGATATCGGCAGATACCGGCTGACCACTAGGGGTATGGAGAGGATCATAGGGAGATAATAGTCCCCTCCCCCCGTCATTTCTGCACTCACTCTCACTCACTCCTGTTTTTCCTTGTTGCTCTTTGTAGCTACTCCCTCGTTGCTTTCCGTGGCTACTCACCCTCGCTGATCTTCGTGGTTGCTCCCTCGCTGCTCTCTGTGACTTTCTTGCTAGATTTTGTAAGTCTGGCTTTAAAGGGCTCTTGGTTGTGTCTGCCGCCCTTTGTTGGAAATTAATTTGAGTAAGAGCAACAGGAAATTAAGCCGAACTCCTAGCTTTCTTGGCTTCCGCTTGCTTCAGTAACACTCTTCAGCTATGGTATGTTCTCTGTTCCTTGTGTGTGTGAAATTTGGCATGGCTGCATCATCAACATTACTCAGTTGCAGATGACACTCATCTTTTAAATCTTGTACATAATGTTCATGTGTAGAATGTTGTTTTAGTATGAACATATGAACATTTAGTAGACTCATATGTTCATATGTTTATATTCGTAGACTCATATGTTTTAGGTTCTACGAATATATCCGTAATATACCATCTGACTAGTATTTGCTAGTTTTATTGACAAAGGTCTTCATTTTTGTATTTTTCTTGAATTGTTGCATATTGAAGATGGAAAAAAAATGCATATGGAATATTTAAAATATTAATTTGTTTTATAACATTAATTCCATTAAAAACTTGTTTTATTCTAGTATATTGCCCATTACTAACTTCATTTTTTTGAACTTGTCTCTAAATTGAGAGATAGAAGTTTCATTTTGTCTTGATGAATACAGACAAGGTAACGTACATGAAGAATATTCTAAAGTCAATACCTTGAAACACTGAGACATATAGCGACATGTTGGGTTATATGAACGACGAGGCGAAGATTATGAACTTTAGCTCATTTCTAAAGGATGGAGCGTCCATCACGTTTTCTGCTTGGAGAAGCAGTCAAGCGCAAGACATAACGTGAAATGGAACGTATTTAAGGAATGGACTATTGAAAGTTGGTGAAAGCCACATCAATATTTGCTAAATGTGTTATCGTTGGGAATGATAAAGTGAAGACCGGATGAAAATCTCTTGAGGTATGTCAAAGAATACAAGTCGAAGTACCTTCAATATAATTACGAAAAAAAATTACAATTAGATATGATGGATTTGTTTTTTTGCGAATTTCTATAAGACGGTTTGATGCAAAATGTGGGAGAGAGAAAATCCTCTTGTTATAATATGGAACATCTTAATATCGTCCTTTGGTTAGACAAAACATGAGAGATAGGACGACCAGAAACGCCGAGTACTAAGAGACTTCAACAACGAGAAGCCTAAGTTTCACAAGTAAAAACTTAAAGAAAAGTAGGGCGCGGACAAGAGATCTAGCTTGAAGCTGCAAGTGGCAAAAAGTTCCAAGTGAAAGTGTTAAAGAGATGAGAATAGGTTGGTTCTAAGTGGAATCAGAGGTTCGAAATACAAGTTCTTCAAGTGAAGTTTACTTCTTTGGATGTGCCCTTATATACATTTCCAAGTCGGCCCTTAGTAGGGACACGTGTCTAATCCAACCTATAGTAGACTAGCTTACTCACTTGAGATAAGTTCATTATCTCGGAATATGCTCTTAATAGAAGATACCATGGACCTTAATGTGGTGGTTATCCTTTACTTTATACCGGCGACTACGGTTAAGTCTAACCCATGTGACTAGTATAAATGCCGGTGAAGCCTAACCGGATTTAGCTAGATTCCCACATGGGTCTCATTAATACTTAACGAGCCGGTGAGGTTGACTAATGGATTGTTTAACCTCCATAACACTCCTCCTCAATCTATTGTTAACCTCGTTAAAAACTTTATCAAGTAAAACCCGTATTCGGGATAAAACCTTGACAAAGAAAAGAGTATTAACAATTTACATTAGTGAGGTCTTGGAGTGATCTCATCCCGGCCGCATAAACTAATTTTTTATGCTTATATGCCGGGAGAGCTTTGGTTAACATGTCGGCCACCTATTTTCTGATTCTACCTTATGTATATCAACTTGACCTTTATCAATCAAGTCTTGGGTAAAACTGAAAATATGAGGACTAATGTGTTTAGTCCTATCGGCCTTAATGAAACCTGAGGACATTTGTCTAATACATGCGGCATTATCCTCGTAAATCACCATGGGCTTCATCTCCTCCTCCTGGATTCGGCATTGCTGGTTTATGATTCGTTCCAACGTCCTCAACCAGACACATTCACGCGCCGCTTCGTGAAAAGCCAACAGCTCCGCATGGTTGGTCGAGGTTGCGGTGACCGTTTGCTTCGTGGATTTCCACGAAATAGGCGCTCCGCATTTGAGGAAGATGTAGCCAGTCTGCGATTTTCCCGCATTCGGGTCTGTTCGGAATCCGGAATCTGCAAAACCTCTAATTTCGGTTGGGTTAGACCTTTGGTAGTATAATCCGAGGTCTGACGTACCTTTCAAATACCTTAGGAGGTGTTTGACTCCGTTCCAATGTCTCATTGTTGGGTTTTGGTTGTGCCTCGCCAAAATGCTTGTGGCGAATGCAATATCGGGTCTCGTGTGAGTCGTGAGGTAGGTAAACGAACCAACCGCAGTGAGGTATCGTTGTTTGTCGATCACCTCCTCCTCCTCACGAGGTTGGTACGGATCGTCATTCGTCTTGCTCCTCCCAATCATCGGTGCGGCCATTGGATTGGCCTGGTCGATCTGAAACATTTTCAACACTTTCTGCACATAGGCCTGTTGGTGTAAGAAAATGCCATTGGGTGTGTGATGAACCTGTAGTCCCAAACAGTAGGTGGTGGGTCCCAAGAACTTCATATCGAAGGTCTTGGTCAAAATGCCTTGTGCAAACTTACACATATCGGGGGTCCCGATAATGTTTAAGTCATCAACATACACGGCAAGTATTACAAATCCGTCATTTGTACAATAAGTAAAAATGCAAGGTAAGGCTGTGTTATGGATAAAACCTTGAGAGATGAGGTAGTGACAAAGATGGTGGTACCAGGCTCGGCCTGATTGTTTCAGGCCATACAAAGCCTTGCATATCCTCAAGCCTATGAACCGTCCCGGTTTCGGCTTTGGCACGGATTTCAGGAATCCGGGTGGAGGATTTATGTGCAAAATCGAGTCCAACGTACCGTGGAGGTACGCAGTCACTACGTCCATCAAGTAGATTTTCAGGGCTATATGAACTGTTAGAGCGAGTATGTACCTGAAGGAGACACAATCCATAACAGGTGAGTATGTTTCGTCAAAATCAACACCTGGCCTTTGCGTAAAACCTTGAGCAACTAGTCTTACCTTGTGTCTAATAACCCGTCCTTGAGAATCAAGCTTGCGGGTGAATATAAGCTTGTGCCCTATAGGCGGTTTCTCTAGGTCGGTTGAAATTTCAGCAAAAACATTATGCTTTCTTAGAGATGAGTATTCGGTTTCTATGGCCTCCTGCCATTTAGGCCAATCCGGCCTCTTCTTCGCTTGATCCAGGGTGATCGGATCGGCTTCGGAAGTCGAGTCTATTGACTCGGTTGTAAAGTGGACCTTGGGTTGTTTCGGTTGTCGTTTGTTTTGGGTTTTCGGGGCGATTCTCTTGGCGGGTAAGGTTAGGCCGGTTCCTGGAATTGCATTTCGAATGATCCGGTCTTCGGTTGAGAATCCATCCGGAGTGTTTTCGGCCAAGGCTTTGAGGTTCATGAGTTTGACGGTCTCGGTATTAGCGAGTGAGGTGGGTGGGTCGGGATTTTGGGTCAAAGTCTCCGGTGCACCGAAGTTTAAAGGTGGGGATGGTTTGGTTTGTCTTAGGGTCGGGAATACCGACTCTAAAAATTTACAGTTTGCGAATCTTGCCTTAAGCAAGTTCCCGGTTGTGGGCTCTAGGTACCGGATGATTGAGGGTGAGTCGTAACCAACATATATGCCCTCTTGGCGGTGTGGTCCTATCGTGTGGCGTTTAGGTTCCGGGAGAGGTACCCAAACCTGGCAACCAAAGGTTCGGATGTGGGAAACATTAGGAGGTCTCCCGGTTAGTAACTCGTAGGGAGTTTGGACATTCAGTAAGGTTGGTCTTAGCCTGAGTAGGGCTGCGGCATGAAGCACCGCATGGCCCCAAACCGATGATGGTAAGTTGGCATGAAGGAGTAGGGGTCTTGCTATGAGTTGTATTTTCTTGACGAATGCCTCTGCGAGGCCATTCTGGGCATGCTCATAGGGTACCGAGTATGTAAGGTTAATCCCGGATGCGGTACAGAAATCCTCAAATGCGTGAGACCTGAATTCTTGCGCATTATCCATCCGGAGGTGTTTGATGGGAAATTCAGGGAAATGATTTTTATATCTGAGGAGGATAGCTAATGTTTTTGGAAAAACCATATTACGGGTTGGTAGTAACGAAACTTCCAGGTGGCACCCTGATGCATCAACAAGTACGAAGTAGTAGCGAAATGTCCCGGATGGTGGGTCTATGGGTCCGCATATATCCCCGTGGATCCTGTGTAGCGGTTGAGGTAGTTCCGTGGGTAGGGTCCAATTTGATGGTTTCCTGATGAACTTGCCCTGTATGCATGCAACACATTCCCGTGTTTTCCCGGCATCGGCGGCCGTAAGGTTGTGACCTTGTGTCAATGGGACCATCCTCCGAAACACCGTTGTTCCTGGATGCCCAAGTCTTCGGTGCCAAATATTAGGCTTGGCGTCTTTAACATCAAAAGATGCCCCATGCGCCAGGTTGCGCTCCGGCGTGGGGCCTCCCCCCCACGCGGCCATGCAAACCTCTTCCTCGTCTATGACGGGGCTAGATGCCAAGGGTTTTATGGCAACCTTGTAAAGTCCATCGGAGTCCGCGCTAGCGGTGGCAAGGACCTTCGGTCCTTGCCTAAGTTCGATGACTTCTTCATCACCGTGCATCTTCGTGCAGGCGTGGATATTCCTCGCCCTCAGATCCCGATAGCTGATCAGGCTTCTCGGCGCATCTGGGGTGTACATTGCCTTCTCGCAATTGAGGGGGAATCCCCCGGGCAAGACGATTGTTGCCCGGCCCTCCCTGAACCGTAGGGTTCGGCTTCCGGCCATTGTCAAAATTTTACAATATTGCCAGGACTTCTCACTTTGAAAGTGGAAGAATTCTGCCTTTGTGAGAATTGTATGGGTTGATCCACTGTCTAGGAGGGCCACGTCCTGGTTTGGCGTGGTCTCCTCATAGACAGTCATGTAATTCTCGACCTCATAATCCAGGTCCGGAAGGTCTGATGCTTCAAAGTTATAGTTCTGCCGTGGTTTATTGCGTAACTGTTGCACCTCTCTATACAGTTCAACCAAGTATTGGGATGCCCTGCAATCCTTTGCAAAATGACCTTTCTTCCCACATTTGTGGCAATTACCTTGTACCTGTTTGCGTTGGTCAAACCTAGGCTGGTAATTCCTTGGTTTGTTTTGGTAACCTGTTGCGGGGTTTCTATGCCATTTTGGGTTAGGTTTACGGAGAGAACCTCTAGGTGGTCTTCGTGATGCCTCGGCAACGTGGATCTCGGCGTGATGATCCTCATGCCGGTTGTCTCTCCGCGATCCTCCTCCTCCCGCGGGTGCTCCCGTTGGTTTGTTCGGCTCCGCTGGTTCCGCGGCTTCGATTTTGGCGATCGTGTTGTGCACCTCCCTTGCCGGTCTTGATTCGGCGTTTCGGAGTAGTATTTGATGTTGCTTCTCGGCTAAGAGCAGGTGCGACATCAGCTTGGCGTATTTCGTGTACGTCATGTTCCGGTACTGCTGGGAGAGGATGGCTGTTGCGGGTGGAAATGTTGACAGGGTCTTCTCGATCATCTCAGCTTCTGTAATATCTTGGCCACCCATTCGGAGTTGTGAGATGATTCGGTGCATTTCCTCGTCGTATGCGGCGAAGTTTGGAAAATCCAGGACGCGTAGGTTGGTCCAATCCGATCTTGCTTGCGGCAGGTACAATGCTTGCTGATGATCAAAGCGAGCTTTGAGTTCGGTCCAGAGATCAGCTGGGTCGTTGATGTGCAAGTACTGGATTCGCAACGCGTGGTCAAGATGTCGGCGTAGAATCATGAGTGTGTGCCATTTGGCGGTAGGTGGTAGCGGCTGCTCTGTTTCTGGAATGGGATCTGTGCTGACAGCCCTAGCTATGTTCTCAGATTGTAGGAGTATCATAGCATCATTAGTCCACTCAGCAAAGTTTGTGCCAGTAGAGGTTAGTGGTTCAAACAATAATGATTGAGTTTTAAACTCTTTGAAGTTAGTTTTGGTAGACATGGTTGTAACCTGGTCCATCCAGTTACAGATTTATATTATTTTGTTTGTAACCTACTAGCTACTGAAATAAACGTTAGTCCAGGTCTAATACAATTAGATTTAAGGGTCTGATCTGTAGTTAATTAGTTTCTGTAGGCGTAGTTAGCGTATCTAATATGAAATTTGTCCTTACATGTAGACTTTATTTCAGGTAGCATGTACTTAAGTCTGAACTAAGTTTAGAGTTAATATAAAGTTAGGTACGGTTGTTTTCGTAGCAAAGTGAGTTTCAGTGGTGCTATATAGTCTGTATTGCGTTATAAAGTCAAAATATAAACGGAATAACTGAAATCAGTAAAAAAAATGAGGTTAAGTATAGATGACTTACCTCATATTTGAGTATACTACTGGTGACATGTTAGTATAAAACAATAGGTATATAGGTTTATATACGTAGATATATGTTTATAAAGTAGGTAGAATGTAGGTAAATCATATCCTACACCACAAAAGGAAAACTTCAGAAAATGAAAATTTCGGCATTATGACATTTTTGTATATAGTAAAACCAGAAAACATACCTGCAGAAACTTCAATATTGGAAATAACAGAGACAGAATAACAGAAAGTAAGTTAACGACCTTCATCTTTATACTTGAATGGTTAGTATAAATGTAGTTCAGATAGGTGATTGCTATATTTTCTAGTGAAATTTCAGCATTATGACGTTTGTATAATGAGATCAGAAGTTCTAAAGAGAGAAAATTGACTGTATTTATGTAGTTAGTGTACAGTTCTAGCTTCAGGTATACTTCTACAGCAAAAATAAGCTAACTAAGTAGTGATCAGAAGATATATACATAATTTGTAAGTTAATCTTCTAAGAACATATTTCGGTATATCTGTAATGTATCTGCACTGTATCTGTACTGTATGGTCTGTATGTACTGTATCTGTACTGTATGCACTGTATGTATTGTATATGTACTGTATTTTGGGCAGTATTTCGGTATATCTGTACTGTATCAGAATATAGGAAAGTAGAGTATGAGATAGAAAATACTACTCTATTGGTTGCGACTAAATTTTGGCATTATAACAGTTATGTAGCTATGGTCCAACAACAAAAATAGTTAGTATTTCAGACAGTACTTTAGTACTAGCTTGAGAAGTCCAGAAAAGCAAATATAAAGCAAGTATAAAGCAAGTATAAAGCAAGTAGAGATTGTATCTCTAAGTGTAGATAGTTCGAACTATATAACAGTGCTATAGGTAGCTCAGTATATACTTGTAGAGAAAACTAAACACAAGCAAACTTCCTTCTCTCAAAATGTATCAACTAAGTATGATCAAGAGTGCTCTCAAAATCAAGTCTAATGCTTGGAACTTGTCTAAGTGAGAAGCTAGGAGCGTGCTGATAACGTGTTAAAGAGATGAGAATAGGTTGGTTCTAAGTGGAATCAGAGGTTCGAAATACAAGTTCTTCAAGTGAAGTTTACTTCTTTGGATGTGCCCTTATATACATTTCCAAGTCGGCCCTTAGTAGGGACACGTGTCTAATCCAACCTATAGTAGACTAGCTTACTCACTTGAGATAAGTTCATTATCTCGGAATATGCTCTTAATAGAAGATACCATGGACCTTAATGTGGTGGTTATCCTTTACTTTATACCGGCGACTACGGTTAAGTCTAACCCATGTGACTAGTATAAATGCCGGTGAAGCCTAACCGGATTTAGCTAGATTCCCACATGGGTCTCATTAATACTTAACGAGCCGGTGAGGTTGACTAATGGATTGTTTAACCTCCATAACAGAAAGAAATGCATAGACGCCAAAGAGCCGATCAATAAAGGTCTTTGCTTCAAATATGGAGTGGTGGGGCATATAACACGAAAATATCATGAGGGTAGTGTCAAGGTAGAATTGAATTTTACCTCAATTGCGTCGGAACTAAGGCAAGCTGAAAAATTTAGCAGCACTCTTGACTTTGAGAGTCGGCTAGCTTTCAACAATGAATTCCGATATTGAAAAATGGCTAGAGTTGGAAAGACTAAATATATTAATTATACAAGTGACTTATGTAATTAGATGCCGTACGAGGTGAGTGTGGAACGTGACATTAAGAAGCGTTACATGTAACAAGAAATATGAAAGAATAAGGATTAAATTTTGATATATGTGTATTATTTGGCTCTGATGGTGCATCAACCATAATCGGCGGAAAAAAAATGATGTTGTAGTAAGGTTGAAAGAGAAAGTAAATGTTTTTCTTACATCTGTCCATTGTGTGGCATATAGGACGAACTTGGCAGTGATAGATGTAACAAAAAAATTATCTTGTAAATTTTTTTCAAAAGAAGTAGATTCACTATTGAATTCAGTGCCAATGCATTTCAAAAAGTTGTGCAAGAAAAAAATGCGTTGCTTCGATTGCAAGAAAAATATGTTAATTCTGAAAAATACCAAAAAATTAAGTGGTTATTATGGTGATAAATCGTAACAACCCTTTGTGATTCTTTGAAAATATTTTAACCTACTTCTGGGATAATTTTGATGCTATGGAGGATGAAATCGGGTCTAATATATTAATTAAAAAATTTACGTTCGAATACATCTATGTGTTTTGCTTTTTGGCTAATATTTTGCATGTTTTATCAATGTTATCATGTGTATTTCAAAATAAATTTT
Source organism: Polytrichum formosum (assembly GCA_964035585.1). Lineage (NCBI taxonomy): Eukaryota > Viridiplantae > Streptophyta > Polytrichopsida > Polytrichales > Polytrichaceae > Polytrichum > Polytrichum formosum. The sequence goes on from OZ037941.1 coordinate 44,313,899, forward strand.
TAGATATAACTACAATAAATTCAGTGGTAAAACTAATATTGTCCAAATCTGTATATTTTCATTGAAGAGACTACAAATTTGAATAGTGAGACCTTCAATAAGCAAACAAAGTATTATATTCTTCCTGAATTTGGTACCCAATGAGAATATCTGAGGAGGGTTATTCAACGAGATTAAAGCAAGTAAATATCATGACGTCGAAATGATACATAATAGAATATGACAAGACTTGATAGATGCATTGGCATTTCAAAAGCAATTTGTCTTGGCGGTGTGCAGTGCATTAGAATTTAGGTTTGCGGATGACGACATCATGATAGCATTTTAGAGTGTTGGGTCCGACCAATATGCCTTCTAGACAAGTTAGTTTGGTTAATTGGAAGATAGTTAATTTGAAATTGTTATGTGGCGAATATGGAGTTGAGCGTGAAATTGAAGGAAGAAAAATCCATCCATTAGTAAATTTTGTTACAATAAAAAGAGAGTACTTTACATTTAAATTACAAGCAACCACCGATTAGTTGGATAAAAATTTCAAAGATGTTTGGTCAATGATCACTTAGAATCACACCTTAAAAGTAAAGTATGAGAACTTATTAATTCTAGCTGGGAGTTACAAAAGACAACTAGTTAACTAATAGTCAAATTAGTTGGTTAGTTGTCCAAGGTCTGAAATTATTGATCATGAGCAAGAAGACAAACTAATTTACTGTGATTTGTTTTGCATGAAATGTAAATTATTTGGAAGGTGGTTTTTTATACTAACCTAAACCCTTCTTGTCTTCAAAAGTTTCAAATTGTCTAAGTGTGTAGGAGGATCATGAATGTGTGTGTTTATAGTTTGTATGGGAACATGTGAATTCATTCTTAAATTACGGAACTTTATTGTTATCGGTTTGTGCTCTATTAGGGCATCCCCACCAGACCGGACACACGCCAAATAGAGTATATAATATTTTATACCTTTGGCGAGCCCTCCATCTTGGGCGGGGGCAGCTCATCTTGAGTCCAAGCCCACCAAAGCCTAGGCATACCCCCACCATAATTAGGAAGCAATCAATAAAACAACGACACCTGTTATCTGACACGGGATAAAATAGGGTATCGGAGTATCTGTTATTAAAATAATCCCTTGGCGGGCCGGAGGAGGACTACTATATGAACCATTTATGATGGGGGAAGGTCTTTACTATACCCGGGCCGGTTCTAAATTATGGGGGCCAGCCATTGGTGGGGCTCACTTTATGCCGGTACCGCCACCTAAGTACTCGGGATGCCCCATTTATGGCGTTGGCATGCCCCATGCCCGGTCTGGTGGGGACGCTCTTACATGTCATGTGTATAAGAATATATGTGCAAGATGAATTTGTTGATCCTCATAGTCCTATAGTCTTTCAAGACATTGGTGGTTTGAGGGGTTGTAAATCCTTAGCCCCCAACCGGGGGGGGGGGGGGGGGGCATTTGAGCTATGTTCAACTCCTATTAAGGATAAATTGAGTTTTTGGTGAAGGAATGTAATTTATTTGAATAAAAATATGAAAATTGGCCAAAATTTTATTTAAACATATTTTTTACCGCCCGACATTTTATACATCTGGATTTCAACCGAGCCAAAATGCCAAGCATGGAAAATGAACCGGATCAGTTTGGTGGATCCCACCCTGAACCGACAAAGAATAGGTTCCAACCAGTTGGGGCCCATCTCAACCAGTTATTAGAGGGTTCGTGTGGAAAATCTCCTCAATCGCTGCACTGTTCATCCCACTATTATTCCTTGAAGCTACTATTAACATCAACTATATCATTGAAAATACCAACACTATTCACAATATTTTTACTATTCGTTATTCGTAGCGGCATCAGTTTCTTCCTATCTTTTTAAGTTTTTCCCATGAAGGTAAGATAGTGGAGGCCCATGTCACATGCTAAATATAAAATGAAACACAACCATGCAACTGAATAATGTCATGTTTGCACAAGGTCTAACATGTACGTATTATGTTCAGGTTTTTCCATATCAATTGGAGATGTAAGTAAGGAAGGTTCAAAAGCACCACTCATGTCCTTTTGGTTGTGAGCCATTGAATGCTCCCCCGGGGGGCTGTATGATCATTAAAGAACAAAAGAAAAAATGGTCTTTGATAATGAATATGAAATATATAATATCTCCCAAAATATCATGAGGAAAAATGATTACAGCCTGGATTCCGATTCTGATTTGCTTACACCTCATACTACTCTCGTGTTTCATATCCTAGAGAATTAGGCCAAATGAAAAATAGTTTCTATTAGGCTCACTTACCTTAGGGACAAGTGCTATTCCAAATTTTTTGAGCAGTCTCTACTTGATGGGAAAACTTAGCAAGGCGGCCACGCACCTCCTTTGTTCCCAAATAAAAATAAAAATAAATTCTTGAGCATAAATAGATAAATTTTGTCTCTGTCCAAACGATTTTGAAAACAAACAAACAAACAAACATGATAGGAACATAACATTACTCAGTTGATGAGCTATGTTCATGGGCCTAACAGTATATTCAAGAATAAAAACTCCGAATGCTGAAATTTCCACTGGCTTCAGATTGAGTTTGAAGTTAGGGTTGCTGAACACAACTCATCAGCTGAGTAATGTTATGAAACTTAATCTTTTCAACTAGTGATGCACTTATAAGTGGTCAAATGTTCTTTGCATTTCTGGAAACACCGAAGGACTTCTATATGTAAATTACATGCCTATGAATGAAGTTGACTAAAATATTGCCTTCGGAAAGCCCCCTACCAATATTATCGAGGTGAGGTAGATGGTGCTGAGCGTAAATTCTATTATTGGATTTGACCGTTTTAAAGTGATTCACGTTAGGAATTGATAGGGGATTTCAATGCACCAAAACATGTCTTAACCCTTAATGTCCTATGCGACCATAATATGGACATGAACAATTCACTTTGATCCCTTTGACACAGGTTCGGATGGTTCCCAAATTGTTTCAACTGCTCCTCTTGTTCATGTTCAAATCTGCTAGGTCATCCTACATGGATAATTTTGATTCAGCATAGTTAGTTATTTTTGGATTAATTCAAATATGGGAGTGTGCTCTCAGCTAGTTTACAGTGGAAATGGTCCACAAATGCCTACCTGACATTCGTCACCTCCACGGTTTAGGGGTAGCATATCCTAAACATGTTTTTTTGTTGATCCCTAAATGCAAATGATTCCCAATTGATCTAAAAATTTGCATGACAATCAAACACAACATATCCTAAACATCTACTATTGGAATGTTTAGTTGGACATGGCATTGGTGGGTATAAATCCATGCGGAAGGTAAGCAGTTGTGGCACCGCTGCCTCAAATTGCAAAGCTTCCCCAAAATTCACAAAATAGTGGTTTCAAGATTTGTGAGCTCATTTGAGTAGGTATGTTTGCCCTTCTTTTGAATGAAGTAAACATTCTTGTCATTTGGAGATGATTTGAGTGGAGTTTCAATTAAAAAAACCAACCCCAATTTAATTCCAAATTATTGTCCCTCAAGACCACTATTGCATTCCTATCCTACAAAACAGAACTTCAACGTTTAAGATTTGGACTACGAGTAGTTACTTCTAACCTACGAACATCTATACAATTGAATTTGTCAAAAAAAATTAGATCTTCAGCTATGGTCATTGAATTTGAGGTCACATTTTCAAGGCAGAGTTGAGGGAAATTGGGCGTGGGAAGTTAGGGGTTAGGGTAGATACAAAAAAACAGTGAAAATAAGTTGATTCAGTCAAAAAGAATGGATTGAAATTTGTGCAATATTTTCACGGGGGGGTCATTTAGTGCATTTTAAAAACGACGTGCGGCATAATATAGGGAGGATTAAATTCGTTTGACATAAAATTTATAAAAAAATTCCAAATAATAAAGGGTCCATTAAAAATAGACAATCCCATTACAAGTAAAGTAGATAGGCATAAAATGTGGGCCATTCCTTTTTTGTAAAAATAATATAGGGGTTGAAAATAAGGATCCTAGGATGTATGTTTAGTAGGATCAATTTTGCACGCATGCTTCACGAGGGATGGATGAAAAATGACTCATCATTTGCCCAAAAATGGATGAAATTGTAGGCCTAACCCTAACTCTCTTCCCGACTACTCTCGGTGGCTTCTCTCCCTGGTTTCTCTTGGTGGCACTTCTCTCCCTTCTCCCCCTATCCACTTCCACCACCACCTCTTCATAGCACACGTTTTATTCAATGTTGGAGTCTTTGTGATTTGCATGTTGCCCCTACAATATTCGCCCAACTGCTCAATTTTCCTTATTTTACAATATTTTTGCAAGATCATTGTGACGTTGCCTTCAATCCAACTTCCATATTTGATCGCTCCAAGCTCTCTCTCATCGTGCAATCTCAACGTCTTGCAGGTAGATTCATGCATTCTCTAAATGTGTTGCTGACATATTCTCTCTGGCGTCTCACTACTGCCATGATTCAGTTGCATTTTCTCTTGCCAAGCTTGTCTACACGCATTCCTACATCTTGAGGGAGCATCCATGTTCTATCTACCTGAGGCAAGGTGATTCTGGTTCCCTATCTCCCAATCATTGTCATTAAGCATTCGGAAAAGATTAAGGGTCAGTCTTCTACCTTGAAGTGTGGTAGCATTGTTGGCTTCAACTTATTCCTGAGGTAAATTAAAGTTGGAAATGCTACTAACATATTGACTGGAGTAGATGCCAGTTCATGGTGGGTGGATAGGATGCAGGCTATGCGGTGGCGCAATGGGAAGCAATTTGGGGTACTAAGGCAAGTGGTTGACCTCCTTGCATGAACGGAGGAATTAGAGACGAGAAATCCTAACAATCCCCACATCAAAGTAATGTTGCAATATTATAGAAAACATCATGGTCGTAACAAGTTTAAGTATGATCACATGGATAGCAAATGGATTCATGTAGATTGCATTATATGTACTATAACCATGAGCTACAATTCTACAAATGAAGTGTACACTCTAGATAGGAATGATTCAGAGCAACTGTCCAAGTTTGTGACAGAACGAACTATATAGGGTTCATGACCAAGCCCGGCTCATCTTGGAGTGTTTCACACTATGTTAATATTGTACACTATGTTTTTGGTCTTCACTACACTAAATAGTATATTTAGTGTTGGATTACATTCGGAGTTACTCAGGCTCCTATATCTTTTTACTATTAATGTAAATTTTTACCACGTAAAGATGTTAATGTTCTATAATGTCCAACAACCCAATTCGACCTTTGTTGGTAAAAAATTACATTAATAGTAAAAAGATATAGGAGTGAGTAACTCCGAATGTAATCCAACACTAAATATACTATTTAGTGTAGTATGTAAATTGACTTTGAATGAAGGATTTTTACGGAGTGGGTGTTGTGTTTGTGAACACACGCTCACTCTTCTTGTGTTTCCATCCTAAGCCTTCTTGTTGTGTTTCCACCTTAAAGTTTTTGCACTTAGTTTTTGCAATGGTATGTATTCTTTATATCTTTTTGTTGACACTTTTTAATTAATTTTTTAATTATAAAGAATGTAGACTACAAAAAATTGCAATGACATGAGCATTATAAGTAATTGTAGGGTGCAAAAAATAGGCCATTTTAGAAAATTAAGTAATTATAGGGAGCTTTTAATTCGTGCCTTGGAGGTAAATAGCCCCTAAACAAATACCCCTCCGCCGCACGTGGTGCACAAAAATCCTATAGAGTGACCCCCCCCCCCCCCGTGAATATTTTTCAGAGATGAAGTAGAGAAAATGATGAGGAGTGCAAGTTGTTTCATGATTTTATTTCATGTAAATAATTAGTTACATTTTTTCCAATAGGCAAATAAGTCAAACCCCCTACTTGTATAATAGAGTCTCCCTAATTTGAGCATCAAAATATCCTACTTTGCATACAAAAGTGTACACAAAACGGTCAACTCAATGGCACCCAAAAGTGATCGCAAGTGGTGTGAAACAACACCTATCCAGCCAATCACTACATCCCACCTATCATTGGATCCCACCTACCATTGGATCCCACCTATCATTGCATCCTTTTTGGGCCACCACTTTTACAACTAGCCGTTTCGGCTACATACAAAGATCATTCTACCCCTAGTCTAGTGCACCAGTAATGGTCATTAACCGCTTTCGGTTTTTCTACCATATTTGAAATTTGTATGCAAATGTTATAAGGGTTTCAAAGTTTTATTGGTAGATGACCCAAAATCAGCATAAGAATGTTATGTTAAGGTGGTCACTGGACATTCTCATGATCACTATGTTTTTAGTGTGCAGGATTTTAAGGTGTTTATTTAGGATGGAGTGTTTGTTTTAGCACCATCTATCTTCAAACGGGCAGGGGCTACTAAAAACATGTCCTTCATGAGTTTGTGCTTACTTCATCTTAATTGGATTTCATAATATTAATTCGGGGTCTCTTATGCTAATTTTGGAGTCCAAAATGGCATATGATAAAAAGTCATGTTTTGTTTTGACAATAATTTTAAGATGACAACATTGATTCAATACATTGTCGCATCGTGGCACACCATTGGAACACACATTTATTGCCATGTGGCATGATAACTTGTTGACATGTGGCAAAATGGAGACACACGCTTCTTGTATCCGACATCTCCTCCCTACTTTATACTATTGAAAGCATACCGATTTGTGTTGCAAAACGCACACATTTCACAAATTTTGACATCTTGTTATCGTCAATCAAGACGGTTGGAATGAAGCGCACGACTCCTTGTTCATGTAGAGAGCGCACACAAAAATATTCCATCGACTTTTATCAATGGACTCAAATTAAGTCAAACGTGAGTCAAATCATATCTCCACCGTCCACGTGTTTTCATTTATTAGTGAAACATCAACTAAGGTTTGCATGACATTCTAGATCGAAGAAAGACCAAGAATGGCCTAGAGAAATGTTCTTGAATTGAATATCAAGAACACAACCAACCAAGAAGACATCTAGCCCACGTCCCCTATAAAAGGTGATTGTGCATTGACGTATACATGAATGAGATCACTAGTACGGAAACGGGGTCACTCTCTCACCTAGCTTTGACAAACCTAGTGTGGACATACATGTTATTTGTCAACCTATTGGACATGGTTGAGCTCGTGGCCTATTTCCACACGTTCACTTTTGACAAGCTCATCTCCATGTCATATTACTTCTCGACATATGTCTCAAAAGTGAAACTATTTTATTCACATGCAAGCCTTTCCTCTAATAATTTATGATTGAATGTCCATCATAACATCAAGTAGCAAGTCCAAAATGACCTTCTCAAAAGAGCATCAAGCCAGCGCGTGCTAGTTTGATGCTCTTTCAAGAGCAAAGGTAGCACTACTTTTGAGTTTTACTTAGGCTATTTTTAATTTATTTGGGTAGTTACTATCAATGCTTAGAATTAACTATGTTGGTTTCTAGGACAAAACAAATGCCAAGTGGTGGTAAAGGTTATGATCTAGGTTAAACTACGATCTAAACAAATCTAAATAACTATAAAGCAACGGGAAAATTGGTGAGGTAAAAAAGGTAGTTGCAGTTTTTGGAAAAGTCTCCCGACACCTGCATTGGAAACCTCTTTGATACCTTTTTGAAGGGCTGGGGCGAAACAACCCGTACACTGGTTCCTTGGAGGCAAGGGTTTAGGCATCCAACAAGGAACGAGTGTATGGGTTGGTTCGCCCAAATTGTTTTGAAGCTATTGTATTTGATTAATTATCCAGTCATTCACCCTTGCTTTGCAAGCTTTTCCCTTCTTGTTGAGGTAATATTGCGGGTACTCAAAGGGTACCCTCCTAGCATTGCTACTTAATGTTATGATTAGGTGAGATAGAACAAGTTTCGCACTTTTTTTGGGAAGAAAAAAAACAATGGATGTGCAAGTGTTACAATACCAAAATCTAATATTTTGGACAATGTTAAACAAATCACAACTCTAGTTTTTGTGTGTTTCAAGACACCAAAATATTACTTGCATTCTAATTCCTAAGCGCCTAAGAAATCCAAATGTGTCAAAATGCAGGTTATTTTTGTAGGTTTTTCTAATTTTATTTTAATTTCTTTGATGTGTTTGATGTGAATTTTTTTGGAAGTAGACCGATTTGGTGAAGAAATAAACTAAATTGAGGAAGGTTTAGGCTTAAATGCTAGCCTAAATGGCCAAAACAATGTTGATTTCGGTCTAGTTGGGATTGGGCACTACGGGTGGGGGTACAAGTGGTACTTGCCCAACTCTTGGTTGAAAACTTTGGAATAGTGAATGGGGAAGGATTTGCTTGCATGGAGAGCCCAAATTCCAACTTGTGTAGTCTAAAACAAATATGCTGGATACACATCTAGTCCTTATTGTATTATGTTGGCTACATCAATGAATAGGATCTGCAATTTGTGCATCAAAGATATTTGCCCAAACAAAAGGCATTCTCTCCGACAATGTTCAATTTGTAAACTAGCTGGTGAAAACATCAAATTGTGGCCATATCAGATTGTAGTAGTTGCACGTGTTTGGAAATTTCATAATCAATCCAATTGTATATGCTTGGATCAATTAGTCTTGGTGCCGCAACCCTCGCTAGCTCCCCTTAACAATCTTGGTCATTTTTCCAACTCTGGCACAGGTCACGAGCGCTAACCCTTCGCATTCCGCCATGCGAATGGTTAGCTCCCCATACTGCGGACCTTCTTAGTCCATAGGAGGGAGACCAACCCTCCTACTCTTTCATTCGGGACTCACCCCTTAATCAGTAACTATTGCTAAGATGTGGACTTCCACCCATGGAAGTCCAATCTTATGTTGATCATCGCGTTGCTGGAGCAACACTACAACAACCCGAACCATACTAGGCAACTATGCCCTCACATTGGGCCAATGCCCATGGAGGCCGTGCCGTTCGGTCTTGGGTGGGTTCGGCCACACCACCTCACCCATATAAACCTCTAGGACTCTAGGCAGGGCCCCTACCCCACCGTCAAATAACCTTTTGTCTCTCTCCCAAGAGTTGGGGTCATGTAGACATTTTCCCTTAGCCGCTAGGGATGGAAACCCCCAGCAACTTCATAACCCCATAACGTTTTCATATGATCTCTGATGCTAACAATCAAACACTCCATCGTCGTAGATGCCGATGGACTACTCATTTGTCCCATTCGGACAAGTATTGAGGAAGTTATGCCTATTCAAAGCTTCGTAGTCCCGGGAGCCACTCCCAGGCCACTGCTGTACCAAGGCGTTGTCCCGAGACAACGCCCCACTCAAATTGCCATATCTCCTAGCTCACACCTCCGATTGAGGTGTTCTTGAGCATTCTAGAATCGGCACGCCATAAGCTACGCATAGCTTATAGCCTTACCCTCGTACCTCCTAGTCTCCGTGGGTGGGAGGCGTTCCCAATGCCTGGGGCCTTCACCCACACTAGAATCACTTTGGGCCCTCTCACCGACGGCGCCACAAGTCCCGGGTGTCACTCTGGGGTCCCCCTTGTGCCCATGGTGTTTTGGGCACTCCTCATGGAGAGGTACGCGACACTTGGTGCCCATAAGATATACAAATCAATAAGAAACCAAGGTAAAAAAATTTAAAATTAATAATAATAATAAAAGTCACATTTTGGGACACCTCATCACTTATCACTTATTATAACCTACCTAAAAAAACTCGGATGGCTGAAATTTTGTGAGGTGCTCCAAAGCTACGTGGCCTAAACATCCATATGAGTGAATTAGGCATTTAACTACCGGATGTGAAGATAAAAATATCGGATTTTACATTTTGATAGAGGACCTTCCTAGGTCATTTTATTGAGGCGAACCGGCAAGCATTTAGGGGTTAAGATATTGGATAGCAATACTCACTATTTTTAAAATCAAACATGCCCTAATGATTATTTTTCACTATGCCTTGCAAAGTGATCATTGTCAAGTGCACAACTATTTGTGTGTGTGTGTGTGTGTATATATATATATATATAGATAGATAGATATAGATATATAATTTAGATATCTAGCAACATATTTTTTCATAAATTTGAAGCATTGTGAGGTGTTATTTGCAGTTGAATAGGCTATAAACCTATGATCGCTTGAGTGGTTGTAGTAGAAGTTGACATGTTTCCCTTGCAAATGACGTGGTATTGTTCTAAACCACGTCTTGGATGTTATCCACTACGGTTCATTCCAATTTGAGTGGGTCCATCCGGTGGACCATTCATCCAATTCAAAACTATCTACCCGGAATGAGAATATCACAACAAATTGATTTGATGGAAGAAAGTGCAGACAATCTTGTTGGTAAGATCATAACAAACATACACACCAAACGTTTAAAAATTCAATATTCAAACCAACTCAACAACTTCGAAACTCACCATTTCACGCTAGACTTGTACACTAACCACACGTTTTAGTGTCGCATTTGAATTTGATGGCCCATGGTAATCGAAGTAGTAGGAAGGTCATATGACACCTTCTCTTATGCCCACCCAACAATGACACGAGAATTAATGTGGGTCAATGGCTCGTCAACGACAAATAGTGTGGACCACACTAAATTATACGTTTAGTGTGGCATCGGTAAGCATCAAACTTTCTATTCTTTCGAATTCTATATATCGTAGAATCAACGGACAATCCCAAGCGCATATTAAGGTTCACCATGAATCTATGTGGATTCGCCCAAAATAGTGTCACCACAAAAGCATTACGTAAGCTCCACGTGTTGGTTAGCTATCCAAAACGTGCGCACTCTTCTCCATGGTGAGAATATCATTGGTACGATGTTTTAGTGGCTTAGGAACATGCTTCTCAAACATTCTCCCGTTGTTGGAAATCGAGATGCTTAACCCCGTGTAGGAAGTCAAGTCAAAATATTTTTTTTCCCCTTGACTCACTTTGTGGTACCTTTTATTTTTCAACGTGTGTGGATTGATGCCATAAGTGTGGAATTGTGTGCTCTTATGTATAATTGTTTTACGGGGGTACGGTTTTTGACATGTAAAACATGACCACACTAATTTGTCTTGTTGAGGTAGATGGGTTTTAATGGTTATATTTTTTGACTAGTCCACTTCTCCTATGATATGAAACACGTGATTGGTGTGAAATGATTAGGAGAAATTGGAGTCAAGACTGTAGCCACTTTCATAACATTACTAAGTAGATATGTGATGGCCTTTTTTTTTTGGAAAGAGGTTGTGATTAAAAAAAAGTGACAATTTACAATACACAGCTTGAGTGTTCCTCATAAACAGGGAATTCTAGAATTAAAGGAGAATTATGTCCATGTGATACTTGGTCCCACAAAACACAGCCAAGGAATTGTGTAATGTTATGTCCCTCATAAATTTCAAAACTTGTATAAATATATGTTTTATTGATGAGAAGATTCTTGTGCTCATTAATGATCATATAGGTTTGCCCAATTGACTACTAAACTTCTAATGGCTATCATATTTTGAATACGTAGTCCAATCACTTTTAAGCAAGTGTTTTTTTTGTATCTATTCTTCAAGCCACACCAAAGCACACATCACTCAAATATAGGTGTCCTAATAAATCACTATATTCATTAATCGTAGACTTTGGAAAGTCTCAAAATAAATGCAAATGATTTAATAACTGGTTCAATTTTTATTGTGAGGACATGTATTTGTGCCAAATTGGTTAGTGTTTCCCATGCAAATCGCTTTAATAAGTCACATTGATAAATTTTTGTGTTTTTCTTGTTCTTTATTTGAAACCCGTGTCTTTAAATAGTCTCAAAATCATGAAAAAATATCCAATTACCAAATATAGTGATATAAATAAGAGTTACTAAATAAGGGTTGTCTACCTTAGTGTGGGGTACCACTAGGAGATAAACATTGTCATCACTTTTCCAAATAGAAATTATCTTTATTTATCAAGTAAGTTATTTCCTGATCCTTGATGTCCATAATAGTTACATGTGGACCACAACAAATATGAAATTAACACCAGACAAAAAGCTACACTAAATATGATATTTAGTGTCACCAACTCTAATTGTCTTGCTCAATACTAATTGTAAACCGCGGTGTAGTGTCACCAACACTAAATGTCAACCCAACACTATTTGTCATTCCTTGTAAAAAAATTCAGGGGTTATAGATTTACAGTGTTGCAATTACTGTCACTTACCAAGTGATTTTTCATCCAACCTTCAATCATCCATGACAACATTTCATCACAAGTTGCTGACAAGAGAAGGTAGGGTTATGACCAATGGATGAACTCATCCATCATCATCCATGACAATGTTCGTACACTTATTCATAAGAAGTGTCATCCGAAAAGTTACCATAGTGACATTAGATGCCACATGACACTACTACAGACCTTTTATAGCCCATTAGCTAGCTGGGCTAGCCCATATTTTTGAGGCCTCGATCTAGCCATAGCTAGGCTAGCCCATATTTTTGAGGCCTCGATCTAGCCATAGCTGGGCTAGCCCATATTTCTTGAGGCCTCGATCTAGCCATAGCTGGGCTAGCCCATATTTTTTGAGGCCTCAATCTAGCCATAGCTGGGCTAGCCCATTTTTTTCAGGTACCGTTTTCAACCATATAGCTGGACTAGCTGACCTAATAAACTAATTCATGTAGCTCATATGTTGAATTCAAGGAGGCATTGTTTCATCAATAAATCACTCATCGTCATCAATGTCTAAAACATGTTGCTCGCCATTCTCTACCAACAAACCGTCATCATCCTCTATCTACAACTCCTCATCGAAAATAGGGCGTTTTGGAATGTGATTCTTCCAATCGGAATTATCTAGCAAGATCAACTTTTCAAGATCGTATGGCATTAGATGTTGTTCAACTTCAACATCATCGATGCCTCTGCAAATCCTCCCCCAAGTGATGATCTCTTTGGGGTAATGATATCATTTAGACTGCCAAAGTCACATTCTAGCCCACCCGATCTAGGCTTGGATGCTAGTAAAGCGGCGGTTGCTTCCGCCAAGCATGGCATTCTATATCGTTCATTCTAATGAGATCCGGCTACTAGTTACAGATGAGCTGGTTGAGTTTCAGAATTAACCAGTTGAAGTTCTTGTTCAAGACTTCAGGAAAATGACCCGAAAGATGTAAACATGTAACCGGTTGCACTTCCGCGTCACTGAGGCGCTGTGAACGGGCCTTGTGTGGTCGCGGGCATGGTGGATCCGGGCCGTTGATCCACCAAGGCCCATCCAAGGGCCTTAGTGGTCCTAGGTGGCGGGGGCGGGGGTGGTGCTTGCCACCAAGGTGGGTGGGGGCGGGGGTGGTGTTTGCCACCAAGGCGGGGTGGGGCCGTGGGCCTCATGTCTTTTTTCAGGGAGGCCAACTTTAGGTTCTTGTCGGGGCTAGGACCGCTAGGTGGCTAAGCGGGCTCGGTGGCTAGGCGGACTAGGCAGCTAGGTAGGCTTATTTTCTAAGTGGCTAGGCCTACTTACTAAATAACTAGTTGGTTAGGGTTACTTACTAGGTGGCTAGGCCCACTTACTAAATAACTAGTTGGTTAGGCTTACTTGCTAAGTGGCAAAGGACGACTAAGGCTGGGTCAATTCTTTTACGTACTCACACATGGAATTACAACTTGAAAGCAATGTGGGCACTTCCAACTTCGCCGAACATTGGAAGGTAGTCGGATCTTAAACGGATATTTTCCTTTTGCACCCACTTTTTGTACTAGGATACTAGGATGCCAAACATGCAATTAGTGCGAGATGATTAACAAATCCAATTTGTGCATGTTGTCACTTCCCTCATAACTTGAGGAGCTCATATGAATATTCTATTTACTATCAAAATGAATATTCTCTAAGTTAAAACAAATATCATTTAGGCATCCCCAATTATGAGAACATGGTGCATGTTGAGGATGGGTGGCACAAATAGTTGCCCTATGTGACCACAATGGATGAAGGGGTCTTTTACTAAGAAATTCTATAATACATGCAGTTACCTTATGAGACCTTACACGATTCGGGAGATTTTATAAGAAAAGCCATATTCTCATAATTGGGGATGCCTAAATTATATTTGTTTTAACTTAGAGAATATTCATTTTGATAGTAAATAAAATATTCATATGAGCTCCTCAAGTTATGAGGGAAGTGACTATATGCACAAATTGGATTTGTTAATCATCTCGCACTAATTGCATGTTTGGCATCCTAGTATCCTAGTACAAAAAGTGGGTGCAAAAAGAAAATATCCGTTTAAGATCCGACTACCTTCCAATGTTCGGCGAAGTTGGAAGTGCCCACATTGCTTTCAAGTTGTAATTCCATGTGTGAGTACGTAAAAGAATTGACCCAGCCTTAGTCGTCCTTTGCCACTTCTCACCCTCCATGGAAAAACCATACTGGTTAAAAATAGAATATGGGTTGACTTTGCTAAAAATCGTGTTTTATTGGTTGTTGCATTCTTGACGCCCTTTTGGACACGTGGCTATGTTTAGCCAGTTTACTTTTTTCCTTTGTTAGAAATCGAGTTTTATTGTTTTACTACATTCTTGACGGCCTTTTGGATGCATGCTATTTTTAACCAGTTTGGTTTTTCCGTGGAGGGTGAGACTTAGCAAGTAAGCCTAACCAACTAGTTATTTAGTAAGTGGGCCTAGCCACCTAGTAAGTAAGCCTAACCAACTAGTTATTTAGTAAGTAGGCCAGCCACTTAGAAAATAAGCCTACCTGGCTACCTAGTCCGCCTAGCCACCGAGCCCGCTTAGCCACCTAGCCACGACAAGAACCTAAAGCTGGCCTCCCCGAAAAAAGACATGAGGCCCACGGCCCCACCCCGCCTTGGTGGCAAACACCACCCCCGCCCCCCACCCACCTTGGTGCCAAGCACCACCCCCCGCCCCCGCCACCTAGGACCACTAAGGCCTTTGGATGGGCCTTGGTGGATCAACGGCCCAGATCCACCATGCCCGCGACCACACAAGGCCCGTTCATAGCGCCTCAGTGACGCGGGTTGCACTTGGAAACATTTGGATCTGGACAGATTATCTAAACCCTAAATCTTCCCGGACAGTGGATTGAACTCCCTACAGTAGCCTTTACCTCTGCAATGAAATGCCTCCTCGTTCTTTGAGAGCCCCTTGAAGCGCCGCCCTGTGGAGATGAAGAAATCGATCATGGCTCAGTCAAATTGTTGAGCTTAACGCTCTCCCCACCAAGCGCTAACTTATCCCAGCTTGCTACTAAAGTCCTTCAAAAATGTAGTTTCGGGAGGCCATGTTCATGAAAGAAAAAACTCCACGGCAAAGAGAACCACTTGGGTGGTGGGGGGAATGAAACCAAAACTAGGAGATTAGTTTAGCAATAACTAGGAGAGGTTTGAAAGGTGGGGAGAAGATGGTAGTGTTAGGGGTGACATGGTTGGGCCTTAGCTTGAGCCAATTGAGTTACATGATTTATCTTTAGCTAGCTAATAACTAGCTGGGCTAGCCCATATTTTTGAGGGCTCGATCTAGCCATAGCTGGACTAGCCCATAATTTTTGAGGCCTCGATCTAGCCATAGCTGGGCTAGCCCATATTTTTCAAACCGCGATCTAGCCATAGCTGGGCTAGCCCATTTTTTTCAAACCGCGATCTAGCCATAGCTGGGCTAGCCCATTTTTTTCAAGTACCATTTTCAGCCATAACTCTTAGCTATTGGGTTAGCCGCTAGCCCAAAAAGTCCGTGGGCTAGCGGCTGTACAAGGTCTACACTACTACATATCATATTTAGTGTAGTTCCGAAGTTGTGTTTGACTTTGTTGTATAAATAAACTATCCGTAAATTTATACATCTTGGGTATGCCAATACTAATCATTTTGTGCTTTGACCATTTAGACTAAACGTATCTTAAGTAAAGAATAGTATAAGTATATAAGAATTTATGTGTCTCAATGATATCTTACAGTAACATCAAGATGAACTTGAAGAGAATCTCCTATGTCACTTTGATGGGTTATGAATAACACATGACCATATGAGCTTGAAAACTATGAGGAAAATGACTATGGGCACGATTTGGATTTGTTAATCATCTTGCATTGATATTGTGTTTTGAAGTGGGTGCAAAAGTTAAACCCGTTCATTAAGGGTGCGTTTAAACGGGATCAAATTCTGATCCAATGATGACAGGTTCTATTATTTGATGAGGAAAATACATGTAGAAAAATTCAAGTGAGAATTTCATTTAGAAAATAATATACAAAGTATGAGCATCATCTAATATCCTTGTGCAAGGAAACTACATGTAGAGCATTATTGTTGAGGTTCAACATTCGATTGAAGACATATTATACCCACGGGAAGGAACATGGTAACTAGAATCGGAAGGTTGCATTCAACTTGGAAGATGAGAAATAAATGTTCATAGAAAAAGGGGGGAGGGGGGGGGGACCTCGTTTAAGCTTCCAATATCTTGTAAAAAAACATTAAAAAAGAGAGGAAGTAGAACATGAAAAAAAAAGTGCATCGTTTAATGGTGCGTGTGAAATGCAATTTACATCCAACTAGTATCACCAATGCGTATCACTTAGAACTAAAATCCTTTGTTACTCGCGTTTCAGTAAACTTGGACATATTCTCAGAATCTGGACTTTTTGGATGCTTCAATTCTATGGGTGGATCCATCGATGCAGTTCTAATATACCTAAAGTTCATGAGAAATATGTGAATCTCCAGTGATTATTTGAACGTTATGCTATTAAAATATGATAGAAATTTATTATCTATAATGAATGCAAAAATATGTATAATTAAACATCATTATGAATACTCTCTAGTCCGAGATGACCCTAAACTACCAGGTGATAGTGGAGAGGTACCCATTTCTGAATAGAGTGGTTGGCGGTTCAATTCCCGCTATGAAATCTTCTCTCTACTTGACGGAAAAACTAGCTAGGTAGGTAGGAAGCCAAGAGCCCACCCACCGCAAGGTAGGCAATAAACCCCACCATGCACCAAGAGGATTCTTGAGTAGGGTAGGGCCAACGAGCTCAAATTCACGTCGGATTGCCCGATGTTGGTTATTTATTTATTTATGAATACTCTCTTGGAAGATGTTGTTGGTTTTATGGGAGCCACTGAACTGCTTATAATTTTCATCAAGTCACGTACTACACTAAATATTGTATTTAGTATCACTTACTATTTGAAATTACGCAATGTTATATCTATTTACTACATATCTCACATTTTGCCAACAAATATCAAATTGGTTGTTTGGACATAATAGAACATTAAATACTTTACTTGGTTAAAAAATACATCAATAGTAAAAAGATATAGTATTGTGGAACTCCAACTAGTAAGTGACACTAAATATCAAATTTAGTGTACCTATTGATGGAATGGACACAATACATGATAAAATAAAATAATAAATAATAAATAATAAAAATCACATATGGGTGTACTAGAATTATATCTCGCATTCATATTTGGAATTGTTTTGAATGTTGCATGGACTTACGCATATTTATATAAGCTATCCACACGAAGCAAAGGAGATGCACAAGTTTCAACCCATTGCACGGGAAATTTCACCACCTAGATTGAAGAGCTAAATCCAAACCAAGTGTCACAAACTTAAGAAGCAATAAAACATGGATTTAAGGATCTTCGCGCAAACGTTATTTGTGGTGAAAACAACACTTGTTGAGTTTCCATTTAACCTAGTTCCTTATGTACCATGCAACCACACATTAAGGTAGATGGGTCTTAAATGGATTTTTTTGCCAACTAGTCCACTTCTCGTAGGATATGAAACACACGATTAGTCTAGTACGAGATGGTTAGCAATCAAGGCTATAAGTAGCCACTTTCCTCATAATTTTCAGAGCTCTATGAACATCTTCTTCATTATCCAAGTGAAGTTCTCATGTTCATTACATAGACGTATAGCTCCCCTCAATTATGTTGACTATTGAATTTAGAATGATTATCATATTTTGATAGTGTAGTCAAATATTTTTAAACACATGTCTTTTTGGTATCTATTGACTAACTCTAGAGCCATAAATTATATTTGATTTGGGGTTTGAGTGTTAAGGTGAATTTGCTTGCTTTTGGTCAAGTGCAATAAAATGACATTTAAGTGACATTGGACCCATGTCCACTCTATAATCACAACATGTGGAATTGTGTGGTAGGTTCATTCATTAGAGTATGTTTAGATGATTCTAATAATATTGAAATATTTGTTTTGATTGGATCTAATCTATTCATCAAGTGATATACACATTCAACATGAAAAATGAGTATATATTTTTTCTCATCATATTTCAATATCATGACTTAAAGTAAGCATTGAGGATTCACATATCGTCCAAGACCTTTCAATATATAGAAAGTCTATCGACATACCCGCCCTTAGAATATGTCTAATTCTACTTAAATAGAAATTAATCCCATCCAATGATCCTCGTGAAATAACGGATGGGGTTATTATGGCTTATTAATGGGTGATTGATTAAAAAATGATTTACCATGTGAAGAGGATTGGGAGTGGGCCACACTTTGTACAAATATGTATTGTCATTCAACATTCTTCATCCTTGATGTTGTGCAACACACCCTTGGCAAAATAAGGCAGGTACCATATGTTCAGGTCTGATCGGACACAACTTTGCCTAAATTCAGTTTCCATGTCACTTAAGAGGTTCCAACCAATCATATAATTAAATATGGCACTATTGGAAAAACATTAGATTTATTATGCTTCATTGGACCCACATGTAGGGTAGACCTTCAACAACAATGCCCTATATATTTCTACCAAGTATACTCAACCCTAAATGTACATATTTAGAAAAGAAGGGAAAAAAACCATTGAAGGAAAGCCATGTGCAACACTTCAAGCAACTTTCATAAGCTAGTCACCTTCATTCCAAAAAAACAAGTTCAAATATCATGTTTCTCGTTTGGATTTGCCCACCAACATATATTAATATCTTCAGGAGCAAATGGAATGGCAAGTACGCAAATTAACAATGATGTGCATGCAAACTTATCTACCTTAAGCCACCCATAATCCAGGCCTTCACACACACAACAACATGTATTTGAGATACTACCTAGACACAACCATTTATATTCAATTGTGTCAAAAGTGATGCACGAGCTATCTAAAATTAAGTTACTTATCAAGTGCACATTTTAAATCGGTCGAAGAGCTTGACATTCACGTCTTGAATATGGATCCAATCAAGTGTACATTAAAGATGGCGACGCCATGATCATATTTGAGTGGTACATATATAACACTCAAATATGGTGTCCAATTAAGTAGAGCCGACCACAGAAGGCCCACATACCTTATGCATCGTACATTGAGCTTTCAGGATGAAGGCTTGTTCCCGCAAATAGTGAAGATAAGTTATTCTCTAGCAGTATGTGTGGGATGTTCCGGGAGACGCTTCTTTTTTTAAGTGGTTAGGGTCGGAAAATGTATTGGAAATTGCGCACAAACAAACAAACAATTGTGTTTCCAAAGAAAACTGCGATACACAATGTCTGCCATGATATTGTGAGGTGGGGCCAATGAAACCAAATAAAAATCCCAAACAACTGGGATCGTTACCTTCACATCGATCCTGCTCGATCTCTCCGCCAAGTTTCTGGGCATCAGGTTGTCCTCCCACAGGTGCCGTAGCTTCCCCAACTGTGTTTTGACCTTGAAAATCCCATAGTTTTTGACGTGGAATTATCTGTTGCAATAATAGTTGTTTGTAAGAACAAACAGCTAGAGTCCCAGCCACACAGCTCTGACAAATAATATGAATCAATTGATTAGGAATCGTTGACCACCTACTGTGTTAAAAACCCAAGAATATGGTGTTGCAAAATATTCTCCAGATTACAACATGCCATGCTCATCGTATAAATGTAACGTCAAGTGGGTGAACTGGAAATAAAGTGTCACGTATACTATTTGCGAAGGGCCTAAACTAGATGCCTGGAGGTCTCAAGGAGTCACGTCCGCTAATTGCCAATGTGATTCCATTCGTGAACATAAGTAACTTCTTTAAGTGGAAAAATATCTACATTACGACATTTAGAGTAGCACATTGGGATACGCTAGATGATAGTCTTGCAATTTAGTATGGAAGGGGAATATAATTCTAAGCGTATGAAAACCAAGTGTCATTTGTGTACACTTTAGTTAACTTGTAGACTATTGTGTAGCATAGGCATGCACCTCATAACATTATCGAACGTACTCATGCCAAGATATTAACAAGCACACTTGAACGCCAAGTGTCATGAGGTGACATTTATGATGAAGTTGTTAATCATCAGTTTAATCTAGGATACGCCTCAAAATAGGGTAAGTGACACTATAACGCATGTGACGCTAAATACCATAAACGGTGCAATGAATATCTTTGCGTTGAAACTTTCGAATTCAAATTTTATTTGCTTCAATATTATGCACACTACCTTGTCTCTATTGATCTTGACTTGGTTTGAATTGAAGGGTGCAAGAACGGGCTTGAGAAGTGCAAGTGGGACTTATAGAAAGTAATCGTGAAGAAGAACATCCCAAAATACATCGCCCGTGAAACGGAGCAAAGCTTGATGAGAACCTGCCATCCGTCACAAGAACATGCAATTAAGACATTCACCGAAACCATGAGCTTCTGAAATCAAGGACGATGGGCCACAACACTTTTAAATGAAGCTTTAATAATGATTTGGTAGTGGCTTCACAACCAGGACTACAGAATCAGGTAGACCAGTTGGCAAAAAAATTCTAGGTTAAGGCTAGACCCAGCAATATTGGGTTAGTGTGTGGATCACAAATATGAATAATCAGCATTTACCGACTGATGCAAAAATATATTGCCATATCTAATCTTGACCTTTCGACTGCTAACTACATAGTACATTGATACGACCAAAGGGAAGTGCTGACCTTGTCATGTGTGTGTCATCACAAACAAATATTTTGACATCTTCACTGGAGCTCAGTCCTTTGGTTGCCAAGATTTGCATCAGGAATGGGAGGTATTGAAACCATTTCAGAAGGAATCCAATGAACTTCCTATATCTTAGAATTGTGATGATCTGTCCAGATTCAACCTGGGAGTTCTACCCAGCTGTAAATGTATGTGGTCCTTTCTTATTCCAGGATCCGCATTCCTGTCAGCTTTGTTCTGAATGTTGATTTGAACAGATTTTTGTTCTTCTGAAATTCACAAGCATTAGCCCTGACTCCAATCCAATCCGGTACTTGCGAGCGAATTTTTCACCTGCATGCCCCTTTTATCCGCACCAGAGCTGTCACATTTGTGACACGTGCATCACAGCTATGGATCACGTGAATCAGAGAGCTCAAAGTTCTGGGCTCTATGAGAGCCAGCAAGCTGCTGCAAATATGTGCCTGAGCTGACCCACAGTTACTCAATAAAACATAAACTTCAACCAAAGTTGGAAGGGTCTTCATGTGCTCAAGCTCTCGTAAATACGAAACTATGGCCAGATTCCAGGAAGACTCCTTCGGTTCGAAGGGTTCATATATCTTGGCACTCCACGCTCACTCATTGTACCAACAGCGATCGCATTGTCAAGTATACGCCATTGTGCCCTGGGTAACGAGGAAGTCTTTAATGGATCAGATGAACAGTAACGTCTAAATGAACCTGAAAGCTGTCGAATAAATCGGCCAGAATCTGACAATATAGCTGAAGCAGAAAGAGGCCTGGGTTCTTGAAAATCCAAGTCGTCCATAGGTCCTGAATTGTAGCAAATATTGACAAAGGAAGCCTCGGGAAGAAACCGTGATTGCTGTGTTATGACCAAGTCCGAGATGGGTGAGGTTCCTCGACCGTTCTCACTTGTATCCGAGTCATTGTAAATAAGTTTCAAAGCCTGAACAACTTCCCCCATAAACGGCCGATGTGAGACTTCCGGCTGTACGCACATGGATGCTATGGCAGCTACTCTTGCAAATGCGTCCAAGGGAAAATTGTCTCCCAGGTCTGGATCAACAATAAGCTCCAGTCCATCTAAACTTGTGAGAAGTGGGCGTGCCCATGTAACTAAATTCTCTTGCCCTTGTGGTTGAGACATGTCCACAGGCTTTCGCCCTGAAAGGAGCTCAAGCAACACTACACCATAGCTGTAGACATCGCTCTTCACTAACAGGTGCCCTGTCATAGCATACTCGGGCGCAACATACCTGCATTTAATCCCCATCTCACCAGTTCATACAATAACGTGGAAGGTGGATTGGAGACAGAAGATAAGTTTGTCCAGTGAATCTGGAGGCTAATTTCATATAGTGAGGAATGCAAGGTGATTTCAACATGATACACATCATCTTGCATCTTTAACAGCGTTTGATACAGCACTGAGGAGGATGGGAGATAATAGAATTCTACCTGACTATTGAACAAGAAAGCACAAGTTTTCCTAATAAAGGCCACGTCAGCAGCGTTTTCATTGCAAGTGAAAGCTCAAAAAGTTGGCAGCTTCATCTAGTCCAGGTGAGTTATGTGCAACACCGCCAATTCATCAAATTGTTTGTCAGAATGAGTTGATAACATCTACAACTTTAAATCAAACCTATTTGACAATGCAGGAGTAGCGTTAACTTACCCGAACGTGCCCATAACTCGAGTTGAG
The DNA here is from genome assembly GCA_964035585.1 of Polytrichum formosum. Taxonomy (NCBI): domain Eukaryota; kingdom Viridiplantae; phylum Streptophyta; class Polytrichopsida; order Polytrichales; family Polytrichaceae; genus Polytrichum; species Polytrichum formosum. The sequence continues at coordinate 44,336,572 of OZ037941.1, forward strand.
ATATGTTCCTTTCCTCCTTCAGCTGCAGCTTTAGCTAAACCGAAGTCAGACACTTTGGGATTGTAGTCATCCTCAAGCAAGATATTGCTTGCTTTAAAGTCTCGATGTATTACCCTGGGATTAGAATCTTCATGTAAATATGCCAATCCCCGTGCAGCACCCAAAGCAATCTTGACTCGTGCATCCCAATCAAGTGGAGCAGTACGTTTATCTGGACCTGTACACATATAACATAACATGAAATCCATAATTTCTTGACACATCCATCCTGTTATGATACACAATTTCAAGGTTGCTTTAAAATATTGGCATGACATCCTATACTTGGGGGAAATCTACCAGCAACGAGTTCAGGTAGGACAGTGTTGTAAGTTAATACCGTGCAAGTGAGACTCCACACTGCCATTTGTAATAAGCTCATACACTAAGCAGCGGAGGGGATCCTCTGTGCAGATGCCAATCAACTTCACAAGGTTTCGGTGATGCAACCTGCTCAGCATTTCTACCTCGGCAATGAATTCACGGCCACCTTGCTGATCATCCCTTGTGAGCACTTTCACAGCCACCTCACAACCATCATCCAGCACCCCTTGGTAAACTCTTCCAAAACCTCCTTCGCCAACAACATTCTCGAGACTGAAATTGTCAGTTGCTCTTTCTAGCTCTGCAATAGTGAAGGTCCTGGCAGTTCCTGAATATGTTGCCATACTAGAAACAAATGAGATCGTTGTAGAGCTTGCCATGCTTCCTGACAGCAACGACCCTAGACCTGCATGTCCATGAGAAGGTTAGTTATAAAAGAAAGAACTAGGACTCCTCTGGAGTCACTGCGCAAATCAGAAACAATACAGGAGACCCAATATCTGCTGACATGTATGTCTTGTCAGATAGGGCCACTGCTTTTAGCTAAATAAAATGGAGGCCCACTGGATGCAACATACGCATCCGCCATTTTAGAAGACTCCAAATCTACTATCCAATTTACACTCCACCGACAAAAGTTATGGAGTTTGTGCAAAGAAACCCACATCACTGGAAATATTTATAAATGCAGGAAATGAAAAAGAGTATTTTAAGATGCCTTAATTCTTATACAAAAACCATCAGCTGGAATTCGACAAGATGCAGCATTAATATCATGTTATTTTTTGCCCAACAAAACTGTTATATCCCCAACATCTTATATATCAGTATGAAGTATACCTAGTCGTTTTGTTGCAGAATGAGGCTGAAGGGGTCCAATCACTGATGGTGGCACCTTTTCATGTAGACTACGACGCAAAATGACCAGCCAAATGATACCAGTGATTATCATTACCCCCAGAACCGATGCCAACACGATCACAATGATAAGCCCTGTCCCAAGTTTATCTTCATTACTTAGAATTGTTGCATTTGAAGTTGGGCTGTCAATGACCGGTGATGGAGCAATATTTCCAGAAAACGGAGATGGTGGAGATGAAAGGAGGCCTAAACACAGGGACAGAGAAAAAAAATGAGTCCTTGTTTGTCTGCTGAAAATGCACTTTGTAGGAACTACCTTATAAGGAAGTTCAGGCTGATGATATGCTTAAATTAGCAGATGTCAAAATTAATCATTTCAGTCAACTGCAAGAGTCTGGCACACAACAAGGTTTAGGACAAGTACCTGGGTACTTGACATATTTTACTGAATAAACTCCGAATAAAGTTGTATTGAGCTGCACTTGTCCACTCCATAAACGCGAAGAAAGAAGTTGAGCTGTGGTGTTGTCAAATGTATCCAAGGGCACAAAGTCGACATTCACATCTGTCTTATCCTGACTCTGGTCTGCAGCATTAGCCCCTACTATGCGCACTTGACTAATTTGGAGAAAGAGGCCTTCCGCTAATTCCTTAGCTAGCTCGGACACAAGAGGGAAAAGACTTTCTAGCTTGATTCCCAAACGTAATTGTGCGTGCATAGGGATAACACACCCACACGAAGCTGCACCTGGAGGTGTGTATGTATAGCCATCCGGGCATGTTGGACGACAATCTGTCATACCACAACATTTTATTGTTAATAGCCAGATCGAAGGTAAATGCATATTTGTTAAATATGGAAGTAGCGTACTCTCCTCATTATCATGACGTGACTAGACAAAGTGCGGTGCACAAAGAACTACCAATAAATTCATCCATGGTAATCAGAAAACGAGCAGGTAAAACAAGGGGAGACAATGTCAACAGATACCCAACACAACATTTGAGATGACCCTTCTAGGGGATACGACTTTCTTCTTATTAGAAAACCAATGAGACCACAGAGAACCTCTAATTATTGTACCAAACACATAGCAATTTTGCAACCTAACATTACTTTTTAGATTACCAAGACGCATGTTAAAGACAGCAGTCTGCACCTGCAGAAGAATCATTGGCTGAAGGTGAGACAGCAATTAGAGCTCCTGGAGATGGTGCTGTCATCACATACCAGACAGATTTTGACACATTAGGAAGTCGTCAAGTGAAAGATAAAGTTAACAAACATACTATCTATGTTGACAATGCAAATATGGTGTGCTGACCTGAGGAGTCAAAAAGGTAGGGACGAATAACTAAAAAGGATCAGGAACAAGAAAACTGGGAAAGAGAAGAATTGGAAAAGAGTAGAAGGGTAGAAAGACACCTGGAATTGATATGTATTGGGTACAGTTTTGAACGGGACCTGTGCTTGAGAAATTGTAATCACCACTTAGAGAAGGAGAAACACACGGATCGGAGAGAATGTCTGCCACATCGGCTGCGTTTGAAGCACCAAGGTCACTACTATTGAATGCATCGAGAGTCTGTACTAATGGCTGTCTTTTAGCAAAATTGAGCAGGTCGGGCCTTTCTAGGAAGATCAATTTCGCCCACAAGATCCTGCGAGAATGGCCTAATTCTGTTGAATTCTCATGGTTCATGCAGTGATACCCGAGGAAGCATACTATACTTCCGTCCTTGATAACTGCAACACACATGCAGACTTCGAAAATGAGATGCTTTCTTGTCAAAACTCCAAGATATACTAACTTAGCGAATTGAATCACAAAGACTGGGAACGATTGTCAGTCACACTTGTCATTCAAGGACCATACTTCGTAAAATCAGCTACCTCAAACACTGGAGTCAACTCTTCCACAATGAGATCATGAAGAAAATGGAGGACATCTTTCTCTCGCAACTTTTCAAGAGGTCCGACTACCAGATAAGTGAACAAAAGCTTGAGGTAGACAGGCAACATCATGCTTTAGTGTGAGGTGACACAGTTAGTATTCTTGTGAAGGTGGGGAGGGCGCATTTACTAAACAGAATATCATCCCTCTACAACCACCAAAAAGAAAATTGAAAAATTGATGCAATAGTTGAGGAGCACCTGTTATACATTATAAGTTTGTAAACAGATCGACGTAACACAAAGTAAAAATGGCGGGTAAATTTACACTCACCGGAACAAATGCTTCCGAGAATTGCTGCCAGCAACAAGACTGGCAGCAACCCTGCAACCCTGCAGAGATTGCTCCGCATTGTGGCAACTTGGTAATCAAACACATGAATGTTGTTGACTGAAACCTGGAATTGTCTCTTAAAATACTCCCCTCATCTCAGTTAAAGAATCGAAACCTAAAATGGCATAACCAAATTGCCTTTGCAGATGTGTATCTTTTAATAGATTGACAAGTCCATCCTGACTTCCGTGATGTTCCTGGAGTCATCCTGTCAGCGCAACAGTTCCTTCTGCAGTTACATTAAGTTCAGATCCCTAAACCCCAAACCCTAAGCGAACCATACTTCTGATGAGTTTACTTCCAGCTCCAGATTGCCTCAAACTGTCAGGAAAACATTTGGCAAGACTGGTTGACTTCTAAGGGAAGCGCAGATTGTATAGGACGTTTGTCTCCCCAACGTAGATCCTTCTCTTCGTCATCAATGAGCCTCGTTCACCCTGCTGCAAATGGAAACAACTCAGCATTTAGTATTCTGAGGTACAGTGCTGAGCCTAGGAGAAAAATTCTGTGTAGATATGCACGAGTTATTAAGGTGAACAATTTCTGAGGATATTGAAGGTACATTACAGAGCCCATCTAAATAGACCGGGGGACATGCACAGACATAACAACCTCCCAAGTATGACTCGAAGTTTCTTTTATTTTTGAAAGTGCTAATTTATTGCTCTAGCTCATCCTCAGTGTTTAGCTCTGAATGCATTTCATACCATCTTGTTTCCAGCATATAACCAATTGAAAGGTTAGGGTTTAGGGTTTACTTGAAAGATTGATCAACTTCTTGCAAAAAAACATTCCAGTGAATATTGTTTAGAATTCATTCACCTACTCGAATCTTACTTATTCAAGGAATTGCGAAAAGGCTGTTGATGGTAACAAGAAGCTGCTGACGAGGAGAAGATGTGAAGTTGTGAACTGTTTGGATAGGCACACTCTCCGAAAATTTGAAGGGGCAGTAGCATATGATAAATCAGTGAAAAGCTCCTATTTCTGGAAGTAATAATACCTCGTTAAATCATGGTGGAAAGCCCGAGACAATGCGAGTGGCATTAAGCCGAAAACTTGCCGCGGACCTTCGCTGATTCTTCTTTCGCGGCATTCGTGACGGATATATTTGCTTCATATTTTTCCAGAATCCAAACTCCGCGATCTATACAGCGAGACGTCGGTATCTTCAGTGGTACTGCGCCAGAAGATAAATTCTAAACTATTAACTGATTTAAGTTCTTAACCAAGAATCCTGCATCTCTGCAATGTCAACCTTAACAAATTACAGATGTATATTCTTGTATATGTAGATGCAATCTTAGCTGCATTTAGATGGAAGGATGCTACAAGAATCCTGCATCCTGCATCCTGCAATGCAGTTAAAGGATGCATCTAAAGTACTGGAACGTACTGGAATTTAGACTGGATTTAAATACTTAAGTAAGCATCCTGCATCTCTGCTCGAATGTCTTGACAAGTTACAGATGTATTACACTTGCTTTAGATGCATTCTTAACTCCATTTAGATGGGAGAATGCTTCAAGAATTAGTGCTCGAACGCTAAAAACATATATGAATGCAACTATCTGTGAACTCAAGAGAGCCAGTCTAATATTGAGTTTCAACTTCTAGAAAAATCAAAATCTCTACACGAAAGTTACAGAAATGAAATGCAGTGTCTGACTGACCACATCAGCAGAAGTACGAAGAAGGCGAGAGGCTCAGCAACAACTCCCGTCTAATGGAACTCCTTTTAGGATCTTCATATTAATTCCCCTGCTTCGCAACCTTAATGCTCCATACTCAACTTAAATGTCGAAACTCCAAATCGTCCATGTCTCATTCATCACACTCCTTCCAAACCAGATCCAATGGAGGTGGCTCCAAATTCGCCTCCACAGGGAAAGCAATCTCACGCCAGTTCAGTCCAAACGCGTCCCGGGAAAGCGCGAAATATGCAAATAACGCCTCTTGTGATCAAGAAACCAGAACAGAACGGGACATTGTCCACAACGCCACTGTATTACTTCCTGGTTTCCACCAGGCCTCCTCAGAGGATCGCCATCCCCGCCAAAACTCTAAATGCATCTAACTCAAACATCAAAACTAAAGACATCCTCTTGCGAAGAATGCGGTCTCATCCAACCACATCGCCTCTCCACACCTGCTCCCTTCCTGATCCTGGACGCGACCTCCACATCAAACAACAAATAAAGAAAACTGAAATCTCCAAACTAAATATATCCAAGCAGTCTCAGCGAAGCAACAATAATTCAAGCTCCTCCACTGAAGCACCGGTGTTACCGGCACCTAGATTTCTTTCCGATACTCGATACAAAAACTGCACACGCAACGCTCTGAATCTTATAGATTTAAGACCTCGCCGGTCAGGCTAAATATCCGACTATCTTCTAACTTGACAAAAATGATTTCTGATCACCGATTCAAACTCGAGAATAACAAACGCACTAGTCCATATCTGTAAATCCAAGAACTTGCCGGTCATGATAAATTTCTGCTCATCTTCTACATTAACAAAAAGGATATCCGATCACCGATGCAAACTCGAGAAACTACATGCACAAAAGCTCCAAACCGGCCTTCATTCCAAAGAATGCACCATTCGGGCTGAATGCTGGCTTGTTTAGCCTGGAATTTGGATTCGCAACGTGTCTAAAAGAGATAAGCACGTGATTTGAAACTACAAACGCACTAGCTCCGTATCTTTAAAACCAAGAACCCGCCGCTCAGGCTAAATTTCTGCTCATCTTCTACCTTAACAACAGGGATCACCGCTCACCGATGCAAACTTGAGAAACTACATGCACAAAAACTCCCAACTCTACCTACATTCCAAAGATGCACCATTCTGGTGGAATGCGGGCTTGTTTGATTTAGTTTAGGATTCTTAGAATTTGGATCTACTTACGTGTCTAAAGGAATATACACGTGATTCGCATCTCCAGACGCAACACTCTGAATTTAAGAACTCGCCGGTCAGGCTAAATGCATGCTCATTTGGTACCTGAATAACCTGGTTCGGGTCAAAGCAAGATCCTCCAACGCCATGAGGGCTTAGAAACCTTTTGAAATTCGATCCCCGATACAAACTTGCGAGATTGACATGCACAAAAATGCTCCAAGTCGGCCTACAATTTGGAAGAATACACCATTCGAGGCGAATGCGAGTTTGTTGAGCCTGCACTTTGGATCCACAACGTGTGGAAAGGGATTCGGTGGCGCCATAGCCATCCACCGTGAGCAAGAAAAGGCCACAATGGCGCCTTCGCTCGCTCTTATTCCGGAGAGAGCGCAGCAGAGTTGAAAGATTACCGAAGAAAGCGGGGCAGGCAGGCACTGCGCCAGTGTGAACGCGGCTCTCGTGCTGGAGGACATGCCAGCTGGCACGCGGAGTGGGGTTCGAAGGAACAATATTACATCATTGTAAACATTAAATTGAATCAGCTAGGCTGTACCTTCATATTTTTAATGTTGTTGTAAGTCCAAGTGGCAATGAGACGTATGTCACTTTTCAGCTGTTGATTCCAACAGTGTTGAGATTTGCACCCATCAGTTAACCGTCGAATGTGCATCTCGTGTACATTTGGGGTTGTGATTTCGGACATTTGGGGTTTGTGATGGGTGTGGATCTCAACCCTTGATTCCAAGCAAGAAGTAGTACCTAAGTATGTGTGTGTCTTGTTCCTTTTGGGGTCATTATGGTAGACGTGTGTAAGGGCCCCTTCACACACAAGACTGAAGGCCCGTGACCATTGCAATCTAAGAGCTCTCATTGGTCGAAAGGGCAGAGACTATCCAAGTTCACTTCACACACAAAGGTGAAGGCCTAAAGGTCCAAAGAAGACTTCATGGATGAAAAGTCTACATGGAGTCCTACATGGCGGACTATGGATAAGGTTTCATGGTCTCCCGGAATTTTCGTCAGGCCCTTATACAAATTCTGGGAGACCATGACTTTTTTAAATATTTTTTCCAGCATGACATATTTTACCAGGACAAACAAACACCACCAAGTAATTCTCTCAAATTGATAGAGTTTGAGATATATTATATTAAACCAAATCCTCCCCTCTTTTTTCCTCAACAAAATATGCAATGGTCCCGCAACATGGTCCATTCTCACTTCACACTATGCTTGAAGGCCCGTGACTACATAAAACAACTTTCTCAACACCCATGGTACGGCCTTTGGATGAGAGTCAAGGGTCCTCACCATTACAAGGTCACAACTCTTGGCTCATGTATGAAGTGGCCCTAATTCTGTATTTTTGTCTCTTTGCAACCATTTCTTGGGTCTTTGTTGGATATGAAACACTCAATTGGTGTGCAGTAACATAATTATAGTCATTGACCTTGTAATTTCCAGAGCTCATATGAATATCTTATTCATAATCAAAGAGGTTGTTCTTGTGCTCACTAAGGGCCACTTCACACACGAGCCAGGGGTCATGCCCATGTAATTGTGGGAGCCCTTGATTCTCATAAAATGGCCATACCATTGACACGGCCAGCCAAAATTTGCGTCAGGCCTAACACAAATTCCAGCAAACCATGAAACATTGTTTATAGGCTACCATGTAGGAATCCGTGTACATTTTTCATCCATGAAAATTTATTTGGGCCCTTGGGCCTTCACCTTCTAGTGTGAAATGAACTTGGACGGTCTCGACCTTTTCAACCAATAAGAGATATTGGAATGCAATGGTCACGAGCCTTCAATCTTTGTCTGTGTGAAGTGGCCCTGGGTGGTCATATAGGTTAACCCCTTGTGGATTATTGAGCCGAAAATGATTATCATATTTGAGCGCTTAGTCCAATCTCTTTTAGACACATGTTTTTTGGGTGTTCGTTCATAGATCCACAACTAATCACACACCACTCAAATATAGGTGTCCATATTATTGCTATGTTGGAGTTCAACACATCTACCTTAGTAGCCTGAGAAGCCCTATAAATATTTAGAGATTAAATGGCAACAACCAATGAGGGGCACGCATAAATGGGATAAGGACCTATTGAGGTGACTTTACACTATGGCCCAAGACCTAAGAAACTCTATAGTCAAGCAATCCTATTAGTCAAGAGCAAAATATTGAAACCCAAGGAATTTTCACTAGGGAAAAAGAAGAGATAATTACAAGAAGGAAGTCAAGGAGAGAGGGAAGGTAGCATTTATTCACTTTTTGTTAACCTATATGTAGTCATATATTCAATGAGGTGGCACCTTTACACAATATTCTTTCTTTGAATATTTATGGGATTGTATTATAAAGGGGAGTCGTTCCACCTATATATTACATTGCTCAACGTTTAGCTCTCATTATGTGGGCCCTTGGAATATAATAGTCAGATGCTCAAACATATGTTCAGGGAGACTAAGATTTAAATTGAGGTCCTAACATCCCATTGTTACATTTTGAGGGTCCTCGTCACTGATTACATTGGAAGCAAAGGCGAATAAATACATCTGAAACCAATGAGTACGACTCAATTCCATAACAATTATTGATTATGGATAAGTAGATTTATATGCCACATGTTGTGTTTGCTACAATGGTCAACTTTCAAAATAACTTAGACATGATGGCAAAAGAGGCATAAGTACTTGGGGTTGACACTTAGTGTGACTTACAGGAATCACATGTGGCAAGGGTATAATTGTTTAGGGGGTATTACCTTGTTGACAAGCAATCAAATGATCCATTTAATTAGGTTATAATTTGCAAATTGTGCTTATTTTTAAGTATATTTCAATTAGGTTGGGTTGGTCATTTTCATGTACCGTATGTTTATAACAAATCAACAAGCGGCTTGTCGCAAGAGTGCTATGCCCTATGATTATCCTCCACATGTGGCCAATTCTAGTTGGTTGTCCGACCAAGGGCAAACTTTGGCTCATTTCTAAAACCATCTCAAAAAGCAGAGTTAATAATTCATTACAATGCAGTTTAACCTCAAAACAACTTCATGAAGCCACGCTACGAAACAAACGTACACAAAATAGATATGCACTCAATAACATTATAAACCTTTTGCAACTTTTTATACCATGATATCTTAGAAGTAATGTGAACTTAACTTCATGGAATCTATGACAACATGTATTCAAAGTCACATATTGTGTGGGGACTATTTTATTTTGAAACTGCTCCAATTTTTTTGATACCATCAGTATAAAAGGCCCTATCTTTGGCTGCACATAGCTTCTAATTTTTGGGAGTGTCGAACCTACACATAAGTATCATATTTAACATGATGTGATGGACAATAATGAAGTCCCAACTATTTTATTCCACGACAATCCCATCTTAATCCTTGGGAAAGAGAACACATGGGATAGCATGAGTAAATGTTATGCAAACCAAGTTGACAATAGAGTTATCCTTTAACTCAACCGGAGTTTTAGTAGGGAGTTGGTTGTTTCGCATGCAAAACTTTCCATGTTCGGTAAGTTTAGGGCAGTGCCCGGGAAGTTTTTGGGCATAGTCGGTCAAGATCCTAGTGATTCTAAATTCAACCGGTTACATGTTGACATCTTCCGGTTTTGCTTTATCCATTTGAGGTGTATTATATAGATTCCTCTAAAATGATCGGTAATTCTCCCGAAGTCTCGAACTTCAACCGGTTATTTCTCAAACTCAACCGGTTCATCTGTAACTAGCCGCCGGTTCTCCCCGGATAGTGGTTTAGGGTGCATGCTTGGAATCAATGCGGAGGCTTGAAAGAGGGACATTCCATATTGGTCCTTTGGGTACCAAACTCGTTTTTGCATGCCTTGCACCCTAAACTTACCGAACATGGAAAGTTTTGCATGCGAAACAACCAACTCCCTACTAAAACTCCGGTTGAGTTAAAGGATAACTCTAATGTTTTACAAGTATTGGACCTCTGGTTCTTACTGGTATGGATAATGGAACAACATGTTTCGCCTCATTTATTCAAAGGAATAAAGAACAATCGCCGTTCTAAGTGGGCTAGGTTTCATTGGTAATAATTTGGCTCTTGGATAATGTCTTGGATGTTTGTTGTTGAGGTACACATTCTAGTTGGTGCTCCAAAGTCTCAACACTAGGAGAATTAGGGCCGCTTCACACTATGGCCGTCCAAGTTGAGAGGCCGTGGGATCGAATGGCCAAACTTTGTTGAGAGTCCAAAGAAATGGGCTGAAAATACATAGCCAATACAATATAGGAATTGGAGCCTTCAGCCGAGCATAGTGTGAAGCTTCCAAAGGCCAAGCCCAAAGTCCAAACCTTGGTCATGAACTCCCACAACTTCTCGACTTGGACGGCCATAGTGTGAAGCCTTTAAAGGCCAAGCCCAAAGTCCAAAGGAAGAAGGAGCATCCCACTTTATTCCCTGTCCAAAACAACCCCTCCAATCTAACGGCCAAGATCTTGTCATGCAATAAAATCGACAGCCTCTCCACCATAGTTTGGGTTTCCATTCATGTCCGACCCAAACTTCCTTTGAGAGTCCGTCGCCTTGGTCAAAAAGTATTGCCATGTAGGCATTTTGGAGAGCGACAACCTTTGGACTTTGGCCTTTGGTGTGAAGGGTGGAGTGGCTGAATTCTTGGTTTCTTGCAATCTGATTGGTGGAAATTGAGGACCTCTTGACCTTCGGCCATAGTGTGAAGCAACCCTTATAGTGCGGGCAACTTTTGTCAACCTCATCCAAGACCCAACCACACCAATCATTACCTACCACGGTTTTGTGCAAAACCGACCACCAAAAACTCCGTTTTTCATTAGAAATTTTTATAAAGTGCTCGGTGCTTATGACAAATCGCGTTCAAGGACAAATTGAGGGAGGAATTGGGCTCCTCCATTTTGAGGCAACCGACCTAACGGCCTCCATTCTCTTGATGAATCACGTCCTCCCAACTTACCTAAGTGCTCCAATGAAAATGCATTTTTTCGGCCACCACCATCATAACATTATTCATATCCATAACAGTTTTCTGTGGGATTGACAATATTTTGTAAAATATTCCATCTTTCATGTTGAATGTGAGGAATATTCTGCAAAATATTGTTAGTCCCGCATAACACTATGTTGGATATGAATAATGTTACGATGTAGCGGGTGCAATGAATAGATCATGAAGTCTGCCAAAAATAACTATGAGCATAATTGTTTCTTTCGTTATCACAAGTCTGAGTGTCCCTTTCATCCTAGTCATCAAAGTTGTGGAAGTTCGAAGGCTCCATTAGATTTACGAAGTTGAGTTTAGATTTCTATTGGCCACCAAAGTGACTCATAAGTTAGGAGGAATTTGTTAAGGACATATTGCAACGGAGGAAGGTCATTTGGTGAGTGTCAATGACTTTAATCAACAAAGGTTGTAACCGGCAAAATAGAATGAAAGGTGGCGTTGAGAAGCGTGATGGGTCGTCAATTGGTCAACCGTTGCCATTCACCTTCCTTGAAGAGCAAAGCAATCGAATCACACGTGACACCTAATGGAAATGTCCTTGCAAAGGAACTCATTCACAAGCAAACTCCGTTTTTCTTGGAAAATTCCATGGTGAGTGTTGAGGTTGTCTTTTAGTTGGTAGGCTTCCCCTCCGCCATAGACAGTGTAACCCACTATTGACCGGTGAACACAAATCCTATAACTTTATAGGATTAGGTTAGTTTTGAAATCCTAGATGTCTTAATTTTTTTTATTTGGGTGATAGTATCTTCTAGGTATACTTTGAACTCCTTTTTGAATATTCCATGATCACATATATCTATGCCCTTAGTTTGTAAAACTTTAATGCTATTCAAAATTGATCCTTTAGAAATTTCCTTAGAATTCTCCCCGAATTCTCATGGAGTTATGTGCTCATGTTTTACAAGGTTATGTTCCCCTAAATGTTGAGGTTAAGTGTCTTTTAGAGTTGTATTCAATTTCACACAATATTCTACATGAATGTTTATGACTAACTCCTAGTAAGTAAAATCTTTAATGAATTTAACTCTCGTCTTGGATTCATCTACTCGTAATTATTAAATTCCCTTATAACCTCACCGTTCATGATCGAGAGTATGTTTATCGATGTTTGACTTTTCTTGATTGGTATGTTGCCTTTAATGATGTAAAACCTTAGGTAAGAACTCAAATGTGATGTGATGAGTGATTTGACCTACTTAACGGCCTTCACATGGTTAGTTTTTGGGCCTTCCTTCCGAATGATGCTCTTTGCTCGTATTAATTAGACCTCGCAAGCTTTAGGATTTTGGTAATTGATCGAACCATATCTCTTCAAATCATTATGTGAACATACGTTGGTAATGAACTAAGGTGATCAAGCTTCGTAATTTATTGATTGTAGGTTCTTTCCGATTTACAAAATCTCAAGTTTTTTATTTGACCAAGGATCCTCTTCATTGATTTGGTTAATCAAATCTTTGTGTGTGTTCTTATTATGTTGATATGGTTGATCAAGTCTTCATGCGATCTCTCTTAATCGATCCGATTGATCAATTCTTTGTATAATCTGTTTTTTAGTTGGTTTAGTTGAACAAATTTTGCTTTATGTTTCAATTGTCTTGCAAAGTGATTTTCTCTCTAAAGTACAAGATGAAGGAAACAATTCAATTTTTTTGGCTTTATTTCTTGAATTATCAAGTTGTCTCAATTTGAAACCTAATTTGTCTTCAACTTATTGTACGCCATTTGAGCCTCAATGTGTGTCATGGTTTCAAGTAACTCAATTTCCAAAGTGCTCTGCAATTTGCCTTAGTCTCATCAGTGCTTTAAGCTTTGTAATTGCTTCACAAGTTTTCACGTTTCAAAATGCCTCATTTCGAAGTGTAGATTGATTTGGGGCCAAATGAAGTGTCATAGGGCCTCTAAGTTCCCCCTTTATATAGTAGGTGAAATATACAAATGACATGATTATTTTTTAATCCCTGGAATTCTGAATATAACAACATATGTACATCCATGCTATTTTTAACAATAACATATACATTATTTGAATGTTGGAATCTAACTATTTTCTAGTATCTATTTTCCTCAAACATGCATTGGTTTGAGTACTTTCTACTAACTACCTCTTAAGGTCTAGAGGTCTTCAAAATGTCCTAAGTTTAGGGTCTTTGTGTGTGCTTGAAGACCAAGGGTCTTGGTTCATCAGTTCCCTTCAAGTCCCCTCCCACAGACCCAACATTCCCTTTGAGCTCCCACATTCCCAATGTTTCCTTAAGAAGAAGAAGGAGAAAAAGTCCGGTCTCCAAAGGAGGCCGGAGTGAATAGAGTGTCTGTTCGTAAAACATCCGAATGTTTCCTTCAAGGGAACTTCATCTTCTTCACGGCCCCCTCTTTCTCGTTGATGTTTGTCATGGTCTTCAACAACTCCTTTTCCGATTCTTCTTGCGATCCATACCAAAATCATTGCTAAGAATGGAGGTTGGGATGACCCATTATTATGGTATCCTAGCCTATGACCGAGAGCTACACATTGGTGAATTTTCTTGATGACCTCTTCTATGGTAATGAACGATTTAAATTTTTTCATGCAAGGTAAAATGAAATATTTATCTATTTCAAAAAATTGGAAATTTTTAAAATTAATTTTGAATTAGATATGATTTTTTAAAGATGTTCCCTAGGGTATCCTATGATAGACCTAAAGAAGTTTGATGCCAATGCTAATACAACTTATGAGCATTCTATAATTATCCACAGGCAAGTAAGAGGCTGTAAGAAATCCAACATTACTAAGCCCAATATGGAGTTTGACTTGTGATAATATAAATTTTGGGAGACAACAATGCCACGAAATCCATGTGAATAAACAACTAGTAGGGGACAATAATATCATTGACATCATCCATTGAAGCATGTATGAAATGATAATGTACAATCAAAAACTTGGTTTAAATGAGACTCATCTAAAACGTGTGAATGAGTTGACCACGTGATTAATACATCTTTCAGATTATTAAACATAGTGAAAGACATTGGCTTTTATGAACATGTTCGAGAACGGTAGACTGACTTTGACCTTACTATGTCAAGAGACATCCTGAACGAACAACTAATCTCATCCAACACGTTGTGGCAAGGTCTCATGTGCCTTGAACCGAGACCTATGGGCCTCAATGACCACCTTCCTCTCTCCCACCACACCTCTCATTCTCGCGTTGGCTCCCTAGTCCCTCCTCCTTCCCCCTCTTCCTCCTCCTCCTCATCCTTCTTCCTCCTTCCCCTCTTTCTCCTCCCTGCAGATCTGAAAAAACTTCATGCTCTCTCTTATCTGTGTGATCAAGATTGCTTTGATAGGGTCCCATCCGGAAGGGCCCAAACAATTAAGTCGTCTCCTCATTCAGATTTGCTTATGCGCTCATGTTAGAGTTCTTTTTCCATTTTATGCACCTATAATTGTGCTATAGGCCGGGAGCAGTCAATATATATGGTCTTGAAGTTAAAGTGATCTGCAGGTAGCCTGCCGAACGGATTTGGGAACATCACCAATCCAGTGTCAGTGAATCTTTTAGGGCATAATCGGTTGAGGTCCTAGTGTTTCCAAGTCCAACCGGTTACATGTTGACATCTTTTGGTTTTTCCTTTATTAATCTGAGGCATATTCCACGGAGTCCTCTAAAATGATGGGTAGTTTTCCTTAAGTCTCCAACTTCAACCGGTTATTTCTCAAACTCAGTCGGTTCATTTGTAACTATAGTACACTAAATATGATATTTAGTGTTTGATTATATTTAATGTTGTTACCACCCTACCTTGCTCAACACTAATTTTCAATTTTTTGATAATTAGTATAAAAAGATGTGCTAGAAGATATGTTGGAATTCTCCTTTTATCATTGGTTTTTTTTCATATCCTTACTAACACTAAATTCAAACATGTAACTTCCACATATTACCATAGTTCATATTTTAGTGTTTGAATTTACATTTAATGTTACTTACTTTCATGGGGTTATTGATATTTAGTGTGGCGGTTGGTTCTGCCCGTTCATTGTCACCAATGAAACGAAATGAAATTGATTTTTAGGGTCTGGGAAGCCGAAAGGCTTAGGGGCACTTCACACACAAGACTGAAGGCCTGAGACCATTGCAATCTAAGAGCTTTCATTGGTCGAAAGGGCAGAGACCGCCCAAGTTCACTTCACACACGAAGGTGAAGGCCTAAAGGCCCAAAGAAGACTTCCTGGATGAAAAGTCTACATGGAGTCCTACATGGCGGACTATGGACAAGGTTTCACGGTCTCCCGGAATTTTCGTCAAGCCCACCTCCAAGAGGTGGGCCTGATGAAAATTCCGGGAGACCATGACTTTTTTAATATTTTTTCCAATGTGATAGATTGCAGGGCATATTCCAAAACAGATTCTAGGACAGACAAACACCAAGTAATTCTCTTAAATTGATAGAGTTTGAGACATATTATATTAAACCAAATCCTCCCCTCTTTTTCCGCCAACAAAATATGCAATGGTCCCGCAACATGGTCCATTCTCACTTCACACTATGCTTGAGGGCCCGTGACTACATAAAACGGCTTTCCCAACACCCATGGTATGGCCTTTGGATGAGAGTCAAGGGTCCTCACCATTACAAGGTCATGGCTCTTGGCTCATGTGTGCATGTGACGAAACCCAGCCGCGTCCTATTTTGAAGGGGAGCACACATTTATTACTAAAATGCTGCTACCCACTCATCAACTATAATAGGATGCGAGTGGCCACCTGTCACTCACCTGCCTGCACACTCATGGGGCTATCTTATATATAATAAGGAGCCATTCGGGAGTCCCAAATGAGCTTCAATAAGTGGTGAAGCGAGTTTGCCACTTTTAGCTGCACAGTAGGTGAAGAAGCTACACTATTTTGTCTAATTAGTGTTGAATGCCATTTGGAGTGACACACATTGCGACAACATTTTCCTGAGCGTATCACTTTTTACCCAAATCACATACGTAGTTAATATGCACATCGAAGAATATGATATAATTTAGTAGAAAATGATAATGTCGGTAAAAAGTTATGGCAACATGTCATTCTAAATGGTAACCCACACTAATTAGACAAAGTAGTGCAACTTCAAATGCCAAAGCCTCTAACTTAATTATGTTATGTTATGTTATGTTATGTTATGGGAGTGTATATATGTTGTAAGTACTCAAAACTGGCCCCCATATAATCGTCATGTTTGCATCGGGTGGTCGGCCAGGGCTAGGCATCCACCTCTTTGAGTTGCACCACCACTATTACATAGGCAAAAGGGATTTAGAAATAACTCGATCCTTGTAATAGCATGCCTAATTCATCTCGCATGGGTCTTCTTACAGTGATTTTGGGTCGTTGATGCTCATTCCAAAGTTAAAATGTTTTTCAAAAGCTCCCACAACCGCGAGGGCTGGGGCGAAGTATATTGGTACCTTACCGGGGAGGGCGAACGGCTGGGGATTCGTGGCACTCACTGAAAATCATCCATCCTACATATCGTGGATGAAGTGGCTCCAATACAAAAAGATCCCCTATGGGGTTGAGGGCCGATTCATTCGAATGTGACATCACTAGACATCCGGTAAGGTACCAATGTATGGGTCGGTTCGCCCTGGCCCAACCGCGAGTAGACGAGATCGGTGTGAGGTAATTAGGATGAGTAATACTTACCAATCACTATGTATGATTTAGACATGTGAAGGGGAGGACTCATGAGGGTGAGAAGGTATGGGGGCATGCACCATGGGGCCATGGGCATGAAAGGAGCCTCTTGGCACCTCGTTTGGGACGTCAACCCCCCAATCACCTCCCTATGGTGTCCCGAAGGCCTCATCTTTCTCAAGTTGAACCTTCGGGACGAGTGAGAAAGCCTTAGAGAGCTTCACTCACCATGTAACATGTAAGTTATGCCTTTATGGCATTGTTAGGTTCGCTTTGCTCTTATTCAAGTTTGTGGACATATTTGCATGCCTAACATGTGCCTATGCAACATGTGAAAAAGTAAACAAGGCTAGATTAACCTACTTGTTTACGCTACCTACAGAGTTTTGAGTATCAACATCTAACATATGTGCTAATTGTTCTTTTCATTGCCTTTATTTTTTTGTTGCAATGTGTGATACATGCACAAGGGCATGTATCACTAGTTAATCGATCACGGTTGTGGAAGTAGCTCTATATTGCACGATGTGTATTTACACACAATGTAGTGGTGCACGACATATTTTTAAAATAAGATTGTAAACTTTAACTTATTTGACTTGGTTCTCACTTTGGATTGTAATGGTGGGGCCCATAGCAAAGAGGTGGGTGTCTAACCCTAGCCTCAGGCGGCCTACTTACAAGCCAGAATAATTAAGGTATGCAAACAACATTATTCATTTTCTTTTTCTTGTTCTCTATTTTCTAAAGATCATATTGACGCCTTCAAATTTATGCATTAGCATATCTATGATGAAACATCAACAAAAATGCATATTGAAAAGCGGATCTCCCACAATTATAGTTGTAGTTACAACCATTGGAAATCCATGTTCCCTTAACCCTTTCCTTCTAGATGGAACCCCATTGGCTCTCTCTCTCTCTCTCTCTCTAAAAGAGAAGCCATCATGGAGCCACTTCATATCTTCATCTAGGGGCCCCGCATGGCATGGAGATTCTTCAGTGTTTCAAGAATAGATTGGTGCAAGTCTCATTCAATTTCGTTTTAGGTTGAAGGAGAACGCTGCTCCGAAGTTTTTTGAAGCTCATGGAAGGTCACTAAGGGCCGCTTTACACCTAGAGGCCGGGCCAAACCCCCTTGAGGCCAATTGCATGAAATTTCAGCCTTTTTTGGGTTGGAGGCCGGCCTCAACTACACATTATAATAAGATTATAACGGGGGCCAATTTTCCCATATGTAAAGGCCTTAGGGCCAAGAAGCTAGGCCGATTCGATAAATCTAGCATAATCCAACGGATCTAGCATAATCTAGCATAGAGCCTTTAAGATTTCCACATAATCCAACGGATCTAGTTCGCTAAAAAAATCATACTTTATTTAAGAAGGTTTATTGGCCCCGAGGCCAAGAATTGGGCCTCCATTTTGGGTGCACCCAATTCAACGAGCTCGGGCCGTGTCATAACATACATTTTTTAATTTAAAAAATCATACCACCAAATCGGCCTGGCCTCTAGGTGTAAAGGGGTTGGGACCGATTTGAGCCTTTTGGCCAATCATAAGTGAGGATTTCAAGCCTCTTACACAACGAATTGGCCCGGCCTCTAGGTGTAAAGCGGCCCTAAGACTTGGAGGAAACAAATTTTCATGCCAAGGGTATTGCCCATTGCAAGGATAACCCATATTTAGTAGTGTCACTAGAAGGAAAGGGGGTCAGTGTTTGCAAAACACTGTCATTTATGTGTCCTTTTCGTGTGCGAAAGGACCCCCTTTCCTTCTAGTGTGTGGACAACACCCTTACCCAAAAATGTTTCAAAATTGGCGTTCAAGCTCATTGTAAGAGACACTCATCATCCACTCATTGACTTTGACCACCACTAGAATGAGCATATGAACTCCAAATTTGAAATACTCACATACGTGTATTCCAAATATACATATATGTTTCTTATTGGACTCCTCTCCATCCTGTCATCCAAATTTTTGAAAAAACAAAGATTTTCACTACACCAAATATGATATTTAGTGTCATATGGTATTTAATGTCACTATGGTAACTTTTTGGATGACAGTTCTTATGAATAAGTTTACAAATACTGTCATGGATAATGGACAAGTTCATCCATTGGCCAATATCCTACCTTCTCTTGTCAACAACTTGTGATGAAATATTGTCATGGATGATTGAAATTTGGATGCAAAATCACTTGGTGAGTGACAGTAATTGCAACACTGTAAATCTATAATCCCCCCCAAAAAAATTACAAGGAATGACAAATAATGTTGGGTTAACATTTAGTGTTGGTGACACTATACCGCAGTTTACAATTAGTATTGAGCAAGGCAATTAGAATTGGTGACACTAAATATCATATTTAGTGTAGCTACCCCAACTTTGAGAATTTAAACTTTGCGACCATTGGATCTTCTCAGATTTGGTGAAACGAAGAGACTTTTATACTAAGGGTTATCAATGTACAAGCACTTCTATCCAAGTATGGAAGTTGATAATATACTAAAAGGTAATAATATCCTTGTTATCATGTTTATGATTCCAATTGTATTGCTAAACAAGGATTTTGAGATCATTAACCATAACAAAAGATTGAAGTCTATAAACAGGCTTTTTGTATCTTCATAACAAAATTGGTTTCCACATACAAGTGTTTAATCATAAAACATGTTGGTGATAGTGGGTTTGATTTGCCCTCGGCATTAAAGGTAGTATGATTGTTCCAAGTTCATTGGAAAAATACCCTTTGGCAATAAACGGTTAATTGAATACATAGGTCCTCCTGATTGTGTTCACTATCTAGTGTGGAGTAGTTAAGAACATTTAAAGAAGTAGTAGACAATCTTTTGTAAACACTTGCCTTTATGGTATTCGTTCTTTGATCCTCACCTAAACACACAAAATTCAAATATATGTGTCCAAATAAGAAATAATTGAATAAAACCTGCATACCTTATGTATTGGCCTTCATAGATTTTATCAAGAATGTAGTAGTATGCCAATATGTAGAAACTTATTTTGACCACAAGGAATTATTGCATATAAAGTGTAAGGTAGAGGGTGCTCAAACTATCACTATATGCACTAAGAATATATATTATCATCATCTAGTTTCAAAAAGCTTTGAATGATCATTGTTACCAATTGAATCACACTAAATTATGTCTTATTTGAGTTCCATATGCAGAAGTTACAAGGCTTTCAAGTTTTATTGACAGATGACCCAAAACCAACATGGGAAATTGATGTAAAGGTGGTAGACATTCTCATAATCAATATGTACATATTGTGCAAGATTTCATGATGTTGGTTTTAGGTGGAGTGTTAGTTTTGATATCATCTACCTTTACCTCTCATATATCAAATGAAAACCTTTTGAAAAATCAAAATTGTAGTCTGGAGGCTATTATTTTTAGTTTATTTGACATTGAGAGTGGTTCCAAAGATCCGAGCCACTCTAGCGAGGCACATTTAGAATGTATTAACTACAAATATATAGGGGGTAAGTTTTTATCATATATGGTTGAAAGATGCTTGAATGCAACAACTTCCTCTCTCCTATTTTTTCATGAGCCAAAGCTTCCATGATCATGTAAGTCCATCCATCCAGAAGGTGAAAATTGTAATGACATACTAATTCTCGAGACATGCACTCCATATCCATAATTTGGAGTGATAATCAACATTGTCTCCAAGAAGGACATCGCCTACCTTGTTACAATTGGCGACATCCCACATTACATGTGCCCGGACTTCACCAAAATGTCTTCTCAAACTTTGGGAAAGAAAAGGAAATGGGTGTACTGCAAACAACTTTACTACATGTTCAAATTTCTATGCAATATGGATTATGACAATGACAAATTCATTCACGCCCCAACGTATACCTACAATGAGATCATGCGACTCCTTGAGCTGGCTAGTGGTGTTGAGCACGAGTAATGATGATATTGTAGTGTTTGCCATATTGTTTTGAATTGTGAGGAAGGGTCATTATATGTATGGAAACTTATTTGGTTGCACACAAAAATGATTTGGAATATTGTATTAAGAAACAACATTTGACTGAAAGTTTTTCCACATGTACATGGTAATAGGCCCCCACCATGTGTGTTTACTCGAATTTTTCAAAACTTTTATATAAGATATTTAAAAATGAATGGCCAAATTTAACATGTGGACCTCAAATTGCATGATTTCCCTAAATTTGGAATCATTGCTCACATGTTATTGCTCACTGCTCATGTGTTACCGATCACCGCTCAACTTCTCTTGGTATTAAACACCACTTAAATGGACTTCATTTTTCATTAGACTCAGGCTTAAAGTTTGGTTTTTTAGATTGGGCGGAGTATTTTCTTGAGTTGGGACCAACAATCTTGGGCGGGAAAGTGGCGCCACATCATTTTCTCATACCTTGGGCATGGACCCTAGTGCAAACTCCTTAGGTCCAACATTTTGCTCTTAACCAATTGGATTGCTCAATTTTGGAGTTTCTTTGGTCTTGGACCCTAAATAAACCCACTCTTAGTTGCCATTGAAGTGAAGACGAAGGTTTATAGTTCTCACCATCCCAGATCTTGGTGACACGTGTCGTCATTGGACACGAGCGCAACAATATATAGACTGCAGGAATTAGCCCTCACAATATAATGAGCGCTACACACGATTCATACACGTGTCACCCTACTACAACCCATAGCAAGACTCCTCGCGTACAACATCTGCACTGACATGTGCAAGTAGGTTCCATTCACAAGTAGATTGCATCCTCACCCATGCAAATACTTGGCCAAAACCAAATCACAAAAAACCTATAACTTTGTTTATTCATTCGTATCATAGCAACCGCAACAAACAAACAAAAAAGAAAAAGAAATCATATTTTGTTACAATTGTGGTAACAAATATGCAAAACAACGTGGAATATCAAGGTATCAATGTAACTTGGTAGATGGGTCTTAAATGGCTACTCCCCCCCTCAAATACGCCACTTCTTATAGGATATAAAACACACAATTAGTACAAGATGCTTACCAAAGCCAAATTGAGGTCATAGCCAATTTCCTCATAATCTGCGGAGCTCACATGAGTATCTTATTCATTATCAAAGTGAAGGTTCTGGTGATCATATTTTGAACACGCAATCCAATCTCTTTTGAACATGTGTCTTGTTGGTATCTGTGCTTGGAGCCACACCAAACCACATACCACTCAAATATAGGTAAGTAACCGAATTAGGCACGCCCACCTTAGTACAAAGCATGCAAGAATTTTGTCAAAGTCTCAACATATCAAGAACTTAACCTAGTGTCGCTTGGAGCCAAGAAGAGGACAAATGCAGAGACCCTGGACCACAAGAAACTATCCCGGTGGCATCTAACTAAGTGCCTACGAACTTTAACTTGACTGTTGTAATTGATGCAATTTAGGTCACTCGACCATAAGTAGACAACCCTTATTTGGTTACTATGTTTACTAGAACACTTATATTCAAGTGGTATGTGGTTAATTAGTGTGGCTCTAAGAATGGATATCCAAAAGGCATTATGTGTTTAAAGGAGATTGGATTGTATGTTCAAAATATGATCACCATTCTAAGCTTAATAGTCAACATGATTGGGAGGGAACTATATGATCACTTAATGAGCACAAAAATCTTTACTTTGAGAATGAACAAGTTGTTCATATGAGCTCCAAAAATTATGAGGAAAATGTCTACAGTTGCGGCCTCAATTTGGATTTTGCTAACCATCTTGTACAAATTGCATGTTTCATATTATATGAGAACTGGGTTATTTAGGAGAAGTTAAACCTTTAAGACCCGTCTATCTTAGAACATGTTAACCCGTTATCAATATAGGGCCCTGCAATGGGACAATGTTGGGTTTAGCCCATGAGTTGGACCCACATGTCAGGCCCAACCGCTAATGTGCCGCTAGCGGGGTCCAAAAAGCTCTCCAAGGCCGGAACAACTTGGGTCTATTGTGGCCCAACTTTCAACTCCTTTATAAAAGAATCAACTATTAATACCTCACAATCTTTGATCAAATTGAATCTTAGCTTCCATTATTTCTATGTAAAGCCTTGTGTATTGTAAGATATTAGTTTTGATCACAGGACCCACACTGCACGAAGTTCATATAGACTGAACATGTGGGACATACACCCTAACCTCCGTAATGTCACCCTCTGTAAAGTTACTCCCTCTCTTACATCCCCAAACCCTAGGGAACGGATGTGCTCAGTTTAAATCTCCCTTATTGTTATCACATTTCCCTTTCATATATCACGAGTTTTGACATTAAAATAATCCACCAGAGAATTCAAACCACACGCTCGCATGCATCACGTTGTCATCATTGTCATTATTACCATGTGTCATTCCGTAATGTCACATGCTACACCGATTCTTTATTATCAGACATCCATGTTAACACTACAGACCTCCTTAATATCACATGCACTTTGGTTGCCACAGGCGTGATATTAGGGAGGTTGGAGTCTATAAGGCGGCTACTCCAATTTAGCACCCTTTGTGTTTGGTGTACAATGTGTGATCATGCCACTCTTATGATGTATGTACATACTTAACGTTATAAGCTTACTGTTATTATACTCTTTCTAGAGCTGAGTAGACAGAATCACCAGAATTGTTTGGAAGACGATGTGGAACCCACCATCGTGCTTCGCAGATCTTGTGCAACTTCCCAGCTTCAACAATTCTTGCCACGTACCAACCAAAATGCTCCCAAACCTTCTGGAACCGTTGAAACGTGCACCTCTCGAGTGTTTTGAGGAAAACTTGGGTATTGGTTCGAAGGTTTGCGGCCCAGGAGCTGCTTATTTCAATTCGTCACATTTGGAGGCGAACTTGTAGTTGCATGACGTTGTTGGGGGAGTCCTTATGCGATCATGTGCTTTGGGGGAATAATTAGGATTAAGAGTGATGAGAAGATTTTGGTGCACACAAACTAAGAATTGTGTGTGTCATGGGGATGAACGGACTGTCAAGTAGACATGAGTGGAATAATGCTAATTTTTTCTGAAATTTCTAGCAACCTGCAGGTTGTGCTTGTGAAGGAAGTTCCTGGTTTCTTGTAGCCATCAGGTGCAGCAGTTATTTCTTCTTGCTGATTTTCTTCACGACTTAGTGAAGTGAGTTTGCAACTGTGGGAGATTTTTCCCTATCTTTCTTGAAGTGTGGGTTAGTGTACCCGTTTTGGCCGCCTTTAATCATCGATCGTCACTCTTGCCAATATAAGATGCAGTTGTAATTTCTTGTCCGAAGGTGCTGCTTTTGGGGAAGTGAGGTCAGTACTGCGCAGACAAGGAGAACTTTATGTATGTGAACAGATTTAATTACCTAGTGGACCACATGAGTGAAGCTGTTCTTGCTGAATTTTCTTCACGACCTAAGTGAGTTTGCACTACAGTGGGATACATTTCTATCTTGAAGTGAATCTCTTCACGTGTAGGCCTCCCTTCCAGAGCTAATTTGGGAAGTTTGATGCAGGTTTATTGACTTCAGACATATTCAAATCCACTAGTAAGCAGCAGCTTATTGTTCATCTTCTTGACAACCTAACAATTTCTTCACATTTTTCTGTACGAGTGTAACATAATATCTCTAATTCCTTGGGTTTAAAGATCCCTTTGGTGAAGGTGGTGTTTTGGGGAGCATATTTAGCGCTAACTTGTGTCTGGTAGTAGTAGTAGTCATAGTAGTATTGTTATCGGTATTGGGTTCGTCGATCCCATATTTAGCTACAACTAAGTAACTTCGGACAGACTTAGACCCACTGAGCTTCTTGCTAATCTTCTTGACAACCTAACAGTTTACTTAGATTATCTATTAAGATTGTACGATAGCATCTCTGATCCCTTCAAAATTTTCCCCGCCTTAATTACATGCTGGTTGGGGTTATGTTGGTACTCTTGGGAAGCTTTTTTTAAGCGTAATTTTTAGTCAGCATAGCACATTGCTGTTTAGAATACATTTGGGGATACAAATATAGCTATGGCGGAGCTGAGGAGAGATCTGCTACTACAAAGGTGGGTTATCATTTCAGACAAAAGGGGGAAGCGCCCCTCCGAGTTCAGGGCA
Organism: Polytrichum formosum; assembly: GCA_964035585.1. Classification (NCBI taxonomy): domain Eukaryota; kingdom Viridiplantae; phylum Streptophyta; class Polytrichopsida; order Polytrichales; family Polytrichaceae; genus Polytrichum; species Polytrichum formosum. The sequence continues at coordinate 44,361,827 of OZ037941.1, forward strand.
TTCAACAGCTTCCGGGACAGTAACCCTGGCCCTTGCAATTTCTGCCCTGGCTTCGAGATGGAGAATGGGCATGAGACATTTGCTCTCCGGGACAGCGAGGAGGCTGATGCACCTGACTGGAGGGTTAGGGTGATAGTTAACAAGTATCCTGCCGTGTCCATGGACACGAATGGGTTGAAATTGCAAGCCTCCGGGGAAGGCACGGTATTCAATCGGTGTCAGCTCCCGGGCTTTGGTAGCCATGAAGTTGTGATTGAAACTCCTGAGCATCAGTTGACCATCCCGGAGCTTCCTGTTCCTCATGTGGCAGAGGTAAATTTAATTCTTTGGGACACCCATAAGTTTTCCTGCTCATCATCTCTTCAACCTTATTGATTATTGCTCCACTAAGGAATTCCTAATGATGATGATGGTGATGATGTGTTCAACCTTGTAATTGCTGTACTAAGGCATTCGTGACGATGTCTACAACCTTGTGGAATTCCTGATGATGAAGTTTTGAACCTTGTAATTGGTGCACTACGGGAATTCCTGATGATGATGTGTTCAGCCTTGTAATTGGTGCACTAAGGAATTCCTGATGATGTGTTCAACCTTGTAATTTCTGCACTCTGGATCAACTCTTCAACCTTAATTATTGCGGCACTAAGGAATTCCTGATGATAATGTGTTCTACCTTGTAGTTGGTGCACTAAGGAATTCTTGATGATGTGTTCAACCTTGTAATTGGTGTAGCAGGGAAGTTTTGATGATGTGGTCAACCTTGTAATTTCTGTACTAAGGACATTCCTGATGATGTTCTTGAACCTTGCGGTTCTGATGGTGTCTTTCACCTTGTAATTTGTTATACTAAGGAATTCCTGCTGATCATCTCTTCAGCCTTAATTATTGCAGCACTATGGAACTCCTGGTGATAATGTGCTTTAACCTTTTAATTGCTGCACTAAACAATCTGTGATGATGTCTTCAACCTTGTAACCAATCTTGTAAATGGTGTATCAAGGAATTCCTGACGATGTTTTCAACCTTGTGGTTCCTGCCCTAAGGAATTCCTAAGGATGTCTTCAACTTTGTAATTGCTGTAATGTTGTTGCTTCCTCTATATGGTTGTCACAAAGGCTTTTGGTTCTGGTTCATTATGTGGCTTCATTTCTTGGATGGTATCAAATGATTGGCTCTCTTATTTCCTTCTGTTTTTGCTTACAGGTGTTGAAAGCTTATCAAGCACGGATCAAAGAATTTCAGAAGGATCCGAGGTTCAAGTTTTGTCAGGTATTGATCTGTGAAACTTGCTCATCCCATGACTCCATGTTTGATTTGAAAGAGTGACAGTAAATATATTGCAAACATGCAGATGGCACTAAATCCTTAAGAACTGGTTCTGGAAGGTCCATGGCCAGCCTTGACAGCAATTAAGTCTCATACACAACTACAAATGTTCAACATTAAGAACTGGTTCACCTTTCAAAGGAGGCAATGTTGCTCAAGATCCCTCTAAGTTAATACTTGTTATGATGTGTGTTTCGGAGTTACATATAGAATGAGCTAGATGGGTCTTAAATGGTTACGATTTCCGACTAGCCCACTTGTCCTAGGATATGAAACACGCAATTAGTACAAGAAGGTTAGCTAATCCAAATCGAGGCCACAGCCACTTTCCTTATAATTTTCGGAGCTCATATGAGTATCTTATTCATTATCAAAGTGAAGATTCTGGTGCTCATTAAATGGTCGTATAGCTTCCCTCAGTTATGTTGAAGACTATTGAGCCTAGAATGAGTAATATATTTTGTGCATGTAGGCGAATCTCTTTTAAACATGTGTCTTTTTGGTATTCTTGGAGCCACACCAAACCAGATGCCACTCAAATATGGGTGTTCTAATAAGAAAAGGAACCAAATAAGGGATACCTTAGACTAACTTGGAGAACATAAAACAACACCAGAGTCGTCTCTTCTTAATTTTTTCTCTGTTTTGGAGGTGATGTTTAATCTGAGGTTCATGGTTGATGGTCTGGGGTAGGTGTTCAAGAATAGGGGTAACAGAGCAGGCGCTTCAATGACACATTCACACAGCCAAATTATGGCACTCCCAGTCATAACCCGCAACAAGAATGATGAGCTGCAAGGAGCCCAGGAGTACTATGACATGAACAAGAGGTGCATCTTTTGTGATGTTGTGGACCACGAAACGAAAGTGACTTCTGCTCGCCTCATTGACGAAAACAAGCACTTTATCAGCATCGCCCCGTATGCACCAATGTACTCCTACGAGACGTGGTTGCTTCCAAAGCGTCACTCTTCCAACTTCGAGACAACGGCTGATGAGGAGGTAAATCAATTAAATAATTATCTACACACATTAGCGTTATTTTTTATTAAGTCAATGGGACTTTTGGTTGGGAGTTGGTCCCTTATATATGATTTTCCATAGGTTGTCTTTGCATACAATATCAGTAATTTCTTTCCACTTCTGGTGGTGCATGCTTGGAGGTAGGTAGTGTTTAACTTTGAATGAAGAGCAACTGATTGCAGTTCATTGAGGGCGTGTGCTTGATTGCATGCCAGAATGAGTTTGACCCTCAATGAATTAATGTCATAGAGTCTTCTTTGTCATCATACACCCAAGCATGCACCAAAACCTTACTAAACATGAAAGGTATTGTAGCAAAACAACCAACTCCTGACCAAAAGTCATGTTGAGTTAGAGGATAACTATATTAGTGTTAACCATTAAAGTCTCTCAAAAACTCACGGTTTGATAGGTAGTTGTGGTCCATTTTTGGCATTTTATAATGTTTGACTGGGAGTATTCAAGTTTGGCGGAACTCCTAATTTTAGTGAAATAAGGGGAGGCATTTGGCTTTGGCCAAAAAGACAGCTATCATAGAAACAAATTTCATGGCAAACTTTTGAAGGCATCTAAAATGGTGCTCTCAAAAGGTGGATAAGGAGTTCACTTTCATATAGCCGTCTTTTGACCCAAGTCAAATGCCTCCCCTTCGTATTCACTAAAATTTGGGGTTCCAACACCAGTTGAATGCTCGTTAAACAATTGTAAATTGTCAGAAGTGGGCCAAAACTCCTACCAAACCATGAGTCTTCAAAGAATAACTATTATTTTGAGAATTGTATTTTGCAATTTTGCCAAACAAATAGTTTACCATCAAGGACGTCATTTGCATAATGTGCATTGTTTGAACTGTAGTTTGATCTTCTACTTTCAAGCTACAGAAATAATTCGCTTGCTTTTTTTTTCCTTCCATGAACTAACTAATAAGGTCTTTTTGTTTCCACTGCAGATCCAATCTATGGCTGCAATGTTGAAGTTGACGTTGCAAAAGTTTGACCTCGCATTCTCGTGTCCACCATACAATTACATGCTTCAAACTGCACCTTTAGGCCAAGAGCATTGTGATTCCCCATTTTATCATTGGTACCTTGTCATTGTCCCACACCTCACAACTCCAGGTGGGTTTGAGCTCGGGAGCGGTTGCTACATCAACCCTACTTCACCCGAAAAGGCTGCCGAGTTTCTTCGCGAAGTGCAAGTTGAAGTTGAGGATTCAATTTCGGCATGAAAACCTCATTCTCAAGTAGACAACCTTAATGTTTACCATTTTTACACACAAACTTGTCTCAATTGGCTTACATTTGAACCCCTTGGATTCAAGATAAATTTTGAGAGTACCATCCCTTGAAAAGATGACATGATGAATTTACTTTCACAAGCTTAAAGCATAAAACATCATCACCTGCATGCAGTCTGCCTCTTTGCAAGTCTAGAGGAGTTTATGTGGCGCAAACCACCCAACCATGAGCTATGAAGAGGAGCAACAAGAAGAAGGTGAAGAAGGCATACTAAATGACCTCTTACTCCCCTCCTCTCTTCTAAAACTCCTCCCCGTGCCTCTAGTTTCTATTTAAAATTAGAGAGTTTCCTAGTCTCATTCACACTGGACCACTTCTATTTATTGTGAGGGTTGGCTTTAAACCCAGGGCCTTAACTTGGATCCCATGGGAACCCCAAGGTTAAGGCCAAAATAGTAATCAAATGGGTGGCCTTCCTAGCACTTGGTTTTTGGTTCCTATCACCTATGATCCACCCAATCATGGGGGGTTGTCTGCACCCGTTCAAGGTGTTCACCTCCCGAAAGGAGATGAGTCTTTGGGGGCCCTCTAATTTTCGTTATGTCCATTTTGAAAATACACGTAGACTTAGACCAACTCAAAAACGAAGCAATGCCATAATTTATGTTGGTGGCAACATCTGAGTTGTCTTTCCGTCTTTCCTTCCTAGGTTATGTGGCTTAACCCCATTCACATGGAGGCTTTTGCACTTTACACAATTTGCAAGCATTGAAAACATTCTTGCAAATATTTTTTGGTCTATTTTTGATCCCTCACACTTGCTTGCCATTTTGATCTCTCTACCTAGCCGTCCATGTTTTTGACAAGGAATAGAAGAGACTCACCTAATTCTCCCTCTACGTATGAGAGTTAACTCAATCAAAGTTTTGGTTAGGAGGTGGTTGTTTTGCATACAAAACTTTCCATGTTTGGTAAGTTTTTGGTGCATGCTGGACTCGGTGTGGATGTTTGAACAAAGAACATTCTATGTTGGTTCATTGGGGACCGGAGTCATGTAGCACCTCTCGACATGCCTAAATCTGTTTGGCCCTCAATGAGCTGATGTAGAAAGTTCTTCATGCAAACCTCCACACTGACTCCAAGCATGTACCAAAAACTCATCAAACATGAAAAGTGTTGTAACTCTGGTTGAAATAAAGAATAAATCTATTAACACAGATGGACTCATCCTCACAAAGTTTACTAATTGCACTACCCAGGGGGGTTTTGTATGTGCAAGTAGCCCTTCGATAAGTTATTGCTCCCAAGTCGTCCCTGTGTTTGAAATCATAATTAGTTTCCTGAATTCAGATCGCCTGTGAAGAAGCTTCAATTAATCACATTATCCTCCATGACTTTCTGTTGTTGCAACAAGAATCTGCAAAGATGAGCTAAACAGTGATTGGAGGCTCTGGAAGCATCACAAGTTCTTCAGTGTGACTTGAAGCCTGGAGGATATGGCGCAAACCTAAAAGTGGAGTTCAGGAACAATGTTGGTCTGGTGTATACGTGAATGCATGGTATCATTGATCAACATCAATGATGATATCAAAGAACCTACCTATGAGTAACAAAATTGTTTCACTGCTCAAATATCGATATTTGGTGGGCATATCAGGGTGAGAGAATCTTTGTTTACCCGAGTTATTATTTGGGTTAGTACCATTCTAAACCATATTAATACTAGGGCAATTTTACCCAGGTATGAATATTCTTGCATGATATATAAACTCAAACGGTGTTGAAGACAGAAATATTGTCAAATACCCATACCCTATTGATATGATACCAGACCAACACTGGTCAGGAACCTCAAATTCTCCATATGTTGAGTAGCCTCGAATTTCAAGCACTTATGTTGCACTTAAGCAATGGGCGAAGATCACCTCGTATTGCATCACAGCATCTCCCAGATTGCAAGCAATTGTGTATCATCACAGCACTTGTCTTGCATTCTTTTGCACATAATGTCAAGTTTTGAGGGTGTTGGATTTGATGCTCACAATCACCAGCACCCGAAGAATTTAGGTTCTCGGGGGATGCACCTCGAAGCTAACGGTTCTAGGCACTCACCGGAAATTCGAAGGCAAAAAATCACCTCCAATTCACCATCCCTTCCAATTTTCCAAATGCAAATTCAACCGTTCATTCCTCATCATATGCACATCCACTAAAATTGATCCATAGTGAGAGAGGATGAAGCGAAATAAAACAGATCTTGTATTTTCATTTTTTTCCCAAGTGCTCGATCAGAGGTTGTCGTCACTATTAATGGCAAACATAGTGCTCTGGAGGCACCGGAATTCTAAGGGCCACTTTATACTAGAGCTTGAGGGCCCTTGACCTATGATATATAAACTATGTGATTGGTTGAGAAGGTGGGGACAGTCCATGTTCACTTTAAGTTAGACCTTGAAGATCTAAAGGACCAAAGAAATTTACATGACAGCAAGTGGATAATGTTTCATGATCTACTGGATATTGCATTAGGCGCATATAAAAGAGGTGGGTCTAACACAAAACTAGGGGCCGTGGCAATCAATTAAATTGCCATTGGCTCTTAAATTTTTTATATTGCCACAGTGGGGATTTGAACCCAAACATGTGTTGTGGTCCCTCAATATGGTATACTTTCACTTTCCACTAAGCTTGAGGGCCCATCAAATTGCAAAATTAGATTTCTATATCCCATGGTATGGCCTTTGCATGATTTTCAAGGGCCCTTAGATTTATTTGGTCACTACTCTTGGTCTATGTGTAAAGTTTCCCTAAGCAATGAAAATGGGCCAAAAGTCACCTCAACATTTTCTTTCGAAATGATATGTTCCCAACCTTGGTTGCCATTGTGGACGTGGTGGGCCATCAGATCCTCCTGGCTGCATCAACGGCCATCCCGCACCTTGCCAATCCCCACACAAACATAACTAGTGACACAGATATTTACGTTACATTTGTTAGTTTCATACTAGGGTTATTAGATAAATTTTGATGATGATGTGATGTATTTGTTTCATAATTTTTTTAAATTTCATTTGGGGGTATTTTGAGGTGTTTTTATTGTTCAATTGAGTTTTAATGGATGGCTCCTTTTAATCCCGTTGTGATGGTAATAAGGTGTAACTTTCTAGGCTATTGATGCGAGTTGTTCGATAAGTAGGTTGTATTTATTTGCCTTTTCCTGTGTGGCGGTGGTGGGGAATCTATCATGGCAATAGGTGAATTTTACAAACTGGATAGTGCTTGGTGGTGATTTGTTTAGTGTTGGTTGGTTGTCATTGGGGGCTCCTAGTACACATAAGATGTTGGGAATTAGTCTAGCCATGCATGAAAGTGAGAGTGCATGAGCAATCAAGCAACCATCCCGGGATGATTACGTCTTGTGGTTTGGAGTTTTGGTTATTTGCATTGATGAGTGTATAAAATCTTGTAGTGTGTTTGTTTGATTATTTCTATGTCCTATTTGATGGACAACATTGTTGTGTATGGCCATTCTTAGCATTTTGTATGTTGGTTTGAGCATGTGGAGAATAGGTGCCGTCATGTGTCGATTTTTCTATATAGGCATAACATGCAATTTGGATTCGGGTGAGTGCTGAAAGATATTTTTTTAGTGGTTGCCCATATATTGGGCATATCATAATTTTTGCACTTGTGTTATTTGAGCATTGGGGATGCTGAAGGCTTTCCAAAATTGGTTTGAGAGTTAGCGGTCTATTTGCTCGTTGGAGACCCATCTATCTATGTATGTGGATTTGGTTTTAGCTATTTCTAGTGTTCTTTGTTGATGTACGAGTTGAGGATTCAGATTTTATCCTTGTGTACTTCGGTGGGTATTCTATTTAACCAATATGGTGTGGTGTGTGCTATGTGGATGTGGGTGTGGTATTGCTAATTGGTCTGCTATTTCATTTCCTATGATTCCAATGTGTGCTCTATCTTTTGGTATTGTTATTTTGTGGGTTGACCATATGATTTGGTTGACTTTGGCACAGATGAGTAGTTTGTTTAGGTGGTTATGTTGAGAGGAGGGGTGTCATGTGAGCATAGATACGGCAGCAATACAAAAGCCACATACTGCATCATGGAGTTGTCTGCCCATGTGAAGAACGATGAAGTTTGCGGCACGCTTGCTCACCCTCTGCCATCACAAGAGTGGCATTTTAATGCCAAACGAGTCCCACATAGTTGAGCCAGGCGTTGTAACACCTATGTCGCTTCAAGTTATCTGAGATTTGCACTCGGGCTTATTTGATATCAGGGTACCTCTTGGCGTGCAATCTGATGATGCGATAGTCTCAGCAAATACCGAGACTTCCACCGGCAGTCCCATTTGTTCAACACAATCCCGGATTATTCATTGCAATCTTCTAGTTGCGCATGACCTCCAAAGCTACAAACTAGTCAATATTACTAAAGATCGCCATGGTTATGTTTACATCTTTGATTCTGCGACAAATGTATCGGAGACTGGCAATAATCAACTTCCCTCTTCCTTGCATCTTTGGAAATTCAGGTGCGCAACTTGTATGGGTGTTTTGTATGTTGTAATGTGTTGGTGTAGTGTTGTGACATACAGCATAGACAATAACACTTGGAAGAAGATTGGAGACAAATTGCCACCAAAATTCAAATTGCATGGCACTCGATCAAAGTACCCAACCACAACTTGCACACTTCCTTCCCTAATGGTCATAGCTTTACTGCGCAGAGTTTTACACCCAACTTCATTGAACACCCATGATGTGATCTTTTGTTCAACTTTGTAGGCACCAATGTTGTGCTTAAAGTACATCATATATAGGATAATATAGTATAGAGTAGAATAGAATGGAATGGAGTAGAATAGGGTAGAGTAGGGTAGAATGTGAACTCGTTTCTGTGAACTTCCAAATGTTACATACAATTTCTCTGTTAAGATGGATGATGGCCACCTACAAATGTGGTTGTTCTAGTGCCAATCCTCCATCTGTTTTACATGTCATCTACCATCATGTCTTTGGAGCACTATGATGTGATCTGCACCTTACAACTTTGCCATAAATTCAGATTGTAGGGCACAGACGTTGTATAGAATATGTGAAGGGAGGGATTGCAAGTTGGTAGTTAATAGAAGCCACTCCAGTGGACTCACCACCTATATAGAAAACAAATCAATCCTCTGAGTGCCCTTTTCAGATCCAGCCATCTGCTGCAAATAACCAGTGTAATATTTTGAGCAGACAGATGGGTTATGATAGACTTGTCCAAAAATGTCAAGATCACAGTTTTCTACCACAAGAACATTCAAAAGTTGCTATACCTAATTCACGAAACTTTCTTTTTCAATTACATTCAGATTCTCCAGTAAGATAAGGTGCCGTAGGTACATTAACTGACACTTCTAAGGAAAGTGCATAGATGCCATGTATGCCTTCCCATCTATATCATAAATCCGATACAATTCTAAGGACATTCATCAGGGTAGGATAGTCTTATAATCAGATGTATTCCAGTCAATCAGCCATGTAATTAACATTGAATATCAAAGATTTTCAAGGCAGCTCGCATTGTAGTTTCTGCAACTTGAAAGACTTCACATATGAGAACAGCAGGTAGAAAACTTACAGTAGAGGGTCAGTGAGCAGTTGCATAGCTCCCTGCCATCCCCCACCAGTGCTATTTTCTGGAGACACACCACAAGTCGTTCAATCATAGCATTCTTAGGCATGTGTAAGGACATTATCTTTTTATTCTAGCTTCAAGGGTAAATCCAAGAATCAAGGTCCTTGATTACATACATGAATGCCAAGCAATGTCAAGTAGCAAATTAGTTGATACCTCATTGTTACCTATCTTCAGACAAAAGCCTTCTCCCATCTACCAGGATTCAACTTAGAAAACCCTTGCCAAAAAGAATCTCACCGAGTATATAACCTCCAAGATGCTCACCTAACAGCTCCTAAATTAGTGTGTAGATCATTATAAGTTACATGTATGCCAAGACTAAGCTAACAAACTTTCGTCATTTGTGGCTATGGCAACTTACCATTTCCTGCACCTAACCTCATCATTGTCATTGGCGAATGAATTTCACAGAAACAAACAAGTGCATATGAAAGACTTTCCTGTTCAATCCGAAACAAGTATACAGCATATGCAATTTCAATCTAATGCGAATTGAAGCCTCTCATTCCTGCCAAGAAGTAAACACGGTGATATGTGCACCACAATACAAGACATTTGTAGTTCTCTGAGCTAAATTATTTCACCATCATCATTGCCCATGGCCAGTACTAAGTGCAAAAAATTGTGCCCAAACTCCTAAACACACACCCAATCAGACAGGGTACATTCCACTGCATTCAAGTAGCTCATCCCAGTGCAAATTCAAAGTAATGGCTGCTGTTGCCCGAATGCAAAGCCCACACCTTCATGGATAAGGCAAGCTGCCACTTACTGTAACTAACTTCACCATTCTCATCGGCAAAATGACATCCTCTAACACAGTATTAAAGTAGTGCATATATATGTTGTATATGCAAAACTTTCCTGTTCAATGCAAAGCAGTGTAGATTCAACTGAGTAGCTCATCTAAGTGCAAAATCAAGTAGTGGCTGCTGCCATTTCCAGATTGTGAGGCCCACACATTCATCATTCATGGATTTGGCAAGCTACCACTTCCTGCACCCAACTTCGTCATTCTCATCAGCGGATTGAAATTCTCTCTTACACGGAAACAAAACAGCGCATATGAAAGTTGTACATGCAGCAACACTTTCAAGTTCAATGCAAAAAAAGGTAAGAAATTCTCCCACCTTCATCATCCACCTCGCATGGCCCTCCCCAGTTGTCCCCGTGAAATTGTAGTGTCTTGAATTCAGATATTCCACAAAGAAGCTCGACTGCATCTTCTTCTCATGATCACATTATCCTCCACGTCTTTTCTGTTGTTGCAACACGATTCTGCGAAGGAGAACTAAACAGTGATTGGAGGCTCTGAAAGCATCACAATTTCTTCAGCTGAGGGCTTTCGGCGCGACTTGAAGCCTGGGGGAGACGGCGAAAACTCAAAGGGGAGGTCAGGAACCTCAAATTCTCCATTGAGGATCTTGACAATGTCGTTCATGCTCGGCCGAGCAGTCGGCAACCGTTGCAAGCAGAGCAAGGCCACCGTGATGCACATGACCGCTTGGTCCTCCGAGTACGCGGTGGACTGAAGGCTGGGGTCGACGAGGTCAAGAATATTGCCACTCTGTGCCAACAGACGCGCCCATGAGATGAGATTTGCGCGCTCGAAATCGGACATCGGGGAAGCCGTCACTTGGAGTGGCCGCCGGCCCGCAATCAAGACGAGAAGAAGGACGCCAAAGCTGTACACATCGCTTTTCTCCGAGAGCAATCCAGCACCTCCGTACTCCGGCGCCACATAGCAAATCGTCCCCCGCATGCTCGGTGTGCTGCTAACCCCCCGGTAGGAGTCGCCACTCCAGAACTCCTCCCGCCGCGACCTCGACTTGCGATTCTCCCTGCGAACCTCCAGGTTCTTGCTGTGGTGGCTCTTGCTGTGCATCCCAAGCTCCGGCCCGTACTCTTGACTAAAATCTCGAATCCATTTCGTGTAATCGTCTTTCTTGTGCCGCCGGCTGCTGCGGTTCCCTCCCTCATGTTTATTCCCCTTTTCTACTTTTCGAAACTCCCTGCTCTTGTTGCTGAGCTCCTCGCAGTACTCTTCGCGCCACCATTCCCGCCCTTTGAGCTTGTCGTGTTGCTGCTTTGCAGGGAGCTTCTGCTTCTTGCTGTCCACTTTGCTCATCTCACCAATAAACGATCCCACCCACCCGGAGCTTCTCGATCGCTGCCTGCGCTCTGCAGCGCGGCTCTTCGATCTTCGTGTGGTTCCATCACCCTCCATTTCATTGAGCTCCTCACTCTTCTGAAGCTGCTCTTTCATGCTCATGGCACTCTGATGAATTTCTGCATCCTTATCCAAATCTAATCCATTGCCATTGTTGTTGCCACCATCACCATCACCATCACCTAATCCATTGCCATTGCCATTCCCATGGCCTCCATGACCATTGCCTCGTTGCTGATGTTTCCGCCACCAATCCCTACTCCAAGATCTTCCGACCTTCTTCTCTTTGCGACCTAATCCTTTTCGAACCTCACCACCTTGCCCTGCCGATGATGCTTCCAGAGTGAAATCCAAATCAGGCTGGGAGGGACTCACTGTACTCCACCCCTCCTCACCTGTGCCATCCATGCTCAAAATCACACTCTTCTCCATATCAGTTTCCCCCTCTTCAGCACTCAAGAAATTGTCTCCATCCATGTCAGACCTAATCTCAAGTTTTGTCACCGACATGGGAGACTGTGGGTATGATCTGCTCTCATCACAGTCCTGCCAGCTTATCTCCTCTGTGTCTGTGGCATCGGTGCCAACAGCTGGAGCTGAAACTGGTGAGCATTCTGACACAAGCTCAGGCAATGCTCCTCGCATTGCTGGAGGTGATGCTCCCATTTTGTGTCTGAGAATGCTTGTGGGAGTGCTGTTCCCACCCTTGGAGCAAGGGGAGTCCAACATGATACCACTTGTTTCTTCCTCCGTGGACAACCCATCGAACATGGAAGCTGAGCTTTTCCTCTCTCCCCCACCCTCAGGGTTAGGCTCAAATGCAAACTCCATGGATGGGTTCTGATGATGATTTCTCTTGTTACCACCATCCTCCACAACATTCTGAGTCTGATGTTTCTTCCTCTCAGCTTCTTCTCTCCGTCTCTGCCTCCTTGCTCTGTCTCTTACCACCCTCTCATACCTCATCCTTTCTTTCTCCACAGCCTCTCTCTGTGCTTCCTGTGTCTGCACCTCCAGGATGCTCTCCTCCGACCTAACCCTAGCAAGCCCGAAGTCTGCAAGCTTGGCTTTAAACTCGCCATCCAAGAGCACATTGCTTGGTTTCACATCCCCATGGATAACAGGAGGGTCACACTTTCCATGTAAATAAGCTAACCCTTCCGCCGTATTAAGCACAATGCGAAATCGCATGTCCCAGTCCAACCGAACAGCATAAACCTCATCGAACAGAGCTTCCTGTAAGCTCCTGTTAGCCATGTACTCATACACAAGCAATCTCCGTGGCCCATGTGCACAGAACCCTAGCAGCTTCACAATGTGAGGAGATGTGATCCTTCCTATGATGGAAACCTCATTTTGGAATGCAACTTCGCCTTGTACAGAGGAAACATCGATTCTCTTCACAGCTACTTCCACTCCTGTGCGTAGTTGCCCCTTGTAGACTGCCCCAAAGCCCCCTTGCCCTAGTTTCTGTGACTCCGAGAAGTTCACTGTGGCTTGCTTCAGCTGTCTGTAAGAAAACTTTTGCAAGGTTTTGGATGTGTTTAGGTCGTATGGGCTTGTGCGGCTTGTCTTCAAGCGATGGTATATCACCCATGCCAACACTATGGTTGCAATCAGTAATGCCAGGCTCAATCCTAAAGCCAAGCCTAAGGCAAGGTTATGGTGTTTGCCATTGTGGGAGCTCGGTGATGGTGATAGTGATGGTGAATTAGGGTAAGGTGCATGGGCCTGCAAGGCCCTTCTCACAGCCATTTGAACTCTCTTTTCTCTCACACCGGATGCCTCAAAATGGCTCAGACATGATGACTTCGCCGAACCACTACCAATACTACTTACAGCCTTCTCCCCAGCTCAAACATCGCCAATCTTCAGAAACTCCAGTTTTTCAAGCCGTGAGTGCAAGATTCCAGTGCACATAGGTCTCGGCCAGTAGGCCAAAGAAAAGTTCCCACATGAAGTTGGGGCTCTAATATGTAACCAATACTAAGTTATCGCCTTCTCCCCAGCTCAAACACATAACTAATCTTGAAACTACATCACCAGTCTTGATGATGAGGCTCCGAGCGGAGATTCCAATGCACACAGATTTTCGGCCAGTAGCCAAAGAAGAGCGATCACAGCTTGAAGTTGAGCTCTATTATGTGCCACTAATTTTACTACTGCCTTCTCCCCAGTTCAAACATTACTCATCTTGACATCACATCACCAGCCTTGATGAAGCTACGTGCACAGATTTCAATGTACACAGATTTCGGGCATTGCCGAAGATGCCCCCCACATGAAGTTGAGCATCTATTATGTGACCACTACTACTTGTTACTGCCTTCTCCCCCAGCTAAAGAATCACTTAACATCTCCAGACTCATCACCAGTCTTGATGAAGGCTCTATTGCTAGCTAGATTCCAATGCACACCCTCGATTTCGGCCAGCAGGAGAAGATGAAGTGCTCACATGAAGTTTCAGATGAGCTCCTGTTATGTGGCACTACTACGTAATTAAAGTTACCGCCTTCTCCCCAGCTCAACCATCACTAATCTTGAAATATTTGTGCACATGCAGATGTTCAATGCACACAGCTTTAATCGGCTTAGTAGCTGAAGTCGAAGCTGAGCTTGACACGTGATGAAGTTGAGCCCAAACCGGATATGAATTCTTCACGCATCAACGCATTGTCTGCATTCTACCCTCTCTAAAGATACAAGGAAAGGAGGTTGAAGTGTGAAGTTGGAGCAGCTCGCTCGCTCGCCACACATCAATAAAGTGCAGGGCTTGCTTTCATTCTACGATGGCCATCCATTAATGCTCGGAGGCTTTCAATACGACAAAGTGTTCATGCACCTGCTCTACCCCTGTGCATCACCTTCCAGAGAGGAATAACCTAACTTAGATCGAGTACCTTTTCTGCGACCTCAACTCTTGGAGTTGGACGGTCAACTTCGGCCAGCTACCTCTGAGATGTATGTATCTTTCGGTTGCCATGACGCTGGCATAGATAGACTCATGCCGAAAGTGCAGAACTGGGAAAAGGAGGGCTCCTCAAATCCAAGAGGAAGACTTCATATACTAATGATGCTTTCGCCGAACATGACCTGTATTCCTGCCCCATTCCTGCACTTTCTGGCTCGCCATAGCCATCCTCCTCAGAAGTACATCAGCACCATTCCTGAAGACTATTCATGTACAACTGCAGCCCAGCTCCCCTGCAAACATGCATGTGACCATTGATCAATATGGTCCATTAATGAGCTTATTGGGCTTATTATGAGCTCATCATCAACATCACTGAACCCTCTTCTTGAGGCTCCATGGCTCCGGCTTGCAATACCTTGTTGCGAGTCACCTTAACCCACACCCAAGCTGCATCAACATTTCCCAGCACATAGCCAGCTCTCTTCTGCACCGGACCAAACCCCAAGGAACTCAACTAAGCTAAACCGCACTGAACTAAACTACGGTAAGTCTGACAACACCGAATGACAAAGCAACAAACACTTGCAGGTCACTTGATCATCACCATCACCACCCTGCAACATGGACCTCCCCCCGAACCAACCAACATTATCTGGAGATTTGCAACCGAGCTAAGCTACCTCATTGTGCTTTCTCTGTCTGTCTGTCTTCGAAACTCTCTCTCTCTCTCTCTCTCGCTCTCTCTCTCTCAGAGTGATGGAAAAGGAAGTGATCTTAACGGGTAAGGTAGGTGGAAAGGTATCATCATCATCAACAGCTACAAAGGGGAGTACGTTATGTAGTGGCCATCGACAACTTACACATTGCTTAAGCTTAGGTCGTCGTCATGATCAGAGTCGTCAACAACTAGGCATAAGAAGAAGGTTAGGATTTCATACTTACAAACTTCCCCACCACTTCTCTTCTCTAGCTATGTAGATTGCTGTTTGCTTAAGACATCTTGAGTCTCGGTTTCAGACTTGAGTCTGTCCTCGACTCTTGTGTCACCCTCCGAGCAAAGCCTTAAGCTGCTACGCTGCAGGAGGCTTATAAACTACTTCCATGCAAAGCAAGCTCTTGAATTTCCACAAGTTTGAGGTCACTGAAATGCAGATGCTTGTCGATTGTGTAAACAGTGCTGCCACTCCAGATTTAGTAAACTTGTGTCTAACAGCCGGCGGATGAATGAAGCCGACCAATGCAAGAATTATCTCGGAAGCGTCAGGAGCAGACTACTGTATGTAAGTAGGGGTGGTGGCAGGAGGCCCACCACCAGAGCAACAATCCCCGCCATTGCAATTAAAGGTGTTGCCCTATTATGGGCACTTTCAACCTCCAAAACTTGCTCAAAAGGAAAAAAACATAAAAATGCATGTCAATTGACACGCACAATTTTAGAATTTGACATGTAGTGTGACTTGTGAAGAAAAAACCACATGTCAATTGACATTCATTTTTGTTTTTGAAGACATCATGTGACACTTTGGATTTGAAGTTGAACGTCGAATGAAATTTGTCAAACATACACATTGCTCCACATGCATTTTTTTTTTGTTTTTTTTGTGTTTTCTAAATTCCCTTCCTGACTATAGTACAATGGTTCTGACTTGGCCAAGGGAATAAAATGAAAACCACGGCAACACCCAGTTTGGTTTTCTAACACTAACCCAGGCGATAATAGTAAAAAGTGTCCCCCTATAGGCTACATGGTTGGTTGTCGATTCGTCTCAATTTAAGCTCACTACATTGTATATGGTATTTAGTGTCATGTACACTATTTGTAAAGAGCCTAAACTAGATGCCTAGAGGTCTCACAATGTGATATGCCAACATAATACTATTTGTCAACATAAATAATTCTTTAAAGTGAAAAATATTTATATTAGGACGTTTAGCGTAGCACATTGGGATACTTGAGATGATAGTTTTGCGTTTTGGTCTCGGGGAGGTCACTCCTCTTTAATTAATGCATACACGTGCGCTCAGGACCTGCCAACCTGCGAAGTCATCCATCCAAGCCTTTCAACAGAAAATTACCTCTTTTCATCCACTAGCACAGACCCTACCCTAGACCCGCTACCCCTAGTAATTGTTTCCACACTATTTTACATGTACTGACTAGATAAAAGAGGCCATTATGTGTGATGGTATTTTACATGTAAACATGTTTCACTATTTTAAAACCCCCTATATTATATGTACATTTTTTGCAAAATTTATCTACAATGAATATATTAGACCCTATTTTTTTATCACACGTTGTTTCTACTATTTTCGCTAGTGACCTCCCCGAGGTTTTGGTATGCAACATGGGGAAGATCGTATTGAGCATACAGATGGCAAGTGTCATGCGTTTACATTCTAGTATGCAAAAGGAAGATATTCTTGAGGATACTAGTACCAAGTGTCATTTGTGTACACTTCAGTCAACTTGTAGACCTATGTAACCTAGGCATACACCTCATAGCGCTATTGCACACACTCGAGCCAAGAGATAAGTAAGCCCACTTGAACGTCAGGCTCCATGTAATGGTGAAGTTGTTGATCATCATTGTAACCTAGTATACACCTCAAAATAGGGTAAGTGACACTATTACACATGTGACACCAAATGCCATAAACGTTCAAAGTAACTCGGGGTCTCTCAACCTAATGTATGAGTTTTGTTAGCTTAAAATAGAAATCACGTGCCTCTACAATAGTGAGAGGCAAATGATCCTTGAAAATTAGCTACACCACACCTTCAAAGCTCGCTTGAGGAATATCCCAAAGCCACTTTTCTCCATTATGTATGCACAACACAATTTCTCAAAGAGTTTGGCGCTGGCCTATCGGCCTTCTGTCTCAAAAAGCAACAATTTCTCAAAGAGGTCTATACAATATTCTTTGGCGATCACCGCGTTGCCGCCATACTCAATGATTGTATGCTTCCATGCAGCTCTTGCATGCCATAGAGGGCTCTCTATTTCATCTTTACTTGTGCCATAATGTAGTTTCACATGGCATACAAAGTGGGTCTTAGTGAATGTGAGCATGACGTGTGGCGCAAAAAAAATTAGGGGGAGGAGGAGAATTATTTTGTGTCGGAATAGAGAACCCCTCAATGGTATTCATGCACATTCTCCCACATCGCAAGCCTTAAGGTTACATATATAGATTTAGTTTTTTGGACACAAATGAAGAACATGTAAATATTACTCAAGCATAGGCACATGCGATCTTTCTAATGTGGATGCTTACCTTCCACATTTACCCTAGCAGTGGTACCTAACTTAACCTTGGTGTTTATGCGCAGTGTCCGGGGAGATTTTCTTTATTAATTTGAAGAATATTCTCTAGATTCTTCTAAAATAATGGATAATTTTCCCAAAGTCTTGAACTTCAACCAGTTATTGTCAATCTCAACTGGTTCATTTGTAAGTAGTAGTGGGTTCTCCCCGTTCATTGAGAAAGAGTTGACAGATGCATCATTGGACAATGAAATACAATTGACATGATAAGGTATGTAGTCCTAAGGTGATATGTGAACTTAAATGATTTCTAGTATATAAGTACAATAGGGTCCAAAAATATTTCGAATTTTTGGCCTGGAGTTGAATGAGAATGAAAACTACAAACTTTGAAAACCTCTTGTAGGCTCAAAAATTCATCATTTCTCAACCCGTAAATTGTGTTGGAAAGATAATAGAGTCTACTTTGACAATATGAAAAAATTTCATTACAAAAGTAGAAAATAATACATTTAAATAAATTATCATACTATAGTATCTACCATCTAGTGCTACCACCTCTTGTTGAAATAACCGCTTGCATTCTATCAAGCCTAGTTCTAATCAAAGTTTGGAGTTGCTCCAAAGCTATTGTATCCCGTGTTGATTGAATGGTTTGTGCCATTTCCTCCTTGTTTTTGGGTCTAGGACGATGTCGTAACAAATCTTTGACAATCTTCCATAAATTTTCTATGGGATTCAAATCTGGAGAGTTTGCAGGCCAAATTAGTTTTGCCATACCATGAGTTTGTCTCCATTGCAATGTAAGTGAGCTACGGTGGATTGGAGCACCATCTTCCATAAGTTTCAATTGTTGAGGATGATCATGTAAATTGTTGTGTCACATTCAATAGGCTTGATAATTCCGACAATGGTTGTCTTCTATCATCTCTAACATAACATGCCAAAGCTCAGCATCGCGATTACTCAACTTCCGATGCCTAGCACATCGGGGTTTCAAAGATTCTACACTCCCTTGGACCTTCCAATTTGTCAAGATAGTAGAAACAGTTGATCGTGGAACATTCAATACAGATGCAATGTCTGAACTCTTCATTCCACTCTCACGCATTCCCACAATGCGATCCCTTTCTTCATCACTCAAGATTTTGTACGGCATGGCACCTCTCAACGACCCAATGCACAATCTAAAAATCAATAGATTCAATCACCAATAGAACAACAAGCGCAACTCCAATGTTGCTGGCCAAACTACCTCCAAAACAACTTCAAGCCACCATATCTCATATGTGCAAGCCAATCTCCATTGCAATGACACTCCATGTTGTAATCTTGAACTTTATACACTAAACCTTGCAATGAATAGATGCCATCAAAACAACGAGGTGGCGCCACGGGCTCCAAAAGGGAAGTTGCATGTTTGAGCTCTTGACAACACAATTTTCTAATTACAACCAAATCTTTAAATTTTTGACATGTGCTCATGATTAAGAGGTGGTGACTAAAGACCACTAATGGCTTCACAAATTGCAATTGATTTGGTGAAAAAAGAATATATAATGAGGTAGCTACATGCAATTGAATGCAACTAGTTTTGAAGCACAAAACTGGGAGTACATCCAAAATTCGAAATATTTTTGGACCCTATGACACGGGATACAACATATTCAAGTTTGAAATGTACATACATAACATTATTCAAATCCATAACAATGTTATGTGACAGTGATAGTATTCCATAGAATATTCCCCACATTCAGTCTGAATATGAAGAATATATCTGATGTGTCAGAATCCTACCATGAGCATTTCTATTTACTGTTGCGACTGACTACCAATGACATTGACAAGGCAAGCATGCCTAGATTTGTTAATTCCATATTAATGTTTGGATCTTAACCCTTATTATCCCTAGGTTTTTATGCATTTTCAAGACCAATTAATAAGTGATGTTTGCAAGCTTGCTCTCTAAAATATTCATGAAGCAAAATTGTTGACACAAAGTTAAAGAACATATCCATACGGTTGGACTTTCTATATAATGTCATAAACTTTCGTGTAAGCATTTTCAAAGAAAAAGCAAAGATGACATTAGTTTGCATGAGTGTTATGTAGATATGTTCATCTTAAGAAGTCTTGTGATTTATTTAGAAATGTATGAAAGATAATGATATTATGCGTAGAGTATGAACAACATTTATTGATGAAATTGAAAACTTGTCACTCACTTCATCAAAGTTGATGTTTTGTTTCTTTTCTTCCTCATGCATACAAAAGCATCATGGTGATACACATACCAAATTTGAAACATAGCTAATATAATTAGCATTTCTTATGAATAATTCGAGTTTAGATTCTTTTTAAATGTCCCTAATGTCCCATGAGACCACAACGTGGTCTTGGGATTAGGGGTAGTATCCCTTAGCACCAATTCGAGGTCCCTTTCATTGAATCCTTGGATGGTGTTTGCCTCCAAAGAAGGGATGTTGGGAATAATTTTCTCTATCCACTTAAAAAACCAAAGTATAATATTTTTTTCTTCCAAATAACTAAAATTAAATAATTTATAGGACAATGCTAATCATATTAGTCTTGTTTCAAATTTGGTGTGTGTATCACCAAGATGAATTTGTATGCAGGAGAGAAGGATAGAAACCATACATCAACTTTGATGAAGTGATTGACAAGTTTCCAATCTCATTGACAAATGTTGTTCGGATTCTATGCATAGGATCATAATCTTTCATGCATTTTTTAATAAATCATAAGTCCTCATAAGATGAACATATCTACAACATACCCAAACAAACGAAATGCCATCTTCACTTTATGAAGTTTTTTTAAAAGTTTTTTACTTTGGAAATGCTTACACGAATCTTATGACCTTATATAGGAGGTCCAACTATATGGATGTGATCTTTGACTTTATGTCAACAATTTTGCTTCATAAATGTTTCATAGAGTAAGCTTTCAAATCTCACTTATTAACTGATATTGAAAATGCATAAAACCCTAGGGATAGTAAAGGTTGAGACTTTGCTTGAGAATCTCTCATGAGATGTGTTGGGCCTACCAAAAATGGAATGGCTGCTAAATAACAAAGTTATTTGTAAAGTAAAGGAGATGAACCATGGGCTCAGTCCCAAACCTTAAGTTCACGAGAATTAACACAAAGTTGCCCAAGTTTTCTTAATGCTTAAATTACCATACACAAAGAGTGGTGTCGGACTATTAAAAAACAACTTACTAGCTTGTCCTACTAGGATGGGTGGGCAAAACTAGCCCTACACAAGCCAATCCAAAATTTAGGACGACGGATCTCATGCACAATACCTTATTTTAGATCCAAAATTCCCTCAAATTTGAGAGATGGAAAGAGAAAGTCCCAAAAGTTTCACCCAACTTTCAAAATAGGCTCAAACGTACGACGAGCTAATGAGCTCTCAATAGAAAGTTTTCTCAAAGAAGGATCGAACCCACGGTTTTGTCCCTCTTTGAGCGACTTTACGAATAACTCTAATGTAATGAAACATCACTTCCCCAAGCTCATTCAATCTTACATTCACTCTTAATGAATGGTAAGGGCTCTTATGTTCCCCACAAACTCCTTCAAGAGCAATTTGACCTTAGAGTTGTAAAACTCGAACTTAAGTCACATTGGACTTTGTTTATTTTGGTTATCGGACGTACTCATAGTTACACATAAAGTCTAGGGGCAGATCATTTGCCGTCTTCATCAACGGCCGGAGGGAATTATAATTGCATACCTCTCATTCATCCAACATTAAACTCGGGCCCTATGGGTTTGTGGTTGATTCATGTCAAATGGTTTGAACTAGACTGGGATCGGAAAAGCTAATTTCTAAACTTGATGTCAAATGAACTTTAAAAACTAACCTTTGGGCTGCACACAAGTCCAAGGCTTCTATGTTGGATGAATGAGAGGTATGCTCATATGTGATAATTTCCTTTCATGCTTGCCAACAAGAATGTCAGGACTCCTTGATTTCTTGCTTACCTCTCCTCGCTATTACAATAGGCTCATAAACTAACATGCCATTGCAACTAAAAGATGTTTTTCCTCTAGTGAACAATTCGGTAAACTTCATGAAGTTAAATGCCTGATCAAAAGAACAACGTTGGTGACGGTGAGTTCAAATGCCTTCAATGTAAAGCCTAGTCCAAACTTCAAGCTTTGAAAGAAAGGGTTAAGGTGAGTGCACCTATTATAATTGTGAATATAATGCATCCTAACCTAGAGCTACATAACCAAGTCTAAAGTACAAATATTTTTCAAATATATGAAAGAAAGCCATTATAGGTCATCTATGATTTTCATTTCAAGGATTCAAAGGATATCCACATCGAGTCCACAAACCACAAGCTCAACTCTCATGTTCCCCAATTGGATGGGTTGATGCCGGCATGTACTTTTTATTATTATTTTGCTATCAAAACTTTGCATTCGCTAATTTTTTTGAAAAAATCACAAAGTACATAAGGTAGATGGGTCTTAAATGATTAGTTTTTTTAATGAGCCCGTTTCTCCTAGGAAATGAAACATGTGATTAGTACAAGATAGTTAGCAAATCCAAATCAAAGTTTTAGCCACTTTCCTTATAATTTTTGGAACTCATATGAATATCTTATTCATTATCAATGTGAAGATTCTCATACTCATGAACTGGTTATATAGGTCCCCCTCCCCCAATGATGTTGACAACTGAACCTAGAACGGTTACCATGTTTCAAGCTTGCCATCCAATCCCTTTTAAACATATGTTGTTTTTGGTATATGTTATTGAAACCATGCACATCAAATTGCACACCACTCAATTTTAGGTACAGTTCTAATAAACAAATAGAACTGCATAAGGGTTGTATAGTAGCTTATATCCTAACCCACCATTGAGCCTAAAACGAACACTATCTAGGACAATTAAGTGTCGGTTTTGGGCATGCCTGCCTTACTAGGGCACTCACCTTAAACACCCATTGCCCATCAACTGTCACGTTATCCAGTGGTCCTAATAATCGGGAATTGATGAGCTTTAGGTTCACTAATTATGCATCGAGGACAATTGGATTTATGAACTTAACGAGCTCCTGCAGCACCCACTGCCTAGTCCAATGCATTAAAGTAACTTCACTTATAACTCACCCAACTGTAAAGCGGACTTCACTAGAATTGAAGTATTGAATTTTTTTGTTGTTTCTAAAGATAGCTATCCCTTCACACAATTGTTTCATTTCCAAATGAGTCAACTTATTTGGATTATTTCACCACACACAACGTTACTCGGGCTAGTGGGTGTGATCCCTTTCTAAAGAGGGAAGCCTCGAGGCTAGCTAGCATGTCTTGTTGTTGAGTCAAACCATATAAACTCTCACATTGTCCACGTTTGGCACCCCCTGGGCTAGATCACATCTTCATTCGGTTGGGCCCCGTCCCTCCCACGCCTCCTTCACTACCCGGTCTTACTGCCCGCACTTGCGTGGGAACTCTTCCTCGTTGGGAACCAATGTAACAATACCCGGTCAAAATTACAACTACCGTACTCGGCCGTCAGGGTCGGCAAAAATTAAATAAAAAAATAGAAGTTGAAAAAAATCGGAAATTATTGGAGAAGAGAGTTGAAAAGAAAAGTTATTCATTGAAGAGCATGCCCAATATTACAAAATTGAGCCAACTTCATGTAGTAAAATCCCAAATTATTGCATATCGTAGCATCATAACTAGTTTGTGCAATTTTTTAAAAAAAACCGGACATTATGAGCGTGAATTTTCTATTGTTTGCAGAGCAAATTGAATTAACCCCTAAAGAGCTTGCGGCCAAAATCATGGCAAACCCAGAGGTTGCAGTGGCATTTTAGGATCCAAAAGTAACACATACAAAGGACCACTAATTGAGATTAGGGCATTCAATTAGGTTAAACACACCAAGGCCGCCACAAAAGGGTGAAAAAAAGAAATCTTTCATTGTTGTGAAATAGCCTTGTATTAAAGCGTTGAATCTTTTACAAATATTTTTTGAAATTGTTGAAATTTTTATTTATTTATTTTTACCATGCCTAACCCACTTTCTCCACTTTAATTAATTATTCGGCATGAGATGTTGATCCTGACGGCCAAGTACGGTACTCAAGTTGACATCACTTTCATTATTCCCAAGTGAATTGATGGAGTTCCTTCACATGCCAAAGGAGTTTAATGGCTTAAGTGACTGGATATTGTCACATTGGTTCCAACGGGGAAGAGTTTCCACACAAGTGTGGGCATGAAGACTGAGCAGTGAAGAAGGTGTGGGAGGGGCAGGGCCCAGCCGAATGAAGATGTGATTTTGCCCGGGGCATTCGGCGCTTGCATGACCTAGCCAACCGGTTTTGCCAACCATGTGGGGCACTGGACTCAATTTAAGCAAACTTGTAGATTGGTTTATCGAACTATTCCCGGCACCACTCTATATTCTAGTCGGCCCAACTATCGATCTACCTCATAACATTATTCATATCCATAACAGTGTTTTGCGGGACTGACAATATTTTGTGGAATATTCCTCACATTCAGCCTAAATAATAGAATATTTTGCAAAATATTGTCAATCCCGCATAACACTGTTATGGATCTGAATAATGTTATGCTTCCCTTAATGAACGATACTTAGGCTTGCTACTATTCAGTTTGTGAGGGTAGACCAACATAAAACATGGCATGATTCCATCATAATTTCCAACACTAAGGGCGTAAAACCTTGGTGTTGCGTAATGTTATTAAAATTTGAGTGATCACCAAACAACATCCATATGTGAACATTTAAGATTCCATGTTAATTTTTCCAACCATTTTTTAACATGCTCATTCTTATTTTTAGTGACTTTGTGTAAAACAAAGTGGAACCCGCCACTTATTTCTCAACTAAGGAGGGATTTAGAAAGCGGCGGGTCATGGTCCGTGGTGACTACACTAACCATTGTATCTAGTGTCACCAATGCTATTTGTCTTACTCAACACGAATTGTCACCCGCCCCCGTACTAGTGTCACCAACACTAAATGTAAACCTAACATTATTTGTCAACCCTTGTAAAAAAAAACATTGACATTATAGAGTCACAATGTTGCAATTATTGTCACTTCACTAAATGATTTTTCATCTGAATTTCAATCACCCATGACAATGTTCCAGACCTTGGACAACTAACCAACTAATTCAACTATTAGTTAACTAGTTGCCTTTCGTAACTATAGTTGTTTGCGGTTTGACCTGCCAAAAAATGTAGTTAACTATAGTTGTTTTAAATTTGGTCTGCCAGAAAATCTAGTTAACTAAATATCTAGTTAACTAAAGTTGAGCGCAACCTGTCCACGGAATTATGTTGTAAACTTGTAGTGTTGTAGTGTCACTACACTAAATAGGATATTTAGTGTTTGATACACTAAATACCAGTAACCCTATGAAAGTAAGTAACATTAAATGTAAACTCAAACACTAAATATCAACTATGGTAATATGTGGAAGTTACATGTTTGAATTTAGTGTTAGTAGGGATATGAAAAAAAACAATGATAAAAAAAGAATTCCAGCATATCTTCAAATATCTTCTAACACTAATTGTCAAAAATTTGAAAATTAGTGTTGAGTAGGTTAGGGTGGTAACAACATTAAATATAATCAAACACTAAATATCATATTTAGTGTAGTGTGTTATTTGTGTTGGTGGTGTACATGGAGGTCGTTTTGGAACCCAACATTGTGAGTGATCATATAAAGACGTTTCTTGATGATCCTCAATGGCCCAAGCATATTAAAAGTGCTCAACTGAAGCAAATCAAGAGGCGAACTTCTTTGAATATATAATAATGCTTGGAAATTTTCTAGTTAACTATAGTTGTTCTTGAATTTGGTCTTAAATTTTTCTAGTTAACCTTAGTTGTTCTTCAAATTGGTTTGAAATTTTTCTAGTTAACTATAGTTGTTTTCTAAAATGTATTGAAAAAAATCTAGTTATTTTGGCAATTGTCCAAGGTTTGCAATGTTCCATTACATGATCAGCATTACTTTGTTTTGATAATTGGCATGGATTTCATCCAAATTTGTAAGAAGTGTCATTATAGAAAAGTCACCACAGTGACATACAAGTAATCTACCACATGACACTAAATACAATATTTGGTGTAGTGTAAACGTGCCCTAAGACGTTGCTTGGAAGCGCGAAGTAACTTAACTTTCACACAAATCACATTGATTTTGACCCACATGTTAGATTGTGACAAGGGCGGGGGACTCCTCAGGAGTCCTTCCGTTCCGTCAGGAAATTCTTCTTCTCGTGCAAGCTTATTACTAGCTATTGATTTTGAAAGGCTGTTGGTTGTTTGTTGGTTTGATTGATGGCTGGAATTCCATTCTCCAAAGAAACAAACGCACGCCCATTTCAACCAACCTCGATGACTGATACTGCCAGTGAGCTGTGATCAAGTTTTATTTTGCTGACATTCGGCAACTTGCTGTATAATTATCTCCAGTCAACCTTTCATAAGAGCCATAAGTAAGTAGCCATAAGTGTATTGAAAACTACTTCCTCCCAGTGGTAGCCATTACTTCTTGTGTACCCTTTGGTGACATAATTTCTTGACTACATGTGCGTGTTTCGTAATTTATTACCCACCCAATGATATGCATTTGAATGGTAGCTCTATTTGCAATTCTCCCTCGGTCTTAGTTCATCAAAGTTTGGGTCGTCTTAGGGCCGGTTTGTGTAGACCATGAAAGTCCCGACTCGATGGTCCAACTTCCGTGGTCTCATTTCTTAAAAAATGAAATTTACAAAGCCTTTGGGCCCCTCACTAGGTGTAAACCGAATGTGGACCAAGAGGAATGACCATGCACCAAAAAATGAATGTGTGTGTGTGTTTTTTTTATATATGCCCCAAAATGGTAGTTTGGAAAAAAAATTCAAGTTTGACCATTCTTTTGTCTTCTTTTGTCTTCATCTTCTCTTCCCCCAAAAAAATCCATTATAATAATATTTCTCTGCCATAGGCCCTTGTGTTTTTCTACCTGAGCACCTCTTTTGCCTCTCCCACCACAAAACATGTTCGACCATGTCAGTTATATGGTTGAGGATGAGCTCCTGGTTTTTTACACAATGATGGCGGTTTGTGCAAACACTTATGAGGTTTTCAATCCAAATGAGCTAGAGGATGGAGGTTAAGGTGTAGCTGATCACAACTGGTGGTGTGAATGATGTTCTTTTGCACATGAGAACCAAACCTCAAAATTTCAAGACCCTCGCTAACTTCACCATACTTGAGTTTGATGAGCTTTGTGAATTAGTTGTGCCGGTCATTGCATCTCATGCTTGGTGTGTGGGTGAGGTTCATAAGTTGTCAGGTCGTCTTGTAGAGTTGAGTCCACAACAAACGGATCCTCAACTTCCTTCTCTACGTGAAACATGACAACATCACTACACTAAATAGTCCTATTAGTGTGGATGGAAAATTAGCATGGAGATAAAAGCGTGGGCCACACTAATTTTCCAGTCACGGTGGAATTAATGTGGGTCCAAGCCCCCGGGTCTCCCCAAGTCTTCGTAAAGATTTCCGACCAACACATTGGATTTTAGTTATAAAACAAAAGTAGCACAAAATAAATAATCACCTACATCATTTTTCTAGAAAACAAATATTGTGGCTCACGCTAATTTCTACTGGGAATTTAGCGTGGGTTAAAAATTAGCATGGGCTCTAGAAAATTATTGTGGCCCACATTAATATTATTATTTAGTGTAGTTATGATGCCTTTCAATAGAATTGGTCACGATTGGCCTTAAATGATGATGTTTGGTTCATATCTTCTTGCATTAACCATGCAATAGCAAGTGAGATGGGATGGTTTGATGCAGTGGACCGTGCTTGTTGGAATTCCTTGAATCCTCATTTCTCCGGATGCATTGGGATTGTTGGTGGCACCCTTGTGAAGATACAAAAGTGAACATTTGGGAACAATATGGAGCACTCGGAGTGGTTACATGGCCATAAGAAGATGTATTGTATGAATAATATAGTTGTTTGTCTCTCATGAGGGTTTGTTTTTATATGTGAACTTCGGTTATATCACAATATTTGTTAATTTGGGACTTTTTCAAAATTTTGAGACAATTACAAATATAAGAACATGGATAAAATCACACAGATATTGGAAAATGTTGTAAGATGCAAATACTTTGAAGTGGGTGTTCATATCAAGAATCCAATTAAGAACTCATATCAAGATGGTTTAGGTAGGATGACCCAAACATTAGACCATGTTGTTGTGGTCCATATATTAATTTGAGACAAGAGAAAGTCTCAAATTAACGAATATAGTGATTTATTTGGGATTTTATCATGATGTCTCTATCTTGAGTCACTCTTGCTTGTATAAGAATTGACATACAAAATTCGAACACGGCAATGAGGACTTCCAATACCTTCTTGGTGATCCCAAGTACATGGGTGCGGAGATGCTCATTCTCCGTCAGATTGGCATGAATAAACGTCCGCTTGATATGCCTCGCAATGCTATCGATGCATTCAACAAGATGCATGCAGGTTACATGGTTCGTGCGGAGTGGGACATTGGAGGTTTAAAGAGAAAATTTGCAAGGTTGATGAAACGATTTGATGTCACAAAACCCAAGCACATAAACTTGTATAGGTCTTGTGCCCTTTTGACAAACTTTCCTCACCAAAGACTAATGGATTTGTCTCAAGAGGTTATTAGAAATAGAGTGAAGAACCTAGGAGCTCCTAGATGGGAGGAAAATTTCTAGAGGATTGACCTTGTGATTTCCTATATGTAAATATTGATATGATTAAAGCCACAAATTTCATTTACAATGCACATACATACCTACCTTGACTACAAAGAGTGGGTTCATAGAGTGGATAGAGTGCAAGCATACATGTCAGACATACATGTGAACCCTCAAGCACATATAGCTAGAAATTATAATACACTCAAGCACAAATAACTAGACGAAAGAGTAGATAAAATGCAAGCTTGAAGGGAAAAGAAAAAAGGTACATGCCAAATGCTCAACATCATGAAGCTAGAATAAATGATACACTTTAACCAGAACTTTGAATTTATAACCAAAAAGGACATAGTTGAAGCAGTTGTAGTATCACTATATCTACAGTAACTACAAGCCATCTAGACCCTTATTTCTCCTTCAAGCTCTCTTTTGTGATTATACCTAAACCACGAGCCTTCTCTAGGTTGGTTATCTTGAAGTACACCTCTTTTTGTTCATTAATCTTAACATTTGCGGCCAACAACGAGTCCCTAGCCTCATCACTAGCCTCCCACATCTTTGCCATGCTAACCATACTCTTTGACTTATCCTCCTAACATCTCTCCCTTTGCCATAGGCCTCTATGTTTGTTCTTGTGTACTTGTGGCACTAGCAGCCTCTGGTGTGTCTAGAAGACTAGCCGCATTATCATCCAATGGAGTGGTTGGGTTGGTTGGTTGCTTAAGGACATTCTTGGTTGCATGCCCATCAATATTCCTCAATCTCTACAATATCTCATCATACTGAGGTATGGCCTTCCCGGTACCTTGCTCATTAGATGTACATGTCTTAGTGGAGTTCAATGCATCTCTCAGTCTCTCCTTTAGTGTCTCCTCTTCATATGTGATATTAGGAAACTCCTTACGAAATCCTCTGTACACTTTTCGCCACACTAGATTCGGCACTAACTGGGTGATATTCTTCCTTGTGTGAGAGTACTCATCAAAATTCACATAGTAAGAATGTGACATCTTGGGTAACATTTCCAATTTCAAGTGTTGGCATGTATCCCTTTTCTTTTTGTGGTCTCTTTAAGGGTGGCACAGGTGCACCGACATCTTGGGATGAGAGCTTGGGCAGGGAGGATTGAGTTGGAATAGGTGGTTGTCTTGACATGGGGTCCCCCATGCCATCTATCACCCGACAATCCTTGTCTTCTCTTGCCAAAAACCTAGGGGTTCACCTTTCATTAAAAACCAAGAACCAATTGCATTCGGAACAAACTCTAAAAAACCCCTTATATACAATTTTTTTGTAAAATCAAACAATACATGTACAATTTCAATGATAAAAATATAAGTGACAATATGTGTATGTAAAAAAAATACATTCATATTTAGTCATCAACATAAGCATACAAATAAACTTGTGAATAATAATGAACTCCTATCATAGGTATGATGTAAAACCCTAGCATTCATTAATAAAGTTGTTGAAGACTTTTTCATCCCCCGGATGTAATTCATAAGCATTTAAGTCTACAATATATGTCATAGAAGTTAATGCAATTATTATTTATTAATCTACCATCAAATGATCCGTAAGATTGTAAGTCCACTTATTGTTGGTTCCTTTTTAATACCAACATAAACCAATCTCTAAACCAATCTCCATGCTTGATTCAAATTGTTGCACACTTTGAAGGTTTACTAATGATACAAAAATGATTAAGAAAAACCTTAGTTGGGAATCAACACCTTCACAATTTCGATGCCGCCCATAACTAAATCAGAGGAGGTCTGATTTCTGGTGGTGCTTCATCTTGGATTTACAAATAGAACACAAGTTCCATTGTTTAGATCTAATGTGAAGAAGATGGAGAACATGAAAAAACGAACCAAATAACTCCCACATACCCTAGTTAGGGCTGGGGCGAAACAACCTGTACATTGGTTCCTTGGAGGCAAGGGTTTAGGCATCCAACAAGGAACGAGTGTATGGGTTGGTTCGCCCAAATCCCTTAGTTAGTAGGTAGTCGGGGACCCAACTCATCTATGGATAGCTGCAAACTTGTAGGGGCCTGATTCGGAGCCTCTTGATGAATCCACTTGATTGTTCAAATACTTCCTTTCTTTTGCATGAATTCTCACGGAATATATTACACTCATTATCCCGATTAGTGAGCGAGGCCGTATAGTGCATGTGGGAAATTCGTGAAGGTGATTCTATATTTCTTTACACCTATGAAATTAATGTCAATGAAAGATCTAGGAAGCATTGTTCATCTCAGCACTATTCATCTTGGCATTATTCATTGACAAGCATGTGTTTGCATATAAATTTTGTTTTATCACTCTACAAGTATCTTAGAGCACACACTAATTTTCTTGAAAAGTATGGGAAAATGAGCATGTATTCATGACTATAGTATCATTTAGTAAAATTTTCAGCCCTCAGCAATTTTGAGACTTGGCAAAATAGTGTGTGTTTCGGGATTAGTACCACATGCACTGATTGGGATAATAAGTGTGCCAAGGCAAGGTAGATGGTTCTTGAATGGTTACTTTTTTTTTCCAACTAGCCTGCTTCTCCTAGGATATAAAATACACGACTAGTATGAGATGGTTAGCAATTCCACATTGAGACCACAACCACTTCCTCGTGCTTTTCAGAGCTTGTATGAATGCCTTATTCATTATCAAGTGAAGATTATTGTGCTCATTTGATGGTTATATAGGTCCCCTCTCCCTTCTCCATTATGTTGACTATTCATATTGAACCTATAATGGTTACCATAATTTGAGCACGTAGTTCCAGACCACATACTGCTCAAATATAGGTGTCCAAGGAAAATAAGTAACCAAAACATGCACATCAACCTTGTGTGGTCCTATTGTGGGAACTTCCAACTCCATATTTAGCAAATTTTGGTTGTTGGATCGATATGGGAATTGTCTCGGGTGGTCAACAACATTTGTCACTCGTGGATATCGTCAGTTCAAGGTTCAAAGATGGAGTTGGACTATAATTGATATAAGAGTCCAAAGTAAGTTTTTTCTTTCCCTCTAAATGGCCACATAGCCCCCCGCCTCCAATTGTCTCAATTTAGGGTTTAGGGTTCATCATGTGCTTGTGAAAGGGTTTTCCTATGAATGCATAGTGGAGTTTGCTATGATGTGTAGTGTCCAATCACCCAAAAGGAATGTCAAGTGCAGTGGTCTAGGGTTTAGAGTTTAGGGTGTGATACAAATCTCATGAAAATTTTGGGGACATGTGGACACAATTTATTACCTTGAATTATTACCTTGTTTACTAGACAAAAAACAACCCCCAGTAGACCCCCCCAGGTCCTTCCTGGACTTCAATTAGACCCTTATACCCTCACATACACTATTAGCTACACTCCCCGAAAACTATTGGAGCCCACCTCCCGAGAGGGAGGAAGTACTCCTACGGTGAAGCTTGGTTAAACATGAACACGGTAGTGAGGAACGGGCTCCCATTCACGTCGGAGTAAAACCTAAACTCCGATGTTACATTTATTTACTTACCTTGAATAGTGTTGCATGATTATTGTCAAAATTTTGCATCAAGCACCACACAATCACTAAGTGCAAGAATGTGACTTTGAAAAATTTCCACGATCACATATGAACTCCGATTTCAAAACAGTTTGATTATGTTGCATTGTTGAAGATTAAGAACACATCATGCTAAGGTTTCATCACTTTTGGACATAGAAAGGTAGGTCATTGTATGAAAAAACATGAAATGTGGGGTTGGTTCTAGCTTCTTGGAAAGTTGAGGGTTGAACATCATAACTCATGTGTGGTTTGTTTTCGCCTAAACCCACGGCACATGCCCCAAATGACAAAAAGGGTTCAAACCTTTCATTTTCCAAGCCACCTCTTGGTCGCTGCTTCATTAAACCTCTTTTTTTAAGACGAAAAAGACAGGAATAAACATACATAAAAATAATAAAAGATTATTTGATAATTTTTTATGAACGAAATCGCCAGAAACAAAATCGGATGGAGGTGTCCACGTTTGGATGGACTTTTATAATCTCAACCATTTGTGACTCCATCACTCCAATGATTGTCTCCATTTCAAAGGCCTCCTAATAATTTGGGGGAAAATAAAAGAAAAAGCACTGGTTTCATTGCAATCCAATGCTCCTTTTTTCCCAGTTATTACAAACTACCTGGCACTCAATGCAATCAAAGTAACACTTTAATGGAAATGGGCCAAAACATCATAATCATCACAATCGAATTGCGCGACGATCATTACATAAACCAGCCATAATTTGCTTCCCATCAATCCACCAGGTGGATTAAATTTCTAGGTCCTACAATTAGCAGTCAACGTGCGTACCAAGTGGGTCAAACACCACGCCTTGGAGGCCGAGTGGCCCATCATAAATTTGAGGCTCCGAAGTCTTGCGGAGAATTATACATAAGTTCCATAAGTCCAGTCGAGAACTTGCTAACTTAGGGCCGGTTTACACTATGGACCATGAAGTTGGACCAGGGCTCTGCAAGGCAGCTGATTGGCTGTTGAAGTTGTCCCGGGACAACTTCGGTTAACACTAAGGAAAAAATGTCAGAGGGACCATGGAGGTCGAGGTCCCCAAAATACAATTTTTAAGGCCTAATAAATGCACTGACATGGTCCAACGGGTTTTGCGGTGAGAGAGGCAAGAGAGGTGGTTTGGTAGGAAAAGGCAAGGGCCCATGGCAAAGAAATGCCATTTTAATCAATTTATAATGAATCTACACTCTATGTGCCTTAATCATAGCATAGCCCATGAGACATACCAGCACTATCTTGTTTTTCCCCTTATACCAGCTCCCACGTGTTTCACCAAACAACGTGGGACATCTAGAACTCAAGAATTTGAGTGCAGATTTGTTTTTTACTCTACCAACTGCAATGTTAGGAATTTGGGGGCTTGTAATATACCGTTGGAAAGGTCTTGAAAATACCTTTCCAACGGTATATTAACACCCCCCAAAAAGTTAAAATTATAGTTGCAAAACGAAAAAGAAAAATCTGTAGTTGTTTAGTGACTGTAGATCAGGGTGGTCAAAAGAACCGCAATGGGAAATCTTCTAACACTAATTATCAAAGAATTGAACTTTAGTGTTGAGCAAGGTAGGGTGGTAACAACATTAAATATAATCAAACACTAAATATCCTATTTAGTGTAGTGACAACACAAGGTACATGTCACATGTACAAATTAAATTGTTCATTTTTTTTGTAAAATTGTTGTGAGAAGATTTAAAAGCCACATCTTTGACACATTTAACAAGAAGTGAAGACAAGTGAAGCCCAAGAGAAGACGAGAATGGTCAATCTTGAATTTTTTTTCAAAATTGCCCTTTTTGGGCATGTATTAAAAAAATCAGCACCTTCACTTTTTGGTGCATGGTCATTCTTCTTGGTCCACATTCGGTTTACACCTAGTGAGGGGCCCATGGCTCTTAAAACTAATTTTTTATGAACTCGGACCATGGAAGTCGGACCACGAACTCGGACCATTGACACATGCCATCTTCCATGGTCCGACTTCATGGTCCACAGTGTAAACCGGCCCTTACATACATAAGCTTCGGATATGATAAGCTTTGGAGCCGTTGCATGCAGCAGGCTAGGGCGGTGGCAGCCTCTCTCCCAGATGTCTGTCAATGTGGAAAAGCAATATTGGGATTTGCTCCTTGATCTGATTTATGTAACTTCAAAGTGCTCTTCCCCAGGTTCCGAGTTTGAGTCAATGGCCATTGCCAGCCTTGCAGTATTTCTAACTTATTTAGTCTCCCCCAAAACCCCGTCCCATGCCCTGGGACCTGCCAAGCCTGCTCTTGATAGTAAGGTGGAAGACATACGCCCACTAAGGGCCGCTTCACACTATGGCCATCCAAGTCGAGAGGCCGTGGGATTGAATGGCCAAACTTTTCTGAGAGTCCAAAGAAATGGGCTGAAAATACATAGCCAATAAAATATAGGAATTGGAGTCTTCGGCCGGGCATAGTGTGAAGCCTCCAAAGGCCAAGCCCAAAGTCCAAACCTTTGGCCATGAACTCCCACGGCCTCTCGACTTGGACGGCATGAGTGTGAAGCCTCCAAAGGCCAAGCCCAAAGTCCAAAGGAAGAAGGAGCATCCCACTTTATTCCATGTCCATAACAACCCCTTCGATCTAACGGCCAAGATCTAGTCCCCTCTTTTTTTAATGCAAAAAAATCGACGGCCTCTCGACCATAGTTTGGGTTTCCATTCTTGTCTGACCCAAAAACTTCCT
Source organism: Polytrichum formosum (assembly GCA_964035585.1). NCBI lineage: Eukaryota > Viridiplantae > Streptophyta > Polytrichopsida > Polytrichales > Polytrichaceae > Polytrichum > Polytrichum formosum. Next base: position 44,396,552 of record OZ037941.1, read on the forward strand.
TCGAGAGTCCGTCGCCTTGGTAAAAAAGTACTGCCATGTAGGCATTTTGGAGAGCGACGGCCTTTGGACTTTGGCCTCTAGTGTGAAGGGTTGAGAGGCCGAATTCTTGGTTTCTTGCAATCGGATTGGTGGAAATCGATGGCCTCTCGACCTTCGGCCATAGTGTGAAGTGGCCCTAAGGTAGACAAGTCTTAAATGGTTACTTTTGTTGTTGTTTGCTACCTTATACTACTTAGATTTGCAAGGTTGAAATTTGTGCGCACCTGCAAATGTATACAAAGAAGCTAGAATTGGTCCCATAAAATTTTGGAGTTAATGTTTAGATGTTATGAATTACCTAAGCCCACCAACAACAACCTTTAAGAAGGCCACGTAAGTCCCCCCCCTCCAAAAAGAGAGTCCCATGTCATGGGAATTGTCAAGCCTGCTCTTTATTTTCTCCATTCAATAATCTAGAAGTATGTTTTACTAAGGTAGATGCGTCTTAAATGGCTATTTTTGGTTGTTTGCTACCTTGTACTACTCATCTTTTCAAGGTTGGAGTTTGTGTGCACATGCAAATGTATATGAAGAAGCTAGAATTGGTCCCATATAGTTTTGGAGTTAATCTTTAAATGTTATGAATTACCAAAGTCCACTAACAATGAGCCATAAGAAGGCCACTAATCCCATGTTTTGCGACATGTCAAGCCTACTCTTTATGTCCTCCATTCAATAATCTGGAAGTATGCCCACTAAGTAGATGGGTCTTAAATGGCTTTTTTTTGTTGTTGTTTGCTACCTTATACTACTCAAATTCGCAGAGTTGAAATTTTGGTGCATTCGCAAATATATAATAAGAAGTCTGGATCAATCCCATAAAGTTTTGGATCTAAACACTCAATTGTTATGAATTATCGAAGTTCATTGACAATGAGTCATAAGAAGGCCACATAGCCCCCCCCCCACCAACAAAAAAATAACCACCTTGGACACACACACATACAATGAAATGAATTGATTTCAAAGTCCAGGAAGCTGAAAAGGCTAATGGGATTGAAAGTACATAAGAATGGTTTCAAACCAACTAATTTCCTAGAGTGGTGGAGTACAGAAGCCTCTGTGAGATAGAGGCTAATGTCAACTTGATGGTCCGATTGAAAGAAAGACTTGAGGCTCCCTAGAACTACATTCTCAAATAGTGATGGAAAACTTACCTCTAATGGGGCTATGTAAGGGACATTCCAACACAAAATGTGCCTCATTTTCAACAACATTCACATATTTGAGAAAATCCTTGAGGTGGAGGTAATCTAGTTTCTTCCCTACGAGATGGAAAAAATTCCACTCTTTAACAAGAAAAGTCTCCTTGATATCATCACATGTGAATTTGATGTGGTTGGGTTGTCATGGGTGTCCCAATGAGATAGACCCCATGATGTCTTCCACATGGTTGTTGATTTGTGCTAGGTGTTAAATCCTTTGTTCGGCAAGGTGTCGGGAGAGTGAGGTTGCTTTACTTACTACCCAAGAGGAGGGTAGGTGGGCAAGCCGTTCTTGAAAAACCAAAGGGAGCTTAAGAGTGTATAATTCATTGGGGAAGTTCTCTAAATTCGGCCAACAAATTATGATAGGTAGTCAAAGAGCGTAGTTTGACATGAGACATCATGCCAACTTCATACCCTTCTCGAAAACCTTCCAATGAGAGTTTTTCAAGCCGCCTCCCAAAATTTCAGTGCCATATGTGAAAGTTGGAAGCACCAAAGACTTGAATAGATGGGATTTGAGTGCCCAACATGTGACCCCAACTATCGTTTCTTTCCTTAAGGTGCCTATCAAGGCATTCACACCTATGATTCTTCGCCTTTTACTCGATGGCTGAAAGTAACCATGTGAATAGAAGTCAATCCTAAGGTGCATCTACATACTTATAAACCAAAAAGTGGGGGCCGCGGTGCAACCACCTCATGCATCTATTACGTCTACACACGAATCATGTTTTATATGACTGGGGCGAACCAACCCGTACACTGGTTCCTTGGAGGCAAGGGTTTAGGCATCCAACAAAGAATGAGTGTATGGGTTGGTTCGCCCAAATCGTTTTATATTTAGTCATTCCAAGTTTTATATTCAAAGTTGAGATGCAAAAGTTATGAAGATCCATGTGTTGAGCACATAGTCCAATTTCTCACACGACACATGTCTTTTTAGCATGTCCGCTCTTAACTACATGCTCACTACATGCCAAGTTTGTTATATGGAACTCAAACCTAGATGTCCAAGTTGAAAAGAGAGTGACCACATAAGGCCCACATACCTTTTACTTCTTGTCTGAAGATCCAATTGTACGAGGCGACAGCCCAAACCCAAATCGGCGTAAGTTGAGACCAAATAATGGTGTAGAGGAGTGTTGTGGTACCATCAATATACATTGAAAAGTAGGTTGGTTGGTGTCTTATTGAATCCTCGAACGTGACTGTGTATGGAATCAAATTCAATCCATGACAACTTGACTCTGTCACACGCCACTACACGATTTTATTTTATTTTATTTTGGTTAATTTTTACTTGGAGATGGAAGGCCATTACATTACATTACTCAGTTGTAGGCTGCTACACCATGGGGCGGGTGTATTTTCAGGCATAATGTTGTTCTCTTTGTTTTGGGCTTCTCTTACAAAATGCATAGTACTCAACTTGAATATTGTTCATTTCATGACACTATATTGATAGGCTACCCAACTTTGAGTTCACATTACCGGTAACTTTATTTTTTGAAATTTGAAACTATGTGGTGGTTGTCAAAACTTTCTGCACAAGTCATAACCTAAAATTATGGTCATGTAGCCCTTTGACAACTGGGAATATTAGCCTCCGACTCCAGCTTGTTCCTAGCCTCTCATTCTGATGTTCGTGTTTAGATGGGAGCAATAATGAGAGGTTGAGTGATGTTATGTATGCCAACGAAAATGCCACTAAGATAAGACGTCCTTAAAGTGACACCCTCGTGGTTTTGATGGTTTAAAGTTTTTTTCTTCTCTTTTCTTCTCTTCCCACAATACAGCTCACACAAAATCAAAGATAGAAACTGTCACCGAATACACACTCACAAACACAAACAGCCAAGATCCAAGCACAGCCAAACACAGCTCACACACAACCACCCGCATTAGCCAAAGCACACCCCTACTTAACACACCCCTCTCCCAACCAACGATCACTCACCACTCATCACTTGCACAACTCTTCGTATACAACTCTCACCTCTCTCACTCTCTCAATCTCCCTCCGCCTGCTCCTCTCTCACACTCATCCCCCTGGGCTACACACGGCTGCACCCACAAGACGGAGCAGATCCTATACACACCAGATTCCCCCGCCATCAGTACGCACTGCCGCCCAGGATCAACCACCACCGCAGCTCGACCACCAACGTCGACACCATCAACCCCAGACGCGCCTCAACACAAGGTCCGACAGACCACCTCAGCATCGATCACCTCAGAGTGCAAGCCGACTACCCACAACACCTTGCTCGCACACAACGACGACTCACGGGACGACCCCACACACAACTTCATTCCGCAACTACACAAAATTACAAAGGTAAACACTGACCACCCTCACCACAAACATACCCATAATGCACGCAATACCAGTAATACTAACTCAATTGAGATGTGCAGACCAAAAAATTACAGGAATACGCCCACACCGACTGGACTTCAACAACGAGCGTCGCCAGGCGTCCACCTACAGCCACAACAATCTACTCTTCACTCTACCTCTCTCCCCTCCCCAACCTCCCCACACTCTTCTCTCAATTCGCACAGACTAGGCCGCCAGACCAGGAAACGAGAGCACCATCAAGCGCGCAAGCAACCGGCCCCAACCACGCACGGCTCCCCCTCGCAGCACCAACCGAAGCCGCAGACCTCCTCTCCGACACAACAACGCCCCGATCCTGCACCCACCACACCACGAATCAGCAGCTGCTACCTACAGGTACAAGCATCAGCACCTCACCCCCTCTCTGCCCCCCACACCACAGACATCCGACACACCCGAACGAACGCCCCTCGCCGGACCCCAGCAACACACACAGACCCAGCAGCAAGACCTCATCGACAACACCCACCGAACCTGCCCCAACCAACTCCGACGAGGAGAACAGACACGGACCAGCAACCACAGACGCACCACACCCGCCCTCCCACCTCAACAGAACAACCTGAACACCAACAACTGCAAACACTACGGCAAACTCCCACAAAGCTCCTGCCGACTCTACCACCCCAAGACAGCATCAACCAGCAAGCTAACCCTTTAACACAGGTAAAGTCCCATCGAACCAGCCCCCACGCCATCAACATACAGCCGCCACAGGGGATGGACGATCAATATCAAGTTTTTCGGCATCAAATCCAAAACCAACCGCCCATGCAACCAATGTCACTTCAACCGTCACATCAACATGGCACGGACGCCGAGGACGATTTGGACATGGATGCCCAACTCGAACTCGAGAACGTGTCCCCGGAGCGAGGAGGTAGCTCACTTCAAATCTCATTGGCGCGACATTCAATCCAAGCCGCCCAGGACGCATCCCAAAAATCCGCCCGCATTGCCGATAGCACTCCACCTACATTACAATACCGAAATCCACGGGTATTCGAGGAATCGGAGAGCCAAACAACCAAGAGACGAAAGGCGGATGATTACACGGCCACATCCACACCGCATGGCTCAAGTAAGCATACCACACCATCCTCCTACACCAAATCCAAACGGACATCCACATTAGGCATTGACATGCTTAGCCAAATGTGGCTAGGCTTCCACATGCACGAAACACTCCTCCTCCAACGTGGCAAAAGTGTTTTGAAGGAATCCCGGACGGACGAAGAATTTCTCGCCATTGGCACCCCCCCCCCACCGAAATACAAGAATTTCGATCACTCCGACACGCCTTTCCACGGACGAAGCAAACTCTCTACCCCTCCGAACGACCGGATGCAGTTCCAGGCCAACATCTACACCTCACTCAACTACCTAGGTACGAGAAAATCTCTCAAGACACCGGTCTCACCGAAGGTTTTCATGTTACCGTAAGGTTTGATGGCGACTACAAGAAACTTAGTCGCAAAGATGTCAAAATTGCATGCATAGAACGACTCAAAATCATGAAGATTCCTTTGGGCACCTCTTATTCTAACCCTATGGACATAGGAATTAACACGGTCACACGGAATTGGGCCGGGTTTATTAAAATCCACCTCCAATATCCTAAGCGGGATGGCTTAGCCCTCCTCCGGGGTGAACGAGCTTTTGTTATGACTATGGGGGATGGGGAAAGGATCATAGGGAAAGTCGAGAAAGGCTTCGAACTCATAACCAAAGCTCGAAACATGCGTCTCCACCTTAAGGGAGAAATTCTCCGCGACCACACCGCCACCGACATACTCCGAAGTATCATGAGAGACGCCTACTACGACGGACGTGAACTAGAGATTCTTTCTCTTACCAAGTCGGACATTGATAGAGATTTCGCATTCATCACGCTAACCACCGAAGAAGCTCGGGAGGACATCCTCAACAATGGGCTCATCTACCATTCCGAACGACTCAAAGTTAGCGCCACCAAAGACAAAGATGCGGGCAACCCCTCGGAGTTGCGGATTAGTACTACTCTTGTGGTAAACAACCTCCCACAAAGGGAGTCTCAATCCACCATCATCAAATCCCTCAAGACGCTCATAGGTGAGGACAATGTTATCGGCATCACATTTGGATACCAACACAAGCAAGACGATGAAAGACAAGCCGGATGGTGCCATGTTCAATGCTTGAACGCGGCCGTGTACACGGATTGGCTACATAAGTCCGCGTACATTTTCGGACGACGGGTGGATTTCGTCCCACACAAAGGTAGCATAGACGGCTCCGCACCAAACTCAACCGCCATTCGCCTCGCCCACGCACCGGTACGGGAGGCTATTGCACAAAAGGCACAAGCCATGAGCAACCACGCCGCCGCAACCCCATTAGTCTCGGAAAAACTCTTCAACAAAGCCATGAAGGACTTAGTTGACACCATGGACGTCAAACTTAACACCATCACCAACAACATCAACCACAACACGGATACAAGAATCGAAGCATCCACGGAAACTCTCAAGTCACACGCGGCCAACATCCACAACATCATGAGTGCAATGGCAATGGAGTTCCAACAATCGAATCATCGCATCCACAACATCATGCAAACGATCGCCGCCACCTTACCGGACCCACCTCTTCCCGCACGACTCCCACACACCCCACACAATCCAACGGAGGACATCAATGCACCACACTTAGCACCCCCGGGTTTCAATACTAGTCACTATCGAAACTCCCCATCAAGCTACCACAAAGGTCAAAACTCCCTAAATGAATAGCAAACCCATAGCACACACATGGTCGTTGTTTGCATACAATATATGTGCTTTGTTTCTTATATATATACATATAAAAAAAAGGTGCACACGCACTAGACTTTTTTCTACTATCTACATTTATACCCATATTATCTCAATAGCGTGTGCCCACTCCACCACTCTCAACCCACATCACACACAAACACGACTACCATACCCAAACAACACAACCCATCTACACCAAAAAACACCCACCACCATCCCGCATTCCAACCACATACATTTTACTCATATACACCGACACCATAAAGAATGCCCCACAAAAAGTCCCGCAAAAACGCAATATACCAATCACATAAACTACCCATGGCAACTACAACCACAACAACAAAATCACAAATCCTCCATCACATCCACACACCATAACCACCAACACAATACACCACACTTTACCCAACACAAACCACAACAAACACAAACGCCCACCATCCCACACATACAACTTACAACCTACATTGGTCAATTCTACCATATTACCTACCTACATCTCAAATCCCCCAAATTCAAACTAAATCACTACTACACATGGAACAACGCTACACTCATTTTACTTAGTGGTGACATAGAAACACACCCGGGTCCCCCACCAAACACTACACACGACCTCCCCATAGACATCACCCAAAGACAAAAACAATACTCTATACACAATACAATCACACTCAAAAACCAATATGCACAACTTGAGGAATTACTTAGCCCCTACTTAAAACAAATCAACCATCTACCCCAAACAAACCCACCCCCCCCTAACCCACCCACTCAAGTAACCCTACACATTAGTAACACCCTACACTTCACACACACACACCTAAGAACTCCCAAAGTTAAAATCATCAAATACTACATATGGAATATTACCACACTCATAATTCTTAGTGGAGACATTGAATCCAACCCGGGTCCCACATCCAACATCCTCCACGGCCTCCCCATCGAATTCACCCAAAGACAAAAACAATATTTTATACACAACACAATTACACTCAAAAGCCAATACGCACATCTCGAAGAACTATTTAATCGCCACATAAAACAAACCACCTACCAACCCCAAAACCACGACTTACCCCATCTCCGTGAACATAGTTCCCTCCTCTCCGAATACCCAACCAACTACTTACTCTACGCATTTATAATAGCCTATAGCCCAAGCCCTAACATATGTAACCAACAAATGCCCAACAACCTAGACCCAAGATGCCTCACCATTCTCCGACGATTACATAACCAACCCCCCCGCACGCATCCACAACACATCACACCCACCCCCCCCCTCCCAAACCACCACCATACCACATGTATACACATACATCAACGACAACATAGCCCAAGGCCACCTCATAACTATGCACGACTTGAGAAAAGAATTCCCCCTCATCCCTCCAAAAATCCTAGATGAATTAATCAAATGTACACAACCCATTAAAGGATACCACCCCAACACAAGAAATATAAAGCACAACCACACATCCCCGGTGGACACACACATGCACAACACCACATCCCTAACCATAATTACATGGAACACGGGCTGTATTAGATCTAGCCTACCCGGCATAAAAGATCTCACGCACACCCTACACAAGAGCCCACACATTATACTCATCCAAGAAACCAAAATACAACAACACAAGTCCACAACATACATAGATAGGCAATTCCAAGACTACAAAATCATATACAACAACTCTAACAACACAACTAGCAACCATAACCGATATGCCGGACCTTCTCCGGCTCGGGGAGGCATACTAGCCTTAATACCCAAATCTATATACACAAATGAAAACATCCACAAAATCCCCACTCCTAGCTCCATATCACCATACCTACAAACCATCATAATCAACAACAAACCTGCTACGCCTATACTACTAATAAATATATATATGCCCACACACCCTCAAGACACACACCTCATTAGTGATATACAAACCCAAATCCAAAATCTTACTCACCACCACCAAAACCACTTAACCATCCTAGCGGGCGATTTCAACCGGGATATACTACTTAAAGGGCGATCATCCAACGGTCTCGTCACCCCCCCAAACCCCATAGACTATGAATGGACCCACTTCATGAATACGACTAACCTTAACCCGATCAACAACCATAAAAGTTTCACAAGACAAGGAGGCCACAACTACACCTCAACTAGCCACATAGACGGCTTCTACTCTAACCACCCTAACATTAACCTCCTAAAAAGTCACACAATCACTAACCTCAACCAAAACTCAGACCACTACCCAGTCCAACTTCAACTACCCCCCAATAGTATCGTCATCAAAGAAACACAACCTCCTCCCAACAACCCTAGAATAACATATCCCATCCCACCCACCAACCTACAAAACTTACACGCCACATTCCTCGACAAACAAAATCTAACAATAATGAACCTTACACAAACCCTACATCAAGACCAACTCACACAAACACAATGGGAAGAAGCACAATCCAACTTCCAAGACATCATCCACTCACTCAGCAAATGCATTGAAGACACTTGCATGACACAACCCACACCCCCACTCCCCAGTCGAGCCAAAGCACAAGGAGGATTCCTCCCTAGAACACAACAAAAAGCATGGAAACACCAATTAAAAATTCACCATACCATCCGGAAAGCAATCCGTATAGCATGCCAACACCCATACACACATCTCCAACACAACCCACACATCCAAGCACTACTCCAAATACCCACCCTTAACACCTCACCACTCCCCACTAACCAAACCGAGCACATACAATGGATAAACCAATTGGCCACTATGGGTAAAAATGCCAAAACCCAAGCCTACAAAATTATTACCAAACAAACATCAATTAATTGCAAAATAGCCATCACGAAATATAGAGCCCTACTAAACACCAAACCCAAAGCTATACATAAAAGAATCTTCAATCCTACAACAACAAGCTCCCTCGATTGTATCCAAAACTCCAATGGACACATCCTAACCAAACCCACCGACATAGCAAATGAAATTTACCATACCCAACAAGCATCATTCCAAAGACAAGCCCCACTTTGCGAAGACAATATAGACCACCCAACCACATGCACATGCGCCATCCGTAAATACCCATGGCACACAAATAACGGAATCATACTCGACAAGCGAGGCCCATACGACACACTCATTAGCACACAATTTACCCGAGTAACATACGACAAGTGTGTCAAACGACTAACTCGAGGAAAAGCCCCCGGACCGGACAACATACCCAATGACATCATAAAAACTCTACCGTCACAATGCCACGACATGTTTTTTCTTTTTTTCCGTCATTGCTACAAACAAAGAGCAATCCCGAACTCTTGGAAGCATAGTAAAACCATTCTACTCCATAAAAAAGATGACCCCATCCACCTAGCCAACTATAGGCCAATCGCCCTAGCCAACACCATATACAAATTATTTACTAGTACCATAACAACCCTTCTCACAAGTTACGGTGAACAACACCGTATACTTCACTTTAGCCAAGAAGGCTTCCGACCACAACGGAACACATCCCGACAAATCCAAATGATAATCGCCGCCCTAGAAGATGCCCGACTTACCGCCAAAGACATTTACCTTACATACATTGATTTCCGCAACGCCTTTGGATCCATCGACCACGCACGCCTACTTGCCCTTATGGAAGACCTAGGTTTCCCCATTGACGCCATAGAAATAGTGGGTAACATTTACAAAGACTCCACCACATCATTTACCGGCAATACCTTCGGAACAACACCCCCCATAACAATAAGTCGCGGTACCATACAAGGCGATACACTTAGCCCTTACTTATTCATTATATTCCTCGAACCTTTACTCCGGTGGCTAGAAAAGGATAACCTAGGATACCACTTCAACACCTCCACATCCACATGTACCACCACGGCTTATGCGGACGATCTAGCCATACTAACCGACAACATCCACCACATCCAACCACAAATATCCAAATTACAAAAATTCGCGGAATGGTCACATATGGATCTCAACCTCACTAAATGTGCCATAACCGGATGTCCTAATAAATCAAAACTAAAACCTAACACATTCAAAGCATATATACAATCCCAAAATATTTCATACAAAACCCAAAAATTCCCCACACTCACACAAAACGAAACATATACATACCTCGGCATTCAACTAATGCCTTCGCTCAAATGGAGCCTCCAAAAAGAAACCACCCTACAAAAAACTAAACAACAAAGTAAATTACTAACCTTATCCCCCGCTAGCCTCAAACAAAAGATAAAAATCTTAAATACCGTCATAAAACCACGTATAGCTTACGCCTATTACGCGGTACCATTTTCCAAACCCGATATCACAAAATTAGACAAAATCATAGGAAAACTAACCAAAGAAATATGTAAAATACCTAAAAGTTCCGCCAACATACTCACTCATCTAACACACGAAAACTTTGGAATAGGCGTCTCATCCCTCCTACCCGACTACCTCCATTGTATAGGGCAACAATTACTACAAGCTCTTAATGACCCTGGCCAATTAGGTGACATATACCAAGGACTAACCAAGTACATAGTAGCTAAATACGGGGGCTCACTACATCTTCCAAAACTTAAACAACAAGCGTGCGCGAGATCACCCATAGCCCGTACCCTTTTTCTACTAAAAAATGAATGTGAAATACATGTAACCACCGCCACTAAAGCATTTCCCCTCAAGAAATCTCCACTAGAGCAAGCATGGCTATCAAGCCCAATATACACCACCCTTGACGATGCCTCTAAACTTAAATCCCAAAAATACCTAGACAAACTCTATACACATGGAATCACAACACTTGCACAAATTCAAAATAAAACTACCCTAGCCATACTAACACAAGAGGAATACCGGACCATATATAACCATACACCCAAAACAATCAAAGAGGCCCTCCTACAAGCTACAACAATATTCCCGCCCACCACAACACCCACCCCTATCATAAACCACCCCCAACCACCACAAACAAATCCCACATACTACACCCCGGACCCAAACCATCAAACTCACCACACGCCCTCCACCCTAGGGCATGCTATACATGAGATAGTCAACGTAAAAACTACAAATAGAAAAGACAAATGGGGAGCACACGCTACCAAGACAAAATGCTTATGTCAATGGCTCACCACACGAGGCCCCACACAACAATGGCGTCAAGAAGAGGACCTCTTACATCCGGACAACATTCTACTTGATCACAATCTCCTATTAATAACAAGATACCACAACACCACTCATACAAAACAAATAACTCAAACTTACGACAACTACCTTAAGTACACCCAAACTAAAGACAAAAAACATATACATCCCCCACTCCGAATCACTAACCTCCAAACATCCACACAAGAATGTAACCCGGACAAAGATATCATTACCAATAAACCCACTATACAAATAAACGCCCTAGAATCCCATATATATGACCAAAACGGACGATTCATAGCCACTATCACTACGGAAAGACTAAAATGGCTATGGGCACGCTTCTCCCAACACAACCTCACCCATCTTACTAATTTCCTACAACCCAAAGTACAAAATTTTGAAACCGAAATACTATGGCTCATCCAAAGATATGTTACCATACTACCTAAGAAAAAACCCAAACATATACTAACCAATAACCAACATCACACAATACCTTCGGAAATCACCGAACTCCTCATAAACTCATTTCAAATCACGCATTCATACTACTCCTCCCCACTCACATGTCCCATACAAATCACACAATATAACTCCCCCCATACCCGAGATATCATATTCGGATCCTTAGGCCATGCACAATCCTCCCGATGGAAAGGTCATGGCCTCGCATTCCCACCGGACTATAGAACAACTCTACAAGCTATTCACTGGGCCCGAATGGCCGCCAAAGAAAACACACACACAAGCACAATCCTAATAATTAACCACCAAGATTGGACACCACAAAAATTGAACCTCACCAACGTGGCGGATATCCACGTCATCGCTACTATACCACCCCACACCATGCAATACAAACCCACGCCGGAATGGCCCCAATATTACCAATACATGGAAACATCACTCACATCAATCGTATACATACACAACCAATTAACTCCCGAAACGCACCAACAATTCCCTAATAACCTACATAACATCCTAAAAAGAATAACTAACTCTCACATAGACATCCACCCCATTCAACCAACTCCCAACAATTACCACATTAAATTCTCCAAAGCATGGAAAACTGCCCCCAAAGAGGACACACACCCCAATACCAATACAACACCCCCACTACCCCTCACATACTACCAAGTACACCCCCTCAAATACCACCCACAACATTGTATATACACGGACGGATCCTTCATTCCACCTTCCAAAAACTCCGAAGGACAAATAATCGGCAATACCGCAGGCTCAGGAGTATATAGTCCCAACAACAATACCCAAATAGCCGAAAGACTACCGGGCTACCCTAACATCCTACGAGCCGAGCTCAATGCCATACTTATAGCCATAAAAACAATACAAACAACCCAACTAGACACCCATATATTCACAGATAGCCTCAACAACATCTACCTAATAAATAATCACATCCAACACCCCACATCTCAACATCACCACCCAGATAAATTACTCATCGCAGCCATCGTCCACCAAATATATTGGACCCCACACCTGATACACATACACAAAGTACGCGCACACACCGGAATTAGTGGCAACGAAATTGCGGATACACTAGCCAATGAAGGTACACTCAAAGACAAGCCGGAAGATACACCACACATCCACATAGCACACGCTACTCCCTATTGGCTTGCCACCTCCCCCACGGCTACACATGACGGTGCCATCCGCAACCTACACACATTTATTACGAAAGAGCATGCAAACCGAGAAACCACACTAGCCCGACAAAAATTCCCCTACGTCGCCAAATGGCTCACCAATGAAGAAATCAACCAAAAGCTTTCTAACCACTTTTGGAAAAACGACAAAATACCTGACACTCAAATTACCCAAACCTTAAAATTTAGATATGCCCAATACATGGGTAACCATAGGAAAAACATATTTTGGCCCCTTAAATACCAAAACCCCAACTGCACACTATGCCGCACTAATGAAAGAGACACATGGCCACACCTACTATCCAAATGCGAACACCCATACTTGAAAGGCCTACGCATCGCAAGACACAATAAAGCAACGCACCTCATATCCCAAGCCTTACAAGCCCACACAAGCACTAGATTCTTCACCTTGACAAACGCGGGTAACCTACCCAACCAACCTCAAGACCAAACAATCCCCGATTGGCTACTCCCATGCATTTGCACACACAGACCTTGCCAATGTCAAGCCAAACTAAGACCTGATATTATGTGCATCCTAGGAGCCCCCAACCATACACAACCCCCAATACTACCCTCCCCGAGCCACACCGTACAATTCATTGAATTCACCTATTGCCACGATAGATTTCCCGGACAAGCCCGCACACACAAACACACCAAATACGACCCATTAATCACCACACTACGAGCCAAAGGTTGGAAAACCAACCCCCTCATCACCATCACTGCCGGAGTACGTGGCGCTATACACGAAAACTCTATCGAACAACTTAACAACCTAAATATCCCCAAAACCCACATAAAAACACTCATGAAAAACATCCACCAAAATGCCATCAAATACCTTACCTACCTCGTACTAAACAAAAGGAAACTTGATAACAAACAAACACCCATTCCCCCACCATAAGGTGGAACTATTTTTTGTACTACCCTGGAGCCCACCTCTCATAAGAGGCATAAAACCCAATATTGCATCTCGGATACCGAGATCAATATCGGGCTAACGGGCTCACATTCACGCCGGTACTAGTAGTACGGGCGTTATCTTTTCTTTTCTTTTTCTTTGTAGGCTGCTACACCATGGGGCGGGTGTATTTTCAGGCATAATGTTGTTCTCTTTGTTTTGGGCTTCTCTTACAAAATGCATAGTACTCAACTTGAATATTGTTCATTTCATGACACTATATTGATAGGCTACCCAACTTTGAGTTCACATTACCGGTAACTTTATTTTTTGAAATTTGAAACTATGTGGTGGTTGTCAAAACTTTCTGCACAAGTCATAACCTAAAATTATGGTCATGTAGCCCTTTGACAACTGGGAATATTAGCCTCCGACTCCAGCTTGTTCCTAGCCTCTCATTCTGATGTTCGTGTTTAGATGGGAGCAATAATGAGAGGTTGAGTGATGTTATGTATGCCAACGAAAATGCCACTAAGATAAGACGTCCTTAAAGTGACACCCTCGTGGTTTTGATGGTTTAAAGTTTTTTTCTTCTCTTTTTTTGCAAATTTTCAAGAAATTAACCTAGGTTAGCAACTAGGTTAGAAACATGCACATCCATCTATCTATCTTGATAATGTTAGTATTGTGATTCTTATTATTCGTCAAAGTGCATTATATTATTGGGTCTTTTGGTGTTTCATTGGGGGGGGGATTTACTAATGTGGCGTTGTTAGATGAAAACCATCTCAAAATGGATTTAGTAGTGTGCACAAGAGTCTTCTATTAACTGAGGGTATTATTCACCTTTGTGGATTACAACTTATAGTGCTTTGTTTAGTGGGTAGATCTTAGATTGGATTAGCCATTGCGATTGGCCAAGTTGGTGCTCTTTATAGACTGTTCTCATATCCTTCTTACACAACCACTATGGTTGACCAACATGGTGTACTTAATGTTGCATGTGATAAGTGGCTTTTATCTTTGGCTTAATTAATGCATTGTCGCACTCACTAGTTGACGCTTTAAGGATGAATTACAAGTGTCGCTTTCAGGCTTGTGTTATTCTTAGGCACACATGCATTAAAGTAAGCATGCCTTTAATGAACAATTTTGGGGTTGCACCCACTTATTGGCAAGTTTTGGCCATATACATTTTTCTCATTTTTTTGGGGTTTATACGAATATCTTATTCACTATCAATGTGGAGATTTCTCATAAGAGGAAAAAACATTGATGTTATTGCACTAACATGAATGTGAGCCCGTTCTCCTTGTGTTGCTCAAGGTGTTCCAAGATTCATGACAAGGCAAATGGTCTTCCTTTTGGAAGGTGGGCTCTATGTGTGTGCGCGCACGTGTTTTTTTTTGGGAGGTAGGGTGTTGCATCCAATCATGATCATAAAACCATCTATGTGGTGGAAAGTAAATACATCAATATGGTAAATATTGTGGGTAGATGAGTGAGAAATGAGCATCCGTGTCTTGGCATTAATGCAAACTAGGTCCATTGGCCAACCACCATCCAGTAGCATGTAAGATTGGTACGGAAGATATCTCTGTGAACATATGTATAACGTAACCTACCAATGGCAACCTTATAATGTGGCCCACAATATACATCATAATGCATATAAACATGATGCGTATCCTTATTTACAGTTGTCGTGCCCCTATGATATACCACCTCCTTTGCCTAGTGAAATGCTTTCAAATGCACAAAAACTTTTATTCAACAAAATTATTATAGCCTACAACATGAACCTTTGGTATTACAGTGACAACTGAGTACTTTGTTGAAGAAGCCAACTTCGACAAGCCATTACAGACAATGTAGATATTCTTTTGCAAAGCTAAAAAGTGAGGTAAAAAACAAATAGAGCTATGTATATATATATGCAAAGTTATACATCATATTGAAAATTAGATAATCTTCTACAATTTATAATCACCAACCATATACAAGTACTCAATATTGTTCAATCTACTTCTTTGAACTTCATTAATTTGTCCAATAGCCTCTAGCAGCCAATACAACAACAATCCTTCACGGCATACTCTCATATAGTGCCATACAATCCTCTTCACTGAAATTAGAAGAAACAATGCACACACACTCCCACAATTCTTCAATTCCTCGTGGAGGTGTAGAAAATTCATTCAAACGTCGTTTGAGAAGAGCCCAAAAATGCTCCATGGGATTCAAATATGGTGATTGAGCAGGCCACTGGAGAAGTTGGAATGGTTGCAATTTCAACCATTCTTGCACCCTCTTACTTGTGTGTTTTGGGTCATTATCATGTTGAAACACAACATTGTTTGGAACCAAATTGTAATGCGTGATTGTAAACCACAAGAAGTTTTCCAAAATAGATTTCTACATGTGCTGATCCATTATACCTTCAATTCTATCCCAAGCTCCAGGTCCAAAAGTTGTCATACAACCCCAAATCATGATATGCCCACCACCATGTTTCATTGTTTGTTGGACATGCTGCGGTTGTACATGTTCTCCATTTGTTATCCAACACCAGGACCTACCATCGGAATTAAACATTGTTTATCTTCATCTCATCACTAAAAATAACACGTTTCCAATCATGAACAGTCCAATTTGCATACCTGCGAGCAAACCTCACTTGTGCCTGAACATGTCTTCTTGTCAACAACAACTTCTTCTGTTGCACATGTGCAGCGAAACCTTCCCATCGCAAAGCACGTCTCACAATTATATTAGACACATTTTTACCTGATTCATTTCAAATCTCTGCTGCCACCTTTGATGCAACTCCCAAACGCCCTTCCATAAGCAAGGTGACACATTGCCACCTCTCTCTCGCAGTAAGGTGTCGTGGCCGCCTTCTTTTTTGCCTCTCAAGCTCCCCCACGATCTCCTTTCTAAGCCTAACTACCCAAGATTGACTCATCCCAATTGCATCCACAACTTTTCGTGTTGAATTGCCATTCCGAAGTTGCTCCAGCGCTTGGAGCTTTTGCGACGTAGATGAACAAGGCATACATAAGCAATTGCATGAATGCTCACTTCTATACAATCTCCAATTGCATAGTGTCACAATGCAATAATGATCTAACGAAATTGAGCACAAATCAGTATGCAAATGAGACTTGAAGTTCGGCTAGTGGCTCCAAACAAAACTAAATATGTGAACCCTAGCCGCTTTGACATGGCTATTGTTAGAAACCCTATTGTTTTTTGAAATTTTCTTTTTACATATATGAAGAAGACTACTTTGTACACATACTTTGCTTAATTACTTCGATGATATCAAATTTCAATCGCCAGAGATTGCTTGCCGAAATTGAAGTTCTCAGTTGAGTACTCAGTTTTGTTCGTCACTGTAAATAGCATGGGTTGGTACATTTAAGTGTTCACTCACAATATTATTTCCAATGTATTTAGTGCAAATCACTAAATAGTGTGACCTGCAATGTTTAACATAACCAATGTAGTGATAAGACCACGTGATCCCTCAGTGAAAAGAAACTATTGTATGCAAATGTACCTCTCATTCATTCAAAACTTGTCATGAAATAGTATGTAGGTCGGAGGTTAATGACATGTAAATGTTTTGGATAATTTGACAGCTTGACACAAATGAAGTGAAACAACCACAAATTTATAATGAGTATACATTTCTAACATGAATGGATGAGTCAAGGTGCTCTTGTATAGACTTACAACAATTCCCTCTGGCCATGGTCCCTGGCACCCGTAGTTTGCAGATTAATGAAGAAAATTATGGCAAGTAGATGAGCAGATTCTCGTCATGTACAAATTCACATAAGTTGAACCTAATTGCACAACATTCTCCGCATTCAAAGTAAATGCCCCTAGAAAATAGAAATTGGTGTCAAGTGATAGCCGTACATATTCCATCCCCGAAAACTAAAGAACAAAGAAGTGCGTGCACCTATTATGAACATGTTAAAGCCCTGGCTCATGCCATGATCACACCAAACTTTCCATATGGTTCCAGCCGTGAAATTGTTGGGGATTTTGTTGAGAAATAGATGTTGGCCCACCACTTGTCACATTATTACAACTGGAGATGCCGACGGATGGTGTCAAAACTGGCTCTCGGGGGGGGGGGGCAGTGTGTTAGAAAGTTAAGGATATAGGTGCGAACAACCACTATTTTATAGGGGGGCATTACTTTCAATTCTCTTCTTTTTTTCACATGCTATCATTATGTGATTTTCTATTTTGGGTTAATAGAAAAATGGCTTGCATTACTTATAATTCCAAATTACCTATTATTCCATACACTATAGTACTTTAAAGATGTCCAGTGCCATTTTTGATACCCTATATTACTCTTAAGTCCAATTATAAATTTTTGCCCCCATGTTTTTAAAATACCCTATCATTTGTTCGCACGTATATTGCTACTCCAACCAATGACTACCCCCCCCGAGAACTGGCTGGTGTGATCAGCCCCTCAAACTTTTTCTTTGGTAAGAGCGGGCGCCTTCCGCAGTGTAATTTCCCATCGTGGATCATGGCGGGACTTCAAACATCACAACATATGGACTCTAGACCTTGGCATGTATCCAATGGCTAAAATCTCGTCTAGGACTTTCTGTTTGATAACGCCCTTGGAACACGGTACTCTGTGAATAATGGCATTGTCTTTGGGCGGGCCATTATTCGCGGAATGCCCTGATCCTCATGCGTTATCTACCACTTCTCGGATAGGTATCTAATATACAAGGAAGAACATAATGGTAGTGGGGTGGTGAGACCCTCGTATTGGCGTTCCAAAAACGGTTCGTCGTTGATGGCAACATGTTAGTTAATATGCATGGGTGCAATGGGCCAGGATGGCATTTCCACCACTCCCCATTGTTGTACATTGTTCCAGATTGGTGGCATATTGCAAAGCCTATCAAGAAAAAATACCAAAAAGAGACATATTATGATGAGATCGAACTATGTGCTTAGAATATAAACACCATTCTAGGTTCAAAAATAACACATTAAGGAGGACCTAAGTGATCACTTAATAAAAGAGAATCTTCACTTTGACCTCTTGCAACTTTTGTATCTCAATCTAAAATTTGAAACTTGAAATGTACATATTCTTAAACTGGTAATGCTTTGTGGATGAGGGCATGTTTACAATGACCATTGACCATGACTGGGCCATTAGTCATGAGTACTATTTTCTAAATTCTTTCATTGCTTGAGAAATGAGTGGTGGTATCAAAAATAAGAGTGACCATGTCATGAAATGGATGAGAAAGTGACATGGAATCTTACATGTCTAGAAAGGAATAACGCTTGGTGGTCACCTAGATATTTTGGCAAGAGAACCAAAATAAGTTATCTCAACAGAAAGCGAAGGTGGCCATGTCAAGGAGAACTATTTTTAGCAATATCAAGTTAAACTCAAAACTCTTATGAGGGTAATTAATCACAAGCTGCCACCACATAAACTTCATTCGCATATAAATATATATTTCATCCATGTTGGCATGACATGACATGACCCTAGTGAGCGGTTAAATGGGCTTGGCCGACTAAGGTAGAAAAACCGAAAACGGTGAATGATCACTATTGGTGCACTATACTAGGGGTAGAATGATTATTGTGTACACCCAGAACGGCTAATTATAAAAATGTTGATCCAAAAAGGATGTAGTGATTGACAGATAGGTGTTGTTTCACACCAACTGCGATCACTTTTGGGTGCCACTGAGTTAACCATTCTGTGTGCATTCTTATGCATAGTAGGATACTTTGATGATCAAATTAGGTTGACTCTACTATGCAAGTAGGGAACTTGACGTACTTGCCCCTATATGAGAATGTAACTAATTATTTGCATGGAAGAAAATTGTGAAGCAACTTGCATTCCCCATCATTTCATCTACTTCATCTTTGAAAAAATACTGCACAAATTTCAAGCCTCTCTTTCTAGTTGAATCAGCTTACTTTCACCATTTTCCATATATCTACCTTATATGTAGATACCTCGACATTAAGTAACTTACCTACTACGAGTCATAAGCTGTGCTGTAATAAAATTCTACTGATGGACCATGAAGGGGAGGCAGCTGGGGTAATTAATAAAAGCAGAATGATTTAAAAGCAGGCCTCCGGCAGCAGCCTGCTGTGCCTGGGTAAATTTGATTTCAAGTGATGTGAATTTACCACCCGATGCCCTATTTTTTGACTCGAATACAACACCGTCTGTAATGAACAAATGTTCATAACACTTACCAAAGGGGAGGGCAAACTGAATGTGAGGAAGGGTGAAAACGTTGATTACTGTTGTGGAGTCTAGGGATTGCCTATTCTGAGTCAAATTAATCTTTAGATTGGTCTAGTGAGCTTGAATTGGTATGCAATGAACTGAAATCGATTTTGAAGTCCAGGAAGTCGAAAAGGCTAATGGGACTGAAAGTACATAAGGATGGTTTCAAACCAATTGATTCTCCAGAGTGGCGGAGTGCAGTGGCCTCCATGAGATAGAGGCCAAGGTCAACTTGATGGTCTATTGAAAGAAAGACTTGAGGCTCCTTGGAACTACGTTCTCAAATATTGATGGAAACTTAATTGCGATGGGGTATATAGGGGCTCGGGGAGATCACTGGCGAAAATCGTAGAAACAACGTGCGATAAAAAATAGGGTCCAATATATTCATTGTAGGTAAATTTTGCAAAAAATGCACATACAATATAGGAGGTTTTAAAATAGTGAAACATGTTTACATGTAAAATACCATGACATATAATGGCATCTTTTATCTAGGCAGTACATGTAAAATAGTGTGGAAACAATTACTAGGGGTAGCGGGTGTAGGGTAGGGTCTGTGCTAGTGGATGAAAAGTGGTCTGTGCTGTGGTAGTGTGATTGTTACTTAAATGTTTAGAGAGCAATTTAGGGTGGTCTTCAGGTCCTTAAGGAAGGTTGGGTAGTCAATATCCCATACTTTGATTTCTAGATGTTAATATGTGAATGACGGTTTTTGGGTGTGCTCAAAATGACATAGAAAGCCAGTTGTTTGGAGAAGCTAATTTATTGCTTTATGACCAAGCTTTTTGTAGATTGCTTGTGGGCATACATTCAAATTGTGGGATACTTACTTGATGGAATGAAAAGCAACTTAAGATTACTTCAGGTCATTAAGGAAGTTTGTGCATCCAAAATGTCATGCTTTGGTTTGTCGGTGGTGATATATAAACATGTTGGAAAAAAATGGGGTGTAAGAAACAAAATACGGTGTAAGAAAAAAATGGACATCAGTTGGGCTCAGAGAAAAAAAAATTTGGGGTAAAGTCAAAAAAATTGGCTACTTGGGGTATAAGGGAAAAAATGCAATATAAGTAAAATAGGATATTTTTAAATGATTCCCCCCAAAGTTTATAGTTATTGATAGGGTGTATTAAAATACAAGCATTTACCTTTATTTTGAAAAATACCATACCTTAAAATCCTTTCTGCAAGGTAAATAGCCCCCCAATAAATAGCTCCTAAGTGCACGTGTACGCATCAATTAAAGAGGGAGTGATTCCCCGAGTATAGGGGGCATTCCAAAACAAAATGTGCCTCATTTTCAACTGCATTATAGGAGCAAAAGTGGCATAGTCCAATATCTCTAGAGATAAGGATAATCATTCATCATCCAGTTTCAATGGTAAGTCTATGGTCCGAGGTGCAGTAGGCAATCTGAGAAAATCCTTAAGGTGGAGCTAATCTAGTTTACTCCTTGAGAGATGGAAAGAGTTCCACTTTTTAGCAAGAAAAGCCTCCTTGATATCATCATATGTTGTTTTTGATGCGGTTGGGTTGTCATGGGTGTCCCAATGAGATATACCCCATGATGTCTTCTACATGGTTGTTGATTTGTGCCAAGTGTTAAATCCTTGTTTAGCTAGGTGTCGGGAGAGTGAGGTTGCTTTACTTATTCATCAAGAGGGGGATAGGTGGGCAAGCCGTTGTTGAAAGCCCATAGTAAACTTGAGAGCGTACAATTCTATGGGAAGCTCTCCAAACCGGGCCATCAAAATATGATAGTTAGTTGAAGAATGCACCTTTGACACGAGGCATCATATGCATCTTCATGTCCTTCTCAAAAACCTTCCAATGAGAGTTTTTCAAGTTGCCTCTCCAATTTTCGGTGCCGTACGTGAAAGTAGGAAGCACCAAAGCCTTGAATAGATGGGATTTGAGTTCCCAACCTATGACTCCGACTACTGCTTCTTTCCTTAAAGTGCCCATCAAGGCATTCATACTTGCAATTCTACGCCTTTTACTTGATGGCTCAAAGTAACCATGTGACTAGAAATCAATCCAAAGGTATTTTTATTCATGGGTGATCTCAACCTGGTCCTTTTCTAGGTAAAATGCCTCTTTGTTTAATTTCCTTTTATTGCTGCCAAATATCATGATTTTAGTCTTAGATAAATTGACTTCAAGACTAGAAGAAGTGCAAAACTCATATAGGTGTTCAAAAGTCTTCGTAGGCCTGCTCTTGATTTAGAGAGTGGAATAACATCACCATGATAAAGAAGAATGACAATCATTGTGTTAAATAAACACGGAGAACCCTCATCGATCTTGTCCAAATATGTTTCCAGCTCATCAATGTACAAGCCGAATAATGTGGGGGAGAGGAGACATTCTTGTTTAACACCAACTAACCATGTGTGTCGCCATGGTATGAATCAACAGCTAACTTATACGGGGCATGTTTTCATTATGGGGAAAGGTCGTATGCGAGCAAAGAGCGGAGAGCGGAGAGCAGAGAGCAGAGGTTGAAGAGCAGAAAATAGACATTTGGAATGCCATTTTAAGATGAATCAACTCCTATAACCGTGGAATTTTTTGACAACTTCATTACTAATTTAAACTTTTGATATGTATAACTGTGGATTTTCAATCTAAAAATATAATCTTTGTACATGTTTCCACCGCTTTGGTTTAGGGTTTAGGGTTCATCACAATTTCTATGCATCAATTAGGGCTGACGTCATTATGATGTCAAAGTTCAAAAGCCGCGCATCGGCCTTCACTTATATATCTCAATATCTTTTATCCATTTTCCTTTTAAGAATCAAAATTTATGTGATTGTTCATTTGTCATTGATCTCTTTTATTTATTCACTAAATGGTTAACATCCATGCCCAATCAATCTTAAACTATTTCTTATTTACATTAAAAACTTCTCAAGGACTTATTATCTTCTATGTTCAATTCTTATTTTTTTATTAACAATGATTTATCCCTTATAGAATCCTAATTCTTTGGTTGTTTAATTGTGAATCATCCCTTCTATTCATTAACAATTTTGTTAATATTTATGCCCTATCATCTTTAATTTTTATTTTCCTCACTTCTCAGTCTCAAAGACTTGTTACCTTCAATTTTTTTATCTTATCATTTTTTTTCCATTTGCCATTTCTAATTTTATAAATTTTTTATCCATTGTCCATTGTTTTAAAAAAAATTTACTTTCTTAATTTTTTTTCTATTCTTTTTCCTGTTGAGAAAACTCATTTTTGGGTTGTTTATTTGTCAATGCTCTCTTCTAAAGATTGACTCTTTGGATAACATCAATGCCCTATCTATTTTAATATTCATTTTTCTCTCTTTTCATGACTTCTCAAAGACTTCTACTCTTTAATTCTTTGTTGCTTATTTTCATTTTTACAGCCATACTAACTTTTTCTCTCAAATTCATGTTTTTTCTCTCAACTTTCAACTAATGCGTGCTCAACATTCATATCTCCTACAATGTCTAAGTAACGACATGATTGAACCCCTCGATATGTCAAGGTCAACATCCAAAATTTATGCATGAACATGATTTTGTTCTTTGGGTGGAACTCAACATTTCACTGAGATGTTGCCCCCAAAATAAAAATCAATGTCGTTATGCAAAATGAAAATTCCCAACAACATGAGCACCCAAAAGTTGGTTTCAAATATGATTGTAATTTTTTTAAAGGCTTGACAAATGGCCCCATATAAAATTTCCAAGTTATAATAAAGGGCTTTTAATGGAAACTAAATTTGGTCACAAATCCTTTTTTCTTGCAACTAATTTGCAAATGGCCCTTGTAGCACTTCCTAGGGCTTGCAAAAGGATTTTGACAAATCTCAAAAACTTGAAATTAGTCACCTTGTTGCTGAGGGTACAAACATCAACATTTGGATAATTTTGAATTTCTCTCACAAGTTTATCTAATTTTCTCAAATAGTTTACAAATGGCCCTCACGTTGATTCCCAAAGACTTTCAAAGTGATTATGAAAATCTCCAAAATTTTGAAATTACCTACCTCATCACCGAGGGTACTAATGTCAACATTTGGATAACATTTGATGCATGTGACAACTTTATTTGTTTTTCTTAAAAAAATCAAATGGCCCTTTGAATCACTTCTCAAGATTTTTGAAGTTATTTTGACAAATCTCCAAGAAAATGAAATTTGTACCTACAGTTCCAAGGATACAAATATCAACATTTTGGTAACTTTAAATTTGATTCAAGATTTAGTTTATCTCACTCAAATGATTTATACTTGGCCCTAGTAGGGCTTTCAAAATGACCTTGAAAATCTCAAAACTTGAAATTTGTATGTTCGTGCCAAGGATACAAATATCAACATTTGGGTAACCTTGAAGATAGCTCAAAATGTCATTTATTTTCTACAAATGCTTGTAAATGGTGTTGTCAAAACTTCCGTATAGGCTCTCATGGCATCGTGTTGTAATTAGCCGAACGTAGAATTAGGTTATTTTGTAAAGAGGCAACCACATCTATTGTATGTAATTTCTCTAAAAAACTTATAACTCATGCATGTTTCATGCGAGGGTTTAGGGTATGGATATATCATAGGCAAAGATTGATGATAGTTGTAATTCAGTGGTAAAAATGAGATTAACACAGTTTGAAAACATAAAAGTAACCATTACAATGGCTCTCCAGATTGGAGATATGATTGACTGGTTAAGAAAAAAAGAAATGAGGTCTATTCACTAATAGCCTCATCATCTACATAAATCAAACCGTTATCAGCGTGTCCTCACTAGCAGGGTACTTTGGAAACTTGAGGTCATTTCGAACAGCTTCTGAACTGTTCCACCACTTGAGCCAGCGCACTTTGTACTTGGGCTCAACCACTGCAGTTGCCACCATCTGCAGTTTCTCCAGTCACATCTCAACTTTGGCAGCAACGTGTGCACTGTAATGTGCAATAACCTGCATGTCCAAGGAAGTAATGCATTAGCAAATGCAGAGCTAAGGTTTTCAGTCAAAATCAAAATCCAAGTAAAATTCACTCACCTCTTCCATGAAGCCCTTTCCTACGGCTGGATTAGCAACTGATTGGGCTTTGTTGAAGTAGGTAAATAGCTCCAGAGCCCTGCATTGGGTGCCCATACCCATGCCCATGCCCAAACCCACCCATGCCCATGGGTTTTGGATGGGCATGGGTTCAATATTATTGGGCATAGATGGGCATGGGTTTGATATTATTGGGCATGGGTGGGCAAGGGTGGGCATGGGCATGGGTGGGCCAAGACTTGGTGTAGGCGGGTAATGCACATTACACAATTTTTGAATACATTGGCGGCAATTTTAATAGCATGGGTGGGTATGGGTGACACGGGTCATGCTATGGGTGGGCATGGGTGGGCATGGGTTGGCACGGGTCATGCTATGGGTGGGTATGGGTGGGCATAGGTCATTGCTGATGGGTACGGGTGGGTATGGGTACAAATTTGAAGGACAATGCAGGGCTCTGAATAGCTCCTCCTTCTTCTTAGCAATAGCCTTGTCAACATATTCCTACATAATGGAATTCGAATCATCCTACATAATGGAATTCAAAGGACTGTTTTCAAGACGGGCTGCCACCTCATACGGTCAACTACCTCATACATATTGCCATGGAGCAATGTGGCTTGCACATTGTTCCCAACCTTCGTTAGGCCATTAACTTACCTTCGAGCACGCTCGATAGATGATTCAGAATGGCCTCCAACACCACTACTATGGCCTTGACTAGAACTACCAGAAGGATGGTGACTATCATCCCCTACTGAGTCCGTCCCAAGCGGAGGATGCGAATCATCACCGTCGTCGCGATCTCCACTCTCATTGGCCTTAGATTGAGAAATGCGCCGCAACCTTCCTTTTCCATTCCTTGGTGCAATGCCTACATGAAGACACCCAAGGGTAACCTCCAAGTCCATGGCTCCTCTGCAAACACTCCCCGAAAGGCACCCTAAGGGCACTTGAACCACATTCAGAGTTCGGGGCCTCACCTGAGAAAAAAGACCAAAAAAATGAGGAACCCCCAAAAAACCAAGTGCCCTTAGGGTGCTGGAAATGGGCGTCGGGTCCGACGCCCATTTTCAGCACCCTAAGGGCACTTGAACCGCATTCAGAGTTCGAGGCCTCACCTGAGAAAAAGACCAAAAAAATGAGGATCCCCCAAAAAACCAAGTGCCCTTAGGGTGCTGGAAATGGGCGTCGGGTCCGACGCCCATTTTCAGCACCCTAAGGGCACTTGAACCGCATTCAGAGTTCGACGCCTCACGTGAGAAAAAAGACCAAAAAAATGAGGATCCCCAAAAAAACCAAGTGCCCTTAGGGTGTTGGAAATGGGCGTCGGGTCCGACGCCCATTTTCACCACCCTAAGGGCACTTGAACCGCATTCAGAGTTGGAGGCCTCACGTGAGAAAAAAGACCAAAAAAATGAGGATCCCCAAAAAAACCAAGTGCCCTTAGGGTGCTGGAAATGGGCGTCCGACCCGATGCCCATTTCCAGCACCCTAAGGGCACGTGCACCGGACTCAAACTCTGAGGCCCCCAGCAGCTTCAGAACCCCATAACTTCCTCATATATTCTTTGATTCTAACATTTGACCACTCCATCTTCATCTACGTTTCACGTAGATGACAATGGACTACTCACTTGCCCCATTTGGGCAGGCACAGAGGAAGTTATGCCCATTTGAAGGTTCACAGTCCTGGAACAATAGTGGCCTGGGAGTGGCTCCCGGGACTGCGAACCTTCGAATGGGCATAACTTCCTCTGTACTTGCCCAAATGGGGCAAGTGAGTAGTGCATTATCATCTACGTGAAACGTAGATGACGATGGAGTCATCAAATGTTACAATCAAAGAACATATGAAGAAGTTATGGGGTTCTGAAGCTGCTGGGGGCCTGAAAGTCTGAGTCCGGTGCAAGTGCCCCTAGGGTGCTGGAAATGGGCGTCAGGTCCGACGCCCATTTCCAGCACCTCATTTCATTTGGGTTTTTGGTGGATCCTTTTTTTTTGGGAACTTTTTTCCGAGGAGAGGCCTCGGAGTCAGACTGCGCGGTGCAAGTGCCTTAGGGTGCTGGAAATGGGCGTCGGGTCCGACGTCCATTTCGAGCACCCTAAGAGCACTTGGTTATTTTATGGATTCTCATTTTTTTGGTCTTTTTTCTCAAGTGAGGCCTCGGACTCTGAATGCGGTTCAAGTGCCTGTAGGGTGCTGAAAATGGGCGTCGGACCCGACGCCCATTTCTAGCACCCTAAGGGCACTTGGTTTTTTTATGGATCCTCATTTTTTTGGTCTTTTTTCCGAAGTGAGGCCTCGGACTTTGAATGCGGTTCAAGTACCCTTAGGAAGGTGAAAATGGGCGTCGGACCCGACGCCCATTTCCAGCACTCTAAGGGCATTTGCGCCGGACTCAGACTCCGAGGCCTCACCTCGGAAAAAAACTTCAAAAACAAGAAGATCCACCAAAAACCCAAATGAAATGATGTGCAAGAAATGGGCGTCGGACCCGACGCCCATTTCTAGCACGCTAATGGCACTTGGACCGCAGTCTAACTCCGAGGCCTCATCTCGGAAAAAAGTTGAAAAAAAAAAGAGGATCCATCAAAAACCCAAATGAAATGAGGTGTTGGAAATGGGCGTCGGACCCGACGCCCATTTCCAGCACCCTAAGGGCACTTGCACCGCAGTCTGACTCCGAGGCCTCTCCTCGGAAAAAAGATAAAAAAAAAAAGAAGGATCCACCAAAAACCCAAATGAAATGAGGTGCTGGAAATGGGCGTCGGACCCGACGTCCATTTCCAGCACCCTAGGGGCACTTGCACCGGACTCAGACTTCCAGGCCCCCAGCAGCTTCAGAACCCCATAACTTCTTCATATATTCTTCGATTCTAACATTTGACCACTCCATCGTCATCTACGTTTCACGTAGATGACAATGCACTACTCACTTGCCCCATTTGGGCAAGTACAAAGGAAGTTATGCCCATTCGAAGGTTCGCAGTCCCTGGAGCCACTCCCAGGCCACTGCTGTTCCAGGACTGCGAACCTTCAAATGGGCATAACTTCCTCTGTGCCTGCCCAAATGCGGCAAGTGAGTAGTCCATTGTCATCTACGTGAAACGTAGATGACGATGGAGTGGTCAAATGTTAGAATCAAAGAACATATGAGGTAGTTATGGGGTTCTGAAGCTGCTGGGGGCCTGAGAGTCTGAGTCTGGTGCACGTGCCCTTAGGGTGCTGGAAATGGGCGTCGGGTCCGACGCCCATTTCCAGCTCCCTAAGGGCACTTGGTTTTTTTGGGGATCCTCACTTTTTTGGTCTTTTTTCTCACGTGAGGCCTCCAACTCTGAATGCGGTTCAAGTGCCCTTATGGTGGTGAAAATGGGCGTCGGACCCGACGCCCATTTCCAACACCCTAAGGGCACTTGGTTTTTTTGGGGATCCTCATTTTTTTGGTCTTTTTTCTCACTTGAGGCGTCGAACTCTGAATGCTGTTCAAGTGCCCTTAGGGTGCTGAAAATGGGCGTCGGACCCGACGCCCATTTCCAGCACCCTAAGGGCACTTGGTTTTTTTGGGGTTCCTCATTTTTTTGTTCTTTTTTCTCAGGTGAGGCCTCCAACTCTGAATGCGGTTCAAGTGCCCTTAGGGTGTAGAAAATGGGCGTCGGACCCGACGCCCATTTCCAACACCCTAAGGGCACTTGGTTTTTTGGGGGATCCTCATTTTTTTGGTCTTTTTTCTCAGGTGAGGCCTCGAACTCTGAATGCGGTTCAAGTGCCCTTAGGGTGCTGAAAATGGGCGTCGGACCCGACGCCCATTTCCAGCACCCTAAGGGCACTTGGTTTTGTTGGGGTTCCTCATTTTTTTGGTCTTTTTTCTCACGTGAGGCCTCCAACTCTGAATGCGGTTCAAGTGCCCTTAGGGTGCTGAAAATGGGCGTCGGACCCGACGCCCATTTCCAGCACCCTAAGGGCACTTGGTTTTTTTGGGGTTCCTCATTTTTTTGGTCTTTTTTCTCAGGTGAGGCCTCGAAGTCTGAATACGGTTTAAGTGCCCTTAGGGTGTTGAAAATGTGCGTCGGACCCGACGCCCATTTCCAACACCCTAAGGGCACTTGGTTATTTTGGGGATCCTCATTTTTTTGGTCTTTTTTCTCACGTGAGGCCTCAAACTCTGAATGCGGTTCAAGTGCCCTTAGGGTGCTGAAATGGGCGTCGGACCCGACGCCCATTTCCAGCACCCTAAAGTCACTTGGTTTTTTTGTGGATCGTCATTTTTTTGGTCTTTTTTCTCATGTGAGGCGTCGAACTCTGAATGCGGTTCAAGTGCCCTTAGGGTGCTGAAAATGGGCGTCGGACCCGACGCCCATTTCCAGCACCCTAAGGGCACTTGGTTTTTTTGGGGATCCTCATTTTTTTGGTATTTTTCTCAGGGGAGGCCTCAGACTCTGAATGCGGTTCAAGTGCCCTTATGGTGCGGAAATGGGCGTCGGACCCGACGCCCATTTCCAGCACCCTAAGGGCACTTGGTTTTTTTGTGGATCCTCATTTTTTTGGTCTTTTTTCTCAGGTGAGGCCTCGAACTCTGAATGCGGTTCAAGTGCCCTTAGGGTGCTGAAAATGGGCGTCGGACCCGACGCCCATTTCCAGCACCCTAAGGGCACTTGGTTTTTTTGGGGATCCTTTTTTTTTTGGTATTTTTTCTCAGGGGAGGCCTCGGACTCTGAATGCGGTTCAAGTGCCCTTATGGTGCTGAAAATGGGCGTCGGACCCGACGGCCATTTCCAGCACCCTAAGGGCACTTGATTTTTTTATGGATCCTCATTTTTTTGGTCTTTTTTCTCAGGTGAGGCCTCGAACTCTGAATGCGGTTCAAGTGCCCTTAGGATGCTGAAAATGGGCGTCGGACCCGACGGCCATTTCCAGCACCCTAAGGGCACTTAATTTTTTTTATGGATCTTCATTTTTTTGGTCTTTTTTCCGAGGTGAGGCCTCGGACTCTGAATGCGGTTCAAATGCCCTTAAGATGCTGAAAATTGGCGTCGGACATGATGGCCATTTCCAGCTTCCAAAAGGCACTTGGTTTTTTTTGTGGATTATCATTTTTTGGGTCTTTTTTCCCAGGTGAGGCCTCGGACTCTGAATGCGGTTCAAGTGCCCTTAGGATGCTGAAAATGGGCGTCGGACCCGATGCCCATTTCCAGCACCCTAAGGGCACGTGGTTTTTTTATGGATCCTCATTTTTTTGATCTTTTTCCCGAGGTGAGGGCTCGGACTCTGAATGTGGTTCAAGTGCCCTTAGGGTGTTGAAAATGGGCGTTGGACCCGACGCGCATTTCCAGCACCCTAATGGCACTTGGTTTTTTTGTGGATCCTCATTTTTTGGTCTTTTTTCCGAGGTGAGGCCTTGGACTCTGAATGCGGTTCAAGTGCTCTTATGGTGCTGAAAATGGGCGTTGGACCCGACGCCCATTTGCAGCACCCTAAGGGCACTTGCACCGGACTCAGACTTCGAGGCCCCCAGCAGCTTCAGAACCCCATAACTTGCTCATATGTTCTTCGATTCTAACATTTGACCATTCCATCGTCATCTACGTTTCACGTTGATGACAATGGACTACTCACTTGCCCCATGTGGCCAAGCACAAAGGAAGTTATGCCCATTTGAAGGTTCGCAGTCCCGGGAGCCACTCCCAGGCCACTGCTGTTCTAGGGCGTTGTCCCGGGACAGCACCCCATTCAACTTGCCATATCTTCTAGCTCAGACCTCCAAATGAGGTGTTCTGATGCATTCTAGAATTGGCAGGCCATAAGCTATGCATTGCTTATGGCGTCACGTTCATGCCGCCTAGGCTCCGCGGGTAGGAGGCGTTTCCAACGCTCGGGGCCCTCACCCACACTAGGATCACCCCCATAATGCATCCTCAAATTTGGCATAGTCCCCAAAGGTGTCGTTCCAAGGTCCTCACAGATCCACACCTTTAGTTCCTAGTCCACCCAACCTTTCTGTTCAGTCGAAGTCTCATGTGGTTGTTTCAAATAAGTGTCCTCCATTGCAACCGCCTTCTTCATGTGTGTGCGTGAGTATCGTAGACTGTTTGAAGAAGTTGGCTACTAGGCTAGGGAAGAAGAATCTCCTAAAGAAGCTTGACTACAGTTCCCTTAGACATGAGAAAGTTGAGTGAAGATGTGCCACCAGTATAGGACGGCACGGACGTTGGCCGAGGCCGAGAGTCTTTACCATGGGCTGAGGGCTTGGTGGGTATCTGCTGGGGCCGTGATTGAAAAAACGTTGAGTAATTGGAGTTGTGGCTTGCCTTTTGGCATTTCCGCTATCGCCAATGGGGTGGATTTATGACAGGGGTAAGCTCATTCGATTTTTGCCATGAACATCAATCCGGACTTTGAAGGGTGATATAGTTTTGAATTTTATGCTAACTTGACCTCACATGCGATGCCTAGAAATTCACGGAGATAGAACTTGCGGAGATGCCGTCTTGCAACCTTGCGGAGACTGTCCACAACAAGTGGCTTCAAGCGTCCGGCAACAATGGCGGTGATCTTTACGTCGCCACGGTGGATGACTATATCCGGGCATTCCTACAGGTCGTCAATTACTACCAGTACTTGAAGGGCGACATGGGTGGGACTGGACCGAGCAAGAAGGAGCTAAGGCTGCGGATGGCGGAACATAGGGCCCAGAAAACAGGTGACCCTAAGGTCCTCCAGGACCCCATGCTAGACATGCCCGGAGCCGACGAGTTCTGTACACGCGACCCTCACATGGCAGGAGAGGAAGTGTTTGGCTCGATGAAGCGAAAGCTAGACCTATCCCTTAGAGCTGATGAAGAGTCGCACTAGCCTGATAAGGTCAACTTCTCACATCCTCGTGGCTCTGGTAAGCATGTCAGGATTCGTTCCACTCACATGCCAATAATTCTTGAAGAGGAAGATTCCGATGTCGAGGAAGTTGCACCCCCGGCGCCACATGCCGACGATGTCATCCCGTCCCCCACCCACGAGGGACGGATCCGGCACGTCTCTGCCGTCGAGGAGACTAGGGTGAACTTGAAGGAGTGGCACATCGCTCGGTTGCCAAAGACTTCTGCCAAATGTTGTTGGGTCCAGAGAGCTGTCACCAAAAAGAAGTATACTCTCGGGGAGATCACTCCATTGTCAAGTTGAACACCACGTGCGAACAAAGTTTGCTACCCCTATATTACATGACATAAATAATTTTAAATTTTATGATATTTTTTCTACATATACACAACCATTGATGGTATCTTTTGTATATTTTTTTGAAATTTTTAGTCATCTTCATTAATTGTAGCAATTTTTTTAGTTCAATTCTGCGTCATTCTAGTTAGAAACGGTATGTTTTATTAAAAAAACAAATCATCAAATTTAGTCACCATTTTTTACTATGTAACATGTACCATTTATATCTATTCATGAAAAAAAATTGATAAAATTGTGACCCATTTTGGTGATGCTTTTTACATTTTTTACATTTTTTACATCTAAAATGATCGCACGTGGTTGTTCAACTCTACAATGGAGTGATCTCCCCGAGAGTATACTGAGAGAATCGTAAGGGGTGCGAAATCAACCCCCACCCCTACGTACACCGGTCTATGGCACAACACCATGAGGAATGTGAAAGAGTCCACAAAGTTCTTCTTCTGCTCAGATGATATCGAGAGGTGCGTCAAGGGTAGGAGGCGCAAATGGGTCGTTCAATACTCTGCACAGCAGGAGAGACCAAACATTCCGGATGTTTGGCCAATGAAACTTGGTACAAACCTCAAGCAATGTGAGATCCTGGCCCTCGAAGCGGCCGGATTCCAACTGCCACAGAAAGTGCCGGTCTCGCCCAGAAGGCTCTTTTCCACAGCCCCGTCTCTGGCAAATCTAGACTCCGTGCCGGTGCCCGCGGATGTGAACATGTATCATGGGAAAAGAGAAGGGAAAATCGTCAAACGCACCTCAACCCGTCCAAACCCTCAACAGAGGTTATCGATGGGCTCTTCGGACTCCCTCAAAGCTCGACTCTGCTCGGTCACGATGATTCCTCACCCTGGCCATGGCTGCATCATTGCGCTAGACTCGATAACGCCACCCGACGTGACACAATATCAGATCACCATCAGCTCCTTTCCAGGTTGCACCTGCCCCGCATTCAAGAAGACAATGACCAACTTTCGAGGGAGGAATCAGTTCTCGTATTGCAAGCATGTCTACTTCATCTTTTTAAAGGTCTGCCATCGCAATCCTGATGTAGACCATTTCAAATTCAGGGCCTTTTAATTCATTTTTGGACCTATACTTTCCACGGAAATAGGTCATGAATTTTTACTATTTTAAGAAGAATCTAGAATATTCTAAGAATATTAGAATCTTTTTCTTAAATTAGTATGGGAAGTTTACTATTTTTACATCATTTCCGCTCTCCGCTCTCCACATCTCTGCTCTCTGCTCACCGCTCACATACAAGTCTCGTCCTTTTCATTATTACCCCCTTGGTAGGTGTTATGAAACCAAACCCACAAGAAATCACACAAGTACTGACATGATGGTTGTAATTTTGTTTGACCCCATATGTAGTATCTTCTTTTCTCTCTTAACTGTGGACCATTTTAATTATTGTTTTTTTTTTTGTAAAATGGAGTGTCTTGCTAAAATAAGCACTGTCCATAGATCGTGAGGCTTTTGCATGGACCCAATCTTTTGCCACCACTTCTTGAAGTGAGCAATGTGTGCAAAATCATCTTTTTGCTTTGTAAAAATCTTGAGATTCATTGCATATAGTTTTGCCACTACTCTAAAAGTGAACAATATCTCTTAAAATCTCCTAGTAATGGAGTTTTAAATCCACTTTGAATTTAGAAATGTAATGTCATGCACACAACACCTATTTCCCTAAATTGTAGAACAAGTTGGTGTTATACTATAATGTGCACTACATCAAATCAAGCTAACTAAATTAGTAACAAAAATTTAGAATATAAAACCCGCACTAAAGAGAAGAAAAAATATAGCTACATCTTCTAGGAGAGAGAGAATTGTTGCATGTGAGTGTACCTCACATTCATCTAATATTAATAATATGGAGCTAATTTGATACTAATAAGCAACCAAAGGCCCCAGAATAGTGAAGTGAGGCATATTTGAGATAAGTTAATTACAAACCTATTGGGCTACTCCTTCCACATAGCTCCCTTCTCCATTCCTCGAGTACATGCACTAGATCGTTGCCTCATCCAAAAAATATGCCGAATCCCAAACAACACTCCCTACATCATCTCCCAACCACCCCAAAATCTCTGTGGAATTATAGGAATCACCTCCCTTAAAGTCACATACGCCCGAACCCTAGGCGCACAATTCACCAAAGCACTCAAAGATAATGGTTGCCTCGGCATCATCTATAGAGGCCTGCTATCCCATCTAACCAACAAGCATGGGGGCCTAGATGACCTACCATATCTCACCCCCCACAAATGTACACGCCCTCCCTTTACAAGAAGCCTCCACATACTGCAATCCATGAAAATTGTAGTCCATGCACCCAAAACCCTCCCCTTCTTACTCGAAACCCCCACTCTACAAACCAACAACATTGACTCCTTCGTCCACTCTCAAATCTCAACAAAACCAACCCCCATATCCACCTTCTTGACATGAATCCACTAGCGGGATAACAAAATCAATCGCCACGATACATAAACTCCAAATAACCCACCTCTCCCATCTTATTGATGGCACATGACAACACCTCATCACCCCCCCCCCCAACAATTCAAAGAACACTACCACACACTCACCACATCTATTCAAACACCTTAGTACATATCATCAACACCCTCACATGCTACCAAAACCGCACACCATGTGATGGCCCATGTTGACCCCAAACATACCCTCTAAACACATTACTCCCCACCTACCACATATATCCCACCCTCCACCTCTTCCAACTCCCCCAACTCCCCTCCTATTAGAATTGAGGCCCAAAGCAACACACAAGTGTCCTCCAACAACCCACCCCCACCCCAATATTCATTTGCTCAGTGCCGCCCACTCCACCTTCCCTTCCACCTCCTCCCGAATTACAAATAGAAACCATCCTTGCCATATCACACAACACATCCATTGACACCTACGGAGCCAAGGCCCGCCACATAAACTACACATTGAAATGGATCGGTTACCCACACTTGAAAAACACCATTGAACCAGACGACAACCTATTTGGACCCCCAACAAATGCGACCACACCATAAACTCCCAACTAGTGAAAGATTGTTACACCTGCCACCAACAACAACAACTTCACAACTTAGATACTAGAAATATCACCCAATCCCAACCAAAAGACTCGAGCTGTATACTCCCCAAACTCCACATCAATCTTTGTACCATCAATATACTTGAAAACCATCCCGATAAGGATAGAGTACCTTCGGAACACAACATACACATCACCAACAACACCACTCACATCCACACATCTTCCGGATGCCACTTCAACAACACCACATATTCACGACTATCATGCTATGGCACCAATACCACACTATTGCCGACAACCCCGCCCTCAAACCCCCAAAACAACCTTTTAATAAGGAAATTGAATGCTTTCTATAACGTTACTTAACCCAAAACCCCCCAAACCATCCTCATCCACTAAACAAATGACCATAGCCCAACACCATACCAATGCCGAGTCAGTACTACTCAACTCAATCACCTCCAAACTCAAAGTCACACATTCATACTATTCCTCACCTTTACTAAGCCCCATTGCCCTCAGCACATTCCGCAGTCCTTTCCCTTGAGATAGCATCTTTGCATCTACTAGCTCCAACTACTCACATTGTTGGAATGGCCATGGCATGGCATTTCCCCCGCATGCCAAGGACCAGGGAGCCGTAAAATGGGCCCAAATTACAAGCTCTCGCTTTGAGAAAAACATGACTATCTTCCTAATACCCGACACCAACTGGCAACAATTCACTGACCCCACCAACGCACCCCACATAGATATACAAATACTTGCCCACTTTCCATGCAACACCCTCAATTATCCCATCACACCCCCTTTTCCAGACTACCTTGGTCACACAAAGCCCCATGCCATGTCATTCATCTGTGTCCAATGTTGGATCTCCATCCCCGCCACCCTCCAAATTTCATTCTTCCCACATATCTCAACCACCACCCGCACACCGTTTCCAATGCAAATGGCTCCATGGACACTCCCAACACATAGTTAGAAAAATTTCCAAACATCAATCATCCCCACGCTCAAACTCCGCTCGCCCCACCCCTTCCAACCTTCCATCTCAACCTTTTTTTGAACTCCCACCCCGACAAAACATATATACAGACAAATCCTTCTTTGGAAACTATACAGACTATGTCCCACTGGATTACAAACATTTTCCCACATCCCACATACACCACCTTGACAAAAAAATTCTATGTGACATCCTCAAACAAATACAATCTCATCCATACCCAATACATATCCTCAAAGTTTGATCACACACGGGCATCCAAGGCAACGACGTGGCCAACAACCTAGCCAAGTTCGGCACTAAGACCCCCTCCGATGCCCTTAACGACAACGTCATCTACCTTTACCATCCCTACCCCGACTATATACATAGTAAAAGCTTTTGGAATGGCCACATCCGAAACCTTGACACACAACTCCCCCTCTTCTACAAACAACACCTCACCCAAGAAGTCACCCCTTCCACATAGCCCTTCATAAATGTATCCAACAACACATTATTAGACCACAACCTCTCCAACGCTTTTTGGAACAACTCCACCATCCTAGATTCTCACATCACCCAAATGCTCAAATTTTGCAATACCTAGTACATGGATAATTGCCACAAACACCTATTTTGGCCCAACCCCCCCCCCCCCCGGCTTAATTTACTCACTATGTCCCACTGGAGGTTCCCGCCTTGACACATGGCTTCATGTTCTTGCAAATTGCACCCACCCTATCTTCAAAGGCTTGCACATAGACATACATAATAAACGTCTCAAACACATTCAATAATTCTCACTTTCCCACTAGCAGATTCGATGGAAAATGGTTCATTAATGGTAAATCTTCCTTTACCACTATGAGCCACCCAAACCGCTCGCGGTTCAAGGTAAGATTCATTGCCTAGTTAATGAAAGAAATTAACTATTAGAAGTTATATTAATATCAATTAATTAACATAATTAGATGATTAGATAATACTTGAAGACTCAACAAGGCATTGTGCAGACGAAGACACATGCAGATGAAGGCGTGTGTGGATGAAGGTGAGGGCCATTGGATCAAGAGGGTGGCGAAAGAAGACCTTAGGATTTAAGGGTTTAGAAGAAGGATACGTAGTATGGAGTTGGCCGTAGATGCTGACCGTTATATTTAGGTACGACCATATCTACGGTTGGTAGGCCTTGTGCTTGGAAGGGGTGGTCCATGAAGGTTAGTGTTGGGCTCACTCTCACACTCTCTTTCGGTTATGACACACTCTCTCTTCCCCTCCATATAGATGGCGGCACTCTTTGTGGGCGTTTCTTTCCCTTGAATTCTAGAAAATTAATGTTGAGTACATGGTTTGTAAACCCTATGAATGTTAATTAAAAAGGTTTGCAAATCATGTTGAAGAATTGTTGTGTGAATCTATGGCTACTGGAATGAAGGCCACAACCGTTTGCCATTTCCAAGTTTTGTTGGTTGCCTGTTGGTTGTTTCATTGGATATAGTGATGGTTGTTCTGCTAGATATAGTGATGAATATAGTGATGGTTGATATATGTCATTTTCATGTCACTTTCTCATCCATTTTTTGACATGCCCACCCATGGTCACTTTTATTTTAGGTGATCTTGTGTAAAACATAGTGGGATCTCTAGTTAATTCTCAATTAACGAGAGATTTTAGAAAGTGTTGGTCATGATCATTGGCCAATAGTGTAAATTGGCCCTAAGTTAGATATGTTGCTACTTTTGGTGCCAAATATGATAAAAAAAGAGAATTTGTGAGCCATAAGGGGGGTCCCAACAATTTCACCTTCAACTTGCATGGCTACCATGAATTTCTTGGCCGTATTGCACAACTTGGAATTTGTGGAGTAAGGGAAGGGCATGTTTTTACCACACTCTCCCATGATAAACTTAATTGTCTTATTAGTTTAATATGGAAATAAATAGCGTGGACAACACTAATTGCCTGGTTAGGGTGGAAATATTGTGGGCCAAAGACTCCAAGACCTCCCTAAGTCTTCATGGATGCTTCCTACCAATACCTTAAGTATCAATTCAAGGGCACAAGTATCATAAATAAGATAGTCACCTACATCAATTTCCTCCACAAATAACTAATGTGGCCCACACTAATAGTACAATCTAGTGTCATTGCCATGAACTGAAATCCTTCCAAAATCAGTTGGATAGTTTAAGGCATGCAAATGTTATTCAATGACTTTTCTTCAATGGACACCTACATGTGATCGCTATACGGTTCGGTAAGGATCGAAGAACAACCACCATATAAACACAAGTTTAAAAGAAATGGGACTACATCTTTAGATTTCATTAACTACTCCAAACTCAATAAGTAAACACAACTGGGAAGACCTATGCATTCAGTTAAGAAATCAACAAACATGCACCTCTAATAACCATAACTATTTAAGAGGAGGCTCGATTTTCAATCCGGTTTTTGGTGATGCTTCATTGTAGATTGGTGATGCAACACAAGTTTCATTGTGTCGTTATAATCGGTAGAAGTTAGGGCCACTTCACACACGAGCCAAGAGCCGTGACCATGAAGTTGTGAGAGCCCAAAAGAAAGTGTCCAAAGACCGTCCCAAGACACCTCCAAAATCATGTAGTGTGGTCACGGACCCTCAAGTGTAGTGTGGAGTCATATGTGACCAAGCCCTCAACCAAATGCTATTTCAATGAATTTCTATTTCATGCGGGTCCTCACACATGATAAAATAGAGTAAATCAACGGTTATGAGCGTTCAGAGTGCCGTGGTCTCCCGGTTTTGTGTTGGGCCTACCTCCAAGAGGTGGTATTCGAAAATAGTCCAAGTCACCACGAAACATGATCCAATCGATGCCACGTAGGAATCCACGTAGACTCTACATCCATCTTGCATTCACCTACTCCGTTGGTCCCTCAAGCGTAGTGTGAAGCAAACTTGGACGGGCTCCGCCTGTTCCACCAATGAGAGTGCTTGAAGTGTAATGGTCATGGGCTCTCAGTCTCGTGTGTGAAGTGGCCCTAAGTGAACATAGAAAAACGAACCGAAAAACATCCACATGATACCTTACAACATGTGGAAGGACGGATGAACGGATGGACGGACGGATGGACGGACGGGGAGCCAGGTCCTCGGCGGAGGAGGTACACCCCTTCCCATCGTCCAAGGGTACGCTTCAGAGGTGGTGCTCCTCACGCTTGCAGGTGTGAACAGTTGGTAGGGAAATGTAGTGCTACTCATGATATTCTCCTGCCCATGTGTCCCGGTCCCTCAGTAGACCTAAGGTACGTTAACTTAACCTTTGGTGCTATGCAGCTCACCTGAGGTGTGTGTGTGTGTGTGTTTTTTGTGGCATGGCAAATGTACGTCTTGCAGATATTTGGCCAGGTTCAAAAAGTACTATATATCATATGTTAATTTATTAGTTGAAAATTTTAGGACGTGTTTACATTAGTGACCATGGACTATGAAGATCGCTTTTTAAACTCTTTCATTGGTTGAGAGTTAAGTGGTGGTCTCACTTAGTCTGTCAGGGCACGCGGCTCTTTGATTCGCACTGGAAGGCACTTGGCAGAAGGAAGGTTAGTTGGCATGTGGCGTTGCGAGTTGGATCTACAAAAGGATTACCCAGATCATAAGGTCATAAGAAATAAGAGTGACCGCGTCATCAATTGGATGAGAAAGGGACATGGGAATGATACGGAGTCCTACATGTTCAGAAGTGAATAATGTTTGGTGGTCACCCAAATTTTGTGACGAGACAACCCAAATAAGTTGTCTCAGTAGATCATAAAGGTGACCATGTTAAATATAAGTATTTTTACAATTGCATGCTATTTACAATGTTTGATTTTAGTCATTCCTATTTCAAGCATTTTTATTTTGAGCATTTCCCCCCCATAAAACATGACGTCTCGGTCTATGCCCGCTTTCGCTATGTCTTAAATCATGTGACCAAGGGTTTTAGAGAATGACTTAGGATGTGTCATGGTCAAGGCTTCAAATCACCGACCGTGACCACAAAAAATTTTAAATCAAATTTTCTCATGGCCCTTGGTCACGTGTGTAAATCGGCCCTTACTTCCCCTCCGATTATCAATCATGGAGCTTTGCATGAACCCACACTCATGAGGAACACACATGAGAGCTATTTTTTTACGTGATCATGTAATCAATGCAATCATGGTAGGTGTGGTTATAGATCGAGCAACATATGATTTTTTTGATTACTATAACCAAGTTACCTCCCCCCATTTTGCACGCAAATTTGGAAGGGGGGGGGGGTAAAAGATTCACGACATCTACCAAGGGGAGGGTGAAAACACAAACTCGAAACAATTTATAGCTTGAGGATTTCCATTTTAAACTGAATTGGCTCAAAATGGAGAGGTGCAAGTCTTAATGCACCCCCAATAGTGCACAAAACAGTCATGTTACTGTGGGCCACTATAGTTTTCTATAGCCCATGCTAATTCTCATAATGAGAATTAGTGTGGGCCACATTAATCTCCAACTCACGCTAAATTTATAGGAGAGAATTAGCGTGGGCCATAGTAATTTTTTTCCTAGAAAATTAATGTGGGTGATTATTATTTTGTGCTATAAATAATATTGAATGTGTTGGTCAGAAGTATTTATGAAGACTTAGGGAAAGACCCGAGATCTTGGACCCACATTAATTCCACCTTGGCTAGAAAATTAGTGTGGCCCATGCTAAGTATTTCCACACTAATTTTCTACCCACAGTTATAAAATTATTGAGTGTAGTTGTCATAAACAACCATCTCAAACTCGATGGAAAAACCAATACATATGTGTCGCTCCCAATCAACCCAAAATGCCAAAGGAGTTTCACACTTCCATAAGATTATCATAGAATGATGTTATGTTTTTTTTTTTGCTTTGAAAAGGTTGTCTTCTTTGTGATGCT
Source organism: Polytrichum formosum (assembly GCA_964035585.1). NCBI lineage: Eukaryota > Viridiplantae > Streptophyta > Polytrichopsida > Polytrichales > Polytrichaceae > Polytrichum > Polytrichum formosum. The sequence continues at coordinate 44,438,361 of OZ037941.1, forward strand.
ACAAGTAGCTGGACCTTAGGCCTCTTTGGGCACAATATCATGGACACTATACATTATACTTGCGTACGAGATGGGAAAGATGTGGTCTTTTGGTTGTATTTTGGTTTCCTTTGCAATTGATTTTCTCAATTTGTGCCAAAAAAGGAGAAGAGGGAAAGATGTGGTCTTACCATTACACTCTTTTCTTCTCTTTAGTGTGGTGTTTTTCTTTTGTTTTTCTTTTGTTGTTTTTTGTAAACTTTCTTACTAATCCAACTATTGATATAAAATTGTAGGGCTTCTGCATGCATGGGCTTCTGCCATCAATGTATGTAAAAGTAGCACTTATTTTTTAAAGATTTGGAAAGTCCTTGCACACTGTTTTGAAATGCTCTCAAAGTGAATAAGTGTGCAAAGTCCACACCGCTTGATGAAATATAAGTTAAAGCCCATTTTTAATTTTGAAGTCTATTGTCTTACGCATTACACCAAATTCTTGTTTTGTAGAATAATATGTTGTTTTTACCATAATGTGCACAACATCAAATCAAACTAATTGAATAATTTAGTGATTTTTTTTGAAATAACAAAGCCCACACTAAAGAGAGGAAATAATATACTTCTCTTCCACTAGTTGGTTGTAAAATCTATGAATAGAGATCTACAATCTACCATCTTTGTGGATCTTATAGCTTTGTAGTAGAAGAAAACTACACTATACATTTGATTCAGTGTGGCCCACACTATTCATCAACAATCTATGGAAATGATCTTACCATAATAGGGATAGAGTAATTAGAAGTAGGGTGCATGGGACACTTGTAACACTAGGATAAGCTATGGAGGCCACACTGGATAGAATATTCAGTGTAGTGGTAAGGCCGCATTATCCTAGTAATGATATTAGTTCTATGAACTCAAAATGGACACCAATTATAAAGTGGTCAAAATCGTCTAAAATGTAGCATTTCTCTTCATTATAATATGCAAATCTAGGAGCATTGCACATTGGTAACTAACTAATAAGAAGAACAAGACCATTTAGGCTCACATACGATACTCCAAGTGTTGCAAGCCAACAAAGGAAAAAATGGACACTTCTAGAAGATTGAAACCTCCTTGTGGGAGATCTTAAACACTCAAATTGTTGAGGCTTGCAAATACGTGTGGAGCAAATAACCAAGAACCCAATACCAATTCGGAGATGGTGGGAATTTGTAATGAATCCTTTTGCTTATAATTTAGCTATGTGCCACTCCAAATACAATTGTTGAAAGTACGGTCACGTAATTTGGGCACTCATTCACCCTTTGGGAAGAAATACACCTTAAATGAAAAACACATGTAGTTTTGGAATCGAATCCATGGAGAGAGATGGATAGCACAAGACAAGGTTGAGGAGTGCGTCCACTTGCAAATCATGTTACATGTGTTCATGAAAGTAGTTGCATGGTAGAATTGATTCAGTCACCTTCTAGATTGAAGAATATAAATGTATTCGAAAGCGAGCAACCACTTCATGATATTGACTGCCACAAATCAACCTTCAAATAAATGTCCCATTCTTGGAGGTGTTGGATTATGGTAGATGGGTCTTAAGTGGCTCGGTTTCTTAATCGGACCCTTGTATTGATAGTTATGTGGTTCGGAGAGGATCAAAGAGAAAATATTGTAAAGGAACATGTTTAAAAGAGATTGGACTATGTCTTCAAATATCAATAACTACTCTACACTCAATCGTGAACACAATCGTGAGGACATGTGTATCCATAAATATAAAGGTCCTAAATAAATATGCACTTCTGATAACCATAACTAAATCAAGGGAGGTCCGATTTTCAATCTCGTTTTTGCAGATGTTCCATTGTAGATTTGCTAATGCAACACACGTTTTGTTGTGTAATTCTAATCGGTAGAAGTTGGAGAGCACGAAGATCGAACCAAATTACACCCACATACCTGAAGACACGCCCAAGCTCTAAAACACCCACCGAGTCTAAGCATGTAACATAACACCACCATTATCAACGATTGACACTCGGCACAGCCTCTTAAAAGTCCTCAAGGACTCGGACTGCAACTGGTAGCTCCACCATTAAAGATGCATGCAACGGGTGAGAAGAATGAGAGTAGTGGGAGGAATTTGGTACATAAATGCAGTGTGAGGAATATGTGACACATGCTGCTCCAATTTATTGAGGTGTATTCAATTTGCTTACTTACTCTCTGTACAACTTTCAGTGATTATGAAACTCCTGTACTTCTTTTGAAGGACGCGCGGCCAGGGGTTATGTAGTATGGATATGTCATGAATTTGGATTCTAATGGAGAATTTCCAGGTTGTTCTGTGCAGGCAAGTTAACCTTTAAGATTAGGGCTCAAGAAGTAGTTATAGGGAAGTCATAATATGGATCCACATGCAATTATGTGGGCTTCTCCCAATCTGGTGCATTGATTGTATTGTGCAACCGCACCAAATAATCAGTCCACGCGCACAAACTTATGGTTCTGGGTACTTCAAATTCGTGACGAAGTAAACATGATCAGTGATCAGGAAGATTTTTGGGCATAATCGGTTGAGATTCTAGTGTTTGCAAGTCCAACCGGTTACATGTTGACATCCTTCAGTTTTCCTTTATTAAATTGGGGTATATTCTATAAATTCCTCTAAAATGATCAGTAATTTTCTTGCAGTCTTGAACTTCAACCGGTTACTTCTCAAACTCAACCGGTTCATCTGTAACTAACTGCCGGTTCTCCCCGATCATTGAACATGATGAAGAGAGATTCTTTCAGTAGATTTCTTTAGTGTCTGGGAAATGTAAGGTAGAAAGACCATAAAGCGTTAACCACCCAATCGCGGTGCACTAGACCGCCTCATAATGGAAAGTGCCATGTCTTAAATGGCGCGGCAACTTCAATGCAGTGTAGCCAATGGGAGGCAAGATCTAACGTACTCATGATTAACGGGTTTAGGTGATAATCTGTATCGAAATGAGGAGAGCCTAGTGAACCGGAAGTGGGTTGGACAAACTTTCCACTTTGAAAAATTGTGGAACTTTTTGTACAAGGCAGAAAAATACGAAACAACTTGCATTCTTCATGAATCCTTCTCGTCTATCTTGGAAAATTATCTCATGATTGTCAGACCAGATCTTCAATGCGAATCGCCTTATTTTAACGGTTTATGGTATTTCTACCTTGACCACTGATATCATGGTGCACTGTAGGGGGCAATGTTTGAAAACCGGTGCTTCTGTGCAGTCGAGTCTACTAGTATGTCGAAGTTGAGTCACAAGGTTTGTGCAACCACCCAAATAATCAGTCCATCAGCACGAACTTAGGGTTACAGGGGTTACTTAGACATGTGATGAAGTAACAGTCAGAGATAAACCTTCAATAAGCAAGCCATGTCAACATGGATGTTTAGAAGTGTCAAAAGGAATTCTGACATGGAAATACCTGCAAAGTATATTATTGTTGGATTCACTCAAATATAGTCAATTTGTATGTCAGAGTTGCCAAGTCACAAGAGTTGTGAAACCACCGAACAATCAGACCACAAACTTATATGGATGTTTTAGGGTAAGCTATGTGGGTCTCAAACGGACACTTTTCTCTTTGCACCCACTTCTTGTAGGGTTTAAAAACATGCAATTAATGTGAAACAATTAACAAATCCAAATTGTGCAAGTAGTCACTTTCCTCATAATTTTGGAGCTTGTAAACATATCGTATTCACCAAAGTCCGGGGAGTTTTGTAGAGAAAACAGATAATTTTCTAGCTTCTGGAGGTGGCTTGAATTTTCAAATTTTACCCAGAAGTGGGCCTAGAGAGTGCAAATTTTATCAGTTGATAACTTGATATCCCCCATTTCCTAATGTATTTAGGCAATTAGCCGACATTTCTTTTTTCATTTATCCAGTTTCCTAAATGTCTAAAATGGGGCCGGTTTTGTATTTTGGTGGTGGATGTTTATTCCCTCCCCATTTTTCCCTTTAAGTTTCATTGTCATTCATTCCCTTTTTTTTCCAAGTGTTCAGGGTCAAAGAATGTTGGCATTCACTCTCTATTTTTTTGGTCTAAATAGTATCCTTAGCAGGAGTTGAACCTGGCAAAGCCCCTACCATCTTAGGGCCAAGGATGTAGCCTTTAGAAAATACAAGATTCACAAAGGGTCCAAGTATTTTCCGGAGGCTGGTTACTTAGCGATTCAACGATTCAAGATTTCAAGCATTCGTAAACTTAGGAACTCGGAAACCCGGAATGCAAACTCGTAAACTCAGAATGCAAACTGTGGCGGCTGCGCCGTTGCGCGAGTTTGCCGATTTGCTCCACCCTAAACCACAAGCCAACAAGGCAACGGTAACTCCAACTATACGTAGTATTAAAAAAAATTCCCTAAAAAGTATATGTTTGGTTGGCTGCCCGCTGTGAAAAATGCCTTTCAATCGGTAATTTGCCGTGGATACTCCGAGGCAGCTCGCCTAAATGCCGACATTTTTTTATTTTCTAAACTTTTCTAATCGGCCCATTTCCGAAAACCTTGATTTTTCTTCCAGAACCGCTTCCTAAACATGTCTATTTCATTCAGAAATTCTCAAAATCAACCGGCTAGCTTGGAACTAACTGCCGGCACTCCCCGTTCATCGGTATTCACTACTGTTATTCGTTAATTATCCCCTAGTCGGCTCCCTAATGGGGGCCTGCATCCTAAGTTGTAACCCATGTTTTTGTTAACAAAATGGGCACGATTGACCGCAAAATGCGGGTTTGATGTTGAGACAAGGTGCTAGGCCACCCGCAAAGTCTAATAGAGGACCATGCCCTTGTTTGTGGCTACTGTCGTGACTAAGTGGCAGGCTGCGGCTACGGCCAAGCCCATGTCGGCCCAGCTTAGCCATTGTCAAGGGCTTGGTTGGCAGTGTTCAAGATTGAAGCCCTCATATGAGTTTCATTTTGAAGGGCTTTCAAATTTCAGCCCTTCAGTTGAAGGGCTGGTTCAAATCCAAGACGCCAATCTAAGAATATAGAAATGAAATACAAAACCCATATTGAACTTGTGCATGAATTATATGGTACATGTTTCTAGTTCAATCTAAAGAATTAAGAATCAACCATCTAACTCCACTTCTTGAAGTGACAATGTCCTACGCTTGTTGGTTCTTGTGGCGGGTAGATTATATTGAGGACTTCAAGTGATGTCTTCATTTCCAATTTGGGGTTGCATTTTGAAGGGTTGTTTTGTGAGAGGTATACTTTGAAGGGCCAAATCGCGTTTGAAGGGCATTGAAGACTTCAATCTTGAACAATATTGGTTGGTTGCGGGAGGTAGTATGAGAACATGTTCCTTTTTTGAAAATGGGCACAATGTTGGGGAACTAGGGCCTATGCAAGGATCCATACAAAAGTCATTGCCATTGCCAAGGTTTTTGCGACTACGGTTAGATTAAATTGAGTCATTTTTTCAGCATTATCTCAGATTTAAGATAGACTAGTATAAATCAACAAAGAAGGGGCACGTGTGCCTATTCATGGGCAGATCCCATAAGCCCATCGCTTTGAGTTGAAGTATCACACCAGAGGTTACGATCACTTGTGCTTCCATGTTACTATCTTACCACATACAAGCTTACCTAGAAGCTAAAAGATGGCCTATAAGCTTACCTAGAAGCTAAAAGATGGACTATAAGCTTACCTAGAAGCTAAAAGATGGCCTATAAGCTTACCTAGAAGGTTGAGGAATAGGCGCATACAAGCGCATGCACGTAACTTCCACATGGATGCCCTTATTGTGGAGAGCATGTCATTTGTCGACCCAATTGAACTCTTTCTTATCCATTTACTTTTTGGCCAACAAATAACAATGTGTGCCACAATCCAAAAAGCCTATCCCAATAACACCATTGTAGCCGGTGTATGGCATTCCACAAGCCTTTTGGCTTCCATGACTCCAAAAACAACGTCAATTTCATCTCATTTCATTTCAAGCATATGGCTTTTGGCCCCCTTTCACTCCAATAATGCTTGTAATAATGCGAAACATAGCTTATCCCCTCACCCCAAACATGTTTAGGGGTTGCAACTTGGGGTACATGCCCCCCTTAATTTTCTCCACGACTAGTAACGTGTTTGTATTTGGGAGTGGTTTCTTCTAGCCATGAGTTACACCAAAGGTGACCAAGATTGGAAGGAGGAGGGCTCACTTCTTGGTCACCTTTGTTATCCTTGGTGTTTTGGCATAAATAGTAACATCTTTGTTTATAATAGTATGAGTGGGAAGTTCACACAAAGTGCAATCAACCTAATGAATACCTTACTTTACCCTAAAAATCAACAACTGCAAGCTTGGCATGAAAGTTTGGAGACGATTTTTAACATCGTCATTAGATTCAACATTCAACTTCTTTAGAAAAATGCAAACACACTCCAAATATTGAGCATGCTCTAGACTATATCTCTAGAATTCATGTAGGTTTGAGAAATGAATTGATGGAGGCATTGCGGAAAATTTAGAAACTAAGGTTTTTGGACATAGATGGAAGTACAAGAGGAAATTATTCCTTAGGGGGTGGACTCTTCATTGGAGACCTAAATGACTTGTGTGGGCCACTATGAATTTAAACCCCCTATACACGAGGAATTTCTAGAGAGAAAAAAATGTATATGTACTACTTGGGGGGTGGACTCTTCATTAGAAACCTAAATGACATGTGTGGGTCACTTTGAAACTAAACCCCCTATATATGAGAAGATTATAGAAAAAAAACAAATGTATATACTAATGGCATGCTAGAAAATGGATTCATATATTTATACGGAATCTCTCAATTTAATGTGATAAATGATTCCATTACACTATATATATATATATGAATTTGATTATGCCTTTATTACATGTAAAATTCATATTATTTTCTACTAAGAAAGTCATTGAACATTTTTTTTCATTCATAGCATGTAACTCAGTGATTGCATCAAACAAACAAAGACAAGAGCATAATAACAATATGGAGAGAAAGACTCAAAGAGCCTCTAGCTTGACCAAGAACCCAAAACATAGTATTCATGGAAATGTCACATTCGCATGTGAGTTTTTTTTTCAAGACTGACTCAATTTCTAATCTTGTGGAGTGCACTTCGACTTTGGAAAAGTTTGCATTTTGAAACTAATTTTCTATGGGCACCTATGGTACAAGTTCATAGAATAAAGAAGAAGTCTTTTTTATATCATGATATTATGTTGTGATTGCTATCTAGAGTGCTTGAAATAACAATGGAAAACATAACATTCATGATATAAAAGACTTCTTCCCTTGTTATCACTTGCAAATGCTACTAGCACAAATGTAAATACATCCAGATGTAGTTGGCAAAAGTTGCCTCCAAAGACCAATTCAAAGCCAGCCTTCATTGTATTCGAGAAACGGCATTTGTGACATTTTCACAAATACCATAATGCAAACCCTAACAAGAATGGACAAGGAAGTTATTGAGGGCGATTACCATATGACTCCAATGGATGAATGTGAATTGGATGAAGCCAACAAATCTATTGTCATTTTTTCTCTAAACCTTAGGGCCTTTTTTGTACATGTACCTTGACTTCAAACAAGAGAAAATCAAATAGCCTTTTTAAATTTACACACAAGAGAAAATTAATACCTCTGCCTTATGTATACTATGTACGCTACTCCCTCAAAAAATGCTCCTTCTTACACTCACGTTAGTTTGTAGGTGGTATAAAGAGTTCACCCCCTGGGATGTACTAAAGATAGGCTAGAAAATAAGTTTAAGTATTTATACTAAGCTTTTCATTTTAATGTGATAAATGCCTCCCCTACATATACAAAATATAAATCATGAAATAAATAGGTCTTTATTACATATACAATTCACTTTCACATTCCAATGAAAAAGTCATCGAACACTTTTCCATCCAAAAGATGCAAATCAACGATTGCATCAAACAAACAAAGAGAAGAGCACAATAACTTACCCACAATTTGAAAGCAAAACAAAAGGGAAACGATGAGTGCACCAAGAGTCTCCAAGTTGTGGAAAACCAAAACCCAAATGCAAAATTTAACAAGAATGGATAGGGTAGTTATTAGGGATTATTACCATATGACAACAATGGATGAAAACATAAATTGCATGAAACCAACACATCCATTGTCAATTTTTTCTCTAAACATTAGTAGGGCCTCCCTTTTGTACATGTACCTTTATTTCAAAACTTTAATAGCCTTTGTAAATGTACACACTAGAGATTAACAATACCCCCCTTATATATACTATGTATGGTAATGCCTTTAAAAATACCCCTTTCTACACTCATGTTAGTTTGTAGATGGTTTGAAGAGTCCCTGGGGAATCACTCACTATATGAAAGCCCACAAAATAATGAGCACATTCAATGTAGTCAATGTGGAACTATGCAGAGAAGCTATATAACTACCCCTATCATATTCCATTCCCTCCTCTTTGCCAATAACATGTTCAAAATACTCCTTCGCCTCTACATCTACTGATGGCATGATGCCACGATCATAACCTGTCAACCTACCACAATGTGATGGTGTTGAGGTTGGATCCACAACCTTTGCATGTAATGGGATAATTATGCAAGTGGGACGGGACATCACATTTTTCTTCTTAAAAACAAAACTCATATGGTGAACATTCATTATTGGATAATAACAAGTTGAATAATTTCAAAATCGAACAAACATGAAACAAATGACGAACTTATGTATTCCATAAGGATTTCGTGAAAACATCCTAAATAAGTTCCTTATCATCATCAAGGGAGATCATCTTCACCATTGAGCCACCACTAGGAGGTGAAGATAGAGTATTGTATGATGGTGCCAAGATGACCTCAAATATGGCAGAGTCTCTCTCAAATGCGATGAAACAACCTTACTACACCAATGAGCATGAATAAATACATGTGCAATCCACATAGACATATAGATTATATTCAATGATTGAAATCCACATTTACGTTTAAACAAAATCGCATGCAGATGCATAAGCATCAATAAACGATCCCAATTTAGTCAAAGCCTCAATTAAGAATTGCAAAGACTTTGTTTTTAATTTCTTGTCTACCTCTCCATGACACATTTACTTTCATGATTTGCATTTATGCAGTAGTATGATTGAAAAGGTCGGTAGCTCTACTAGAATTCTCTCTACTACCCACGTTAGCTACCCCTTCTAGTCTACATTACCCTACTACCTAGACCTTCTTAAAAACCATGTTGTAATTGATACTATTCTTGAAGGTTATACCGGTACTGCCCACCTCTTGATATTGGTCCAAATTCATGGATGTACTACCTTATGATTTGACCTACTTACAACCATCCCTGTGCTACACTAAATATGATATATAGTGTCTTATGGTATTTGATGTCACTCTGGTAACTTCTTGGATGCCACTTCTTATGAATAAGTTTACAAATATTGTCATGGATGATGGATGAGTTCATCCATTGGCCAAAATCCTACGTTATCTTGTCAGCAACTTGTGATGAAATGTTGTCATGGATGATTGAAATTTGGATGAAAATCACTTGGTAAGTGACAATAGTTGCAACATTGTAAATCTATAATCCCCCAAAACATTTACAAGGAATGACAAATAATGTTGGGTTAACATATAGTGTTGGTGACCCTATACTACGGTTTACAATTAGTATTGAGCAAGTCAATTAGAATTGGTGACGCTAAATACCATTTGAGAAAAATAAAGGAAATTGTGAGATAAAGTTGAAGGTACCCAAACATTGAAAGCCCTATGAAGCGTTGCCACCGTTGTTTGTAAACAATTTGAGAAAAATAAAAGAAATCTTGAGAGAAACTTGAAGGTACCCAAATTTTTGGAATTAGTCACCTCGGCACCAAGGTGCCTCATGTCAAATATTTGGAGATTTTTCAAAAATTATTTTGGAAGGCCTAGGAAGCAATGCCACAACCATTTGTAAACCATTTGAGAAAAATGAAGGAAGTTTTGAGAGAAACTTGAAGGTACCCAAATTTTGAAATTAGTCGCCTCGGCACCCAAGTGCCTCATTTCAAATTTTTGAAGATTTATCAAAGTCATTTTGAAAGCATTGGGGAAGCGATGCTGGGGCCATTTGTACCCATTTGAGTAAAATAAAGGAAAATGTGAGAGAAACTTGAAGGTACCCAAATTTTGATATTAGGTATCTCGGGACCGAGGTGCCTAACTTCAAATTTCTAAAGGATTTTCAAAATTGTTCCAATATTTGAAGGATAAACCACAATCTCACCCTATGGGTGCAATAGCGAATAATAAACAATATGGATGGTTGATTGTTGTGATATGCAATCCGGAGATGTCGCAATCCAACTATGATTTGGACAACTCTCTATGATCAAGATCACCCAACAACACATGTAATTATTGGTGCAGTTTCAATACAAAACCCTTGCAAGAATTAGATGTACACAATACAATGGAGGATGTTGAAACATAATACTATGTTGGTGGTTGTTTCTAGTGCAGTTGCAAAGGAAGGTTTCCACAGTCTTTCAAAACAATTGAGATTGTGGCCTTTCTATTACATACAATGAATTGGTCATATGCTCTTGGTAGGTTTTTAGGAGGACAACTAATATGAGTATAGACCCTTGACAAGATGTAGAGCATGAATTCCACGGTAATAGGGTTTCTTTTCTGAATGTCAAATGTCCCCTTGCATTCCATTTATAGCCAAACTATTCAAATTTTATGGAATCTATTCTAAAAATAAAAACGTGTATCTCATATTATTGCTCATTGCTCACATGCTATCCACTCGCATGCTAGCTTCCCTTTGCCGCACGTGGTGCACGGAAATCCCCAGGGGGTGGAGCATATGAACTAACGTGAGTGTAAGAAGGGGTATTATTTGAGGTATTGGCGTACTCGGTATACATAAGGGAGGATATTATTTATCTCTGGTGTGTACATTTAGAAAGGCTATTAATATTTTTGGAGTAAAGATAGATGTACAAAAGGGGGCCTAAGGTTTAGGAAAAAATTGGCAATAGATTTGCTAGTTCCATCCAATTCACGCTTTCATCCATTGGTGTCATATGGTAGTCTTTAATGACTACCATGTATGTTCTTGTTAGGTTTTGCGTTTGGGTTCTAGGTTTTTACAAGCTAGAGGCTTTTGGAGTGCTCATGGGCTTCCTTGAGTTTTTCTCTCTGGATTGCGGCTAATTTATTGTGCTCTTGTCATTGTTTGTTTGATACAATACATGCTATGAATGAAAAACATTCAATGACTTTCTCATTGGAAAGTGAAAGTGAATTTTATGTGTAATAAAGGCTCATTTAATTCATGATTTATATTTTGTATATATAGTGGAGGCATTTATCATATTAAATTGAAACCTTAGTATAGATACATGAGTCAATTTTCTAGCCTACCATTAGTACGTATGCATTCATTTTTCTCTATAAACTTCTCGTATATAGGGGGTTTTATTTCATAGTCACCCATGCACATCATTTAGGTTTCAAATGAAGAGTCCAATCCTGGGCAAAAATCCTATCGAGTACACCACCCGTGTTGTGACCATGAGCTACAATGCTACCAACAAAGTATACAGACTAGTTAGGATAAATGCATAAGAGCTGGAAGAGGTTTTGACCGAGAGAATGATATAGGGTTCAAGTATGAGGTTTGTGCTAGTGCACAAACTCCGATGGAGCGGTTGTCATGTTTTTAAGCACATAATCATTAATTGATTCTAGTGAATGCACCTACATTTTTGTAATGCACACAGAGTATCATATTTTAGTTCTTGATATGGTTATGTATGATATCAAGTGTGATGTGGTTGTATTTTGTTTGAATTCCCTCACCACTTGATTAGGCATATAAAGGCTCAACAATTTTGGTTTTCCATGCATGATGACGGTATTTTGACCATGCAATGCAAGCTATTGTGCACAACATAAGATTAGAGCCCACCAGAGGATCTTCTTATAACCCACATTGATGAGGAGGGTAAAATGATATTACTAGATGGAGAGCCCAAACCTTGCAAACCAATCTCCATGAAATATGTGGAGGATATTATAAAGGGCATATCATGCTTCATATAATATTGGGAATGTTTGCGGGTAGCAGATGTTGGTGGATCATTTCGCTACTAATGTAGAATTTGGATAGGCTATTGGACACATGTTTATTCTACTTGACAGACCTTCACCAAAATAACCCCCTTACCTTTAGACATGTTCTTTGGCCACAAAGTTATGTGGACGTTCTAGCTTCGGAAGTTAGGCTTTTGGGGATTGAGGAGGTTCATGAGAAGTTTGACAAGAACGACCATTACATTGGGCTTGCTAGTAACCACCCCCCCCCCACTGTATTTTCATGTTGCAGTGGATTGTCACAAAGGTTATATGTTCATTTTGCGTCCTAGAGATGAGACATATGCTAAACCGGTTTGGGTGGCAAGAGCTTTGTCTCAACTAAATTTTGTAACTTCTAGTTCTCAATTCCATCATATTCAAGTGGAATACTACCAACCAACAACATGGAATGAAGATGTGATTCATCATTACACGTAGTAGGATACAAATTATAATTTGGTTGGAGATGGATTCTGAGCATGGTCCAACTTGCATAGACACAAATTCCATGTTCATAGCATGGAAACCACATAAAAATCATAGTGGGTCACTAACCGTCCCTCAAAAATCCATAACATTTGCAAAAGACAACCTTGCTCGCCTTGCAGGTGAATCAAGCTAACGAGAACTTGTCCGAAGTTAAGTTGATTGATTGTGAACAACCACCAATAATGGCCGGTTCTTGTAATTGATCTAATATTATATTAGCATATTTTATAATATAATAGACTACTTGTATTAGCATTGTGGGTTCAATACAATTGGGCTAGAATTTGGGTTCTTAGGAATCCTATAATGTTTGGGTTTGGATGAATATCCATATATAGTATCCAATAACTATTTTATTTTATTTTTCGGGGACAATATTCCTATGTTGGAATCAATATGCATTTAATACACAGTCTATGTTTTTGTAGGTTGAAGGGTTAATATTGTATTCTTTAAATAAGCTTAAAATATCCTACATTCCTTTGATTTTATTGATGAAGTAGGTTTCAAGTGCTCTATCCAATGTGCTTATATTGGCCAACCATTGACTTTGGGATTGGACTAATAATACATTTCTTGCTAATATACCGTAGCCTATATTTGGGGCAACTTCATGTTGTTGTCATCCATATATTAATTTGAGACATTGGAAAGTCTCAAAGTACCTAACATAGTGTCCTTTGATTGGGGGATTTGCTAAAAATGTGTTGTATGAATCTTGAAATGTGATCTCATGTTCAAAAGAAAGAGGCTGAAGTTGCATGGTTAAGGGGGTCTACTATTGGAAATAGAGGTGAATAAGTAGATGACCATTAGCATGAAGTTGCTTCAAATAAAGATCACAATTTGAGAGAAGGAAGCAACTCAAAATCAATTATTTTTCAATGGGGCTTTATATCCGCCAGTCGACAACTTGTGCATATTAAAAAAGATGATGCTAAAATTGTCATTTTTTAGTGTTCAATATATTTATACAATAAAGTTTTACATGTTTCTTGTAAGTAGTTGAAAGGGGGTTCCAATGCACTAGAGTATGCCATATGCAAAACTCATAAGCATTCAAAGTTGTATTGGTAAATGACCCAAAACACATCAATGTGTACTTAGTGTGTTGATTTTGAATGGGGCGTTAGTTTTAGCATGCTCTACCTTATACCTTTGTGACATACTACTTTTGAATAATATATCTTTCTTGTATATAACTAACGATCTACAATGCACAAAAACCCTCAATGCAAATTGGCTTTGTTAACCCTTCAATCCAGTGATTTAATATTTTTCATCCCTTTACCTTGCAACCTCTTGGACAAAGGACACATATGGGACCATGAGAAGACCCTATACAACTTGAATAAAGGATCCTCGAGGTGGAATTTGATCTAAATGGCTTTCGGAACCTTCTACAAGATTCTAGTTGCATGTGGCATTTTCATGTTGCAATTAAAACTCTAAAGAAATAAAAGTGGATGATGGTGTAAAGACTTAATGAGACTTAAGGTACTGAGGCCTAAAAGTGACATTTTGGGAAACTTTTGCTATTCCAGGAAGGTTAAGTAGCTTGGAAAATTTCAAAAAAGATTTCATAGAGTAGCGAATCTATACAAAGTTTACCAAAAAAAACAATCAAAAATAAATAAATTGTATGCAACCTACATAATTTGTCTTAAGGAAAGAGCCTTTTACTATCAACTAAGGGGGTTTATTGATGTTGGATTGCTAAGGGGTTGTTAACATCATGGACCATGAAGTTGTCCCTTGATCCTCTAAAATATTTGATTGGCCATTGAACTCATCCCAGGACCACTTCGGTTTACATCAAGACAAAAATGCAAGAGTGACCATGGAACTTGAGGTCCCCAAAAGGCTTATTTTCAGGTTTACATCGTCCATTGTCATGGTCCAACGGGTTTTGCAATGGGCAAGGCAAAAGAGGTTCTCTCATTGCAAATGTCAAGGGACCAAGGCAGAGAAATGTCAATTTGATCTTGTTTATTTTTATTTTATTGTATTTGTTTGGTGACAAACGTGTCCATAATTATGAGAAAAGAAGGGAAGAAGGGGAGAAGGTCAAACATCAAGCAAAACCTCAAACTATCCTTTTTGGACATATATTAATCAACACATCCATTTTTGGTTGCATGGTCATTTCTCTTGGTTCACGTTAGTTAGGGGCCCAAAGGCTTTACAAATGCATTTTTTAGAAATCAGACCATGGAAGTGTGACCATGGAAAAATGCCCTCTGACATGGGACAACTTCATGGTCCGTGATGTAAACAACCCCTAAGTGAGAAACACCACAAAATTATTCTTATTGCAGGTGAGGATCTTTTATTAAATGAAGGTGTTGTCCCCCTTTTGTGGATCACTTCTTACACCACCTCATTGGGCAGATAGATCCCCAATTAGCCATTGTGATTGGCCAAAGTTGGTGTTCTTCTAAAAGCATTCTTGCAACCTTCTTACACTGCTAAGGGCCACTTCACACACGAGACCGAAGGCCACTGACCATGGCAGTTCAAGCACTGCCATTGGTCGAGAAGGCGGGGACGGTCCAAGTTGGCTTCACACTAGAAGGTGAAGGCCTAACGGCCCAAAGAAAAGTTTGTGGATGAAAAGTCTACATGGAGTCCTACATGGCAGCATGTAGATTGACTGACATGGTCTGCCGGAATTTGCGACAGGCCCACCTCTTCGAGGTGGGCCTGACGCAAATTCCGGCAGACCATGGCAGTGAAACGGCTGGCAGACATATTTTAATATTTTTTTCAACAGTCACTTTTCTGCAGGACAGATTAGTTAAAAAGAGGACAGAGGGTCGTTTGCTTCAACGAGTTGGAGTGTGTAGAGGTTTGTTATGTGTGCGATTGTAGGAGAGAATTTTTTGATTGAAATTTTTTTGACAATTTTTTTTTGCAAGATGGCAGGTTTTTCGCAAAATGGCAGTGGATCCGAAAGCCAACAATGGAGCCAGAATTCTCCTTGGATGTCATGGAGTCAGCCACAATTCGGATTGCACGGTCCATCATTGGCGAGTAGGAGTTATAGCAATTTTCAGTTGTTTAACGATAGTGAGATAGAAGTGATTGGAACCCAAGTACCACAAAATGTTGAAGGTGTTGGAAGAGAGGCAGAAGAGAATGCTAGGAAGGAGGAGGAGAATGGAAAGAGAAAGAGAGGTAGGGCATCAACTGCAAAGCCGAAAGGAGCAACAACAAAAAAAGCAAAGAATGATGAAATAGAGATAGGTGATTCGGAGGAGGAAGATGCGCCTATCAAATGGCGAGATTATGAGATTGAAACTCTCATTGCAATTCGTGGTGAGATGGAAGAGGAATTTGCAAGAACAGCAAGAAAACAAGGTATGAAATTTTTGATTGAATGTGCAAAAAGTTCGATTCAGATTGGACCAATTGGGCCTTTTAAAAGGCCTTAGCCTTAGCCCCCCTTTCCCCCCATTCGGGACTTAGCGGGGTATGCTTGCCTCGGGAATTGAACCCCGCACCTCGAGGCTATAGGCCACTACCCTCTAGGTGTCTTGGCCACCGAACCATTCCCCTCAAGTTGTAAAACTTGAGGACGTATTGTACTTAACCTACCACTACTCCTACTACTACTAACTGTTATTATTTTACTGTATCTAGTTAGTTGCTATTGTATCTGATTACTGTTTTACTGGTTGTATATTTACAGGTATGAATGTTTGGATTAAACTTCATGCCCGTATGGTATCAAGCTTACGCAATTTTGGAAGGACTTGGCTAGCTTGTAAAAAAAAATACAAAGTCCTTCTCACAGAATACAAGAATGATAAGCGTCTAAATGGAATTTCAGGACAAGCAAGGCGTGAATGTCAATACTATGAGCAGATGGACATGTGGAATGGACAGCGTGCAAGTGTTGTCAATCAAATGCCAGCAAGTGCACAAGAAGATGAACAGAATACTACACAAGAATCTGAGCAGGCATCACCTCCAAGCATCACAAAAGATAAGAAGAAGAAATTTCAAGACAAAATGGAAGGCTTTCTGGAGCAGGTAGTTAGTAATTCATCCAGTCTGATTGCATCTTTTCAGGCTACAACAGAATTATTGAAAAATATGAATGCCCATATGGCAGCTTTAGTACAGAAGTTGTAATCACTCATTACTATCTGATGTAGTATCCATATCCTGGAATTCCAAGTTTAGGTCTTTCTGTAATTTCAATTGCCACAAAGATTTGGCAATTCTCTCATACATTTCTGTTGCCTCTACTAATAAATCTCCATCTTTCTCATTTTCTTTTATCAAGAAAATTTCTGTATCTTTATCTACTTCTTCCTCTCTCATTGACATGTTTTCTGCATTCACAATATTTCTAACTTCTCGTATAGCTACTACTTCTGCCCTCATTTCTTGCCCTTCTCTCAATACCCTATTGTTTATTCGCCTTCTCAATTCTCTTTCTGCCTCCTCAATCCACTCCATATCGAATTTGTCCTTATTGATTGTACATATGTTATGTAGAACAATACATGTAGCAACTACATCTGCCATATGTCGCAAGGGCATATCTGCCCTTTTCATTATGATTCTCCATCTGCCTTTTAGAATCCCAAATGCACGTTCTACACACATACGAGTAGAACTTTGAATGAAATTCCAATTTGCTTTGTAATTTTCTAAACCTTCAGCACAACCCTTGAATGGACAATAAATCCATGGCCGCACCGGATATGCACAATCTCCAATCAACTTGTAAGGTAGAAATTTACCTTTCATGCACTCTTTTCCGATTTTTGTTAATTGGAACAATGTCCAATCGTGTATGCTACCTGCCCAACCAAATTCGTAATCCCAAAACACACATTTGGTGTCTACTACACCTTGTATTAATGCCGAATGAAAAGATTTCCGACAGTAGTAATCTTCTCCCCCGATTATAGGTGCAAGAATTGGGATGTGAGACCCATCAATTGCCCCTATGATATGAGGAATTCCATGGAGTGCCTCAAATTCTTTTGCTAAAACCCTAAACCTACTTTCATTTGGAAATTGCACAAAAGTCCTTTGTAAATGAACCCTAACTAATTTACAAAATATCCTCACAATTTCTGAAATTGTACTTTCGGCCACTCCATATACCTCTCCTACCGTGCACAATGTATTTCCAGTCCCGAGCCTTTGTAATGACATTGCAACTCTACTCTCAACCGAAATTGTCTCTCTCATTGGTGTGTTTTTCTTCTGCAAAAATGGACCTAATCTCTCACAAAGAAACTTGAATGTTTTGTGACATACACGCGTTCTTTGCTTGAACATTTTTTCCGTGAAAGACCCCAATAACAATCTATCCGTGAACCCTACATTTCTCTCAAATGCCCACACGCTACGATCGCTCACTTTCATGCTCTCAAAACAAATACCTAAAATCAGGGCATTCTCTCATTCTCCATTGAGTGCCAATGCTTGCATATCAAACACATGTTGCACAATCATGTGCAAACACCAATATAGAGCCAATGCAATGAGAATTCTCCCTCTTCTCTCAAGATTATCCATCACGCTCTCCTTCCCTTCCTCTACAATGTAAGACTCCAAAAGAAAGTGAAAATAGAAGACAAAGAAGATATGTAACTAGTGAGGTAGGGCTGCCCCTCTTTTTTCATCAATAAAATATTCAATGGTCCTTCAACATGGTCCGTTCTCACTTCACACTATGCTTGACGTCCCGTCCCTACACAAGATGTCTTGACCAACCTCCATGGTACGGCCTTTGGATGATAGTCAAGGGCCTTTACTATCTCATGGTCGCGGCCCTTGGCTCGTGTGTGAAGTGGCCCTAAGATGAATGTCCGAAGTGGTACTATTTTATACTTAATGCCACATACGATAAATCGCTTGTAACAATGACTTACTTGATGGCACCGTTGCACTCACTTGTTGACAGCTTAAAGATTCAAAATAGGTTTCACCAAAGGAAAGGTGTTACTTACAGGCCTCAATACCTTAGGTCAAATCCAAATCCTCCTTTGGTAAGATGAAATCACAAGTGTAAACTCAATTTCAACTAATTTCACTACATGTTGTGAACAATTTCATGATTTGGTATCCATATTCATAACTTCACAAAATCAATTTCATAAACTGTACGACTTCATTTCACAAAGAACAGTACATCATGTATATGATTCTCCTAATCGTTCCCACAACTAGCTCTATCAAAATCAACGTCAAGGCTAGAGGCTTCTAGGTAAACACAGAATAAAGAGGAACCAATGAACAACAAGGCAACGAATGCAAAATGAGGCAAGTAGAGAATACAAAAACCAGAAACTGAAAAGATTTATGAAATTGGTTGGAAGATTCATGAAGTTGCCAGAGGTAGAAGTCCACTTCTATGAAATCAAGATGTGCCACATGTCAAGTCATCTTAAAAGATTCATGAACTAATTTAAAAGTTCCAAGAAATTGGTAGACCACTCTAGTAACATGGGTTGGAAGGTTCATGAACTACGAGTATATTGAGGAAAATGCATCAATGAATGTTTACTTTTTCAGCAGACCTTGGAAATAAGCTTCAGAGTACATTGCACCACAAAAATTTACAACCAGCCATCTGAAAAGGAGGTCCATGTTAATGAGCACCCACTTTGTGTGACCTGAACCTCCAAACCAGGCCCATCATCAAAAACTTACTTAATATACAAGTGAATATATTCTTTCTACATCAAATATTCACGCACTCCTTGAAGGAGATGTCAAGTAGAAGCTCTATAACCTTCTCCACTAATCTAACTCCTCACCATCAGCCATCTGGAAATCCTACACTGCACCAAGCAAGCTCAAAGTAGTGTCTTCCAAGCAGAAATTACGACACTCGATATAAATCTAAAGTCCAATACACCTCCAGAGGGGGGGGGGCACAACCCCCTAGTAGAAGAACTTTCTAAATTACCCATCAAGAGCTGGAAAGACTGCCATCAACTCCTGGCCTGCATTTGCTGCACAATGTTTCATACCAATTCTCTCCGTTCACTTTCTGCTGACAGCCCTGGGGAGCAAAATCACAGTTAAAGCCCTGGTTCATGTCAAAGCCGTGACAAGGAAACACTAACTCTTGCTGCCTGACAGACATCCATCCACCTCAAGCTTCAGAAAATGATAAGAAACACTACATACATTCGCAAAAACATAACAACCCACTTCAAAAGCTACAAAGCAATACAATACACACAACAATATCAATGGGGTTAAGACCTCACCGTCTAGCTTGGATCCTTTCAAGGTTGAGGCTTAGCAGATAGTCGCTTGAGAAATTCATAGGTCGTAATCATGATTGTGGCAGACATTGACATGCTAGCCCATCGCGGAGCAAGTCCCCTATAAAATGCCTTCCAACCACCTTCTTTCGCGAGAGAAGCCAGAGTCTGTCTCACGGTCGAGCGATGTCCACCAGCATCAGTCTCTAAAACCTGCAGTCGGGTTTTGACTGTATCAAAAGGGGTTGTAAGGAGCGCTGCGACACCCCCTGCACAAGCCGCACTCACGCCCTGAACACCCACCAGCATGGCTGAACTAGGAACACAAAGTTCACCATCCTTGCCACGGTAGCCCAGACTCATCCACAAAGACCTCTGTGTCACACAGTAAGAAGCCCACCACAGGGCATTGGATGGGGCATATGTGAGCACAGACATGCCAAACCCTCGATACAAACCCTGCACCCCGTTGAGTCGCACGATAGTTCGGAAAGCGTCAATGCCACCTCTATAATTGGTGGCCAGACCACCCTGGCCTCCTTGTACCATGAGCCGCTGGCTTACGACATCAATAGGTGTCCACACGAGCTGGGCTGCGACGGAGGCAGTTAAACCTGCTGCTGCATTGGCGACGGCGGCAGCCGCAGGCTGAGATAACCCTCCCACCTCCGTTGCCAGTTTAGTGACATTAGACTTGGTGATTTCTAGAGTGGACATATAGAGTGCACGAGCTGGGATTGTTCCCAGTAGTGAGGTACTAAAACCCTTGTAGAGCCCCGGAACGCCCTCCTTTCTTAATATGCTCAATGCAAGGGATGTGCAAGACTGATTCGCAGCCATAACTTGCTGCCGGGTTTTAAGAACTACAACGGGATACAGCGTCGCTGAAACCCCAGAAAATAGTGCAGCGCCCAGCGCAAAGAATTTCGACTTCTCAAGCATGTGCCAATCCACATCCGCAGGAAGGCGGATCTCCGGGGTATGCTGATGGGATTGTTGCTGGAGAGTCATAGCTGCTGGATTTGGGTCTTCTTCCCTACCACTGATTTCCTGTCTGCGTGCCACTGCTCTTACCTGAATAAAACCCTCTATGACTGTGTTGGAGGACTACGTTAGCTTCCTAACTAACAAAGGACTTAACGGTATGGATCAACCTTGCAATGCTGACAACGTATGACCTCCGAACGTTGTCCTCTAACCAAAATTCGTGTAAATCTGCTCTCCAAAAAATAATTGAAGTCCCTCCCAAAAGCTGGTTCTATTCTATGCTGGTTGGAGGATTTAAGAAGATAATTACAGTCCTCGAAACAAATACTAAAAGATGATAATCACACGACAATGTCGGAAACTTCAAATGTGCATGTCAAGATGGCTTGTCTGCTCCAGTTCTTCGTACATCGGGACCTTCTCGTTCTTGACCAAAGAGTAAAAGTTGGCTTATGTACAAACGAGGTAAAAACTTCGAATGCCGCGGTCAGGTCCAGATATTAAAACTCTCTGCTCTGTTCCGGGTCTTTGGTCTTGGTCGGCCAATTATAATATGGGCCAAAGAATCAAATCAAATATACAGCATGTTACATACAAGTCGAGAAAGAAACTCCTCAGACAACTTCACCCGCCGCCAGAATGCCTAATCGCACAGGTGCTCTCCCTTCTCTGCACGAAAAGAGCTTCACAGGCATGCCTGAAACGATGTGCATCTGCTCATACACTGTCATTCTCTACCCCTTACAAAATCACCGGCTTTTCAAATCATATCCATGCCCTCAAGACGCTCAATATTTCACAATTTCATTACAATTTCACCTGCACTGACCAACGCCGATCGTGCACTCCTTAGTCCTCACGCTACTTGCAAATAGGTTAGAATACTGAGCAGGGGATAACGAGTACACTACATCAGAGCTTTGTGCAGCTTCGCAGTTTCAATATGAGATCCAGGGGTACCTGCGAATAGCTGCGATCAATAAACTCAGGTGAAACTAACGGGTGAACGATGTGGAGCCTAGAAGCTCCAAATTATGTGACCAGAAGATGAGGAGCTAAAAAGCTCCGCACCTCGAAGGCCAAGGTATCAAACCGTAGATCTGAATGCAGGGAACCGCAACCTCTCAAACGCACTTTTCTTGCTCCAGCACCTCTTCCAGCGAAGAGATCTCCTAAGAAGACAAAGACAAACGGGCAAGCTCCTTTAGAACAAGACACAAGTTCCAGAAGCAGCTCCCGGACCACCAGATTCAGCACACTATCTCGCCCGATCCGCAACGGCCACTCAATTGCACGCACAACCAACTGAATCTTCACCACAATGGCAACCAAAACCGACCAAACCGCCGCCGAAACTCCCAAGCTGCCACCAATTCGCCTCCACAGCCCACACGACAGCCCAAAGAACTCGGAGATGCAGGATTGAAGGTAATGGGATGGAAGCGAACAAGCGACCACGTCAGCGAGGGTTTCTTCGCAAAACCAGCTGAAATGCAAAAGATGTCCAAGAAAACAGCACGGTGCCCCAAATTGCGAGCGATGCGCCTCCAACAGCAAGCACAAGATCTCAGAGACCTCGGAGATGCAGGAGAGATTGAGATGGAAGGGAACAAGTGACCATGCTAGCGAGGGTTTCTTCGCAGAACGAGCTGAAATGTGGACGAAGGTTCAAGAAAACAGCACACAGCACCAAATTGCAAGGGGATGGCGGCTACAGAGAGTGCGAAATCAGGCGACCCAAGAGTATGTGAGGCGCGATGTCAAGGCAGCTAGGGTTTAGAGGAGCGACGAGCTATGAGCGATGACAAGTGCCGGAGATGGCCATGGCGCTCGCTGCGACGGACACCTGCTGCCTCGCGCGGACACTTGCCATGGCCTCCCCCCTCGCCCCTTTGCCTCTCCCCGTCCATCACCGGACGATTCCGGTCACGAGCCGGTAACCTTCGCGTTCTCATTACGTTCCCAATGCGTTCCCAATCCCAACCTCCCAGGTCCCGGTGTACTGTCTAGAATGTTCGCCACTGCTCCAAGGCTCACACATCTCATCACTCCAACATTAGTAAGCTACCCATCCCTGTGTTCTCTCTTATCCGGCAAGATAATTATTCTCAAATGATGCAGGATCAACTTATGACTTTTTTTCTTTTCTTTTCTTTTAAGATAGAAGAACGACAGTCCAGCGCCAAAGCACAGGAGCCAATTGATCACCTGGCAAGTTTCTATCAAGTAGAGAGGAGATTTCACAGCCGGGAATCGAACCGCCAACCTCTTCCTTGAGATTTGGGTCTCTCTCCACCATCATCCAGTAGTTTAGGGTCGTCTCGGACCAATCAACTTATGACTTCATTCGTCGATAAATCTTCACGTGGAATTCATACAATTACTTGCTCACCATACCATTACCCAGCACTAGGGTGTTGCATGTCTAGTGCCATATATTTTGTAAGAATCTTTCCCTATTTATGTTGTGTCATTTTTGCAAAATGAATAGTGTTTAGTTTGAGTATTGTTCACTTTGCAAAAGTCAATAGACATGTGGATTTTTGTCACCGAAATATAATTCACAATTAGTTTTAATTACGAAGCTTGCATGCATGTTTGTCGCATTGGCTCAGCATTGGCAGTGCAAGTTAGTGCCGACACTAATAGATTTGGGGCTTGGTTCGTAGGCACTAAAGAGTGTGGCTACTAAAAGGGTACATAGGTATCCCCGTTTAGAAGAAAAAAACCAAGTGACGTAAGATTAGTAATGTTATGACTTGGGACATTTGAAGCAATTTGGCTATGATGAGGAGCTCACAAATGGGCAAGATTGATAAATGCTTTAATCATCACTATATACAATTGTCTTATTAGTATGGGTAGAAATTTAATGTAAAGATAATTAACGTGTGCCACTTTGTTGATTGTTTGTAAACTTACACATAGCATTGTTAGCATTCTCTTTGCAATTTGAGTAGATCCTTGATCTGTGGGAAGAATTCCTCCCCCGAAAAGCAAATTTGTCGCAAATCACACTACTAGCTACCCGACATGTTTGTGATTCATATTGAAAATCATGTAATTTTGTGAATCCAAAGAGCATTTTCCTTCTCAATTGAACAATGTGTTGAGTAATGATATGTTTTTCCATGTTGGAAATGATGGGGGCTCGAGACCCTGAGTCTTCCCCCCAGGTCTTCTTAAAGACTTTCCATCCAATGTGACCTTGCATTGAATCCTACAAAAACAATTACTATGACCCACACTAAAATTTGAACTAGAGACTTGCCATGGGTCGGAGATAATGTGGGTTTCAAATAAGTTGTTGTGACCCATACTAATAGGCTAATGTAGTCTAGTTCCAAAGTGTGGCTTCAAGTTCAAACTTCACTTCAGTTTGGTCATAAGGTTCATTTTCTTTGGCAAGAGGATTATCCAAAAGCGATGCAGGAACAATCCAACCAAGTTTCATGACATGGTGAATTTTCAAGTTTACTACAAACACTTGCCTGCTCGCTAGTGACACTCAAAGCAACCTTTCTTGCTTTGAGGAACAATCAAATAGACAAGATTAATAGTGTATTGATAATTATCATCCTAGTTCGAACGTGGTGATATGTTGTGCTTGGGATGCCTCGATATCATACATACATTTACTTTTGAAAAAAATGTTTGACAACTCGTTTCCTATTTCTCAAAACTTGAGCATCATATATTGAAGAGGGAGAAAAATGAAGAAGGCTTAAAATCTTGAATATGCATGTCAAATATTTCAATGTGATGATAAAATTATCCTTGAATTTACCCTCGAGTTAAGAGTACCTTTGAGGCTTAGGAAATAAGGTATGTTGAGCTTAGAACTTCATAAATAAATAAAGACCCATGTTGTTGAAAGTTGCGGCTAGGTATTCTTTAAAATATTAAGGAAGTCTAGGCAAATACTTGCTCCTCGTAGGTTCATGGTTATCTTACCCCCCCCTCCTTGCATCTTACTCGTACTATTATTATGAACTATCCACTATTCCATGGTCCAACTATTGAAAATAGGCATTAAGCCTCCTCCATGCACCCCATGTCCACACGCCCATGGGGTAGGAGTGGGGCACATAGTTAAATCTTTTGTAAAGACACATCTTTTTGGTATCCACACCTAAGCACACATTCTAATTGGAGCCACACTTAACCACATACCACTCAAATAGACATAGTATCCCATTAAGATCGATAACCAAATTGGGCACGTCTACCTTAGATCCATTTGAACCAAATCAAAAGCGTTAAATTCAACTCAGTCCAAAATTAAATTAGCTTAAATGCTAACGTACATGTTATATATGTATGTACTTGACTACATTAGGTAAGTACTAGATCAGTGGGGGCCCAACCCTAGCTCTCGTTGATCATGTAGATTTAAATATGTATTCTAAAACATAACATTATTCAGTTGATGAGTCGTGTTTGTGGGCCCCACAATAGATACAAGAATAAAGCCTCCGGATGCCAAAATCTCCATGCTTCAGATGAAATATGAAGTTAGTGTAGTTGAACACAACTCATCACCTAAGAGCATCCGCACTCTTGCTCTGAATCCACCACTCAGCAAAGGGCCAGTAGAGGGCTCCACAAGGGTTGAGTGACTCGCCAAAAAGAAAGACCCCCACTCTCGCTCCATAAATCTGCAGTCTGACATGCGAATGGGGGGAATTCTTCAGTTACTCTCCCGCTCCGGCATGCTTCAACACACGCACACGGCCCGCCATCGCGCCAAACAAACACTTCGAACAGCTAAAAAAAAATAGAACGAAATCTCCCAAAAAACACCCGGCTTTTGGGCGCGCCCAGGAAACTCACGGACTCTGGAAAATGGCGCGACAGGGGAGTATTTTGGCGAGCCCGCTCTTCAAAGAGCCGTTGCCCGGGTTGCGGTGGGGTGGTCCGTCATGCCCGGGCCCGCCAAAAGCCAGTGCGGCCGGGTATACAGAGCAAGGGTGCGGATGCTCTAAGTCGTGTTATGAATCGATAAGGTCATTTCATATTATATTCAAGTGCATTAGTGATGACAAATATCTTGGAATATAATATGTTATTATTATGTGCCTTCATTTTAAAAATCGCCACGATGCCTCCATGTAGTGGGTGTGTTGTGGTTGCGGCCTTTCAGGCAAGGCAAAGGGAAGGGGAACGGCGCCTCCGGGAACACGTTCCCAAGAGGGCGGCTGACAGCATGTCGGTGATGATTCCCGGTTGCTTCAAACGCTGGGATCTTTCTGCCTCCCGTTTTCTTTCTCTCTCTCTCTCTTTCTTTCTTTTTAATTTCCTTGCCTTACTTGGACGACGATCTGATCGCCAGGGCTCTGCACACACTGCAGCTGACGCTGACGCTGACACTGACGCGCGTCTCCACCCCCAACCAGACTCGCAAGAAACGAGTCGGACGGACGGCAGCCGTTGCTTCGTTTGCCCTAACTTATTGGACAGGCGACTGCGGGAAGGCTGGCTTGGCTGCGGCATTTGCGATTTAGGGTTTGGAGGGAATGATTCATATCCACCAGGAGGAGGAGGCTGGCGGCTCCCTTTTACGTTATCTTTCCGCCTTCCTTTTCTTTTCCCTTTTCCTTTCTGCCTCTTTCCCACAACATGGGATTGGATTGGCAGAGCCTGACACAAAGGCCATGGCCATGGTATCTTTATTATCAGAATAAGCTTATGGGGCATGGATGACTCCGATCTCATTCACCTCCAAGGCCCTTTTCGTGCCCTTTCCACATCCCCGCTAGGTACATGAGACAAATCACGACTTATCCATTACAATGAAGAGCTCAAGTTTGAACACTTTGGTAAGATGTTAGGGCGCAAGAATTGGTAAGGTACCTCATGTAAAGATGAGAGAGAGAGATAGAGAGAATGGTAATCCAACGTTATTTGTCATTGCTTGTAAATGTTTTTGGGGATTGTAGATTTACAATGTTGCAATTGTCACTTACCAAGTGATTTTTCATCCAAATTTCAATCATCCATGACAATATTTCATCACAAGTTGCTGACAAGAGAAGGTAGGGTTTGGGCCAATGGATGAACTTATCCATCCATGAAAATGTTTATTTACTTATTTATAAGAAGTGTCATCCAAAAAGTTGCCATAGTGCCATAAAATATCATATTTAGTGTAGTGTATCTCCCCGCGCATTGGTTTGTTTGTTTGTTTTTGTTTTTTTGTTTTTTTGGGGGGGGGCACCATAGCATTCTTTAAGCATGGAAATTTTAGATTGGTTGTGTGTGTGTGGGGGGGTACTACGATGTTTTTCAAGCCAATGTCATGGTGGCGGTCATAGGTCGGTGGCCCACCCTTTGCCACACATCATTTATTGAAGATATGTTTTGCAATGAATGAACATAATTTCATTCGACATTTATGATTTTACCCTATCAAACTCTACTTCTCCCCGTAAGCAACATGTCTCTTGGTTTATCATTTGGTTGACCCTTCAAGAAATCTTCTATGTTTTTCAGTGAATGATCATCTTTGTGTGCAAGGAATAGCGTTGTGTTATTTTTTCTTGAAATTGCGCCACACCTCTCACGATTAAATTTTTCTACTTCCTTTTGCCAACTCCCTCACCTTTTGTTTGTGTTAGCTGTGATTTGAGCTATAGATAACCTTGAGGTATGCATATGCCCTATACAAAGTTGCATTTCTTCAGAAAAATTAGACCCCAACGTGTGATGAAAACCAACCACTATGCTTTCGTAGCACGACTCCTTGTGTTTAAATGCTTCACATGCTCATATATGAGTTGACATAATGAGCCATCAAGGTAAGGCCTTTTCGCAATAAAATAGGTGAGACACTCACGCTTAATGGACATACCTGCCAATGTTTTTCCAATTCTTTTCACCTTTCGGCCCATCTTGCAGTTAACGTGGAACACATCATAATTGGGGATAATCTTGCAACCTTGCTTGGTATTAATCTTAAAAGGTGTTTTTTTTTTTTGGGTGGTAAATTTCAAGAATGTTTGCATGTCCTCTTGAACGATCCATGTTTTATCGTCTGACCCAAAGTTGTATCTATACATGGCTTAATGGAGAATGTTAAGCATTGGTAAATTGGTTGCAGATAGCATACATAACATCCCAATTCTTGATGTCTACGGTTTCAAGTGTGAATATCTCATATTAAAGGCTCAATGTATGGATGGAGGCAAATATTGTGATTTGTGGCCTATATGGTTCTTGATTTAAATGCAAACATTAGAATGAGTAGGCAAGGGCGCGTTTTTTTTAAATGGCCAATGAAGAGAGGATTGTGATGGATGACATTACATGATTGCAATGCCATGATTGTTGGCTCTCAGATTGCTGAGGGAATTTGGAAGATTTGTCTGGATGATTTCTTTATTAAACTTGCAGGAGAAGAAGTTGTTATATTGTTCACTAACATAGGGGGGATCACTCCATTGTTAAGTAGAATACCACGTGCGAGACAAAAAAATATACTTTTTCCTAAAAACATCACCAAAATGGGTCAAATTTTTATTATTTTTTTTTCGTGCGTAGATATACACAGTATCTATTACATAGTAAAAAATGGAAACCAAATTTGATGATCTGTTTTTTTAATAAAACATACCGTTTTTAACTAGAATGACGTAGAATTGAACTAAAACAATTACTAAAAAAAATGAAGATGACTAAAAATTTCAAAAAAAATGCAAAAGATATTATCAATGGTTATGTATATGTAGAAAAAAATCATAAATTTCAAAATTGTCTATGGCATATAATATAGGGTAGCAAAATTGTCTCGCTTGTGGTATTCACTCGACAATGGAGTGACCCCCCTTGTTCACTAACTATGAAGTCATCAAGTCTCTCCCAAGGTATGATTGCATAGTCAATGGTGTTGTGACAAAAGCTTCCAAAAATAACTTGTTGAATCAATTGGAGGTCCTTAAATGCGAATGGGTTTGTTAGTGAGTATTAAGTCAATTCTCGTAATCTCATTATCATATTTGCATGCTATACTCGAAAAACAACCGGATCAATTTTGGCATCTTTGTCATTTATCTTGTAGTTGGGTTTGAGGTTCATGAAGTTGACTCTCATGCAATGAGAATTGCAAGTGTTTTGCGCAAACTACAACATGTTTCTAGCCATGTCTTGATCAATTGTGTTGCAACTGCAAACCTCATCAAATCAATGTGTTATGTGCAGTTGGAGATATGTTATTAGATCAACAAATCCGTGTTAATAAATTAACTAGATTAACTAACTGATTAAAGACTTATAAGTGATGATCCAATCAAACGGGTATAGAATAATCATGGGTTTACATTGATATGAACTATGAATTGTAATGAACAATCGTAGATTGACACTCAAAATCAACAGATGTGGAATAATCTCATAACACCACGTCAGCTACACAATATATAGTTGAATAAAGTGCAATCACAAATACTCATGCACAATCTATATATCATGTGACTGCAACGACGCTACCGTGTGAGCAGTGGGACGCGAGCGGTGAGCAGAAAAAAGTCAACGCTTTCCAATTATAGTAATAAACTTTCTAAATTTAGATAATATAAATAGGAAAATCGTGGGACCTCTTTTTAAAGTAAAAACGATGGACCTATTTCCGTGCAAATTTTGAGGGCTTTAAGGACAGAGACTTGGTTTTAGGATACCTTTCAGAGAGACTAGTTGACATGATCTAATTAAACCACGGAACTTTTGACTGTCCACATTATGGTGAGAGCCGCTTAATCATAGGCTATGGTCACAACGTAAGAGAAAATTCTAAGTGAAAAAATTCAAGCATTCAAGCAAAGTAGCAAAACTCGTACCGTTCAATAACATCTAAAACTACCGTTGGAAGAAGAGACCCATAAATATTTAGAAACCTTTATAGATATTTAGAAACGAATACAATTCACATCATGTAGATAATGATAGGTCTGATATATCAGCGATATTTTCGGAAAACGTGCACTCATACTATGGTATACTCAACGCAATAGGAAATACTTAGCGAGAACTTATAAATAAGGGGGGGCAACCTAGCTCCTATAGGTATCCACGCTAAGGTCCCACATGCTTCATGATGCCACTTTCGAGGATGTGCTTCACTTCATTGAAACTAAGGCTCGGAGCATGGATGAAAGTTTTTTGGTATTGATCCAAGTTGCAAGTCACACGGAAGATGAAGTACAAGTGCTTGCAGTTTACCCAAGTGCGCCGCTTCCCAAGTGCTCTTGCTGATATCTCCACGAAATCCGGGCATGTGCACGACGGGAAGGTGCTGATAGTGATACGGTACTCTTCAACCTTAGCCTTCTTTCGGGACTGGAAGAGAATGATGCACCCGATCCCTGGGTGAGGTATCATTGTGACGGAGGTGATTTGTCCGTCGACGTTGAGGGCTGACTCCCACTTGTTGCGTTGTTGGACGCATGGTCCGTTGTTACTGCGTCGGATCTTCTTTCCAAACCTGAGCGTAGGGTATTGATCGGCTTGGGCCGGGGTAGGGAGTTCGGCCATGGATGAGGCAACATTGGAGGAGTCGCCGAAGAGTCTTCTGGGTGACACATCTTGACGCTGCTGAAGATGGAATCCCCCTTCTTCAAGGGCCAGAACCTCCTGGAGAGTGAGGTTTGTCCCAGTGAGGACAGGCCAGACGTCCGGGACATCCGGACGGTGCTGCACCCACTTCCTCCTAGTGCCTTTGACACATCTCTCAATGTCGTCGTTACAGAAGAAGAATTGTGTCAAGAATTCCTCGTTCTTCTTGTAGTCGCGTATGTAGCCGGTGTATGTAGGAGCTGGAGTACTTTTACCATGCCGAACGATCTTCTGGGTGCACTTGGTCTTTGTGCGAGCTTGCATGGCGAAGCAGGCCTTGGCGGAAGTCTTGGGTAGTCTAGAAATGTGCCACTTGGAGACATCGCAGTGGGTCTCCTGAATGTTATTGACGTGGGTGACCCGTTGTGGAATCGATTTCTCGGGGGATTGTGTTAGGGGCAGGGTTGATGGTGTGGCGGAATCAGTACGGGCCTTGGTTGACCTAGTGCTCACTCGTGGATGAGAGAAGCTGACCTTGTCGGGTCTATGTGAATCCTGATCAGAACCAGGGGGCATATCAAGTTTGCGCTTTGTGGTGCCAAAGACCTCCTCTCCTTCGAGTTGGGGTTTGCGGGTGCACCAATGCTCTGCTCCAGGCATGTGCTAGAGTGTTGCAACAATTCTCTTGGCGTCACCGGATCGTTGTGCAGCACGAAGGCGGAGTTCTTCTTTTCCTGGGCCAGTACCAGAGCGATCACCCTTCAAGTAGGCGTAGTAGTTCGTACATTGCATGAACGCCCTCACGAAATCATCCACGGTCGCAACATATAGATCAGAGCCACGGTTTCCAGACTGCTGAAGCCATTTGTTATGGACTGTCTCAGAGAGGTTGCAAGATGGCATCTCTGCCAACTCAGAATCTGTGAAATTCTGATAGAAGTCAATAAAATGTAGTGAGTACGCCTTGCACAAAAACAGGCTAAAAGCCTAAACTGACACCAAAAACCCAAAAAAACCAAAAAAACCAAAAAAAATCCAAAAAATAAGTTGACACCAAAAAACGAAATAGAAAGTGGGTGGGTACTCACTAGTTGCATGAAACCACCCCATTGACGGTAACGAAAATGCCAGAATGCAAGCCATGTATCAAGGTCCTTGATTCCTTCCTCGGATGCAGCTCCAGAGGAAAGCCACCAAGCCCGGATGGCAAGATAACGGGACTCGGACTGCTCGGGAGTCTTGGCATCCTTGTACTGCTTGCATAACAACTTGTGTTGCTGTTGGAGGTCGGGCTTGATGTGGGCGGCGGTGTGGCGCTCCATAGACACTGTCCAATGCAATAGACATGTCCTCTCGCGAGACTCCATAGGAACCTTGGGATCACCACTGCCATAGATAATCCTAACTGCATTCCAATTTGCTTGTGCACTGTCCGCCATGAACCCTTTGAAGTTAACTTTAGCAATGCCATGTCTGTGCATAACTTCATTGAGCCCATGCCAAAGAAGGCGTTGCGCCGTGACATCCTCAGACTGCATATCACATACTGCAATAGTCATAACCCGGCAGTAGGCCGAGTCATAGACATGGCAAGCCATGGTTGTCCACCCCTTGACACGCTTGACATGGTCAAACATGACCCAAGCATCCTGCAAATCACCGTGTGGTTGCATCCTCCTGACAAGGTCAACTCCAGACCCAGGGCCTACCTCGGACATCTTGAACACATAGACTTTCTCCAACAGCTTTCCCTGGCCTGGGAATTTGTTTTCTTGCACATAGGGCCAACTGCTATGACCTCTCAGTCCGGTGATGCTATCAATGATCCCCCCTCGCCCAATGCGCTTGAAGGAAGTGACTGTGTTTCGAATACTCGGGGTGCTGAGGTGTTGGTACCTGTCCATGACAAACTTCATGGACTCCAGGTCCATAACTTTATTGGGATCAGATCCCGTGCGTAGAAGATACTTGGCCAGGAACTCTTTACTTGCAGCCAAGGCAATCGCAGAGTTGGTGGCGGTGGGAGTCCTCTCAACTTCTCTACCGATGAGAGCATGAATTTCGACCTTAGACTCTCTACAGACACCTTGCGAAACGGGGTGATGGTGATGACCCATATGGATGCATGCACGGGTCATGTCACCTTTGCCAAGAACATAGTACATCTTAGCTTGGCAAGTATCAAGACAGTAGGGTGGTGTCTTACAGACCTTACAAACGAGAGATGACCCAGTTGGGGGATCAGCTCCTGCGGAGAAGGGTGAGGCGGTACAGCCTTCCCATTCGGTCTCGTTGACGTCAGTGGCCCGATTGGGGCGGTTGAGGTAATCACAGCCCTCGTTATTACAACGGAGATGGCCAACACAACATGAAAACCGGAAGGTCAAGCCGAGATCATTGGTAATATTAGACGTCTTTGTCCTGCACCAAGCATGACCGTCGAAACGCTTGTCCATTCCGAACATGAGTCTAGCATGGGAATGGGGAGCATCAGCTCCCAGAGGAGGGAACTCAAAGATGACGTCGCCGTCAAAAACAGAAGGGAGGAACTCAACCTTCTCATGCCTAACAGCTTCATAATCAATACTCTTGAGGATGTTCTTGGACCCTGGTCGGGTTGCAAGCAACTTCAAGTGGTGGACAACACTGGGACGATCTATAGACACACGTGGGTGAACTGGGGGTCTGGAAGTAGATGGTTGACTTACAGTAGGCGAGTGTAGAATCCTGAGAGGATTGATGAAGGGTTGATCCTGCGACGGAGGTGGGGTAATGTCAGAGGCACGTGGCAGATCATCATCAGAGTCACTGAGTAAGGTAACCTCTTCGATGCCGGGCTCCTTCTTGACCGTCGCCAGAAGAGAAACCTGCGTGGTGGACGTGAGGGACACACCTGGTGTTAGCAACACAGTTGTGGTGGCTATATCCGACTCGGTGACGCCTATGGCCTTGTACGTTCCAGGGATCAAGAACCAAACTCTACCATCGTCATTGCGAAACGATATCTGAAGGACAGTGTGACTCAAGTCACCGTTAGCATCAAAGACCTCTTCTTCGACATGAATTGAGGCTGGGTGGAATCTAAACCTCAAACTAAGGAACGACTCTGTGACTTTGGCTAGACCATCATCTCCTAGAGGGATCATAAGCGGGATGGAATGCTGCAGTGCTCGGATGGTGGCCATTGTAGAAGGATTGTGAATGCGAGTTCACAGCAGGTAGTGGCCAAATGGGCAATGGACTTAAGGAAACCACAAAGTGGGGAGGTGTATATAGTGTTGTGATTAAAAGGCCATGGCAAGATGGAATCTATGAATGACGGCGGAGACTTGGATTAGTAGTGGAATAATAAGCCGATTCATTATAGAAATGTGAATAAAAATTGAAAATGCACTGCAGCATTTACTTAAGTTAGTCATGATCATATGCCAATCCAAACTAGATATATCAATAACAAACAATGAGGCTGGATGCCGACTGACGAACTTATAAATACACAAGACCACGTGAACCATTTAGTGGATGTAAGGGGCACCTAAAGGAAAGTGTTTCTTTTTTAGTCAAGGCTTGAAATGGGCAAGGGTAGAGCATTCACCTTTATGGCGAAGCGAGAATAGGAAAGTTTATTTGGAAGAGTCTCGTCAAGTTATGGCTATACAAACCGAGGAATAATTAAAAAAATTGCAGGTTAATTATCTAAATCCAAGATAATAGGAACATAATGATGGCGCATAGATGTTAATTATGACAGACTTGACAATGATATATAACATTTGTTTGCTTCAATATGGTTAGAGATGAACACTCGGACGAGAGCGAGAGCAGATCGAGAATTGAGGAGGACTATTGAAAAATAGAGGCGTATAGAGAGAAGGCAAAGGTTAGAATCAAGAGAGAGCTCAGGGACGCCGTACAACTTGCGGAAAACAATGGGTAGACAAGGGGTTAATTCTTCTAGGGGAACAGGTAGAGGTTCCAAAGGGGAAAAGACATGGAGGATTGTAGGAAAGAGGATTGTAGGATAATTGGTTGTTGGCTAAAATTATTATAGCAGCTGTAAAATTCATGGGCAAGGGTGATCGAAGGTATGTCAGCGCATAAGTAGCTGTGTGGAATGTGTGGCAACCGAAAAATATCAATTGTTTTAAAGACATTATGACAGTGTCTTCATTTGAATTCAAATTAAAGGTAGCGAAGCAACCAAATAAGAATAAAAACCGAATACGAGGTAGTGTGAAATGTGGATCTCAGTTTGCTACAGGCATTACCTTAGGCAATGATCCAAGTTCTTCATAGAAGGCGGCATTCATTACGGACCAAACATTTCCGCACCTAACACTGGGGACTAGCTGAGACATGCCTGAAGACGAATTGCTTGAACTCTCCTATTCGAGTCAGCCTCGCAGACAAACTCGTAGACGGCGCAAACTTCTCTTCTCTAGTTCAAAACAGTTGAAGGCAGCAAGAATGGCACGAGGCAGAGGCAACAGAAGAGAAGCCGAGTTGGGGGACACGGTTAGGGTTTTAATGCTCGATGACAGGAGCTCTAACGGCGACGGATTAGAGGTGGTGGAGGAGCAACCAAGCATTGTATCGGCGAGTTCGGACGACACTAAGTCAGTAGGCGAGGACGATGTTGAGGAGGAGGTCGACTGTGTACCTAAACTTCAGGTCGTTCAACCTCTCTAAATTTTTATATTCATCAGTTGTTGAATAGTAGTATGTGAAATCGTCCACAAGTTTACGGAAGCAGAATCATTTCATTCATGTAACAATTTATAGTAGTCTAAAACTATGTTGGCTTCAGACAAATCTTGACGAAGAAGAAATGCAGACGGTGGCTCGAAATTTCTATTCTGATGGAACAAGTGTTCAACTCAAGCAAACACAAACAAATCGACAAGGGCCAGCCATTATAAAAAGTAATGTAATCAATGCCAATCCCATTTATTTTTCAAGTAGTGAAGGTGTGCAAGAGCCAAAATTTTACTTGTAACATTAAAAATGGCTTGCGGTTTAGGGTTTAGAGGTGTCGGATAAGGAGACCCTCAGGACAGCACAGTTCGTGGTTTTTGATATCGCATTCGTGGGGCTGAGGGTTACGGTCATATCGTAAGGTGCTGGACGCAGCATCCGTGCTAAGGTGGGATTGCTACACTGGGATATAGTCGACCTCATGTGTTGAAAACTGTAATGACGGGGGCTTGTTGTGATTGGTGTGGCCTGTTGTGTCGTGGTTTTACATGTTAGATTTTGGGGTGAAGTCTGTGAACTGACTTGACTTGAACCTGGTTTTAGGGTTTAGGTCCGACCCTAAAACCATCGCTTAAGATTGTACTAACCACTGCTAAGGGGGGTGCCGGTGCCCGCACCCGTCATGGCGGGGATACTCCGTAATCCTTGGTCAGCCTCCGTGTACTCCATACTCAGCCTCATCATAGGGGTGCCGGCACCGGCACCCATGTTGCCGAAGAAAAGTATGTTCTGTAGATTCTATTCGACGGACGACCTGTGGAGCGCTAGACAAGGCAGCCGCGCTGGCAATTTAATTTTTTGGGATTCTTGGTGCGGTTTGCTGTGCCGTGGTATTACATGTTAGATTTTGGGATCAATTATGTGAACTGAGTCGACCCGAACTTGTCATCTTCATTGCTTGAGATTATACTCACGACTACCGTGGGGGGGGTGCCGGTGCCGGCTGCCCTTTGGGTGCTCTACAAAGTGTCCACCCTTCACAGTGAAGGTCTCTCCAAAAATTGCCTATCAAAAAATATAGTGGCTGTAATTTGCAAATAGAAATATAGCTTGTCTCCAATCTTGGCACTCTAGTAGACACTTCCAAATCTCAATAACTCTTGCAATTTCGACTCTGCAACTTTGACTCGGCATTGACTGCAACTTCGGCTTGGCAAGCATAGCTATATGTGAATGTGGATTTTTCAAATAGAATTGGGTGAAGGGTCATCACAGAGGTCAATTGAAACTTGAAATATTGGATGCATTGATGCAAGTGTCATTATGCGATCTTCCGATGGAAAATATGGATTAGGCTAGAACTTTTGACACTTGGACATCGACCAAAAACCGGAGGACTTTGCCTTTGGAGTTGGATGATGGTTAAGTGCATTGTGTAGGGAATCTAAATAATTTTAGTGCATCATTTTTTTGCATGTACTTCTTCAATATAGTGAGACATCAATTTATTTTCATATTCAATACAAAACGGCCAATATCAAGTTAGTTTTTTTGGTGAAGTGTTGCAAAAAAGTTTGAAAGTTTGAGTGAAGTGTGATTATTTTGAAGTCCTTCACATTGAAATGCATGTGCACACTTCAAACTTGAACACTGCTCATGGTGGGGGTGCCGGTGCCGGTGCCGGTGTCGAATGGGGGTGCCGGTGCCGGCACCCCAGTTCTCCGAACTTCTCGGCGCGCCTTCGGCGCTGCTCCAGGCGTAGTCTTCTTTTGGCGCTCTTTTTCGTCGGTGCAGTCGGCGGCCCACGTCGGCGCAGTCTTCTTCGTTGGTGCAGTCGGCAGCCTACTCTGTTGTCGAATGGGTTGCCGGTGCCGGCACCCCTGTTATCTGCTACCTGTAGTCTGATGCCTCGAAGCTCTGGTGTTGGGGTGCTGCGGGTTTGTCTTGTGTGAGGTGCCTGAATCTTGTGCCTATCTGGATCTTGTGCCTGGTGCCTAGATCTCGTGCCGGGGCTTCGCGGCTTGTGTGAGCTGCAGATTCAAGCTGCAGATTCGGGCTTCAAAGCTCAGTTCATATATTTTGAGGTGTGTGCTGGGGCTTCGTGGATTGTGTGTGCTGGGGCTTCGCGGCTTGTGTGTGTTGGCTTGTGTGTGCTGCGGCTTGTGTGTGCTGGGGTTCATTTATTTTTTTGCTGGAGGTGAGGCGAGTCTTCAAGGTACCATTTTACATTCAGATGCTCCATGTTTATTTGGCTATGTGGTATCGGTTGCACCACTAATGGAATATTCAGAGGTTATTGCCTCGAAGCTGCGAATGGTGCAGCCCGAGAATGTCTCCTTCCAGGATGAAAGAACGGAGCCTGAAATCTCTTATGAATGTTTCAATAATGTCCGAGAGTAGTTTTCGCGATTTTGGAGTCCTGGCCCCAACCCCCACTGACAATGTTACCTCCGATCTATGTGGGTAGGTTGCCCTGCGCACAGTCGGAATGGCCAGTTGATTTCATTCCTATCTCTTATCTTCACTCTCTTACCTTCACAAGCTCTCTTACCTTCCGGGTGTTTGCAAAGCCCGCCTTGTGGGTAGCAGTAGCGTGGATGTTTGTAGGATGTGGGGTTACGGTGTGGGTTTAGTTGAGTGATTCCTGAGCATGTTGTAAGTTGTTGTGGAAGAAAGGTGATGTCTGCTTCTTGTTGAGCTTCTGAGAGGTTTACAAGGTTGAGGATCCTTGTGGAGCTCTATGATATCTGCTTGCGAGCAGAGAGGCGAAAGCTTTGTGGTAGGTACATGGTTTTGAGTTAATTCGGTTGAGCGGATTCTTGAGGAGGTTTCTTTGAGTGGGAGAAGGGTGATGGCCGCTTTTAATTGTCCGTTGCTGAAAAGCAGATGAAGCTAGAGGCGAGGTTCTAAGGCATGTTGTGATGAAATCATCACGATTCTTTGGACGTTTTGGGTGCCAATCTTGCAGTTGTTGCAAGAATTGCAGTGCTCTTGAGACGAGGAGGCAGTAGCCGAAAATGACCATTCTACCCAATTTAAATTCTAAATGGAAATTCTATTGAATGTAAGAAAGAGAGTAAACTTACTTCTGATAGCCAAATCCCTGGACATCTGCGGCATCAAATGTTAGCTCTGACAACCCGCATGCACCGGCCTAGCAAATCAACGCCTTTCCCAGTAATGTCTCATTGAAGACATTCGTAAGCGTAATGTCTCGGCAATGTCGTCTTGTAGACATTTTGAAGTTGACTTGCTTCAACCTCTTACAGCTTCAATAATGTCTCAAAACGGGACATTATTTCTCTAGAAATTCACTAGTGCACTTTGATTTCTTTCGGTTTTTCTTTATTAATTTCAAAGTATACAATTCCATACATTCCTCTAAAATGATTAGCAATTTGCTTAAAGTCTTAAACTTCAACCGGTTATTTCTCAAACTCAACCGGCTCATCTGTAACTAATGGTTGGTCGGCTCTCCTCATTCGTATTTTGAAACCATGGCCGCTCCATGACTCTCTTTCCAGAACTTGAAACTATGACTTTATAAGTTATCTTCATGTCTGGAATGAACACAAATACATCTGACTTGTGCTGATCCGGGGGTTAAGTCCTCATGGCAATGATCACTTTTGCCAATTTTTTTGCCATCCTGGCATTTATTTGGCTCATGAGGGTTGGAGTCTTTTGATTTGAGCAGCAACGTCGTGAAGTGGGATGAAGCAGTGTCTTGATATTTCGAAGCTCTTCACGTTTAGAAAAATGTGTGTCTGGGAAAAAGGATAGTGAGATTGACAATAATTGAGCAATTTCAGTTGTCTGTTTGATCTCTTTTGTCTCTTAAGAGAGGCAGACATTTTATAACTGTGTCGCATTCTTCAACTGCAGTTACTGAATTTCATCTTGAACAGATGCAAGGACCACAGTCTGTTTTATATAACTAATGTGATGCTTATGATTCCAAAGCTAAACCCTAAACCCAAGACGAATCCAGAGTGGTTATTGTGCCCATCCTTAGATTATGATTGTTCACCTCCATTGGTAGGTTTTATGGTTGGCATGGTCAAACTACACTATCCAACATGAAGAACGAAGGGACCCGAATTGAATTTTGAGAGATATGCATTCTTCTTTTTGAATTGCACTGGCAAACTCAAGTCGATGGTAGTATCATGAGGACATATTCCTGCTTCAGACATAGGAGAAAGGACTTGAACATCTATGGTTAGCCACCCTCTCAGGTCCTTCTCTTTTCTTTGCTTTTCTTTCGAAACAAATGGCAATTTCTGTTGTAAGACCATGCATAACTAAAAAACAAGAGTCTGGACATGATCCAGGGAACGTTCATGGAGGGTTAATTTTGGTTGTAAGGTGAGGGCACCTATTGTAGACCCTTTGAGCATTCCAGGATATGTAGGGGTTAGATAACAAGATAAAAAAACTACATGAGCACACTAGCAAATTCAGAATAGGAACAATATAGTTGAGCTTTCTATATTGGCTGAAAGTCTTGGGACCTCGTCTTTGTGCCTCTCAAACTTTGCTTGAATTTGAATTGTGAACTTAGAAGTCGAATGGGGGGTGCCGGTGCCGGCACCCATGTTGCTTGAGTTTCAGATTGTCTTTCTGATGTGATGAGGAATTGTTTCCTTCCAGTGGGTCCAGACATAAGGCACGGGGGTTTAGGGAATAAAAACGAATCATGTGAAATAGGTTTAGGGTGGCAAATCATCTGAAATATATTACTATCTCGCACTTTGTGGAATTAATCCTCCGTAGCAGGTTGGAGTTCCAGTGTTTTTGTTCCTTTCGAGATAAGCGAAGCTCCAGTCATGTGCTTTTGTAAGACTCTTTAAGAACCAATGCGATACAATTATTAATTCTTCCTCTTAGGTCACTACAATTTTGTAGGTTGGATACACTCGACCCTCTGTAGCTTGTGACGATGATTAACTCAGTCCCAACTAATACTATGAACTTTAGGCAAAGTCTGGAGAGGAGATGTGGAAGTCAATTCCCTTCTTGTGTTTGTCATCATCATCACTCCATTCATTCCATGGTAGATTGATGCGAGCGAACTGTGATGAATTGCAATGAATTGTGGAGGCTAGTTTCATCACAATCACCCCGCTTGCTTTTCTCAAGCCCCAACTTGCTTGTGCGCATTCTCACATCTGTGCTGTGGTTAGGTTGTTTTTCAGGAGATATATTGGCCATTAGTGGTTTTCCACAAGTCCAACCTGCACCTCACGTATATTCGAAGTAGATTGGATTGGGTTGATTGTGTGGTGCCTGCAAAGTAGTCTAAAAGGTTTGACGTTCATCAAGTCTGATATTAGTCAATAATGTTGCAACAAATCTCCACACCTTAGTTCTGGGGATTATAACCAGTGTCCTGAAGAGTTTGACCTGAGGTAGCATAGTGCAACTCTTTTAGATCACTTCTAGTGCTTCTAATGAATTCATGAATTGTATGAAGACTAAGAAGAGGAACACTCTTGGAAAGAGCTCCTGGGGGTGCCGGTGCCGGCACCCGTGTTGAGCTTCTCAGTGGTTTTTTTTGGACATCTCTGCTGGCGGATACTGTGGGGGTCAACTCACATGATAACTTTTTTGGCCAATCGATTTATTAAAATCGTACCTTTTGTTTCCGCCATTACATAGCTTTATATTCATGCCATTAATTATGTGGTTGCATTCTTTGATTTGATTATCAGGAGTCATGGAAGTCTCAGAAGATGTTGAGATTTTGGGTGAGGATGACGAAGTTCTATCTTCAGAGCAAGTGGAGAAGGAGATGAACGACATCATTTCAAAGGAGTCGGTAAACACAAACTTCTCTATTGAGTCATTGAGATTCAAGCCAAGGAAGAAATCTAAGTTATGTATTCCACTTTGTCGAATGATTGCTCTTCCTGTTGTTCGACCCTTTCTAAAGAATGATGTCATGAATTTGGCATCACATTTTGTGAGCAACGGTTATATGGAAGGCAATGGAGTATTCTACGTTGCTTTGGAGAATCATGAGGGAAAGACTGCCGAGGTCACTTCAGAGATTGAAGCCTCATGGG
Source organism: Polytrichum formosum (assembly GCA_964035585.1). Classification (NCBI taxonomy): domain Eukaryota; kingdom Viridiplantae; phylum Streptophyta; class Polytrichopsida; order Polytrichales; family Polytrichaceae; genus Polytrichum; species Polytrichum formosum. The sequence goes on from OZ037941.1 coordinate 44,479,533, forward strand.
ATCCTCTTTGGATTGAAGCCAATGCTGCATTTGAAGATGACCTTCTTCGAGATGACGATTTGAAGATCTTCTCGGGGATGATGTTCCATGTTTGGGATGGAAACCATCGCCTTCAAGCTTGGTTCCCAATCATTAATCGTGATCATGCATATGATAGAAATTGGCATGTTGCAGTGGAGTCTATTATTTTGGAGGTTAACGGAGTTGTGCCTACAGTTCTCTCTGCTTTGTACCAAGTGAATTGGTATGTTTCTTACACTTTTCTTATATACTTTCAATATCATTGAAGTAGCATCTATTTGTCTTGTCATTGATGTTTTAACAATAACTTGAGTTTGTTTGCAGGCGGAACCAAAAGTCCCATGTCACTACAAACTTAGTGCACAAGGTCTTTCGTGTTCAAAGTATTGCATCTCAACCCCTACCCTACTTTGAGAAGCTCATATCCAAAGAAGACTATGTAGCATCCGAGGCTAAGCAGAAGTCCAAGAATCGAACTTGGTTTACATTGACTACGGAAGCTCTCAATGGAGTCCTTCATCAGGTATTGATAATTTTTGTTGGTTTTTTTAATATTCATTCTGAATTGGTTGGGATGTAATATTTCAATTCTAAATTGCTTTGTTTTCAATTTGAGGTGATCTTTTCTATTGTTATTTTCTACAGCATGAATTAGGAAATGCAGCTGCCGCCGCTCAACGCAGGTTCTATGAGAAATTTCCTGATCCAACGGAGTGGACCAGCAGTAAAGTTGTGGACTTTGTGATGAATGCCGTGGATAAAGTAAAGGTCCAGTGCAACTCCGAATTGAAGAAGTTGCTTCCTATCGCTGATCCCAAACACACTCCTCAATTCTTGGAGCAGATCAAATTGCACTATGAGATGAACGATGAGACTCCTGAGATGACTCAGGAGAAACTTTGGATGTTGGCCACTTCTGCAATGGATCCGGCTGTTAAGGTGAAGTGGTTGGAGAGGTGGAACAAATCTCCGGCATTGCGTGAAGCTCTTAAGTTTCCAAAGCCTCGGTTTGGAGATGCTGATTTTCCCGAATGGCTTCGAAAAGCCACTTGGTGGTCTCAGGTATTCTTGCATTACTTGTACTCTTGCAATGTTGTGTACTTTGAATTTGTAAAGTATAAGATGTAAGAAATCTATTTACATACTTAATTTCCTATCTCTGATTTTGCAGATGGCTTGTGAGGCTGAGAAGTTGTTCACCGGTACCCTTATTGATCTTGGGGTGACTGTGGATTATGTTCGTGATGGAGAGGTTCCCCTTCCTTCCATCACCGATTATGTAGAGAAGATGAGAATTTTGCTTTGGGACACAGCTTTCTTTAGAGAATTCAAGGTAGAGAAGGGTGTGCACAAGAATAACCCGTGTGAGAAGCAATTGGGCTTTAAGCAGGCCATGCAGAGGACGTTGTACCGATACTTTAAATATGTTTTATTTCCTGCTAAAGCCATCTCAAAATCTCCTCCATTTTTTGATGCCTATTTAGACACGGGAGGCGAGGAGTGCATGTTTACAGATGGTATTTTGAGGGATTGGAGTGCAGCCCATTTGGAAAAGTGTGGGTGGTATCTTGACACTCCTCTTAAGAGACCACCCACATTTGATGTGGCATTCCGGAATTCAGTTCAACCTGACCTACTGGGCGTAGAGGTGGTTTCTTCAAAATCATTGGAGAAGGTTGAAGGGAAGAAGGTGAAGAAGACAAGAGGTAATAAAGCAGCCCCAACAATGGCAGTGGAAGTTCCCATTGCAGATCCAATTATGCCTATCGTTGTGGATCTCCCTTCCTCTTCCAATGTGGTTGGCCCATCACACGCTTCCAGAACTATAACTGTAGCACACAGCCAGCCATCTTCATCTGTTCTTGCATCACAACAACTATTAAAGAGGAAGAGTACCTTGGCTGCAGCAGCTTCTGGTTCAACATCTGCAATTCAATCTTCAATGTGTTTGATGGAGAACACTTCCATTTCCACCATTATGGAAGTGAGTGTTTCTCATCCATTTCTTTTGGACAGTCATCTTTTTGTGAAGAAGGTGAGTTATTCATACTCTTATAGTAAATATTTGTTACATATTCAATTGTTATTGTAGAAGTTCTGATTCAGAGAATTTGACTCTGTAAGTAGGCTAAGGGAGGAGAGGAATCGCTACCGCGCTCGAGCAGATGTCCACATTCAGGATTCGATTTGGTGATCGCAGATATTCCAAATGGTATGCACGTTGCAAACATATCGTCTCCTCATGATGCAGTTCCGAAGTGGAACTTGTACAATGAGACAGATGTTGAAGCTTTATTTGAATTTGCGTTTACATTTGTGCACAACGATGGTGGAGTCTTGCTTTTTATGCCAGAGTATCAGCCAATTCAGGTGGATGTGCGAACCTATGCTGCAACATACGAGTTCAAGCTTTTGAAGGATTGGTGGGGCATAAATGACTTGCGGCTGACTTCTCCAATCAATCCCGAGGTCACGGTATGTTCAAATCCTTTGTTCAAATTGATGAATTTGAATATCTTGAGTTTTGGGGGCTTCATGTTTACTTACAGTTTTTGTGTTTCCAGACCCGCCGATTCCGCATTCTATTTTTCATTCGTGAACAGAAAGCACCTTCATCTTTCATCTTTCATTGTCGAAATGAGCAATCTGGCGCCGCTGTCCGAGTTGAGGAGGATGACATCCTTTTCAATTTTGTGGCATCTGATACTCAGCTAATGAATGGACCAAAACCTTGGAGAGGTGCTCGGGAGAAGGATACGCTATTTATGCAAGTCCTCATTGAAGCACTCACTTGTACAGGCTCGGTAGTGTTTGATACCACAGCTAATACAGATACATGCCTATCATTGTATATGCTCAATTTTTACAAATGCTTCAATATATTCTCATTCTTACCAATTGTGTTGACTTTATTTTTTCTTCTCTTCAGGTGCCTCCATTCATGCTTGCCGGAATTCAGGCCGGCATATTATTGCTTTGGAAACAGATGACCTTCTCTTTGCAACGGTGTTGGCACCGTTGAAGGATATAATTCCAGTTGCAGTGCCTCATCAAGCTTCTTCTTCAGTTTTTGATGATGAGGAAGGCCCTGTGCGGCGTGTGGCAAAGCGCAATCGACTGAGTACGTAAGAATTCAATATTTTCTATTGTTGCAAGTTTTATGTTTTATTCTATCAATTCCTTTCTTACAACATTTGTACACTTGTACTTCTGCAGATTGATGACTTCTGCTACCTCTCCCCCGAAAACTTTTGAACTTCCAATATATGCTCAAGAAGTTGCCTCGGTTTTGGCAACAACTATCTCTCCAAGAGTTGTACCAAAAAAACCAATGTTTGATTCTCGTGTTCTTCAGTTTCTTGATGTTGAAGCACTTGGTAGTAGCTCTAATGCCTTGTGTGGTGAGAGTAGTGAGATGGCATTATAAACATTTTGTTTTATTTTATATATTTGTTTATGATATACCATCTAAACCTTCTGGGCTAGTGGCACAACCTTCTCCTACCAAAGCTAGTACCCCGTCTCCACGTTATGACCCCCGTGCCATAGACTTCTTCGAGCTTTTTGCAGAGGTGGATAATGAGTGTCATAGCTTAGATTCCACTTCAGATGAGGGCGGCCATGAGGGGAGTATCTTTGGAGATAGGGAATCTAGTAGTGACAACCTCATGTTTGATTGATTTTTGGTTTGATTGATTGGTATTTGGATTTATAAAGTGTGGTGTGGTTTTCAATATTCCAATTATCTCATTGAATGCATCTTTTCGTTGTTCTCAAATCACACTACACTTGGTGGTCGTCATACTCCAAAGAGAATTTAGTCCACCATCTTATCAACCATAGTGCACTTTCCCACGGTCATAGGGCCTCATTGGTAATTATAAGAAGCTTTTTGGTTCTAGAAATTGGCCACTCCACAAATATAGGCCTTATAATTACAAAATTAAACTTGAAATATGTGCAAAATCCACGGTCATAAGGGGCCTAACATTCGTTAAATGGAGTTTTAAACTATAATTTTCTGCTCACGAAATCTGCTCACCGCTCACCGCTCACATCGTAGCATTCCTGTCATGGTGATGGCCCTTGGTCACGTGTTTAAAATGGTCCTCAAATAGATGGATCTTAAATGGTCGTTTTCCCCCCATTATCACACTTCTCCTTGAAAATTAAACACCCAATTAATACAATATGATTAGCAAAATTCAAATAGAGCCCATAGCTATTTTCCTCATTTTTTTGGAGCTCGTACAAAATGATATTGTATTCATTATCAAAGCGGATTTTTTCCTCGTAGGATCACATATGTCTTCCCAATTATGTTGATTATCAAACCAATAATAGTTGATAAATTTGGAGTGCGTAGACAACTTTCAGACACATGTCTTTTTGGTGTGTCTACTTAGATCCACACATAATTACACACCACTCACATATATAGGCATGTGATTACTCCAAGTAACCGATTTAGGCTTACTTATCTTAGCTCGTTAGGGGGTGCTTGTTTAGTGGCCCTAAATAACCAAGTTAGGCATAGCATTATTCAGATCCATAACAATGTTCTGTGGGACTGACAATATTATGCGGAATATTCCCCACATTCAGGCTGAATGATGGAATATTCCGCATAATCATGTCAGTCTCACAGAACATTGTTATGGATCTGAATAATGTTATGGGCCCACTTACATGTATACAATGTTATACAAATGCAATATATTGCCTTGCAAACACCCACCATGTCTAGGTTTCTTTAAGCCCGATAAGGCTCTCAAACCAATGCATCATGGAAATGCATAATGTGCAGTGACTTGTCCTATTGGTGTGGGCTATTATCAGAGTTACGCTTTAACTTTTAATGGAGATCATTTATTATGTACTAAATTATTTGTTTCCCATTCATTGATGTGCATGCATATTAACTATTTGTGTTACACACATAACATTATTCATATCCATAACAATGTTCTATGGGACTGACAGTATTTGCAAAATATTCTATCATTCATGCTGAATATGGGAATATTCCACATGATACTATGAGTCCCACATAACATTGTTATGGATCTGAATAATGTTATGCAGGCAACAAGAGTATCAATATATCGAAATATAACAATGCATAACTCCAAGTAGTAACCCACACCAATAGGACAAACTAGTGTATCTAATTATATTTTGTTTGTAGAATTTAAGTTTTTATAGGGTTACGCAATTCCAAATAGTAAGTGAAACTAAATGTCATTAACAAATTTGTCATAAATGCCCTTTTCTATTACCAAGCATCATGTTTGGGTTGGCACAATGTTGATGTCGTTTGAACACGGGTCACAACAATATATGGTGGTTAACTTTGCTAGTGGTTTTACAATAACACATGCATCTACAAACCAAAAGCCAATAAAGGGTTCATCTTGTAGTGAGCAAGTAGAAATGCATGTTAGTGTCTAGAACGTCATTTTGAATACAATTCAATTATCTTTGGACCATGTTGGAACACCCGACATTTGTGTTGGATGGTAATAGGAGCTCATGAAAAAAATGTTACATTTGCCAACCAAAATGCATGTCAAAACAATAGTAGCCATGGATGATTATCTCTTCGTGAAATTGAAACTTGGACATGTGATAATAATAAGAACTAGGACACGTCCATCATTCATGCCAATTCCAAGGATCTCTCTCTCTCTCTCTAGGGTGACCGATTTAAACACTATTGTGGTGCACCCTTTAGTAATGCGGGAATCATGTCCCATAAATTCATGGACCCACATAACTCCCACTTTAACTGAAAAATGTTATGATAAATGTTATGATACCTTTGTGTTTCCTAAAATTAAGCAAGCCCCACCTCCCGGCCACTTGGGAATGCCAACCACAACCTTGTTGTATGGGCAAACTTTGAAGTGAACCAGAGCATTTGCAAGGGAGATGAGGGAATTATTGTATACAAACGTACCTCTCATCCATCCAACACAAAAAGTCGACCCCCTATAACTTAGTTTGTTGTCATTTCATCTCAAATAACCTTTGGTAATGTAATTTAGGGTCTTTGATGCTAACTCCGATGCCAACTCAACTTTAAAAAAGTAATATGTAGGCTGCATATTATTTTAGGGCTTTCATGTTGGGTGAATGAGAGGTACATTTGTACACTCTAAACTCCGTAGTATCACACATGTGGCAACCAAAGTGCATGTGATATTACAGAGTTTTGTATTGTTAACGTGGATGCGTGATACTATAGAATTAGTGTAGCATGTGACATTATGGAATAACACAAAGGAGATGCGAGGACAATTTGAATTCGTTCTCCCGTCACCTACGCTAGTGTGGTCCACTCCACTTGGCCTTCCTGGGCGATGTGGCGGACACATGCACCAACATTCAACAAGTGCCATAAGAAGAAGAATAATAAGAATAAGAAGGTGACACTCCACATGTTGACACATGGCGCAATGTGAGGGTGCGGGTTGATTTCTTTGGTGGTTTGCATTAATGACAAATTTCGTGATATAAGGGAGAGAAAAGTGACAATAAGCAGTGAGATTTGAACTATGAACATCCGTTTCCTAGGGTTTTGGGATATTAGAGAATGAGTGACATTATGGAGGTTGATATTGTGGAGTTTAGGGTGTACATTCGTATACGATAATTCCCTCTCTCTCTCTCTCTCTCCACCTGCAAGGACTGTTGAATCGGTTACATACTCTTCGACAGTTGCTTTTAACTGCTGCTCGGGGTTTCGGCCGGAAATGCTAAATTTAGCTGGGATATTTGACAACAGTCAAACTGAACACAGAGAACAGGACATATCTTAGTGCTAACTTAAGTAAGAATCAGAACCTCAAAGTCAGTCAAAGGCCACTTAGAATTAACGTATATTGCTCCTTTGGTAACAGCGAGAAAATTTGAAGGGTTACTCGTATTTCATGGGGAAGGGTTACTTAAAATTTTGCCTTTCAAAATGAAGGGTTACTTCAAAAATTGCCCTTCACATATTTGCAATTTTTTTCTTTCAAAAATGCACAATGTAATGTTCGAATCTTAGGTTATATTGTAAACTGAAGTGAAATGTAATTTACATGGAACAAAATCCGAAAAGAAATATGATTAGAACATATATTTATTTCATGTATAGAGCTCACATAACAAAAGCAATTTTGTGTCGAAAAACATTCTCCCGTCGCCCAGGTCCCAAGGATAAGAGCGGCATGTAGTTCTCACCGGGTGTGGGAGGGTATCAACGGTTCTCCCGAGGGTATGAGCGTATTTGCAAGACTGCATTAGCCACAAGGCGGAGCCTCCAGGGAAATGAGCTAGCCGGATCTCCCGAGGGTATGAAGGCCCAAGGGACCGGTTGTTTTAAAAATGCCCTTCCCTTTGAAGGTTTCTTGGAATTTCTGCCGGTCCCTTTTGAAGGGCTGGCCCAGCTGTTGAAGGGAAAGTGAAGGGCTGCACCCCATAATAAGGGGTATAGCCCTTCAATTTTATTCATTGTTTGGTAAGATGACTTCATGGAAGTGCAAACTCAATTCCATGAAGGTTCCAAGCTACTTCATGAACCTTCCAAACCATGTTACTGGAGTGTTCTACCAATTTCACGAGCCTTTTAAATTAGTTCATGATTCTTCTATACCGATTAGACATGTGGCACACCTTAAGTTCATGATAGTGGATCTTTATCTCTAGCAACTTCATGAATCTTTTGAACCAATTTCATATATCTTCCGAGCCAAGTAGTTCTCATATTCTCAACTTCTCGCCTTCTTGTTTCACATTCTTTGTCTTCTTGTTTCACAACATCTGGTTGTTGATAAGCCTCCAAGTATTGTCTTCGTTCTAGATTTGTCAGTAGAATCGATTTGGAAACAACTTTGTGTGCCCACATACAATTCTCTAATTCTCTAGCAGTGATACAATTCTCTAGTTCTCTAGTGTGTTGATCCAGTTCTCTAACATGCTTAGGTTCCTCTTACAAGGTTTTGCAACAGTTTCTTGCCTCAAGGCCTCTTTGCACGACTCGACATAATTGATAGTATGTTTTGTCTTCCTGCTTGAATTTGTACTGTAACACAATATCTTGCTACACCCAGACCATATCGAAGCTGACAAGATTGTGTTACTCAGAAACTGAAAGTTAATGTTTAACAAGACATTCCAAAAGTCAAATCTCATGCGATTCAAGTGCTACAGGAGAGTAGAAAAGCACATGATCTACTAGAGATTGTGTCTTCAAATATATTGGGTCAAAAAACACCCTTTGCTTATTCCATTAATTGCTCGTGCATCTACCTTAGAACAACAAGAATGTAGGAACAAATGCTCATACATAATCCTATGTGACTTAGCAGAATTAGAATACACCAAACAAAACTAATACTGACATAGTTGTGTTGTGCCTCTTGTTAATGCCCATGTTACTACTACACCTTATCTGGAATTGCATCAAATTCTCCGCATTCCCTTTCTTCACAGATTTTGAAACTCACTTGTGTTCGTTTGTGTCTATGCTATTGTTGTAAACACTAATGCCCTTGTCATTACGTCACTATTTGAAGCATACCCATATTGTTTGGACTTGCTCTCTTTCATATTTCCTCGTACAATATTTCAATTGAAGGTATGTTCAATGTTGGTTAGGGTTTCGGTTGTGAGTGATTCATTATTCTATTGTTTATGTTTCTTGATTGGAAGTAGTTGAAAATGATTCGCTTTGTGTTGATTCGGGTTATAACTGGTGTCATTTACAAGATACAATTAGTTTTTTTTGTTTAGTCAAGGTTATAGATTCTTCTTCTAAACGAGTTCACTTTAGTGGCTATGCCTAGTCGTATGCATTCATATAACCACGTAGATGATGCACTTCGCTCGCAAATCATACATTCTATTTTAATGAGGGCTTATCTTATGTTGACACAATTGAATGTTATGGTTATCCTAACGAAACTATCAGGATCATAGCCAAAGCTTTCAAAGAAAATTGGTCAACTAGTGCCCAAACATAGAGGCAATGTTTTGCTATCCAATTCTACAAGATGAGCACATTCAATGGTTAGTAGAGAGGTTTGATGCAAATCCAAGCATCACCATAGAATCTATCCATTGTAGCTGAATGAAACTTTTCAATTCCCATGCCAAGTATCTATCACTAGTGTTCCAAAAGCCATTTGAAGTCAATTTGGATTTACCCTCAAGTTGATGCGATGTGAACAAGATGATTATAATGAAAAACATCTTAGAGAGCGTATAGAGTGGTATGAAAAGTTTTTAGAGCTCAGTGGTAGTATGGTTGATGTTGTATACATGAATGAGGTTGGTTTCAATTTACATTTGACACATCAAATTGGAAGGGCTTGTCAAGGACAAAGATGCCAATGAATTCGTCCAACTCAAAGGGGTCAAAATTTATCTTGGGTGTTTGCAATTGATCGTGAAGGAGTCATTGCACACGATGCCACACTTGGTGCCTACAATACAAACAACTTCTTACAATTCATTCAAACCAAGGTAATTCCTAGCCTTGATAGACAAATGTTCATCCTCATGGACAATATCCCATTTGACATATCTCGTGAAATACAACAAGCTTTTGAAGATGTTGGACACATCTATTTCCATTTGCCATCATATAGTCCCTTTCTCAATGCTACAAAATAAGTATTTGGACACGTCGAAAAGTCATATCGGACAATATGATCTCCAAAATCATCGAACATTATTAGGTCACATTGATGATAGTGTATAAGAAATATAGTTCATGAATAGATTTTATGAAATTATAAATATGGGTACCACATCATGAAATTGTTCACAACATGTAGTGAAATTGGTTGCAAGTTCAAGTTAAATTGGTTGTCTATATAATGAACTTGATTGAACCTATTGCTAAATTGGTTGTCTATATAATGAACTTGATTGAACCTATTGCTAAATTGGTTTTGTAAAATCATAAAACTGAGTTTGCACTTCTGTGAATTCATCTTACCAAAGGAGTATATTTGGACATGCAACTTCAAGTCCTTCAGACAGACTAGAGACCTAACTATTTAATCGGTAAGAGATGATGGTTCATGAATTAGAGAGCAATTCATCCTCCTCAAACTGTTGGGACTTGACTAGTCGTTCTTCAAGTTTTCACACACAAAGATCAGATGGAATTTGCATCTTGAGGGCATCTATCTATCTGTCTGTCTGTCTATCTATTCTGCTCACATCCGGTTTTCATAGATTCTTCTTAAGATCACCCACCTCGCCCAAGTATTAGGGTAACTTATGTTTATGTTGAGAAACGGAAACGGATTGTTGTTGATGTCACCTTGGTTAATTCCCCACCTTCTTGAAGTAGGTGATGCATTTCTAGCAGGCTCATACATCTTTCAGTTTTGTAAAACTTGTATTACAAAGGTGTGAAGAGCTTGCCCGGAAATGTTACTCATGGAAGAAAATTTCTGCCATGAAAATTTGTGCATTATCATTTTGTTCCTACTTCTCACTAAAAGTGCACCCTTGAGTTAGTGTATTGCGTGACATGTATTCAAATTGTTGAGAAAGTTCCCACATACTTCAATGGGACAAAAAGGAAACCCAATCACAAAGGCTTGCAAATAGAAAGTGATACACAAAAACATCCTTAATCAACTTCTTTAACTAGAGGGGAGGGCAACCCAAATGTAACTTTGTGCAAAATATAACATGTGTTTTTATAAGATAGACAACTCGCGATCATTGTTTGCACGCATAATATTTCTTAAAATGTATACACTACAACAAAATCGACAAAAAACAACTTTGTTTATGACTGTTATTTGAGTCGTTGAGGACTACAATGACTATTAATTTTTGAGTTATTACGGACGACTTGTAACGGACAGACAGTCGTTGGGGACGTGACGTGGGAACCTGGATGATATAGTCATATAGGGTAGTCGTAAACATGTTGAGCGGACGTGGCAAACCGTGATGACGCAGATTTCACGTGGCATTACGTGACATCCACGCCATGACCTGACATCCATGTCATCATCTGACGTGGCATCCACGCCATGACCTCACATCCAGGTCATCATCTGAGTTGGCTCTCACGTCATGTCAACAAACACGTGGCTTCCGAGTCAATTGGCCATGTCATCGTTACATGTGGGAAACTAATATAATGCCACGTGTCCATAAATATAGTTCTTGTGTAGTCATTTGCTGGTTGCCATGTGTATCCTAAACGACTATTATGTTACTATTGAAGAACTACATGCTAGTGACATGTGCACGGGTTTAGGCCATCTGTCAGCACATTGAGGCTTTGTTTACTCTTTCATTAGTGGGACATTTGAGTGCGTGTGCCGACGTGTCAAGGGTACACGTGTCATTTGTAATGACTCAGTTCTCCACGTGGATGCATAAATGACTAGAATTCGACAGCGGCAACAAATTTTTTGCTTCCTGTGCGGCCATAATTGTGCCATGACGGATCTGTGTCATGCCATTTTGACTGCGAGGTGACTCTGAATGGTTAACAATGACTACACGCAAAAGGTGTGCAGTCATTGATGTACATTTAGCATCCATCCCAACTTGACATTGAATACAAAATCTGCTACGAAATTGACCTCAACAACTACAAAATTGCTACTCAACGCATGCCAATGACAATGAGAAATTGCGTTAACCATACCTTTCAAGCATTAAAGAGGGAGACTCAATGGGTGAGTGGGGATCATATTTGTACAAGAATACATATTTCAAATTTATTGTTCAGTTCCCAACAAAATGCGTGGGCGTGTTCATGAGTGGGTTCAGAGTTTACGACACGGAAGCCCTCTATGTCCTCCCTGATAGATTCGTGGGAGGAAAATCATGTTGCTCTCAAGTTTCTTTCGTTCCACAGTGTGCAGCCTCCCACCACATCTTGCACTAACCATTGGTCTCCGTCCTCATGTGGATATGCAAGTTTCACGTCACCTAGGTAAGCAGTGATCACGTCCACTTTGTAACAAAACTCTGGAATGACCTTCAAATGAAACTTATCCACACCCCCCACACCGCCGATTTTACCAATGGCCACCTTCCGTTTCTTGTTTTTCGGGCTCATCATATGCATGGATTGCCCAACATTGAACTGCACCCATACACCATCCACAAAACAATCAATGGCATACCTCATACAATGTAAATATCTAATCAGCAATGTGTCAGCAATCAGTCCTTCATGTGGAACTCAATTGTTTTCGTTGCCTTGCAATGTGACATCCATAATGGACTCAAAAACCCACACCAAACAATACATACAACATTTATACGGTTCTAAAAATGTTCAGGGATGGATTGTTGAATGACTCCTGAATGACTGCTGAATGACTACTGAATGACTTCTATAAATGTTCAGAGATGGATTGCATGAACCGGGCGTGCAGGCAATGTTGTATTGCCTGATGCGCTATCCCCTGTTTTCGCACCCCTTCCCCGCAATTCCATCCCGGTAACCACCTACACATGCAAATAAAATTCAAATTCAATTAGTCATGGACCAACTAAGAGGAGGGGGGACAATGTTCATTGTGAGTTCACTTGAAGTTCACAACTCCCCTCACCTCCTGGAACCTCCACAGTTGTCTTTGCCATGTTCTTCGAACATTGATTCAGTTCACACACCCCTGCTTGCATTCTGGATAGATTGAAAGTGGACCAAAAACTTCCAATGTCTTGGTGCACATAGAGGCCTTCAAGAGCTGGCCATAAGTTTTGCTTTAAATAATCTTTGTCCTCAAATAAATCCTTCCGATTTGCAACAAAGAAAGGGGGGGAGTGATCACATTCGATTAAGGGTTGAAGTCCACCCTAAGCCCATGGTGGTCTATGATAACAGTGTTGGTAGCATCCCAACATGGCCATTTCTTCCAAACCTTGGTCAAGGGTTTCCCCCACAATAAAACCTCATCACTCTTTTGAATTAACTCGCAATCCTTTGCTGACCACGTGAAAATTGGTATATGGCCTTCCAAATGTGAGAACACTAGTAGGATCTCCCGTAGAACCTCTTCCATATACTCACTACTCTTTGTACCCCAAAATGCTATTTTGAACATTTTAAAGCACTGGCCCAAGAACTCCATCATCAATGGCCTGAACACAAACCTACGTGTGTAAGTTCTTTTGGTCACACGGATGTTGCAGTTTGGATTGGTTGAGTCAATAGGCTGGTGTCCATAAGTGTACCATGCACATTGAAGATCAACAATTTGGTTGGATTGTAGGGTTCCGCTATCGAATTCATACGGAAACTTAGCGGTGGGCTCACCTGACCACCATGCGCACTGTTTGAACCACCAATGTCACCTATCTTGCTTGGTGACATGGTCTTGGGGTTTTTGCTCACAGATTCCAGAGAAACTCCCTTCCCCTCTGACGCAACAAGGGATGCAGCCTCAGCCAACACACCTATGTCTCCGCCCTCTACATGGCATCCTAAGGATCTCATAATCACACTCTAAATCAGCTACGCATCGCTTGCAGATGCGCATATAAATGTGGATGAAATAAGCAAATATCTTCCAAACCAATCCAGATTCAGAAAGTAACAAATCCCACACAAACTGGTTGCATACTTTGGTATCGGTATGCATCAGTCACAATTTCGCAAATCATATGAAGCAAACAATAATAAGATATAAATTGCAAAAAATTCTTTGAAACCCCAGCCTCCAGTCATTAACACAAGTTTTTTTCCTGCACCCATTCCTCGTCTAATATGCAACTTACAATTATTGAAAAGTAACCAACAGATCCAAAGCGTGCATGTGGCCATTTCCCTTACAACCATAGATGTATATTCCCTTGTATAGCAATATTAACCATGTACCATATCATGTTAGTACTCACCGAAATATTTCTCAGTGCATCAGGTTTGCATTCATTGGAGATTCTAGTGCCAGGTGAGATTTATACATTAAGTATCCCTTAATTCATCCTCCATCGCCTCAAATGCTGCAATTGGAGACTCTGGTTTAGGGTTGATAAGACATGGACAACACAATTTTATGAGGGTCATGAAAGAATAACATTACAAAATCAAACCCTAAATCAAAGCTTTTCAACCCCACATGAACCCACCTAAACCTGTAACCTCGTTTTAGGGTTTATACACATATATGAAACCAAAGAAAACAAGAATGGCCACTCATAACCAAGGCTGCCAAGGGCATCAAGAATCGAACAAACTACTTCTGTCCTCTCTACAAATACACCAAGTACCTGGAATGACACACACACTTGTTGACCCTCATACCGACCTTTTGTCATGCAGCTACACCAAGTACCTTGAATGACTGTGACTAAAAATATTGTTTGGACATCATTGTGTATCAACAATTCAAACGTACTTCTCATAGTAGTAAACCCCCCCAACCATCCTCAGAACCAGCCCTTAACCCATCAAGCTCCATGACTGGCTTGGTTAACCACCCTTGTTCAATAATCGTTAACATTGAATATAGTGTTAACCATAAGAAAACCATAAGAAACTTTCAGTTCCTCTCAAATATCTAATATCTCAACTCTCTTTCTGGATTATTGTGGCAATAACCATCAGACTCACTTCTGACTAGCAACACAAACTCACTTCCTAGAGCAGCTTAGCATCACTCACAAACGCCATTACCCTGTTTTCCTAAGAACTTACATGAATGTGGCATCACACCCTAAATCAGATAAATAACTAAGCATAACTCACAACAACACATAGCATCAAGATTAAGGGTTGTAAGATGCACAACCTGAACCCTAAACCCCAAATTCATTCACAATACATGACACATTCACAGTACATAGCAGATCACAGAAAGGGAGATGGGTAGTATGTGCGATGTGTACTGCAACCGACGAGCGCAGGGTTCCGCAATCGACCACGTGATGTGCGCTCCCGACTCTTGCTTGAGACCCACAATGCATTTCCGAAACCCCAAGTGGAAGAACGAGGGGTCAAAATCAACTACACACTGGGACCCCTAGGGAGCCACAAAGAAGTGGACTCCATCTGAACCGTCCATATGCATGGCTGCGATTTCGCCACGTGCCCCATGCGACTTAGTCTACATCCTCTACAGAGCTCCAAAAACCCCAAAATATACCAAACCCCGACTTTGCGGAATCGGCCGGCCGCAGAGCATCTGGTGGCCCCGTGGTGGAGCATCGCCGGAGTTGGTGGCGCCCACAAGTGGCTGACAATTTCTCGCCACATTTCGGCAGATTCGGCTCCAACCTGAGAACAAATTACTGTGGTAAGAAACACTTACAGACTCGTTGCCACTTGTTCCATGGGCTTCATGAGCTCCTTGATTTTCGCAACGCGCTTGTCACGTTCCAGCTCGTAGGGGCACCTACAATCCAGGTCCCCATTGTCCTCTTCCATATCCTGAAGCTTAAGTGGACAGATTCGCACTCACTACCTCTATACTCTCTACACATACGTCAAAAATGCTAGTCACCCATTGTACCTCCCAGGTGATACTACATAATGTTCTCTCGATTGCATTTGAGTCTTGGAGCCTTTTCCCTTCAGCCCGGACGTGTAATACGCCATGGCCATGGACGGCATGGTATTTAGGGGCGGGGACCTAACGGATACAATTCCAGGCACTAGGGTTTGAATATGTAGATTGTTCAAATTTGAAGAACGACTAATTAATGACTAGATAGCAACTTTCGTGCGACTGGCGAGTAAACATTGTTTGACTAGTGAATGATTACTAAATTACTTTCCAATGACTAGTTTATGACTAGCAAATGACTAGTTTATGACTAGCAAATGACTAGCAAATGACTAGTTTATGACTAGTTTATGACTAGCAATTGTGAGCCACATACAACGTCCGGGCCAGTGGGGTAGATAGCCTCGGCGCCGAGGGCTCTCAGTCCATCTCCTTGGACGCTATCCGCGCACTGACTGCACGCTGCCATATTCGAAAAAAAGCTATGGATAACCACTAGAAGAAAAACGGTCCCTTACAACTTGTCCATAGTGACTTAAATGGTCCAGAACGACTCAATTCTTGCGGAAATAAGTCATTCTGGACCATTTAAGTCACTATGGACAAGTTGTAAAGGACCGTTTTTCTTCTAGTGAACTTTCTGTTTTGCCAGTGGAATACTTGCCCATAAATGTCCACTTAGTTGTGGAGTTGCTTATAGTTGTGTGTGCGTCCACTTCATCTTTCTCAGGCATTATTATACCCTTTTGTAAATTTGTGTTTTGATTATCTTATGTGCATTGTGTAGTGGTATCGTTCAATTGTTCCATGTTGAACATTTCTTACAGGCTTGCAACAAGGTGCTTGTAGTTTTGTGGGTTTTCTCAGTTTCAAGGTGACAAACATTTGTGTGGGTTGTTACCCTATATTCAGGATTGGTGATTAGATTATGTGTGAAAGTTGAGAAAGAAGGGGATAACTTTAGCTTTTTCATCATTTCAAAGAGCTTGCAACGCTGGACCCACCTCGCTCAGAGTACTATCAACATGAGGTGTAACAAAATAACAAATGAGGAAGAATGCATTCTGGCCTATTTGTGCTCTTGGTTACACCTTGGACCTCTTTGAGTCAGACTTGGTAGCTCTCTTTTTGTCTTCTCCTGGTCCGATGTTCGCTTTGATGTCACGGACGACAACTCTCCATTATAAGTGTACTAATAACATACACCCTGTCATCATGTGCTATAAGAAAACCAATTTCGCATGAGAAGAGACGTTCTCTTTGATGTCACTGAAAACAAGGCTCCGTTATTGGTGACGCCACTGAAAACATACGCACACGCACACAATTTTCTTAAACTGACTGACGTGGCAGTTGACGTGGAAGCGCCACGTCATTTTTTCTCTCCGCCACGTCAGAATTCGCGCGATGTCCACGTCACATCCTTGGGCAACCTGAAATTTTAAAAAATGCCTCTTTTGCCCTAAAAAAAGCTGGGTTGGCACTGTTGACCCCTCCACGTGTCCCACTTTGGGGACTTCAAAACACCCTGATTACACGTGACGTCATGCGAAATTGGTCGTGTTCTCCGTGACGTTCAAGACAATTCTGACATGTTCCATACGTCACGAAAAAAACAGATTTTGGATCATATCCTCGGTGACGTACTACCTGTTCAAAAGCACGTGACAACGTGTTTTGCTGAACGTCACAAAAATCATTGTTTTCTTATAGTGAAATGTCCTACGTGGGTTGTACTCAACAATACTATGACTGAACTACAACTCCACTATGACTTACACGTCCATGTCATTGATTACGTGGCATGAAAAATGAAATGCATTGTTCGTGCCCAAGTGCCCGCCATTAAACTTATGATTTCAGACCTCCATCACATGTGCACCTTGCCAATGAATATCTTCCATATACGTCAATACATGTACTAAGCTTATGTCATCGATGACACAGCATGCCACCTCATCGTGTCAAACATGTTTAGTGACCAATATGTTGTGTTTGCAATCAGTATATTGTGTCTCACATGTGTATTCATCCTTTGTTGTGGGCATAGTCGTACTTACAATCTGTTGGAGAGTCATAGTTAAGTATGGGTTGGTCAAGGGCAACACATAAATGACTGCACATTTGCTACGTCAGAGTTGTTTTGGCACGTCACACCGGCATGGATGAATTGGATGATGAATAACTAACCATAAATCAATATTCGGGGTTCTCGCTTGCACATTGCATCCATGAGTCATTTCAATAACTGAAAAATGACTAAACGCTTATACACGTCATCCCAAATTTAGCAGGCATGTAACTCAGTCATTTACCGAGTTCTTTAGGACACGCAGTCATTGATACCATGGTTGGAATGGACAAGGTTTGTTGTAGTGATATTAGGTCACTAGATGAACCCATAATGATCATTTTATAAATGCTATATAAAATCTAGACATTCCATGCTTCATTGAAAGGTGGCAACAACATGCTGGCAAAGAGGTTTTTCATTCACGCTTGATTCCTCATGAAAACTACATATTTATTCTATTTTGTTCTATATTGATTTCCAATTTACTAGCACTAAGTCATTCCATGAGCTCGACCAATGTTGCCACTCTTGGTCATGCCCTACAACAATAAGGTGACAAATATCTTGCACATGTTAGAATCTTCAGTGCTTTGATAGACTATGGGCTATTAAAGGCATCACATGGACATGTATATGGGATAGAATCACTTGGGATGTTAAACATTGAGTTGTAAATGCTAGTGTGCATTGGAGTAAAAAGGTACGCATGTGGTGTGTTTTATTTCTTCTATGGAATCTTCCAGTTGAGCCAAACAAAATTCAATATGATACATTACCATGAACTATACTATAGCCTCAAAATGTATGGTTTTAAAACAACCTAGATCCAAACATAACATTATAAAATTGCATGGTTGTGTTCCATACTCTATTTAGCATATGGCATGGGCATTCACTATCTTACTTTCATGGGAAGAAACTTATAAAATAAGAAGAAATTGATGCTGGTATGAATAATGAATAGTGCTTGTATGAATAGTAGAATACTATGAATAATGTCAGTATTTTAAGTTATAGTGATGTTATGAATAGTATTTTAGTGAATAATACTAGAATGAACAATGTTTCCTCTGATTAGTGCAAGGAGTATAACTCCACCCAAAACTTCCAAGTGTTAGGCTGAATGTATGAATGGTAAATGAATATTCTTACTTTGTTCAGGGGCCACATAATATAATTGACATATTCCAAGGCCATGAAACCGACCCACATGGTTGAATAATGTTACAAAGATGACATCAAATACCCAAATAATTTAAAATAAAATGTACCAATCTCAACTTATAGGGAGCCCTTTCATCCATGATGGATGAGTTTTTGTAGACACAATGAAACTCCAGTTTTGAGCATGCAACCAAATAGTATGCACTACACCTTCTAGAAGAAGCTTGGCAAAGGCCAAGAATGTGTGGCAACCATGTAAGTGGATTTTGTTTCCCACACCTACCATGGGAGATGTGTTAAAAGCATGTCCCCTATAGGTTGTGGTAGATTCGGGTTAATTATATCTCAATAATATAGTTTTGGGGTCTCTAACCCCAAATTGAGTATGAATTTGGCTAAAACCTAAGATGTGCAAGTTACTTAATTAAGTAACTTGGATAAGACTAAAAGGTTGTTTACAACATGGACCACGAAGTCGTCCCATGTCAGATGGCCTTCCTCCATGGTCATAATTCATGATCACATTTATGAAAAATGCAAATTTTAAAACTTTTGAGCCCCTCACTACGATAAATATTGTATTTAGTATCACCAATTCTATTTGTCTTGCTCAATACTGATTGTAAACTGCCTATGTAGTGTCACCAACACCATATTTAAACCTAACATAATTTGTCATTCCTTGTAGAAATTGTTGGGCATTAAAGTTTTACAATGTTGTAATTACTGTCACTTACTAAGTGATTTTTCATCCAAATTTTAGTCATCCATGACAACATTTCATTGTACATAATTGTTAGGATGCATAATATAACAAACTTTGTTTCAATAATTGGCATGAATTTCATCCAAATTTCAATCATCCATGACGGTACTTACAAATATATGAAGAAGAAGTGTCATTAAAAAAGATACCATAGTGACATATAGTATTATTTGACACTAGATACAATATTTAGTGTAGGTGTAGACCGAACATGGACCATAAGGAGTGACCATGCACCAATAAGTGGACATGCTAATTTATTGTATCATATGCCCACAAAGAGCAATTTTTTCATATTTTTCATGTTTTACTTTCTCCCCTTCTTCTTCCCTTCTCTCCTCTTAAATGTAGTAATGTTTGGCAAATACACACATACACACACACACACACACACACACACACACACACACACAAAATTCTCTGGCATGATCCCTTGACTTTTGCAGTGAGAGAACCTATCTTGCCTCTCTCACCGCAAAACCCATTGGACCATGACAATGGATAATGTAGGCATGAAAATAGGTTATTTGTGGACCTCAAGCTCCATGGTCACTCTAATATTTTTTCCTTGATGTAAACCGAAGTGGTCTCGAAAAAGTTCAACTACCATTCACATGTTTTAAGGGAGCAAAGGACGACTTCATGGTCCATGATGTAAACAACCCCTAAAAAAACTGCACTAAAAATTGTATTTTGTGTCATATAATATTTTATGTCATTGTGGTAACTTTTCCAATGACACTTTTATGATTAAGTTTTACAAGTATTGTCATCTCAACCAAAATTTAGTTCATCCATTGCCCAATTATTGAAGCAAAGTATGGTATGTTATGCATCCTAACAATTCTATCATAAATTATTGTCATGGATGATTGAAATTTGGACAACAAATCACTTTGTAAGAGACAATATTTGCAACATTGTCACTCTAAATGCCCAATTGCTTTTTTATAAGGATGACAAAATATGTCAGGTTTACATTTAGTGTTGGTGACACTATGCATGCGGTTTACAATTGGTGTTGAGCAAGATGATAGAATTGGAGACACTAAATAAGATATTTAGTGTAGTAAGCATGTAAAAAACATAAAAAAACCTACTTGACAAAAATGATAATCTAAGTATAAAAATTATAGCAACTTGTAACTCCAAATGATAACCCAATATGACTATTTAGCCTTATACTTACAAACTTATTCTAGGTTTGGGAATATTTAGTCTTCAATATTAATCATCAAGCCTAAATTCGACTCCGCCAACCAATCTTGAAGGGCTTCAACCTCTCCACAAAACAATTTGAGCAAGGCCAACACATGTTTGATTGATTGTGGTTTGCCCAAATTAATTTGCACTACCATCAGTTTATTCCAAGATTTGAGCAAAAAACATTTGTAGAACTCTTTCAAGAAATAATATAGGGAAATTCATTAACAAAGTTTTCATGTGGTCATTGAAGTGCTTGCACTTAGAAAGTTATTTTTTTTTGGCGACAAAATTTATCATTTAGAAGACTAAGTAGTTTATGGTTTTCCTCTCTTTTATTAGTTTCATAACATTATTCAGACCCATGACAATGTTTTGTGGGACTGACAGTATTCCAGAGAATATTCCCGGTATTTTCACATTCAATTTGAATGTGAGGACTATTCCATGGAATACTGTCAGTCCCACAAAACACTGTCATGGGTCTGAATAATGTTATGTTATCATAACAAATATTATTTTAACCAGTCAGCCCATATTCTATCTAATAAAGTGATTTTGGTCAAATGTAAATTCGATATCATTTTCAAGTATTTTGAATTATCAAAAATTAGGATATTTTCAACCTTATCATTAGATGTGCTCCAAAATTCACCGTATATAGTTATAAGAAAGAAAGAGAAAGGAATGTCAATGTTCGTTTTACACTGACATGCGATGTTCATTCACCACCTCTAATCCATGTCCGCTCCCTACATAGTTATATTTTCATGTAGAGTCTGAATTTCGTGTCCAAATCATATTATAGAATAATTGTTTGATTTGTGCATGTATGTGCTTCAAACTTTTGATGTAGTTATAAGGACCGATATGCAAAGTCACTTACATGGCTCAAAGAGACAAAAGAAAAATCAATGCTCAATATCCACTCCGGGAGATTGAAAAGAAACTTTGACTTCTACAAATCATATCTAAGTCACAATGTATGCCCAAAATCTCACAAACTCCCATAACTTTCTTCGATA
Source organism: Polytrichum formosum (assembly GCA_964035585.1). Classification (NCBI taxonomy): domain Eukaryota; kingdom Viridiplantae; phylum Streptophyta; class Polytrichopsida; order Polytrichales; family Polytrichaceae; genus Polytrichum; species Polytrichum formosum. The sequence goes on from OZ037941.1 coordinate 44,501,268, forward strand.
GGGTGTACCGCCACCCATAAGAATAAGCATTTATTTGAATATTCTTGCATGTTTTTCTATTTTTGTCGTCTTCAGCCCTAAGATTTAATTGAATAAAGAATCTTGAGGTTTTTTCGTTCAACTATAATGAATCTCCTTGAATTGTGGAGAATCCAAGTGATTGTATGATACAAACACTATTAGGGCCACTTCACACACGAGACTGAGAGCCCGTGACCATTACACTTCAAGCACTCTCATTGGTGGGAAAAGGCGGAGCCGGTCCAAGTTCGCTTCACGATACGCTTGAGGGACCAATGGAGTAAGTGAATGCAAGATGGATGTAAGGTCTACATGGATTCCTACATGGCATTGAATGGATCATGTTTCATGGTCACTTGGACTATTTTCAAAAACCTGCCTCTTGGAGGTAGGCCTAACACAAAACCGGGAGACCATGGCACTCCGAACGCTCACAACCGTTGATTTATTCTATTTTATCATGTGTGAGGACCCGCATGAATAGAAATTCATTGAAATAGCATTTGGTTGAGGGCCCGGTCACATATGGCTTCACACTACACTTGAGGGTCAGTGACCACACTGCATGATTTTGGAGGTGTGTTGGGACGGCCTTTGGACACTTTCTTTTGGGCTCTCACAATTTCATGGTCACGGCTCTTGGCTCGTGTGTAAAGTGGCCCTTAATCTACAGTGGCTTGGTTTGGTCTAACTAGATTTTTTTTATAAAAAGGGTTAGTACACTCCCTCTTGAAGAATGTTAAAGTAGATCACACTAGCATCCTCATGTTGTCTTGATCTTTTGAGAAAATTTCATGAATTGTTTTGAGCAGGTGTCAAGTGCTCAAAGTGCGAGTATGCTATAGGCGCCTCCGCCTTAGTCATACAAATTAGTACTAAAAAGTGCTCCCCAAAATATCGTCCTCAATCCATGTGTGGTGGCCATCCCCAAATGTTGTTAGGACCTCATCTCATGTGTTAGTGGGAGTTTTGAAAATTAGTGTAGTCCACACTAATGATGTGATTTGCTCGACACTTTAAGCGGGTCTTGAAGAGAGGGTCAATGCCACGGGGTTCCTTCTACCTTGTGCTATTGAGGGGTTTATCATCCGTATTAAGTTCTTGAAGTTCGATCGTTGCAATGGGTTGCTAGAACTTCAATACGAAATGCTCTATGAGGGAGCCATCCAACAACTTAGTCAAATGTAATGTAGGCAAATCCGGTTGACACATTACCGTTTTCAAAGTGCACAAGACCCCCTCATTGATTTATGATGTCGGCAACCACATTGTTCTTCTTTGGTGTCTTGCTTTGTCTTTCTATGAACAAGTAAATGGCCCACTTCCCAAGAAGATACATCTTCGCATTGTGCATGTGCGTAGTAAGTTATATGCATGTAAATAATGCATCCGGTACATTAAAATATCAATAAGTACCTTCAAGCTACTATGGGGTTGTTTACACCATGGACCATGAAGTCATCCCAAGGCCCTGTGAAATATGTGATTGGCTGGTGAACTCGTCCCATGACCACTTCGGTTTACACCAAGGAAAAAAATGTCAGAGTAACCATGGAGTTCGAGGTTCTAAAAGACATAGCTTAAGCCCTACATTATCCACTAACATTGTCCAACGGGTTTTGTGGTGGGAGAGGCAAAATGGGCGCTCTCGTAGAAAAAGGTAGGGGTCCATGGCAGAGAAATGTTGTTATAATAAGTTTTAATGAATTTTTTTTGGGGAGGAGAAGATGAAGACAAGAGAAGACAAGATAATGGTCAAACTTGATTTTTTTTCTTCAAAACTACCCTTTTTGGGCATATATTAAAAAAAAATTAGCACATTCATTTTTTGGTGCATGGTCACTCCTATTGGTCCACATTCGGTTTACACCTAGTGAGGGGCCCAAAGGGTTTGTAAATTGTTTTTTTAAGAAATCGGAGGATGGAAGTTGGACCATAAAGTCGGACCATGGGAAAAAGCCATCTTCCATGGTCCGACTTCATGGTCCATGGTGTAAACTGCCCCTTTGATGAATCCCTTTTCGAGGTATGTTTCTAGTTAAGAGCTCCCTATGATTCTTTTAGAAACAAAGAAGGTTCAAGCCCGACTATTGTTCAAGCCTCCCCACAATAAGGGGTTGTTTACTTGTCAGATGGTCTTTTTCACGATCACACTTCATGATTACACTTCCATGGTCAGATGTATAAGAATTGCATTTTTTAAAGTCTTTGTGCTCCTCACTAGGTGGAAACCAAACGTGAACAAAGAGGAGAGACCATGCACCAAAAAGTGGATGTGTTGATTTTTTAATATATGTCCAAAAAGGAAAATTCTAGAAAGAACTCCATGTTTTACTTTCTCCCCTTTTCATCTTTACTACAATAACATTTGGTGCAAAAATTATATATTTAAAGTATTAAAACATCATTTTTCTGCCATGGTCCCTTGACTTTTGCAGCGAGAGAATTTTTTTGCCTCTCTCACTGTAAAACCCATTGGACCATGAAAACAAATAATGTAGGATTGGAAATAAGCATTTTGGGACATCTAGTTCCATGGTCACTCTTACAAATTTTCATTGATGTAAATTGAAGTGGTCCCGGGACGAGTTCAGTGGCCAGTCACATGTTTTAGGGAAGAAAGGGACGACTTCATGGTGCATGATGTAAACAACCCCTAAGTAAATATGAACACGTGTGTCAGTCTCAACCCAAATGATCTCACTACATTGATTATCCCAATTAGTGCGTGTTGCTATTCGGAGTTATTTTGTGTTATAACCATTTAATAAGAATGTGATAGTTTACCAATCAAAGTCATTTATGTTTTATAATGTCCGAACAACCTATTAAACTTTCATTAGTCAAATTTGAACTCTCGAGTTAGACAATATTGCAATGCGTAACTCCAAATAGTAACACACACTAATTGAAATAATCAATGTGATAAGGGTGAGTTTCCATGTAGGCCGCATGCCCACTAGATTATAGTTTGAATAAGGACAAACCCGCCCAAATGTAGAGGGAATCTGGTGGGATAGGGTTCGTATGTGCCAACTAGCTACTCCCATCTTCTCAAATCCGGGCCCACCTATTAACATCCTCCTCCTACTTACCGAGGATGGAGTTCTAGACCATCATTGGTTCTCTTGAGTCGTCAACTGGTCTTACTCTTTCCGTCACTGGCACTTGTAGATTAAAGATTCTTTAGTGGACGCATGGAAGTCTAGCGGCATGTGTCCACGGCCCTCCACATTCTAACAGACCGCCAAAATGTGGTCGGATGATAGCATGTTCTTAACTACATGCGAACACCTCTGACCCACTATCATCTAGAATCTAACGGGCGAGCGGCCCGCGTGGAAACTCACCCTAACCCATACATACATTTGTATTCCTCTCCAAATGCATGATTATCCCTCTCTTAAAAAAAGTAGCATGCTTGACATCTCTCTTTTTGATGTTTATGTGCATGTCGAATTCTACCACACATCCCCGATTTTGAGGAGTTGTGTAGATTCCAATTGGGGCCTCCAAGAAGGTTCTAAGTATGCAAAGTGGCTTGTTGCATGGTTGCAACAAGCACTTCCCCGACCCCACCGTGTGAGAGATAGACAATGTCGGTTATGGGACAATGTGAATGGAGAATCAATTCACTTGCTACATAAATTATTAGGTTTGGTCTATGACTAGAGTGTAAGTATGGGTTGGACTAATAGGGTGGTGCCACATACGGAGACTATAATATATCATATGCTCCATGAGTGAGCTTTGGAACTCATCTTCTCCTAGTACCTACCACAATACCTTGGCGGCTCCGGCACGTAACACAATTGTAGTAATTTTGGAGATCCAAGGGAAGAATCTCTCATTTGTCAAACTATAGAATATACGTCTACTTATGATGTAATGTACTTACTACCCTAACATTACCATACCCAATGGTATTTACTCCATCCCGGGGATCGAGGCCCGGTAGAGCGACGTCAGATCTGGTAATGGAGTCAGCGAACTTGCAGGCGCAGGGAGCCTGCCTCATCCCGGGCGGACCTGCCCCGGCCCAGGCTGGATCGCCACGTTGGCTGCCACCGCTCCACGTGGGCCACAGCGCCACGTCATCCGCCGCCAAACTCCAGGTTACGGGCATTCGCATCATGCCATGCCTTGCATCATGGCATCGTGCTACCATGAGGGCCATGGCCTTCACCCACCATCCATCAATCGATGGTGGTAACCGAATCACCTTCGGGGAGTGCACTCTCCACGCGTCTTTTCAAACCTCCATTCAGCCACCCCTCATGATTGTGTGTAACCTGGGCAATAGACTGTGTTGTATGAAGTGACACGATTGTAACAATGATGCGGAGAAGCTATACGGGCAAGATCACCTCATCGAGCGCTTCTTTTCAGACCTCCATTGGTTCCGTGCTCCTCATTGATCGTAACCTAGGCATTTACTGAATAGTGTGCATTTCTGTCGCAATGGAGTGTCTTGCATGTACTGATGTGAATGCGCTTTCCATATTTCTTAGCAGATTTGCATTCAACCATCAATCTCATAGATTGTAACCTACTCATTTACTGCTCAGCCCGCTTTTAGGCCGGAGTCCAGGAATGCAATCTTGTGAGCGGCGAGCGGCGAGCGGCGAGCGGCGAGCGTACAACGTAGAATTCGATTTTTTTTCCTATTTTTTTGTTTTGAAGAATCAAAACAGTAGCAGTACATATAACCGCGGAATCTTAGAGGAATATTTAGTAGAAAGGCTTAAAATTACTTGGTTGAAGGCCATGGAAGTGGTTTCCTGATTTTTCGGGTTTGAAAGGTAAGTTTAATATCTTCAGACAGATAGAGAGACTAATCCATCAACAAAGTTAATTTTCAGAGCTTGTGGAAAACAATACCGACTTGGGACACCTAGAGGAATTGAGAAGCTCCATATACTGTAAATGAAAACCCTCCAGAAATCAATCGAGACATACAATCACATTGACTAGTATGATAAACTTACAAACTAGACCTCGAAAATAAGAGTTTACAAGTCAGATTACCTAGATCCGTGATTGTCATACATTTAGGAATAAATTTAGTGGACAACATACAACTGACTTAACCTACCAAAATTATAAAACAGACTAACATAAAGCCATCATGCACATATTCTATTCAATGAACACTGTGAACATTAACAATGACGAGTTGCCCTTAACCACTTCAAATTAAAACAATGCAAGTGTTTCATACAAACGGGAAGTGGCTAGGGTCCACTACACCTATAAAACTGGAATAAAACATAAAAAAAACTAGGTGTACAGCTACAAACCCCAGAGAAGTCATTTATCATCATTAAGGTATATCACCTCAATGTCCGAATGACAACCATTACAATACGGGCCCTGATAGTCCTGTTCGACATCATCATTCTCAATCATTCTACCAACATACTATTCCATCCAATCATTCTCGCCAAAACTCTCTTCTTCTTCGTTGTACTGACTATATTGAGCCACGGGGGGTCCACTCCATGTCAATTTGAACACCACGTGCAACCAAAGTTTGCTATCCCTATATTACATGAAATAGATAAATTTAAAATTTATGATATTTTTTCTACATATACATAACCATTGATAATATATTTTTATATATATTTTATATATTTTTAGTCATCTTCATTTTTGTAGTAATTATTTTAGTTCAATTCTGCGTCATTCTAGTTAGAAACGGTATGTTTTATTGAAAAAACACATCATAAAATTTGGTTACCATTTTTTACTATGTAATAGGTACCGTATATATCTACCCATGAAAAAAAATTGATAAAATTTTGACCCATTTTGGTGATGCAACTTACCAAAAGTAGATTTTTTTTGGCCGCACATGGTGTTGAACTTGACAATGGAGTGACCCCCCCCCGTGTATTGAGCATACAATTTTTCTGCACACTCCAGAACTCCTTCCTCGAAATGGGGAACTTCAAGACAAGCATTGAAGTCCCCCACTTCGACGACCACTAAGTTGAGGATGTCTTCTGGATTCACCTCCTCCACAACCTCAAGACCGACAAGATTAACAGGGTTGACTTCCACGTTGCCTCTCTCTTCTTTCTCCTGCCTCTTTGCCAACTCCTTCTGTCGAGCCTTCTCAAGCCTCTTTGCCTTACGAGCTTCTACTCTTGCCTATCTATTGGCGGCATTTCTCTTCTCCTTCTCCGTCATCCCTTCCTCAGCAGTGGGATTCTGGGTCTGTAATCCTCTGGCCTCCATCTCCTCGGTCTCCCGATCACACTGAAACTTCAAGTCCTTCTCAGTGTCGAAACAATGTTCACCTGAACGAAGCTCCAAGTACCATGGGCAGCGCCGAAGGTGAGGGCGACTAAATGTCTTCCTCTGGTAATCGTTGAAGATACAGTCATTGCTGGATGTATCCAACCACTTGGCAAACCTAGGTGGAAGTGCATCATCTGTGATTGCTTCCTTCTTCACAAGCTCCGCGAAGAAGTACCTGACAATCATCCGCGACACTGCCTTCTTGGTCTCGGCTTGCTCCGTGAATTTCTTGGACTTGGAAAACTTCCCATACTTCCCAATAATCTCTGGAAACCCTCTCTTCCAGATTTTCAGCCCGCCATTCATCACGAAGGTCTGAATGTCGACAAGAGTACCACCGGCCGTGCGATTGGGAATCTGAATACTGTCGTCTTCAAGGATTTTGCAATACTGGATTCCACTCTCTTCTTCCAACTACATGACATAACAACGCGCAATAGCATTCAATACATTTCAACTATTACGCAAACCCAAATGAAATAGTGCATTCAAATAACGCCTCTCGGATCCGAGAAGCAACAATCCGAGAACACAACTATCGAAAAGTAAATACCACCAAGTGCTAACACTACTTATTCAACGAAATTATTCATATCATAAGCAAATTAGGAAGCCAAAATAGTCCATCAGAAAGAGTGTCTCGGATCCGAAAGACAACTAAAACACTCGTTAACTCAGAGATTATTATCCCCGCCCAGAAGGCCGCGATGTCAACCCAAGGACGTAATGCTAATGTGGAGCAAAGACTGTTCGGGAAGTTGTATGCTTGATGCCCGTCTTTGCTCATGTTCCACCACTTCAGCCACCGCTGCTTGTACTTCCCATCCACTTGAGCAGTGACAAGTAACTGCAGCTTCTCAGGTGACATCTCTGGCTTTGTCTGGAAGATGTTATAGTGGTGTAGAATCTGGATAAAGTATTCAAGATAAAAGTTAATAATTTCCTCTACATTCAGAAAAATCGTCAACAGTAGTGCAACTTCTAAGTTAATCTACCACAATCCACTGAGTATTGGGAAAATCCATCAATTGCACCAGATTTAAGTTAGTTCAGCTCTTTTTGAGAGCTCCAGCGCTCTTGAAGATATGTCCTTCGGATCCGAAAGACAGTTTCCAACGTCCCAAAGTCTTCTAAACTTCTGATTCACCGGCTATTAAGATGATCACTCATCTTCAGAATGGGAGGTTTGTTGGGCCTGAAAATTTGTCTTTCGGATCCGAGAGACATAATTCTGGGCCCAACAAGCCTCCCATTTCGAGTACAAATCATCAAACTGATATACAGTTCCTTCATTTGAGAGGGCCTAAAGGGCCTGGAAATTTGTCTCTCGGATCATAGAGACATAATTCTGGGCCCAACAAGCCTCCTATTTCGAGTACAAATCATCAAACTAATATACAGTCCCTTCATTTGAGAGGGCCTAAAAGGGCCTGGAAATTTGTCTCTCGGATCCGAGAGACATAATTTTGGGCCCAACAAGCCTCCCATTTCGAGTACAAATCATTAAACTAATATACAGTTCCTTCATTTGAGAGGGCCTAAAAGGGCCTGGAAATTTGTCTTTCGGATCCGCGAAACATAATTCTGGGCCCAACAAGCCTCCCATTTCGAGTACAAATTATCAAACTAATATACAGTTCTTTAATTTGAGAGGGCCTAAAAGGGCCTGGAAATTTGTCTTTCGGATCCGCGAGACATAATTCTGGGCCCAACAAACCTCCCATTTCGAGTATAAATCATCAAACTAATATACAGTTCCTTCATTTGAGACTGAAAATTTGTCTTTTGGATCCGTGAGACATAATTCTGGGCCCAACAAGCCTCCCATTTCGAGTATAAATCATCAAACTAATATACAGTTCTTTAATTTGAGAGGGCTTAAAAAAGCCTTGAAATTTGTCTTTCGGATCCGTGAGACATAATTCTGGGCCCAACAAGCCTCCCATTTTGAGTACAAATCATCAAACTAATATACAGTTCTTTCATTTGAGAGGGCCTAAAAGGGCCTAGAAATTTGTCTTTCGGATCCATGAGACATAATTCTGGGCCCAACAAACCTTCCATTTCGAGTACAAATCATCAAACTAATATACAGTTCCTTCATTTGAGAGGGCCTAAAAGGGCCTGGAAATTTGTCTTTCGGATCCGTGAGACATAATTCTGGGCCCAACAAGCCTCCCATTTCGAGTACAAATCATCAAACTAATATACAGTTCCTTCATTTGAGAGGGCCTAAAAGGGCCTGGAAATTTGTCTTTCGGATCCGTGAGACATAATTCTGGGCCCAACAAACCTCCCATTTCGAGTACAAATCATCAAACTAATATACAATTCCTTCATTTGAGAGGGCCTAAAAGGGCCTGGAAATTTGTCCTCGGATCCGAGAGACAGATTCCACTGATAACAAAGCCTCTCGATTACTAAGTAACTCGATATGAAGGTGATGACTCATCTTCGAAATGCGTGGCTTCTACGGTCCAGAAATCTATCTTTTAGATCCGAGAGACAGACTTCCAGGCTCTACAAGCCACTCAAATTAAAGATGAATCATCATCTTCAGGACTACATCCTGAATATTTGCGTGCCCCAAAGGGCCTAGAGTTCTGTATTTCGGATCCGAGAGACAAAATTGTAGGCCCTTTAAACTTCTAAACTTCAAAATTGCCTCTTCTATAATGTTCTTTCAACGATTATAGGAGTCCCAATGGGCATGGAGTTGTGTCTCTCGGATCTGCGATACAAAATTTCACGCCTACCGGGGGTCCAATAAACTATGAAATGGGACCGTAAACGGATGAACTATTATAAACCTCATATCTCTAATGGGCAAGAATTTAGTGAATAAGATATTTTGGGTTACAAAAATTGGGCAAAAAAACCTAAATATATGAACATTAAACATACCTCTTGCATTACTTTACCAGTGATTTGAAGTGGATTTGATTTGTAATTGATTTGAACTGGTTGAAATAAAGGGCCTTTATTAGTTTTTTTAACAAGTTTGCTCTAAATAAGGAGAGAGAATTGCAAAAAAAAAAAAAAATGTTTTCTGTGGTTCTAAAGTGTATTTCAGATCCGCAGGACTCTTCGGCAGTGGCCGAGCGGGGGGTCATTTGGATCCGAAAGACCCTCTCAAATTTTTTATTTTTTTAAAATTACAGAAATGTGACGAAGAAACGTTCAATTTGAACTATAATTGCAAGAAATCGTAGTTTAGTTGTTAAAAGTGACATCTTCATCCCATTTTTAAAAACCATAGGAAATTTAGAGAAATTAGAGAAAAATTCTTCATATTGTTGGTATTCCACGGAATTAGAATCTATACTATTTTTAGCGTATTTCCTCCAAATTTGATAAAACTTGGTCGAAAATTTCAATTCTCTCTCAAAAGTTGAAAGTTTTCAAAAAATGCTCAGAAATTTCCCCTAAAAATAGATTTCCTGCTCGCCGCTCACTGCTCCCGGCTCACAAGATTGCTTCGCTGGGCCGGAGTCCACTGTGTCCTGTCAAGTGATGCGACTGATGGTATGATGTTTTGACGCTATACGGGTAAGATCTTCTTATAACGATTGTCGTGCTATGAGTGTATTACCTTGTTCAGTTTTGCAATCATGGCAGTCATGTTACACATCACATAATTGCACTCCCGCGCTTCTGGTTGGCGCATTAGGTTCATTATGCTCCTCATTTTTTGCAGGTATATTCCAGCATTGCTAGCAGAAGCAGTTGGAGGTCCTTCCAACTGCCCAGGATATGTGCGCAGTGCTTTGAGCTGAACCCAAGTGGGCAGCAGAACATTTGAACATATCCTCCATATTTCAAATTTGAAAATTTGTTGTCAATAAACGTTCAGGGCTACAATGGGATCCTCTGTAACTCACGCTGTTGTTCATTCCTCTGGTCAATTGCATAGCGAACTACACGGTCTCAGACATGGAAAGCATGGCACGGAACCAACACATCGCATGTCCCAGGGCGTCGAACCCTCGTATGAGTCTGTGTACGAGGAGCTACACAAGGCGGAGTTTGAGCGCCTCCAAACTGTCATTCAAAGACCTAAAGCAGGAACTTTCATGCATAGTGATCTAACATGGGCAAGCCATATCCGGTTGAAAGGGAGGAGGACCGATCCCAGATCTCATTCTCTAGTTTCAGTTGCGTACATACCCTGGGCGCGAGTCCAAGATTTTGTGAAAGGCGAGGAGGCTCGCGCCGATGGTCCCTGCAAATTTGTTTGCCAAGGCACAACATCGAACGAATAGGAGAAACTCACGTTCCCCCGATGGAACAACTACTCTGCTGTCATCAGGTGTGTTTGTAACATGCAACTCTGATTCCGTTGTGCATGTTCGAATGTTACAACATTCAAACACGTTCATGCCCTGTTATACATTACTCTCTTCCACCAGTCGTTGTTCACCCCATCCCTGACTAACAGGTATCACTGCCAGTATGGACCAAATGACAATGCCTCGCACATACCAGTGGTTACGACGGACATGTACCAGAAGAAACGAAAGCTCGACGCGAAGGGCAAATACGTTCCAAATGGAAAGGGTCACACAGGTCCACGCACATCCGCGAGGATGCGAGGATCGGGGCAACAAAGAGGGTGCCAGTGTGGTTTTGTCGTGAAGCGATTATACCTAGAGCCCTCTGTGGCCGAAATAACGTACCACCAGATGAAACATGTGAACCTGAAAGGCTTCTTCTGCCATGGTGTTACAAAGACTGGCCATAAGAGCAGATTCTCGAGCCATCTGTCGGCACATGTTCGGAAATTCATCATGAGTCATTTGCGTTTGGGTTTGTCTATCCCACAAATAATGGCAAAACACAGGAAACGCTTCCTGGAAGTGTGTGAGAGAGGGGAGGAGCTCACCCGAGACCTCTTCATTCCTGACCAAGACATCCGTAATGTCGCTGGCCGCCTAACAATAGAGACCTACAAACGTGACAACAATGACGCGAAATCTGTGCACATGTGGGTGCAACACATCCCGAACTCGTGTTCTACTACAAAGAGTCGGACGTACATATTCGCGGAGCTATTACACGTGATAACATTCCATTCACAATAGGCATCCAGACATCTTGGCAACAAGATATGATGCTCAAGCACGGGCATAGAAAGGCCGTGTCCATTGATGCCACATTTGCGACTAATGAGAACAAGGTTTGTTGCTATCATAGTCCCTAAACTACCATATTACTGTCCATCTGCGCAAAATACTTTGATGGAATCCATGTTACGAAGGTGTTCCTTGTAGCTTCTATGATTTCCCCCACACTGTAACGTGATTTTTTGTTGCTTTCTTATTGTTGCAGTTTCCACTATACACCTTGATGGTCTTTGATGAGTGGCTAAACGGAGTGCCCGTGACATACATTATTACGAGTAGTTCCAAGTAACCCGATCTTCAACCATGGATGGGGGCGCTCGCGAAGAAGTTGGCGTCGGTGCAAGAAGATTGGAGGCCAAATGCGTTCATTACAGACTGTGCGCAAGCTGAGATTGGGGGGTTGCAGTCTGTATGGCCTGGAGTGAAAGTCTTCTTGTGCCTCTGGCATGTTTGTCGTGCATGGTTGAAACAAGCGGTAGCAAAAATTAAAGACCATGCTATCCGGGCTGCTGTGCTAAAGGGATTGGGCCGTATTATGTACGACACAAAGTGCCCCCAGGGAGATGAAATGGGGCCTTGGGCTATTCGGCAATTGCATGCTCTTATGGATAGCTTCCCGATTGTCAACAATTTTTGGGCTTACTTCGACAAACAATGGGTAGACAAGACCCATATGTGGGTTGTGGGGCATCGTAACCTGCCATATGCTGGACAAGACACAAATGCAACAATTGAAAGCTACCACTCTAACCTTAAAGCCACCTTGCGTGCCTCAAAAGGTAGAGCGCACGGACGTCGTTTGGACTGGGTCATATATGAGTTGACAGAGGAAATTCTCTCCCATTATTGGTACCAAACTATGAGGAAACAACACGGGTTTGTCCCCAACTTGAAACAAGAGCAATTCGTTATCAACGCAGTGCTCAAAGCGAGAGAAATCCCCGACAGTTGTGTCACTCTTCCCATTGCGAATGACGGTCCAGCATTGGTCACCTCCAAGACCCACCCAGCTAAACTGTACTCTGTGTACAACCCAGACTATGAGTGGGGTTGTTGTGATTGTCTGTGGGCACTAAAGAGAAACATATGTAAACATTAGATTAAAGTTCTCATGCTACTCCATCCTAGCCTTGCAGAAGGAACAATTACACGTTACTATGGATCCCTTGCAGGCACAACTGAGGGAGGTCGTGGTAACATGTTGGATCCTGTTGTACATTTCCCAGATGATTGTTACGACGGTAGACCATTTGGCCCCACCCCTACGCTGATGCGTGCTGGTGGCAGCCAGTGTCTCACACCGTCTATCCCGGACATGGAAAACCATGTTCGCAACATTGCAGCAGAGTTCATGGATGTTGCCACAGGCGACACTTTCTTGCTGCAACACCTTCTCGCGGAGTTGCACGTGGTCCGAGGGAAACAACAAACATTGCTGGCTCAAATTGAACATGGGTTGGTGGAGCCATCCCAAACGGAGATGCATTTCCGGGCCAACGACGACGGCAATAACATGTCCCTCAAGCGTAGGAAGGACTTTTTGGAACGCCGTCCATAGAAGTATAATGATAGTGACCCTTGTATTGTAACATCCGTATGTTACAATACTGTGCCCATGTTACAACACTTCGCACATGCAGGACGAGCGTGCGACGCTCGTCATAAAAAGGCGCCACCTGCCTTTCACTTCGACATTTCCACCCACCACCATTCAGTCTCCTAAAGTCCCCGCCCCCTGCCTGCTTTCCCTCACCATGGCTCGTTTTGATGTGAACCGGGTTGGAGCGGCTGTCTGGAAGTGGCTTTGCAGATGCCCTGAGGTCATTGGACCAGTTCATGATATTTCAAGCGATGAGGAATTCTTCACCCCTCCAACAAGTCCTTTGAGTTGGTCCGTCGACCAGGATGTGGGCATCATTTCGGGATCCCCTTCGACCTTCATCTCCCCAGCAAGAGACATGCAGCGGCTGCTATCGCCAGCGCAGACCCGTCGACTCAGGCAGCGACATGCACAGGCTGTGCGGCAGCTCACAACCCCATATCCAGTTGTGACCCCTCCCCCCCTGGTCCGCTCAAGGCATACCAACGACCGATTAGGGTGTACAGGCCAAGCTGGGCACCGTAGTGTCATGTTCCATGATAGACACTCCATGATGTGTAGATTGTTTCCATATGAATGAAAAATGAAGCCAACTGTGGGCATTTTTGGTTATATGAACATTCTGTAACATGTTTTATGCAATTTCTTTGTTTTGTAACATGTTTGGCAGGCAGAGGTGTGAAGTGCACTGCAAAATGTTTCCTGCATTGTTTGCGAGAGTGCGCAACACGTTTACCCTAAACCAATGATTCAATAATAGGCATGTGTATGCATACTAGAAGATTGAATGCGACAGTATATTGAGTCACTCAATTCGGCATACATGACCTTTTATTTCAACGGTGGAGGATGGCAAAGTATGGTTACATAAAGTAAACTCCTTGGGTGAGAAAGTGTAAGGGGACTTAAGTGCTCGGGGTTCCATGGGGTTACACGGTCGTGGTTACATAGGTGTGGTTACAGGCTCAGGGTAACCACTTCGGGGTTTAAGGCTCGGGTTACACTATGTGGTTACATGGGGTGGTTTCAGGGGGTAGTTACATGCTGGTTCTTCTTCCCATGATCATACAGGTCCACCCGATCATGTTCATAATTGAACCTATAATAGGATATGTACAACCTCATGGATGAAGTATGGGGGATGAGTCTGTGCTGTGAAGAGTTTCTGTCCAGACTCGTGTTGTGAAGCTTCGTAAACCTCAAGCACCCTAAACCCTAATCTCAAGATGGAAGTGATTTCTCCATAGTTTTCAATCCGAGAACGCTGCTGTTTCGGATCCACCTTTTTTCGACATAGCTCGATATTCAGACTCCTGTGGACGTTGTTGCTTCTACATGGCATGGTGTGCAGTTACGATTGCTTCCTGGGGTGGAAGAAATGGTCCTCCAGCTAACGGCCTAATGATGTTTCGGATTGTAACTACCCCCTGAAACCACCCCGTGTAACCACATAGTGTAACCCGAGCCTTAACCCCCGAGCCTGTAGCCCCGAGCCTGTAACCCTGAGCCTGTAACCCCGAGCATGTAACCCCGACCGTAACCCCGACCGTGTAACCCCGAGCGTAACCCCGAGCGTAACCCCGACCGTGTAACCACAACCATGTAACCCCGACCGTAACCCCGACTGTGTAACCCCGAGCGTAACCCCGACCGTGTAACCCCGACCCTGTAACCCCGAGCGTATCCACGACCGTGTAACCCTGACCGTGTAACCACGACCGTAACCACGACCGTGTAACCCTAAACGCGAGCAGCATATAATGTGAGGGTGCACTTACAATTGTAGAACTAAGTATCCATGTTGACACAGAGTCACAGAACCACATTTCTGCAGTTGTACAAATGTTCATATTCACACAACCCCATCCTCAGAACTTCAAAGTTATAGCATTGCAAAACAACATGTGTACACATACACATGTGTGCACAACTACAAGAATTGAAGAGATTAGGATACATACATTGTTGGATTACAATGGCTTCAGCAAGTTCCACCAGTGTTGCACCAGTAACCATGGGGTTCCCTGTAACCGTTGGGGAATAGGTAACCAAGTGTAACTATGGGATTATGTAACCTGAAGTTGGAATGACGCTCAACGTTCAGTATGTGAGAGTAGCATATAAGGTGACAATAACCTGTGCACAATTTTACGCAAGATCACATCCTTTTTGGCGAACAGAAAGGGCCCATGTTAGAACATGTTACAGATGTTACACATTTTACACATCATGTGTGGGTGTGCGTGGCTATGAACCCCTCCGGTCCTAATCAGTAACCATGTGTTGTTAAGAGTTTCTCTTCTATCCCCAAACTAATGTTAATCACGAATATGTACAGTAACACCCTATTTATGTTATGCAACTGTGACATATGTGTAACCTTAAACCTGGGAGGAATCAGAAGTGACGGTCGTAGTTGTGCTGAGAGGGTGTGCTATTTGTGCGGGTGGCTGCTGAATGGCATCCATGACGGCCTCCTGTGCAATTTGGGAAACCTCAACAAAGACTTCGATGTCCACATCTATGGGCACTGCTCCAGTTTGGGGTGTGCCGACGACGTCAAGCTCTCCGCCCAGATTTCTCGCTGTGGCAGGTGCAATGGTGGGATTAGGAGTTGAGGAATCCTACCAGTCAAAATCTAGTTGACTAGGCAGGTCTTGCAGAGTCCTCTCCTGGGTCATGGGTATGTCGAACACCGGCCCAACATGCACGTCTCCATGTGTAGAGGGAGAGTTGTTTGCATCGATTCCAGACTGTTGCTCCACGATGGGCTGGACATCCTCTGGGGCATTTGCCTTGCCCAAATTGCTTGTGTTAGCCAAAGAATGAGGAGAGGCCTCTGCCACCTTGCAACCTTGAACATCCGCTGCAAGAACAGTATGTGTTGGCGGGTGCACTTCCGAATGCTCGCAACGCTCTCTGACAATATTCTCGGCAATATTTCGAAGTTCATGCATGTACTCGCTACGCTCCAACGACGGGACCATGACATCTGCCAAGGGATGGACACATGGGCATTGTTATGTGGAAGACACTGGGAATGGATGTTCAAAGCAGAGCAACATGATGCAAAAGAAAGGGTCCAAAATTACCTGGGTTGGCAAGGACATATCCGATGTCCAAGTCCTCTTGATGTTGTAACCACCGTTCGTAACATGCAAGTGGGGGCGAAAAAGTTGTTGGACGATCACGAAGCACCCAGGCATTCAGCCAAGCAGGCTTGTCGTGGAAGGCCATGTCCTGAATTGCCCTAAACTGCGTGGAGTTGCACCAGGCATGCAACTCTGACCACCATTTAGGGGTGGGATTTCTCAAATCCATCCAAGCATCATCCACTTTTGCAGCCCACTGTTGTTTCGAATCCACCAGCCTGGCGCCCGCGAACATGAGGAAACCTTCCTCTTTCAAGTACGTCGTTGCCAAGTGCCACGCATGCGAACCATGTCCATTGACTTGTTCTGCGAGCTTCAACCATCCCGTGACGTTGCCCACAGATCCGCCACTCAAAGGGTGTGATATGAGAGCGGGTTGCAGGCTGTGATATTTAAGGAAACAACAAAGCAAAAGGACAGACCAAGGTACAGGGTAAACCCTTTCCACATGGGATTGTTGCATGAGCACAAAGTGCACATGTAAACCCTCAACAACTGAGTGATACAAAGGGTATGCGGGTCTGAAGTTTAGGCAAAGAGGATTAGCTACGAACGACAGATAAAACGGGTGCCAACCCCATGTAGCTTCGAGCAAACGTTCATAATGCTCGTCATCCCACTGTTTCATGGCCTTCGCAATGGCTTCAGTAACCTTTGCCTGCCAGTCGTCCTCCCACTGCTTTCGCTGCTTCATCACCTCGCGCATGACAAAGATGTGCTGGATGTAGTTGAGTAGAGCTGCGATCTCAGATGCAAGAGCGGTAACATCAGGGACCTTGCTCACAGTGTTCACGACAGTTTGTGTGATTATTGGTGTAATGTCTGGTCTGGCCTGCAACAACATCCACGCCACATGTTACGAAGACATTATCTTGCATTAATAGCTGTCAGAAAGCCAAAATGCAATGCGAATTGGAACGGCACGCTCACTGCAATGCACAATGAGCAGAGTGCTTGATGTTACAGGCATAAATGTAAAATATGAATTGCGAAGAAGTGAAACATGAATGGGCCGAAGACATAGCTTGTACCTGATGTGAAGGTGAGTAAAATCTACCATAGGCTGCAAACAACCTGTCCATGAATGATGGGTCGTTCTTCCAACTGTCAACCTCGTCTTGGAAGGCATGGAATTCTCCGCACTCCAAATCAAATTTCAACAAACCACATGGCAACAAATGGAACAAACCTGGGGGTTGTATTGGAAGCCTGAGAGCTGGTTTGGGGATGTCCATTTTAACGGACCCACGCACTGCACTTGCAGTTTTGATGTAGAAGGCTTGTCGATCCTTTCGTAGCACATTCGCAATATCATGTGAACCTGTTGAGTTCTCGCTGGGAAGGACAGGCGTCACAGGTGGCACAGGGGCAGGGACAGGCGTCGCAGGTTGCATAGGGGCATCTTGCTGTGCATGTGCAATGGGAGAAGGAGGAGCCAAAATGACACCCCTTTCTGGGGAGGGGCTGCAAGCCTGGATAGGCGCCACACGAATGGGGTGGGGAGGCGGTCCTCCGGCCGCATGATGTGCGGTTCTTGCCGGCTTCCGTGGCGGCTTCCTTGCCTGGCGTTCGCCACCAACAGTTCGTCGGGAAGGCAGAGGATTATGGTTACTTTGCACAGGCCTGAACTGCCGAGGGGAATGGAAAACGCCATGGCCTTCCTCCATCTGTGCATGAGAACGTTTTTTGGGTTGAGGAAGGGGCGCTTCAGCCTCATCGTTGTCGTCATCTTCAAGGTCCATGAACTGTGGTGCCGCGGGTGGTGCACAATTTTCCCGGGGAGGCCGTGCTGGTCTAGGCTTCCATTGCGCAATTCCTCTTGCTGTGGCTGGGCAAGCCGTCAAACTATCAAGTGTGGGCTCCATGAACTGCCGCACATGCACTCTAGCTCCAGCGGGGGGGAGGTGAGGTCCCTAAGCTCGGGGTTTAGGTCTAGCCAAATGGAATTGTCATGCAAGCTGTCCCATACGGAGCCCTCACCTCGTTGCAAAGCTAGTTTGAGGTCCTTACCTTGTTTGGCTGTCTTCAGGTTGGGGTAGACAAGGAGCTCCCACTTTGAGCCACTTGAGTCCACAGGTCCACACGGGCAACCCCCCACCCGGTGATCTGTCAAGCGCAACTTGTTGGGAAAAAATCCTTTGCAATAGAGGCACAACCAGTCATCCCTGGCCTTGTGGACATTCCGAGATCGATTGCGAGTACATTCCAATTTCAACTCGATGTACACACGCCTCCTGACACGCTGCTCCACCCAGCCAGCATAATCTCTGTTCACATAGTATGTGACCTTGTCATCTTCAGGCAGGGTCGCTTCTACATCAGACTCCATATTCTGCAGGCGACAATGCAAGTCAATGGCTAGGAACAACGCAGTTAGAGGCGGGAGCATGAATGAAGGGGGATGGATGCTTGAAGCGCGGGGAGCGTCCATGTAACCCCGAGGTTTAAGGTTGTTGTTGCCCTCCATGGGAGGGAACGCACCAACGGCCATGGCCAACAACGTCACAAAGTGCGTCCACCAAAACACCGGAAACCCTAAATATTATATACAAAATAGCGCAATGCCTAAACGAAGCAAGCAACCAAAACACAAACAATGCCTAAGCATACATCAGAACGCCACAAATGTTCGCACACACACATAAGAAAGCAGAAAAACAATGCAGCAAAATGATAAGAAGACGTCACATGTTACAAAAATTTCCGCTTCTCCGATGCCGTCCTTGGATGGCTCACGCCCGTTGTAACCACACTCTGTAGACGTTGCGCTCGTGCGGCGCTCAACGTTCTGGGGCAAAATGGAAGCCCTCGCTGCTACTGATGGCAATGAACAAATAAACCTCCACAATGAGGAAGACCTCACTCCATCCTATGCGCCAATCACAATTTACGGAATGCAATCATGTCCTCTGTTACAAGACTCGCATGATCACAAAACTGGACATCCAAGTGCAATCAGTGCATGCCAAGAAGATCTTGCACGTCACTCTTCACCGCATCATTGTTGCATTACCATCACTTCAAAGAAGACACTCCAATGCGCCACAAACCCGGACTATGCAGCAACTGAATAGGTTACAATCAATCAGAAGCGATGGTTGATTGGAGGTTTGAAAAAACATATGAAAAATGATGTCACTCGCCTTCATTGTAACCACGGTCCATCTTTGAAAAGGAACACTCCAAACTGCGATCTCCGCCGTAAGCCCTTCACTCCATCATTGCTGCTATGGCATCACTTCATGCAACACACTCCATTGCGCCATAAATATTGCATGCCCAGGTTACACACAATCACGAGGGGTGGCTGAATGGAGGTTTGAAAAGACGCGTGGAGAGTGCACTCCCCGAAGGTGATTCGGTTACCACCATCGATGGATGGATGGTGGGTGAAGGCCATGGCCCTCATGGCAGTACGATGCCATGATGCAAGGCATGGCATGATGCGAATGCCCGTAACCTGGAGTCTGGCGGCGGATGATGTGGCGCCGTGGCCCACGTGGAGCGGTGGCAGCCAGCGTGGCGATCCAGCCTGGGCCAGGGCAGGTCCTCCCGGGATGAGGCAGGCTCCCTGCGCTTGCAAGTTCGCTGACTCCATTACCGGATCTGACGTCGCTTTGCCGGGCCTCGATCCCCGGGATGGAGTAAATACCATTGGGTATGGTAATGTTAGGGTACTTACTACTAGTATTTGTTGAGTCAAGACGGACTAGTGTTATACTCAATATTCAAATTGGAGTTGCCATAAATGTTGTTGATAGAGTATGGAGTTCACCTTCTTGACTATTAGGTTAAAATGGCACGAGTTAGTTGTGTTTCAAGATTTGAACCGTAACTTATTGAGGAATCATTGGCCCTCATTATTCTTGGGAATGAGACCTATTTTTCCTTGAATGAGGGGTCCTACCCCCAGGGGTGGACTCTTCATACCACATACGAACTAACGTGAGTGTTAGAAGGGGTATCATTTGAGGCATTAGCGTACATAGTATACACAAGGGAGAGGTATTGATTTTCTTTAGTGTGTACATTTAAAAAGGCTATCAAGTATCTTGAAGTGAAGGTAGATGTACAAAAGGGGCCCCTAGGGTTTAGAGAATTTTTTGACAATTAATGTGTTAGTTTCACCTAATTCACATTTTCATCATTGTTGTCATATGGTAATAGTCCTCAATGACTCCCTTTTCCATTCTTGTTCGGGTTCGCATTTGGGTCGTAAGACAAGCTAGAGGCTCTTGGAGTGCTCATTGGCTCCTTGAGTTTTGCTCTCCTGATTGTGGTTCCATTATTGTGCTCTTGTCTTTCTTTGATTGATGCAATCGTTGAGTTACACGATATGGATGAAAAATGTTCAATGATTTTTTAATTGGAAAGTGAACATGGGTTTTACACGTAATAAAGGCATATTCAATTCATGATTTATATATTATATACGTATTGGAGGCATTTATCACATTCAATTGAAAAGCTTAGTATAAATACACGAATCCATTTTTTTAGCAGGTCGTTCGTACATATACATTTGTTTTCTCTATACAATTCTCATATATAAGGGGGTGTAATTTCATAGTGACCCACGCACGTCACTTAGGTTTCCAATGAAGAGTCCACCCCAGGGTCCTGCCCAACAAGGGCCTTAACAATGTTATTTGCGTTCTTATAAACAATCATCATCAATTCAACGTAGTTTCTTAGTTTTGTTGTCTCTAAGTTACAACTTACAATGGATTTAAAAAATGATAGTGGACCCCTTGATAGTGACACAAAAGACACGAGGTTGGAAAAGGGCCAAATAGTTTATATGTGTTTGAGATTTTTACTAGGGAAATAATAATGAAAACTTTTTGCAGATGATATATTTGTATTGTATATACGTAAAGAGGTGAAATTTCATGCGTTCTGAGCGGAAAATAAGGTGAATATGTCAAAATGTTTGATTTAGCATATTGTAAACATATCATTTTCTTAGAAAAATTAGTTGTATTTTAATTTTTGATTTTCATTAAAAAACACTACGTCTAGTCTAAGTCCACTTTACACTACATCCTATGACCAAGGCTTATAAAAAGTGGTGTGGATTTCTTGTGGTCATGGTCTTCGGACCTCCAACCATAACCACAAGAAATCCTAAATCATTTTCCTCATGGCCCTTGGTCACAAATTGAGGTTTATTTCATTCGAAAGACATTGGACTTGTACAAGAATTGTGAATCAACTACATTTTCCCTAGATATATTGCACATAAAAGAAAGTCAAGCCTCATGGAAGTAACCGTAATAGGCTCGTCTCATTACTTGTGCAATGATGCAAGGGGAACATGTGAAGTCGCCTACATATCAACTTGATTTGCACCAAAAAAACCACATTCATTACATTATGAAAATCATAGTTAGTGCGATAGCTTAGCATATTGGGATTTTCTACCATGTTATGCTCCCAACATTGCCAGTCAACGGCCCCTCCTCCCACTTTCCCCAACAATGGGAACCCCCAAATGGCCATCCCTCAAAAATGTTCCCATTAAGGTGGATAGTGCTTGAATGGTTACTTTTTTCTTCTTCTTTCCAATTCATGCACTTCTCCTAGGATTTGAAATACGCACTTAGCACAAGATGATTACAATATTCAAACCAAAGCCGTAACCACTTTCCTCATCATTTTTGGAGTTCATATGAGCATCTCATTCATTACCAAAGTGAAGATTCTCGTGTTCATTATATGGTCATTTAGGCCCCCCAATTATGTTGACTATTAAGCCTGGATGTTTTCGTATTTTGAGCACTTTGTCCAATCTATTCTAAACACATGTCATTTTGATATCCGTTTTTGGAGTCACACCTAACCACATACCACTCAAATATAGTGTCCAATAAAAACAAGTAACCGAATTAGAAATGTCTACCTTACCTCCCCCTCCCCCACAATGACCAATTAGCAAATATGGCGGGCTTGATCACAGACATAAGGCAGACAACCCTTATTTGGGTTACTTTTCTTATTAAAACACCTATATTTGAGTAGAATGTGGCTCAAAGAATAGATTCCAAAAAACCATCCATTTAAGAGAGGTTGGACCGTGTGATCAAAATATGATATTCATTCTAGACTTAATAGTCAACCGATTTTAGGGGACCTATATGACCATTTAATGAGCATGGAAATCTTCACATTGATAATGAATAAGATATTCATACTATGAGCTCCAAAAATCACATATTATGTGCTTCATATTCTAGGAGAAGCGGGCTAGTAATTAACCAAAAAAAACCCCCATTTAAGACCTATCTACCTTAAAAAAATTCAGCAAACGTGCATGGGTTTTTGCTAAATTGCGAAATGGATTTGTACACTGTGAAAAATTAAAAATTGAAAGATGGATTGTGATTTTGCAATTTTTGAGGTCGGTAAATGTGGAAGAATGTGTGGCCTAACTAGATGGATTCACCAAGGCACTCTTCTTTGGGAGTCAGAGCCACGTGTGTGCGCGACCCCTTATTGAAACCCCCTATATACAATAAATTTATGACCAACAAGTAGATTATACATACAATCACAAACTAAGTACATAATAGTCTTATGTGTGTCTATGACAAGTTTGAAATCATAGAGTGAATTGTCTTGGTTATGCATACAAAATATAAGCGATTGGAAAAAAAAATTGACATTTTTTTGATAAAGTGTATTGAAGTATGTGTGGAGGATGACAAATTAGTGCTTCATGAATTACACGTATAATTTTTTTTTGGATATAAGGAATACTTGGATGAAATAAACTCTTATCGTGAGAAATCTTAGGGGTCCTTAGGGTATGCTTACCTCCCCCATGATTTTCATAGTACACCCTAGTTACTTGTACAAAACTAGGTGAAACAATTTTCTTCCCATATGCAAACTTTGAAAGTTAAGGTCATAACATTCCCTTTTGCACACCCACATGGTATCGTACAAGCCACATTGAGCCCCCCCCCTCCCCCTGAGGATAGGTTGCAATAAGTATGTGTTTTGAGATATCAATCTAAGACTACGTGATTAAAACAAGGAGAGTAGAAGACGAGTTGCGATAGCAACGAGACATTCACATACTCAAGACATTTATGGGTCATAACATGTATGCTCACATATCAAAACACTCTCCACATGGATAGAAAAACACAAGACCCAATTATTGAAAGTACTCTCCACTTGGACGATATATTGGTTATGATCTTTATGTTGTAATGTCAGTTGTAAGGTTGGTTTCTAAAGTGAGGTTGAGGTGAAGTTATGCTTAAGGTGTCTAGGCCTTCTTTGGTCACTCTTCTTAATCGGACACCTCTAACTTGAGTGGTATATGGCAAGGCTTGTAATTGAGAATGGACACCAAAAAGACATGTGCGGCACAATGAGATTGAAATCAGTGACTGGGAAGATTTTTGGGCATAATCGGTTGAGATCCTAGTGTTTGCAAGTCCAACCGGTTACATGTTGACATCCTCCGGTTTGCCTTTATTAAATTGGGGTATATTCTATAAATTCCTCTAAAATGATCGGTAATTTTCCTGCAGTCTCGAACTTCAACCGGTTATTTCTCAAACTCAACCGGTTCATTTGTAACTAACTGCCGGTTCTCCCCGATCATTGATTGAAATATGTGCACAAATGATATCACCCATTCTATAGGTCCAAAATGAGCAGAATGGAGAAGAGCAATGTGATCACTCAACACTCAAGGAGTAAGAGAATCTTCACTTCAACAATCGCAGTGGAAGCAACAAACGGAGGAGATTATGATGAACGAGAGAGACAGATTGCTCTTACTTCAACTTCAGCAGCCATTCTTCATGAGCTCATGCATTCCTCGTGTTAATGAATCAGCCAAGACCCCAGTGTCGAGCACGCAGTTGAATTTGTCACAGTTCTGATGTGGGGATCTCGTAAGCAAGATGTCATGTGATGAGCATACAAAGGACTGGACTTCTTGGTTGATGAGAATTAAGATCCTGCGACCTAAATCAGTTTGAAGATGCTGAACCTCAAGTGCACACACCTCATCACGAATTTCAGGTCGCAGCACATGAGCAATCCTAAACCCATATGTTTCGCGGAGTATCTCACAAGTGCCTTCATGTGTGAAACATTTCTAAAGCACTGGCAGCTGGGCGGAGTAGCGATCGTCTGTGACCCGAGTGGGAGCATTTAGGTGTGGAGATGTTGCACCACCTGGGATTTCACCTTCTGCATGTGGATGGCTTGCCCTCTTCAAGCCTATAGTCAGCAGCCCATATCTAACCGGAGGGTTGGCTTATGGGGGTGTTAAAGAGGAAGTAATGGCGTGAGGCGGGAAACCGAGCAGCGAAAACCTCCCTCTCTGGCCAGTAAAGGAATAACAAGCATGAATGTTGGATCGAGTAACTGCATCGATTGGCTTGTCCATCCGACCACTTTCCTGCTTTTAATGCCTTTCTGCGGTTGGCAATTCCTGCAGTTCCCTGGAATTCTATTTCGGCTTTCTATTGCACTCACTCATTTTCTCCAATTTCCCAAACTTCTAAATCCTGCACAATATTGTTTTGTATTGGCAAATGCCATCTTCATAGCACGAAGGGGGTGGAGTTGTCGTTCACCCGGTTGATGCTGTTCTTGTGCAACCATCTCCGCTGTTTCCTATGTTGCTTCGTTTAACCTCTGCTAGGTTGCAATTGCTTGGTGAAATGATTCTGTTTTGGCGATTCCTGCATTTTTTTGTTTAGTTTACAAACTTCTAAATCCTTGACAGAAGAGTTTCGCATTGGCAAATTCAGTTTTCGCAGCACGAAGGAGTGGAGTTCTTCTTCACCGGATTGCTGCCGTTCTTGTGCAATCCTCTCTAGTTCTGTTTTCAGTTTCACCTACCAAAGTTTCAAACTTTGATAACTGACCAGCATTCATCTACAGCATCGCAAATTTTCAACACTTTTTCCGTGAAGTTGCTCTCCTATAATCTTCTCTTGCCGATATGCATTTGAGCAGCCAGCAATCACTCAGAGTCTGATGTTTGGCTTGCTCTATTCGACCGCCTCCCCCTATCCTTCGATTTTTTTTTGATGTTCATTGCCGATCGATACTCCGGTTTACAACTTCCAATCTTTCACGACAGCTTTCTGTTTCGGCAAGTATGCTTGGCATTCTTTCCTCTGTCACAAGGTAACGAAGGTCATTATTGAGCGGGGGTGTTATATTTTCGTTGTGCAATTTTGTCCACCGCAATGAATTGCAGAACCCTTATTGCTTATTATCATTCGCTTGATTCCACATTTCTCGTATCGTCTTCACTGCTGTACTGAACATGCACCAAAGGATGTTCCAAGGTTTGAAATAATGCATTTCATAGTTTGAAATAGATATAAACTAATGCCAAACTTTTCGCTGAAACAGCACCAAATTCGGCATCAACTTCGCTCAAGGGCTTGACCTCACCCTGTCAAGAACATTACAACCAGAAATTAGAATTCTTTGTGTTTGTTCTTGTTCCTGGAGGAGAACATTGCCATGCAACCTAATTCCACACAGCGATGACATCTTCTTCAAGAATTGGATTCAAATCTTTCTCAACCATCCGACTTTGGGTGCTACACCAAATGCACTTGTTCCTTCGAAATGCTTGTGAACTGGAGCAACAACATTCGGTCTGCATCATGGAAGGCCAGGGGGCTCTGACAACGTTTCTACTGGCTGTGTACCACCTTGCAATTGAGGCTGTGAGAGTGGACATCAGGACAGTTTGCTGATTGCAGATGGATTTTCAGGTCCACTCTTGCTGTGCAATAATGTTGAATAGATGCATGGCCTGGATCAAGATTGAGCTACTAGGTTTCCTTATATTGTGACTTATATTCGCATCTTCGTCCACCTGGAGAGAATCTTCAGTATGTGGTGGAGACAAGAAATTTATGGCACGCAGAGATTCTTGATTAGAATACTAGCCCTCTTAATTTAAATGTTCTTCTCCTCTAGTTTCTGTACATCATAAGGTTGCCATAACATTGATATTGCATGTGACATTTGCAGAGAGAGAAAGCATTGCTAAGTCTTGATTTTGGAAAGACGGAACTTTGGCAAGTCCCTCCAACATCCACCATGTATTCTTCATCAGCTCAATATCTCCCACGCGATTTAATTTGTCACAGTTCTTATGTAAGCGAGGTTGGATGTGATGAGCATATGATTTCCTGGTATGTCCGTTCTTAGATCCACACCACCCAAATACGGCTGTCCCCTTAAAAAGTGATTGCATTAGGCCCGCTTATCGTAAGCACTTCGTATTCTTATACAATGAGTGTATTGCTTGCCTAAGCATACGGCGACACTTGATGCCGTTGTCTAATGCCTCCGACTAATTTCTTGCAACTTTATAGAGACTGTCCTCTCCAGAATGGGTTGGCAAATCCGGGCATGGAGACAACAAAAGTTTCTCCAAGAAAAAGTAGGTCCCGTGAACATTTTTACAATCTCAAGGAGAAATGGGAAACCCCCAAGGCCGATGGCTGCTACCAAGCTATGAAACCCACTACTACCGGACTTTGTGACCGCGAATCCCGCGCAAAGAAAGGCTGTGACACATGATAGTAGTGACAATCCCATGTAAATGCGAAGGCGCCGGGTTCGATAGAGATTATCTAGAATGATTTTTCCCATTACGGGTAAGTTATCGTAGGTGACATCCGGAGTAGGAGGTTGACGCTCATGTGAATGATTGGGTTGACTAGGGTGTAAATTCTCATCTCGTCCAATTTGATGATGTGTATGAGGTGGCACTCCTATCTCTTCAAATTGCTTGAAGAAGCGTGGACGTAGCATCATTGCAGAGCCCACTGCCACTGTTAATAATCCGGTGCATGCGAGGAGGAAGGAGGAGGTAGCAAAGAACATGAAAGCCGCCACAAGTTTTGATGATCTCACGATCCCATCTGGATCAAACGAACCGGGTGGTTGTAGGACTGCAACAAACGTGATGCTTGCCAACAATATGAGAATGATGCCGTAGGAGCTCAGCAGTTCAACAAGAGCTTTCCGAGTGTTTTTCACAAAATCAAGCTGCACTTCAAAGTCACAATGACATGTTAGCCCATTTTTAATTACTTTAGTACATACCATTTTTCAACTTGATATATCTTCATTGAGAGGGATAGCTCCTTTCACACACGGGGGCCTACCAAATGTCATACTTGTAAAGTTATTACAAATTTATTTCCGGGTATTCCTTTAGAAAATCTTAACTTATTCTTAGCAAGTGTTACCTTGGATTCATCAGTTGAACCTGCCTCACTTTGCGGTCTTGCGCTTTCCCTGCGCCAGTTATTGCTGTTTCCATCTGGATATCCCAAGTTCTCAAATTCTGATGTATGTGGATTTGGGCCAGCGTCCTGCATTGACATTTGGCAGCAAGAGTTTGAGTTATAACTTCGAAAGTACCTTCGTGATATGGTTTTTAGATAATTAGCTCAAATTTAGATAGAAACAGCAGCTCCTGGCGGAGCAAGCATCAACGACAAGCCTCTTGCCAGGGACATAGTACAATAAAGTAATATGCCGCCCATGTATCAACCTGTGGAAAATGAAGGATATTTCGAGGTGAAATTAACTTGCATTAATTGCTCTGTGTTGGCTTTGCCATAGTATTGCTTCTCCAATGGGGAGTGTTCTTCTTCAAAGTTTTGGCAGTTGATCAGATCATATGTTGCTTTTAAAATCCTTTCCTACTTCAATATAAGAACCTGCAATGTAAGACAAACCTAACTTGAATAAAATCGAACAGGTGGTTCTGAGGATAAAGAGATGTATGCCTCACCTGAAGCTGTGAGATGGAGCTTCTGTGGAATCTGTTGATCGCAACAATTTTTCCTATGATACTTTGCCATTGCTTACCCTGCACATATATAAAAGTCTCCGGTCAAAATTGAGACACAAACCGGAAAGAAAAACAAAATAAATCAACTACCCAGAATATGAGGCATGTTGTGACTTACAATCGTTGCAGGGGAGTTTTTCCCGTCATGACAGTGCTTTGGTGGCACTTCGCCATAATTTAGAATCCGAGGATGGAATTTTTATTTCTAACACTCTCAATAGGTACATCACAACATATTTCCAGTCATACTACTTACCATACATGATGTAGTGCACAAGTGTCCTCAGGCCTTGATACAAGCGTGCCAAGAATATGTAGTATGTTGTTTTCAATTTTAAACTTCGTTGTCGACTATGTACATGTGACATGCAAAGCCTCCATGTGAATGGGGTTGAGTCAAAATACCTGCAAAGTCGTCCAATGTGGAGGGGACAGGGGACCTCTCTGATTTGGGATAGAAATTTGAGGCCCGGGGGAGATATAGATGCAGAGAGGAAGGGAGCAATCCAAGAGTCTATAATCTTCTTCATGGTGATTGCTCTTGAGCTAGGCTCCTCTCCATATATAGCCTATAATTGGGTGGTTTGTGCCACTGCATTCTCCTCCCTCTCCTCTAAGAATTGCACGATTGTCACAATACTAATTGGAGACTAGTAGAATCTTTAAGCAGTGACCTGGGAGTATAGGCGACCTGACCGTGAAATAAGATTTGTTATAAATCTAGTAAGATATGATTAATCAACCCGTTAAGGAAAAACACCGCATAAAATCATCAGCTATTTTTTCAAGGTGATTGAGAGACTGACCAAGCAAATATACTACTTGATCACTTACAGCAGATGATACGACAGGATCCAGCTCCGCCATTCTTCCAGCTGCCCTACACCTTCTTCGATTTCGCGGTAATTCTCAGCTATGTGGTGGACCTGATGCAACCCACTGTCCAGTCATCAAAGACAAGCCGGGGCCGACAGATTGGTTAATCCTTGAAGGGAGACACTTTTGTCCTTGAAGAGCAAAATGCACCCAAAAAATGATTCAAACAAAGTTCCATATCTTGACAGAAGAAGCGCGGGCACTCCAGATTCACCTCGAGAGAAATAAGAGTACGCTGGACCCGTTGTCAGTTTCACTGGTTCACTACGAAGGAATTATTTGCAACGATCAACCCAGCACGCATCCGATCCGCAGCAGTTCTTCACACTTGATGTGTACCTGCATGATTCAGCATGTCAGTCACCCAGTGTAAGTTAATTACCGCCATCACAAGCAGTTGATTCTTCCTTCAGGATTAACCTCATCTACTTAGCTTAAACTTCACATACTTACCCCGGGCTCAACGCATCCTGTCCCCGATCAGCAACCCAATTCCCCACAACCCATGCATCAGGCTGCGAATGAAGGTGTATGTGGGCAGGCCAACAGCGGAGACGAAGGAGCAGTGGGCCGTCATATCAGCCGTCGATAGTCCCCACCTCTACTCCACAGCCGTCCGATGCCTCCACTGCGCGCCCCTGATCGGTAGGGTGGCCTCATTATTTTTGGACATCTTATAATCTCATATGAACATCTTAGTCACTATTAAAGCAAAGATTCTTCTGCTCATTTAGTGGTCATAAAGGTCCTCCCCCCATGCATGTTGACTATTGACCCTAGAAAGATTAGCATATTTTGAGCACGCAATCCAGTCTTTTTCAAACAAGTGTCTTATTAGTGCCAGTTCTTAGATTCACAAACAATCACAAACCACTCAAATCTACTACGTATTCATGTTCTTATTAGAGTTAACCGAATGGTATGGGGATCGATTGGGGTTGAATTGCCCTAATGGTCCCTTGCTTGAGTGTAACCAAAAAGTCTTGGAGGGCTTCTTTGAGTTTTAGGGGTCCACATGTTTTATCTTTTATATAACTAAGAATCTTCTCATTTTCTTTGCTACCTTTTGCATCTCTTTGCTCCTCTCATCACTTGTGTGCTCCTCAAATAGATACAAACTCAAGAAAGAACTCAATTTTCTCAAAGTGTCTTTGCCTTGAAATAGAGCAAAACAACTTCCCTCCCCGATTTTATTTTTAGGTTACTGACACAAGTGTTAGAAGTGCCAAATATGGAAAATTACATTAAAATTCTTGAGTTGATCCCCACTTTTGGTGACTTTCCGGTGAATTTTGGTTCAAGTTAGGCACGTCTACCTTGATGTTATTTGAGACCACATTGTGGTTGAGCTCGGGGTACTACTCCCTAAGCTTGCATTTAGAGGTCTTTTTTGAGAAGGGAAATATATTTGGGGGGAGTGTGCGAGCTTCACTTCATAATGATGTTTTGAAAAGTGGATTTGAGTTCATCATATTGATTATGGTTCCCCGTTGAGCTCATGGCCAACCTCCCAAATGGTGAACATTTTTCCCAACATAATCACTATCATAACATTAAGTAACAAGTTCGGAATGACCTTCTCAAAAGCAATTTGCGTTGGTTTGATGCTCTTTTGAAGGCAAAGGTGACACCACCTTTGAATTTCTTTTAGGTTATTTTAAATTTATTGAAGTAGTTACTTCCACTACTTAGAATTGATTAGTCGGTTTCTAAGACAAATCTAATATCAAGTGGCGGTAAAGGTTCTAAGTTAGAGTCTAAACAAATGTTACAACAAGCGATGTAGTCCAGTGCACACCTAGGTGTGATATACCCAGATTAAAAGATTTAGTGTTGGATTATGCAAGAAAGAAAGACTAACCATACTTTGCTATACTTAGCATGTAAGCAAATGGTGTTTGGAGTTAGACAACACCAAAGAAAAGATTTGGGTTAGACAATTCATGAAAGAATGATTCACAGGGGCTAAACAACCCATGAAGGAATTGTGCAATGGAGTTAGACATCTCTTGATTGAAGATCTTTGTGTTGGAGTTAGACAACTCCAACTAGAAGATATGAATTGGGATTAGACAATTATCAATGGATGGATGCTATTCATTAAAGGTAGATAACTCTCAATGAATAAATATAGTTGGAATTAGACATTTCCAACTAGAAGAATGGATGAATGAATCAAGTTGGAATTAGACAGTTCCAACTAGAAGAATGGGTGATTGGATCAAGTTGGAATTAAACAATTCCAATTAGAAGAATGGATGAATGCAACAAGTTGGAATTAGAAGTTCCAACAAGAGGATTGTGATTAAGCCAAAAGATAAGAAAAAAACATACAGTGAAATGATCTATGTATATAGATAAGGAAGCTTTAGTCTAAATTCAATAAGATTTGAGACTTCTAAAAGTATCTCTTAGATACTATGGATACATATGGATAAATCTAGGAGTGCCTTTGGGTATAAGAAAGAGCTCGGGGGAGGAGAGAAGAGTATCTTGTGTCTCTCCTATGATTGGGTGGTTCGGGCTCATAGCAATCACAATGTGAGAATATTCGTTTACTATTCATACATTCAAGTTGAACTTTGAAATTTGGGTGGAGTTGTACTTCCGGTACTATGCGTAGGAATCACTGTTCATCCTACAAATATTCCCATAAACATTGTTCATCCCAATATTATTCCTTTAAAATACTATTTATATCAACACCATCATTAAAAATACCAACACTATTCATAATATTCATACCGGCACTATTCATTATTCGTACTGACGTCAATTTCTTCCTATTTTCTAAGTTTCTTCCCATGAACATAAGATAGTGGAGGCCCATGTTGGATGCTAAATATAGAATGGAACACAATCATGTAGCTGAATAATGTTATGTCATGCTTGTATTATTCTTGTGTATCAAAGGAACGTGACACTAGGATTAATTGCTATCATCATAGGGATGCCGATATAAATGGCCATTTGAAATTATATTATATCCGAAGTTCATGCATAAGTCTAGATTTATTTAAAACATATTTCTAATTTCATTAACAAATGTTGTTTACACTCTATACACATGAGCACACTACTTTGTGTGTTTTAGAGTGTGTTGTAAGTTGAATGTATTACAATATATCCAAGCAAACTAATGTTATCTTTAATTCATGAAGTTTTTTCTTTGAATTTTTTTATACAAAGCTTATGACCTTATATAAAAGGTCCAACCGTACGGATGTCTTCTTTCACTTTGTGTGTACAGTTTTCATTCATGCCAATGTTTCATTTCGAAGCAAGTTTGCAAATCTCATTTTATAATTGATTTTGAAAATCCACAAAACCTTAGGGATTACAAGGTTAGTGAAGGGGAAGCCCACCCATTGCCATATCCTCATAACAAATCTTTCTACATCCATCTACATTTTGTTTGTGGATTTACATACGGCAAGCATTCTTGGGGCATTCCCCCACATGTTGCCATATTCGCATTTGGGGAAACACTTTTTTTATTTCACTTGGTCTTGCAAAAATACATGATAAAAAGCTCAACAATTTAAATGTCTTCCACTATTTTAGGTAATGACTCACATTTAGGTGGAAATGAGTTGCATTAAGGTAGGTGAGTCATCCTTTAGTGAAAATCCAAGGAGAATTGTGGACATTGATTGCTTGTTTTAGTATGATTGTGGCAAGTTTTGCGGTGGCTACAAACATGCTCGTTTTGTTGGAAAATATGAATGACCTTCTCCACTTTCACAAATATTTGTGGATACGGCGATGGGTAGGAGCCTTCCCCACAAATTTTCCAACATAATATGCATTTTTCATCCATAATCAATGTTTGTTATGTGGATATATCAATGGGTGGGCTTGCCCTTTAGGGCATATACCTTAGGATGATTGCATCCATCAAATTTGACAACATTGAAATTTCTTGCACAAACCTACTCATCACAAGTCCAATGTTGACTAATTAGAGCTATCCAGAAAATTATGGTCAAGGTGACTACTGCAGGCTTTAGACTAGCACCTCGTCATTGTAGAGAATTAATAGCATTGGGGTCACATTACTTTGAGTTAACTTGCCATGAACCATTCGGGTAGCCTCATTGGCTAGCGGCCTTTCCATCTGAGGGGGATGTTTTTGTTTGGGCAATCATCA
Source organism: Polytrichum formosum (assembly GCA_964035585.1). Lineage (NCBI taxonomy): Eukaryota > Viridiplantae > Streptophyta > Polytrichopsida > Polytrichales > Polytrichaceae > Polytrichum > Polytrichum formosum. The sequence continues at coordinate 44,534,362 of OZ037941.1, forward strand.
CTGCCCGACCTTACCAATGCATTCGTCTTTTGACTTTGGACACATGGATAGATGAGATTTTTTCCAAACAATCCTAACTTCATAAAGATGCCATCCGTACACTTGGACCTTCCATAAGAGGTGTTGAATTTATTTAATAAACTATTGAACTGTTTAGGTGATTTCACTTAGGGAACTACACTAAATATTGTATTTAGTGTCACCAATTCTATTCATCTTGCTCAATACTAATTGTCAACCGCCCGTGTAGTGTCACCAACACTAAATGTAAACTCAACATCATTTGTCATTCCTTGTAAAAACTTTCGAGCATTATAGATTTACAATGTTGCAAGTACTGTCACTAAGTGGTGATTCATCCAAATTTCAATCATCCGTGACAATACGCTCTAAACTTCGTAATATCCGTCACAACACTCTACGGAACGAATGTTCTTAGGTTAAATCTCACTCCATGTTGTCACATTTCCCTCCCATATATCATGGGTTTTGACATTTAAAGAAACCACCAAAACATTCAAACCACACACAATCGCATTATTACAATGTTGACTTTGTGTTACTCTATAATGTCACATGCTACATTAATTCATGCATCCATGTTAACACTACATATAAAGGAGTTGAGAGTGTAAACTTCTTCATTAGAAAACATAGAATACAATAATGAATCTAAAAATGGAAAGTGGTTGAATGGAACAATCCAGGCCGGGCGACCGACACTTGAACACTCAAGCCCGTTGTCCCTTCACTGCCCGGAGAGGGAAGTTTGCGCTGCTCGGTCACCCGCCTCACGCCATTCCTTCCTCTCTAACACCCGCCATAGCCAACCCTCCGGAGAACCATGGGTACTGACTCTAAGCTTGAAGCGGGCAGGCCATCCACATGCACATGACGGACCCATGCCGGATGCCCATCTCCACACCTTCCTGCCCCCACTCGGGTTACAGACGATCGCTACACCGCCCGGCTGTGAGAGACAGAGAATTGTTTCGTAGATCAAGGCACTTGTGAGAGACTGCGCGAAACATATGGGTTCAAGGTAGCTCATGTCCTGCAAGCAGATATCATCTTTGAGGTCCATGTCTACAGTTCATCACATTCATCACCTGATTGGAGGTTTGGTTTGGGGAATTACTCCTAGTTTCGATTGTTGAGGTCTTAGGCTACCTTACGTCATTGGGTGTATGCTAGCTTTCTGGTACAAGCTGTGAGGCAGATTTAGGTGAAGGGCAGTTTAGTTTCGAGCTTGATTTATTCCCTTGGTATGTATGTTCGTCATCATCACAGTCTCTGTTGCTGTTCCCTTAAACTTCTGTAACTTGCGGACGGGCGGCTTACAGTACTTGCATCAAGATGGTCATACCATAATGTCGTAGGGAATTACCAGGACTCCATAAAGAATTCTCTTCTTTTCCTTCTCGGCATTCCGTCAATTGTACTCTACATTTAAGAGAATGTTGTTCTGTAATGTCCTAACATTCAAATTGCGAGACAACTGGGTGGTTTATGCTACTACATTCTACTCCCTCTCCTCAGGAACTGCGCAAATGCTACAATGCTAGTGGAGACTAGTTGAACCTTTCACCTACAGCGACTTATGGAGTATAAGCAGTTAACAATGGACACCAAGAAGATCTGTGTTACAATGAGATTGGACTATGTGCTCAAAATCTAGATACCATTCCAGGTTCAATTGATTCCACATTTGGGAGGCGCCTACGTGATGACTTAAAGAGAAAGCGAATCTTTCACTTTGACCTCCTACACTATTTGCATCTCAACTGCGATTCTGTAGCTTGAAATAAGAATTTACTTGACTCTTTGTAATTGCTAACCGGATGAAAGAATTCCTGATGTGATCCAATGGTCAAAGTCGTCTGTGAAGTTGGAAGTTCCCACATTAGGTCCACCTATGCACCTTATAGCAGAATGAGAAAATCAATGTAGGGAATTTGGAAGAGACTAGATACCACCAAGAGAGGGCTACAAAAGACACAAATCTCTGGAAATTCTTATCGGTTTTCTTTCAGACCCACGTAATTTCCCCAAAACATTCAGTTACAACATAGTCTCCCTCCCACGAGTTGAAACAGTGTCAACTTAACTCCCCTTCTCTCTCTGCTCTTCAAACCACAATAACCAGAATAAGTGTAATTAAGCACATCAATTCTCATCTCTGAATTTATATCATAATTAATTCAAGTAAGCGCATTTTTAAATTGATTTTCTTCATTCTGCTATTCTTCTTTTTACAGGTTTAGGCTGTGTGCTTGGGGAGATCACTGGCGAAAATCGTAGAAACAACGTGTGATAAAAAAATAGGGTCCAATATATTCATTGTAGGTAAATTTTGCAAAAAACGTACATATAATATAGGGGGTTTTTAAATAATGAAACATGTTTACATGTAAAATACCATGACATATAATGGCCTCTTTTATCTAGTCAGTACATGTAAAATAACGTGGAAACAATCACTAGGGGTAGCGGATGTAGGGTAGGGTCTATGCTAGTGGATGAAAAGAGGTAATTTTTTTGTAGAAAAGCTTGGATGGATGACTTCCAAAATGCCATGCATTGGTTTGTCGGTGGTGATATATAAACATGTGTTGGAAAAAACTGGGGTGTAAGAAACAAAATACGGTGTAAGAAAAAAAATGGACAACAGTTGGGCTCCAAGAAAAAAATTGGGATAAAGTCAAAAAAATTGGTTACTTGGAATATAAGGGAAAAAAATGCAGTATAAGTAAAATAGAGTATTTTTAAATGATTCCCCCAAAAATTTATAATTACTGATAGGGTGTATTAAAATACAAGCATTTACCTTTATTTTGAAAAATATCATACCTTAAAATATTTTCTGCAAGGTAAATAGCCCCCCGATAAATAGGGCATGAGTGCATGTGTATGCATCAATTAAAGAGGGAGTGATCTCCCCGAGGTTGTGTGGCCTAAAGCTCTCCATAATTTTCATCTATGTATTTCTAGATACCTTAATTTTTCCCACAGAATCTGATGCTAGGACTCAAAGTATTCACTTTTGGTGATCGAGCTAGTGATGAAGGACTATCTTGACCACTCGCAACTTCCAAGAGAATGGATTTGGTAGACTTTGTGCCAAGTGCTTTCGACATAGAGCCGGAAGGGGAAACACCAATGGACACCTTCCAAATATCATCCTCAGATGACTCACCTAAAGTAACTCCTGTAACAATTCTAAGGGATGATATTGTGACAAATCCAATGCCAGGGGTGCAAGAAATGCATGGAGAAAGCAATATTGAGGGAGATGAGGAGGAGTTAAATCCCTCACGTGCAAATTTTTTTTCCATCATCTCATGGAAAAAAATGTGAAGTGATATGGAGGCCATGAGGGAGTAAATGCAAAAGGAAAAGGAGGCCGATATTTAGAGTGAAGGAAGAGCTTAGGAGAAAGTTGACGCAATGTACCAAGTCGGAATCTTCCCCAAGCTTCGACATGCATAACTTGTTCTCAGTTCATGACATACCAACAATCCATGTAAAGTCAACCCCAACCTTCAGCTTTGCCTTATGTAGCCCTGCTTTGCCCCAATTTCCACCCAACTTTAGGCCGCTTGGCCTATTCCTTCCTTCCAATTTTCCTATTTCATCGCCGCAATCTACCCCTCCAGTATCCCAACTAGCAGTTGCAGTTTCAAATGAGATATCTTATGGCTAAACATCATGGACTGTGCTGAGCCTAAATAGTCTGCCCTATGACTATTGAGCCAAGTAATACAATGCTAGCCACCAAACCAAAGATTAGGCTGCGCAACTTAATTCATGATGGTTCTCATATGCCTTGCCTTGGTTCTAGCAGTGATGAGTATCTAATTCTAAATGAAGCGAAGCATGCTGCTCACGCGACATAGCTACCAAAATCGGTGATGGTGGATGTTGGTTCCATGGAGCAAGTTTCTAATGTTTTGCAAAGCTCTAATGTGGAGCCCAACACAAAGGTGGTGTGGAAGAAACTCAGGTTGCAGGGGGATCTCATGAGGGCGCAACTATGACATAGGACGAGTATGTGCGGATTCAGAATCAACACCCTGCGCCCTCCCCTTGGGGGGTGCACTACATTATCCTGTATGGAACCATATGAGTGAACAAAAGGGATATTAATTGTGGGGTAGGTTTACAAAATATGCATGAGCTTAGGGTATTACTTTGGTCAATTTCGTAAATATACATAGCCCATTTTTAATGTGATAAGAATTGTAAATTTACACATAGGGCTATTCCCTTGTAACTTGTAGGTAAGAAGTATCTCTTAGGCCTCTTCATTGAAAAAGAAGAAGAAAAAAAGATAAAAAATTATATTAAAAATAAAAAACCATAATTACAAACCCGGAGGTCCAGTTTGAAGATACCACACAACTTCCCACTATGCGCTTGCCCATTCCCGGCCCACCCGCCTTGCTTGCTACCACGCTACCACATGCCTCTTACCTACCCATGTGAGATGTGAGTGGTTGTTTGGAGAGTCGTTCCTCCACGGCACGCTGTCTGCTTTGGCTTTCGATCTGCAGTGCTAGCTCTAGCCTCCAGTGTCAGATCTGCTAGGGTATGGAGCCACTATGGACTTATGACTTGACAGATCATATCATGATAGACTTAGAAACTATTAATGCACTAGCTACAATAATTTTTATAGTAGAAAAAAACTTGTATGAGTTACATCATGCGGATGAAAAAGTGTTTAATGATTTTGTCAATGATAAATAAGTATTTTAAAAGTGAAAAAAATTCAGGCCAAATTTTTAGACCATGTTTTTCATTGTATACGTATGTTAGGCTTTTGTTTTTTAATCTACCTTGAACATGCATACATACGTTAGGCTTCTTTTTTGTGTTATATATATATATATATATATATATATATATATATTTAATGAAAGAAGAACCGTATATAGGGGTATTAATTTGGAGGTGATGCACGCACGTTATACTTGGCTATCAACAGTAATTACACTCCCTAGGGCCCTCCCCAACAAAGTTGAAGGTGGCCAAAGAGGTTGTTGAAGCCGCAATTGACAAGGTAACCCTCCCTTGAGCTCTGCTAAGTTTTGGCTGCTTGGCATAATCAAGGTCTTGGTTTTTAGGAGTTCTCGAGCACGCCTAGTCCCTGGCACTGTGAAAGATGTAGGGATACTGTAGTTTGCCAAATTTTTAGTGTTAGGTTTTTGAAGACAAGTTCAATCAAAGAAAGATGAATGTACACAATTATATTGTTATTAATAAATGATTTTACGTCAAAGCCTCTTGTAATTCAATTTGTAGGGTATTGATTTGTATTCATCTCAAGCTTTAAGCAAAGAACTATGTGTTCATCTCAAGCATCCAAGCTTCATCTCAAACTTTTGAGTTTAGGTTTTGGCCGTGCGGCCCAATCCCAAGCTTCCTTTGCGGGTATGGTTTGGTTGCTCGTCTTTACCATCACCCTCCCTATTGGTTAGTTTTGGCAGCGTGGCAGGTTTGGTTGGCTTTTGGATGTTGCGGCCTAAACCTCAGATGCATCTTGCGTTGGTTGGATTTGGTTGAATCGATTCAACCACCCGTACTTGTAGGGTGGGTTTTGAGCACACGGCCTTAAGTTCATCCTGCCACCTGTGGGTTTTGACTGCCAGGCCCAATCTCACCCATAGTTTTACCTTCATATTTATAGGTGCAATGTTTATCCTTGTTGTCATCATTTATAACTCTTCTTAATAGGGCCCGGAGAATCCTTGCAACCACCCGAACCCCCCAAGAGAGAATAACCTTTCCATAGTAATGGACTTGAATGGGGTGTTGTACCATTGTATGCACGCTCCACATAGGCTAAAGTATTTTGTTCACAGATCGTCAGAGATGGTTTATGGAGGCATCACAACCATATTTATGGGCAAAAAGACCATTAACATTTGTTTGGGCTTGCATTCGTTCTTGAAGACCGTGTTTCTTGTAGCCTACATTATTATGTGGAGCTCCATGCTGCTCAACACAACCCAACATGTTGTGGACTTCCTTTTTATGGAGCTGCCCCCCCTCCCTCCCCCTTGCTTGGTAGTTGAACATGAGAGTTGCAACAATCTCTTCGATAAGAACATGAACAAGATCATGAAACCAAGTGGAAGACATTGTCCTTTGTGTTTTGAAAGTTATGCAGAGGGTTATATGGGGTGCGTGTTTGGCCCTGAGCAAGTGTCCTAGCCACATATGTCCCTCACTGTCAAATACACTCCTCATAGATGATAGCCCTCCCAAGTGCATTCTTGCACCCTTGAGAGTGTCATTTTCCCCAGATCTTGGAACCCTAGGAATCACAACAACATTTTCTTGTTCTCGACCCTCTATCCTTATATTATTTTGTCATGGCCAATCAATTGGTCAGCCACGATTGGGTCCTAAAGACCCCCGTTTCAAATTATTGTATGGCTATGCAACACTCAATAAATTTGTTCCAAGTTGAGCATTTTTCTCATGTTTTATGCTTGGGGGGTGCACTCCCTCTTATATTTTGCATACACGTTCGCTCAAGACCTATTTATCGAGGGGCTATTTACCTTGCATAAAATATTATAAGGCATGGTATTTTTCAAAATAAAGGTAAATGCTTGTATTTTAATACACCCTATCAATAATTATAAATTTTTGGGGGAATCATTTAAAGATACCTTATTTTACTTATATTGCCAAAGAAAATTGGAAAGAAGATTGCAATTCAAGCAACGCGCTGAAATTTTCCCTCCCGGCACATAGGTAGAAAACATTAACTCCACATTGGATACGTTGGTTCAGTAACATTCAAGCCAGCCAGCCTGCGAAGTCATCCATCCAAGCTTTTCCAACAAAAAATTACCTCTTTTCATCCACTAGCACAAACCCTACCCTAGACCCGCTACCCCTAGTAATTGTTTCCACGCTATTTTACATGTACTGACTAGATAAAAGAGGCCATTACATGTGATGGTATTTTACATGTAAACATGTTTCACTATTTAAAAACCCCCTATATTATATGTACGTTTTTTTGCAAAATTTATCTATAATGAATATGTTAGACCCTATTTTTTATCGCACGTTGTTTCTACGATTTTTGCTAGTACCCCCCCGAGGTTTTATGACCCAATCACCATGTTTCAACTTGCAAAAAAAAAAAACAAAGCGAATCTTGCCCTCCTTGAACATTCGATACTTGAACCCTATGATGGACATGCTTCAGAGGCTTTAATCAATGGAACAATGCCTTCCTTTTATCAAATTTTTGTCATTAACGTTGCTTCTGCCATTGATTACTGCAAAGAGAGTCTAGAGGATGGAGTAGTCAACAACTCACCTACAAAAGGCTACAAAAGGGTTTTTGTGCATGTTGCTTCCATGTCACCTTTGAAAAGAATACAATGTTTTGACAGGTGTCCCTCCCCTTGAAGATCTAGAGAAGGTAGAGATTTAGTGCCTCATAGACGATTATGGATGGATATTCAACCAACAACAACACAACATTGTTTGTTGCAAATGGCGTACCCAACCAACATGCGAGTCCTTCATAATCTATCACACTTGAGAAAAAAACTCCAATTGATGTTGGCATAGATATGGAGAGGCCTATGTCTAAGGTGTGATGACTTTCCCTCCTTTTCCATTGCCATTGTTTGGATCATCGATTGTTTTTTTCCACGTGTGTTGAGTGTGCACTTCCCTCTATTTTGTAGGACACTAAAGGCAACTATCGTTCCAAACCACCGGTGTCCAAGGCCCAAATGTCAAGGATAATTCCAAAAATATGGACAATGGCATTTCTTTCATCTAACAATATCCAACAGTCCAAATTTATCTTGAATTTTATTTTAAAAATTAATTAAAAAAAAGAAATAACCTGCTAGTTGTAGTCGACTAGAGCAGTCGGCCAAAAAAGCAATTTTTTAAAACAAAACTTGGTGTAGTAAAATTTGTCACCACATCAACGGGTGTTATGTCATTTGTGACATGGCGTGATGGCCAAGGGCCACGTCATGTCCATTGCACATCCCTAGTTAAGGTAGACGTGCTTAATTTGGTTACTTATCTTAGTGGGACACCTAATATATTTTAGTGGTATGTGGTTTGATATGGCTTCAAGAATGGATACCCAAAAAGATATGTGCTTGAAAGAGAGTAGACTACGTGTTCAAATTATGAAAACCATTCTAGGATCCATAGTCAACATGATTATGGGGACTTGTATGACCATTTAATGAGCTTGAAAATCCAACAGAAATCGGTTAAATGTCCAACAGAAATGAGTTTCCTGCAGCTGTCGTGTGGATTGTAATGGCTAGTATGAACACTAGGGTCAGCTGCAGGTCCAGAACAAATGTAAATATTTCCAAATATTTGAATATTTGCAAGAGCAAACCCAAGTTGACACTACTAGGATTTGGAGGCTTAAAAGACACACATAATGTCATTTTTAACATTAATTTTGATTTGCCGTGGTGTCAAAAGTATTCAACACTTCTATGTCGAATAAGCATGTCAAGTAGGAAACGTTGTTTGTGAGCACTCCAAATGATAGCTGGAGAGTTAATAAGAACTAACCGAGTATTTAGGAGAAAATTAAGATAACTTAATGAGTAAGACACAGTAGAGTTGCTGGTATCAGTCTATACAGCCCTAAACCTTGAACCCTAAACGATATTGGGTGCCAGGGAATTACATTTGAGCCCATAAAATTCAAGCCCCATTCAAGTGCCATACACGATGTAGAAAGTGTGGCATGATGTATGATCATAATCACCTGTAATGGATCTTATTCTTACTAATGCACAAGTACAGACTTTGGATCAACTTGAAATTTGCCTTGTGCCGACAATCTTGGCCATTGAAGTTTACATGCTCGAACTGCACGTCCCCGAGGAAATTATGGTGAGATGGTCAACCGATTCTCGAAAATGTGTTGAATTGGGAGTTTAGCTTGGATTTATTGTGGAGACGGCAACTGTTTTCTACCTGGTTTGATGATGGTCATGCTTTAACCTCAGCATGATCATACGGGAGGGTAATGATGTATGCATGTCGAACCTGTCACAGAATTACCTGGCAATGACAAACTGACACTTCATTTTCTTCCATCACGTGCTTGGAAACAGGTGGAAATAACTCAGCTCGTTAGATAAAGCAGGCCCAACTTTTCTGAAGAGATTAACAGAGATATTTGTGGAAATAAAGGTGACACTTCCTAATTGACACTGTTGGTCCTGCTGTGTAACCATTGAAATTATTAATCACAAACAGAATATGTTGAATCTCTTACAAATGTTTAATTATCAGTTGGGTGTGTCGATCCTATTATAGGAGCAGGAAAAGATTGATGTTGTTAAAGTCTGCAAGTTAGATATCTCTGATATTGGATTGCTAACCCATTGATTATGCACTTTCGGCTGTCACACTTTGTTTGGATCAGGCTGTTTTTTAGGAATATTAAACACTGATGGGTTTGGATTACTATAGTAATGTCACATTTTGAGACATTCCTATCCCTGCTGAGTCAGTTTAAATCAATTCTGTTGAATTCAGCACATGATTTCTGGCGAAGAATACAATAAAATCTCAAGTTTAATGTGCTGGAAGATTGAGCTGAATTCCTCTGCAACTTTAATTTTTTGTTTGTCTGCATACTGTTGTTTCCGACATATTATGATCCGAGTTGGATATTACACAGTAAACCTCACCTTCCCTGGTGACTCTCCATCTTCAAGTTCGATATAATTCCTTCTGTACGTGGTCTGTGACTAAGCTAACTCACGTATGAACATATATGCTTTAGATCAGTCACCAGTGGGAAAGAGATTTTACCACTTTCTAGTCATCAGTGAGAAGAGATATTTCATCGGTCTCTTCAACACTAAACCTCAAACCCTAAACCTTGAGCTGCTATGAAAGTTCCTGGGGATTCAAACAACTGGGCTCAATCGGCAGTCTCACCACTTTCTCACAGATGGATTGAGTTAAATATTCATGTTCAATTCACCTGAAACACATATACTACATCAATTTGTTGGGTGAATTCCATCTCCCCTTTTCTCATATCCATGAATACAAATACTGACTCAGTGGGCCACAGAATGTGAACATCACAACATACGCTCATGGAGTAGTACCAGCCGCATGCATTGACATTGCTCGCCATCGTTGGTGAAAGGCACAGCTCAATTCATATCTGTGTCAATCTATCAATATCCTCGATATTGAAGTTGCAGTAAGAACTCTGAGAGCCCGATTTCATGTTTTGGCCAAGATCAGAATGAACTCTTGTGACTCAAGATTCAGCACCAGAAAGAATGCCATTGAGTAATAGCTCAACTATATATCCTCTCACAGTTGAGTGTAACTTGCAAACAAACAAAGCCGAATTAGTACAAGAAACTGATCATCTTTATTGAGTAAGTCAATCCAAATCGGACCTCTACATAACAGTACTATAACCAACTGGATTAATTGCTCCCTTAGAATTCGAGTTACTGTACAGGCGCAATGAAGAAGCCCTCACCAATTCAGCTCGTGTCAACCCCTATGAATTCTTAGGAAGACTTACACACGCAGAATATTAGAGGTTAAACACTTATTATTCCGGTACTTAATTCCCGTATTTACTGAAACTGCAACTGTGTCTCGATCGCTAGCTATGTCCGATCGGAGAAGGTTAACAGCCCCATCATATGATGTGGGACTCATCAACTCTGCATACATACAATGTGGCCGTCTATCTTCTTGGCCAGACCCCATGTCGACCATCATCTCGATCACTACCTGAGATGGATGACGATCGATGTCAAAATTACATGAGTTATGTGGATTTCCCGGCCGCACCGTAGCCGCACATGCCACTCTTACACTGCAAGTTGGTGCTAGACTTGCACTTGTTCCCGCAGAAGCCACAGTTGTTAGCATCGCTCTGGAGGTTGACGCACACCCCGCTGCAGCAAGTGTACCCGAAGGAGCATTTGGTGTTGCAGGATCCGCACATGGTGTCCAGGTTCGCTCCCACATCGTAGCACTGCTTGCTGTTGTCGGTTTGGGTGCAGCATGTGGAGTTTTTGTATGCCGGGTACTTGCTCTTGCACTCGTAGTCCGGTGCGGAGCCGGTGCCGCAGGCATTATAGTTCAGAAGGCCGCGTCGTCCTCCTGCTGCAGGGTTAGGGTTGTCCAGCAGGAACCGGTTTCCCGCCCTGGACGGCATAGCTCCAGTTTGCAAAGAGATGGAGGCCATAGCAGGTCCGGCTATGGTGGCAATGAATATCATACACAGCTGCCATGCCACCATCGTCGAGGTGAAAGAACGAAGTGGTGCTGCCATGGCTGAAATTAACTGAAGGACCTAAACCGGCAGCGCAAGGTAAGCTATACACGTGATGATGATGATCGGTACCCAAATTGCCAAAGAATCGATTCATGCGCAGGGTAAGCTTCAATTCCTTCTTCCCGCCAGTTCAATCAGCGCAACTAGCTGTACACACTCTGCTCAAACGGACAGCAGCTGAATATTGCAAGCTTGATGTAGGCTTGCAGTTGCTGCTGGATGGTGGAGAGAATGGTGAGACTACAGCCGTTTTATAAGAGAGCCACCGCATGTTTCGCTTTGTACATCATAATTTTCAGCTGCATCTTCCTTTCTTGTTACACTGCAACCTCCTCATGGATCACGTTAGGGAGTGAATCGTGGTCTTCGCCGTACTACTGCAATTTGCTGGATTGGCGGCGTTGTGTAAGCTTAAATCCTGATGAATTTCAATGCTTGCGAATGCATGCAAGTATACAGTACCGGCATCTTGCAGGATGTGCAATAGAGTCACTTACATGCTCATATATAATTAAGGCTTACTCCTCAATTTCAACGCTGCAGTTACATACAACTATGCAGAACCAGCATCTTTGCATGTATAATAGAGTCACTTACATGCTCATATATGCGCAACCCAAACACTTAGTAAGGTTATGAACTCCTGAATCTTCATGGTTACAGATTCATAAAACGACCCATTATAAGTATCGTGCATGTATATATGGGAATTTAGTAAGATTCTCATGATCAAGTGATTAATCTGTGGTCTGAGTCAAGAATGCCATGAGCCGAGTAATGGACGAAATTGGTTTGCGTTCATCCAGTCATGTTAAGAGTGACTGATGCATTTTGTTACGAGTTAGATAAACATTCCATAAGGATGTTTCTAGAAGTAGCAGTTTAACACTGAGCAACTATATATTCCCCAGGAGTCATCGTAGGACTCATCTTGTGTCTATGCAATATATCAGGCGTAGGGATTAGTGAGTACAACTGCTGTAAGATACGGTAATGCGTAACATAGTGATCAAGTAGGAATATTAGGCGTAATAATAATGATGAATGGTATTCCGTAGGATATTCAGCAGTGTAATAGCACTAGATGTATGCATAAAAAAATCATTACACAGCAAGGTTGTTTCCTTTGAATTACTCGTGAGGATTATCTCAATCTGCTCTACCGATTCAACGTGTCGATTCAGCAGGTTCACTGTACGTAGATCATCATCAGGACTTCGATTTTGAGGTACTCTGCACAAACAATTTGGTCAAGTTCCAAGAATATTCCCGACTTTCTTCATGAAAATGAGTAAATTCAAAGGAAGTCTACAGTATAGAACTGCATGTCAAGGAAGTGACTCTCATCAGTACAATAGATCAGTGAGGCTGCTAGTGCAGCTAGTTGCAAAATGTTCTTCAAAGACACGACATTGATATCACGATCTTCATGAACTTCCATGCAACGCATACAAATTAATGTTATTGAAGGTAGTGAATCACAGACACTCTTGCTAAAACACAGCAGTGAACTGTGCCTATGCCTTAGACTACTGGAAATTGGTTCATCAGTTTCTGAACGTCAATCAATGCCAATTCCATATGATTTTCATTTTATATATTTATTTAGCTTGAATTCTTGGCCTGCCGGCTAGTCTTTGGGCCATGACATGTACACGTCGTCCATATTGTAAACTATAATGCTAGCACACCATCAGAGTTACCAGACACTGAATACTGACACAACTATGCACATGTTCATACAAATTACACCGATTCAACGAACACCATACTGCTGCACACAAACACAGAGCATCTGCTCATACACTTGCTTCATGGAAACACACAGCTTGCATTATCAGTAACAATACACTTATACATGATCTTGTGCTCAACACTTGCTCAACACTTGCTCTACATGACTAATTACCAATCACAAGAATGCTTAGCAGCATTGATCTCAACGGGTTACTTACAAGAAGATTAAGGCGGGAACCGCGAGTTCTAGAACCTTCCCGTACCTAGTAACTAGTACAGTCACTACACTATATATTGTATTTAGTGTCACCAATTTTATTTGTCTTGCTCGATACTAGTTGTAAACCGCCCGTGTAGTGTCACCAACACTAAATGCCAACGTAACATTACTTGTCCTTCCTTGGGCATTTAGATTTACTGTAATGTTGCAACCCTTGTCATCCAAATTTCAATCATCCATGTCACTATTTCAAGAATGTTAGGATGTAGAATATACCAAACTTTGTTTCAATAATTGGCATGAGTGTCATCCAAATTTCAATCATCCATGATAGTATTTGTAAACTTGTTCATAAGTGTCATTAGAAAAGTTATCACAATGACATTGAATACAATATGACACCAAATAAAATATTTAGTGTAGTAATGTTCAATGCAAACATGTGCATACGAACCCTAATATTTCAATATTCCCACTTAACATACCAGTGAGCGTTGAATAGATACCCTACAATACCACTTCCAATGGTAATAATATTGCCGAGAAGTGCACGAAGACAAGTAAACCACTTGGTAAAAATATCCGCAATCTCGTCATGCGTGGGAAAATACTTCATACGAATAATACCATTTTCATGACCTTATGCTTCATCACTATATTCGGTAATTGGAGACTTTTTCATGATTTTGAGACTACTTAAGGACATGGTTTTCAAATAAAGAACAAGGAAAACACAAATACATATTGAATGTGACTTAACAAACCGAGCATATAATTTTACTGTAAGTATTTACTGAGCATATAATTTTTTTCTTTACAAAATTCAAAGTTAGTGTATAATTTTGAATCACTTTCACTTGAACCTATGCAGAGTAATGGAGTTGTGCACTTGACCGTGTGTGCGCCCTTGAATAGGGTTATTTTTCAGCAACTCAAATACAAAATTGGAGATGATAGCATGGAGGAATCTCTTTAATTGATTCTCGCACCAACATAGCTCTTCATCAGAAGTGGGGCCTGCAACTGGACGCATAGACAAAGACGAGCTTGAAGTGAGATGTGATAGAATAAAGAAGAGATGAACCAAAAACGGGCTACGAATGAAAGGCAATTAGAATGAGGGAGGGATGAGGCGAAGAAACGTGAAATAGGGTGAGGGAGAGGGCAACCTACAATCCCAAGCCGCCAAAACTGACGAAGCAGGGAGGGCATTGCCTCCTTCCCCTCACCGTGTCTTGTATCCACCATTTTCATCATTAGAATCGCAGGTAGATAGGAAGGCCATGTCACTTTAGCTAGAATCTCTCAAGTGCAATCGGATACCTAGAATTACTTCTATCCAATATATAGTAGTGTAGATAAGGCTAACAATATGTATATTTACGTAGTCGAATCACGCTCTTGACACTGTATTCTACTGTTATTCCACTATACATCAATAAAATAATTCTGATATACAGTTTCTACACACAGGGAATAGGGTCAAGAACTACATCCAAACCACTCCTGATGACAGCAAAGGAGTCACAACGCTTATAGATCCGCCAAAAGATCTTGTGCTCGACACTTGCTCTACAAGACTAATTACCAATTACGAAAATGCTTAGTAGCATCGATCTCAACCGGCTAATTACAAGACGATTAAGGCGGGAACAATGAGCTCTAGAACCTTTTTGTACCTAGTAACTAATACAACTGTCACCGGTAATGTTCAATGTGTACAGGTACATACGAAGCCTTACATTCCAATAGTCCAGATGACAGGTTTCCAGTGGAAAAATGTGCTTCAATCTCTAGGATGCATGATTTTGATCGGGTTGTCCACCGCGGCAGTTATCTTCAATTTCTGTTCACCTGGTGTAATTAATGTCGAGGGTCGTGCTTCAAGCTGTGCATGATCTGCAGGGTGGGGGTCATGTGGTTGGGAAGAATTGAATTGTAGCTTCCATCTGCATGAATGTCTCCTGCTTGATCTGTACATGAGAACCTGACGCCTACTTCCTTCGATCATGTGTTTGGAGATAGAGGGAGTTAATTAAATTCGGGGCTCAGTTCCCTCTGAATCTAGCTCTGTGACCTGCTTCACCAGATCATAGTTGTCCTCTTGGACCATTTTAATAATCATGCTTCTTGAGCTAATTAATCAGGACTCATTCTATTTCATGTGGTTTGTCAAAATTTAGATTTCTATAAGGTTTTAGGTGTTAGGGTTGTTATCGTCGTATCGATGATTAGTGATTAGAAGTATGATAAGAAATATACAATATAGTAAACTCGTTTTCGATCTGCAATTGTCTGGAGAAAGCAAGCTGATCATCCAAGTGCTAGGAATATAAATGGAGGATGCTAGATCTGATGACTGGGATGTTAGAACATAAATCAGCGGATGTGCAGGACTTTTATATATATATATTCATATATATATGATGAAAAGCCACTCACTTGTGTGTCTAATTTGGTTCATGGACTTTCCATGCCATTTTGTGTTATATTCAGCCATGATATAATGTACACTTAATTCAGTTTCAATTTAAGCGCTGATGTAGACAGAAGCATCTGGCTTCTATAAGCATTCATATCATATCCTTAAATCTGAACATGTTATTGTACAGACGGTGACCAAGGCATAGGCACAATTCATTCAAGTGATAGTACTTGGATAGTAACTATTTTCTAGTGTCTGCCATTCTGGAACTTGAGAAAACTTGATTTAGTTTTAGTCTTGAGGGCTGAATTTTTTTCTCTTTCCTTGTTTCCCCTGGTAGTAACGCCGCTGCAGGTAGCACCCATGTCTGAAATGCATCTTTATACATCAGTACTCTTTAACGGCAGTGTGAACAGTGTGAATATACTTCTCGCAAAAGAAACAGAAAAAGGTCATGAAAATCATAAAGAACCTCTGCATTATATTCTATCTTTTTTTTCTGGCATGCTGCATGTGGGAATAATACCTCGTACTGGAGATCTTAATCTGAAAACTTTCCTTTGTTTTCGAAGTACAGGAAGTACTGTGCGATTTCAGAAACTAAAGTACAAGAATACTTCTTCAGCAGAGATTTAGCTCCTCATGATTGCAATTATATACTAGACTTAGTCCGAGATAACTTAAGTATGTGAAGTTATGTATACATTACACAATAATTGATCGCAGCTGATGATGATCTAACTGAATCCTGCCGCTGATCACTGTCGTAGAGATTGCGAACATGCAGGCGCCGTGCAACAGTAGAACATCCGTTATATCTGATCACGCAACCAATCAATTGAAGCAGCTTGAGAGCTTAATGACCCAATCCCTGAGCCTTGACACAAACTAAGGTTCGTGGCCTTGTTGTGGGATAATTTTGACCTTGACCGGTGGGATCGAACCAGGAATTGTGAAGCCCAGGGGCCCAGTTACTCATGTCTGCGAAGTTGATCAGTTTCTTTACGTTCCACTCTCTTTTGAATGCAAACAAGATGACATGTGCATGCACGACCAAAAGCATTCCAGCATACAAGAATTTAGCAGAATTTCAATGTCACAGTAGATTACAATTACATGATCCTTATCATCATACCGGAATCCAGTAAGCATCACATTTTTATTGCGTCCGTCTGCAGGCTCAAGATTCCACTACGGAATGCCTCTGCAACGATAATTATGAATTCAAGTAGATTTCTGCTGCTTCCTCGGATAATGATCATCCGATAGTGTACAACATTTAGAAACTCCTCACCGATCTATTTCATGTCCTATCAGCTGTGAAGTTCTAGGCGTTTGAAATCCTTATGACATACAGATGAAGAACTGCAACAATTAATTATTTAGGAACTAAAGAAGCTCATCGACTGCTACAGTGGAGTTGTGCTATCCATGGATGAGCTTATTGAGCGGTACTGAAGCAGAAACCTCATGACAGAGGGAGTCCTACCTAATTCCTTCTGTTTCTAACGCTATCCCCTGCTACGTTATACACTAGAAGTGATCTAAATCAACTGTAATACAAGTACTTCTCCATTCATCCATCTTACCTTGTTACATCGATTCAAGGTCGCCTCCGAAACCTCTGCAAGTCACCCAAACTCTCTAACTGCATGGTTTACATTGGATGAGTGAGAGCATACGGAATGCGCCGCAAATTTCGAATGATCAAACTACTGACCAATGCATGGCCAGACGCATTATCATCATCAGTGCCACTTGCAGCGGTGATGGCAAGTTTAAGAATGTTGGCTGCCCTCACCGTAACCGCACATGCCACCCTTACACGGGAAGTTGTTCTTGCACTTGTTGCCGCAGAAGCCGCAGTTGTTGGCGTCGCTCTGGAAGTTGACGCACACCCCGCTGCAGCAGAAGTACCCGAAGGAGCATTTTGTGTTGCAGGAGCCGCACATGTTGTTCAGAAACGCTCCCACATCGTAGCACTGCTTGCTGTTGTCCAATTGGGTGCAGCATGTGGAGTTTTTGTAGTCAGGGAACCTGCTCTTGCACTCATAATCCGGTGCAGAGCCGGAGCCGCAGGCATTGTAGTTCAAAAGGCTGCGTCGTCCTCCTCCTGATGCTGCAGGGTTAGGGTTGTCCAAAAGGAACCGGTTTCCTGCTCTGGACGGCATAGCTCCATCTTGCAGAGAGATGGAGGCCATGGCAGGTCCGGCTACGGTGGCAATGAACACCGCACACAGCTGCAATGCCACCATCGTGGAGGTGAAAAAAAGAAGTGCTGCCATGGCTGGATTAAGGTTAGGATATAAGCACCAAGCAGAACACTATGCGCAAGACATCACCTGAGCAGCTGAAGTCTCGTACTCGTACTCGTGCAGTGAGTGCAGGTGTGTATGAATGGCTTGAAGATGGAGGTGAATGGTGGAGAGACTGTTGACAGAAGTGGGGATTTATATGAAATCCACCATCGTACTTTGGCAGAACTGTCCACCTCAATGTCTTGTTACACATCCTCACGTCTGTGATGATCAGTACTGAAATCGTGCAGCGTTCTGTAGCATCAATGGCTGATTTGGCGGAGTCTCGTCTGAAGCATGACCGCAACCTAAATCGTTGAGGCGAGCTTAATCAAGGCTTGACCCAAAACTGGCCATAAGCATATGATTACATGGTCATCATATGTGTTGACACGGTTCTGTGAGACCCAATCGTTTTTGTCAAGTCCGAATACTCTATTGTCAATTGTAACTTCGTACTGGCAGGTGAATCGTGAAAAGAATTGCAAGAGCAAATGCATCTGAGTTCGACAGAGTAAGGCTGCGAGTACTCTCACAGAATCTCAATTGTTTAATTGGCACGATAATATTCGATGTTGGAGTACCCCAAGGGATTATTCAAGGTACAATTTTTTAGTGCAATACAGGGCGTACAAATTGCACAGAGTAAATTATAGACACCTTAAGTCTTACTAATGCAATTGATTTTAAGATGTTTGTTCGATTTCGGAGGAATCAATGCAGCATCCGTACAGTTTCATATTATATTTGTAACAATTCCTGTGTCGCTCTGCCGGCCGTGATTTGGACCATGACATGCACACGTCCAGATCAGCTGGTTCGGTTTTGCAGTGACTAGCAAATTTTCACAATCTTTTGGATTGCGGTAGGCTTTAATTTGGCTCTGACCGTAATGTCGTCCACCACGGCAGCTTTTGGCCACCTAATCTTATGAGGGTCGTGCTTCAAGCTCTGGATGATCTGCAGGGTGAGCGTCATGTAGCCGGGAATATTTGAAGTGTAGTGGCCATCTGCATGCATGTCTCCTGCTTGAGCTGTATAGAACTTCCTGATGCCTAATTCCTCCTGTCACGTGCTCGGAGATAGATGGAGCTCAAGAATCAGGTCTCAAGCAGTTATTCCCACTGACATATCTGTGACTTGCTTCATTGATTCTTCAAGTGATTTGTTAATCTTTAGGGGTTACTAAGGGTTTAGAGTTAAATATCCTTTCATTGCTTATGTAGAGAGAAACATAGATAGCTTCTATAAGGCTAATGCATTCATATTATTATACTTCGTGAACTTGTTATTGTACAGACGGTGATCAAGGCATAGATACAGTCCATTCAATTGATACTGTTTTCCAGTGCTTACCATTGATCTGGTACTAGAGAAAACTAACAGAAAAAAGTCACGACCATCATAAAAAAACCCTCTGCGGTATATGCTGTCTCTTTTTTCCGGCATGCATGTGGGAACAACACCTCGTACCGGAGATCTTAATACATGTGCCAAGCTTCGAACTGTTGCCATTTGTTTTCCTTTATTCTCGAAGTACAGAAAGTACTGTGCGGTGTGAGAAACTAAAGTACAAGGATACCTATTCAGCAGAGATTCAGCTCCTCATGATTGCAATTGTATACTAGACTTCGTCCCAGATAACTTAAGTATGTGGAAGTTATGTAAACATTGATCGCCATTGATGATAATCGAACTGACTCCTGCCGCTGATCTCTGACGTAGAGAGGCGGCGCGTAACACTAGATCATCCGTTATATCCGATCACGAAACCCAATCAAATGAAGCAGCGAGGTTGATGACCTAGTCCCTGAGCCTTGACACAATTAAGGTGCGTGGCCTTATTGGGCACTTCTACCTCCACAGACAATTCTGACCATTGGATCTGACCATGAATTTTCCTCACCCGGTTAGAACTAAAATCGCGCGTACATTATCATTTTCAGTTTCAGAATCGGAGTTGAGATGCAAAATTTATATGAGGTCCATGTGAAACTTAACAGCACTGTTGTGGACTAGTCGAAGCTGTAACAATGTTGACAATGACAACAAAACTTACCCGAGTCTTAACAATCATGTTATGACGACCAGTTAGTCATGTTTGCGAAGTCGATCATCAAGTTGCTACTCGGACCACTCTTCATTAATTGCAAACAAGATAACATGTACATATACGACCAAAAGCATTCCAGCTTACACGGGTTCAGCAGAATTTTAAATGTCACAGTAGATCCTAATATGAATATCCTTATCACCAAACCGGAATCCAGTGATCATCGAATTTTTATTGCGTCTGTCTGCAGGCTCAAAATGCCACTGCGATCCTCTGTGACAAGAATCCAAGTGGATTCATTCTGGACCTCCCTCGGATAATGATCCGGTACTGTACAACATTGTGGAGCTCCTCACCGAATCTATTTGTGCTATCAATTGTGAAGTTTAAGGCGTTTGAATTCCCTAATACTTTACAGATGATGAACTGCATGCAACACTTATTCAGGAACTAACGAAGTTCATCGACCACTACAGTGGATTTGTCCGATCCTTGGATCAGCTTATTGAGCGGTACTGAAGCAGCAACCGGATGACAGAGGGAGCCCTAATCCTTCTGTTTCTAATCCTATTCCTTCTACATTCTACACTAAAAGTGACCTAAATCAACTACAAAACAAATACTGCTGTATCGATCCATATCACCTTGTTACATCTATCAAAAGTCGCCTCGGAAACCTCTGCAAGTCACCCTAAAATCTCTATTCCATGGTTTTTCAAAATCCTACCTGCATGGTTTACATCGGATGAGTGAGATCAGTGGCCGAATGCGCCACAATCTCATATGATGACAACTGGCCAGATGCATTCATCACATGGATGCTGCAGGTGATGGTGCCACATGCCGCGGTGATGGCAAGTTTAAGAATGTTGGCTGCCCTCACCGTAACCGCACATGCCAACCTTACACGGGAGGTTGTTCTTGCACTTGTTGCCGCAGAAGCCGCAGTTGTTGGCGTCGCTCTGGAAGTTGACGCACAATCCGCTGCAGCAGAAGTACCCGAAGGAGCATTTTGTGTTGCAGGAGCCGCACATGTTGTTCAGAAACGCTCCCACATCGTAGCACTGCTTGCTGTTGTCCAATTGGGTGCAGCATGTGGAGTTTTTGTAGTCAGGGAACCTGCTCTTGCACTCATAATCCGGTGCAGAGCCGGAGCCGCAGGCATTGTAGTTCAAAAGGCTGCGTCGTCCTCCTCCTGATGCTGCAGGGTTAGGGTTGTCCAAAAGGAACCGGTTTCCTGCTCTGGACGGCATAGCTCCATCTTGCAGAGAGATGGAGGCCATGGCAGGTCCGGCTACGGTGGCAATGAACACCGCACACAGCTTTAATGCCACTATCGTGGGGGCGGAAGAAAAGAGTGCTGCCATGGCTGAAGTAGGATAATGAATAAGAACTAAGCAGATCACTGTGCGCAAGAAATCACCCGACCAGCTGAAGCTTAGCACTTGTGGAGTGAGTGCAGGTGTGGTAAATGGCTTGAAATTGGTGGAGACATTGGTGACAGAACTGGACATTTATATGAAATGGATC
This sequence comes from Polytrichum formosum, assembly GCA_964035585.1. NCBI lineage: Eukaryota > Viridiplantae > Streptophyta > Polytrichopsida > Polytrichales > Polytrichaceae > Polytrichum > Polytrichum formosum. The sequence continues at coordinate 44,555,968 of OZ037941.1, forward strand.
ATCGTACTTTGGCACGCACCTCGATCTCAGCTTCTTGGACATCCTCACGTCTGAGTCGATCAGTACTGAAATCGTGCAGCGTTCTGTAGAATCAATGGCTGATTTGGAGGAATTTCGTCTGAGGCCTGTGACCGCAACCCAAATCGTTGAGGCGAGATTAAGGCTTGACCGGTGACCCAAAACTGACCATAACCATATATATATCTGGTCATCATATGAGGTGTTGACAAGGTTCTGTGGCACCCACTGTTTTGGTCAAGTCCCAAGTAGTCTAGGAAATTGTGACTAAGTACTGGCTGGTGAATCGTCACAAGAAATACAAGAGCAAACGCACCTGAGTTCGACGGATTTACCAACTGTTTCATATTACCTATTTCACAATTCAATGCTGGAATACCCTAACGGATCAAATTTCAGCCAAAAATTTAAAGTGCAATAGTACAGGGCGTAGAAATGAGAGAAAGAACCACAGAGAGCATCTTACTAATACATTTTTAAAGACATCGGATCATTTTCGGAAGAATCAATGCCGCATCCGTACAGTTTCATATTATATCTGTAACAATTCCTGCATCGCTCTGCCGGCCATAATCTGGGCCACAACATGCTCACGTCCAGAGCTGGGTCAGTCGGTTTTGCAGTGACCAGCGGGTTTTTACAATCTTTTGTTGCGGTAGACTTCAAATTGGCTTTGCTTGCAATGTCGGCCATCACGGCAGCTGTTGTCTACCCGGTTTAATGACAGTCGTGGAGATTCTGCTGCATGTTGTGCATGATACGGCCTCATGGTAGCTCTAATTCCATGCATGTCTCCTCTTGGTGACTTGTACAGAAGAAGCCGGCGAAAATTTCCTACCTGACTCCTAATTCAAAACCTCCCTCACATGCTCGGCGATTGCAATCGTCAGATCGAACTCCATTGAAGAGATAATTAGAGAGTTCTGTAGAGGAGCATCTTAAACATCTTAAGTCCCGGGTCCAATGTGCAAGTCATGCCTGATGTTCTTAAGCAGAACTAGAGGATTTATAGAAGGTTCTAGTAATTTCTGAGTTGCAAACATTCGTGATTACCACGACGTCAGGTGTACTTAGTTTCTTTTTACCTGAACAGTTGACATATGTTGTGCCTAATTTCAAGTAATGGACGACCTCTGAAATTTTATACACTTTTATTTAAATTGTTAAGTGAGAAAACATTGTGCACATCAATATAGACGGTATACGCTTCTGATTAAGAGACTTTGAATTTTTGTAGCATTCTCATCATTCGACATCCTTGAAACTCAATCAGATGTCGTTGCAGTGTTCTGTGCCTGGAAGCTTGAGGAAAAGTTCAAGCCGGCCTCAGGTTTATGGTCTTAGGTTGTCTACTGCTGTAGTAATTAATATAGCTTATAAGGACTAATTAGTTTCAATGCCATTCAATGTCTGTCAGAGAACACACAACATGATGAAAGACTTCTGATTCATAGCATAATATATGCACATCAAGGCCACTATTCTGAACAGATCCAATACCTGAAATCCATAGAAATCAATAAAGAGTTACGCTGTAAATAGATCATGTAGCTGTAGACGATAGCCACCTGTAACTAGCCTCAAATACTTACTTGGTTAGTTGACAATAAAGGTTGTCAACTAATCTTGTGATCAATTCTCAAATACTCAATAGGTAACGATCAGTCGCGGTTGCAATTAGGTGTCTAGCGCTGTTCGGCAATCAACAAAGGAGATGGCCAGGATCCACTAAAAGCTGGTGCCTTGTGAAGCATGTTCTTAAAGCCTGTATTAATTTGCAAAGAGAATATATTTTTTGTAATGTGTCTTTTGCATTCAAAATAAGCAAGAGAATCAAGTTCGATCCCTCGGTAATGTGCATTTCTAGTGATCTAAGAAGAGTTCAGGATACTGGGGAACCAGTAAAGTTCCACGCGTGACATACTTTCATCGTGAGATAAAGAATATAATCTCGCAGATGTATAATGTAAATGTCAAACATGTTCATCACCAAAGTTTTACAATAATCAGATCTCTTTATTGTGTAGGTGCCAATTATCCACAACTCAGATCACCTGAAAGTAACTCTAACTGGACTCTATATAGCTTTCCTCATATTTTGTGTTATACAACATTGAAGAAGCTCAAGACCACTTCAGCTTGTGTATACCAATGAAGTTTTGAGGAACTAAACTCCTACTACATGTACCTACAGTGGCACGACACTTATTTAGGAAAGTAGCTGGTCATTGTTCTACCGCGGTGGACTGTTTGATCTATGCATCAGGATCTTATTGAGCTGTGCTAATTCAAGCTACACCCGCAGATAGGGAGTCCTTCCTTTCGTCTAAAGGTGCGATGAAGATATCTATATATCGAAGTAAATTCTACATTCGATATCTAGTATACTTGTTCGTAATACACACATTGCTACAGGTCCAGGGCCTCATTATATCGGCCGCCTCCAAAACCTCTGCAAGTCATAACTTCCAATTGTGCCATTACATATGGTTTACATCGGATGGATGGTGCCTACAATCTCGTCACATTCACATGCCAGAGCCATCATCTGCACTTGCTCCTGCTAGCATTTAAATGTTTTTACCCGCACCGTAGCCGCACAAGCCACTCTTACACGCCAGGTTGCTCTTGCACTTGTTGCCGCAGAAGCCACAGTTGTTGGCATCCGACAGTTTGTTGACGCACACCCCGCTGCAGCAGTCGTACCCGAATGAGCATTTGGTATTGCAGGAGCCGCACATATTGTTCAAATATGCCCCCACATCATAGCACTGCTTGCTGTTGTCGGCTTGGGTGCAGCATGTGGAGTTCTTGTAGGCAGGGAACTTGCTCTTGCACTCGTAGTTCGGAGCGGAGCCGGTGCCGCAGGCGTTATAGTTCAGAAGGCTGCGTCGTCCAAATCCTGCAGCAGGGAACCGGTTTAATCCCGCCCTGGCACCATCCATGGCTGCTCCATCTTCCGCAGAGCTGGATACTGTGGCAGATGATCCGGTCATGAGCATGGTTATGAACATCACAGACATCTGCAATGCCATGAAGCAACGCGGTGCGGCCATGGCTGAACAGTTGAAGTAAACAAAATCCACTTAACCTGGCTATGGCGCAAGTGCGCACCAATGTAAGGCAAATCACTTGAGCATGCAGGTAGCAGTTCCTACAGCAGCTGTCTGTATTGGCTACAGTCTTGAAGCTAGCTGCTGCTGATGATGGACGGTGGAGAGATTGTGGACAGTGTTGTCAGTTTTATAGGAGAGCCACCGCAAGTTTGGCATTGATTTCTCTTCCGTCGATCTTGTTACACATGATCCTCACGTCTATCGTACAAATTGTTGGACCGGCGTTGCAGGGCATAGCCGGGCGCAATTTCTTTTCTTTAGAATCATGTCTCTGGTATACTGCACTCAGAACAAGCAGCACCTGGAACACCAATCGTACACCCCGCAAGTACATACATCCTCATAGATTGAGTGTTCTTGTGGATGTCTAGCCACCAGCTTGTCAACGGAAGAGGTGGTCCTAAAGCCATGTACTTCAAGTAGCTTCACTCTATTTTATAATTATTTTTAATTCGGGCACATGTCGACTCCCATCGCCAGTAGAATTATGCTAACTCACCTGCAAATCCAGTTTCATAATCTGATCCATAGAAATCACGGATAATTTCTGATGAAGTCTTACCGCGACCTGCATTGTAAGAAATAAGAGGATACTGAAAATTTTTCAGCGCTCAGAATTAGTCAATGTGAGGACATTTGGAGTAAGGCGCTGGCCATTTGCAGAGTGTTCAATATGTAATTAAGATGTTGGACTCCAAGATGAATTTAAGCTTAAGGGTTTCAAGTGTAGCTAATTACATGAGGTGCTCTCACAAAGATTTCTGAACTAATCAAATTTTGAACCAGTTCATCATACTGACCAGCAGTAACCATGTGATTTTCATATAGGGTTGATCAGGGAGCTTACTGGCAGTTTCATTGGCCATGAGTACAACATACACACGTCCGGCTGGAGGAAATGGCAGTGTTTGCAGTCAAGATTTTGACAATTTTGTTAAATGCGGTCTTCTGAGTTGCCAATCCACCATCGGCCTTTCCACCGGGTTTGATGGTGGTCGTGGTTTAAGCTCCACATGATCTGGAACTGCATGTCTAGTATTAATCCAGGCCAGTCGACAGATCAATCTGACACTAACGACAGCAGCCTGACCTCTGATTTCTTCCATCACGTGCTCGCCGATATCCGAAATCAACTCATCTCGTGATCGAGGATCAGACGGAGACATAAGCAATCCAGAAGCGAGAGAAATGTGCTAACTCATTTCTGAAGCTCACTAAACCCTGAACCTTGAGCTCTAACCCTAATTTGTGCTACTTAAGAATTTGTCACATTAAATTTAAGAAACTTAGCAGCTGCAAATTTAATGACCAGGGACCCATGATTATGTAAGGTGTCGTGGGACGTGACGAGACAATTTTGCTTGAAGGGTCGAAAGAAGTTACAATCTCATTAAACATCTGATTTATTGTGGCATTAGAATTGATGTGCCATGTTAAATAGAGTGGTTTTCATGACTTGTTATGTAATATCAAGTGTCACAAGATTGTTAGAATATTGAGAGAGGCTCTCCACTCAACTTTAGAGAAGCTTAAAGAAGGAATTCACATAAGATCATCCTTCCTCTCATACCAAGACCCTATTATTCATATGTAAATTACAGTTGTAGTTTCTTGATGCTTTATAGCACCAATGACTTGGTTGTTCACGTACTCTATTGTTTAGGTTCTTTATCTGGAATGTAGGCTACTTGAAACCTTTTGGTGATTGAGCTAACTTATATGTTGCCCACACTAGGGTCAGTCATTGTTCATGGGTAGCAAATAACTCACAGTAACCTAACTAGATGTAATTGGATATAATGTGTTGCACTTTTCCCTGTTTACTTCACTGCATACAAGATAGAAACTCCTATCAAGATGAAAACCCTCCCACTATTGTGCACCAATTGCCGGTCCTAGAGTGGGTATTGTATTAGACTCTTCAAATTCCAATATGGAATGCAAGACAATTAAGATATCCAAGTGTCTTTTGGTTCGTTTTTCTTATTCTCCATCTATTGGTCAAATGTACGTTTTCAAAATTATGTGTGTTGCATTAGCAAATCTATGATGAAATATCAACAAAAACCATATTGAAAATCGGATCTCCCGTGATTTGATTATGGTTATTGGAAGTACATGTTGTCGATTCTTTATTTGAATAGTACACAAGTCCTCCCAATTGTCTTCATTATTGAGTGTGGAGTAGTTTATAAAATTTCAAGACGCAATCCAATCTCTTTTATACATGTGTCTACATGACATTGTTTGTTCTTTGATCCTCACACCAATCAAATATAAGTGTTCGATTAGGAAAAGTAACTGAACACCAGGTCCCTCATTCCTTAGTGTGGGTCGATGATGAATAGTGCTGGCCACACTAAAATGGATGTTTAGAGTAGTTGCTGGTTTCACTACACAACATGGGTGCAGCTTTATTTAATTACTGAAATGCCGTGCAAGCTGCCACACAACGGCCGGCGTACTACTGTGTGCTCCGCCCGTGCTCCGGCTGAGTAACGTGAAATCATTATTCGAAGATTTCAACGAAACAAGCTCCCGGGAAACGGTTGCATTCTCTAGAACCTTTTCATGTTTTTGGCCAGGCTGTCTCTCAAGTACCCTTCACTTGGAACTCTCAACTGTATTCTAGCGTATAAGGCTCCGGTCACAGGAAAATGTGCGCACCGAACAGTTTCTAGCCTCTGTTTGATCAACCCTAATTTTTTTGAATAATCTTGATTAATTAGAGCCTTAATTCTGTTCTAACTTCTTCCCACGTCATTCGAATTCTCAAGTAGACAATTGAAACGTGCCTGAGGAGCTGTATACTTGTTTGATGCTAGAAAAATTGTTTATGAAATCAACACTTGCTTAATTTCCTTTGACACTGGTTGGTTAGTATCCTAAATGCATCATCAGATTGGACCACACTTGTGCAAAGAAGTTAATGAAGCGGTTTCCATTTCTTGTCAAGTGAGAGACAGCAAGAAGAGAAAGAAGAAAAATAGCAATATCGATGGATAATGCTCATCATAACCAGAGCACAAAGTAGTTAGTTTAGTACTACTCGCTAGCACCTTCGAACAGGGATGTTGTTTCTTTTGACGCATTTTCGTCTGGCCATAATTTCTTCCGTTGGAACACTCGACCTAATTTGGACAAAGTTCGAACTGCAATCTACCTGGATCGAGAATAGCACCAGGTTTAATTGCATCCTCATTTAACTAGAGTTCCACTGGTGAAGAATTAGCATTTCGCCAGGAATCTGTTGGAGGAAACATCTGTTCAGATGATCAGGATCTATTTAAGAACGAAATTAAAGGCGCGCACACACAAGAGACATGCACACATGGATCAGGAATGCAACTAAGTTGCATGTCATTCATGATGAGCATCTCCATTTGAAGAGGAGTCCCACATTTGTTGCTCCTTTTTTAAGATCAATTTTCACAATGCAGTGTGTGATAATTGCAGGCTTTTGATTTTGACCTACTTTGTTTGAAGAATTCCTGATTCTGTCTACAGTTAATATATAAGCCCTTATACAGCCTAAACAATATACATAGAAACTCGTGAGCGAAACGAACTGAATTTTCAAACCCTTAATTGGTTGAACCATGGAAACGAGACTGTTTTTCCGAATTATAAAATTACGTACGCTGGAATCTGGCACTGATCATCCTTCTTTGTAAATGATTTGTAGTTACATGAATTCATGTCTACAAGATTCCATCATTTCGGAGAGATTTCCGCCAAGCGTCGTACACTACTTATTGTTGTGCCCTGCAGAATTGAGCTTTTCTTCTTACATATCTTATAGAGAAGAGTTTCCATTTCCCCGGAACCAGTCACGGAAACAGCACTGCATGCAAGTAGTCCAGTTTCAGCACACTTCATCAGTTCACACATTCAAGTGCCAGGAATCTTATGCTTGAGTGAACCATACTTGGTTCTTCCAAGAGTTATGAGGTGGAGCCAAACAATAAAATATTCCAAGGAAAGTTAAAACATCGTGATGTATGATTTGAGTGAAGTACGTAATTGCAGTTGTGGGAGGTAAACATTTGGAAATGCAGAATCAGATGTGATATAACAAAAGTTGGTGGATGGAATCACCGACACTAATGAATGAATAATTATGCGTTCATCCAGTCATTAGAATTGATGAATTCTGTTGATCCACTAAGAACATTCCAGAGGGGATGGTTCTCGAAGAAGTGGCCGACACGAAGTAGTATTAACCATGGAAAGCACTCCGGTAGATTATCTTGCAAATGTAGTATATCAGGAATAAGAGCTAGGAGTAATAGCTAGACTCTGTTAGATATGGCAATACATTGTATTAAGATCAAGCATGTACACCAGGCGTAGGAGTAATAGTAGATAATATTCCGAAAGGTGTATGGATACAGTATAGAAATAATTTTTTTCACAATCAGCAGAGTTATTTGCTCACAGATACTTGTGATAACTCATCCAATTTGCATTAGACACCATCTGCCCGTTTAGTCATTGCCAGTTTCTCCAAGTTCTCGTATCGCATGGAAAACGATCAAGTGTCAGAGGTAAATTAACTCTTGGAAGAACCAAATACGGTCCACTGGAAATCAGGATTCCCGGCAATTAAGTGTGTGAAATTGGTTAAACTGGATGTCAACTTACATGCAGCGATGTTTCCGTGGCTGGTAGCTGGAAAACGAACTCTTCGCTATAAGATATGTAAGAAAGAAAGAAAAAACCTCAATTCTGACCACAGCAATCCGGAGCAACTTAGTTTCCGACACTTTTAGCAAAGTTGTCACTTCAAAATGATGGAATCTTGCAAGATTTGAGTTCATACTACTCGAGTTGTGAATGAAGTTTCATTTCACATACCACAGGCACCAGCTGCCGAATTAGCCATGGGCAGATTCGTTTGATTGTCAGAGAGGATGGAAGAATTATATTAGTGCCCGGTACCAAGATTCCAAGAATCATGAAAATTTCACCAATTCTTTGCGCATGCCATTATGTAACCTCCTTGATCGTGGTGAATGTGTGAGATTCGCCATGCATCGCCATGGCCACTTCAGATGCATTGAACTGGCGATCTTTTGAAGGAGTTCATCGTAGGTATTTAGAAAAGGACAGACTCACTATGTATCCTAGACATGAGACGGAATTTTCTTCGACTCGGTACCATTGTGTAGTTGTCCACTCATTCAAGCTCTCTTCCGCCATAGCGCCATGACGCCATTCGTCGTTATTGAGGATCAAGGCGGTGCCACTCTTTCTTGTGGTTTCAGTTTTCCTTTTTGGCTCCTTGCCTTCTGCTAATGCAGGAAGTAGCAGATTTATCCTTGCAAGAACCCGCGGGGAGGCTGGCCGTTGCAGCCTCCTGGATGCGAATTTGCAGTGCGGGCGAGGGACTGCACCGGATTTCGGATGTAAAGCCTATTTCCCGCAATTCAAAAACGCCACATGCTGCAGTAATAGCATTTTGGGTGGATGGGAGGATTTTTGAGCGACAAGTGCGGCTCCTGCAACTCAAAATGCCCCTACGGGTTAAACTTGTGCAGCGGCGTGTGCGTGAACAAGCAAATCGACAGTGCAAACTGCGGGTGGTGCGGGAACACGTGCAAATACAACCTGCCTTGTCGGAACGGCCTGTGCGGCTATGGAGAATGATTGTATGAATGTATGAATGATCTATTCATACATGCCATTCAAACATCATTTCTCCATTTCGGTGAATTGCTAACTCACAGTGCTAATTTCAGCTCATCTGACAGGAACTTGCAGATTGAGTTTTGTAGCAGATCGTTCGCTCAGTCTTAGTAATAAAGATACTGTTCAAGACTTTGCAAAAGCATGACGTGCTCAGTGACACTCTTCCAAAAGATAGATTCAATGAATACGAAGAAACTAGCAATCATATTTCATATGGAGTAGGCCATTGCTTGATCAAGCTAATACATGGTTGCTTGTGACGATTTCAAATGCGCAGGTGATCAACACTTGTGCACCAAAAATCATCACAGGTAAGAAATCACGCAAAGCAGCCGATGATCATGTCCTTAACCGTTCCTCCACTTTGATAGTTAAATTATTCCTTAGTAATTTGTGCTGCTTTCAGCTCATCTGACACAATGCTGACTGCATTTTGTAAAGTCTATCCCTCCATATTACAACACTCAATTATAATACAACACCTCGACTACATTACGCTTTTCCTCTTGGCCAATGTTTCTAAGTGTCAACTTACCTCCTTACTACGACTACAACGCTTGTAGTACGACAATTTTTTTAGGTTCAATTTGTCATATAATATGGGTATTTAATGTGCATAAGTGGTGGGATTCACATGTATTTCAAGGTTCATATGTGATTAGTACTTTGAAACAAAAGTTTTTTGTATTTATGTATTTTCATTATGATGTATAGTTCACAAAATGGCATTTTACATTGAAATAGGTCATTTTCTTGAGTAACCTTGATAGTATGACACTTGAGGTCAAAATGTCATATTACCGAGAACACGAGATTCAGATAATACAACACTTTCTTGAACAACCAAGCGTGTCTTAATAAAGAGGGAGAACAGTATAGGAGACAGGACCTCCCAATGAGATACAACTCACGACTCTTAGTATTGAAGATGCTATTATTGAAGACTTGACAACTTGCACTACAAGCATATGAGTCCTAGACAATTGACTTGACTTACGTCGTTGAAAACTTGACCTATGTAGCTAAAATTTTTGCAAATCTAGCACAATGATAGATTTGCATCGTTCTTTCATCGACGTGGGACGATTGCGTAGGATTCATATGCTAGTAGTGTGGTCCTGCCTCTTGCAAGACTTCTCTCAAAGCACGAGGTGCTTGAAGTAGTCACAGACCTCTTAGAAATTGTCATTAACTGAAAAATATAACTTAAGCAACAGCAATCGATGGAGGGACAGTCTTCAGGAGTCAGCTGACGTTGCTTGATGAATTGAGGTAATAGATGTACATGATTACTTGAGATGGGTTCAAATGTAACTTGAAGGTGATCAAAGCCTATGAGTTTGAAATCATTTAAGTATTGCATGATTAGTTTTACCGATTAGCCCAATTCGCCTAGGATATGAAACGCACAATAAGTACTAGATGGTAAGCAAATCCAAATTGAGGCTGTAGCCACTTTCCTCATAATTTTTGGAGCTTGTATGAATATCTTGTTCATTATCAAAGTGAAGATTCTCGTGTTCATTAAGTGGTCATATAGGTCTCCCCAATATTGTTGACTATTGAGTCTAGAATGGTTATCATTTTTGAGCACGCACTCCAATCTCTTTTAAGTACAAATCACTATATTCGTTAAATTGAGACTTTCTCTAGTCTCAAATTAATATATGGATCAAACCAGGGGTGTGCAAATGGACGTGACGCGGCCTTTTTGCGTCACGTCGCGTCACAAATGACGTGACGCCGTCACATCACGTCACGTCGGGGCGTGACGCGCACTGACGTGGTAAAAAAAAGTTATTGTACCAATTTTTTGTAACTTTTTTGTAACTTTTTTGGACGACTGCTCTAGTCGACTGCTACGAGCAGTCGACTTCATAAAACAAAAATTAAAAAAATTAAACAAATCCATTAAAAAATCTGAACCGTTAGATCTTCTTGGATTGAAGATCTAACGGTCCATGATTTTTTTTAGAATTTTTTTTTTTTTTTTTGGTTTTCCTTGAAGTCGACTGCTAATAGCAGTCGACTGGTCTTGGTCGACTGCAAAAGTAATTTTTTGCAGTCGACTTAGCAAACGACTGCAAATAGCAGTCGACCTAGCAGTCGACTGCAAAAAAAAAAATTCCAAAATTCCAAAAAAATTCTGGACCATCAGATCTTCTTGGCAAGAAGATCTGACGGTCCACAATTTTTTTTGGAATTTTTTAATTTTTTTTTTGCAGTCGACTGCTAGGTCGACTGCTATCTGCAGTCGACTTAGCAGTCGACCAGGGGGTTGACCAGGGGGTTGACCGCGTCAATTTACCCCTGGGGTAACTGCCGGATTTACCCCCCCGCGGACGTGACGTTTTTTGGTCAGCCGTCACGTCGCTGTCACAAAATGTGACGTGACGTGACGTGACGTGCAATCCCTGGATCAAACAACATGAAGATGCCCGAAACTATATTGTCAACAATCTTAAATATATTATATGTTCTAATATCCCAAATCTATGATGTGCGGACATAAGCACATATGGTAGAGCACTCGACACCAAGTTCATCAACAAAAACACATTGGGTAGAGCACTCCAAACAAAATTCATCCAAAAAACATATAAATTGATTTCTATTATTAGCATGGTCAATAAAATATAGACATTGCAACATACAAAGTGCATGTAATAAATGCATATTTCTTCAATCGACAATTTAGTCCCAAACCTAATAATAAGATGAACTTCACATTTGTTTTGAAATATAGTAAATGGATATTCATCCATCCCCAAACAATATAGCATTCGTAAGTCCAACCCAAACTCTACCCCAATTTTGAAGAGCACACATATGAGTAATATATATTGCTACAATTACATATGAAACTATAATCATGCTAACACAATCCTACCAACTTCTCATTCAACGTGGGTTGCTTCTTGTGCGATCCGAGCAAGGTTGTCTTTTGCAAAAGTTATGTACTTTTGAGGGATGCACACTGATCCACTATGGTTTTTCCGTGGTTTCCATGCTATGAATATGAAATCTGTATCTACCCAAGATGGATCGTGCTCAGAATCCACCTTCCACCGAAAATTATGGTTTGTATCCCAGCCTGTATAATGCCGAATCACATCTTCGTTCCGTGCTGTCGATCGGTAGTACTCCACTTGTATTTGTCGAAAATGAGGGCTGAAAGTTGTAAAATTTGGTTTAGACAAAGCTCTTGCCATCCACACTGGCTTCGCATATGTCTCATCTCCAGGACGCAAAATGAGCATATAACCTTCATGAGAATCCACCGCAATGCGGAAAGAAGGTGGGGGACGTTGACTAGCAGGCCCAACGTAATGGTCGTCCACATCAAACTCCTCACGAACCTCTCCATTTTCCAAAAGGCAAGGCCCCGAAGCTTGTACATCGACACGAGTTTGTGGCCAAAACCCGTGCCTCAAAGTATGAGGCCTATCTTGGTGTAGGTCTGCGGCACGAACACGTGTCCAATAATGTATCCAACTCCCGTAACGATGCCAACATGATCCACCAACATCCGCTATCTTCAAACTCTCCCAATATTGTATGAAGCCTGATATACCTTTCAAAATATTCTCCAAATTCTTCATGGGTATTGGCTTGCAAGGCCTAGGCTCTCCATCCGGTAACATCGTTTTTCCATCTGCATCCATGCGCCACACAAGGAGACCCTCCGGCGGGCTCCAGTCTTGTGTCGTGCACAACAATTTGTATTGCATGGCGGGTACACCATTGTCACGCATGTAGAATCGGAATTGTTGTGCCTTCGTATGCCCGATCAATCGGTGAGCTCCACTTCGAATATAAGGTTCTATAAATGCCTTAAAGTTTGGCACCTCCTCAATCATATGGGGGATGACGGGAACGTTCTCCAAATCCATGTACAACTTCATCAATAACGGGATTGTTGGAAAATCCTCCTCCCTCAACTTCATGCTCCACCGCCCAAAAAATACATCAATATCATCGTGCGTGTGGCCTACCAATAGGAAGGACACAAAAACCTCCTTGAAAATGCCTTTCGCAACCAACAACGACCAATATGCAAATACATATCTACTTTTATTGTTCTTGGCATAATTGTCCAATTGGACACGCAAAGTGGGGGGCAACTTCTTGGCAATCACGGGTTCATTGGGTGGCTTTGGCAACGAATGCATGCATACATCTTTCCCATCCAACACCGCTTCATATAAAGGTGTTAAACCCGTATTATCAATTAACAATCCTGAAGAATAGGCCGGCGGTTTCTCTAAATCACGTAAAAGCCTTGCAAATGACCTTATCGTGTGGTTTGAATCCGCTGGATACAAATCAAGAGCATAATGAGCAAACTTGACATCACCATGTCCATGTGCAATCATTCATGTAATGCCAACCCAATGTGATTAGTATCTATGTATAAATAAACCAATTTGAGTGAATTCATGTTCTCAAGCACATCACGGAATACAACACCACAACATTTAGGGTATGCGATGACATTGTTTCCAAATTCATCTGTAACCGATACAGGCAGCTTAAAAAATCCATCCGTAGCCTTGATTCGATTTGCAAAATATGGGGAGGTTGTTTTGGCATGGTCCATTTTGTCATGGATGACCGTAAGAACCTCCAAGGGCCTGGAGATGGATAAAGCTCTATTTGTGTAGTAATCATTACGGTGTGCCTCTTGCATGTTTACATGCTTGAAATAGTTCAATTGATGTGCCGCATATGACTCGGTACCCATCGTGTGTGCATCCCGAAGGCGAAAGAACCAACTTTTGGGGGGTGCGCCCCTTTATACTATCCACCTCCGCTTTCCCTACTTCCTCATTGGATGCCTTTTCCGCCTAGTTCTCCTGCAGAGGTTATTTTCAAACCTCCTGACAGAATTCCCCGCTTTTTGTTAATTATAAAAGAAAATGCGAATCTAACCTAGCTCTTGGATACCCCAACCGTCATCTGACTTTGTGTGTGTTCAGAATGTCTATTGAAAGTAATGTGGATATTTAATCCATTTTTTATTGTTTTGTGTGGATATGACATGCACCATTGGAAGGAAGGGTGGCGGCCACATGTATTTTTCCAAGTGTCATGAGGAGAAAAGGTTTGGGATAAGTGATTTATATCAAAGACTTCTACAATGTCACTCTAATGCATCATATACATATTAAATCATGATACTAATCTACTTGAACTCAAACATTACGGTATATTTTAACCAATATGTAGACAAAAGAAGTCTAAACATTGTGTAACGCCTTATGGTAAGAGTCACTAAATACAATAGTTAAAGTAGTTATTAAGATCCTCGCATGAGGAATTATATAATGATTGCACACAACATTGCTCTATTCTCTCGCATGCAAGTGTGGCAATGACGAACGTATGTGGACGTCGTTAAGGGGATACTAACCACCAATGTCGCTTTTTAGTTCAATCTTTCAATGATATTTGAATCGATCCTCAAGTTTACTAATGTGTGTGAGCAAAACATCCAAAGTTGGATCCTAAACCCTTATAACATCCACAACATGAAATGTGTATTGAATAAACACAAGACCAATTAGTATATCATGTTTAAACGTCCCAAATAACATATTAACATGATCAAGATTGTATTTACTCTAACCTTCCTATTAGACTCTTCTTCATATATGTGAGGCCAAACCCACCACCCTTAAGCGTCCTAGTCGGGGTCATGGGTTTGGAGATCACATGTGTAACATAAAAACTTGTAGTAACATGGAATGTATGTTCTACCTTGATGGACTTACAACTTATTTCAAGTCATGACATTTTATTAGTGTGACTCTCTTGCATAGGTACATCTTTGGTTTTCTCAAGAGTCCACCCCACCGCCTTTACCACATATGCCCTCAAAGATTTCCCTCTTGCAAACTTGGTCCTGGCTGACGATTCTTCACTAGTGTATGACACCTCGCTGAGGCTATGGCTTGTTGATTCCATGAGGCACATAAGTCTTTAATACAAGTGTTGAAAAACACTTATATAACTTATCATCGCCTCCTCTTCCACAAGTCCCTTACAACAACTTCCCAAGTTCACACCTTAATGCAACTATGAATCTAAATATCGCAAGTCTAAATACTATGAGAGTAAATACTATAAGAGTAAGTACTATAAGTCTGAATACTATAATTCCCAACACTAGAAGTCTAATTTCTAGAAGTCTAAATACTAGAGCTATGCACTTGTTTCTAAATGCTTTTAATCTAACACTACATCTAACAATACAAAGCTAACTTCAAAACTAATTGACCTTGGCTCTTCACCTTGAAACCTTGCACACACACGTGCTCCTCTCTTGCTTCCCACACACCCACACTTATAACACATGGGGTGCCAAGGAGCACAAAGGAAAGAGAGAGTGAATAGGAACACAAGTGAGTGAAGAAGGTGAGAGAGAGGAATATATAGGGGGAGGGAAGGGGTGCCAAAGGAGCACGAAGGAAAGAGAGAGTGAATAGGAACACAAGTGAGTGAAGAAGGTGAGAGAGAGGAATATATAGGGGGAGGGAAGGGGTGAGCACCCCTCAAAGCTCAAGATAAGCCCCTCGATCCTCTCCTACTTTGTAGGCTCTCATCCTATCCTTTAAGCCTTCAACTCTTAAACCAACAACATAGATCCTAATTCAAACGGGGGAGGGAGCTGACTTATCTTGTCTTGATAAACCTCTTGTCATAATAGGATATGTCATCACTATTATAGAGTTATGTTGGGTAATGACAACATACATCCCTCACATAGAAGGGTCCAGATAATCAAGTGATAAGTCATTATTCATATTTCAACATGTTATTCCATCTCCTGAAGCAAAGATTGAATGTAGTAACGTCATGATGTTATTCGTTGTAAGCAACTTAGTTGATCATGAACGTATTTCATTGTGACATAAAGTCTGGACATCGCTAAGTATCATGTTTCTCTTCTATGTTTTTATAAGCACCTGGATCCATCATCTGTTCTCTGTAGACTTAAGTACAGAATCTGTTATGTCCGAAAAGATCAAACAGTCCTTACTCTCTTAGGAGCAGACTCGCTTAGGAACAAACTTGACGATATCAAGTTAGACGCTCGTCTCTGCACCCTGTATATGTATAGTATCTACACTTCATGAGGTGTTAGTGCGTGATTTACTGCATGTCTCAGTTATTCACTGTATTCATAGTGGATTTGCATACAACTGCATAACATCCATCTCTGTACATGAAATGATTTCTATTTGTCTCATCCGTATAAAAGCTTTTTATTAAAGCTGAAAGTCTAGCCATCTCTCACTGTGAGGTTTATGTTCTTTGTTTTCAAAAGAACATGTATCCATCACCTGGTCTCTGCAGAATCAAGTAGAGAATCTGTAATTTCCACCCAACTCATACAGTCCTTAATCTCTCAGCCACAGTCTAAGCGGTTTCAAGTAAGACACTCGTCTTTTCACCCTGTTCTGGTAAAAAATCCGCACTGTATAAAGTGTCAGTGCTTTATTCGTTCAGTGACTCACTGTTTACTGTATTCATAGTAGTCTGGCTTATATCCGTGCAGCTACCAGATATATGCGTGGTCTCAATTCTATATATCTCAGCGACATATGAGTCAGTTTATTCAATAAGCTCTGTCTTATTTCCCGACTATCTTTGTAACCATATTATTGTAGAATCAAGTTCGGGGTCAAGCAACATGTAGAGAGATCAGAAAGTTTAACAAGAAAGAAAAACTCATAGGTAATATTCCAGTTTCAAAGAGTAATGTCCTGGAAACTTGAAATGAGTGAACAATTCTTCGGAAGGCGTATAGCACTTGTAGAAGAGGTCCTCACCTGTGCCCATGCTCCCCAAGAATACCACAAAGTATGTTAGTAGAGCGTACATCAGGTGTTGGCAGACCTCTTACTTGTTATCGATGTCAACAAGGCTTTACCACTTCCTTAGAGGTAGATACCCTATATCATCTCTACATATAATGTTGCATACATTCAAAAAGATTGACAAATAGATATTCAAACTCAAGTAAGCCTTGTACTAACTTGAGTTTGCAATCATCTTTCAAGTGTGGTCTATCCATATACTAGACTTAGATCTGCACCTTGAACTCATCAGTATTTGACTTGCTCATCTTGTTGTTATTCTGGGTTCTTGAACCTCGTCAATCTCAGCAGTCAATCTTTCAAGAACTTATTGAGCAGACACAACCGGACTACATTCCCGGATGATTCCACACGCTTGAGAGTTCTATGAGTATGATCGTAACAAAGCACAGTGTCTAGAGGTCTCGGATATTGCGAGCTGTCTTCACACATCAGAACTATTCATTGTATTGCTCCGAGATCTTGCGGTACTGAGGCCAGTGTGAGCAGGTGTATAGAGAACCACTCTGTGTTTCCGGGAGTTCCGCAGACTCCTCGGCATTCTGTATCTCTTTCTGACTGTTTTTATTTTTCTGCCGGGCAGCCCGTAAGAGAATATTTTAGGCTTACGCTTTCAAGAATTCAAGATGTAGAGAGAGAGAGAGAGAGAGCATCCAACCACAACCCTTTAAACTTTCTCCTACTTAGTAGGACCTTATCCTATCCACTAACTCCTCACCCTCTAAACCAACAAGAGCATGTTCTAATTCAAACATTTAAACCCAAGGCCCTTCCCCTTGTCTCATCAAACACTACTCCTCTAATCAAAACACTCCCTAATGCCACTAATCCTCTACTTAACCACACAAAATGGCTTAAGGCCTAATCCTAAATCCACACTAAGCCTCACTCTTTTTATACTTTTGATTGTTTCAATAACACTCCAATTGCAATTCTAAGTAGATCCTAAACATAAAACAAATATGAGCAACCATTTTGGGCTCATAATATACAAACAACATCTATTATATCTTGCGCCATTATCTAATATACGTGGAGGGGACATTGAATAAGAACATGATTGCGTGAATGGCTTCATTTGATGTTGTGCTTCTCCGATTTACTTTTATATCACATTCCATATATTAAATATATCATGAACCATGGTTTATTGGCAACTATGTGATTCATCAAAGTGAGCAAAACATCCAAAGTTGGACCCTAATAACATCCACAACATGAAATGGCATTTGAATAAATACAAGAACAATTAGTATATCACGTTTAAACGTCCCAAATAACATATTAACATAATCAAGATTGTCTTTACTATAACCTTCCTATAAGACTCTTCCAGACCTTGGACAGCTAACTAAGTGGCTAGCTATTTAGTTAGCTAAAAGCTCCAACTAGCTAAAGCTACGTAGGAATTTGGTGCCTCAAAAGAATAGCTAGCTAAAACTAAGTGTCATAATCCGGGCGAGGAAAGGTAGCTAGCTAAAGCTAGCTAATAGCTAGTTGGAATGTAAAACATACATTATTTTTTCAATATTAGGGCGGGTCCCATATAGCGAAAACCTTGTTGTCCAACTTGACACCCACTTAGTTAGTTGTCCAAGGGCTACAGTTTAGGTTTCAATTATGGTATCTGCAATCAATTTTCTGTAGGCCATTTCCAAGCTAATTCTTTTGGAAACTCTCAATTTTTACATTGAGATGTTTGTGTAGAAATCTCAATACACATGGCACGGTCTTCACTGTTTCTAATAGTCAATAGTCACATAGGAGAATCTAGTAAGATCATTAGTGTTAGCCGCTCACCCTAAGTGGGCATTTAATTAGGAACAATCTTCTAGATTAGTTAGTCAAGCTCATAATTAGGAACAATCTTCTAGGTAGGTTAGTCAAGCTCATGGTTGGGCTCACTTGTATATATATAATGAGCGATGTAGCACCAATGCCAGTTGAAAGTGAGGAAGCCAATGTATACGTGTGGATTTAAAAAATTCAAATTTCCTTGTGCAACAACATGAAAATAGAGAGGCAACCGAGAGCAATACAACCAAATATATATTGTTTGGTTTCGTTTGAATGGATTTTTCTTTGGTTTAGAATGAATATGCATGTCACACAACTTTTTAGCTAGTTGAAGCTAAGTGAAAATGAGAGTTCCGAAAAATTTAGCTAGCTAAAGCTAAGTAAGAATCCTAGGTTCGGTGAACCTAGCTAGCTAAAGCTAAGTGACAAATAGGGGCCCGAAAAATTTAGCTAGGTGATGCTAGTTGGCCAGCTATCCAAGGTCTAGACTCTTCTCACCAAAAGGCACAATGTTACCCGTTAATATTGGATAGATTAATATGTTATAACCCTAACCCCTTACCCCTAAAACCCTAAACCCTAAACCCTGAACACCAAATATCGTAGTTGTTCATTGATGCCTCCATATACCCAGAACATCTATTATATCTTGCGCCATTATCTAATATACGTGGAGGGAACATTGAATAAGAACATGATTGCTTGAATGGCTTCATTTGATGATGTGTTTCTCCGATTTACTTTTATATCACATTCCATATATTAAATATATCATGAACCATGGTTTATTGGCGACTATGTGATTCGTCAAAGTGAGCAAAACATCCAAAGTTGGACCCTAATAACATCCACAACATGAAATGGCATTTGAATAAATACAAGACCAATTGAATAAATACAAGACCAATAAATACAAGACCGATTTACTTTTATATCACATTCCAAGTAAATATATGATCATCAATGGTTTATTGGCGACTATGTGATTCATCAAAGTGAATATATAAGGGATTTACTAAAAACTTGAGCATGTTAGCATTTTGAAATAAGGATCATGCAATTCAAAACCCTTACAAAATGCACTTGGGGAAGGTATTCATTTAGGCTCCACACTCAAGTATTCTAAATTTCCGAATTTCATGTTGGGGGGTGGGGGTTATATTTCTTATTCATTGAATATTGTGTGAGTTGTTGGCATCATTGGTAAAGTCTAAAAGTCAATGATTACATCGTTAAATGTCACGCAATTGTATTATTTTTCTAACGTGCTCAAACAAAAGAGAAACAAATGACTTCAACTTGTTTGGAAAATTTAGGATATGGTGTCATGTAAGTAGGGGTTAAGTATTAGTTTTAGCATAAAGTTACGTTGTAAAAATGCATTAGTTGTATAAATGGTTAGTTTTGTAGAATACCGCATTTGATGTAGCACCTAAGGGTACTCCAAAGTGTCTTCAAATAACTAATGCCCGCTAAGGGGTTAGAGTTAGGGTTTAGGATTTAGGGTTCCCCGTAATCCTATTTCCGTTGGTGCCTTAATCTTGTGGGCACCCAATTCCCGAGGCAAACAAAACCCCAGCCGCCACAGTTTCTCCTCCTTTCTCTCTCTCTCCGTGCCAAGCATTCGCTCCGCGTGTCTCTTGGAAGCGCCGCCTCTCCTGAAGCGCCGCTTTCGCGAAGCGCCGTGGCTATTCAGGGTGGCGATTTGATTCCTTCTCATTCTCCCGCCTAGTGTTTCTTCTTCTTCCCTCCCTTCTCTTGCTCTAGTGGGAGATTGCACTTTTGCAATCATAGAAGTTAGGAGGTGTTTCCAATAGAAAAGAAACCTACAGAGGAAGTTAGTCGAAGATTGTTGAAGGGTTTTCGAACATTGTGTGGGAGCTTTAGCGAGTACTTGCAAAGTTCATGTGTTTGTAGATTTGGCGGGTTTTGGAGTTTGTATTGTATTTGGAGTGCTTGTGAGATTTAGGAGTTCTATAAGATAATCAGGAGGTGTTTGAGAGATATAGAAGTCATTTGAGAGCTTCAGTTGTTGTTTGAGTGATTCAGTTGTTGTATGAAAGATTCAGCTGTTGTTTTGAGAGATTCAGTTGTTGTTTGAGAGATTCAAAAATGGGTTGAAAGACTCAGGAGTTGTATGAGAGATTTTGGATTTGTATGAGAGAAGTAAGAATTATTTGAAAGCTTTAGTAGTTGTTTGGGAGTTTAGCGTGTGTTCGAATTACATTCAGTTGTTTGTGTGTTATTGGACGAAGAACACCAGCTCTACTCCAAAGTTTTTGCAACAACAGCTTTAAAAGGTAATGTGTTTTGTTATACCCAACATGTATTAATTAATTCATGGTGTTGTAGCATACACAACGCATAAGCATTGTATATGCTCTGTGCCAACTTTTAAAATATATATTAAAATAGAACAGTTTGGGGAGACGACCCAAACACGACCTAATGTTTGGGTCGAGCGACCCAAACACGGCCTCATGTTTGGGTCGCTCGACCTAAACCCAGCCTCATATTTGGTACGCTCGGCCCAAACACATCCTCATGTTTGGGTCGCTCGTCCTAAACCCAGCCTTATATTTGGTACGCTCGGGCCAAACACATTCTCATGTTTGGGTCGCTCGACTTAAACCCAGCCTCATATTTGGTACGTTCGGGCCAAACACATCCTCATGTTTAGGTCGCTCGACCCAAACACAACCTCTAAATTATTATCTTATCAATAAATCCATGATGTTACACACAATATAAAATGCAAATCCACCCAAAAAATAACAAAATACCATATCACCATACAAATGATGTTCACATATAACAATACACAATCTACCAAAATATATGCGCCAATCCATTAAATTTCCCTTAAATCAATTGAAAACTATTAATTTTGAAGAAGTTTGGGTCGAACGACCGAAACTAACATTGTTGATTCTTTCCTTACAGATGGCCCCAAAGAAAAGACCCGGTGAAAGGTGGTTCATGCTTGCGCCAGACATGTTATGGCAGGAGCACGAAACACCGCAGGATGACTCATATGTTCCAAAGGACAATCTTGTCCTCGCTTGGTCAATTCAAGTGGTCAAAGCCTCGCAATACAAAATGATATTTGTATTGAAAGTTGGCACCATGGAGAATCATACATGGGCCACAGTTACGGGGTGGGAGGTGGCATCGGTTCAGTCTCTTGGAGACTATGTGGACGTCATCCTTGAGAACTCCGCGGTGCAGAATGTCCATATGTTCATGCACCAGTTCTCCGAGCCGTTCGACGTAATCTACGTAAAGGAGTCCTACGTTGAGCCAGACATCATCAAACCGGAGTCGATATTTATCGATAGCAGTACATCGAACACCAAGGTCTCTAGCCGGTTTACAAAATTAAAACATGCAATCACCGTGCTGAATAAGGCCCTTCAGAGCAAATCAAAATCTCAGCAACCTGTGAGGCGGAAAGCAACCACTGAGGAGGGTGCAGGGTCGTCAAGGCCTCAATCGGTGAGGGAGCCGCAACCAGTACCGTCTGACTCAAGACGGACGACTCCCTCAGAGACACCGGCGGATAGCGAGACGCCTACGCCTTTTGCCAGCCGCCAAACAACACCATCGAAGAGGGCGAGAGAGTCATCTGTGATGACTGAGGAGCCAATTTCTACTGAGCTGCACATGCCAAAGCCCGGGCAAAAGGTGGATGCGGGGGAGATCCAAAAAATCGTGAACAATTTCACGACCAAGTGCTCCCACTGTTTCTTCATGGGTAGAGATTTCAAGTTCGATGTCAACATCAGCCAGTGCCATCTAGCGCCACCAGAAAAATGCGTCCGGGCAAAAGAAGACGCCTACGTCGACTGGATAATCACGCAGATCGTTAGCGAACAATTCAAAGACGACAGACAAACAATTGTAGTCATGCCCCAGGGACAGAAAAAAATGCCTACCCTTAAAATGTGGCCGACAATTCAGAAAGGCGATTTTTGGCTGATAGACGGCCAGCACAGTGTGGAGGCATCAAAGAAAATCCAACTGATGACTGAGTGGGATGATCCCAACCATCAGAAGGAAAAGCTGAAGGTCTAGAAGGCATTGGTGGTGTGGTCCGACGACGAGACCAGGCTCAGCAATATCTCCCGGTACTTCAACATGGGGAACAAGAAGAGGGCCTACCAAACTTCCTGGATAAGGAATATCATGGCCTCACGGAAGGTGTGGGAGTTCTATGACAGGCCTCCCAAAGAGAGGGAGAACGCCAAGGATAAGAATCCAAAATGGGAGGTGAGTATTGTTTGGATCGATCGACCCAAACTCTTGTTGCAGCCTTGTTTTTTAGTTTGGGTCGTTCGACCCAAACTCTTGGTACAGTTATTGTTCATGATTTGCCTTGGAAATCACATGTACATATCTAACACGCATTCAAAATGGTTTGTTTTGTTCAAATGCAGGATTTCAAATACCAGATGATAAATAAATTCTCCTCAATTGATAATGCTAGTCAAAAGCAGAAGAAATACAACGATCTAAGAAGGGAGATTTATTTAATCACAGCTTCCGATTTCGTTTGGATGAAATGGAAGAGTGTATTTGAAAAGCATGAGATGGGTGAGCTCATCGACCCCGACACTAGCATCTTCTTCAACCAGGCCTCGCGCTTCAAGCAGATGAAGCCTCTTGTGAGGGAGTTCTTCAGAACTCTTCAAGGGCTGTCGGAGACAGAGATGGGGAAGGCGGCATCCCACATCCTGCACGTGGAGCCGACAGTGAAGAGATGTTGGGTCCACCCGAAGATCGTCTTCACCAAGCCCAAATGCTTCGTCCCTTCATGCTACACCATGAAGGAATGGACGGAGAACAGGAAGAAGAAGACGACCATCGTCCAGGAGCTGCACAAGCTAGTTCCTGAGAAGAAGCTCATTGTGGATGGAGAGGTCGACGAGGCGCACTGGAGGGCCTTCAAAGCCGAGTATAAGTTCACCAGTGCATCCATGGCGGCACTCATGAGGGAGGCGGGAGACGACTTCCTCAGGTCAAAGCTTGTGAAGGGGGGGAAGAACTGGGCGCTTCCCGAACACTCCGCGCGTGCCTTCTCCAACTTTATAAAGGAGAAGCAGATCGTCAGTTTCGAGGGCGACGCGCATTTCAACTTGGTCACCCTCGACCCTCTCAAGATCCAAGGCTGGCCGGGGTCTGATGCCAGGAAGGCCATCAGGACGAAAGTCGGGGACTGCTTCCCCTTCGGAATGATAGACTTCAGGAACATCCATGGAAACTCATTCGAAGGGACAATGAGCACCCCGTTTTACGAGCCATTCCTGTCAAAGTTCGTGGACTACAACAGCCCCAAATTCCGGGAGGTCGACATCTGGTTGTGGATTGTCGAGGATAGGAGGGCGGAGCAGGTGTACGGGATCGTGCGGAAATTATAGCCAGAGTACGCCGTCTCGAAATCGCACTACGTTGGTGCACCGGCGGAGGGGGCGTACAGCATTTTGAAAGACAAGAAGACGAAGGTCGTCAACGTGCTGTGCTTGTACTTCGTGTACAAAGCTGAGCTGTTGAAGGTGCCAAACCATCCCATAGCCCGGATGGAAAAACTTTTCCAAGTCCCAGAAGGGTTGGGTACCAGCAAGAGCTTGTACGACGAGGCGAAGTACGCCAACTACCCCGCGGATGAGCTGCGGATGGATTTCTACCTGCGGATGATGCGGACTCTCACGAAGAGAGGGGACTGCATCTTCAACGTCTTCGGGGGCTCGAAGCCGATTTTCGCAGCAATGGTAAGCAAAAACCCTAAGGCAACTATATGCTTGGTTTGGGTCGAGCGACCCAAACTAGGGGCATGCTTGGTTTGGGTCGCTCGACGCAAACTAAATATTCTTATTTTGTTATGGGTGTTTTTTTACCTTATTCTTCATTAGTGATACTTATACTATTGATTTGGATTGTGCAGATGTTTGGGTTGAACATCTACTCCTATGCACGGAGGCGGCCGATGTTCAATTTTACAGGTCCCAGAGGTCTCTCGCAAAGAGAATGGACATCCTCGACTGGATACCGGGATCCTACGTCGACGAGATTGTCCAGGGGGGCGAGAATCCGCGTGATGTGGCGAGGAGAGTCAACCCGGAGGAAATAGCCGTGCGGGGCCCCCTTCAATTGCCAGAGCCGCTCATCGAATTGCATCCGGGCAATCCGTCCCTGACAGCAGGTGGCGAGGTTGGGGAGGAGGAGGAGGAGGAGGAAGAAGAAAAAGTGGAAAGGGAGGTGGAGGAAGGGGCAACAAGATTCACTCAAGAATCCGAAGCCCCTCAGCGGAGGAAGGCTATGCGGGCTGCGACGCCTCAAAGTAAGTTGGTGCCCGTGCTGACAGTGGACGACGCGAGGGACATGTACTCGAGGGACGCAACGGCCACCTTCAGGGAGCGGCGAAGGCTGAAGGGCAAGAAGTTGTATGGCGATTATGCGGTGGAGGAGACGATCGCCATAAGCTCCGAGGACGAGGACAACATAGAGCTCGTCAAGAGGCTCAGGTCCGATCCTCCCTCCCCCACAGCGTTCGCCGGAGGTGAAACCGGAGGTCCTCACCATCGAGGAGGCCAACGCAAAAATGCTCAGGGACGAGGAGCAGTGCGTCCGACTGCAGAAGGCTGCTGCTGAGGAACCCTCGGTCCGCAACGAAGTCGCGGAGTTGAGGGCTCTCCTGTTGGAGCAGGAGCGGCAAAGGGCGATGGCCCAACCTCCGTCCAGCACGGACCTGATCACGCAAGTGATTCAGGGCATGCTGGCGCAGGGGTTGGTGATGGCTCCCCCGCAGTCCTTCAGCTTTGGGCAAATGATGCAGCCGCAAGCCCACCCATACGCGCCCGTCCAGCAGGTGGACGACCCCAACCTTTGGTGCGTCCCCGGAGCTTCCAGCCCCTTGGCACCCTCACCACTTCGGCCTCCCATCCTCGTGCCCCCACACCACCAGCAGGACGACCCCCGCATGTTTGGGTCGTCCGACCCAAACACTGCCGCCATTGCACCGCCACCCAGAGAGCCTGGCGAAGCCGGAGGGTTTGGGTCGGCCGACCCAAATCCCGTCTCAGCGACGACCCCGGTGGACGAGCCCATGCTAGATGTTGAACGCCCGCAAGGGCCTGGTGATACCTCTACTCCTAACCCAGTCGATGAACCAATGCATGATGCACATGCGGAGGTTGGGTTGGGACAAAGGCCTGACAGTCAGCCTTTGCAGGAGCAGGTTGCTGCTAACGTCACCGGAGCAGGCGGTGGTGACACAAGCGGGGCAACGCACGCGTTGGCGGCATCAACGACGTCAAGGCATGACCAAGGCGAGGTAATGCACTGACCCCACTCAGTTTAGGTCGCTCGACCCAAACTCCCTGGGTGTTTGTCTTCTTGCCTTGGTCGTGTCCCCTAGCTAGGAGGAACTGACCCACCCGTCACCCCCCCTTCGCCCCACCCATGCCCCGCACCCGTCACCCCCCCCCCGCGACCATCCGTTCATCAGGGTTGTCTATCCCGACGTCATGACGGTGTCGTGCCGTCATGACGTGTCATGTCGTGACGGACCCCTCCGTCACGACACAATAGGGTCCACGTAGGGTCAACCTAGGGGGAAGCTAGTAGGGTGGGTAAAATACTTACCTTCTTGCCAAGGTGGCGTCCTATGTGGCAGAAAAGGCCGACGTGGATGTGGATATGCCTAGCGCCAGGTAAACCATTTTACCATTATGTTTATCATTCTGTTAAAATTAAAGTAGTAAAATCTGAGTAAGGAGGATGTGGGGCGGACAGGGGACGAGGGTGGGGCGGACGGGGAATGTGGGGAAACAATTACTAGCCCTCGTCCGCCCACCCCGTCCGCCCCCCGTTCCCAAAAATCAGGAACGTGTTCCCCGTCGTCCGCCCCCCGTTCCCAACCATCGGGAACGTGTTCCCCGTCGTCCGCCCCAATTTGACCCCTTCACCTTTGAAGGGCCCTAGCAGCCTCATTTTTCATCCGTTTGTTGCATTTGAGGACATTTTCGGCATCTACATTTCATGAGGATGTCGAAAATGTCCTCAAAATCAACATTTGGATCAAAAATGAGGCTGCTAGAGCCTCCCAAACCTCCCGTCCGCCCCCCCGTCCGCCCCCGTCCGCCTCCAAGTTTGGGAGGCTCTAGCAGCCTCATTTTTCATCTATTTATTGCGTTTGAGGACATTTTCGGCATCAACATTTCATGAGGATGTCGAAAATGTCCTCAAAATCAACATTTGGATCCAAAATGAGGCTGCTAGAGCCTCCCAAACTTGGAGGCGGATGGGGGCGGACGGGGGGGCGGATGGGGGGGCGGATGGGAGGTTTGGGAGGCTCTAGCAGCCTCATTTTGGATCCAAATGTTGATTTTGAGGACATTTTTGACATCCTCATGAAATGTAGATGCCGAAAATGTCCTCAAACACAATAAACAGATGAAAAATGAGGCTGCTAGAGCCTCCCAAACTTGGGGGCGGACGGGGGCGGACGGGGGGGCGGACGGGAGGTTTGGGTGGCTCTAGCAGCCTCATTTTTGATCCAAATGTTGATTTTGAGGACATTTTCGACATCCTCATGAAATGTAGATGCCGAAAATGTCCTCAAACGCAACAAACGGATGAAAAATGAGGCTGCTAGGGCCCTTCAAAGGTGAAGGGGTCAAATTGGGGCGGACGACGGGGAACACGTTCCCGATGGTTGGGAACGGGGGGCGGATGGGGGGGAATGGGGGCAGACGGGGGGGAACGGGGAGCGGACGGGGGGGGGGAACGGGGAGCGGACGGGGGGGGGAACGGGGGCGGACGACGGGGAACGTGTTCCCGATGGTTGGGAACGGGGGGCGGACGGGGGGAACGGGGGCGGATGACGGGGAACACGTTCCCGATGGTTGGGAACGGGGGGCGGACGGGGGGGGAACGGGGGCGGATGCTGGGAACAAAGGGGCGGACGGGGGGGGCAGACGAGGGCTAGTAATTGTTTTGCCCACTTTACCTCTACTTTGCTGACATGTCATCACACGTGGACATCTTACATCCTACGTGTCCGAAATGGGGTAATGTAATTACACACAGAATTCGGTCAAATTAAAGTCCGTCAGGATAAAGACAACATCCGGCATAATGTCGTGACGGATACGTGTCATGACGGCACGACATTATGCCGAGATTGGCCTCCGTCACGACACAATAGACAACCCTGCCGTTCGTCCACCTACCCCGCCTTGCGACGAAGTCCTCATCACGGCGGCGCGTCATCAAATTTTGTTAGCTGTAGAATTAGGCTAGTTTGAACTCATCGTTCAACGCGGCTCCCCCAAAATCAAAATGTACATAGAGCATTGTATAATATAAAATCACCATTTTTTATCTCATATATATTTGTATCTTGTGTTTGAATGTATCTTGTATGCTCTGGCCTCTCTTGTATCCCTTGTTGCCCCCCGCCAATGAATCAAATGGTTTTGTGTTTGCACCGAGTACAAAAGTTTCCTTAATGCTTCGTTTGGACATAGCATGACATAAGTCGCCCACCCGTTTTCTCTCGATCGTCTCCGCAGGGCTCGGAGCATAGCGTAGCGGCTCCCCAACGCTCTTCTCCCAGGAGTGGAGAGGACAGCGCGGCGGCCCCCCCGGTTTTGCCCGCCCCGCCCGCGCGGAGGAAGGAACGATTCATGGTGTTAGACCTTAACGGGGTCCTCGTCCAGTGCGTGCATTGTCCTAGGGTCCCTACGGTGCCCTTTTGCAAGCCCGAGGACGCGAACTACGACGGGCCGCCCACGTACATAAAGACCAAGCTAGTGCACCTCCGGCCGTGGCTTCGGCGCTTCCTGCAGATCGCCCAAAACAAATGGTGGGTGGTCGTGTGGAGCTCCATGAAAGCCGAGAACACGAATGCGGTCGTGGAATTCATCTTCAAGGGCATTGAGCCCCCCTGCTTGGTCCTAGCACATGAAGCATGTAGAATATTGTACACACCGGACGTCAAAGTCGTCAAAAAACCAAACAACCCCGCGTCCCCCCAATATCTCAAGGTCTTGAAGCCGATTTTTTGGGACCAGCGTCCGTCTTTGATAGGCGTCCCCTACGACGTCCGTCCCACCCGCGAGAACACGCTCATGGTGGACGATAGCGCTTCCAAGAACTTATTGAACCCGACGGCCAACTTCATTGTTTGCCCTACGTGGACGGTCGAGAAGGTCCGGGATAGATTTTTGTTAGACCTTGTTAAGTACCTGCAGGCGCTCTGGGGTAGCGGACTACCCGTAAACCATTTTGTTAGGAATAATCCCATAGGCGAGAGATACTTGGATCCACGAGACCATTTGTACAGAGAGTTGTTCTCTCACGCAAAATTTAACAAGCTCATTTGAGAGAGTACGTGTGTTTGGGTGTGTGTGTGTGTGTGCGCGCGCACGTGCCCACTTTGTGTAATATATGCTTCATATGTATCTTGATTTTCACGTGCTCTATCTCTCCCTCTTCCCTTGGGTTTTGTTTTGTTTCCATTTTGGCGCCAGCGTTTGGAACCCTCGATTGACATCGTCAGTGACTCAAACTTGGGGAGCTTCTTCTATGAGACCGTTTACGACGCCGCTTCAACCATTGACTACTCCAAGGAGCCTATTGACACCGGCGTCGTCGATAGCCCCCCGCCCAAGCAAATGTTCCGGCAGTCTCCGTCTCCGTCGCCACTCAAGGGCGCAAAGCGCGGCTGCGTTCGGCCGTCCCCCTCTCGCCCCGGCGGCTCTGTTGCACCCCAACAACGACTGATGATGGGCGCTCGGCCTGCAAAGAGTGGACCCCTGCATGTCCCTTTGCGCGACGCTTTCCCCATCCTATCCAACTCGGACGCAAGCGCCCCTACTGACAAGGTGATCGCCCACAATACATTACAATCCCTCTGCCTTAAGTGGCGCGTGTAATATATATATGTTTGGGTCTTTCTCCTCAAACTAACCCGTGTTTTTTTGGTTTGCTTTGATGACTTCCAGGTTGCGTCCAGCCCCAAAACTCCGCGGTCCAATGCGTCCATTGAGCTGGAGCGCTACTACGCCATGCGCCGAAATGCCGGACAGTCAACGTCGTCATATTCGAATTCCTCGTCTTATTATTCGGGCGGTCGACGCAATCCAAAATGTGTTATGGTGGGCCTGGGTCCAAACCTCGGCTATAGTCGCGGGATAGAGATTCTCAAAAATGTTGAGGCGATGCGAGCTAAAGAAGCGGCGGCAAAAGAAAAAGATGCGGTCTCCAAGGCTAGATAGGCCATCGTAGGCGTAGACATTGCATGTAGGCAGGATGATTTTAGGCCGCACTATCCAATGGATTTGTGCCATTAGTATGCTATTCAATTTCTCATGCCATACATTGCATATTCTGCTTGCAATAATATAAGTGTTATGGGATTACCCCTTCAATATGGTCTACGGTTTGGATTGCCCTACCTAAACCATATTCATACAAGCTCTCATATTTTGTGTGCAATAATATGAATGCTTTAAGATTTCCCCTTCAATTTGGTCTCAGGTTTGGATTGCCCACCCTAAACCATCACAAATATGAGTTATTAATGGGGTTCTTGGTTTGAACACCCGCTTCAAAGTGTTCGCATCTTACAACTTTCTCCAATATGTGTTCCATTTATCCTTGTTCTTATTTCTATGAATGTCTCAAAATACCCAAAAAGTCTCAATTTAACGAATATAGTGTTACAAGTTTGTCTTCTTGTTACCCATTCTTGGAGCTACACCAAACCACATACCACTTTAATATAAGTGTCCTTATCCCCAAAAAAAAATGATTATTGTTAAGGTTATTGTTAAGGCTTGATGAATATGGCAGAATGATGGTCTCACTACAAGCATATGAGTCCCGGGCTATTGTCATACATCATTGGAAACTGTACTACGTCACTAGAAAATCTACAAAATCTAGATTTGCATTGTTCTTTCACCAATGCAGGATGATTGCTTAGGAATCATATAATGGTAGTCACGTGCCATTTCCTCTAGACTTGCTTCTAGACAGTCACTGATAATTGAAATAATGTAACAGATATAATGTCGAACATCTCTGATCTAGTATTGAGGGACAGAACATGCATTGTGATTCTCAGTTCGTATCATCATGTGGATTTTGTGAAACTTTGTGAAATAATGTAAATGAATTTAATGTCGAATATCTCTGATCTAGTGTTGTGGGGCATAACATGCATTGTGATTCTCATTTTGTATCATCATGCGGATTTTTTGAAACTTTGTGAGGTGCCCTCCATCATTGAGATTAGTAGCTGCCACTCAACATCGCCAATCAACATGTAACTAGAAGATTATGAGTTTTTATTTTTTGCAACTCAAGCACTAGAATCTCAATCTAAATCAAACCTCACTGCCACATGTCAATTTTCAAATTGTGTGTCATGTACACACCCTAAGTTAATTTTGTTCATTCCTTAGCGAATTAAGTTAGCATACATGAGGATCGATCATTAGTGTTTTGTTGAACAAGTTGATTAAACATCAAGCTGAATTATAAGCACAATGATCACTGGCAGTTGTAAATTAAATTATCTAATCGTTATTGAAACTAAAGGCATCCAGTATATTAAATCATGAACAAAATATGTGGTTGTTGAACAAGAATCCTTGCATCATTTAAGATGTTACATTTATTTCTATGCTTTTTGTAGAGATGACGTGACTAGAAGTTGGGTTTCGTATAGTTTATGAAGGCTTGGGATTCGTGGCATCTATGTCAACTCATCCATCGTGGATGAAAGGACTCTAGATTAAAAAAAAGTGCCCAATAAGATTGAGGGCTGTTTCATGCAACTAGACTCCACCATCTACATTTGGGGTTTCTAATGCTATTTCCGGAATCAAATTGTCTTAAAATAGTCATTTACATGCTATATCGTATAATTCACTGCATTTTCACCTACGTAATGGATGAGTTTACACCACGAATCTCTAGCCATTTATGAAGGGAGTTACAATATGTACATGTCTACAAATTCGAAGCTGTGCACTACGAACAGGGTTACCTATGTTGAAAGCTCCTTGCAATTATTGGACGTGGCACTTTATGGCGAGCTCATGCAGCAACCGCGTTAAAGTAGCTATGGTCCCTCTTCTCGAATATGCTTACTATACGTTCAAGTTTGATTGGGCACGTCTTTGCAATAATTTCAAATTCCACATCATGTTTCAGAGGTTTCACCCAATCACATGATAACATGTGGCACTTTTTTCAATGGCGAATTGTTTTATTAATTCACACCTACTAATCCGACTTGCACGTAGGGCAAAGAAAATCATGCACAGAAGGTCCCCACGACCTCAAATTTGAGCCTTCTTTTTGGCTTCTATATTAAGGGTCGACATTGACAAGGATTGATCCCAAGAAGCACAATTCTATAGAAGTGAAGTAAGCCTTAGAGTGGGAGGTAGCGAATTCCTCTTTGCCGAAAACTAATTAGTTCAATTTGAAGTGCTTCTCATTGAATAAGTTTAGAAATTGAGGATTATCTTTTTGAGTTGTTGCAAATTTGCTGCATGCACTTGAGCTTTGAACTTCTTGCTCGAGGAGCGCGTAGAGTACATTGTCTCTTGGGTATTTGCTGAAAACCTATCAACCTAGTACCTAATTGTGAATGTAAATTTTGGACGAAAGAAGTAAAAAATGTTTCATGTAATTGTGAGGACCCAGTACTTAAAACTTACTCTTCCACTCAATGAACAGGGAGAAATGACCGGTAGTTACAGATGAACCAGTTGATTTTGAGAAATAACCGGTTGACGTTCAAGACTTCAGGAGTCTGTAGAATAATATACCTCAAATTAATAAATAAGAACCAAAAGATCACAACATGTAACCGGTTGGACTTGGTAATATTAGGATTTTGACTGATTATGCCCAAAAATCTCCCTGAACACTGCTTCCACTTGAGTGATGGAATTTTAAAAATCTGGAAGCTGGAGCATCATACAGTATATAAGCAGCCATAGCCTTGTGGTGAGATCCGAGATGGGTGCGCCTATTATGAATTTCTTTTTGTATTTTAGAATATGTAAAGGTGTGATACAAAATTAAAAATATTACATGTGCATACCTGTTAGCAAATCTAAATGAGGAACATGAGAGTTGGAGCTTGCTGTTTCATGCCGCTTAGAATGTCAGTCTACGTACTCTGTGGTTCATATAATATGTGAAAGCATGGGTAATTTGGTGTTGCATGATCACCTTCAAGCACTTTGAGACGAATTGACTCCCTATTTGAAGTGTCGCAGGGAATCCAAAAGAAGTACGGATCAGTGATCGGGGAGATTTTTGGGCATAATCAGTTGAGATCCTAGTGTTTGCAAATCCAACCAGTTACATGTTGACATCCTTTGGTTTTTCTATTTTTTCTATATTAATTTGAGGTATTTTCCATAAATTCCTCTAAAGTGATCAGTAATTCTTCTGAAGTCTTGAACTTCAACCAGTTATTTCTCAAACTCAACCGGTTCATCTGTAACTAACTGTCGGTTCTCCCCGATCATTAGTACGGATTTTAAAGATTTGGCTTCATGACTATGGTGTTGCAATACAGTTCTTCAGTTCAAACAGTCTTTGAATTATGATGGTGAGTTCTTTGCCACTTGATTATTTTATGTTGCTTTTTTGCTGACCTTGTTGTCCGCGAGCTCTAGACTCCAGTTTTGGAGTTTTGCTTCCCAACACCTACCATCAGTGTGTATGTTTGACAAATTTCATTTGATGTTCAACTTCCAAAGTGTCACATGACGTTTTCAAAAACAAAAATGAATGTCAATTAACATATACATTTTATTCTAAAATGTCACCTCAATTTTGGGTTACACAATATTTTAGAAAAACTAATATTTTGAATAATCAGAATACAATCTTGATTTGTAACAAAGAAACTATCAATCGAGCGTAAATATCCTTCGGTTTCGCATGTTTCTCCAAATGTTGAAGATGGTAGTCCAATCCATTGCATCCGCTTCAAGCCCACAAAGAGAGACCCGCATAAGAGCATCAAGGGTCTTTAAGTTCAACCTATTGCGCAAGTGGCTTTTGATTGCATTTGTTTGGAAAATCCTCTCTCATAAGTAGCTATACTTGATGGAATGAGTATAACTCTTTACCAAAGTTGCATAAGTTTAGGCCGATTTGTGTGACATTCCAAATTGCTACCACATATGCGCCAAGCCTCAAATATTGTTTTGTTCTCACACTCATGTCGAAGTGTTTCCATATATTCCATGAATTCTCCCTTACACATGTCACTTTCTTCTTCAGTGTATTGAGACTTCAACAATATTCTTTCGAGCCACAATTCAGTATTTGTGATTTGGTCACTATCATTGCTTGGATAATTACGAGGGCTGAAAAATTTGGCTGCATTGAATACTAGAAGATATGGAAAACGATCATTCAAAGCATGAAAAACTTTTTGCACATAAGATGCACCCAATAATATACATTGTTGTAGTTCATTGGGCCCATCAGTTGCCAATGCATGAATAATACGATCTCATGTATTGTTTTCATAACTCAACTAAAGATTTCTTGCAAATTTCTTCAAGAATTTTCCCAATTTCTTGCTTGTACGACCAAACATAGGTCCATTCCCGAATTAAAAATGACATGATAAAATTAAAATAATGATATCGATGGTTGCACTAATAGTTGTGATACCAACTATATCATATTCAAATTTGATATTCAATTTATTCAACTCTTGTAAAACATCTACAAGCAAGTTCAAGTAATAATAAAATTTAAAGAGCACATGATCTCATACCAATGCGGCTCTTCATCTATGAATAATTACAATAACACCGGCATGCATTGTAGTAAAGGATCATGATATTATCTTGAGAAAGCCACCGTACAACATGGATTTGTAAAACCACTACATAATCTTCTCAAATACATTATTCAACAATCATTTCAGCTCGTTGCATCGATTTGTACTACGGCCCACCTACTCATAAACTTTGTTGGCAAAACGATCCAACATTTGAACTCTGGAAAAGCTCTAGCTGCATCTCCTACAGCTAAAGCTTCACGATGCGCAATATAATGCACATTTATGAGAGTTGGAACTTCTATACACATTCTAGTTGCTAATCCCGTATGATGTCCCGTCATATTAGAATCCCTATCTGATTCAGTGGCTAAAGCTATTTGGTTGAGAGGCATCCAATGCATTTTCTCCAATATTGCAGTGACAATCTCATACATAGATTCTGCTGTATTATCTCAAAAGAGCCAAAAGTTGAACAACTTTTATTTGATTTCACATTATGAGGTTTTTCTATTATTTGATAAATAAACAACATAAATAATTAAATGTTGTTCAAAGGTTCGATCAGTGGCCTCATCTATCATCAAAGAATAAAATGGGAAGGATTGTGCCTCTATTAAAAGTTCATCACTGATATGCTTTGAAATTGCCTATAGAAGTTCCAATGTTGCATACCATGAAGTATATGAGCCATATTCATCATTAATAAGCATATTTGGAGTCTGTAGTAATAAAAATAATTGGCATATGTCTTGATAACTCAAAAGTGAACGATCATTCCATATTGTAAAATATAAATTTTTCATCACAATGATGATTTTTTATTGCTCTCTATCTACCATATCTAGCCCTTGAATCACTGGAGGTATATTTTTACGTTGAGGAAAATATATAGCCTTCTAACGAGCTACCAAAATTTTGTGGTTGACACTCATTTCATGAACCTTGACAGCAAATTTTTGTAAACTTTTACAACCTATATATATCTCCCATTTGGAATATACATGCATTTCATAAACCTTGTTGTTGGTCCATTATTTGGTGTGTAATATAACAACCATGGCCTATCAATTTTCTATGAAACCTTAAAAACTATTTTATACCTTTGTTGATTGGGAATGATATGAGCAAGTTTTCTAATTACATCATTCCCAACATCTTTACCTGATTAAGTTTCACTTTCACTATTCATATTGTGAGGAAAAAATTTAGATTGTTCAAGCCTCGGAATTTGTTGAGATGATTGAATTGAAGGTTGAAATGTAATTATTTTAGTATACATCTCATATGAATTGAATTGACAAATTTTTCTATGATTGTTGTTACTTCTAAAAGTCATATGTGATGTCTCTAAAATAATTCAATTCTAGTCATTTAATATATATATTTTAAAAATATAATGATCTACAAAGAATTGACATACCCAACACACCTAATGAATAACAAAGTTCAATTCACCTCTATAAAATGAAAAGTATATTATTAGCATATAAAAAATTAACTTTATTTCTTCCATTTGTATGGAAAGTAGGTTCAAAATGACACAAGCAAATATACAAATGCAAAATAATGTTCTACTGCCAACAATGGCAACATAAGAAAAAAATGAACACATCACTTAAAGATTCATGATGTCATTCACTTCAAATATAAATATCTTATTTATATACATACATACACAATCATATATATGTTTCTTAACAATAAAGCATAAAAAAAAATACATTGAACCCAACTTTCAGTCTTTCACCACTTTATATTAATAAATAAGACAAATCATACACAATAGGGTTTTACCTTAATAACATGTGCATGCAAACTATGATTTGAGTTTATAAGCTTCAGATTGTTCACTGGTCCAATAGAGCCTTTCCGCATTTCATCAAGACTTTTTCCATAATCATTTTAATATGTTGGTAATACCTGCAAACACAAGCCACTCCTCAGATTGTACCAAGTCTCTTAAATATTATGAGGTAAATGGTCATATGCACTCATAAAATATTCACATGATAATCATCTCCGTTTGCGCCTCCTTAATGTAATGTTTTCTTCTCGATACAGAGTGCAAGCTAGTAGAACAACACCAGTCAAATTAGCATATTGGAACAATTTTGTGAAAGTCCTTATAAATATAGCATGAAATTGATATAGTTCAAAATTATGTGAGCCTCTAATTTGATAGGCTAAATTGAAAAATATACATACATAAATTCATATTCCTAGACAAGAAATAAGTTGTCTAACAAGATAATTACACTACCCAATTGAACAATGCAACAAGTTCAACATGACCCAATTCACTTAAGATATCGTGTTATGCAATCATATACAATTGGACATTACCAGTTGCAACTTTTGGTGCAGTATACAAATTTCTAAGTCAAGTGAGCCATTTACATACACCCTAGGCAACTAGACGCCTTCATCCTAGCACAAGCACACTTCTCACACAAATTCAATCCACAACATTGTTCAATCCATACATTCAAATTCAATGCCATCCATTTCATTCAAAACAAGGAACACTATATTCGTTAAATGGAGACTTTTTCATGATTTTGAGACTATTGAAGTATGTAAAGTCATAAACAAATGATACAAAGTACCCAAACCACAAACAAATTACATGGAAATAGATGAATTACAACCATAAAACAAACATTAATTACATGAGTCGTAGAGCACGAACAAAATCTCCAACAATAAAGACAATATTGATGCACCCAAACGTATACAATGCAAACCAAGATGGAAAATAAATATATTATATATATTGAATATCGAACACAAGGAGTAGTATTCAAGAAATAATACTAATTAAAAATTCAAACCATCAAATGTCTAGGTACTAGGAATATTAAAAATAATTTAGTGTTGATTATATGCGATAGCCTTTGCGGCCGCCTCCTTCTCTTTTGCTTTCCGTGCCTCGATGCCCCTAAAAATCTCATCTTTGCGGCTGTAACTTTTGTTCCGGACAGGGCCCATTGATCCAAGCGCATTCAAATAATTCCGTTGGGATACCGCACTATGGGAGGAGATGGAGCTTGGTGTATCGTATGTTGATGATTGCCTAACACTCCGGCGAAGCCCAAGGGAATGCTCAGATTTTGACGGCCCAACTATCATTGGAGAAGAGACCTAATATGAGGTTCGAAGGAACATACCACAACAAGACGTTTAGGATGCGAGTCCGTAAACTTGGGTCAACGCCAAAAAATTTAGGAGCCAATGAAAGTTTCATACAGTTTTCCAAATAAACTACTATAAGAATGCTTAGAAAACGGAATATGAGCAAGTGATAGCGTACCTTTGTTGCGGGTTCTGAGACAGGGGTCATAGTTTTGAACGGGCCAACACTGCCATTTGCCAACTCATACATTGATGAGGAATGTCTCCCACTCCGTCGAAGTGTGAGACAACGGTCGGACTCAGACCGGCACACGGTTGGGGGAGTTGATTTGGGTTCGGTTCCGACGATACGTAGCGGGGGGGCATCGACACACGGAGGCACATCGACAGGGAGCAGGTTTGTTGCACAAGGAACGGAATCGTCGGGGTCGCCGCATGGAAGGGGAGCCTCCAAGCATAGACGTCTATTGGGACCTTGACGTACATCGTCGTCAAACCCGGACGGCGAGGTCCCTCGACGGCGTTCGAGTGCCCGTTTATCTTTGCAAAGAGGAGAGGGCGAAGGAGCATATGTGAGGTTGACGACTCGTGCGGGCGGGCTGTCCACGACGCCGTTGTTGCCCTCGGCGTCTTTGGAATAATCAACAGCGGAGGCTGCGTCCACCGCCGAGAACTGGTAGAGTGAGGGCAATTGGAATTCGCTCAAACCACAAGACAGGGAGCCGGGAGAAGACGGGGACACATAGGGGCCGTTGGTGACAGGGGACACACTTTGGGGGTGCAACTATGAGAACACATACCCATGGAAAATAGCAAGCATTAGGTACTACAACAATGTCAAGGAACATATTGGCACACGACCACAAAGTGTAGATAATCTCAAATTAAATTATTGAAAGCCGCGAGCCGGCGGATGGCCCTATATACATCTGAGTTGGGGGCAAGCGGCCCATTGCCAATAGGGTTAGTGAGGACAAAATCCGGGACGCTACCGGGGTGACGCACAAGCCTCCTAATGTAAGGACCTAGCTCACTAACTAGGAAGGTGTCATTTCTACGGCCGGTCCATGAGTCGGGGAAGACGACGGTGCCAGGGGGATTAAGGACACTCTTGGTTGGGCTATCGTCAACAAGGAGGGTGTTGTCCGAGGTCGGCCACCACCCGTGAGGGACCCCCTCCAACCGAGGAATGCCAACCCAAAGTCTAGATTTGAGGACTTTCAAGAACTGTTGGCCCCCGCCCCCTCCGAACTTGGGCACAGGCGCACCCCTCTCATCGAACATCTCATCACACGCCTCCTGCCCTAGTACTAGGCAAGGACTCGGGAGCCCGGCAAAAAGGAACTTAACAATGGGCTCCGTGTTGTCCAAAACCATGGAGCTCCATACGACGACATGAGCAAGGTCGAGCACCTCGCGGAGAAAGGCGCGCAAGCCGGGACGGGCTCGAACGGCCTTTCGATTAACGAGGGTGTCGAGTTCCCCGTCGTAGTCCATCTCTTCCGGACTTCGGAAGGGAGTCAAGGGGACCCTAGGGATGTGTTTGGTGTGACACAACACCCCATTGAGGTCAAATACTATGAATGGTTTACGACCGGGTTGACGTCTTCTTTCCGATGGGATGCGAGCTATCTCCGATGGACCCTGTGATTAACATTTAACTAGGACAATGTTACCATGAAAGAAAACTAAGAACAACTGGCAAAGCAAAATCCCAAGGATAAGCAAAGAAACAATAGAGAACGAAATTACATCGACAACGAAGTGCAAGTAATATAGTTACAAGTAATATAGACAACGACGTGCAAGTAATATAGTTCAAAAATAATAATTTATTTCAAGGTGTAATATACATTTTGTTTTCTCTATTCACAAACTAACTCCGCGCGTAATAAATGTAAGGCCATCTGTGCAGACCGGAATCTAAACTACAAAAATGTCGCGCCAATATGGGGTGAAGGTCGAAGGCACACTCGACATAAAGCAGGACCCATGAAGACATGCGGACGCGCGTCCGTAACCAGGGGAGGGGGAGGCAGGCAGGCCTCAAGCAAGGTTGGTTACCTCAGCATGTGGAGGCGAGGCGCCGCCATTGCCCTCCTCGTCGCGGCCCTGGTCGACTTGCGGACGCGCGTCCGTAAACTCGGGCAAGATCTCCACGTCGGTGTCCATATCTCTGGAGAGGGACTGGGACCAGGGTTGTCTATCCCGCCGTTGTGACGGTGTCGTGCCGTCACGACGTGTCGTGTCGTGACGGACCCCTCCGTCACGACACAATAGGGTCCACGTAGGGTCAACATAGGGGGAGCCGACTAGGGTGGGTAAAATACTTACCTTCTTGCCAAGGTGGCGTCCTATGTGGCAGAAAACGTCGACGTGGATGTGCATATTTCCCCTGCCACGTAGACCATTTTGCCATTGTGTTTATCATTGTGTTAAAATCAAAGTAATAAAATATTACTAAGGAGGGTGTGGGGCGGACGGGGGCGGACGGGTGGGGCGGACGGGGAAGGGGGGTGGAGCGGACGGACGGGGGGGTGGTGCGGACGGTGGATGGGGGTGGAGCGGACGGACGGGGGTGTGGAGCGGACGGGGGAGGGGGGGTGGGGCGGACGGACGGGGGTGGAGCGGACGGGAGAGGGGGGGGGGGGGTGGGGCGGACGGAGGAGGGGAGGGGCGGACGGAGGAGGGGGATGGAGCGGACGGGGGAGGGGGGTGGAGCGGACGGGAGAGGGGGGGGGGTGGGGCGGACGGACGGGGGTGGAGCGGACGGACGGGGGGGTGGAGCGGACGGGGGAGGGGGGGTGGGGCGGACGGACGGGGGTGGAGCGGACGGGAGAGGGGGGGGGGGTGGGGCGTCCCACCCGTCCCACCCGTCCGCCCCGCGTTCCCTCCCGTCCGCTACCCTCCGTCCGCCACACGTTCCCCACCGTCCGCTCCTCGTTCCCTCCCGTCCGCCCCACGTTCCTCTCCCGTCCGCACGCGTTCCCTCACGTCCGCTCCACGTTCCCTCCGTCCGCCACACGTTCCCCGTCGTCCGTACCCCGTTCCCATCCTGTCCGCACCCGTTCCCTCCCGTCCGCCCCGCGTTCCCCCCGTCCGCCCCGCGTTCCCCCCGTCCGCCCCGCGTTCCCCCCGTCCGCCCCGCGTTCCCCCCGTCCGCCCCGCGTTCCCCCCGTCCGCTCGGAGTTCCCCTACGTCCGCTCCACGTTCCCTCCCGTCCGCTTTCCGATCCCTTCCGTCCGCCCGCGTTCCCTATCGAGTTCCCTTCACGTCCGCTCCACGTTCCCTCCGTCCGCCACGTTCCCTCCGTCCGCCCGTTCCCCTCCCGTCCGCGCCTCGTTCCCTCCCGTCCGCCCGAGTTCCCTATCGCGTTCCCCACCCGTCTGCTCCTCGTTCCCTCCGTCCGCCCCCACGTTCCCTCCGTCCGCCCCCACGTTCCCTCCGTCCGCCCCTAGTTCCCACGTTCCCCATACGTCGTTTTCGTACCCTAAACCCTAATTCCGACCGGGATCCCATAATGATTGGGCTCCTCGTTGCCTATATAAAGCCGTGAGGCTTTAGTTCCTACCACTTTCCTCTCCTCCCACCACATAGGGACCCGAGACCTTGTTGCGTCCCAAAGGACAGCATCACCGCGCGGGTCTCAAGGGGTTTGGGAGGGCAGGGCAAATTGTGGGGGAACCCTCGCAATTTTTTTTTCAGATTCACTCGCTCCCGTGATTTTTATCACGAGAGATTTTCACACTCACTTATTCACGTGATTTTTATCACGACTCATTTTCAGATTCACTCACTCACGTGATTTTTATCACGATGGAGGGGGAGGGCATTGCTCCTTACGAGAACGAGGATTTGAGGGTGCACCGTGCTTGGCTCGTAGGCAATGCATCGGCGAATACTGCCGAGGGTACGGGAAGCGATCCTGGAAGTGGAAGTACTGCAGCACGTCCACCACGTCCAGATCCCTTTCAGTTTGACGAAGAGTTCTTGGCTGTTGGTCATTCGGGAGGCAACCAAACACGGGGAAGCCGTGGAACACGTGGGAGTCGGGGAAACAGTGGACATAGAGGGAGAACTGGAAGGGGACCAAGCTCAGGCAGTTCCACAGAAATACATGCACCGGCTCGTTCAGAGAACGTGCCACCACAATCTCCGACACGGCGGACATCAAGACCGGAGAGCCCTGCACGTGATGTACCTCAGGGTTCGGAGCAGACTGAAAGACGGGGATTAAAACGCCCAGCAGTTTCTGAAGGGACGGAGGACGGGTCCGCGGCATCGGGTTCGCAATCAAAGAAAAGGAAACATAGAGGCAAACGCGACCCGCGGACCGATGAGGCTCGAAATCATTGCAGGATCGTGTTGTTGGATTGGTTTAGAAGTAACAGCATGGTTTATTTGGAGAAAAAATACCTCAATGATGGTACAAAGGGTTTAGAGTTGGCGAGGAACGAGTTGATGCTTATTCTCACGGAAGCCACGTCTGGACCGGAGTTTGAGGAAGCTAGGGGCATGAGCGATTGGAACACATGGATTGAAAAACAAGCTGTGGAAGCAATCTACAATCCAACGATGTCATATGAGGCTATGCATCCTGGAGAGGGAAGTAGTGGTGGGAGGAGGTCCGAGCTGTACATTAAGCTAGAGAATTGGAAAAGAGGCGTAATAGCAGCAAAAGGCACATCCGCCCGCAACCTTCCCGTTTTTATTGACAGGCAGCTGGCAGACAACATTGCCACTCAGGGCCGGCAGGGTGTCATATGGTTGCCTAGGAATGTGGAGATCAAACCCTTGGATAGGGAAATCTTCCAAGGGACCTTCGGAGTGGTGCGGAGAGTCACAATTCATGGAGCATCATTCATCCCTAACTGGATAGAGTGGGCTGGGAAGACCATGAAGGCCACGAATAGTCTGGAGAACCGAAAGGAGCGTTCGGTTGAAGCATTGGCATGCCCAGTAGATCATCCTGGGATAATCAAACTACAATACCTCCACCCGAAAACATACGAATCCTATTCGATGTGGTGGAATGGAGGCTCCTTGAAGAACATGAGGGTCTATGACCACCAAGTTCCGGAAACCCACGAGCGCACAATCCTTCAAATGCCTGGGGCAGACTTTGAAGCACGGAAACGGTTGGTTGTATATCGAAGGCATCGAGCTTATTTGGCATGGGCTCTAATGTGCATTGTGGATGTAGTGCACAAGCATGACGTGTTGCACAATGACCTTAATCCCAACAATGTCATGCTGCATTTCCCACAAGACCGTGAGAACACGGTTTTCATTGGTGTGTGTGATTGGGGGATGGCATCATGGGGAGATGAAGACGCACCCTCCAACTATGGAAAAGAATCAGTGGATGAGATGAACAAGCACCGCATAAAATACAACTGTGCTGGTCCAGAATTATTCCATGTACGAGGGCAGCGTGGAACATCTACCTCTCCGGTGAGGATGGCTCGGAAACATAGGCACACGTTTCTCTCGGAGTCCTTCTCAGTGGGTGCTTTGGCAAAGAAGATTTATGCCAGGGATTCGACTTCCTCGTTGTTTCAGCTAAACAGTGATCCAAATGGCTTGAAGATGCGGTTTGAGATAGCATTGGATGCATTGACGAAGCCCAATCCAGCGGAAAGGTCAACCATCACACACGTAGTGAACATGTTGAAGTCGCCTCCATACAACATGGTTAACCCGACAATGTGCTTCCGTGACACTGCAAAATAGTTTTTTTTTGTTTTCTTTGCAGCAATTTTGGATCATACCAATTTTGTAACCGTTGGAGATGTAAATAAAGCCATC
This sequence comes from Polytrichum formosum, assembly GCA_964035585.1. Taxonomy (NCBI): domain Eukaryota; kingdom Viridiplantae; phylum Streptophyta; class Polytrichopsida; order Polytrichales; family Polytrichaceae; genus Polytrichum; species Polytrichum formosum. The sequence continues at coordinate 44,599,248 of OZ037941.1, forward strand.
ATTTTTTCATACACAACTTGTATATTGTATGAGATTTATGGATCTTAGTGCAATGTTCATACTCCATGAGGATTTTTGCTTCATAATCGAGATGAAGTCTATGGGAGACTAACCAAGGTTCTCGCCTCTCGTGAGGCCACATCATTCTTTCACATCGTTGTTATCACATCCATGTGCTAAGTTCAAGTTAACTATAGTTGTTCGTGATATGTCTTGCCAAAATGCAATTACCTATATTTATTCTAATTTTGGTATGCCACAAAATGTAGTCAACTATAGTTATATCTAGTTAACTAAAGTTGAGCACAATGTTGCAATAGTTATATCGGTTGTACACGTGATCCTAAACATCTCTAAATGTTCTTTCTTGTACTCCACACATATTGCACACATACTTCACAATTGCTTATATTTATATTTATATAATTCACAATCACTTTTTTTTGGAAGTTTGGACATAGTCTCGGTTTTTTGGCTCTCAAAAATTCATATGAAGTCCAAAAAATGAGTTCTTGGTATCCATGGATAGGTAATGAAGTCCTCTACAAGAATATGCAATAAAAGTCCTCTACATAATAGTCCCCCCATCTACATAATAAAGTACACTAAAATAGCAATAATCAACTAAGGGTGAACGTAAAGTGGTTAAAAAAATTTCTCTTGGAACTGAGAAGTGGATGCATAGTTTCATATTGCTTTGTGCTTGTTTATCTCAACAGAAACTGTTCGGTTGGTGAATTAAAAATAAATAAATAAATCATAGAAGTGGTACAACATATTATACAAGTCATAACTTTATTATTGCGACAACGTTATAAATGCCCTTTATTAATCATATACATGAACAAACCATGCAAACTATAATATTCCACTTCATTCCGTCATCCCAACCTCGTAGATGCTCCTGGCTTCCAGCGAGGCTCCATTTTTGGAAGAGGATTCGGCTGAAGTAAATCAAAATAGCTAATCGTTCGGTCTTTCATCCGTTCCTTCAATGGTAGCCGATGAGGCGACAATCCTCTCCTCTTCTTACGAATAGACATAGTCTTTGAAGATTCCCCCGCTACCTTGACTATTTCAATGTCGATTGAAGTCTCCTCCACATCCACATCCACATCCACATCCACATCCCCGGGCTTCTCCAAAATATCCGCACACAAATCAATTAGATCATTTAGATCTCCACCCACGCATTGTGTGTGGTCCTTCTCCACCGCATCGATCTCAAAGTTGTCTGCATATCGTCGTTGTTCCTCCGCCGCCCTCATCCTCCAAGCTTGTGTAGATTGTGAGAAGGGAGTCATGACATACTCATCACGAAATCGATCCCTAGCACTTCTCTCATCTCTCTCACGCTCGGGTGTTGCATTGAATGGAATATGGGGATCGTCTAAATTGTGTATCTCCTCATCGCATTCTACACCCTCAAACATGACTCTCCCCTTTCCCATCCTATCCATGATACTCTACCTTCGTTATATGTATGAGTCTCAATGATCTACTTATATATTGACCTCTAAGGACTTGATGACCATGACCAATAATTGATGTAATCCAATATGTAGAGGATCCAATTCTCGTTAGTAAGATAAAGTCAACGCAATCGGAATAAAAAAAAAGTTGGTTAGGTTAAAAATGTACACTTTTGAAAAAATCTTCCGACATCCGCATCGGAAACCTCTTTGATACCTCTTTGAACTTTCCATATTTGATTAGTTATCCACTCATTCAACAAATCATTAATTTGTGCTTCAACCTTAGTGGTTCATATAGTTTCATAACCGATGTCACCCATCCGAATGCACTTTCCTTCAACAAATCATTAATTTGTGCTTCAACCTTAGTGGTTCATATGGTTTCATAACCGATGTCACCCATCCGAATGCACTTTCCTTCAACAAATCATTAATTTGTGCTTCAACCTTAGTGGTTCATATGGTTTCATAACCGATGTCACCCATCCGAATGCACTTTCCTTCAACAAATCATTAATTTGTGCTTCAACCTTAGTGGTTCATATGGTTTCATAACCGATGTCACCCATCCGAATGCACCTTCCTTCAACAAATCATTAATTTGTGCTTCAACCTTAGTGGTTCATATGGTTTCATAACCGATGTCACCCATCCGAATGCACCTTCCTTCAACAAATCATTAATTTGTGCTTCAACCTTAGTGGTTCATATGGTTTCATAACCGATGTCACCCATCCGAATGCACCTTCCTTCAACAAATCATTAATTTGTGCTTCAACCTTAGTGGTTCATATGGTTTCATAACCGATGTCACCCATCCGAATGCACCTTCCTTCAACAAATCATTAATTTGTGCTTCAACCTTAGTGGTTCATATGGTTTCATAACCGATGTCACCCATCCGAATGCACCTTCCTTCAACAAATCATTAATTTGTGCTTCAACCTTAGTGGTTCATATGGTTTCATAACCGATGTCACCCATCCGAATGCACCTTCCTTCAACAAATCATTAATTTGTGCTTCAACCTTAGTGGTTCATATGGTTTCATAACCGATGTCACCCATCCGAATGCACCTTCCTTCAACAAATCATTAATTTGTGCTTCAACCTTAGTGGTTCATATGGTTTCATAACCGATGTCACCCATCCGAATGCACTTTCCTTCAATAAATCATTAATTTGTGCTTCAACCTTAGTGGTTCATATGGTTTCATAACCGATGTCACCCATCCGAATGCACTTTCCTTCAATAAATCATTAATTTGTGCTTCAACCTTAGTGGTTCATATGGTTTCATAACCGATGTCACCCATCCGAATGCACTTTCCTTCAATAAATCATTAATTTGTGCTTCAACCTTAGTGGTTCATATGGTTTCATAACCGATGTCACCCATCCGAATGCACCTTCCTTCAACAAATCATTAATTTGTGCTTCAACCTTAGTGGTTCATATGGTTTCATAACCGATGTCACCCATCCGAATGCACCTTCCTTCAACAAATCATTAATTTGTGCTTCAACCTTAGTGGTTCATATGGTTTCATAACCGATGTCACCCATCCGAATGCACTTTCCTTCAATAAATCATTAATTTGTGCTTCAACCTTAGTGGTTCATATGGTTTCATAACCGATGTCACCCATCCGAATGCACTTTCCTTCAATAAATCATTAATTTGTGCTTCAACCTTAGTGGTTCATATGGTTTCATAACCGATGTCACCCATCCGAATGCACTTTCCTTCAATAAATCATTAATTTGTGCTTCAACCTTAGTGGTTCATATGGTTTCATAACCGATGTCACCCATCCGAATGCACTTTCCTTCAATAAATCATTAATTTGTGCTTCAACCTTAGTGGTTCATAAACCCTAAACCCTAAACCCCTAAACCCTAAACCCTACGTCATTCCAAATTACTACCACATATGTGCCATTGATTTGTTCTCACACTCATGTAGAAGTGTTTCCATACATGGTTTGAGGGTTTAGGTTCCTAGCTTTCCAACGAACCCACCTGCTTTTTTTTTCGATGCCTACATTTTTTTCATTATAATAATCAATCATTGACAAGATCTTGGCCGTTAGATTGGAGGGGTTATTTTGAGCAAGTAATAAAGTGGCATGCTCCTTTGAGTTTGGACTTTTGGGCTTGGCCTTTGGAGGCTTCACACTATGCCCAACTAAGGCTACCTTTACTATATTTTATTGGCTATTTAGGGTTCATTTCTTTGGACTCTCAACAAAGTTGGGCCGCTCAATCGCACTTTGTTATGGCCGGGTCCACATCCAATGGTCTTCGACGGATCCGTGTGTGGGATTTGCGGCAGTCCATTTGGCCCAGAGGGATGCTTTCAAGTTGGATCGTGTGGGGGCCAATTCCATCCACAATGTCTGATAGTGACAATGATCAGGAGACGGCAATGTCCCCATTGCAGATCACCCTTCCACCCTCGTTTGTACTTCCAATTTGGCCTTCGGGATTACATGCCTAAGGACTGGGTGGTAAGGCCAACGGACTATCCCTTCAACCTTTGCGAGTTTGATGGGACTTCTGTTGAGTGGAATTGGTTATTCAATCGTGCAACGGTTGAACTTTGGAACGATAACAAAGATGGCGAATGGACACAAAATCCACGTCAAATTTTGTATGTTGCAGACGAGTTGTTTCCCAACAAGCCCCCAAACCATGGCATGAAAAGATTTTTGTACCAAACTTTTGGTTGGCATTGGGATGCGACAACCATGCAATTACGGAGAGGCATTCAAACTCCTTTTTACAATGCAAGTGGTGAACTATCAATATCGGAGCATGAGTTGGAAGAAGATGCACATGAGATGCCCATGGAACGGGATTCCCATTTTGAAGCGCACTTAGAGCAGTCGTACCACAAACACAGAACGCAGTTGGAGGCAGTTGAAGCACTCTTGAATAGAGTTACGGATGATGCGGTATTGAGATGGCTAAATGGGGGGCCTAGACCACGTAATGCCACTCCACTGTCTCCTGGAAGTCGTCCATATCTCACCCGTGAAACCACGCGAATGATGGAAGCCGGGGAATCATCACGAGCACGACGAGGATCTACTTCAGCTGCAATAGACCTCGATTCAGATTCGGATTAGGCATTTTTGTAGCATGTTTAGAAAGTTGTATAGGAACGGAGGAAGACTTTGTACACATTGAACATATTTCATGTTCAAAGAATATGTAATATAAAGAGGAGTTACCGACAAGTTGTCATTTCTAAGATCGTGTAAAAGATAGCATATGGATGTCACATGTTTTAATGTTATTCGAAACTTTTAAAAACTCACTTGAATATTTGTAATTCATATGATAGTCTAACCAAAAGTACTATTGACTACATAGTCAATATTGAATACCACATAAAGATATAATTATATAAATATGCAATAAATAATTTTAAAAAACATGCAATAAATAATTTTATTACTATAATAAAATGATACAACTTCGAACGTAACGTTCGCTTTGTGGTCTAAATGTCTTACCGAAGGCCCTAAGGTTGTAACTTGTATCAATTTTGACGGAAGTAATAAATTATGGGAGTACGTGGGAGCACCGAAAGAACACATTTGTGCAAAACCATTACGTTCGAATCCGTACTGTAGGATCATTTGCTTCGACACATCTTGGGTCCTCTTCAGACTCGTCTGTGCTGAAATCATCATCCGTTTGGGGAGTCGCGCTTCGAAGATGCAACTCTCGGTCACGTTGTGAGAAAATTATCCTCTTGGTCGGCCGGGAGCCATCTGCATCCTGTATGCCATTTTCATCTAGATGTGGTCTACCCTCATCTTCATTGTAGTCTTCAGCAGTAAACGGAAGCGATCGTCCCTGATACCTCTTCCTAGTACGTTTGACACCTCTCGTAGTTCTCTGGCGCCCTCCACCCGTACCACGACTTGAGTGCACTTCATCTCTACTTCCATCTATAAAAGCATCCCCCGTTGTACTTCCGCCTCCAACTCCAAGACCACCTCTTCCATTGGATTGACTGTGTGGAAGTGAAACAGACGCGGGTGGAATTGCAATTGGTATGTTCTCAACAACATGTCGTCGTACAGAAGGACGACGTGGCGCCTCTATAGTAACATTTCTTGAAACATTGTGCATAGCAACCAAAGTAGCACCCACCGCAGTTGCACGTGAAACACCCAATCTAGAAGTATTGGCAATACTTCGAGTGAGAGGACGATGTTGACCTTGTGCATGCAATTGCACCGTAGAGGTGGATGCAATCCTTTGAAGAGCACGGAATCGAGTTGTAGGCATTTCAGGAACATTGGGCGTTGGATCTTCTATACGATGGTTGGATATGAGGGAGGCATCCATGGATTCAGAATGTACTCGGGTTGGAAGTGGATCATGTTGAACGTGCATTGGCTCATTTACGGGTAGTACATTGTCGCCTTCACCAAATGAAAGAGAATCGCTCCGATGTTGCAAGGAATCTACTTCAATTCCCACATTCTCACTTGCCCCCATAGCAACATTATGGTCAGATGGAAACCCTTCTCCAGTGTGGAGAGTTTCAACATGCGGTCTTCCAATAGACCCCTCATGATCGTCATGCATTCCGTCGTTATGTTGGGGGACATCCGGTTCATCAAACTCAAACACCCCAAGGTTTCCATCACTACCATTGCCATCCTCATCTTCTGAACCATGATTCTCGGAATCGAGGTCATCCAAATCAAAGTCGATGTCATCAACATTGTTGTCTTCATCATTTCCAGCCCTATCAGTTGGATCCACGTCATCTTCGTTGTCATCTTCTTCGTCAAGGTCATCGTCAGAATGGACCTCATTCAATTCGTACCATTGAGCAGGTCTTGGGCCCCTCCGATGTCGAATGAGCCTACTATTGGTATATATGTAGACGAGGTCCTCAGCACGACTATGCTTCAAGCGATTGCGACTCTTGTTGTGAACGTATGAGTACATGCTCCAATTGCGTTCACATGCGGATGCGGAACATACTTGTGCAAGGATACGTCTTGCTATTGTTTGGAGGGCTTTAGCTCCACCTCCCATTGCATCCCACCATTCATGGAGAGGTGCGGCATGCACGCTCGGGTCAGTAGAATCAGCAAAAGGCCCTCGATTTTCAAGAAAATCTTGGTACTGGTGGAGGATTTGGACATAAGTGTCCTCATCTTGAGCAAGCCTGCGAAGAACTCAATTTAGGATTGTCCTCGAATTGTCATCCTCATGGAGTGGGGCCCAACCACGTAGAAGCGGATTTAACATCGTTCCAGCCCAGTGTAGATCATTCAACATCAACCTCCATCTATTTTGAAACGTTACCATAGCATTTGCAGCAAGCTCAGGGCTTAAGCGAAATGGAGGTTTACTGAATCCACGAATATGGGTTTGTAAATCATGCATGATCCTCCAAGCCATTCCCATTGCAGGCGCCTTGCCGTCAAATACACGAAGAGCTTTAACAACCGGGATCACCATATACAAGAAATTTTCGCACGTGTTCCAGAATCCATCAGAACGTATAAAGCTTCGCACAACAGAGCCCTTCATGTAAGAGGTGCCAGATCTCCTCCTCATATCACGCATTAGAGTGATCCAATCCTCATCAACCACCATTCTTTCCAAAGCATTGCGTACTTGGAGAAGACGTTCAATCATGATGAAGTTCGTAGCAAAACGGGTCTCTACAGGTAGGCGGAGTGAGAGATTTGGTGACAACCTCCGGAATATAGCTTGAGAAGCATGATGGTTTTTAACAAATACACAAATATGGCGGGATTTTTTTACCAATTTTTTCACCCATTCCTCCTTTCCCCAATCTTCTAAGAGGAGATCTAGGCAATGTGCAGCACATCCTTGAAAATATAGATCGGGATTTGCTCGAATCAAGTCGCGAGCAGCGGAGGCCATAACTGGGGCATTGTCGGTGCAAACTTGGACCACATTATGTCGACCAACCTTTTCCACAAATGGTTGAATTTGAGCAGCAACGTAGACATGATCCTTGTGATTTCCCGTGGTGTCAATGGTACCCAAGAAAACGTCTCCCTTTGTGCCACATTGAAGAACGTTTAGGAGAGGTCGGTTTTGCACGTTGTCCCATCCATCACAACATATTGTAACACCGTATTTTTCAACGGAATTCCCCAGCTTCTCCTTCACTTGCCTATCTAGGTCAACCTTTATATCAGTTAACAACTTCGTACGGATGGCATTGTACGATGGTGGTGTGTAGGCTGGCATTCGATGACGGGCAGTTTCACGCACAGCATGAACAAATGCAGGATGTCTCACAATGTTGAAAGGAATGTTAGCTTCATAAAAAGCCGTTGCCCATGCTCTATCGAGGAGTTGTTTTGTTGACACATTGAACCCCTCCGTTATGTTGAGTTGACGTAGTTCACGAGGAGGAGTGCCATATATCACAACATCATAATGTTGAGTGGTTTGGGACATAAGCAAAGGCTCTGTTTCACTAATTACGGAGCCCGCTATAATAGGCTCCAAAGGTACAATATCTGCCACCAGAGAGTCCTCATTTACAATGCCTACATGTAAGGGCACAATGCCTCCGCAATGTTCAAACAAGGCCCTAATATGCGGGGGTACCATCCTACATGTGGAAACATCAGAAGCACCCCCTACATGAGGTCTATAACCAAGGTGGGCCAACATTCTATCTCCTCGGTAAGATATGACGAACGGGCAAAACCTACATTTAACCTGCCTTTGTGATTTACCGGGAACCCTCCCCTTATCCTCGTACCAATGATCCCATGCATCGTTTCGGCGTGGCATGACTTCAACAAAACCTGCAAATACAAACAAGTTAGAGCAAGTCACTTTGATCGCATACTAGGTCCTGTTCAAGAGTGCCACGAGGGCAACCCTAATTCACAGACACTAGATTGGACAAAGTATACTCTGCATTCGGGTCTCACGCATTCAATCCTCACTCCTCAAAGGAGAATCAAAAGACTTGAGACACACTATGTCAGTGGAGGCAAAAATGGCACCTTGCACCCTCAATTTATAGTGTTCGAATCGGACGGGGGAGCGGACGGAAGGGGTGGGAGCGGACGGGGGTGCGGACGGGGGAGCGGACGGAGGGGGGGGGAGCGGACGGGGGAGCGGACGGAGGGGGGGGGAGCGGACGGGGGGGCGGACGGGGGAGCGGACGGAGGGGGGGGGAGCGGACGGGGGGGCGGACGGGGGAGCGGACGGAGGGGGGGGGAGCGGACGGGGGGGCGGACGGGGGAGCGGACGGGGGGGGCGGACGGGGGGGGCGGACGGGGGAGCGGATGGAGGGGGGGGCGGACGGGGGAGCGGACGGAGGGGGGGGGAGCGGACGGGGGAGCAGACCGGGGGGGGGGGGCGGACGGGGGGGGGGGGGGGCGGACGGTGGAGCGGACGGGTGAGCGGACGGAGGTGGGGGGAGCGGACGGGGGGGCGGACGGGGGGGGGGGGCGGACGGGGGAGCGGACGGGGGGGGGGGGGGGGGCGGACGGTGGAGCGGACGGGTGAGCGGACGGAGGTGGGGGGAGCGGACGGGGGGGGCGGACGGGGGGGGGGGGGCGGACGGGGGAGCGGACGGGGGGGGGGGGGGGCGGACGGTGGAGCGGACGGGTGAGCGGACGGAGGTGGGGGGAGCGGACGGGGGGGGCGGACGGGGGGGCGGACGGGGGGGCGGACGGAGGGGGGGGGAGCGGACGGGGGGGGGGGCGGACGGGGGAGCGGACGGGTTGGGAGCGGGGCGGGGGACGTGGGCAGACGGAGGTTGGGAACGGGAGCGGACGGGGTGGAACGGGGATTGGGAACGAGGGCGGACGGGTGGGAACGGGGATTGGGAACGGGGGCGGACGGGCGCTAGTAGAATTTTCCCCACTTTCCCTTTACTTTGCTGACATGTCGTCACACGTGGACAATGTAAATCCTACGTGTCCGAAATTGGGTAATGTAATTACACAAAAAAATCGGTAAAATTCAAGTCCGGCAGGATAAAGACAGCATCCGGCATAATCCGGCATAATGTCGTGACGGATACGTGTCGTGACGGCACGACATTATGCCGGGATAAGCCTCCGTCACGACACAATAGACAACCCTGACTGGGACGCCTGGGTGCCGACGTCGTCCTGCCCAACTTGACTTCGGCTCTGCGCGCCTTCCGTCTGGAAAGGTTGTTGGGAAGGTGTCGGGCTCTCCTGCGATTCCTCCACACGTTCAGTGTGTATCGCAGTGTCATAGCCCGACCTATCCAAATCCCTCTTGAGAACGGTGAAGCTGGTAGACTCATCCTCGGACACGGACCCCCGAAGCGGGGTGGTGGAATGACCTGCAGAGTTACGGACGCGCGTCCGTAACTCGTCCACCTCACTCACAGCCGGAATCACCGTTGGGATCGACAACTGGGTGGAACCTACAGGCACCGTGTCTATGGCAGGGGCGGGAGGGTACTGAAATTGAACAGGCGGTGGAGGCACGACGAAAGGTGGCATATTTGACGTGCTGGGGGGAGGAGCGTACACCATTGGCGGTCTGGCGGTCATCTGCGCGAAAAAACCCATGAGTTGGGCGTGCATCTCTTGAGACTCTCTTCGTTGTCTTTCCAGTTCAAACTGGATTGCCTCCATCTTCATCGCGTGCTCCTGGTTGTTTTGAGAAATCCGCTGGGAGATTTCATCATTCATGCGTTTGGCCAGCTTCTCGTCCAGCTCTGCCACCGTCATGGTCTCCTTCTTCACCGAGAGAGGCCCCTCCGGAACGCCTCGCACCATATCGTACATCTTGATCTCGTCTTCGTCCTCGTCGGATATGACGACAACGTCATTGATCCCAAACTCGACATAAGGGACCTTGTTCCGGCTCCTACGGTTCTCTCGGTAGACTTCGAGGCTTGGACGTGCCCTCATGTCAAGCACGTCAATGGGCGGGAGTGTTGGGGTTGAGGCGGGAGGTGTTTCTTCCTCACCCGATGAGGCCGAGCAATCTTCTGCTCGTGAAGGTCCGGCGATGCTGCCGGACTGGAAACGGCGAGCAGGCGATTGCCGCGCAGTTGAAGGCAAACCCACTCGTGATGTAGGGGTTCCAAAAGGTGTGTCCACAGCTTCACTCGTGTCCCGTTCGCCACTTCCACCAACACCCAAGAAGTACAGCCCTGTGAGTGGATCCCGCACTGCGTTGTCAGGGGGGGTTAGGGCGCGCGGCGTGTTTGAGGGACCTGCTTCAGTGTCGGAATCTGTGTCCATTGCAGCAGTCTCGCTACGGGATGCAAGGGGGTTTATGCTCTGGGCACCGAGCGTGGGGAGGATGTCCAAGATATCCATCTTGGACGCCTGCGCCCTGTGAACATCGGCTTCGTCGTAGTCAGAAGTCGCGACGAAGGAGTTCACGATGAGCCCGACCATCTGAAGGGAAACAAAGAAAATGTCAGATAGAAGACAAATATAAACTTGCGGACGCGCGTCCGTAAGTAAAACAAAACCAGTATAGAACATACGGACGCGCGTCCGCAAATTCACCACATATGCAACGCGTACCCGTTGTGGCGAATTTACGGACGCGCGTCCGTATGTTATACAGTAAGTAGGGCGCAACTTACCAATGAGGCATACATGAATTTGGTGCCTCCAAAAACGTTGTACACGGTGTCCCCAGGTACTGTCAAGCGTTGCAGGATCTCCAAGTAGAAATCCATTCGCAATTCAACGGCCGGATATATAGTGTACATTGTCTCCTCTATCAAATCCTTTGGGTGGGGTGCAGACAATTCATATATCTTCTTGAAGGTTGCGTGCTTGACCGGAACCCTCCCTGTTGATGATTTCTTGCAAGTTAAAAAAATCAATTGCACCGCCCCCACTTGCTTGAACCCCCTCGCCTCCTGAACCACTGTTAGCCCTTCGGTTTTTGCCGGCACATACATGCTCACGAAAATGTCGTAGTCGGTGCTCAGAGTTTTGTTGTGGAGATCAATCACTTGAGCAGCTTTCTCGAGCTCCACAATCCACAGCCACACGTGAGGCTCACGAATGGCAGGAGAGCGATGTTTTTTGAAGGCGGAATAGAAGGGCTCGTAGAAAGGACTATCCGCCGTTCCAGATTTCCACGCTCCTGGAATCCCTCTAAAATCAAAAATGGCGAAAGGTGATCCCCTTGGATCCTCCCTCACTGTCGCTCTAGAGGCATGGTCGTCGTATGGGCTGAAACGCATGGTCTTTGGCTCGACCATGCAAAACCTAGCCGCCCCTTCAAATTTAACATTTTTCTTCCTATCAAGAAAGAAAACATATATTATCTTCTCCCTGTCCTCTAAAGAGGCCTTCTTCTCATTCTTCCTTGCCCTACTAGCCAAGAAAGGGGTGGCCTCTTTCACCAATGCTTTCATAGAAGCACCGTTGATATGGTAGTCCACCTTGAAGGACCTCCAGTTCTCCCAAATTATCTCCCCATCTAAATTGACGAGCTGCCTCTCCGGTACGAGCTTGCTAAGCTCCCTTACCGCCAGCGTCTTGCGCTTCCTATACTCGCACCACTCTTTGATGTGGTAGGTCGATGGCTTCATATGCCTAGGACGTTTTAGGAAGATCTTCGGGTATGGCAATGTCCTCCTGGGTGTCTCCAGCAAAATGTGTTGAGCTGCCCTGTAAAGCTCCAACTCCGTCAGTCCTTGGAGGGGTCTGAAGAACTCCCGGAGGATGGGAGGCACCTTCACCTTGGCGTCGCTACTATATGTCACCTCCGTCTCCGGGTTGACAATGTTGCCGTGGTTGTGGGAGTCAAAAACCCGGCACCACATTTCCCATGTTTTGTCAGTTGATGTGATGAGCTTGAGCTCCCCTTTGAGCTCCATCACCGTCTTTGTTGCGCTGGACTTCATGTCGATGCTCGAGAACTTGGTGACTATGGCGTCACAGAAAGTCTACAGGACAAAAGAGAAGTGAAAGTAAGGGAAGGAATGCAAGCAATGTGCCACTTTACGGACGCACGTCCGTAAAGTGGATACGGCAATGAAGGAAGTCACATGAAAAATGAAGATGTTACGGACGCGCGTCCGTAACCAAGTGCAGAGCATACCTTCCATTGAGGATTCTTGACAGCAGCATTCTCCCTCTCCTTCTGCGGTCGGTTTAGATGCACCCAAACAGACCTTGCCGCCAATAGGTTGGCTGCCCACGACGCCTCGAATTGGCGGACTTTGTTCCCTTGATTCATGAAGCCAGATATATATGTGAGGGTATTCATGTTATCGCTGTACACAATGAAGGACTTCCAATAACGAAGATCCTTCTTGAGGGGGCTCTTCCAGGCGTCGGTCTTGAGCAAAATCTTTGCTGCAGCTACACTGTGTTGCCCATCAATAACATAGAAGTCCCCTTTACGAATCTCCTCCCAGTTCTCTTTTGTGACTGGCAGCTGCGGGTCCTTGGGTGTCACGCATATGGTTTGGCGGTCCCCCTTCGGGTTATTCATGATGTTGTTCATTTGCCAAGTCACGCCGTCTTTTTCTTCTGCCCTGACGTTCATGATACTCGGCGCACCATGACATTTGAAAATGTCGACTTCAAATGTGTAGAATCTTCCAAGAGGCCAGCAATCCTTGGTCCTGTCGTTAAATTCTTGAAATATCTTAGTCGACAATTCAGCGTCGGGGACCTGTCCTCTTTTGAGAAGAGGCGCCACAGAAAGGGTAGAGCTCACCTCTGGGCCCTCTGTCACTCCGGAAGTGTCCATCTGCGAGTGGGAACGCTTTGATTTCCTACTGCCCTTCGAAGTCTCGCTTTGAACTAGTACGCGAGACGTTCCAGAAACAGGTTTTGGGACGCGGGGGACCCGTTCTGACGTTGGAACCTTCTTCTTCTTTCCCTTACTCCCTTCTTCAATGGCTGCGTTTACCTTTGTGACATTGTTAAGAAGCCTCCCTAGCCTCTTTCCCGTCCAAGGCGCATTCAAGGCATAATCCGAGAACACGGTCGCTAAGCCAAAACATCCTGCTTCTGGACTACTTATTTCGCATTGATTTTTACTGAATGGATGGAGCAAGGAATGCAAAATAAACGTGACTCTGTCATCGTTGTTCTTTTCTAAATCTACCACAACAAAGTCACCCTGTGCTACAACGCATTCTATTTTCCAAGACGTCAGTTTTACCCAATTCTCCTCTGCATCTATGGGGACTTTTAGCTGGTAAGCGAAACGCATGACAAACAATCCATCGGCGTCTTTCTCGACAATAGTGGTCCAGTTGTCCACCACATCTTCCTTCGGCTCGTAGTGGTCGTTGGAGTTTATATCCTGGATGTCGGCAGGGTATGGTTTGGCGAGCAACTTACAGAACATCTGAATCGCATGCCTATCCCCCATCTGCAAAACACGTGTGCTTACGTAGAAGCACAAATACGGACGTGCGTTCGTAAGTTGAAGGAATAACACAAACTAGAATGCAAATTCAGTGACGAAATTGAATAACTAGCTCAACCTATTGAAACGGGGTGATGAAAATATTGTCAGAGTTTTAATGATTGGCAGTGTGAATGTTACGGACGCACGTCCGTAACCCAGTTCTTTGTCTTGAACCCCGTAAATGTACTGAAAATGTACACCTTTGGGGTTCAAGACCAAGAATTGGGCTACTATGCATCCGCAATATTGTTAGCGTTATTTGATTACGGACGCACGTCCGTAACCCAATTCGTTGTCTTGAACCCCGTAAGTGTACTCAAAATGCACACCTTTGGGGTTCAAGACCGCGAATTGGGCTACTATGCGTCCGCAATATTGTTTGAGTTAATTAATTACGGACGCACGTCCGTAACCCAATTCTTTGTCTTGAACCCCGTAAATGTACTGAAAATGTACACCTTTGGGGTTCAAGACCAAGAATTGGGCTACTATGCATCCGCAATGTTGTTAGCGTTAATTAATTACGGACGCACGTCCGTAACCCAATTCTTTGTCTTGAACCCCGTAAATGTACTGAAAATGTACACCTTTGGGGTTCAAGACCAAGAATTGGGCTACTATGCATCTGCAATATTGTTAGCGTTAATTAATTACGGACGCACGTCCGTAACCCAATTCGTTGTCTTGAACCCCGTAAGTGTACTCAAAATGCACACCTTTGGGGTTCAAGACCGCGAATTGGGCTACTATGCGTCCGCAATATTGTTTGAGTTGATTAATTACGGACGCACGTCCGTAACCCAATTCGTTGTCTTGAATTCCGTAAGTGTACTCAAAATGCACACCTTTGGGGTTCAAGACCGCGAATTGGGCTACTATGCGTCCGCAATATTGTTTGAGTTGATTAATTACGGACGCACGTCCGTAACCCAATTCGTTGTCTTGAACCCCGTAAGTGTACTGAAAATGCACACCTTTGGGGTTCAAGACCGCGAATTGGGCTACTATGCGTCCGCAATATTGTTTGAGTTGATTAATTACGGACGCACGTCCGTAACCCAATTCGTTGTCTTGAACCCCGTAAGTGTACTGAAAATGCACACCTTTGGGGTTCAAGACCGCGAATTGGGCTACTATGCGTCCGCAATATTGTTTGAGTTAAATGATTACGAACGCACGTCTGTAACCCAACACCCTGTATCAATTCCCGCAAGAATACGAACGCGCGTCCGTAACCTTCTGGTTATTGATAGAGGGTGTAGGGTTATAGTGCTTTCGCAATATGTATGCATATAAATGTGATTATTGATTTCTTTTGTGTTTATTTGTTTAGTATTCAGTTGATTTTGGAGTGTTCCAGGGGTTTCTTGCAGGTTACGGACGCACGTCCGTAACCTAGGACGTAGTATTATTTTCGGAGCCTTAAACCCTGACAAGGTTACGGACGCGCGTCCGTAAACCTGACCCTCAACATGACCTCAATTGACAACATGCCAAGGTTCTGGGCGCGCGTCCGTAACCTTGGCATGATGTCACGTACCTTGGCATGTTGACACGTAAGGTCATGTTCATACAGAAGGTTACGGACGCGCGTCCGTAACCTTGGAGGGTTTAAGGGGTTGTCAAGTTACGGACGCGCGTCCGTAACCTGTGGTCTAACTGCTTCCGGAAATTGCGGGGGTGCAAGAACATACCTTTGCTGGTTTTTGGTGGAAACTCCTCTGTTGCACTAAACCTGTACACATAGCAATTGCAACATCGTCAGTCAATGACTATAGCATCTTTATGCAATTGCTATTACAGAATGCTATTCCAAAAAATGAAAAGTTGTTCAGAGAAACAAGTTCACTGCATACAATGACTACATGCAAAGCAGTACATGCAAACAAAGTTGCAAACACTACATGCAAGCACCACATGCAAACTCTAAATGCAAGCAAGGAAATGGAACTAGCAAAAAACAATAATACTAACCTGTTTTGAAAGCGCGTTCCTCACTCTCTTTACTGTAGCACCTGTGTCACAAAATGTAAACTCTCGTGTGAAAAATCGAACTCTATACTGAAAAAAGGCAAACTCTACTGTCTCTACTGCTCTCTCCAATATTCTATCTACTGCTCTCTCTAATATTCTGTCTACTGCTCTCTCTATTGCTCTCACTACTGTACCACCTTTGTCGCAAAATGCCTCTGTTATGAATAACCTAATTTAATACTGGGAAAAAAATCTCTCTTCTGAGAAATGTCACTACTGATCTCCCTACTAATGTCACCACTACTCTCTCTCTAATGCGAAACAATGTAAGGACTTCAAAGTGGAGCACCGTAGCGATGCGGTGCAGTAAGGAGCTTGAGCAAAAGTAGAGCAAAACCTGAACTTACCAATGGCAAAAGCAAGAGGAAGAGGAAGAGCGTGAGCAAATGTAAGAGTAAGAGCAAGAGCAAGAGCAAGAGACAGAGTAAGAGCAAAGCGCAAGAGCAGCAGCAAGCGCAAGAGGAGCAGCAAGCGCAGCAGCAAGCGCAAGAGGAGCAGCAAGCGCAGCAGCAAGCGCAAGAGGAGCAGCAAGCGCAGCAGCAAGCGCAAGAGGAGCAGCAAGCGCAAGAGGAGCAGCAAGCGCAAGGGAGAGAGCAAGCGCAACAGTAGGAAGGAGGGGGGAAAAAAAGAGGAGCGGAGAGAAATGAGAGAACAAGCGGGAGAGAGAAAGACAGCCCGTTTCGAATGGGCCTAGGGTTACGCACGATGCCGTTTCGTGTCTTGTCTAGCACGACACGTGGGAGTGCTGCATTGGTAGTTGGGGTGGGATGTGATGGGATGGGAAGGGAGAGGGATTATATGGGTAGGGTTAGGGCCACTTCACACATGAGCCAAGAGCCGTGACCTTGTAATGGTGAGGACCCATGTCTCTCATCCACAGGCCGTACCATAGGTGTTGGGAAAGCCGTTTTAGGTAGTCACGGGCCCTCAAGCATAGTGTGAAGTGAGAATGGACCATGTTGTGGGACCATTGCATATTTTGTTGGCGGAAAAAGAGGGGAGGATTTGGTTTAATATAATATGTCTCCAAAAAATTTCAATTTAAGAGAATTACTTGGTGGTGTTGGCTGTCCTGGAATGTGTCTTGGAATGTATTCTGGAATCTGCCCTGAAATCTGTCCTGAAATTTGTCCTATCGGAAAAAATATTAAAAAAGTCATGGTCTCCCGGAATTTTCTTCAGACCCACCTCTTGGAGGTGGGCCAGACGCATATTTCGGTAGACCATGCTCCCTTATCCACAACCTGCCATGTAGGACTCCATTGGGACTTTTCATCCACGAACTTTTCTTTGGGCCTTTAGGCCTTCACCTCCTAGTGTGAAGTGAACTTGGATGGTCTCCGTCTTTTCGACCAATGAGAGCTCTTACATCGCCCAGGTCAGGGCCTTCGGCCTTGTGTGTGAAGTGGCCCTTAGGGTTGGGATTTAACATTTAAGTAGTCTCAATTTAGTATTAAATAAAATTATGGAACATATGACTAATTTTCCTCTAGCTCTTAGCTAATATGCTTGTAAAATCTCAAACAACCTCTATTGAACATGAGCACAAAATAATAGAAAACATTGTTCACAACCCTAATTAGCACACCAAGACGGCTCAATGTAAACCCTCAAGGCTAACATTTAGAGGTCTTTAGGAATATGGATCTTTGTTAATGGTTTCCACCAAAATCAATATGACATATCAAAATCATATGACACATCAAATTCCAATATGAGATATCAAAGTCAGTGTTTGATCTTTGATATGATTGGCTAAAAATACATGTTGCATAGTTTTCGGGGAAAACCTAAAAATATTCATGTCGCTAATATTGTTACTTCCCAAAATAATTAACCCCTAAACAAACAAAACATGAAGCATGGTTCCAACCACTGCATGGTCCATATCTTAGACTCATTAATATACACGGGCAGGTCACTCTATATGATTTTTGTGCAGCACGTACGGCGGAGAGGTATTTGTTTAGGGGCTATTTACCTCCAAGGCACGAATTAAGAGCTCCCTATAATTACTTAAATTTCTAAAATGGCATTTTTTTTGCACCCTACCGTTACTTATAATGCCGCATGTCATTGCAATGGGTATGCAATGCAAAAGTGGTGGGAAAAAGCATGGCAACAAAAGGTATAAAGAATACATACCATTGCGAAAAGCAAGTGCAAAATCTTTAGATGGAAACACAACAAGAGTGAGCGTGTGTTCACAAACACAACACCCGCTCCGTAAAAGTCCTTCACCCAAAGTCAATTTACATAAGTCTAGTGAAGACCATAAACATAGTGTACAATACTTACATGATAGTGTGAAACACTTGAAGATGAGCCGGGCTTGGTCATGAACCCTAGTATATTATGATTCGTTTAGGGTCACAAACTTGGACAACCACCAAGCGAAGTCGAGAAGAGAGTTAGGCAAGTTAGGCAAATGATGAGCCATTTTTTATCCATCCCCTGCTTGAGCATGCGGACAAAATTGATGGACCTACTAAACATACAATGTCCTTGGATCCTTATTTTTAGCCCCTATATTATTTTTACAAAAAAGGAATGGCCCGACTTTTATACCTATCTACCCTACTTGTAATGGGATTGTCTACTTTAATTGGACCCTTCATTATTTGGAATTCTTTTATAAATTTTATGTCAAATGAATTCAATCTTCCCTATATTATTCCGCATGTCGTTTTTATAATGCACTAAGTGACCTACCTGTGTTGATATAACATTCCATTCGGCTTGCTCTAGATTCAAATCCATGATGGCTTTATAAATTATTGTGTCAAGATGCAAGAAAGAAAAAAAGAAAAGAAATTCAACGAGTATGCCTTCAAAAATATAGATTCTTTGAGAAAGGCTTGCAACCACTTTCAACACCATCAGTCACATCTAATCAAAATATATTTACTAGTTGTGATAAGTTTTGTTTATAAACCTAACATATTAATAAAATAATATCCAAAACTCTTTCTAAAGAGTGTCAAGATTGCGAGAAAATGGTGAAATGGGACCCTAAACCCTAAACCCTAAACTCCAAAGCCTAAACCCTGACCCTAAACCCTAAAAACATTTGGTATATCCAAGGTTGTGTTCACAATATTCGAATTTAGTTATTTATCAGTTCTAAAATTAGAATCATTTAACAGTACCTTAGAAGGTGGTGCTTTTACTTTTGTAAGCAATGACATTGTGTGATCACATATTATTATGCAAGCAACTACCAAATTCTTGTTGCATGAGTTCCAAACCGAAAGCGGGCATATTTGTAACTCTTTTAATATAATTATATATTTCACAATCATAAACACTACAACTAAATCGAAGAGATATCAAGCCTCAATTGATACATTGGGCTATAGAAGGGTGTGTAAACCTATTGGAATAGCCTAAATTTGACAATTGACATAATATGCCTGAAACATAAAACTAAACACACACTAAGGTAATGTACAAGCTAACACTTATTTTACAGATGACGAATGATCATGGCTTTATATTCAAGGCTCATTATTACTAATCTCCCCTTAATCGTCAATCAAATTTCTCCTGCAAATCTTTATTATGTCAAGGTGCAAGAAAAAAAACAAGGGAAAAAAAAAATTGTCAATCAAAAATGTATCTTTGAAAGATGTTGTCAACCGTTTTTTGGCTTCTTAGGCATTTAGGGGTTCAATTGTAAGCCCATCCCAAACTTTGGAACTCCCAATCTTGCATTTTGAAGCCAAACAAATCCTAAAATAGGCTTACATTTTATAATTTCCCTCTAGGATGCCCCCACTTCCATTTATTGCGTGGTCATCGTGCAATCATGATAAGCATCAAGCAAACATAGTGCGTATCATGGAAGATACCATGTGCGATGTGGGGTATTTATAGGGGCAGTAGGCGGCGGGAATCGGCTTTAGGGTTGAGTGTTTAAAAATTTATATATAATTTATCTTTGGATGCGGAGTACTACATAAGGGCTGGCCCCCCCACCGAAAGACTCTTTTTGCACTGTCTGGTGGGACGTCGTCCTCGATAGCTCCGAGAGGAGAACCCCCAGTCATAGCGGCAATGGAGAGCGATTTACGCGGTATGTCATGTCGCCAAGCGGCATCACCGCTAATACCGCCGTAAATACCGGAAGGTTACGGACGCGCGTCCGTAACCTTTACGCGTCATCATCTCTAGAGCACTAGTCACGAGAAACTGAGTAGACCCTATCCGGTTCTTCATTTGTGTCAATGCTAGCACTGTTAGTTTACGGACGCGCGTCCGTAACCTTCATTCTGGCATATGATCGTGTCCGAGGTCTCTGAGTACTGTCGCGTTTGTGTCAATGCAAACGCGGTATGTTTACGGACGCGCGTCCGTAACCTTCCATCTGACAGTTTCCAGTCGGTTCTCAGAGTAGAACTTTGTATCAATTCTAGCTCTGTTAGGTTACGGACGCGCGTCCGTAACCTTCCGTCTTACAGTTTCCAGTGACTTGGTTCCCTGATTAGACCTTTCTGTCAATTCCAGCGCGGTTAGGTTACGGACGCGCGTCCGTAACCATCCCTGTTAACTTCTTCTTGGTTTAGGGGTTTAACAGACCTTTGTATTAATACCATCTCGGTCAGGTTACGTACTCGCGTCCGTTGCCTTCCATCTAACAGTTTCCAGTGACTCACTTCCTTGATTAGACCTTTGTGTCAATTCCAGCGCGGTTAGTATACGGACGCGCGTCCGTAACATTTCCTGTGACTACTTCATGTGACTTATTTCTTAGATTATACATTTCTTTCAATGCTATCGAGTTTACGGGCGTGCGTCCGTAAACCTGCGTTGGCCACCTACCTTTTACCATTTTTCTCTTTCACCACTATGGTTTGCTGCAATTCCTTCAGCTTCAAATCAAACTGTTCTTTTGGTTGTCCCTGGCCTGAACTGTACTTTCATTGCAACTTCATACCTCTATTGATGTCACTGGATCTGTGCTGCTGATCATGCTTTACGGACGCGCGTTCGTAACACTACTCTTGCTAACATTGCTTTGTTTGTCGACTGTGTAGGCGATAGCGCATTTGAGTTGTCGTCGGATCCCTCAACCTCTGATGACGAATTTGAAGACGCCATTGGTGATGCATTTCAAACCCCTATCTCCAACATTGTGGATGGAATTGGTCACAATCCCAATCCGTCCATTGAAGCGGTGTTGGATGATGATAACGATGAATATCTTCCACCGTGTCAGGGTTATTCAAGAGATCAATGGATTGGTCTTGACGTTGTCCTTGTCAATGAACATGGCGCTCCTGTTGCTGATGGTGTTTGTAGAAATACAAACCCCAAGGATTGTGTTGATGCTCTCCCCCTAGGTGATGATGACGTTGGTGTTTGCATTTTGAATTCTTTGGCACCCGCGGATGTGCCCCCGGGTTGGCGTTTCTCTCTTCGGCGTTGGCCTCACCGTAATGTCATGCACGATGGAGTAAGCTTATGGAATCAAGGACGCCGTCACATACAAATTCAACATGCTTTGTTGGAATCCATGCGTCCTCGAAAAGGTTTCCGAAAATATGACTCTGAGCGTGTACCTCCTGCAATGTCACAACGTCGTCGTGACCATGTATTGGGAGATGGATCTATTAGATCTGTGGCAACGGTGGATTGTTGTCGGAAGAAGTGTTGCCAATTGTTTCCTCGTGATAAAATTAAATCTCTACGGCAAGAAATGTGGCTTGCGGATTTCCGAATGCGAACATCAAAGAAGCTTGAGGTTCATCGCAATATACACATGGATGGTGGAGGTCATAAGATGGTCACATTGGAAAATGTGGAAGTATGTTGTAAGGCATGGTACACCATCCATGCGGTATCGAAGGCCGACTTTTATCGGTTTCGTAATCATTCCTCTCTAGGGCGCCGTTCTTCCTTCCATGGTAACTTCGGCACAAAGAAGCCTAGGGAGGCTACACGTCAGGCTGCTGCAACATTATCATCCCTTATTTTGCCCTTGGCTGATGCCATGCCCCACAAGACAAGAACTCTCCCTTCGGGAGAGAAGGTTGTTCAAATGGTTTTGCCGGCTGGAACAAAATGGAAAAACATCTTGGTGGATGTCAATGATGTTGGCCAAAGAGCGGGATGTGGGTCCATTTCTTTGTCCAAGTTGAGTGTCATCAGAAGCCAACAATTTGCGGAGTATGTTACGAAAAGACCGGGTGACAAGTTTGCGCGTTGTACTGCTTGTGAAAAATACAAAGGCCTTCGAGATGCTCATCCCATTGGCACGGAATCGCACAGTAGACATCAAAGGAAGTACATCGAGCATGTCAACAACCAAGATGCACACCGCCAAGATTACTACAAGAATCGTGCACTTTCTATAATGAGGCCGAACGAGGTTTTGACTATCATTCATGACAAGATGGACCATGCCAAAACTGCTTGCCCTTGCTATGCTCGCAAAATCAAAGCCACCGATGGACTTTTCAAGCTTCCAATAGCTGTCACAGGTTCGTAAACCACAACGATGACTTATTCATTTCTGGAAGGTTACGGGCGCGCATCCGTAGCTTTGTCTTTTCTATATGTTGCTAGAAAATTTTCTCTCTCCATGCACTATTTCAAAAAAATCTTGGATGTAGTCCTCACTTCATGTTATCGTTTTTAACGCATTGTTTTATTTCTAGGAATGATCGCACATGGCCATGTGGACGTGAAGTATGCGCATTATGGTTTGGACTTCTACCCTGGAGATGCCAACCATACCGTGGGATCTTTTGCCAAACTTCTACGAGATCTTGAAAAACCACCGACGTCTTCGTCCCGTGCTCTGTTTGAGGGTGCCGGAACAACACCTCTTTATGAGGCCGTACTTGATGGGAAGGAGGTGTGTTTGAATTCATTGGCGGAACCCCCTCAACAACACGTTCCTGGAAAACAACTACCGCCGACTCTGCATGTGCAACTTGATAATTGTGCAAAGGACAACAAATGTCGATACGTTTTTTGCTTTTGGTCATTGCTCGTAGCCAAAGGAATTTTCAAGGAGGTCTTTGTTTCTTTCTTGATGGTTGGTCATACACATGATGACATTGATGCTTCATTTGGACGTTGGAGTATGAAATTGCATGAAGAAGATTTTCCAACAATTCCACTTCTCATGAAATCGTACATGGATTTAGATAATGTACCGGTCATTCCGCATTTGATTGAAGAGGTACCTGATTTCAAGGCATTCATCAAACCATTCATTCTCAAAGGAGGCGACCGCTTAGTTGGCCATACCAAAGCTCAACAATTCCGCTTCTACATGCGCGATGATGGTATGCCGGCAATGCAATTCAAAGTTTTGTGCACGTCACCGAATTGGGGCCCAGATGAAGGAATCCTTGTTTGGCGCCGAGACGAGGATGGGAAATGTATGTTACCGGATGGGGAGCCAAAGCCTTGCAAACCCGACCCCATGAGGAATGGGCCGGAAATCATTAAGGGCATATCGGGATTCATCGAATACTGGAAAGAGTTGTGTGAGGAAGACATCACAAGGGTTGTTCGGGATACACATGAACCACTCATCGAGTATTGGGATCGCATTCGGTCCGCTTTGCAAACGATGGATATTGATACCCGGTCAATTTTGACACAAGGCTTTTGGCCACAAAGTCGAGTGACTGTGTTGGAGTCTGACGCCATGTTCTTCAGCAATGGGGATGTCCGTGAGGAATTCGCTGCAGACGAGCATTACGTAGGCCCTGCTCGCAATCGCCCAGCTCCGTCATTTCGCGTTGGTGTTGATTGCCACGAAGGCTATATGGTCCTCGTACGTGCCGGAGACGAGGAACACCCCAAGCCCATATGGTTGGTAAAAGCATTGTCGTCGCCTAATTTTGTTCCAACTAGCCCCAATTTCCGTCAAATTGAGGTGGAGTACTGCCGCCCAAGCACGAGAGACCCAAATGTGTTGCGGACCTATTTAGGTTGGGATACAAAAAAAGGTTTTAAGTGGACAATGGACTCGGCATTTGAAC
Organism: Polytrichum formosum; assembly: GCA_964035585.1. NCBI lineage: Eukaryota > Viridiplantae > Streptophyta > Polytrichopsida > Polytrichales > Polytrichaceae > Polytrichum > Polytrichum formosum. Next base: position 44,623,176 of record OZ037941.1, read on the forward strand.
CAGTATGGATAAACACGGATACTATACTTTGTGCTTGGAAGCCGCGAAAAGGGTCCAAATCGGAGACAATGACCATCCCCCAAAAACATATTGATTTTGCCAAAGACAACTTGGCTCGTATTGCGGCCGCAGAAAATGACATTGAGAATGGAAACGAGGTTGAAGATGAAGATTGTGAATAAGAGCACAAGAGCAAACTAGGTTCATGATTGTGTTAAATAGTATGTAAAGAGCTTTATTATAGGAATTATATGGCACCATTGGGGCCAAAATTGCTTGGATTGGGCTCATTTGTTTGTAGGTTCAAAATTTTAAGAAATCTAACAAGACAAGCTATGTTTTGCATGAAATTTGCAATTGTCTACACATTGTATTGAAACAAACTTTCCCACATTGTGCTATCAAATGTCTTGTAAATGTTGAGTAGCTACATAATACATTGTGCATTTGCCAAAATAATATACTACTCCAAATGTTACATTTGGGAATGTTGTGCATGCTTTGGAATGTACCATCCTATTCAACACAACCCCTATGTTACGGATGCGCATCCAATAGTCCATAATAATAAATCCAATGGTTTTTTTTGGACTCCATAATTCTTCCCAATGTTCCCAATGTTCCCAATGTTCCCAATGTTCCCAACATTCATGGTATTGGCATCCTAAACTATGGGCCACATTTATTTTGAGACTTCCCAAAGTCTCCATTTAACGAATATAGTGTTAAGGGTTTGTTTACTTTAAGTGAGCCATTCACATACACCATGGGCAACCAGAAGCCTTCATCCTAGCACAAACGCACTTCTCGCGCAAATTCAATCCACAACACTATTCAATCCACAAATTCAAATTCAATCCCTTCCATTTCATTCAAAATAAGAGTTTGTATACTTTGAGTTGATACGAGCCTAAATCAAATCACAAAATCTCATTTGCATCATAATAAGCTAGGCTTCTAGCAATGTGATGAAATACAACAATTTGTGCCAAAAGAGAACCTTGAAAAGTGGGGTACCTCTAATATTTGCAAGCCAAAATTGGTGTAGCCTTCCCGGTTACAAAGGAAATTACAAGAACAAAGCTGAACTTAAGTTTGTAATTGGTTGTAGGAAGTTCTCCTACTGTTATGGGTTATGTTTTTCGGATCCTTGAGCTGTAGTTTATAGTACTTAAGTTGCCTAGTAATACGTGTCATTTGAATTTCTAGTGTGTCAATTGACATGTGTTTTTTTTCTTCACAAGTCACAGTAGATATCAACTTCTAAATTGTGTGTGTCAATTGACGTGCTTTTTTCTTCTTCTTTTTGAGATTTTGCGTATCAAAAGTGAAAAACTTGCAAAAACTTTGTCAAAAATACAGCTTGCCTACCATTAAGGGTGCAATAAAAACATGTCCTTGTACATTTAGGGCCCATCCACATGTAAAGTGATGAGGCTCGATTTTAGGTCCGGATGTCCTTGAGGGAAAAGTTTAGTGAAGAGAACAACCTTCCATGGATCGACAATAGAGATGTTCATTATCCAACGTATGAGCCCAATCCGGCCCATATTGAAAGTTTGGGCCAAGGAAAACCTTGTTCTAGTTTTTCCAATTTGGCCCAAAGGTTTGGTGCCAAATTTTTGCCACTAGGAAGCCACATCGGATTACTAATGTTTGGGCCCAACCCTAGTATAAAGCCCTTGGGCCGGATTTAACGAGGATCTAAATATATTTTGATTTAAGTATATTTGGATTTACGCATGAATTTTGGACAATTCCATCCGCCAATTTGACATACACTAGATTGCAAAACTACACAAATATGATGGTTGGCAAACATGGAATACAAATATTCGAAGTTATAGTTGTTATGTCATTGCTTTTGTTGTTGTTGTTTGATGTTTTTGTCCCCACAAATGCACATCCCTTATTATTTTTGGGCAAATCCTCTGTCCAAATATAATTTAATGAAAATTATTTGATGAAATTGAGAAATCTTATTGGCCCAAACTTTTAGAATTTGAGCCAACCTTCAATCCGGCCCTAGGGTGGCAACATCTGGGATTATAATATAGGATTATTAATATGTATGTCACTTTATAATGGTATAATGTGATTATTAACTTAGCATTTTTAATATTATGTTAGCAAAGTGAAAGTCAAGATGAATCCAATGGTATCAAAATTTATATAAATAGATAAGTCCTAATATAGAATATAAAGGTTGAATACTAATGTCAAGTTGAATAATGAGGTATTTTTATATTACGAGGGTCCTAGTCCACACCCTGGGATCAGGGATTACACGTCATGTCGCGTCACGTCGCGTCACGTCGCGTCACGTCCTGTGACAGCGACGTGACGGCAGACCTGAAAACGTCACGTCCGCGGGGGGGTAAATCCGGCAGTTACCCCAGGGGTAAACTGACGCGGTCAACCCCCTGGTCAACCCCTTGGTCGACTGCTAAGTCGACTGCAAATAGCAGTCGACCTAGCAGTCGACTGTAAAAAAAAAATTAAAAAATTCCAAAAACAATTCTGGACCGTCAGATCTTTTTGGCAAGAAGATCTGACGGTCCAGAATTTTTTTGGAATTTTTTAATTTTTTCTGGCAGTCGATTGCTAATTCGACTCCTATTTGCAGTCGACTTAGCAGTCGACTGCAAAAAAATTAAAAAAAATTAAAAAAAATTCTGGACCGTCAGATCTTCTTGCCAAGAAGATCTGACGGTCCAGAATTTTTTTTGGAATTTTTTAATTTAATGTTTTTTTGCAGTCGACTGCTGTTTGCAGTCGACTGCTAATAGCAGTCGACTTAGCAGTCGACTGCAAAAAATTACTTTGCAGTCGACCAAGACCAGTCGACTGCTATTAGCAGTCGACTTCAAGGAAAACCTAAAAATAAATAAAATCAAAAAATTCTAAAAAAAATCATGGACCGTTAGATCTTCAATCCAAGAAGATCTAACGGTTCAGATTTTTTAATAGATTTTTTTAATTTTTTTTTCTGAAGTCGACTGCTCGTAGCAGTCGACTAGAGCAGTCGTCCAAAAAAGTAAAAAAAAAGTTACAAAAAATTGGTACAGTAACTTTTTTTTACCACGTCAGTGCGCGTCACGCCCCGACGTGACGTGACGTGACGCAAAAAGGCCGCGTCACGTCCATTTGCACATCCCTGCCTGGGATTTGTTTTTCATCGTATAAATAAGTATAATAGATCTTATAATAGAAATTAATATTATAGTAGAATATGCAAGCATTATAGTATCTTCAATCCAGCTCACGTTTTAAATTTTATTCTAATGACTCTATAATACATCATTATAGAGCAATTATTAGCTCTCAAGTGGTCTTATTATGGGAGGACCCTAGCAATATATCCCAGTTGTGGCCACCCCATGCGTGAGCTGCATTAATATTCAAGCTCTTTAAAATTGATGTGTTGTCTTGTCACAAAATTCTAAACCCTCTTGTCATAATAGAAACCATAATTTTTTTTAGGATATTACCTACCCCTTTTAATTTATGTTCATGGTTACAAATCATAAGGTCCAAAATAATAAACTTAATAAGTGATAGATGGTGATACTAAAAAATAACATGGCATACTATAACTAAACACTATATTCGTTAAATTGAGACTTTTTGGGCATTTTGAGACATTCACAGAAATAAGAACAAGGATAAATGGAACACATATTGGAGAAAGTTGTAAGATGCGAACACTTTGAAGAGGTGTTCATACCAAGAACCCCATTAATAACTCATATTTGTGATGGTTTACGGTGGGCAATCCAAACCTTAGACCAAATTGAAGGGGAAATCTTAAAACATTCATATTATTGCACATAAAACATGAGAGCTTGTATGGATATGGTTTAGGTAGGGGTTTCCAAACCATAGACCATATTGAAGGGGAAATATGTTAACCAATATAATATTGCATACAAGATATGAGAACTCATATTTGTGATGGTTTAGGTAGGGCAATCCAAACCTTAGACCATATTGAAGGGGTAATCCCATAACACTTATATTATTGCAAGTAGAATATACAATGTATGGCATGAGAAATTGAATAGCATACTAATGGCACAAATCAATTGGATAGTGCGGCCTAAAATCATCCCGCCTACATGCAATGTCTACGCCCACGATGGCCTATCTAGGCTTGGAGACCGCATCTTTTTCTTTTGCCGCCGCTTGTTTAGCTCGCATCGCCTCAACATTTCTGAGAATCTCTGGCCTGCGACTGTAGCCGAGTTTTGGATGCGGGCCCACCATAACACATTTTGAATTCCGTCGACCGCCCGAATTATAAGACGAGGAATTCGAATACGACGACGTAGACTGTCCGGCATATCGGCGCATGGCGTACTCGCGCTCTAGCTCAATGGACGCATTGGACCGTGGAGGTTTGAGGCCGGACGCAACCTGCAACCAATTAAGCACCGGCAAACATGTGTTAGTTTGAGGAGAAAGACCCAAACATGTCGCACGGTCTTTTAAGGATAGAATGATTGTAACGCATGGTGCATTTATGGGGAGGGGGGCTTACCTTGGCACGACGGGCACTCGCGTCCGAGTTGGCGAGGAGGGGCAAGGCGCCCCGCAAAGGGATAGGGAGGGGTCCACTCTTTGTAGGCCGAGCGTCCATACATAGCCGCCGTTGAGGTGTAACACTCCCGCCTTCCCGCGAGGGGGACGCCCGGACGCAGTAGCGATCTATGCCCTTGAGCGGTGATGGAGACGGCGATTGTCGGAAGATTTGCTTGGGCGGGGGGCTATCGACGACCCCGGCATCTAGAGGCTCCTTGGAGTAGTCGATGGTGGACGCGGCATCGTAAACGGTCTCGTAGAAGAAGCTTCCCAAGTTTGACTCACTGACGATGTCAATAGAGGGCTCCAAGCGCTGATGCCAAACAAAAGAACCAAACAAAACCCAAGGGAAAGGGGGGGGAGGGAGCATGTGAAAATCCATATACATTTAAGGCATATATACACACACACAAATGTCACACCAAGTACTATCTCAAATGAGTTTATTATATTTCGCGTGAGCGTACAAATCCCTGTACAAATAGTCCCTCGGATCCAAGTATCTCTCGCCTATTGGATTACGAGATACGAAGTTGGGCAGGGGGAGTCCGCTCCCCGCGAGCGCCTGCAAGTATTTAAGGAGGTCTAACAAAAAGCGGTCTTGGACCTTCCCGACCGTCCACGTAGGGCACACTATGAAGTTGGAGGTCGGGTTCAAAATATTTTTGGACGCGCTGTCGTCCACCATGAGGGTGTTGTCGCGGGTGGGGCGGGCGTCGTAGGGACAGCCGACCATTGAGGGACGGACGTCCCACACGATTGGCTTCAAGACCTTCAGGTCTTGGCTCACGGCGGGGTTGTTGGGCTTCCTGACAACCCTGCCTTCGGGGGTGGTCAAAGTCCTACACGACTCCTGTCCTAGGACCAAGCACGGGGGTTCGAGGCCCTTGAAGATGAACTCCACGACCGCCTGGGTGTTTTCGGACTTCATGGAGCTCCACACGATCACCCACCATTTCTTTAGGGCGACCTGCAGGAAGCGCCGAAGCCACGGCCGGAGGTACACGAGCTTGCTTTTGATGTACGTGGGGGGGCCATCGTAGTTCGTGTCCTCGGGCTTGGAGAAAGACACCGTGGGGGCCCTTGGGCAATGCACGCATTGGACAAGGACCCCGTTGAGGTCTAGCACCAGGAACCGGGTCTTAGGCTGCAAGGCCAGCGCGGGTAAAATCGGGGAGGCCGCCGCGCTGTCGTCCACGCTTCGGGGAGAGGATCGACGGGGAGCCGCAACGCTACGCTCCGATCCCTGTGGAGACGAGCGAGAGAAGGCGGCGAAGGCTATGTCATGCTATGTCCATTTTCAAGCATATCAAAAATTGTTTGTGCAAAAAACAAGAAACAATTGAAGTAGCTGTGGCAACGACACCATACAATGGGGAAAACTCACAACATACATTCGGAACACAAGAGCAAGCGTATGGGCACCAAAAAGAATGATTTTATTTGTTATAAAAATCTCTATGTACAATTTGAATGAGGGGAGCCGCGTTGAACGAGTCGTTCACACTATCCTAAATGTAAATCTACAAAATTTGATTGCGTCCGCCAGAGATCGAGAATCGTCGCACGCGGGGGGGGGGGCCATGTAGGGGGATGAAAGGAACGAGAGCGGGGGGGAGGTAGGGGGGTGCGGTGGGGGGTGGGGCAGTTCCTCCTAGCTAGGGGGACACGACCACGGCAACAAGACAATGGCCAGGAAGTTTGGGTCGAACGACCCAAACTAGAGGTCTCACTACATTACCTCTTCCTGGTCATGTCTGGATGTTGTGGACGCTTCCGCCATCTCCGTTGGCCCGCCTCTCACGGCCCCGCCTTCTCCAACGACGTTAGCGACCTGCTCCTACAAAGGCTCAGCATGAGGCCCTTGTCCTTACCCAACCTCCGCATGCGAATCATGCATGTGTTCATCGATTGGGGTAGGGTTAGATGTATCACCAGGCCCTTGCGGGCCTTCAACGTCTACCATGGTTGTGTCTTCGCAACCATGCTGGGCAGCAGGGGACTGCGCATTGTCGAGGTTTGGGTCGACCGACCCAAACCCTCCTGCATCGTGGGGTTCGTCCTGGCGCACCACAGGCTCTGGCGGGTTTGGGTCGGACGACCCAAACATGTGGGGGTCGTCCTGCTGGTGAGGGGGGGGGCATGTCGATGGGAGGCCGCAACGGTGGGGGGGTCAAAGGCGTGGAGGATCCGCCCACGCTCCAGAGGCTGGGGTCGTCGATTTGCTGCACTGGGGCGTACGGTCGGACGTGGGGCCCCATCATGTGCTGAAAGCTGAACGACGACTGCGGCACAGGCTGCTGTGGGATGCTCTGAGGTGGGAACCCAGGGAGCAGGTGTGGAAATGCTCCTGGGGGAGCGACCACCAAGCCTTGCGCCCACATCCCCTGTATGACCTGAGAGATCAGGTCTGCGCTAGAGGGAGGCTGGGCCAACGCCCTTTGCCGCTCCTGATCCAATAGGAGGGCCCTTGTGAGGCCAAACCCCCCATCCTTAAGCGTCCGTAGTCCGAGTAGTGGGTTTGGGCTCACATTCCTCCGCGGTATTGGATTTGGACTTGGATGAGTCCATAGTGCAAGGTTCACCCTTCAAGTGGTCTTGGATTTAACTTTGGTCTTTGCTTCCTTTGTCTTGCCATCGCGAGAGTGCTCCACATTCTCCATTAATTTGTGCACGTGGTTTATTTTTAAAGAGAGGATGCAAGTGTTAAAAAACACTATTCTCTATAGTCAATCTCAAATACATTTACTTGTGAAAGCCACGCATAACACTAACTAGCATAATGTAACTAACTACTTGTCTATGAGCTAATTAAGTAGGCTATCTACTAAGCTCCTTCATGAACCCATCTCTTTACTTTCTAATTACATAAACCTAGCTCCTTCATAAACCCAACTCCTTCATGAACCCAACTCCTTAGCTTCTAACTAAATAAACCCAGCTCCTTCGTAAACCCAGCTTCTTAGCTTCTAACTAAACAAACCCAGCTCCTTCATAAACCCAGCTCCTTCATGAACCCAGCTCCTTAGCTTCTAACTAAACAAACCCAGGTCCTTCATAAACCCAGCTCCTTCATGAACCCACAACTTTGTAGTTGTAATCCCCAACTACCTCACTAATTATTCAAGCCCTTAACTAATCTTCCTACCTAATTTTCCTAATTCTACTAACAACCCCTTTCTAATCACACAATTCTTCTCTAATCCTAAAATCCTAAAATCCTAGAGAGGAGAGGGGGAGAGAGAATTTCCTAACTTCACGAAGACTAACTAATCCACACAAGTATATTTTTGCACTCATCACAACATCAAGTGCTCAACTCTTAAACATGGAACTTGCAACCACGTGTATTCAAAACATGAACTTTAAGTACCACAAATTGGAATCATGAATTAACTTTAAAATCCTTCACGTCAACACTAATTCTACCAAGAGGTCAAGCCCTCTTCAAGGCTAACAAGCCTTGGCTCTCAAACTAAAAACTAAGCACACACATGTGCTCCAATATGGCTTCCCACACCCACACTTATAACTCGTGGGGTGCCTTGGAGCACAAAGGAAAGAGAGGATGAGTGAGGGAAGAATGAGGGATTATATAGTAAGCTTGAGGGGGTGAGCACCCTCAAGGCTCACGATAAGCCCTTGAGATTTCCTCCTACTTAGTAGGCGCCAATCCTATCTTCTAAGCCTTCCTCCCTCAAATGATCAACAAGGATCTTAATTCGAACATTTAACTAGCCTTGGCTTTCTACCTACCACACTTTACCAAACTTGGGATGCTTCAACCCAAACTTAGCCTCCTTCGCTTTCCGCCGCCATAACTTTCTCCCCTTACTTTCCCAAATCGTTGCTCACCACTTAATTCAAACCACGATGCTTAACTCGTGATTTGATTGGTGCTTTGAGAATTTGCTTATCCTCCACCTTGCATTCTTCCTTGGACCTTCCCCATTAAGTGGCCATGATGAGGTGGTCCACTTGTGCGCTCCATGTGATCCTCCATTCATCCCAATTCGAACGCACTTGCCTCTTGAGTCACTTTGGTTGTCTCCATCCATTTGTACTAGCCTACTCACTAACTACTCAATCCAAGTTCTCCTTACCTATCCTCATTCACTCAAATCCTTCCGAAGGTAAAAACACAATAACAACTCACATCCTAGCCTCTTACAACATGGTACTTCTAAGACTAACATTTCACTCTTTTTATATTTTTGTGAAGTAACATGCTACTTCAAAGTGCATCAACTAACGTTTCAAGGGTCTAAGACTAAATGTGGGCACCCTTTTGGGCTCACATAATTGGCGACCATCGGGGGATGAATCCAAACATCTCTTGCTCCAAGGGTAAGTTGCCTAGTCAAGCTCGGTACTCCTTACATCTACTTCCCGATGTACGGGTAGGAAAGAGCTCACCATTCAACGTTTCCAATTGAATTGAATTATTAGGAAAGACCTCATAGACAAGGTAAGGTCCTAACCATATTGCATCGAATTTCGCCGGAAATTCAAGCTTTCGTGCGTCTTGAATCATGACCATCATTCCCGGTGTTAGGGCCCTTCTCTTATGTCGTTTGTCGAAAGTAATCTTTCTCCTTCTTTGGATTGCCTCAATATGTTGAGCCGCCATTCTCCTCCCTTCGTCAAGTGCTTCCAAATCGGTTAGTCGATTTCGTAAGGATTGACTTTCGGTAAGTCTCGTACTCACGGCCACCCTAAGTGACTCGACTTCATATTCGATTGGTAGTGTCGCTTCAAGACCATAGACTAAGGAAAATGGTGTAGCACGCGTAGTTACCTTATAGGTTGTACGGTATGCCCAAAGTGCCGCCGTTAGTTTCGTATCCCAATCCCGCTTCGAGTCTATAACCGTCTTGCGTAGTATACTCACCAAAATTCCGTTAACCCTTTCCGTTTGTCCATTGGTTTGTGGGTGGTAGGGAGTAGTCTTCCGGTGATCAATTTTAAATTTCTCTGTCATCTCTCGAATCAAGTCATTCAAAAAGTGAGTACCCCTATCGCTTACTAGGATCTTCGGCACCCCGAACCGCGAAATTATGTTTTCGTACATAAATGTTGCCGCGTGTTCCGCCGTGTCGGTCTTCACCGCTTTGGCTTCCGCCCACTTGGTGAGGTACTCGGTTGCCACCACAATATATTTCATTCCTTTTGAAGATTGGGGATGGACCTCACCCACATAGTCGATGCCCCATTTTTCGAAAGGAATTAAGGGTAATGATACATGTAAAGGCATCTCCATTCTAAGGTCGTTTCGGGCATACCGTTGGCAAGCGTCGCATTTCCTTACATAGTCATGGGCGTCCTTAAATAGTGTAGGCCAACAGTAGCCCGCTCTAAGTATTTTTTGCCCGGTGAGTTGACCCGAGAAGTGACCGCCGCAAGCGCTATCGTGGCAAGCGATTAAAATCGCTTCAACCTCCGTTTTTGACACGCATCGTCGTAAAATACCATCGGACCCCCTTCTAAACAACCTATGGCCCACTACAACAAATTGCCTACTATTTACCCTCACCTTCCTTCTCTCTTCTTTTGTCCACTCTTTGGGCAACTTGTGGGTTGTTAGAAATTCCACTATGCCCGCATACCACTCCGGTGTAGAAGTGACCACAAAGAGGCTATCATCTACTAACATATCATTTACCGGATTTTTTCCTATCTCCTCCGACAACCTAGACAAGTGGTCCGCTTGTAAATGCATACGACCCGGTTTATATTCCACCGTGTAGTCGAATTCTTCTAATAACAAAACCCACCTAGCTAACCTACCACTTAACTCCGCCTTGTTAACTAGATACTTGATAGCCATGTGGTCAACAAAAAATACAACCGGGTTGCACATGAGGTAATGCCTAAACTTTTTAACGGAAAACACCATGGCTAGGCACTCCCTCTCCGTTGTAGAGTAGTTTCTTTCGGCGGGGGTCAATTGCTTACTCGCATAAGCTATAGGTTGATCCTTCTCTTTTTCTCCCGTTGCTTGACAAAGCGCACTCCCTATTGCCACATTACTAGCATCACAATAGACGTGAAAAGGTTTACCCCAATTGGGTGGTATCAACACCGGATAGGTGCTCAACCTATCCCGCAATTCCTCAAAGGCTTTTTGACAAGCATCCGTCCACTCGAATTTGACATCCTTTTTGAGCAAATGGGTAATGGGCACCGCTATCTTTGAAAAATTAGGAATAAGTTCCCGGTACCATCCCACATGTCCTAACAACTTAGAGATCCCCTTGGAATTGGTTGGAGTTGCCAAGTCGCTTATGGCCGCAATCTTATCCGGATCGGGTTCTCTACCTTTCTCACTAACAACATAACCCAACAACACTCCCTTATTCACTCCCAAAAATGTCTTATCCGGGTTCAATGCTAACCTCATCTTCCTACACCTAACCAATGCCTCCCTAACACAATGTAGGTGATCGTCCACATTACTTTGTGTGCTAAAATCGTCCACAAAGACGGTCATGGATTTGAACAACAAGTCGGTGAAGATATACATTACTAATCGTTGGAAAGTAGCCGGGGCATTACACAACCCAAATGGCATCACTACCCACACAAAAGTACCCCAAGGTGTAGTAAAAGCCGTTTTATGGATATCTTGGAGGGCTATGGAAATTTGATTATAACCCGCATACCCATCCATAAAGGTATATCGCGAATGACCTCCAACCTCCTCAAGCAACAAGGTGATAAAAGGTAAGGGGAAGTGATCCTTTTGTGTGCACGAATTCAATTTCCTATAGTCGACACAAACCCTTAATTTCCCATTTTTTTTCTTTACTAAGACCATAGGAGAAACCCAATCCGTGATTTCCACCGGCTTGATAAACCCGGCCTTCAATAACCTTTCCAATTCCGCTTTCACCAACAATTGCAATTGAGGATTCATCCTCCTCTCCTTTTGTCTAATTGGCCTCGCCCCCGGAATTAAAGGAATCCGGTGCTCTACCATTTCCCTAGGAATTCCCTTAAGCTCATCGTAGGACCATGCAAAAGTATCACTAAACTCATCCACCAAATTGCTATACTCCCTAACCTCTTTCTCCCCCAATTTGGAACCCATCTTCATTTGTCGGGTTTTTCCATTCTTTAATTTCACATCCACGTACCGCCAATCCGCTTCCGACACATGTGCTTGTTCCTCTTTGTTCCGATACCAATCGGAAGGCACATTGGGGTAATCTTTCACATCTTGACCTACAACTATCCCCGTAGACGTGGTCTTGAAATGTAAAGGCTCCTCCAATTTCGATGACTCAATAATCACATCCTCCTCTTGAGTCCCATCTACATGAATTAAACTAACCTCACCCTCTTCCACGTCATCTACCCAAGGTGTTAACCCACCGCTAACCCACTCTTCCTCGGTGAGCACCTCACATGGCTCCAACAATGAGCCCTCTCCTAAACTAACACTAGGAAATTCACTCCCTAAGCCTACTTGGTGAAATGTAACCATTACATCAACCTCGGACTCGGGGTACTCCCTTAGCCATTGGGCATAATCCCCATTATCCCCATAATTGTAAAAATTAGGACCTAGACTTCCCGAGCCCGAATCTATAACAACCCTTTGACCTTCGGGATGGACGACTCCCACCAATGCCTTGCCAATCTCATTCTCGTTTAAGTCATCAATTTCCTTCTCCAATGGCAAATACATCTCCTTCTTCATCCATCCTTCTAATGAACCAATGGACACTATGACCCTATTACCCTCCGGACCATAAGTGATGGATGGTTTAGGTCCACCCCAATTGACCATAGCATTCGCCATCCGCAACCAAGGCCTACCTAGCAAAATGGGGAAGGTGTCCTTGTTGGAGTGCATTTTAATGACATGGAAGGTGACCAAGTACTCCTCGCCTCCCGTAGTCATTCTACAATCCTTGATCATCCCCAAAGGCGTAGTCGAACTTTGATTTGCCATATTTATGACCAAAGGTGAAGGCCCCGTGAGTCCAAGTCCCAATTTTTTCATAGTATCCTCCGGTAGTATATTTAGACTACTCCCTCCGTCGACTAGCACATTAGGAACCACCTTATCTACTATAACAACTTCTATTTCTATAGCTTTCACGTCTCTTCCACCTTGTGATTGGATCCTAGCGGCTATTTTAGCTTTCACCTTCCTCATCCTCTTGTGTACCGGCATTCCCTCCTTTAATGTTTTCCTTGCCGTGGGTGAAATTTCCAATAGTTGGCCGAAAGTAATATCCGCCTTGAGTGTACTAAGGTCCGCCCACAAGTCGTACCCGGTAGATCTTTCCACCTTAGAATTACCCACTACGTCGAATTCGTCTACGGGAACCCCCGGTCCTTCCCATTCACCCACATCGCTATTATCCAAGTCATGTACCGCATTAGTCCTCTCCCTATCTTGTAAAATTATATTTTCCCTCTCCACATCCTTAGTAGCTCTTCTAGCTACCCTATCCAACTCGGAGAGATTAATCTCTTCATCCGAAGAGTAATTTCCTTGCTCTCCTATTCCTACCTCCAACGGGGCATCCCCTCTCCTAGCCCTAGTAGTTACCGCTAGTGCAGGTGCTTCTTCAACCACACCCTTACCCTTCACTAACTCATATGTAATAGCATTGGTGTGAGGAGGCCATTGACTTTGCTCCTCTCCAATTCTCGTTGGGAGAGGAAGCATGTCATCACATGTGGCCTCCAACACTACATCCATGAACCTAACATCTTGGGAGTTAGATGGTCCCGGATCCGTTGGAGGCGCTTGTCTCCCGTTACTACCATTAGGTGGAACTCCTTGTCTATTTTGTATTGGAATGTAACCGGTTGTAGTTTGCAAGCCCGCCGGTGGATGAAAAGTTTGCCTAGCATTACTATGGTCATAGTATAAGTTAGGTGGCCTAAGTTCATTGGCCGGTACTCCTTGTGGCCTAGCACCTCGCATATTATCCCTTGCTTGTTGTTGTGGATTAGCCACCGGGTAAGGGACATTAATTATTTTGTCCGGTTGGCGACACGTATCCGAGGGATGACTTCCTCCACAATTGCTACAATTAAACTCTTGACCTTCGGACCAACATTGTCCTTGAGCGTGCCACCTTCCACAAAAGGGATGAAATTCCTTCTTCTCTAAATTTTGGCCACCTTGCCCTCTAGGTTGTGGTCCTCTATTGCTTCCATTTCCATAGTGAGGTGGCGCTTGACCTCGTTGATTTTGTTGAGGTGGGTTACCGTTTCCTCTTTGGTCACGGTTTTGTCCACTTCTACAAAATTGACGCGTGTGGCCCGGTTGGCCACATTGGACACACCATAATCCGGAAGAATGCCTACCCGACTCAACCGGGGGTGGAGGCCCCGGTTGTTGACTCCGGATCATTAATGACATTTGATCCGTGAGGCTTTGCATTTGTTTTATCATAGCCTCTTGGAATCCTAGTTGGCTAGCACCTAGTCTTCTCTCAACCTCCTCCAAGTGTGGATCCGTTCTAGGGGCCGGAAGTGCCAAAAGAGGTGCCGGTTCCCTAACCGCTAAAGGTCGGGGGCCGGTGTCCACAATGGCATATGGAATTTGGTTCTCATACTTAGCGGGTTCTACCGCTACCACCCTAGGGCGTATGGGGATGAATTGTGGGATCAATTCATCCTCCCTTCTCCATAGCCTTTCGTGATCTTTATCCAAGTTTTCAATATCTCTAGCCGCACGCTTGGCATCCGCCAAGGTCAAGGGATTCCTTTCTAGAACACCCCTAATAGTTCCGGACTTAAAAAACCCTTGAATGAAAAATTGCTTTAGCGTGTCGTCGTTGAGCATGGTACCCACAAATCTAGTGCACACTAAATCAAACCTCCTAATGTAAGCCGAAATTTCTTCCTCCCTTCCTTGCTTCAATGACGACAATGCCCTTAATGCGGTACTTTGACCCACTTCCGGCCTAAATTCGTTAAGAAACTCCCTTTGTAATTGTTCCCATCCCCTAAAATGTCCCTCGGCATGATCCCGATACCATTCATAGGCTTCCCCCTCTAGAGTGGTAGGAAACCACACTAACCAATAACCCGGGTCGGTTATGAGGGAGCTAGCCAACCGTTCGATATACCGTTCCATGTGCCGAGAGGGGTCCTCATCCTTGGTCCCATAAAATTTAGGGAGATGAGATGGCATATCCATCGCCGCTAAATTTTGTGGAACCACAATTGGTAGGCCTCTTGGCCTAACCAATGGGTCTATTGGAGGTATAGGAGGTATGGGCGGAATTGGGGGTATGGGTGGTGGATCCATCCCCCGTTCCTCGGCCATGGTGACCGGTGAACTATTCAACAATCCCCTATCAACTTCTACCGGGAATTCTTCTCTAAGTGTGTAATTTTCCGAAGAAGTTTCACCACTCAATTTGGAGGGAGTGATCTCCTCTTCAAGTTGAGCTCCAAGTTCTAAGGTGTCTAGAATTGACCTAGTCCTAGGTTCGACGTTCAAACAACTCTCTATTCTAACATTATCTTGTTCTAATCTATCACTGATTTTAGAGGACCGCCTCTTTCGAGTAGATTTCTCTAGTCCTACTATCAAACTTGGTTTTTGTGAGCGAGTCCTACCTTGCATTCCATAAGAATCGATCGACCCTCACTTGACCACACATAATCCTAGCAATTCCCCTCTTAATATTTTCACTTGTCTTGGTGTGGTTATAATTTTTTTAGGAGGTGAGGAAAAGAACCTGCAAGCCCACTTAGGTGAAAGAATCCCAATAGGGGATAGGCATGTTCATGTTAATTTTTTGGTTAAGTCGGAGCATCACCTCCGCACCTTCCCGCAAATTAACACTCACCACAATACCGATTGTGAGGGGGTGACCTTCCGAGTAGATTATGTTAAAAGTCGAGGCTTCACCCTTCAACTTCTCACACCATCCACAATTCGGGAATTACCCTCTACAACGGATAACAACAATCACGAGTACAAAAGGCATTCCTTAATTAGTTAATGAGTTCACTTTGAAGAAATAAACATACCTTGAGCAATCGCATCCCCCTGTGAGTTAGCACTCCCCTCAATCGTGACTCAATGTAACAACACCATAAACTTTGTGAAATATTAGTTTAATCTAGAGCATGAAATGACAACTCCCAAAACTTTGAGACTCACCCCGAGGTGAGTGTCAAAGTTCAATGTCCTAAGGTGAATTTACCCTCTAATGTTTTAATGAGCTACTCGGTTATAGGTTCCTTTTAAGTTCTTAGCAAATCCCCAAAAAGGTTGAGGACGTACCTTCGCCGCGCTCCTTCCTCAAAAATGAATTTGCGTAATTGACAATGCAATTCATTCCAAGGAATAGTTGAAATACAATGAATTCAAATGTAACCCAAAGAGAGAATACTTACCGAGTTTCGGGTGCTCCTTCCCTTCTCTCAAGTTTGTGTCTCCAATTTTTCCTAGTTGCCTCCAAGTCTCCTAGTCGCCTCCAAGTCTTGTAACTACCTTCCGCTTCGCTCCCGGCGGACGCACCAATTATGTGAGGCCAAACCCCCCACCCTTAAGCGTCCGTAGTCCGAGTAGTGGGTTTGGGCTCACATTCCTCCGCGGTATTGGATTTGGACTTGGATGAGTCCATAGTGCAAGGTTCACCCTTCAAGTGGTCTTGGATTTAACTGGAATTTCACTTTTAACAACTCAATGTACGATTTCAATACGTATGTGGAGAATGCACAAGTTAACTATGTTATTTTAACCTCCTTATGCTCGGGTGCTATTTTGTCTTTGTTTGCTTCTAACGTCCATCCGGCCGCTTTAGCTACACAAGCCCTTAAGGATATCCCTCTCCTAAATGGAGTCCGTGCCGTTGACTCTATACTACCACTTGAACTATCACTTGTGTATTCCGTATCGCTACTATAAGAGGTCTCACTTGGTGTCTCCATACCGTACATAAGCCTTTAAGTATTAAGAAATACTTACGTGACTTATGTCAATCTCTCCCTCGCACCTTTGGTCTTTGCTTCCTTTGTCTTGCCATCGCGAGAGTGCTCCACATTCTCCATTAATTTGTGCACGTGGTTTATTTTTAAAGAGAGGATGCAAGTGTTAAAAAACACTATTCTCTATAGTCAATCTCAAATACATTTACTTGTGAAAGCCACACATAACACTAACTAGCATAATGTAACTAACTACTTGTCTATGAGCTAATTAAGTAGGCTATCTACTAAGCTCCTTCATGAACCCATCTCTTTACTTTCTAATTACATAAACCTAGCTCCTTCATAAACCCAACTCCTTCATGAACCCAACTCCTTAGCTTCTAACTAAACAAACCCAGGTCCTTCATAAACCCAGCTCTTTACTTTCTAACTAAACAAACCCAGCTCCTTCATAAACCCAGCTCCTTCATGAACCCACAACTTTGTAGTTGTAATCCCCAACTACCTCACTAATTATTCAAGCCCTTAACTAATCTTCCTACCTAATTTTCCTAATTCTACTAACAACCCCTTTCTAATCACACAATTCTTCTCTAATCCTAAAATCCTAAAATCCTAGAGAGGAGAGGGGGAGAGAGAATTTCCTAACTTCACTAAGACTAACTAATCCACACAAGTATATTTTTGCACTCATCACAACCTCAAGTGCTCAACTCTTAAACATGGAACTTGCAACCACGTGTATTCAAAACATGAACTTTAAGTACCACAAATTGGAATCATGAATTAACTTTAAAATCCTTCACGTCAACACTAATTCTACCAAGAGGTCAAGCCCTCTTCAAGGCTAACAAGCCTTGGCTCTCAAACTAAAAACTAAGCACACACATGTGCTCCAATATGGCTTCCCACACCCACACTTATAACTCGTGGGGTGCCTTGGAGCACAAAGGAAAGAGAGGATGAGTGAGGGAAGAATGAGGGATTATATAGTAAGCTTGAGGGGGTGAGCACCCTCAAGGCTCACGATAAGCCCTTGAGATTTCCTCCTACTTAGTAGGCGCCAATCCTATCTTCTAAGCCTTCCTCCCTCAAATGATCAACAAGGATCCTAATTCGAACATTTAACTAGCCTTGGCTTTCTACCTACCACACTTTACCAAACTTGGGATGCTTCAACCCAAACTTAGCCTCCTTCGCTTTCCGCCGCCATAACTTTCTCCCCTTACTTTCCCAAATCGTTGCTCACCACTTAATTCAAACCACGATGCTTAACTTGTGATTTGATTGGTGCTTTGAGAATTTGCTTATCCTCCACCTTGCATTCTTCCTTGGACCTTCCCCATTAAGTGGCCATGATGAGGTGGTCCACTTGTGCGCTCCATGTGATCCTCCATTCATCCCAATTCGAATGCACTTGCCTCTTGAGTCACTTTGGTTGTCTCCATCCATTTGTACTAGCCTACTCACTAACTACTCAATCCAAGTTCTCCTTACCTATCCTCATTCACTCAAATCCTTCCGAAGGTAAAAACACAATAACAACTCACATCCTAGCCTCTTACAACATGGTACTTCTAAGACTAACATTTCACTCTTTTTATATTTTTGTGAAGTAACATGCTACTTCAAAGTGCATCAACTAACGTTTCAAGGGTCTAAGACTAAATGTGGGCACCCTTTTGGGCTCACACCGGCTATGTTGGCCCACATGTGAAGATCACCATCTGTGAGGCCAAACCCCCCACCCTTAAGCGTTCGTAGTCCGAGTAGTGGGTTTGGGCTCACATTCTTCCGTGGCATTGGCCTTGGGCTCACATTCTTCCGTGGCATTGGCCTTGGGCTTGGATGAGTCCTTTGATGACTCAAGTGTCCAATTCCTTGCCTTGTACGCGCAAGCCCAAGCGGATATTCCTCTCTTTCTTTTACCATTGATCACCTTTACTTCCTTAGGGTCCTTGAGCTCCTCACTAGGCTTAGTGGGTGAGTCCATAGTGCAAGGATCAACTCTTCATGTGACTTTGTTCTAAACTACTTCACATACCAATCCATGAATGTGGAACAACTCATTTTATTTATTTATTTATGCGGTTATCAATGCAAAGTATTAACAAATACTTTTCACATCAAATTTCCCACATCACACCATCCTCAATTTAATTAACTTAGCACTCCTTGAGCCAAACTACTCTAAATGTGTCACACCAAACTACATTCCCCATACTAGTTCAAATCCCAACCTTTGGCTTGAACACCACCAAAGTTGGTCTTGCAAATTCAATGATCTACCTAATTTCTCAAGCCACACACCATTACTTTACTAATCAAATGCGTTCCCCGATGCATAACAACAATCAGTCTCACCCTAGCTCGTCCTTTTTGCAGCAAAGTAAAATCTCACTCCGAAATTCTACGCTGTTCGATGCAGATTGACGCCCGTCACCGCCCGTCAATTTCTTCCTTGAGGCACCTGTTTCCCGCAGACAGAGATCAGCTCCTTGTTAGCCCTTCTCAAGTTAGGCTAGCCTCGAATTAGCTAGCTCCTTATTTGCTCGGCCCTTAATTAACCAGCTCCTAGGTAGCTAGCTCCTAACTAGCCTAGCTGCAAATAGTCCATCTTCTAACTTGCCAGCTCCTAGTTAGCCTAACCCGCAATTAGCCTAACTCCTAATCAGCATGGCCCATGATTGGCCTAGATGTCCCTTAAACAACTTGTAACCAACTGTCGGTTCTCCCTGATCATAGCCACCTTCCCTTAATTAGCTGCCGTCGGGTAATCTCCTCAATCTCAGCTTGATTAGTGCAGCTCCCTTGGCTCTGGCCGCTACGGTTCCCAATTCAGGCGCAGCTAACCCAGTTCACAGTCTCGGCTCTGCATTACAAGGTCACGGCTCTTGGCTCATGTGTGAAGTGGCTTTAACCAGCAACTGCAGCTGACTAGGCCCAGC
Organism: Polytrichum formosum; assembly: GCA_964035585.1. Taxonomy (NCBI): domain Eukaryota; kingdom Viridiplantae; phylum Streptophyta; class Polytrichopsida; order Polytrichales; family Polytrichaceae; genus Polytrichum; species Polytrichum formosum. Next base: position 44,642,621 of record OZ037941.1, read on the forward strand.
TGCAGAGCTAATCCCAGCTTACAGCTTACCCAGTCTCGGACTCCCAGCACCTTCTCCAAAAGCCCAGCTCCTTCTTCAACAATTCAGGCCTTTGGCCAAATATTAAACCATTCAAAATAAGTACCATCATCTAACACTAACTGAGTGCGCCAATTTAATGGTTCAAACTAAGCTCTATAAACTAAATGCTATGAGGTGAACACTATGAACTAAACACTATCACTAAATGCCTTAAGTCAAATACTATATCTAAGCAATGCAAAACCAATCTAAAAACTAGTTTGCCTCGGTTCTCTACCTAGAACCTTGCACCACACGTGCACCCTTCTTGCTCCACACACACCCACACACATAGCTTCAAGCTTCTTAAGAGCTCGCTCCCTTGAGAGCACTTGAGAGAGAGAGAGGCCAACTAACTACACTAATTAACTCCGCTAATTTCCCACACATTGTCGCTAAGTTTAAGAGTTTTTCCTACCAACTAATTCACAATCTCCTCATGAGCTCTAAGAGCTCCAATTTCTAACACCACACACGAGAGATCGAGAGAGAAAATGAGAGAATCCCCCACCTTACCTCGGACCCCCTTGGGATGCTCAACCCAAACTTAGCCTCCTTCACTTTCCGCCGCCATAACTTTCTCCCCTTACCTTCCCAAATTGTCACTCACCACTTTAATTCAAACCACGATGCTTAAATCGTAATTTGATTGGTGCTTTTAGAATTTGCTTATCCTCCACCTTGCGTTCTTCCTTGGACCTTCCCCATTAAGTGGCCACGATGAGGTGGTCCACTTGTGCGTTCAATGTGATCCTCCATTCATCCCAATTCGAATACACTTGCCTCTTGAGTCACCTTGGTTGTCTCCATCCATTTGTACTAGCCTACTCACTAACTACTCAATCCAAGTTCTTCTTACCTATCCCTATTCACTCAAATCCTTTCCTAAGGTAAAAACACACTAACCTCTCCACTTCAAGCCCCTTATAACATTGTACTCCTAAGGCTAACAATTCACTCTTTTTATATTTTTGTGAAGTGACATACCACTTCAAAGCACACCGATTAATATTTTCTAAAGATTAAGACTAAATGTGGGCACCGCTTTGGGCTCACACCATCGTCCTCGGCGTCAAGTCCATCGTATGCAAACGGATCATTGTGGTTGTCAAGGCCCAAATTCCCTCCACCATGTCCCCCATCGCTCTCGTTGTCCGAAGGCCCCGAGGAATCCCCGCCGGGTCCCGCGGGGGGGTCACCATTTATATCCTCGTCGGCCGAATAGTCGGAGTCTTCGGACATCATGTTCACTAGATACCATGCGGCCGAGTCCCGATCAACCCTCTCCCGTGCCAACCGTGAATTGGTATAAATGTACACCAAATTTTCGGCCCTCGCCGAACTCAACCGGTTCCTAGTCTTGTTGTGCACAAACGAATAACTACTCCAATTCCTTTCGCAAGACGAAGAGGAGCACACTTGGGCCAATATTCGCTTTGCCAAAGGGGCCAAGTGGGTGCCACCTTCGCCCACGAGGTCCCACCACTCGTGGGGTGGGATGTTGGCTTCCATGGCTAGGGGCATATTGGCGAACGCGCCCCTACGCTCTTTGAAGGCTTGAAATTCGGCCACAACCCGACCGTAATGACCGTCCTTGCCCGTGGTCAACCTCCTCATGGCGTCCAAGAATCCGGATTTAACGGCCGCGTCTTCGTGGACGACGTTGTCGTCCAATAAATAAGGATTCAAGATTGCACCGGCATGGTGTAGGTCCGTGGTCATCATACGCCACCGGCTGTAGAAATCTTCTTCGGCCAAGGTAGCGAGGTTGTGTGCTAGGTTGAAAGGAGGATTCCTTAGGCTAAGCACATGTTTCTCCAAGTTCTTCATGGTCAACCAAGCCTTGCCCATTGCCGGCTCAACGCCATCAAACACTCTCAATGCTTTCAACACCTCCTCCGACATGTGGCGGTAATTATCGCAACTTGTCCAAAAATTGTCGTCATTAACCGTTGTCTTGATTTGACGTGCCTCCATTGCACTTCTCCTTCGATCATCGCCTCCTCTATTTAATTTGTTCACGTAGGCGGTCCAATCGGGATGAATAACCGTTTGTTCCAAAGCATGTCTCACCTTTAGAAGCCGGTCAATCATGAGGATGTTGGTGGCGAATCGTGTGGACCCGGGCATCTTCAAGCCCAAATTGGGCGAGTAGGTGAGGAAGACCGCTGTCGGACATTGGTGGGCCCGGATGTATTTGACAATGTCCTTCGCCTTGTCTATGACGTCCTTCGCCCATCGTTGTTTACCCCAATCCTTCAACAACAAGTTCAAACAATGCGCCGCACACCCTTGCCAATATATGTGTGGCCATTCCCGGCTAATATTGCTCGCCGCGGTTTTCATGGCCGCCGCATTATCGAAGCAAACTTGAACAACCTTTGTGGGGTCCACTCCAACGATGTAGCGTTTGACCTCGGTGGCCACGTAGGCGGCATCCTTTGTGCTACCGGTGGTGTCGATGGAGCCAAGGAACACGTCGCCCGCCGGACAAATTTGCATGACGTTCATCAAAGGGCGGTGGACAACATTCTCCCATCCGTCCGAACAAATAGTGCACCCATATTTGTGGATGGATGATGTTGTCTTCAACTCCACGATTTTTTGTATATTGAACCGTGCATCGTCAAGTAAACTCTTGCGCATTGCATGGTATGTTGGGGGTTTGTACATAATTCTAGCCTCAGCGGTTGCCTTAACGGCCTGGATGAACTCGGGATGGCGGACAAAACTAATGGGGATATTAGCCTCATAAAAGGCTTGCGACCATTTTGTATCCAAGTCTCGTTTTGTTGAATTTTGCAACCCTTCTTTTAGTCCCATTTGCCGTTGGGAACGTCGGTGGGGTTCGGAAGTCGTCCCGGACACCAACTCCCTTGCCACTGACGGTGCGGGCGATGGTGGAGCGGTTTGGCTTCCGTTCGCGTTCGACAATGCACCGCATGACGCTTGTTGTTGGGACCCGACCACAGCTTCTCCCCCGTCCTCAACGCACTCGTCCACAAAGTCATCCGGAATTGGCGGCCACGATCCGCCGCACCTCGAAAATAAAGACTTTACAATCGGCCCTTGACGTTGACACAATGCCACCCCCCGCATCTTGCCGTCATTTTTTTGGTATCCCAAATGGGCAACCATGCGGTCCTTCCTATAAACTAATTCCAACGCGCAAAATTTGCACTCGACCTTCTTGGACGTTGGAGTCCACTCCTTGGGCGCAAACCAAGGCTTCCATTGGTTTCGCGTGCCCATCCCAATATAACCTACTACCTCTCTCCACTTGCAACGAATGCCAAAAGGCAATCAAGGCCAACTAGAGCGAGGGGGAATGATGAATGCTAATGAGCGGTGAACCCTTTATAGTCCCGACGCTTGAATGTGCACTAAATATAAAAGATGCTATGATATTAAAAGTGTTTAGAGTAATCTACTATAGGATCCATTGCAAAAGCAATTTGTTTATGTTTGGAGGGGGGGAGGTCCAATGTCTGCCATTCGCAGCGGACTTCGGGGGTCGACTGCTGCTTGGCAGTCGACGTGGCAGTCGAATTCCAGGGTCGACTGCAAACTAGCAGTCGACATGGCGGTCGACTGCCACGTCGACTGCCATTCGCAGTCGACATAGGGGGTCGACTGCTGCTTGGCAGTCGACGTGGCAGTCGACTTCCAGGGTCGACTGCAAACTAGCAGTCGACATGGCAGTCGACCGCCACGTCGACTGCCACTCGCAGTCGACATAGGGGGTCGACTGCTGCTTGGCAGTCGACGTGGCAGTCGAATTCCAGGGTCGACTGCCACTCACAGTCGACATCGGGGGTCGACTGCTGCTTGGCAGTCGACGTGGCAGTCGACTTCCGGGGTAGACTGCAAACTAGCAGTCGACATGGCGGTCGACTGCCCGTCGACTGCCATTCGCAGTCGACATGGCGGTCGACTGCCACGTCGACTGCCATTCGCAGTCGACATAGGGGGTCGACTGCCATTCGCAGTCGACATAGGGGGTCGACTGCTGCTTGGCAGTCGACGTGGCAATCGACTTCCGGGGTCGACTGCAAACTAGCAGTCGACATGGCGGTCGACCCCCACGTCGACTGCCATTCGCAGTCGACATAGGGGGTCGACTGCTGCTTGGCAGTCGACGTGGCAGTCGAATTCCAGGGTCGACTGCAAACTAGCAGTCGACATGGCAGTCGACTGCCACTCGCAGTCGACATCGGGGGGTCGACTGCTGCTTGGCAGTCGACGTGGCAGTCGACTGCAAACTAGCAGTCGACATGGCAGTCGACTGCTAAATGCAGTCGGCCCACACGTCGACTGCCACATAGCAGTCGACGCCGCGGTCGACTTCCTTATCCAGAGTCGACTACTATCTGGCAGTCGACTGCATGGTCGACTGCCGTATAGCAGTCGACCAATCGTCGCATCCATCCTGGCCGTTGGATGATGCACGGTCCAACGGTCAGGATCCAGGGGCGCGGCGTCCGGTCGTACCGTCGGTGTGAGGCCCACCCAACCTATATATATAAGTGGGGAGGCCTCATTGACATCATTTTTCAACCACCCCTCCTCAAGCGGGACATTGGGACTAAGCATGCCTAGCATCCTTTGCCTAATGTTTTGAGAGGGCCTAGGGGGCGGTTGGAAGATTGGTTTAGGGTGCAAACTCTTGCCAATTTTGGATCCGATTTTTTGCGGTGGAGCGGTGTGAATACGGCCGTGTTTGTGAACACATTTGAGTTGTGTTTGTGAACACAATAATAGCGTGTTTTTAAACACGATGGAGGATCGAAGTTGGAGGATGCCGGAGGACGAGCCGGATGCACCCGGCAGGGTGCACAAACGGCCCCCTAAGCGGCAACGACATTCCGATGTGGGATCAGGAAGTGCTTCGGGAACGGGAGCCAATATTACCCCCCGTTCAGATACTACCGTTCCCGTCCGCCCAGATGCCGGTGCCCCTACGAGCAGCCAAGGAGGGGCTTCCGCGGCCTCAGGGTCGTCGAGTAGGAGCGGGAAACCAAGGGTAAAATTCTCGGATGCGATAACGGCAAAGGTCCACCAAGCCATAGTTGACTGGTATTTGAGGAATGGGGAGGCCGGCATCAAATTCCGTTTTTTGGAGCAGCCGAAATACAAAAGGGTTGAGATAATTAAAAGGGACATGGAGGTTGCTATTCGACAGGAAGTGGATGGCCCCGAGTTTAGCGGTGATAGGAATCTTGCGGGGTTCGATTCATGGGTGAAGAATAAGGCCCAAACCATTAAAATTTAACCCAACAAACATATGATGTTGACTGCATTTGTCTGTTAATAGTATCAGTCGACGGCAATGGTCGACTGCTACAACTGCAGTCGACTATCTTCGTCGACGGCAACATAGCAGTCGACTATCAACCATGGTCGACTGCCAATGTAGCAGTCGACTACCATGGTCGACTGCTATGTTGGCCGTCGACGAAGATAGTCGACTGCTACATTGGCAGTCGACTACCATGGTCGACTGCTATACAGGCAGTCGACGGTGATGGTCAACTGCTACATTGGCAGTCGACCAAGGTAATCGACTGCCTATATGGCAGTCGACCATGGTAATCGACTGCCTATATAGCAGTCGACGGTGGTAGTCGACTGCTAACTTAGCAGTCGACCATTGTAGTCGACTGCTAATGTAGCAGTCGACTAAGTGGTCGACTGCCTATATAGTAGTCGACCACTTAGTCGACTGCTACATTAGCAGTCGACCATTGTAGTCGACTGCTAAGTTAGCAGTCGATTAAGTGGTCGACTGCCTATATAGTAGTCGACCACTTAGTCGACTGCTACATTAGCAGTCGACTACAATGGTCGACTGCTAAGTTAGCAGTCGATTAAGTGGTCGACTGCCTATATAGCAGTCGACCACTTAGTTGACTGCTACATTAGCAGTCGACCATTGTAGTCGACTGCTAAGTTAGCAGTCGATTAAGTGGTCGACTGCCTATATAGCAGTCGACCACTTAGTTGACTGCTACATTAGCAGTCGACCATTGTAGTCGACTGCTAAGTTAGTAGTCGATTAAGTGGTCGACTGCCTATATAGCAGTCGACCACTTAGTCGACTGCTACATTAGCAGTCGACTACAATGGTCGACTGCTAAGTTAGCAGTCGATTAAGTGGTCGACTGCCTATATAGCAGTCGACCACTTAGTCGACTGCTACATTAGCAGTCGACTACAATGGTCGACTGCTAAGTTAGCAGTCGATTAAGTGGTCGATTGCCTATATAGCAGTCGACCACTTAATCGACTGCTAACTTAGCAGTCGACTACAATGGTCGACTGCTAATGTAGCAGTCGACTAAGTGGTCGACTGCTATATAGGCAGTCGACTAAGTGGTCGACTGCTACATTAGCAGTCGCCCATTGTGGTCGACTGCTAACTCAGCAGTCGACTACAATGGTCGACTGCTAATGTAGCAGTCGACCATTGTAGTCGACTGCTGAGTTAGCAGTCGACCACTTAGTCGACTGCTACATTAGCAGTCGACCATTGTAGTCGACTGCTGAGTTAGCAGTCGATTAAGTGGTCGACTGCCTATATAGCAGTCGACCATGGTAGACGACTGCCTGTATTGATGTCGAAATAATTACTTATCTGAAAAAAAAATCCCATTAGTAATTTGTTTTTACTACAGTAACGTCCGTTTGGCGTCACACCCTGGACGTGACGCGACGTGACGCGTTTAGGCCGCGTCACGTTCATTTGTACATCCTTGATTCTAGCAATATATATTAGTCATATGTGTACTTCTAAAAGTAGGGGTAGAATTTGGGTAGAACTTACGAATGCTATATTATTTGGGGTTGGATGAATATCCATATACTATATTTCATAACAAATGTGAATTTCTTTTTATGATTAAGTTTGGGACTAGATTGTCGGGTCGATTAAATATGCACCCTAAACCCTATGCTATGTACGTCGCAATGTCTATATATTATTAAACATGCTAATAATAGCCATGATTCTATGTGATTTGTTGGGTGAATTTGGTTTGGAGTGCTCTACCCAATTTGATTTGAGTATGTTTTTGTTGATGAAGTTGGTATCAAGTGCTCTACCCAATGTGCTCATGTCGGGACATCATACATTTTGGAAAATTAGAACATATAATATATTTGAGATTGTTGACAATATAGTTTCGAGCATCTTCATGTTGTTTGATCCATATATTAATTTTATACTAGAGAAAGTCTCAATTTAACGAATATAGTGTTACTAGTTCAATGTTCTTTTCAATGGTGAATAACACATGACCCATCATAACATTATTCAGATCCATAACAGTGTTCTGTGGGACTGACGGTATTCCATAGAATATTCTCCACATTCAGACCGAATGTGGAGAATATTCTATGGAATACCGTCAGTCCCACAAAACACTGTTATGGATCTGAATAATGTTATGACACTAAACCGCATACAGTCAAGACTCTATAAGTGTTACCCCTATAAGCGTTATAATTTCATAAATGTTAAGAAAAATTTTACTCCCTACAAAAACACAATTGGTAAGACTAGTGAGTGTTATGTGTTAAGTGTTATAACATGCTCTACTCCCTTCTTTGCTAATTGCACCTCTATAAGTGTTAATTTTGAGAAAATCAAGGTAATAATATATGAGAGCATACATTTTAAACATGTTATCACATTTATCCCATATTCTTTGTGAACAAGTCAAATATTCTCTCTTATTTAGAGATCCTTCCTCCTTGTGCACTTTCAAGGCACAATACCGAAAGTTAGTAATTCAATATCAGATAGATTGTTTTAGTGCAAACAAGGTGTTTGCAATTGATATATATCAAGTTGTTGTTATGGTTGAGCGGGCATGGCGTGCGGGAGTTACCACATCAACAAGTCAAAATTGTTGGAGGCACACGGGTGTTCTTTCGATCTCTATTGAGAGGGAGATAGAGGAAGGTAGGCACTTGGTAGAGGTTGATGAAGTTGCTGCTCTACTTCATCAACTAACGTTGTTGTCATCTGATAGTGAGGTGGGTGATGTGATGAATGCTCATGAATACCTCAATTATGAGATGGAGTTTGATTTAAACAACCCCTATGAACCTACCGATGAGGAGTTTTTGGATATGTATTCCTTAGAACATCAAGAAATTGATGTTGATGAGGTTATGGTTGATGTGGTAGAAAAAGTTGTAGGATTGAGTGTTGCTGGGCGTTCTCTAGAGACTTTGAAGAAATACTTTGAACAAAGACCAAATGATGCCCTATCACACATTAGGACTCCAGAAGGAAGTTTCATCTCATCATTTGGGAAGCTTCTCATCAGACTACTATAGACTCTTTCTTTCGGTTAGTTTAGTTGGAAGAATCTCGTCAAGTTACTACTATATAGATTATTTCTTTCAATTAGTTTAGTTGAATTATGTATTATCATTTGTACTTTCATTTTTTATTTTTATAAAACATTATGTTCTTCATTTTCAAAAAAATTAAGTGTTATTTCTATAAATGTTATTAATCATCGGTATGAATTCTATAAGTGCTACTTGTTATAATTCTATACATGTTATTTTTTTGCTACTCCCGAGGGGATTGCTATTATGTGAGCCTAAAGCGGTGAGCGGTGAGCAGTGAGCACAAAATAAATGAGCAATTTTGAAATATTTTTCCGTGAAAAATGAATATACCATGGCCTATGGCCGTGAATTTTGACACATTCTTTAAGATGAAACCTATAACCGTGGGGTGACCCTTAGGGCATTTGTAGATCATTCTTATCCATCTCAGCCATTGGACTATGTTGATCCCTTGTTAGAGATGTTACAAAATATACGGATCTTGAAATGTTAGATAGTTTGGATACTCGAAACATTTAAAGAAATAATAAGCATATATTAGGTGACATCTTGACATCTTGAACAAGAAAACCTTGTTAGAACCTTTGACTAGGAAATACACTTTCTTGGACATAGTCATATCTACTTATTTTATTGAGTTCCAAAATCTTGTCAATGTACCCTTTGCTTTGTGAATGAAGACGAAAAGATGAAATGATACTACAAACATTTGGAGAACTCAAGGTTTTGAATTTATCCATAACAACATTCAAACCTGGACCTCTCAGCGGTGTTGGAGTATTGTGGTCATCTTACAATAAGAATGTCGATAAGAATTGTTTGCTTGCAATGAAAGCAATGGCAATTTTTTTGCATTTGGTGTTTTAGACACTTCTTTTCCAATCAAAGCATGTATCTTGTCCATGGTTTCTTTACACATTCCATCAGATATATGATGCTCATGACTCCCAAAATGAATGCACGCCCTTGTCATCATTTGACCTTTGTTGATAATATAGTATATTATACAAGGACAAATATTGATACAAGTTGGAGGCAACTTACAAATTTTACAAACCAAAGTGGAAGAAGTAGGTGTTGAAGTTGTTTGTCTTATAGCAAAAAGATTCAATGCGAAGCCATCCCATTCAGTGTCATTGCGTTTGGAGGATTTGGTAAAAAAAACACAAATTATTTTGACATTGAATGTGACTAGCACAAACAACTTTGCGAAATGTCAAACCAATATCATTTTTGATATTAGTGGTTCTGGTCTTGCACCAAATGTGAACTTCATATTTCTTGTCCATTCCATCAAGCAATTTTCCAATCTTGATATCAGCGGTTGTAAATAGTAGAGGCAACTCAAACATGACAAGACCATTGAAAATAGGAGGAAGATATTTCACCCGGCGAATATGCAGAGTTAAGAAATCCAAACTTCAAATCACATTCTTACAACCTGGAGTATATATTAATGTCTTCAATAAATCCAAAATACTTAGAATTTTAAAAACATTTGGATGGAGGGGCGGTTGTGAAGAACATGTAGGACCTGCAGCTTGAGATGATATAATGAAATTAGAATCAGCAAAGATGACATCATTATGAATAGATTTTGTAGAAAATACAATATCATTAATATTGGTGTCTGATGAATCACTCGAAAGAGTAATAAATTTGTCAAGGGTTCAATATTGACTTGCAAAAGTGGAGATTTTTGGGCTGTAACAAAAATTTGAATGGCATGAGTCAGAAGCGATGTAGAGGAAAACGAAGATTCAAATACACCAAAAATCCTATATTGTCTTTGGCCACCTTTCAAATTGTACCCACGTCTTCACGAATTGGTATTTGAAAGACAATCTTAGACAAAATATTTATAATATCAAAAACTTCTTGTTCGATAAAAATTGAGTACAATTGAAAATAAAATTGAAGACTAAGAAATTGTTCAGAGATAGTAACAAAACTATCAGCAGACATATTCAACGTAATATGAACAAGATGTCCATCTGCACGAAATGTAGTCATAGTAATGATAGAAAAATAAACAAAATGAAAAATAAAATACATGAATACATTGTTTGAGGACATTGAAAATGTGAAACAGAAAAACATATGATTGAAACAATGAACATGAATTGCATATGAATAAGATTGTTATAAACACTATATTCGTTAAATTGAGACTTTTTGGGCATTTTGAGACATTCACAGAAATAAGAACAAGGATAAATGGAACACATATTGGAGAAAGTTGTAAGATGCGAACACTTTGAAGAGGTGTTCATACCAAGAACCCCATTAATAACTCATATTTGTGATGGTTTACGGTGGGCAATCCAAACCTTAGACCAAATTGAAGGGGAAATCTTAAAACATTCATATTATTGCACACAAAACATGAGAGCTTGTATGGATATGGTTTAGGTAGGGGTTTCCAAACCATAGACCATATTGAAGGGGAAATATGTTAACCAATATAATATTGCATACAAGATATGAGAACTCATATTTGTGATGGTTTAGGTAGGGCAATCCAAACCTTAGACCATATTGAAGGGGTAATCCCATAACACTTATATTATTGCAACTTATATTATTGCAAGTAGAATATACAATGTATGGCATGAGAAATTGAATAGCATACTAATGGCACAAATCAATTGGATAGTGCGGCCTAAAATCATCCCGCCTACATGCAATGTCTACGCCTACGATGGCCTATCTAGGCTTGGAGACCGCATCTTTTTCTTTTGCCGCCGCTTGTTTAGCTCGCATCGCCTCAACATTTCTGAGAATCTCTGGCCCGCGACTGTAGCCGAGTTTTGGATGCGGGCCCACCATAACACATTTTGGATTCCGTCGACCGCCCGAATTATAAGACGAGGAATTCGAATACGACGACGTAGACTGTCCGGCATATCGGCGCATGGCGTACTCGCGCTCCAGCTCAATGGACGCATTGGACCGTGGAGGTTTGAGGCCGGACGCAACCTGCAACCAATTAAGAACCGGCAAACATGTGTTAGTTTGAGGAGAAAGGCCCAAACATGTCGCACGGTCTTTTAAGGATAGAATGATTGTAACGCATGGTGCATTTATGGGGAGGGGGGCTTACCTTGGCACGACGGGCACTCGCGTCCGAGTTGGCGAGGAGGGGCAAGGCGTCCCGCAAAGGGATAGGGAGGGGTCCACTCTTTGTAGGCCGAGCGTCCATACATAGCCGCCGTTGAGGTGTAACACTCCCGCCTTCCCGCGAGGGTGACGCCCGGACGCAGTAGCGATCTATGCCCTTGAGCGGGGACGGAGACGGCGATTGTCGGAAGATTTGCTTGGGCGGGGGGCTATCGACGACCCCGGCATCTAGAGGCTCCTTGGAGTAGTCGATGGTGGACGCGGCATCGTAAACGGTCTCGTAGAAGAAGCTTCCCAAGTTTGACTCACTGACGATGTCAATAGAGGGCTCCAAGCGCTGATGCCAAACAAAAGAACCAAACAAAACCCAAGGGAAAGGGGGGGGGGAAGGGAGCATGTGAAAATCCATATACATTTAAGGCATATATACACACACACAAATGTCACACCAAGTACTATCTCAAATGAGTTTATTATATTTCGCGTGAGCGTACAAATCCCTGTACAAATAGTCCCTCGGATCCAAGTATCTCTCGCCTATTGGATTACGAGATACGAAGTTGGGCACGGGGAGTCCGCTCCCCGCGAGCGCCTGCAAGTATTTAAGGAGGTCTAACAAAAAGCGGTCTTGGACCTTCCCGACCGTCCACGTAGGGCACACTATGAAGTTGGAGGTCGGGTTCAAAATGTTTTTGGACGCGCTGTCGTCCACCATGAGGGTGTTGTCGCGGGTGGGGCGGACGTCGTAGGGACAGCCGACCATTGAGGGACGGACGTCCCACACGATTGGCTTCAAGACCTTCAGGTATTGGCTCACGGCGGGGTTGTTGGGCTTCCTGACAACCCTGCCTTCGGGGGTGGTCAAAGTCCTACACGACTCCTGTCCTAGGACCAAGCACGGGGGTTCGAGGCCCTTGAAGATGAATTCCACGACCGCCTGGGTGTTTTCGGACTTCATGGAGCTCCACACGATCACCCACCATTTCTTTAGGGCGACCTGTAGGAAGCGCCGAAGCCACGGCCGGAGGTACACGAGCTTGCTTTTGATGTACGTGGGGGGGCCATCGTAGTTCGTGTCCTCGGGCTTGGAGAAAGACACCGTGGGGGCCCTTGGGCAATGCACGCATTGGACAAGGACCCCGTTGAGGTCTAGCACCAGGAACCGGGTCTTAGGCTGCAAGGCCGGCGCGGGTAAAATCGGGGAGGCCGCCGCGCTGTCGTCCACGCTTCGGGGAGAGGATCGACGGGGAGCCGCAACGCTACGCTCCGATCCCTGTGGAGACGAGCGAGAGAAGGCGGCGAAGGCTATGTCATGCTATGTCCATTTTCAAGCATACCGGAAATTGTTTGTGTAAAAGACAAGAAACAATTGAAGTAGCTGTGGCAACGACACCATACAATGGGGAAAACTCACAACATACATTCGGAACACAAGAGCAAGCGTATGGGCACCAAAAAGAATGATTTTATTTGTTATAAAAATCTCTATGTACAATTTGAATGAGGGGAGCCGCGTTGAACGAGTCGTTCACACTATCCTAAATGTAAATCTACAAAATTTGATTGCGTCCGCCAGAGATCGAGAATCGTCGCACGCGGAGGGGGGCCATGTAGGGGGATGAAAGGAACGAGAGCGGGGGGGAGGTAGGGGGGTGCGGTGGGGGGTGGGGCAGTTCCTCCTAGCTAGGGGGACACGACCACGGCAACAAGACAATGGCCAGGAAGTTTGGGTCGAACGACCCAAACTAGAGGTCTCAGTACATTACCTCGTCCTGGTCATGTCTGGATGCTGTGGACGCTTCCGCCATCTCCGCTGCCCCGCCTCTCACGGCCCCGCCTTCTCCGACGACGTCAGCGACCTGCTCCTGCAAAGGCTCAGCATGAGGCCCTTGTCCTAACCCAACCTCCGCATGCGAATCATGCATGTGTTCATCGATTGGGGTAGGGTTAGATGTATCACCAGGCCCTTGCGGGCCTTCAACGTCTACCATGGTTGCGTCTTCGCAACCATGCTGGGCAGCAGGGGACTGCGCATTGTCGAGGTTTGGGTCGACCGACCCAAACCCTCCTGCATCGTGGGGTTCGTCCTGGCGCACCACAGGCTCTGGCGGGTTTGGGTCGGACGACCCAAACATGTGGGGGTCGTCCTGCTGGTGAGGGGGGGGCATGTCGACGGGAGGCCGCAATGGTGGGGGCGTCAAAGGCCTGGAGGATCCGCCCACGCTCCAGAGGCTGGGGTCGTCGATTTGCTGCACTGGGGCGTAAGGTCGGACGTGGGACCCCATCATGTGCTGAAAACTGAACGACGACTGCGGCACAGGCTGCTGTGGGATGTTCTGAGGTGGGAACCCGGGGGGCAGGTGTGGAAATGCTCCTGGGGGAGCGACCACCAAGCCTTGCGCCCACATCCCCTGTATGACCTGAGAGATCAGGTCTGCGCTAGAGGGAGGCTGGGCCAACGCCCTTTGCCGCTCCTGATCCAATAGGAGGGCCCTCAACTCTGCGACCTCGTTCCGCATTGAAGGTTCTTCAGCTGCAGCCTTCTGAAGGCGGAGGCGCTGCTCCTCGTCCCGCCGCATCTTCTCGTTGGCTTCCTCCACAGTCAGGACTTCGGGTTTCACCATGACCATGCCAGCGAACGCTCTCGGGGAGGGAGGATCCGACCTGAGCCGTTTGGCGAGCTCCATGTCGTCCTCGTCCTCGCTGCTTATGGCGATTGTCTCGTCCACTGCGTAGTCGCCATAAAGCTTCTTCCCCTTCATCCTCCTCTTCTCCCTGAACGTGGAGGTTCCGTCCCGGGAGTACATGTCCCGCGCATCATCCACCGTGAGCACGGGCACCATTCTGCTTTGCGGAGTGGCCACCCGCATGGCCTTCTTCCGTTGGGGCGCCTGGGATTCTTGCGTGAATCCGGTTGCCCCTTCTTCCACCTCCCCCTCTGCCTTCTCTGCTTCTTCTTCTTCCTCCTCCTCCTCCTCTTCCACCTCCTCGCCCGGCCCCCGAGACGATTCGCCCGGATGTAATAGCACCAGAGGTTCGGGTTCTACAACCGGAGCCCTCATGGTGACCTCCTCAGGGTTCACGCGCCTCGCCCTATCGATCGGGCTTTCACCGCCTTGAACAATCTCCTCCCCGTAGCCCCCTGGTATCCAGTCGAGGATGTCCATCTTCTTCGCCAGCGATTTCTGGGTCTTGTAAAATGGAACATCCGTGTCTTCTACGTAGGAGTAGACGTTCAACCCCAACATCTGCACATTCCCACATCATCAGTTTTTCAGGTGCGCCAATACTAAGATAGCAAAAGAAGAGAAGGCGACGAAAACGAAGGGATACAAATGGCTAATACAATGTCTACTTTGGGTCGACCGACCCAAACTAAACCAGCTCTTAGTTTGGGTCGACCGACCCAAACTGAAACAACTCTTAGTTTGGGTCGATCGACCCAAACTATAGCCAAATCAACTCTCAGTTTGGGTCGGTCGACCCAAACTGCACAGGAGCTACATGATGACACTTACCATGGCTGCATAGACTGGCTTGGACCCCCCGAAGACGTTGAAGATGCAGTCCCCTCTTCTCGTCAGTGTCCTCAGGATCCTCAGGTAGAACTCCATCCGCAGCTCATCCGAAGGATAATTGGCGTACTTGGCCTCGTCGTACAAGGTTTTGCTGGCACCCAACCCTTCTGGAACCTGGAATATCTTTTCCATCCGGGTTATAGGGTGGTTCGGCACCTTGATAAACTCCGCCTTGTACACGAAGTACAAACACAACACGTTGACGACCCTGGTTTTTTTGTCCTTCATCGTACTGTACGCCCCCTCCGCTGATGCTGCAATGTAGTGAGATTTCGAAACCGCATACTCCGGCTGCAGTTTCCGCACAATCTCGTATACCTGCTCCGCCCTCCTGTCCTCCACTATCCACAGCCATATGTCGACCTCCCTGAGCTTGGGGCTGGCATAATCCACGAACTTTGCCATGAAAGGCTCATGGAACAGGGTGCTCATGGTGCCCTCGAATGAGCTCCCCGGAATGTTCCTGAAGTCTATCATGGCAAAGGGAAAGTGGTCCCTCGCTCTTGTCCGGATAGCCTTCCTAGGCTCAACTCCAGGCCAGCCCTGGATTTTCAACGGCTCGAGGGTGACGGGATTGAAATGTGCGTCCCCCTCAAAACTAACGATCCTTTTCTCCTTCACGAAGTTGGAGAAGGCCCGCGCCGTGTGCTCAGGGAGCTCCCGCTTCTTCCCGCCCTTCACCAACTTGGATTTGAGGAAGTCTTCTCCAGCTTCCCTCATCAAAGCCGCCATCGACGCACTGGTGAACTTGTATTCTTCTTTGAATGCTCTCCAGTGCGCCTCGTGGACCTCGCCGTCCACGAAAATATTCCGCTCGGGCACCAACTTGTGCAGCTCCTGCACAATTATTGTCTTCTTTTTCCTGTTCTCCGTCCATTCCTTCATGGTTTAGCATGAAGGAACGAAGCTCTTTGGCTTGGTGAAGACGATCTTCGGGTGCACCCAGCACCTCTTTGCCGACGGCTGCACGTGCAGGATATGGGAAGCCGCCTTTCCCATCTCCGTCTCCGAAAGCCCTTGGAGAGAACGGAAGAACTCTCTCACCAGAGGCTTCATTTGCTTGAAGCGCGCGGTTGCGTTGAAAAGCATTCCTGTGTCGGGATCGATGAGATCCCCCGTCTCATGCTTTTCGAACACCCTCTTCCACTTCTTCCAAACGGCTTCGGATGCTGTGATCAAATAAATTTCTCCTCGCAACTCGTTGTATTTTTTCTGCTTGTGGCTGGCGTTGTCTATGGAGGAGAATTTATTGATCATTTGATATTTGAAATCCTGCACACGAAGCAGACAACACATGTTAGACAACATGTCATGAAACAACAACTGCAACAACAGTTTGGGTCGATCGACCCAAACTACAAAATTGACAAAGACGATAAAACATTACAAGGGTTTAGGTCGATCGACCCAAACTATAAATATGGCGAAGACATAACACAATGGCAGAGTTTGGGTCGATCGACCCAAACCATACTCACCTCCCATTTGGGGTTCTTATCTTTTGCATTCTCCCTTTCCTTGGGAGGCCTGCCATAGAACTCCCACACCTCCCTCGAGGCCATGATGTTCCTGATCCACGATGCCTGGTACGCCCTCTTCTTGTTCCCCATGTTGAAGAACCGGGAGATGTCGCTGAGTATGGTCTCGTTGTCAGACCATACCACCAGTGCTTTCCACACCTTCAACTTCTCCTTCTGCTTGTTGGGGTCGTCCCACTCAGTCATCAGCTGGATTTTTTTCGACGCCTCCACACTGTGCTGGCCGTCAATCAGCCAAAAATCTCCTTTTGAAATTGCCGGCCACATATCAGACGTCGGCATTCTCTTCAGCCCTTGAGGCATGACCACAATCGTCTGCCTGTCGTCCTTGAACTGCCCGCCGACGATCTGGGCGACCATCCAGTCGACGTAGGCGTCCTCCTTGGCTCGGACACATTTCTCTGGAGGCGCAAGGTGGCACTGGGCAATGTTCACGTCGAACTTGAAATCCCTGCCCATGAAGAAGCAGTGGGAGCATTTCGTCGTGAAGTTGTCGACGATTCTTTGAATCTCCCCTGTATCCACCTCTTGCCCAGGTTTGGGCATCCGCAGCTCTTGGGGAACTACCTCGTCAGTCATCACCGATGACTGCCTCCTCGACGGTGTAGTCTGCCGGCTGGTCGACGGCGTTGGCGTCTGGCTGTCAGCCGGTGTTTCCGAGGGAGTGCTCCTTCTTGAGTCACCCGGGACCGCTCGTGGCTTCCTCACTGCTTGAGGTCTGGACGACCCTGCACCTTCCTCAGTGGTGGCCTTCCGTCTCACCACTTGCTGTGGTTTTTGTTGGGCCTTGTTGATCACGGTGATTGCCTGCTTTAGTTTAGTGAACCTGCTTGCAACCTTCGTGTTCGTACAATTCCCATCAATGAATATCGCCTCTGGTTTCACCACCTCTGGTTCGGCACATGACTCTTTGGCGTAGATGGTGTCAAACGGCTCGGAGAACTGGTGCATGAACATGTGGACGTTCTGCACCGCTGAGTTCTCTAGGATGACGTCCACGTGCTCCCCAAGAGCCTGGACTGACGCCACCTCCCACCCCGTCAGAGTCGCCCAAGTATTCTGCTCAAATGTCCCAACTTTTACCACGAACAGGATTTTGTATTGCGACGCCTTGACCACCTGAAGTGACCATGCAAGCACAATCCCGTCCTTGGGCACATAGGAGTCGTCTGGAGGTGTTTCGTACTCCTCGCATAACACATCTGGTGCTTGCATGAACCACCTCTCTCCAGGTCTTTTTTTGGGGGCCATCTGCAAGGAAAGGATGGGAACTGTTAGTTTCGGTCGGACGACCCAAACTCTTTCATGTAGAGATAGGCATGTTATCGAATTTTCAAGAGGCTAAATATGTCAATGTCAGCTATGGACAGGTTTGGGTCGATCGACCCAAACACAAGCCAGCTGAATTCTGAAAATTTGGTAATTAATTTTCTCTTCTGCTTAAGATATGACCGGGTCATTAGAGTTTAATGAAGGTGGATATAATGATCAAAGGGGAAAATTTCGGATGATTGGCCGTATCGTTATTCCTTGTTCTTATGAGTGTACATTATCCATATCCTTGTATTATAAGGAATATCCAAATTATGTTTTATTTTGGGCACCAATATGGATGGATTATTGGGGAGGGGTTTTTTAACGCCATGTTTGGGTCGATCGACCCAAAACTTTGCGGCATTTTTGTTTCTTTGGTTTGGGTCGGTCGACCCAAACCTTGGGTTTTTTGTTTGGATGGTTTGGGTCGATCGACCCAAACCTTGGGGTGTTTTTGTGTATATGGTTTAGGTCGATCGACCCAAACCCCACTGGATTATTTGTGGATTTCAATATCAGTCAATTGTTGACTACAGCTTTGAAGAGCAAGTCTTGAAATGTAGTATCTGTTATTAAGGAATGTGTATGGTTTGGGTCGACCGACCCAAACAAGGTGTTATGTTTGGGTAGATCGACCCAAACAAGTGAGAGAACAAAAAGATTGTTTTTTTAAGAAAGTGAAGCAAATTTAGGCAAAAAATGCTTCCGTGGTTTTGGATAAGACTTACTGTTTCGGTCGCCTCTCGAAACTATTTTGTTTCAGGAGAGCTTCCTTTTTGTGTGCACGCAACATACACAATGCTTATGCATTGTGTATGCTTCAAGACCCTAATGCAACTGAAACACATTGAGTCATTGAAAAATTACCTTTGCGTACAAGCTGTAGAACAATCTGTTCTTGCAGGTGGGTATTGCAAGCTCAATGTCACAAATACTCTAAAAGAACACTACACCTGAATATCAGAAAAGTATGAACCTCGCAAAACCCACTCAATGCCGTTTCTCAATGATTTCTAACACTCTGAATGTTACTAACAGAAACCTCTATCGCAAACACTCACCATAGTGGAGTGTGAGGGATACTCAACAACATAGACCAAAACGAAATGAGCAAACACTCTATACCACTCAATGTTGTCACACAATGCAACCCTAAACTCTCTCAATCTCAAGTTGGAAAAAGAGAGCAAGCTTTTTCAAATCAGAAACAACTCACACTACACTCATAAACCTAGAGAGCAAGAGAAAGGAGAATCGGAGAAAGCAAGAGAAAGGAGAGTGAGGAGAAGAATCAGAAGATGCGAGAAAGGAAGAGAGAACGCAAGAGAAAGCGCGGGAGCGGCGCTTCACGAAGGCGGCGGTTCGTGGAGGCGGCGGTTCGTGGAGGCGGCGCTTAGCGAAGCAAAGCTTGGCGCGGAGAACGAGAAAAGGGGCGAAAGAGGGTGACGTTTCGAGATTTGTACCCCTCGGGAAAAGGCCCTACAATACGGGATTAGGGCACCCACGTGTTTAGAGCACACACGCAAATGGGATTACGGGCCAGCCCTAATTCCCAAACCCTAACCCGCTATTCCTTAGCACCAATTAATTTTCTCAATCAGCTACATAGCCTAAGGTATTGCTTAAAATTATCAATTCACCCTAAACCATAGCCTAATTTTGCGAACAAATTAAACTCGTTGGGTCTTAACCCTTAAACGTCCAAGGGGGGGTGAGAGGTCCTCTCCCATCAGCCTATGTTTACCGAAGTTCAGACCTCCATGTAATTCTTTTACTGCGATCGGCATATATTATATTTGAATATGGAAGTTTGAGATACACATTTTGGGGAAAAAAAATTTGCAATTCCGACATGTTTTGACGTTATCTTATGGTCAAATAGTTTAGGGTCAACGAGGCCCTGATAGGGCCTCTCCGACGTTTAAGGGTTAAGTTGTTTGACCACTTTAGAGAAATAAAATAATTCATTTGACTTTCAACTAGTATGTAATATTTGTTGAGTACCATCCCCAACTCCAATTTTAATGGTTTTGTTCTGCATGGTCCTTATATGGAATTGCTAACATGCTTGAGCTTATAGTCAACCCTTACATATTCACTTTGATGAATCATGTAGTGCACAATAAACCATGGTTCATAATATATCACAAGATTAAACTAAAGTAAAATGATTTTAACAGACAAGTTACTAAGGATTTAGGGCAACTGAAGCACATGATATGCAACTCCAATTGTCTCCAGTGACAAAACATTGTAAAATGAATCCATTATGTGTATAGCTTCCGCCATCTAGACATATGGAATCAGACAACAATGATACATGATAGTCTAAGAGGGGTATTTAAAAATTATGTTGCAATTACACGGTCTTTTAAAATGGATATGGTATCCCTTTACATGGTGCAATAAATGAATATGAATAATATGTATTGAGATTTATATGATGTATGTTGCTAGAGGGCATGGCTCTAGCTTACCGTGCATCCCCTAACAAGTACCATTACACTAATTCACTACAAGTTAATGTATTGTCATTTATTACCAATTTTTGTTTGCCAAAAGCACCGAATCGGTTGATTGATTTATATCATGAAACATTTATATATTTACTTGGGAGTTGACCCCTAAAGTCTACAGGAGAAGCAAGATGAATACAAATGTATCCACCTTAACCCAAGGTGAACATCATAATATGCAGCCAAGCAAGCAAAAACTTTGATGTTTCATGTTTCCTCCACATGTTTGAAACGACATATATTACATAATGGCACATAATATAGTAGTTGTTGTTTGTATATGTAGGCATCAATGAACATGTACAAAATTCAGGGTTTAGGGTTTAGGGTTTAGGGTTTAAGCCATAAATGAGCAGCACGTAGGTCAAATGATGGGGCGTTGCTGATCATAGTTTTAGACACAAATGTATATAGACATCACATCATTTTCATTGCCAAACATGGAAGGTGGTTGTATGGTGGTGTAGAAATGAAGTCACTAACATGAACATGTGACAAAGTGCTCAACATTAGGTTATCCAAAATTCAATTGTAACCTTATCTTAATAGCAAGAAGAGTCCAGGGGCAGATACGATCTTGAGCATGTTCATATTATATTATTTGAGACAATTCAAGAATCTATACTAATTCAAGGAACCTTTCATGTTGTGGATGTTATGAGGACGTACATTTCCAACTTTGCAAGTTTTGCTTGCAAACATTGTTAGAGTTGAAGTGTAATTGAGGATATTAGATTGAAACATTATTTGAAAGAGTGAACAAAAAAATGCCACTCTTGGTTAGGATCCCATTCATAACTTGTCCTAACATAGATTAAACATTGCCACATTTGCATGCTTGGAATGAAGCAACATTGTGTGCACACCTTACAAATGACATATGTCCTTTTAAAGCTTTTCTCATTTGTATTAGCGCAAATTGAAAGTCGGCCAAATAGTTCAAATTTGACATCACATCTCTTCATTGTTTTCAATATACAATTCCACATGTGAGAGTTTTAATAACTACATTAAGTATTGTATTTATTGAGTTTTACTATATGAAGTTTCATAATGTTGGTATATCGTTTGTCAATATATTGTTTGAAATATACTATATTGTTTGAGTTTATGTAGGGTAATATTCTGGATACATGAAAATGAACGCGTAGGGGATGGTTTTTGTAAATCACTTATCAGATGCCCCTTCCCTTATTATATTTATAAAAATTCATGTGGCGGCCACCCTTCCTCCCAATGGTGCATGTCATATTCACATAATATAATCACAACGATACTCAACATTTCAAATATTGTCAATGGACATTTATTCACGACACATATAATATGTCAATATAAGTAAATTGTCATATCCACATCAAACAATAAAAAACGGATTAAATATCCACATTACTTTCAATAGACATTCTCAACACACACTAAGTCAGATGACGTTTGGCGTATCCAAGAGCCAGGTTAAATTCGCAATTTTTATAATCAACAAAAAGCGGGGAATTCTGTCAGGAAGTTTGAAAATAATCTCTGCAGGAGAACTAGGCGGGAAAGGCATCCAATGAGGAAGTTGGGGAAGCGGAGGTGGATAGTATAAAGGGGCGCACCCCCCAAAAGTCGGTTCTTTTTGCTCTTCTCCCACTCCTGAAATCGTAGGGAGAACTCTCAGCCGGAGCTGTACTTCAAGGTTTGCCGTTCATGAGCACCTATCCACAGCATGCAACCCCACTGTGAACTTCGCAATGAGCTCAAACCAAACCCACTTCGCAATTTCCGCCGCACTATACGCCGGATTTTGCGGTGAGTTTGGGTCGGTCGACCCAAACCCATACCCCATTGTGGGCGGATTTAGTATGACCTTGAGGAGGTTTGGGTCGGTCGACCCAAACCCCTACACTAGTGTTGGCGGTTTTTAGTATGACCCTTATAAAGTTTGGGTCGGTCGACCCAAACCCCTGCCCTAGTGTGGGTGGTTTTTAGTTTGACCCTGATAGAACCAAACCCATCCCAACATTGTGAATGGGCTCTGGGTGACAATGAACCCATCCCGCCACAAGGTTTGGGTCGCTCGACCCAAACCCATCCCAACATTGTGAATGGGCTCTGGGTGACAATGAACCCATCCCGCCACAAGGTTTGGGTCGCTCGACCCAAACCCATCCCCACATTGTGAATGGGCTCTGGGTGACCACGACCCCATCCCGCCAAAAGGTTTGGGTCGCTCGACCCAAGCCCATCCCCACATTGTGGATGGGCTATGGATGACCATGATCCCATCCTGCCACAAGGTTTGGGTCGCTCGACCCAAACCCATCCCCACAGTGTGGATGGGCTCTGGATGACAGTGTGTCCGCTGGACAACCCAAACCTTTACAAACCCAATGGCATAGCAGTCATTTTGATTATATAAGATGGTATTGAATTCTTTGATTGGAACCTACAATTTTTGTGCTTTTTTTGACAAGGTTCAATGTTCATGTGTGTAGGCACAATGGATGGGTTTAGTGAAAGAGGGGATTGGTCATCTGAAGACATGGCCACTTGGCCATCTGCATCTGAGGATGAGCTAGACATCGTCGGGGAGGCTACTATGGATGACAGTGCAGACGAAGATCATTTGGATTTACCTTCGCCTTCCGTAGCGCACGAAACCATTGTTGAATGTACGGGACTTTCAAGGGCTTCGTGGGTGAATTTGGAGGTGGTGCTCGTTAATGATAGTGGAGTTGCTGTGGCGGATGGTATTTGTCGTAACACCCATCCACAAGATTGCATTGATGAGAACCCACTTGGCACAGAGGACGTTGGGGTTGTCATATTGGAGTCACTCATTCATTCCGAGGTGGATCCCACTCATAGGTTCTCCCTCCGCAGGTGGCCATTGAGGAATGTCACGATTGATGGAGTTAGCTTGCGTGACCATGAGCGACAATACATGCAAAACCAAATGGAGCTCCAAGTAAACATTCGGCCCCGCAAAGGCTTACGAAAGTACGAGACATTGGCACGTCCTACTCCCTCTGCAACTGATTGTAAACGCCAAAGGTTGCTCGGCGAGGAGTCCATTAGAGAAGTTGCCACAAAGGATTGTTGTGTGCATCGTTGTTGCCAATTGTTTCCAAGGGATAAATTGAAGGCCATCCGCGAAGAAATGTGGCTTGGAGATTTCCGTCTAAGATCCACCAAAAAACTTGATGTCCATAGGGCGATACATGTGAATGGGACGGGTCGCAAGGTCATCACCATTGAAAGCATAGACGTGTGTTGTAAGGCATGGTACACCATTCACGGTGTGTCAAAAGCGGACTTTTATAGACAAGCTGCTTATGCCAAGGAAGGCCGACGGTCTCGTCACCATGGGAACGTGGGCTCAAAGAAACCCAGGGAAGCAACAAGGCAAGCAACGGCCACTCTGGCGACCATCATCGTCCCGCTTGCCGATGCAATGCCACACAAAACACGCACACTCACAACCGGGGAAAAGGTTGTGGAGAAAGTTCTTCCCACAGGCACAAAATGGAAAGACATATTGTTGGATGTGAATGCTGTTGGCGAGAAGGTCGGTTTGGAGCCAATTTCATTGTCAAAATTGAGTGCAATCAAGAAAGCAAACTTTAGCGAATACATTACAAAAAGACGAGGGGACAAATTTGCACGGTGCTCTACTTGCGAGAAGTTGAAGCGCCTTCGGGATGCACACACGATGGGTACCGAGTCTTATGCGGCACATCAATTGAACTATTTCAAGCATGTAAACATGCAAGAGGCACACCGTAATGATTACTACACAAATAGAGCTTTGTCCATCTCCAGGCCCTTGGAGGTTCTTACGGTCATCCATGACAAAATGGACCATGCCAAAACAGCCTCCCCATGTTTTGCAAATCGAATCAAGGCCACGGATGGATTTTTTAAGCTGCCTGTATCGGTTACAGGTGAATTTGGAAACAATGTCATCGCATACCCTAAATGTTGTGGCGTTTTATTACGTGATGTGCTTCAGAACATGGATTCACGCAAATTGGTTTATTTATGCATAGATACTAATCACACTGGGGTGGCATTGCAGGAATGATTGCACATGGACATGGTGATGTCAAGTTTGCTCATTATGCTCTTGATTTGTATCCAGCGGATTCAAACCACACGATAGGGTCATTCGCAAGGCTTTTACGTGATTTGGAGAAACCGCCGGCCTATTCTTCAGGATTGTTATTTGACAATACGTCGGGTTCAACACCTTTATATGAAGCGGTGTTGGATGGAAAAGATGTATGCTTGTATTCGTTGCCAGAGCCACCCAGTGAACCCGTGATTGCGAAGAAGTTGCCCCCCACTTTGCGTGTCCAATTGGACAATTGTGCCAAGGACAATAAAAGTAGATATGTATTTGCATATTGGTCGTTGTTGGTTGCGAAAGGCATTTTCAAGGAGGTTTTTGTGTCCTTCCTATTGGTAGGCCACACGCACGATGATATTGATGCATCTTTTGGGCGGTGGAGCATGAAGTTGAGGGAGGAGGATTTTCCAACAATCCCGTTATTGATGAAGTCATACATGGATTTGGAGAACGTTCTCGTCATCCCCCATATGATTGAGGAGGTGCCAGACTTCAAGGCATTTATAGAACCTTATATTCGAAGTGGAGCTCACCGATTGATCGGGCATACGAAGGCACAACAATTCCGCTTCTACATGCGTAACGATGGTGTACCCGCCATGCAATACAAGTTGTTGTGCACGACACAAGATTGGAGCCCGCCGGAGGGTCTCCTTGTGTGGCGCGTGGATGCGGATGGAAAGACGATGTTACCGGATGGAGAGCCTAGGCCTTGCAAGCCAATACCCATGAAGAATTTGGAGGATATTTTGAAAGGTATATCAGGCTTCATACAATATTGGGAGAGTTTGAAGATAGCGGACGTTGGTGGATCATGTTGGCATCGTTATGGGAGTTGGATACAGTATTGGACACGTGTTCGTGCCGCTTTGGCAGACCTTCACCAAGATAGCCCCCTTACTTTGAGGCACGGATTTTGGCCTCAAACTCGTGTCGATGTACAAGCTTCCGAGGTTAGACTTTTGGAAAATGAAGAGGTTCGTGAGGAGTTTGATGTGGACGACCATTACGTTGGGCCTGCTAGTCAACGTCCCCCACCTTCTTTCCGCATTGCGGTGGATTGTCATGAAGGTTATATGCTCATTCTACGTCCTGGTGATGAGACATATGCGAAGCCTGTATGGGTGGCAAGAGCTTTGTCCAAACCAAATTTCGCAACTTCAAGCCCGCATTTTCGACAAATTCAGGTGGAGTACTACCGACCGACGGCACGGAATGAAGATGTGATTCGGCATTATACAGGCTGGGATACAAACCATAATTTTCGGTGGAAGGTGGATTCAGAGCATGGTCCATCTTGGGTAGATACAGATTCCATATTCATAGCATGGAAACCACGGAAAAATCATAGTGGATCAGTGTCCATCCCTCAAAAGTACATAACTTTTGCAAAAGACAACCTTGCTCGGATCGCACAAGAAACAACCCCCGTTGAATGAGAAGTTGGTAGGATTGTTTTAGCATTGATTATAGTTTCATATGTAATTCTAGCAATATATATTAGTCATATGTGTACTTCTAAAAGTAGGGGTAGAATTTGGGTAGAACTTACGAATGCTATATTATTTGGGGTTGGATGAATATCCATATACTATATTTCATAACAAATGTGAATTTCTTTTTATGATTAAGTTTGGGACTAGATTGTCGGGTCGATTAAATATGCACCCTAAACCCTATGCTATGTACGTCGCAATGTCTATATATTATTAAACATGCTAATAATAGCCATGGTTCTATGTGATTTGTTGGGTGAATTTGGTTTGGAGTGCTCTACCCAATTTGATTTGAGTATGTTTTTGTTGATGAAGTTGGTATCAAGTGCTCTACCCAATGTGCTCATGTCGGGACATCATACATTTTGGAAAATTAGAACATATAATATATTTGAGATTGTTGACAATATAGTTTCGGGCATCTTCATGTTGTTTGATCCATATATTAATTTGAGACTAGAGAAAGTCTCAATTTAACGAATATAGTGTTTATAGTGATTGCAGTTAAAATAACTTTGGAGAGAAATAAACGTTAGAAGAAAATAAACGTTGGAGGGAAATGAACATTGGGAAGAAATGAATGTTGGAGGGAAATGAACGTTGGAGGAAAATGGACATTGGGGAGAAAAGAAAGAATGGTTGAATTAAAATTAATATAAAAAAGATAATATCATCTAGAAAAAGACGGGTATATCACATTCAACGGATATAAAATAATATAACATATAGTACGGTAATAGAAATTTTAAAAAATGAATAACAATATTTAAAATATTTAAAATAAGATTGTACAAAAAATGATAAAATATATATAAAAATAGGGAGATAATAGAGAGGGTGCAATGAAAGAAGTAGCAGATAAGTAACATGTAAGTGATTGTATCTCCTAGATGTATGAAAAGACGGACATACATGATATACCGGTTAAAACTTCGAGAAGAAGAAAAAAAAGATGTTTGTATTTTAGTAGTAAAAGACAATCAAAAAGATAAAAAATAACAAAGAAACCACAAGTTTTGTCAAGACTTAAAGATGTAATATTGCTTGAAATTATAAAGACACTTGATTTCGGAGATGTGAATAGTGAAGATGGACTGTCGGCTATGGATGCAAGTTTGTTATAAAAAATACTAAAATTGTGATCACATTGGCAACCATACAAAGTGGTAACGGTTAGAAGAAGTTTAAAAAATCACTATAAAAGGGTTTTAGGGTTTGGAGAAGTTTATTTGGCTAACTCCATGGAGAGGTATGAGAGGAACCGTCATGAAATTTTTGGTTAGGTATTAGGTTGTAAAAAATGGTGATAGAATTAGAAGTTAAAAATGTAGATTGAAATCGTATGGTATATTGTGTATGAACAAATTGTTGGAAAAATAATGGTAGCAGAAACATCCAAAAACAAATCGGAAGGAGGGAAAGATGATAGCAGTAAAGACGGAGATGGAGAAGTGGTAATGATGTTCCGAAAAGCCGAAGAAAATCAAGCGCGCAATAAAAACCAAGTTTGGATTAACCGAATGTAATAATGTATTTGAAATTTGTACATGTGTTGAAAAATAGAAGAGGATGAATGCAATGTTTTCTTTTGTACCTATTGAAAATTGCCTCAACATGTTTTTTTCACCACCTTTGAGGTAGTTTGGGGTACTGGAAAGGATCCTCTAAAAACATGTGCAACACCGCACAAGTTTTTGGAGGATCATTTCCAGTATTTCAAAGGAGCCTTGAAAAACTCATACGGTGCCGTACGAGTTTTTTCCACCTCCTTTGAGGGATTCCAAAGGAGGTGCCAAAAACCCGTGCGGCACTGTACGGATTTTTAAAGGCTCCTTTAAACCAAATGGCGAGAGCTCCAAAAGACCCTCTGAGAACCCGTGCGGTGTCGCACATATTTTCGGAGGGTCCTTCATGGTTCAGGTAGGGGGGTCAAGGAGGTGTGCGGCACCATAAGGGGATTGTGCGGTGCCACACCAAAAGTCCAATGGAGCCTTCGAAAATCCATGTGGCACCGCACGGGTTTTTGGAGGCTCCTTTGCGGTAGTAGATATTCGGAATTGGGCTATAACTTCTTGTCATTTTATTTTTTTTATTTGAAATTTTTTTGGAAGTTGAAAACCTCCATGTGTTATTGTGGAAAAAATTTCAGATTTTTCAGATTTTTTTTGTTTTTTCTGCAAGCCTCCAAAGTTGCAGAAATCATGTGGGGGGGTCAAGGAGGTGTGCGGCACAGAGGGGGGGTGTGCGGTGCCGCACACCCCCCCCTCTGTGCCGCACACCTCCTTGATCCCCTCAACAAAAGTCCAAAGGAGCCTCTAAAAACCCGTGCGGCACCGCATGGGTTTTCGGAGGCTCCTTTGCTGTAGTAGACATTAGGGATTGGGCTATAACTTCTTGTTATTTTATCTTTTTGATTTGAAAATTTTTCTGGGAGTTGAAAACCTCCCTGTGTTATTGTGGAATTTTTTTTAGATTTTTAGGATTTTTTTTGTTTTTTCTGCAAGCCTCCAAAGTCGAAGAAATTAGCGATGGGAAGATTTGCCAAAAATCTTCGTTTCACGTAGATTTCAGCACTGCTGTGCAACGTTCTAGGTTGTGGTTTTTTGCATTAATTTTTGTACTTAGTCTTCAGTTGTGTTGTTTTTTGTATTTGATTTTGGGGCTTTGAATATATACATTTGAGGTGTTTTTCATTTTTGGGTTATGAATTATATGACTACCTTTCATTATTCTCCTTTGCTCTATCTTTATATGTGTTTTTTAATTTTCCCTAGATGGCGGATTCTAACATCAGTTCGTTGTCACCTTTGGCAACTTCCCTCCTTGCATCTCCAGATGTTCACCTATATTATGAAAATGCGGTTATGGATGTTTTAATTGCTGAAAAAATTATCACTATGGACTTTTTAAAAGCTTTGAAGATCCTAAAATATATAAATTATGAAAATAATTACATTTCGTTAATAAAAATAAGTTATATATATATATATTTATTGCATATGTATATATATTCTCACATTGATTTTTGTATTCTTAGATACTAGAAATATGTGTTGATACCTGCTAGTGTTGTCCAAAATTTAAAAATAAAATTTAGATAGACATTGTTACCCCTTCTTATATATTTACTACGGATCAATTGCAACTATAAAGTTTGTTCCATCTCTAGTTATGTTTATGGTATATTGAATGTTGTATAGATAAAACCCTTTCTTCAGAGTAAAACTTACGGTTGAGCATAGAGAAAGCTACTCCTATCCCTTCTCATGTTCAAACCAATCAATCTATGGAACTCCTTCATGGCATGGACAAACGCCATGATGGCCAAGCTTGGACTCGCACCATCACCTCCAATATCAAGAATAACATGGGTTTAACATTTAGAATGTCTTCATGCTTAGGTCATTTGCAATGCACCAACACAGCTTGTGATTATTTATCTCGTGTGCACCGGTCCTCCCAAGCTAACGAAACCGAATGGGATGGAATCTCCTTGTCCACCTTTGGAATCGGATCTAATCCTCCAAAGGGCTCAACTGTTGTGTGTAAAATCTACAAGGTTTCTCCATCATGCTTTGATGTATGCTTGGCTAAGATGTATTATGTTCTTGGCCATGGAAATATGACTCGTGCATGTGTGCACCTTGGAACCCATTGTCATTCTGTGAAAATTGGCGAATACAGGGATGTCGCTGAAAAAATAAAGAACCTAATTGGTGAACAAGTAGAGAAAACTTCAACAACAACTAATTCTGCCATTGTCCTTGAAGCGAGCAAGGAATTCATTTGACATCACAAGCTCTTTCCGAGGCTGAGCTTGTTAAAATGCCTCCATGCAATTTAACGGAGACTGTATACAATAAGTGGCCTCAACAGAGCAGTAAACGAGGTAATGACTTGTATGTGGCAACTGTTGATGATTACGTACGTGTTTCATGCAAATGGTTGCCTACTACTAGTATTTGAATGGTGAGAAACCGGGTACTGGACTTGGAAAAGAAGAATTGCTATTGCGAGTCGCTCAACGAACCGCCCAACGTTCTGGCAACCCGAAATCGCTTCATCAAGCGCTTCGAAACATGCTCAGAGCTGAAGGTTTTTGCATTCGCGAGCCTCATCTTCAAGGTGAGGAAGTATTTCTCTCCTTTAAGCGCAAACCATATATTCCTCCTGGGTCGGAGTTTGACTCTCATAGACTTGACAAGATTAGCATCTCTCGCCTTCAGGTACAAACGCGAGCAGGAGGTGCAAGATTTTATGATCTCACTTCACAGGGTGACGCACAACAAGAAGCAACTGAAAACCTGCATGACAATCCGGTTCAACTAGAGACACCTCCCACAAATCTAGCCGTGGAGCATGTGAAGGTTGTACAAGAAACAACATGCAATGAACATGAATGGTACATTGCGTGGCTTCCAAAGATGTCAGCAAAGGCTTGCTTCGCTCAATAGGCCATCACCAAGAAGAAATGTGTGGCATGAATTGTACAGGATGGAAAGAGTACAGCTGCATCAACTTACAACGGCATCATGCACAACTATAGGAAGAATAAGCAAGAACGCATACAGTTCTTTTTCTGCAACGACAACATTGAGAGGTGTGTGAAAGGTACCCGTCGTAAGTGGGTGGTTTCCAACCCTGCAGTTCCAAAAATTTAGCCTGTTAAGATTGGCACCAATCTCACACATAAGGAAATACTAGACCTGTAGAACGCTGGTTTTCAATTGGCACCACATCTAGAGTCCTCTCCAAGGAAGTTGTTCAAGTAAGAGGGGTCATTGGTGGACTTGTCAGAGTACCCTACCCTGGAGTTCTCTAACGACTTTCCAAAGCGTAGATTCGGGAAGAACATCAAGCGGAATCCAAAGGCACCTTCAACGAAGCACGCCAATTCTTGCGCATCTGCTTTTACTGTCATTGGGCAAATTTAGAAGGTTTCTATGGTACCAAATTCTGCCCTGGGTTGCATCATCACCTTTGAGTCCCATAATGGTCTCAAAATTTTGCAATACTTACTTACGATTGGCCAGTTTCCCAGTTGTTCATGCCCCTTCTTCAAAGATATGTCGGGCAAAACATTGGGAAAGCGTGGGCAATGGACAAATTGTAAGCATTTGTACTACATTTTTCACGTAGTTTGTGGACTGGATAGTGAGATAGATGTTTTTATGCACGCTCCTAATTTCAGCTTCAACGAAATTAAGCGTGTTATTCAGATGGTGCTACTAAAGCAACTAGCAACTTAGAGATGCAATTGAACCAGAGGGTTACATTGTACAATTTTTTTTGATTGAATGGAAAAGTGGTGAGACTAAAAGGGCCACCACGACGTTGTTGTTGTACATTTTTTACTACTCATTGAATCATCATTGACATTGAAAATTTCAAAGGTGTGTACATTTCTGTTCACATTTTGTTGCCATCCTATAGTAATAGTGGTCAAAAGTGCATGAAAAATTTCATTCCCACGGTCATAGGAACACCCTTATTCAACGGTAATAGGTCCAAATAATTACTAAATTTGGGGGAAAATACTTTTTATTTTTATTTTTGGTAAACTCCCAATAAATGTTGATTACTTTATTCTTTTTTCTGCTCTATGCTCTCCATTCACCGCTCTAGGCTCACTGCTCACCGCTCTAGGCACGCAAACTAGCTTCGTCCCTACTCCCGACCTGTAACATTTATAGAGTCCTAACTGTATAAGGTTTGCAGCCCTATTGTCAGCAATTCTGGCAACTCCATAGACACTTGAACTCAGTCTTTGTCACTCTCTCCCGTGTCGTGCATCTCAAGTTTTGATGATTGTAAATTCTATGTCAACGTTTGATATATTCATATACTTGGTAACTTTGAGTTGTACTGATGGTGAAAACAAATTTTTGAAAGTAAAATGGTGTAGATGCATGGGTGAACATTTTGTTGTAATCTTAAGACCGTTGCAGGCGATGGAGGTTGTTGCTCCACATTCTATAAGGATGTTGCCATTTGTAATGCAAGATGTTCTCTCCGGTTTTTGTATCAAACAATTATATTGACACGTCACAAATTCTTACACAAGAAGTGCACAACCGCATATTATGGGCCAAGGCTAGATGCCCACCTCTTTGAAATTGGGTCCCCAGTGCTACTATCACCAAGATAAAGACATGCTAGCAAAAACAAGACTCTCATAGATTTGTGGTTTATTCATCTCAAGTGGGTGGATTCTTCTTGACTGATTAGTAATGTGGGACCCTTGATATTAATTTTAAGGGTCAGATGGTCCAAAAATAGAAACCTACATGCTATAATAGAGTTTGTCTACATTTTCAGCTTGAGTTACCTCCCTTGTCTCTTGCTTCTTGTGACGTAGTTGGGTTTTCTAAGCCTATGCTTGCTAGGATGTCCTTATACATGTTACTAGTGTTTTTGTTACTCGTGTTAAACTAAGTCTCAAGAATTACCTCCTGGGGTATTCCACGTGGTGGGTGCGGAATTTCTTGGCTTGGGTGTGGGTCCTCCACCGTCGCCATCACTATGTCGGTTGAGGCCACATCCTTCCCCCATAGCCGTTGGGACTTATTCCCGTTTTTCAGTTGGTGAAGTTCGGCTGCCCGAGGGAGCCGCTCCTTCGCTCCTCCTCGTCACTCCTCCACTGCTTCCTCATCCCTCCTCGGCTCTCTGTCTAGATGCTGAGCTTCCCCTGCTGGCTCCCTCCTTTCTCCGCCCTTGGTTGGCCCTCGGCCTCCCCCATCCCTGTTGGCCTCCGAACTTGGGATTTCTTTCCTCTCCCTCTCTCTGCTCGTGGTGGCTTCCTTTGCAGGCCCATTGTCCTCCGTGATAACCTCGGCCTTACCTCGCACTCCCGCTCCAACCTCGGTGCCGTCTTCCCCCGCCCCAGCAGTGGCAATGCGGCGGCCTGGCCCTTGCCACTGCTGGGGCGGGGGAAGACGGCACCGAGGTTGGAGCGGGAGTGCGAGGTAAGGCCAAGGTTGTCACGGAGGACAATGGGCCTACAAAGGAAGCCAACTGTCTGAGTCTGGGTCTCACCCTGGATCTTCGCCCATTACCTCTACATCCCCCTTCTCTTCATTGTCTTCTTCGACTCCTTCGTTTTGCTCATCGTTTTTTTCATCCTCCTGAGGTTCGCTCTCCCTCATTTCTTCCAATCCTCTCTTCTAGCCCGCCCTTTTGATTGGGGACCAGATCATCCTTGATTCACCAGTCTTCTGGCCGTTTTTACTCTTAGCCCTTGTCGTTATATCCACGTCGCCCCTGCTCCATCCCAACTTGGTTCCAACGGCTGCGTTTCCCTCCAGCTGTCCTGCTGCAAACACAAGTTTGGCACCCTGGCTTGTATCATGTTCGGGCTGGGACAGAAGGCCTCTAGCTTCATCGCCCTTTGCATCGCCTTCATCGCTCTGTTCCGTCTCATGATCTTTCAAGGTTACCGATTTGACCTTTTCCGACCCTATTACAAACTTTTCCCTTTGCATGCCACCTTAGTTTGTCTCTGTCAGGTTAAAAGCATGGTTAGAATGTGTGTGTCTTTCGGCAGCTCTTGCCTCTTCATGGTGTTCGAAGGCTTGCTGTCTTAGGCTATCATCCACCTTGTCAAATATATTCCTCCTAATGTTCTTCCTCCTTATGACTTGTTGAAATCCTTCATGATCCATTGCAATGCTCTTTCCTCGGTATTGTTGGTGCATGTGTTGTTGCATGGGTAGTTGGAATGGCCTTCTATCCCTTCTCATTGGGTTTTTTCCCCCGATCTCATTACAGTTTTTAACCATGTGCTTCCAACTATGACACGCTCTGCATCTGATCGGAAGTTTATCATAGTCTACCATGACTTCTTATGGTGGTAAGATCCCTTCCTCCGTTTCTAGGTTGATGTTGGTTACCCATCCCTTGTTGATCTTGAGGTTGACACAAAACCTTGGGTTTTTGGTTGTTTCGTTCGCCGTGTCTATCCCTATAACAAGTTTCTCCTAGGGTTTTTGCGATTTCTATTGCGTAGTTGTGGTGTTCATACGGTAAGTTCCTTAAGGCCACTCACGTAGGGAATGCTAGATTGTTTGGGTTGTCTGGATTGAACTCTGGGATCCAGCTTTGGAGCATACAAATTCCCCATTTTGATTTGAAAGGTGAGAGCATTAACGCTTCATGCAATGTGTCCTTCTCCTCCCCACTAAGGAAGAAGAAGCCTTTTCCAACACTTCTGTTTAGTATCAATGTGCTCCCCCTAAGTTCTTGGTTTAGGGACTTCAGCCACAACCTCATAGCCTGAAGGGGAGGTTTAGGGCCTACAAATTTTGCGATTAACAATTGGTCTTTCAATACCACAATACGAGCTAGCAACTTTTCCGAGTTAACTTTGAATGGAATGGCATCTTTTCTTACTAGGAAGCCGTTGAAGTTCCTTTCCAGGTTCGGCGGGAATACCTTCCCAATCTTCTCTTTGAATGGATTGAGCTCCTCGTCTCCGATCTATTTGCTGGCTTCCAACATGATTTCGATTACCACCTCCGTCATTTCAATATCATGCCTATGCGCTTCACCTGCGATCCACCCTCCTTTCTCCTCCAACATTGGGTCAAACCTCAGGCCCTCTCCATAACGAACTGTCACAGTATGCGGCGTCGGTGATCACACCGCATCCAGAGGGATTTCATCCATTTGGATATGGATGGATGAAACCCTTGGACTTGTGGAGATGCTCCTAGGTGAGGAGTCTCCTCCTTGGCTTGGCATTGGTGTGAAGGCGTGTTGTGTATGTGTGCCTTTGCTATGTTTTAGTGTTATTTGTTAGTGGTGGTTGGTACTCGAGCTGCAATGACACACGATCGTTATTTACACGACATAACCATCTCTGCAAACGTCTCCATCTTGATGCATTATTCAACTACTGGGTGCCCACCCTTCACACTCCCGATCCGTTTTGTTAGTTTTAGCTCCACTCTTCCCCGATCTGTGAGATTTGAGATCCAGCAAAACCAAATATTTCCTTCTGCAGCCAATGTTGATACACAAATCTCTCCCACTCAGATCTGAACCTATTCTCCTCCTTTTTGTCAATCGAACATGGGGAGTCGATCTTCGCCAATCTACTACATCACACGTTCGCCCTTCCTTTAAATATTTAGTGATCTACACGTAATCGTTGTTAAGGCATTACTCCCTAGGCGATTTGAAATCTAAGCAGAGGCTCCGCCTCCGTTTCTTCAAGCGTCCCATCATGCCCCTTCCTTTCGCTCAGTTCATGGGCATTCCGTTTCTTCCACGATTTAGCTACCTCAAAGTGGGAAGTTTTAAGAGCCTAGCTACAACTTGCATAACGAGCCTACAACTTTAAGGAACACATGACCAATGGCTTTGCTACCGCATGGATTGAGAGCTTTGACAAGATCTTATGGAATGTCAAAGTCCTTTTTATAGCATGTTGGTGTCTCATGCTCAGCAGAGTTACCCTTCTTAAGGTTGTGTGGTCCCACCACCGGCCCATCACATGCACCCTAGTAGAGAGCTATAGGAGAGCAGGGGGAGAGCTACCCCTCTCTACTCTTCGGGTCCATATGACCTCATAGATTTTCTTGACAAATAAGAATAAAATGTTTCACTCAAACCTCCAAAAAGAAAAGTTTAAAAAGTAAAAAATCTTCATAGAATAGACTGACCTATTAAGATTTTCTTTCAAATATGTACATTTCAGATTTGAATGTGTGTACCTCTGAATAACTCTCTGAATAGGTGCACTCACCGTAGTCTAGAGATCGTGGATGTGGAAGCAGCGGCTAGCTGCAAGCCGGCCAGGTACTGCAGCTATTGAGCTTCTGATTCAGTTCAGCACAAATCATGTTCAAGTCAGAGGGTAACAGTCTCATGCGAGAGGGATATTGTCACTCGTTTGCTTGCAACAGCTGTAGTATAGTAGTGCTGCTGAAGCTCCAATAAATTTTCAACACTGGGTTGATGTGTGGTTGACAAATGGATCTGCGCCAGGACAATGTGTCGTGGCCTATAGTCATGTCCGCTGGGACACACTTCAAGCTAGTTCATCACTTGTTACAAATGCTTGAACCCCAGACCCTGGGTACGCAACTCCCATATTATACGCAAGGGGCTCGGCATTAAAAGGGCTTAGAGGACGCCTTTTGTACAAATTATATCAAATTATACAAAAATAAAAGGACCAAAAAGTTGGGTGAAGACCAGATCAAATAAAATGAGATGTCAAAAAAGTTGGGTTGCATATTTATTATAAAAAATAAGAACTCCACAACATATATAAAGAATTGAAATGCCTATTTTTTTGACCTATGCGTGAGCATAATTTTAAAAGATCCACATGAGTAGTTGCCACCAATTAAAACTAAAAGTCATTGGCAATATTTTCTTTATGATTAAAAGATCGTAAATGTTTATTAAAAAGCCCAAAAAGTTGGGTAGTTTGGCCTATGGTAACTGTATTAAAAAAAACTCATATAATTAGGTTTTTATGCAATTATATGCTTCAAAGAATATTCATTTCCTATATATAACTACATTTTTGGATTCCTTGTTAGAAGGGCTACAAGAGTTTCCTACATTTAAAAAAATTATATCACTCGAGATTGGACTAAAATGCATCATAAGTGATTATAATCATGGCCATATAATACAAGAGTTGCACACCTGGGCCCAAGACTAAGGTAGAACTGGGGCTTTACATGGTTCTTTTTGAACTACTACACCGTTTATGGTATTCGGTGTCATGTATATT
The DNA here is from genome assembly GCA_964035585.1 of Polytrichum formosum. Taxonomy (NCBI): domain Eukaryota; kingdom Viridiplantae; phylum Streptophyta; class Polytrichopsida; order Polytrichales; family Polytrichaceae; genus Polytrichum; species Polytrichum formosum. Next base: position 44,679,465 of record OZ037941.1, read on the forward strand.
ATTTGTGAAGGGCCTAAACTAGATGCCTAGAGGTTTGAAAGTGTCACATCCGTTAATTATCAATATGATACTACACTGTTTATGGTATTTAGTGTCACATGTGTAATAATGTCACTTACCCTATTTTGAGGCATATGCTAGGTTACATTGATGTTGAACAACTTCATCATTATGATGTGGTTGTGCAAAGACCAAAGTGCAATAGTAAGTGTTGTTTCCTTGAAGTTATAATCATGATTTTGTATTGGTGTCAATTGAATTTGAGGGTTGGTCGTAGCTTGTTGCTGCTAGCAAACTAAACTAAAGTCTAAATTTGTTTCTTGCAAATATGTATGCCATGTATTTTGAGGATTGGGTGGACCGGGTCACTTTCACTTCCTGGAGTTATAGTTGTGTTCCACACAAAAATCGGGGAGGCCCAAAGGAATGGGAGACCTAACCCTAATCTGCTTGAGAATGGAATTATTTATCATGTTGACACATATGTTCCTCCCCCCGTAGGGGCACTTGTATGCCATTCACTTGGAGCTTATAGAGTTTCCGTCATTTGATGATCTTGCATGGCCATTATCAGATATGCATTGTAGTGAGGCATTTAGAGCCAAATTCTATTTTGATTTCAAAGGAGTTACCAAAGCAAAGAAGTGGCATGGGCCACTTGCAATGGCTTCTACCAATGCATGTGATGGTAGACCTATTTCACATTGCCCAAAACCTCAAACGAACTCCAACCATGGTTGTTGTCACTGAACTAGATGAGGAGTTGTTTTCTAGTTTGATGGACTCAGGGTGGGACTTTAAAATCCATTGTGGCTTAGATATAATCAATTGCGTACGTGGTGGAAAAATATGTAGTCAAATTCAAGTTCTTATATTTAAACCATTGGTCACAACACACATTGAGCTAAGAAACTTGGTGTTGGTATGATCAAAAATGTATGTATCATGTGGGAGGAGCATGCTAATTTTCAAAATGGTAGATTTCGTATGTTGGGAGATGGCAAAACCTGGGAGCACATTGATCAAGTGCACACCGAGGTTATAGTGGAGGTGAAGTTGGTTTTTTGACAAGTGAGAGCTTGGAACAAGTGAGGTGGAGAAAACATGGCTAGTCCACCATATTCGAAAGGAAACATGAATAATAATGGGTGTTGACACCCCTGATGACTTCACCTTGTGGATTCACCATCAAGACCAAGTAGATATTAAGGTTGCCTTTCAATGTCCTAGATGTGGTATTTTAAAATTTGAATTTAATGGAGGGTATGCGAGTTTATGTTATGACATTGTTGAATGTTGGAATCACAAGACAAGAGAGAAGGATAATTGTGGGAGATGCATTGCCACCATGCACCTTTAGGGTGGTGCCTAACTATTCATAGCTTAATATTAGTAGTATGTAGCAAGAAATTTTGTTGGCAACATGTGTTTCACATGTCTTGGAATGTCAATATATACTCTGATGTACTTAAATCCTAGTTTATAGCTAGTATATGTGGTGCCAATGACATTTTACTTGAATTATGGCATTGGTAGGATTAAAGGCAATTACTTGTTCTAAACTTGGATGATGTCCATCGATAAATATATGAGTTTTAACCTTCCAAGATTGTCAAACTTGGAGTTACATGATTCCTCCTTCAAATCAAACTCAGTGTGACATGTCTTTGCTTTTACTTTGATTAGCTTGTTGTTATGTAATTTATCACTATATTCGTTAATCAGACACTTTGGAAAGTCTCAAAATAAATGCAAATGGTTTAATATCTAGTCCAATTTCTTATTATGATGACATGTATTTGTGCCAAATTGGTTAGTGCCACCCATGCGAATCGCTTTATTAGGTCACATTAATATATATTTGTGTTTTCCTTGTTCTTTATTTGAAAACCATGTCCTTAAGTAGTCTCAAAATCATGAAAAAGTCTCCAATTACCGAATATAGTGAATTTTGTAGTAAATTTCCATTTGGGTAGGAGGTAATTTTATGATAATATTGGTTGGTGCCACCACACACTTGATAATTATGAAGTCCGAGTGTTGGAAGTCATGTCCAACTTCTTACCTTGAAGGGTTATTGAAGCTTGAGCTGCATGTAGGAGTGCTCTTACAATAAGCTAGTGTTGAACTCGTACCTTTATGACAGTAGAAGTGTTTGTTGTGAGGATTTTGATCCATTTCCCAAAAAGGATATATGTTGGTGCTTCCAAATCCGGGTACGCAACTCCCATATTATACGCAGGGGGCATCAGTATTAAAACGGCTTAGAGGACACCTTTTGTAAAAATTATATCAAATTATACAAAAATAAAAGGACCAAAAAGTTGGGTGAAGACCAAATTAAATAAAATGAGATGTGGAAAAAGTTGGGTTGCATATTTATTTAAAAAGAATCTCCACAACGTATATAAAGTATTGAAACACCTTTTTTTTTAATCTTGTAGAGCATCTAATTTTAAAAGATCCACATGAGTAGTTGCCTCTAATTAAAATTAAAAGTCATTGGCAATGTTTTATTTATAACAAGAAATCTTGAATTTTTATTAAAAAGCCCCAAAAATTGGATATTTTGGCCTATGGTACCTAGTATATTTAAAAACTCATCTAATTAGGTTTTTAATGCAATTATATGCTTCAAAGAATGTTCATTTCCCATTTATAATTACATTTTTGGATTCCTTGTTAGAAGGGCTACAAGATTTTCCTACATTAAAACAAATTAAATCACTTGAGATTGGATTAAAATGCATTATAAGTGATTATAATCAGGGATATAACATGGGAGTTGTGTACCTAGAAAGTTAGTTAGTTTGTGGTATGCAAAATTCACCTCCTGTGACTTTTTGCTTATATATAAAATTCACAAGGCTACTAAGAATTTCAAGTAGAGGTATCTATTTACAAAAAAGGGTCTCGAAATTCCGAGATTTTTTTGGACAATAAACATGTATATGTCATAGATTCTGATTATTATAAGTTACATTCTATGGATGAAAGTATCTCCAATGACTATCTCGATGGGAAGTGAAAGTGAAATCTAGTAGACATAATAAAGACTTGTTGTTTTCATGATGGGTCCAGGGGATTGGGGGGGGGATACCATGTTACATCTATTAATAACACTATATTCGTTAAATTGAGACTTTCTCTAGTCTCAAATTAATATATGGATCAAACAACATGAAGATGCCCGAAACTATATTGTCAACAATCTCAAATATATTATATGTTCTAATACCCCAAATCTATGATGTGCGGACATAAGCACATATGGTAGAGCACTCGACACCAACTTCATCAACAAAAACACATTGGGTAGAGCACTCCAAACAAAATTCACCCAAAAAACATATAAAATGATTTCTATTATTAGCATGGTCAATAAAATATAGACATTGCAACATACGAAGTGCATGTAATAAATGCATATTTCTTCAATGGACAATTTAGTCCCAAACCTAATAATAAGATGAACTTCACATTTGTTTTGAAATATAGTAAATGGATATTCATCCATCCCCAAACAATATAGCATTCGTAAGTTCAACCCAAACTCTACCCCAATTTTGAAGAGCACACATATGAGTAATATATATTGCTAGAATTACATATGAAACTATAATCATGCTTACACAATCCTACCAACTCTCTCATTCAACGTGGGTTGCTTCTTGTGTGATCCGAGCAAGGTTGTCTTTTGCAAAAGTTATGTACTTTTGAGGGATGGACACTGATCCACTATGATTTTTCCGTGGTTTCCATGCTATGAATATGGAATCTGTATCCACCCAAGATGGACCGTGCTCAGAATCCACCTTCCACCGAAAATTATGGTTTGTATCCCAGCCTGTATAATGCCGAATCACATCTTCGTTCCGTGCTGTCGGTCTGTAGTACTCCACTTGTATTTGTCGAAAATGAGGGCTGGAAGTTGCAAAATTTGGTTTAGACAAAGCTCTTGCCACCCACACTGGCTTCGCATATGTCTCATCTCCAGGACGCAAAATGAGCATATAACCTTCATGACAATCCACCGCAATGCGGAATGAAGGTGGGGGACGTTGACTAGCAGGCCCAACGTAATGGTCGTCCACATCAAACTCCTCACGAACCTCTCCATTTTCCAAAAGGCAAGCCTCCGAAGCTTGTACTTCGACACGAGTTTGTGGCCAAAACCCGTGCCTCAATGTATGAGGGCTATCTTGGTGTAGGTCTGACAAGGCGGCACGAACACGTGTCCAATAATGTATCCAACTCCCGTAACGATGCCAACATGATCCACCAACATCCGCTATCTTTAAACTCTCCCAATATTGTATGAAGCCTGATATACCTTTCAAAATATCCTCCAAATTCTTCATGGGTATTGGCTTGCAAGGCCTGGGCTCTCCATCCGGTAACATCGTCTTTCCATCCGCATCCACGCGCCACACAAAGAGACCTTCCGGCGGGCTCCAGTCTTGTGTCGTGCACAACAACTTGTATTGCATGGCGGGTACACCATCGTCACGCATGTAGAAGCGGAATTGTTGTGCCTTCGTATGCCCGATCAATCGGTGAGCTCCGCTTCGAATAAATGGTTCTATAAATGTCTTAAAGTCAGGCACCTCCTCAATCATATGGGGGATGACGGGAACGTTCTCCAAATCCATGTACGACTTCATCAATAAGGGGATTGTTGGAAAATCCTCCTCCCTCAACTTCATGCTCCACCGCCCAAAAGATGCATCAATATCATCGTGCGTGTGGCCTACCAGTAGGAAGGACACAAAAACCTCCTTGAAAATGCCTTTCGCAACCAACAACGACCAATATGCAAATACATATCTACTTTTATTGTCCTTGGCACAATTGTCCAATTGGACATGCAAAGTGGGGGGCAACTTCTTGGCAATCACGGGTTCACTGGGTGGCTCTGGCAACGAATGCAAGCATACATCTTTTCCATCCAACACCGCTTCATATAAAGGTGTTGAACCCGTATTTTCAAATAACAATCCTGAAGAATAGGCCGGCGGTTTCTCCAAATCACGTAAAAGCCTTGCGAATGACCCTATCGTGTGGTTTGAATCCGCTGGATACAAATCAAGAGCATAATGAGCAAACTTGACATCCCCATGTCCATGTGCAATCATTCTTGCAATGCCAACCCAATGTGATTAGTATCTATGAATAAATAAACCAATTTGCGTGAATCCATGTTCTCAAGCACATCACGTAATAAAACACCACAACATTTAGGGTATGCGATGACATTGTTTCCAAATTCACCTGTAACCGATACATGCAGCTTAAAAAGTCCATCCGTGGCCTTGATTCGATTTGCAAAACATGGGGAGGCTGTTTTGGCATGATCCATTTTGTCATGGATGACCGTAAGAACCTCCAAGGGCCTGGAGATGGACAAAGCTCTATTTGTGTAGTAATCATTACGGTGTGCCTCTTGCATGTTTACATGCTTGAAATAGTTCAATTGATGTGCCGCATATGACTCGGTGCCCATCGTGTGTGCATCGCGAAGGCGCTTCAACTTCTTGCAATTAGAGCAACGGGCAAATTTGTCCCCTCGTCTTTTTGTAATGTATTCGCTAAAGTTTGCTTTCTTGATTGCACTCAATTTTGACAATGAAATTGGCTCCAAACCGACCTTCTCGCCAACTGCATTCACGTCCAACAATATGTCTTTCCATTTTGTGCCTGTGGGAAGAACTTTCTCCACAACCTTTTCCCCGGTTGTGAGTGTGCGTGTTTTGTGTGGCATTGCATCGGCAAGGGGGACGATGATGGTCGCCAGAGTGGCCGTTGCTTGCCTTGTTGCTTCCCTGGGTTTCTTTAAACCCACCATGGTGACGGGAACGGCGGCCTTCCTTGGCATAAGCAGCTTGTCTATAAAAGTCCGCTTTTGACACACCGTGAATGGTGTACCATGCCTTACAACACACGTCTATGCTTTCAATGGTGATGACCTTGCGACCCGTCCCATTCACATGTATCGCCCTATGGACATTAAGTTTTTTGGTGGATCTTAGACGGAAATCTCCAAGCCACATTTCTTCGCGGATGGCCTTCAATTTATCCCTTGGAAACAATTGGCAACAACGATGCACACAACAATCCTTTGTGGCAACTTCTCTAATGGATTCCTCGCCGAGCAACCTTTGGCGTTTACAATCAGTTGCAGAGGGAGTAGGACGTGCCAATGTCTCGTACTTTCGTAAGCCTTTGCGGGGCCGAATGTTTGCTTGGAGCTCCATTTGGTTTTGCATGTATTGTCGCTCATGGTCACGCAAGCTAACTCCATCAATCGTGACATTCCTCAATGGCCACCTGCGGAGGGAGAACCTATGAGTGGGATCCACCTCGGAATGAATGAGTGACTCCAATATGACAACCCCAACGTCCTCTGTGCCAAGTGGGTTCTCATCAATGCAATCTTGTGGATGGGTGTTACGACAAATACCATCCGCCACAGCAACTCCACTATCATTAACGAGTACCACCTCCAAATTCAGCCACGAGGCCCTTGAAAGTCCCGAACATTCAACAATGGGACAGTGCGGTACGGAAGGCGAAGGTAAATCCAAATGATCTTCATCTGGACTGTCATCCATAGTAGCCTCCCCGACAATGTCTAGCTCATCCTCAGATGCAGATGGCCAAGTGGCCATGTCTTCAGATGACCAATCCCCTCTTTCACTAAACCCATCCATTGTGCCTACACACATGAACATACCACCTTGTCAAAAAAATCACAAAAATTGTAGATTCCAAACGAAGAATACAAAAACCAGCTTATATAATCAAAATTGCAAATACTCAGTGCTCATACATGTTCATATGACAGCTATGCCATTGGGTTTGCAAAGGTTTGGGTTGTCCAGCGGACACACTATCATCCAGAGCCCATCCACACTGTGGGGATGGCTTTGGGTCGAGCGGCCCAAACCTTGTGGCAGGATGGGTTCATGGTCTTCCAGAGCCCATCCACAATGTGGGGATGGGCTTGGGTCGAGCGACCCAAACCTTTTGGGGGGATGGGTTCATGGTCATCCAGAGCCCATTCACAATGTGGAGATGGGTTTGGGTCGAGCGACCCAAACCTTGTTGGCGCAGGATGGGTGTAGGCTCATCACAGAGAGCACCCACACTGTGGGGATGGGCTTGGGTCGAGCGACCCAAACCTTTTGGGGGGATGGGTTCATGGTCATCCAGAGCCCATCCACAATGTGGGGATGGGTTTGGGTCGAGCGACCCAAACCTTGTTGGCGCAGGATGGGTGTAGGTTCATCACAGAGAGCACCCACACTGTGGGGATGGGCTTGGGTCGAGCGACCCAAACCTTGTTGGCGCAGGATGGGTGTAGGCTCATCACAGAGAGCACCCACACTGTGGGGATGGGTTTGGGTCGAGCGACCCAAACCTTTTGGCGGGACGGGTTCATGGTCATCCAGAGCCCATCCACAATGTGGGGATGGGTTTGAGTCGAGCGACCCAAACCTTTTGGCGGGACGGGTTCATGGTCATCCAGAGCCCATCCACAATGTGGGGATGGGTTTGAGTCGAGCGACCCAAACCTTTTGGCGGGATGTGTTCATGGGCATCCAGAGCCCATCCGCAATGTGGGGATGGGTTTGAGTCGACCGACTCAAACCTTTTGGCGGGATGGGATCATGGTCATCCAGAACCCTGCCCACACTGTGGGGATGGGTTTGGGTCTATCAGGGTCAAACTAAAAACCGCCCACACTAGGGCAGGTGTTTGGGTCGACCGACCCAAACTTTAGAAGGGTCATACTAAAAACCGCCAACACTAGTGTAGGGGTTTGGGTCGACCGACCCAAACAACCTCAGGGTCATACTAAATCCGCCCACAATGGGGTATGGGTTTGGGTCGACCGACCCAAACCCACCGCAGAATCCGGCGTATAATGCGGCGGAAATTACGAGGTGGGATGAATTTGAGCTCATTCCGAAGTTCATAGTGGGGTTGCATGCTGTGGATAGCTGCTCATGAACGGTAGCGTGCACGAACCTTGAAGTACAGCTCCGACTGAGAGTTCTCCCTACGATTTCAGGAGTGGGAGAAAAGCAAAAAGAACCGACTTTTGGGGGGTGCGTCCCTTTATACTATCCACCTCCGCTTCCCCAACTTCCTCATTGGATACCTTTCCCGCCTAGTTCTCCTGCAGAGGTTATTTTCAAACCTCCTGACAGAATTCCCCGCCTTTTGTTAATTATAAAAAAATGCGAATCTAACCTAGCTCTTGGATACCCCAACCGTCATCTGACTTTGTGTGTGTTCAGAATGTCTATTGAAAGTAATGTGGATATTTAATCCGTTTCATATTGTTTTGTGTGGATATGACATGCACCATTGGAAGGAAGGGTGGCGGCCACATGTATTTTTCCAAGTGTCATGAGGAGAAAAGGTTTGGGATAAGTGATTTATATTAAAGACTACTAGAATGTCACTCTAATGCATCATATACATATTAAATCATGATACTAATCTACTTGATCTCAAACATTACGGTATATTTTAACCAATATGTAGACAAAAGAAGCAGGGTTGTCTATTGTGTCGTGACGGAGGCTTATCCCGGCATGATGTCGTGCCGTCACGACACGTATCCGTCACGACATTATGCCGGATTATGCCGGATGCTGTCTTTATCCTGCCGGACTTGAATTTTACCGATTTTTTTGTGTAATTACATTACCCAATTTCAGACACGTAGGATTTACATTGTCCACGTGTGACGACATGTCAGCAAAGTAAAGGGAAAGTGGAGAAAATTTTACTAGCGCCCGTCCGCCCCCCCGTCCGCCCCCGTTCCCAATCCCCGTTCCCACCCGTCCACCCTCGTTCCCAATCCCCGTTCCACCCCGTCTGCTCCCGTACCCAAACCCCGTCCGCTCCCGTTCCCAACCTCCGTCTGCCCACGTCCCCCGCCCCGTTCCCAACCCGTCCGCTCCCCCGTCCGCCCCCCCCCGTCCGCTCCCCCCCCCTCCGTCCGCTCCCCCGTCCGCCCCCCCGTCCGCTCCCCCCACCTCCGTCCGCCCCCCTGTCCGCTCCCCCCACCTCCGTCCGCTCACCCGTCCGCTCCACCGTCCGCCCCCCCCCCCCCGTCCGTTCCCCCGTCCGCCCCCCCCCCGTCCGCCCCCCCGTCCGCTCCCCCGTCCGCTCCCCCCCCCTCCGTCCGCTCCCCCGTCCGCCCCCCCCCCCGTCCGCTCGGGCGGACGGGAGGGAACGAGGCGCGGACGGGAGGGGAACGGGCGGACGGAGGGAATGTGGCGGACGGAGGGAACGTGGAGCGGACGTGAAGGGAACTCGATAGGGAACGCGGGCGGACGGAAGGGATCGGAAAGCGGACGGGAGGGAACGCGGAGCGGACGTAGGGGAACTCCGAGCGGACGGAGGGAACGCGGGGCGGACGGGGGGAACGCGGGGCGGACGGGGGGAACGCGGGGCGGACGGGGGGAACGCGGGGCGGACGGGAGGGAACGGATGCGGACAGGATGGGAACGGGGTACAGACGATGGGGAACGTGTGGCGGACGGAGGGAACGTGGAGCGGACGTGAGGGAACGCGTGCGGACGGGAGGGGAACGTGGGGCGGACGGGAAGGAACGAGGAGCGGACGGTGGGGAACGTGTGGCGGACGGAGGGTAGCGGACGGGAGGGAACGCGGGGCGGACGGGTGGGGAACGCTGAGCGGACGGGTGGGAACGCTGAGCGGACGGGTGGGAACGAGAAGCGGACGGTGGGGAACGAGGAGCGGACGGAGGGAACGTGGCGCGGACGGGAGGGGAACGGGGCGGACGGGTGGGGAACGTGGACCGGACGGGGGGGAACGGATGAAAGACCGAACGATTAGCTATCCGTTCCCCACCCGTCCGCTAATCGTAACCCTCTCCCGTCCGCTCCACCCCCCTCCCCCGTCCGCTCCACACCCCCGTCCGTCCGCTCCACCCCCATCCACCGTCCGCACCACCCCCCCGTCCGTCCGCTCCACCCCCCTTCCCCGTCCGCACCACCCCCCCCCCGTCCGTCCGCTCCACCCCCCTTCCCCGTCCGCCCCACCCGTCCGCCCCCGTCCGCCCCACACCCTCCTTAGTAATATTTTATTACTTTGATTTTAACACAATGATAAACACAATGGCAAAATGGTCTACGTGGCAGGGGAAATGTGCACATCCACGTCGACATTTTCTGCCACATAGGACGCCACCTTGGCAAGAAGGTAAGTATTTTACCCACCCTAGTCGGCTCCCCCTATGTTGACCCTACGTGGACCCTATTGTGTCGTGACGGAGGGGTCCGTCACGACACGACACGTCGTGACGGCACGACACCGTCACAACGGCGGGATAGACAACCCTGAAAAGAAGTCTAAACATTGTGTAACGCCTTATGGTAAGAGTCACTAAATACAATAGTTAAAGTAGTTATTAAGATCCTCGCATGAGGAATTATATAATGATTGCATACAACATTGCTCTATTCTCTCGCATGCAAGTGTGGCAATGACGAACGTATGTGGACGTCGTTAAGGGGATACTAACCACCAATGTCACTTTTTAGTTCAATCTTTCAATGATATTTGAATCTAATATCCTCAAGTTCACTTCAAGTTTACTAATGTGTGTGAGCAAAACATCCAAAGTTGGACCCTAAACCCTTATAACATCCACAACATGAAATGTGTATTGAATAAACACAAGACCAATTAGTATATCATGTTTAAACGTCCCAAATAACATATTAACACGATCAAGATTATATTTACTCCAACCTTCCTATTAGACTCTTCTTCATATACAAACAACATCTATTATATCTTGCGCCATTATGTAATATACGTGGAGGGGACATTGAATAAGAACATGATTGCGTGAATGGCTTCATTTGATGTTGTGCTTCTCCGATTTACTTTTATATCACATTCCATATATCATGAACCATGGTTTATTGGCAACTATGTGATTCATCAAAGTGAGCAAAACATCCAAAGTTGGACCCTAATAACATCCACAACATGAAATGGCATTTGAATAAATACAAGAACTATCAGTGTATCACGTTTAAACGTCCCAAATAACATATTAACATAATCAAGATTGTCTTTACCATAACCTTCCTATAAGACTCTTCCAAACCTTGGACAACTAACTAAGTGGCCAGCTATTTAGTTAGCTAAAAGCTCCAACTAGCTAAAGCTACGTAGGAATTTGGTGCCTCAAAAGAATAGCTAGCTAAAACTAAGTGCCATAATCTGGGCGAGGAAAGGTAGCTAGCTAATAGCTAGTTGGAATGTAAAACATACATTATTTTTTTAATATTAGGGGGGATCCCATATAGCAAAAACCTTGTTGTCCAACTTGACACCCACTTAGTTAGTTGTCCCATGGCTACAGTTTAGGTTTCGATTATGGTATCTGCAATCAATTTTTTGTAGGCCATTTCCAAGCTAATTATTTTGGAAACTCTCAATTTTTACATTGAGATGTTTGTGTAGAAATCTCAATACACATGGCACGGTCTTCACTGTTCCTAATAGTCAATAGTCACATAGGAATCTAGTAAGATCATTAGTGTTAGCCGCTCACCCTAAGTGGGCATTTAATTAGGAACAATCTTCTAGATTAGTTAGTCAAGCTTATAATTAGGAACAATCTTCTTGGTAGGTTAGTCTAGGTTAGGTTGGGCTCACTTGTATATATATAATGAGCAATGTAGCACCAATGCCAGTTGAAAGTGAGGAAGCCAATGTATACGTGTGGATTTAAAAAATTCAAGTTTCCTTGTGCACCAACATGAAAATAGAGAGGCAACCACGAGCAATACAACCAAATATATATTGTTTGGTTTCGTGTGAATGAATTTCTCTTTGGTTTAGAATGAATATGCATGTCACACAACTTTCTAGCTAGTTGAAGCTAAGTGAAAATGAGAGTTCCGAAAAATTTAGCTAGCTAAAGCTAAGTAGGAATCCTAGGTTCGGTGAACCTAGCTAGCTAAAGCTAAGTGACAAATAGGGGCCCGAAAAATTTAGCATGATGGTGATACAAGTTGGCCAACTATCCAAGGTCTGGACTCTTCTCACCAAAATGCACAATGTTACCCGTTAATATTGGATAGATTAATATGTTATAACCCTAACCCCTTACCCCCTAAACCCTAAACCCTTAACACCAAATATCGTAGTTGTTCACTGATGCCTCCATATACAAACAACATCTATTATATCTTGCGCCATTATGTAATATACGTGGAGGGGACATTGAATAAGAACATGATTGCGTGAATGGCTTCATTTGATGTTGTGCTTCTCCGATTTACTTTTATTTCACATTCCATATATTAAATATATCATGAACCATGGTTTATTGGCAACTATGTGATTCGTCAAAGTGAGCAAAACATCCAAAGTTGGACCCTAATGTTAAAGGAGGTTAGTAAACAGTAATTTTTAGCAATATCAGGTTGAAGTGGCTTTTAAGTTACTTTTGGTAGTAGTATCAGAAATAGCAATTAGGGATAAGATGGTGCCGTAGTTGCAGATAAGGAGTAGATTAGTAGTGGATAGGGTAATCCCTGTGAGTGGTTAGTATGGATTTAAAGTGATGAGGAGAAAGTACTTAAGGAGAGAGTTGTCTTTCTCTCGCTCGCTCTCTCTCATTCTTAAGGAATGTGTACTAGGATTCATATAGATAAGAGTATTGGATTGCTTGAGTAAGATACTGTTGAGTCTGAGATAAGGAACTTGTGGTTTTCTTGTAATGGTGGTTGCCTTACTTCTGGTAATTATTGTGGTGTGGAAGAGAAGTTGGCAATGGACTACTTATGTTACCAAAAGAGTCGTGTACAAGTAGCTAACGCATGGAGGGGGGTGTCTTTAGAGAAGTCTTGTGGGATAGTAGTACCAGATGTATACACTGAATGAAGGGAATGGTATTCTCTTAGTTGAGTTTTCATACTACAACATTGAGTCCTGGTAAAGAGTGGATTGTACATGGACTATGAGAGTGGTAGTATAAAAGAGAAACAGTCAGGAGTGCTAAGAAGGGAGTTCGGTAGGATGTATCATCTATCTTAGTAGTAGGGTAAGTAATACGCTAACAGTAATACGGTTATAAAAACGGTTAAACCCAGTTGTGAAGTTGGGTAAAGGGAAAACTCGTGGTAGGATGTTAGAACTCTTGTAACCACGGTATTGGAGGTAGTACGGCTAAACCGGTAGATCTCAGGAAACCCGGTTAGGAACCGGTAGTGGAACCGGTAGATTTCTAGGGAACTTGGTTAGGAACCCGGTAGTGGAACCGGTAGACCCCCAAGGAACCTGGTCACGAATCCGGCAGAGAAACCGGTAGATTCCCTAGGAAACCCGGTTGAGAACCAGGTAGGGAACTTGGTCGATCCTCTGAGAATTCGGTAGGAGAATCCGGTAGGGATACTGGTCGACTCTACTGGCCTAAGAGGTGTACCAACCTTAAGACCAGTAGAAGCGTGGGATACCCCAAGGAGAGGCATGGAGACTAAGATGGATGCATGGAGTGAGACATCCAACAAAAGTAGTAGCGGGCAGTACCTTAGGATGCCGGTAAGGAAAACTGGACTAAGTCTGTTCGCGTACCGGTAAGGTACTACCGGTAAGGTACTACCTGTAAGGTACTACCGGAAGTAAGGTGGTACCGATTGAACGTAGAGGGGAACCCCCTTTAACATTTGGCGACCATGCAGTGGTTTGACAATGACCCACGGACTGGGTTCCGGTAATCGTTCCTCGTCATGACACAGGGCGCTCTGTTCTCACTTACAAGATCCTTCTGGACCGACACCAACCTGCAGCCCTTATATCATTCATCCCCATTATCGCCATCGGAGAGAACGGTTGCCGCTGGATATTGGCAAATACCTCTTATACCGGCTGGGTTCGGTACTCTGTGAGTAAACCCTTCATAGAAGGACAACTTTGCAGTTAACAACTGGCACTCCACGGCTACGATCAGCGATCAAATGGCGGTGATGACAAGGGGGCTACGGCAGCGTTTGGCTACGGTCTTGGAAACTGATCTCGTATCTGAAACAGAACAAACTCATCCGCACTCGGGACAACCGGACAAAGAAACATACTGGCGTCACGTTGACGGACCAACTCCCTCAACAGACAGCGATCGGAATTCTACACACCCATGGAAGGAATGGAACTTCAACGCACCTATCCCAGCGGCAACAACAACGGACTCTCCTCTTCTGTACATGCTTGACAAATCAAGCCACATGGAGGAAAGACGCATCAGGAAGGAGAAGAACATAAATGACATCCACGATAACGACGAGGTCAGCATCGTCAATTCTCTTGGAGGCAGCATCGGTCAGGGTCGACCAGTAGATTCAGCTCACCCCGACCCAGTGATGCATGCTACAACACCCTTCATCACAATTTCATCAACATACGACCATACCAGCACTCCCGAGGTCAGTATGAGTTTTAGTAGTGAAGAGGATGATCATCAGATAGTTTCACAGCATTCCGGTCAACAACCTATACACCCTACACGACATCCTCCACCACCTTGGTTTACTATGGAAGACCTGTCTACTCAGGAACCCTCTCGTGGCGTTTCTTCCAGAGTTCAACAACTTCGGCAACTTCACGAATTCCAAACGATGGTGCAGCCTACGGCGACCATTCCAACACAGCAACGCCATGTAAGATTTTCTAATCTTCCAAATCTATGGGACGATGAATTTGGTTCTCACCATGCCCCCCTATATTGCACATACTGCAATCTTCCGGGTCATCGAGATACTGAGTGTTATTTTGTCAGATCCCTCATAAATGATCATCAACTAGGTTCCAAGTCGTTTCCTCACAACGACTCTTCAAAAATCCCTACTACAATTGTTCCAACTACCTCCATTATTCAAAACCCACCGATCATTCATTTCTCTAATCCTTATTATACACCACCTGTGATCCCATACAGTTCCCCACATTCTCTCCCAGGTGGTAGATACGGTTTTCAAGGGGGGATGGATAGGTCGTCATACTATCCGAATGAGAGTTATATGGGAACCATAGCTTCTCACCAAAGGGGAGAATACAATGTCCAAGGGGACAATCCAGAAGTAGCACGAAAAACGGAAAAAAGGAAGAACACCTATGGTAAGGACACCGTGCCATCACAATCACATGGATATGAATCGATGGGCGTAGAAGGAGTGAAACATTATCCAAACAGGGGACAAAATGAGGATTAGCGAAGTTTTCCAGGATTGGAGAGGAACATGGAACAACAATATACAAGAAACAAAACGGTAACAGACATAGGAGGCGGTAGAAGAGGACCACCTATCGAACCACCAGGAAAAGGACCACCAGAAGGAGGATCGGATGATGATCAAAAGGATATGGGAAGAAGAGGAGCCCAACGGAAGGAGAAGGGGAATTCGCGAGATCGAGAGGACGAATTCAGACGAGGCCAAGGAAGACCCCCTGCTGGACCACTGGGAGGAGAACCACCGGACCGAGGACCGGGAGGTGATGACGGGGAAGAAGAGGACGACAACAAGAATGACACACCACCTTGGATGCGAACCGGTTACTTTCCACCATGGTACACCACAATGCCACCACCTGTTCCGGTAACACCTACGCCCTTACCATCTCGTAAATCATTGCCATATCCACTGTATCAGTCGGGTGCAGACCCAGACGCTCATATTAAAGTGTTTAGGAAAGCTATCAAAGCGAATCGTGAAACAGAAGATGAAGAGATGATAAATCTGTTCTGTTATACATTGAGAGACAAAGAGTCAGAATGGGGAGAGAATTTTTTGAACAATTACCCAGATAGTAATTTCGAATTATTGACAAAAGCGTTTTGTAAACGCTATAGGAAAGTGCAAACAGATGAACAAGTCTATATGGCTCTCCGAAACATCAAACAAGGGGAGACAGAAACGGTAGAGTCTTATTTTGAAAGGTTAGTCAAATTGGCAAACTGTTTGCAAGACCCGCCACAGGACGCATTCCTAACTACCTTTTTCAGAACGGGTTTAAAATCATACTTACGGCTACTTACAGCTAGGGAAAAGGGCTCGTTAGTAACCTTGAAAGAAGCGGCAGTATTATGCGAAGAAAATACTGCAGATTCGGATGGGCATAAAATCATTAGTGCCTTCCAACCGGAGGAGAAGAGAAAACAAATCTTAAAACCCAATGAGGAGGTGTGTGCTTGCTGCAAACGGAAGGGACACGCCATGGAAAAATGTTTTTTTAATCCAGAGAATCCGTTAAATAGACTAAAGGAGAAAACCACGGTAGCGGTTAATGAGGTAGCGGCACAGTATAATCGAGGGATACCGGCAAGACCTCCATTTAGGCAGAACGACAGGCCTTTACCTTGCTACATTTGTGGTAGGACAGAACATAAGGCGTATTTTTGCCCTTACAAGGACGAGGCTCAGGCCATGTTCAGAAATAGGCAAACCCAACCACCGCAGCAGGAACCTAGGAATCCGCCTAGAGTGGAAGAGGCAAATGTCAACATGGTTCTAGCGGTAACCACTTGAAGCAAAGTGAACGAGGAGGTAGCATTCAAGGAGAAGGAACCCTTGAAGACAAAATCCCCGGAAGATTGGAAAAAGGAAGAGCAATTGAAGAATGATTTCATTCAAACTATTCATCAACTTCAGGACACACCAGTAGTCAGCCAATCCACGGAATGGATAGGGCTTCCTAAGATGGAATCACCCAAGGTAATCTTACAAGCCCCGTCTACTGAACTAAAGGAGGTATTGATGGATTTGGGATCCCAGGTCTTGGATAGTAAGTATACGCTGACATTGAAGCAATTGATGCAATTAGCTCCCGCACTGCGTGAATACTTAACAGCCCCAGGTACGTCACGTCAACAAAATGCAGACCAACTTCCTGAAAGTATTGTAGCTGCGGTAGCCATTGATCATCAAATGGCAGTCATACCGGTTCAAGTCGGGAGAAACACTGTGGAGGATGTTCTTCTGGATGGAGGATCAGGTGTGAACATTATCACGGAGGATTTACGAAAGCGGTTGGGATTACCAGCCCCAAAACCTGCACCTTACAATTTAAGAATGGCAGATCAAACTACCACTAAACCGGTAGGATTGATTAGAGATGTTCGCATAGGTATCCATGGCATACCTTACACGGTGACATTTACCGTCATGAATAGTAGTGTGGTGGATGATTCCTATTCAATGTTGTTAGGAAGGCCATGGCTACGGAATGCTAAGGTTTTCCATGATTGGGGTAACAACATGGTGACCATTGAAGGGAATGGCACTACTCGGGTGATCCCAGTAACCAAGAAATTAGGACTTAATACCAGGAGACCGGAGGTGCTCATTTGCTATGACTTCCAGGAAGGGGTGACGGACGAGGAAGAAGATACCCTGTTTGAAACCGAACCTCAATTGTTTTCGATTGGCACTGTTACTCTACCCTGCTTACTGGATCAGGAATCATCGAAAAACTACCCAAGCCATTTTTCACAACCAATCCTTGGGGACATTGATGTGGATGATACACCAGCACACGAAAGGGTTAAAAACCTGAAGATTGCAGGCTGGACGTTACCGGAAACAGAGCAGATTCGGCAAATCAACTTGGGAACAGAAGAAGAGCCCAAGTGTGTCAAATTGAATGCAGCTCTGGAACCAAGGTACGCAAAAGAGGCTGAGGAATTATTAAGAGAATTCAAAGACGTTTTTGCATGGTCTTATCAGGAACTCAAGGGCATTCCATCTTACATTGCGGAACATCGGATCGAGTTGGATACCTCGATGCCACCAGCTCATCAAGCACGCTACAGAATGAACCCCAATTATGCAGCCATAGTCAAACAGGACATTGACAAACTATTGGCAGCAGGATTCATTGAGCCAATAAAGGAAGCCACGTGGTTGTCCCCCATTGTGGTAGTTCCAAAGAAGAATGGGAAACTACGAATATGTGTTGATTTCCGGAAATTGAATGCCGCGACTAAGAAGGATCCTTATCCTCTTCCGTTCACTGATGAAGTCTTGGACCAGGTAGCTGGACACGATGCAATTTCCATTTGCGATGGATACTCAGGATACTACCAGATCAAAATCAGGAAGCAAGATCGTCGCCATACAGCGTTCATAACCGAATGGGGAGCCTTTTCGTGGATCAATATGCCATTTGGCTTAACTGGAGCACCATCAACATACCAACGCGCTGTGGACACCGTCTTCAAAGAATTTCTCAACAAATTCATGAAAATCTTTTTAGACGACTTCAGCATCTACAGCGACATGGATTCCCATTTGGAGAAACTGAGGCAATGTTTCGTAGCATGCCGACAGTCAGGTATCAGCCTCAATCCGGAGAAAAGTTTATTTTTTGTATTCTCTGGTATTGTGTTGGGATACATCGTCTCGAAGGAAGGAAAAATGCCCGATCCAAAAAAGGTGGAAGCATTAGTATCGATGCCCGCACCTAAAAACCCTCATGATATTCAAGTTTTTAACGGAATTGCTCAATTCTACCGTTGCTTCATTAAGAACTTCGCGTTTATCATGGCTCCAATTACCAAGCTGATGCGGCAGGCCGAAGAGTTCAAGTGGACCGAAGAATGTCAGACGGCTTTCGATCACATCAAATCCCGGTATGTCAATGCCCCAATACTAATAGTACCGCATTGGGAATTAGAGTTCCACGTTCATACGGATGCTTCTAATTTAGCAGTAGGAGCTATGCTAGCACAAAATGTTAGTGGAAAATGTGATCAGCCCATAGCTTACGCCTCTAGACTGTTGAATAAGGCAGAACGAAACTACACAACTAACGAGAGGGAAGCTTTAGCTATGGTTTATGCGTTGCATAAATTTCGCCATTACCTACTGGCAAACAAGTTTGTATTTTATGTAGACCACATGGCCTTGGTACACCTTGTCAACAAACCACAGGTCTCCGGACGAATTGCTAGATGGTTACTTCTCTTTCTAGAGTACGACTTTACGGTCGTATACAAACCCGGTAGAACCCACACGGTAGCTGACGGTTTAACACGCTTAGCAAAGTCTGAACCTCCAATAGGCGTTCCGGATCAACCTACGGATGCCACACTTTTCACGATATCCGTTCCATGGGACACAGATCTCAGAACGTACTTAGCTACCGGAGAGTACCCACCTCATTTATCAGAAGAGCAAAAGCGTCGATTAACACTTCAAAATTTCCGTTTCTTTCTGAAGGACGGGGTTTTGTTCAAACAAGGGCAAGATCTGATACCAAGGCGAGTTCTTGATCCAAGGGAAGCTAGAGCGATACTGGAACTGCTACACAAGGGGGTAGGTGGAGGACATTTGGCATCCCACATCTCGATACGAAAAATTTTGGATGCCGGCTACTGGTGGCCTACCTTACACAAAGATACTATGGAATACTGCCGTAGCTGTGACGAATGTCAAAAAATGGGAGGCCTGAATACTCGATCGATGGCCCAGTTAATTACGAACTTGCCAGTGGAACCATTCATGAAATGGGGTTTGGATTTTGTGGGACCAATTAAACCGGTAGGCAGATATACAGGCAATAAGTATATCCTGGTAGCAACAGATTACGCGACCAAGTGGGTTGAGGCCAAGGCATTACGAACAAACACGGCGGTGGTCACCGCCCGCTTCATTTACGAAAACATTCTGACCCGTTTCGGTTGTCCTCTGTATCTGGTAAGTGATCAAGGGACTCATTTCATCAACGAGGCAATTCATTACCTCACGGACCATTACCTGATAAAACACCGTACATCCACAACTTACTATCCTCAAGGTAATGGCCAAGCAGAATCGTCCAACAAGTTTATTGGCACATTGCTCACTAAACTTATTAGTGACCTTCGCAACGACTGGGACGAACACTTGTCCACGGTACTGTTTGCATACCGAACTTCTTTCAAGGTAGCTACCGGTTTCTCCCCCTTCCAGCTGGTCTATGGGATGACTCCGTTAATGCCTACCGAGTACATTCTGCCTACAGTGGACAGGAATCGGGAGGAACAACCAGTACGAATCATACAAGCAAGGCACCGACAATTGGAACTGCTGGACGAATCAAGAGAACAAGCTCGACAAACTCAGACTCATCGCCAGTGGGAGCGAGCACTTTGGAGTCAGGATCACTACCGGCCTAAACAATTTCAACTCGGAGATAGAGTCCTGTGGTTCCCCAAAGGCGCCAAGGACCATCCTGGTAAGTTTAAACAACGATGGCATGGTCCATTTCGTGTGCAGTATGTCTTACCAAATAATACTGTACTACTGGTGAATGAACAGACTTTTGACCCTAAACCGGTGCTGGTAAACATTAACAAACTGAAACCCTATAGGGTCTTGGAGACATCATCCAACGGAGTGGATGAGCAGTACCCGGTAGACAAAGGAGGTACCGGTAATCTAAGTGAAACCAGTAGCAAAACCAGTAGCAAGGTTAACCTCGACCCGGTTACCCGGGACCTAGAAAGAGGTAGTAGGGGTAGCAATGGTAATAATGACGACACCATTACCCTAGACCTAGCAAGAGGTAGTGGGGGTAACAATCATAACAAAGACGGCTTCCCAGACGTGGCCAGCATGGGTGATAGGCAAGAAAAAATAGATAATATACACGTCAGAAACCTAAAAAACTTTTGCCGTCATAATAGCACGGAATATGAAGAGGCAACCCACAACGGCGGCGGAACTAATTCTGAAGCGACGTCAGTTAGTTGTCTCATTATCACGGCAGTTATGACGAGATATGAGGGGGAAAGACCCTCAGACGATCTATTTAAACCGTTCATTTTTGCAAGCACACAACGCAAGAAGTGTAAGGAAAGGGCGAAGCGCTGCAAAAATTTCAAACGCCATTCAAACCTTCAGATTTTAGCAACAGAAGCAGCAAGAAAAATGGCGAGGGAGGATGAGAGAATTATAGTCAGCGGAAGTGAGCAGAGCGGAGAGGAAGTGGTGTTGGATAGGCGGTTGAGAAGGCCGCAGAGGCAAACCAACACACCGCCGCAACCGCTACAAATGATAAGGCCAGCAACGCCGAAGAACTACGTTATTCCGGAGGAGTTCGAGATAAGGATGATGCGGAAGTTTCATCAATGGGCAGCGATGGCAGAGGAGGATGAGTGGGCCAAGAAGGTAGGATTAGATGGGTTCAAGCATATCAGGTGGGGAAACCTGAGGAGGGATTTGGTTATAGATTTTATTAAAGGATTAGACTTATCGTTCGATAAGAAATCTATTACGTCAATAGTGAAGGGGAAGATAATCACGATCAACCAGGAGTTGATAGTAGAATTTTTGGGATTACCGCACAATTTTAGCAGCACGCAGATTCCAGGGTTTGCAGCAGATGAATGGGGCGAACAGGTATCGCACATTTCGGGAGCAAACTCGCTGACCAGGGAGGGATGGTCAGTTATCAAGTTCGCGGGACCTTACATTCCGAGGATCTACGCTATTTTACAGGCGATAGTATTCAAGAAGAAGCTCACATATGCAGCTCATAATTTAGTGAAGTGCGTATGTTTAGCAGAAGGGATGGGTAGGGAATTCAATTGGGCGGCGATTCTTTACCGGAATTTAGCGAAGGAATTAGAAAGGTTGTGCACACCGGTAAGAGTTAGGACCGGAGCGGAAACAGGACAACCCGTGTTGGTGGCCGCCCAGGTGATTGATGTGCTCCTGCGAAAATGGTTTCCGGTTACCATTTCAACACCACCCTTGTCAATCAGTGGACCAGGGCAGAGTTCGAGAGCCATCCAGGCCACGGAAGGACCGGCAGACGATGATGAAGAAACGGAGGAGGAATCGGAAGGTGAGAAGCAAAGAAGGAGAGAAGCTGCTAGGATAGCATTACGGGGGAAGAGGAAGACAACCGAAGGCGAGAGTTCGAGGGGACAGAGGAAGAAGAAGAAAGCAAGCCCCGCTCCCATCGCGCAGATGCCACCCTCAACCACTCCGGTGAAGGAAAGCCCGGGGAAGGGGAAGCAGATGGTGGTTCACAAGACACCACCTTCGGGGACGAGGAAACCGCTATTCGAATCACCGGGATCGAATAGAGCAGCATTCCATTTGGAGCCGCCAAGCGAGTTGATACCAGAAGCAGCCCTAGAACAACTGGACAAGGTCTTAGGGTCGTTAAACCAGTATCAGAAGGTGGTCCAAAATGTGAGCACGGCCACAAGGGAACTTAGGGAGAAGCTGGAATTGGAGACAGCCCTAAGAATGTCGGCCGAGGAAGCTCGGGATCGTTTTCGCAACGATCAGAAGGAAGCAATCGACAATGCCTGCCAAGATATCAAGAAAAGGGCGGATCGGAATATGGCAGGGATGAGTAAGGAGGTCGTGAAGCTGCAGCAACAATTGGCCCATCGAGATAGGTTGCTGGAACAAGCTCGTGGATCCGAAGAGCAACTCAAAAGGGTCATCAATGCACGAGAAGCGGAGAAGAGGACGCTGGTAGGGCAAATGGCTGCATTAAACAGGGATGCAGACCTTGCGGAAGCAACAAGATTGGCGGTGGAAAGGGAGAAGGATTATTGGAGGTCGCAAACGGAAAGTCTCCAAACAGCGTTGCAGGCGGCGAATCAGCAAGCTGCAACTCGGGAGGCTCAATTAGGCAACCTCGAAACCGCCAATCAGAACCAGCAGCGGGCAATTCAACTGCTGAACACTCGATTGACGGAGAATGAAGCTGCATTAGCGGAAGCGGTGGGCAATACAGATGGATTCAGAGCGCGTATCGCGGAGCTGGAGGAAGAATTACGAGCAAGCGCGAGGCGACGTTCGAAATCGCCAGCGGAAGGGCAGACCCAGCTCGAGATGCAAAGGGAGATCGACTGTCTGCGGGATAGGATTAGGCAGTTGGAGGAACTTGAGAGCGTGAGGGTATTGTGCAAAAACCGCTTAGAGGAATTCCACGAAGTAGTTCAGAATTATACTACTTTGTTGGCCAGGCAATTAGCGGTAGAAATGAGTGGGGAAAGGAAGAAGAAAGCTCGGGAGATTGAAGATAGTTACACTGAAATTTACCGGGAGCTTTTTGATTCCTTTAGAAGGGATGAAGCGGAATATGTTCGGCAGCTAAGAGAGTACCGCTTAGCATTTCCGGGGTTCGAAATGCCTGAAGCACCTCTTTCCGACCAGGAAGAATCAGATGACGAAGAAGCAGGTGACGAAGCTGGTCCATCGAATTCCGCACAAACCGCCCCAACTAATCCCACACCTTCTTCACCACCGGTTCGACCTCGAAGCAGAAGTCGAAGTCAACAAAGGAGCTCTCCTCGTTCTCCTAGAGCAGACCGTCGCAGTCGGAGCAAGACAAAATCTCCTCCTCCTCGACCAACAGAAATTCGGAGCCCCAGCCAGCCCCGAGGCCCGAGACCACCTTCTCAAGGTAGAAGTCAAGAGCGGCTATCAAGTCAGGTAGCAGCCGGGGAAGAAGACAATTCACTCGATCCGGAAGAAGACCCAGCAATTCGACCTCCGGTGGGTGATAGGACGTCACGATCACGATCAGGGACGCCGGGACCTCGACATGGGTCACCATCTCACTATGGCAGGAGACCCACCGTGGTATCAACCGTAGATCAGGGCACATCAACAATTCCCAGACAATGAGAGGGCTGCAGAGTCTTCCGGAGCGCCTCCAAGACTGCCTTCCCAGCATAAGCCTTAGGTACCCGGTAGCAAGAACTTAGAAATTCCGAGGGCGGAATTTAGATTAGAGGGGGGGCAATGTTAAAGGAGGTTAGTAAACAGTAATTTTTAGCAATATCAGGTTGAAGTGGCTTTTAAGTTACTTTTGGTAGTAGTATCAGAAATAGCAATTAGGGATAAGATGGTGCCGTAGTTGCAGATAAGGAGTAGATTAGTAGTGGATAGGGTAATCCCTGTGAGTGGTTAGTATGGATTTAAAGTGATGAGGAGAAAGTACTTAAGGAGAGAGTTGTCTTTCTCTCGCTCGCTCTCTCTCATTCTTAAGGAATGTGTACTAGGATTCATATAGATAAGAGTATTGGATTGCTTGAGTAAGATACTGTTGAGTCTGAGATAAGGAACTTGTGGTTTTCTTGTAATGGTGGTTGCCTTACTTCTGGTAATTATTGTGGTGTGGAAGAGAAGTTGGCAATGGACTACTTATGTTACCAAAAGAGTCGTGTACAAGTAGCTAACGCATGGAGGGGGGTGTCTTTAGAGAAGTCTTGTGGGATAGTAGTACCAGATGTATACACTGAATGAAGGGAATGGTATTCTCTTAGTTGAGTTTTCATACTACAACATTGAGTCCTGGTAAAGAGTGGATTGTACATGGACTATGAGAGTGGTAGTATAAAAGAGAAACAGTCAGGAGTGCTAAGAAGGGAGTTCGGTAGGATGTATCATCTATCTTAGTAGTAGGGTAAGTAATACGCTAACAGTAATACGGTTATAAAAACGGTTAAACCCAGTTGTGAAGTTGGGTAAAGGGAAAACTCGTGGTAGGATGTTAGAACTCTTGTAACCACGGTATTGGAGGTAGTACGGCTAAACCGGTAGATCTCAGGAAACCCGGTTAGGAACCGGTAGTGGAACCGGTAGATTTCTAGGGAACTTGGTTAGGAACCCGGTAGTGGAACCGGTAGACCCCCAAGGAACCTGGTCACGAATCCGGCAGAGAAACCGGTAGATTCCCTAGGAAACCCGGTTGAGAACCAGGTAGGGAACTTGGTCGATCCTCCGAGAATTCGGTAGGAGAATCCGGTAGGGATACTGGTCGACTCTACTGGCATAAGAGGTGTACCAACCTTAAGACCAGTAGAAGCGTGGGATACCCCAAGGAGAGGCATGGAGACTAAGATGGATGCATGGAGTGAGACATCCAACAAAAGCGGTAGCGGGCAGTACCTTAGGATGCCGGTAAGGAAAACTGGACTAAGTCTGTTCGCGTACCGGTAAGGTACTACCTGTAAGGTACTACCGGAAGTAGGGTGGTACCGATTGAACGTAGAGGGGAACCCCCTTTAACACCTAATAACA
Organism: Polytrichum formosum; assembly: GCA_964035585.1. NCBI lineage: Eukaryota > Viridiplantae > Streptophyta > Polytrichopsida > Polytrichales > Polytrichaceae > Polytrichum > Polytrichum formosum. The sequence continues at coordinate 44,704,550 of OZ037941.1, forward strand.
TCCACAACATGAAATGGCAATTGAATAAATACAAGACCAATAAATACAAGACCGATTTACTTTTATATCACATTCCAAGTAAATATATGATCATCAATGGTTTATTGGCGACTATGTGATTCATCAAAGTGAATATATAAGGAATTTACTAAAAACTTGAGCATGTTAGCATTTTGAACTAAGGATCATGCAATTCAAAATCCTTACAAAATGCACTTGGGGAAGGCATTCATTTAGGCTCCACACTGAAGTATTCTAAATTTCCGAATTTCATGTTGGGGGGTGGGGGTTATATTTCTTATTCATTGAATAATGTGTGAGTTGTTGGCATCATTGGTAAAGTCTAAAAGTCAATGATTACATCGTTAAATGTCACGCAATTGTATTATTTTTCTAACGTGCTCAAATAAAAGAGAAACAAATGACTTCAACTTGTTTGGAAAATTTAGGGCATGGTGTCATGTAAGTAGGGGTTAAGTATTAGTTTTAGCATAAAGTTACGTTGTAAAAATGCATTAGTTGTATAAATGGTTAGTCTTGTAGAATACCGCATTTGATGTAGCACCTAAGGGTACTCCAAAGTGTCTTCAAATAACTAATGCCTGCTAAGGGGTTAGAGTTAGGGTTTAGGATTTAGGGTTCCCCGTAACCCTATTTCCGTTGGTGCCCTAATCCTGTGGGCACCCAATTCCCGAGGCAAACAAAACCCCAGCCGCCACAGTTTCTCCTCCTTTCTCTCTCTCTCCGTGCCAAGCATTCGCTCCGCGTGTCTCTTGGAAGCGCCGCCTCTCCTGAAGCGCCGCTTTCACGAAGCGCCGCTTTCACGAAGCGCCGCTTTCGCGAAGCGCCGTGGCTATTCAGGGCGGTATTTGATTCCTTCTCTCTCTCCCGCCTAGTGTTTCTTCTCCTTCCCTCCCTTCTCTTGCTCTTAATCTTAGAAGCTAGGAGGTGTTTCCAATAGAACAGAAACCTACGGAGGAAGTTAGTCGAAGATTGTTGAAGGGTTTTCGAGCATTGTGTGGGAGCTTTAGCGAGTGCTTGCGAAGTTCATGTGTTTGTAGATTATTTCTCTTTTGGAGTTTGTATTGTATTTGGAGTGCTTGTGAGATTTAGGAGTTCTATAAGATAATCAGGAGGTGTTTGAGACATATAGAAGTGATTTGAGAGCTTTAGTTGTTGTTGGAGTGATTCAGTTGTTGTTTGAGAGATTCAGCTGTTGTTTTGAGAGATTCAGCTGTTGTTTTGAGAGATTCAGCTGTTGTTTTGAGAGATTCAGCTGTTGTTTTGAGAGATTCAGTTGTTGTTTTGAGAGATTCAAAAGTGCGTTGAAAGCCTGAGGAGTTGTATGAGAGATTCAGGCTTTATTTGAGAGAAGTAAGAATTATTTGAAAGCTTTAGTAGTTGTTTGGGAGTTTAGCGTGTGTCCGAATCACATTCAGCTGTTTGTGTGTTACTGGACGAAGAACACCAGCTCTACTCCACAGTTTTTGCAACAACAGCTTTAAAAGGTAATACCTTTTGTTATACCCAACATGTATTAATTAATTCATGGTGCTGTAGCATACACAACGCATAAGCATTGTATATGCTCTGTGCCAACCTTTAAAATATATATTAAATAGAACAGTTTGGGGAGACGACCCAAACACGTCCTGCTGTTTGGGTCGGTCGACCTAAACCCAGCCTCCTATTTGGAACGCTCGGCCTAAAAACATCCTCATGTTTGGGTCGCTCGACCCAAACCCAGCTTAATGTTTGGGTCGCTCGACCCAAACCCGTCATGATGATTGGGTCGCTCGACCCAAACCTAGCCTGATGTTTGGGTCGGTCGACCTTAACCCAGCCTCCTATTTGGTACGCTCGGCCAAACACATCATCATGTTTGGGTCGCTCGACCTAAACCAATATTCATATTTGGTACGCTCGGCCCAAACACATCATCATGTTTGGGTCGGTCGACCCAAACCCAACCTCTAAATTATTATCTTATCAATAAATCCATGATGTTAAACACAATATAAAATGAAAATCCACCCAAAAAATAACAAAATAACATATCACCATACAAATGATGTTCACATATAACAGTGCACAATCCACCAAAATATATGCGCCAATCCATTAAATTTCCCTTAAATCAATTGAAAGAAGTTTGGGTCGAACGACCGAAATTAACATTAAGCTTGAAGAAGTTTAAACTATCCATTAAGCTTGAAGAAGTTTGGGTCGAACGACCGAAACTAACATGATTTATTCTTTCCTTACAGATGGCCCCAAAGAAAAGACCCGGTGAAAGGTGGTTCATACTTGCGCCAGACATGTTATGGCAGGAGCACGAAACACCGCAGGATGACTCCTATGTTCCAAAGGACAATCTTATCCTCGCTTGGTCAATTCAAGTGGTCAAAGCCTCGCAATACAAAATGATATTTGTATTGAAAGTTGGCACCATGGAGAACCATACATGGGCCACAGTCACGGGGTGGGAGGTGGCATCGGTTCAGTCGCTTGGTGACTACGTGGACGTCATCCTAGAGAACTCCGCGGTGCAAAATGTCCATATGTTCATGCACCAGTTCTCCGAGCCGTTCGACGCAATCTACGTAAAGGAGTCCTGCGTTGAGCCAGACGTCATCAAACCGGAGTCGATATTTATCGATAGCAGTATATCGAACACCAAGGTCTCTAGCCGGTTTACAAAATTAAAACATGCAATCACCGTGCTGAACAAGGCCATTCAGAGCAAAACAAAAAGTTAGCAACCTGCGAGGCGGAAAGCAACAACTGAGGAGGGTGCAGGGTCGTCAAGGCCTCAAACGGTGAGGAAGCCGCGACCAGTACCGTCTGACTCAAGACGGACGACTCCCTCAGAGACACCGGCGGATAGCGAGACGCCTACGCCTTCTGCCAGCCGCCAAACAACACCATCGAAAAGGACGAGAGAGTCATCTGTGATGACCGAGGAGCCAGTTTCACCTGAGCTGCGCATGCCAAAGCCCGGGCAAGAGGTGGATGCGGGGGAGATACAGAAAATCGTGAACAATTTCACGTCCAAGTGCTCCCACTGTTTCTTCATGGGTAGAGATTTCAAGTTCGATGTCAACATCAGCCAGTGCCATCTAGCGCCACCAGAAAAGTGCGTCCGGGCAAAAGAAGACGCCTACGTCGACTAGATAATCGCGCAGATCGTCAGCGAACAATTCAAAGACGACAGGCAAACAATTGTAGTCATGCCCCAGGGACAGAAGAAAATGCCTACCCCTGAAATGTGGCCTACAATTCAGAAAGGCGATTTTTGGCTGATAGACGGCCAGCACAGTGTGGAGGCATCAAAGAAAATCCAACTGATGACCGAGTGGGATGATCCCAACCATCAGAAGGAAAAGCTGAAGGTCTGGAAGGCATTGGTGGTGTGGTCCGACGACGAGACCAGGCTCAGCGACATCTCCCGATACTTCAACATGGGGAACAAGAAGAAGGCCTACCAAGCTTCCTGGATAAGGAATATCATGGCCTCACGGAAGGTGTGGGAGCTCTATGGCAGGCCTCCCAAAGAGAGGGAGAACGCCAAGGACAAGAATCCAAAGTGGGAGGTGAGTATTGTTTGGGTCGATCGACCCAAACTCTTGTTGCAGTTATTGTTCATGATATGTCTTGGAAATCACATGTACATATTTAACACGCATTCAAATGGTTTGTTTTGGGGAAATGCAGGATTTCAAATACCAGATGATAAATAAATTCTCCTCAATTGACAATGCTAGTCAAAAACAGAAGAAATACAACGATCTAAGAGGGGAGATTTATTTAATCACAGCTTCCGATTTCGTTTGGATGAAATGGAGGAGTGTATTTGAAAAGCATGAGGCGGGTGAGCTAATCGACCCCGACACTGGCATGCTCTTCAACCAGGCATCGCGCTTCAAGCAGATGAAGCTTCTCGTGAGGGAGTTCTTCAGAACTCTTCAAGGGCTGTCGGAGGCAGAGATGGGGAAGGCGGCATCCCACATCCTGCACATGCAGCCGACGGTGAAGAGATGTTGGGTCCACCCGAAGATCGTCTTCACCAAGCCCAAATGCTTCGTCCCTTCATGCTACACCATGAAGGAATGGACGGAGAACAGGAAGAAGAAGACGACCATCGTCCAGGAGCTGCACAAGCTAGTTCCTGAGAAGAAGCTCATCGTGGATGGAGAGGTTCACGAGGCGCACTGGAGGGCATTCAAAGCCGAGTATAAGTTCACCAGTGCGTCCATGGCGGCACTCATGAGGGAGGCGGGAGACGACTTCCTCAGGTCGAAGCTCGTGAAGGGGGGAAGAACCGGGCGCTTCCCGAACACTCCGCGCGTGCCTTCTCCAACTTCGTAAAGGAGAAGCAGATCGTCAGTTTCGAGGGCGACGCACATTTCAACTTGGTCACCCTCGACCCTCTCAAGATCCAAGGCTGGCCGGGGTCTGATGCCAGGAAGGCCATCAGGACGAAAGCCGGGGACCGCTTCCCCTTCGGAATGATAGACTTCAGGAACATCCCTAGAAGCTCATTTGAGGGGACAATGAGCACCCCGTTTTACGAGCCATTCCTGTCAAAGTTCGTGGACTACAACAGCCCCAAATTTCGGGAGGTCGACATCTGGTTGTGGATTGTCGAGGACAGGAGGGCGGAGCAGGTATACGGGATCGTGCGGAAATTGCAGCCAGAGTACGCCGTCTCGAAATCGCACTACGTTGCTGCACCGGCGGAGGGGGCGTACAGCACTTTGAAAGACAAGAAGACGAAGGTCATCAACGAGCTGTGCTTGTACTTCGTGTACAAAGCTGAGCTGCTGAAGGTGTCAAACCATCCCATAGGCCGGATGGAAAAACTTTTCCAAGTCCAAGAAGGGTTGGGTACCAGCAGGAGCTTGTACGACGAGGCGAAGTACGCCAACTACCCCGCGGATGAGCTGCGGATGGAGTTCTACTTGCGGATGATGAGGACCCTCACGAAGAGAGGGGACTGCATCTTCAACGTCTTCGGGGGCTCCAAACCAATTTTTTCTGCTATGGTAAGTAGCTCTAAATAAATTGTCGACAGTTTGGGTCGAGCAACCCAAACTACACACTGCCTGCTCAGAGTGGAGCAACCCAACCTACACAAAGCCTACTTTGGGTCGAGCGATCCAAACTAGGCATTGTGTAAGTTGGGTTGCTCCATCCAGACCAGGCAGTGTGTAGTCTGGGTTGCTTTGTGTACTCTGGGTCGAGCAACCCAGACTACACACTGACTGGTCTGAGTGGAGCAACGCAATCTACACAAAACCTACTTTGGGTCGAGCGACCCAAACTAGGCATTGTGTAGGTTGGGTTGCTCCACTCAGACTAATCAGTGTGTAGTCTGGGTCGAGCGACCCCCAGACTAGACACTGCCTGGGTTGGTTGGAGCAACCCAACCTACACAAAGCCTACTTTGGGTCGAGCGATCCAAACTAGGCATTGTGTAAGTTGGGTTGCTCCATCCAGACCAAGCAGTGTGTAGTCTGGGTCGAGCGACCCCCAGACTAGACACTGCCTGGGTTGAGTGGAGCAACCCAACCTACACAAAGCCTACTTTGGGTCGAGCGACCCAAACTAGGCATTGTGTAAATTGGGTTGCTCCATCCAGACCAGGCAGTGTCTAGTCTGGGTTGCTTTGTGTACTCTGGGTCGAGCAACCCGGACTACACACTGCCTGCCCTGAGTGGAGCAACGCTATCTACACAAAGCCAACTTTGGGTCGAGCGACCCAAACTAGGCATTGTGTAGGTTGGGTTGCTCCATCCAGACTAGTCAGTGTGTAGTTTGGGTCGCTCGACCCAAACTATGCAGTGTTTTTGTAAGATGGATGCCGATGTTTTTGTTTTCATTTTCTTTAGATTTGGTGTAAATCTAATGCAAGTGATCTGGGAATGTGCAGATGTTGGGGTTGACCATCTATTCGTACATAGATGACGCCGATGTTCTTTTCTACAGAACGCAGAAAGCGTTGGCGAGAAAAATGGACATCCTCGATTGGATCCCCGGAAGCTACGCCGAGGAGATTGTTGAAGGGGGCGAGAACCCTTTGGATAGGGCGAGGCGGACCAACCCGGAGGAGTTCGTTACTCAGGCCCCCGTCGCAATTCCCGAACCCCTGGTGGAATTGCATCCTGGCACCTCGTCACGGGGCCCAGGTGATGAAGCGGGAGAGGACGAAGAAGAGGAAGAAGAGGACCCCAAGGCGGAGGGCGAGGTGGAGGAAGGGGCAACGGGGTTCACGCAGGAATCTGAAGCCCCCCAACGAAAGAAGGCTATGCGGGTGGCAACTCCGCAAAGTAAGCTGGTGCCCGTCCTCACTGTGGACGACGCGAGGGACATGTACTCCAGGGACGCGACCACCGCGTTCAGGGAGAGGAGGAGGCTGAAGGGGAAGAAGCTCTACGGCGACTACGCGGTGGAAGAGACCATCGCCATTAGCAGCGAGGACGAGGACGACATGGAGCTCGCCAAACGGCTCAGGTCGGATCCCCCCTCCCCCACAGCGTTTGCGGGAATGGTGAGGGTGAAACCCGAAGTCCTCACTGTGGACGAGGCTAATGAAAAGATGCGGAGGGACGAGGAGCAGCGCGTCCGGCTCGAGAAGGCTGCCGCCGAGGAACCCTCGGTCCGCAACGAAGTCGCGGAGTTGAGGGCTCTCCTCTTGGAGCAGGAGCGGCAAAGGGCGATGGCCCAACCTCCGTCCAGCGCGGACCTGATCACGCAAGTGATTCAGGGCATGTTGGCGCAGGGGTTGGTGATGGCTCCCCCGAGTGCATTTCCGCACTTGCCCGCCGGCTTCCCTCCCCAGAATATCAACCCGCCGCCCGCACCGCAGCAGTCCTTCAGCTTCGGCCCTATGCTGCAGCCGCAAGCCCGCCCGTACGCGCCCGTCCAGCAGGTGGACGACCCCAGCCTTTGGCGCGTCCCCGGAGCTTCAAGTCCCTTGGGGCCCCCCCCGCTTCGGCCTCCCATCCTCGTGCCCCCACACCACCAACAGGACGACCCCCACATGTTTGGGTCGTCCGACCCAAACACTGCCGCACTTGCACCGCCAGCCAGAGACCCGCTCGAAGCAGGAGGGTTTGGGTCGGCCGACCCAAACCCCGTCTCAGCGACGGCCCCAGTGGACGAGCCCATGCTAGATGTTGAAGGCCCGCAAGGGCCTGGTGATACCTCTACTCCTAACCCAGTCGATGAACCAATGCATGATGCGCATGCGGAGGTTGGGTTGGGACAAAGGCCTGACAGTCAGCCTTTGCAGGAGCAGGTTGCTGCTGACGTCGCCGGACCAGGCGGTGGTGACGCAATTGGGGAAGCGCACGCGTTGGCGGCGTCAACGGCGTCAAGGCACGACCAAGGCGAGGTAATGCACTGACCCCACTCAGTTTGGGTCGCTCGACCCAAACTCCCTGGGTGTTTGTCTTCTTGCCTTGGTCGTGTCCCCTAGCTAGGAGGAACTGACCCACCCGTCACCCCCCCTTCTTCGCCCCACCCCATCCCCGCACCCGTCACCCCCCCTTTCGTCACCCCCCGACCATCCGTTTCGGCCCCCCGCCCACCCCGGCTTGCGACGAAGTCCTCATCACGGCGGCTCGTCATTCAAATTTTGTTAGATGTAGACTTAGGCTAGTTTGAACGCATCGTTCAACGCGGCTCTCCTCCAATATCAAAATGTACATGGAGCATTGTATAATATAAAATCACCATTGTTTACTCCCATATATTTGTATCTTCGGTTTGTATGTATACTGTATGCTCTTGCCTCTCTTGTATCCCTTGTTCCCCCCCCCTGGGCCAATGAATCAAATGGTTTTGTGTATGCACCGAGTGCAAATAAATTTCCTTAATTCTTCGTTTGGACATAGCATGACATAAGTCGCCCCCGTTTTCTCTCGATCGTCCCCGCAGGGCTCGGAGCATAGCGTAGCGGCTCCCCAACGCTCTTCTCCCAGGAGCGGAGAGGGCAGCGCGGCGGCGCCCCCGGTTCTGCCCGCCCTGCGCGCGCTGCGGAAGGAACGATTCATGGTGTTAGACCTTAACGGGGTCCTCGTCCAGTGCGTCCATTGTCCCAGGGTCCCCACGGTGCCCTTTTGCAAGCCCGAGGACGCGAACTACGACGGGCCGCCCACACACATAAAGACCAAGCTAGTGCACCTCCGCCCGTGGCTTCGGCACTTCCTGCAGATCGCCCAAAACAAATGGTGGGTGGTCATGTGGAGCTCCATGACGGCCGAGAACACCAATGCGGTCGTGGAGTTCATCTTCAAGGGCTTCGAGCCCCCCTGCTTGGTCCTAGCACAGGAAGCGTGTAGAATATTGTACACACCGGACGGCAAAGTCGTCAAAAAACCAAACAACCCCGCGTCCCCCCAATATCTCAAGGTCTTGAAGCCGATTTTTTGGGACCAGCGTCCGTCCTTGATAGGCGTCCCCTACGACGTCCGTCCCACCCGCGAGAACACGCTCATGGTGGACGACAACGCTTCCAAGAACTTACTGAACCCGACGGCCAACTTCATTGTTTGCCCTACGTGGACGATCGAGAAGGTCCGGGACCGATTTTTGTTAGACCTTGTTAAGTACTTGCAGACGCTCTGCGGTAGCGGGCTACCCGTAAACCAGTTTGTTAGGAGTAATCCCATAGGCGAGAGATACTTGGATCCACGAGACCATTTGTACAGAGAGTTGTTCTCCCACGCGAAATTTAACAAGCTCATTTGAGAGAGTATGTGTGTGTGTGTGTGTGTTTGTGTGTTTGTGTGTGGGGGCACCCCCACTTTGTGTAATATATTCTTCATATGTATCTTGATTTTCACATGCTCTATCTCTCCCTCTTCCCTTTGGGTTCTGTTTTGTTTTGTTTCCATTTTGGCGCCAGCGTTTGGAGCCCTCCATTGACATCGTCAGTGACTCAAACTTGGGGAGCTTCTTCTATGAGACCGTTTATGACGCCGCTTCAACCATTGACTACTCCAAGGAGCCTATTGACGCCGGCGTCGTCGATAGCCCCCCGCCCAAGCAAATGTTCCGGCAGTCTCCGTCTCCGTCGCCACTCAAGGGCACAAAGTGCGGCTGCGTCCGGACATCCCCCTCTCGCCCCGGAGGCGCCGTTGCACCCCGACGACGACTTGCGATGGGCGCTCGGCCTGCAAAGAGTGGACCCCTGCATGTCCCTTTGCGCGACGCTTTCCCCGTCCTATCCAACTCGGACGCGAGCGCCCCTACTGCCAAGGTGATCGCCCACAATACATTACAATCCCTCTCCCTTAAGTGGGGCGTGCAATATATATATGTTTGGGTCTTTCTCCTCAAACTAACCCGTGTTTTTTGGGTTTTCTTTGATCACTTCCAGGTTGCGTCCAGCCCCAAACCTCCGCGGGCCAATGCGTCCATTGAGCTGGAGCGTCACTACGCCATGCGCCGATATGCCGGACAATCTACGTCGTCGTATTCGAATTCCTCGTCTTATAATTCGGGCGGTCGACACAATCCAAAATGTGTTATGGTGGGCCCGCATCCAAAACTCGGCTATAGTCGAGGGCCAAAGATTCTCAGAAATGTTGAGGCGATGCGAGCTAAACAAGCGGCGGCAAAAGAAAAAGATGCGGTCTCCCAGCCTAGATAGGCCATTGTAGGGCGTAGACATTGCATGTAGGCGGGATGATTTTAGGCCGCACTATCCAATGGATTTGTGCCATTAGTATGCTATTCAGTTTCTCATGCCATACATTGTATATGGTACTTGCAATAATATAAGTGTTATGGGATTACCCCTTCAATATGGTCTACGGTTTGGATTGCCCTACCTAAACCATATTCATACAAGCTCTCATATTTTGTGTGCAATAATATGAATGTTTTGAGATTACCTGTTCAATATGGTCTCAGGTTTAGATTGCCCACCCTAAACCATCACAAATATGAGTTATTAATGGGCTTCTTGGTATGAACACCCGCTTCAAAGTGTTCCAATCTTACAACTTTCTCCAATATGTGTTCCATTTATCCTTGTTCTTATTTATGTTAATGTCTCAAAATGCCCAAAAAGTCTCAATTTAACGAATATAGTGTTTAATATGATATCCATGCGAAGAATCTATGATTACATTTATGGGTACAGTCTAACCTCGATAATGTCACTCTTGTTTATAGAACACCTTGATATTGTCACCCAAAACTTCGAAACCAAATTTTCTAGTGTAAAACTCCCTCCTTATTATCCCTATCACTCTTGATAATGTCACTATTTTTTTGCAAAATTTGTAGTGTAAGTGTGATAATAACAAGTAATATGGATGAAAAAAGGCCGGATGGACAACAAATTCTATGGATGACATTGGCAACATTGAATTTGGGCTTTGATGTCCAAGGCAAGCCTCTAGAGAAGCTTTCTCCATTGGAGTACGTAAACATGGAAGGTGAAGATGATTTTGAGGTGGAGTATTCTACTGAGGAGCTTGTGCAATTAGTGCAAGATGGCCAGGAGGTACATAATCCCGTAGAAGTAGACCCATGGATTGATGATAGCAATGATGTTGATTCTAAGGTAGTGAAGTTAAGTGATGCACAAAAATATGTTAAAGATGTTTTGAATTGTATGGCTAGTCAAGGTTCTCAAATTTTCAACACTATGGAGTTGTTAGGAATGGAAAAAAAATCCATGACAAGCTCATTAGAATTGGTGTTGCACATTTAACATCAATGTCAACAAAACAATGTGACATTAGAAGCTTCTTTGTCTCTAGTGAGAGGTCTTTACCTGATCTCAATGACACATTATGATGTGCTATCTTTGTTATTCAAGCTTTTGAATTTGATTTTATATTTAAAAACATTGAATTATCATCTTTGCTATTTTCTTTTGAAGATTGTAATTTTTATTTGTTTTTCTACCTATTTCTTTGATAATATCACGTTATGCATAAATCTTCCAAATGTGACATTTTCAATTATGTCACACCTTGTTTATATCACAATTTTTGGTGAAACGGATGGTGTGACATTATCAAGGTTAGACTGTACAATCTAACCTCGTTAATACGACACTCGTTTATATGACACCCTCGATATTACGACACATTTTTGCGGAACCAAACTTTTTAGTTCAAAACTCCCTCTTATACGACTATGACACTCGATAATATGACATTTAGAATCTCCGTTTTGTCATATTAAAGAGGTAATTAATGCTAAATTCCTTTTCATCTATGTTATGTACATCTAAAATACATCCATTTTCACTTGGGAACTACTTGGGAACTTCACTTATCATTGGGAACTTAATGATAATTAGGATTGGGTGCAAGCATAGTAAAGTGGACCAAAAAAATGCTCCGGTATATGAAAGCCATGATTTTCTTGGTCAAACGCCTATAAGTAGTAGCAAAATGTTGTTTAAAATAGATTATTTTTCATGATGACCTCTATTGTTAAGTTAGGTACTCAAATATAGAATATCAATATGAGATCTTCAAAACCTATCATCAAAAGTGACGCGTAAAAGCAACTGACTAAATATAGTTTTGAACGTAAATTTCATGACCTTAAATATTTTGAACTTGGAATTTCTTTTCATATTCCTTGAATTCATTATAAACTTGAGGTCATCGTAATTTTTTTTTTCAAAAATTCATCAATTTAATGTAATGTAATTGTATTTTAAACAAGTTTTTGACAATTATCTTTTCAATGACACCCACTTGCACCACCACTTGCACCGTCTTCTAAAATACATATACGTTGTTTGAAATTGTTTTTTGTGAACATAAATTGCTTGGCTTTGTAGATTCATATGTTTTCTAAATGTTTATGAATTTTTATTTCATAAAATTCAAAGTTAGTATATTGTTTTGGATCACTTTCACTTAAACCTGAGCAAGGATCAAGAGCTGCCCACTTTACCGTGCTTGCACCCGATTACTAGTGTAGAATGGACTTGGTTAGGGTTAGAGTGGCCTCCTTCCTATTCTTTTGTTAGATTATGAGCCTGAAGATGTTTACAACATGGATGAGACTGGATTGTATTTTAAAGCATATCCTAATAAAACATTAGCACAAGGGAAGGTGAAGGGTTGGGAATTACAGAAGGAGCGTGTAACACTAAGGCTTGCTAGAATTGAGTACTGATGAGTTGGTGAATGTTGCTTTGGGAATCAATTATGCACAAGGCTTTGGTCTTAATGTTGATCTACATTTAGTAGACGTGGATGATGTTGTTCCACCTACAGTAAAGCTTAGTGATGCTAAACGTCATGCATCATTGTTGTCTAATTTCTTATTAGACAACTCTTTACATTTTGGTGTTAATGAAATTATTAGTTTTCAAAAGCTAGTAGGGAATTTAGATAAGATGACAATTGCTAACTTGGGTAGGCAACACTAGAGATCTTTGAACTCCTATTTCAAGAGTTCTTGAGAATATTATTTGTATTTGTTTGGAGTTATAAGTTATTATTTCATACAATCTATATTGTTGAAACTTGTTGTGTATATTTTTAAGCCCGTATTGCTTATGATTTTGTATTCTCTCGATAGTACGACAATTTTACGCCATTTGTCATATTAACGAGAAGACGACACCTTGATAATACAACATTTTTTGTGTTTCCCAAATGTGTCATACTAAAGAGGGAGAACAACACTAGAGTCTATTACTATTTTAAAATAAGTTGACCACCAAATAATGTCAAAGCTCGGGGAGATCACTCCATTGTCAAGTTGAACACCACGTGTGAACAAAGTTTGCTACCCCTATATTAATGCCATAGATAATTTTAAAATTTATGATATTTTTTCTGCATATACATAACCATTGATAGTATCTTTTGTATATTTTTTTGAAATTTTTAGTCATCTTCATTTTTTGTAGTAATTTTTTTAGCTCAATTCTGCGTCATTCTAGTTAGAAACGGTATGTTTTATAAAAAAAACAAATCATCAAATTTAGTTACCATTTTTTACTATATAATAGATACCGTGTATATCTACTCATGAAAAAAAATTGATAAAATTTTGACCCATTTTGGTGATGCTTTATGTAAAAAGTAGGATTTTTTAGATGTAAAGTGTTCGCACGTGGTTGTTCAACTTTACAAGAGAGTGATCTCCCCAAGTGTCAAAGACCTTGATCGATTTTGTGCGACCCAATTGAAATGAATTAACAACAAAGTTGGGAGGGCCATGAACCAAAACCCGCACTAAATATTCGGTACAGTCTAACCTCGTTAACACGACACAGTCGACACTCGTTTATACGGCACCCTCGATATTACGATACATTTTTGCGCGACTAAACTTTTTAGTTCAAAAATCCCTCTTTTATACGACTACAACACTCAATAATGCGACATTTAGAATCTCTGTTTTGTCATATTAAAGAGGTAGTTAATGCTAAAAATCCTTTCGTCTATGTGATGTACATCTAAAATACATCCATTTTCACTTGGGAACTACATGAGAACTTCACTTATCATTGGGAACTTAATGATAATTAGGGTTACTAGTGTAGAATGGACATGGTTAGGGTTAGAGTGGCCTCTTGCTAGTATGTTGTTAAACGTCATACATCATTGTTGTCTAGTTTCTTATTAGAGAACTCTTTATATTTTGGTGTTAATGAAATTATTAGTTTTCAAAAGTTAGTAGGGAATTTAGATAAGATGACAGTTGCTAACTTGGGTAGGCAACACCAAAAATCTTTGGACTCCTATTTCAAGAGTTCTTGAGAATATTTGTATTTGTTTGGAGTTATAAGTTATTATTTCATACCATCTATATTGCTTAAACTCGTTGTATATATATTAGCTCATATTACTTATGTTTTCATATTCCCTCAATAATACGACAACTTTATGCCATTTGTCATATTAATGAGAAGACGACACCTCGATAATATGACTTTTTTTGTGTTTCCCAAACGTGTCATACTAAAGAGGGAGAACAGTATTGAGATTCTAAGTTAACAGTGTTAGTCCCCACAGGAGAAGAAAGTCTGAGTAGATTCATTCTTCACGGGGAGCATGGACAAATTAAGTTATTGGCCAGCATGCATGGACATAATATATATATTCGTGACATTGTCGTGGTGCTAGCTGACAACGTGAGGCCAGAGACCCCCTCCTGGTTAGCACGGTGGGCGCGTGGAGCAAAGACACTTTAACTTAGTCCCCACCTTCTGCTCAATCGATCGGGCTTCCCTCTGTACGAACGAATTCGCAGCAGTAGCTGCAGCACCGCTGTGATATTGCCCAACTTCGTGGGGATGTGTCGGATACCGGACAGTATGCATGAACTTGACCTCCTAAGTTACTCTAGATCGCTGAATGGGGACGTACCAGTAGCATTCAAGCAGCTATAAAGGCCCCTACAGTCCAGGTTAATCGCAATTCACTGGCGGATCGGATCGGATCGACCACCAGTCCCTCAGTATAGTTAGCATTCATCCACCTGCACATTAAGTATCCGAGTCTGATACTGATTAGGTAGATCACCTAACCCATACATGAGTCCTGGGCCAGCGCAACATCTCTCTGCGCAACGCCCCGTAGACCATCAACTGTTTCTGAGTCGCTTCCAAATTTCCAGTGCTTTGAATGCTTTAAACGCTCAATTGTTGATGAAATTTTGTACTAGTTTTCACAAATAGGACTGACTAGCTAGCAACATGCTTGGAACGTCTAGGCATTGAGAGCGTCTACGCATTGCAAGGAATCCATTGATTATATGGTATCTGAATTAAAGCAGGATTTCTCTATCAAATGTTGTCACTAGGCTGGGTAGCCATGCATCCAGATCCCCTAGCTAGGTATTTATATGTACTTCTAAAAATGTCTTTGAATGCATATTAGTCTTGAAAATGTTCGTAATATGAAAGCAGCTCCAATGATAGATCTGCTGAATCCTTTGAATGTCAAATAGCAGCGACCATTTAATTACTGGTTTCTAGAGGCCCTAGTGATCTTCACCCCTGCTGATCTCGTGCTGCAGATGTATACTTGCAACCCCAGTTTTCTCAGTACCACACAACAATTTAATATTCACTGATTCGCTGATACCCATTTTAATTTCTGTTGACGTGGTACTGGTGGTGATGTATTCTCTTGCAGTAGCAGCTCGAGCAGCTTGATGGCCTGGATGATGATGATGATGAATGCGGCACAGCTCTTGATGTTGGGTCTGGTGATCATGGCCATCACCATGAGCAACAGTGTTAATGCTGCAACATTGAGTAATGGTGAACCATCAATTGAAAATCCCCACCGCATGAGCCGGTTCCTGTTGGGACAATCCTTGAGGACCCCTGCGATGATGCAAGGGCGAGGTCTGTGGGGGACGATCAACCTGTGCGGCAAAGGCTCCGGCCCCAACTACCAGTGCAAGGAGTGGTTCCCACTCTACAAGCAGGCTTCCTGCTGCACTGTAGGCATCACCCAAGCCTGCTGGGATACAGGTGCATATTTGGATGACAAGTGCGGCTCGTGCACCACCAAGTGCGCTTTTGGCAAAAACTGCTGCAGCGGGCAGTGTGTCAACAAGCTCACCGACGCCAACAACTGCGGGTGGTGCGGGAATAAGTGCAAGAACAACCTCCCCTGCCAAAAAGGCCTCTGTGGGTACGGGTGGGGTGGCAAAAACTATTAAGGTAAGCGGACACTAAATTCCTCTTTGCACCCAGTTCTCATAGGATATGAAACACACAATTAGTGTGAGCGAGATGATTGGCAGAATCTAAATTGTGCCTGTAGCTGCTTTCCTCATAATTTTAGGAGTGCATGTGAATATCTTTATTCATTGTCAATTTGGAGATTCTATGAGTTAATATTATGTGATCATATAAATCCCCCCGATTATGTTGACTATCACGATTCAATTGATTAATGCATAGTCCAATTTCTTTTCAAAACATGTTTTTTGGTTGTCCGTTTTTAGATTTACACCCAATCATACACTAGCCAAATATAGGTGTATGTTTAAGATCAATAACCAAGGTAGGCACATCAACCTAAATCACTATATTCGTTAATTTGGGACTTTTTCGGCATTTTGAGACAGTTACAAATATAAGAACATGGATAAAATCACACAGATATTGGAGAATGTCGTAAGATGCAAATATTTTGAAGCGGGTGTTCATATCAAGAACCCAATTAAGAACTCATATCAAGATGGTTTAGGTAGGAAGACCCAAACATTAGACCATGTTGTTGTGGTCCATATATTGATTTGAGACAAGAGAAAGTCTCAAATTAACGAATATAGTGATCTAAGGCTAGGGACTCCATTGTGGGTTCCCTCACCAGTGCAATTGACCACCATTAATGCAAGGTACATTTACTTGACTAGAATTTCACCCATTGAACTCCAAGATTTCTTCGAATATAAAGTTGCCTAGTATTTGTTGTATATTATTTTTATTTTTGAGACAAGTGAAACGCTTTCTTTCATTGCCAAAGAACCAACAAGGTTGACATGCTCCCAAGAGCATAGAGAGATGCAACTCTTTGAGGTGCACATGGTGGTCTCCAAAAGTCACCAAGTAGACTGTAGTTAATGTTGCATGGTTGTATATTTCATTGATCATGCTTATATAGGCATCTTTCAACTCATCCCTAGTAAGTTAGGATTCGAGTCACTACCGCAAACCCTTAGATTTCGTGGAATATAAAGTGGCTTAACTACATGCATACGAGTCCTTGGTGATTGACCTTCGTCCCTAAGAGATTATTCTACATCATTGAAAAATCTCTAAAATCTACTAGAATGATAGATTTGTATATTTCTCTCACCGATGTAGGACAATTGCCTCGGACTCACATGCTAGTAGTGTTTACTGTTGGCTTAGTTGATCATGCTAATTCTAGATGCGACTCTTGTTAGTACCCAAGTTCTTGAGGTTGTCTAATTCCAACATGTGTGCCCTAGGGCCTAGAGAGTTGCAGCAACTCCTCTCTACTTTGGGTCATCATGACATTGTGTGTTTTTGAACAATGTGATAAAATTATTTCAATTCTCTCCAAAAAAGCAAACCTGAATTACAATCCCCATGCAGTAGCCCTAAAGTTCATCCTCAATTGGCCCAATATACAACATATACGGTAGATGTACCACTTTCACTGGTGACACATGATCTATGCATGTACTAGATACTGGACATAGTTGGTGATGCACTTTCAGGGCATGGGGTGGTAACTTTTGCCTTTGGAAGAGAAGTTTCTAAATTGCTTTCACCATGGTTCTAATGAATTGATGAATCATTCTTATTTCACAAGGAGGAGCATGATGCTTGGAAAGACTTACTAGGCATTGAGTCTAGGAATCCATTGATCAAATAACTCGTGTTTGAATTAAAACATATTTACACTTTTAGATGTCATTCTTAGAACTACTCAGAGGCATTTTCTTAAAAGAGCAGGGCCACCATCCAGACCCTAGATATTTATGTTCACATTCAAAGAAAATTTATGGAATTGATCAATTTTCTTGAAAACTTATGTCTCAAGAATATTTGCAAACATGAAAACAGTGCTTCTTCAAAATGTTTTAGGTGCTCCAAACCAGGTTCAAAAGATGCTAACCCCTGCTGGTGGTGCCACAGATAGTTGTCACCCGGGAACAATACTCATGGCATCAACCATGAGATGATAATCACAAATAGCTGCTCCCACAAAGTTTTGATATTATAAAATTTGGGTTCTTTGGTCTTCATCTGACATGAAGCAACCGGATGAAGGCAATCATTTTGAACTTCCGGCACAACCGTAACTTGTCGAAATAAATGCAAGGAGCTTGATATTTATTGGTGTTTGTGGATTGATATAGAATAGATTATAGCTAGAAGTGAGGATGGATGGGAGGACTTTGCCAGTCACAATTCACATACTATGCCAAAATAAGCCTATGCAGAACAGATGTAATTAATCAGATTCAATAAATTTGCTGAAGAACTAGTACTATCTGAATGAGGCCAGTTGAGGAGGATGGCAAGATAATTAACTTATGGTTGTGCCGATTTGACCCTCTTCAATTACATGACATTTTAATAAAGTCAGTGATTCTTTTAATTTGCAAATTTCTCATCTTATGCCCACTGAACACAACAAACACAAACACACACACACAGACATGTATATATATTCACACTGAGTGAACTCTTTTCACTGAGTAGATATGACCAGGGATATGGTACTACATCCACAGAACCCACCTCAAATAAGATTATCTCTTGTGAGCTCTCTGGAACAATGTAGTAAGCATTCTGAGGGAATACTGGAATTTGTCAACATGCTTGCACCCAATAAGGTTCTTGTTGGTGTAACAGTATCTGGAAAGAGTACAAATTCCACATTCGAACCAAATTTGGTTATTGTCATAAAATGATGCAGCTGCAAGCACCAAAGCTCTGCCACCAAATAAATGTTTCGTTTGTCTCAGGGAAATTAGAAAAAGAAACAGTAAAGTTTACCAACTAAGCTGTGCTGGCACGAAGGAGTAAGTATACAATTGCTAGATATCTAGGAGAGGGGAGAGAATATGTGGACATATGCAAAAGTAAGCAATAGATGCCTTAAATGGTTACTTTTCCTGGTTTGGTATCGTCTATTACATGGATTTGCACCTTCAAAATTTCTGCGGGCTTGCAAACGTGTAAGAAAGACTGTAATGTTCGTGACTCTGTAGCAAACACCCCCCCCCCCCAACCACCACCACATAATGGCAGGTTTCTGGATGCATGCGAAAGTGAGCTTATCACTAGCTAACCTCTTGACATTGACTTGTGAGGTCACTTCTTGGTTCAATACTCTTTCTAGTTATAGGCTCCTCCCCATTCTTCCTTCACAGCTACAACATGGTTTTGAAGCAAGCATTACTCACTCCAATCAAGGTACGTTGTAACAATTTAGTGCCTACAGTTCTATCTAAGGGGTATTGACCTATTGGAGAGGTTGAGCCACAGCCCAACACCAAGGGACACCAAGAAGGTGGAGATCATCTGTCTCGTGCTTCAACGTCTCTATGTACCACGTTTTCCTACCATGTTGTCCACCTCTGTAACATGTAAGGTGTCATGTAAATGGGACTAAAGTAACTAAACTGAACTACAAGAAATTCTCTTCAAATGTGTATGTGCAGAATCATCTATCTAGTGAACTCTCATGTTACTAAAGAAAGCCAGTTGAACCACTTTCAGAGAGAGAGGGAGAGTTCACGCGAAATTAAGGTTGGCTTGAATAAGAGATGCTTCACCCTTGAGCATAGACCTAGTTTCATATGTAAACCCTGGTACTATCAGAGATTCCTAGCTCTTGAGCTGGTTCCAAATTAAACCCCTTCCAAACAAAGGGTTGCTCGTAGTTGAGCATCAAAACCAGGTGTAGCTTTTGGAGAAGTTTAATATTAATGAGCAAGCCTGTTCTCAAGGAACCTGGTCTTCCTAGCTAGAATCTCAACAATTTCCATGCAAGAAAAGATGTTGAGAACGTAAGAGATCACCACTAGGGTAGTGCTCTCTATGAATTGCTACCTGCAACCCAAACCTCGTGTAGCATACATTTTCATTCCAGCATTTGAGAATATCATGTAATAACACATTTGCACGTAAATCCTTGCAATAGTAGCAACTATCTCATGCAAGTGGGGCAACTATCTCATGCAAGTGGCGCAACTATCTCACTTTAAAATTAAGATAATATCAATAGTTCAAATACTTTCTCTTCCCTATTGAATGTAGCAGCTTACATCATCATGTCAAGCCGAATTGGATGGTGCACAAGTCATGGTGTGTGCCACGCATGGTGACCTCACATTTATGAGGACTGTCACAAAGTCTACTTGTTTGTGCACAATGCAGCTATCATGGCTTCAGAGCTTCCAAACAGTAAGAAATTACAACATGTCCACTGTCACCTTTTACTTAATTACTTTCAATACAAGGCAAAGTGGAGTTATGGTAACCTGGCCTATGACCGAGAGCTACACATTGGTGAATTTTCACAATGACCTCTTCTATGGTAATGAACGATTTAAAAATTTTCATGCAAGGTAAAATGAAATATTTGTCTATTTCAAAAATTTGGAAATTTTTAAAATTAATTTTGAATTAAATATGATTTTTTAAAGATGTTCCCTAGGGTATCTTATGATAGACCTAAAGAAGTTTGATGTCGATGCTAATACAACTTATGAGCATTCTATAATTATCCACAAGCAAGTAAGAGGTTGTAAGAAATCCAACATTACTAAGCCGTAGACTGACTTTGACCTTACTATGTCAAGAGACATCCTAAACGAATAACTAATCTCATCCAACACGTTGTGGCAAGGTCTCATGTGCCTTGAACCGAGACCTATGGGCCTCCTCCTCCTTCTTCCTCCTTCCCCCTCTCTCTCCTCCCCTCTCTCTCTCTCCCTCCACGTCATTAAATGCATTAATGTGAGGTTAGTTGAGCTATGGACATGTCATCCACCTAGGGAACATTATTTCTAATTTGTTCCCTAGAGCTCGGTTTAAGGTCACATATCGGTAATAGGCCAGGTTACCATAGATGACAACTCCCAAATGGCAAGACTTACAGCTAGATGCATGTAGCTGCTTATTGTTGAAATGGGCCACAATTTCATTTCAATTTAAACTGTACGTGAACACAAATCATGGCTTTATAGCTCCCAAATAGTAAGAAATTACAACATGACCACTGTCAACTTTTACTTAATTACTCACCTTACAAGGCAAGGAGGGTTTAGATGAGAACTCCCAAATGGCAAGAGTCACTGCTACATGTAGCTGCTTGATGTTGAAATGGTGCACATGTTCACTCCACTTTAAATTTCATGAAGACAGATCATGACTTCAGAGATTCCAAATAGTAAGAAATTACAACATGACCACTGTCACCTTTTACTTATTTATTTGCAATACAAGGCAAAGTGGGGTTAGATGACAACTCCCAAATGACAAGAGTTCTAGTTGCATGTTGCTGCTTAAATATGTCGAAATATTCCACAGATTCATTCCACTTTAAACTGTATGTGAACACAACCAATCCAAGTTCAATAATCCATCATCCAATGGTATCAGCCATAAATTTCTCTCAATGTTGATTAAGATTTGCATTCCTGAGGTGCAAGAAGCACAGTATACTTCACTATGCAATCCCTCCCTTGCTTCTAGTTTGCTGCTGCCATAGCCCAGGCAACCCCTATGGGCCAACTATATATATTTTTATAATACCATAGCGTCAATTACCCACCACTGCATAGTTTGAGTTCCAATAAGATGCTGTGACTGATGATTGTTCACTAATGCATTTTGACTGCGTTAATGTCAACTTAATGAGCACAATAATTTCACAAATATGACACTTTCTCTCAGTGAAAACTTAGAAAGTCACAATGTTGACAAATGAATATGACATTAAATCCACTAGATTCCAGTAGTGATTGCTTATAAAGAACATCACTGGCAAATGTGCGTACTTGAGAATTAGACATTCATGTGGAAATATATGACAAAAGACTTTGAGCAAAGACATCTCTCTTGTGCATCCTACTATGTATATAAATTTTTGGTTGAATAATGGGTGAACAAATATAGAAAACCATTATATGCCCATGGCCAACAAAAAAACAATATAGCAAACCATATGCACATGGCAACCATGGCCAAGTGTAAGGAAGGTCAAACATATAACTATGTCATGGGAATTGTTGAATCGACCACATAGTTTGTTAAAACGACCGCAGTGACACGTTGCGCAGTCACATGATCTTTCAAAATTTGATTTTTTGTCATACACATGAAGAGGAGCAAGGTATAAGCCGTGTATTAAAATTAATAAACTTAGCCAACTCGGATGACAAGTTAGAGCCTGGTTGTCACCTTACATATTGATTGTGGTCGTTTTAACCAATGTGTGATTGATTTAACAATCCCCTATGTCATAGTGTTGTTGCCAATCAAGTTCTCTGAATAGAGCCAGAGTTGGAATTCGGTGGGCCCGCAATCATTCTTCAAAAATTGCCAAATCCATTAATTTTGTTAGCAATTTCAAAAGTAAGGCTAGTAATCCTTAAGTGATCACTCTTCTTAAAAGGACACATACATTTGAGAGACATTTGGCAATGCGTGTTAATAAAGACATGTGCTATGATGATACTGGACTTTTGTGCTCAAAATTTAGACACCATTCTAGGTTCCATAATGAACACAGTTGAGAGGGACTATGCAATCTGAAAGAGAAAGAAAATCTTCAGTTTGACCTTAAAATTTATAACTTTTGCATCTCAACTCCGATTCTGAATTTTGACATGATCATCTGTGTGATTTGCAAATGTTAACTGATGAGACAATTTCAAATTCGATTAAATGACCAAAATTGTTTGTAGAGTTGGAAGTGCCCACCACCATAAGGCCACATACCTTATGTACCACATTCAAACTTTTGGGGGCTTGAAATCTATGATATTGGTACAGAGTGTTGGTTTTTGGACCGTTTACAAACCTTATAAGCCTTCCAGCTAAGTTCTCAGAATGTGCACTCCTATTTCCCTATCATCTGGAGGGAGCCTACTCACATGAATAAAAATTTCTTGGAGGCTTGTTTTTTTTTTAAATTATTTTTATTTTTTAAACGTGCACCCAAAAACACATGATCTGAACCTCAGAGGGCTAAAATAAATTATGAAACTCAGGTGTTAGTGGCAATGGCAACATGGGAGGTTACAAATATAAAACACTTCCTTAATAATCGTGCATTCCTTACAGCACGACCAACAGCTATTGATCAGTGGTGTGCTGCATTCATTTATTACAACCCACTGTGAATTACTATTACTATGTTGAAAAACAGTTGAATATAAGGCAGCCACTAAAAAACAAAGGAAGCCAACATTTGATTATAGTGATGCTGGAACCTATAATGGCTATTTGGGCTATATGGTTGGAAAGGAACGCTTTGATTTGTAATATCTGGAGGTGGGATGTGAACAAATTGCATCTCAATTGCATCAAACTCTTCGGTAACTTCAGGCTAATTGCTTGACTATGCTAAGATTGTTGAGACAAACAGCTGAAGTACATTAAGACACCTTCAGCTATGAGAAAATTCTTGGCAACTTCGACATGTTATGAAGAGCCTATTAACAACCGGCTTCTCGAACTATTTCTAGTAGAACTCCCAAAGTTTTCTGAAATATGGAGTTGCTTGATGGATGTTGACTTAGTTTGATCATGTTTAGGTGCCTTGTTTGTACCTTCTTGGGGTTGTAAGGTTTCAACATGTGTGTCCTAGGCACTTGCCCTCTCTCTCCTTTTTGCATCTTGTCGACTCTAGATTTTTGTCTTTAAAACCATATTAGAACTTGATTTCCTAAGATTCTCCAAAAACACACACAAATTGTTTTTGGAATGTCAATTCACATGATGTTGGTTCAGTAACCGATCATGCTTAGGTGTCTTGTCACCATGAATCTTGAAATTGTTTGGTTCCACCGTGTGCCAATATCCCACCTAGTAAAGACATTGCACCTCTCTTTGCTTCAAGTTTCAATGACCTTCTAGGTTTATTTTGTCAATGAATTTAAAAAAAATTATTTGTCAAAGAAAACGACCTTCATGGGGTTATCTAATTTCGCCATGTGCAACCCAGAGAGTGAACCTCTCTTTTAATATAATATAATAAACTAAAAAATCACTTTGTATTCTGTGGCAAGAAAATAAAGCATTTAATTTTCTAAATAAAGGAATACAATCAAAAGAACTGACAAACCCACCGGGCCCAGGATGAAACCTTTTTTAAAAAATTAAAAAAAAACACAAAAAACTACAGCTTCGTGAGGACTATGTAGCCTGCATATTGCTACAGTGGAATTTGTGCTGTAGCTGCACAAGATTCCACATGATGAATTCAGCGCCAGATGCGACAGGACTGCCCAAGTCAGGTTACAACAGAGTACTATGGTATAAATCAGCCAGTTGCCTCATCAATTTTTTCAGCAGTGGCTTCTGAGCAGTCTCTCACACATCATCAAACTGATGATCCATGAGGAGTCTGCATTACTAAACCTGGGACCCAGATCGGCTTAGCTGATCACTTTAGTTGACAGTCTGCTTGAGTCGATTAAGTTGCTCCTGCAGCCATGGCAGCTGCAATGAAAAAAGTGCCTTTACTCTTCCTGGTGCTAAATATGGCCATAGCCACCATAGCTCCTGCAACATGCAACAGCAGTAATGGTGAGCCAGCTCTCATGGAAGAACCCGATCATGGTGTGATAATTAAACCCACTCGCAGCCGTTTTTTGCTGCAAAATTCTAGAGGTGGTGGCCAAGACCGCGATGGCGATGGTGACGGTCAAGGCGGAAGGCAGGTGAACCTGTGTGGCCGGTCGGGAAGAGCGCCCAACTACCAATGCAAGCAGTGGTTCCCACTCTACAAAAACGCGACCTGCTGTGCTACCGGTGGAGGCAGCAACACACTCGTGTGCTTCGATGTGGGTGGCTTTCTCAATGACCGGTGCGGTTCCTGCAACAACCGGTGCGCCTGGGGGTTGAACTGTTGCAGCGGCAAGTGTGTGAACTTGAGGAAGAGTGATAGCAACAATTGCGGCTGGTGTGGGCACAAGTGCCCGCGTAACTTGCCATGCCGGAATGGGTTGTGTGGCTACGGAGATCGTGATTGAGACAAATAAATTTTGATTTATAAGTTTTTATCGTAGAGTGTTCTCTGGTGCGACACTTTGAGTGCCGAAAGCTAATTTCCACTTGAATTGAGCATTGTCTTGACCAATGTGGATACAACATGTGGCAAATTCTTCCAAAAAAATTGTTCTTTGTTGAACCAGACAACACCCTACAGTAGACAGAGAGAGATGACTTGGGGATGTTAGCGTTTGTATGAATAATTAGAGTCACTTCATTCTTGGGCATTGTTTCTACTTGTATGTGAATCCGGGGTGGATTCACTGAGTCAGTCAATGGACCAGCGTTAACTGCCTGCCCCATGTTGGGTGGTGATCTCCATAGGTTTATAAATTTTGGAGCAAAACTTCCCCCAAGGTCGGTCAGATAGTCGATTTGGGATATGCGTGCAGCGGTGTTCTCGAGCAATATACTGTGGAGGGCATTCTAATTCCTCTTTTGACTCTACTAGTGCTGGATGTTGTTGTTTCCACCTGGGATTCAAGTCCATCTCATTCAATGTGTGGATGACACGTGGCAGAAGTTTGAGGATAAAATAATTAATGATTGTCAGAATAGAGGGCCCTTGACGGCTTAGTACTCTGCAACCTTGATGTCAGCCTTCCGGGCAAGCAGCTTGATAAAGAGTACAATATATTTGAAACTGAGCAGGTGCAACAGTGATCTGTCGGCTCATTCTTGTACTTTTGCTCAATAAGATTCATAATCCTCTGCACATTAGGTTTTTCTGAGAATCTCTCCGTTCAGAATAGGTATTGTGGGGCTAAGTTAGTCCTGATTGCATCCTCTTATGCTTATATACACTTATTAACAAGGTAACAGATTATGAGTTGTGACCATGAACTGAAAGAGGGGATCGATGTTTTCAAATTCTTAGAACTTCAACTAGTATGAGGAGACATACTTGTTGAGTGGTCTGGCAATGTAGTTCGACATGGAATTTTTTGACTTTTAATTTGCCTGCTTGCCTGCCACCTGGCTCACTCCTGCCCTAAATTTTGCTGGGCATTAAAGTGCACAGTTCACGTTTCTGAGCTGGGTGATCATGTTTTTTGTCCCATGAAACAAATGTATGATAAGTGCTGTCCTGTGTTACACCATAATCTCCAGACTGACATGGCAAATATTTGTGCTCAGACTAATATAGTGACTCACAAAACTGAGTCATAGAACTAAAGTATTTTAATTCAAGGTCCATAGCTTGACAATGAGGCAATAAAATTTGACCTCCTCAATACAAAAGTTGTAGTATGTGATGTATAGTGTCATCCCAAAATTTTGAATCAAAAAGCATGTATGGTTTGCGAGTAAATGAATTTCAAAGTTCATTGTCTAGAGGACTCAGTTATAGTCTTGTTTGTGCATATGGATATAAAACCTATAATTTATACCTTTATTTTTAGATGATAATCATTCTAGCATGTATTGAGATGTTCTTGTATACCATCTAATACCCTTCACCATCAACATTATAAAAAGTTGACATACATACACGTCATAATTATTGAAATGATTATAAGGATAAATTTGTGAAAGTGAATGGCATTTGACAATTTTGAATGGAATTAAAAGCATGGAACTTTATTAATTATTGAAGCAACCTACATGGTGCGATTTGAGCAATTGTTTCACCTTATTGGATTTACAATTAAATAAATTTCATTCTTGTGAAATTTGATATAAATGTTTTATTAGCATATGATGGTTTTCTTTTCCAAACTTTTGTGGTAGTATTCTTGCTCTATAACGGGTCCTAACCATACCATCTACTCAGTAGCACTATTTCTTGTAAACACCCATCCTACAAGACTGAGATTGGATGAGGCATAGATGACAATGACTATTCATTGGTCAATTTGTAGATGCATACCTTGAGGTGATCCTCAAACAAAAGATTGGGTCGATCATTCATACTCCATTTTGGAACAAGCAGTCAACAAAGTTGACAGTGGGCATGACTAATTACTTAGCTTCAAACTGATTGATGTAAGCATTGCATAGACATATATCTAGATGTATATATCTAGACATATATATATGTTGCATGCATATAAAGATAGTGAAAAAAGTTATGTCAAGATACTGCAAATTAACATGTTCTCAAGAAATTCATGCGATTCTCTGAAAGTAAATTTTCTTATTTAGTGAGGTTGACATGATCCACTGATACCAAATAAAACAGCTCACAATGATCAGTCCGATCCACTCTGTACTTTGGTTGCCATACTAGTGTGGTAATCAGTTCCAGGACCAAGATGGACCTAGTTCCCTAATTATCATCATGTATCAATGAATGGGTCCTCAAGAACTATTCAAGTTGATGGTTTGACCACTAAATTTAATCTGAAGTCAGGTAATTGTGTACTTGACAAGAATATACTAGTTAACGGTCATACTAAAATATTGATGTAGTTGATGAAGTCACCTCTTACAAGATATATAACATTGATGGAAGAAAATTGAATGCCATACTATTGACTTACTCCTAATAGGCTCCTCATCAGCAATTGACATCTCCTTGCAGATGGACCTACTTTTTCAGATACTTCATTACCATCATGATGTATCCCTTAGGAGCCACTGTAAGTTGCAGTAGTGTAGTCAGAGAAAACAGTTTGACAGGATTCTTAAAATATCCATCATGCATCACACTTTCGTTACACATCACAAGTAAATCAATCACAAAATTGATCATCATACGTGGATATATATCTACCACCCAAGCATTAATCTGATAAAATAATAAGTTCGCTTGCACCAGAGTGCGTGCATTTGGAATGGAATTAGCATCAGCACTGGGCACACAGCGAGCTACTAGGTTTTATGAGTGATAATTGACACGAGATCCACTGTTTCAGCTCTGCTGCATTCACATTTCTTCTAAACGTCGGTATAATATTAATGTTGATGCATGCCTACAGACTACTAGTGCTACTTGTAGAGTGTAAAAATTGATCGACGACAGTATAACCACGACATCATCATCCTTGTGCAGGCAGGCTCAGCAAAGCTAATAATGTCGACGCTTGTTGCAACTGAACCCTGATCAGGTCCTGCTGCCGCACGTCGATCATCAGCATTGTCAAAATTTTATGCAAGATAGGGATAATTGACTTGGGAAAATTCATAAGAACAAGAAGCATAAACCAATAATTTGATCTCAGTCGGGTCCCAGATCAACAATTAAGAAGATTCAGTCAGCTGGTTATAAAATCTGTTAATTGTGTCGCCCGGCCCACCGATCTAATCGGTGTCGCGGTTGCCGCCGTAGCTGCACAGGCCGCGAGTGCACGGCACTCCGTTCTTGCAGATGCGGCCGCAGCCACCACAGTGTTTGCGGTTGGTCAACTGGTTCACGCACTTGCCGCTGCAGCAGTGCAACCCAAAGGAGCAGCGATTACCGCAGGAGCCGCACATGTAGTCGTAGTTGCCGCCGACGTCAAAGCATAGCCGCGACCCATACGACCAGCAACATGTGGCGTTCTTGAACAATGGGTACCGGTTCTTGCAGTCGTAATTGGGCGCTGTGCCTCTCCCGCACAGGTTGAAGAATAGGAGGTTGCGTCTGTTCATGTGCTCTCCCGAGTTCTCCAACAGGAAACGGCTGGAGGGCCGCCGGGTAGTGACATCCAAGTCGACCGCAGTGTCCATCTCTGGGGTGGGAATTATCTGTAAGGTATGCGGGTGTGATTCGGTTACTTTTCTTAATCGGACACCTATGTATGTTTGATTGGTGTGTGAGTAGGTTTGGATCGAAAGAACAAACATCACAAAGAAACCTGCTTAAAAGAGATTGAACTACGTTTTCAGATTTTGGTAACTACCCCACACTCCATATTGAACACAATTGGGAGGACCTATGTATTCAGTTGAGGACTCAACTTGAAACGTGCACTTCTGATGACGATAACTAAATCAAGGAGGTCCAATTTTCAATCTGATTTTTGTTCATACTTCATCGTTGATTTTCTAATGCAACTAAAGTTTTGTTGTGTAAATCTTATCCGTAGAAGTTGGAGAATTTGAGAAACGAACCAAATAACACCCACACACCTTACTAAGCACTTGCAGGGGTCACACCGTACGTCTTTAGAACTTGGTTTGAAGCTGCTAAATCATTTCTAAGAAAACTTATGCAAGACCTTAGACTTTATAGTGTTAAACATGCTCATAATGCGAAAGTAGCTCCCAAGTATTACTTCTTAGAAGTGAAATTCAACATCTAGGAGGTCTGGATGGTGACCCTTGTTTGAGAGAAAATGCTTCTAATTAGTTCTCAAAATGACATTTGAAAGTCCAATCCTTTTCTAATTTAGGCAAAGAAAATATATCTATGGATTCCTGTCTACGTCCTTTTTCTAAGCATGCTCCTCTTCTTTGTGAAGAAAAAATCATCAACTCATATAAGTATACAAGTGATTTAGAAACAGCTACCTGCTGATCATCTGCTGTGTTGGCGGCAGCGGCAGCGGCCGGTGCGGCGGCCATAGCCACCACGACCACCAAACACATGATGAACACCGCCACAAGCCTCTTTGACATCATGGAGCTCAGATTCAAGGAGCTGATAGGCATGATCAGTCCCGTGGCTGCTGATGACGACTCTTCAGTGGTATAATTTCTCGAGAAATTCTGCAAGCCGGGTCACAAGCAGCGTCATCATGATGAGTTTGTTGCGCCGGATCATCGAATATCTCATAACCTACACAAATTTAGGAATCTTCATCACAACTTTTTGTTTTGTTTTGTTTTGTTGTAATTTGGGTCTTGATGCAAATGGCGATGGTTGGTTGATTCCATTGTGAGTGAATGCACACCACACAGGTGCCCTATTACCCCTACACTGAAGGTCATCACCTCTATCCATTATCTAGGACCGGGGTGATAGCACTGATAAATCAAAGTATCCCGGGTGTTGGGAACAGAGGTGGTGAGTTTGATGAGGAAAGACAGACTAAAATACAAGCTCATAATTGAGAGATAACACACAACTCATCGCAAGCTGCTATCATTGCACCAAATTTAGCCACACCCGCAATGGCGGCATCAACCGGTCCCTCACAAATTGATGCTTTTTCGGGTACTCGATCAAAATAAATTAAGGACTAGACATGCAAATGAATTCGTTTTCAGGTATTAAATCGGTAGAAGGAGAAGATGATATTCAGAGAAGCACATGCGTTGTCACGACATTAAAGCACCCGCATCCATTTAATTGCCTCAATATCCTTCATCACAAATTTTGCGCAGCAGAAAATTTAAACCTATTTATTCTTACCTGACTGCAGCTAAAACACCATGCAGCTCGATGGAGCTGACTAAGGAGTGTTCGCTCAACATGAAACTGCGGAGGAGACTGTCGAGGCAAATTCCTTCTTATACTTTCCCCTGCTAGGTCTGACTCCTCTCAAAAAAGGAAAAAATAAAAAAGCAGGTGTCCTCCAACCCACTGTCAAATGATCGGGCAACATAACCATCGTTGTACGAAAAGTACTGATAGATGCCCAAATATAATTCTGAACACAGGAGGCCGTTTTTGCAACCTTATTATTAATTATAATACTTATAAGTGAACACTTGACATGAATATATATACCAAGATTGTACTTTTGTCACTGCAGGCGGCCACAAAGTTGAATCTCCTTTGCAACAGATACAGTTGAGATTAACTTTTCGTTTCACCAGATCCCTATGAATATCTAACCACGTTGTAAAAGGAGGTGCATGCCACACTTCCTGAAAATAATTAATGTATGTTACATAGTCGTGATTCAAGACGTTGTTCATGTTTCATGTTTTGTGTTTGGAGACTGTATCTGCAGTAGGCCTACCCTAGTGGCGTTATACGATGCTGGCAGTATTGCCACAAGGGGATCGTGTGAAAGGTCATCATCACCTCTGACCAGTATCTAGGAACAATATAGATGGAGCCACTGGTGACAAGTAGCACATCTATCACTGCCCTAGATATTGTAGCAGAGGTTGATATACTTTAGGACCCCTGTGTTGGGTCAACTTACAGATGAGACAAATATGTTTGAAGTCACCCCACAGTACAAGTTACACACCTTCCGGTGGTTTCCAGCTGCCACAAAGATTGATGAGTTAAAAACTTTCCATCCTGTAGCTTTACCTGCAACCAGCTTGTTGCAAGTCGATCATGGCCATGTTAGATGTGCTCGATCATGCAGGTAGTACCATATCGTGCAGCACGGGCGAGGTAGACACTGCTGAATTTATACTCACTTTAACCTCTAAAGTTATTAGATTTCAAAAGTTTCAATATTCAAATGTGTCTCGTTAGCGATTGACAGGGGAATCCAACGCACCAAAATATGTCTTAGTTGAGCTTCATATGCAAAAGTTATTAGGGTTCAAAGCTTTATTGGGAGATTTAAACTCCAAAAATCAACATGGAGTAGCTAGATGCTACCATACG
Organism: Polytrichum formosum; assembly: GCA_964035585.1. Classification (NCBI taxonomy): domain Eukaryota; kingdom Viridiplantae; phylum Streptophyta; class Polytrichopsida; order Polytrichales; family Polytrichaceae; genus Polytrichum; species Polytrichum formosum. The sequence continues at coordinate 44,735,713 of OZ037941.1, forward strand.
TGGTACATCTACCACAATCCTTGATATTGGATAGATAAAGTTAGATATCGGTACACTAAACACCTAGTATAATGTGGCATCAAAACTGATCTGCCATGTTGATTAGAGTGGTCTTCATGAATCTTGTCAAGTAGGATCAAGTGTCATATGACACCCTCTCTAGTTGCCACTTAGTGATTACAAGACAAAATTCAATATGGCTCGATGAGAAATCCAATATGTAGTGTGGACCAGACTAAATCAAATGTTCATTCTACACTGATATGTGGAATTTGGTTGACCTCACAAATAAGTTCAGAGTCTTTACCCATGCAAATTACCTTCCAAAACCAAGTCCAAATCACAAAACCTTATAATTTTGTTTATTCATCCATATAGCAACCAAAATAGAAAGATATTTCATGTATAATTTTGTTATTGTGATACATATTACTCAAATAATGTGAAATGCCAGTAATTCGGCATGAGCCAACCTAATTGCACATATCAGTGTATGTCACAGTTCAAAAGCCTATGTCAAAGTTCATCACCTCTGTGCAGCATCTAGGATTCATGTAGTGATACCAAGTGGGACATCTACCATCATCCTAGATATTGGACAGAGGCGATGAGCTTCAGGGCTCCTGAGCTTGTTACTATTCCCTGTACAATCTTGACAGCTTCAATCTGTTCACTTGACGATTAATTCAGCTCTGATCTAAATCGCGGGCTAATTCCTTAGGACACAAGAATGATTAAGAGGTCACCACTCATTGGAAGTGAAGCGATCAGCTATGGTGTTCCGTGTGATTGATGTCCAATGATTGAACCAGGCAGGTCTCCGTACGGCAGATCAGCACAATTCTTCAGTCGCCTGTTCATTAATTGAAGTGTTGAGGAGCCCACAGACTCTTGCAGTGCATCCTGCTATAAGAACCAATTTAATTTCCACAACGTACATTTTTTGGAATATATTGTTCAAGCAATATTTTGACTTCGTTTCATGAGTATTCCTAAAAAGACAAGTACAAAGGGCCCTCAACCATAACATTACTGAGCCTCATCCTTCCTCAACAAGCTAAATATAAGATATTTCATTTTCATGGGGACCTTGCCGCCGCACTACAATTGAAGTCTTCGTTTTCTAAAAACCACAACATGTGTATTCTTGGCCTTTGGTGTCTCATGTAAGTGGTAGGTGGAGCTTAGCAAGGTTATGACTTTGAATTGGGGTAGACAACTAAATGTAGCGTCCGTGCAGTTAGCTCTTTTTAAATATGATTTGGAGTTGCCAAAAAAAAATTATAAGGTATATTGTTAGAGCTTATTTGTATTATAAGCATTTTTAAAAAATTTAAGAATTCTTCAAAAACAATGTGAAAACAAATATCTTGGGAGGTTTGGATAGTGACTCCTACTCTAATTGGTTCTTAAAACCACAAATGATTTGTCAAGCTTTTAGGATTCATACACAAAATCTAATATCAATGGCTTAAATCCTCACTATGCCTTGTTTTCAAGCATGTTGCTCCTCTATGTAAAATTGCAAATCCTCAAAAATACATTATAAGCATTAAGATAGATATACCCAAAACCAACATGCACATAATCGAGAATAAACATTATATGTCAATAGAAACCCCAAAAATACATGAGTGGGGAACATAATGTCGGTTTTGAGTCAGTGTTATGAATATACGTACCTTAGAGGTGATTTAGAAACAACTATTCTAAAGGGAGAGTCGCCATCCAAGCATCTTGCTATCCATCCATTTCTTGACCCCTGATAGAACCAATTTTGAAATGTATGGCGCTATGGTACAAGCAAAGTTCCAGCTTTGTTTTATGATCATTCCTAAAAGACATTGGTTGCATCAAATGTCACAAGTGTTTCCCAAACACAAGAAATAAATGCCACAACATCATCCGTAAAAATCTTATTCCCTACTAACACCTAGTTGTGGCAATTAATCATGATGTCATAAGTTAGAAGATGTGCATGATTTTATGCAACATTTATAACTAGATCATTCTACCTACTTCCTCTAATTGCCACTTGACCAAATTTGCAAACAATCCTAACATGCATCCCAAAATGCAAGTGAACATGTATCCCTAAATGTTGAGATAGTTTTTGATACATACCTACCCTTCAGGGTTTTATATATACGTTTTCAATGCTAGCTCAACATTTAGTTAACAATTCATTCAACATTAATTCAACTCAAAGCTCGACAATAAATTATGTAGAAACCAAAACTGTAACCCTATGTTTGGTAGGCAATGATCCTATGTTACAATATTTGAATGTGATTGAATAAATGTGAAATTGGTGTCAATATATGAATGTAGAGGTTTGTGATATGGTCCAATATTCAACACTAAGTTATCATTCTGTAAATTCTAAGCAATGATGTTTGCTATTGAATTTGAAGTTTGCACATGAACACGTTTATGTTCAAATCTCATCACGACCTAACTACAAGCATACGAGTCCCAAAATTAGGATTTGAGCATATTTGGATTTATGCATGAATTTTGGACAATTCCAATCGTCAAATGATGTACACTAGATCCCAAAACTACACAAATATGGTGGTTGGCAAACATTAGGGGAAGAATGAACTCAAAAGGTGCCCACGAGTTTGGTCCCAAAAAAGGATTTTCTCTAATATTTTGTCTTCAAAACTCAAATGAAAATGAGGTTCGGCTCCAAGGTACTAGAAACCGGAACCACTAAACTATTGACACGTTAGGGTGTGAACTTGTCATGGTGTAGTCCTCTAGTACTTGTGATGTTGCCGTGACCTCCACTATGTACTTCCGGAGTCACATCGGCATGGTTGAGTACGCTAAGCACGACTCCATTGGCTCGGACCCATGGTCCAAAACCATGTGGCACCTTATGTGCCATGTGAGCTCATGGGTACGCCCTTGTACTACGGGGCTTGGGATATTAAGAATCTATTTTTTTGTTTATTACAAGGGCAACAACCTTTTGAGTCCATTCCTCCCCTAATGCATGGAATACAAACATTCGAAGTTGTGGTTGTTGCTTTTGTTGTTGTCGTTTGATATTTAGGGTTTAGGCAAGTGCTCAAGTGGTTTGCCAAATATACTTGAATGTTAGTTACTAGACAATTATCTTGAGTTGCTAGAAACTTGACTTACATCACTAGAAAATTTGCAAATCTACCATTATGATAGATTTACATTGTTCTTTCACCGACATAGGACAATTGCGTAGAACTCATATGCTGGTAATTTGCATTCATTAAACAATCATTTGTAATGTGTATTATAAGTTAGTAACTACTGTATATGTGTGCTTCTAATTTCTTTGCATTTTGCCTCAATATACTAGGTAGGTTTGCATGTTATACGGCATACTTATAGAGCACCTCAGTCACATGTCAATCTTCATGTGACATGCATGCTTTGGTTCCCACACCTTAGGAAGGGAATGTGGAAGACATCACCTAACCATTTGACAATTTTGTTACCAGCCACGTGAGTTGGGTATATTGAAGTTAGTTAAATAATGGCCAATATATCATAAACAATTTTAGCAGGCATTGTGAAGGGAGAGATAATATTCATGCAAGGGAAGGAGGTCAAATAAAGAGTTACATTCGCTCACTATGAGGATCACGTATTCTTGCCATGATTACTATTCTTCCACAATATGGTTATTATGAGGTTCTATGGACTTGGTAGATTCTAACTCCACAATAATAGGTGTTACACCATCTAGTAATGTAAGAATCAATTGTAATTAGAACCATGCAATTTCCTTTGTGATTGTTGTTGATTGTTACTTGTAATTTCTTGATTTAAATGTCATGACCTCTTAAATTCCTATGTCATCTACAACATATTAGTAGACGATATAAGTTAATTAATATCATAAATGTATTCAAGATTTGGCCATGTCCCATTTAACCATTTCTAATTTATAACTCACAATAAAAATTTATTATAAAAAGATGTAATATTTTGTGTATACATGTATCCTAGTATGTGTATAGTGTATACCAATGCCTCACTTAATACTCATTTTGTTTATGTGGGTTCGTATGGCCTATGATGAGTGGCCCCTATCAAGCACAAAACTCTCAATATTTTATTTTCTTTAAAAACAATAGGAAGAAAACAATACTTGTTTCCTATGTATATGAACTATACATCAATGCTTCAAAAAATACCCCTTTTCACTCATACAATTCATACAGAATATAAAGAGTCCCCCCGCCAATGTTGAAAATTCCATGAAGTCTGTTGACTTGAGGGCCAAAAAGAACCAAGAAAATTCAAAAATAAGAACATCTACCCTTTGAACATGCTAACATGAATGAGAGCATGTTCACACTAAGGTGGTGGCAGCACCGAAGGGCTATAGGGGAATTGTCTACCAATAGGTGGACTCTAAGGTAGAAATAACATAAACCGTGAAAATAAGGTGATTCGCATTGAAGATATGGTCTTAAAATCATGAGATAATTTTCCAAGATAGAAGAGAAGGATTCATGAAGAATGCAAGTTGTTTCATATTTTTATTCCTTGTAGAAAAAATTCTACAATTTTTCAAAGTGGAAAGTTTGTCAAACCCCCTACTCGTTCACTAGATTCTCCCTAAACCGAACACAGTAATGCTCATTTCCACACATAACATCACCTAAACCGGTTAACTCATGAGTACATTAACCTATGATTGATGGTAGTCAAACATGACTAAATTTGGCTAAACTGATTGTACACGCATATCAAGCTATCAACCTCACAATTATCGGTTTCAGAAATGGCACTTCACTATTCTAACAGAAGTCTACTGCACGGGTAGAGGGTATGGTATTTCTTCCTTAGAGGGAGGAAATGAGTTTCCCAATAGATAAGCACTAAAATATTCACCCAAATTACCCAAATCTTGCAGCTAATGTACATGCACAAAGAAACTTTTCTGAAGTTGTTACCGATGTGCTATCTTCAAAAATTTGCATTCATAATGAACAATTATGCTACACCCTAGAAGATCCATACAGCTTTCGAATATGTATCAATGTCACGCTCACGTGGTACCGTAGCATGCTTTTCTAAAAGGTCGCCCCTTGAAAAACTATTTCCATTGCACTTGACTGGAAGTGCTTCAGAGTTTTTTGAAGTGCTCCTCCAAGCAATGGTACCCTCGCATTTGGATGACAAGCCTTGAAACATTGAAGCTCCTCTAAGGTGGAGGTGCCTAGATCCAACATAGCAATAATATGGACACCTGTATTTAAGTGATATGTGGTTAGATGTGGATCTAAGAAGGAACACTAGAAAGACATGCAATAAAAAATTGGGCTAACCATTTTCGGCTCAATAGTCGACTTGATTGGAGGACCTGTATGACCACTTAATGAGCAATAGATTCTTCCCTTTCATAATGGATAGGATATTCATATGAGCTCCAAAAATTATGAGGGATATGTCTCCAGGCACAATTTGGATTTGCTAATCATCTTGCACTAATTGCTTGTTTCAAATCCTACATGAGGCGGATGCAGAGAGAACTGTATCCAAATAACACACGTCTACCTTACAATCAAAAATAACCCCTAGTATTTGCAAGGACGCAATCAGGTGCAGAGAGCCCCAAAAAGGATAGTTGACAATAAGAGGGAAGATGTTGGAAGAACATAGCTCTCAAGGAATAAAAGCCTTCGGAAATGATTCAGATTCTGTCCACACTTACCTCTTTCTTAGTACCATAACAAAGGTGTTGAAATTGAAAGACTTCATGCCACCCTCTGCTGCTAGATTATATATGGGTTGGAGTTGAATATTCTACAGCAGAATTTTATAGGGCTTGGAGACTTGACTCTTCACAAGTTGGCTACATGAAGTCATGTCATTCAAACCTTGCTGCAATTTTAGGCCTTCACATCGACCTCTAAAACAACTTTTCCATTGGCTTTCTTGCTATCTCGTGCACGGTGTGCCTCAGCTGCCATTTCTAGTGGAAATGTTTTGCCCACGGGGATTTTGAGCCGCCCGTTGGCTGCCAACCTAGCTATCTCCTCCAATCCCTCTCCATCGGTCCGCATGATTGACCACCAATACTCTGCATACCAAATCATGTCAATTGACCATCAGCATCAGCAACAAAGCTGCAACCCAAGTTCCACTACACCGTTTATGGTATTTAGTGTCACTTACTAGATGGAACTACACAATGCTATAACTTCTTACTGTACGATAAAATTTTACTAGCAGAGCTTGAAGAGGTTATTTGGACATTGTAGCACACAGATGACTTTACTTGGTAAGAGATTACATTCTCTGTAAAAAGTTTTAGCATTGAGTAACTCCAAATAGTAAGTGACAGTAAATACCAAAGCAGTGTAGACTTCTAGGCTGTATAAAGACAGCCATGATCAATAGGTCAACAATCTAAAAAGATGACTGACCTTCTAGGCTGTGCAAAGACAGCCATGATCAATAGGTCAACAATCTAAAAAGATGACTGACAGTGAGATGTGCAGTAATATAAGTGGGTCTAAAGTCTACACCTGCTTCTCCAGGGATATTAAACATGCGAATAGTAGAGACAATTAACAAATTCATATTGAGGTCACAGCTATTTTCCTCATGATTTTCTAAGCTCATACGAATATCTCATTCATTATCAAAATGAAGATTCTTGTTCTTAATGATCATATAGCCCCTCCCTGCCCCCCAATATGTTTGACGATTGAACCTAGAATAACTAACAAGTTTTAAGCATGTGGTCCAACTTCTTTGAAACAGGTGCATTTTTCATGTCCATTCTAGATCCGCACCTAACCACACACCACTCAAATATGGATCTCCAATTAAGATAAGTAACCAAATGCAATTGCATCTTTGCTTTTGAGTCATCTTTAGCATAACTCACCAACACCATGTGATTGTCTATACTGCATTTGCTTCCTAAGTAATGTGGCCCCAGCAATAGCACCTCCTGCCAAGAGACCATACTTATCTGCCAAACTCACTGTCTCTCCCTGCATCCAGAATCATCACTTCCTTCAGGGGAAATAAAATCACAGCTGCAAATTGAATGAAAGCATAGGCCTTCATATTGCAACTGCACAATTGCATCCAAAGTCATGAGATAAGTGTCTCCCAATGACCTACTTGTATAAAAGTTGATGCTAAACAAAACATCTACTTCAGTGCGGCCCACACTATTCATCATCAACCAACATGGGCTTGCAATCACTGGGTGGCAACTAGAGAGGGTGTCATATGACACTTGGTGCTACATAACAATTCACAAAGACCACGTTAATGAACATGGCACCCCAATTTAAATTCTACACTCAATCAGATGTTTACTACAGTGTCAAGGACTTGAACACTTAAGGAATACAAGTAGGGAAAAACCTGTAGAGTCATGTAGTGGCCCCCTCTTTGCAGAAGACTTATACCAGCAATCTCAGTTTCGGGCAATCCAATAGTGTCCAAGACTGCATCAAATCGCTCTCCAAACTGGTCCCTGAAATTCTGAAACCAACTAGACAAGAACCCCACCATAAGCACATGACAATCAGCCACCACCAGAGACACTTATTCCAAAAACCACTATGCTTGATGAACATAATTCACCTAACGCCTGTTTGGAAAAACATACTGATGTGTCTTCCCCTACAAAAATATGCAGCGTCTATGACGTCGACAACAGAGTCATCCTCTAACTCAACATGAATTTTGATTGGGATTTGGTTGTTTTGCATACAACACCTTCCATGTTTGGTAAAATTTCGGTGCATGCTTGGAGGTAGTGTGGAGGATTGAACAAAGAACATTCTAGATCGGTTCATTGAGGGTCAAACTCATTTTGCCATGCCAAGAGTTGCTAAACTGAGTTTGGCCCTAAATGAACTGAAATAGGTTGCTCTTAATTCAAATTCAAACACCTCTGAGCATGCACCACAAGTGGAAAGACATTATTGATATTGCATGCAACACAACCAATGGAAAATCGTAGGGGGACCACTCCCAACGAAAAGTCCCATTAAGTTCAAAAAGGGGATAATTATAATTTTCAACATGAAAAATCAGGGACACAAATTCAACATTCAAGCATCCCTTCCAGTGTGATATTTCAAAAGGTCCCCATGAGTGCATATGAATCTCTAAGGTCATACACCCTAAAACCTAAACCTCAAAAAAATGTCAACCACCATGATCAAAAGATTGGTAAATTACAGGAGCTGTGTAGTCGACTGCCTTCTTAGCACCAGCATCTTTCACTCGCTCCATGCTTCGTTGCCCACATGTGCAAGAAACCTCACATCCTGCCGCTTTGGCTATTTGGATTGCAGCAAGCCCAACCGCTCCTCCACCTCCCATTACCAAGACTTTCTGCCTGCGACCCCACCATTTTCACTCTGAAGTCCCTAAAATATTCGCAGTGGGGGTGGCTTAAACCCAAGGCCTTAAAGCTGGGTCCCATGAGAACTCCGATGTTAAGCTGCCTAAGGTTGGAATAACTCGGATGAGTGACCTTCCTAGCACTTGATTTCCAATGCACCCGTAACCTATGGTCCACCCAATCATAGTGGGAGTGAACCAGATATTTTCAACCAACCACGTGGACCCTAGGGGCTTGCTCTTTCAGGAAATAGAACCAAGAAAGAAAATTACAACCACCGCAACTACTCCCAAGTACACCTTGGATCGTAAGTTAGTTGGGCAAGTAGAGCAATTGTGGTTGTGGTTGTCATGAATGCACCTTATCCTTCAAAAATAGAGCCAAAGGAAGTAAACTACAAACCATCAACCACCGAAACAGTGATTGTATGAAAATGCACCTTGAAGGGGAAAAAATTTAGTCCACAAATCTAGACTTTACTGACTTGCATAACCTTTTGAAGACCCTAGCCTGAGCTTGGATGCTCTCAAGAAAATAAATACCCCTGTTTTATCTGGGCAGTGCTTCTGAGGGCTCGCCAGGCAGTAAGTGCAGCAAATGGAATTGCAGCAGCTTCCTGTAAAGAGTTTTCAGAGTTTAGTAAGTACAAAATGTACACACCTTGTGTATACACATACTTAAGCAAGCTGTCCAACTCAACAATATATTTGCAGCCACTACCTCTTTTGAAGTGGCGGTCAGGACAAGTTTTGGTTAAACATTTGGCACACCCATGTTACATTCCTGTTATTACTCAATGAGGTCAAACTAAAATTACTGGTACACTCCTTGAAGAGATAAATTATTCTAAAGTTCAGTTTTACAAACTTGTACTTCACAACAACCGTGAAGATACGAATGCCTGCCACATAGTCAACTCATGATACTGCAAACTTTTGATTCAAAGGATAAACTTTCAACAAAACTATTGGAGGGCAGACAAAAGTGGCTTGAGCTACCACTCACTACCATGACATATTTGTGCTTGGTGACCAAGAAGGAATGGATAACAAATACAGGCGCAACATAACTCTTAAAATAATGATAAACCAGAGCATCATCACAATGTCATTGAATTCAGCTTTGAAGACATTGCTTTTCACAGGGCTCTGGAGTGTTGGTATATTTACATACAAAACTATGAACCCATGGATAATTTGTAGAAAAACATGGATAAGAGGAAAACATGGATAATTTGAAGGGCCATATACCGTGTGAGAGAGTGATTCAGGCTTTGGAGCTAACTGCTCTTCTCCAAGAATTGCATAGTCACTATATGTTCCTCGAGTCGCCGTAGGATGCAAGGCCCCAAAAACTTGTTGTCCTACTTGAAAATGCCTCACATTGTTTCCTACGCCTGTAACCTCCCCACTAATATCCCGACCCAACACGAGAGGCAACAATGGCTCAAACAATGACCGCCCGTAGCCTTCCCTCATCTGCATAAGGTAAAATGGCTGGGTCAACTGGGAGGCAAAAAAATGTACATCAAGCAAAAGGTCACAATGCACATAAATAATGCCATTGGATTAGTCATGATACTAAGGGGCACTTTACAGTGGAGCTTGAGGGCCCTTGACCATTGAAATCTAAATCTCTCATTGGTGGAAATGCCGAGACTGTCCCTCTTCACTTTGCACTAGAGCTTGAGGGCCTAAGGGACCAATGAAGTTTAAATGGATGAACAAACCTTCATATGGGTAATATATTGCATGCAATGGATAATGTTTCATGGTCTGCCGGATTTTGCGTCAAGCCTACTTCAAAGAGGTGGGTCTAACACAAAACTGGGAGACCACGACACTTCAAAATCTCCCAACCCTTGATCCATTACAACTTATTGTGTAGAAGAGCCCACATGAATAGGATGGTAAAGAAATAGCATTCAGTTGAGAGCCAGGTCATGTATGTCTTTGCACTACACTTGAAGGCCCATGACCACACAAATTTCAACTTCAATAATCCATGGTACAGCCTTCAGACGAATTTCAAGCGCCCTCACAATTTCATGGTCACAGTCTCAATACACTACTCAAACAACATCCAAAATCCATAATGTATATAAGAGAAACTCAGGTCGTTTGTGACGTACCCGCATGTCAAGTGGATTAACACCAACCGCATGTGTGCGCACCAACACCTCTGAAGCCCCCAAATCTGGCAGCACTGCATCATCTCGCACCTCAAGTACCTGATCACATACTCAAAAACATGCACAGAAAATGCAAAATGTCAGGTTAAATTCGTACAATAGAAGCAAGATGCACCTCTGCAGAAACCGCATCTTCCCAACCACAATGTCACTGACTAAGAAGGTATTACTCCATCGAATAAATACAAGAAAAAATTCACGAAAAACACCTAGCCCTCTGATTCCCGAAACCTCAGGCTCTTGTAAAACCAAAAGGGCACCACTACAGTACGCCGAAATGGGTTCCCTCCTATACGATTTTGGGTCAAGCCAATTTAGTTGGGTTCCACTGAATTAAATCAACTCAACCCAGAATCCCAAAAACATTATTGGGTTCTCTAAACCTCAGAAGGGCGAATTGCAAAGACAAATTGCACTCGCAATGTTCCCAGAGGGTTTAGCTCCAAATTCGCTAACTACACATATAATCCACAGGGAGAAGGCATTACCTCATTGTCTATTTGCAACATGGGCAACAAAAACACCACACATTCATATGTGCAATCCGAAAACCAGAAGGACACCACTACAGTATGCCCAAAAGTTTCGCGACTATCCACTGAATTAACTAACTCAACCCAACATTCAAATAAATGTAGGACGAACAAAGACAATTGCACTCTTAATGATCTGACAGGGTTTAGCTACCAATTCGCTCCACACTACAACTTCCCAAATACACATGTAATCCACAGGAATAGGGCATCACCTCATCGTCTATCTGCAACATGGGCGACAAAAACACAACACTCATTCAAATGCGCAAATCTAAAACCAGAAGGGCATCACTGCGGTATGCCCAAAAGGTTTTCGCTCCTATAAGATTCTGAGTTGAGTCAAATTGATTAAATTCCCACTGAATTAAAATCAACTCAACCCAAAATCCAAAAATCTTAAATCCAAATAGGACGAAAAAAGACAAATGCATTCTCAATGTTCCCAGAGGGTTTAAGCTGCAAATTTGCTACACATCACAACTTCCCAACTCCACATATAGTCCACGGGAATAAGACGTTACCTCTGGACCTCCGAACCGAGGCAAGATTACGGCCCTGCATGTGGTGAATGTCCTATTGCCGCAAACGGATTTAGAAGCCTTCCATCCCCGAATCGCCCCTCGCACTAAACCCCTCCCCATGCTGCCAAATTTAAAACCCCACTCTCTTTCTTTCTTTTCTTTCTTTCACCCCAATCACCTCCTGCTCATCGTCCTCTGCCCCACCGTCAATCCCGAAACAACACACACCTCCAAACAAAACCCAAACACTCCAAAAGCTCTGTCAACACAGTGAGCACAGTGTCGATGAGGAAGGAGCGATAAGGATGGCAGGTTGAGGATGATGAGTCAGCTGAAGAAGACTCAAACAGTGTTGTGTCGAGAGTTCGTTCCTTGATTGATTGAAGCAATGGCTGTAGAATGGTGTAGTAAGTACGAAGTCGGAAGAAGGCTGACAAGGGAGCGACGCAGAAAGCGAGAAAGGTGATGCAAGCAGCCGGACAAGTGTTGCCCCTGCACGCATGCAACAATGTTACGGGGATGGGATCCTCGTCCTATTCCCGTGCCCTGGTAAAGGGGCACGGAGTAGAGGTGCTATCATATCCAACAGCAACGCTATATGACTCTCTACATGCTAGCTACACTGATATGTGAAATTAGGTTGCCTTTGCAAATAGGGAGAGAGGAAATTATCACATTGAAGCGTACTTCTCATCCATCCAACATAAACAACTTGACCCGCTATAGGTTTGTGGTCAATTCATCTCAAATGGCTTGGATTAGACTAATTCAAGGTCGTTGAAGTTGATTATGGTGTCAAATCAATCAAAAAAATTAAACATATGGGCTGTGATTTTGTAATGAATGAGAGGTACATTCATATACAATAGTTCCCTCTCTCTTGGAAATAGGTTTCCTTTTTACCAATGCAGATCATGAATCTTGTGGTCAAAACTAGATCACAAAAACTTATACGTTTGTTTATTCATCTGTGTAGCATAGACAGTAAAAAATAATTCCTATAATTTGTTCCCATGGTAGATATTCATAGAATTGTGGAAAGTCTATTATTTAGCATGCAGCAACTTGATTGCACATACCGGTGCACATTGTTTACACATAATACCGTGGGGTGAAAGTTAGGATGGGTAGGATATATTGTGGCCTACTGTATCTTGTGTGGGGTGAGCCATGGCTTAATAAAGTATTGTTGTTTCATTCATATATAAAATGATACAGTATTAGCATTATAATGATATTTTCCTGGGGGATGGACTCTTCATACCATGTACGCACTAACGTGAGTGTAAGAAGGGGTATTATTTGAGGCATTAGTGTACATAGTATGCATAAGGGAGAGGTATTAGTTTTCCCTAGTATGTACATCTCAAAAGGCTATTAAATTTTATGAAGGGAAGGTAGATGTACAATAGGGGGCCCTAAGATTTAGAGAAAAAAATTGACAATAGATGTGTTAGTTACATCCAATTTGCATTTTCATTCATTGTTGTCATATGGTCAAAGTCCTCAATGATTATCATGTACATTCTTGTTAGGGTTTGCATTTTGGGTCCTAGGTTTTTACAAACTAGAGGCTCTTGGAGCACTCATGTGCTTCCTTGAGTTATGCTCTCCAGTTTGTGCTAAGTTATTGTGCTTTTGTCTTTGTTTGTTTGATAAAATCGTTGCTATGGATGAAAATGATTTCTTCATAGGGAAGCGAAAGTGGATTTCATTTGTAATAAAAGGCACACTTAATTTATGATATATATTATGTATATGTAGTGGAGGCATCTATCACATTAAATTAAAAAGCTTAATATAAATACATGAGTCCATTTCCTAGCATGCCGTTAGTACGTATACACTTGTTTCTCTCTATAACTTCCCATATAGGGGGTTTGATTTCATAATGACCCATACACATCATTTAGGTTTTTCAATGAAGAGTCCACCCCCAAGGATATTTTGGTACAATATTTATATTATAATAATATGATTATTTTCAGCCCACAGTAATTCATGTTCTTGTAGAAAATATTGATATCATGTTCCTATCTTTTAACATATAAAACTATGGGCTCAAAAATGGTGTGGATCAAGTGAAGTTACATTGACCAATATTAATAGGCCATATAGGTGTAATTCAAAGTGTAGATCCTAGATTCACCACTAGAAGAAATGAAAATAAAAGACAAAAGAACTTTGCTCTTTTTTTTGCAATATGAATTAAGGTAAGTGGGCTCACTTCAATTACTTGTTTTAAACGGATCCCCAATATTTGAGTGGTGCGTGGTTAGATGTGGATGTAAGAACAAACAACAAAGAGAAGTGTGTTGAAAAGAGATTGAACCATATTAGAATTATTAACCACTCTATGCTCAACAATCATCATAATTGGAGGGACATATATGACCATAATTTGATAAGAGAGAGAATCTTTATTTTGACATGTTCTAGCATCAATGTGAATATGAGCACATTCTCCTTAATATATCATCCCGTGATGCAATTAAGGCTTATAGCCTTCCTTTTAGAAGATGGGCTCCATGCCTAAGGGGGAGTAGTAGTAAGGATGTCATATAGTAGTCAAGGTGGTACAACAGCTTTTGTCTCTTATCTAGTTTCCTTCTGTTTAGTATTAAGTAGGTGAGGTATTTTATGGCATTGTGGTGTAGCAATTTCATCAAAAAAAAGTTTGTTTTGGTAGTGTTAATTTGTATAGTTTCTCAATGAATGTTCGTGTATGGCACCCCGGATCCTAGTTGTAATTGCGATTATTGGATTGACCTTTCAGCCTTTGTTTCTTAATATGTTATTAGTGACTTGAAGCCAAGTGTGTTTTTTCACAATGGTTGTTTATGGGCATTTATCGTGGTGGTCTGCAAACTCTATGAATTGGATGGTGTGTGTTTGGGATAGGAAGATTGGAGTTTGGTTTTTGTTAGGTGTGCTTAGTATGCACAGTATGTATGGTCTAAACTTGAACATGCATCTACATGGGGATGGGGATGGTGCATATGGAGTTCATTAGCAAGGTTGGGATTGTTGCGTCTAATGGTTTGTTGTTGTGATTACCCACATTGACGAGTGTGAAGAATCTTGTGAATTATTTGGCTTGAAGAGTTTGGGCTATTTGGCAGTGAATGGCTTTATTGTGTCTTGCAATTCTTAAGTCTTGAATGTGTTGGTTTATGCATTTGGGTAGGAGGTGTGGCCATGTGTCTTTCTAGTTAATGGGGCATATTGTGTAGTCGGGCTTGGGATACATAATTGACCAAAATATGTTCTTTCTTTAATTGCCCATATATTGTTCGTATCTAAATTTTAAGGTTTAAAATGATTTGAGCATCGGGATGCCAAGGGCTTTTTGTACTTTCCAAGATGAGTTGAATAGTTTGTGGTTGGTTTGTTTGTTATTAACCATTTTCCTACATATTGGAATTTGCTTTTGGCTAGGTTTTTGTGTTCTTTATTGATGAGATTGTGGAGGTTGCTCTTTCATCGTCCACTTTGGTGATATTGAGGAATTCCTGTTGTCGTCCTTCGTAGTAGCTCTCATGTACTATTGTCTTGGAGATATTGTGTGTGGATGCATCTCTGAGCATGTCACCTTTCAAATGCAATTTGAGGTTGTGTGCTTTGGGGACTAATTCGAACCCCTTCTCTACCTTGCCAATAGATTTTTCCCCATTTTCCATTCGCATAACAAATATGCGTTCGCCCTTGAATAATGCGAAGCCATCGGTGAGTGAATTCTTCAAGTGCATCCTGATAAACTCCGCCCAATTGTGTGTGATTATGTTGAGGCCGATGTCCAACCGATTTGAGTAGTCACTTGCAAGAGAAATTGTCATTCTCTTCAACCTCTTCAAGCACGCACTCTTCGTCTCATTGCGTGTAATTGCCTTGAATCCAAACTCAAATCGTACCGTGATATTGAAGCCCTCCGATGACCAGGTCAATTGGGCTCACTTTCTCTTGCCTTGGGATTATTGTAAAATGCAAGCGATGGCCCGATACCGCATCTGGCCAGCCGTTCGCTTGGAAAGGTACGTTGGTATACTCGGGGAAAGGCTCGTTGAAGTGATCAGAATTCAGCCACTTCTTCCAACGGTATCCTTGAAGCTGCAAAATAAGCATTCGCTCTCGGATCCCTGATGATTGCTCTACCTTTTTGTTTGGCTATAGTTTCATGGACTTAAAAGCCCAGCCTCATGTGGGTCATCATCCCAATGCTTGGGACAACCACTTACAATTTGCTTTCAGTTTGCTCATGTTTGTGTTATGTTGCAAGTGCGGGTTCTTAGAGTGTAGGCTTATGAAGATCGTTGTGAAGTCTTCCGCCTTCTGTCTCTTTTACATTATGGATGTCGCTCTCTCCCCTTGGGCTTTGATACGGTGCCATGGCGGTGTATATCCTGCCAAGTCGGTGGTGTCCATCTGCACCCACCCTCGCATTGTTAGCCTAATGGTTACTCTAGTGTAAGATAACTGGAAAGAATTGGTGCCTCCTAGCTGGAGTGATGTTTTCAAATTGAGCATCTAATTTAAGTGAGCGTCCATGTGTTGATCAATGTTGCATGTAGCTCGCTAGCCCATCAAGGGTTGTCCTGTCCTAGAAGAAGCCATTATTGAGAGAATTGGGGTGTTTGCTCTACTCTTGGTGTTGGAGAGGTTGTAAGTGTGATGATTGTGGCATGGACCTCAGATGGCCTTTATGATATGCATACAAAGGCGGGAGGCTTGCAATTGCAGTGAGCTCTTGTGTGGATGGCGTTGTTAGGTTGGCGCACTCTCTTTCTGTATATGTTTAGCAAGATCGGTTCGTTTTTGGTGTTTGCGAGGCTGTGACTTCGGAATGGCAGTAAGGCTCTATACATGTCTTTTCCTCGACCAAAACTTAGTACTTCTCAGGATAAAACAAGTCGCCTTCTTTCAAGAGCAAGGCCACCCTAACCTCAATACCTCAATATGGGATGATAACATAGGTTGGGGAAGGACCACATTCCCACCCCAACCTCAATCCCCACCTCAACCTGGACCACAACCCTGACCCCAATACTCCAATATCCCAATACAGTCTAACCTTGATAATATCACACCGTCCGTTTCACCAAAAAGTGTGATATAAACAAGGTGTGACATATTTGATAATGTCACATTTGGAAGATTTATGCATAATGTGATATTATCAAAGAAATAGGTAGAAAAACAAATAAAAATTACAATGTTCAAAAGAAAATAACAAAGATGAGAATTCGATGTTTTTAAATATAAAATCAAATTCAAAAGGTTGAATAACAAAGATAGCACATCATAATGTGTCATTGAGATCAGGTAAAGACCTCTCACTAGAGACAAAGAAGCTCCTAATGTCACATTGTTTTGTTGACATTGATATTAAATGTGCAACACCAATTCTAATGAGCTTGTCATGGATTTTTTCCATTCCTAACAACTCCATAGTGCTGAAAATTTGAGAACCTTGACTAGCCATAAAATTCACAACATCTTTAACAGATTTTGTGCATCACTTAACTTCACTACCTTAGACTCAACATCATTGCTATCATCAATCAATGGGTCCTTCTACGGGATCATGTGCCTCCTGGCCATCTTGCACTAATTGTACTGTACAAGCTCCTCAGTAGAATACTCCACCTCAAAATCATCTTCACCTTCCATGTTTATGTACTCCAATGGAGAAAGCTTCTCTAGAGGCTTGCCTTGGACATCATCCATAAGGCAGCAGAGATGTCGACGTCATCCATAGAATTTGTTGTCCATCCGGCCTTTTTTCATCCATATTACTTGTTATTATCACACTTACACTACAAATTTTGGAAAAAAAACAGTGACATTATCAAGGGTGATAGGGATAATAACGAGGGAGTTTTACACTAGAAAATTTGGTTTCGAAGTTTTGGGTGACAATATCAAGGTGTTCTATAAACAAGAGTGACATTATCGAGGTTAGACTGTATTGGGTGACAATATAGGTTGAGGTTGGAGACATTCCCCACCCCAACCTCAACAGAATGAATAGGATCGAGGTCGGCTTGAATAGCCCCCTCCGACGTGAATAGAAGGCTTCCAGTAACTACCATTCATGAATACTCAGAATATTTTGTGCAAGTACTTCACAAATTTCACCAAACAATCATGCCAATCTCTTCTGGCCTAATACGGTGGCCACCACTGACCGAAACCGAACCCTGGACAGATGTTGATCACTTACAAGCTATTTTTGAACATCAACCCTTAATTTCCTAAGCCCATGAAAGGGTTGTTTTGACAGTGTTGGTTGAAGAAATTCCATGGACAGATTTTAAGGCTAAAGTGTGATTTATCTGTAGGACCTTCAACCCTAGGAGAAGAGAAAATTTCAGCAAAAAATTTGAATTGAACGACTTGGATGTTGAATCCTATATTGTTCCCTCAATTTCATTTCATTTCACAAGCACAAACTGGCGATTCACTGCTAACAGTGTCAAGACAAATGCCAAAACACAGCTTTGACCAAGACAAGTAAGGAAAAAATTTACTCCATTGCAAGTCAATGTGCTGAGAAATGTTTGAAAAAAGAAAGTAAGGTCTTCATTGTACATATATCTCAGGAATAAAATTCCTTGAGAAAAACTACCAATATTCTTCTCATCAACACTTTTGTCCCTCGCTATTTCAGTAATGGCATAATGTGTTCAAAAAACACATCAGTGTGATACTAATATCCTGAAAACAGGTGGTCAGTTGCACCACTAAAATGTTCTACTTTTAAAAACTGTGATCACCCTTAAGTAAGACTTCGAAGACAAAATACTCTCCAGTCATCTTCAACTTAGGCATTTTGGTACAAGAATCATCATACTTTGTAGGACTCGAAGATGTAGAACCTTTGGAAGGAGCACCCATCAAACTTCTTAAGGATGCTGACAAGTGTGTTGAATCCTCCAAATCCGGAAGAGCTTCAAGAATTTCCACCAGCTTATGACCTTGTGAAGCTAATCTCTTGAAAACGATTCGCCGCTTGAATCAGTGGTTCAGAGCTACATGTCATAGAATACCAACCTGTGATCAGTCTAAGTCTCGAAGACAAAATACTCTCCATTGATCTTCAACTTCGGCGTTTTGGTACACGAATCATCATCCTTTATAGGACTAGAAGTAGAACCTTCGGAAGGAGCATCTATCGATGTTCGCAAGGATGATGAGGATTGTGTTGAATTCTCCGATTGCGCAAGAGCTTCAAGAATTTCCACCACTTTGTTGATCTTGGGTCTATCCTCCGGAGTGAGGGATACACAGAGGCAGGCAAGTTCTAGCACCGCGTCGAGGTCTACGTGTGAGACTGTCTCCCTCAGCCGCTTGTCCACTATATTTGAGCTGTCGCACTTGTTGTAGATGCTTCGCACCTGCAAATATGGAGCACTGTTAGCCCCTGACGTCCCAAGTGACCAAAAGGTGGTCACTCACCTTCTCAAAAACCTCCGAACTCCTGTGTCAAGCTCTTTTCCATGTTGTTTTTTCCTTTTTCTAAGAGTTACACCACTCAAGCTTCCTACACATAGAAGGTTATCTCTCCACCCAAGTCTGTGATCCAAGATTTTACTATTGACAGTTTATGTTGAGGTCTGAATAATTTGTTTGTTTCAGAACAAACTATATATAGATAGAAACCAAGTTTTGATATGGTGTTTTTCATCTTATGCAACTTGTGTTTTTAGCCAGTCAGAATAGATATCATTAAAATTAGGTTGAGTGTGTGTGTGTCTTTTTTTTGAATATTTGAATGAAAATACTTCTAAATTAGTTTCATATATATTATTGATAGTGCTGCTAGTTCTAACCATATGGATGTAATCTAATAGTTGTCATTCATAAATTTGATTTGTATTTATACTCCAAATGTAGATGTGAAAATAATATTTTGAAGTACATCTTTGATTTGGAGTATACCCCATAAGACTTCTAAGGGTAACGTATTGAAGGCAGAATTCCTTTAATGTAGAATGTTTCTTACCCAGGTAGGAAGATTCATGTGCTCCTCCGTGAAAGAATCATCTACTGCTTGTCGCCCGGTCAAAAGCTCAAGCAATATCACGCCATAGCTGTACACATCTACCCTTTCAGAGGCTCGTCCTGTTCTTATATACTCTACAGACCAAGAAAAGAAACAAGTTATTCTCACAAGTCCATGTTGTTTGTTTATGTAAAGACAAAAATCGCAATAATCGTGAATAAAGCTTATGCCCTCTCAATATTAGGGTCTTTTCACATGGTCGGAAGTCTTCAAAAGTGGCAAATAAAGGGGATTCATTGATTCTTGGATGCAACCATCTATCACATGAGGAAAGGCAAAGGGATTGACAAGTAAGAATCATTCGTGCTTTCTAGGTTCAAGTTTAAGTTTAAAGATCTATGTGGCACATTAGGTGTTGACATGACAAGAAACAGACAATGTAGCACTTCCAGACACTATTACCCAGAAGTATTTGATTTTGGCAACTAGGAAATAATCCTATCAAAGACGGTTACTTTATCATGCCACAAAGGATGTCACACTGGGAAAGTACACTAAATAGCCTTTTTAGTGTAGGTGGAAAATTAATGTGGAAATAATTAATGTCGACCACGCTAGTTATCTAGTGAGAGTGGACATAATGTGGGCCAAGACCCTTGGTCGTCTCCCAAGTCTTGCTAGAGACTTCCTTCCAACATCTTCAATAGCAGTTCAAGGAGATAAGTAGCATAAAGTAAAATGATTGCCCACATCAATTTTCCTAAAAAAAACAATTAATGTGGCCAACACTAATTTAAAACTAGAGATTTGGCTTGGGTTGAGAATTAATATGGTTTCTAGAGAATTACTGTGGCCCACACCAGTAGGACTATTTAGTGTACTTGGCCCGAAACTTTTTGTCATCTTCCAATCATGTGAAAGGGGCCTTTCAAATCCTGCACATTTTAGCTTTTAAAATGTTGGTGATTTATCCATACATTCCAAGTCTTGAATACAAGAGGATCTTTCATATGTTCCATATACAACTCTAATGAATGATGGTATACCTGGTGCAACGTAGCCAAACGATCCACCCACAGTGCCAGTGACATGCGTATTATGCATCCCCACCAATTTAGCCAAGCCAAAATCCGTAAGATAGGGCTCAAAGTCCTCGTCGAGAAGTATGTTTGAAGAACTGATGTCTCCGTGAATTATGCGAGGGTTACAAGCATGGTGGAGATACGTAAGTCCACGAGCTACCCCAATCGCTATTCGCATTCGAACTGACCAGTCAACAAATAATCCTTCCTTGTTCACACCTGAAGTTTCCATAAGAAGAAAACATCCAGATTAGTTTATACCAATGTTGGACAAGTGTATTGGTGAAGGCATAGCATCTATACACATAATGGTATTAAGGAACCTACCTGACCGCTATCAAATTTGTATTACCAGTCAGATATTGATACTTGGTGGGTATCACAAAATGAGAGAATCTTTGTCAATATTTGGGTCAACGCCATCCTAGTACCATATTGATACTGGGATATATTTACATAGGTATGTACTAGATACTTGCATGGTATATATACCCAAATGGTATCAAAAACAAGATATCCGTACGCTACGAATAGCAAAAAGATGTAAAATCATCATTATATTAACCCAAGTAGCATCAAAAAATGGCGATACCACTCCAACAGTTATGGTCTATACATAATCCTTGGCGGATCGGGATGGGGAAAAGAACATCATAACCCCCCAACAAGTATTTTCATGTCTTACCATGTAGAAGTTGATGAAGATTGCCGTTTGGAATGAAGTCATAAATCAACAGCCTCACTTCGGGTGCCGTGCAGAATCCCCTAAGTCTTGCCAAGTTCCTGTGCTTCACAGTTCCAAGAGTGTCCAACTCGTTTTCAAAGCCTCGTTCAGACTCAAGTGATGGTTTTAGTTTTTTCACCGCAAAAGTCGGGTGACGATGTTTGAACTCGGCTTTGTAGACGACTCCATGACCACCCTCGCCAATAATGTGTTTCCTTCGAATCTTCCGAATTGCACTTAACATCTCTTTGGAGGAAGGAAGTTGCGTCCCACCTTGAAACATCACAAGCTTTCCGCCTGACAAATGATAATGGCGATGCTCAATGTTAGGATTGCATGCATACCTTCTTGTCTAGGTGAGCAGGCATCATTCGCTAACATAAACTTAATTGAACACCTATATTTGAGTGGTGTGTAGTTAGGTGTGGATCTGAGGGACACCAAGAGGATATCATCTGTTTAAAGAGAGTGGACTACGTGCTCAAAATTTGTTAGCCATTCTGAATAGTCAACATAAATTGGGGGACCTATATAATCATTTAATAAGAAAGAGAATCTTCACTTTGAAAATGACAAGATCTCCAAAAGATATGATGAAAATCGCAATGGCCTTAATTTGAATATTCCAAACATCTCAGACTAATCGAGCGTTTCATATCCACAGCTCAAAGTGTCCTTACCTTGATCATCAGCACACATTTCTGATCACAAACAAGATTGTAGAGAATTCTGTTTTTAAGACTATTACGTAAAATGAACGTGAGTACATACTGCTTCCAAGCTTGATTTCTAGGCGGTTATCCGTCCTCATCCAACGCATGATGAGAAACGCTCCAATCATGAACTTGAAGAGAAGAAATAGTCCCACCGACAGCAATATTATTTGTAGCAAACTCAGGGTGTGACGTCCCTGGGCTGCAGATAAGTAGAAAAATGAACACATTGGTTAGTAAAATGCAATGATTTGATAAGAGAAAAAAAGTTAAGTAACTCGACTCCCCAATTTCAAAGTTTTGAAATCTTGGATCCTTCAAACCACAAGAATAGCCAATAAAACCCCCTAAACTGCGTTATAACATTCTCAAATAGCCTATTTAGGTTCCAGTGCAAATGAAATGATTCTTAGGTAATCCAGATAATCTAAGAATGATTCCATTATAGGAATGCGCCTCTCAATTGAATCTTGGTAGATGGAAGTAGACTTCATGTCCGAAGATAGGCAACACTGAGGTGTCTGAGTATTGAGAGCTTAATGCCACTTGACTATACTCCTTGGCATTCATGCATGTACTTAAGCACCTTGATTCTTGAAAATTTATGCTCAAAGCTAGAATAGAAAGAGAACGTCCTTACACATGCTTAAGAATGAATCAGATATGGTATTACCAGGAAGGGAGAACATTGCCAGAGAGGATAAACATTGCTGAGAAATTGTATGAGAAAATTAAACATTCTCCTCTGAAGCCATTTTGATTTCTAAATTTTAAAAAATGCAGTCCTGATGATTTAAGGAAAAATCCATACACACACACACACACACACACACACACAAGGTGAGAGAATATACCTGGTGCAAGCACAGGGGCAGAGGCAGGAACTGCTGAGAATTGACAAGTTGACAAACCTAACCCAGGAGGGCCACATAAATAGCTGTTTCCAAGAAACCTGCCACATGCCAGGACAGATGTCATTCACTGCTTGTTAGTGTTGTAAGAGTCACACATTGATGCCAAAGTTTGACCGAACTACAAAATGCAAACGCCGTCTCACGCAAAAATAAAAGGGTTGTGACTTGTAAATTAGTGTGGCCCACACAACATAGCATTCTTAAGTGTATGGTGGGTGTTCTCCCTAGATAAGCATATTAGAGAGTATGCACTCATTGAAAGTCCTTTTGGCAAGTTCTTTAAGTTGAATCCTGATACATGTTAAAAGGCTTTGTCTGAAGATACAAGGTGACAATGAGGTGTATACTAATGAGAGCTTAATGCCACTTGAATATGCTTGGTATTCATGCATGTAATCAAGGACCTTGATTCCTGGATTTGTTCTTGAAGCCAGAATAGAAAGAGAACATCCTTACACGTGCTTCAGAATGCTATGAAAACTTAAACATCAAAAACATATCTCAAAATTGCTTTAACAAATGAATCCTAAAGGTGCTTACGATGAAGAGTTGAAGCGCTGCAGAGCTCCCCCCGGCACCTCTCCCCCGAGTTGATTGTAAGACAAATTCCTGGGTCGTCATAACAAGCATCCCATCATCAACTTAAAGGGAAGTTTGCTCTAATCAATGTAATATTACAATGTGGATACATGTACCATGGTACGTCTAACATGTTGTAGAAGTCAAGTAGCTTGGAGCTATCTTAAAAAGATGGGACAAAAAAATTTAAACTATATATATATATATATGCATGATGCTTTGCTTTCTTGATATGCTGGAGACAAGGAAAAAATGATACAAATACCATAAACAGCAGTAAAGTCAAAGGAGGTCACAGTGAGCTCACAGTGAACGCAAACTACTTAAGGAACTGAATGACCCAGGGATTGCTCCATCAAGGTTGTTATTTGACAAGTCCCTGCAATGCAATCGAAAGTCTAGGTTAGAGAACAACGTAGCACATCACGACAATTGTCTACTACAAAAGAAGCCGTTCGATAGTAAGGATTCAATGTGAAGCGCTACGGTGCTTACAATATCTGCAGTCTAAATAACCCACCAATGCCACTTGGTATACTGCCAGAAAAAGCATTATTCTGCAAGTACCTGGAACACACAAACAAGCAAGGTCAGACACTGGATTTTAAAGTGATAAACCATGGCCTTCTATTTGGTGACCTGGAAACGCACCCTTGAATCAGCCAAATGTTGCATCAACACTTGCACTTTTAATTTGTCTCGGCACCCAGTTGTCTGAGAATATATCTCAGCCTAGAACATGGTTCAGATGCACAGTGAATTTTTTCATGGTGGGTTTAAATGCCCCAGTACTTACAAGGCCCTCAAATTTGTGAGATTTTGCAGAACCTCTGGAATTCCTCCATAGAAATTATTGTGATGGAGGGACCTGCCACAGAATAGCAGACTTTGAGAAACCAGGAGTGATAAATGGTGTTTCAAAATAGTAGTCTTACTTCAGATTGAGCCCAAAAATCAGGTGGAGGAAGAATGGACCAATCTGCAAATGTAGCGGAGCTCTTACATGCGTTGCAGGAACCTCAACTCTGCTAACTGAGGAACAATGGTCCCACTCAAGTTGAGTTTTGCAAGGTTGCTGAAATCGATGACAACAAAAAGAAATATATCAATGTTGAGATATTACATTTGTGAGATCCGAAACCCCAACAATGTCAAAACAACCTCTCCTTCTTGAGTCTGAAGTTCTAATAGATGACGTAAGCAAATGAGCCACTACAAGAACTGCAAAATGTACATTGCAGCCTCGTAGTTGTGGCTTCAACTGCTTCCAACTGTAAAAAGAAACATGATTTCCAGAGATAAAAGTTTTGTGGCCCAGGGATGTACATGGATTTGACGAGATCGGTGGAGTTGAAGCAAATAATGCCCCACCAGTTGCATGGAGTTATATCTGTATCATTCCAGCTCTTCAGAGCTTCTTTGGGATCTTGGATCGATTGCTTGAAGGCTTGCAATGCCAACCCTGTTATCCACCATCACTTCCATCATTTCAGAAAACATAACTCATCAACATAACTGCTTATTTAGTATAGGAAATGCCACAACTTGAGGCTACTTAGCTTCAGCATGGCCACACTATTTCTCACTAAATTGAACAACAGACACACCATGGCTCTCTCTTCGCTGCCGTTAACTATGGCACGGCAGATCCAACAGCACTGTAGGGTAGATGACAATAAGTGAGATTTAATGTGTAGAATATGGAGACTTTCAGCAATAATAGAAAGATTCATACCCAAGATACTTAATCTACAGGCTCAAATTTCTAAACGCTAAGAAGCAATGACTTCCGAAACAAGGTGGTATATGCAAATTACATAGCACTCCGAAGATTCTCAAAAAGAAAAACATTCAGAGTACTACTACCAAAAGCAACTGGTATATACCAACTCCAAAGTGACTTGTTAATAATATCCCAGGATTCTTTAGCTCTATCATTAGGGGAAAATTAAAATGTGCATGTGTTGCAATTTCTAAGTCAATGGCAGTTTCCTGTGAACAGTTCTCCAAATGACAACAAAAGTGACAACCAGCATCTTCAAAATTCACAACTTCACATGTTTCTGAACGCCAAAAAGAACTGACATCCCTAACAAGATGGTATCCTCAAATTAAGGTGATCTCCGAAGATTCTCAACAAGAAAAAACAGTAGAGGCAACGTTATTTCCCAGGATATCTACAGAATAATGCTTGAATTTCTAGAGGAGCAACCCATAAAAAACGGATACATACCAAATCCAGACTGACTTGCTACTCGTCCCAGCATGAAGGAAAAAGACTAAGATGTGCACGTGGTGCAGTTTCTACCAGTGAACAGTTCTCCAAATGACAACAAAGGTGACGACCAGCACCTTCAAAATTCGCAGCTTCACATGTTTCTGAATGTTAAGAAGAACTGACATCCCTAACAAGATGATGTCCTCAATTTAAGGTGCACTCCGAAGATTATGAACCAAAAAAAAACCATCTCAGGGTATCCACAGAACAATGCTTGAATTTTCTAGAGAAGGAACCCCCAATAAACCACCGCTACACACTAAACTCCAAACTGACTTGCTGCTCGTTGGTAATGTGCCAGTATTCTTTAGCTCTACCATAAAGGAAAAGGACTAAGATATGCTTTAAATGTACATGTATAACAGCAGTTTCCAGTGAACAGTTCTTATGTAAGCATGCAAACCTTCATAGTTCACAGCTTCACAAGTTGTGAGAAACACAGCGAACAGCCAAAGTATGAAACGCAACCACCCGGGTGTCCACTGGCCGCCTTTACCCTCCACCCAACCCATCTATTCCTCAGGCAGGCCTCCTTGCTTCAACTGTGATGATACCGTTAATGCTGTTTAAATGTGCTCCAGAATGTTTGCTAGGATCCCATCAGTGTGGAGACAAATCCATATTCCTCACGATGTTGTGACGATTCCACGACCACCGGATGCTTTTGAGACATCTTTCTCAAGTAAGAGCTAAAGAAGATCCCAAGCAAATCTGTGTGGCCGAGGCAAAGCTCACGTCAGGCTCCCCCACACAGATCTTCCGGTGAAAGATAGAAACGAGTGTTGTAAACCAGTGGATTCCTCCTCGGGGATGAAGTTTCGTGTTCGGAAATTATTGAGGAGCATGGGTTAGGAGGTTCCCATTCGAGGCTTCACGTGGTACAGCAAAAGGAAACATGAAATTCGGCAATGCTTTCAGAGTAAGCTCAATGTGAACACAATTATGTAGTATGCACCTCGAAGTCTAAACAGAAAAGTCACCGCTGCCGACAGGCTACGGAGATGGAGGGAGGACCTAAGATAAAACACATCCTAAACTTACATGCTTACATATGCCATACTTATGCTTTGGGATCTTCTTGACTGAGGAGTCTGTTGAGCAATGTATGGAGATGATGATGAATGTGGGACCGAGAACTCTGGCAAATTGCCACCGGTTCAACTTCCCGGTTGCCACTGATCCCTTCATCCTTGTGCCCGCCCAAGTTGGTGGCACCGCAACAGAGGATAAGTAACAGCACAGCAAAAACCTCCTCTCCCCAGTTATCCCGGCGAAAGGCATATTGGCAATTCCTACTACTTACCAGAACCATATTCTATTTATAAACATGCCGAAAGTCTCGAATGAAATGTCAACGTCTCCAAATTGTACAGTAACTGTAACTTAGATCATGACTTAAATTGGTTCGAACATGAGTCTGTGATGCATTTGCTTGCATGTGGCATACTTACTTGCATGAATGCTTTTAAGGAAGCTATGTTTGAAGAGATTGGTTTGTACCCTAGCTCCGAATGACTTGAGCTTCAAATACGTAGCAAGATCTTGCTCGTGAACTTTTCTATTAAAGTCTCTAAGGTAAAATCACCATACATCTACTGTAATAATGACTCTAAAATCCAGTGGCAGAAAATTCTTTCTCTTATTATGCATCCAGGTGGGAGGGAGGGGGCCCTGTAGCTTGCGGCATCTTGCTTCCTAATTCGCACGTCTCAAACAGTTCGTTGGTGAAGAATTTTACTGTCTTAGGTAGCCACCAGCATATGATCTGTAAATGACATGTATACGGGAAAGGATTTATAGCTGATGATGATGAGTGCGGAGTCCACATAAATTGACGTGTTGCTGTTTTTAGAAAAGGACAATATAATCTTCTAAACGACAAAGTTCAATACATCATGCCAGGATCTATTGATGAACCTTCTTCAGCAGTCCCAGAATAGCAGTGCCGCAAACTCTCGGGTCTCCAAGGTTGAGTTTCCATGTAGGCCGTCTGCCCACTAGATTCTAGAAAATAATGGGTCAGAGGCGTTTGCATGTGATTAAGCACAAGCCATCATCCAACCACATACTGGTGGGTCACTAGAATGTGAGGGGCCATGGACACGGATCACTACAGTAGACTTCCATGGATCCCACTAAAATCTTTAACCTACAAGTGCCAGTCACCAAAGGATTGAAGACTGGTTTTAGAAGGAGAAGGAGGTTAGGAGATGGGCCCAGATTTGAGAAGATTGGAGTAGCTAGTTAGCACATACAAACCCTACCCCATCAAATTCCCTATACATTTGGGCAGGTTTGTCCTTATTCACAGTAAAATCTAGTGGGCGAGCGGCCTACATGGAAACTTAGCCTAATAATCCTACCAAAATCCTAAACCCCAAGGGATGGATTTACCCATTGGGTAAAAATGTTGTGCGAAAGGCAAGTGGCAGCATTATATGCTTTGAACAAGGAAAAACAAGATGGGAAGTTGGGAGATTATGACTAGCAATAAATGTTGGAGATGGATCCGGAGCGGACTTGCACAAGTAATTTTCAAGGAGAGTGGTGCCCATTCCTATAAACTTAAGTTGTAGCCCACCCACACTTACTAGTGTGGGCCACCAGTGAATAGTTCCTACCAACATTATTTACATCCAATGGCTATCACCAGCCAATTTGGAGCTAAAAGCGGGCCCATGTTTGTAGAAGCCATTCATTGGTTGCCCACACCAGTAAGGTGAGTTTCCATGTATGCCGCTTGCCCAGCAGATTCTAGTGTCAATAAGGACAAACCCACGGAAATGCAAAGGGAATCTAGTGGGGTAGGGTTCGTATGTGCCAACTAGCTACTCCCATCTTCTCATATCCAAGACCTCCTATTAACCTCCTCCTCCTTCTAAACCAGTCTTCAATCCTTCTGTGACCCCCACTTGTAGGTTAAAGATTCTTTAGTGCACGCATGGAAGTCTAACGGCATGTGCTCACAACCCTCCACATTCTAGTGGACCACCAAAATATGGTTGGATGGTGGCTTGTGCTTAACTTCATGCGAACACCTCCGACCCACTATTTTCTAGAATCTAATGAACAAGCAGCCTACGTGGAAACTCACCCCAAGTGTGGGCATGCTATTAACCATAACCCTACCATATATATATATATATATATCTCATGCATCAATGTGCAATGGTGCATTGGCACATATGCATGGAAGCCAATACTGAGGAGCTTAGCACATGGCCTAGATGTGTTGCCCTGCAACTGTTTTTAGACAACCAAACGAGAGGTTGTACAATAGAGCAAAAAAACGGCTAGAGCCAAGGCAAGCCACCGCACAGGTTGCGGAATGCAGTACAAACGCAAATTGTGTTTTACCCCAATGCAATAAACACATTGCATGTCCAATGATAAAAAAAAACCAAAAGTTTTACTGTCATGTTATTTTTTTACTTTTTATTGTTCACTGCAGGTCCTTCAAGGGCCGCCCGGGCTATGGAAGCCCTTGCCATGTGCCCAACCCTTGAGGATTGTTTCAAACGGATTCGTAAATCCTAAGTCTCAATTCACTTGAGGTCAATCCATGCAATCTTGCTCACTGAGACTCAGGGGGGACACTTAGGAAAATTAGTAAACATGGTGCGTTAAAATATAGGGTGTGTTTTATTCATGAGCAATAAAATTTAGAAAATCATTGGATATAACTATGGACTATTTAAATTGAAAATCCATATTATAAATAATATTGGGGTATACTAAGTATTGAAATTTATCAAGATTTTAGATATAATATAGCATAGGGATTTTGATAGAATAATAGTTTGTTTCTGAAGTTCTTCCTTCCACTTGTGTGCAACAGACTAAAGTGTTGATTTTGGAAAACAACAATGTTGTTTAGACTCTGTTTTCTCAGCAATAGATTGCAGCCAACTTCGTTCACCCTAAACCTTGGACCCTAAAGTTCTAAATTTGTTGGTATGCTTGTGATTGCAGTGCACAGACTTGTGTTTCTAAACACAAACATTATTGTAGTTCATGCTAGTAATTCAAGTTCATAGTTCATTGATTCTCATGGTGGTGATGATTGTTTGCATTGTTATTGATTTGTGGTGATGTTTGTTCATGCTAGTTCTCATTGCATGTCAAATGAATTTTGTAATGAACATAGGCAATCCTTAAACACAAATTAGGGTGAGCTAATTTTTTATAATGAACATAGGGTTGAAAAAAAAAATCTTATGTGAGTTATAACTATAGTAAGGCATCATAATAATACGCCATATTAGGGAATTATATAATTAAATGGTGTGTTCAAATCTAACATCTAGACATAATACCCCTACATTAAATACCCCTTTAACGCACGTGTTCACACAAAGTATAGTGAAGTGTCCCCCCCGAGCACTGAGAGCATGGAAGATAGGACTTACCCACTTCACACAAGGTTCCAAGTCTTAAGTTTTTTTTGAGACAGAAGGCTGATAGGCTAGCGCTAAAGCACATGAGGCAGATAACCACCTGGCAAGTTTCTATCAAGTAGAGAGGAGATTTCACAGCCGGGAATCGAACCGCCAACCTCTTCCTTAAGATTTGGGTACCTCTCCACCATCATCCAATAGTTTAGGGTCATCTCGGACCAAGTCTTAAGTTTTAATATGACATAGATGCCTAGATGACAACAATTTTTGGAGGTGAGGCTCAGACTTGTGTTGAGAGTTAGGTCGAGCAAAAAGCTAAACCCAGCTCACAGCACAAGTCCTCGTATTTTTCTACATAAAATAATCAAAATTTGACTTTAATGGATATAAACCATACTCTAATGGTTGCTTGAGGCTCAAAGCTGGGACTTTGCCTCCATGTTGGAGATTACTGACATGAGTGGGACTTGGGACTTGGGACTTGGGACCCCATGTGAATTGGCCCTAAACCAAACTCCTTGGTGGGAATAAAGACAAATGTAGATGAAATTTGATGGGGTAGGGTTCGTATGTGTCAATTGACCACAATTATCTTTTGAAACTTAGGCCCACTTACTAACCTCCTCCAAGGTACATTGCTTTGTCTAATTAGTGTGGGTTACCATTTGGAGTTATGCATTGCTATAAATGTTTACGGGCATTATCATTTTTTTTACCAACTAAGTTATCTGACATTCTTCGGTGTATATACTAATTGCTTATGTTATTTGGGTAAAAATGTTGCTCTCGGTAAAAGAAAGTATAGGAACATGTAACTCCAAATGGCAACCCACACTAATTAGACAAAACAATGTAGACCTTGATACCGCAAGAGCACTTGAGATGTAAACCGTTACCTGCAACAACCAATCTCTAATCCTTTGACATGCAGTTGTAAGTTGAAAAGTGTTTTAGTGCACGCATGGAAGTTTAGTGGTCCATGGTCATGGGCCTGTGGCCCTCCCCATTCTGAAAGGCAACCAAAATGTGGTTAGTTGGTTGCCTTTGTTATCTTCATGAGAACATATCCAACCTATTGTTATTTAAAATCTAGTGGGTCAACGACGGACATGGAAACCCACCTTGAGTATACCAATCAATGCTATTGCCATATAAGTTACCTTGCAAAATTATCAATCACACATTTGGTCGTTGCTCCACAAATTGGCTCTCAACCTATGAGTTGTTGGATTCCATGAAAAGGGAAATAAGTCACCATGGGAGTAGGTAAATCGCACCTTGCAAGCACATTGGCAAACTTTAGATTTTTATTTTTATTTTTCATGTCAAATGGAAATAAGAGTAAATATACACCTCACATGACAACTCATTGACCCCCCAAGTTGGGTTTGAGAGAGCAGCACGAAGAAGACTACACCGTTTATGGTATTTAGTGTCATGTACACTATTTACGAAGGGCCTAAACTAGATGCCTAGAGGTCTCAAAGTGTCATGCCCGTTAATTGTCAATATGATTCCATTTGTCAACATAAGTAACTTTTTTAAGTGAAATAAATATCTTCATTATGACATTTAGAGTAGCATATTGGGATACTTTAGACGATGGTCTTGTGTTTTAGTATACAAGGGAAAGACTTTTTTGAGGTACTAATGGCAAAGTGATCACAACATGTAAACATTTGGACGTGGAAACCAATGTTCAAGATTGAAGTCTTCAATGCCCTTCAAACGCGATTTGGCCCTGCAAAATATACCTCTCTCAAAACAACCCTTCAAAATGCAACCCCAAATTGAAAATGAAGACGTCACTTGAAGTCCTCAATATAATTTGTCCACCACAAGAACCAACAAGGGTAGGGCATTGTCACTACAAGAAGTGGAGTTATATGGTTGATTCTTAATTCTTCATATTATACTAGAAACATGTACCATATAATTCATGCACAAGTTTAAATGAGTTTTGTATTTCATTTCTATATTCTTAGATTGACGTCTTAAATTTGAACGAGCCCTTCAACTGAAGGGCTGAAATTTGAGAGCCCTTCAAAATGGAACTCGTATGAGGGCTTCAATCTTGAACACTGGTGGAAACGCTATGATTTTGACTAATTATGCCCAAAAATCTCCCCAGACACTGGCCGGTGAGGCTATAATTGCACATAGGTTCAGCCAGAGGTTAAGTTATATACAGCATGGATCTGATCCTCTTTAGAGCGACTGCCAGGTAGGATAGTAGACAAGGGCCGTCCGATCGGATGCATCCAAGGGCTCACTGACATCTTAGCTAGAGCATTCCCTCCGTCAGGCATCAAGTACGTGGCTCACCCTAGGCCATCAGATGAAATCGAGGACAATCGTGGCCGTCAATTTTAGGGCCGAAAGGCTCTCTCGATCTTAGAGATGGATATTTATTATAGGCGCGAGGACAGAAGCTAGCGCCAGTATTAAGGACACTTTCTACAAATTAAAAGAAGAGCAACATCCAAAATTTAGTGGGTGGCTTTATGCAAAGTGTTTTTTTGTCCCTCCTTCCAAATTTATAAGTGCAACTTGGAGGCAGTGTTCAAGATTGAAGTCTTCAATGCCCTTCAAACGCGATTTGGCCCTTCAAAATATACCTCTCTCAAAACAACCCTTCAAAACGCAACCCTAAATTGAGAATGAAGACGTCACTTGAAGTCCTCAATATAATCTGCCTCTCACAAGAACCGACAAGCGTAGAGCATTGTCACTACAAGAAGTGGAGTTAGATGGGTGATTCTTAATTCTTCACATTGTACTGGAAACATGCACCATATAATTCATGCACAAGTTTAACATGAGTTTTGTATTCCATTTCTATATTCTTGGATTGATGTCTTAAATTTGAACCAACCCTTCAACTGAAGGCCTGAAATTTGAGAGCCCTTCAAAGTGAAATTCATATGAGGGCTTCAATCTTGAACACTGCTTGGAGGGGCCCTGCAATCTGGTGCCAGCCTCCAGGTTTTGGGACCAAAAGCAACATTTGGTGAGAATAGTATGTGGGCCTTACTTATTCCATTTCAATTCATTATTAGGGCCACTTGACACATGAGCCAAGAGCCGTGACCTTGTAATGGTGAGGACCCTTGATTCTCATCCAAAGGCTGTACCATGGGTGTTGCAGAGTCGGAAATTTTGGCAACACTTGGCAAAGTTGCGCTTCAAAGACCATGTTGCGGGACCATTGCATATTTTGTTGGCGGAAAAAGAGGATAGGCTTTGGTTTAATATAATATGTCTCAAAATCTACCAATTTGTGAGAATTACTTAGTGGTGTTTGCTTGTCCTAGAATCTATCCTAGAATTTGTTCTAAAATTTGCCTTGCAATCTGTCCTGAAATCTGTCTTGTTGGAAAAATATTTAAAAAATTCATGGTCTCCCGGAATTTGGGTCAGGCCCACCTCTTAGAGGTGGGCCTGACGAAAATTCTGGGAGACCACAAAACCTTATCCATAGTCCGCCATGTAGACTTTTCATCCATGAAGTCTTCTTTGGGCCTTTAGGCCTTCACCTTCGTGTGTGAAGTGAACTGTAACAAAACTCTAATTTCTTGTTGGAAGTTTCTTTGGCATGAACCATCCAACCACGAGGTAAGATAAAAAGCCTTTACTCTTGTGCAAGAGCCCTTTTATATACCTCCCCACCATGCCCGGTTGTCTTAAGTTTATCTAAAGTAAAAGCAAGGTCAACTATAATGAACTCTATGCTTTTTCTTAAGTAAAAAGCAAGTTCAACTAAAATGAACTCTATGCTTTTTCTTAAGTAAAAAGCAAGTTCAACTATAATGAACTCTATTCTATGTTTTTACTTTAAACTCATTCTAGAATACCGTTATCTTAGTTCTAGTCAACCTGTACCAATAATGGCCCATGTTACACTCCTCCCCATTTAACTTTGAGCGTCTCTGCTCAAATGGTACACTATCTCAAACTCCCAAGCCATTGGCTTGCTTTCGTTTGTGATTGCTTTTTCTATTGATCTTATTGGAAACACTAACACTCTCAACACCTTTATTTTGTGTTAGCCGTTCTTGTGAACGTGCCACGGTGTCCCAATATTCTTTGAGCACTTCTGAACTCAAATTCTTTTCTGGCTCCCAAGAATTATATTCAAGTCCATATCCAAGTCACTCTATGAGGTAAGATTTCCGAGGCCTCGTACGACTACCTCTTACCTCATGTGTAAGAACGCGTTCGACTTCGAACAACAATTCATCATCTTCTAGGATTGGTGGTGGCAGAGGTTGTACTTTGCCAAAAGTCTTATATGACTTTAGAAGTGAGATATGAAATACATGATGTATTTTCAATGTCTCTGGCAATTCTAATTTGTAAGCCACTTTGCCCACCTTTTTTAATACCTTAAAAGGACCAATCCATCTAGGTAGCAACTTCCTTGCTCCTGGCATCTTTAACTTAATGTTAGATGTACTCAACAACACTTGAGTTCTAACCTCGGGGGGGGGGGCAGTGTGTTAAAAATTTAAGGATATAGGTGCGAACAACCATTATTTTATAGGGGGTATTACTTTCAATTTTTTTTTTCACATGCTATCATTATGTAAATTTCTACTTTGGTTTAATAGAAAAATGGCTTGCATTACTTATAATTCTAGATTACCTATTATTCCATACCCTATAGTACTTTAAAAATGTCCAGTGCCATTTTTGATACCCTATATTACTCTTAAGTCCAATTATATTTTTTAGCCCCCATGTTTTTAAAATACCCTATCATTTGTTCGCACGTATATTGCTACTCCAACCAATGACTACCCCCCCCCCGAGGTTCTAACATCAAAAGAGATTTCACGTCTCTTTGTATCAGCATAGGACTTCTGTTTATTATGTGCTGCTAGCAAATGCTTCTTAGCCTCTTGCATAATACAAAACATCGATTGCACTAAGTCCTTTGCAGCATGGACATGGCACCTGCTGATCCCAATATTCAAAGGTGTCAAGGGATGCTGGCCATGATTCAACATAAAAGGAGTAGTTTGAATGGATTTTTGCCAAGTATTATTGTATGCAAACTCAACCAAGGATAAATAAAGATCCCAGTCATCTTGAGTTGGACTAACATAATGCCTTAGCATATCTTCTAGAATCCTATTAATTCTCTCCGTCTGCCCATCTGTTTGAGGATGAAAAGCCGTAGACATAGCTTATTTTGTGCCCAAAATATTACATAGTGCAACCCAAAACCGACTAGTAAATCGAGTATCTCGATCACTAATTAGCTTTCTAGGAAGACCATGATGCTTATACACAAAATCTATGAATAATCTTGATGTTTTTTCTGCAGTAACGGTGGTCACTGTGTGGATAAATTGAGCAAGATGGCTCATTTTATAGCCATCTTGCTTAATTTATCCACACACACCAATATTGCATCATGCCCTTGTTTTGTGGGAGTTAGTTCAGTGATAAAATCAAGACTAACACATTCCCACTTCCTTTCAGGAATTTCTAAGGGTTGCAATAATCCTGCCATCTTTGTAGTAGAGGCCTTACTACGTTGACATACATCACATGTATTCACATAAGTCTTGACATCATCCCTCAATTTTGGGCCACCAAAATTGGTCTCAACTTGTTTCAAGGTCTTCGTAATACCCATATGTCCACTATAAAAAACATCATGACATTCAAAGAGTATATCTTTACAAAGGGAGCGCACATCAGGTACCACAATTGCATCTTGGTACCACCAAATGGCATCTTTGAAAACCAAGTTTGCTAAATTAACCGGGTCCTTAAACCACGGGTCTAAAGCATACCCTGCAATGATCTTATTAAATAATTCATTGTCGAACCCAGGGGGACTTTTTCTAGTGTTGGTCATCTCCATGGGAGCACTCCTCCCAGTGTCGGCCGCCACTGGTTGGAAGCTACGACTTGAAGCGCTTCTTGTCAGTAAGGCTAACCTGACTCGCTTTTCATCCAATGGGTTCCTGCTTAATGGATCGGCGACATTGCTTCTCCCAGGACGATACTCCCATCGATAATGAAAAGTTTGCTCCAAATACTCTAACCATCGAGCCTGACGCCTTGACAAATTATGTTGTGACTTTAGATAGGTCAATGGGTTGTGATCTGTAATCACTACACATTCTGAACCTTCTAAATAACAACGCCATGTTCGTAAGGCGTGCACAACGGCTGTTAATTCTTGTTCACCTGTGGTATAATTTCTTTCGGCAGGTGTAAGCTTGCGGCTGTCAAACGCAATTGGCCTACCTTTCTATAAAAGAATTGCCCCTATATCCAACAGGGAAGCATCACAAATGACTTCAAATCTTTCACCAAATATTGGTAAATTCAAAACAGGCGCGTGAGTTAACGCATGCTTAACCCTTTCAAAAGACTCTTGACATTGTTCAGTCCAAATGTACTTCGCATCTTTTCTTGTCAAATGAGTCAAAGGAGCGACTAAGGTTGAATAACCTTGAATAAATCGACGGAAATAATTACTAAGACCCAAGAATGAACGCAATTGACTTACATCGTTGGGCCTTGCCCATCTAGTCACCGTATCAATCTTTCGAGGGTCGACTTTAATTCCACACTTACCCACCACATGGCCAAGATATTCTAACTCACTCTTTGCAAAGTGACACTTAGTCAACTTAGCATATAATTTGTTCTCGCGTAGTCTATTGAATATTTTGCGTAAATGCTCAAGGTTTTCTTCTTGTGTCTTTGAAAACACCAATATATCAAGATATACCAAAACAAACTTTCCCAAGTGTTGTTGAAATTTTTTATTTATCACCCCCTGGAAAGTTGCAGGTGCATTTGTCAATCCAAAACTCAAAACTTTGAATTGATAATGGCCAAAAGGCACTCTAAATGCAGTCTTAGGTACATCTTCTTCTGAAATTCGAATTTGATGATAACCTTGAGCCAAGTCTAATGAACTAAACACACGAGATCCGGCCAATTGATCCAATAGATCATCGATTCTTGGCAATGGATATCGATTCTTTATGGTTAGTTTATTCAAAGCTCTATAATCTCTCACCATTCTTAGTCCACCATCTTTCTTCTTAACAAATAAGATTGGTGGTCCATAAGGTGATTCAGAAGAGTTTGGTTCTATCCACCCTTTGTGGATATATTCTATAATTTGCCTTTTGGCTTCTTCAATCTCCAAAGGACTGAGTCTATAAATAGGTCTAAAAGGTGGTTTATGACCTTTTTCTAATGGTATAGTATGGGCCATCTCTCTCTCTCTGGTGGAAGCCCTGCAAGTATGGGTTGAAATATATCTTCATATTCCTTCATATATTGAGACTTGAGATTGGTATTGTTGAATTTTCACATGCACATTGACGGTCCCTTCCATGCCAACTTCCAATCCATTTCCCAATATCACTTTATCATTATTTTCTTTCACATGCAAACCAATGCGTTTGACATATGATAAACTCAAATAACAATGACTAGCAACGCTATCTACTAACATATGCCCATCTATTCCAGAGACTTTCTCTGAAAATTGCATAGTTAGACCATTAGTCGAAATAGAATTCAAGAATCTAGGTTGAGGTGGATCATAATACACTTGCCATATGATTTTCTTTGTCAATCCAAAAGCATATACATAAGTGTGTTTACACTCGTGTAATAATTGAAATCTTGACAATAATCTATTGTGGCCTTGACCCTTTTTCTTTTCCACTAAAATACAAACACTAGTCTCAAAGGGTTTTTTGCTTTTACCTTTTACATAAACACTTACATACTTGGCTAGGTTTTTGGAATATAAATCCATAAGTAACAATGACCAAAAACCTTGGAATCTTCACTAAAAAATGTATTTAGTGGGCTTCGGAGATAAGAAAATTGGTTAAATGAATTACCTATCTTAGACTCTAAGATTTGAACAAGATAATTCAAAAATTCTAATCTTGATCTCCTTTCTACCTCAGCAGATTGCCCACAATCTTTCTGCTGAGGATCAAAAATTCCATTTCCGCTTTGTCAATAGTGGAATTAGACTTCTTAGGGCAAGTATTAGCCCTATGGCCTTTTTCTTCACAAAAGTAGCATTCGCCTTCTTTCTTTAAGGTTGCAACTCTTTTGTAGTCAATCTTCCTACCATTAGTAAACTTCATGGTAGATTTCTTTTGATTCTTAATTGGACCACCTACTCCTATAAAAGGAGTCTTTTTCTCACGTTCTTAGTAGATGCAATCCCCAACCCAGATTTAACTTGTTGGAGATTAGAATCTACAGAAACGGCATAGGTAACTAACCTCTGGAAATCCTCCCAGGGTTGGGCATCATTCAATGGGTCCACCGCTACCTTTAGTCTTATTTCTGGCTTTAATCCATCAATAAAACGGTGAATCTTATCACCAACACTCATGGGTAAAGTAACAATTTCTGCACATAAGTTTTGAAACTCATTGGCATAACTTTCAACCGACGAGTGTTGAGATGACTTACTAAGTTTGGTACGGGCAACCTACTCGGGGTTCACATTCCCATAGGCGTTTGTAAGCGCCTCTTTGAAATGCACCCACTCTTTAGGGTTTTTGCCCTCTCTCTCTAAAATTTTCATCGTATTTTGCCAATTTTGTGCAACTCTAACCTCAAGATAGGTTTGGGCAATATCTACCCAAAAGTTAGGAGAGGTGTTACCAGTGTGTAGGTAGTTCTCCATCACACCCAACCAAGCTTGGATGCGCACACGCCCTCCTTCTTTGAATTTCTCCGGATCTGCAGGCTTACACTTCATTGGCTCCTTCGCTATATTGGTTTCCAACATCGCCAACTTCACCTCAGTGCACTCCTTGGCCCTTCTCAATTCTTCCATCTCTAGTATAAGGTTTTGAATAGTAATTATACTATTCTCTAACGTATTCTCCATCTCTGGAGATACTGAAACATTCGTCTCAAGAGATGCCATCTTCCTCTTGAAACTAAAACCTTCGCTCTGATACCAAATTGTAACAAAACTCTAATCCCTTGTTGGAAGTTTCTTTGGCATGAACCACCCAACCACGAGGTAAGATAAATAAAAGCCTTTACTCTTGCGCAAGAGCCCTTTATATACCTCCCCACCATGCCCGGTTGTCTTAAGTTTATCTAAAGTAAAAGCAAGTTCAACTATAATGAACTCTATGCTTTTTCTTAAGTAAAAAGCAAGTTCAACTATAATGAACTCTATTCTATGCTTTTACTTTAAACTCATTCTAGACTACCGTTATCTTAGTTCTAGTCAACATGTACCAATAATGGCCCATGTTACATGAACTTAAACGGTCTCCGCCCTTTCGACCAATGAGAGCTCTTAGATTGCATGGTCACCGGCCTTCGGTCTTGTGTGTGAAGTGGCCCTTAGTGTGGGGGACCATAAATATTTGGAAATTAATAGCAACCACCAAATGAGAGGTAAGGGATGAGGCTAGGAGAATTAGGGTAGGGACCAGTGTTCAAGTTTGAAGTGTGCACATGCATTTCAATGTGAAGGGCTTCAAAATAATCACACTTCACTCAAACTTTCAAACTTTTTTGCAACACTTCACCAAAAAAACTAACTTGATATTGGCCGTTTTGTATTGAATATGAAAATAAATTGATGTCTCACTATATTGAAGAAGTACATGCAAAAAAATGATGCACTAAAATTATTTAGATTCCCTACACAATGCACTTAACCATCATCCAACTCCAAAGGCAAAGTCCTCCGGTTTTTGGTCGATGTCCAAGTGTCAAAAGTTCTAGCCCAATCCATATTTTCCATCGGAAGATCACATAATGACACTCGCATCAATGCATCCAATATTTCAAGTTTCAATCGACTTCTGCGATCACTCTTCACCCAATTCTATTTGAAAAATCCACGTTCACATATAGTTGTGCTTGCCAAGCCGAAGTTGCAGTCAATGCTGAGTCGAAGTTGCAGAGTCGAAATTGCAAGAGTTATTGAGATTTGGAAGTGTCTGCTAGAGTGCCAAGATTGGAGTCCAGCTATGTTTCTATTTGCAAATTGCAGCCACTGTATTTTGTGACATGCAATTTTTGGAGAGGCCTTCACTGTGAAGGGTGGACACTTTGCAGAGCACATTTTTGTGAAGTGCCCACCAAAAAAAACACTTTTTTGACGCCCAAAATGGCATTTGACAGGTGTTGAAGACTTCAATATTGAACACTGGTAGGGACCCATTAGGTCATGTGGGTTTTTCTTGGACAATCATGACATAAAAACTCAGATTAATGAAAAATGCATTGTGGCCACACAATAAAAGTTGTCATTGTGCTGTCCCCCTTTCTTATTGTGTTTAGCAATAGTAATTGCATGTCTTTTAAATGAGCTCTTAGTTCTTTTATCGTTTCTTGTGTATCTTTGTTTATATCCTTGCCAAATGTAGTCAAAGTTTTGGAACTCACTTGAAGCAACATGTGAATCACGAACCTTCTCACATGTGAATGTGAGCACCTAAGCTTATGCATTACGGTGCTCATTGGACTTGCAGTGAAATTGCCATGATTTTGCACTTCACTTTGTTCTTGCAAAGGCCAACTTTAAGGCATCAATCAAGGAAGGTATATAGTGGGTCTAATGTGGTCACTATTTCTTAATATTGTACTGTGTTGGATGGGGATGGGATTATTGGTACTGTTCTCCCTCTTTAGTATGACACGTTTGGGAAACACAAAAAAAGTTGTATTATTGAGGTGTCGTCTTCTCATTAATATGACAAATGGCGTAAAGTTGTCGTATTATTGAGGGAATAGGAAAACATAAGTAATATGAGCTTAAAAATATATATACAATGGGTTTAAGCAATATAGATGGCATGAAATAATAACTTATAACTCCAAACAAATACAAATATTCTTAAGAACTCTTGAAATAGGAGTCCAAAGATCTTTGGTGTTGCCCACCTAAGTTAGCAACTGTCATCTTATCTACATTCCTTACTAACTTTTGAAAACTAATAATTTCATCAACACCAAAATATAAAGAGTTCTCTAATAAGAAACTAAGCAAAAATGATGCATGACGTTTAGCAACATACTAGGCAAGAGGCTACTCTAATCCTAACCATGTCCGTTCTGCACTAGTAACCCTAATTATCATTAAGTTTCCAATGATAAGTGAAGTTCCCAAGTAGTTCCCAAGTGAAAGTGGATGTATTTTAGATGTACATAACATAAATGAAAGGAATTTTAGCATTAAATACCTCTTTAATATGACAAAACATAGATTCTAAATGTCGCATTATCGAGTGTCGTATAAAAGAGGGAGTTTTGAACTAAAAAGTTTGGTCTCACAAAAATGTGTTGTAATATCGAGGGTGTCGTATAAACGAGTGTCATATAAACGAGTGTCGTATTAACAAGGTTGGATTGTAGTTGGCTTTGATTTGGGGTTCTTATTATGCATAGTATGTCAAGTCTCAATCGGGCCATGCATTGGCAACATGTGCTATTGCATGGGCAACTTATAGCATGCTTGCACTTACTGGTGTGGGCCACCAATGAATGGTACCTACCAGCACCAATTACATTTAGTGGCCATCATTGGCCAAATTGGAGCTAAAAGTGGCCCATGCTGGTAGGAGCCATTCGTTGGTCACCCACACTAGTAAGTGCAAGCATGCTATTAGCAACGACGATGGTATTGTCAAATCATGACATTTACTAGAGTGAAGTATCAGGATGAATTTGTTGGCTTGTGGTGTTTGCACAATAAGATGAACAACATTGTTGTATTTGACTACACTTAGCCCTTTAATTTGTTGGTTTGTGCATATAAATAGGAAGTGTGACCATGTGTCTCTATCATTGCTTGGGCATAATGTGTAATTGGGATTTGGGTGGGTGAGTGGCCATAATATGTTTTTCCTATAATTATCCATGTATTGTGCACATCTTGGCACCTATATTAGAGTGGTATATGATATGGCTCGTAGTTAAATATGAACACCAAAAAGACATGTGTTAAAATGAAATTAGAATGTCTGCTCAAAATAGAGACACCATTCTTGGTTCAATGGTGACCACAAGTGGAATACTTATGTGATTACTAAAAGAATAAAAATAGTCTTCATATATCTTTTGTATCTCGACTTTGAAACTTGAAATGACAATCTCATGATTTGCAATTGCTCACCGGTTGAGAAAATCCCAGTGTGATTGAATGGCCAAAACTATTTGCACAACCACATACCTTACATAACTTTAGTAAATTGACCATTTTAGCAGAGAGTTGGAATCAACCATTCCACTATGAAGAAAGGTGGGTCTACATGACATGCCAATCTAACATGAAGTGTCCGAAATGACACCAACTGATGTCATTATGGATACTTCATGTTAGATTGGCCTGTCATGTAGACCCACCTTTCCTACTAGTGCTCCTTGGGATTGTCATCGCATGAAGCAAAAACCATGTGACATGCGATAAAGGTCACTTTTTCCATGGCATCTTTTTCATGGATTGTTGTGCCTCAAAAAGCAACAATAAATCTCCTATTATGAGGAATACCTTTTCAACATGCAAAATTGTTACCCACCCACCCATAACACATAAGTTACCCAACTTTCAAACATCCATGGCCTCATAATTAGTAATTAGAATAATACATAGTTTGATTAGAATGCTTTAGAACATTTTTGGCTAAGGTAGATGAGGCCAATGTGCACACCTCCAACTTTGTGGAATCATCCAGTTGATGGATTCGAGCATTGGAGGCTTACGCAGGTTAGCAAGTGCAAGTCAAACCCAAAGAATTCGAAATTGATGATATTGGAGTTAAGGAAGGTGTTGATCTAGGCCCTAAAATCAAAGATTTTCTACTTCCCAATTTGGTATTGTAGGGGGGAACTTTTTTTTATTGTTCAATGATGTGTAAGTGGATGACATCATTAGTAGAATCTACATGGGTCATTTGCCAATGAAAACCAAGTTCAATACCAATATTGGTTGTGTCATGTCTCTAAAGTGGTCACGGGTAAGATAAAATGTTGCCAAATTGGCTATCAAATACCCACAATATAAGTTGGTCGGCACTTCACAACCACTTACCGCCTTCTAATTTGCCCAATTTACCAACTCCTAATTTGCCCACCTCGCCCACAAAAATCAAACGTGTCATAACTCAATGGATAGATCTCCTAATTATGGAGGATGGTGGGTGTAGTTTGATTTTTGCAAAGGTGGCTAACCCAAATATCATCAAGGCGGCGGCTAAATCATCATGTATAATACACCCATTATAATAGGTGTTACCAATGTATGAAGGTGAACCATGTAACAAATAAAAAGCACAACATTCTCAATGTTCTACAATCTAACTCAAAGGGACATTTTCAAATTTGTCAAGGAACTCCCCTAAGGTTGAGGCATCCATAGTCGACCATGTTCATTTAACTGCTCACTAGGGTCATGTAATGCTAACATGGATGAGATCTATATTTTTTAGGCAAACGGAGTTAAGGTTTATATGGTGATGGCTTGTGATTGATTATTGTCGTTAGAGTTTTGACAACTATCTTAACCGATCAATAGCATTTAGATGAGCAATTATGAGTTAACCTATAGATCGACTATGTATCACCCTAACTTTACCGCTTTGAAATTTGTAACAATTTTCATATTCATGAAAACGAAAATCATTATTAATTGCATTTCTCCTTAGAAATTGTTTCTCTTTGCAAGAAAAAGAATTCCATGCTATTAGTCCTCCTGAACAGATGCCAATTCTCTTATTTTATCGATTATAATTGCCTCAGCCTTAGTTTCCCTCAATTCTGAGCCTCAACATGATAGACACATCAACATCTTAACTAGGTGTGAGGTAAAAACGCCGATAACAGACACTTTGAGAGCCTGAACATCAACAGAATATTTCACAAAATATTTCAAGGAATTAGCATTCACTCTAAGGAGGCTAATGCATTTAAGTTCATCAATTTTTGACATCATGCAATTTACATATGATCAGTGAAAATCAAGAGTTTGCAACTCAAAATGGTTATATAACCCCCCAGTGGATAGTGTTGATCATTGACATTTGATCTCTTCCAACCAATGAGCTGAATTTTTAGTTCTTAAAAATAATAAAATTCGTGTTCATGTTAAAATACATCTTGACTTTGGAACAAAACAGACGTGTCAGAATTGGGTGGTTCTGCCTTGGCATTTCACCAAGCTAGCCCAAATCACATGTTCAGCATATCACCAGAAAGGCCTTCAAACGATGGATGTCTTTCATAGGTGAAAAGAATCAAAGGTCACCACCATATAAGAAATTGAAACAACTTGGCATTTC
The DNA here is from genome assembly GCA_964035585.1 of Polytrichum formosum. Taxonomy (NCBI): domain Eukaryota; kingdom Viridiplantae; phylum Streptophyta; class Polytrichopsida; order Polytrichales; family Polytrichaceae; genus Polytrichum; species Polytrichum formosum. Next base: position 44,780,339 of record OZ037941.1, read on the forward strand.
TGGGGCTCCTTTTTCAGCATCAAATTACATACCAAGGATCAATTCATCCAAGGCCCAGCAGTATGATGCTACACTAAATATGATATTTAGTGTCACTTATTGTTTGGAATTATACCATGCTATATCTATTTTCTGTATATCTCATATTTTACCAACAAATGTCAAATTGGTTGTTTGGACATTATAGAACAATAAAAACTTTACTTGGTAAAAGATTACATCAATAGTAAAAAGGTATAGCATTGCATAATTCCAAATAGCAAGTGACACTAAATATCATATTTAGTGTAGTTATTTAAGGTCATTCTAAGAACAACAAAATATAGACATCTAGCTAGAAATGCAACCATCAAATGACACAACAACTCTCCTGATATACAGACTAGGGTGTCATGTGCCACATGCAGCAATATACTGGTAAATGAAAGTGAAAACATAGGTTCAGGTGCCACCAAAAGAATAAAACCAGAAACTTTGATTGCTTGACTTTCAAGAACTCTTTTTAAATAAGTTGTTGGGGGACATCATGGCTTTACAACCCCAGATCAGGTGATCTCAACATGACAAACAAATCAAATACCTTCCTTGACAGGTATACACATTGATGTTCCAAAACTGCCATATGAATCTTAGCTTATGTTCAAAGCTGGTACCCACCAAGCTCATGTCACAATCCACCTGAATGATGTATTAGACTTCCAGGGGGAAAAACTGAACAAAACTACCCTCACAGGACATTGCCAGTTGATAACTTCATAATCATCACAACCTGAAAGAGTGGGCTTACATTATCCTCACATGTGAACCATACATCTGATGGATACAACCGCAGTGAAGGTTTTGCTTAAATCATCCGCCTCCCATGTTCCAAGCTGTCTCGAATCTGCAACTCTATTACTACATCGATTATACCCGTCCCTCACTGCAGGTTTCTCATTCTTATGGGCATATTCTGATTAAAAGTACATGGATTCACAATAACATGTGAAAGGAAGTGTGAAAGTGTGAAGTACCAACACTCCGTCAGCCAGTTTTAGAACGGGAGTGTCTGCTTCAGGCAAAATTGAATGATCAAGGGGAAGGTAGGTCCCTGGACTATGTAGGAAGTGCAGCAGGTACCTCTCCGGGAGAAGGTGCCAGTTCATTTTTTGTAAATCTGTCCTCATCATAAAAGCTGGCTCGGACAACACGACCACCGAAGAAACGGCCGTCCAGGTCTACTAATGCTTTTGTGGCTTCCTCGGAGCGTTGAAACTGGACAAAGATTCTAACTGCCTCCGTGACAGGAAAATCTGCCTCAGTGATCTCAAAGATGACCACACGTGCTACTGTGCCATACTTGGTGCATTCTGAACAAATCTCATCCTCGAGTTCTAAATCCACTTCCCCAGGCCCTACCTGCAAGCAATCACCATGTGTACATTACATGACTTAGTTCCTGGATGCAGGGGCAAGACAAATCAGAAAGGTAAACCATATGCAGATAAGTTTCATAGAGTTGCATAAAATATTGTGAACTTTCTGGTATATAATCTTTTACATCTTTGACTCCCATTGCTCATTTGATGTGTACATGTATATACAAACTCTACAAAAAAACTATAAAATGGCCAGCTAATAGTTACAATAATAGCAGGGAGACCATCTCAAACAACCAGTTGCAATTGATTTCTCTCCTGTTGTCAGCTTCAAAAGGCTGATCTATTTGACAAGATTTTAGAGGTGATTCAGTTCATTCTTGCAAGAAATCAGCTCAACAGAAGTGCTCTTTATGCACTCATAGCTCTTGTATAGCTACCAGTAACTACCAGACACCCTTGCATCCACTTTGCATCCTTGCCTTGCCAAAATGTTGTTCAAGTTTAACCCAAGGCTTTCTTGGTTGGGTTCCTCTTGATTGAAACACAGTTTTACATGGAGAATATTGAACCTTTTCCTACTGTAGGTGTATCTGCTTGCATGTGGACTCCAAGAATTGTAATCTGACTATACTCCTAGCATCTTCGAGGATTGAAAACTTCTCATAACCGCTCCATTGGCTTGCCATGTATGCTTCTTTGTCTAGTATCGTTCACCCTTGACACCTCACTTTGATCATCGCCACTTTACACTAGCACAAACTATTGAAAGCTTTCAAATGGATTGGTGAAGCTCTCAACAGTATGAGCTTTGGGTGAAAGCTTGTGAACTCCCAAATATCAAACTCCCGACTCAAGCTCTTAACTCGAGCTCTAGAGTCAACACTGCATAAAATTCTTATGTATATGTTAACCCTAGCTGTGTCCACAAACAAATAGCAGGAACTCCAAAGCTCACATACCATATTCCGTAGCAAGACAACGCGAGTCGGCGGTCCAGAAATTGAGACACCTTTGACAGGAGCAGGAGGAGGTTTCTTCTCCACAACAGCAACGGCGGCCTGAGCAGCATTCACAATCACGCCAGCTCGTTTATCCGTTTTCCTCGCCATCAAAGGCACAGTAATCCCTTGCTCCTGTTTACCTAAACCCTGCCCTTCTTTCCACCCCATCCTGGCCATCATCCTCTGGGCAGCAGTCATGGGGCTCTGTTTACCAATACTAAACCCTTCCCCTGTTCTCGGAGGCGACGGAGACCTCGTTCTCGCAGGACTGGGACTACTGCTACTGTCTGCATTATTATTCCTCGCTGCAGACAGCATTGCTCTCCTCTTCCAAGCTTCCTCCCCACTGATATGCAACGCAGCACGCTGCTCCGGTCCCTGCTCCTTCTCTCTCTCTGCCTCTCTCTCTCTCTCCAGTTCCCTTTGTCTCTGAAGCTCCCTCTCGCGTTCTTCTTCCTCCTGCCTTCGCCTCTCCACCTCGCCGCGCATCTCCTCCTCCATTTTCCTCCGCCTCCTGTCCCTGCAATACTCGTCGTAATCATTTGGCCTTGCTGGATCGTACTCTTCCAGCACCCGGCTGCTCACGGCCACCGGTGCGGGCTGCGGGGGTGACGGAAGCCTCTCCGGTGTGGCGGACACATTAGGGTTTCCGATCCCGTCTGTTGCCCATCGCGAGGACGCCAGCAATCCTCCCGGTCGTGAAACGGGAGTAACCTTTGCCTTCGTTGCGGCATTCTGGTTGCGTAGAACAGAGGATGGCGGAGCAAATAAGCTTGGTTTCCTCACGGCAGCGGGTGCTAGCTTGTTGTTCGACCATGCTGCCGCGCTTTCATCCTCCCCTGCTGCTGAGGGGGGCGGCAGGTCCCCATACAACCCTCCCAACATCGATCACCTCGATTGGCTATCTACCGAACGACAATAACTAGAAACCCCGAAACCACCCTTCCAAACCCTAGACTCTCCGAATGCACCCTTCCAACACCGATCACCTCAATTCACTTCACCAAAAACAACACACAATAAACCGCGAAATCTTTGCTTCAAACCCTATCCACCATTCCAACATCGATCACCCTCAATGTATTCCCCAAACAATAACAAACAGAACCCCGAAACCCTATCAACCCTATCAACCCTTCCAACGTCGATCACCCCAATTGACTCCACCAAACAACAATAAACAGACACCGTGACACCCTAGACCTCAAAAATCCACTCTTCCAACAACATCGATCACCTCAATTCATTCCACCAAAATAACAAACAGAAACAGCGAAACTAACCCTTGCTTCCAAACCCTAGACTTCCCAAATGCACCTTCCAACATCAATCACACTACCTACCTACCGCAATTGACTCCACCGAACAAGAAACAGCAACTCCGAAATTAAGCCTTGCTTGCACTCCTAGACTCCCCCAAATCCACCCTTCCACCGGATCCCACATCATTCGTTCCCCGGAGTCCCTGCAGCCCCAATCACACCGACGAATCGCCAGTCAACTACCAAGGAGCCCAACAAAGCAAGAGCTCTGCAAAGGCCACCCAGTGACCATAGTCTTCCCTGCTTCGATCCTTTAACTTAAACTCATCCTAGAGTAAAATGAATAGAAGATGTCATTGATCTACATAAGTTTCAATGTCATGTCACTACACCGTTTATGGTAATTGTTGTTGAAATTATGCAAGGCTATAACTTTGCACTATAGATTTCATTCGTTACTAACCATTAAAAAGAGGTTTTATGGACAATATAGAACAAAAATGACTTTTTTGGGGTAAAAAAACTACATTTCTATCAAAAAGTTATAGCATTGCGTAACTCCGCATAGTAAGTGACACTAAATGTCATACACGTTGTACATATATCTTTTGTGTGGCATTATTAAAGGCTTAGCTTTTCCACAATCTTGACAAAAATTCAATTATTATGATAAACTCATGGAAAATGTGTATTAGGCTAATTGGCAAGTTGGTCATACAAATAGAGAAAAGAGGGTAGGCAGGTAGGCCCTCTCTAACGATTTGGGATCCCCTCCTCTCTTTATCTAAGGTATGTGGGTGTTATTTGGTTTGTTTTCCTTGTTCTTCATTTTCCATTGATCATATTTAAATCTTCAAATTCGCGCGGCATTAGCAAATCTATGATGAAACATCAACAAAAACTATATTGAAAGTTGGATCTCCCCTTATTTATATGATGGTTTTTGGAAGTGCGTATTTGTTGATTCCTTAACTGAATACATAGGTCCGGACCTATGTCACAATTGAGTGTGGAAATTTGAAGACGTAGTCCAATCCCTTTTGAACATGTGTCGTTATGGTGTTTGTATTGTACTTTGATTTTCAGCTAACCACACACCAATCACATATAGGTGTAACCAAATACAGTTAAGAAATATAACCAAATAACACCAAGATACCTTAGCATATCTTCTAGGACCTATTAGGATTGAGGACAATATTAGTTATCAAGTGTCCTAGTTAGCAGATGTTGGGGTCAAAATCACAAGCTAGGCTAGTTGACAATAAGGTAGCCGATCTGTGCCCGACCAATTAAGCACTTTAGCATATTTGTGGTTTAGGTATGATTAGAGGGAAAAAAAATCCCCATGTAGAGAATTAGAAAGAAGAAGTAATTCATATTTTTTCAAAATGTTTTGTGCAATAGCCAAATTACTATAAATTTTCTAAGTGGACATTCTCTTCAACTTATACTTGTAATATAGGCTACCCTCTTTCCAATCACCAATTGGTAACAAAGCCGAGAACACTTGATTCCCATAATTGATAATTGTGCCACCTAACATGCTTGTAATTTGAACCTAGTTGTCAACATAGACACTGACATTTGGCTAAGTTGGATTTCGACCATGACATGTCAACACTGGTCAAAGATTGATATCGTGTTGCATGAATATTGATTGGCCTAAAATGTGAAAATGGAACAATGGTTGGGAATGGGTTGGCTACCTTAGTTGTTATTATAGACCATGAGTTGGGACATGACGCCTAGCTACTTGGTCTTGCAAGTATGAAAATATATCTTAAGTTGGCTACCTTAGTTGTTATTATAGACCATGAGTTGGGACATGACGCCTAGCTACTTGGTCTTGCAAGTATGAAAATATATCTTAAGTTGACTCTACCTACACTGATATGTGCAATTTTGACCCACACCATTTATCTACATTTCACACTATTTTTAATTTTTACTACCACAGCAAAATACATTATTTTATTTTTTTAACCTGGTTGCTATGTGGATGAAAGAACATAGTTGTAAGTTTTTTGTGATCTGGTTTTGGCCCAATGTAATTTGCATGGGTAAAGAGTCAACCTACTTGTGAAGGCAACCTAATTGCACATTTCAGTGTAATTGCTTTACCAACACAGGCAAGGCTCGCAAAATGTGTCTGCAAAGTGTGGTCAATTAAGATGTGTGGTCAATCTTTGATGATCAACAGATGTTATAATAATCATAGTGTTTGCTTGGAAAATTGCAGAAGCAAACACAAGATCAACAGATGTTGAAGTGGAAAAAAGAATCTCACAGCCTGCTGCATTGGTACATCAGCTACGCCAGTACATAGTTGTGCATTTGAAGGACTGAATTATATTGATAGTACTGGTGAAGTACAAGGACTCTAAGCACTCATCAAAATCCACCAGCCCAGTGTTTCCTTGGAAGGCTTCAGAATAGTCTTTATGCATTTTCTTCTCCAAGGCTGCCGAGCCTTTTGTGGTACCTATGTACAGGTTCAATCCCTCCTTTCATGATGCTTTTCTTATACCAGTACCTATTCACTACTGTGGCATAGTTTGTACTTGCTTATAATCAGTTCCAGATCTGAGAGGTTTGTGTCCAAGGTGCTCCCAAGTGGTGCTTGCAAGTCTTCAATTTAGGATACTTCCTATCAGAACTCTGTGCTCTCTACCATGTTCAAGGTCTGTTGAGTAGATCACACTTTTTTCCTGCAACCTGCCACAGAAGACACATGGCTTTTTGGTATCATCATTTGAGCCCGCAGTCCAATCTCTATCCGACACATGGCTTTTTGGTATCCATTCTTGGAGCCACACCAAACCCCATACCACTCGAATATAGGCGTTCTTATAAGAAAAGCAACCACATAAGGGTTGTCTACCTTAGAGCTTGGAGAGAATAAATTGTGAATCCATCAAATCAATTTTCTTTTAGCAGGGAATCACATTTATCAGTGTGCATTTCTTAAACTTGTACATGGTGAGGCACACTGGGAAGACAAGAAACCTTGGTAAGGAGAGGCAGAACATGTTGGCTCCATTCATCATTCCAATGGGAAGATGACCCTGACTTATTTGCTCCTGACTTGACTGCTCCACTCCTCAGTGTGTCCAGGAGATCACAAGCATTTGGGAAGCCTTTGAACAAATCCTGTGGACAAGTTTCTGCTAATCAGGAAACAACCAAACATCTTGAACTGAATAATTATATGAATTTACGGATGCATAAGGTTGACATCGGGGCCCAGCAGCATATCTCGGCCCTCTCTTAAAATTGGTCACTATAGAGCAAACTGGTTTTCGAACAGAATTGACCAAACATCTAGTGCAAATTAAGGAAAGGTACTCAAGAAGAGATTTACCAGTAGCTGGTCAGCTAACTCTGAAGATGAAGAAAATAAGAGGCCATTCTGCCGATCTTTAACCAACTCTCCAATGCTGCTCATATAACCCAGTTTGAAACATCAGAGATCCTAGGCATTTGGCTATTAAAAATGACCAATTCATGATTCTCCTTCCAATATACCTACTCCCTCTGTTCCATTATGACTGTCCAATGTGATGTTTTTCCCCTAGATTAAGCTGGTAAATACAACAATACTAGCTAGTATAGGTGGTGGATAAGCTGCTATAATGTTAGCAACAAGAGTACAAAAAGGTAGTCACAAGCATCTCTCTTCTCGATTGCCCAATTTGGTTACTGTTATGAAAATAATCATAATTTTATACAGTATTCTTGTGGGCAATTGAAAGAATATTTCAATGCACCAAAGAAATAGGTTGTTTGGATAATGCATGCACAAGTTATGAAGAATGAAAGTTTTACTGGTGGACGTATCACAACATTAGATGTTAAACGTACCACATTCCTCACCGGACAATTATTTTGGAACAAAATTATCATGTCACATGGGACACTCAATCTGAACGGAAGGATTACTACAGGATTTGTCTTATATAAGCCAAACCACTATGTTTATAGTCATCAAATTGTTACACTAAACTTGTAATAATACAGATTGAAAACTGTTTGAAGAGGCTGATGAGTCTGCAACACACCAGGAGTACGAGACAGCACAAACAGGCAAGCCGCAGCCAAACATGTCCACAACCTTCATGGGAAGGTCCAACCCTGAAGAGGATGTGTGAAGGCAAACTCCAAGGTCAGCAGCACCTGAACAAAATCCACATCCATGACACCCAACATTTAAACTATATGCATTTCTTAACATGATATATTTGGATGATACTAATTTTCTGATTCCTCACAACCAAGCAACCAATTTCAATATATGCTTCCTGAATTTTTGTTTAAATCCTTTCTTTGCCTGGCTTTACCTATCTATCTAAGGCCTGTGTAATATCTATTGACCATCTTATAACTGAGAATTCATCAAGATACTTGTCAAGTCACTGATTGTAGTGCTGATTGAGAAAGGTGACATGATGAAAGCAGATACCAAAAACTTATTTGTAAATAATCTCTTCTCCAAGTAGTTAACTTAAAGAATACAAACGTTACCAAGGAGAAGTGGATACTCCTCAGGTGATAACCACATTGTGCGGAATGCCACTCGCCGTAACCGTAACTTGCGAATACGTTCTTCATACATTCCCCGCATCGGCCCTTTCCCTGTCCAATAAATGAGAAACATCCCTCAATTCAGAGCGCAATCAAATTACTTTACCTGAATATCATAGTGAAAGAAAAACAACATGTCCCTATTTTTTCACTCTACATAAGGAAAACGTTGAGGCAAAATTCTTTCTCCCCTGACGTTCACCATCTCACATCATTGCAGAATTTGACCACTCATAGCTAAGGTTAAAAATTTACCAGTCACAACAAAAAGAAGACGAGGAAATGGGCTTGCTGCCTCTGGTACAGTGTGTGCCTCCAGTGAACTATTTAAGAAGGCAGCGTCACTCTCCCCCAACAAAGCAGCGACACGACGATCATACATGACTGCTGCTTCTAGTAACATTCCAAAATCCTCATCTGCTGTCCTGTAAGGTTGCAATCTATCCTCCATGAGTGTGTTTGAAGTAGCACTTACAAAAATAAGAGCAAAACCACTTTGGTGTAAGGTGAGTGCACATATTCCCAACACTTTGGCAAGTTTGTGTACTTAAGAGTGATCCACTTTATATGCCGTTATCTCATTAGATTAGCCTTTCAAAGTGATTCGGAAGCCATGCAACTTAATTGTGAATCATATCATATCTCCATTCTTTACAGAATATTATAAGCTAAAATGCTCAATGACCCGTTATGATCAGCTAGTCTTATTAATCCTTCTTGAATAACATATTATGAGCTTGCTTAACACCTCATGAGGCACTTCCAGTGCCATGCCGCACTTGCATCCAATGCCTTATATATAGTTCATTGATGTGTAAAATTGGCATATCAATTGGCCTTACCTATGTTGGAGCCTCCATTCACTTGTTTATGTCAGTGTGCTACATGGTGGACTTGCCAAGTGGGCGCAGAGGTCATGCTATACCTCCACTTGGAAATTATTATTTTGGGACCATGTAACATATGCTTTGTGTCCACTATACCCTTAATTTCAGGTGTGTATAATAGGTCACAAACTGAAATAGGTGCACCTACCTTAAGCTTCATGTTAATCAGGAAACCAATCAACTTAGAGATATGGATGAAATGTACCAGCTTGTACTGCTCACAATTAGGGCGGGTCGCCCATCTTGGTATGAGTATTGGTCACCCTCAAAAATTTCTCCTTGCCCTCCATCAGTATCATCTGCCACAGTATGGACTGTGAAGAGTGTGCATTTGTTGACGTTAGGTACCACATAAACCAAGCCTTGTCTGGTTCCATCCTCAGTTACATCTGCTTGATGTCCTTTAAGTAGTTTCCTTGATGAAGGGCCTGCACCTGTATGATCCCATAATTATGCAATGCAACTATACAAACTAAAAGAGCTACCTCGTTTACTTACTCAATACATATTATGTTAGTTTGAATAGTTTGTATATGAGTACAGGTCATTTATACTAGCTTAAATCTCCCAAATAATCCAAAAAACATAGTTGTATGCTGTGATTGAAATAATGCATATAATAAATGTTACACTTCTAGATAGGGTCACTTTTGACACTTTTAGTTTAAAATATCAAGAAGCTTAAACCCCTCTGTCTGACACCTTGATGCCCATAATGGGCTTCTCAGACCTTTTAAGGGTTACGATTTGCAATGTCAGTATTTGAGGCAAGGGCCACAACAATGCAACAACCTTCAGAATAGCATCCGCTAGGGATTGTATGTATGACAAACATTGCACAGAGGTTCAAAAGTTCATATTAATTCTGAATGCCAGAGGGAACAATGGACATAGAGCAAGTCTCCTGTTCTGGGACCTTTCAAGTGGCAATTTCAAGATATAAGTGTAAGAGCCACACCCATATCATTATAATTGATAAATTTCGTATTCAGGTTCTCAAAATGCATAAGAGCTCTCTCTTCATTTATATGGAGAAAAATCTTCACAGAACCATTTTAGATTGTGCCTTGAAGTTAGTTATATGACACCAACCTAAGTGTGCTTCTCCATTAGCATTGCTTGGTTGTTCAGGAGATTCAAGTAGTCCATCACCACAACAATCTCGCACACCAAGAGGTCTAGTAAAAGAAGCATCCAGCCTGCAAAACAGCTGACCATGGTATGCAGGACAGTAGATGAGAGATGGGTCCACTCAAATTTACAACTGCTACAGATGATTCGTGCAATAAAAAAAACTGTGTTATGTGTGACATTATGGTAACCAACCTGTAGCAAGTGAGGGGGTAACTTTTTTAGGGGTAGCTCAGTTAAGGAAACAATGTCTACACATCTTAACATCTCAAGCTATTTCATAAAGGACCTTTCATGCACCTTTAGCTAACTAGACGTCCACCTCATCCTCTTGATTAAATGTCAAATAATAAACTAAATGAGGGGGACAAGGAAAGGACAAGATAATATTAAGAATCTTCCATAAGGAGGGAACAAAGAGGGCAAGCGACCAAGTAGGCTGTAAACCTATTGCCTATTTGCAAACATGAATAACATGAATTTTGCAAAGAGATAGTATTATAATAGGGTTAACCAACCTAAATAATGTTATTGGGGTTTGGTAACCCCAAAGTGTGGCATGCCCCTGAGACAATACATCAAAGAAAAGCAGTAAGACTTAATTTCGCAGTTTCAGTTACAGGTTATAGGGTTACAAGAACTAACCTCATGCTTCTCTCTCAAGCCTATTGGCCTAAAGTATTCGGGAGGACGATCATACAGTACAGTAGCTCTGCAGCACAGTCCAGCAATTGATTGCAGTGCATGAGATTTAGAAAAGTTGATGCAATCAATATTAGTATTACTTCTGACTCATCTTTTGTGTAAACAATAGGATCAAGAGTTAAGTTTTGAGATTTTGAGAACTTAAAGGCACTAAAACACTTTTGGTACTTACTGTATACCCCAATTTTGCTCTAACTCGTGCTGCATGGCCTTGGTCACACACAAGTATCCATCAGCTGTTTTCCCGTATCGTCTTTCATACCTGCCATTAAAACCTTTCGATTAGAAATTAAGATTTGTGCTCCTGAGTCCTAGCACAAGAAAAGAAAGAATAAGGTAGAGCATGCTAAAACCATTACCCCACCCAAAACCAGCATCCTATAATCTTGCACTAACTACATATGAATTTTGAGAATGTCCACCACCTTAATGTCAGGCTCCTGTGTTGGTTTTAGGTCATCTACCAATAAAACTTTACACCCTTATAACTTTTGCAGATGGAATTGAAATAAGACATACTTTGATGCGCTAGAATCCCATGTCAATTGCTAAAGAGAATCATTTAACTTATTAAATATCATAATAGTAGCTGTACTCAGCACTTAAAGTGATGGTTTTAGCACCATCAACCTTACTGATTGCATATTCAACTCCAATTATACAGCTATGAGGAGATGGAAAATTTACCAGGAGTGAATCTGCACAAGAGGATGCCTGGAGCCAAGAGACAGAGCAAGAAGAGTGTAGCCAAAGTTATGCCAGTCAATGACAAAAGCTGATTTTCGTAGCCAGCAAGCAAGCCTCACCACTGTCAACGTTGGAATTGATGGTGGGTTCTGCTCAATAAGATGAAAAATACCCACACAAATCTCCATGAGAATATTTCATTAACATTCTGAGTTAGGCCCTGAAATGAATGGTAAGTTACATGACTGTGGACTGTGCTGGTAGATGCATGCATACCTGGACCAAGTAAAAGTCTGGGGCAGATATTTGGATGCACAGTATCCAAACCAGTGTCATAAACTGTATCATTAATTTCAAGGGCAAAAGCAGTAGATATAAAACCCTGGGTAGGCCTTGTGGAAATGGAGCCCTCTGCAATTACAGATTACAAAAGCCAAACAGTAAGGACCCTAACAGTCGTGACAAACACCTATGACATGCCAAGAGAATCAGCCAAATATGATCAAAATAGAGTTATCCTCTAACTCAACATGATATTTGGTCATGATTTGGTTGTTTTGCATACAATACCTTCCTAGTTTTCGGTGCATTCTTCTAGATAGTGTGGAGGTTTGAACAAAGAATATTTTATATCAGTTTATTGAGGGTCAAACTCATTTTGGCATGCCAGGAGGTGCTAAAATATGTTAGGCCCTCAGTAAACTGGAATAGGTTGCTGTTCATTAGGATTCAAACACTACCTCCCAGGATACACCATAAGTGGAAAGAAATTATTGATTTTGTATGCAAAACAACCAATGGAAATCAGAGAGGAACAACTCCCGACAAAAAGTCTAATTGAGTTCAAGGATAACTCTTAAAACCAACACAGGAAGGAAGACAATGCCAATAGCTAACCTACAAGAGACCTGAAGTAGCTACAGCTTTGCAGAACTGAATAATTCTTCGTAGTGGTAAGTTGATATTTGCAGGACTGATCACAGTAACCAGAACATAGCTGGAGTATAGTAATACACAAACCTTGCTGCTAACAAAAGTACATCAAATCCTTCCACAACCATTTGTTTTAAGCCTAACATCAAAGGTATGAAAAACTTGATTTTGAATGAAAAATTCAATTGTATACTAACCATGAGATGGAGATGAATATGTGGATGCTGTAGAAGGTCTGCATGAGGCTCCGTCCCTGCACATCAGCATCTCTATCAAAACCCTATCAATGTTAACAATCATTTTAGCACTGCAAATTTGCATACCAAAACTTCTTCATTCATGTCATATCCCTTTGGGAAGGAACCTCGGTTTCCTCTGAAACAAAAAAAAGAACTGCTCGTGCAATTTAATTGAAGGGATAGCAAAAATGATGATAGCAAGAATTTCTGAGGCACCTGCAGACGCCACCACATCCACGTCCATCCCAGGCTGCAATGCAAAAACAGGGTTGAGTCAGTATCAATTGTATGGAGCGCTTACATATTAAAGTTACAAGTCTGAAGATCACCGAATCAGATTTCCGGCGGTCCAGCACTCAATTTCTTTCGAATACAGCCGAATTAATACAAGGGGAAATATGCTAGGGCACAATCACCACAACACAAATTGTTCAATGCAACATGTGACTGGCATGTCTGCCAACAAGAGCAAGTTAGCAATTAAACTTGACACATTGCATCACAATCTGCGTTGGAAGTCCTTATACGAAATGCACAAATACAATTTCCTTGGCTTGCAAAACCCAGTGTAAGTTAGGTCAATCCTCAAAAAGAAGGGCAGTCCAAGTCAACAAGAGCTGTGAGGGATGGTCGACATGGAGATGAAGATGCACAACGAATGTGGAAATCCGGCAGGGATGTCAAAAATATACAAAAAAAAATTCCCACCAGACTAATAATCTAATCAGTACCTGATTTGCGAGGGAGAGAGCATGGTATTGCATGCGAGGACTCCTGCCGAGATCTCCCAGCACTACCACAGCTGCCCTTCGTCGAGTGCCCATCATCTTCAACGTCTTGGGTTTTAATTCGTCGGAGGTAGACGGCATTCAGTCCGAGAACAAGGAAATGAGGACAACAATAGAGCGCTTCTCTACATCGAATGCAGCTTCTCTACATTCCGAATACATCAGCAACCGATGAAGAACTGGTGTAATAGACGCAACGACAACATGCCGTAATCCAGAAACAACATAACCTAAACCCTAAAACTTGCTTTTATGTTCCCCGACTCCAACAAACTTTTCCAGGCTCGTGGATTTTCGGTTGCTGAAACAAAATGCCGCAGAGAAACAGACAGAAACAGAACTGGCTGAGCTGAACAAAAACAAAATTCCCGCGTTCATTCTTGATCATTTTCACCCACATCAGTGATCTCCATCAACCACATGGCACACACAACATAGTTCAATCTGCAGGCCCCAATTGCAACCTCCAACACTCTTCTACATAATAGTGGAAGAAACTGAGATGGATGTACTTAAAAAAACGGCAAGTGCCAAACTACTGTACCGAACAAAGAAGAAAGAGACAGCAACATATAGTAAGGCTAACCCCATGACTCAGCAGGTAACATATGATGTAACACTAATTTCCATCATATGCGGGTGGTGGGTGTCGCAGAGTCGGAAATTTTGGCACCACTTGGCGAAGTTGCGCTTCAAAGGCTATCCATTTTCGGTAGTTTGGACTATTTTAGAGCTCGTCCGATTTGTTGCGTCGGAGTGCTGCTCGTGCGGTGTTTGTCGTCTTTCGGTCTGTCGGTCCCTGAGTCTCTCAATTTCCTTATTACGATCCTGCTGACTCGGTATTCAGATTCTGACGAGGTGGCGTGACACGTCATATATACTTTCCTAGGTGGCAATCCCAACGCTCGTTCTCCCAAAACCTTGGACTTTCTCCTCGGATGAGATTATAGTCTAGGAGTTACTTAATTATAGCATGGTATGAATGATGAAGGAGCTTCAACATGCTTGTCATACAAATTACAAAGGTAAAACACATCCTCTCTTGCATACTTTCATGCTTCATGCTAGAAATAGTGTCGTTGCTGGTATTTTGGGCTGCACGAGCTCCAATTGATTCCATGATGAGGGCCACTTCACACATGGGCCGAGAGCCGTGACCTTGTAACGGTGAGGACCCTTGACTCTCATCCAAAGGCCGTACCATGGGTGTTGGGAAAGCTGTTTTATGTAGTCACGGGCCTTCAAGCATGGTGTGGAGTGAGAATGGACCACGTTACGGGACCATTGCATAATTTGTTGGCGGAAAAAGAGGGGAGGATTTGGTTTCATATAATATGTCTCAAATCTATCAATTTAAGAGAATTACTTGGTGGTGTTTGTCTGTCCTAGAATATGTCATGGAATATGTCTTGGAATCTATCTTGGAATTTGTTCTAGAATCTACCCTGCAATCTGTCTTGAAATTTGTCCATTGATGCAAGGTCATAGGGTGTTTCTCTAATTTACTGGGACTAATTTGTGCTTTTTCTGTTTTTCAGTGTCTGAGCTCAATAGGCTTGTTTGAGATACTGATAGTAGATTTTTAGAACAGGCCCAATGACAATCAACTTCATCTTATTTCTTGATTTTAATATATATCTTTCTTTCTTGGACTTGAATACCTGCTCTACAAAGAACATCGCAATGTGTAAAGTTGAGGCCAATTTTTCTGGAAAATGTACACTGTTAGTGTCACGTACGATGTGGAGCTACACAATGTTATAACTCTTTATTATAGATATCATTTTCATACAAAGTACTAATAGGTATATTGTTTACACCTATTATTATGGGTTGAAAGTTAGCATGGGTAGAAAATATTGTGGACCAATGTATGTGTGGGTTGAAAATTAGGGTGGCTTATCATTAAAAAATGATCAATATTCAAATATAAAGTGATAAAGTATTAACACAATATTGATAATATATTCTCAATGCATAGTAATTCATGTTTGTGTAGAAAATATTGATTCCATATTCCTAGTTTTGAATACATGATATTATAGACTCTAAAGTGGCATGGGTCAAGAAAATCTACATTGACCAAAATTGTCGCGATATGTCAAAAATTTAGTGGACCATAGTAATAGGTGTAAAAGGTGTAGTTTGGATAACTGGAGATCATTAAAAATTTGTCACAGACTGTTTCGCGAAAAGAAGTTACTATCTTCTCTTGTAAACTGCTATGAGAGACTTGACTTGGTAAAACTTCTAATTTTAAGTAATAGCATTGCATACGAAATGCAATAAACAGTGTAGTCCCGAGTGTGTTAAATTGAAGCCAATATTACTACTGGAAGGCCTTGCTGTTCTTTACTGTATGTGCTGGAATAGGTTATTCAGGCATTGATCTGCATGCATTCTGTCAAGAAGCTGCCATGATACCGATTTGAGAGCTGGGTGCACTTGTTAGCACAATCAAGAAAAATAAGGTAATTTCTATCTACACCTGTGTCCCTGCCATTGTCAAGGTGTAGAACTGTTTCGACGAATTCAGTAGCTTTTCTAGAAGCTACAATCATTAGAGATTGTGGACCATATTCTCTTTACCATATTTTATCATGTTCTGAGTATCGATGATAGGAAGCTTCTAGGTTTCCATTATGTACCTGGGTACATAATTATGGTAAATAGTGTGGCAGATATATAGTGAGACTTGCCCTTGGCAACCACGGGGGGTTCACTCCATGTAAAGTTGAACACCACGTGCGGCCAAAGTTTGCTACCCCTATATTACATGGAATAGATAAATTTAAAAATTATGATATTTTTTCTACATATACATCATCATTGATAGTATCTTTTGTATAGTTTTTTGAAATTTTTAGTCATCTTCATTTTTGTAGCAATTATTTTAGTTCAATTCTGCGTCATTCTAGTTAGAAACGGTATGTTTTATTAAAAAAACATATCATCAAATTTGGTTACCATTTTTTACTATGTGATAGATACCATGTATATCTACCCATGAAAAAAATTTGATAAAATTTTGACCCATTTTGGTGATGCAACTTACCAAAAGTAGATTTTTTTGGCCGCACGTGGTGTTCAACTTGACAATGGAGTGACCCCCCCGTGTTGGCAACCTTATAGTGTGGCCTCCATGATACACCATCACGCATGAAAATAGTGTGCAATTCTAGTTACACATGTCATGTCCTTGTGATATAGTAGAGGGCTCTCTATTTCATCTTTACATGCACCGGAATTTAGTTTCCGCATGATATACAAGTCGGTCTTAGCAAATGTGAGCAAGACATGTGGCAAAACCTAAGGGGAGAATTTATAATTTGTGTCGGAATAGAGAGCCCTCTACAGTATACCTACCTCCTTCCCGTAGGTTGGAAGTCTCTCAAATGCACACTATTTTAAATCCAATAGCAATATTGTAATCTACAACGTGGACGTCTATTGTTAAATATTGTTGGTGGGTAAATAGTGTGCACCCAGCTTACGTCCCCAATGTTTTTAGTGTGAAAATAAGTTCAATAGTGTGGCCAACAATATTTACCATAATTAGTGTAGATAATATTGCCTTATTTTTTGGATTGTTCAATGGGACATTCATAGAGTGTAACCTTCAAGAAATGTGAATGATGCAATGGATCTAGTGGTTGGTGTAGTTGAATGCTCTAAATGACCCTATTACTCTTATGAGGACTTGAGCTTGATAGAATGGGCATATGGAATTGCATGTCCTCTTTTTGTAAGTTTTCAAAGCTCTTAGCACCTGTGTTATTTTGTGTGCTTTTGAATGCAGTTGCGGTCATTGAGATTGTCAAATTTATGGTCATTAGTTCCTCAGAGCCAACTTCAATCTTTTGAGCAATGGAATCAGGAGTTTGGTTGTGGTTAAAGTGTGAGCCCTACAAGGCTCATTTTGTTTTTGCCAGGTCTCACATCAGTGAAGATGAATTTGATGCACCAACTTTTGCAGTGGTACATTTTTCCACTTCTTAAAGTAAATAGATACTAGGTTGCACCCATGCATATCAATGAATGTCCCAAGTTGACTCCGCACCTGCTCGACATAACACCGTCAACGGTTAACAGTTCGAAACCTATTTGGAATGACAACTGTGTGACCACTCATGTAATTGTTGTTCTCCCTTTCCAAAAATGTATATTAGATCCTAAACACTGGAGGGTTTCAATCCTACACTCCTTGGTGAGTACATGTTGAAGGTGAAGACTTTCACAAACGTGTGGAAAGTACGTCAACGACCCAACGACAATGCAAGTGAAGACTGTGAGGAGCTGAGTTGAAGAGATGCAGTTCCAGTCAAAAGTTTAGTTGGAGCTAGTTGTTTGTACATATACGTCCGAGTTGATCACCAAGGAGATGTACAGTACATCTACCTCAACCATGTGCAGCATTAGCAGTGCAGATCTTCTGGACGGATGGATAGTTAGATAGATAGATAGATTGATCCACAGGCTTCTTGAGGAAGCAAGCATAGAAGGAGATAAATCTTCTGGAGAGTAATTTGTCACCTGCTATAAGTTCTCTCACAAGGACTTTCAAATGAATCGGCTGCAATTTATTGGATCTTTTTGTCAATCATCTCACAGACTGTACAATATGGTAACTTTGAAGGTGGAATTGGTGCTCCATGTGTAAGGTCAATGATTACATTAAACTTTTGATTTAGTGTGGCATTAGAATCAATTGGCCACATATTTATTGTGGGTCACATCAATATTGAAACTCTCTATCTTGTTGTAATTATTGATTATTTTGATTATTTTATTTTATTTTAGTCTTTGTGCCACTTGCATTATTGTTTATGTCACTTGTCATAATATACGAGTAATTTGTTGACCTACAATAACCTATATAGTAGCACAAGTTACTAGGATTGTAATTGTTATGGGGATCATTGCCATCCTTTCCACCAATGAGTTGAATGGCTTTGTACACATTATCACGAAAATAAGGGCATGCCATATTTGGGGAGAGGGAAAGAAAAAAATAGAATACAACAAAAAGAGGAGAGAAAAAAATTTGAATGCAATGATATATATATATACATATCATAAACCTTTATCCAATATCCATTTTTTCTTTTTGACAAAGAGTAGGGCTTAAGTAAGCACATTGAAAATATGGTTTGTAACACACCTTGGTTGGCAGTGTGTGGTGGCATTCTGAAGACTTCATGAAGGCTTAAGTTAACACAACACTTCTCAAGAGCTCAAAGGCTTCGAAAACTTTCAAATCAGAAGGGAAAAACTTCAAATCAAGCAATGTATGTAGACAAGAAGGTGGGAGGCCAATTCTACCTCCAACTTAGAACAACTCTTATGGTCATTTTAAAATGATTCTCTTAGAGATTGCCTATCCAAGTATTTTGGGACAATTGCACATGATCATCTTACATATAAAGCCCACCAAATATTGAGAGAGACGTTCCTCTAAAGTCCTTTGACCCTTGATTCTTAAGGGTGAGAAGGAGTTTAGAGGGTTGCATCTCTCGGTGGGCAATTTGGATTTGGAAAAACATGTGGGCTTTGTTGATGAAATGAGCATGTGGTCTCACAACAACAACAACAAATTTTTATTTATTTAAAAAATACACTTAGAAAGCCGAATAATGAGAGAATTTTTTCCGGTGCCCCTAGAAATTGCTTAGGGTTAAGTTTTATGTCGGCCACTCCCCCACCAACTTCTAGTGGAAATGTAGATTTCACCTGGTGAAATCTACATTCCCATTAGAATCTGGTGGGCAAGCGGCCTACATGGAAACTAACCCTTTAGTGCCGAGACCCTCTGGCCTGCAAAATATCACATTAAGCCATATTGATGATCCAGGTGTCGTGACACGTGTTACGAAAGTTCCTAGTTGGCGATCCCACCATACTTTACTTCGATACCACATCAGGCTCGCTGGGAGGTCGGAGTGTACTTACTTAGGGTTTCAGGAGTTCGCAACAGCATGACGTCGATGATGGAGCTTCGATCCATCTGAATTTCATGCGGGCTGCAAGCGGCTCGCCATACAATTTACAAAGGTGAAACACATGCTACTTGCTCTGCATTCTTACATACTCTCAATTTGTCTTGGAATTGTTGATGCATTGTGCTCCAGGAGCTCCGATTTGAGTCCATGAGAGATCGTGATAAGGTTTGAGTCTCGTGAGTTGAGGTGATCGATTGGTTGTTAAGTGTAGATGTTGTACTGCCAGATAGTTTGTTGATGACAGTTTAGGGCAAGTGACCGATTTTCATTTGATTTTTTGGAGATTTGTCTTGTCATCTTGTGAAGAGAGGGTTAGTAACAGTTTGCTTCCTTTTCTCTGTTCAGTAAATTGACTAGAGTAGTTGAGACGTTGAGACATTCTTCTCGGTGGATACGTTTTGCAATAGGGGGAACTGAATGGTAGTATACTCAAATTTGAATTGCAGAGAAGTCATGCTGGAGATGGTTCTGTAAGTGATTATCCTTGCTGCAAGGACAGCTGTGACATTCTCTGGAAGAAATTGCTCCCAGGGCCTCTCTCTTTTCTCCTGATGAAAGGATTTCAGTATGGTGTTCTCCTCGGGGTTTTTGTGTTGGCCCTCCTGTCGAGCTTTTCTGAGGCAGAAACAAATGAGGAACGCGTGGCGGAGCTTGTGCACTTGCAATCACGATCCAAGGATGGAGTCATTCGCTTGGACGAAAATGGCTTCCGGCGCTTCATGTCCACCACGAGTCCGCGCCCGTACGCCCTGATCCTCTTTTTCGATGCCCACCAGCTTCGTGGCAACGCGGACCTGAAGCTCGAAGAATTTCGGGCCGAGTATGGGCTCGTTTCACAAGCCTATATCAAGCACCACAAGGGCCAACCCTCGGCCGAGAAGGTGTTCTTCTGTGACCTAGAATTCAAGCAAGCGCAAGGGGTGTTCCAACTTTTCGGGATCCAAGCCCTTCCCCATGTTAGATACGTTCCAATGGGCAGCGGAGACTTCAAGGAGAGCGAGGAGATGGCTCAGGGCCAGTTCCCTCGCAGCGCAGAGGGCTTGGCAAGCTTTGTGACGGCGAAAACAAAGCAGACATGTGGTCCCATCGAGCGACCTCCACCTTTGAGTAAGGCGCAGATGTGGTCGCTGGGCGCTGTATTCGTGGCGGTGACTCCTTTTATGTACAAGGTGATGACTCATCCCGACTCGCCAATGCGTGAACCCGCCCTATATTGTGTGTTTGTGTTGGTCATCTACTTTTTCAGCGTCTCTGGAGGCATGTTCAACATCATCCGCAACATGCCGCTCTTCATGCAGGACCGCAACAACCCAGGGAAAATCATGTTCTTCTACCAGGGCTCAGGGATGCAGCTCGGAACTGAGGGTTTTGTAGTGGGTTTCATGTACACGGTCGTGGGAGTGCTGCTCGCATTCGTAACGCATGTCGCCCCCCAGATCCGCTCAAAGATCGCACAAAGGACGTTGATGCTTGTCATCACCACCATCAGCTTCTTGGCTGTCAGGAAGGTGGTTGCTCTTGATAACTGGAAAACAGGATACTGGATCCATGGCTTCTGGCCTTCACGGTGGCAATAGATTGATCACTTGTACCTGGTTTGTACACTTTCATAGGCTGCATTCTGGTTTAGAGATTTTCTCAAACATAGTCTGTTTCTTAAATATTGAAAATGGGCATTTTTGGAATGCTAATTCTTGCAAAGTATCCAAAACTAGGTTCAGAGAATGAGCTTTTTAAATAGTTTCTGGAAGTTATACACAAGATTGAGTGTACATTTGTTGACTTTTGGAGACATTTCAAGAAAGTTATGGGAACCTTAAGGTATGGCTCCGTGAGCACAATGCTTGGAAGAGTACAAATACCTTACAACCAATTCCTTGACAAGCTGGTCAAGCTACCTGGGACCTCATTGGCCGGTATCAATCACCAGAGGGCTGAACATCCCCTCTGCCTTTTGATTTCCCCTTCTGGCCTCATGCCTTGTATCTGTTTTTGACAAAGCTTTTCTGACTAGGCTTATGTGTATGATACAGTTAACATATTCCAATATAAAAGGTTGGTGCGAGTGATGAATGAATTTGGCAACTAGCGAATGCTTATGCTAAGATCTAATTGTTGTATTATGATGATTCAAGTGGAGTTTTCAAATTGAATTTCAAATTATATCTAGGTTGTGTAGCACCAAACCTTGTATGATTCAGAAGTTGATCAGTTTAGCATCGACTAACATTCACCTATGAGTTTCTTGGAAATCGAGTTTTCACTTATCACTACGAGACAGATGCGCGAGGACAACTTAATTTCACTTGCTGTCATTGTATCTATGCTTTTTGGAGCAAGTATGAAGTCAAATAAATCCAGCAGAAAAATCTTTATCTATAGAGGAAGTAGTGGCAATCAGAGCTGACCTCCAGGTCTAAAGTAGAGGGGTTTTAAATGGGTACTTCCTCTGACTAGCCCACTTCTCCTAAGATATGAAACACGTGTTTAGTCCCAGGCTGTAGCTACGTTCCTCATATGAATATCTTATTCATCATCAAAGTGGAGATTCTTGTGCTCATTAAATGTTCATGTAGGCCCCACTTAATTCTTTTGACTATCCACTCTAGAATGGTTATCAAATTTTGAGCAAGCACTCTAATCTTTTCAAAACAAATATCTATTTGAAATCCATTCTTGGAGTCAAACTAAACCACATACCACTCAAATGTAGGTGTCCTAACAAGAAAAGTAATTGAATAAAGGTCGTCTACCTTAGTTATTTTGCAACAATGGCCTTGATTTCAATTGGTCACACTCAATAGGCAAGTTTTTCTGTAGTTATAGTTGAACTATTATAGAAGCTAGGTGTCTTAGCATCTATTCATATTTACCTATGAATCTATTGAATTGAAAGACTTCTCCCAACAATGTAAGGGCACAATTCCATGTGCCAGTGAAGTTGGCGAAATTCACTAGATACTGAAAATTTGGACCCTCCTCCACATGGAAGAGTGTGCTAAATTCCCCCGGAAAGCATTAATTGTTGGGGATAGTTGAAGTTTGAGGAGGGGAATTGACCACCTCTCTTTTCTAGAACCCAGAGATTGGATTTTCCTTTGAATGGAAAAAAAACTTGATTTTCATAAACTTCTTGGTGTGGACCCAAATTTTTTTGTCTTTTAAATTGAATTTTTTCATGGTGCCATATTCTTATTATTCAAGCCTTGCCCAAAGTTGTAATACTTTATAAATTTATTTTCATTTTTCTAGGATCTCAAAATAAAAGGTTTAATCAATCTAGTCATGCAACATTCAATGTGGGTAAGTGCAAGGACGGTTGCATTCCAACTTGCATGTTGGACAACAAGGCAAATCTACTCATATTTTTTTTCCCCATACAATGTTTAAGCCTCTGTGTGTGTGTGTGTGTGTTGGGGGGGAGGAGGGGGGGCATAATGGATCTCAAAATAGGGCAGCGATGGGCACTCCAGAGCAAGAATGAGTGCGCAACAAGGGAAGAACATATATGGAAACATTCAATGAGGCAAGAACTCGATGGTGCACATGCCTCAACAACATTGATCACGGAAACAAGACAAAAACACATCCACAACATACACATACAAGGAGATCGGCAATCTTGAGCAACAGCTGAACATGGACATACACAACAAGATACTTTACATGGGATGTTAGTATTTCGCTTCTATTGCCAATATGGGTATTAGCTGCAAATGCAACATCACAACAACTCTCTGGAGGGAATCACTACGCATTATCCTAGCAGACATACCCACTACCCTTAGAATATTGCACACACAAGATACCTAGCTACCACATTTTGCCATGGAGCTTTGGCACTGCAAAACCCAAGTTCAACACTCACTCGATCCAAGTATTCATCAGTGCCCTGTCTCCACACTTTACATTCACACTCTTCAACGCCTAAACTTAACAAATCTGCCATAAATAATGCAAATGCAGAGTCACCCAGAGAAGAGTTTGCATTGCACAACTAAACAAAAACAAACGCCTCATGATTTCGCATCGAACAACATGACGATCCTGAGCGCTGCTCAACACCACCAATCGGACTCACATCCAAGTATTGGACATGCTACGAAGCCTTGGAAGATGAAGCAAGGGCCCAGAACAAGCCAACAATCATCGAGACAAGATCCTAGGAGGAGCTACATGCACTTGGAGTGCCAGAAGTGGAGATCACCAAACCCCGAACATGCATGTGTGCCTTCCGTAGAGTCCCCCAACTTTGACACAACACTAGGGCAACACATGCACATGACTCTATTGTTGCAATACACCTCCATCAACAAATTTACTCACCTCTCCCCTAAGATATCACCTCATTCTCCATTTTGATTCTGACTTTCATAAAATGATCAAGGAATATGTAGCTACACTTGCATTAGCACAATTTGAAGCAATGAATATACCCTAAGGCTCCAAATTCTTTGACCCAATAGATACAGTACGGAACGCTAAGTCCAAAAAATGGGTTGGCATCGTAATAATTGAAACTTTAAGTCACTTAACCCCTAAACGCTCAAGCCTTCACATTCCATTTTCGGACACCTCTAGCAATGGTGATGAAAATTTCTGTTATGTAGCAAAATAGGTTCTGTTCTCTTCAAATTAAACAGTGTGGATGTAAACTACACTATCTTATATGCTTTTTATGAAAATTTGAAGTCAATCGAACCACATTTGTTGGATCGGATTGACATATGAACATGTTCTTCATCCGGGGGGCAGCTAGAGAAAACTCTCAATTTTTTTTTGTTTCATGACCATTTTGGTTATGCCACAAATTTTAGAAAGTTGGCAACTTTGCCATAATATGTTATGTGGATGACATATGAGCTACCCCCAAAAATTTGGGTTTTTCTTAGCAAATTTAGATGAAGTATGTCACCCTCAAAGTTGGAGGGGCCACATGAGGTCATTTTGGGAGATTTCTTCTTTTTCATGGAGCAAGCAACATGTGCACTAAGAATTTTCCAAATCCATATGGTCAAGTTATGCACAACCGTCACCTTGTACTAAGGGTAAAAATCCCCACCCAAATTGGGCATCATATGTGAAAGATATTGGCTCCTAAATTTGGTTCCTAAATTTGGCTCCTACATTTGAGCAACACATAGAACCGCCTCCCAAAACAAGCAATGCCAACCTATCAAAAAGTCTTGCATGCTTGGAGTATGAGGTTTTCATATGTTATTTTGGCCCACATGGTAGTGGGCGCAATCCTAGACTAGTAGATACCTTTCCATTCACGTAGATTGCCACCTAGTGGGTTGCAAACCCCAGTAGAATATTAGATGGCGACCCATTTCGGGTTGCTTGAACATTTAAGGGTTAATTCCTTTGGGATTGTCATTTTGACAGATTTCATCCCCACTAAATGGTTGGAGAATTCTTTTCATTCTGACGAGTGTTGCTGACTATGATGAGGAACGAGAACTTGAATACAGGTATGTCAAGAAATTGCAAAAACATGAGGTCATGAAGTGGTGTAGGATGTGTGAGTTTGCTTGTTGAGTTCAAAGGTCTACAGCTATATATATATACTAGGTGGAGGCAAAATTGCATCTGTATGCAGGTTTCTTGTATATTGACTGTCCTCCCTTTCTAGTCTTGCATCAGATTGCTAAAGGTGCTGTATTTCATGGAACCAAAGAAACGATATTTTTGCTATCAACGTCCTCTTTCAATGAGTTAAAATTTGTGCCACTAACTTGGTTCATGTGGTCAAAAGTGTGCTGAGTTTATTTTGGAACCATGCAAGTCATCATAATGTTTCAGCAAGTGATTTGGCTATATTGTTAACAAGAATAGCTGGTCATTTTGAAGCAACCAATTATGTAAGTTCGTGTACATGCCGTTCTCAACATTTAGTGAATGCTGCATAATCCACGTTGGCAACATCAAAGAGACTTATTTTTTTGAACTCCTAGAAGTGGAGATGGAAATCAGAAGCCTGGCTTCCCTTGGTGGTCATGAAATCTGGAAAGTACATGCACATGATATGGAATCTGTGTCCAGTTCTCTTAAAGTGTAGCGTTATCTTCTTTTATAGCTTAGCATAATTGTGAACCTTAGGAGACCCATGAGTTTGTGCAATCTTGTCATGCGGTTTGGAGTATTTAATTAGTGAGTTTAGTGAAATTGTGCATGTCTTGGGGTTGCAGAAGACAAAAACTCCAAAAGAATCAATCTTATGAAGCGGAGAGGAGGTTGCGAAGTTTTTATAAATATATTTTGATGCTGACATGAGCATGGATTCCAGAGAGTGCATGAGTAACATAGATGACCAAACTGAGCTTTATGTGAGTGAAAACCTAGCTCCAGTGAGTATGATAAAGAAGAAATCTAGATCAGAGAATATGAGATTGAATGATGAAGTAAACTCCTGCAAATAGTTATCATTTAGATTGCAAGGTATCTATGGTTCTCAAGTGTATGTCTTAGAAAGATTTTTACTGCAGGTGACAAAATCCAAGGTTTGGCAAGCGAAGGAGTGCCTATTACGTGTGGCGAACATTGTTAATTTAATACCTCTCCAATTCTCAAGCAGCTCCTAGCATTTGAAATGCCATTGACTTGCCTTCAAATCTCGAAGGAGTGTTTGCGACGCTTGGGAGTATCTCAAGATCTTATTTCTGACTTGAGCACCAATGCAGAGTAAGACTTCATTATCAATGTCCTTGAGAAACCGGGTTGATAGTTGTGTTCATGGATCTGTTCATTCAATCTCATGATTTTTAGGAACACAAGGAATACTGCGTATAGAGAATAGGTCAGGGCTTGTGGTATCCAAGTTAAAATTGATACATCATGAACCCCATGTTAGAATTGGCAGTTGAATTTCGAAATGTGTGATTGTGGTTATTGATTGTTGCAGATAGTTGAACAATTATCAACTTATATTTATAAATATAACCAAGAAGATCACTCTTCTTAGTAACATGACTCCAACTCATGTTAGTTTGTGGTTAAGCATGTAGAAGTAAACTAGCGTTTGTTATGGCTTCAGTCATGTCTCCAGAGTTGCAGACCTTGGAAATGTTGGAGAAAGATATTTCAATTTATTTTTAAGTTGGTCCAAGGATCCGAAAATTAGGTGACATGCTTCTCGAGATGTATGATAAGCTAATGGAAGAAGAAAACAAGAGACTCAAAGGTTTAGTACAATCTCTCCTATTGGAGTGAAAATGTATCTGTTAAGGGCACCATTGTTCTACATAAGGATGAAATTGTTATGACATGGTTTGTTCAAAAGTCAACCTCTATGCACGTGTGGCCTTGAATGACGTTTTGTTGTTTTGACACTTTCCATTAAAGATCAATACAAGATTTCATGAAAGACTTGACGAATCCAAATTTGTATTGTGAGGACAATTTTTTTGGTCTTGTGAAAAAAGAAAAAGGATTTTGTGAGCGAGGCTCTTTATTTAAAGGCCAAATTGATGGCAAGAATCAAGAGGGCAATGATGACCACAAAAGATGTTTAATCCTCACAAGACTTACTTGCCAGGATGATCCAAAAAGCATAGGAGGTTGTTAAAAAGGTGAGAATTGTGCCATGAATCATTTTGTACTTGTATGTTATTCTACAAGTTGAAATAATTGTGTCCAGTAATCATAGTGTCAACATTTTAACCAAAGAATAAACTAGCAGTGAAATCAAGTGTGTTGTTATCAAATTTGATGGTTACATGATATAGTGATATGTTGCACTTGATTCACGCAGCATGTGGGATCTTATAGCCTCCTTTCTTCTTGTAGGTTGACGACAAACACAAGGATAGCATACAAAGATTACCCAATTTAGATTGCTTTGTGTGTTTGTTGACATTCAACTTGAAGCGGAAGCGAGAGTGCATTAACCCATGTGGGCATGCAAACACTTGCTTTGATTGTGCTGGCCAAGAATACAAGAGGACAAAAAATTGTCCACTTTGCAAATGTGGCATGGATAAAAAACCAATTGCTCTTCCCGGTAAAGTATACTTTTGATAGGTAGTGTTGTGGTTAAGAAAAAATGATCCCAATTGTATTTGTGATGGATAGTTGGGGATCTTTGAATACAATAGGTCCATATTTAGCTTGACACAAGACCCAATATTATAGCTTTTGTTTTGAAACCATTCAAAAGCAACTCCACAAATAGTTTGACCTTCATTTTACCTCATTTGTGACAAAGTTATCAATCTAAAGACAAATTTTGTGGTGGTCATTCAATACTGTACGTGGAAGGCAGGGTCGGCAGAAAATAATTCCCCAAAAAAATGTCGAAAAAGTAAATAAATTTATTAAGTATTTTGTCGAAGTCAACAAAAATGAAGTCAACAAAAAGCCGAAAAAAAAAACAAAGTCTACATCATGCCGAAATCTTCAATATCACAGCTGTAAAAGATCCTCTTATCAAAAGACAAAAATAACAAAGCACATCCACATGCTCCACGCCTATCCCAAAATCAGCTGACCACAACCAACCGATTCCTTGCCAACGTCCCTTTCTCTTGGGGATAAGTTCTCATTCCCATGAGTCCTCATCACACTTCACTTCTCATGCTCCGCTTGTGCTTTTCCGTCCGCGCTTTTCCGTCCGCACTCTCTTTCGCATGTCTCTGAAGCAAGGGAGCAAGACCGAGCAAGATCGTGGATGCTCTCCTACAGCAATTCCTGCCTCTTGCGCGTCGTTGGATTGACACAGCTTAGGCCCAGGTGCGGATGGTTTTTTCTTTCAGTTTTCTGTTAATTCCAGCCTCCCTTGGGCAACTTACAAGCCTTACTTATCTGTGAGTGTCATATCTCAAGTTATGTTGCAAGAAGGTTAAGTTGGAAGTTCAACCAGATTTGTGGTTAATAGTTTGCAGTGTGCATCCGTATGTAATGTTTAATTGTTGAATTAGTGATCTTCATATCGATTCGATTTCAATTGATCATACTGTTGGAAAACAAAAATGGTGAAGGTGTGAATGTTTGTTTCCAGAGCTCTAAACAACAACAATCTCACGGGTCCAATTCCGCCATCGCTAGGGGCACTTGTCGACATAACCTGGTTCGATCTTGCATACAATAACTTGAACGGGTCGTTATTTGTCTCAATAAATAATGCACTTGGGATGGGTCTTGATACCATGATAAGCAACCAACACTTGTAAGTTCTGAAATCTTTCGATCTTTTAAATGATTGTTTTGTAGCTTCATTTGTCACTCTCCAAGGCGACTCATATCCCTCGGTGAATGAGGGGTTCCTTTGTTTTGGGCTCTAGGAATTGTTTTGCAGCTTGCATTTACGTATTACCAAAAGCGAGAATGTGTGCGAAACATAGAATTCTTGTTGCCAGGAAGGTGTAACTTAACTTGAGGTCACTCATAATGCTTTTTTCTCTGCACAATCCCATTTCTTTTTGGCTAGGAGATTATAAGGGAAGTTACAAGCACTTTCCTCAAAGTGATTCATTAGCATTAAGTTGACGATGCATCAGGTTGAAGCTTTTTCTTTGTTGTCTTCACCTCCACCATAAGCTAGAATGTTTGCACCAAAATACTTTGTTTGTTTCAAGGAAAGCAGAGGCTCAAGTTCTTCAACTTAGTAAAGAAACTCAAGTTGACAAAAAGTTGAAACTCAATTGCGTCATCAGGTTGAAGTGTTGCATCACGCAAC
Organism: Polytrichum formosum; assembly: GCA_964035585.1. Classification (NCBI taxonomy): domain Eukaryota; kingdom Viridiplantae; phylum Streptophyta; class Polytrichopsida; order Polytrichales; family Polytrichaceae; genus Polytrichum; species Polytrichum formosum. The sequence goes on from OZ037941.1 coordinate 44,809,592, forward strand.
CTCTACATGGGTGGGTTGGCCTGCCAGTTCAGATTCAAGCAAAAGTGCCGAGTTGGAGGCCGAGAAGGTTGCTTCGGGTAAGCCCTAATAACCCAGCACGATTCCACCCAATTTCCCGTCATTTTTTCCCTTATGGGAGTTGCTGAATGTTTACAGAGGTCATCATATGTTTATGTGAAGTATCAAAGAATGGAATGGAGAACAAATATTGTGGCAGGGTAGTTGAAACTTTTATGGATAGGTTTGGGTTAGTATCCTTGCAAAGGAAATGAGGAATGATGGAAGTGGACTTGAGTGTTCTATCTGTGTATAAGTTATTGTCAAAACATGATGATATTGATGTGTCATGGAAGTGAAGTATAACGCACAAGGTTTCTTGGAGAGGGGGATGGGTGCAGAAGAAGTCAAAGAGAATATTTCTTTTGGTTTTTAGTGGTAGAAGTCTTTTGAAGTGATGTGTCCACCTACATTTCCAAACCTGCACAGTACATCAGCTTAACTCAACAAATGGTGTCGCAGCCATTCTTCCACTTCTCCGGTGTTGTGGAGATCATGTGTAAGCAAGCTTAGTTTGTGCAAACCGAAGGTCTTCACAAACGACACTGGCACAGATGTTTGAAGTTATATCTACACACAACCACTGCGATGGCTGAGTTGTGGTTCCGGCCCACTTTCAACCACAACTACAATATGTATATATATATATATATATATGTGGATGTTATTCAGTTCATTTTTCATGTTCTTCACTTCTACCAATTAGATTTACATGGAAAAGTTTTTGTTGCATCAACAAAATTTACAATGAAGCATCAACAAAAATCAGATCGAAAGTCTGACCTCCCCTGATTCAGTTATCGAAGTGTATGTTTATTGGCTCAGCCCTAGATCAGAAAGTCTGACCTCCTCTGATTCAGATTACGCTGCTACTTCAATTGTGTTTTCAAACTCCTTGATCACTTGATGTTTCATTGTATTGCGTACATTTTTGCCGCGAGTAAGAAACTTGGATGTCTTGATCCTGTAAAGAGGAGGCTGTTGGTCCGAGTGGTTTTAATGTTTTTACACTTTTCCTTTTGTTTCACACCAGGTCATAACTGCATACACTGTATGTTCAAAAAAATATGTTCATATACTGTATGTATGAACTTGATCATAAAAGTTGACATAACGTGGTGTTTACCAAGAGAGTTCTAGTTGAAATATTTGCCTCTGTTTTTGCACAACATCGCTTTTGTTTATAGGTCAAAAATGCTAAAAGAAAGTGCTACTAAAAAATGCTAAAACAAACATGAAGTTAATGTATGTATAGAGAAGAAGCAATATACCGGGCTTCCTACATTAACTCTTACATGATGTTGGTCTTTTTTTGCCATGTCAAGTTGTATTGTGTTCGTCATTGTGTTGTTGTTGCTCCCACTCTTTGATGTGATGTTATTCACTTCTTCCTCTTTTTCAAAACCCCTTTGATGTTTTGGCTCTTTGTTGCAGATAGATATGATCCATGGGCTGCAAGGACGTTCCAAAAAATCATTAGGGTTGGTAAGTTTTCTAAATGTTACTTTAATAGATAAGAAATTAAATCAAAATCAGAGCAGATTTGAAATTTGGCTTCTAAATTGAATGGAATGTAGCAAAACTAAATTTGAATTGATATAAAATATTTACCGAAATGTTGTTGCATGTAGACTTATTTTTTCTTTGTCATTCCACGGATTGAAGCCATGAAAGCTGTACCATGAGAAGTGGAGAGTTTTTGAACTCTTGAAAGTATTTCTTCCAAACTCTCCTCGACATCTATGTTTTCATCTTCTATATTTTTGCTTGTATCCACTTGAATGCTTGTATCTTCCTTGAACAAATGCGACTTCATGTTTTATATCATGACATCTTTTTGAAATTCAAAGTCGAACGAACGAAGTAGTCCGCACTTGTCCCACCCCACCTTTACCATCTCTTGCTTATTGCAAACAGATAACCATGAAGTAAACAACCAAGAATAAAGTAGAGGTTTCAAGGTAGACATTTTAAAATCAACCTTGATGCTAGAGTTTGTTTCAATCTCATTTGTAATCATGCTCATCGTATACTTGTTAAATTCTTGACGAAAAACATGCTTGAACGGACGTTGTAGGATCACATCTGCAGGTTGATAGATGCTAGTGCAATTTGCTGGGATGTATAAGACATAAACATGAGGATAATTGTCTTTCATCCACTCCCTGAATTCTTTGGAAATGTGTACGCTCCAGCAATCAATCAACCAAATCATCTCTTGGGTTTTGGATAAACCCAAGAGAGTAATTTGCAACCGAAGATAGCTTGATAAAATTGTATTGACAAAATTCTTGCACGTCTCTATAGTAGACCAATGATTGTGACTAAATGTCAGGTCTTATCTACAATCAACATATTCTCGTCTGCCATCGTTTAGTGGTGGTAAAGCTCGAGAAGTAAGTCTTTGAAATACAACTTGAAAAGATAAAACTTCACCTGTAGCGGCAGATGAAACAACTACAGTGACTTGTCTTTTGTCCTCTAGTCCATCCACACTCACTTGTTTAATCCCCTTAGTATCTCATGTTCTTGTTCCTCCTATAGGTACCAAATGAATACCAGTTTGATCACTATTAACAACAAGAGATTGAGGAATGTTGTGAACCTTAATAAAATAAGCACACCTTTGTGCCATTGTCAATTCTTGCAATTCAAAGTCGTCTGGAAGTTTCCCCACAGCCGTTGTTACAGCACGATAACTCCAATTTAGTTCAGATTTGATAAAAGCCCTTGTCCACTTTGTGGAAACCTTAAATTTTTCATCCTCAAGTAATTGAGGCTCCCGCTTTTGGATAAGGGCTTTTATGAAGGGTTGGATGATAACAATGGAGAGTGGTTGGCCGCCAGCGCGTTGCTTTCTAAGTACATTGCAAATCTTATCTTTAAGGGCGGGATAATCACCGAATATAAGGTAATGTTGTGAAGCTTTGTCAAAATACGTGCCAAGTTCCACACAACGCTTGTAATTTTCTTTGAGATCGCCATTGGGATGGAACCACTTGTACATTATACTCCTTGCAAGATAGTCATAGGGGCTATGTAAGGATCTTGGTTGTCTATAAGCTGCCCTCAAGTACATCAATGCATTCGTAATATTCCTAGCTTGTTGCATTGCTTTGAAAATAGGAGGCCAAAGAGAAGGAGTAAACCAATTTTTATAGCTGCCCCTTGGTTTTGAAACGAGAGGCTTCATCCGCTCGACCTTTGACTTAAGAAATGGCGCCGTTCCGTCCTTCCTTGGCCTCCCCACCGGTCGCTTTGGAAGTGCATGCTTGGTCATTGATCGTTCTTTCTCCAACTTGTTATTCAAAACGGCAAACTCCAACTCCGATCTCCTCTCCATTTTTTCCTTACTGATGGGGGCAAAAAACCCCAAATCTAATCATTTTTTAGTAGGAGCCATAGCCACAACAAAACAAGTACCAAGAGCACTCTAAACCACAATCAGAGTACCAAACTCACAAAGAAAGAAAGAGCTTCTTCTTACGCACTGAATGAAACACAAGTGAAAAGAGAGTGCTCATTAAATTCATCATTCCAAATTGGACCATTTTCGCTGAAATTGGATGAAAATATAACATTCAATGAAAATCGTAGACAAAAAATAAAATGAAACAATTAGCCGCCGAAAAAAATTAATGTTAGCTATTAATAGCCGGTTAAAAAATAATTACTTTTGAAAGTGCCGACCTTCACTGTTTTAACTTTTAATAATTATTCGACATGGGAATGCCGACCCTGCCTTCCACGTACAGTACTCCCTCACTATTTGATATGTAATTGTCCATGATTTCATTGATTGAGCATTCTCTCTTAGCAATCTCAACCTAGGGTGATATTTGCAGGTGCTAGTTCCTCTTGTGTTACGTGCCTAGTAGGTCATGCATTAAGTGTTATCATCCAAGTCCATGCAACCCTCATACCCTATAATTTCAAATGTATACACTTAGGAAATCCATACTAAATTGGGACTCAAACTTCTAAGTATCAAAACAAAGCCAATTTTTTTTTATCTTGGATAAAATAAGGACACTTATGTGCCTTGGCTAAGAGGAAGTGGTTGAATCAAAATATGCTTATTCAAAACGAACACCACAATGAGCATTAAAATATTATGACTTAGAAAATATTCCATAGGAAGTTGAGATATGATTCAAATATTTGCAAGAATTTTGAATCCACTTTAAAAGGCTAATCCAACGAGGTAATTGGCACATAAAATAGGATCACTTTAAGTAGCTTTACATTTGATAGTAAGAGCAGCATGGGACAATCAATTGTCTGCAAAAAGCCACAAGGGTGATGAATTGCAAGGAAGCAAATGAGGATTGAAGCTTCTACTACCTATTCAAGATCTGTACTAACAGGTCACCTTGACACAATCAAATAATGTGAGTACGTGTGTTCACAGGAGAACACTGCTCCTGGAAGTTCTCAAATAAATAGGGACAAGGGATTGTGATTTAGAATACTTGGTGGGTTGTGAAGTGCGTGTAGATATAAAATTCTACAGGGAGCCATTCAATTGATTTATGAGCTGATATTATTTATACACCTACAAATTTTTCTCTTTAATTCAAAAAAAAATTGGTACAATTCCAAGGGTGTGAAAATTCAGCACTCACCAGTATCAACACTTAATGACAATGTTGCGTAGCCACATGATCGTGTTTCATTTCTTGACATTTGCTGCTATACACAGTACAATGAATGTCTTTGTCAATTGATCTTTGAAAACTCAATCTGTCATGGACCTGGAGATTGAAAAGGTTCACTACGTTTTCAACAAGTTACAATCCAGTGCCATGTGTGATTCTGGAAGTAAGACTAACCCCCAGTTTGCTATTGTGGACTATGCTCGCACTTTTCACCTAAAGAAGATTCTGAATTCTAATATTTTCCCCTGGTAATCTATGGTCCTACAGTTTGGAGGTAGTAAAATGGTGGTAAGAAGTGCACAGTGAATGGATATGCCATCATGAACTTTTGTCAATGACTCCTCGTAGCCGTCTAGCCAACTGTAAGTCCTTGGGCACTGCGCCAATTCCACATGTTAGGCATGTCAGTATTGATACAATACTCATGTAAAGAAACATGACAAACTTCCAGAGGCTAAATTATCCCGTAAAACTTATAAAACTGTTGAAATAACATCATATATTTCCAATATAATTCATTGCTTTGTCATTCTCCTTTATTCGACTGTGCCACATGACACTGATAAGAAGCAGATTGTTATGTAATATTAATACATATATTACATGATAATGACATTGTACACCACCCTTTGGAAGTTTGTAATGAAGCACTAACAGACTTCAACATTCGACCTGACACATATGTGAGCTTATGTTTTCCTGATCAAATTTGCATATCACTAACCCATGATCTTTTCATACATGTTTTACACCTGCATAGGTAACATAGAATGATCAAAATAGTAGAATGAAATTTCTTACTTATCGTAACTCGCTTGCCATGGATGGCACACAAATTGGTATCTTCAAATAAATGGACAGAGTAGTCCTCAGTTGCCTGCAAACAAAAGTACACAGGAGCTAACCTCTTTCAAATGTGCAATTGGTATACACACAGAAAACTGAAGGTAATAATGATATGCAAGTTGGAGTTCCCCATCTTCAAACTTAGATATCACAAAATCTTGAGTACAAACCAGAGTTGGAATGGTACCAATTTTTTTCTAATATCACTCAGGTATATATAATTTCACATTTCACATTCTGTCAATATTGTTAGGGTACCTGTATTTGAGGCTTTTTTTAAAACGATTTCGGTCTATATAACTTACCATGCAGGAACCTTCATACCTAGGTAAAACTACCCTAGTATCAAGATGGTGATTGGATGGTCTTGACCCAAATAATGACTTGGGTATACAAAGATCCTCTCATCTAGTGATACCCACCAAGTACCAATATTGGACTGGTATTAGAATTTTGATACCAGCTGGGTGGGTTCTTTGATACCATGCATTCACCTACATATTGGTCCAACATTGGTGCAAACCAATGTTGGTCTAATATGTAGGTGAATGCATGGCACCTATAATCAACATCAACAATGGTATCAAAGAAACTCCCCATAGGTATCAAAATTGTGATACCAGTCAAATACTGATATTTGGTGAGTAGGTCAAGGTGAGAGAATCTTTGTATACCCGAGTTATAATTTGGGTGAAATCCATTCTAAAGCATATTCATACTAGGGCGATTTTGCATAAGTATGTGGGTTCTTGCATAGTATAGACCCGAATGGTATCAAAAACAAAAATACCATCAAGTACCATACTGGTATCAAAAATTGTGAAATCCTCATTATAAATTTCAGAATAGTATTAAAAAAAAGACGATACCAGACCAACACTGGTGCAAACCTAAGCTTGTATGAAAGTCTTTCATTTACCAAACTTTTCAATTCAAACTGCTCACTAATCTCCAGCCAACAAATAATGCCTTTTCTTTCATAGATCATACCTCTTGAAGGGCTGTCAAAGCTTCCGCTGTCCATCGAGACACCTCTGCAGAAAATTGAGTTGAAATCTCCTTGACCTGCACATGTCAACAGACACATTACCTTCAGGCTATAATTTCCAATGGGAGTGTCCACTTGAACAATCTCCATCCATTTTATTTTCTTTGGAAATATGTGATGTATGTTACGCAAAGCACCATTTCACAGGGAATAAGTTTGATAGAAAAAATGCTGGGAAAGCCACATTCTTCAGACTGACAAGAATGCTGTAAATAAGCTCCCATGTTTGAATAACACGCCCCAAGAGTTGTCAGAAATGAGCCACCACCACTGTGTCATTTCGTTCCAGTTTTTTGTTTCCAGAGAAATTTGATGCTCTCATACAGCTCCTGAATACCGGTAGGACTTGATGAGAGCAGGCTCTAAAGTTTAGTCAATGTAGAGGATTTTCTTTGCGGAAACAGGCAAAAGTAGCTCAGGATAATATACACTTCTTCCTTTCAAACGCTTCTAAAACTCTTATCTCCGAGCTTATAGAAAGTCATGGAGGCAGATTCATCTAAGATTCGGTTCTTGAACTTGTACAAGAATCCCACAGTTAAGTCCTCATCCGATACAACATGGAGGGTGTAAGAATATGCCAACCGAGAGTGACTTCCATTACTCAAACCCATTAAAACCCTTCTTCCTTCCAAATGCTTCAAAAACCCTTATGTCTCCGAGGTGATGGAGTTCACGTGATGTTATTGGAATAAAGATTGCCCTTGTACTTGGTAGGGTAGCCGGGGGGCGGGGGGGGGGGGTCGGAGGTATACTCATCGAAGCTTGGGTTGTTTAACTCGTAATAGAATGCCACAGATATGTCCTCATTCGACACAGGCAGATGGTGAAACCGGCCAAAATCTGAAGAGAAAAGAGAGCGGGAGTGTTGGAGAACAAAAAAATTGATTGCAGAGAAGGGGGGAGGCGTTGGAGGAGTGGAGAAACAAGCGCGGCTTTCATCACTCTACCCAAGCCAAACCCTTCTTCCTTCAACTGCTTCAAAAACTCTTGTCTCCGAGCTTAAAGAGTCACTCCTCGTTCAATCTCACCATGATGTCATTGGCACAAAGACTGCCCTTGCACATGGGTTAACCTACCATGGCTGGAAATCGGAGGCATGTTCATCTGAGCTCGTGTTCTTTAATCCAACAGCTATGTCCTCATCCCATACAGGCAGGTGCTGAAACCGGCCAAAATCTGTGGAGAGAGAGAGAGAGAGAGAGAGATTTGAGAGCAGAGGAAGAGAAGAGAGGCATTAAAGGAGTGAAGAAACGACCCATTCAAACCCTTCATCCTTTTAAATGCTTCAAAAACCCTCTTGTCTCCGAGCTTATGGAGTCACTTCTCGTTCAATCTCACCCTCATGTCATCGGCACAAAGACTCTTGCACATGGGTAACCTACCAAGGCTGGGAATCGGAGGCATATCATCTAAGGTTGGGTTCTTTAACTTGTACAAGAATCCCACAGCCATGTCCATCCGAAGGGGTTGGAGAAGCAAAAATTGAGCAGTCACATACACAATGCAGAGAAGGAAGGAAGGAGGGGGCAGGCATTGATGAAGGAAGGGAAGGAAAGGAAGACACTGACCACGCGGGCAAAAGGGAGACGAGGAATGAGGAGGTCGCAAGTCTTTTGATAATATCGAATCTCTCGCAACGCCTTTGTGCCTGGTCGCCACCGGTGCTTCCTGGTGGGCCGCTGCGCAGCTCCAGCAGCACTTGTAGAAGCACCCCCAGCTCTTTGGGGGTCGCTGCTCTTCCTCCTCGCCATCGCCGACCCCCAATTATCAATCTCCAAATAAATCCCACCACCACTCACTTCAATGCGAGTTCCCTTTCCCTTTTACCTTTCCTGTGCCTCATCTCCATTGCACCTCTACTTTGCAATAATAAGGAATTGCATCATCTTCGCCCCTTCTCCGAGACCTCCGAGGTCACACATACCAAATTGGCACATAACAACAATCTTTCACATCTGCCATGGCTGCGGAAGTGCATTGCACTTCAATGTCCATTGAAACCCAGCTCGCGTTCTTAGCTCCATCATCATCACAAATCATCATCCCACCATAATGTTTAGCAACTCCATTTTCTCCTCAAATTATCATCGTTGATAATGATCACTCCCTCTGACTTCTCGACATTCTGTTCTGCACCATTCTGTTGTTGTTGCACATTCAATCGCTACTTACCTATGTATTTGGCGGGAAGTTAGCCCAGAGAACCCCCAGAAAGGTTTTACAGATTTCACCTACCTGATAAAAAAAATTATCAGCAACTTATTAGCATTCTTGAACTTAGTTCCGACAGGCAAACTAAAGGAAACCCAAGATTACTGAGGAATCGGTGTGACACACTCGGAAGGAAAAGGAACTCCCGACCATGCCAGGTCGGGAGGGAAAAATAACAGCAAACCTAAACTGATATGAAATGAATGAAGAAATGGCAAAACCAGAGTGGCAAGCTCAACGTAAACGTCCTATATGCGGGGATAGGGGGAAAGGAATCCTAGATGAAGTGTGGGCCCTCTCCGCAGTTTTGATGGGTTATGTTAAAATATGAAAAGAAAGAAAATGAAAAGGAACGTCAGAGTCTTGTACCCTGACATGCGATGTCCATTCACCGCCTCTCTTTCATGTCCATGTTAAAATATGTAAGTATGTCATAGCATCATTTATGTAAACTTCAACTTACTCTGCCGCAAAAAGCTGCTGAAAATATGACATGACCAACCTGTACCACATTTTCCCTCGCTTTTTTCAAGCTCCGGGACCTGTGACTCATGGCAACTCTTCCATCGTACAAACATGATGGTACATGTAACATGATGTATTTAGCAACTCCGTAAAGTTGAGTTATCTCATACATACTGCAGTGTCATTCAAATTTCAGACACCGGTGTCTCAAGTGGATAGTACTTACACCTGAGCTTAAGTTATATCTTCCCGCCATTCTCAATGTAGTGCCTAATCTCACCCTGTTACGGAAACTGTGAATTTAAAAAGTTTATGCGGGTTGCCAGGTGGGGTTTCTCAAAAAATTTGTCGCCTCACAATGTTGTTCGTAAGCTTATCACAACAGAGTGTACGGCGAGCACAAGTTTGTGAGGTGAGTTAGTGGATTTGTTCAGGCACTTTGCAAGGTTGTTGATCTGTTTCCGAGGTGAAGCGTTTGGTGTTTATTTTCAAGAACCAAGTCCACCAGAAAGCATAGTAACTCTGTTTTTCTTCCTACTTTTGAAGATATGGTCTGGGGCCTAATCCCGCTGATTTTGAGTGCAAGCACCGGAGACTACTTATAAGCAACAGGGAGATTCTTACCGAGTACATTATATTGTGGTCGATGCAAGGACGCTCGTCAACGGACGGGTTCAAACATCCCAAAAGTTTGGACATCTGCTCAGGATGTAGCTCAATGTGGTCTTGATTTTTAGTGCTCTTCATTAAGCGTTGTCTCAATAGAAATCATTCCAAATACTCGCCCAAAATCCTACAATCACTCTGAAGTTTGCATAGTGTCATCTGCAGCTCATACACTCTAATCAATAAACCCTAAACCTTGAACTGCTGCTTCCGAGCTTAATTCATCTCCGCACGTTGTTTGTAGCGAGTAAGTTAGGTAGTGTGCAATTCACTCAGGTGCTAATGAATTTAGTAGTTCAACAACATGAGAACAACAAAAACTGCGCTGAAGTAAGTACCATTACAGATTCTTGAGTCTATGGTTCTCTGCCATACGAACAAGAGAATTTGCTGGAAGAACTTCCTCGTGTTTGACTACAAATAAGATTCCAAAGTATGCTACTTATGTGGAGAATTTCAATATGCATGATCTTTTGAACAACATTTTGGCAAGAATGTGTTACCCCAGAAACCAGTCGAAGCTCCTGACAGACTATAAACTCCCAAAAGTGACAGAGAGAAAAGGCCATGACACACAATGAGACTCGAGAGCTTTTAAGATATGAAGGCCTTTGAGAGCACAACTGCATTGTATAAACTGTGAATTACAAATGATGTAGCTAAGTTTCCGGTCCATGTATACGCCGTTCCTAAGCAACAACCTACCCAAAATAGTGGCAGAAAACCTTGCAACGAGAAATGGCTGCCAGAAAATACGAGGGCACTCAACACAACTGCAAATGGCCATCTCATGTACTTTGACAAAGACGATAACAAAAATCCCCTGTACACATATTCTTCTAAACACGGAGTAATGCCACAGTACGTCACATACATGGCCAATTGAGCAAGAGGTGTGCTGGTGAGTATGTTTGCCAATGAAGAAGCAGAAGCCTCGTTGTAGCCAACCTGCGAGCACGCACATTACAGAAGCAACAAGCATGTTATTCGCACATAAGGTATCCGTGTGTTATATGGTCACTTTAGGGTTTTTAAGTGGACTTTATTAAGCATACAAAAAAAATGGTTAGACTCTGATTCTTGTGTAGGTATATCAGAAATGATGAGGCCATTCTATGCATAGTTGTACAACCTCAGAGTAGACGTCCACATTCATTCATGAATCTTGATGTTGGCAGTTGAAGGAGTGGAACCACTTTGGGACCACTTCCAATAAAATCTTATTTTCTAACCACTTCCATTACCTATCCAACAGGTAGGTGTCTGATAGGCCAAGTTTGAAACACAAGACATGCTTGTTTGAATGCATAGGTGAGCCTTGAAATGGTGAGTCTCCCTCCTACATGACCATTTTATGAATCATGGAATTCGCAGTTTGACTTTTGATCCCAAGTGTGCACAAATTCTGATGCGCAAATTTGTCATCGACATTAATCATCATTTAGATTTGCTAGTAGAATGGTATCTTCCACTCACTGATCCATCAGCCAGATTACTCTGTGGAGTTGGAAGTGCCCACAATAGGCACATGGACGTTACATTCACAGTCCACACATCAAACCCTAAGCGAGATTATGCACCATCATAGTATTCTTAAGTGGCAGTGGGTGGTCTCCCTTGATAACCATCTTGGAGAGTATACACTCAGTGAGATTCTTTTTGGCAAGATATTTTAGTTGAATCTTGGTAGATAAGTGAAGGCCTCATCCAAAGATAGATCGGTAAAAATGAAGGAGGTGTACACTAACAAGAGCTTACCACTTAACAATGCTTGGCAGTCATGCATGTAATCATTACCTTGATTCTTGGATTTATTCTTGAAGCTAGAAGAGAAGGAGAATGTCCTTGCACATGCTTAAGAATGCTATGGGATCAAAGGAACATTGCAGATTTTAGGATTTAGGGTATAGGGTTTAATGTACCTCAGAAGAAGAAACATCCTGAGTTAAGCTCGCTGTTGCACCCACTGCAAGCACAAGAAGTAGCAAGCCAACCGCTGATGCAGGTAACCAACCCCTGTCCTTCCAAATTTTATTGAACTTGAAGCTCACGAAGCCGAGTACTTCATCACCATATGGTGCCAGTGTGGATTGTATGAGCCAAAATGTTCCAGCCAGTTCCAGAAGCTGCACGAACGCTACTGAAATTGCCTGTGGATATTAGGTATAACAATTTGACGCTCAGCTGATGAAACCTTGGTTCTTGAAAGCTAAACAGAGAAGGGCTTACAACCTTGATTGGCCAATCAGAATGAGAGACATAGTATTCTTAAGGATGTGCAAGGACATTCTGTTTCTATTCTAGCTTCAAGAATAAATTCAAGAATCAAGGCCGTTGATGACATGTATGAAAGCCAAGCATAGTCAAGTGACTGGAAGCTCTGATTAGTTGAGACCTCATTGTTACCTAATATCTTTGGACATAGCCTTTCTCCCATCTACCAAGATTCAACTTAAAGACTTTTGCCAAAAAGAATCTGAGTGTATACTCTCCAATATGCTTATCTAGCGAGAACACCCACTACACCACTTAAGAATGCTATGGATGACTGGCTGTCAGATAGTGCAATATAAATCATATACTGCAACCCTAAACCCTTAACCTAATTCACGTGGTGTTTTTTCTCCAATAATGTAGAGCACATAATAAGAGTAACTGATGCAAGTGAAACAGCCAGATGACTTTCAGTCAGAATCTTATGCCAGGCAAGTAGCAACGACTTGGATAACTTCTCAATTTAAGGGTGAACATTGATTTTTTGGGTTTCAACACGGATGCACACGGTCAATCTCTTCAATGGCAACACGTCTCCAGATTGAATCAGTTTTCCTCGAGAAAACGAGCCCATTTGCCCATGATTGAGATTTTTATGGACTCGAATTGTCTATCTTGCCATAACCATGTAGATGAAGGTTTCCAATACATGCAACAAGCACACCTTGAATTTTAGGGTTTATCTCTTATGTCAGCAAAAATGTATGCGGTCAAAATCTCTTCAATGACAACACACCTCCAGAATCAGCTTGCTCGATAAAACCAACCCGTTGTTTTTAGCCCATGATAGAGTTTTTATATATTCGAATTGTCTATCTTGACATAACCCATGTAGATGACACACGTTGCAACATCAAACACATGAAATGCACCTGTGCCTGTGGATCTCCGGATTGCTGAGGCAGAAGTTTGGCAACAATGGCCAGCCCTCCTAGACCGAGCGGTACGTGGAACCCCGCCCAGTATATGATCATAGTGGAAGACAGTACGCCGGCTCCCCATGGAACCGCCGTAGGTAACCTTGAGAAGCCTTCTTCTACCTACACAACTCAACAATTCCGGAGCTATTACTCCGAAAAACACTTCCTCCTCGCCAATTTGAGTCACATGTAAGTATATTTGCCAATTTTTCAAATATGCAACACCACAAGTTTCCATCTGCTGCTTCGGTAGAGATGAGCAAATCATTGCAAACTTTGCAAGATAGAATCCAAAAGGGAAACTCAATCACCGGAAAAATCTACCTACACACTCAACAATTCCGGACCTGTTACTAAAGTACCTCCTCCTCGCCAATTTGGGCCACATTTAAGTATATTTGCCATAATTTTTCAACTATGCAACACCACAAGTTTCCGTCTGCTGCTTCGGTAGAGATGATCATTTGCAAAATTTGGGGGATGAATCCAAAAGGAACTCAATCACCGCACAGTCTTATCACCTGCTGAGGAGAGATTTCCACCACATTCTCCAACTTCGAAACACTATCACTCCTTTCCTCACCTTCCACCTGTTTTGGAACTCCCTCACACCGACATATCTGCAATTTTGCAATTTTGCCAACTACTACCCCTGTGCTTAAAAACCCACGAAGCAACTTTGCCCTGGATCCCAATCTGGAATACGGGTTTATGAGTGGAGGAGAGAAGAGCTGATGATGAGCAGGCCTTGTAAACATGATGGTGCCCGTGCCTGCTGCCGCCATAGCTGTGAATTTACAGCAGCAAGGAAAGTGGGGTGGAAAGAAATATTGGAGTCATCGGAAAGGATGAGCTGCACATATGCTTGTCACCACATAGAAATGTTGGCCAACACGAACTTCAAACAAGACTGGTCTTCGAAAGGCTTAAATACCTAGTGCCTAAACCCAATCCATTTTGCAATAGTGTCCAGTCATGAATCTATGATAACCCTCAGTTGTAGTAATTTTGGTTGAAATGACCAAGTTGGATGGATAATATTATTGACACAGTTGTTTCAAGTGTGTGATTACAGTAGCAGATCAACTCCAGGTGGGTCCAACCGTCCAACATCTACTTTAGTATATAATACTTTCCTTTTGAATACTACAATCAATAAGTTACTTGATCAACAATTCCTCACGATCGTTATCATCTTCTCAACTCTCCCTTGATTCGTCAGGTGGAACTTGATGAAACCATTCCTAACTTCAAACCTGCATATGATGTGAACCCTAATTTTATGTGGGGGTCATCAACACTATCATATGAAGCATGAATTGCAACAAATTAGTAAGTTCGCAGTTGACAACAGTTGATTATGTTGAGAATTGTCAGTTGGTATGATGAGTGGACCCCAGTGAACCCTAAACGAACAGTTGGGTTCAGTTAAGTAAGTTAGTTCCATTTACATCATCACCTCTTGGTACTAGGTATGTACATAGTACCTAATTATAAGGAATATGCTCTCTTTTCTGACGGACGAATCCTGTTCGTTCAACCTGGAATGCATCCCCCATGAAGAACTCTCCTCCGTCGGCTTTGGATAGAATCTTCGTCCCCTACCGTCTAGACTTGGATAATATCAACTCATCGGAAAGCAAAAAGCAAATGAGGATCAGCACTGCCAAAGTCATCGTCTCTATCTATCGGCAGAACTAAGAAGCATCTTCCGAAGGGCAAAGCCTTAACAAGAGGAACGAATGATATTTATCAGACAAGGTTGAAAAGGGTTAAGCCCAGAGTTGAAGAGCATCGCCCTCCGAAACAGTGTGTGTAGCGCGCATAAGTTAAGTTACCACAGTGACTAACTTATTTGTCCACATGAAGCAAGTACAATATACCTAGCATCAAACTAGCGAGACAATTAGGGAAACCCATTAGAGGCACAGACTTACAGTAGGGATAAGAGGGAATCTAATGTCGGAGAAAGCGCGGACTCAACAGGAGGTTAAGATTGAGATCTACTAACTTACATTGATGATGACCACCTCCACTTGCAGGCTGGTGAAATCATTTGTGCCTTCCTCCGATATCTTATCATGTGACAGTTAGGGGTTCCAATATGCCTTGTGGGATGCAGGGATGATAATGGTGATGGTGATGATGTTGATGGTAGCCGATGAGATGATGAAGAGAAGATTTTGAGTTTAGAAAGAGGTTCAGGGTTTAGGAGAAGATAGAGTGTTCAGCATAAAGATTTGAGGGTTAGGAGGAGATTTGAGAGGGATTGAGCGTTTAGGAGATTGAGTTTTTAGTGAAATGGGGAATACCAATGTGCGGGAGAGTGCTGTTGTTGTTGTTGGAGGAGGAGTTGGAGGGGGAGGAGGAGGTGGAGGAGGAGGATTGCAGCAAGGGAGTGCAATAATTGGAGTGGGGCATGGAGTGGCGGTGCGGCCAGATGTGCAACAAGTGCCAAGCTATGGTGGGGCACCACAGCCTACTTTCATTCATGCTCAGCAACGAGCAGCGCAAGTGGCATCGGTGGACTCCATGGGAGGGCAGAGCTCATCCAACAGCTCGGGGACCGCAGCGAGATCGCCCCTTCTGTTCGCTCATGAGGTAGGTGCCCTTCGAATCTTGTTTGCCTCACTCATTTTGTTGTAGAATCTTGTAGATGAGTGAGTGATCTGGGTCGAAGCCCTGTGATGATGAATGATCCTTTGGGTTCTGTTGGGTTAGGTTTCGCTAAACAGTTGGATGTTTGAATGCCTTCAATGCAACAAATAGAGGTAGATGCATGCCTATGTGAAGAATTTCACACAAAATTTTCTTAAACTGATCGTACGGATTCTAGGGTAGTGTACATTCGAAGTCATGGTTGGTAGTGCCAATTCTTGTAACTGGATTCTCTGGGTCGAAGTAGGCATGGCATTCCTGTTATGATTCTTTGTGTTCTTGTTAGAATGGGCTTTGCTAAACAGTTGGGCTATGTTCCCCATCTCTTCAATCGCACAGGCAGAGAGGTAGATGCATGCCTGTTTGAGGAATTCCACACAAAAGAACTCCTTGAACTGATCATGCGGCTACTGTGCTTGGTAGTGCCAATTCTTGTAGCTAGACTCGCGGGGTCGAAGTGGGCATCGCAGTCCTGTGATGATCCTTCGGTTTCTTGTTGGACTAGATTTTCCTAAATGGTTGGATGTTCCCATATCTTCAAGTGCACAAACAGAGAGGTAGATGCATGCCTGTGTGAGGAACGTCCCACAGAATTTTGTGTAAAATGAATGTTCATGCGGATACTTTGGTAGTCCACAATTCAAAATCGTACCTGGTAGTGCAAATTCTTGTAGCCGGATTCTCCGAATTTTCTCTAAACAGTGGGATGCTCCCATCTCTTCCAGCGGACCAATAGAGAGGTAGATGCATGTATATGTGAAAAATTTCCCACAAGAATTGCTTAAACTGATCATGTGGATACTCTGGTAGTGCTCACTAGAATGATTTTACAAATTCTGACCAAAGAGAAAGTTTTGGTTGATCATGCAGGAGCCAGGATCAATGGCACCGATGCCGAAAACTGGAGAGAGTAGATTTTATGGGTCACCTGAGAAAGCTGTGGCTGCGTTGATCATGTGGAGCTATGGCGGCAACAGTGTGTCAGTCATGGGATCCTGGGACAATTGGTCTACCAGGTGTATGCCCAATTCTCCTCAATTCTTCCTCAATTTCAGTGATCCTATCAAGACCATATTAACATGACCAGAGATTCTGAACTAATGCCCTTGGAAAGAGAAAATGAAAATAAAGGAAGTGAACCTAGGCTTCATTCTGAAAGGATGACTTCTACTTGAAACGCATCATGGACATGTGCAAAATATCTCTCTAACTTTGTTACAAAACTAGATCATGTATTGAAGTGTAAGCCCAAGCAAACAGTATTGCAGTCATTCCTCAAGAATTGTATCATTTAGGGCCACTTTACACTACAGCCAAGGGCTGTGATTCTGTCTTTGTGAGGGCCCTTGAAACTCATCTAAAGGCCGTACCGTGGAATATTAAATTGAATTTTGTGTGGTCAGGGGCCTTCAAGTGTAGTGTAAAGATATACGCAACCAGGTTCTCAACTGAATGCTACTCCCTCCATCCCAAAATGATTGTCCTAAACCCCCGGAGTATTATATCCCAAAATGTTTGTCCGACAAAAAATTTCGGGATTTAAACTCTGGGGGGTTAGGACAATCATTTTGGGACAGAGGGAGTATTTGATTAGAATCCTATTCACATGGGGCACTTCACACAGTAAGTAATAATAAATCAAGGGTTGTGAGATTTTGAAGTGTCATGGTCTCCCGGTTTTGTGGTAGATCCACCTATTTGAGATGGGCTTGGCACAAAATCCAGTAGGCCATGAAACATTATACATTACATGCCATGTAGGACTCCTTGTAGGTTCTTCATCCATTCCAACTTGCTTGATCGCTCAGGCCCTCAAGCCTAGTGTAAAGTGAAGTGGGACGGTCTTGGCCTTTTCCAGCAATGAAAGAAATTTCCAATGGTCACAGGCCCTCGAGCTCTACTGTAAAGTGGCCCTTAGTCCAGAATGAAAAGTTTGCAATTGCCAATCATTTTTTAAGTCTATCCCAAACCTATCTTTACTTGGAGCACAGGTTACTTCCACACAGCACATGTGTCGTTACACAAACTGAGAATGTCTGAATTCTTTGGGATTGGTTTCTGTCAAATATAAAATAAAAACTGTCTGGGTTCAACAGCAGTCACTCCAAACAAATAATGGGTTTTTGATTCTTCTGGTTGTCTCAGTTTTGCATCTACAATAGAGTTATCCCCCAACTCAATAGGACTCTATGTCAAGAGTTGGTGCCTTATGATTTTATTTTGTTGTTTTGCATATAACATCAATAATGTCTTTGTAAGAAGTGATGCACGCGCAGAGGTCGTGTTTGAATTTGAACAAGGAGCAACTTATTTTGGTTTATCGAGGGCCAAACTCGTTTTAGCACCTCTTGGCATGCCAAAATGAGTTTGACCCTCGATGAACCAAAATAGAATGTTCTGCATCAAACCTCCACACTCACTCTGAGTCTGCACCATAAACTTTCCGAACTTGGAAGGTGTTGTATGCAAAACAACTAACTCCCAACCAAGAATCATGTAGGGTTTAGGGTTTAGGGTTACATCTGCATGTAGTATATAGTATGTGATGTTTCCACATTGTGGAAGAGGATTGGCATACTAAAACTGAGCAGCAATTTATAGTATCACAGGCAATTGCTACACAGATCAGGGAGGGACTTCACATTGATCAAAGTGCTTCAACCAGGGGTTTATCAATTCAAGTTCTTCGTCGACGGCGAGTGGAGGCACTCACCCGACTTGGCTACAGTGTCAGATGACGTAAATGATATGATCAATTTGCTGGATGTGACTGTGAGTTTTTCCCTTACAAGTTGCATTTTTTTTTGTAATTTTTGCAATTTAATTATGCCTGACGCCCGGGTAGTAAGCCCTGTTGGCTTTATTCATCCAGGAGCCTTTGGAAATTATCTCACTTCTCTTGAAGATCGATAGATAGATAGATAGATAGACAGACATAAACACGAGCTCCTAGCAGAGCAAGCATGAATGAAGAGCTACACTAAATTGTCCTATTAGTGTAGGTGGAAAAATGAGTGTGTTAATAATCAATGTTGGTCATCCAGATTGTCTAGTCAGGGTGGAAATAATGTGGGCTCAAGGCCCTGGTCCTCCCTAAATCTTCCTTGAGACTTCCGACCAAATACCTTTGAGTATTAGTTCAAGGACAAAACTGGCATAAAATAAAACAGTCACATCAATTTCCTAACAAAACAAAATGTGGCGTGGGTTGATAATTATGTGGCCACACTAATAGGATAACTTAGTGTGGTTCGCCTTTGGCTACTACTCCCTTTTGTGAGTGGGCTCTATCCATGGCACCAAATATAGAAATAGGGGGGAGTCTTCCCGAAACCCTGTTGGGTTGAAGGTGTTGTTTAAAATGGGGCAGGGATGAGTTTTTGGGCACACCAAAGGTATGTGGGTCAGGTGGTGAGTATTTGATGTCAATGTTTAATGACGGTCCAAATTCGAGGCCTCGATAAGTAAGTGTATTCAGGAAGCTCTCATCCCCTACCCCGAGTTGTGACAATTGAGATCCTTGCCGACTATTTGTGTATACCTGGGGTCTGGTCAGCTTTTACATAGATCATACAATGGGGCAATTTGGTGCGTCTCCTTTTTGATTCAAGTTGCCTTTTGTTCAGAATGAGGGCAAAGAGGATGGGGAGGGTTGTGGTGTGTAGTTGTATTTGCATTTTCTGGATTTAAGGTACCGGGGGTTTTAGTTGGTTGGTGAGTGTGAGTTTGTGTTGTTTGAGGTACTGGTGCTTAAAACTGATACCAGCCTTTTCCCAACATCTAGTTCTAGTCCTAAAACTGTGTGCACTACCATTGTGAATAGATCCCTGCTAATCTAGGTCGATTACATCTAACAGATGCAAAATGGTAGGTTCACAATGGCTGTAGAGATAGGTTCACAATATAAACGTGTGAGGGAATAGACCCCCCTACTCGACAATAAAAGCCCTAAACCTTGAAACAACTTTGCGGATTTTTGTAG
The DNA here is from genome assembly GCA_964035585.1 of Polytrichum formosum. Lineage (NCBI taxonomy): Eukaryota > Viridiplantae > Streptophyta > Polytrichopsida > Polytrichales > Polytrichaceae > Polytrichum > Polytrichum formosum. The sequence continues at coordinate 44,829,380 of OZ037941.1, forward strand.
GGCACATATGGTTTATTTCTTTTTATTTCTTTCTGTGCACTTCACCCATTTGCAGAGCTGCCAGAAGTTTATGGTTTTTTTCCGACTTTTGTAAGACCAGCAAAAGAGAGACTTGCTAGAAGTGTTTGCTTTTAGGCACACATACCTTATTCACCTCTCCTCTCTGTCCTGCAGCGAGCACTAGGAGGGATTCCTGGTCCCTATATGAGCATCAAAAAAGGTTTGCTATTTGTTTTTGGAAGAAAAGAAGATTTGAACATGAATGTTGAATGTGATTCTTTTATATGTCATTGCAGGACTATGTACCCGACAACCTTGAGAGTGTTGCTGGGTTTGATGCACCAATGTCTCCAGATTCAAGCTACAACGACCCTGTGCCCGAACCGGACGATTTCACGAAAGAGCCCCCCACAGTCCCTTCACAACTGCATATGGCAGTCCTGAATGTTGCCTCTGAAAGCCTACCTCGCCCACAACATGTAGTATTGAAGCACTTGTTTGTGGAGAAGGAGCAAGCAAATTGCTCGGTTTTAGTTCTTAGTGCAACGAACCGGTTCCGATCTAAATATGTGACGAACCTATTGTACAAGCCCTCAGCAATGCAATAATACTGGGAAGAATGTGGCTCTCACCCCCACAAGGTTGAGTCTTTAATTGAAGTTGATATGTAGTGTGAGATTAGGGTTGAATTTAGTAGGGTTGAAATAGACTTGAAATTGATTTGAGATTAGATTTTTAAATTCATTTCTTCTAAGCCTTAAACCATAAACCATAAACACCCACATGAAAATCATTCAAATAGCAACAGCAGTGCAAATCGGTAGATCATATTGAACAATTTGGCAGATGTATATCAAGGTCAGAAAGTGAAAATTGTCACTCTCAAACACCACCCATGTCTCTGATTTGGGGGGGAACTTCAAAGTGCTGTGAATCGCTCTTCCTGTTCCAATTTTCATCATCTTTTTTAATTTCTCCATAATGCAGCAGAAAGTAGTTTCTTCTGAAATTGTCCCTTCACATTAGGAACAATGTATGTTATTGGTGCATCAAAGTTTGGGCGATATCCACAGCAATTGACAAATGTCTTGGAGATTTCAGCGGCTCTGCAAGATGTAATTTCACCAAATTAACCCCAACCTGTGATGGCTTTTGCCCTGTATAAGCAGATGTTGCATACTGATGTAGGACTTTTGTACATTGTCCCTTGCCGCCTTGTCACACTTTCAATTCTCCATTAGTACCTTGAAAATGGTGAAATTCCACAATGTATTGGTTTTCTAACTGTCCCAGTTAGTGGATGTTCAAGCCGAAATCATGGGCCAGGCCAGGTCATATGACCAGTGCTATGTACCTAGGTTGAAAGTTATTTGTTAGGGTTCCACACTCCACTAAAAATAATGAGTTTGAGAGTCCAAAATACACCAGGCAAACATAAATCACACAAGATTCAAAACACTATGCACGACAAGAATTGCAGTTCCTAACCAACATGTTCACTACAATCATATGAGTGCTCGGAATTTATCCTGCATCATTGGGAACTTGTCCTATATCATTGCAGAAATTGCCACTCTACCATCGTGGTAGATTTATGTTATATTTTCACCCAACACATGACGATTTGTCTAGGACTCATATATCATAGTGCATCACTTCCACTATACGTTTCTGAAATCTATGAATATGGATTGGAAATCTACTCCTATACTAGATCATAAAACCATCCAATGAAAAAGAACAAGTGGTCATAAAAAAACACAATACTCCGTAGTGATGGGAATTGGTTTGTATATGGATCAAGTACAAGTATAGGGTTGGTTCTTTTTTATGAAATAAACCCTATAACATGCCACGGAGTTATCATTTCATTGCTCCTATAATAATATACTTCATATATGAAAGTCGAAAGCATGCTATGCCAGGCAGGCCATGAGCTTTGAATTAACAATACGGATTCGGATGATGCAAAGCCGGCGGACCTCATAATAGTCACGTGCAACTACCTTTTTGGGCGAAGGCTCAGAGCAGAGTGCGAAAAATAATATGGTTGTCACGACTCTGCATTACTGACTCCCCCCACTACCTTATTAGGTCCGTAATCCTCAGGTCACAGTGGTAAACAATCTTCTTCTTTACCGAAAACGATTGATGTTAAGTACGTGACCACTGGGTTTTCGATTTGTAATGTGGAAAAGTAATCTTAAAAGACGGTGGATTTCATCATTAGTGCGAATCGATTCAGCTTTTTGACGACTGCCGAGAGTCGTAGGAGGCAGGGACGTACACTGACCGCAGGCGAGGCAAGGTGAGCTCGAATGGAGTTTCTTATGGAGTCGTCATGGGCAACTGGAAGAGAAGATCATCATCGTGTAAGAAAGCCAAAACTTCAGAGTCTCTAATATGAGACAACCTAGTAAGCTTCAAAGCTTCTAGTCCTTGTCCAAACTCCGCCTCTGACCAAACTGCTGCAACCACATGCACAGAAAATATTGGGGCGTTCATCAGAATGAAAGAGAGAGAGAAAGAGAGCGCGAGAGAGGGAATTATTGTACCTCTCATTCATCCAACATAAAAGCCTTGAAAACATTGTGCATTTTAGAGGTTAATTTTTGAGTTCATTTGACACTAGAATTAGTATTAAAGATCCCAAATTAGTTTACTCGACATCACTTGACATGAATCAGCAACAAACCTAAGGTAGATGAGGCTAATTAGGTTAGCTTCCTTAATTGGACACCTTATTTTGTGGCTCCTAATCAACGATACAGTCGCTCTAATTCAGTGGGTGAGTATTACATGTTGGTTTAGCTGTCACCTTGATGATATTTGGGTTAGTCACCTTCGCAAAAATCAAATTACACCCTTCATAATTGGGAGTGCTATCCACCAAGCTATGACATGCTTGATTTTTGTGGGCGGGGTGGGCAAATTAGGAGGCAGCATGTAGCTGCGAGGTGTTGACCAACTTGTATTGTGGGTATTCTATAATGAAAAGCCAGTTTGGCAACATTTCATCTTACCCATGACCACTTTAGAGACATGACGCAATCAATATCCAGATTGAACTTGGTTTTCATTGGCAAATGACCCATGTAGAATCCTCTAGTGATGTTGTCCACTTTCACACATTGAATGGTGGAAGAGTCCCCACGTATAACACCAAATCGAGAAGCGAAAAAATCTTTGAATCCGAGGCCTAGATCAACACCTTCCTCAACTCCGATTTCAGCGATCTCAAATTCTTTGGTCATGATTCGCAACTGCTCGAATCCATCAGCTGGACGATTCCACAGGGCTTGAGATGTCCACATTAGCCTCATCTATCTTATAGGGTGTCAAGTGTTATTATGTTGGATGGATGAGAGGCACTCTAGTATACGATAATTCCCTCTCTCCATCAGAAAAAGTTGCAAAGAAAACATGGCTCAAAGTGCCAGTACTGGCTAACTTATTGCAGCTTTGTGACAGCTACTGTATCAACAACGCAGTTTTATAAGATGGGCTCAGGCCTCCCTCCCCTCCTTCCTGGCTTCATGATAAATTTTTGGCTCTGACTTAAGGGTCGTTGGCAGTTCCAAGAGTTAACCCTTAAGGTAGATGATGGCTCTTAAATGGTTACTTTTTCCCACTACACTGATAATCCCAGTTAGTGAGGAGGGCTAATATAGTGTGTGTGGGAAATTAGTGAAGGTGATACTACATCTCTTTAGGCTATGAAATCAGTGCTTCCAAAAGATCTAGGAAGTAGTGTTTATCTCGGCATTATTCCCTGAAAATATTATTCATAGCAGTGATGTTCATATTTTTCATCTTAGCATTATTCAGTGACAAGGATGTGTTTGGATATACTATGTTCTTATCGTGTCACAAGTGTCTTAAAGCATGCATTAATTTTCTTGAAATACATGGGCTTGTATTCATGAATTTAAAAATCACTCGGTAAAAGAAATTAGCCCTCACTAATTTTGAGACTTGGCAACATAGTGCGTGTTTCGGGAATTAGTGCCACACACACTAATTGGGATAATTAGTGTAGTCCACTTCTCCTAGGATATGAAACATGCAATTACCACAAGATGGTTAGCAAATCCAAATCCAAGTTGTAGCCACTTTCCTTGTAATTTTTGGAGCCCACATGATTATCTTATCCGTTATCAAACTAAAGATTCTTGTGCTCATTAAATGGTCATATAGGTTCCCTCAATTATATTGACTATTGAGCTTAGAATAGTTATCATATTTTGAGCATGCAACTCCATCTCTTCTGAAAACATCTCTTTTTGGTATAGGTTCTTGGAGTCACATCAAAAGCATATTCCACTCAAATATAGGTGTCCAATTTAAAAGAGTTACCAAATTAGGCACACCAACTTTAACCCTTAATCCTTAAGCGTCCAAGAAGCCCAATATGGGCTTCTCATTTCATAGAAATGTGTATTTGAACTATATCCTTCCAAATTTAGCCGATCGTGTGAAAAGCGATCCTTCAAGTGCACCTTCCAATTCAGTTGAATACATCAATTCTTAAAGGATCAAGGGACTCAATGTTTGGCCTATATACACAATTCCTACAAGCCTCACCAAATTTAGAATTCATGTTTTCTTTTATGTTTATGGGCTTGATATTTCATTTAATATGTTAAGTAATGTTAGGATGAAAATAAATTTATCTTCATTCGTGACATTGATGATCAAAATATCAAGCATGTATTTGCATCCAAGACCACCCAAATTATGTATCTGAATCCAAATCTTCACGAAAATGAGGTATTCAATCCATTTAAATAGTGCACTTGAAGAATGAGTAAATTTGACATAGAGACACTTTTGACACAATTGGCTAAAAATGGAAGTATCTAGCTCAAATAAACGTTCATGTGCATGAAACTCAAGACTCAAATTGGGCTTCTTGAACGCTTAAAGGTTAATGCTATTGACAATTTGGGTTCAAGTACCCCAAGGGGTGGACTCTTCATTGGAAACCTATATGATGTGTGTGAGTCACTATGAAATTAAACCCCCTATATACGAGAAGTTTTATAGAGAAAAACAAGTGTATACATATTTTCGGCATGCTAGGAAATGGACTCATATATTTATACTAAGGTTTTCAATTTAATGTGATAAATGCCTCCACTACATATACAAAATATGTATCATGAATTAAATAGGCCTTTACTATACATAAAATCAACTTTCACTTTCCTCTAAAAAAATCACTTTCACCCATAGCATGTAACTCAACGATCATATCGATGAAACAAACAAAGACAAGAGCACAACAACTGAGCCACAAACCAAAGAGCATAACACGAGGAAGCCCATAAGCACTCCAAGAGCCTCTAGTTTGCAAAAACCTAGAACCCAAATGCAAATCCTAACAAGAACATACAAGGTAATCATTGACGACTTTGACCATACGACAACAATGAATGACAACGTCAATCGGGGTGAAACTCACACATCTATTGTCAATTTTTTTCCTCTAAATCTTAGGGCCCCCTTCTGCACATCTACCTTTACTTCAGAAATTTCAATAGCCTTTTTTTAGACGTACACACTAGAGAAAAATAATACCTTTGCCTTACATATACTATGTAAGCTAATGCCTCAAATAATACCCTTCTTACACTCACGTTAGTTCGTACATGGTATGAACAATCCACCCCCATGTCAAATACATTGCATGGGTGCCTTTGGGTGCAAATACACACTTAATATTTTGATTATCAATGTCACCTATGTGTATGTTTTGAATGTTTAATAAAAATTATTAAATTTATTAAAAAAATATATCAAAAAGAGGCATATATTTTTAAGACTTGGTGTGGCTCCAAGAAATTGTGCATACATGTATTGCATCAAGCCCCTTGGTCCTTTAAGGGTAAAACCCTAGCTACACAAACCCTTGAATGTACAAGTAAAGAAAAGAAAAACCAACATCAAACAATCTGACATGAATTTGAGCCTATTGATCCTATCCTGCTCAAGAATCCCTTGAATGTACAAGTGAAGCAATTAGTTGGATGTACATGTTGATTAGTAAGGTCCGAATGCCACCTAGATATCGCTTGAGGTTGTACAAATCAAAATCGGAGAGACCTACAACTTGAAGTGCCAACTGTAGTATAAACTAGTACTACAAATTGGATCAGTTGTACATTATTAGTACAGATTGAACTAGTAGTACATATAGAAATCGGTGGAAAGGAAGATGAGGTATTGCATGTAGATAATGAATGCACATGGGATTGATCTATTCATGATATGCAATTAATTACAGGTTAAGGTTTCAAGCTACACTAAATATGATGTTTAGTGTCACCAACACTAAATGCTAACCCAACATTATTTGTCATTCCTTGTAAATTTTTTGGATGATTATAGGTTTACAGTGTTGCAATTACTGTCACTGACCGAGTGATTTTTCATCCAAACTTCAGTCATCCATGACAATGTTTCATCACAAGTTGCAGACAAGAGAAGGTAGGGGTTTGGGCCAATGGATGAAGTCATCCATCATCCATGACAATATTTGTTCACTTAATTCATAAGAAGTGTCATCCAAAAAGTTACCATAGTGACATAAAATACCATGTGACATTAAATACCATATTTAGTGCACCATTGCATGGTCTAGGTACCAATTGCATATGCTAGGTTACACTATTGATCAACAACTTCATCATTGTTGTCATCTCATGACACTTGGTGTTCACGTGCGCTTACTAATATCTTGGCATGAGTATGTTCAATAATGTTATGGGATGTAAGCCTATGCTATACAATGGTTTACAAGTTGAATAAAGTGTACAAAAATCACACTTGGCATTAATATGCTCAAGAATATCTTCCTCTTGCATTATAAAAATTGAACACATGACAACTTGCCGTTGGTATGCTCAAAGAATATCTTCCTCTTGCATTATAAAAACTAAACACATGACACTTGCCATTGGCATGCTCAATATTATCTTCCCCTTGCATACTAAAACGCAAAACTACACTCTAACCTCCCTAATATCACGCCTGTGATGCTCATGAGTTAGATGTTGAAGCTACATGAGAAGGAAGGATTTTCACACCCACAAACATACCAAAAAAATATACATTGAAGATGTTAATTTGCTCTTCATCTAGGATTGGTGTAACACAAAACACAAAATGCAAAAAGCAAACATAACTACGTCCCTTTCATATACTTTCCTTCAACTTAACCCCTTTGGGATGTTGAGGCCAGGAATGGCCTCGAAGTTCTGTATTCTTCAATTTCGGGTATGAATCGAATGGTTTTTGCAAATATGGTAAAGGCGAAATCTGTTGGCATGGGGTAGGGGAGAATTATCATGATTCAAAAAGTAAATTAAGATCCACGGTGTAGAGTGCACATTCATCCGAAGTGAGGTTTCTACGTATTCTGGCCCCATACTCGTCCTACGGTGACGAGGTACATGTTCAGATACGTGAACCCGAACTTGGACAGCCATAGCCGGTCACAATTCCGGCGTGTGAACTTGTACCTCCCGGTGATGCACCGATTGTACAATCGTCCTCGGATACATTCCCTACATATACTTGGCCCGTATAGAGCACTGAATACATTGGACCACCCCGCCGCACACCCTCCCCGTTTTTTATTTGTGGTTTTTTTTACACAACAGACAATGCTCTCCGAACTTTTGCGTCGTCTTTAGCACTACAGTATCCATCTACACTAATTTTCCGACGCCGAAACAACCTCCAGACCGTATGCTAAATCAGATACGTACTTCACATATTGCAAAAATACGCCTCACGACACAGCGTATCTCCAAAACCCAACATCTCAAAGGGGTTAAGATGAGCTTTTGAAATCAAGTTCCCTTACTTATAGATGATGTACATTTGAAGGCAAACCCCCCCAAAAAAAATTATGTACAAATTTCTTGCATGTGGATACTTTGCAAGCAATTAGGTTCTCACCTTCGTGCAACTCATCCATACGAACATCTCTCGACACTACTTTTAGAACTACAACATGATTAGTATAATAAACTCAATTATATCACAACACCTTATCTATCAAAGACCAAAATTACAAGTGCAACCTATCAATAAAGATGAGTCGAAAGACCAAAAGTATAACACTAACAGATACATACCTACTTACTTCAATCGATCTAAAGCAGCTCTTCCTCCTCCTCCTCCTCCTTTACCTCCATTAATCTTAGACGTGTATGTGCCCAAACCTAACGTATGTGGAGAACCCTAACACACGTGGATGATATGTTTGGGATGACAGTACAAAATCCATCCAAAATGATGTTAACCAAGGCAAGTACTAACAATTTAATATGGCCCACACTAATTTCCAGCCCACATGAATTCCCACCCACACTAATTAGACAAAACAATGTAGTTTAGGACCTTTGCAAGTAGTGCATGTGATACCAAATACCATAAACGGTGCAGTATCAAAAAAAAAAGGTAAAAGGTCCGAGACGACCCTAAACTATTGGATGATGGTGGAGAGATACCCAAATCTTAAGGAAGAGGTTGGCGGTTCGATTCCCGACTGTGAAATCTCCTCTCTACTTGACATAAACTTGCCAGGTGGTTAACTGCCTCTTGTGCTTTGGCGTTGGCATGTCGGCCTTCTGTCTCAAAAAAAATATTAAAAAAAGAAGAAAAAAGAAGAAGAAGAAGAAGAAGAAGAAGAAGGTAAAACTCATTAACAACACCCGAATGGTTAAAAAGAAAAAGAGGATGCCGGTTTTAAGTACCTAGTAGCTTGAATGATGATCATGCCGTGCGACTCCTGCAGTGATATAAATTATGCAATGTTTTCGAAACCTTACACCAACCGTCCCTACTAGCTAGCTCGCAGTGGGAAGGCTGCATACAAAAACAAAGCATTGACATGAGCATGTTTATTGTCATCTTTCTTCGAGTCGTCTTCCACAAAGTACTCAAAATGTGAATGCGGGTGTGGGACAAATGCTACATGACAATATTAATTTTAACTTAAGGTAGTGTGACATGTGGCATTTTAATCCACATGCTTGTGCTCTTGGCCTTAAAGAGCAGCTTTGTTTTCATTACAAGCATATGAGTCCGTCACTGGAAAATTTGTATCTACCACAAATAGAATGATTCCCTAGAACTCTCTAGAATAGTTTTTCAAATTCATGTAACGACTTCATACACTGATCAAGGTAGATGGGTTTTTCTATGTCACTGGAAAAGTTGCATCTACCATAGGGATAGATTTGCATCGTTCTTTCAGCGACGTAGGATGATTCCCTATAACTCATATGTTAATAGCTTTCCAACCTCATGTAACAACTCCATACATTGATTAAGGTAGATGGGTTTTTCTACGTCATTGGAAAAGTTGTATCTACCACAGGGGTAGATTTGCATTGTTCTTTCATCGACGTAGGATGATTCCCTAGAACTCATATGTTAATAGTTTTCCAACCTCATGTAACAACTCCATACACTAATTGAGGTAGATGGGTTTTTCTACGTCACTGGAAAATTTGTATCTACCACAAAGGTAGATTTGCATTGTTTTTTCAATGAGATAGGACGATTCCCTAGAACTCATATGTTAATAGTTTTCCAACCTCATGTAACAACTCCGTACACTGATTAAGGTAGATGGGTTTTTCTACGTCACTGGAAAATTTGTATCTACTACAAAGGTAGATTTGTATTGGTTTTTCAGCGACATAGGATGATTCCCTAGAACTCATATGTTGATAGTTTTCCAACCTCATGTAACAACTCCATACATTGATTAAGGTAAATGGGTTTTAAAAGGTTACTTTTTTCAAGTAGCCCAATTCTTCTAGGATATGAAACACATGATTAGTACGAGATGGTTAGCAAATCTGAATCGAGGTTGTAGTCGCTCATCATTTTCGGAGCTCATATGAATATCTTATTCATATTAAAGTGAAGATTTTTATATCATTACATGGTCACGGTCAAATATATGTTGAGTATTGAGCCTAGAATGATTACCGTATTTTAAGCAAAACTCTTTCAAACACGCATAGTTTTGGTATCCGGTTTTGGAGCCACAACAAACCACATACGACTCAAATATAGGTGTTTGGTTAAGATTAAGTAACCGAATTAAGCACATCTACCTTAGAATGAAGGATTATCATGATGAATTACACCTCACAATGGATTGAATTTCACTGTGAACTTGGGAACTATCCATGTGGATTAGAGAAAACCAAAACTAATATTCATCAAAATGAAGATAACTTGTTAGTTTACAGATACAAGAATTACACTAAATTGTCCTATTAGTGTGGGTTACCACTTGGAATTACGTGTTGCTATAACTCTTTACCAACATTTTTTTAAACCAACTAAGTTATATCATATTCTTCGGTGTGCATACTAACTACTCATGTCATTTGGGTATAAACCAGTGTTGGACCGGTATTGTGGTCAAACATGGGTATGTGCCCGGGGAAGGGTATGGGTTTAACCAACCATACCCGCGGGTAGGTCATTGAACGATACCATAGGCAAACCCTAATGGGCGGGTAGGTCGGAGGCGGGGACCTCCCCGAAACCCTACCAAGCTGGTTTTGAAAATGAGGAACCGTTCCAGGACCAGTATTGCGGTGAGAGATCAAGATTTTAGTGGGTTTTTGTGAAGGGTATGTAGAGGATGTTTTGAAGAGGATGTAGAGTGATTTAGTATAAGATAAGGTTGCGGCCTTCCCATTTTGTACATGTTTTTGATGCTTGAATGAAAAGGCTCGAGTTTCCCGGAATATATTCAATAATATGCATGTTTGTTTCAAGTCATTTTCCAAATCACTTATAATTTTTTCCCATTTAATACAAGTATTGTGGACCGTACTGAATACCAGACCATTATTGCTATTGGCACAATATGTACACTTTGAATACTATGCTATACATACCCTTGCAATAACACAAATGTCCAATTATTGTTGCACATACCATTCTCCAAATTTTAAAAAATAAAAATTACCATACCATTGCTTATGGTTTGCATTTTCATATATGCCATACCATGACCCTACTGGTATCACTTAAAGGTGATACCAGTCCAACACTGGTATAAACCGATACTCTCAGTAGAATGTTATAGCAATGCGTAACTTCAAATGGTAACCCACACTAATTAGACCCCCCAAAAAATGTAGTTGTCAAAATGATCAAATGAACTTGTATAGGAGAATCATTGAAGGGGTCTTCATCCAAAGGTTGGGCTGTCTTTCTATATCGATACTAATTTAAAATATGTAAAAACCTATTTAACAATTAGATGAATATATTGTGTACAATAAGTGTATTATAACAAATTACAAATGCATAATGAGTTCAAAAATAGTGTTGTTTCTTTAAATTTGAAGACCCAAGCAAGGGTATAAAAGTTGCAACCCCAGGACGAAAAAGCTTGTTCCCTTTGCCTACTATGTCAACCGCATTAATGGTTCAAAACAAAACACGCGTTTCGTTAATGCTTAACCCCTAATTACATAAACCCTTGAATGTACACGTAGAGTTACTCAAGGAATACACATTGATTAGTAGTAGGGTTTAAAGTGCACACTATAGTTTGAATTAACAATACAAATTGAAATTGGTAGGACAAGATATCGATATAAGAATATAGTGGAAACACAAGACCGATTGAGTCCTAGTTGTATGTAGTTGGAGCATGCCCGGTAGAACATGGAATGCGGTGGCCAATGGCTTCCCCCCTTTTAGTGGAGGCGGTGCCGCTAAAAATGTAAGCCCAACAATGCATGGTAACACCATAAGACGAGATATCATAGGCTCCATGGAGAAGGGCGATAGCTTGAGAGGCATAATGACTATGAGACTGTGAGAGGCAAGAGTGAGGAGAAATTGCTTTAAGGAGAGCGATAGCCTCTGCAGAAAGAATGAGGGAGTTGTCGATTGGGAGGTTAAGAGACAACAAAGATCAATAGAGACAGTGACTTTACGAAGTTCGAGTAATAGTAAGACCCATGGGAGGTCAAGAGAGGGTAACTCTCATGTGAGAAGAGGAAGACCAATAGGCTAAGTGGAAGTGAGGAGACTTGGGAGGCCTGGGATGGGCATAGTCGAGGACAGTGAGAGTTAAAAGGCCATAGCCGAGTCTTAGGTCAGGAAACAACTGAGTAAGAGTGAAAGACATTACCTTGGGTAGGTACAAAGAGAAGAATGTAGCCTAGTAAGCGTATTCTGCTTTGCCATAGCAAGCAATGAGTCTATGTGCAAAGATAATGTGGCATAAGGTTATTTTGTTCAGGCTATAGACTACCTAGACATTACCTTCGTAGAAAGAAGACTTTACCTCACGGAAGTAAATTTATGACAAGTGGAGATTATTTGGTTAACTGAAATTAGGCTAAAACATATGAACAAAGGTTATAGCCTATCTTGTTGATGTGTTGCTATTGTATTAACCCGTGTGTTTGATTCTTGAGACAAGTTGCCAGGTCCACCAAAGATGAAGGTGGTGGTTACAGTTGCAGAGATTTGCATGATGGCACGGGGGGATCACTTAGTGCATTTTAAAAACGACGTGCGGCATAATATAGGGAGGATTAAATTCGTTTGACATAAAATTTATAAAATAATTCCAAATAATAAAGGGTCCATTAAAAGTAGACAATCCCATTACAAATAACGTAGATAGGTATAAAATATGGGTCATTCTTTTTTGTAAAAGTAATATAAGGGCTGAAAATAAGGATCCTAAGATGTATGTTTAGTAGGATCAATTTTGTGCGCATGCCTGATGAGGGATGGATGAAAAATGACTCATCATTTTCCCAAAAATGGATGAAATTTTAAGCCTAACCCTATAGTAATTCTTTTCCTGACTTCTCTCAGTGGCTTCTCGACCTTCTCTCCCTGGCTTCTCTTAGTGGCGTTTCTATCCCTTCTCTCCCTTCTCTCCTTGTCCACTTCCACAACCACCTCTTCATATCACACGTTTTATTCAATGATGGGGGGTTTTTGTGATTTGCATGTTGCCCCTACCATATTCGCCCAACCGTTAAGGTTTCCTTATTTTGCGATTTTTTTGCGAGATCATTGTGACGTTGCCTTCAATCCAACTTCCATCTTTGATCGCTTCAAGCTCTCTCTCATCGTGCAATCTCAATGTCTTGTAGGTAGATTCTTGCACTCTCTAAATGTGTTGCTAACATATTTTCTCTGGCGTCTCGCTACTGCCAGGATTCAGTTGCATTATCTCTTGCAAAGCTTATTTGCACGCATTTTTGCGTCTTGAGGCAACATCCAGGTTCTATATGCCTGAGGCAAGGTGATTTTGGTTCCCTATCTCCCAATCATTATCATTAAGCATTTGGAAAAGATTAAAGGTCAGTCTTCTACACTAAAGTGTGGCAGCATTGCTGGCCTCAACTTATTCCTAAGTTAAATTAAAACTGGAAATGCTACTAACATATTGAATGGAGTAGATGCCAGCTCATGGTGGGTGGGTAGGGTGCAGGCTATGCGGCGGTGCAATGGGAAACAATTTGGGGTACTAAGGCAGGCGGTTGACCTCCTTGCCCGAACGGAGGAATCAGGGAGGAGAAATCCTAACAATCCCCACATCGAAGTAATGTTGCAATATTATAAAAACATCATGGCCGTAATAAGTTTAAGTATGATCACACGGATAGCAAATGGATTGATGTAGATTTCATTATGTCTATTGTAACCATGAGCTACAATTCTACAAATGAAGTGTACACTCTAGACAGGAATGATTCAGAGCAATTATCCAAGTTTGTGACAGAACAAACTATATAGGGTTCATGACCAAGCCCGGCTCATCTTGGAGTGTTTCACACTATGTTAGTATTGTACACTATGTTTTTGGTCTTCACTAGTATGTAAATTGACTTTGAATGAAGGATTTTTACAGAGCGGGTGTTGTGTTTGTGAACACATGCTCACTCTTGTTGTATTTCCATCCTAAGCCTTCTTGTTGTATTTCCACCTTAAGTTTTTGCACTTAGTTTTTGCAATTGTATGTATTCTTTATACCTTTTTGTCGCCATGTTTTTTCCCACCACTTTTACATTGCATACACTTTTAAATAAATATTTTTAAATTATAAGGAATGTAGACTAAAAAGAATTGCAATGACATGGGCATTATAAGTAATTGTAGGGTGCAAAAAAAATAGGCCATTTTAGAAAATTAAGTAATTATAGGGAGCTTTTAATTTGTGCCTTGGAGGTAAATAGCCCCTAAACAAATACCCCTCCGCCGCAAGTGGTGCACAAAAATCTTATAGAGTGACCCCCCCGTGCATGATGGTTATAAGTTGATTAAGAGAATGTAACTTTGAGATTATTGCAAGCATAATTCATGACAATTAAAGACTATGCGGTTATTCAAAAGACAATACCCCGGACTTTGTCCTGACTATGAGCCATTGACTACTTGCCAAGCTTTTGAGCTTCACGACTGACATAGAGGATGGAATTAGAGTGATAGGAGTCCACACACATAGGACAAAACCACACACGATTAAGAAAACACCAGTGGACCGTAAAGAGTGTGAATTAAGCTTCATTAAGAAGGAACGAAGGAGTGAAAGACATAAGATTGTTGTTAGAAACCTTAATCCAATGTGACATTAATCCTTATAGACACTAGCTCAGCCTTCCTTGAGACCTTGTACCCTTCGTTGCTTTCCTTGGGTTAGTTTAAGTATAGCAAAAACCTAATTACAAGGTCATAGTATACCTGAACATGAACAAGAGAAGTAGTTGAAATAATCTAGTATCCATCCGAATTGGTGTCAAAGGGATCAGAGCGAATTGTTCACAGCCAGATTATGGTCGCATAGGACATTAGGGGGTTAAGGGTTAATACTTAAAGAATAAGTGAATGACCACAACCCATAACTTTACTCAGTTGGAGGCCGATGCATCGTTGGGGCTGGAAAATTTTCAGGTATTGTGCCTCTCTTATTCTAGGCCTTTTTTTTTCCATAATGAACAGAATTCAACCTCAACATTGTTAACAACATGCCCTTGAACTGACATCTAGCTAACCTCAGTTTTACTGCAACATGTATGCCCGGGGGGTGCACTATATTAAACATGTACGAGTATACACAAGTGCGCAAAAGGGATATTAACTTTAACTTTGCCATACTACATATGCATATGCTACACAAATTAGTACTCGTAGTTATGTACATGTATGGAGGACCTTTCAAAAATATACGACAATTGTATCTGTATATTTTATATTGAACTTGTTAAATAATAGCGCTAGATATTTAGAGGTTGACCTGCAACGGGTCCCACATGGCCATGGACACCTGTCAAGCATGTCAGGTGCAAATACTGTGACTGCAGGGAATAAAGTAGCCAAGAACAACTGCTCGGGATTTATGTGGGCTAACAACTTACGACTGTGCTTTTCCTGTTGAGAAAGGGAGCGGCAGTCAAAAGTCGAGTAATGTTATGAAGTTTGGGACAAGGTTTGAAAGAAATCGGGTTCAATTCCTCAACCCGTACCAAAGAAGTCGCTTCATTACCAAGTCATTTGGGTGGGTTCCCACATAACATTATTCATATCCATAACAGTGTTTTGTGGGACTGACAGTATTCTGTGGAATATTCTATCATTCAGGCTGAATGTGAGGAATATTTTGTAGAATATTTTAAGTCCCACGGAACATTGTTATGGATCTTAATAATGTTATGCATGACCCTAAAATAAAGCTATTATATTCTGTGCCCCCCCGGAACAAAGTAGTATAATTTGATTACAGTACATACACTTGGGTTGACACTTGGCATTTGGGTGGAGTTACATTCCTGGCACTTTTCACTGGAAGATTGTTCATCTTGGCATCTATTTATTGAAAGTACTATTATAGCAACACTATTCACTATTCATATTGTTGTCATTTTTTTTCTTCTATTATCTAAGTTTCTTCCCATGCAATGAACAGGGAGAACCAGCTGCTAGTTACAGTGAACCGGTTGAGTTTGAGAAACAACCGGTTGAAGTTCAAGAGTTTGGAAAATAACCAATCATTGTAGAAGAATCCATGGAATAAACCTTAAATTATTAAACAAAAACTGAAAGACCACAACATGTAACCGGTTGGACTTGGATACATTGGGATTTTGGCTTATTAAGCTCAAATTTCTCCTTGGACATTGTTCCCATGAAGGTAAGACGGTAGAGGCCCTTGTCAAATGCTAAATATAGAAATTAATTTCAACCATGTGGTTGAGTAGTAATGGTATGGTACAATTTGACAAAATTTAGGCCCTCAAATAGTGTTGTTTCTTGCTACATCTTTTTGTGCCCTCTTGGCAACAAGATCACATAGCTTAGTACACACACTCATTTCGCCTACTATATAAACTTAACCCCTAAAAGCATGGGGGGTTTTAGCTTGAATCAAAGATGTACTATAAAGCATGAAATAGAAACTTTATTATGTGTTGTTACGTGTTGTCATAGTAACTTTATTCTTTGTTGTCACACAATAGAAAGTTTAAGAAAGTTGATTTCAAATCACATTTATGCGATTGGAATATGGATCTTTATCCTCAGTCTCCACAAAATCATTTTACAACCATTTTCCTACAAAATATAATAAAAAATCCAAGACGTATCAAACCCACTTGATCTTTGATACGATTGGCTAAAACTATGAGGTGTATAACTTGGTGGAAAAAACAAAAAATAGTGTTGTCACTAACATTGTTACTTTCCCACAATAGCTAATTGTATAACAAAAAGAATTAAGAATTCCAACCACTTCAAGGTCAATATCTTAGACTCGTGGAAATAAAATTATGATCGGTTTGCTCTAGGTGGTGCAAAACTTTATTATGTCAAGATGCAAGGAAAAAACACATGATTAAATATTTTAAAAAAAATCTTTGAGAAATATACCTTTGAAAAACACCCGCAACCACTTTTTGGCTTCTTGGGCATTTGGCTAGCTTAGCTAGAGATACACTCTAAACTCCGTAGTATCACACCTGTGGCAACCAAAGTGCATGTGATATTACAAAGTTTTGTAGCGTTAACATGGATGTGTGATACTATAGAATTAGTGTAACATGTGACATTATGGAATAACACAAAGGAGATGTGAGGACAATTTGAATTCGTTCTCTCGTCACCTACACTAGTGTGGTCCACTCCACTTGGCCTTCTCGGGCGATGTGATGGACGCATGCACCAACATTCAACAAGTGGCATAAGAAGAAGAAGAATAAGAAGGCGACACTCCACATGTTGACACATAACGCAATGTGAGGGTATGGGTTGACTTCTTTGGTGGTTTGCATTAATGACAAATTTCGTGATATAAGGGAGAGAAATGTGACAATAAGGAGTGAGATTTGAACTACACACATCCGTTCCCTAGGGTTTCGGGATATTAGAGAGTGTGTGACATTATGGAGGTTGATATTACGGAGTTTAGGGTGTAATGCCGGGCTCATGGCTTATAAGTTACCCTGCTTAAGTTACCTATCATCGTGTTTCCTCATGAGTCGAAAGGTACTCCAAAGTACGTGGAGTTACGTATATCCAGGATGATGTTTTATTACGTGAACCCACTCTGGCAAAGTTTGAGCTGGCAACTTGGCAAAGGCGCTTATAATTAGGATCCACATCTGGACCCACATCATCAGCACCAGCTTCTGTTGTGATCAAAAGCAGCCTCTAATTTAGTGTAAACCAGCGGGATTCCAGTATCTGGAGTCTTTATTCTCAAATCTATTGTTGGGTCCATGAACACATCTCATTAGTTGAATAATGCTATGCAAGTCACTTTAACTACCGCAAGAAAACATAGTGCCAACATGGCTACTACCATGCACATGTGGTACCCAAAGATGCCATTGCAATGCCAGGCTTAAACCTGATATATTGTGCGTCATTGGCCACCCATACAACCATCCCCCACCAGAGGCCCCTACCCCAGAACTTACCATACAATTTATTGAATTTACATATTGTAATGATAGATTTGCTGCAGAAACCCTCGATAGGAAAATCACAAAATACCAACCACTCATCAACAACATCATAACACGAGGATGGAATGTAGCCCCACTCATGGTATTAGCCGCAGGTGCAAGGGCTACAACACACATCCCATCAATGAAAAACCTAGAAATAATGCTTAAACTCCCTATCATGAAAATCAAGAGTACATTCAAACAAATTAACATAATCGCCACGCAATATGCACACTCAATACTAGTTCATAAACGAAGACTAGAGAACCGACAACCTGTCACAGACCTCCAGGACTTACCATAAACGAATAAACTTACAACCCGTCACCCCATGCCCCCCCCCAAGTAGTGCCATACTATTGGCCAATTTTGCTAAAGACGGCTATATACTACCGGTGACCGGTAATGGTTATTGGTTATTAAATATAGTGTCTACTCCCTGCAAAGGGTGAAGTAGTTTTACATCTAACGCCATTGCCCTAGGGCGTGGCCTAGGATGTTCTACGAACAGACACTCTATTCACTCCGGCCTCCTCCGGAGACCGGAGTTCTTCTTCTTCTTCTTCTTCTTGCAAGTCACTTTCATCAACCATTGATATTTTGACACACAAACAAGGCTCCCTCTACGGCAGGCCATGTTTGAAACACAACGCCCACAACATGTGGCCATTGAAGGATGTTGCGGTATTAAGAAAAATTCAACATGTTAAGGTAGGAAACGGAAAACAGTGAGAATAAGCTAATTTAGTCTAAATGAGTGGCTTGAAATTTGTGCAATATTTGCCGAAGATGGAGTAGAGGAAATGATGAGGACCACAAGTTGTTTCGTAATTTTATTCCTTGTAAATAATTAGTTACATTTTCCCAAAGAGGCAAGTAAGTCAAACCCTCTACTTGTATACTAGAATCTCCATAATTTGAGCATCGAATTATCCTATTGTACATACGAATGCACACAAAACGGTTAACTCAATGGCACCCAAAAGTGATCTGAAGTGGTGTGAAATAGGACCTATCGGGTCAATCATTGCATCCAGCCTATTACTACATTCTTTTCGGGCCATCAATTTTCCAATTAGTCATTTTGGGTCCACACAAGAATCATTCTAGTTCTAGTGTAGTGCACCAACAATGGTCATTCACCATTTTTCCTACCTTAGTAATGAATTCCTTGAAACTTGATCCTAAGACCTCACATATACATGATTTAAGGTGCAAAAGATTGTTTATGTTTGATTTTAAAAAATGAACACTACAAAAAAAAAACACGCGTTTCGACCAGGGATTACACGTCACGTCGCGTCACGTCCTGTGACAACGACGTGACGGCAGACCTGAAAACGTCACGTCCGTTTGGGGGGGGGTAAAACAGTTTACCCTGTCGTCACACAGGGTAAACTGTCGTCAACAGTGTCGACTGCTAGTGGGCAGTCGACGAGTTACAGCGACTGCTACTAGGCAGTCGACACACTGAATCGACTGCTAAAGGGCAGTCGTATAGGTGTGTCGACTGCTGACGGCAGTCGAATTTCCATGTCGACTGCTCAAGAGCAGTCGACTACCATAACTAGTCGACTGCTATTAGCAGTCGACTTGGGTTGTCGACGGCTCTTAGGCAGTCGACATGGAAATTCGACTGCTATTAGCAGTCGACGACAGGCGGGCGATTGCTTGTGAGGAGTCGTCTGCCCTTCAAGTCGATTGCTATTAGCAGTTGACTTGGACTGTCGACTGCCCAACTGCAGTCGACAACCCAAGTCGACTGCTAATAGCAGTCGACAAAGTCCGGACGACTGCTGGTGGGCAGTCGCACCCCTTCGTCGACTGCTATTAGCAGTCGACGAAGAAGGGCAGACGACTGCTGGTGGGCAGTCGCACCCCTTCGTCGACTGCTAATAGCAGTCGACGAAGGGATGCGACTGCTTACAAGTAGTCGTCTGCCCTTCAAGTCGACTGCTATTAGTAGTCGACTTGGACAGTCGACTGCTATTAGTAGTCGACTTGGACAGTCGACTGCCCAACTGTAGTCGACAACCTTCGTCGACTACTAATAGCAGTCGACAAAGTGCGGACGACTGCTGGTGGGCAGTCACACCCCTTCGTCGACTGCTAATAGCAGTCGACGAAGGGATGCGACTGCTTACAAGCAGTCATCTGCCCTTCAAGTCGACTGCCCAACTGCAGTCGACAACCCAAGTCGACTGCTAATAGCAGTCGACAAAGTGCGGACGACTGCTGGTGGGCAGTCGCACCCCTTCGTCGACTGCTATTAGCAATTGACGAAGAAAGGCAGACGACTGCTGGTGGGCAGTCGCACCCTATGGTCGACTGCTATCAACAGTCGACGAAGGGGTGCGACTGCTCACGAGCAGTCGCGTAGAGACACCCATGGGCACGTGGCGTCCATGGGTTGGTCCAGGGGGCGTCTAATCGAAAGGACGCCTCCTTGGGGTATATATGAACCCCACTTCCCTCATTCCCTCACTCCCACCTCCCTCCATTTGGGCCTAGGTTGTTAATCAGCCCTTGCCATTTGGAGATAGAGGTGAGCTGGAGGGCTACAGGTGGACATACGTACTGAAATACGTATACGGGACAAACGGTATACTATATCTGCCTACTATCTGTATTGTACTGCAACCCACCTACATACGGTATACATTGTACCCCATTGCGGTTAGTTTGAACCATACCGGAAATTGTTATATGTGAACACTTATTTTGAAAGTGGTTTACATCTAATTATGTAGTTTGAACTTTGAACGGCCTTAATTTGGATTTAGTGGATTGGAAAAAAAATTGTGGGTGGTGGCGCTTATTTTGGAAGTGCTACCATATTAGGTTTAATTTATAGTAGGCATACAAAGCTAGGGGTTAGGGGCAACGATGGCAGACGAAGATAACTTGCCGCCGGAACCTCCACGTGGCGGGGATTTGGATCCGGGGGGGACTCCGCAAGCGAGACCGGGGTCGGCAGGCGCTAGAAGACGCGGCAATGCGCCGAGGGGCAGGCCGCAACCAATCAATTTGGAGGTGGCGCGGGACCCGAACATTCTCGCCAATCCCGGCTGGCAAAATGAGAGGGGCATGTGGTTGTATAGCACGGTCCGAAGGTACGTAGAGTGGACCCATTTGACGAGGATGTTCGTTCCTAGCGCGAATGCTGAACGGATGTCTAGACAACGCTATGGCATATGGAGGGAGGTGAGCCATCAAATATTTGGAGAACGGTGCAAGGAGGTGTGGGATTTCTTGTGGGGTGCACCGAGGGAATTTGATCGCGGACATATGCTAATGTGGTTATGCCAAATGGTCTACGCAGAGGTAATTTTGGGAGTGGATATCGACTGGTCCACCATACCCCGCACGAGCCCGGACTTGAGGCAGGCACGCCGGGTCACGGTCATACCAAGTGCCGTGCTAGGACGGAACGTTGGCCGTCCGATTCCATTGGCATGGCAAACTCCAATGAATCCTTTGAGGGTCCGATCTTATTTTGATTTCCTTGCGGGACCAGATCATCAAATTGTGGGGACTCCACCGGCCGCCGAGTCAAACATGGACGAGCACAACATTGTCATAGGGTTGCCGGTTGAACCACCTAGCCGGCGACAAAGGGTCCACGTGACACCGCCACATGGTTCCCGGTTGGTTTGTCCTCCATCTTCGCCCGTTGATGTGGAGATGGCATCGGCGGTGCCATCCCCACCACTGGTAGTTGCCGACAACGACGTTGTGGAGGCGTTGAGGGCGGAGTTGGCAAAATGCAAATCTGACCACGAACGGGAATTGGAGATGGTCCGACGTGCACACGCCGAGGAGGTCCAAGGGTTGAAGGCCGAGATTGCACGTTTGACCAACCTTGAACTTGCGAGGGCTGATGCGCCACAACTGCCGCAAGCAATGTCTGGTAGTGATGGACAAGGGCGGGAGCCGTCGCCCACAACAAACTTGGAGGCAATGAGGGTTGATTACGACTGGGTCATTAGGAGGAACCGGTTGTTGGAGGACGACTACATGGGCATGGTCACAGCCACTATCATGTTCGCCACGCGTGAGAGGGCATTGATGGACGAGCTGACACACTATAGGGACCACGGCGAACAGTGGCCCGAACGACGGCTTCTTTTTACCTCGTGGCCGCCATTGGATTTCATGTATCCTGAGAACCTCCCGGTCGATGACGACCATTACCACAGTATTGCGTGGACCAAGAGGCCCGAGGATGAATTCCAATGGGATACCGCAGTATCATCCCGCATCGTGATACCCCCGGCCAGACCAGCCTTGTTGTGGCCATGCGTCCCCGATTGGATCAAGGACGGGAGCATGTGCCCCATTTGTTCCAATCCTTGGGGACCCGAAGGCGCATGGATCGTTGGGTCGTGCGGTCACATGGTCCACCCGAATTGTTTGTTGCCACACATGTTGCAAACACGCCGTTGTCCTACGTGCCAAGCCCCTCTGCATCGAAGGTTGTACGAGCAATTCGGAGTGCAATGGGGAATGCCTCCCGATTTTGAATACACAATAATCCATGGTGTGCCGCCCGCAGAATACGGCGATCCTCCTGCTTATAGCTGGCGTGCACGGAGGTATTTGAAGGACCTGCGAGGCTACCCGACAAACTTCACGCCTGAAATGTACACAAGGGTTGCTCATGAGTTTTACCCCGGCTCCTCTCCTCAGGCCGTAGGTTTGAGGGCATTTTTGTACCGTGTTGTGGGTGGGCATGCCGGAGAGACGGGTGAATACGTCCCAGGTCCTCACCCCCACGGATACGTGTATGACTCCAACAACAATGTGACAGTGGGGGTATTACCACGGGAACCGGTCCCGGGCGAGGAAACAACTTGGGATGTGGAACACGTGTTGGACACAACAAGTTTTGAGGCCGATCTGGAGAGGCAGGAGGCCGTTACACAAGAGGGTAGCTTCAATGAGGTGGACGTCCAAATCCGGATGAATGAGTGGAAATACGTCAACGGCCTTTTGGACATCCGTGACGGGGCCTCTAGCCCCACCATGCAAGACGTCCTGCGCCATCCGAATGCCGCGAGGGGGTTGCACATTGGAGACCGCGCGCGTGCTCGTGCACAAGCTGACCGGGAGACTGCGGCGCAAGAACTATGGGCCATCACCGAGAGCAGGCGTGAGGCGAGGCGCCGGACACTACGGCCACCAAATCTGAACGGTGCAAGCTCAAGCCGCGGACCCCCCATTGCATTGGATAGTGATTCGGAGCCGGATTAGGAATGTTGGCTAGTGTTTGTGAGATAGGCGTTGGACTAGGAGGCATTATTTGATACTCAATTGTACACAATGCGGGAAAAACCATGATTTTGGAAATGTTTATAAGTGAATTATTGTTCACTATCAATTTTGGGAGTAATAAACAAGTGTCGCACAATGATCATTTCCTATGTTTGCCCACACAATCGGTTGCCACAAACATCCAATTAAACCATGGACTTTGCATCTACATGCATTTGCACTTGAATCAAACACGTATCGATGCAAATAACTGTGACAATGATTCCATGTGGCATGATTATAAGTTCACACCAAGCGGAAAACATCACCGCAATATTGCTGGGAATTCATATATTGCGCATTTCCAACTTACCAACATACGTAAGTATACGTGCAAGTACAAACTTGATACTACGCTCTCACCATATTCGTGGGCAAATCTTACATTGACGACCTAAGTGTGTACTCTCTATACACCCGGTATTCCTTTTGGTGCGCGGTGCACCGGTTGAACCCCCAATGAATTGCGTCATGCACCGAGTGTTTTATGGTTTGGTAGAACCTCCACAAGGTCCCATAGTTTTTTCGAAAATACAATTGATTTTTCCCCTTCGTGAGAACGTCGCTAAGGTCCTGAAACAAGTGCCATGGGAAAAGTTTTTCCTTGTAACCGATGCGGCATGCGGGCCTTTCTTGGGCGTCCAAGTATCCGCGGTGGTGACGATCAACTTGTCTTCTAGGCAGTCGAACCCAATAGAATTCAGTGAACCCTTGAATCGGACGTAAAACACTGCGCAAATCGTCCTCATTTCGAGTGTTCTCTGCAACCACCTCGGGTGTAAATTCGTCCGGCAAGCCCCATGCGTGTCGGGGATTGTAATACATACTTCTTGACGAACCACCCGCATCCCGTAAAGTCGACTGTGGATGGTCGACTGCTACACAGCAGCCGACTATGCAAATCGACTGCTTCATAGCAGTCGACTATGTAAATCGACTGCTGGGCAGCAGTCGATTGATAAATGCCCAGCAGTCGACTGTGGCTGGTCGACTGCTACACAGCAGTCGACTAAGATGGTCGACTGCTGGAAGGCAGTCATTCATCCACAGTCGACTGCCTTCCAGCAGTCGATTTTATCAGTCGATTTTATCAGTCGACTGCTGTGTAGCAGTCGACCATCCACAGTCGACTGCTGCCCAGCAGTCGAATATGCGAATCGACTGTTGCCCAACAGTCGAAATTAGGCGTTAGGGTTTGGGAAGAGCGTTAGCTTAGTCAAATCATGCATTAAATGCATACAATCATGACAAAGGATGCATATATATAGCAATCCAACCTCCCATTTCCCTCATTCCTAAGTTCTCCATTGGCCATAGCCTGTTTTAGCAAGCTTTGCAAACGGAGAACAAAGGGAGAAGGAGCGGAGAAGCTGCTATTTCAGGGTTGTGCCAAACATGTCACCGTCGACCATTTTACCCGGATTGACCGCGGAAATTGTGGGGGAGCACATATTGCCGAAGGTCCTAGAGCCTATTTTGGAGCCATATCACCGAGGAGAATATGGGCGGGGGTGTGAAGTGAGGGCGAATTTTTTAACTCTCATATGTATTTTTAAATACATGGGAGTTAACAAAGCTTGGCGGGAACATTTTGGTATGGGAGAAGTCTACAATGCGTTGCGTATGTCGATTTGGGACGTAGACATACCAATGGGGCATCGATTTAGGGGCGTGAGAGGGACTTCGGAGCTCGCTGAATTGTTGCGAGCGTTCCGACTGAACCTCTTCATGTTCAGCCATACGCAACGCATTGCCATCCCAATTCGATGGCAAGTTCAGCATGCTCGGCTCAACGATATTTTCATAATGGAACTTGAATACTTGCGGGATATGCTTGTGGAGAATGGAACACTATATTCGTTAAATTGAGACTTTTTGGGCATTTTGAGACATTCACATAAATAAGAACAAGGATAAATGGAACACATATTGGAGAAAGTTGTAAGATGCGAACACTTTGAAGAGGTGTTCATACCAAGAACCCCATTAATAACTCATATTTGTGATGGTTTACGGTGGGCAATCCAAACCTTAGACCAAATTGAAGGGGAAATCTTAAAACATTCATATTATTGCACACAAAACATGAGAGCTTGTATGGATATGGTTTAGGTAGGGGTTTCCAAACCATAGACCATATTGAAGGGGAAATATGTTAACCAATATAATATTGCATACAAGATATGAAAACTCATATTTGTGATGGTTTAGGTAGGGCAATCCAAACCTTAGACCATATTCAAGGGGTAATCCCATAACACTTATATTATTGCAAGTAGAATATACAATGTATGGCATGAGAAATTGAATAGCATACTAATGGCACAAGTCAATTGGATAGTGCGGCCTAAAATCATCCCGCCTACATGCAATGTCTACGCCTACGATGGCCTATCTAGGCTTGGAGACCGCATCTTTTTCTTTTGCCGCCGCTTGTTTAGCTCGCATCGCCTCAACATTTCTGAGAATCTCTGGCCCGCGACTGTAGCCGAGTTTTGGATGCGGGCCCACCATAACACATTTTGGATTCCGTCGACCGCCCGAATTATAAGACGAGGAATTCGAATACGACGACGTAGACTGTCCGGCATATCGGCGCATGGCGTACTCGCGCTCCAGCTCAATGGACGCATTGGACCGTGGAGGTTTGAGGCCGGACGCAACCTGCAACCAATTAAAAACCGGCAAACATGTGTTAGTTTGAGGAGAAAGACCCAAACATGTCGCACGGTCTTTTAAGGATAGAATGATTGTAACGCATGGTGCATTTATGGGGAGGGGGACTTACCTTGGCACGACGGGCACTCGCGTCTGAGTTGGCGAGGAGGGGCAAGGCGTCCCGCAAAGGGATAGGGAGGGGTCCACTCTTTGTAGGCCGAGCGTCCATACATAGCCGCCGTTGAGGTGTAACACTCCCGCCTTCCCGCGAGGGTGACGCCCGGACGCAGTAGCGATCTATGCCCTTGAGCGGGGACGGAGACGGCGATTGTCGGAAGATTTGCTTGGGCGGGGGGCTATCGACGACCCCGGCATCTAGAGGCTCCTTGGAGTAGTCGATGGTGGACGCGGCATCGTAAACGGTCTCGTAGAAGAAGCTTCC
This sequence comes from Polytrichum formosum, assembly GCA_964035585.1. Classification (NCBI taxonomy): domain Eukaryota; kingdom Viridiplantae; phylum Streptophyta; class Polytrichopsida; order Polytrichales; family Polytrichaceae; genus Polytrichum; species Polytrichum formosum. Next base: position 44,855,813 of record OZ037941.1, read on the forward strand.
CAAGTTTGACTCACTGACGATGTCAATAGAGGGCTCCAAGCGCTGATGCCAAACAAAAGAACCAAACAAAACCCAAGGGAAAGGGGGGGGGAGGGAGCATGTGAAAATCCATATACATTTAAGGCATATATACACACACACAAATGTCACACCAAGTACTATCTCAAATGAGTTTATTATATTTCGCGTGAGCGTACAAATCTCTGTACAAATAGTCCCTCGGATCCAAGTATCTCTCGCCTATTGGATTACGAGATACGAAGTTGGGCACGGGGAGTCCGCTCCCCGCGAGCGCCTGCAAGTATTTAAGGAGGTCTAACAAAAAGCGGTCTTGGACCTTCCCGACCGTCCACGTAGGGCACACTATGAAGTTGGAGGTCAGGTTCAAAATGTTTTTGGACGCGCTGTCGTCCACCATGAGGGTGTTGTCGCGGGTGGGGCGGACGTCGTAGGGACAGCCGACCATTGAGGGACGGACGTCCCACACGATTGGCTTCAAGACCTTCAGGTATTGGCTCACGGCGGGGTTGTTGGGCTTCCTGACAACCCTGCCTTCGGGGGTGGTCAAAGTCCTACACGACTCTTGTCCTAGGACCAAGCACGGGGGTTCGAGGCCCTTGAAGATGAACTCCACGACCGCCTGGGTGTTTTCGGACTTCATGGAGCTCCACACGATCACCCACCATTTCTTTAGGGCGACCTGCAGGAAGCGCCAAAGCCACGGCCGGAGGTACACGAGCTTGCTTTTGATGTACGTGGGGGGGCCATCGTAGTTCGTGTCCTCGGGCTTGGAGAAAGACACCGTGGGGGCCTTTGGGCAATGCACGCATTGGACAAGGACCCCGTTGAGGTCTAGCACCAGGAACCGGGTCTTAGGCTGCAAGGCCGGCGCGGGTAAAATCGGGGAGGCCGCCGCGCTGTCGTCCACGCTTCGGGGAGAGGATCGACGGGGAGCCGCAACGCTACGCTCCGATCCCTGTGGAGACGAGCGAGAGAAGGCGGCGAAGGCTATGTCATGCTATGTCCATTTTCAAGCATATCGAAAATTGTTTGTGCAAAAGACAAGAAACAATTGAAGTAGCTGTGGCAACGACACCATACAATGGGGAAAACTCACAACATACATTTGGAACACAAGAGCAAGCGTAAGGGCACCAAAAAGAATGATTTTATTTGTTATAAAAATCTCTATGTACAATTTGAATGAGGGGAGCCGCGTTGAACGAGTCGTTCACACTATCCTAAATGTAAATCTACAAAATTTGATTGCGTCCGCCAGAGATCGAGAATCGTCGCACGCGGGGGGGGGGGGAGGGCCATGTCGGGGGATGAAAGGAACGAGAGCGGGGGGGAGGTAGGGGGATGCGGTGGGGGGTGGGGCAGTTCCTCCTAGCTAGGGGGACACGACCACGGCAACAAGACAATGGCCAGGAAGTTTGGGTCGGACGACCCAAACTAGAGGTCTCAGTACATTACCTCTTCCTGGTCATGTCTAGATGCTGTGGACGCTTCCACCATCTCCGTTGGCCCGCCTCTCACGGCCCCGCCTTCTCCAACGACGTCAGCGACCTGCTCCTGCAAAGGCTCAGCATGAGGCCCTTGTCCTAACCCAACCTCCGCATGCGAATCATGCATGTGTTCATCGATTGGATTAGGGTTAGATGTATCACCAGGCCCTTGCGGGCCTTCAACGTCTACCATGGTTGTGTCTTCGCAACCATGCTGGGCAGCAGGGGACTGCGCATTGTCGAGGTTTGGGTCGACCGACCCAAACCCTCCTGCATCGTGGGGTTCGTCCTGGCGCACCACAGGCTTTGGCGGGTTTGGGTCGGACGACCCAAACATGTGGGGGTCGTCCTGCTGGTGAGGGGGGGGCATGTCGATGGGAGGCCGCAACGGTGGGGGGGTCAAAGGCCTGGAGGATCCGCCCACGCTCCAGAGGCTGGGGTCGTCGATTTGCTGCACTGGGGCGTAAGGTCGGACGTGGGACCCCATCATGTGCTGAAAGCTGAACGACGACTGCGGCACAGGCTGCTGAGGGATGCTCTGAGGTGGGAACCCGGGGGGCAGGTGTGGAAATGCTCCTGGGGGAGCGACCACCAAGCCTTGCGCCCACATCCCCTGTATGACCTGAGAGATCAGGTCTGCGCTAGAGGGAGGCTGGGCCAACGCCCTTTCCGCTCCTGATCCAATAGGAGGGCCCTCAACTCTGCGACCTCGTTCCGCATTGAAGGTTCTTCAGCCGCAACCTTCTGAAGCCGGAGGCGCTGCTCCTCGTCCCTCCGCATCTTCTCGTTGGCTTCCTCCACAGTCAGGACTTCGGGTTTCACCATGACCATGCCAGCGAACGCTCTCGGGGAGGGAGGATCCGACCTGAGCCGTTTGGCGAGCTCCATGTCGTCCTCGTCCTCGCTGCTTATGGCGATTGTCTCGTCCACTGCGTAGTCGCCATAAAGCTTCTTCCCCTTCATCCTCCTCTTCTCCCTGAACGTGGAGGTTGCGTCCCGCGAGTACATGTCCCGCGCATCATCCACCGTGAGCACGGGCACCATTCTGCTGGTCGGAGTGGCCACCCGCATGGCCTTCTTCCGTTGGGGCGCCTGGGATTCTTGCATGAATCCGGTTGCCCCTTCTTCCACCTCCCCCTCTGCCTTCTCTGCTTTTTCTTCTTCCTCCTCCTCCTCCTCTTCCACCTCCTCGCCCGGCCCCCGAGACGATTCGCCCGGATGTAATAGCACCAGAGGTTCGGGTTCTACAACCGGAGCCCTCATGGTGACCTCCTCAGGGTTCACGCGCCTCGCCCTATCGATCGGGCTTTCACCGCCTTGAACAATCTCCTCCCCGTAGCCCCCTGGTATCCAGTCGAGGATGTCCATCTTCTTCGCCAGCAATTTCTGGGTCTTGTAAAATGGAACATCCGTGTCTTCTACGTAGGAGTAGACGTTCAACCCCAACATCTGCACATTCCCACATTATCAGTTTTTCAGGTGCGCCAATACTAAGAGAGCAAAAGAAGAGAAGGCGACGAAAACGAAGGGATACAAATGGCTAATACAATGTCTACTTTGGGTCGACCGACCCAAACTGAAACAACTCTTAGTTTTGGGTCGATCGACCCAAACTATAGCCAAATCAACTCTCAGTTTGGGTCGGTCGACCCAAACTGCACAGGAGCTACATGATGACACTTACCATGGCTGCATAGACTGGCTTGGACCCCCCGAAGACGTTGAAGATGCAGTCCCCTCTTCTCGTCAGTGTCCTCAGGATCCTCAGGTAGAACTCCATCCGCAGCTCATCCGAAGGATAATTGGCGTACTTGGCCTCGTCGTACAAGGTTTTGCTGGCACCCAACCCTTCTGGAACCTGGAATATCTTTTCCATCCGGGTTATAGGGTGGTTCGGCACCTTGATAAACTCCGCCTTGTACACGAAGTACAAACACAGCACGTTGACGACCCTGGTTTTTTTGTCCTTCATCGTACTGTACGCCCCCTCCGCTGATGCTGCAATGTAGTGAGATTTCGAAACCGCATACTCCGGCTGCAGTTTCCGCACAATCTCGTATACCTGCTCCGCCCTCCTGTCCTCCACTATCCATAGCCATATGTCGACCTCCCTGAGCTTGGGGCTGGCATAATCCACGAACTTTGCCATGAAAGGCTCGTGGAACAGGGTGCTCATGGTGCCCTCGAATGAGCTCCCCGGAATGTTCCTGAAGTCTATCATGGCAAAGGGAAAGTGGTCCCTCGCTCTTGTCCGGATAGCCTTCCTAGGCTCAACTCCAGGCCAGCCTTGGATTTTCAACGGCTCGAGGGTGACGGGATTGAAATGTGCGTCCCCCTCAAAACTAACGATCCTTTTCTCCTTCACGAAGTTGGAGAAGGCCCGCGCCGTGTGCTCAGGGAGCTCCCGCTTCTTCCCGCCCTTCACCAACTTGGATTTGAGGAAGTTTTCTCCAGCTTCCCTCATCAAAGCCGCCATCGACGCACTGGTGAACTTGTATTCTTCTTTGAATGCTCTCCAGTGCGCCTCGTGGACCTCGCCGTCCACGAAAATATTCCGCTCGGGCACCAACTTGTGCAGCTCCTGCACAATTATCGTCTTATTTTTCCTGTTCTCCGTCCATTCCTTCATGGTGTAGCATGAAGGAACGAAGCTCTTTGGCTTGGTGAAGACGATCTTCGGGTGCACCCATCACCTCTTTGCCGACGGCTGCACGTGCAGGATATGGGAAGCCGCCTTTCCCATCTCCGTCTCCGAAAGCCCTTGGAGAGAACGGAAGAACTCTCTCACCAGAGGCTTCATTTGCTTGAAGCGCGCGGTTGCGTTGAAAAGCATTCCTGTGTCGGGATCGATGAGATCCCCCGTCTCATGCTTTTCGAACACCCTCTTCCACTTCTTCCAAACGGCTTCGGATGCTGTGATCAAATAAATTTCTCCTCGCAACTCGTTGTATTTTTTCTGCTTGTGGCTGGCGTTGTCTATGGAGGAGAATTTATTGATCATTTGATATTTAAAGTCCTGAACACAAAATAGACAACACATGTTAGACAACATGTCATGAAACAACAACTGCAACAACAGTTTGGGTCGATCGACCCAAACTACAAAATTGACAAAGACGATAAAACATTACAAGGGTTTAGGTCGATCGACCCAAACTATAAATATGGCGAAGACATAACACAATGGCAGAGTTTGGGTCGATCGACCCAAACCATACTCACCTCCCATTTGGGGTTCTTATCTTTTGCATTCTCCCTTTCATTGGGAGGCCTGCCATAGAACTCCCACACCTCCCTCGAGGCCATGATGTTCCTGATTCACGATGCCTGGTACGCCCTCTTCATGTTCCCCATGTTGAAGAACCGGGAGATGTCGCTGAGTATGGTCTCGTTGTCAGACCATACCACCAGTGCTTTCCACACCTTCAGCTTCTCCTTCTGCTTGTTGGGGTCGTCCCACTCAGTCATCAGCTGGATTTTTTTCGACGCCTCCACACTGTGTTGGCCGTCAATCAGCCAGAAATCTCCTTTTGAAATTGCCGGCCACATATCAGGCGTCGGCATTCTCTTCAGCCCTTGAGGCATGACCACAATCGTCTGCCTGTCGTCCTTGAACTGCCCGCCCACGATCTGGGCGACCATCCAGTCGACGTAGGCGTCCTCCTTGGCTCGGACACATTTCTCTGGAGGCGCAAGGTAGCACTGGGCAATGTTCACGTTGAACTTGAAATCCCTTCCCATGAAGAAGCAGTGGGAGCATTTCGTCGTGAAGTTGTCGACGATTCTTTGAATCTCCCCTGTATCCACCTCTTGCCCAGGTTTGGGCATAAGAAGCTCTTGGGGAACTACCTCGTCAGTCATCACCGATGACTGCCTCCTCGACGGTGTAGTCTGCCGGCTGGTCGACGGCGTCGGCGTCTGGCTGTCAGCCGGTGTTTCCGAGGGAGTGCTCCTTCTTGAGTCAGCCGGGACCGCTCGTGGCTTCCTCACTGCTTGAGGTCTGGACGACCCTGCACCTTCCTCAGTGGTGGCCTTCCGTCTCACCACTTGCTGTGGTTTTTGTTGGGCCTTGTTGATCACGGTGATTGCCTGCTTTAGTTTAGTGAACCTGCTTGCAACCTTCGTGTTCGTACAATTCCCATCAATGAATATCGCCTCTGGTTTCACCACCTCTGGTTCGGCACATGACTCTTTGGCGTAGATGGTGTCAAACGGCTCGGAGAACTGGTGCATGAACATGTGGACGTTCTGCACCGCTGAGTTCTCTAGGATGACGTCCACGTGCTCCCCAAGAGCCTGGACTGACGCCACCTCCCACCCCGTCAGAGTCGCCCAAGTATTCTGCTCAAATGTCCCAACTTTTACCACGAACAGGATTTTGTATTGCGACGCCTTGACCACCTGAAGTCACCATGCAAGCACAATCCCGTCCTTGGGCACATAGGAGTCGTCTGGAGGTGTTTCGTACTCCTCGCATAACACATCTGGTGCTTGCATGAACCACCTCTCTCCAGGTCTTTTTTTGGGGGCCATCTGCAAGGAAAGGATGGGAACTGTTAGTTTCGGTCGGACGACCCAAACTCTTTCATGTAGAGATAGGCATGTTATCGAATTTGCAAGAGGCTGAATATGTCAGTGTCAGCTATGGACAGGTTTGGGTCGATCGACCCAAACACAAGCCAGCTGAATTCTGAAAATTTGGTAATTAATCTTCTCTTCTGCTTAAGATATGACCGGGTCATTAGAGTTTAATGAAGGTGGATATAATGATCAAAGGGGAAAATTTCGGATGATTGGCCGTATCGTTATTCCTTGTTCTTATGAGTGTACATTATCCATATCCTTGTATTATAAGGAATATCCAAATTATGTTTTATTTTGGGCAGCAGTATGGATGGATTATTGGGGAGGGGTTTTTTAACGCCATGTTTGGGTCGATCGACCCAAAACTTTGCGGCATTTTTGTTTCTTTGGTTTGGTTCGGTCGACCCAAACCTTGGGTTTTTTGTTTGGATGGTTTGGGTCGATCGACCCAAACCTTGGGGTATTTTTGTGTATATGGTTTAGGTCGATCGACCCAAACCCCACTGGATTATTTGTGGATTTCAATATCAGTCAATTGTTGACTACAGCTTTGAAGAGCCAGTCTTGAAATGTAGTATCTGTTATTAAGGAATGTGTATGGTTTGGGTCGACCGACCCAAACAAGGTGTTATGTTTGGGTAGATCGACCCAAACAAGTGAGAGAACAAAAAGATTGTTTTTTTAAGAAAGTGAAGCAAATTTAGGCTAAAAATGCTTCCGTGGTTTTGGATAAGACTTACTGTTTCGGTCGCCTCTCGAAACTATTTTGTTTCAGGAGAGCTTCCTTTTTGTGTGCACGCAACATACACAATGCTTATGCATTGTGTATGCTTCAAGACCCTAATGCAACTGAAACACATTGAGTCATTGAAAAATTACCTTTTTTTGCAAACGTCTCAACAATCTGTTGTTGCAGGTGGGTATTGCAAGCTAAATGTCACAAACACTCTAAATGAACACTACACTTGAATAACAGAAAAGTATGAACCTCGCAAAACCCACTCAATGCCGTTTCTCACTGAGTTCTAACACTCTGAATGTTACTAACAGAAACCTCTATCGCAAACACTCACCACAATGGAGTGTGAGAAAGTCTCAACAACATAGATCAAGACGAAATGAGCAAACACTCTAAAACCACTCAAAGTTGTCACACAATCCAACCCTAAACCCTCTGAATCTCAAGTTGGAAAAAAAGAGCAAGCTTTTTCAAAACCAGAAACAACTCACACCACTCATAAACCTAGAGAGCAAGAGAAATGAAAAGAGGCTCGGAGAAAGCAAGAGAAAGGGTAGGGAGGAGACAAATCAGAAGATGCGAGAAGGAAGAGAAAGCAAGAGAAATGGCGGGAGCAGCGCTTCACGGAGGCGGCGGTTCGTGGAGGCGGCGCTTCCAGCAAAGCTTGGCGCGGAGAACGAGAAAAGGGGCGAAAGAGGGCGACGTTTCGAGATTTGTAGCCCACGGGAAAAGGCCCTACAATACGGGATGAGGGCACCCACGTGATTAGAGCACACACGGAAATGGGATTACGGGCCAGCCCTAATCCCCAAACCCTAACCCTCTATTCCTTAGCACCAATTAATTTTTTCAATCAGCTACATAGCCTAAAGTATTGCTTAATATTATCAATTTATCCTAAACCATACCCTAATTTTGCGAACAAATTAAACTCGTTGGGTCTTAAGCTCTTGACCACATTAGAGAAATAAAATAATTCATTTGACTTTCAACTAGTATGAAATATTTGTTGAGTACCATCCCCAACTCCAATTTTAATGGTTTTGAATTGCATGGTCGTCATATGGAATTGCCAACATGCTTGAGCTTTTAGTCATCCCTTACATATTCACTTTGATGAATCATGTAGTGCACAATAAACCATGGTTGATAATATATCACAAGACTAAACTAAAGTAAAATGATTTTAATAGATAAGTATTATGTGTATAGTTTCACAAATCTAGACATATGGAATCAAACAACAATGATACATGATAGTCTAAGAGGGGTATTTAAAAATTATGTTGCAATCCTCAAAGGCAATTACACGGTTTTTTAAAATTGATATGGTATCCCTTTACATGGTGCAATAATATGAATATGAATAATATGTATTGTGATTTATATGATGTATGTTGCTAGAGGGCATGGCTCTAGCTTACCGTGGATCCCCTAACAAGTACCATTACACTAATTCACTACAAGTTAATGTATTGTCATTTATTATAATCCGAAATTACACAACATATAGTGACAACCTATCAATTTTTGTTTGCCAAAAGCACCGAATCGGTTGATTGATTTATATCATGAAACATTTATATATTCACTTAAAGTTGACCCCTAAAGTAAACAGGAGAAGCAAGATGAATACAAATGTATCCACCTTAACCCAAGGTGAACATCATAATATGCAACCAATCAAGCAAAAACTTTGATGTTTCCTGTTTCCTCCACATGTTTGAAACGACATATATTAGATAATGGCACATAATATAGTAGTTGTTGTTTGTATATGTAGGCATCAATGAACATGTACGAAATTCACGGTTTAGGGTTTAAGCCATAAATGAGTAGCACGTAGGTCAAACGATGGGGCGTTGTTGATCATAGTTTTAGACACAAATGTATATAGGCATCACAACATTTTCATTGCCAAACATGGAAGGTGGTTGTATGGTGGTGTAGAAATGAAGTCACTAACATGTGACGTAGTGCTCAACATTAGGTTATCCAAAAATCAATTGTAACCTTATCTTAATAGCAAGAAGAGTCCAGTGGCAGATACGATCTTGAGCAAGTTCATATATTATTTGAGACAATTCAAGAATCTATACTAATTCAAGGAACCTTTCAGGTGGTGGATGTTATGAGGACGTACATTTCCAACTTTGCAGGTTTTGCTTGCAAACATTGTTAGAGTTGAAGTGTAATTGAGGATATTAGATTGAAACATTATTTGAAAGAGTGAACAAAAAAATGCCACTCTTGGTTAGGATCCCATTCATAACTTGTCCTAACATAGATTAAACATTGCCACACTTGCATGCTTGGAATGGAGCAACTTTGTGTGCACACCTTACAAATGACATATGTCATTTTAAAGCTTTTCTCATTTGTATTAGCGCAAATTGAAAGTCGGCCAAATAGTTCAACTTTGACATCACATCTGGGTGCAAGCATAGTAAAGTGGACCAAAAAAGTGCTCCGGTATATGAAAGCCATGATTTTCTTGGTCAAACACCTATAAGTAGTAGCAAAATGTTGTTTAAAATAGATTATTTTCCATGATGACCTCTATTGTTAAGTTAGGTACTCAAATATAGAATATCAATATGAGATCTTCAAAACCGATCATCAAAAGTGACGCGTAAAAGCAACTGACTAAATATAGTTTTGAACGTAAATTTCATGACCTTAAATATTTTGAACTTGGAATTTCTTTTCATATTCCTTGAAACGGGTTATAAACTTGAGGTCATCGTAATTTTTTTTTTAAAAATTCATCAATTTAATGTAATGTAATTGTATTTTAAACAAGTTTTTGACAATTATCTTTTCAATGACACCCACTTTTCCACCACTTGCACCGTCTTCTAAAATACATATACGTTGTTTGAGATTGTTTTTTGTGAACATAAATTGCTTGGCTTTGTAGATTCATATGTTTCCTAAATGTTTATGAATTTCTATTTCATAAAATTCAAAGTTAGTATATAGTTTTGGATCACTTTCACTTAAACCTGAGCAAGGATCAAGAGTTGTCCACTTTACCGTGCTTGCACAATTGCACCCATCTCTTCATTGTTTTCAATATACAATTCCACATGTGAGAGTTTTAATAACTACATTAAGTATTGTATTTATTGAGTTTTACTATATGAAGTTTCATAATGTTGGTATATCGTTTGTCAATATATTGTTTGAAATATACTATATTGTTTGAGTTTATGTAGGGTAATATTCTGGATACATGAAAATGAACGCGTAGGGGATGGTTTTTGTAAATCACTTATCAGATGCCCCTTCCCTTATTATATTTATAAAAATTCATGTGGCGGCCACCCTTCCTCCCAATGGTGCATGTCATATTCACATAATATAATCACAACGATACTCAACATTTCAAATATTGTCAATGGACATTTATTCACGACACATATAATATGTCAATATAAGTAAATTGTCATATCCACATCAAACAATAAAAAATGGATTAAATATCCACATTACTTTCAATAGACATTCTCAACACACACTAAGTCAGATGACGTTTGGCGTATCCAAGAGCCAGGTTAAATTCGCAATTTTTATAATCAACAAAAAGCGGGGAATTATGTCAGGAAGTTTGAAAATAATCTCTGCAGGAGAACTAGGCGGGAAAGGCATCCAATGAGGAAGTTGGGGAAGCGGAGGTGGATAGTATAAAGGGGCGCACCCCCCAAAAGTCGGTTATTTTTGCTCTTCTCCCACTCCTGAAATCGTAGGGAGAACTCTCAGCCGGAGCTGTACTTCAAGGTTTGCCGTTCATGAGCACCTATCCACAGCATGCAACCCCACTGTGAACTTCGCAATGAGCTCAAACCAAACCCACTTCGCAATTTCCGCCGCACTATACGCCGGATTTTGCGGTGAGTTTGGGTCGGTCGACCCAAACCCATACCCCATTGTGGGCGGATTTAGTATGACCTTGAGGAGGTTTGGGTCGGTCGACCCAAACCCCTACACTAGTGTTGGCGGTTTTTAGTATGACCCTTATAAAGTTTGGGTCGGTCGACCCAAACCCCTGCCCTAGTGTGGGTGGTTTTTAGTTTGACCCTGATAGAACCAAACCCATCCCAACATTGTGAATGGGCTCTGGGTGACAATGAACCCATCCCGCCACAAGGTTTGGGTCGCTCGACCCAAACCCATCCCCACATTGTGAATGGGCTCTGGGTGACCACGACCCCATCCCGCCAAAAGGTTTGGGTCGCTCGACCCAAGCCCATCCCCACATTGTGGATGGGCTATGGATGACCATGATCCCATCCTGCCACAAGGTTTGGGTCGCTCGACCCAAACCCATCCCCACAGTGTGGATGGGCTCTGGATGATAGTGTGTCCGTTGGACAACCCAAACCTTTACAAACCCAATGGCATAGCAGTCATTTTGATTATATAAGATGGTATTGAATTCTTTGATTGGAACCTACAATTTTTGTGCTTTTTTTGACAAGGTTCAATGTTCATGTGTGTAGGCACAATGGATGGGTTTAGTGAAAGAGGGGATTGGTCATCTGAAGACATGGCCACTTGGCCATCTGCATCTGAGGATGAGCTAGACATCGTCGGGGAGGCTACTATGGATGACAGTGCAGACGAAGATCATTTGGATTTACCTTCGCCTTCCGTAGCGCACGAAACCATTGTTGAATGTACGGGACTTTCAAGGGCTTCGTGGGTGAATTTGGAGGTGGTGCTCGTTAATGATAGTGGAGTTGCTGTGGCGGATGGTATTTGTCGTAACACCCATCCACAAGATTGCATTGATGAGAACCCACTTGGCACAGAGGACGTTGGGGTTGTCATATTGGAGTCACTCATTCATTCCGAGGTGGATCCCACTCATAGGTTCTCCCTCCGCAGGTGGCCATTGAGGAATGTCACGATTGATGGAGTTAGCTTGCGTGACCATGAGCGACAATACATGCAAAACCAAATGGAGCTCCAAGTAAACATTCGGCCCCGCAAAGGCTTACGAAAGTACGAGACATTGGCACGTCCTACTCCCTCTGCAACTGATTGTAAACGCCAAAGGTTGCTCGGCGAGGAGTCCATTAGAGAAGTTGCCACAAAGGATTGTTGTGTGCATCGTTGTTGCCAATTGTTTCCAAGGGATAAATTGAAGGCCATCCGCGAAGAAATGTGGCTTGGAGATTTCCGTCTAAGATCCACCAAAAAACTTGATGTCCATAGGGCGATACATGTGAATGGGACGGGTCGCAAGGTCATCACCATTGAAAGCATAGACGTGTGTTGTAAGGCATGGTACACCATTCACGGTGTGTCAAAAGCGGACTTTTATAGACAAGCTGCTTATGCCAAGGAAGGCCGACGGTCTCGTCACCATGGGAACGTGGGCTCAAAGAAACCCAGGGAAGCAACAAGGCAAGCAACGGCCACTCTGGCGACCATCATCGTCCCGCTTGCCGATGCAATGCCACACAAAACACGCACACTCACAACCGGGGAAAAGGTTGTGGAGAAAGTTCTTCCCACAGGCACAAAATGGAAAGACATATTGTTGGATGTGAATGCTGTTGGCGAGAAGGTCGGTTTGGAGCCAATTTCATTGTCAAAATTGAGTGCAATTAAGAAAGCAAACTTTAACGAATACATTACAAAAAGACGAGGGGACAAATTTGCACGGTGCTCTACTTGCGAGAAGTTGAAGCGCCTTCGGGATGCACACACGATGGGTACCGAGTCTTATGTGGCACATCAATTGAACTATTTCAAGCATGTAAACATGCAAGAGGCACACCGTAATGATTACTACACAAATAGAGCTTTGTCCATCTCCAGGCCCTTGGAGGTTCTTACGGTCATCCATGACAAAATGGACCATGCCAAAACAGCCTCCCCATGTTTTGCAAATCGAATCAAGGCCACGGATGGATTTTTTAAGCTGCCTGTATCGGTTACAGGTGAATTTGGAAACAATGTCATCGCATACCCTAAATGTTGTGGCGTTTTATTACGTGATGTGCTTGAGAACATGGATTCACGCAAATTGGTTTATTTATGCATAGATACTAATCACACTGGGTTGGCATTGCAGGAATGATTGCACATGGACATGGTGATGTCAAGTTTGCTCATTATGCTCTTGATTTGTATCCAGCGGATTCAAACCACACGATAGGGTCATTCGCAAGGCTTTTACGTGATTTGGAGAAACCGCCGGCCTATTCTTCAGGATTGTTATTTGACAATACGTCGGATTCAACACCTTTATATGAAGCGGTGTTGGATGGAAAAGATGTATGCTTGTATTCGTTGCCAGAGCCACCCAGTGAACCCGTGATTGCCAAGAAGTTGCCCCCCACTTTGCGTGTCCAATTGGACAATTGTGCCAAGGACAATAAAAGTAGATATGTATTTGCATATTGGTCGTTGTTGGTTGCGAAAGGCATTTTCAAGGAGGTTTTTGTGTCCTTCCTATTGGTAGGCCACACGCACGATGATATTGATGCATCTTTTGGGCGGTGGAGCATGAAGTTGAGGGAGGAGGATTTTCCAACAATCCCGTTATTGATAAAGTCATACATGGATTTGGAGAACGTTCCCGTCATCCCCCATATGATTGAGGAGGTGCCAGACTTCAAGGCATTTATAGAACCTTATATTCGAAGTGGAGCTCACCGATTGATCGGGCATACGAAGGCACAACAATTCCGCTTCTACATGCGTAACGATGGTGTACCCGCCATGCAATACAAGTTGTTGTGCACGACACAAGATTGGAGCCCGCCGGAGGGTCTCCTTGTGTGGCGCGTGGATGCGGATGGAAAGACGATGTTACCGGATGGAGAGCCTAGGCCTTGCAAGCCAATATCCATGAAGAATTTGGAGGATATTTTGAAAGGTATATCAGGCTTCATACAATATTGGGAGAGTTTGAAGATAGCGGACGTTGGTGGATCATGTTGGCATCGTTATGGGAGTTGGATACAGTATTGGACACGTGTTCGTGCCGCTTTGGCAGACCTTCACCAAGATAGCCCCCTTACTTTGAGGCACGGATTTTGGCCTCAAACTCGTGTCGATGTACAAGCTTCCGAGGTTAGACTTTTGGAAAATGGAGAGGTTCGTGAGGAGTTTGATGTGGACGACCATTACGTTGGGCCTGCTAGTCAACGTCCCCCACCTTCTTTCCGCATTGCGGTGGATTGTCATGAAGGTTATATGCTCATTCTACGTCCTGGTGATGAGACATATGCGAAGCCTGTATGGGTGGCAAGAGCTTTGTCCAAACCAAATTTCGCAACTTCAAGCCCGCATTTTCGACAAATTCAGGTGGAGTACTACCGACCGACGGCACGGAATGAAGATGTGATTCGGCATTATACAGGCTGGGATACAAACCATAATTTTCGGTGGAAGGTGGATTCAGAGCATGGTCCATCTTGGGTAGATACAGATTCCATATTCATAGCATGGAAACCACGGAAAAATCATAGTGGATCAGTGTCCATCCCTCAAAAGTACATAACTTTTGCAAAAGACAACCTTGCTCGGATCGCACAAGAAACAACCCCCGTTGAATGAGAAGTTGGTAGGATTGTTTTAGCATTGATTATAGTTTCATATGTAATTCTAGCAATATATATTAGTCATATGTGTACTTCTAAAAGTAGGGGTAGAATTTGGGTAGAACTTACGAATGCTATATTATTTGGGGTTGGATGAATATTCATATACTATATTTCATAACAAATGTGAATTTCTTTTTATGATTAAGTTTGGGACTAGATTGTCGGGTCGATTAAATATGCACCCTAAACCCTATGCTATGTACGTCGCAATGTCTATATATTATTAAACATGCTAATAATAGCTATGGTTCTATGTGATTTGTTGGGTGAATTTGGTTTGGAGTGTTCTACCCAATTTGATTTGAGTATGTTTTTGTTGATGAAGTTGGTATCAAGTGCTCTACCCAATGTGCTCATGTCGGGACATCATACATTTTGGAAAATTAGAACATATAATATATTTGAGATTGTTGACAATATAGTTTCGGGCATCTTCATGTTGTTTGATCCATATATTAATTTGAGACTAGAGAAAGTCTCAATTTAACGAATATAGTGTTATGGAGAGTATTGGCTTCAAGTCGACAAACGTTCTGCCGAATATCGTCGATGCACCAACTTTTGGATTTGTCCTTCGGAGCGACTATTGACATTATAATTTTTCTATGTAGATGTAGCGGTTCATGTTCTATATAGTTCGCCGATTTAATCCTAGCAAACACATTGTATATGTGTTTAGGCCTAGTGGATATAATCGCACTATGTAAAAGATATGATCCGTAATGTGAAATAAAAGTGGATCGCTATTTAAACAAATGATAACTTCCTTATTAGCTACACCCGTGTGCAATATGTATGTCTAACATGTATGGGTGTACGTGCAAATTGCAATATGTATGTGTATGTGCAATATATATGTGGGTTCCCGGTATACCGTATGTTCTATACGTATGCGCTATATATATGGATGTATGTGCAATATATATATATATATATATATATTTGGGGGTATTTGCAATATATATATATATGTGTGTGTGTGTGGACATTAATTCCATCCTCGCCCATGACATAGGGCCTATTGGCATTACAAATCAATTCCATATGTCCTACTCCTAACCTTAGTGCACATTGGACATTCATTTCATCCTCCCACATGACATAGGGCTAGAGGTGCATTTATTTTTACTTTATCTTAAAATACAAATTTAAAATGCATTTTAAAATCCTCGACAAATTTCTACGGCATTTTTAAATTTTTTTTATTATAAGTTCACGACTATAGCCAATCCATGGCAATAGGGCAAATATAGACACGCTCAACTTTGACAATTGTTCCATATTACCATATAGCATTAGTACATTCAAACTCAATGGCAATGTTTGAGCCTTGAGCATTGCCAATTTGCCACACAAATTGGCAAATATTGGAATACATAACGCCCCACATGGCACATCGGACAAGTCGTGAATGGTGGTCTGCATTTACAATGTCATCATTCTTGGATCAATATTTGGGCGGAAAAGAGCTCGATGACCTAATCCTAGAAGAGGGGAATGTTTTCGACAATGATTTGTCATAAAGGACCTCACGGATTGATGTCTTCGATGATTTTCAATAATAAAAACATAAAAATAGTCTTAAATATTCTTTAAACTATTTTATAATGCCGCCTCCGACCTATAGAATAAAAAATGCAACACTACATAGGGCCTATTGGCATTACAAATCAATTCCATGTGTCCTACTCCTGAGTCCTAACCTTAGTGCACATTGGACATTCATTTCCTAAACCCTACATCATACATGCAGGCTCAATTTCTAGTCAACATCCAACATACAAATTTGAAATTCACATTATTTTTTCAACAAACATACCCAAAAATAGTTATTACAAAAATTGATCACCAATACAACTAAACCCATTGAACACCATAGGACATTTGACATTACTATAAATATTCATTCATGAAGGGGCATTATCGTTGTCTTGAGGAATAGAATTCCTTGTCCTGCGTGGCCCTCCCACAGCTACCCTTGGGGGCGGTGCTTGGTAATCACTATCATCGGGAGCTTCGCCTACGCCGGATTCATCGTCCGTGCTGGCATTGTCATCTGTTCGGGCGTCGGACTCGTGGCCATCAATTGCCGGGCCGGGAATTCGACTAAGCCGTGTGCCAGCCCTTGGCATTCTAATCGATACCATTGGTCTTGAACCCGTTGCATCCATAACGCCGTCAGTTTGTGGACGTGCAAGTGGGGTGGCCCCGGTAGTCCTCCATTCTCGCACATCCCTTTGTCGTTTTCTTTTTTGACCTCTCGTGGTCCGACCAAAGTTTGTCAATGCAATATTAGGGGGTGGCCTAGCCGGTGTGGGGCATGGGGCGCGCATGCCGATGGTGGCACCAACCAACCGGGAGCCCATGCGTGGTATTGTTGGGGCCCGACGCGCAATGTGTTGCGCCAATGTGTCATCCGAGTCGGATTCCGGTGCTCGCGCAACGGCCGGGCATTGCCCAATACCTCGCAATGGACTAGTGTTAAGGACAACATTGGACGTGCCTTCTCCGTGGGGCTCGGGAAAGGGTGGTGTAGTTTGCATGGGTTGTGCATATGTTGTCGGCACAATAGGAGTGGGCACAACATCCGTCAGTGGATGAATGGGGGAAGCATGTGGTGGGACTTCGTCCATGTCCATCCGGTTCGGAGCCGCTTCAAGGGCTTCATCCACATGTGGTTCGGCCACTACATCTTCATCCACTACGGGTTGAATGTCTACCGGTACATCGGGTATTGTAGTTGTCGGCGTAGCGGGACGCACATGCGTAGTGGAGAGAAACTCCCGACCGGCTATGTTGGCCCACATGTGAAGATCACCATCGTCCTCGGCGTCAAGTCTATCGTATGCAAACGGATCATCGTGGTTGTCAAGGCCCAAATTCCCTCCACCATGTCCCCCATCGCTCTCGTTGTCCAAAGGCCCCGAGGAATCCCCGCCGGATCCCGCGGGGGGGTCACCATTTATATCCTCGTCGGCCGAATAGTCGGAGTCTTCGGACATCATGTTCACTAGACACCATGCGGCCGAGTCCCGATCAACCCTCTCCCGTGCCAACCGTGAATTGGTATAAATGTACACCAAATTTTCGGCCCTCGCCGAACTCAACCGGTTTCTAGTCTTGTTGTGCACAAACGAATAACTACTCCAATTCCTTTCGCAAGACGAAGAGGAGCACACTTGGGCCAATATTCGCTTTGCCAAAGGGGCCAAGTGGGTGCCACCTTCGCCCACGAGGTCCCACCACTCGTGGGGTGGGATGTTGGCTTCCATGGCTAGGGGCATATTGGCGAACGCGCCCCTACGCTCTTTGAATGCTTGAAATTCGGCCACAACCCGACCGTAATGACCGTCCTTGCCCGTGGTCAACCTCCTCATGGCGTCCAAGAATCCGGATTTAACGGCCGCGTCTTCGTGGACGACGTTGTCGTCCAATAAATAAGGATTCAAGATTGCACCGGCATGGTGTAGGTCCGTGGTCATCATACGCCACCGGCTGTAGAAATCTTCTTCGGCCAAGGTAGCGAGGTTGTGTGCTAGGTTGAAAGGAGGATTCCTTAGGCTAAGCACATGTTTCTCCAAGTTCTTCATGGTCAACCAAGCCTTGCCCATTGCCGGTTCAACGCCATCAAACACTCTCAATGCTTTCAACACCTCCTCCGACATGTGGCGGTAATTATCGCAACTTGTCCAAAAATTGTCGTCATTAACCGTTGTCTTGATTTGACATGCCTCCATTGCACTTCTCCTTCGATCATCGCCTCCTCTATTTAATTTGTTCACGTAGGCGGTCCAATCGGGATGAATAACCGTTTGTTCCAAAGCATGTCTCACCTTTAGAAGCCGGTCAATCATGAGGAAGTTGGTGGCGAATCGTGTGGACCCGGGCATCTTCAAGCCCAAAGTGGGCGAGTAGGTGACGAAGACCGTCGTCGGACATTGGTGGGCCCGGATGTATTTGACAATGTTCTTCGCCTTGTCTACGACGTCCTTCGCCCATCGTTGTTTACCCCAATCCTTCAACAACAAGTTCAAACAATGCGCCGCACACCCTTGCCAATATATGTGTGGCCATTCCCGGCTAATATTGCTTGCCGCGGTTTTCATGGCCGCCGCATTATCGAAGCAAACTTGAACAACCTTTGTGGGGTCCACTCCAACGATGTAGCGTTTGACCTCGGTGGCCACGTAGGCGGCATCCTTTGTGCTACCGGTGGTGTCGATGGAACCAAAGAACACGTCGCCCGCCGGACAAATTTGCATGACGTTCATCAAAGGGCGGTGGACAACATTCTCACATCCTTCCGAACAAATAGTGCACCCATATTTGTGGATGGATGATGTTGTCTTCAACTCCACGATTTTTTGTGTATTGAACCGTGCATCGTCAAGTAAACTCTTGCGCATTGCATGGTATGTTGGGGGTTTGTACATAATTCTAGCCTCGGCGGTTGCCTTAACGGCCTGGATGAACGCGAGATGGCGGACAATACTAATGGGGATATTAGCCTCATAAAAGGCTTGCGACCATTTTGTATCCAAGTCTCGTTTTGTCGAATTTTGCAACCCTTCTTTTAGTCCCATTTGCCGTTGGGAACGTCGGTGGGGTTCGGGAGTCGTCCCGGACACCAACTCCCTTGCCACTGACGGTGCGGGCGATGGTGGAGCGGTTTGGCTTCCGTTCGCGTTCGACAATGCACCGCATGACGCTTGTTGTTGGGACCCGACCACAGCTTCTCCCCCGTCCTCAACGCACTCGTCCACAAAGTCATCTGGAATTGGCGGCCAAGATCCGCCGCACCTCGAAAATAAAGATTTTACAATCGGCCCTTGACGTTGACACAATGCCACCCCCCGCATCTTGCCATCATTTTTTTGGTATCCCAAATGGGCAACCATGCGGTCCTTCCTATAAACTAATTCCAACGCGCAAAATTTGCACTCGACCTTCTTGGACGTTGGAGTCCACTCCTTGGGTACAAACCAAGGCTTCCATTCGTTTCGCGTGCCCATCCCAATATAACCTACTACCTCTCTCCACTTGCAACGAATGCCAAAAGGCAATCAAGGCCAACTAGAGCGAGGGGGAATGATGAATGCTAATGAGCGGTGAACCCTTTATAGTCCCGACGCTTGAACGTGCACTAAATATAAAAGATGTTATGATATTAAAAGTGTTTAGAGTAATCTGCTATAGGATCCATTGCAAAAGCAATTTGTTTATGTTTGGAGGGGGGGAGGTCCAATGTCTGCCATTCGCAGCGGACTTCGGGGGTCGACTGCTGCTTGGCAGTCGACGTGGCAGTCGAATTCCAGGGTCGACTGCCACTCGCAGTCGACATCGGGGGTCGACTGCTGCTTGGCAGTTGACGTGGCAGTCGACTTCCAGGGTCGACTGCAAACTAGCAGTCGACATGGCAGTCGACCCCCGCAATCGACCGCTAGTTTGCAGCCGATGTGGCGGTCGACTGCCACGTCGACTGCCATTCGCAGTCGACATCGGGGGTCGACTGCTGCTTGGCAGTCGACTGCAAACTAGCAGTCGACATGGCAGTCGACCCCCGCAGTCGACTGCTAAATGCAGTCGGCCCACACGTCGACTGCCACATAGCAGTCGACGCCGCGGTCGACTGTTAATTGTCGACTACCTTATCCAGAGTCGACTGCTATCTGGCAGTCGACTGCCGTATAGCAGTCGACCAATCGTCGCATCCATCCTGGCCGTTGGATGATGCACGGTCCAACGGTCAGGATCCAGGGGCGCGGCGTCCGGTCGTACCGTCGGTGTGAGGCCCACCCAATCTATATATATAAGTGGGGAGGCCTCATTGACATCATTTTTCAACCACCCCTCCTCAAGCGGGACATTGGGACTAAGCATGCCTAGCATCCTTTGCCTAATGTTTTGAGAGGGCCTAGGGGGCGGTTGGAAGATTGGTTTAGGGTGCAAACTCTTGCCAATTTTGGATCCGATTTTTTTGCGGTGGAGCGGTGTGAATACGGCCGTGTTTGTGAACACATTTGAGTTGTGTTTGTGAACACAATAATAGCGTGTTTTTAAACACGATGGAGGATCGAAGTTGGAGGATGCCGGAGGACGAGCCGGATGCACCCGGCAGGGTGCACAAACGGCCCCCTAAGCGGCAACGACATTCCGATGTGGGATCAGGAAGTGCTTCGGGAACGGGAGCCAATATTACCCCCCGTTCAGATACTACCGTTCCCGTCCGTCCAAATGCCGGTGCCCCTACGAGCAGCCAAGGAGGGGCTTCCGCGGCCTCAGGGTCGTCGAGTAGGAGCGGGAAACCAAAGGTAAAATTCTCGGATGCGATAACGGCAAAGGTCCACCAAGCCATATTTGATTGGTATTTGAGGAATGGGGAGGCCGGCATCAAATTCCGTTTTTTGGAGCAGCCGAAACACAAAAGGGTTGAGATAATTAAAAGGGACATGGAGGTTGCTATTCGACAGGAAGTGGATGGCCCCGAGTTTAGCGGTGATAGGAATCTTGCGGGGTTCGATTCATGGGTGAAGAATAAGGCCCAAAATGGTATTTTCAACCTCAAGCAATTGGTTGAGAACATGTTCCCGGAGGGCGAAACAGGCGAGGTGTTGAGCCCTCGAGCTGTAAGAATCCGGGAAATATTTTTGTGGTGGGATCCCGTGGCCAAAGGATTGTCCAAGACGGCCTCCAAAATAATTCCTTGGAAGGCGGAGAAATTGGAGAAGTGGCTAAGGGTGTCAGGCCCATGCCAACTATTGTGGATTCCCGATACGGCAAATGTCGTGAGTTTGAAGAGCATAAAGAAGGTGGGGGATTACGGGGAGGTGAGGATCGAGGGCGACGATCGTCTCCCACCGGAGATTACGTGGGCTGAAAAGACCCCAAAGACGTCGGATAGGCAAAAAGCTCGTATCCAAGTAAGTGCGGAGGCATGCGTTTTAAAGAGCACGCATCCAGGTTTCATCAAGTTTTGGTTAATCAACAGTGTGTCCAATGCGGGCTATACACTATGGTGGAACGGGGGCACTCTACGAGAGATGTTCATCCGGGATAGAGCCCACCGCCCAAATGCCAACATTTTGACAATGGACGCAACCGAATGGCAACTCTATGACCAAGTCCAAAAGTTCCGGGCGAAGAGGGTAAAGTTGGCTTGGGCATTGTTATGGATCATGGAGGCTTTGCACGCTGCAAATGTGCAACACAACGATCTATCCATTGACAACATTATGTTGCATTGGGAATCGGACGGGAGCCTCAAGATTGGGGTGTGCGATTGGGGATGTGCAACGCATTCGGGTGAGGATGTCCTATCGCTATGGCATGCGGAAACCGTAGAAGCGAAGGAAAAATTGAGGAAGGAGAAGTTTTGGGTGGCGCCGGAACTGTTTTACATCCAAAACAGGAGACACCAGGATCCCGATGTATATTACACCGCGGAGGCTGAGTGTTATGCGGTCGGCATGATTGCTCGACAACTTTGCAACGATGGTGATGACCGAATTCTCTTTGCCAATGAAGGAAGGAAAATTTGGGATGTCACTTTGAGTGCATTGACATGCGAGAACGTGTCCAACCGCATTTCATTGACCATCGCCAAACTACGGATGCAGATGCCGTTTGTGGGGTGGGATGAGCCCATAGACTGTTGGAGAACTGAGGTTAAGGATAGTGTTTAGTCTGTTTAGTTCTTTAGGCAACATCGTAGGGGTTAAGGTAGTATGCGTGTATCATTGATATGGACAACCTTGTATATTTTTTATATCTTTACGATATACTTGTTTTAATACAACGCGGTTTTTTTTTCTTCTATATATCATTGTTGGCTTTAATTACATTTTTCCTAAACTACTTCCATCCATCCATATTACACTATATCCAAACCATTAAAATTTAAACCAACAAACATATGATGTTGACTGCATTTGTCTGTTAATAGTATTAGTCGACGGCAATGGTCGACTGCTACAACTGCAGTCGAATATCTTCGTCGACGGCAACATAGCAGTCGACTATCAACCATGGTCGACTGCCAATGTAGCAGTCGACTGCTACAACTGCAGTCGAATATCTTCGTCGACGGCAACATAGCAGTCGACTATCAATCATGGTCGACTGCCAATGTAGCAGTCGACTACCATGGTCGACTGCTATGTTGGCCGTCGACGAAGATAGTCGACTGCTACATTGGCAGTCGACTACCATGGTCAACTGCTATACAGGCAGTCGACGGTGGTAGTCGACTGCTACATTGGCAGTCGACCAAGGTAATCGACTGCCTATATGGCAGTCGACCATGGTAATCGACTGCCTATATAGCAGTCGACGGTGGTAGTCGACTGCTACATTTGCAGTCGACCATTGTAGTCGACTGCTAAGTTAGCAGTCGACTACGATGGTCGACTGCTAAGTTAGCAGTCGATTAAGTGGTCGACTGCCTATATAGCAGTCGACCACTTAGTCGACTGCTACATTAGCAGTCGACCATTGTAGTGGACTGCTGAATTAGCAGTCGACCACTTAGTCGACTGCTACATTAGCAGTCGACCATTGTAGTGGACTGCTGAATTAGCAGTCGACCACTTAGTCGACTGCTACATTAGCAGTCGACCATTGTAGTGGACTGCTGAATTAGCAGTCGACCACTTAGTCGACTGCTACATTAGCAGTCGACCATTGTAGTCGACTGCTAATGTAGCAGTCGACTAAGTGGTCGACTGCTATATAGGCAGTCGACCATGGTAGACGACTGCCTGTATTGATGTCGAAATAATTACTTATCTGAAAAAAAATTCCATTAGTATTTTTTTTTACTACAGTAACGTCCGTTTGGCGTCACACCCTGGACGTGACGCGACGTGACGCGTTTAGGCCGCGTCACG
Organism: Polytrichum formosum; assembly: GCA_964035585.1. Taxonomy (NCBI): domain Eukaryota; kingdom Viridiplantae; phylum Streptophyta; class Polytrichopsida; order Polytrichales; family Polytrichaceae; genus Polytrichum; species Polytrichum formosum. The sequence continues at coordinate 44,879,151 of OZ037941.1, forward strand.
TCCATTTGTACATCCCTGGTTTCGACAAAACTAGACTATGTGTTCAAATTATAGACACCATTCTAGGTTTACTACCCTTTTAATACTTAGCACAATTGGGAGGATCTATGTGGTTAGTTAAAGAAAGAGATAATCTTCACTTTGATCAATTTTTAAGTTTTGCATCTCAACTACAAATCTCAACACATAAAATTAAGATCTTTTTGAAGCTTCACAATTGCTAATCAGAAGAGATAATTCCGATTTGAGATGATCCAATGGCCAAAATCAACTGCGGAGTTGGAAGGTAGAGCCACATAGCTTAAATTATATAGGCAACTTAGACATGGGCATATTCAATACTCCAGGACTGCTTTGCATGAAGAATGTCACCAAAGCACACAAGAGGAGGAGATCGGATGCTCGAAAAGCTACGCAGGGAGACTCAAATTCAAAATGAGCTTCCAACATCCCACTATTATATTCTAAGGGCCCACGTCGATGAGTAATGTTTGTGTTGGGGGCTCCCTACCATTTAAATACTTAACATAATTGGAAGATCTATGTGGTCAGTTACAAAAATTTGATAAACTTCACTTTGATCTCTTGAAACTTTTTGCATCTCAACTCCGATTTCAAACCTGAAGTGACAAATGTTGTGATTCACAAGCGCTAATTGGATGCGATAATTCCCGATATGACCCGATCCAACAACAAAATTATCCGCATAGTTGGAACTTGGAAGTGCCCAAAATAGGGCCTCTAATACTGCAAAGAACTGGTATAAAGACAATTTTTACTTTCATGGCTCTACCCATGAATGCAACATATGCATAAGTCAATGTCTGGGGAGATTTTTGAGCATAATCAGTCGAGATCCTAGTGTTCCCAAGTCCAACCGGTTATATGTTGGCATCTTTCGGGTTTCGTCATTAATTTGAGGGTATATTCCATAGATTCCTCTAAAATGATGGGTAATTTTCTTGAAGTCTTGAACTTGAACCTGTTGATTCTCAAACTTAACCGGTTCGTCTGTAACTAACGGTTGGTTCTCCCCTTTCATTGCCATCCAAAATTTCACCATAATTTAGGATATATTCCATTCTTTTTCTTTTTCTTTTGAGACAGAAGGCCAACAGGCCAACGCCAAAGCACATGAGGCAGTTGACCGCCTAACAAGTTTTTATGTCAAGTAGAGAGGAGATTTCATAGCCGGGAATCGAACCGCCAACCTCTTCCTTGAGATTTGGGTATCTCTCCACCATCATCCAGTAGTTTAGGGTCGTCTTGGACCAATTTAGGATATATTCTATCAAGTGGCCAAGGGATGTGATGATGCAATCACATATTCACATGAGACATGTGTAATTCAAATTCAAGCCAGGGTTTTACTCCACATGCAGCCACTTTTTTTTGCCAATAAAGATGGGTTGGTGATAAGTTAGAGGCGCCTATCTTATCGTGGACACTTTGAGCACGTCTATGGTTTCTTACCCAACCGAGACAAAAAATATCCAATATTTTATTTGGATTAGCAATTACCTTATGAGCACAATGACATTAAGATCATATGATTCAGAGCATATCTAATTTGTATAGAAATGTTTAAAGTCACAAACCTCATGTGACATGTTCTAGACACACAGGTCACCCCTAAAGTCGACAGTGTCGATTGTTGACATTTGTGTCTCCTTCAAACAACGAGTTACGCCTTTTAGTGTTTAGGATAATACAATAAGTGTTCATGTTAGAGTATGTAGTTGTCTACTTCAGGAGAAAGGTGTCTAATTTGGGGTCGTTAACTGAATTGGGCGTTTTTGCTTTAGAGTTATGCACAACGTAAGTGCATCAAAGAGTCCTTGTTAGAAGCCACTAATCATATGTGGCATTGAGTGTAAAATAACACTGCTTTGATTATTTATAGTGTCAGTGTGAGAAGGACATAAGAGCGGTTTAAGAAGAGCTCTAACTTTGGCCAATCTCATTGGCTAATCTAGGATCTACCCGCTTAACGAGGTGGTGTAAGAGTTGTTCCGCAAAAGGTGAACGACGTCCTCATTCCACACAAGACTATTGACATGTGCTAAAACAAATTTTGAGGTGGTTTTCATCTAACAATTCAATATTAGTGGAGAAACCCCCAATCCCCTCCCCCCAAAAAAAAATTTAAAAAAATCTATGTGACACCAAAAGACCCAATGTTATAGTGTGCTTTGACAATTTATAACAGTCACAAAAAAAACATACACAAATTTGAATTGTTTCCTAACAACCATGTCTCTAACCCATTTGCTAACCTAAATTAACTTTCTTGGAAATAAAAATCCAAAGTTGGCAAGAAACCCAAGATCAACAAAAACCCCAAGGGTGCTGCTTCAAAGACCGCTTACCTTTTAGTAGCAACTTATGCGCCTAGGAGCAATGAACAGGGAGAACTGATTGCTAATTATTATTTTTTGGAACACAGGAGGTGTTTGACCACCTGGCTAGTTTCCGTCAAGTGAAGAGACGATTTCACAACCGGGAATCGAACTGCCAACCACTCCGTTCGGTTTGGGTACCTTTCCACTATCATCATGTAGTTTAGGGTCAACTGACCGCTACTTAGAGATGAACCGGTTGAGTTTGAGGAATGACCGCTTGAAGTTCAAGACTTCAGGAAACTCACCCATCATTTTAGAGGAATCTATGAAATATTCCTCAAATTAGTAAAGCGAAAAAACGGAAGTTCACAACCAGATGTAACCGGTTGGACTTTTTTTCTTTTTTCTTTTTTGAGACAGAAGGCCGACAGGCTAGCGCCAAAGCACAGGAGGCAATTAACCACCTGGCAAGTTTCTGTCAAGTAGAGAGGAGATTTCACAGCCGGGAATCAAACCGCCAACCTCTTCCTTAAGATTTGGGTATCTCTCCACCATCATCCAGTAGTTTAGGGTCGTCTCGGACCTTAACCGGTTGGACTTGGAGACACAAGGATTTTGACCGATAATGCTCCAAAACCTCCCCGGACACTGCCACCAGGAGGAGTAAAATTGTACACACTGAAGTTAGGGTTGTCATGATGCATGTTGGCAGGGATCCGTGAGGAGTTCAATACTAAAAGCTTGCAATCATGGAGCAATTGCAAGAAGATCTGTGTGTACGTATATATATTACTAGGGCTTGTATTTGCAGTAGATTGAGGCCTGGCCGTCCATGCAGATTGTAGTAGATTGCAGCAACATGGTCTCTCTTTATTCTAGTTTATTGCCATCTTGTCAACATTCGACGAGTTGTCCGTGCACCATAGATTCGTAGGGCCACTTCACACACGAGCCAAGAGCCAAGAGCCGTGACCATGAAAATTGTGAGAGCCCAAAAGAAAGTGTCCAAAGGCCGTCCCAAGACACCTCCGAAATCATGTAGTGTGGTCATGAGTCCTCAAGTGTAGCGTGAAGTCATATGTGACCGGGCCCTCAACCAAATGCTATTTCAATGAATTTCTATTCACGCGGGGTCCCTATGCATGATCAAATATTATAATCGATGGTTGTGAGATTTTGGAGTGCCTTGGTCTCTTGGTTTTGTGTTAGGCCTAGCTCCAGGAGGTGGTTTTTGAGAATGGTCCAAAAGGTAGATTGAGGGCGGGTTGTGCATGCAGAAGGTTGGGGGTGTAGTAAATTGCAGCAAGCTTGAGGGGTGGGCTCTTCATTGGAAACCTAAACGACGTGCGTGGGCCACTATGAAATACAACCTCCCTATATACGAGAAGTTTATATAGAAGAATAAATGTATACGTACTTACGACATGCTAGAATATATGCACTCATGTATTTATATTAAGTTTTTTCAATTTAATGTGATAAATGCCTCCACTATATATATAAAATCAAAATCATGAATTAAATAGACTTTTATTACTTATGAAATGCACTTTCACTTTACAATGAGAAAGGCATTAAAGGTTTTTTCATCCATAGCATGTAACCGAACGATTGCATCAAACAAACAAAGACAAGAGCACAATAACTTAGCCACAATCCAAGGAGAGAAACTCAATGAAGCCCATGAGCGCTCCAAGAGCCTAGAGTTTGTAAAAAAATAATTTAAATGAAAATGGCAAATGCAAAATGCAAACCCTATCAAGAATGGACAAGATAGTCATTGAGGATTAGTAGCATATGACAATAGTGAATGAATACATGAATTGGATGAAACTAACGCATCTATTGTCAACTTTTTCTCTAAGCCTTAGGGCCCCCAGTAAAGAAAAAGAAAAAGACCTCTCCCTTATGTTCTATGTACGTCAATGCCACAAATAATATCCTTTCTTACACTCTCATTAGTTCGTACGTTGTCTGAAGAGTCCATCCCCTGGGCAACAAGACAATGTATCTCTAGGGGATTGTTAAGTTGACCACACATTGGTTAAAATGACCACAATCAATATGTAAGGTGCCGACTGGGCTGTGACTTGTCATCCAAGTTGGCCGAGTTAATCAATCCTAACACACAGCTGATACCTTGCTCCTCTTCACGTGTGCAATGAATAAATCATTGACGAGTCATATGACCGCACGATGCATCCCCGGGGTCGATTTAAACAATTCCCTCTCTTTATTCTACTTTATTGCCATCTTGTCAACATTGGACAAGTTGTCCGTGCACCCTCATAAATTCGTAGCTCTTACATGTGCATATAGTACTTACGTCAACCACAGTTTCGATACTACAAGTTGGCACCCCCATCAATCATTCTTCAAGTGCTCCTTTTTTCTTTCCGTCCACCCACCTGAGAGCCAAGGTTCCAATTCAAGATATAAATGCAGCCCCAAGTACACTGTTTTTTTGGTCTAATTAGTGTGGGTGGGTTACCATTTGGAGCTAATACGCATTGCTATAACATTCTACCGAAAGTATCATTGTTTACCCAAATAACATAAGTACTTAGCATGCATGCTGAAGAATATGATATGACTTTGTGGGTAAAGAATGATAACGTCGGTGAAAAGTTATGGCAACATGTAACTCCAAATGGTAAACCCACACTAATTAGACAACACAGTGTAGTTGTGATGCGTTGATGTGAATATTATTCTCGCCCCGACTTCGTGCATGCATACTATGTATATTATGCACGACACCCAACGCCTAACCCACCCATCAGAACACGAAATCTTTGAATTCACATACTGCAACGACAAATTCCCACAAGTAGACACCCACAAGAAAGCTAGGAAGATACGACATCTTACAACCACCATGAACCAAACAAGGATGGACCACTATATTCGTTAATTTGGGACTTTTTCTGCATTTTGAGACAGTTACAAATATAAGAACATGGATAAAACCACACAGATATTGGAGAAGGTTGTAAGATGCAAATACTTTGAAGCGGGTGTTCATATCAAGAACCCAATCAAGAACTCATATCAAGATGGTTTGGGTAGGACGGCCCAAACATTAGACCATGTTGTTATGGTCCATATACTAATTTGAGACAAGGGAAAGTCTCAAATTAACCGCATATAATGATATGGACAAAAATAAATAAGCACAATAAACAAACGTCATTTGCTACTACGATATTATGAGAAATGTACGAAATCGCCACCCGGGATCGTCGCAAACTTTGAATCATGTATAGATTTCCACCGATCTGGCCCGATTCCATAAGGCTGTCATATAGGGAACAATGCATGGTTTACAAGGGGCCTGCATGGCTTATGATGAGGCCCAACGACTCCAATCTTGTCAACATTCGGCTTGTCCATGCACCATAAATTCGACATATACAAACTTACAGGTTACAAGTCACCGATCATTCCCACTCAAGTGCCTTTCCCTTCCCTTCCCTTCTTTCTGTCTATCTGCTCACCTACCTCCAAGCGACCTCGGGACATAAATGCGGGGCTAGGGACTCGTGGTGTCTATGTAAACTCACTCATTCATTAGAAAGGTGAAAGGTGAAAATGCAGTGAAACCGCTTTATAAGTCTAAAGACGACCGTTTTAAGGTTATTTGACTTCAGAAATGGCATCAGAGACCCCGAATTAGTCAACGTTGTTTATGGTGTTTAGTGTTGCGTACACTATTTGCGAAGGGCTTGAAAACTAGATGCGTAGAGGTCTCAAAGTGTCACGCCTGGTATTTGCCAGTATGATTCCATTCGTCGACATAAGTAACTTCTGTATGTGAGGGAAATATCTACATTATGACATTTAGAGTAGCACATTGGGATACGTTAGATGATAGTGTTGCGGTTTAGTATGCAAGGGGAAGATATTTTTGAGCACACTAATGACAAGTGTCATGTGCTTACATTTTAGTATGCAAGAGGAAGATATTCTTGAGCACACTAATGGCAAGTGTCATCTGTAGTCAACTTGTAGACCATTGTGTAACATAGGCATCTACCTCATAAACACTATTGAACATGCTCATGCCAAGATACTAGTAAGCGCACTTGAATGCCAAGTGTCATAAGGTGACAATTATGGTGAAGTTGTTGGTCATCAATGTAACCTAGCATATGCCTCAAAATAGGGTAATTAATACTATCATGCTTGTGACACTGCATACCACAAAGAATGTAGTGGACTTCAGTTGGAATGAATTAGGCCTCAATCTTGTAAGGGACTTGTTCTTACTAGAGCCCCTTCATCCACGATGGATGAGTTCACATAGACGTAGCTGAATACCCAGCCTAAATGCATGAGTTGGGATGCCATAAGGTAAATACCAATGGCCGGATTGGTATATAAGGTAGACATCTCTTAAATGGTTATTTTCTCCAAGTAGCCTACTTTTTATGGGATATAAAAGATGTGATTGGTACAATACAAGGTGGTTAACAAATCTCCCAAATTGGTGCCGTAGCTACTTTCCTCATAAATTTTGGAGCTCATATGAATATATTTTTACTTTATCACAGTGAAGATTTTTGTGCTCATTAATTGGTCATATAGGCACCCCTACTTATGTTGAGTATTGAGCCTATAATGGCTATATTGTTTTGAGCACACGGACCAATCTTTTTTAAAACAAATGTCTTTCTGGTATTTATTCTTGAAGCCACACCAAACCACATACCACTCAAATATAGATGTCCGAATAAGAAAAATAACCGATTAAAGAACGTACCCATGTGTATCAAAATTGTAACATTGATCAACTATTGGTATTTGGTGTGTATGTCAAGGTGAGAGATTCTTTGTATACCCGAATTAATTCTATTTAGGTCAATACCATTCTAAACCATGTTGATATTAGGGCAATTTTACTTCGATATGAATGTTCTTGCATGTTATATGAACCCAAACAATATTGAAACAAGAATACCATCGAATGCCCATACCATACTGGTACCAAAGAAATATGAAATCCTCATTATTGATACATGAATGGCATCATAAAAGATGGTACCAGTCCAACAATGGTAAATACCATAGAAATATCAAAGTATAAATAGCCATTATATTGACACGGACTCCAGAAGGATATGTCTTAGAGTGATCCTTCACTCATGGAGCCACAACTGGGCCAGTACCATTGGCGTTTAGATCATTTAAGGCAAACTAGCATGGTATGTCCCACCCATATGTATGTACAAATCTCGCTATCCACTGGTTATACCATAGTGGCCCTCTCTCAGTTCACCAAGTATGGTGCGTCGAAGGGCTTCTAAGAGAGGAGCCTCTATGTCACAATTGGTGGGCATGAAATTTGGACATAAGTATATGGACTTTGAAGGTGGGACATAGCATATGGTCTTGCTATAAAAGAGCAAAAAAAAAAAAGTAAAAAAGTCATGGTAGTGGTTTGTTTGTGGCTCCATGAGTGGATTAGATACTCTTAGGAAAAATATTTACAAACCATCATGGCTCCAATTTTCATTGCCACCTACAGACACTCATGCCAATACTGCTAAGTTTGTGGGCCTTATGTGGTCACTATTCTTAATTGAACACCTATAGGTATTCAATTGGTATACAACGAGTTTGGCATTTTAAAATGGATAGTAAAAAGACACGTGTCACAATGAGATTGGACTTTGCACTCAAAAATGTAGACATTGTTGCAATTCAATGATTTTTACATGATCACAATTGGGAGGGTCTATTTGATTACTCATAGAGAAAGAAAATCTCCACTTTGACGACCTCTTATAGCTTTGGCCTGTCAATTCTTAATCTGAAACTTGAATCAACAATATCCATGAGTTGCAATGTTAACATGCCGAGACAATTCCCAATATGATCCAACAACAACAACAATGTATGTGGTATTAGAATGAATACCCACAACAAGGCCACATACCTTATAAGTCATGGTTCATTCTTCTTCAAGTGCCTTCTTTATGTCCACACACCTGAGAGCAAATTCACACTACGGGAATCACGGTTCCTTACCACTGGGCTCTTCCACTAAATAAGTGTGAAATCTATGAATACGGATTGGAAATCTACTATTGTAGTAGATTATAAAACCATCTAGTGCAAGAGAAACAATGGTAAGGGACCACGATTCCCGTAGTATCAAGAAATAAGTAGAACAAGAAATTGTGCCATGAGGTGAATGTTAGATGGAAGTGTTGATGCATAACATTATAGAGATTTCCCATTGATCTACAATATTATGGAAGGATTAGTCATGTTACCCTGTATAAGAAGAAAATATTTACAACCAATGTGGTTCCACCACGTCCACTTCTACCCTTCTTTATGTCTCAAGTCCTAGTGACGTTGGATGTTTTGGGCAATGCAACAATCATGTCATTTGTCTCAAATAAAGCAATATATGTATATAAGTAAAAAAGAAGAAGGGTATATATATAAGTCACCAATCATTCCTCTTCGAGTGACTTCATTTTGTCCAAACTCCACATGTCCACTTGAATGCAACCTCAAGAAATAAATACAACAGCTGAGTTGTGCCACGAGGTGAAGATCACCAAAATATCAATGTAAAGCCACTACAAGCATATGATGAGTCCTAGGCAAGTTGTCATGCGTCATTGGAAACTCTGCAAATCTACTACAATGATAGATTTGCATTATTCTTTCATCAACACACGATGATTACCAGCTAGGACTCATATGGTGGTAGTGAATAATAATACACTATTAAACATTGTATATAGTGCCACCAATTCTATTCATCCTGCTCAATACTAATTGTAAGCCGCCCGTGTAGTGGCACCAACACTAAATGTAAACCTAACATTGTTTGTCATTCCTTATAAAATTTCCAAGGGCATTATAGCTTCACAATGTTGCAATTAATGTCACTCATCAAGTGATTTTTTTCATCCAGGTTTCAATCATCCATGACAATATTTCACTTACAAACATGTTAGGATGCAGAACATTGTTTCAATAGCTGGCATTTGGATGAACAGAAAGTAAGTCGGGTTGCTTGTCTAAAACTTATTCATAAGAAAGTGTTACTAGAATTTTTTTACCATAGTGGCATAAAATACTTTATATCACTGTGTACAATAATTAGTGTGGTAATATTGATGTATAAAATTCTGGAATTGTTTTATGCCATATGACGAGTCTGGAAGGGAGTTGTCATAATACAATCAGAGATAAGAAATATTTTTTTACGACCCAGATGGCACCTGCCCTGAGCTGCCCCTAGCCTCCCCATTGACATAATCTGGCCTGCCGCGGATTGTGATTGTAGGGGCGGGCAGCCTGGGCCACAGGCAGGCAGGCTTGAATTTTAATAAAATCGAAAACAGGGCAGCGTGAAATAACAACTCATAAAGACCTCGGGGGCCTTAGAAAAAGCTTCGTTGAACGCGAGCTATGTTTAAAGGTAGGCAGACCCGTTTCCAACAACTTAAGCCAATTTCGCATACGTGTGGTAACAGGTGTGATAATGGAGTGGCTTTTTTTTTCCATGCTTGGATATTGATATCCCGACGTTTAACAAACAAAAAAAACACAATTTGAAGTATTGAAGTTTGCACTAAATTGAAGATTCTCTCCCAACCCATATTCACAGCACAGGTCGACCTATGTTTGATACTGGTAGAGTTGAGTACAGCCACTGCTCTTTTCAAGGAACCCGACCCTGTTAAGTTTACTTTTCCATCACGTTGAACTCTCCTCAATGGCTATAACTCCTCTCTCACTTGGTCATTGCACTAAAGAGTCCTAATGTTGTGGGCCTCAATAGATTTCTAGAGCCCCCACTAATTTCCACGATGAGAATTAATGTGGGCTATATTAATTCTCAACCCACACTATTTTTTAAGTAGAAAATTAGCGTGGGTCGCATTTTTTTAAGAATATTAATGTGGGTGAGTATTTTATTTGTACTACTTTTGTCCTATAACTGCTATTTAATGTGGTGGTCAAAAGTCTTTTTGAAGACTTAGGGGAAGACCCGCATTATTTCCGCCTTGACTAGAAAATTAGTGTGGCCCATGTTAATTATTTCCACGCTAATTGTCCATTCACACTTATAGGACTGTTTAGAGTAGAGACGCCTATTCCAAGTCCCATCGGGAAGCTATAGGGTGCCATAATTTCAATAACGGACGGGATTGATTTCACTCATTTCTTGTCATGGGTGGTCAAAAGGAGGTTCCACGTTTCAAGGTTCCTAAGGGTTAGTTTCCATGTAGGTTGCTCACCCACCAAATTCTAGTGGGCGAAGCGGCCTACGTGGAAACTAACCCTAAGTCACCAACTTCGGTTATGGAATCACCAAGGATTCGAAACTACCATGACACATGTCCCCAGTTTTGAGTGCTAAAATGAGGAGAAATTCGTCTCAAAATGAATCGCTATGGCACAGTCTAAACATCGGTGATGTGCTCGGACCAACTTTCGGCTTCAAAAATTCATAGTATTTTCAACGTAAGCAATAAAATTTACCACAAAATTTAGTCCTCTTGATTTCTATCTTCCTACACAAGAAAAATTCACACCACCTTATATGTCTCCAGAGTTGATGCAAAACCTCTTGAATGATTGGTTAGGACGCCTCTACTCTAGCGGACCTACGTCCAACATTCCGTATTATAGAATGCCGGGCGACACATGTGTAACTTCATGGCTTTAGAGGACTCTCTCTATATATATTAAGATTGGGGCGGTTATCTGAAAGGGGTGCATCTACCATAATTAGGGTTCTTGTGGGGGGGGGGGGGCTGGCCTAGCCTGGCAACAATTAACTCATGTCGAGGTCAAGCAGAGAGCGGCCACCTTCACTCGCGCATGGGACTTCACTCTTGGCAGCAGGGTCATCTTCAGATCAAGCTCAGGGCCATGGTCAATTTGAGGTGGAGTTACGGTACCACAGTTACTGTGGTAATTAATTACTTACTTTTGCGGGAGCTCGTCACCCAGTACACACAGTGTACGAAGTTACCTCTAAATGGGGTCAATTTAAATTCCCGTGAGGAGTAGGAGTGACAATCCGGAAGCTTCCTATTGTCAGGTAAGGTAAGGTAAGGTAAGGTAAAGAGGCATCTATGGCGTACACTTTGAGCACTACGTTTTGTCGTTTAATCCAAACAAATTATCTAATATTTAATTTGAATTGGAAATTATGTTATAAGTACAACGGCATTAAGATCACACAAACCAGAGCGTATCTACTTTTTATATGAATGATAGTTATAAATCTCATTTGACTCCTCCTATTTGCAAACCTCTTCTCCTCTCCAAGTGGACGATTTTGATCGTTGATATTTTGTCTCCTTCAACTACTGGGTCGCATTTTTATCTTTAGAGTGATACAAATAGTGTTCATGTTGAAATACATGGACACTACCACCCCAACCATCTTCTCAACACAATAATGGGCCTTTAAGACCAAAAAAATGTGACCCTCAAAGAGGTCGTCTGTGTGTGCTTGTAACCAATATTGGGGGTGCACCACCCCCAATGCATCCATCAACACCGAGGCTGGAAGTAGGTAGACAACTCGCAATTAGGTTGGTTGTAACACCTGCCACACAACACAATCAACAACGGGTTACATATAATTCCAATGCAAAAGGCCACAAACCCTTTGATGTCCTCAACCATGATATTGACGGAATTTTGGCTAACAATTTGGGTCTTCCTTAAACCATCCACCAAGGTCGCATTTGAAAGCAAGGCTCTCTAAATCCTCATTCAAGTCCAATGACAATAAGGCCCAACATAGCGACATTGTATCTTGCTTGCATTGCAATAAATCAGACGTGTTCCGAAATGAATCTTGTTGGAAACATGTAAAGGGGTTACAATACAAAGTGTATAGCTAACCCTGGCACACTTGCACTGTGGCAAGGTAGTCGCAAATGAATATGTCCTGTTGTTGGGAGATATGACCAAGGTATACATTGTTTCCAACAACGGTAGAAAGCAACAAAAAAACTATGGGGATAAACACATCAACAAGTAGGTCAAAATTCAATCTTGCAGTTTCTTGGCAAGCATGTGTTGTCGTGGTGTCAAGGGTTTCCCCATGCATCTTATGGACAAGAGTCTAATATCCGGGCATTACTCTCTTGAGGGGTGCTAGCATGCTTAGCCAACTTGTCTTGACATTCCGTATGATATTCAAGCCTTTGGTTTGCCTAACCTTCAACATTTTAACAAACTGGCACTTTGGAGACCTTGCAAAATAATTGTGAAGAGTATGCAAAAGGTTTTCAATATTTGCAAGCACATGTAAGTGACTTAGCTCGTTGACTACTAGATTTGTCCGGTGGTTGACACAGTGAACCCTGTGCGTGTGGGGTGTTCTAGTGTCATGTAGGATTTTAGATACCCACCTTGGCCTCCCTGCACAAGCACAAACATGAGTGGCATTAGGGTTGGACGCTAGTAACATGATGAGCAACAAGAAGACCATAAGATTAGCAAGAACATCAAAGACCATGAAGAACATGATAATGATAAGACCAAGAAAAAGACCATAAAACCAGGAAGAATACCATAAGACTAGCAAGAACACCATGAGACCAACAAGAACACCATGAGACTAGCAAGAACACCATGAGACCAACAAGAACACCATGGGACCAACAAAAACATGAAGACCAACAAGGAAAAGCCATGGTAGATTGCAACATGAAACACGGCAACTCTACCTGCACATAACGAGATGAATTTTTTCTTCATGTCCTTGGTACTCAACCCCCCATGGACTTGTAGTACATCAACAATGATAAGGGCCAGCCTACTTGCATATGAGTCATTTGTGAGCCGCTCCAACAAAATGAGGATAGAAATTGGTGATAACACAAGCGTGTATGCTAATCCACAATTGGTTGTCCACAATTGTGACTTCATCACAAGTCACCGCAACAAACATGGAAACCACCAATATTTTGTGAGTTTTCCTCATCACAAACCTATGCAAGTATTCCACTACCAACTATCCCAAGTTATCAAACCAATGCTTCACACTCAAGTGAGGCATATTCACAAATTTTGGGAGGCTTCACATTGCCTCATATTCCAGCATGGGCCTCCTGTGGCTAAGAATTTGGAATGCACAAGAAAATTGATCACCTTTCTCGCACGATCACCCTTAAAGGCTCGTTGAACCTGCACAAAAAATGATGTTGCACCCAATCAACAAGCATGCATTAAGGTGGTAGCAAGTTGCACCTGAGCAACATGCTCCAAGGTGGCAACAATCTGCACCCTAGAAACACACATCAACTAGTAGAAAATTTGCAACGTTTGTACAACAATAGCACAAAACAACAATTAACCAACAAGCTAAAAAAATGCAACAAGAATGCAATGAAAAAAAATGAAGGAGGATGTACCTGGTTAAGAAATGTTGGGCGGTGGAGGCTTTGGGCATTGAAAATGCTAGCATTCTTCACTTGCTTGCACTTCTTGGACATGTAGACATCTCCAGCCTTCAACCCAAGATGAGGAAGGTCCTTCTCTGCAAACCTCTTCCTTGCATGCTTTTCCAATGTCTCAGATTTGGGTTGCATAGTGATAGGGCGACCTTGCACAATAATGTATATGTGACACCTAACTCTATCAATTGCATTGCTACAATCCCCTAGGAGCATCTCTACCCAAGGGTGGGCCAGTGCCCATGAATCTTGGTATTTCTTAGAGACATCTTTAGGTCCCCCCCTTTCTTAGGCAGTATTTAGTGTCATATGCATAATATTGTCACTTACCCTATTTTGAGGCAAATGCTATGTTACACTAATGATCGACGACTTCATCATTAGTATCACCTCACAACACTTGGCGTTCAAGTGTGCTTCTCTAATATCTTGGCATAAGTATGTTCAATAGTGTTATAAGGTGTATGCCTATGTTACACAATGGTGTACACGCTGATTAAATTGTACACAAATGACGATTGGCATTAGCATGATCAAGAACATCTTCCTCTTGCATACTAAAATTTAAACACATGACACTTGCCATTAGTATGCTCAAGAATATCCCCCCCTTGCATACTAAAACGCAATACTATAATCTCAAGTATCCCAATGTGTTACACTAAATGTCATAATATAAATAACTTTTCACTTAAAAATTTACTTTATGTTGACGAATAGTACCATATTGACAATTAGCGGATATGGCACTTGGAGACCACTAGACATTTAGTGTAGGCCTTTGCAAATAGTGTACGTGACACTAAATGCCATAAACGCTTGTGCTCATCTAGGCAATTGTAACATACGTCCCCAAGTGACTGGGTTCCTCCCCCCATTGAGAAACCAATCATGAGCTTGGGGAGTGGCAATCTTCCATATACAGGTGGCAGAAGATTTGATTTCCTCGAAGAAGTTAATTCACGTGTGCTCATAATTAGAGGCCAATGTAGATGGGTCTTAAATGGTTAGTTTCTCCAGCTAGCCCACTTTTCCAAGGTTATGAAACACTCAATTAGCACGAGATGGTTAGCAAATCCAAATCAAGGCCATAGACACTTTTCCTCACCATTTTTGGAGCTTATAGGAATATGTTATTCGTTATCAAAGTTTGGAAGATTATCATGCTCATTAAATGGTCATATGAGTCTATCGAGTCTAGAATGGTTATCATACTTTAATAGATAGATAGATAGATAGATAGATAGATATAAACGTCGGCATCCCTTGGGAGCAAGCATGAATGAAGAGTCTCTTTGTGTGAGGGCTACATGATGTCCCTTTTCAAGGGTGGATAGTGGGTGGTTAAACTTGAGTTGTGCGTGGTATGTACAAATCTAAGAATGAACACCATAAAGATGTGTAATGAAATCAGATTGGACCACATGCTAAAAACTTGTTAATCATTCTAAGCTCAATAAGGTACAGCGTGATGCTAAAACCAACACCCCTTAGACAATCTTGCACAATAAGCACATATTGATTTTGAGAATGCCCACCACCTTAACATGAGGCTCGTGTATTGGTTTTCGGTCATCTACCAATAAGTCTCGTGGCTTTTAATTATGGCTCACTTAAAACTAGTATTTATGTGTATTTGGATTTATGCATGAATTATGGACAATTCCATTCACCAATATAGCGTTCCACTAGATCACAAAACGACACATATATGATGGTTGGCGAATATGGAATACAAACATTCGAAGTTATGATTGTTGTGTTGTTGCTTTTGTTGTTGTCGTTTGATGTTTTTGTCCCCACAAGTGCACTTCCCTTGTTATTTTTGGACAAGTGGTTCGTCCAAATATACTTGAATGTCATTTCTGATGACACCATTCATTGTTCAACATTGCACTCACTTGTTGAAGGTTCAGAGGGAAAAAGGTGTTGCCAAAAAAGGTGCTATTTTTAGGCACACTTACCTTAGCTCCAAAACTTTCAGGGTTTAATACTGACTTCTTCAATTATATTTACAAATGGGCATAATTTTCAACCTCGTGAATCCGAGAAGTATAAGGTAGCAAATAGAATCAAGTAGCTGAATAAGGCCCATCTACCTAAACTTATACATGCAATTGGGGGGGGGTCTATATTGTGGCCTTCTTATGTTGTTGGTGGACTTTGACAAATCACAACAATTTAATTTCAAACTTTTTGGAGTTAACCATGGCTTCTTCAAATCTCAACCTCGCGAATCCAAGTAGTATACAATAGCAAATAAAAGATAAAAAAGTAACCGAATAAGGTCCATCTACCTTATAATAAGCTAGATGTGCCTAATTTAGTTAACTTATCTTAATCGGACACCTACATTCAAGTGCTATGTGATTAGGTATGTCGCCAAGGACAGAAATCGAAAAGACATGTGCTTAAAAGAGATTGGAACTATGTGCTAAAAAAATGAGACCCGTTCCAAACTCAATAGTCATCCTAGTTGGGGAGAACCTACATGACCATTTAATGAGTACAAGAATCTAACGAACTTTGATAAAGAATAAGATATTCATTTGAGCTTTGAGTACCTATTATGAGGAAAGTGGTGATGGCCTTGACTTGGATTTGCCGGGTGTTTGATGTCCTAGTGGAAGTGGGCTAGTCGGGGAAAAATAAACTGTTTCAAGACCGTCTAACTTTGCCTTGCGAGGAGCTTGGACTAGTGCCGCACACATGAGCAACCATCAGTTGCTCCACCTAGCGGAGGCGATGATTCTCATCCAGCCTCTCCGGCGAGGGTGGTGAAGCGGCTCCGCCCCAACCCGGAACCCACGGATTCACTGTCCTCCACCAGGTAATTCTTTGCAAGTTTCTTATTGCGGCACTCAAATTTCATGTTTCTTCTTTCTCTCTCACGACACTGAGATTACCCACAACACCGAGATAGGGTAAATGGAAGGCGGGGGAAGACGGAGGTAGGCGCAACAAGGCGCTTTGTGCCCGCCTGGCGTATCAGCCTCCCCCCGCTGGCCAACCACGGGGGCCCACCTGGCCGGCCGCTAGGCGGAGGCCGCGACGGGCCTGCGCCATGTGCCCATGTCTATTGTGGCCTCATGAGTCATGAGTCATGAATGTATGTATGTATGATGTGAGGCTAGTAGCTAGACTCTCGAGGTGGGTAGGTTGACTAAATTGACTTTGGAGGTGGGGGTGGGTGGCAAGGCAATAAATAAAGAGCATGGTACTGCAATGGGTGGAAGCAGTTTGAGAAGTGGGTTTGGGAGGGAGGGAGGCAGGAAGATAGTGTAGACTACACTAACATAGCAGTAGTGTACCTCACACTAACTTTAAGTTAGCCTTTGGCAACACAGCCACCCAGCTATAAGTCCAGGAGAGCTGCAAACTTGAGTCAGACCTCCCCCATTATTGGCTCCTCACCCTCCACATGTACATATGCAATATACCATATATCATATATCATACAGAGGAGGCAAGCCTCATATGTAGTTTAATTCTATGTTTCATTTGCATTATTTATGACTCAGTAGCCAACTTGGAGGAGCCTGCACAATGATTAATATATATCGTTAACACAAGCCAATGAACTACACTAAATGTTGTATTTAGTGTCGTACGGTATTTTATGTCACTACTGTCATCCCAACTTACTTTTAGTTCATCCAAATGGCCAATTATTGAAACAATATTTGGTATATTCTACATGTACAAGAAATATTGTCATGGATGAGTGAAATTTTGGATGAAAAGTCACTTAGTAAAACTTGACAGTAATTGCAACAATGTAACGTTATAATGCCCAATTTTTTTTTACAAGGAATGACACATAATGTAAGGTTTACATTTAGTGTTGGTGACACTACCCAAACGATTTACAATTGGTATTAAACAAGAGAAATGAAATTGGTGACACTAAATACAACATTCAGTGTAGTTACAAATGAACCAGGTTCATTTTCCCAAACTGTTGGCATAAAATGAAAACTCTAGGAAATGAACCGAATTATATTTTTAATTTTTTTCTTCTAATTTACGTAAAAATACAAGGAATAACGGGGTAATAATAAAGAAGGACGGATACCAACCGAGTCGGCTCGAATCTCTCTCCGTGCAGTGTCACAAGCAACTCAAATTGTTTGGCTTATTAGTAGCTGGGACCATGATATTTGAACATTGGAACCTGCGGTAACAATGTCTGGGGAGATTTTTGGGTATGATTGGTTGAGATCCTAGTGTTTCCAAGTCCAACCGGTTACATGTTGACATCTTTCAGTTCTTTCTTTATGAATCTGGGGTATGTTCTCTAGATTCCTCTAAAATGATGGGTAATTTTCCTGAAGTCTTGAACTTCAACCGGTTATTTCTCAAACTCAACCAGTTCATCTGTAACTAGCGGCCCGTTCTCCCCGTTCAGAGTGCAGCAATGGTGGTGCACAAAGATGGAGTGCAATTAATCACATGAAGCAACCGCGACTCTAGTCGTTTGGCTTATTCAAATTTCAGAGGTG
Source organism: Polytrichum formosum (assembly GCA_964035585.1). Taxonomy (NCBI): domain Eukaryota; kingdom Viridiplantae; phylum Streptophyta; class Polytrichopsida; order Polytrichales; family Polytrichaceae; genus Polytrichum; species Polytrichum formosum. Next base: position 44,897,445 of record OZ037941.1, read on the forward strand.
GCCTTGCTTGCAACTGCGGCCGGCTGACTTACTGGTGGTGTTATAAGTTATAAGATGTCACCGCCTAGTGCTGAAAGAATTCATGATGAACACATAACAAAAAAGTTATGGAGCATTCTTAATTTCGTAGACTCCTGCCAGCATCAGTCACTGATTAATTGTTGAAATTGCAGAATTTATGGTGGTTATTCTGGAGTTCGGCGTCCATTAATTTGAACGGAAAATTATTTGTGTCAAGGACATTTTTTCTACAGCGGTACTAATGCAGGGTAGGAATATACTGTACCTGCTCATGCATTATGAAATCTTTCAATTGTATTGTGCAGGAAGTCCTGAGCCTGCGCAAAGATTAATCAGTTGATCAGCGAGTCGTAAGGAAGTGAAGTAAGTCATGATGAACTTATGAATAGAAATGGAGCATATTCTTCTCCTGCGGATCACTTGATCGTCGAAATTGCTGAATTTTTGGTGCTTCTGGAGTTCGACGTGCATTAATTTGAGAGGAAAATTATTTGAGTCAATGACATTTTCTGCGACAGTACTAATAACTTGGGTAGAAATATATTGGTGTATTATGAACTTTTCAAACACATTATGTATGCAGAGAGTTGGACTCTGCACAAACTTGATGTATATATAGGTTACTAATTAAACACATGAGACTCTAATTGCTTGGCTTATTCAAAGGTGGCCCTGCTTGCTGGCCAGTGACTCAATGGTGGCCTCATTAATTTTTGAAGTATGAATATTTGACATGTCATGCCGTCTGGATCAAGCAGGCAACAAAAGAATAACTCAGCATGCAGCTGCAAACTTGATCAGTGGTGAGCAAAGTCATGATGAACTTACGTAATCGTCAACATTCATGCAAAGTTTTTGGTTGACTCTGGGATTTCGACTCCCACAAATTTGAGAGGTGAATCATTTGTTTATGTCAGCGGCATTTTTCTGCGACAGCCGGGCACTAACTTGGGTCACGGGAATATATTTGGGTGCATGGATGAGAGTCACAGAATCATCAGGATCACTTAAGGTTATAAAATCATTGCCCTCCAGGCTCTCACGCGAGCACTAGGATCACAGGCACTCAGCAGGCATGTTAGCAGCGGGAAACTGTTACAGCCATCATGCAGATTCCTCTTCACTGCAAAACAAATGACAATCATGGTGACATCAATTTCAAGTTGTAATGGATTTTTCTTCCTCAAATAATTGCATGATAACCGTTGACACTATATACAATCGGGCTAAAACGTTGCCAGACCTGTGATGTATTTTGCACGTCATGTGTTGACCATGTCGCAATTGAATTCAGATGAAATATGTATATAATTCTGACCATTTCTGCAAGCACTCCTATTCTAGGATTTCTTTACCTTTCTAAATTATCACATACCAGGGATTTGTTTCTGGTTTTATGAGTATCTGCATGTTGACTGCACAATGCAAAATGAAGAAAGCCATTTGGCTGTTGTTTGTTGTATCTGAATTTAAAGTTGGAGACAAGATGCGATATTTTCCTAAAAATTGGAGTTGCGTCACAAGTTAGGTCACAATTGGAGGCAGAAGCTTAATATCATGGTTGATGTGTTCGCAACAACATAGGTTGCATACATGACATTTGATGCGGGGTTGGCAGTTGCTTGCCAAATCACGTTGTTTTGTTGGCTTTTTGAACCCATTTTTTCAAGTTTTTGGTCTAAAGAGGAAAAAGAACACCTTATTTATTTTGGTGCAATTTGTCCTTATAAAATAAAAAAACACGTTCTCACATACCTACACTAATTATCCCAATTAGTGCGTGTGGTATTAATTCATGAAACATGCACTATTTTGCCAAGTGAGGGTTGAAATTTTTACTGAGTGATACTAAATTCATGAATACATGCTCATTTACCATACATTTCAAGAAAATTAACGAGTGTTGGGAAGTGCTTGTAGAGTGATAAAGAAAATTATATGCAAACACATGCTTGTATTTGCATAGTTGCCAGGATGAATATTGCCGGTACTTTCAGTGAACAATGCTGCTATGAATAGTATATACAATGAACAATGCCAAGATGAACAATGCTTTCCTAGATCTTTTGGTGACCCTAATTACATAGCATAAAGAAATTTACTATCACCTTCACTAATTTCCCACATGCACTATTAGCCCTCCCTCCCTAAATGGGGTAATCAGTGTAGTGACAAGCCACTACATTGGTGCTACATGCCCAATTAGGTGATCAGCTACCTCCAGATCTCAATTCCACAAATGAGGTTAAATCCAACAAGCTGAATTCAATCACGTGTGCATAATCCTTGACATGATGAATTTGTCTTTCAATCCGTACATTGAGCTGGAAGTTTTTCCAGCAATCATTTGGGTAAATCTTCATCAGGCGTTTAGGGCTTAATCACTTACAGACATGCCAGCTCCTTTGCAAAGTTTTGGGTTAAATAAGTTAAGTTATCGTGAAATTTTCCCAGGATAAGATTTCTCCATGGGACTCCCTTCCCAACGCGTTCCCGTGACTGCAGCCAACTACTAGCTTACTCATACTTTATACTTCTGGACACACTGTCCGTCCGTCCCTGCAAAGAGAATTTCCGCGACTGCTTCTAGTTATGAGTTTCAAAAGTACGAAATTTCTCGTGCACTGTGCATCGCTCGAGTCGAGAGCCGACGTGGACAAAGCGCCTTTAAGTTAAATGTCGAGGAGCTCAGGATCCTCAGCTTGGGATCACTCGGGAGTGAGCAGTGAGCACTTCACTTGTTGATTATTACTTTAAACAGTTACATAACCACAACATACATTTCCCTTTACAAATGCCACCGTGAATTCCAGTTCCCATTCCCTGTACAACCAATTACCAACCAACCAACTGGCTGTGGTGGGATGGAAATTATGTCGGCTTTTTGTTGCAATCCATCACAACAGCTTTCATGAAACCCCTTTTGCTTTCAGCCTGCCTGCAGTTGGGCAGCTTGCTAGCTAGGAGTCTAGGTCATGTCAGGAAGCTGAAGACTGGGGTTGATCACAATGAATGCCCAAGGTGCTTGTGACGGCTAACATAGGGCATCCATGCATCATCAATCATAACTCCATAGCCATCTCATCACTCACATGTATAGCCATCCTGTCTATGTATATAGTACACATACATACATACATCATCTTCTTCTTCTTCCTCTTCCTCTTCATCAACTCCAAGCTCATCCTCATCTTGCAGTAAGGTAGGTCAACTCATGGCCATCACTCATAGGCACAGCTATTTTTTCTATGTAGTATACATACATACACACATTCTTCTTGTTGTTGTTCTTCAAGCTCATTCTCATCTTGGCGTCATACTTATAGATCAACCCATGACCATCACTCACATGTAAAGCCGTGATTGTGTCTGTATAGTATACATACATACATACATATTCGTCTTCGTCTTCGTCTTCGTCTTCGTCTTCGTCTTCGTCAACTTCAAGCCCATCCTCATCTTGCAGTAAGTAATATTATAGGCCAACCCAGGGCCATCACTCACATGTATTTAAGCCATAATTTTCTCTATATAGTATGTATACATATTCTTCTTCTCCTTCTTCTTCTTCAACTGGAAGCTCACCCTTGTGAGCCGCTTGCAGTAATACTTATAGGTCAACCCATCGGGTTAACTTAACTTAGTGCCAAGTTCTGCCACTAGCTACCCACTTGTCTGTCTGTCTGGGCTCCGCATGCTCCACATTAATTAATCCCTTCTAAGTTCTCAGAGACCTCACTGTTCTCGAGAACTGAAGGGTTACTCACTCACTCAGACAGACAGCTCCACCTCTTTACTTCTTCTTCTTCTTCTTCTTCTTCACCTTCAACTCCTTACAATTCATCTGAAACTTCTTCATCAACAATTGGACCTCCCAGCCTCCTGTGGCTGCAGTGAGGAGTACAGCTTGTAGTACTTGCTACTGTGTTCTTCACTGATGAGCAGCAGCCTGCAGCACTGGGATCAATATTCTTCCTGCATCATCAGAATAAGCTAATTCATCAGCAGGGTTGATGATCGATGTCCAGCTCATGCTGCAGGCAGGCAGGCAGGCTAGCTGGGGAATGATTCATCGAGAGATCAGATCGTTAAAGAGATTTTGTTTTTAAAGTGTGAAGTACTAGCGTGGAATTGTAGTGGATTGACTACAGTAGCTCTAACTCCTGTCCTGTCCATGCCACCATCCTCCGGCAATATCCTTGTTTCTAAAGATTTTAGTGGATGGAATTATTGCTATTATAGTGGTTGATAGCTCCTCATGTGCACCATATTCCCTTTGGGATCAATATTCTTGCTTGCCCTGGAGATTTTAGTGTCAGGTAGCAGATTAATCCAAGCTCCTCATGTGCACCATCCTCCGGGAATGATGTTAACCTTGCCTTGGAGATTTTAGTGCCAGGTAGGTGATGGAATTATAGTACTGCATCATAGTGGATAATATCCTTGGGCAATACTCTTGCCGTGGAGATTTGATTGGGTAGGTGATGGCATTATAGTGGAAAGCTCATCTTTCCACAATCCTTGCCCCGGGCATTCTTAAGAGCAATGAATTCCATGCCAGTGGTGCAGGTCAAGGATATTATTATCATCAATCAGCCAGCAGAAGCTGTTGTGGGAAGGAGGAGAAGTCTAAGAAGCTTTGATGCTATTACTACTCTTTTGGTAGTGCAATGCCTGATCTTCCTCTCTTTTTGGGGAGCTTCGGAAGTTGGTGCTGCTCAAGAGAATTGGCAAGCTGCACAGGAGGCGGACAGGGTGATGTGGTTGCCAGGGCAGCCTGCGGTGAATTTCTCCCAGTATTCTGGCACCGTTCTTGTGAATGCCACCGCCGGGAGGGCTTACTTCTACTTCTTTGTGGAGTCACCTGATGAGCTTGCTGCCTCCACCAAACCATTGATTCTGTGGCTTAATGGAGGTCAGTCAAATGCTCTCATCCTCGAGACAGGTCTAGTTGATTCTTCACAATCTATGTGGAAACATTATGTTATGTGGTTCGATTGAGCCTCCACAAGTTTGCATGGGAGATGATATCTTGGCAGAGAGACGTTGTGAGAATCTCAGAATTTTGAGGTTTTGGAATGAAGGATGTCAATCTCCCATCTCCTGCTCCTGCTCTTGAACTTTTGTGTAATAATTTTACCTGCATGAACTCTAGGACAAGTGTTGATTTCATTTTGATGATTTCTTGATGGTGACATAGGTCCTGGATGCTCATCACTGGCGTATGGGTTTGCGGAGGAGGTTGGGCCATACCGCATTCTTCCCAATGGCACTGGCCTCTTCCTCAACAAGGAGGCGTGGAACCGAGGTTAATTATCATCAACATCTTCTTCAACCTTTTGATCAAGACTCTGCTGATCGATGCCTTTCTCAATTTGAGATTTTATCAACATCTTCGTTGAAACCTGGAGCTGAGGGGGTTCGTAGGTAGTCCTGGATGAGGATCCTGAAAAAGGCATCATCAGAGCAGGACATGGCCAGAGATCATTCATTGAGTTGGGGATGCTGGCTCCGTGGAAGATGTTGATGTTGTTGTTGTTGTGATTTGTGCAGCTGCAAACATAATTTTTCTGGAGTCCCCCACTGGAGTTGGCTTCTCCTACTCCAACATCTCATCTGAGAACAAAGTGGGTGGCGATAACCGGACAGGTAAATAGCCTCATACAGACACACATAACCTCATAGTTGGCTCAAATTTATGTACGATCGATGTATGGAATGACTCTAAATACTTAGAGAAATCACCTTGCTAACTAAACAAGTGGTCTGATGTATGGGTCGACGTTGGACAATGGACATGCATTCACAGTAGTCTGAGTAAATTATTAGGTCAATAATTGCAGGCTTAGTTCTCTTTCAGCATTGTATAATAATTGCAGAGGTAATGATTCCTTTCTGTATTAACTGTCCACTGTGATTTATAAGCGCAGCGGAAGACAATTATCAGTTTCTTGTCAACTGGTTAGAGCGATTCCCGCAATATAAAGGGAGGGAATTCTACCTCGCAGGTGAAAGCTATGCCGGTGAGATCTCCAAACCCTAATTTATTCACGGTTGCTCTGAATCTCTTCTTTTGAGGATAAGTTTCCCTTAATGAGGAATTCAATCACATGCATCATTGCCAACGTAGCATTCTTAAGCATGTGTAAGGATGATGTTCTCTTTCTATTCTAGCTTCAATAATAAATTCTAGAATCAAGGTCCTTGATTACCTGCATGAATGAATGCCAAGGATTGTAAAGTGGCAATCTCCCATTAGTTGACAGCTTCAATATTGTTACCTATCTAAGTATCTTCGGACGAAGCCTTCTCCCTTCTACCAAGATTCATCAACTCAGAGACCTAACTGCCAAAAAGAATGCTTCAAGATGCTTATGATCTAGGGATCTATTCACATCCACTACACCACTTAAGAATGCTATGAACCTAAAACTAAACTGATGAAGTGAATCTATGTGTTTAATAACCAGGTCATTTCATTCCCCAATTGGCAAAGGTCATCCTCGACCGCAACAAAGGAGCTGGGGTGAAGATCAACCTGAAGGGTTTCATGGTATGTGATGATAAGTCCAGCTTATTAACCCTTTCTTTCAACTTCACTGGAAGTTCTCGTTGATGGTGTTTGGGGTAATTGCATTACAATGGGATAACAATGTGCCCATCGATTGAATAATTAGGTTTGCTTTGATATTTGTGACTCAATTATTGTAGGCAGGAAACCCTGTGATGGACGTCTACTGGGACAACGTAGGAGGCTTGGACTACCTGCACTCCCACGCCATGATCTCTGACCACACGTATGAAAATCTAAAGGTAGTGTGCAACTTCAGTGATCCGGCTTGCTGCTCCAAATCTTGCAACAAATTGTACACCGTGGCCACGGATAGAGAGGTTGGGCAAATCGACCCATACAGCATTTACACCGCCAATTGCCTGTCTGCCACCGGCAACAGACTACAGCAAAGAAGTTCATCACACCTCAGTACCCAGCCGAATAACCCAGTAAGACAAACAAGCCACATCATTCAATTCAACCCCACCTCCTACAATTTCAATGCAGCAACCGTGACTATGATCTGCTTCTGGAGGCTAATTCAGTAATCCCATTACGGTTGTGAATGAATGTTGGGAATTTTCTTCGCCATGATCCAGTTCTTTCCCCAATGCCATGAGAATTTTGTTTTTGCAAATATCCTTCCATGTGAGAAGTAGGAAACTAACTAAATGTGGGTTTCAGGCTAACATTCTTTCTTTTTTTGCCCAGTTTGTGCGCAACAGAAGAATGGGGTATGATCCCTGTACAGAAAACTACGCAGAAATCTACTTCAACCGGCCGGATGTACAGAAAGCTCTTCATGCCAACATTAGTGGCATCATTCCCCACAATTGGACTGGGTGCAGGTACGCAAAGAACAGTTTGACCAAATTCACCTATAACATTCTTAATTGGCCTATTCAGGTTCCAATGCGAATGGAATAATTCTTAGGTGATCGGGATAATCTAGGAATAATTCTGTTAAGGACACACCTGTGACCTCTTCAATTGAATCTTGGTACTAGATGGAATGAAGGCTTTGTGCATGTGTCCGAAGATAGGCATCAATGATGGAAATTTATTCTTGAACCTGGAATAGATTCAAGAGAACATCCTTACACATATAATGAAGAATGCTATGCCTTGTTTGACTCAAATGCCACCATAAAATTCTGTTGTTGTATATTGTGGTAGATCCATTCTCACCAACATCCATCTGTTTGGTGAACCTACTCACGTGGAGCAGTACATCCAGTACTGCTACTACCACATGCTTGCACCACCTCCCACTCACGATCTTCATGCATTGATCATGATCCTTAGAATTTTTTTTTGGCATTTGAGCTACTCAATTCCATTACCCACTCACGAGTATTAGTTTGTTTCAACTGTAGTAATGTACTCAGCAATTGGACGGATTCAGCCTTCTCCATGCTCCCAGTCTACAAGGAGCTGATCAGTGCGGGACTAAAGATTTGGGTGTTCAGGTATGCAGCATTATTTTTGCTGTCATTCAACCTCCCACATAGCATGCATAGGATACATACATTCATTCCACTATTCTCCCATACATCATCCCCATCCAGAATCATGCAAATGGCCTTAAATTCTGGTCGGCAGATGTCCCACTCACCAAAGCTGCAAAGTACTGGAAGACAGTTATTGAAGGTTTGAATTATCCTTAACGTAGGGTTAAGACAGTTGCCGTTCAGTGTACCGTAAAGAGGAGATTAGAAAACGAAAGAGCAACCAATTGTTGCAATGAAGCTTTGATTTGTCCTGAAATCTTTATTAATCAATGGGTTGGGGATAATGTTGCATGGTGGCTCATGATGCATCATGTCAGTGGGGATGCGGATAGTGTGGTCCCAGTGACTTCCACGAGGTACTCGATCAACGCACTGAAGCTGCCCATCAAGGTGCCGTGGTACGCATGGTACCATCGCGAACAGGTACACACGATGAACACCTGAATTGAACCTACTTAAAGGGTTTAGGGTTTAGGGTTTAGGGTTTCCAATTGTGCCCATTTCTTTCTCTCCACCTGTTGTTGCTGTGTGAATCTGCATGAGTTCAAAATTTTAGGATCTTGTGTTGAATCCTGTTGTGTTGAGGATCTGGTGGGACACCTTGGTGTTTTGTTATCTGGATACTGCCATACTGCCATATAAAATGGCTGTGATGTCTGATTCTTTGTAGCATTGGCTCTCCTCGATTTTAAACATAAATGGTATGTGAACATTATGTGGTCCCTACTAGGATTTGGGGTTTAGGGTTTCCGCTTTGTGCCATTTCTCTCCACCTGCTCATGCTGTGTGAAAAATTGTACGTGTGCAAAATTGTAGAATCTTCTTGTGTTGAAGTGAGGAGGATCTGGTGGGCACTCTGGTGCTATGTTATCTGGATACTGCCATACAAAATGGCTACGAGTGTCATCCACTCTCTGCAACTTGAAGCATATATGGTCTGTGGGGCTTATATGGTCATTCTTAATTGGACACCCATATTTGGGTGGTACATGGCAAGGCTTCCAATTAAGAACGGACACAAAAAGACATGTGGTTCGATGAGATTGAACTATGTGCTCAAAATATAGACAGTTAAGAGAATTGAGAGGGTCTATGCTCACTGAGAAAGAGAATCATATGCATCTCAACTCTGATTCTGAAACTTTAAACGACAGTGGTAGTGATTTGCAATTGCTAACTGGATTGAAATGGCCAAAATTAAGTGTAGAGTTGGAAGTGCATAGAAATCCTAGCACATAAATCCTAGATTGCTGTAACGGAGATTTGGTTTAAGTATGTTGATGAGTTGATAATGGTCAAAAACAACACACATATGTTAACCTTTTGTTCTCATGAGTGTTGGATTGTGTAATTAATGTGTATTAGGTGGGAGGACGCACACAAGTGTACGAAGGACTGACATATGTAACAATAAGAGGAGCAGGACACGAAGTGCCTCTGCTACAACCTGGGCGTGCTTTACACATGTTGAAATCATTTCTTGCCAACAAACACCTGCCAAAATCCTCATACCAATGACACCATCTTCGTCTTCGTCTTCACCTTCATCTTCTGTCACTTGTGACTTGTAATTGGTGTATGATTAGTTTCTACATTTTAAAAGATCAGCAGCAGATAGCAAGTAAAATCTTAATTCCCCCAAGCTTTAGCCCTCAGGTGATCTGTACTCAATAATAAGTTGGGGACTGAAAGGAATAGGTAAGTCAACACTCTGGCTCCAGCTTTTAGTGTTGATCCATCATACTGGGGCTACATTAACAGGATACTGAAAATGGAACTCTGCCAAGGACTTGTCACTTAGATTGAAGGACGAGTCTCAGCATTTTGATGTGTAAAGATACCCATAAAGTCAAAATTGTGTTCTCCTTGTCCTCCATATGCAGCCTATGTCCCTCTGTGTTAAAAGGTAATCATCTCCAAAACCAGCACAGAACACAAAACCAATATTTTGAACCACTGTTGTACATTTGAAGCCCCAAATGTATTATATGGTACATAATGTTAGTTTTGTATATACATGCCTTGTGTTGTTTCCTTAGTCACTTCATGGATGAGTACACAAATTTTGCAAGTTGAGATCACGCCATGGATTCATGATTTCCTACATCGTTGGGTTTGTATCCAACCTAGCAGGGGAAGAAAAGGATTTGAAGATATTCAGACACAGTATGAGCATCAACAAATATAACTCCAAGTAACACATCTGACATGTTGCAATCATTTCGTTTGTGTTGTACAACCTGGAAGATCTTTTGGGAGATTTTCCCTTCTTCATGGAGCGAGCAACATGTGCACTCATTTTTTTCAAATCCATCTGCTCAAGTGTGCACAACCATCACCTTGTTCTAAGGGAAAACCCCACCCAAATAGGACATCATATGTGAAAGATATTGGCTCTTAAATTTGGCTCCTCCATTTGGACAACACATGGAACCGCCTTCCAAAACAAGCAATGCCAACCTCACAAATAATCCTACATGCTTGGAGTAAGAGGTTTTTATATGTTATTTTGGCCCACATGGTAGTGAGCACCACCCCACACCAGTAGATACATTCCATCCATGTGGATTGCCACCTAGTGGGTCGCAAACCCATCAGAATATTAGGTGGCAACCCATTTCGGGTTAAATGATTATACTTCACTGTGCTCAAGACTGAAGAAAATGTCCACTCTGGTGCACAAACCCTTACTATTATTTGAAGCTTCTACCACTTTCCACCACAGCTGAAATTCAGCACTCAATTTATATGAGCAGTATTTCAGTTCCTAAGTTTCACCCATTACCACTAGTTTGCATCCACACTTCTTACACTTTTGCACCGATATTTGGCAAAGAATTGAAATATGTACACTTTTGTACACAATTAATTGCATATTATTTGAAAAGAATGAGCTAGAGAGAGCTTCTACCATTTTCAGCCAGAGCTGAAATTCAGCACTCAATCAACCAGACTAGATCCTAAGTGTCAAGCCCCACCACTCGACTGGATCCACATTCCTTGCACTTTTGCACCAATGTTTGGCAAAGGATTGGAAATAATGTGCACTTTTGTGCACAAACACTTGATATTATTTGAAAAGAATGAGCTTGAGCAAGCTTCTAATAATTTCAACCATAGCTGAAATTCAACACTCAATCAATCAGACCAGTGTGACATAGCCTAAACTACAACCACCGTTTCTTGCACTTCAATTCGCACCGATGTTTGGCGAAACAGGATTCAACCCCGATCAGAACTCCAGCAGGTCTGGCACCACCAGAGCAGCTGGTTTCAGACCCCGTGAAACAAAGTAGCCTCCAACTTTTGAGCCACCAGGGGGAGGGGGAGGCAATTTCGACGCTACAAAATTACCCGGGATGATTGTGTCATGTGCAGGCTTTAATAATACCTTGTTTGAAGGAATCAGACTTACCCTCGACGAGGCAGTGCTACTCGCCTCGAGCTCCTCTATGATTTTCTTTCTTGGCAGTGGGGAGCTCAGTGACCTCTTTGGTGAAGTGGTCCAGCCACCTGCAATAGGAGAGCCTGAGAAATAATTATTATTACATGTGAAGCTATCTGCACTAGACGTTGGTGATTCGTCGAACAGGTTCCAGTCGGTGCTGGTACTGCTCATGTTGGGGCTGTCCCCGGCCAAGGAGGAAGAGATCTGCAGCAATTTACCATCAGATCCTTGTGAGAAATAAGGTGCGTGAGTGTTATTCGGTTTTGTTTTCGTGTTCTCTAACTTCTACAGATTAGATTTACACAGTGAAATGTGGGTTGCATTAGCAAATCTACAATGAAGCATCAACAAAAATCAGATTCCAAATTGGACCTACCCTGATTTAGTTATGCTTATCAAATGTGAATGTTTGTTGATTCTTTAACTGAATACATTTAGTCCTCCAATTCTGTTCACTATTGAGTGAGGAGTAGTTTTAAAAATTTGAACGTAGTCCAACCTCCTTTAAACATGTGGTTCATGGTGTTTGTTCTTTGATACTCAGCTAAAGCACACACCAATCAAATATAGGTTCAAGGGTCATTTACATCCGGGGTTGTGGTTTGCTTTCTTGGTTCTATTGCCATGGAAAAGGCATAATAAATGCTGAACACAACCACCCTCTACCCCATTAACCCCACTAAGTTACTCCACATGGTTAACCACCCTTTTAAAGTGGTTGTTCATGTGACAGCACTAGAAAGCTTCACGGCTGAGGTCCCAGGAGAAAGTTGAGGATGCAACCACTATAACATGGCTAACAAGGATGACAGTCAACTTAATTTCTTCTCAAGTATAAGACCAAAACCAGTGGTGGATTGTGATTTAGAAGACTGACTCGACCATCAAACCCAATCACAAGGATTCACACAAGACCAGTGCGAATGGAAAATACCATAGTTGTGGTTGATTATTGTGCATAACCACAACCACCTTTGTACTATAAACGGCCTTCAATAGTGGATCAAATGATTCCTGTTTGAGAAAAAGGCCTAAAAAGGAGCACAAGCAAAAAAGAATCTTGCGCCGCTGCCGGGGATCGAACCCGGGTCACCCGCGTGACAGGCGGGAATACTTACCACTATACTACAACGACTTTGATGATTAGATATGCAATAAGGTTTCTACTAAGCTTATATACAGAGTGTAGTGGAGTGGTGAGCCAAAAGTTCTAAACAGGTCTCGAGGGTTTGATCCAAAGTCCAAATATGCCACAAATTTATGTACAAAGGTTTCTATGATACATAAATTGACAAGACTTGGGTCATTGAAGTTCAAACATCCGACAAAATTCTGCACCAGGATTGCTATGAATTGGCATATTTGGGTTGTTTAAGTTGCTGTACATACCAGAACAACATTCCAACTGGAACTCGGTTTCCACACAGCTTATACACAGGACTGTGCCAGAGAGGTGACCTCAGAGTTCTGAACAAGATTTCCCCAAAGAATGAAATACAATTCAATGGATGCGAAGTTCAAACATCCCACAAGTTTCTGTACAAGGGTTGCTAGGTTTTTGAACTGATAAGACTTATGTTGTTCAAGTTCCAGAATTAACCAGAAAAGCATTTAAACTGGACTGAATTTCCACAAAGCTTGTATACAAGACTGGCAGAGAGGTGACCAAAGAATTCTGAACAAGTTTTTCCCACAGAATTAAAGGGGATTCAAAGGGTTTGATGCGAAGTCCAAACATGCCACAAATTTTGTGTACAAGGGTTGCTAAGAATTTGGAATTGATATATTCTTGGGTTGTTTAAGTTTCTGAACTGATGACCCAAGAATCCTGAACAAGTCATTCCCACAGAATGAGACGGGATTCGAGTATGACTCAAGCATTCGACGCGAAGTCCAAACATCCCACAAATATCTGTACAATGAAGTGTTGCTATGAATTGTTATACTTGGGTTATTCAAGTTGTCGAACTTACCGGAAACACATTCCAACTGGACTCACTCCGCTGCGAAACAGGAGAGGCAGCTTCACCCTGCTGAGATGGTGCAGCTCCAGAGCCAGATTCACGAACTGCATTGGTTGTCATGTCTGCATTATAAGAGTACGTCCCTGGATGTGTCTTGCTCTTCCGGAATTCAAGTTGTCTTTTGCAAACTTGGGCACCACTGCTGTTGTTCTGCAGTGGGTTCGGGCCATCTGAACCTTCTTCTGCACCATTGAGTGGTGAGGAACTTGAAAGAACTACCTGTAGTCTGGAATTATTGCCTGTGGTTTGACTACCAAACCCTAGAATCCCTTTTGAGATTTTCTGCGCTCGCCTCCGCTCCTCCATGTAAAACTTTTCATCTGTCAACAACTTCTGGACTTGCTTCGCCTTTTTCTGCAGAGCTGAGCCCCTATCAACCCTGAACGAAGAAGAATTTAATTGAAATTTAGCTGAATTCCAGCAGCAAATCTTAATTGGAACGCTCTTTTCTAGTTTACGCATTAGGGTTACTTGGTCTAGGTCAGCGGTAGAAAGCACTGGGATGATGCATTATGTGGCAGAAATAGGTTTGAATTTTGGAAAGGTTGGGATTAATTTTGCATACACAAAACCTCAAAGAGTTAGAAGAGTTTAATTGCTTACAGATTCTCATCAACGTACACAAAGCGTGTGAATTCGTCGATGCGCGCCTTGTCCTTCCGAAACTCCATGACCAACTGATCAGGGCCATGGGTGAGGAGATATTCAAGCACAGTGAGAGCCTTGTAAACTTGCCTCCAGTGTTTCTTTGCAGTTAAGGAAAATCTGTAGCCACACCACCACAAAATGTGATCAGTTCAACAGACAACATCAGTAGCCAACTATGGCAAGTTGAAAGAAAAATCGAGGCATTCATCTGTAAGTCTGACACAATGATTGCACTAAGCACCTTCTCCTTCAGAAGATGTGCAAGGAAAGGCAGGGAGTGGGAAAATTTTGAGATGGGTCTCAATGTGAAATGGCTTTTTTATATTTAAATGGGGGCACTAGAAGTGGAGAGAAAAAATCTCCCAAAAGAAATTTCCCATTGATCATTGGTTCATTCAACCATATGAACCATAGGAGGAAGCGAGCACCACTTGTAGGTGAAATTAAACCGACATGTGGATAGTTGGCAGTAGCGAGTAGGGAAAATGACTTCCAAGCAGGTTAATCCCCATAACACTAAGATGCTTGAAAGCGGAAGCCGGCCGTCCAGTACGTTAGTCACCACAACACTGAAATGCTTGAGAAATGGAGGGCGGTTGTGTGTACACATATAAGAGAGCATCAACCTTCTTCAATAGCACTTCTCCTTTGCACTAGTACGGTGATCACAAGTTTGCACTTGACCCATGCAGCCGCAAAATACTTCACTCTCTTCATGCCACAGATCCCGTGTATTGTTTCTCCGTTTGCTAAATCTTTTTGGCATGGGAGTACTAGTGCTAATGAATCCAAGCAGGTTAGGTAGTCACCGCACCATTTAGATGCTTGAGAAATGGAATGCGTTTGTGTGCTCACACATAAGAGAGCTACGTTCTTCAATAGCAGTTCTCGATGCAATTACAAGTTTGCATTTGAGCCATGTGGCCGGGAAATACTTCACTTAATTCATGCCGTGGATCCAGTGTTTTGATTTTCCTGTTGCTAAACCTTTTTGGCGTGGGAGAGGGGTCCTAGAACTCAACATATTCAACATACGATAGGTAGATCGATTGCTTACCTCCCACGTAGAACCTGCACAATGCGTTCGTATTCATCGAAGGTGCGGGCAGCCTTGGAGATGGACGCCATTGTTGTGGTGGTCGGACCCCACTCTTCAGCATTTGTAGCATCCTCAGTCATTCTAATTGCACATGCAGAACAGATGAGAAATTCATATTTTCTAAAGCACTTTGCACAAATTAGTGAAGAAACACATGTACATTGACATAATTTGGCACGGCGGTATGAATCACAACCGAGACTTACAACTGCGCGGCACTGACGTCGACGAAGGCAAGGCGAGCAATCTTGAGGCCATCCCGGAGTAGAAACGACGCATGCTTAGTGAATCTCAAAAGATGACCAGGTTTATTATCCCGGCTCACTCTCTGTAGCTCCATCGGTCTTTTTTGTGGAACCTTTTCGTCACAGCCGAGGTAAGGGCTTTGTCATTCTACTTCTTGATCGATTGCTTGCACCTCCGACTCAATTTCGGGCAAGTCCTCCACACCGATTGTGCAGCACAGCCTGCACACCATTCCGCTTCAAAGATTTAAGAGGTTTGACATGAGGAGCCATGGCTAGAGATGGTCAAGAGTTTGCAAATCGAGTTAATTTAATTGTTTGCAACGGTTTGACCAATGTGAGCATTGCCGAGATCAACATCACCGAACATTCCTACTGCAAATCTTCACTCGGCTACCAGTACTACACCTTCAGAAAGTAGTCCTAAAGCTTGCAGCAAAATGTGGTCGACATCTTGATTTATGTGGCTCCTACGCCATGGCCGAAACATCATAACCTGATGTATAGGGCTCAAGACATTTGAAATCATCGCAACCATAACCTTTTTCGCACATCATTCTGCTCAGAGACTTAGAGAGTTGAGATTGCAAAACGGGTCAATTAGAATATTTGCAATGGACCTGAACATTACGTCAGCATTACCGAGATCATCAACACCACCAGACGAAGCACAAAATCCCTAACGCAAATCTTGACTCGCCAACCTACCACTACACTTCAGAAAGTAATCTTAAACCTTGCAGCAAAATGTTGTCGACCTCTTAACATCATATCCTGAGGTATAGAGCTCAAGACCATAGAAAGCATCACAGTCATAATCTTTGGGAACAGATACCCCTAAGTGTTTTGCAAGAAGCACGAGACGATGCATACCGCAAACGCAGGCTCTTTGACCTGATCTGCTGCAAGTCGGCCAGCAATCATCAACCAACAGTTTATGAGTCTCACCTTCACAACTCCTTGCTACTACAAGTAGTTCTTGTATCTGATTCTAGTAGGTTATATCATCAAAGTCAAATCATGCGACAACTGCCTTACTAGATGATGCAGGTTTCGTCATAAGTAAAACCTCGTCGCTCATCACCAACTCATTTGAAGCTGGTGAGTTGGATAAATGTCTATAATTAGATCACGTTAGCTGGCGAACATCCTTTGACACAGAAATGGCGGATTCTGTAGGTAAGTTAAGACGGTAGATGAAGAATCGATATACGTAATCTTGTTAGCCTATGACTATGAGGCAATATGCATGAGGCTGGCACCATATATCACCATACAACTAAAAATACCTAACCCTCTGCAAAGCTCTTCAAAATCAAATTTCATCTCACGCATTGCTTGTGTCCGAAATCGAACTTACCTGTACTTCGTGAAATCTTTTCTCTACTTGACGGAAAAACTAGCTAGGTGGTCAATCGCCTCCTATGTTCCAAAAATTAACTTACCTTTACTTACACAATAAGATCAACTTAGCAAAAGTGCACACAGTAAGTAATCAAGTGAGTAGTTACTGTTCGGCTCTACAGGGAAGAGTGTTTGCTTTGGAAGCGGAACTCGCACATGCACCTGATAATCTGATTACTACTTACGAAAACCCATTCTAGATAGTAAAGATACATGTATTAATAAACTTTATCCTCACTGCTCCCAGGAAGCAGGCCCTTCTAATTCGTGCATCCAGTGGCCCAGGTTGAATCTCCAGAGCGCTCCAGACTCCAGAAAAGTTGAGGAAGCCTCTATTATGTCAGGCATATTCCACCTTGCCAGCATAGTCATAGCTGTACAAACCTCCTTAAGTATGTTCGCCAATGCACACACATCATGTCCGTTTTCTCTCCGTATGAAAGTAATCCAAATTCCAATCCATCAGGTCACCACATGATGAAGGATGATTATAACCTCATCACATGGTAAATCTGTTTAGAAAATCAATTGCAAATGTGTGTGACATGCAGCAGATGATGTGGATCTGTAGATGTTTTCCTTCCCTATAATGTTCGAACGATGTGGCAATGATGTTCACTCAACCTACAATCATACAAGACTCCATGCCACTCATCAGCCAAAGTACAAAAACCTTTCGGTCTTCAATGGTGTCAGACTTCCTTTTGGCTCAATCATTCATTATTTTCATGCGCCCGCACTCTTCTTCTTCCTGCACCGTTCATCAACCTGTTTTTGTTGAGTTTTTGTTAAATTTTCTACAGTCGCCGTGGAGTCCTTTTCTCACTTTCGAGAATGAGTCAGGACCTCTGGGGCATACTAGATTCCGCATAACTTCTTACTATTCCTCAAATTCTTTGGCAGGGGAAATATAATTTCTTGAGAAAGAGAAGTTTCATAATCTTCATCTCTGAAACGTTTTGTTTCTTAGTAGGTTCTTCTGAAACAAATAAATCCAAGATTTGTTGTTTCCATATTCAAAGCATAAAGTGCTTCATACGAACATGCTTGCTTGAGATATCTATTTGAGACGCACCGTCCCCATCCATTCTTGCAATTTTTTAATTCGGAATCATTAATTTTCACACAAAAGTCTTGCAGCTTCTAGGATTCCGTCTTCAAAATGCTTCACACAAGCACTTGCTTGGATAGTGTAATTAGCAAGCCGCTAAGCCTTAAACCCTAAAACCCTAAAAAGAGGAGATCACATACTCTTCAATGATGGAGTGTTATGGTTAAATTTGTTGTTTTATTTGCATTGTGAGGATTTACTTAGGATTGGAAAGTAAGTAAGGTGTTAAGAATTGTAGAAGATATTGGTAATATGGCTATCTCTTGCTAATGTCCAAAGATGATAGAACGATGACAAGGCCTTCATCTTATCAAGATAACGGTAATAGAAATGCCTAGATTAGTCACATCTATGTTATTATAGATTTATGTGTTATATCTATAAGTGAATAGATTTAGAATATTTTGAGTGAAGCTTCCTAATTAGTAGTATTTAAGGGCTCTCGGCAAAGAGTTCAAGATCTTCTTTTAGTACATATGGTGAATAATAGTGAGATGTAGGAAGTGCGCTTAAACACGATAGAATTGAGTGTTAGAATTATAAGTAGAATTTGTATTAAGGCCTCGGCCTTGTGGGTTTAACAAGGGTGAAAGTTACATCTATTTTCGAAAGCTTTAAACATGTGATTCTCTCTCATTTTATTATTTCTCTCTATGTCAAAAGGTGTAATATTTTTCATTCCATTGCCAGGACACGAGTTGGCAACTACTTGAGAACTAGTATATGAAAGAAATTTTTAGTAGTCAGTATTGAAAGGCATAACTTTTAGAAGAAGAAAAAAAATTAGAATGAGTTGAAATTTTGGGAGGTGGTTTGTAATTAGTTTTTCTAATAATCCTTAAAATTTGAAGTCATTTGGAATAAGTAGGAAGAAGTTATAATGTTCTGAAGCTGCTTTATATTTGCACAATGTTAAAACGAAGTTTGGAGGATTCTCAAATTCTAGAGGAGGATGAGATTGGACCATTGACGCAACCTTCGAGGAATCTCCAGACACGAGTGGAGGAAGGTCCAAGCCAACTTGTTGGAGTTCAAATAAGATCCTTTCGCGTTTTGGTATTATGGTTACGAGCGGTACGTAATCCTAATAATCCGAAAGAAATCATTTTTTTATGGATGTTTGAAGGGCCTCAAGTAGGTATTCGTGCAATGCATATTCAAGAGGGAATAGTTCGGGAAACGTTAGATGTTAGGGGTCCGTAGAATGAGTTATTTGACGGAGAAACTTTAATGAATGCAATACTTATACCTATTCATATTCTTGAATTTTTGAGAGATAATGATGCACTTTGATTGAATCTTAGTATTTGTAAGGGTTTGAAATTTGGTGTTAGGAGTAGAAATCACATTGTCAATTCCAATGTTCAATAGGATTAAGGATGAAGATCCAGAAACGTTCCTAAAAAATTATAAAAAACATATATAAGTACATGGAGTAGAACAACAAAAAATTGGGTCATATTTTTACCAAAATTCTATGAAAGAAGAGCTTGTTAATGATATGAGAGATAATTGGAGGCTACCAAAGTATCTTGGAAAGATCTAAGTGTTGGGTTGATCACATAATTTAATAAAAAAATATTATTCCAAGATTCTTATTTGTGAGTTAAATCAAGTCAAATAAGGGACTTCAGAGAAGGTGAAAGATTACATTGATAGGGTACAAAGATTATTCAGTCGGATTATTCAGTGCTTAAGGACTCAAGAATACAATGCCGAAAATCTAATTTTCGAAGGGATGAAAACATAGTTGGTGAAGCATTTCATGATCAAACTGCTACTTGAGTTACTCCAACAAATTAAATACGAGGACATGAATACTTTAGAAGATATTATTTATATTGCAAAGAAGAAGGATGCAAGTTTAGAGTCGACACCGATGATATCACCGAGAGATACGACAAAAATTAATGTTACTCCAATGGGGGCTTTATCTTTAACAATTCCGCTTCAGACGCCCAATACGCCTTCGAGAATGAAGGTAGCGATGGAACAATTTGTATCGCAAATGATGCAGTTGAATATTTATCTTCTTCATCATCTTCTATGTAATGTAGAACGAAATTGAAAAAAATACAATGTTATACTAGCAAATAAATAGGCCACATTTCGAGGGATTATCCGGATTATGATGCAAAGGGAAGATCTTTGTCAAGACGAGTTACTTTTGAGGATGATAAAAATAGAGGTTGTGTTAACCTTATCGAGATTCAAAATGGGGTTTGGGATAAGGCGATTGCAGATTCTGAATAATCTTTACGATATGAAGTTGATGTAATGATTGTAAAACGAATGCAAGAATAATCCTAACCCCGACGTATGAAGCGGATGAAGACGATGGCGAGAAACAAATGATCAATAAAATCTTGGCGAAGGCAGTTAGATTTCCATGATTTTCCAATTTAAAAAAATCAAGGTCTATACCCGATTCTAAAAGATGTGGGAGTTAAGAAAGTGGAGATCATAATTAAATAACTTGTAGCAATGGTTCCATCGGTTTGCAAGGAATTGAAGAAGAATTTATCTGCACATAAGGTTCTATCCGTTTTCCAATTCCTGAACATAATTGTGGTTCAACAATAGTATAATCCGATTATAGATGTTGGATGCAATGGCTCTATTTTGAAAAGTATTCTGGTGGATGGCAGGCCGGGTGTCAATGTGATACATAATCTTGCAATCGAGAGACCTTCGTCAATCACCTTAAAAATGGTCAATAAAAAATTTGCAAACTTCAAGGTATAATATCCAACGTGTGTATAAATATCTTAGGAGTTTTCATAGCCGTGAAAATCCATGTGGTATTGGAGAAGGATGGATTGTATCCAATGATTTTAGGTTGGCCGTGGTTTACAAAAACATATGTTCGAAATTATTAAGGCAAAGGGTACATATCGATCGGACAGGGGCCATATCCATAAAGAATTAATTTTGTGCCATAAAGAGACGCACCAAGATCAAATGAATCCGATTCCGATTCATTAAAAACCGACAGTTTGAAAAAAAAGAATTTATACAGATGATTCTTTGGATGAGGAAGTCGGACTTAATGCAATTGAAGCAATTCCAAAGCGAGAAGTTCCACCTCACAGATAAATTCCAACAAAAGCAAACAAAAACGAAGCCGGTTTTAACAGATGAGGAGATACATGGAGGTTGAATCAAATTCGGTTGGGCTAGAATTATTTCCTCAAGAAAGATAACATTTTCGTAAACTTTTGTGTAAATTCATTCATTTTTTTTGCCTTACATTACAAAGATTTGCGTGAAGTTACCTTGGAGACACACAAGATTAAGTTTGTATCAAACGTCAAGGCCATAAGGTATAAATCTTACCGAATAAATTCCAAGTACACCGAAATTGTGAAGATAGAATTGGAGAAATTATTAGAGGTAGAATTCATTCGACCGGTGGAGAATACGGAATGAGTATCTCCAATTACTTTGGCTCTAAAAAAATGATAAACTGAGGATTTGCGTGAACTACAAGAAACTCAATGATTTTACGAAGAAGGATCTATATCCTATCTCATTTTGCGATGAAATTTTGGAGGAGGTAGGAGGACACGAGCAGTACTTCTTTACGGATGAGTATAGTGGATATAATCAAGTAAATATTGCACTGAAATATTAACGCAAAATAACATTCACTTCACTGTGGGATACTTTTGGTTATGAGGTAATACCATTCAAACTTTACAATGCTCCAACTATTTTTCAAAGACTAATGAACAAGCTCTTGGAACTATACCTATAACACTTTGTAAAAGTATTTATAAATGACTTTGGAGTCTATAGAGATCGGACCTCACATTTGGTGAAATTGGAGAGGATTTTGAACATTTAGATAAATCATGAATCACATTAAGCATAGAACAAATAAAGATTGGATTTTCATCTGGACGTTTGGTTGGTTACATCATTTCGAAATGATTAATCAATACCGATCTAGAGAATGTTGAAGCAATTGTAGGGGTATTATTCTCTACTTCTAAACATGGGGTAAGAACATTTTTTGGGATTACATGTATGATCGCTATGATCGCTAAACCTCTAATTAGATTTTTGAAGGATGATGCTCATGGTCCGGAAGCTACACCGGAAGCACTAGAAGTAGACGTTATTTTCAACACCGATCTTACAAACTCTGGATTGGGAGAAACCGTTCATAGTGTTTACATATGCAATAAAAGAAAGATTAGGTACAACATTAATCAGTTGCATGAGAAATGATATAACCATCTTATTTACTATGTCAGTAGATAACTTACGTCAGTGGAGATGAATTACACGGTTGGGGAACGAGAAGGGCTGGGAGTTATATTTGTATTGAAGAAATTTTGACACTATTTACTAGGAACGAAAGCAACGGTAGTGACAGACCATTATCCATTGGTTTATCTTCTAGACAAACCGAACGCGACAGGAATAATTGCAAGGTGGATAATCTTATTTTAAGAATTCGATTTGGAGATCGTATATCGAGCATGTACAAAATATAAAAATGTTGATTTTCTATCACAAGTTTGTGATTACATACTAGCCAAATACTAAAGAATTAATAGAACAAATGAATAAGACATTGTATTTTATGATTGCAAAGAAAACTAAGACGAAGGCACATACTTGTAATTAGGATCTCGAGATTCATCATACAATGTGGGTGTACAACACTACTTTTAAAAACAACTACCGGATTCTCTCAATTTTATTTAGCTTATGGCATTAAGGTTTTGCTTCCAATAGAATTTGAACTTATGACCCTTTGCACTGCTAGAAAAATGCGGTTGAATTTGGATGAATATCAATAAATGTGATTAATATAACTTAATGAATTGAATAAGGTTCAAATGAGGGCAAGACAAGCGATTGAAGTTGCTCAAGTAAAAATAAAAATGATATAGGACATGAATGTGAAGAAACGGGTGTTCAAAGCGGGTGTACGATTTGAGACATTTCAAAAGGGCTCATAAAAAATTACTACCCAAGTGATTTGGACCGTACGAGAACAAATATGTTTTTGTAAAAAATGTTACGTACTCTTTACGTAACTTAAATGGGACGAATTATCTGGATCGAGTTTATCATGATAATTTGAAAAAAGCTTATGTAGACTTATTGAACTAGAGGCATTCCGAGGATGGATTTCACTATAAGTATGGAGATAATGTTATGGTTAAATTTGTTGATTTATTTGCGTTGTATTGATTTATTTAGGATTTATTTACTTGTAAATAGATTTAGGATATTTCGAGTAAATCTTCCTAATTAGTAGTATTTAAGGGCTTTCGACAAAGAGTTCAAGATCTTCTTCTATCACAAGATATGACATGAATACTTCCTTAAACCTTTGCAATGTGACTCGAGACAACATTACTACTTATGACTTTATATTACAATATATTTTAAAAAAGAAAAAAATGAACATTAATATTTTATATTGATATGCAATATCCATTCATCACATTTTTTTCATGTCTGCCTAAGTATGAGAACGAGGTAGTTGAATATTTATTTTCATAGATGAACCGTAATTTGGGAGTATTAGTAACTACATACTTGGTTCTTGTGAATTCTAATATCATTTATCTCTTTGTTTTAGATTTTCGTAATATTTGAAGTATATCTTAACAACCCATCTATATTTTGGGTTCGTTTGGATGGCTTTGCCACCGGTCCCGGACTATTCATAACTTATGATTGTAATATTTGACCATATTAATAATCTGATATATTATCCAAGATATTTACATGTGAAATTGTACATCTCTTAGTATATTTCGTATTACTGTTAGGATTGTGCCCGTTATCCCAAATATCATGGACCATAAATATATTTCGTTTTCCGAACGTATCTCCCTAATGTTTTCTTTGGTTTGATATATCGATCTTATTTTTGTTTTTTCGTTACATTCATGAAGTTATTCATCATGACTAAATTTTTTATATTTATATCCGGTGGTTATTTTAAATTGATTTTTCATCTAGTTTGCGTCATATGTAGGTTTGATATTAGAATATCAAATCCGTCATTTAATGTCGTATCATTTTATCTCCAAGGATCTTGAGGAATTTGAGTTGATTTGTACATGACATTTTCCAAGTGTTGTTTGTCATTCACATTTGAAATTTATATATTCTTCTTAATTTTTATTTTTTCTCTCGTAATATCATCAAGAAGTAAAGCTTGTTTATCACCTTGTCGTGTCTCTTTGTCTGAATGGCCTTGTATATTGGATTTTTGTAACTACAAAATAAATGTTTCACTATTATCTTTTTTCTCTCAGTGCAATTTTCGCAGTTTGTTTGCCCTTATTTAGTTTAGGTGCTGATCATTGATTTAACAAATAATATGTTCAATATTGTTTCGGCCATCGTCTTATACTCTGGCATAGTTAGACATAATATTCATAATCATTTTCTGTTTTCAAGTACATGTATTTCTTTATACACGAACTGTTCGTGACGATTTTTTTGATCAATTATTTCTATCTCAGAACTTGACCGCTACTTTAGAATACTCTTTAAGTTATTTTCGTTGTCAATTTTTTTTTCTATTTCATTTTTGTTATTTTTTAGCTTGGTGTTCTTTGTCATGGGGTCTCGGGTTTGGCCTTCCAAACGGATTTCTTTGTGATTTATTAAATTTATATTATATTATATTATATAAAAATAAATATATATTCAAATATTTTTAAAATTATAACGTTATTAATTTTATTATATATTTTTCAAAAAAAATATTTTTTATTTTTTAGAATAATATTTTTTATTTATATAAAAAATAATTAGATCCAAATTTTTATCGAATCGTTTACTAGATTAAGTCTTATACTCTATTTATATGAAATCTTATAATATATTTTGTCTTATGATCTTTATCTAATCATATGCAACATAACAACTAAAACCAAATTAGCTTAGGTAATATGAATAATAATGAATATTTTTACTTCAACAATTTTTCGAGTCTTCATTTTACGAACAGATAGACTCGTGTTGAAAGTCTTGTCAAACTTATTAAAAATGAAGGTGGAAAAAATTGTTTACTACAACTTTATGTGGGACAAAAATATCAAGTGAAATTTTAAAGTAGCACGTCATTATTAGAAGGGGTAATTCGACTTGACGAATAGTTCATACTGTTCTTTGTTAATAACAAATACCTTTCACCCCCCGAGGTCCACTATTTGGAGTGCAATGAATAAAAGTATTGATGCATAGACCTTCTAGTTTCATGGAGGATACAATGGGTTTTAAATCAGGGGAGTGGTTAAAAACAACTTGAAGCATATTCATGGTTTGACAAAGATGTAGCTTGACATGACAATAGATCAATGTCTTATCACCAAAGAATGTGAGAAACACCCTCGGTATACCTTAGAAGCTATTGGCGAGTGGACGTTGAATAAGAAGCAAAAGATTGAGACATACATTGCAATGACATAGTATCTAAATCCGAATCCTTTGTATCTTGTTTAACATGACTAAAACAAAAACATTGATCGGATGAAATAGAAAACGTGGAAGCATGAGAATAGTTTTGAAAAATTCCAGAGAAAACGATTTATGAACTTGCTAGGTGGGGATTATCTTACTGCCGCTTTGAATCTTGCCAAAAGAATACTTATTATTGGATAATTTGAAGAGGGAGTGATGAATATACTTGTCATTATTACCACTGAAGTCTCAGAGGAATATGTAGTGTTGTCCATCGACAACAAATATCATTTCAGTAGTATAGGACAAATTTTTGTATCAATAATCCATGTTTTCATGGACATAAGGTTTTTTCCGGGAGTTTAGGTGGAAGTCGACAGTGGCTCAAGAATTAAGGAGATTGTGGATGGCACTTCATTGGGATTTTTTAAGTATTTTAGAAGCCTTCCCATTGGGGATAGTGTTTTCGGAACATCCAGATCGATATTTTATTCACAATGTTCTGAAGACGTACCTCCCGAGCACAGTTAGATTTTGTGAAGCCTTCTATCATGGGATTAAAGAGGAGAAAATTGCATCCAGTAATTGCTTCTTTGGAAAGAATAGTCTTCAGATTATGTCTTTGTAAACCGAATTGTTTATTTTATCGATATCAATTGGAGTTTTGAATTAGCAGAAGTATTTTTTGTCACTTTAAAATTCTGAACTAGTGTTTGATTTGTGTGAAGAGAGTTGATGTGTCAGATATTCTTCTCTCAAGTAACAAAATGTGAAATTATCTTCCAGTCTGATAGCACTTAATGAAAAGGTAATGTTTGGTGCCTTTGCATGTGAATTGCACGTAGTAATATGTTTTCGTAAAATTGTATGTCGGATTAACAATATTTTTGTAGTTTGGATCAAATCTTTGCTAGATCATTGTGAAAGGGATATCAAGTCTGTGAAGGACGAGGATCGAAATTATTGTTATGAAGAAAATAAAACTCTTTGAGTGAATCAATTGCATTTATCCAAAAGGTTTAACTTACATTATGAATCTGATATAATTGATGAAATATCTAATTGATTCTCCGAAGGGAGAAGTAAAATGAATTATGATTAGCACTTGTTTATTATCAAAATATGAATGAAATGACTGGATGGAAAATTCTCATCTCTGATGTAATTATTTATCTAAAGTTCTGAGTTAAAAATGACCATTTATTCAATATCTTGATGTGCATAAGTATCTTTACTCTCAGAAAGGGAGTAGGAAGATTGAATGAATAAATTGAGGAGTACCCCAGTAGGAGTGAAAGAATCTACTAATTTTGAGATTATAGTCGTGAGAGTTGTGGATGCATCATATCGATGAAGAAATGATATTTCTACCATCCCTCCGGAAAAGAAAGAGAAACGATCATTAGTCGGGATTTCAGTTAAACCATAGTCTTATTAAAGTCTTAGGCCTGAAGCCAGCTATTTCCATATGAAGTTACATGTAGTGAACTGTTATTGATGGTGATAATTGGATGCAAGTGTTTTGTCAATTGAGAATTTAAACTTTCGGGGACGAATCGAATATCGTCATTGTCAAATTGAATATATATATATGGGCCAAAAATAAGGCACTTGTCTGTGTAATCCTTCAGTGAAGCGGTAAAATTTGATGATTACTTATTGCGGTGATGAGAAATTATCTACATTAGGAGTTGAGACCATAGTCTGTAGTGACCTACGGAGGCTTCACAGGCTAAAGGCTATAGTCTGTGGTGAAGAGATGATGAGAGCAGAAAGCACGGACGAGAAGCCCCAAAGGCCAAGGAGTGAAAGGTAGCGAAGCCGATATCCCATATCGATTGGGATGGTGTCCATGGGCAACCATATGATGTAAATGTTGTTGGCCTTCTCATGAGTACACTTGAATTGGTTCTTTGTTACTAAGACTATAGCCTTCACTATAAGACTTGATACTTGAAACTTGTCACTGTTACTAAGTGTATGACCAACTTTCTCTAGACTATGGACTTGGGGATTTAGACTCGATCGCTTAGTTACAGTTCGCTTAGGTTCCGGTATTTAGTTCTCGTCACTTGCAACTAGACTTTTGCAAATTACAACAATTAATTTCAAAGCATTAAGTTAAATGTTGTTTTGTTAATTTCGAAGAGATAAAAAGAAAAGGAACACCGTATTACTAATTTTAATTAATCAATTTAAAACTGGAGGGATGTAATTGAAGCATGTTGGCGGCGAATGCTAATTTATGGTATGGCTTATAGTCATTAGGCACTTACAGGGATGTTATATTATATAAAACAGGTAAGGACAATGGTCCCATTGCCTCATTAAATTTGGAAGATAAATCAAAGAATGGAACAGCCCGTGGGGTTGAATTACAGTATTTCTTGATCCACTAAATTATCATTAAATCAAAGAGAGACGACTGCTCATATTAGGGTGCCCTTGACCTTAATTATATTTGGATTACTAGTTACTCCAAAGACTATTGTTGAGTCATGACTCTTGTATTGAAAAAATCATAATAAGAAGGATGTTACTGCCGAGTGTTGGTAGTGAGGGAGAAACTAAGCAATTGCATATACAACGTTGAGTAACCCTTATATTTCATCCCTCAATATAATAAGATCCATAATTCACTTAATAAGTTATTTCCTCCATGATTATCATAATAATCTCATTTCTAATTCATTGTGATTTATCAATTCACCTAATAGTGATCTTTAGAGTTCAATCTGACATTTATTTAGTCTTTCATGTGTGGTTTTCTTAATTGGAACCCAATCCAAAAACTTATCTACAGTCTTGCATTTTTCCCAACAAAAGCGAATCAAATTCAGAGGTTGTTGTGCGGCTTTGCGGAGGTCGCAAGATGTTGGATGTGCATGACTCAGGACGATACAAGCAATATTCAATGAAGAGGGCGTATCTTAATGAGTCGTCCAAGACCATATTCAAGGGAAAGTTGAGGATGCAGACCTACATTGACATCATTAAGCCTTCATGTCTCGAGGGGCCATTTTTTTTTAATATTTGTAGAGGAAATAAGGCCCATATTGTGGCACATGTTAGTATTCACAACCTTTTCCCTTTAGTATTTATTGAATTTTTGGCTTCCACTACCGCTTTGGCAATATGTATGTTTTCACCATTCTAATAGTATTTGATTTTATTTTTGTAGGCCTTGGGTATGAAGGTTGTCAACATTGTACCGGTGGAAATCGTTGAGAATGCCAAGATGAAAATATTTGCGGCAGTTAACTGGAGCCCACAAAGGTGGTGTAAAGAAGGGAAAGTGGCAGATGAGGATATCAAAGAGGAAGAAGGTGATTACGAAGTGGATTCGGATATTGATCACAAGAGGAAAAACAAAGTGTGCCAATGACACGTATGAGAAGGAGGAGGATGTTCAAGATCCGTATCGTGGACAAGAATACGAGGAAGAAAATGATCAGCAGGAGGATAATGAGCAACATACACCACATGATAACCTATTGCATGATCTAGGGATGTATGAAGAAGTCCTCCACAGGCGCTTGCCCGTGGGAGATATTGAAGGTGGGGGGATGGTAGACTCTTCCACGGGCGTTCACCCATGGGAGATATTCATGGGCTTAAGGACAAGGTTGCCCATGGGCGATCACTCATGGGAGACTTTGAAAAGGTGGTTGGTCCAGAGCCGGATTACAACCTCCATCTACCTGTAGGATTTTTTACATTTGGGTTTTCACCTACACCGGGGCGAGGGTTTTGACACTATGATACATCTAGAACAAACCAAGAACAACAAGATGTTCAATCATTGGAAGAATCTGAAGAGGAACAACAACCAGTTGGTACACTGGAGTCAGCACAAAAGGCTTAGCAAGAAGGTATTCTTGCTCCAAAGTCCTCATCAATACTTGGTACGAGGAGGAAAATGAAAGCTGTCCGAAAAATAAGGAGATCTCTACGTCCTCCTAGAGGTGGAGAAACTTCTCGTTCTTCGGAGGTTATCGAACCTACTAGTCTTGATCGCGAGGGTGAGTTTGGCCAAGTTCATGAAGATGTTGCGGGAGGTAAAACACAATTGGTGGAGGATGACAATGTTCGTGCACCTATCCTTGCGTATATTGTCGAGGCCCAGGAAGATGTAACTCAAACCCAAAATATAGGTGATCTCCCTCTACATGACACTCAATCTCAAAATGTGGAAGTTGTTCAGCCATATGTGGAGAGGTCTGAAGCCGTGCATGTTGAAGGGGCATGAGTCGATTTGAACATCACCTCACCTTTGGAGCAGGTTGCTGTTGCCATTCTCCAAGTTCTAGGTCAAGGGCGACCACATATGGAGCCCACTAAGGTTGTGGTGGAGGAAGAGCCTGTAGCCGCATCACCGTCCAATGAGGTAGAGGTGGTCATTTGAACCGAAGTCATTTGCTTGGATAGTGATGACGATATGCCCGAAAGACGCATGGAATTAGATGTGAAGGTGAGGGTGAGAGATCGAGTTTCATATCGGGTTCGGGGAAAGTTTGCCGACTATATGACAGACAATTCCGAGGATGAAGAGTTGGGAAGCTTGGGTACAATAGGGTGAAACTCAACTTCGTTGATGACCCTCACCCGAGTTTTGCTGCAAGACGTCCACTGAAGGCATTGGACAAGGACAAGGAATCGGATGAGAAGGACAAGGTGCATTTTGCCCCATTTGTGGGCAAATATTTGTCAAAGGTTCCTGAGAATGTGCGATTGAACTTGCCGCACATATACAAGTCGTATGATTATCACAAGATGTTTGCTTATCTCTCCACTCCAACGTTTTTTGAAGTAGTCAAGGTGAAACATATTCTTCATGCCGCTTCATTATAGAAAATGCGAAAGAGATGGAAAGCGTTTGAAGCTCCAAAAGAACGTCAAGGACAAGGTCAATTTCAGGGATATACGGCTGCGCAACCAGAGAGTGTTGTGGACTCTTCCTTGGAGGTTTTTGACATTAGGGGCCATTCACGGTTGGGGTACTACTTTTGGGACAAAGGAATTAAGGACTTTGTCGCATTGGATCTTGACGTTTATTACGATTTACTATGATTTAATTAATGAATTTTAAATAGATAAATAGATAGGTCATAATATTTATCAAGAAATATATTATTTGATATTAAATAATGACTAATAATAGATAAATTCCTTATGAAATAATTAGATAAGTCATAAAACTTGTAGAGAGGTCATATGACTTGTTTTGGCCACATCAATGGCAATTTCATTATTGAAGTGTACATCGGGGGTGAATTATTTTCCTGTTTTGCATCCTAGTACCTTGGTATAAGTGTCATGTATCCATACATATATTTTATTATGTCCAATTCTAATTCTAAATGTTCCTTTTTCATGTTGCCATGTTATTGTGTAATTCTGGCCATGTTTGGTGTGTTATGTAAGGCTATACAATTGGTATGCAATACACTTTTAGTTCTATTGGTACACAATTGAACGATAAGTGCGAGGAAAAAAATTGGGATCATTTCAATTAATTTTTGTTGTCCTTTTCATTCCTTAATCTTGAGGTCAACAGTTATGACAGCAGTCCTGCATGTCTGTTAAGGAATGAAAAGGAAAGCTTAGATAACCCTATTCCTTGTAAATTAACTTTGTCGGTGTATTCATTATGGAATACTAAATGTAGGTATGATCCAAAGTATGTTCCACAATACAAATCTAAGCTTACCGACTATGTAAAGTTATCTAAAAAAGTCCTTAAACCGTTAGACACCCCAAAGTAGTACCCCAACCGTGAATGCCCCCATTAGTGGTGTACAAGAATCTCCAAGGAGCAAAGTCCATGTTGCAATTGTTGAGTCCTCAAACCCTCATGTCGGTCGATTTGTTGGGGCTCATGTGGCATCGTCCAAAATGGTTAGATATACCCCTCATTGCAGTTTTGTATTCAGCTTTGGAAGCAAGGTCGTCATGATTCCTAAAATTTTCTTTGCATCAGATATTGTTTGTGGTTGAAGGTGATGTCCATCCAGCGATTTCTCATGTACATCCTGAACATGCTGCGGATCCCCCCGGCCCACAAGCTCAAGGTATCCTATATTGTGTAATCTGAAAGAATTGGTCCCACGAGTGAACGCCCGTGGGTCCACCGGTTTATACTTGTCAATTTCCACTCAAACTATATTGTCATGACTTCTACTTCTACCTGAGCTCTTTGATGTTGTGCCCACGGGTGAATGCCCGTGGGAGGGCTTGAATTTGACCATGTAAAACTCATGAAATGTGTGTGGATGTGGTCACAAGTCATTTAACAGAGGATCAAGTGCCTCCTATGGTACGATATTCTGTCTGAATTTGCAAAACTAATTAAATGTGTAGCTACTTATCCCTCTTACAAATGCATTACTCATGTCTACCCATATTATTGTTTCCTTAGATTAATATCCTTTAGAATGGCTTTCAATTTTGTCATCGCCAGATCCTCACCTCTCCAAGCACAGTTGTCCATCGGAGAGAGAAGATATGGTTAGTGTTGGATGTCAATGGGATTCTTGTGAGGTCAGCAAAGTGCGACAATGTCAATACCAGGAACTCTTGAATCACAACATAGCCCCATGATAAGTGGGGAGGTGGCTCCACTATTTTTCCCATATAGTGCCCTCATACCTAGGAAAGGATTGGGACAATTTTTAGGTTTTGTGCTATCAAACTTCCATGTTGTCGTCTGGTCGTTGAAGCTTCTGAAGAATCTCAAGCCAATTGTCCAACACTTCTTCAAAGGTTGTAGATAGCCCGAGTTTGTGTTTGGGCAAGAAATATGTCATATTCTGGAAGATGAGAGAGGACAAAATCTTCCTAGTCCTGTGAATGTTGATTCAAGCTTCTTCATGAAGGACTATGCGCATTTTTTGAGTGGAGCCAGATGCATCCAGTGCCGCATGCGAAGCAACCCACTCATAGAACTACATTACTTGTTGATGACTCCCCTTACAAATGCATTAGGGAGCTACATTAACCCTCCCCCTTTCTGTCAAACCAAAGTTTGGATACTCTCCATAATTACCTGCAGAGGCTCTTGAATTCTCAACATTGTGTCCCATATTTTGTGGGGAGCAACCCTTATCCATCAGGCCAGGGACCCTTCAATCTAGAGTTGCCAAATTAACAGATATATAAGCATGCATTGGCTAGACATAAAATGTTGACTTATCCCCGTAGGATTCTAGTGGCGCAAATGTCTATGTAGACACCCAATTGGAGCCACCGATAGTGTACATTTGTACATAGTGTGTTTTTTATTGGACATATGTGTAACTCAAACTTTGTTGGTTTTCCACTTCACTTGAAATATGTTTTGGTTTTGTAGATTTCCTCATGTAAGGTTGTTGTGGTCATGAATATATTACTTGGGAATCTAATACTTTGCAACATTGCGGTGTTAGAGTTTACTCAGCTATTTACAATAAGAATTTGGGAATGTCGCGCATCTATGTTTTTTCTAGCTACGTGTGGTATTCGTCTGTCATTGTCCCACAAGCATTCCCCCATGGCAAGCATGTTGTTGATTCAATGATTGTATCAGACTACTTGGACTTTGCTAGTTGTATTCTTGGTCATTCTGTTTGTTATGTTGTTTTTTAATATTTTGGATTCATTGGATTATAATCAATTTTTGTTGCACTTGTTCAACTTTCCCACGGGCCATTGCTCGTGGGCTCCTCCTGCACATAATGTCCTTCTTGCATGCAATAACCTCCATATATCCTGACAGCATCCCCCATTGCATACACGACCTAAGAACCATATTGCCACTCCACCTCATCAACAACATGTTCCAGATGCTAACGCCAACTTCGCCGAAGTGTCGTCTCCATGTCCTAAGGTAATTCATTTTTCATTTGTATCATGTAGCTTTCCATGAGGAATGTCCGAAACACCATGGGCACAATGGGGACCCCGGAGTGACACCCGGGACTTGTGACGCCGTTGGTGAGAAGGCCCAAGTGATCCTAGTGTGGGTGAGGGCCCCGGACGTTGGGAACGCCTCCCACCCACGGAGACTAGGAGGCATGAGGTGAGGCCATACGCTATGCGTAGCTTATGGCGTGCCAATACTAGAATGCTCAAGAACACCTCAATTGGAGGTGTGAGCTAGAAGATATGGCAATTTGAGTGGGGCGTTGTCCCGGGACAGCACCAAGCTACAGCAGTGGCCTGGGAGTGGCTCCCGGGACTACGAAACTTTGAACTGGCATAACTTCCTAAATACTTGCCCAAATGGGGCAAGTGAGAGTCCATCGGCATCTACGTGAAATGTAGATGACGATGGAGTGGTTGATTGTTAGAATCAAAGACCATATAAGGAAGTTATAGGGTTATGAATCTGCTGGGGGCTTCCAGCCCTAGCGGCTAAGGGAAAATGTCTATTTGGCCCCAAGTGTTGGGAGAGAGACAAAAGGTTACTTGACGGTGGGGTAGGGACCCTGCCTAGAGTCTTAGAAGTTTATATGGGTGAGGTGATGTGGCCAAACCCAAGGCCGAATGGCAAGGCTTCCATGGGCATTGGTCCAATGTGAGGGCATAGTTGCCTAGTATGGCTCGGGTTGTTGTAGTGTTGCTCCAGCAACAATATGATCAACATAAGATTGGACTTTCATGGATGGAAGTCCACATCTAAGGATTGGTTACCGATTAAGGGGTGAATCCCGAATCAAAGAATAGGAAGGTTGGTCCCCCTCCTATGAACTAATGGGTCCTCGGTATGGGGAGCTAACCATTCACATCGCAATATGCGAAGGGTTAGTGCTCGTAATCCTTGCTAGAAATGAAAAATGGACCGAGTTAGTTAAGGGGGCCTAGCAAGGGTTGCGACAATTTGAATCCCCTTTTGTTGTTGTCTTAGACACAGATGCTCCAATCATGTGATGTTGTGGTTGCAGCTTCAATCACTATTCCATACCCTTGGGTGTCATATAGCTCTCCATGAGGAGTGTCCGAAACATCATGGGCACAAGGGGGACCCCGGAGTGACACATGGGACTTGTGACACCGTTGGTGAGAGGGCCCAAGTGATCCTAGTGTGGGTGAGGGCCCCGGGCGCTGGGAACGCCTCCCACCCATGGAGACTAAGAGGCACAAGGGTGAGGCTATAAGCTATGTGTAGTTTATGGCGTGCCAATTCTAGAATGCTCAAGAACACCTCAATTGGAGGTGTGAGTTAGGAGATATGGCAATTTGAGTGGGGCGCTGTCACGGGACATCGCCCTGGAACAGCAATGGCCTGGGAGTGGCTCCTGGGACTGCCAAGCTTTGAATAGGCATAACTTCCTCAATACTTGTCCAAATGGGGCAAGTGAGTAGTCCATCGGCATGTACATGAAACATAGATGATAATGGAGTGGTTGTTTGTTGGAATCAGAGACCACATGAGGAAGTTATGGGGTTTTGAAGCTATTGGGGGCTTCCAACCCCAGTGGCTAAGGGAAAATGTCTATTTGGCCCCAAGTGTTTGGAGAGAGACAAAAGGTTATTTGACGGTGGGGTAGGGGCCCTGCCTAGAGTCCTAGAGGCTTATATGGGTGAGGTGGTGTGGCCAAACCCACCCGAGGCCGAATGGCACGGCCTCCATGGGCATTGGCCCAACGTGAGGGCATAGTTGCCTAGTACGGCTTGGGTTGTTGTAGTGTTGCTCCGACAACGCGATGATCAACATAAGATTGGATTTCCATGGATGGAAGTCCACATCTTAGCAATGGTTACCGATTAAGTGGTGAGTCCCGAAAACCAAGTAGGAGGTTTGGTCCCCTCCTACGAACTAAGAAGGTCCGCGGTATGGGGAGCTAACCATTCGCATCGCGGTATGCGAAGGGTTAGCGCTCGTAATCCTTGCTAAAATGAAAAATGGACCAAGTTAGCTAAGGGGAGCTAGCAAGGGTTGCGACATTGGGTGAAAAGACACGTTGCTCTCCAAACCCCTCACCCAGTGAGCCCACGGGTTCTAGAAATAGTTCAAGATGTTGGAAGTGCGGTTCACCCAAGACTACCTCATCGATGTCTAATTACATGGCTACAAGGGTGAAACAATTTTGAGAAGCTACAGTTTTAATGAATGACAATCTTCGTGTTCAAGAGCTGAAGCGCAAGTAATGGACTCTTGTGCTTAGGCGGACCTTTATGGTTATAGATTTTCCCGCCCGTATAACTTGCGTGGTGTTGGTTATTTACGGGCTTTCACCCGTGGTTGCATTTATCCGTCTATTTTGTGTAATATTATGTGCCCACTGTGGCATCTATGATTCAACCAATGATTTTTGGATACATTTGTTGTCATGCGCATGGTGGTTTCTTGGCTGTGTTGACCTTCTTTTGTGTACTCGGGTTTGTCTTGTAGATTTTCTTGCATGTGTTGTGGATTTTTCCGCATGTGTTACGGGGTGTTGGTTGGTCACGGGCTTTCACCTGTGGTTAGATGTATCCCTCTATTTTGAGTAATATTAAGTGACCATTGGCTTCTATGATTAGACCAATGATTTTTTAACACATTTGTTGTCATGCGCATGGTTGTTGCTTAGTTGTGTTGACCTTCTTTTGGTTAGTCGGGCTTGTGTTATGGATTTTTCCACATGTGTTACTTGGTGTTGGTTGGTCACGGGCTTTCACCCGTGGTTAGATCTAGCCTAAGTTCTAGTTGTTCACTACAAATCTCAAACAACAAAGAGAGGAGAACCATCGGAAATGGAGAAGGAAGCTTGGACATCAATCGGCCGGGAGGTTTCTTGACGGTGGGGTAGGGGTCTTGCCTAGAGTCCTAGAGGCTTATATGGGTGAGGCGGCTTTGCCGACCGACCCCCCGGAGCATAGTTGGCAACTATGCTTCGGGTTGTTGTAATGTTGCTTTGGCAATACAGTGATCAACTCAAGAGTGGATTTCCATGGATGGAAATCCACATCTAATCATTGGTTACCTATTAAGCAAAGAGTCCCGAATGCATGTGTAGGAGGGTTTGGTGACCAAGCCATGAGCTTGGTGGTCCGCGGTATGGGGAGCTAACCGTGCACGTGTGTAGGATGTGTAGGTTAGTGCTCGTAACACTTGCTAGAGTTGGAAACATACAAGATAAGTGAAGGAAAGCTAGCAAGGGTTGTGACAAGAAAGGTGAAGATTGTTTCACATTTCTTGACCCTTGTGATTTTATGATTAAAAAATATAAATGGATAGAGATAAGGGGGGTGATGTAGATCATCTAATTGTTTAAGGATGCTCATTAGGCAAAGTATGGGCTTATGTGTCCCCCCTCATGGATGGATAAGGGGGGAGGTCTTCCTCTCCCGAGGCCATTCTCTCTCCCATTTTTTTTTTGAGTTTGAGTTTTGTTCCGTATCTTTAAAGAGGAACCACTTATTCTGTATAGTTGAAGTTTTAATGAAACTTTGTGAGCGTTTTTTTTTAATTTTTTTGATTCCAGTGATGTATAGATTACTTTGTTTATAATTGTAATGAGGAAGTTGCCTCTTAGAGTGAAGGCAATTATATTGTTGTTGCATTCCAAGGGCAAGTGCTCTAAATGTTTGTGGAAATGTGGCAATTTACTGGTTTGTTTTCATATTCTAGAAGTACTTATATCATGCTTATAACTTTCTAAAAAGTCATTAAACTCTTAGTTTGGACATAGGATGTAAATGTTATGGATATGCAAGTATAAGGGTGTAGAATTGTCATTAGATTTAGGAATTCCATTTTTAAGGAGCTTTAGGATTTGGACAGAATGGATTTTTCAGCTAAGTATTTTAGGGAGCATATAAAATGGAATTGGGTTTCCAAAACTTCATGGCGCACTTCATTTGGAGTTTTCATAGAAAAATTATGGCTTCTGAAGCGGAGAGGTATATAGTTGCCATTGAATTTTGAAGCCTCAACTTCAACATGCCATATATATTTAATGGTGAAATATTTTACTTTAAATATTTTACAATTTTTGTATATTTGTGTTGGATTTAAAAAAAATCATAGTACACATTATTTGGAGTAGTTATGCACTTGTGGCGCTCAATTGAGTGTTGACAATACTTTTAAGGATTTAAACCTCTGCACGGATTGTTTTTTTTGTTTTTTTGGTAATGGACACATAAATTTGGTGTTTTAATGGCATAACCAACTATTTGTACTATGATTTTCCCTATACTTTGGGCTTACACTAGTTGCAGTTAAAACCTTGCGTTTTCCTATAGCAAACCCCTCTCTACCTGAGACCGTGGCTAAGACGATAGCCTGAGGGAGACAAAATCAGGTGTTGGGAGGTGAACCAAAATAGGGAGAAAGCAAACAAGTGTTATCCCTTATTGTTGGGAGGGGAGCCCAAGAGCCAACATATAAGTAAGTAAGAACATGTCAGTCTTCGAGTAACATTTGACGCTTACTGGTTACTTAAAACTATGGCCTACACTACGCTACATTGGACTTGACATTGATACTTGGGTGATTTGATTCTTAGACTTGGATATTTGGTTACAATTCGCTTAAGATCCGGTAGGCGTAATACTCATTAACTAGACACTAGAATTTTGCAAGTTATCATATTTTATCTTAATGCTCTAAATAAAGTGTTTTTTTTGCTACTTAGTGGAAAAATGGGACATAATTGATTTGAAATTATTAAGTTCATTTAATTAATTTAAGTTCATGAAAGAACCACTTAAAAGTTGTTTTGGCATGAATTGAAATATTAACTTGTGATGCCCTATAGTCCGTGGAAACTTACAGAAGAAAGTTCTTTAGTTGGTCTAGATAAGGACGATGGCCCCACTGCCTCATTAAAATTAAGAAAAATTAATGAACACCGTGATCCACAAGGTTGTCACTATTGTATTTCTTGATCCATTAAATCATCAATTAATTAAGGAAAGACTATTGTTCAAATCAAGGTGCCCTTGGTCTTTGTTATATGTGGTTACCGGTTACTCAAAAGGCTATTATTGAGCCATGATTCCTTGCATTAAAAAACTCATGGTATGGCGAGTTGTGAACACTGGACTATGGCTCGCTGTCAGGGAGAGACTGTGTAATTGCATGTACTACACTGAGTGACCATAATGATCTTGCAATCAATGGTTGTCAAGTAAAGAAGGTGGTATGGGACACTTGTTAGTACATGATAAATCATGGAGGCCACCATCAACTTTAATGTCACACATGAATCTCATATTAGTATGTTGTACTAGTATTCAAGGCTCAACCCCACCTTAATTATGCAACCTTATTAAATAATCCACAAATGCCTTAACATGTCATCAACTTTTTGTTGCATTCAAGAAGTCACAAAAGATCTTGTGAGTAGGAAGGTAACTTATGTGGTCCTATTGGGAGGACTTTCGACTCCACATACAAAGTTTGGCAATTGGGTCAGATGGGCAAGTGTCTCATAATAATGGTCAACAATTGCAAATGACAAAGATTGTCATTTCAAGCCTCATATTCAAAGTAGAGATGCAAAAATCATTAGAGGTAAATCACAATTAAAAAAACCTATTTATGTGGGGGAAGTCGAATTAGACATATCAGTGTACATTGATATGTCCAATTCAACTTTCCCAACATTATTTTATCCATTGATATGTGCAATTAGGTTGCCTCTTTATCCTTGCAAATGACCTTGGAAGCTTTTTCTAAATAAAGTGGTGTTCCCCCCGGCCAATGCACGGGGAGACACACTACTTATTTAGCATACTAGTCAAAATCAAATCACTAAAATTCATAACTTTATACATACATCCATATAGCAACCACAACAAAAACATACTTGTCTTTTGTTACTATGGTAATAAATATTCAAAATGTTGTAGATTCTTGATCAATTAGCATGGGGCAACCTAATTGCACATGTCAGTGTAGACATGCTTGGATTACAACTTCAAATGGCAAGTTGTTCATTTGTTTCTATTGTGAATGATGGGAAGTTTCCAAAAGTTCAACAACAGTCAGATACTTGGGGTGAGGTCAATGAACGAGAAGAATTGACTGCTAACTTAGGGCCATTCTACACTATGGACCATGAAGTTGGACCATGGAAGATGGCTTTTTTCTATGGTCCGACTTGATGGTCCAACTTCTTCTCAAAAAATCAATTTACAAAGCCTTTGGGCCCCTCACTAGGTGTAAACCAAATGTGGACCAAAAGGAATAACCATGCACCAAAAAGTGATTGTGCTAATTTTTTTAATATATGTCCAAAAAGGGCAGTTTTGAAAAAATTCAAGTTTGACCATTCTTTTGTCTTCTCTTGTCTTCATCTTCTCTTCCCCCCAAAAAATATCATTAAAATATTATTTTAACATTATTTCTTTGCCATGGGCCCTTGCCTTTTTTTATCAAGGCACATTTTTTGCCTCTCCCACCGCAAAACCCGTTGGACCATATCAGTGTATAATGTAGGCCTTAAAATATGTCTTCTGGGAACCTGAAACTCCATGGTCGCTTTGACATTTTTCCTTTGGTGTAAACCGAAGTGTCGTGTAAACTAAGATCGTTAAACACAACAGATCGAGTGTCGTCATCAACATCAATTAGCAAAATAAACATAGCAAACTAATATGCTAAACAACCACCTCTTTAAGATGAGGGTTTCTCTCTCCAAGCTCAAGAAACTAAGAAGTCTCCTTACAAAGCTTAAAAAACTCTGAAATTCACACACAAGAGTCAAGTTATCTCTCACTCCACGAAGGGAAAATCCAAGAGTGCAAGTGATGGAGAAAGAATGCAAAGGCTTTACTCATGATCTACTACACCATAGCCACAAGATAGCAACAACAAGCTCTCTCTCTCTCAAAACACACTCACAAGACTTGACTTGATAACAATGGCAAGCCAAGATGCCTTCCCCTCCACATAACCCCCCGTCTATGTGGATTTCATCCATGGAGTGGATGAACAACTAACTAGGATTCCTAATGAAGTCCATTACTCATCCAAACACACATGGACTCCTAATGGAGTCCATTTACTCCTAATTTGACGTGACTTAGACCCCAATGTCACCTCACGTGACAGTTGTCGTGTAAACTAAGATCGTTAAACACAACAGATCGAGTGTCGTCATCAACATCAATTAGCAAAATAAACATAGCAAACTAATATGCTAAACAACCACCTCTTCAAGTGCCCCCCCTAGCAGATAAGGAGCCCCTCCAATCAGCTAGGAACAAACACACTCATCGGTAGAGGTGTTGAACATGATGAAGTTGTTGCTACATCTGTACATATCCATGTTGGTGTAGTGGTAATCTAAAGAATTAAACTCATGGTTGAGGAAGTAACCCAAGAACTGTAGGCTGGGTGCAATGTGAGCCCCATCCTTAATCGCCTTCAACAATTTATGTTGAATTCTTTGATAACTCTCCCAATGTGATTTTCAATCTCATAAAACTACCGACCAACTAGATAACAACTTCACCACTAAGACATGTGGCAAACATCCACAAAGTCCTCAATCATGACCATTAACGGCCATGG
The DNA here is from genome assembly GCA_964035585.1 of Polytrichum formosum. Classification (NCBI taxonomy): domain Eukaryota; kingdom Viridiplantae; phylum Streptophyta; class Polytrichopsida; order Polytrichales; family Polytrichaceae; genus Polytrichum; species Polytrichum formosum. The sequence goes on from OZ037941.1 coordinate 44,938,436, forward strand.
AATGGGAGGATTTCCGACAATGAGGACAAACCCAATTGCCAGAAGCAAGAGTCAAAAGGGGAGGTGTCAAACATGCCATGTGCCATCCACGTTGACATTGGTCGCACAATAACATTGTTGCAGCTCCTTTGGTACAACCGCCAACTCAGGATCCACAGAGCCGTCGATGGGAAGGTGACATGGAGCACAATTCTTTGAATGCTCACGACATTCCCGTCCGTCCTTGCCTTCAAACAATAATATACCACTTGGTAAAACATCTTTTACCCGCAAAATTGTGCGCCCAGCCTTAACATCCAATGTCGTAGGCGCCTCCCGTTGCAAGTAAACATAATCTCCCTTGGAAAATCTACGAACCTGAGGTCGATAAGCCCCACTGCGGATCCGGGCATACCGTAATGTATCACGATGTTGAGCTATATTTAAGTTTTTCATGGCCATAGGCATGGCCTTCTGAAAGAACTCTGCTCGATCATGAAGACATTGAGCCTAAACATCTGGATCATCCAAGTTTACCACAGGAGCCAATTTCTCTCGCACAGAGCTAGATAAAATTGGTTCCCGATCATACAAGAGCTGGTAAGGACTATAGGATGCCAAAGATGTTTGCCTGCTGAAACGGTAACCCATTGCTATCCATGGTAACATTAAGTTCCAATTGCGATGGTTGCCATGAAGCAACCCATACTTCCACAAACCGTGCTTGACAATCTGAACAACTCGTTCAGCTAAGCCATCTGCCTCAGGGTGATCTCTGGAGGTTGTTCGATGATCAATCAAAGCCTTGGTACACAATGCCTCGAAAGATCCAAGAAATTATTTCCCTTGATCCGTCAATACCTCTGCAAGTGCTCCAAACCGTGCCAAAACTCGATCAAGAAATGCCATAGCTGCCAATTCTGAGGAATTTTGGGGAAGAGCCACGAGTTCAATCCACTTACTAAAATCCACCATCACAAATACATATTTTACCCCACGTGGAGTGACAATAAGCGGTCCGGCAAAATCCAAAGACCAACGATATCCCAAGCCCATAATAGGTAAAGACTAAAGTTGAGGTGATAAAGTATTAAAACTTGACCTGACTCGGTCACATACTTCACACCGGGAAATATAAGTGGCAACCTGTTGATACATACCAGTCCACCAATATTGATTGCATAACATAGAGTGTATCCTTCGCACTCCAAAATGTCCAAGCTCCTCGTGCACTTGCCGTACTAAAGAAGCTCTTTGATCTGGCCTTGGAACGATGCGCCTCGTTCCGTCCGGCCACACACGAAATAACAAGCCGTTTGTCCAACGAAACCTTGTTATTCGGTGACTAACTCTATCTCGCTCCACAGCGGATAGTCCAAGGGGATATGTCCCTTGTTGAAGTTTGTGCAAGACCGCATGGTCTTCCCACACATCACTAACAATGAGAGATTTATCGATTTCCTCATCTTGGTGTTCCACAAGGATCTCAGCAGCCAATCCTGACATAATTGTGAGATATGTGGTAGCATGCCAACCCGGCACCGCCTCACGATCACAATCTCCATGTCACCTGGCCCCAGTTAAATCCTCATCTGAAGGACTTGGATTGCGAGACAATCCGTCTGCATCCAAGTTGGCAATTCCTGCTCGGTGGACAACTTCAAAGTCATATTCTTAAAGTAATAATGCCCACCTAGCAAGTTTTCCGGTGAATTTATCTGATTCCATAAGCCATTTTAAAGGCTGATGATCGGTCACCAAAGTAAATTTTTGTCCATATAAATAAGGTCGGAAATGTGCAATGGCCCAAACGGCCGCCAAGGCCTCGCCTTCATAAGAAGAATAATTAGATTCAGCACTATTATTGCTTCTAGATGCATAAACCACCACATATTCCTTTCCCTCTTCATCTTTCTGTGTTAATACCGCTCCCAATCCCACTGCACTCCAATCCGTGTGCAATTGAAAAGCTCTAGATACATCCAGACGTCGAAGCACTAGCGGTGAACCGAGCCTCTGCTTCAATGTATCAAATGCATGTTGTTGTTCCCAACTCCAAATCTATGGTTGGTCTTTCCCCGTGAGAATGGTGAGAGGTTTGGCAATCAAACTAAAGTTTTTGACAAACCTTCTATAATAATTTGCCAATCCTAGAAATGTCCGAAGTCGTGGTACATTACTAGGTGCGGGAATTTTGTGCAAAGCATCCACCTTCGCCTGTTGTACACCAAGACCGCCAAGAACAATAAAATGGCCTAAATAGGGCAATTGATCATGGAAAAACTTACATTTGCCATGATGTAAACGGAGTCCCCACCGTTGTAGTCGTTCAAATACCGCTTGCAAATGTCTCACATGATCATGTGGACTATTACTAAAGATGATAACATCATCAATATAACATCTAGCAAACGGTAAACCAGCCAATAATTGGTCCATCACCCGTTGAAATTCAGCTGGTGCATTCTTGAGACCAAATGACAAAAATTTCCAATGATAAAGTTGATCCTTGCCATCTTTATCAATTCTCTAAAATGCGGTCTTCACCCGATCACCCAACAACAAAGGTAATTGATGATAACCAGACCTCAAATCCAGAGTGCTGAAAATTCTAGCAAATCCCAATGCATCAAATAACTCCTCTGGCATTGGCATTGGGTATCGATCCGACTTGGTCTTGCGGTTGACTGGACGATAATCACCATACATCCGTTTTTCCGTCCAGTTGCCAAAGATATCTTTCTTTGAAGGCATAACCGTGGCACAAGCATATTCTCCATTGGAGAGTTCAATCAATTCCGCTGCCAATAATTCTTGACATCGAGTTTGAACACCCAACCTTTCAGATATACTAAGTCTGTACGGCCGTCTGAAAATAGGATGGGCGTCCTCGAGTTGAATACGAACATGTTTACCTTTATATCTTTCAAGATCATGAAGACTAAAGGCAAAACAATTACGGTAAGAGCGAATAAATGCCCGTACTTTTCGTGTTTCGGCACCAGTAAGTTTTGGCCCCACTTGAATTGGCCAATCGTCAAACTCCGTGGTTTCCTTCTCCATAGAAGGATTGCCACTTGGTGCCAGCACAGCCTGTGATTGCTAATCCGTGGAGAGGGCAACACCTTTGCCCCCATCATCTGCACTTGAAATCAAATGCGTATCCTCTCCACTACAATCAGACATACCAAAATCTTGGGCCAAAGCAGCAAAAACACGTTGAGCTCGAAGCTCTTCTACAGCATGCTGCTTCAAAGAAAATAATGCCTCAGCATCATTGACCTCCATGTGAAATTTGGATTGCAGCTCCATTGCCCCCTGACCATTGTTCTTTGCCCTCAGAGTAAGCAATTGGTCATAAAAAATATTGTTGAGCAGCAAGACAAATTCCAATAATCCACACCATGCTATTGAGCTCCATAGCTTGTCCCAATAGAAAATGTCTCTGACCTTCTTGAAGCCCGTGAGCAGCTGTGATACCTGTAGGAAAATCCATGGTTCATTCCCGTTCATCTGCCGTAGGCTCATCATAAGTTTGGGATTTTGAATCCCAAACCATGTCTGGTCCACGAGATCGAAATGCAAAAGACCGTGGATATGTCACAAAAGTCGGTAGTGCACCTCGCGGAATTCCCATCTTGTTAATTACTGCAAGTGGCAAGGTGTCATCCTTGGTAACTGCCAAGGAAACACGATGATCATCTAAAATGTCATCCACCTTGCGATTCATAAGCCGAGGAATTCGAACGACTGCCGCTGAAAGCACCTGAGGTGATACCAAATTGGTCCAAAACCAACGAGGCCGGTGAGCAAAGGATCCCGAGAATGCAGCATCCAGAAATGTTGGAGTACCCAAAAGTTGGTTAATGTACTCACCATCATTCACCACTTTGTGCCGTGTATCACCCAATAATGGTACATTTTCCAAAATATACCATGGCGGAGTTGATTGGTGGGCAAACCACCATTGTGTCAATCGCATCAAATCCGCAAACAAACTAGACCTAGGGTCATCCAAACTTTGGCCAGTTCCTGCACGTGAATGGCCTTGACAAGGCCATCCTGCAATAATCAAATCCATATGGCCCAACCTTCTCAAATCCTCATCACTAATCATAGTGACGTCTTGAGGGAGTTGACCACAACATCCATGAATAGCAGAGGCTGACAATTGTGTGGGATACCTCAACAACAATTGTCAGATGTGGTGTCGAACGGCTCTGTTGGTTGCATATCCATTATCCACATGAATATACCGCCTAACTGTAATCCCAGCCTCCAATACTGCAGCCAAACCTGTGCCAATGCCCCCAAAGATTTCTACAAGGACAATACCTTCAGGTGACGGTTGCCAACGAATGGGTTGGGTAAAAGAAAATGAGGATGATATTGGAGGTGTCTCCCCAAGCTCCAAAGCCGCTACAATGGTTGGATAACTCCTTAGGAGTACGCCATGATGGAGATGGATCCTTGAAATGTCGAGCAGGAATTTCGATACATGGCAAAATTTGTTACTCTGTTACATTACAAATGTAGGCCAATGTTTCCTCCAACAAAATTGGTGAATAAGGCAAGTCTGAAACTAAACTACTACAACCAAATATTACCTCCGCAACCATAGTCATAGAAGTAGCTGCAAATGCTACAGGAATAAATACCTTCCTGCCATCACCAGTAGACCATCCCGGTCTAATCCACGCCTCCTCAGTCCAATTATCCAAACCAAAGCCAAGTGGATAAAGAGCTTGCTGACCAACTAGTATATCATAGTTGGTTGCATTGGTAACAACACACTTCATTGTTAAATGAGTGTAGGTAGGTCCTGCCCCCACGTTAAAAATCAAACGGAGAGGTGTCTTGGTGTAACCTGTTGCACGTTCAGTGCCCCCTACTGAAGTCACAATTGTAAATGGACAAGGATCTAAATTCGCTGACATCAACCCCAGATTGTCAGCAAGTCCTTTACCAATCATAACCGGTTGAGCACCAGAATCCATCATAACTCTCAGTGGTGTAGTACGAATAGCGGGATTATCCGTGCGTGACACGACAAACAAAGCTTTGTCGTTCACCAGACGTACAACTCCAGGTTGTAAATTATGCCGCTCTCGATCAGATCTTGCAGAAACATCTGCAAGATATGCTGCTTCTGCTGCATAATGTGAAAAAGACATGTCCATTGATGAAATTATTGGAGGAGGAATATTAATGTGTTTACCAAAAGCAATGATTGCCGCATCTGCAAGGTTCACTCGTAAATTGGCTAAGTCCTCCACCTCCTCAGCCACAGGCACGTCAACAACAGCTTGGGATACTTGAAGGAATGGCAAATCCGCCTTGCCTTCTAACATTCTCCCAGCTAAATGGAAAACTCCAGCAGGTTTGAAATCCGGAGCCATCAACTCCGAACCCGAGAAAATTGGCATATGGAGAATTTTATGTGTCAATACCTGCATAACGTCCTTTGAAATGGAATCCCCATCTCTCAAAGGTAAAGAGTTTTTAGCCCCAACAACAGTAGTAGTGTCTACCAATTCAAATGATAGAGGTAGCCGTGCTTGACCAACATGGTCTGCTGGACCGACATGGCGAGGACGTGAAGCCTCGTTGCTACCAGCACTTATAGAAGCCACTGAATTTGCCAATGTCTGTGCGTGGGTAGAAGCTGCAGCTACCACCTCTCCAGATGCTCCGAACATATACATGTCAGAACCCGAAGTGCCAACACCTGCATGCGGCTCAGAAATTTGAGCAAAAGATGCAGAAGATTTGAGCTTTTGCTCAAGCTTTACGACCTTAGCCTCAAGAGTCTACTCCCGTGAAGATTTGCCAGTCACATAACTGGCAGGCCGCCTCTCATGATGAAGTTGGAAACAATGATCCACATCGTGGTTAGTGTCGCCACAATTGTTATATTTCAATTGCCTCTTCTTAGAATTTTCTCCCGCCTTTACCGCCTTTACCGCCTTCTATCTTTTGTTTTATTTTTCCCAAAGGCTGGTTTTTCTTCTTCTTGGGACAATTGGCATCATTCTTCGAATGACCAGCTTCTCCACAACCCCAACAATACAAAATTCTTTGCTCCTTAACATGTTGAGTCTCAGCTAAACTATTAGTAGCTATGACAATTCTTTTTGGTTTGCTAGTCTCTGTCATCCAAGATACCATATCCGTGGCATCATGTTGACAGAGAGCCCGATCACATCTCTCAACCACGGCAAATGCTTGTGCAAGCGTAGCTCTGCCTTCGTAGTCTAGGATAATCCGAGGTGATGCCAACTCAAGTAGCCGCTTATCAATCTTAAACAAGAAGATTTTGACAAGTTGGCTCTCAGCGAAAACACCTCCCGACTCAACAGCAAATCGCGCGAGTCGCGTGTACATGGTCCGTGGAGTGTCATCCTTCTCCCGGCGAAAATCCTGGATGCGCTGCATCTGATCTCGCCTAAACCCACCATACTCCACCTCCAAATGTACGACAAATTCAGCAAGGGGATTAAATGGAGGTGGTGGACCAACAGCCGTCAATGCTGCCTGTGTAGCACGTGCCATCCGTGAAAGGGTAGCCGTGCTACTGCCAGCCATTATTGGCCCAAGTGCCAGTTCTTTGTCTTTAGACTCCTCCAATGGTTCCTCCTCCTTTAAGGTGGGTGGAGCTAAGGTGGCAACCGCCCCATCTTTAAGGTCTGAAATAAGCTCCACCCGGGCCTCCCAATATTGCTCCACCTCCCGAAGTTGTCGCTGATGATCTTCTGTCCAACGTTCATAAGTTTGGAGTGCCTCATACTCCAAGTGTTGAGGCAGAAGTTCAAAGGCATACCAATCATTGAAATTGGAAGACCTTTGACGTTTCTCCTTAATCCAGGTACGAAACCGGAGTTTCCAATCGGGCAAGGAAATGCCCCCAGCTCGACCTAAGAACCGATCACGCACTGAACCGTGGTGATCGTCCTCCATTTCGTCGAACGTGCCGACATTCCAAATACGAAGCCTACTAGTAGCGTCCAACGCCGAAATAGGCTCAAAAGTCTCGTTGGTATCTACCTCTGGCTCAAGATTTGTGGTATGCACGTCCTCCAAGTAATCTGGTGATGGAGATCGATAATATCGGCTCCTAGTTTGCACCATAAAAATATTACTTGAGTACCTGCAACTATCTACAAGGTAATGGGCAACCTACACCTGTTGCGGGCTATCTAAATGGCAATCCCTTGCCAAATGCCAAGTGTTTATTTATGCCCCCAGAATTCCAAAATTGTGCAAAGGTTTGAGATTGGTAATTAAAATCAAAAATCAGCGTTGGAAATGCTCATTTCCAAGGTGATTATGGACTCCAATCAACAAACTAATTGCACCAATGGACTCCTAGGAAGATTTCACACAAATTGGGCTCAAATTTCACTCCGTTCGGAGTTAATTTGCTCCCAAAAACAAAAATCAGCGTTGAAATTAATAATTTCAGCAATGATTTTGAATTCCAATCAACAATCCAATTACACCATTGGATTCCTTGGCAAATTTCACACAAGATATGCTCAAATTTCACTCCAATCGGAGCTAGTATGCCCCCAAATTTGAACCTCAAAGTTTGTGAGAATTAAATGCCAAGTTTGAAAGGTGAAAGTAAAAATGTAAAAACAAAAACCTAAAAATTAAAGTAAAAAGGTGAAAAGTAAAACATAGCAAGTGAAACGGAAAAATCAAAAGTCAAAATCAAAATGTAAAAAGTCGAATGTAAAAGTTAAATTGAAAACTCAAAAGCTAAAATGTAGAATCTAGGGAGGAAAAGTTAAAAGGCAAAGTCAAAAAAGTCAAAATAAAAAAATAACAAAATAAAAAGTTAAAAGTCAAAAATAAATAAATTAAAAAAAAACTTACCTGGGGGGGGGGGGTTGGCCCCCCCTCGCCGCCCTCCAGTTGGCCACCTGCGGCCTGGCTGGCGCCCGCCCGCCCGTGGGGCCCGGCCGACGCCCGCCCGCGGGGCCCGGCCTGCGCCCGCCCGCAGGGGTTCCAGGGAGCTCCGGGAGGGAGCTCTCTCCCAAAATTTTAAAAACAAATTGGAATTTTTTTTTCTTCTTGCAAATTGCAAGAAATAATTGTTGGATTTTGGCCTCCAACCTCCTAAGCTTGCAAGCATAAGTTTGCAAGTTGCCAACAACTAACTATTATAATAATAATAAAAAAATTTCTTGTTGTTGGTTTTATTCTCTCAAGAAGGTGAAGAGAGAAAGAAAGAGATAAGGAGATTCCTTGCAAGATTTGTTTTGCAAGCTATGATGAATTGCAAACTAAGCCTCTCAACACATGTATTACTCAGTTGCTCATGAGTTCTTGGCCATTTGAACTCAAAATACAAACTAAAATTGAAAAATTCAAAGAAATTGTTGTCAAGTATTAGGGTTTCTCTCTCCAAGCTCAAGAAACTAAGAAGTCTCCTTACAAAGCTTAAGAAACTCTGAAATTCACACACAAGAGTCAAGCTATCTCTCACTCCACGAAGGGAGAATCCAAGAGTGCAAGTGATGGAGAAAAAATGCAAAGGCTTTACTCATGATCTACTACACCATAGCCACAAGATAGCAACAACAAGCTCTCTCTCTCTCTCAAAACACACTCACGAGACTTGACTTGACAACAATGGCAAGTCAAGATGCCTTCCCCTCCACATAACCCCCCGTCTATGTGGATTTCATCCCTGGAGTGGATGAACAACTAACTAAGACTCCTAATGAAGTCCATTACTCATCCAAACACACATGGACTCCTAATGGAGTCCATTTACTCATAATTTGACGTGACTTAGCCCCCGATGTCACCTCACGTGACAGAAGTGGTCTCGGGACAAGTTCAACAACCAATCACAGATTTTACAGAGCCTTGGGACAACTTCATGGTCCATGGTGTAACCGGTTGGGTTTGAGAAATAACCAGTTGAAGCTCAAGACTTTAGAAAATTTACCAATCATATTAGAATAATATATGGAATACACCTCAAATCGATAAAGAAAAACCAAAAGATCATAACATGTAACTTGTTGGACTTGGAAACACTAGGAGTTTAATTGGTTATGCCCAAAAATCTCCCCGGACACTAGATGAGATGATGTGGGATTAGCTACTACCATTGAAGACTTCAAATGCTTAGCAATGGCCAACACGTGTTGTTATGTAAGACATAGGCCACAATATAACAATCTTTTCAAAACCAACATGTTCACATCATAGTAGTCTTCACATATTCTCAATTTGTAAATCATATGCATGACATATGTCAATCCACACCTAATCACATACCACTCAAATCTAGGTGTCCAATTAAGTCCATTTTCGATTAAAGGCCCACTTATTTTAGTGCAATTTTGCCTAGATATGAGTTCTTAAATCACGTGTTTAGAAGAAGATGAATACTTCAACGGAAAGGAGCCACAACAATAGCATTGACCGATAAATGGTTATTTCATGAAGAAATAATTTTGAAATGACTGAAGGAAATTAGAACATAGATGGCCTCGATTGAGCAGAAGAAACATTCGAGAGTGAGAGCAAATCATAATGCACAATAAATCTATGCGTAAAGTCTTGGCATTAAACTCCCATTGAGTTGGCTAAAACATGAGTTTGAGAGCTTGGGCATAAGTGCAAACTTCGTATTTTGATTATCAATATCACATATGAGTTATTTAAACTTTGATTTAAGATGATATACTAAATAAATTTCAAACTCTCATATTTAAGATGAAACGATCTTTAGACTTGGTGAGGACTCATAGAAATTGTGTATATAATATATTCGTTAATTTGAGACTTTCTCTTGTCTCAAATTAATATATGGACCACAACAACATGGTCTAATGTTTGGGTCGTCCTACCTAAACCATCTTGATATGAGTTCTCAATTGGGTTCTTGATATGAACACCCGCTTCAAAGTATTTGCATCTTATAACATTCTTATATTTGTAACTGTCTCAAAATGCCGAAAAAGTCCCAAATTAACGAATATAGTGATATATGTCGTACATCGAGCCATCTATGTTTTTGAACAAGTAATGTCTTGAGTTTGAAAAGTGCTTCAAATTTAATCTTCAATTGGTTTTGGAAGCGGGTTGGGAGGTCACAAATTAAGCTAAGAAAACAAAGCTCCCATTACACTAGGGAGCACGGTTTTCAATCAAATTTTGCCAACAACTCATAACATTATTCAGATCCATAACAGTGTTCTACGGGACTGACAATATTATACAGAATATTCCCCACATTCATCCTAAATGATGGAATATTCCACATAATATTGTCAGTCCCACATAATAGTGTTATGGATCTTAATAATGTTATGCTGCCATTTACGATTTTTGAATTTCATTTGTAGTTTCTACAAGTTACTATAAATTCATACCAATATTATATTCATTTCCACGTAAAATATAAAACATTGTGGTAGATAGATAGATATACCCTTAGTTACTCTACAAAAACTAAACATATTTATAATGAATTTATTGATATATTTGGACATCAAAGTTGCTAATTTAGGGGTTGTTTACACCATGGAGTCATGGACCATGAAGTCGTCCCAAGGTCTTGTAAAATTTGTGATTGGTTGTTGAACTCGTCCTGAAACCACATCGGTTTACACCAAGGAAAAAATGTCAAAGTGACCACAGAGTTCAAGGTCCCCAAAAGACATATTTTGAGGCCTACATTATTATCCACTGACATGGTCCAACGGGTTTTGTAGTGGGAGAGGCAAAAGAGGTGCTCTGGTAATAAAAGGCAAGGGTCCATGGCATAGAAATAATATTATAATAACATTTTCATGAATTTTTTTTGGGAAGGGAAGATGAAGACAAGAGAAGACAAGAGAATTGTCAAACTTGAATTTTTTTCAAACTACTTTTTTTGGACATATATTGAAAAAAAATCAACACATTCACTTTTTGGTGCATGGTCATTCCTCTCGGTCCACATTCAGTTTACACCTAGTGAGGGACCCAAAGGCTGTGAAAATTCATTTTTTAAGAAATCAGACCATGGAAAAAGGCCATCTTCCATGGTCCGACTTCATGGTCCATGGTGTAAACCGGCCCTTAGTCTTTAAAGTTGCTAGAGTTACATAAAGTTGATGAAGTTTGACCACACCATAATAAGGGCGGGTGTGTAATAATAACTTATGGGTTGAAGGATGGTTCAAATCTCTGGCTTTGGGTGCTTTAAGAAAGCGAGAATGACCCTATATGTATGTTTGAGCCGTCTATAGCATTTAAAGGGAGCAGAGAAATATCTCACAATTAATTCCATGTTATTTTGATGGACAATTTATCTCTTACAAGAGGGTGTCATTGTGCAGGTGCAATTGATAGTGTAGCTTAGAGAGGACCCAAGGGGTGCACTCTTCATTAATGGGGAACTCTAAATGATGTGCATGGGTGACTATGAAATAAAATCTTCTACATACCAGAAGAAATTTGCATAGAAACATAAATGTATACGTACTAAGGTAGCCTGGAAACTGGACTCAATGTATTTATACTAAGCTTTTCAATTTGATGTGATAAATGCCTCCACTACATACACAAAATATGAGTCATAAAATAAGTAGGGCTTTATTACATATACATTCCACTTTCACTTTCCATTGAGAAAGTTATTGAACACTATTTTCGTCCATAGAATATAACTGAGAATAATGTGACCCTAAACACACATCATTTGGGTGAAAAACATAAATTGGATGAAACTATACAGTTTACAGTATTTAGTGTCACATGTGTAATAGTGTCACTTACCCTGTTTTGAGGCATATGCTAGGTTACACTAATGACCAACAATTTCATCATAAGTGTCACCTCATGACACGTGGCGTTCAAGCGCGCTTACTAATATCTTGGCATGAGTATGTTCAATAGTTGTTATGAGATGCATGCCCATGTTACACAATGGTCTACAAGTTGACTAAAGTGTACACAAATGACACTTGCCATTAGTATGCTCAAGAATATCTTCCTCTTGCATACTAAAATGTAAACACGTGATACTTTGCCATTAGTAAGCTCAAAAACATCTTGCCCTTGCATACTGAAACACAATACTATCATTTAAAGTATCCCAGTGTGCTACTCTAAATGTCATATTGTAGATATCGATGACTTAAAGAAGTTCCTTATGTTGACGAAGGGAGTCATATGGGCAATCAGTGGGCGTGACACTTTGAGACCTCTAGGCGTCTAGTTTAGGAATCATATTAGGCAACTTACACGTGCTAGCATTCTTTCTGTTTTCTTGAATGTTGAGTCATACCACACCATTCCGATTCATATATATAACTATTTTTTCAACCTCGCGTTTATCATACGTTTGATCAATTTTCAAAGTAGAGTAAAGCATATATTAATTAAGTCGCTCTTTGTTTGCATATTATCATAACATTATTCAAATCCATAACAGTGTTATGTGGGACTGATAATATTCTATAAAATATTCCTAGATATTTCCCACATTTAGTCTGAATACTGTATGATTATGAACAAAATTGGTATTCCTTATGCCAAATTACCACGGTAACAGGATAATTAGCGAGTGTATTCCCAAATAATTTTGCTCCCTCACTGCTCAACATTGTTTGAATAGGTTGCTGATGCTATCAATGTGGAGACCTCTTCGGATGTCCACCAATGTTTGATATTTGATCTGGGTAGAAGATAATTCAAACAATTGTAGGCTCGAGTTTTAGGTGGTATATAGTGTTATTATTACACTTGGTGGTGTAGTGTACTTTTCTTGTGATATATATGTAATAATCTCATGTAACAATTTACTTTGTGGAAGTATAATGTGGCACACAATGGAGGGGCAATAACAAAGAGATTCAATCATCACAACTTACTTTGGAAATTATGATGTTATGTTATCATTGCAATTTTTTTCATTCTTACGTAATAATTTAGCCTCTCGAAGTTGTGATGTATACGTTGAGTCATCTAGCAGGTTTCAAAGATCATGACTACCATGTTCCTTCGAAAAAGCAAAGGATGCAACAAGTGATGAAATAACAAAGAGACTAGATTAACTGCATTGACGGCCTCGATTGTTCAAGGAATGTCAACATGACCTAATGAGTCTCTCTCTCTCTCTATCCGGGCCAATTCTCCTTGCCTCATCTCTAGCTTCCAAACTCCTCATTGCCCCTTGGCTGCTGTTGAATCTCTAAATTAATTATGGTGCTCCCCACACTAATTAATGACCCCTAGTGGAGCAAGGCCCGATTAGGTATGTTTTGTGTTTCAAGTGATATGCCAAGTTATAGCTAAGTGTTCAGTGTTTGGAAGAGTGAGTTCAGGAAGCCAGACAGACATGCTAGAAATAAATTTTAATAAAAATATTTTGAAATTGACAGATATGAAACCTAGAATTCTAGTATCCTGACTCTTCTGAATGCGAGAGTCCGCGACGCTTCTACCAAATGAAATGTCAGATAACTGGGGCATTTTCGAACCATTATATAGTACAGCCTGTTTGCCCTTGGTGAGTCCAGCTCGATCCATCCTGCTCGAGGGTCGAGAGATTGTCATCCTTTCCTCTTTCTAAAAAGACAAGTTGCGCGTAAGCTCTGATCTCGTCCCTGTTGCAAATAACATTGTATCTATCGACCTCGCGCCTCTTCATCTGAATTATTTTGAGGGGATCTGTAAAAGTTGCTGAGCTCGCTCGGACATGGAGAAAGAGTGTCAGCTTCCAGCAATTGCACGACCCGATCCATGGTGGGCCGCTCTTCAGGCACTGCGTTTATGCACGTGGCTGCGATTTGCAGAACAGATTCCAGCTGCTCTTTTGGAGCTCCGTCTATGATTTTTGGATCAAAGATTTCGAACTGCAGGTTCTCTTTAATGCACAGAGTTACCTGCACATGTAACAATTTCAACTGAGTTCAATAGTTGAACAAATCTCTACCGCAGACACAATCAGTTAATGAGGCAGAAACCTACTCACATAATATAGTAGCTCAAACGGGCAGTAGAGCCGTCCCTTCCAAAGTTGTTACAACATATTCCCAGGTATTTAAGAAGTCTTCTCATACTCATGAAGGTGCCTTACATCCTTATGATTGCATTTTGGGGAACAAATTGTGAAACTCCATGAGATATCCACTCCGATGATATCTTATTGTCAGAAGTAGATTACTACAATATGTAGGGCAATGGATCATAAATGGATCATAAGAGTTATTGTAAAACAGGTGTGTGCATATAGTAGGGGCTGTTCTATGTAGATACTCAACCCTGATCAATTATGAATCTCTTTGTTTGAAAGTGTGAGCATTTTCCAAATTAATCATGCTTTCAATAACTCTATAAATAACCATCACATCAGTTGGACGTCAACTTTCAGAGTTAAGATGCAAGCAACACGGATGTTGTAGAGAGTAATGCAATTCTCAATTGAGACTCACCCAGCCAACCAAGTTCAAGCCTTCTGCAATGAGGGCGGGATCACTGGGTCTTTTGCCGCTTAGAAGCTCCAGCAACACCACACCATAGCTGTATACATCACCCTTTTCTGTTGCTCGTCCAGTGTGCATGTACTCTGCCAAATGACCTTACACTTCAGCATATTTCAATAGACCTAATTCTCGTCCTAACAATAAAAACACGTCCATAAGATCAACAAACAATATGGATACGATGGGCACTTAAAATGAAAAAGTACAGGATCGAAACAAAACTGAGACTAATTCCTGTGCTGCAAATATTTCTGTGATCTGCAATGTCAATCAAACCAATATGCAAAACCACTTAGTGACATTGATAATGATTCAATCAGATCAGTGTTAGTTATAAACCTGGTGCAAGGTAGCCAAAGGTTCCAGCAACAATGGTGGTCACATGGGAAGCCTTGTCTTCCAACAGCTTGGCCAAACCAAAATCTGATACATGGGGATCCAGATTCTCGTCTAGTAAAATATTGCTTGACTTTATATCTCGGTGAATGATCCGAGGAGAGCAATCATGATGCAGATAGGCAAGCCCTCTAGCAGCTCCTATGGCTATTTTCAATCGTGCTGTCCAATTCAGCAATAGATCTTCTGTCTCTCGATCTGCAAGTCGTATGTGAGTTATTAATCTCTTATAGAAAACAAACAGAAGATTTGGCCATCATGAGAGGTCACTTTTGTGCAAGACAAACTTCAAATAATAGACTGCAGTCTACAGATCTGACAGCCTTGTCCCCATTCCAGTGACCATCACCGTAGGGAGATTCTCAAGCTTGGGCATCTTTGAAGCAATGCAATATCACACTCACCATGCAGGAATTCTTCCAATGTCCCGTATGGGACATAGTCATATATGAGTAGTTTAGCAGTTGGGGAGTTGCAATAGCCCCTAAGGTTTACGAGGTTCCTGTGCTTGAAACTCCCCAAAATCTCCAGCTCCCTTTCAAACACACGATCAGAACCTACACCGAATACTCCAATACGTTTTACAGCAAAGATGTTGCCATCGTCCATAACTAGGCGATACACCGAGCCATATCCACCAGACCCAATCATGTCCTTCTCATCAAGCAAATCCATCTTCTTAATGATGTTCATGGATGTGTAAGGCAAATCACCATGAAAATTGACCACCTTGGCTCCACCAATTCCTGGTTAATAAACAACCCTCATGTTACAACTTCACCTCTTGAAATACAGTAAGTACAATGACAGGTACAGAGACTCTTTTGAAACCACCAGATTTAGCAAATGCAATTAGTGATTTGCATTTGGAAACTTTGGTTTCAGGCTTTACGTAGATGTTGTGTTTGTGATGATATCATATCTTCAACATTGGGCTTCAGACTTCCCATCAATGCAACAAATATAGACAAAGCAAAGGACGGTAGGATACCTTCTGCCCCTTCCACTTTGGCAAGATTTGGCTTGTGATTGCCATACTTATTATACAAGAACCAACCCCAGAAGCACATCAAAGTCACCAGCAGAGCGATGCATACAGTACTCATAGCACTAATCAGTAGAGCATTTGAGTAATTGTGCTTTTGACTTGACCCAGCCGTCAATCCTGTTGTAGCACCACACGTTAAAGATTAGTATATGCGGATTGTGAAAAGTAATTTCTGCCCCTTGCCATCGTTGTCTTCTCTGCAGGAACCAGGCTTTGCAAACATTTTCTCACTTGAAACACCACACCTTTGTCCTCAGAGACTTGCAGATATAATATAAATGACGTTCTCCTGCTTGTTAATCCACTTGCACAGAGGAGACCTGAACAAAGTGATGAAAAGTACCTGAAGCTAATGCTGGAGATGGAGCTGGAATCCCTCCACCTCCAAGGGGTAAGGGTTCAGAATGCAGGGGTGGATTTGTTGGGGGAGGACTTTGGCATGTTATTTTCACTTGTGCACCACACAAGCCTGGGTTTTCTTCAAACCTGCATCAATACTTCAACGGTTGATCCAAAATTTTGTAATAAATGTTGAATCGGCATTTATTACCAAAATCTTTGGTCCAGTAAATAGAAGTTACACACGCTCTAATATGTGGAAGGAAGGAACCAAGTTTCAATCATGTAGATAGCTTATCAGTATTAGACGAACTAGCTTATGTTACACAGTCCAGCAAGGGTGGATACTTACGACATGATACTGAAGTTCCTCATCACTCCATCACTTGGAATTTCACCTGTGAGGAAGTTAGTTGAAAGATTTCTGCACAAACACCGGCAGCAATATCTTAGATCATGCATAGAGAGTGGCCTAAACCATCATGATGCAGCCATGGCTTCAATGAAGCACTTGCTGAAGTTTGCAGTTGAAATATCTTGATTTCTAATGGTTGCAGTATGTGTTAGTGACAATATAGCACAAGAGAAAGACAAGTAGGTTCCGAGGGGTTTATAAGTTGAGACATGATAGAGGGAATGTATCAATATTTATAAGTTGAGGCAAGTTATATACACATGTGGTAGATGCACAGCCCCACTTACAGGAAGGTAAGCTTTGAAAGGGTACCAAGTGAATCAGGGATATTGCCCGTCAACCCGTTGTTGGCCAAGTCCCTGCAAAAATAATGAAGCGGGGTGAGCTTCGATTTCAAGAATAGCTCACGGCTGGATTGTGTGTTGCGTCAGGAACTCAACTCCTCAGTTGCCAGTGCTTAAGAAATGCCTAAAATAAAATGTTCAGTAAGAATATCTACTTACAACACGACGAGATGTTTTAGATTTCCAAACTCCTCCGGTATATCTCCAGTGAGAAAGTTTCCTCGTAAATGTCTGCATCAGCATCAATAAACAGAACATATTATTTCAGTCTTGATAAGAATGATAGTGAGACGTTCATAAAGCTGAAATAAGAAAGAACACCGCTTTTCATTCTTGCAATAGCCACAAATTGTATCATCATTTACTGTCTGGGGATATAATATTTGTTATTACTACTTAGACACTCAAGACAATCTGTGGACGGCTTTGGAGGAATAGTCACAAGATCAAGATGTAATGTACAACAAAAATCCAATATATACATTTGATGTCACGACCGAGAGTAGTTACCAAAAGTATGTTTGGCCTTACATGGATCGCAATGCTGTGCAGTTGCCGATCTCTTTTGGAATCGGTCCATACAACTCGTTTGAATGCAAGCTCCTGTTACAGTAGAGAAGATTGAAATGTTGGTAACAGAACGAGTAATTATAATGTGAGGAAGGGGCCACCATGTACTACCAAAGCCCACCGAAGTGCTGTTTGAATATTATTTCAAATGCTTTAGCTATCTAATGATAAAGCTCCAGGAGAGAATGGATGCAACGATAAAGAGACGATGCTTGTAGAAACTACAATTATGCTCCCTGCAAGTCTATGCTAGAAACGTGCTGAGCACAACAAGAATACTATGGAGGAGTAATAGCATGAGTACCCATGAGGAAAGAGTGCTTAAAAGAGGTGAAACGATGACCCTAACCCACAACCAAGGTTGAATGGTTACAAGAAGTGCAAGCTGGGAATGTTGAGGAATGCTATAAACATCAACTTAGAGATTAATTATTAAGCAAAAAGAGGATTGTGATCGTACAGTCTGCGGAGCTGGTCAAGCTTTCCAACCTCTGACGATAATGGTCCTCGCAACTGCTTGTATGGAAGAATCCTGCCAAAGATCAAGGTGACACCCAGAGTAAACCTCGTGAGAACATCCTTAAAGAGTGGTTGGATGCTTCCACTATAATTCCACTACTAAAATTTACTCCTCATTGTGGGCAACACATTATTTAATGCAGAAGAAAAACACAACAGATAGATAGAGAAACTTGATGTAATGATGGGTCAGAAATCTTCGTGGGCTAAGTATTAAAAAAAAAACACTGTCGTAGAAAGTTCTTGGCACTTCAACTTACAGCATATGAACACGCCTTGATTGTGGCTGGCACCTAACCCCCGCCCATTGACACGGATCGGCGTCGGATTCGTTCCAGTTGTGAAGACCATTTCTGGAGTCATTGAGTTGAGATTTGAAGGATATTAACGCCACACCTGCCAATCACAATAAAAATTAAATTCTTAAAGTATCAAGTCTACCACTGGTACTCATACATTGATACATCTTCATCACCACAGACACATTGCACTTATGGATAACCAAAACCACAACATTTTAATGTTCTACTCGCAAATTATGAGCTTGTTATCCCATTTGAAACAGCTATAATATTTAGGCACAGCATCCGCACTTTCTTCATGTTGATCTTTAATGCGACAAAAAAATCATGAACTACTGTAGCGTTCGAAGGAAATTTCACTTGTTAAAATTTCTGAAGCTCACCATCGGGTGACAGTGTCAAGCTTGGGGTCGACAAAATCGATATCGTTAAAAGAACGTAGAACCAAATCGCAGCCGAGTTTGTCATTAGTGAGAAGGATGCGGGCAGAGTATTGCACTGTAAGTTTCCCCAGCCTCTTGATCTATCCTCACCTCCAATAATTGTTGGACTTCTTTTTGACTTCAGCATTGCATTTGATCTGGGCCTTAAATTATAATACGCCAGCTCTCAGAAACCTCACAGTATGAGCTTTACTACAACCTTCTTCTTGGAATATTGTGAGGAGCAATTTTCTAATAACTGCTCCCTGTATTTAGAAAGCACCAGAACTGATTTTTCACCAGGAAAGAAAGTAGTCTCCTAGAACTTGAAAGCCAGCAGAGGAGGAATATGATACTTCTGATGAGAGGGCCTGGTAACTCAAGCTTCAGCCTCAATTCTGGTATTCCTGAAAGCTCCGCTTGTTTTTCTTTACAGTCCTTTAGATCATGGCAATCCTGAAAGTGAAGCTACCTGGTCCACTAATTGCAGCTATGAATATCGACGTACGTACTTCCTTCTGTGTATTGGTATCTTCTTCCTTGTTAGTTGCGCTTTCAGTGTCCTGCTTCCAAATCGAAATCAATCCTCTCTCGTGAGAAAGTGACAGAGAGAGCCAAATCAAAGCGGCTCTTCTTGATTGTCCTTGCCACCTACTCTCGTTGTTCAACAGTGCACGAGCTGGAAGGCTGCAGCAGCAGCTACACTCTCGCTTTCCATGTACTTAATGTTAGCTTTCAAAATTTTGAAAGAGAGGAATGGATAGAGTGTGACTTCAAAATTCCTGTCCTCGATCGGCTTCTTTCCACGGCCAGCCCCGGAGAAAGTCACGAGCTGATGAAAGCTGTCATCGACATTGTTTTGGTGTATTCCGGGTGCGTAAAGAGATCTCTGCCTGAACTTACTAACAGCTCTCGAAGTGCTTGCATCGAAGCATTCATTTCAACAAAATTATGAAGCAGCAATTCAATGCACCTCTGTTGATGCTGCTACACATAGAGCTTATATCTTGTGCACAGAGGCTACATTGCGCTGGTCATTCGCGACGACTCGTCAATGGCAGCATTGACGACGGATATTAATAGACACTGCAGTGGAGGGAGCGCCAGTTGAACTTGATCAAAAGTTCAAGAAAATCCGCTTGGGAGAAACAGTCCAATGCATGGAACAGTCTCCTGCCTCTTGAAACCTCTCCCTGTAGCTTCAACAAAAAATCCTGAAGATAATTTAAAATGTTGCCAGAGTTGCTCGCTCTAACCTCCCCGGACGTCCACTTCTCCAAATCAAAATGCAGGCTGTACTTCTGGCCGAGACCTACAGGCGCGATGATGTAGCCTCTTTAGCCGCACCGGGCTCAATCCGCACCAAATAAAATTAACTAACCAACAAACAAACAACCAAAACAAGAAGCAATAAAAAATCGCTCTCTGGCAGCTGTCCAAGAACTACCTCCCGCACGCCTCACATCACATTCCAAGCCGCTAGCCGCAAGATTCCAACCTCTTCCAAAAACACTCATCGGTCGCAACAAGCCACGACAAGATGAATTTATATATATATTAATGGCTTCTTCCTCAAAAACGGCTGTTACACTCAACATAGAACCTCCAACCACCACCTCCAGCACACGCAAATTCTGCACAACCTCAACGACGTCGCACTCGTCCTACCAAAACATTTCCAGCTATCCTCACTCACTCACTCACTCACTCACTCCCTTACTCACTGCCACCTCTAACTCATCACACTTCCCCCTGGCTACCTACTACTACTGCTTTAACCGCAACTTTTTACGTCCTAAAGCGCTCCCGGCCTACAGCTCCACCTCCTCCACTCCACTCCACTCCACTCGCTTCCCCTGCAGCCTCCTCAAGGGCGGTCGTCCGCAGTGATGATGAGCATGATGATGATGATGATGATTGTGGAGGAGTAATTGGTGTTGAGCTAGCTAGGGTTTGGTTGGATCTGCAGTACCGTAGTACTACTACCGGTGCTGCAATGAGGAGAGAAAGTGAGAAAGGCGATCGGCAGAAGAAAGAAAGCACACAACAAGCCTACGAGGAGCCTGGAGAGAGAGGGAGAGAGAATTGCTTCGTGTGTGTGTGTGGGGGCTGAGTGAGTGAGTGTGAGCGAGTCAGTTAATTTCCGTTTGTGAAGGAAAGGGCACGCCTTTCTCTGGGCCCCGAGTCTGACTGCCTGGCTAGTGCCAAGAACATTTTTCCCCTTCTCTCTCTCTCTCTCTCTTCGTTCAGTGTTGAGGACCTTACCTGATTTAAGGGATGCTTACATCATGGAGTGACTATGAAGTTGTGCCTTGCTCCTCTAAAATATGTGATTGGCTGTTGAGCTTGTCCAGGGACCACTTTGGTTTACATCAAGGGAAAATTGTCGATGTGGTCATGGAGTTTGAGGTCTCTAAAAGACTGGCTATTTTCAGGCCTAACGTTGTATTCCCTGTCATGGGTCCAACGGGTGTTATGGTGAGAGAGGCAAAAGGGATCCTCTCGCTGCAAAAGTTAAGGGACCATGTTAGAGAAATGTTGTTTTAATCTCTTTAATTTTGATGGATATTTAATTTCTTTTTTGGCCAAACGCTACTGTAGTTAAGAGGAAAGAAGGGAGGAAGAAGGTGAGAAGGTAAAACATGAAAAAGTTTAACATTGTATTTTTTGGGCATATGTTAAAGAATCGGCACTTCCACTTTTTGGTGCATGGTTACTTCTCTTGGTCCAAGTTCGGTTCATACCTAGTGAGGGGCCCAAAGACTTTAAAATTTTCATTTTTGAGAAGTTTGACTATAGAAATGTGACCATGAAGAAAGGCCATCTCAAATGGGACAACTTTGTGGTCCATGATGTAAAATCTCTCTCTCTCTCTCTCTCTCTCTCTCTAAATGTTGAGAACCCTACTTGCTTACTTACTCTAGAGCCCTGGGATTGTCAGTTTAAGTCAATTAAACTTTTTAATTTGGGAGTGAGCTTAAATTGGAATGAATTAGCAACCCACCTATAGTAAGCATGTTCTTATTGTCAACTCCTCCCCCTCAGTAAGTGTTATGAAATGGGGAGGGTGAACATGTTGTTTACTATGTACAAACCAAGCTTGTGTGTGTGTGCGTGTTTGTGTGTATGTGTGTGTTTAAGGGTTGAGTGAGCCAGTTTGATTATGTTTGTGAAGGAAAAGGCACTCCATTCTTTGCCCCTCTAATAGGGTTGACACTGCTCCTTGGGTATTGCCGAGAGCATTTTCTCCCCTCCAAGGAGATCCTCTTTTCACTTTTGTTTCTCTCTCTCTTCAATCCTTTTGGATTTCATTGCCCAACACGTACCAACAAGGTGCATTAAAACTTTGTCCCCTATATGCTGGTTGTTGGTTCATCGTCCTTTGACCTCAATCCCGGGGGGTGGACTCTTCATTGGAAACCTAAATGACATGCATGGGTCACTATGATGTGAAATGTGACATCCACGCATGTGACTCCAGTTTTGTGTCAGGCCTACATGCGTGTGTCACAAAGGATTCTCTCTTTGGTTTTTGGAGGGATTGTGTGGGATGGAAGAGACATCTATATGCAAAAAGAGGGTTGCGTGCACTTTGGGAACAAACACGCTCGTGATGTATAAATATGGATAGATTTCCTCTATGGTTTTGAGGATTGCATGCAATGGAAAAGGATAACAATAAGCAAAATATGAGTGTCCATAATGAGAATAAATGGAAGAGCTCAAAAACAAGTAGAAGAGTCTAGGACACCTTGTTTTTTTGCTAGAGAAGGATTACACTAGACATTTGATTTAGTGTGGCCCATGTAGTTATTCAACAACCCACATATATTGCATTTCGATGTAATACCAAGTTGCATACAAATATTTCAGTATACATAATTCTTGTATCCATTAAGTAGAGGATTCCAATAACATATTTTATCATATTTTGATACGATAAAATCGTTTTAAGACCCCAAATATAATCATTTATTTATTATCGGTGTCTAAGGGAAAACTACGCAAGTTTTTTGGCCCAATTATCAAAATAATAATAAGAATATATACAAAAGAGCAGCAATTCTATAAGTTTCAACTACACTGAAAGGCAATTTGTCCAAGACGATTAAAACCAGTCTCATAGTGACTTTTAGGCCAAGGACCAAGCATTGAGCTTATCAAATTTACACATGCCCTCACTTCAGACTAGACTAAACTCACCAAGTAGAGGATATTTATATTTTTTGAATCGCTATTGGCACTCCAAGAGCTAGAAAGCTTGTCTAAGTTAGTACTAAGGTATGTGGGTGTTATTCAGCTACCTTTCTTAATTGGACACTTTTAGGGCCACTTCACACACGAGACTGAGAGCCCGTGACCATTACACTTCAAGCACTCTCATTGGTGGAAAAGGCGGAGCCGGTCCAAGTTCGCTTCACACTACGCTTGAGGGACCAACGGAGTAGGTGAATGCAAGATGGATGTAAAGTCTACCTGGACTCCTACATGGCATCAAATGGATCATGTCTCATGGTCACTTGGACTATTTTCAAAAACCACCCCTTCCAGGTAGGCCCAACACAAAACTGGAAGACCATGGCACTCCGGAATCTCACAACCGTTGATTTATTCTGTTTTATTTTGTGTGAGGACCTCGCATGCATAGAGATTCATTGAAATAGCATTTGGTTGAGGGCCAGGTCACATGTGACTTCACACTACATTTGAGATGAATATAAGGGGTCAGGTTTTCTATGTTGGATAGGTGAGAGGCATGTTCAAATGTGATAATTCCCTCTTATTTGCACGGGGTTAGTCTATTGGAGATGAAGAAGCGCAATACAAATCCATTATCAGGGGGAAGAGTTGCAAAAGAGTTCATCAGGCCTCATACCATCCTACCTAGGCGATTTTGATGGAAAGTTTTATTATTTCACTTACCACAACAACTTACATATGTCTATTTTTATAGAATTTAACTAGGATTTTTTTGAATAAAAAATCAGTTCTCAAGTGTGTTGAAATATATTTATGATATTAATGGCTATATTCGTTAATTTGGGACTTTTTCGGCATTTTGAGACAGTTACAAATATAAGAACATGGATAAAATCACGCAAATATTGGAGAATGTTGTAAGATGCAAATACTTTGAAGCAGGTGTTCATATCAAGAACCCAATTAAGAACTCATATCAAGATGGTTTGGGTAGGACGATCCAAACATTAGACCATGTTGTTGTGGTCCATATATTAATTTGAGACAAGAGAAAGTCTCAAATTAACGAATATAATTAAGTGTATGATTTGTAGATTCAAAACCACCCAGGTAGGGGAGTAGTACACTAAATAGGATATTTAGTGTTTGATTATATTTGATATGTTGTTACCACCCTACCCTGCTCAACACTAATTTTCAATTCCTTGACAATTAGTGCTAGAAGATATCCTAGAAGATATGCTGGAATTCTTCTTTTATCATTGTAATTTCTTTTTTCATATCCTTACTAACACTAAATTCAAACATGTAACTTCCACATATTACCATAGTTGATATTTAGTGTTTGAGTTTACATTTAATGTTACTTACTTTCATAGGGTTATTGACGTTTAGTGTATGCCTTCGTATTCAGTGTAGTGTTGAGAAAATAATAATAAAATATGGAGACCATGGAATCTAGAAGAGAGGCAGACAACATGGAGCCCTGTCTAGCATGTGCCTTAGTTGGCACATCTCCTCCTTTAGGAGAGCTTGGGGTGTTTGAGCACTCCCTTTCACAAGCACATAGATGTTTAAAAGAAGAATAAGTTAGCCGTGTAATGGTATGAGCCTATTCTTCAAGAATGCCCGTACACCCTAAACTCCATAATATCAACCTCCATAATGTCACTCACTCTCTAATATCCCAAAACCCTAGGGAACGGATGTTCGTAGTTCAAATCTCACTCCTTATTGTCACCTTTCTCTCCCTTATATCACGAATTTTGTCATTGATGCAAACCACCAAAGAAGTCAACCCACACCCTTGTATTGCGCCATGTGTCAATATGTGGAGTGTCACCTTCTTATTCTTATTCTTATTCTTCTTCTTATGCCACTTGTTGAATGTTGGTGCATGCATATGCCACATCGTCCGGGAAGGCCAAGTGGAGTGGACCACACCACATCAATTAATATGTTGCACTTTGTGTTATTCCATAGTGTCACATGCTACACTAATTCACTAGTATCACGCATCCATGTTAACATTACAAAACTCCGTAATATCACGTGCACTTTGGTTGCCACAGGTGTGATACTACGGAGTTTAGAGTGTATTACTATATCTGATTGCATGTTGTTGTTTTGGCAATATATTCGTGGTGTCTATGTAAACTCATCCATAGTGGATGAAGGGGCTCTAATAAAAACTAGTCCCCTATAAGATTGAGGGTCAATTCCTTCCGACTAGATTCCACCACAATAATTTGGGGTCTTTGATGCTATTTCCGGAGTCGAATCACCTAAACATAACAATTTGCAAGTTGTATATAATCCATGGCATTTTCACCAATGCAGTGGATGAGTTTGTGTAGAGAACCACAAGTCCCTAGCCGTTGTTTCATGGTCTTTGAAGATAATCCCAGTGTCAAATCAACTGAAAATTTTCACGTTAATAATGATATTATATTTGTGTTTCTATTTTTTATGCCAAATCAATTCATGGTTTTGAAAAAAAATTATTTCATATTCCTACTTTTGAACATATGATATTGTGGGCTTGAAAATGGCGTAATTAAAACATTTACATTGACCAAAATCATTGTGAAATATC
This sequence comes from Polytrichum formosum, assembly GCA_964035585.1. Classification (NCBI taxonomy): domain Eukaryota; kingdom Viridiplantae; phylum Streptophyta; class Polytrichopsida; order Polytrichales; family Polytrichaceae; genus Polytrichum; species Polytrichum formosum. The sequence goes on from OZ037941.1 coordinate 44,964,061, forward strand.
AAAACTATAGTATGCCGCGGTAGTAGGTGTGAAAAGTCTACAATTTGGAGCATGATGGTTTTTAGGGTTTAATGCATTAATAATATGGATGGTTTTCCTATACAATCATAACAAATGAGTGAAAGATTCAAGAATCTCTTCATACATATCAATTTGAGAGCATTTTAGATCACAAATCATAACATGATGTTGTGTACACCCAAAAAAAGTCATTAAAGCAACCTTTTGAGTAGGTTGACTAGTTGTGTTGACTTGCAGCTCGCAGTTATTAAGGTAAAGTCAATTTCACTTTTTGACACATGGAGCCATGTGGAGCCATGTCATGAGCATGTCTTCATACTCATTTGATGCAATAACTTATTTTCTCTAGTAATTTCAAGTCCAATATTACATTTACTATCATGATAGTAAAAATTAAACATTATAGATATTTAAGCAATATCAGAAAACGTAGATTTAGTCACACTAATGGACCCTATTTAGTGTAACGTCAGAAAGATCTTTAAGTATGACTTTTACCGTGTAGTAAAACAGAATTTACCCCAATCTTTCAGTTACGGGAGGTTGGTTTACGCACATGGCCTCTTGAATGCCCCGTCTGTCAGAGTTCCCTGGCACCTTGTGATACCTTATTTACTCCTTGTTTGTGTTACATGTTACCCACTTGAGCATGTAAGAAAATAATTACCTGGCAGTCCACGGTAATTACTGCCCCTTCCACCAGTAACGTGCCTCTTGGGTGTGGTAATTATGGGTTATTTACCTATCATTGCCTCTTCAAGGAGCTTTTGATTGATTGGTTGCACAGAACCACCTCCAATGGCCAGTAATTTATCCTCTCTTCAAAAGGCATAAATTAACTTCTCCAATTTTACCTATGTGATGGGCCATCTGTAAAAAAAAAACAGTCACCAGGTTATTGGTAATTATAGCTTGTTGTTATTTACCGTAGGTGATATTCAGGTTTAACATGAATTAAGTCGAAGCTTTACAAAGTGGCACGTGTCACGAATCTATTAGTCGGACACTCTACAAAATCCGATCTGTCATCGTAAAAAAAATTAAGTGTTGAACCTACTTATCACCTAGTATGATATGTGGCATGAAGTGATCACCTGCTAATCACCTATAGTATGTGGTAATTATGGGTTATTTTCTGGCCATTGCCAAGTTTCAAAGAGTTTTTCATTGGTTGCACAGAAAAAACCCAATGGTAAGTGTCCTTGCTTCATGGTATAAATAGCTTCTATTTTACATTTTTGTTGGCAAGGGGTGAAAACAAGCACCAAATTATTGGTGATTATGGATGTCGTTAATTACCATAGGTGATAAGTGTGTTTAGTTAAAAAAAAAATAGATCAAAATTTGAGCAAAGTGCCACAAGTCAAGGGAGTGCTATCTTATGAGCAATGAGTGATAAACTTGTGAGCGGTGAGGAAGGCAAAACATTTTGGTAATAGGCCCACCAACATCCTATAATTGTGGTATTTTGACCTAAAGAATAGCAATTTTTAGGGTTTAATAATAAGAAGGGTGGGAAGGATAAACAATATGCATGATCTCAATAACTGAAAATAATATTAATATATTAAAATCAGCAAATACATATTCAGCACAAGAGGATAGAAAACATATCTAATATTGTTGGTAAATTCCACATCAATTCATTCAAAGATATCCAAGCATGTACTCAAACAAGATTGTTCTTAGGGGGCACTGCAAATTAACTAAACTAAAGTACTTGGACATAATTATTTAAGTACTCAATGTCAATCAATTTCATCAATACCCATTCCCATAATATCCAGTGTGTAAGGCATTCAAGTTCAAAGATACAAGACAATGTGTCACACAAATTACAATCCACTTTTAGTGGATTTTTATTAAAACCAAATAATTGCCACACTAAATCAAAAACATGTGCACACTCACTTAAAATAGGAGAAACCATATCTAAGAACTCTTCATGTACCCAAATCCATATTCAAATTGTCCTTACTACTCCCGTTATGTTCTTCATCCTCTATATCAGTGAGTGGCAAGACACGGAGATCATAATGTGCAAATCTAATTAGTCTTGGAGGCACGGGGAGGTCACTGGCGAAAAATCGTAGAACAACGTGCGATAAAAAATAGGGTCTAATATATTCATTGTAGGTAAATTTTGCAAAAAACGTACATATAATATAGGGGGGTTTAAAATAGTGAAACATGTTTACATGTAAAATACCATCACATATAATGACCTCTTTTATCTAGTCAGTACATGTAAAATAGCGTGGAAACAATTACTAGGGGTAGCAGGTCTAGGGTAGGGTCTGTGCTAGTGGATGAAAAGAGGTCATTTTCTATTGAAAATGCTTGGATGGATGACTTCGCAGGCTGGCTTGCTTGAACGTTACTGAACCAACGGTTCCAACGTGGAGTTAATGGTCTCTACCCACGTGCTGGGAAGGAAAAAAAAATGTAGTATAAGTAAAATAGGGTGTTTTAAAATGATTCCCCAAAAAAATTATAATTATTGATAGGGTGTATTAAATACAAGAATTTGCCTTTATTTTGAAAAATACCATACCTTATAATCTTTTCTGCAAGGTAAATAGCCCCCCGATAAATAGGTCCTGAGCGCACGTGTATGCATTAACTAAAGAGGGAGTGACCTCCCCGTGCTTGGAGGTGTAATGGCAGCTACCATCCGTGCACCCTAAACTCAACATAAATAAGGATAACGAACTTGGGAGGGGGGATATTACTTCCTTCATTTTCTTGCACAAAACGTCCAAGAAGGTTAGACACAACCAGGAAGGATGAAATATTTCACAATAACAAACAAGACTTTCAAACCGTGTAACCCAACAAACGTATGCACTCAATCGGGATTTTCTTTTGAACTTTTCGAACACGCTCTTCGTCATCTTTTGCAGCTATGTTCGAGGATTGCGAACGCCAATCAAAGGAGATGGTACTGGATTACTCAAAGGGACCAATATGGCATTGAAAATAACGGAGTCTTTCTCAAATGCAACAAGGTGTCCACCACTACACCGACAAGCATGAATTGATGGGTATGCAACACACATGGACATTGATAGGGTAAGCAATTGGACATCCATGATGGACCTCAGCCCAAATGCAATAGATATTAGGCCAAACAATTACTCTCACCCGTATATGCATAAGCATCAAGGACAACATCTCCTGGTTTTGTCAACACTTCAATTAGGAATTGGAGAGAGTCCGGGTCTTTCTCACGTGGACCTCTCCATGGGACATTTCCTTGCATTAGCTACGTCTTCGTTGTAGTACAATTGAAGAAGATATGCAGTGACTCCACCTCGGCTGCAGAAAGATCACCCGAATTATTGAAAATTAATCTTGGACGGGGCTCATCACAAAATAACAACATGTTCCAAAATTGTTGTGTCTACAAGTGTCACAATCCTTTTAGTATAAAGCAACAAATATAAACACTTCAAATGACAAAAGCAACAATTGATTATGTTAGAGACATTATGTACAGTTAGTGTCATAACCATAGGGGAGCATTAAGGCAACTCATGAGTTGCCCACCAATCCTTTGCCAATGAAAAACCATATGATATAGCGTATGTTTCACATCGTCCCTCATTTTTTTTAAACTCCAAAAAAAACAAAAGTAATGGAGCATTATCAATCAAAAAACCATATGCAAATGCAAACAATGTTTCTATGTCCTTAGGGTTGTGCTCATTTCATTGGGGAATTGAATTTGGTGGAGATGACAAATTTGGAAATGGCAGACCCTTTGGCAAGTCAGCAATGATCAAATCAAATCCACCAAATTTGGGAATGTCGGATGAAACTTGAGTCATCCAAGCCTGGCCAACCTACGAACAAAGATTACATAAACTATGATATAAAATACTATGAAACACTTATTTGAACCTTGAATAAAACTCCTCAAAAATGAAGTTATTTGAATAAAAGTTTGACGTGCCCACTCGCCTTTTTGACAAATTTGAAAGACCAAATCAACACCAAGTTTTATATCGCTCCATTCTCCAACATGTTAGAGATGGAGGCATTTTCCACAAACATTGAATCATTGGGGGTACTAGAGAATTTGGAGGCCACCTGTTGAGATTGAATTATTGAAGAAGATGGTGTAGGAGCAAATACCAAGCTAGGATGGACTCAGAGTCAGAGCAATATCATCAAGGTGCAAAATATTTTTTCCCTATCATTTTGGGTTGTATTGGGAGGAGGAGGTGGTGGTGGTGGAAGAGTGGAAGTGGGATGGACAATAGATGTTGCGGGTTTAGGTTTTGTAGCATCCATTTTTTTCTTATGTTTGCTAGCTTCATCGCTCACATGTTGCCACTCACCACTCATGTGTTACCACACACCTTTCATGTGATACTGCTCATTGCTCACTACTCACCGCTCATTGCTCATGTCTTAGCTTCCCTGCTTATCATCTATAGTACCTATGTAGCATGAGGTGATTAACATGAACACCTACCTTAGTTTAGATACATATCACTCACGGGGGGGTCACTCCATTGTCAAGTTGAACACCACGTGCGGCCAAAAAAAATCTACTTTTGGTAAGTTGCATCACCAAAATGGGTCAAAATTTTATCAATTTTTTTTCATGGGTAGATATACATGGTATCTATTACATAGTAAAAACTGGTAACCAAATTTGATGATATGTTTTTTTTAATAAAACATACCGTTTCTAACTAGAATGACGCAAAATTGAACTAAAATAATTGCTACAAAAAATGAAGATGGCTAAAAATTTCAAAAAACTATACAAAAGATACTATCAATGATTATGTATATGTAGAAAAAATATCATAATTTTTAAATTTATCTATTCCATGTAATATAGGGGTAGCAAACTTTGGCCGCACGTGGTGTTCAACTTTACATGGAGTGAACCCCCCGTGATATCACTTGGTACTATATAGCTATAAAAAGATAAAATTTAAACTTCACTCCAATTTCTTTAGAGGCAATTTGAATTGATACTTAAGTAATCCCAAACCAAGGCCAATCCCAAACTACAACATGCTTGATCTATGCTAGGATTCTCCAATAGAGTTGCATGCGCATAGATGATTGTGATAATAAAATAATATTTTATGAGGTTTTTTATTCATTATAGATTTGATGTTAAATGAATAGTAAATTAAATATATTTTTATCATATTTCAAATATCACAACATTCAATTAATCACTGAGGATTCACATATCGCCATGGAATCTAGATGTATGGAAAGCGTATCCATGAATCCACCCATAGAAGCGAATCAACAAAAAAAATTCAATTTTTTGAAATTTTATCTAGTTGGTTTTACTTAAATACAAATATTAGCAAGTCTATGTTAGAATCTCGGGGAGGTCACCTTGCGAAAAGTAGTAAACCATGTGAGTTAAACTATAGGGTTCATTTTATTCATTGGAGGAAATTTTTATATAAGACGTGGATCTACCATAGCCTTCAATTAATGCTTGAAACGTCATTATATGTAAATTATGGTATTGGAAAAACCCTCAAATTTTTCAAGTAGTAGACATAAATTAGTATGAATAAAATCATGGGAGGATTTTTTTATAAATATTAGTGAATGTAAAAGCGAATGTAGGGTAAATACTAAGGTAGAGAATACGCAACTAGATGCTTGTTATGATTATAGGATTGTGATGGCATAAGGTATACACTGGCTTGATGAATTTATTATGAATATTTGTCATTTATCCGGTAAATGCTAGTGTCCAGTTATATTGTATTATGATTTTAGTTTTGGATGTTCAAGAGAGGAAGATGACGACCGTCAACAATTGTTGGAGGCGGTTCAACAAACATGTGACTTTAGTGGTAAGGTTTCTAAGAGTATGTAGTTATGTGTTTGCTATATTTTTATTTCGATTAATTTGATGTTTCTAGATATATGTGTAGGTGCTACCTACTCCAGTTCCTTTTGAACACAAGTCAAACCATATTTTGCTCATGTTACTTCAGATGAGCTTTCTTTTTTGCGCAAAGAAGTAAATGAAGGGTGGGCAATGATCGTCTGATAGTATCTTTAGTGTTCTTGAACACTCACCACATTTGTAATTAATGTTTAGTGTTTTTGAACACTCACCATAGTTGTAATGCATTTTGAGACACTAGTTTTTTGTTTTGCTGTGATTTTTTATTTTATTTTTGTGATTTGAATGGTTATTCAATTGCTATGCTCATTTGTTTTATGTTGCTTTCTAGTTTGGTTCAAATATGCTCATGTACATTGCATATGTCCACGCCAAACACTTACCCTAAAACCTTTAATGTCCATCTGAGCAAATGCCTAAGTTTTATAAGTACTATAGCGTGCCAAGAATTAGGCTACATTTGGATTTAGAATTACCTATAGGGTCCTAGAAATTAAGACCAAGTAGCTTTTTTTCTACTAAAAGGGTCTCTTAAAATCATAATTACTAGGTAAATAGCCCCCAAACAAATACCTGGTTAACGCACGTGGTTACAAAATATAAGGGGAAGAGACCTCCCCGAGGTTAGAATTCTAACAATTTTCCATATTAATATGGGTTACCGTCTAGAAATACATGTTACTATATCTTTTAGTTCAAATAGTAATTTATGATATAGTATGCAGATAAGCAAATAGGAAATTACTTACTTTGCAAAACTTGGTATTCGTCATGAAAAGTTTTAGCAAATGTGTTATTCCAAATCATAATTCACACTATTATGGCAAATTACCATTGCATTTAATTCATCTCAAACCCATCTCAATATTATTTCTTATTCATAGTTGATGCCTACTTCATGGTGAAACTTCCTAACATGCATGTTGATGTTGCAAAAGGCTCTTTAATTCTAACCAAAAAATAACACATCAACTTCCCAAATTTATGCCACATGTCACTCCTACATTTGTTGACACACACTTGAATCCTATCATAGAGCAACATCCCAACCTATAGATCACACCTCCAAGTACTTCATTTTTGCTCATGAGCTCCGCATAATAAGCATTTACAAAGTTATAAATTTAAACTCTTCATGAATGAATTATAGTAACATGTGTTTAAGTTTTGTGAGCACATTCGCAAAAGTTATCCTTTACATGCTTATGGATTTCCTTTAATGTAAAGATGAATATGAAAAGAGTAATGAAATAATTTTAAGTGTCATTGATTATATTTTTATTGAGTCTCAAAGGTCCCTCAAAAATCTCTCTCTCTCTCTCATCGACATCCCAAACAAATGAGGAGTGTGGGCATGATTGCAAGAGTCCCTTATTGACCTAGTGTAACACCATCCAATTCGCAATCATCGCGACTTTACTAGCGATTTAATCACAATCACCTTCCATTTTATCTCTGATTAACAAAGTGTCTAGACTAACTGAGCAAAGGGTTTACCAATCTAATGTGAATCTGACCTAATGTAACACGAGAGCAATATACATGACCTTGACTCATATGTAATCATCTTTGTGCACCGTAGACTGTGCAGGTCCCCAAGCTTAACTTGGGTGTAGTATGGTTGAGTCAACACAGGTCTTCATGTTACACAATGCCATCAAAGTTTTACATGGCCCCCTAACAACCAATAGCATGGGTGCATCTGAGCATTGCATCATTAAAGAGGGCCCACCAACCCATTCCATGCATTTCAACCATAGTCAAAATGCCAAACATCTTGGTAAGTTGGTAGTGGCCAATAAATCCAATGACACCCATGCTAATAAATGCCGAACTCGGTTGTTCTAACAACATGCATGCATGTACTAAATCATTGGGTAATGCGCCAAGATAAAAATGATTCCATGCTCAATTTGTAACCCCCATGAATTTGCATTGGGTTGTCATACTACCTAGGGCCACCAAATTAAGGGCCAAGGCTGAATGAGGTTGGGAATGACTCTAAACTTTCAGAATTCTCAGACAAATAACACAATATGATTGGGTTTTACAAATTTGGTTAACTCCTCACAAGCTACGTGCTACTAACCTATGTACCTATCATGCACCAAAATCAAAATAGTAGCATGTTACATGGGGGAGCTAGGGCAAACAACTTAGACTTTAGCAAGATACGCAACAATGTGAATGACACTTGGGAGAGTTGGGACAAGCTTTTAAGAGTTGTGAGAGCTCTCCAAACATGGTATATATTGGTGCGACACCTAGACACCTCGAAATGAGAGTAGATGCCCTTGTTATTTCTCAAAAGTTTAACACCTCCTAAACCAAGTAAATAACATGCAAGGATTGGACACAATAGTTAGGTCACAACTTAATTTGGGATTCTTGAGCAATTAAAGGGTTAAACTTACGATGTCCATGTTGAAATGAAATTGAATTTAAAGTCCAGATAGTCGAAAGGCTGATCAAACTAAAGAGTACAGCAAACTGGTGTCAAAATGACTAATTCCAAAGTGTAACGGAGTGCAATGGCCTCTTTGAGACACATCAGATGATCGCTATGTGTATAATGTGAACACTTATGGATTGGATTGGGAAGTTACCAGTGTTTAGTTTAAGTGAATGAATGTTTGGTGTACATTTGTGTGGTTCACAAATATTCACAAGGGTACCGGAGTTTTGATCGGGCTGAGACTGGATTTTGATCAGGCTAGGATTGAATTTCCATCATGCCAGAACCAATAGTGATATGGCACTTGTCCTAGTTTTGAGTGCCAAAGTGAGGAATGAGCGTTTATGACAAACTCTAGACATTGGTAGTATGTTTAGGCCAACTTTAGACTTCAAAAATTCACAGTAATCTCAATTTGAGGGAAAAAAATTACCAAAAAAATTACAATCCTCCTAAATTCTATGTTCCTAGAAGAGAAAATTTGCATCACCGTATACTTCTCCATATTTGGCGTAGAATCTCTTAAGTGATCGGTTGTGGGCGCCTCTACTCCAATGCAACCTTTGGTTTGACTTCAATGATTATTATTGTTTGAGAGGTACACACATGCTCCATGTTAATAGATCCTTAACGCAATTCGTCGAGCCTTTATTTTTTCATATGCATCATTGCTACTTGCTCTCATTGGTTGCGGCTATTTAGTGTTTGAAACATTGTAGGACTCCTCAAACGGTTGACCCAAATGGTACAATACCCATTCAACTCTATTCATTGCCACATTCCCTTTTGGGTCGATCGATGATTCCCAAGTCTCCATAAATACAAGACACTATGCCTAGTACGTTTGGATTGAAGTGAAGCGGAAGTCACACGTGCATAAAACAACAATTCACATCCACGATAAATGAATGAATGAATGAATGAATGTGAACTAGGATAGATGGTACCCAAACCAACACCCCACCCAAAACTAGCACCCCATAATCTTGCACAATAATTTAAGTATATGTACACACACGCATGTATATCTCTGCTTGTGTGTATTATGAAATTGTCCACTGTCTTAACATCAAGTTCCCGTGTTGGTTTTCGGTCATCTCTCGACAAAATTTCAAACCCTGATAATTTTTGCATACGGAATTCAGATAATGCATACTTTGATGCATAGGAAACCCATGGCAATTGCTAACAAGAGTCGCCTGAAACCATTTTGGTTATAATAATAGTATATACATTCATCACATAATGTGACAATGATTTTTTTGGCGCCATCTATCTTCAGTTATGAAAGATTTCTCCAACCATGCAATGCTTTCACTCACAAGGTGAACATTTTACTAACCTGACCCCTAAGTGTCTAACATCCCCTATCTATCCTTAATGTTCAATATTTTAATGCATTTAAATTTTCATGTTTAGTCAATCACGTCAAAAGAACCTATATAGAATTAACTTATACTTCTAGTACACTCTTCATATTGGTTAGACCTCTTATTCTTATTGTAAATTTGGGTTTAAATGCAAAATTGGGATGCTCTCGGATGCAAAGCGTATACCTAGTATTTTGATCAATTAGGATTAGAGTTTAGGGTTTTAGATATGTCACATGTGAGTATATTTTGACTTTTCCCTTGACAACAGATAGTGTGCAAAATAAAGCACAAAACTTTGTAATGTCACTCCTTCTTTTATATCATGAAACCCTAGAGAATGGACATCCTTAGTCTAAACCTCACTCCTTGTTATCACGCTTCCCTCCCATATATCATGGGCTTATTCTAACATAAAAATAAACCCCCAAAGAACGGCACACACACACATTCACACATCACATTGCCATCATTGTAATTCTTATTCATTGTTGTAATGTGGACTTTGTGTTATTCCATACTGTCACATGCTACACTAATTCTCTTCATCACACACCCATGTTAACACTATAGAACTCCTTAATATCACGTGCACTTTGGTTGTCACGAGCGTGATATTACGGAGTTTAGAGTGTATTTAGCCCATACATTCATTTAGACTCTCAATCCTTTTAAGGACTAACTTACATGCAAAGCTACCCATGCACGGGGGCCGAGCCGTAAACTCATTACTAATCCAACTACTTTAATGAGGGTACAAAACACTCATTGTACTTACCGGCGGTCATGGCAAATCGCATTAGGTAGCTTGATAACCGGGAGATTTATCTTTTGGTATAATGGGAAAGTCGTGCTTTCCATTAAACCAAAAGCTGGGAAAATTGGTTGTGACCGTTATACATAGCAGCTTTCTTCATCCCATAAAGGCTAAAGACTTGGATGGATGACAAAGTTAGTTAATGAAAAGCATTAAGGAGGCGGATGTTGCAGGCTTTTGGCTCTCGATGGAGGCAAAATTGTGGGTCTTCACTCTTTACGTGCTATCTTATTGAATAACTTCCAAGTGCGGTAGGTTTTTGTACTCTTTGATAGTACAAGTGGAATCGGATTACCCTATGTGCAAGTTAGATTATGTGTACCTATTTTATTTTATTATTTTTCATTTTGTTAAAATGGTCAAGAAATGTGTCATATGTCATCATGCGATTTGCTTGAGCCTCTTGAAAGAGGGTTCATTTGACTATATGAGTCTTGGGTAGTTGACATGGTCACCGAGAAATTGTCCTACATCATTGGAATGTTTGTAAGTCAAATGTGAGAATGGCATATTTTCATATATCCTCTCACCAATGGAGGACAATTGAACCTTATGGGGGGACACCGGTGTCTTAAATAAATCGGAGCCTCCTTAATGATTGGCTTTGTGGTTGTAAGTGATTGAAAGTATAAAAAAAAAACCAAGTTCGAACATCAGAGCGTGTACAAGATGTTGAGATAATCTCAACACCGCTTTGATCTCCTTTAACAGACCATTTTTTACGTTGACATGGGCTTTAGGGTTTAACCAATGTATTATGGGACACCGGTGTCCCGCTATAAGGTTCAATTGTCTAAGACTCCTATGTTGGATGTGGTTTAGGGCAACAATTGAGATAACATGGCTCTGACTTGATTGGACTTTTTGTCTAGGGTTGGACCTTTGTTGTTTCCTAATAATTGTGTTGCCCAGAAGCATTTTGCATGTAAAATTGATCATTTCGTTTCATTTGCGGTGCATGCGTAGAGGTCATTCTTGAACTTGAATGAAGAGCGACTTATTTTGGTTCATTGAGGATTGAACTCAATTGAACATGTTATGGCATGTGAAAATAAGTTTTTAGACCTCCAACAAACCAGTATAGAAAGCTCTTTGTTCAAACCAATGTTGGAACGATATGTAGGTGAATGCCTAGTATCAATAGTAACCATCAATAATGGTATCAAAAAAACCTACCGGTTGGTGTAAGACTAGTCAAACATTGGTATTCAGTGGGTGAGAGAATCTTTGGATACATGAGTCATTATTGGGTCAATAGCATTCTAAACAATCTAACTTGGGCATCAAGGTTCTTGCATGGTATATAAACTACAATGGTAACGCAAATAAAGTTTAATCTCAAAGACCCATATCCAAATAATGTTGTGAAAAAATGTAAAAACCTCATTATAGATATCTGAGTGGTATTAAAAAAACAAGGTTACCAATGCAACATCGGTTCAAACCTCCACACTACCTTCAAACATACACCAAAAACTTATTAAACGTGAAAGGTGTTGAATGCAAAACAACAAACTCATGACCAAAAGCCATGTAGAGTAAAGTGCCCTTGCCACGATAGAAGCTAGCCAATGCTAAATGAGGTCATTGAACTTTGAATAAATTTGCCAATTCCTAGTGGCTTTCACACAACAATTAAAATTAAAGACTACAATCAAGTTCATAGTGACCCCGGGCTTGTGACCAAGTAGTTGGGAATAAGCAATCACAAATATAGAGGTTACAAGTGTATACTACACCTGTAGACATGGTCATGAAATAGCTATATCTTTAATCTCTAACTTCCCAAGCAACCCATTTCTCGTTGATGGATGATTTCTTCCCTACATTAACCCCACCTAATTCGTCCATTTGCAATCAAAATAATTATAAACATCAAATCAAGATGGATATTTACCCATATATACGTGAGTCGTGCAATATGGAGATGATTAGAATGTGGAAAAAAAAGAGGTGAAAGTGAGAAGTGGTCATGTTTTTGTTATGTTGGGAGTTCATGTGAGCGTGTTGACTCCGATCAATGGTGTCCATTCCAATGCAAACTTCGCATGAACATCAGTGATGTTTATTTTGACAAAAGTGAAATTTTTTTGATGTCCATGTAGAAACAACCTTTGTGCTCACTTCCAGCCATTCAATTTAACATTTGGACACTCTTTAATTTTTAGGGCATTCTTTGCATATACGTGGTTAGAAATATTGGGACAATTTACACACTCCAAATGCAAGGTGGCTAGCCTATTGTGGCCAATAACCAACCATCGTAGTATATCAATAAGAACTAAAGACGGAAGCTAGTAGTAGACAACCCAAAAAAAAGCTACCCAACCACAATTTCTGGTAGCCAAAGTGGTTGCCCATGACATTAACTCTCCACTTTAGGCGTCCAATTATACAAAGTGACCATGCACCGTGTAAGCATTCCTTGCATGTGAGCTCTCTAACCACAATCACATGATCTCAAAGATGGTGTAAAATAGAGGGCATGATAATGTCACAATTTGTTGGACTAAGTAATCAACCGGGTACGACTTGGACACGCACACGTGATGAATATGCTTGGCTAAATCTCCATGACATATGCAATGTACTAAATGGAATGGCATAAGTACTAGCATCACATGTGGATATCCTTGTTCATGGACAAGCGTTCAAGATTTAACACACCCCTACCATGATGTCTTGGCAATTCCTCATGGTGGGGTTTTTATTGGTTCTACCATGTGGGAAGAGACTTGGGGGTGAATTTTGAAATGGGCCAAAGTTTGGTTGTCAATTGTCAAAACCGACCACATACGGTGTTAGTAGCTCGCTCTTCAAGTGCAGTTACACTTGGCTGTTGATGTACAACGGTCTCTAATATGACCATAGTTTGGTCTTGGCTAGACAACCAAATTGAAACTTGTCACATGTGCAAGATAATACTAGGGCAAAGCATTCTTGTGACTAGCTGCTTGTTTCATGATACATACAAATTAGATCATGGGAGTGATTCAAAGTTGTGGATGGGTGTTGACTTCAACCAAAACCAAGGGATGTTTAAAATATGACTATGGAAGTATTTTAACATCCATGGCCATCTTAGTAATTGTTATTCATCACCAACACTAGCAGAAAAATGCATAAATGAATCACTTTGGTTGTCAACTGAAGGTTTTGGGTTGTAATTTTTGGATAATTAACAACCAAAACCCTCTAATTGACAACCAAAATGCTTTATTTATGCATTTGCTTGTTGTGAGTTACAATGGCCTAGTCGCGACAGACGGTTGTAATGGACAAGCTTTCTTCCAGTGCAATGAGTCACCAATATTTAATGTTGACATGGATTAGCTAATAGGTACCGAGCTAGGCTTTGAACTAGGGGGTAGTTTGATATCTATTGAGTCCATGGGTCTTCAATGGGAGATAAAAAGTAGTAAAGGGGGGAGGGGGGGGAATGTTTAGTGGTTACCGGGGGATGGGGTTTTGATTGTTATCTAAATAGAGTATTTGTTACATGCAAAAGTTACATACCATAGTATAATGGCGGTTTCGGCATCAATTATGCTATCTGAGGATTCATAGGAAAAATTGGAAAATTTTGTGTCGTAAAATAATATTTTTTTGTGAAGGATAAGTGAAAATATAATAGAATATTTATTTTTCGAAATGAATTCTTGAAAAATATTTTTTATTAAATAAGAATTTGCCTAAAACCGCCTTGGGACTACGATCCACCATCCAAATATATCCAAGTTGTTCGTACTAATCACTACGATATCTCCACAAGCATTTTTAGTTAGTGTATGCGGAAATTTATTTCCCGTACAATGAACTAAAGTGTCATGATATAGTGGCATGGTATGCTATGCCACGTGTCATGCTATAGTGTCATGATATGCTATGCCATGTGTCATGCTATAGTGTCATGATATGCTATGCCATGTGGCAGGGCTTACCAACCTCGCAACCCACCTACCAACCTACTTACCTAACCTAGCTACCGATCATTTCTTTAGTGGAATAATAGAGTCAAAAAGCAAGAAAAGAAATCACAAAATATTTTTGCAAAATTCACACCAAAACCTCGAAACGAAAATCGTGGAAAACCATCCATTTTTCTTATTATTCATCCATTTATGATGGTTTTGATCACAATGTGGATGAAATCACTACAGCCTCTAGTTCATCGGTGCCACTTGAATGATAAACAAAACATCATAGGAAAATGGTTACTACTCTGATTATTGCAATTAGTGCGTGTTACTATTTGGAGTTACATAGTGCAATAGTGTCTTACTTAGGAGTTCAATTTTGCTAACGAAAGTTCAATAGGTTGTTTGGATATTATTGAACATGAATGACTTTGCTTGGTAAAATATTGCATTCTCATTATACAGTTATAGCACTACATAACTCCGAATTAGTAACACACACTAAGTGGGACAATTAGTGTAGCTACTAAAATGTTGACCTACCTACTTATAGATAACAACCTATAGTGCCAACCATGTGCAGGCTGCACAAACACCAAAGGGCCACTTCACACACAAGTCAAGAGCCGTGATCATTGAATTGTGAGAGCCCAAAAGAAAGTGTCCAAAGGTTGTCCCAGGACACCTCCAAAATCATGTAGTGTGGTCACGGACCCTCAAGTGTAGTGTGAAGTCATATGTGACCAGGGCCTCAACCAAATGCTATTTCAATGAATTTCTATTCATGCGAGTCCTCACACATGATAAAAATAGACTAAATCAACGGTTGTGAGCATTTGGAGTGCCATGGTCTCCCGGTTTTATGTTAGGACTACCTCCAAAAGGTGGTTTTTGAAAATAGTCCAAGTGACCATGAGAGGTGATCCATTCGATGCCATGTAGGAATCCATGTAGACTTTACGTCCATCTTGCATTCACATACTCAGTTGGTCCCTCAAGTGTAGTGTGAAGCGAACTTGGACTGGCTCCGCCTTTTCCACCAATGAGAGTGCTTGAAGTGCAATGGTCACGGGCTCGCAGTCTCATGTGTGAAGTGGCCTTAAGGTAGACGGCTCTTCAGTGGTCACTTTTTTCGACTAGCCCACTTCTCCTAGGATATAGTAAAAACACACCATTAGTACAAGATGAATAGCAAATCCAAATTGAGGTTGTAGCCACTTTCCTCATAATTTTCGGAGTTCACATGGATATCTTATTCGTCATCAAAGTGAAGATTCTTGTGCTCGTTAAACAAACGATCATAGAGGTCCGTACTCCAATTACGTTCATTGCTGAACTTAGAATGGTTATCATATGTTTTAGCACATAGTCCAATCTCTTTTTAACACATGTCTTTTTGGTATCCGTTTTTGGATCCACACTTAACCACGTACCACTCAAATATAGGTGTCCAATTAAGATAAGTAATCAAATTGAGCACATGTACAAACGAGCAATGGATGCTTTGGTGCTTCAAATGTCAAAGTGCAAATTTAACATTCCACTGCCAAAACCTAATAAGTCGTTGCAAGGTCCCAATCCTTAAAGTAGTCCGGTACCCACACAAGGACAGCTTTGCCGGGCCACTGGTTGGTTATCTTAATTTAGATTTGCTTACATTCCAAGCAATGCTCGGGGAGAACCGGCGGCTAGTTACAGGTGAACCGGTTGAGTTTGAGAAATAACTGGTTAAAGTTGGAGGCTTTAGGAGAATTACCGGGCATTTTAGAGGAATCTATGGAATATACCCCAATGAATAAAGCAAAACCGGAAGATGTCAACATGTAACCGGTTGGATTTAGAATCACTAGGATCTTGACCAAGTGTTCGAGATTGAAGTCTTCAATGCCCTTCAAACGCGATTTGGCCCTTCAAAATATACCTCTCTCAAAACAATCCTTCAAAATGCAACCCCAAATTGAAAATGAAGACGTCACTTGAAGTCCTCAATATAATATGCCTGTCACAAGAACCAACAAGCGTAGGGCGTTGTCACTACAAGAAGTGGAGTTAGATGGTTGATTCTTAATTCTTCACATTGTACTGGAAACATGCACCATATAATTCATGCACAAGTTTCATATGAGTTTTGTATTTCATTTCTATATTCTTGGATTGACGTCTTGCATTTGAACCAACCCTTCAGTTGAGGGGCTGAAATTTGAGAGCCCTTCAAAATGAAACTCATATGAGGGCTTCAATCTTGAACACTGATCTTGACCGACTATGCCCAAAAACCTCCCGGGCAATGATTCCAAGCGCTTGTTGACATCAATACTTTAGGGGCCCACTTTACACTAGATGCCGAGGGCCCTTGACCCATGAAATACAATTATGGGATTGGTCAAAAAGGCAAAGAAAGAAAGCCCAAGTTCACTTTACACTAGACCCAAGCGACTTAAAAAAAATCGAATGGATGAAAAATCTACATGGCGTTCTACATGGCAACGAGTGAATAATGTTTCATGGTCTACCGGATACTGCATTTAAACCTAGGGGTTGTGGTGATTACTTCAATTTGTGATTGACCCAAACACGAATATATGTTGCGGTCCTTCAACATAATCCACTTTTACTTTACACCAAGCTTGAGGGCTCATCAATTGCATAATTAGATTTCTATTTTCCACTTTATTTCCCACAAATGACGGTGTTAGGTAGAGAGAAACTACTTTAGAGGAACACATGGTACTTGGCTGCAAATTGTTTGGCTTCTCACATATGCTCTTAGGCCCTAACAACAACAGACTACATCACTAAATACTCTTTGGACCATCTAGCAACTTCATTTTTCTCTAGTTCAATGTTCAGCTTCACTAGATTCATTTTGCATACTTAACCCTCATTTCTACATATGAAAGAATGAAATTTTAGCCCTAATATTATTCCCAAACATCAAGTGATGATTTAGGGCCACATTAAGTACAAATCTAATCATTTTCACTATTTCAACACGTATGTAGGAAACAATCAACACTATTGACCAAATCAATACTTATTTTGACGATTTTAAGCACTATTAGACATTATTAAAACACATTTCCGCACTACTCTAGCACTAAATTGTACCAAATTCAACATATCAACTTCACTATCCAACACAAAATATGTATAAGCAAAATATATGTCATTGCCACACTTCCAACAATAAAAACTAGTCCAATTCCACTCATGTTTTCTTTTTCTTTTTCTTTTTTCCCTCTTCTCTTCCTAGCAATAATTTTCAAAACTCCATTCCCAAGTTCATTCTCCTCCAACTTATACTAACTACTAGGCCAAAATTTTCTCCTCTAGAACCACATAAGGGCTTTCCTTTGGAAGGTCACATAAATTGTTCAGCGATGATTCCCAACTTTCCATGTCAAAACTTCTAGATTAGTTTGACTTATCTCCATATAGACTTAATCATTGCCAAGTATTAATGCAAACCTTCTACATGTTTACTTTTATGTTCCACCTTAGAGGTAAAATCTTTAACTTAATGGAAACTAAAATTCAAGCAGAAATAAAACCAAACCAAACCAAACCTAACAAAAACTTGTCACCTATCTGGAAAATAAATGTAACAATGGGTTTAAGAAAAACCGCTAGTTTCACCTTGATCACCAAATCGTGGGAATAAGATTGGCAAAGTAAATTCGAGTACCATGTTGCCGGTCCGGGTTCGAACCTTGTTGGGATCGTTGATCAATTCGTGGGGTGCATGATTTGGTACTACTAAGTGAACAAGCAGGCAAAATAAGCCAGCCTTCCACCTACTCATACCGTGACAAGATAAAACTGTGGTTTTCATCACATTTTTTCTTATTTTGTCTAATTCGTTTATTAATCATACTTTGTATTTTCCACTTCTTGAATCTTAAACTAACATTCTAAGTTTTTATTTTTATACTAATGTGCATGTATTTATAATATGACAATGGTACGGCCTTTGGATGGTTTTCAACGTCCTTAGGTTTCATGGTCGCGGCTCTTGGTTTGTATGTGAAAGCGACCCTAACTCACTATTGGCAACTGTTCCGAGACGACCTTAAACTACCGGATGATGGTGGAGGGATACCCAAATCTCAAGGAAGAGGTTGGCGGTTCGAATCCCGGCTGTGAAATCTCCTCTCTACCTGACGGAAAACTTGCCAGGTGGTCAACTGCCTCCTGTGCTTTGGCGTTGGCCTATCGGCCTTCTGTCTCAAAAAAAAAAAAAAAAAAAAAAACTATTGGCAACGGAGAGAGGAAAATACCTCTCATCCATCCAACATAAAAACTTGTCTGCCTATAGGTTTGTGGATTAGGCATTTCAAATGACTTGGACTAGACCGATTTTTGATTTCTAAAGCTAATTTTGGTGTGAAATAAAACAAAAATTCGTAACATTCGGGCTGCATACTATGTCAAGGCTTTTATGTTCGATGAATGAAGGGTACACACTTGCATGCGATAATTCTCTCTTCCATTGTGGGTAGTGTGGTAATAATACCTATTAGGAACCACGCTACACCTAAATATTGTATATTTAGTGTCACCAATTTTATTCGTCTCAAGCTCATTACTAATTGTGAACAACCTAGCATGCATCAGCCCCGGGCTAGATCACATCTTCATTCGGCTGCGCCCTGCGTCTCCCTCGCCCCCTTCACTGCCCGGTCTTCCCCATGCTCCCTACCCACACCTGCGTGGGAACTCTTCCTTGTTGGGAACCAATGTGACAATACCCAGTCACTTAAGCCATTAATTGGCATGTGTAATTAATATTGGCATGTGAAGGAGCTCCATCAATTAGCTTGGGAATAATGAAAGTGATGTCAATTTGAATATTTGTAATTTTGACCGGGTATTGTCACATTGGTTCCCAACGAGGAAGAGTTCCCACGCAAGTGTGGGCAGGGAGCATGGGGAAGACTGGGCAGTGAAGGAGGCTTGGGAGGGGTGGGGCCCAACCAAATGAAGATGTGATCTAGCCTAGGGCGCATGCATTGTCGCCAAAACTAAATGTACACCTAACATTCTTTGTCACTCCTTGTTGAAAATAAATAAATTGGGCATTATAGATTTATAATGTTGCAAATACTCTCGCTTACAACGTGGTTTTTCATCCAAATTTCAATCATCAATGACATTACACCATTACAAGAATGCTAGGATGTAGATTATACCAAACTAAAAAGTAGATGAACTAAAAGTGAGTTGGGACATAGCATTATTCATATCCATAACAATGTTTTGTGGAACTGACAATATCCCACCGAATATTCCCAGATATTCCCCACATTCATACTGAATGTGGGAAACATTATGTGGAATATTTTAGTCCCACAGAACATTGTTATGGATCTGAATAATGTTACGGATGACATTAATTGTAACCTTATTCATAAGAAGTGGCATTAGAATAGTTACCACGGTGACATAAAATACCATATGACACTAAATAAAATATTATTCGGTGTCGATAGTGTCTATATGGGCCCCGCCAAATGCATTGAAGAGCTACCAACGGAACGAGTGCGGCCAAACGCTATTTGCAAGCGAGATAGGTTAATGGAATGACCGAGATTGGAAAGAAGAAGAAGAAGATTCTAGTAACTACCTCCCCGGTGAGTCCTTTGGCCCCTAAATTAATTACCGCTAGTAAATGAATGCAGTTGATGTAGGTATGATAATATACGGTGTCCGTCCATGTAATTATTATATGAGTTTTGGGGGTGCTTGTTGTTGCCGGCGTGTGGCTGGCCCGACCCGGGTGTACCGAATAGTACGATGACATGTCAGCCCTGCCAGGTTTGCGTGTGACACGCTCCAAGCCCCCTGCCGCCAGCATGGCAAGTTTCACCACCTGGCACACTTGTTTAATTGGCTCCCCACAAAATATTGCATGTGCATCTTCGGGTTCGGAAGTGGCTTGCAATAGGGGAGAGAGAGAGAGGGACATTGTATATGACAATGAATAAGATAAGTCATATGAGCTCCGAAGATTATGAGTCACATGGCTACGGGTACGATTTGGATTTTGCTAGCTTAACCATCTCACACTAATTGTGTGTTTCATATACTACAAGAAGTGAGTGCAGAGGGAAAAATGACACATGTCTATCTTAGGCAGAGAGAGGGAATTATTGTATACAAGCCTACCTCTCATTCATCCAACATAAAAATTTGACCGTTTTATAGGTTTGTTGCCAATTCATCTCAAATGACTTCGAGTACACTAATTTGGGATCTTTAAAACTAATTTCGATGTCAAATCAAGTAAAAACATGTGATTTCTGAGCTGCATACTATTTCAAGGTTTTTTTTAATGATTGATGGATGAGAGGTGCGCTCATATACGATAATTCCCTCTCTCATGCCTAATGTAGACGTGTGTAATTTGGATAATTTTTCTTTATGCACCCATTTCTTGTAGGATATGAGAAAAAAGGAAGCAATTAGTGTGAGATGATTAAGTTAGCAAATCCATATCATACCCGTAGCCATTTCCTTCATAATCTTTGAAGCTCGAAGGAATATCTTATTCTTTATCAAAGTGAGGATTCTTGTGCTCATTAAGTGGCCATATAGGTCCCTTGATCATGTTGACCATTGAGCCTAGAATAGTTGGCACATTTTTGAGCACGCAATCCAATCCCTTTTAAGCATGTGTCTTTTTGGTGTTTGTTCATATATTCACACATAACCACACACTACTTGAATATAGGTGTCCACATTATTGTTGTGTTGAAATTAGTTGTGCCATACCTTAAGGCAGATGGCTCTTAAGTGGTTATGTTTTTCCAACTCGCCCACTTCTCCTAGGAGACGAAACACACGATTAGTTCGAGATGGTTAACGAGTCCAAATCAAGGTTGTGGCCACTTTCCTCATGCTTTTCAAAGCTCATATGAATATCTCATACATTATCAAAGTAAAGATTCTCGTGCTCATTAAATGGTCATATAGATCCCCCCCCTTGCCCCATTCTGTTGACTATCGAGTCTAGAATAGTTACCATATTTTGAACACATAGTCCAAATTCTTTTGAACACATGTCTTTCTGGTATTTGTTCTTGGAGCCACACCAAACCACATACTACTCAAGCATAGGTGATCAATTCAGATAAGTAACCGAGTTAACCATGTCCATAAATAAATAAATAAATAACCAATGTCAAGCAATCTGATGTGAATTTGAGCCTGTTGGCCCTACCCTGTTGATTTGGGCAAACCAACCCTCCTTGTTGAATGCATGAACTCTTGCCTCCAAGGAACCAGTGTACGGGTTGGTTCACCCCAACCCTACCCTACTCAAGAATCCTCTTGGTGTAGGGTAGGGTTTACATGCCTACCTTGCGGTGGGTGGGCTCTTGGCTTCCTACCTACCTAGCTAGTTTTTTCCGTCAAGTAGAGAAAAGATTCCATAGCGGGAATCGAACTGCCAACCACTCCATTCAGAAACGGGTACCTCTCCACTGTCACCCGGTAGTTTAGGGTCATCTCGGACCATAAGCATGTTCATCTTAACCCTTTGTCTCCTAGGGGTGCATTTCATGGAGGAAGGAAACTTCATATCATTGTTGCCATTGAGGGGTTATCCTTCCCACTTGCCACCATAGATTTTTGATCAACCATTTTCAAGTTGTACCCAACTTCAATAAACATCTCCGTAGAAAACCCCTAAACATCTCCATGGTTGCAAAGCTCTATGGTGATCCATTGGTTGTAACATGCTCTTGAGATGGCTATGGTGGTGCGGTGCTTCACCCACCTTCCTACAACAACGACAACAACAACAAGACATGTAGGCAAGATGGCAAGACATTGAACCACAATGAAGATGGTGATTAGGATTGTTTCTTATTGCCCAACACATAACTTGATCCATATTACCCGGCTCCAATTGACATACTCTAGTCTAGTTATGGTTTTCATCCACCATCACAAAAAGGGTATGTGGAAGGTAGCTTATTGTCATGGTTGTGGGACTTAGGTATTGGGAATTCACATAATAGGTTATGCATGTATCCATACTAGCATGAGGAAAACTCTAGGTGAAAATATACACACCCAACATTGGTGAAAACATAGTCAACTATATCATAACATAGACACAAACATGAGATTACACCTTCTACACATGTTATTCTGTCTCGATTTAATTTTGTCATATCATGATAATTTTGGTCAGTACAACTTTTCTTGATCCACATCATTTTTCAAGCCCACAATGTTATAACTTCAAAACTAGGAATGTGGAATCAATTTGTTTTCCACAAACATGAACTATTGTGCTTTGAAGAACATAATATGAATTACATACCACAATTTCAATATTTTTGTTAACATCCTATCCATTTTCATGTGAAGATTTCAATTGTGTTATCTACAAGCCACCCTATGTTTTCCACCACCCATAAAATTTAGTGGGTGGTGGTATCATCTACCTACGCTAACTTTTAGCCCACAGTAATAGGTGTACAAGACGTAACATTGAAGACCTCAAATTTGGTGTGGTGGAATTATATTGGGATGAATTAACCAAATACCCATGGCATGTTAAGTGATTATCCCAATTAGTGCATGTTACTATTCGGAGTTACGCAATGCAGTAATGTCGTACTCAAGAGTTCAAATTTTAGTAACAAAGGTTCAATAGGTTGTTTGAGACATTATAGGACATAAGTGACTTCTCTTGGTAAAATATTTACATTCTCATGAAGTACACTAAATATGATATTTAGTGTCACCACTTCTAGTTGTCTTGCTCAATACTAATTTTAAACTACGGTATAGTGTCACCAACACTACATGCTAACCCAACATTAGAGTTATCCTTTAACTCAACCGGAGTTTTAGTAGGGAGTTGGTTGTTTCACATGCAAAACTTACCGAACATGGAAAGTTTTGCAATCGAAACAACCAACTCCCTACTAAAACTCCGGTTGAGTTAAAGGATAACTCTATTATTTGGCATTCCTTGTCATTTTTCTGGGGGGATTATAGATTCACAGTGTTGCAATCATTGTCATTTACAAAGTGGATTTTCATCCAAGTTTCAATCATCCATGACAATATTTCATCACAAGTTGCTGACAAGCGAAGGTAGGGTTTTGGCCAATGGATGAACTCATCCTTCATTCATGACAATATTCGTAAACTTATTGATAAGAAGCGTCATCAGAAAAGTTACCATAGTGACATTAAATACCATGTGACACTAAATATCATATTTGGTGTAAATATAGCATTGCATATTTTCAAATAGTAGCACACACTAATTGGGATAATTAGTGAAGTCACACCTACTCCATACACTTTGTTGAGTTTGGATACGTAAAGTAATTTGATTATCTTGTTGAAGTGGATTTGGAAGCCATGCGACTCAAAATATTTGAAGGGTGTCTGAATTTTTTATAAGTCATTTATGTCAAAATGTTTCAAAACTCATTATGCTCATTCAGGGTGATAAGTTTATCTAGCCTATCAAGGTCATGCCCCACCCTTTGCAAAAAAAAAACTAAAAAAAAAAAAAAACTAAAGTGCTTTTTGAACATACTATTATGGCTCAGGCTAAGACCTTATGATTGTGAGAATATGGACCCACATGTGACATGCTACAGTTGTTGAAGTTGCCTTAGAAATAGTTCATCGGAGTGTATAATTGGCAAGTTTATGGTCCCACCTACGTCAAGGCCTCCACTCACTTGTCTCATGTACGATGTGCAAAGGCGGTGGACTTCAAACTCCACAATACATTTTGATTGGTGGATGAACTTGGATAATTGTCTATCACGCATATCGTCATTTTAGGTTGCATAATAGGCAATGGGTTTTAACAATTAGTTTCAAGATATCAACGAAAAGACAATCTTTCTCTTTACTACAATCAAAGGCCCTCCCAATCATGTTAGCAAATGAACATACAATGGTTTGATCAATTTAAGCATGTGATTCAATCTCAATGTTACACATGATGCCTATTTGGTGTTTGTTCTTGGATAAAAACCATAATAACTACAATATTTTACATGATAGTAATCTATTTAATATAGTTAGTTCAGACTACCTAGCGACCAAGAAGAGTGACCAAATGATAAGGCCCACGTCCCTTTACAATTAGTGGGGGTCTGAGGGGAATAAATAAGTAACGTGTAATGTAAATTACGTAATACGTACACTACACAACCACTCAACATGGTTGATGGCCTGGTATAGCAAAGGGGGGGATGGGGGGCTTGCCTGACATCTTTGTGGTAACTCAGAGGCTGCCCTAATTAGCCTAAGTAGAGAACTTCCAACCCAAGCACTTAAGTAGCCTCGTTCCCACACCTAAGTTAGCAACATTGTTGGTAGTGACCTTGAGGATTGTGCTTGGGACATGGGTAAGAAGCCTATATTTTGAGGCCTATTGGCCTTGCCCATGTGCTACCACTCCCGGCCTTCACAGTGTCAATTCTAACTGGGTCTCGCTGGTGGCGGCTAATTCTAATACCCACCACTTAGTAACCGGTCTGAGGTTATTATTGGGCATTGTAGGTAGACGGGAAGAAAAAGTGGCTTACATAAGCCAAACATGGATTAACACATTATATAACTAAAAGATTAGGATGTAACACCATGCATCACGCTTTGGCACATACAAATCTATTGACACCTAAATGAAAGTTAATGAAGCGTAGTATGATCTCTTAGAAAGCTATAGGTGTAGGAATCACCAATGCTCAGTGATTGAGATTGGGTAGACATACATTAGGCCGAGAAGGCAATAGACTTGCAAGACTGAGTGATTAAGACTCTTGAATCATTTTAATTATGATAAGTGAGTAAGCTTTGTGATGCATGAAAAATGGAAGTTTTGGAGTTAGTGAAGATGTGAAATGTATGTGAGAAACAACAATGAGCATGAAATTGAGCAAGTGGGCCATGAGATGACTCAAATTCAGACTGAGCTCCAACACCCAATGGTTAAATTCTTAACACCCACAAAATGAACGCACAATATTGAGTAATGTGTATGTGTATGCACATAGGTGTGTGTATGTGCGATTTAACTGAATTATAGAGAGATTTGAGCTCATATGAATGACTTAATCTCAAATACACGTAATATGTAACCAATTGACATTGTTGCATATGATTTTGTTTTCACTTCCTCATTTTTGTAGTTTGTCCTAAGTATAGTATGAATATCATAATTATTTCCATATTTCCTAGAGGCTATTAATAATTGGTATGTATCTTGTGTAAATACACCCCCGGCCCTTAAGTTTAAGCCCGTGTGGGTGGGATCCATTCCTAAGGAATAATGGCCCTCAAACCCAAGAATAAACAATGGGCCATTCCTCATTAAGTTAAGGTTTATAATGAACAAACTCTTGAGAACTCAATCATGCATGTTATTTTACATCCTATTCATATTCAAATGGGTTAGGTCCCCATTACTTAACAATGTTATGTCTTGGTTTCACAATAGTAGGTTGTTTATCTCAAAGAAAAAAAGAAAAGAAAAAAATTGGTTCCAACGGAACCTACATTGGAAAAACAATTTCATGTTTTAGCTGGAAAGGTTCAGGGGGCCCGTTTAAATCGTTAATGAACCTCAACACGTTGTACAGAGGCCTTTAAGGAACATAAAATTAGATAATTAAGCTTGAAATGTCAAATTCAACTCCCACATTTATCAATTGCATCCTTCCAATTGGAGCTAACATACGTGTAAATAGAAACATGGAACGATTCGGACTTTGATCTAGATACAAATACACACAACGTATCTCTTATCATAATAGTTGCATTTGATTGTAATCCCATGACCTCTTTGTACTAGGTCGTGTCAAATATAGTTTCAATCTCATACACCAAGTAAAATAATACCTTAATATTTATTGGAGGCTTGTAAGAAGTGTTGTGTAGGTCAGAGTAAAAACAATGAACCATATTGAGTGTCACAAGACGACCTAAGAAGCTATTTTTAGACAAATATCCTCTCATTGCACTTAGGTGAGGCCGCCGCAAACATCATCAATTTATGAAGTGTTCAGTGATGTCTCCAGACACCTTGACTCTTGACCTATGAGATTTTACACAGAAGTATAATATGCACAAGCTTTGTTCCATTTGGGGTCATTAGTTTGGAGCCTAGTGAAATGTAAAAATTGAGTGGCAACAACCAATGAGATCAAGAGCCAGCGGAGGGGTATAGAAGCTAACCAATTTGGAGTTAGAACCAATATGGTCATGTGCATGTTCCTTGGACAATATCAACCACTTATATAAAAACACAAGGGTGCATTGGATATTCAAGGCCGACAGTGTAGTATATATCAGGCTACATAGCACCTCCATGTCTCTTTGTCTTGGTTATTTAATCGATCATGGATGCCTTGCTATTGTTTTCCTTGAAACACAAACCATAGGTGATAACCATGTTTAACACTTTTGATGCCAGAATGTTGTTGTTTGAGGTAACATATAGATTTTAATGGAGGTTCTGAGTAATTTATGAGTGACATGTGAAATATTACTTAAAATTAGAGTTCATTTGTGTCAACAATGATGTTGCCCACATTAGTGATAATCTTGGGAGAGTACTACATTGTTTTTTTGCATTTAGTGTTGTGTGGCATTTAATGTTGTTACTATTCATTTACCTGCAACATTATCTACCAAACACTTGACAAATAGTGTTCAAGTAGTGGTGGTAGAGATGGTGGTGGTGCAACCATGCAGCAACAAAACACAAAACATAAAAAATATTATAACACTAATTGTGGAGATGTAAACATTAAGGGCGTCACTGGCATTTAGTGTTGTGGTTCGTAATTACTGTTAACAACACTAAATGCAAAAACAGTCTAGAACTTATTTGAACAAAATGTACATATAAGGACAAGGGAAAACTAAGGACTCCAAAGAAGGCATCAAGGAATGCAAAGAAGCAAAGGCGAGAGAGAGGAGACAATTACAAGGAAAGAGAGGTTGGGAGGGAAGGTAGGGTTGCTATTATTAGTCTACATGTAGTCATTCTTCCAATAATGTGGAACCTCTATAAAAATTCCTTTCTCTCTATATATATTTGGGGTATTGTTAAGGGAGACCGCTACATTTTTTTTATAGTATTTAGTGTCACGTGCACAATTTGTGAAGGCTTTAAACTAGATTACTAGAGGTTTCAAAGTGTCACTTCCGCTAATTGTCGACATTATATTATTTATCAATGTAAGTAAATTTTTGAAGTGAGAATTTATTTACATTATGAAAATTAGCATAGCGCATTAGGATACTTGAGATGATAGTATTGTGTTTTCATAGGCAAGGGGAATATACTGTTGAGCTTACTCATGGCAAGTTTCATGTCTTTACATTTTAGCATGCAGTAGGAAGATATTCTTGAGCATGCAAATCCCAAATGTCATTTATGTATCCTTTAGTTAGCAAGTAGCCCATTGTGTAACATAGGCATACATCTCATAACACTACTGAACATACTTATGCCAAGATATTAGTAAGCACACTCGAATGCCAAGTGCCACTAGGTGACACTAATGGTGAAGTTGTTGATCATTAGTGTAACCTAGCATAGGCCTCAAAACAAGGTAAGTGACACTATTACACATGTGACACTAATTACCATAAACTTTGTATCACAATCGGGGGGGGGCCATAGTAAGTAAGTTATGCAGGTGTAAATTGGTCATTTGTCTTAAATAAACACTCATATTTGATTGGTGTGAAGTTAGGTGAGGATCAAAGAACAAATACCATAAAGACACAAGTTTCAATGAGATTGCACTATGTCTTTAGATATTATTAACCAATCCACACTTACAATTGAGAGGACCTAGGTATTCAATTTAGGAATCAACAACATGCACTTCCGATAACCATAACTAAACCAGACAAGGTTCGAATTTCAATCCCTTTTTTTGGGTGATTTGTTGTGTGACCCTAATTGGTGGAAGTTGGAGAGCTTGAAAGTGAACCAAATAACTCCCACATGCCCTAGAGGTGAATAACAAGAGATTCCACTAAGACATCCAATAGAGAAGCCCCACACACACACACACCAATGGACACGTGACACGGTTTAGAAATATGCCTCCACATTATTGGTTATAATGTCAACGGGGTAGTAGCATGTGGTGTCGGTGGCAAGTCCTTTTATGACATGATTGATATTTATGAACCTTGGGAATGAGCGTTTGCAAATGATTCATCGTTATAAGGAGAACATGGACATGGCCCATGTTGACGAACTATTGATTGGATCGACTCTATAAGGGGGCCCAACAATGTAGATGAATGTAACATTTCATCCATATCCATCCATCCATCCACCCATCCACATGGGTTTGGGATCCTCCCGGCTTTGGAGTCGCACTCATAGATCGGAGTTGTCGAGCTTCGTATCGAAGCATCTCATGAGTGTCTTCAAAGAGATTGAAGGAATGCCATAACTCGCCATGATTGCCACCCACCATTTTTGGAGTCTTTCGCAATAAATGTTGGATGAAAGCATATATGAAACGGATGGAATTTTTTGGACGGCACGAACCTCTAACTTGGTAATTATCGTGGTCGAAGGCATTTTGGGGTCGAGTCGCATGGGCGTGACTTACAAAGCTGGCATTCCAAGTGGCATTTATGCGAGGAATAAAAGGATTCACATGGTTTTCAATGCCCGGCCCCGGCCCGGTCTGCAATTTTGCCCATGAATATCATACTACTTACGGCCCTCCGTGATCCGCGTGCTCATTTAAAAAAATAGTAAAAAAAATGCCTCTAACTTTACCTCAGCTTTTCACTTTATGTGAGTCGAGACACGGTACACCGTTTATGGTATTTAGTGTCCCGCATATTCAATGTCCGGGGAGAATTTTGGGCATAATTGGTCGAGGTCCTAGTATTTCCAAGTCCAACTGGTGACATGTTGACATCTTAATTGCATAGATCTCATAATATTATTGAGCATACTAATGCCAAGATATTACTAGCATCAAGTGTCATGAGCTTACACTACTAGTCAAGTTGTTGGCCATTAGTGTAACCTAGCATAGGCCTCATAATAGGGTAAATGACAATATTCCTTATGTGACACTAAATACCACAAACAATGTTGATTTGTAATTTTATGATATCTTAGTGCAAATCTTGCAGAATGGAGAGGCGCATCCATTGTGGATGAAGGGGCTCTAAGGTATGTGGAAGTTAAGTGGCTCATTTTTCAACATGTTCTCCAACTTGACATCTGCAATGAAACTTGTGTGGTATTAGCAAATCTATGATGAAGCGTTTGCCAAAAGTGGATTGAAATCATGCTTCCCTTGATTCAATAGTTAAGATTATTGAAAGTGCATATATGCTGATTTTTTGAATGGAATATCTAGGTCCTTCCGACTCTATTGATTGTTGAGTCCATAGTGGTTGATAATTTACTTTAGTAGATAGTCTGATCTCTTGTAAACATGTGTCTTCTTGGAGTTTCTTCATAGATCTACCCTAACCACACACCACTCGAATATAGGTGTTTACTTGAGATAAATATCCAAATAAGACCCGTGTGCCTTAGTAAAAACAAGTTTCTTATAGGTCGAGGATCAATTCCTTCCAATTGGATCTCATGAGATGAACTTCGGGTCTCTGATGCCATTTCCGAAGTCAAGTCATCTACACATAATCGTTTGTAGGCTATAATATAGTCCAATGCGTTTTCATCTTTCCAACGGTTGAGTCTTTGTAGACATCAAGCATCTCTAGGCCAAGGATTCGTGATGTCTATGTAAACTCATCCAAAAGGGATTTGAAAACACAACGCAACGTTTAATATCCTGAAAATGACTATTCTAGATAATGTGATTTTGAAAATGACATCAAATATCTTGAACTAGTTTAGTGAGATTCAACTGGAATGAACCGGCTCTAAACATGTACGGCACTTGTTTGTATTTGAGCCCTTTCATCCAAGGTGGATGAGGTTACACATACACCACAAACCCCAAGTCCGACTCCCTACCCATACCCCCCCCACCCCATCCATCCTCGTAAAATAAGGGATTATTTTAGAATTTTTTCTTGTGGTTTTCCTTGAGTGTTATCTTTTCGTAGCCACCCGTGACCCAGGTGCTTGAATGAAAAAAAGAAAAGAAAAGAAAAACCCTTAGTCAATAGGAAGGTGAAAATGCAATGGACTACATATTAACCATGGAAACGATTCTTTAAGATAATATGATTCCAAAAATGACAGCAAATACCTTGAATTAGTCTAGTGAGATGCAACTGGAATGAATCGACCCCAAACCCATACATGGATTCTTTTTACTTGAGCCCTTTTATACCAATGGATGAGCTTACATAGACACCACAACACACACACTCTCTCATAAATACAAGTCAATGAACAGCGGAACCAGCCGCTAGTTGCAGATGAACCGGTTGAGTTTGAGAGATAACTGGTTGAAGTTCAAGTCTTTAGGAAAATTATAAATAATTTAAAAGTAATTTAGAGAATAAACCTCAAATTAACAAAGAAACGATGATTGATGGCAACATGTAACCAGCTGGACTTGGAAACACTAGGATTTGACTGATTATGCCCAAAAATCTTCCTGCACACTAATACAAGTGACAATTTTAGGTTTTTTTATAATACTTTTTAAAATATTTTTAAAATATTTAACATTTTTTGTAGCCGCCCGTGACCCGCGTGCTTGAATAAAAGTAAATAATTACATCTTAAAAATTGAGTTACATCAGCTTTTTTCCCCCACTTTATGTCAGTCCAGACGTGGCCCTAGACAGAGTTTTTTATTTTTATTTTTTCATGCCTTGTTACAAACCCCGCCCAATGTTGGGTCATAAAGCCTCCAGGCTGCCCGGCCATCGTAGCCTTAAACACTTGAATGGAGGGTTTTAGATTTTCTCTCTTGTTTTGGAGCGGTGTCTTATTGAAAACCCCCAGAGTGCATGGCAGTAGGCCATTTACGACGCTAGTTCCTTGTGGTTTGGATTTAGGCTTCATCTCATTGGCCAGGGATATTGGCACGGCCCACCTCTTCCACATGGGCCCCGCCACCATTGCCCAAGGTGAAAATGTACTAAAAATACTATAGTTCAAAAAAATTCAAATTTTAAGGACAATTTGCTTACGGAATCAACATTAGAGACCCGGAAATAGTCTAGAGAGATCCATTTCAGAAGAATTAACCAAAAATCTATGGGGTTAGGTTTTTACCAGTGTTGGACCAATATCAAAATTTTGCGATACCAACCTAGTACCAATATCAGATTTTTTATGAAATGTTAGCCGGGTTGGATCCCAAGTATCACAAGAATCATATTTTTATAGATATGGTATGAGTATGAGTATCAATCTTGTAAAAATAAAGCCTAAAGGTATCAATATCGAGTACCATGGTAGTGATACCAGTGGAGTATGCACAATGGTATGGTATAATTTTAATTTTTTTACCTTTTACCTTTTAGAGACCTAAAAACACAAACAACATTGCAACAAGAGTGCATAAGGACGCAATTCATCGACAATAAGAAACGTGCCTCATTGAAGCCAAGAATCTAGAGTTTGTTGAACTGAAATTTCGAATAATAAATTGCAATGCCGCCAATCTGATGAGCATTCAAGCGGACTGGGATACTAGGGTTTCAGGCTTCTCGACATGAGCGAAGGCGGGGTGAGTATTGACCTCCACCTCTTGCCTTGGGTATCAAAGGCGGGTATTGAGACCCGATACCGTGCAATACAAGTACGGAGCAGGTATCGCCCCATCCACATATTGCGGGCAATATGGTACTTAATACCATACTCATACCAGTATTCTATACCATGCAAATGGTGCTATACCGGTCCAACACTGGTTTTTACCATATCTCTTTTACTTTGGTAATTAGCAGTAGGGGCCCAACTCAAAGATGTGGGTGTCTAGCCCTGGCCCATCTCATTGGCCTTGCATGTGATACACCTTCCACACCTGGTACTGTGGCCCACTATAGTTTTTGACATACAACAATATTTTTGGTCAGTGTAAATTTCCTGATTCACACCAAGTTTTAGGTTGCATCAACATATATTTCAAAACTAGAAATATAGAATGACTTTTAAAACACAAACATGAACCGATCTGGATTGAATATAATGTCAACCTTTTATGAAAAAAATTATTATTTAATATTAGAATCTTGATTACTATATATATATATAGGCCACCTTGATTTTCAACCCACACATAGAGTATATTGCACCTCGGCATGTTTTTACCCATAATTACTTTCAAACCCACAGTTATAGGTGTGAAAGGTGTACACTAAACAACCCTATTACTGTGGGCCACATTAGTTCTCAACCCACACTAAATTTATGGTAGAAAATTTAGCTTGGGCCACAATAATCGTTCTTTCTAGAAAATTAATGTGGGTGATTATTTTTGTGCTACTTTTGTCCTATAACTAATATTCAATGTGTTGGTTGGAAGTCCTCATGAAGACTTGGGCGAAGACCCGGGGTCCGGGACCCACGTTAATTCCACCTTGACTAGAAAATTAGTGTGGCCCACGCTAAATATTTCCATGCTAATTTTCAACTTACACTAATAGGGCTATTTAGTGTAGTTTCAGATGAATGTTAGCTATAATATGCCCGGGTCTATACCCTTAGAAAATGCATAGGGGAGTGGTTTATCCCACTGCTCATATTCTGAGGTAAGTATTTGGCAATTTTTTTGTCAAATGAACATACACTGCCCGTGGATGGAGCAAACGAAATTGTTCATCCAATCTCATTGGTAGGTGTTACAAAACAAAATCCCATCCATGTGGATGAAGGTTACCAAGTGGCCACATTTATCTGATTTTGTCAAAGGTATAATAGGGCGGATGCCATCAATGTTCAAGATTGAAGCCCTCATATGAGTTTCATTTTGAAGGGCTCTCAAATTCCAGCCCTTCAGTTGAAGGGTTGGTTCAAATGCGAGACGTCAATCCAAGAATATAGAAATGAAATACAAAACTCATATTAAACTTGTGCATGAATTATATGGTACATGTTTCCAGTACAATGTGAAGAATTAGAAATCAACCATCTAACTCCACTTCTTGTAATGACAATGCCATACGCTTGTTGGTTCTTGTGGCGGGCAGATTATATTGAGGACTTCAAGTGACGTCTTCATTTTCAAGTTGGGGTTGCGTTTTGAAGGGTTGTTTTGAGAGAGGTATATTTTGAAGGGCCAAATCGTGTTTGAAGGGCATTGAAGACTTCAATCTTGAACACTGGATGCCGTTACTCAGTGTATAACTCTCGTTCCGTGGGCCCTCATAATATCACAGTGGGATGCTTGAAAAGTTGCGCAGGGAGACACTCAGATTATGACCGGCCTCCAAACATCTGACTACTATATTTTGAGGGCCCACATTATTGAGTAATGCTATGCGTCCTTCATACTTGCCACAACTTAAACTTTTCATACATTGTTTATTTCTAGACTGTTTTTAGAGTAGAATACAATGAACAGGGACAATTGGCCGCTAGTTACAGATGAACCAGTTGAATTTGAGAAATAACCGGTTGAAGTTCATCAAGACTTCATGAAATAACCGATCATTTAGAGGAATGTGTAGAATATACCCCGTTTAGTAAAGGAAAACCGAATAATGTCAACATGTAACCGGTTGGACTTGGAGACACTAGGATCCCAACCAATTATGTCCGAGAATCTCCCCAAACATGGGTAGAAATTTTGTTTAAAAAAAAGCCCAAGTATTGACAATTTTTAGTAAATTAAATAAAAATCCAACAAAGAATTCATTACAAGGATCATGGGTCGTTGCCACTGGTTCTTTGCCATTACGAGGTAGAATGCAGATATTCAAATCTATATGAGTAATAGATATGAATACCTAAAAGTATCTTGAAGTGGCAAAGAACCAGTGGCAATGACCTATGATCCTTGTAGTGAGTGTTCAATCGCAAAGGCAACTTCAATTTAGGATTTAATAAGTACCCCCTCCTTTTGACATTATTCAAACTCACAAACACATGTTCATTTGGATTCCAGTGATTTACTCTACTTTTTTCACTTAGATTCACTTCAACAACACCGTGGTATATATCGTGGGCCACACTATTGAGATTATTTCCACGGTAAAAACATTGGAGCTAATAAATATGTGCACACTTATATATACCAATTCAAAAATTTTGACATCAAAGTTCCATGTTGTAGGTAACAATAAAACTTGAAACTAGTTTGCATTTCAAAGACTTTCAACTCTATTTTTGGAATGCACTTATCAATGATCACTATTCAACGCAAACAATTACTAGTTTTTTTAATTTTTTAATTTTACTATAAGTGTTCAAAATATATACATAGAATATGGTGTCAATGTTTTGGTAGCTCTAGTAAAAAATTCACATTGTGTCAATTATTTACTACATATAATACAAGGGTAGAATCTCTTTCAAAAAAAATGTGGATCAACCTTATAGCCTTTAGGGGCAAACACCAAAATGATGCCTAAGAGACTTTGAGCATTTCAATATTTGTAGCCGTGTCATAACAAAATCGAAATTACATGAGTTCACTTACAATTCCAAATGAAGAACATGATAATGTGATTTATGATTTATGATGTGAAGGACAATATGTTCTAAATTCTTGAAGTTAAACTTATACATGACTTTACACCTTCATGATTTAGCCTCTTGCATACTCCCCATGAAGAATTCAATCATGAAGAGATTTTGATCTGAGCTGGAAGCCAAGTCTAAAATTGGGGTTCTGGCCTTGAATATTAGGTGGCAACGCACTATGGGACCTATGAGCATATTAATGGTTAAGGTACACTTGACAAAACATGTTGATCAAAGTTTGTCTTGGCAAAGACTCTACTATTGGAGTATTTGATTGATTGAGCAGTATACATTATTGTGGATAGTCTTTTGGTTCTCATGATACAATCATGGTCAACTACTTTCATGAATGCAGTACTTTTTTAACATCACATTTGTCACATTTATTGATTGTCCCTCAAGGAATGTACCTAGGTGATAAGTAGGTTCTAAATAAATTAATTAGTCAAAGTGCCATGTGTCACTTGTTGATTAGTTGAAATCTCTACAAGATTCCATGTCTCAAAATTAGTGTTCCAACACGAAAGTGCCAAACTTGCTTATGATCTACAATAGTCCTAATTGTGTGCTTATACCAAACATGAAGTTAATCACAAATAAATTTATGCAACAATTGTATTGATATGTTAACAACATTGTTAAACCCTCAAAAATCTACGAAGCTTAAAGGACAACCTACATACATACTTCCTACTAGTCCGCACCAGGTCTTAGAATCATAGTACAAAATCTACTCGTGTGAGATTGATGATTAATATATTGAATATGTATTTACATCCAAAGGCATCCATGATATATGTTTGAACCTAATTTAACCATCAACCTTTATTAAGATAATCAACCGATTAGAAAAAAAATGCACTTAATCATTGATGAATGAGTATCTTTTAGATATAGTCAATTTGAAGCACTTAACTAATAATGAAAGTATATTATAGTTCCAATATACAAATTTTTGTGCATGGAGAGGCCCAAATATGACCTCTCAAAATCCCATTGGGAGTAATTTGACATGTCAAGCTTACCCAACAATGGTGAGCTTTGACTAACAATCACTATGCATGGCAAGGTCACTTACATCATTCCTATATACTTGATATACTTATATTTCTCTCTAGGAATTCATCCCATCATATCCTTGATCATCTTTAGTTTTGTTAGTAGCCAATTATTTTTTACTCGCCATCTTTAAGCACCGAAAATTTCTTTTAGTAGGGAATATTCCCATTAGTTAGAAACACCAACTTAATTCAAGCCATCCTTCATTGGGTACCGTAGCTTTCTAGCAATTTGGGCATTTTCTACTTAATAATTAATTAAATATCGAAAGTAAGTTAGATAGCCCAGAAAATAATATACTAAAATTAAACATATTAAAAAATAAAAAATAAGTCAGATGTTCATTCCCGTTTGCTTGTCTCATTCCCTTTTTATGGTAGTGTGTCAGCTTGACTTGTGGAGCAAATTCATGCTTGTATTGTTTTTAGACCATGAGTAAGATTGATGCTGCGTGAAGACACTGTTGAAGTTACTTGATGCTACTTTGTTGGATTCCAGTGAATGTCACTTGCATTATTGTGATTTTAGGCACTCTTTGGATTTTTATTTTATTTACTTTTTGACACTCAATGAAATCAATTTCCTAAACATTTAGACACCTTTGAAATTAGTTATTTTCTGCCCAAGCTCCTAGAGAGAGCTACAGTAGTCAACCATAAACAATGCAAACAAAGTCTACGGCCCTAGTCCTCATCCATAAATTGGCCCAAGTTTTTCCAAAAGCCCGTTACTTCGTTTTCACAATGCTCTATGCTAACCCTAATTCTTAAGCCTCGTTATTCAACCTCCTAGAAACCTATGAATCTCACTTGAATTTTACCATGAATCTCACCTAAATTTCAAGAGTATTTCACAAGGAAGCCACTAAATTGGCTTGACAACAACCACACCTACTTATAGCGTCCGCACTCGAAGTTGATGATGGCATGTTCCCCGACAAATCTCTAACTCCATCATTGGAATTCACTAAAGGATTGGCCACCATGTCGAGGTTCGTTGGCATTGAAAGAAAATTCCATGTAGTTTGCACATTCAACCATCATCATCTAAGGAAGCAAATCATCACAACGCCTTCAATGAGTTTGTTGTCTTCTTCTTTTTTGGCACAAATCGAATCAATGAGTTTGTTGTCGGTATCCAAATGGGCCAAATGATGGCCGTTGGGGAAAGCGATAATAATCCATCGCAACTCGACTTACACGAATGCTAAGAGCATGTGCATTTTGGGTTGGGGGGGGTCTAAGGAATAGTATAGTTAGTATCTTTAAATGCTCCACAAACTCTAAGAACAATTTTTTCATTTTCATGTTTGAATACCATGTGTTATTAGATTCTTAAAAAAAATTCTTAGGTTTTTTTACTTGCCAGCCATGAACGGCACCCTATCTTTTAGATTCGCCTATATTATTAATACTAATGCAAGCGCTCACCTTGAGGTGTGCATTTGCGGAGTAATGCAGTTGAGGTTGCAAATAAAGAAGATTAAGGTCTAATGTTTGATCTTCCAATCCCTAAATGCTCAAGCATTTGTTTTGTTCTTGTAGATCGATTGAAGAATTTGAATGTTCAGTCTCTAAAACATTGTTCTCTTTTACAAATTTGTGGATGATTCTATATTTTTGAAATGTCCATATGGTTATATTAATAAACTAAATATATGAGAATCTAGCTTCAAGGATTTGTAAGAGTTATGACATAATATACCGGAGCATGCAAATTTTGTGAAGTTGTTAGACACTTATGTGCTTTCAAGCGACGGACTTTCTCCAACCAAAAAAAAAATCACATGTCGGAGGTATAACAAAACATTCCACTTTTGGAAAGAAAGTCAACAAGGAGGCCGAACTCACTCAAAAAAACTCACTCAAAGATATAATTAATTATGTATATGTTTCAAGGCAAATACCGTAGCTCTCTAGCAGCTTGGGCAGAAAATAATTCATTTTAAAGGTGCCTAAATTTTTGGGAAATTAATTTCATTGAGTGTCCAAAAAAAAGAAATAACATTCAAAGAGTGCCTAAAATCACAGTAATGCATGTAACATTCATTGGAATCCAACAAAGTAGCATCAAATGAAATTAGGAAAACCATCCATGATTTATAGAAATCACTTGGATGAATGTCTAACTTTTTTTAAATTACTTTTTTATCTCCCCAACTTTAGAATATTATTGTCAGGGTTGCCTAACTTACTTTCGCACTTTAATCCATTATTAGGAAAAAAGGTGCCCAAGCTGCAAGGGAGCTACAATAGTAACTACATGTAGTAGATAAAAGGAGACATTCCCCACACACGGATGAGATTTTGTCTCATTCCTCGCATCCATGACCTCAAAGGTTAAAATCCAGTTGGCCTTCATTGCACGAAGATTTTGTGTTAAGGTATGTGGCTCTATTAAGGGTGCTTCCAACTCCGCATACATTTTTTTAATGTTGGAAACTTGGATTGACCTAGAAACTTTCTCATTCATTTAATGATTGCTACATTGATCGTCCCAATTAGTGCATGTTACTATTTGGAGTTATGCAGTGCAATAGCTTCTTACTCAAGAGTTCGATTTTTACTAACAAAAGTTCAATAGGTTGTTCGGACATTATAGAACATGAATGACTTTGCTTGGTAAAATATTATATTTCTCGTTAAATTGTTAGAGCATTGCGTAACTCTGAATAATAACATGCACTAATTGGGATAATTAGTGTCGTCACCGATATTATGATTTCCAATTGTAGGAGATGCAAAAGGTAAAGAAGTCAAAAGTGAAGATTGTTTTTCGCTTGAAACAATCGTGATGGCCCTCCCGATCAGGCTCACTATTGAACCCATAATGGCTATTATATTTTGCGCACATAGTCCAATCTTTGTATTAGATCATAACACATGTTATTGTGGCTTCCATTATTAACTACAAACCTTGTCATATACAACCCGATTAAGAACAAGGCCCACATACCTTCTTCTTTTTTCTTTTTTAGAACACAGGAGGCGCTTGATCACCAGGCTAGTTTTTCCGGTCAAGTAGAGAGACGATTTCACGGCTAGGAATCGAACCGCCAACCACTCCGTTCGGTTTGGGTACCTCTCCACTATCATCCGGTAGTTTAGGGTCATCTCGGACCAAGCCCACGTACCTTTCTAGGGTACAAAACATAAGAATAACCAAGTCTACAATCCAATTTAACTCTCAAAGGTCTAAGGGGCTCAAAGTAAAGCCTATATACAAAATTTCTACCGGTCTTCACCAAGTATTAGAATCAAGTTTGTGTATACTTTTATGGGTTTGAAACTTTATTCAATAATCTTACGTCAAGGAGAAAACTAAAACATAGTCATAAGCCACATTGATGATTAAGATACTAAGCATGCGATTTGCATCCAAGGGCACCAAGGTTGTGTATTAGAACCCAAACCATCAATTGCATTAAGGTATTAATTTGTTTTTTGGAATGCACTTGATCAATGAGTTAATTTTTGTTAGGATCCTCTTGACACAACTACACTACATATTGTGTTTAGTGTCACCAATTCTAATGGTCTTTGCTCAAGACTAATTGCGAAACCCCGGTGTAGTGTCACCAACACTAAATGTTATCCTAACATTATTTGTCATTACTTGTAAATTTTTTTGGAGATTATAAATTTACAATTTTGTGATTACTATCACTTACTAAGTGATTTTTCATCCAAATTTCAATCATCAATGACAATATTTCATCACACATTTGTTAGGATGCAGTTTATACCAAACTTTGTTTTAATAATTGGAATTTGGACAAAATGGAAGTAAGTTGGGATGACAATATTTGTGAACTTCTTCATTGAAAGTGTCACTAAAAAACTTACTCAATGACATAAGTGCCATATGACATTGAATAAAATATTTAGTGTAGTTATATGCATCCTTGTAGTCTATTTTATTACAGTGTAGGCATATGCATGGTGTGGTTTACTCTAGGCAACCTTACAGTATGGCCCACATCATACATCATCATGCAAGAAAATAGGGTGTTAGAAATGATATGTGTGGTTCAATGAAGAGATCACCAAAGTTGGCTACCAATTTTTTCTATGTAATACGTATCATGTATAATAACTAGTCATTAAAAAAAGGGATACATTTGTTACCACATTTAGATGTGTATTAGAAAGTGCAATTATTTTTGTATTCCACGTGTTATGACCCAAAAAAAAATTCCCAATGTGAATCCCCCCCATCATAGTAACCTGCCACACATGGATTTAGTTGTATTGCAAATAGGCCTAGCAAAGCTAGTAATTTAAAGCCCTCAAACACAACAAAAAAATTAACATCAAACCGAGGGAGAAGAACGTCTTCATAACTTAAAAACCTTAGAAGTTGATGTTAGCAAATAAAATTGGAGGGGATTGTTGACATTAGACACACTCTTAAAGCAAGTACCAAGTTAACCATGGCTAGCCACCAAGTTAACCCTAAAAGCATGGTAGGTTGATCTATATTAACCATGTATTGTAGAGTATGATTCGAAGACCTAATTTTAAGTTGGCTAATCCAAAAGAGAGTTTTGAAAGATAAATGTTAGACTATGTCTATATTGTTGGAACAATTTTTATTTTATTTTTCTTTTTGATCATAGATCGTCACAAAAAAATTAATTAATTGTAATCTTAATCCCGATAAAGGTTGAACTATCTCTTAAGATTCAAAGTGTGTAAATTACATAACATGGTTGAAGATGGAATTTAAATCATTGTCTCAAGAACCTTTAGGTAACTTCACGTATTGTGAACACTTCAACGAGTTTAGGTACTTAGAGTGATCCACTTTATATGTTGATTAGCTCGTTGGATTAACAATATTTGGATCATGTCTCAATTTCTTATGGAATTTCTCAATGAAAAGTTCTCATGACATGTTGTGATCACATAGGAGCATCCATTTGTGCTACCCAGCTTGGTCATGCCCCACCTTTTGCATGGGATAAAATGCTTCTTTGAAATAAGCTATTAAGAACTTCTCTAGCAACTTTTATGATTGTGAGAATGTGGGACCACAAATTACATGCCATGCTTACTATCAATGCCTTATATTGTATATAGTTCATTGCAAGTGTAAAATTGGAAAATCCATGGGATGACATATGTTGGAGTCTCCAGTCACTCGTTTATGTCCCAGAGCTACACGGTAGACTTGCTATGCGTGCACATACATTACGTCTCCACTTGGTTTTATTTTTTAAGAGGGTCATTTAAGATATGTTTCATGTCCAAGTATAGTTCAACCTTGATTTAAGGTGGCCATAATAGATCACAAATAGAAATTTGTGTACCAAACTTGTAGTTTCCCCATTTCTTGCTTTTCCTTACCAAAAGAACACTTTAATGGGTCATTGAGGGAGATTTCATTTATGACATTTTGAGTACACTGATTATCCCAATTAGTGTGTTACTATTGGAGTTATACAGTGCAATAACGTCTTACTCAGGGGTTCAATTTTTACTAACAAAAGTTCAATAGGTTGTTTGGACATTATAGAACATAAATGAC
Source organism: Polytrichum formosum (assembly GCA_964035585.1). Classification (NCBI taxonomy): domain Eukaryota; kingdom Viridiplantae; phylum Streptophyta; class Polytrichopsida; order Polytrichales; family Polytrichaceae; genus Polytrichum; species Polytrichum formosum. Next base: position 45,005,784 of record OZ037941.1, read on the forward strand.
TTTGCTCAGTAAATATAACACACTCTCATAAAATATTTATAGCACTCCACAACTTCGAATAGTAACATGCACTGATTGATGATTATACAAACATATGGTGATATCATAATCCCGGTCCAACTTTTTATACATGTTATGAGAGTAACTTTGCAGTAAGAGAATGACCTCGTCCATCAACCAAATTCCTCGTTTTGGTCTCTTAGTCCCTTAGAAACTAATACTCAACCATGCCCCAAGGCAAGTCACAAAACTTTTAGCAGTAGCTGAAAGTCTAGCACACACTGTCATCACCAACAATCACAACAAACTAGGTCCAAGCACGAGAATTGCATCAATTCAATTTCTTAAAAAAACTCTTTGAATCAAAGCCCTGACAAGCTGAGGACCTCATGTCACGAGTGCCATGCTGAGTACTTTTAACTTGATGAAAATTGGGGTAACAAAGCTAAAGAAAAGCTTGAGGTATGACATCATGGATAAATTAAAGCAATGGAGAAGAATGTATCATTACAGAAGTGATCAAATATCACAGGAGGTTAGAAGGGCTTGTCATCGTTTACTACATGTACTTGTACGTCCACCAAAATGCCCACATAATAGGATCTCCTGACTGACAACTAGCCAAAAAGGTAAAGAAATTGCAACATCATTTATTAAAATTCAGGCAGGAGTAAGGTCACAACTCTCAACCACCCATTTTCAAAATCCAGTAATCGGTACACCCTCCAGCCAGAGGGAGGCCAGACAGCACCCAAAGTCAGCTTTCACTCTCATAAAATGCCTATGGTACAGAAGCAAGACATGAAACAACAAACTATCATACTTTGACAGGTTCATACTTTAAAGAATGAACGTATACAGTGATGTTATTTATATGTTTTCAAATAACGACCCACCAGTTAACACTGCAATCTTGCCAATATGGGTAGGCAAGGATGACATTAGACTTTCCCATGATCAATAATCAGACACTAACCCCTGCAGCATGGCTGACGCATAAGAACCTTCTTCAGACATTTCACTGCCCAGGACCCTCTTATTCTCACCCAAATCATTTCTTGAATTGAAGACTGGAAAGTAGGAAGCGAAGCATGCAATCACCAAAAAAGGAAGGCCTATGCACATTATGATAGAACTCCACATGATGCATGACCCTTCCTCTTTGAAGGGGCAGGACTAACAACTCATCTACTAGCAATAACTAACTAACTTGCTATTTTTAAAAGATAGAATGTTATCTTTCCCTCATCTGCTCCAGATATGTATGTCATCGGAATACAGTGCTCTCTCCATTATTGAAGCCCTGCACACATTGAACAGAGTACCTGAATAATTATCATCTAAGCGAGAAGTGCTTCCCCATTTGATAGAAAAGGAGTTAAAATATGCCCAGATATGGATACTTAGAACAGGTATTAAGCATAATGCACTGTAAATAGTAGCACAAGCCAAAGGGTTTCTTGAAAATTATCAGAGTGGTAAGTTGTGAGGCACCACTACAGGATCACATCCACACAGATAATTTTTTTTTTAAAGGCTTCTCGTCCTCCAACAACGAATTTAGAAGTAAAAACTTTAAAAATTCGTCAGAATCACAAATGCCCTTGTTTTGATGAGAAACTTGATACGATTGGCTGAAAATACAGATACTATAGATTGGTGGAAAGTTGTAAGCGTATTATGATCTTGTAGTTATCACGCTGTCAAATTGTCTATTGAGATGTGAGCACTTCATGAAGTTATATAATCAAGCTTTTGGAGGTTACAGACAAATTTCAATACCTGTGTCTGAGGAAACAAATTGCTCAGAGATTTAAGCAAGCTCTAATAATTTGACATTTGGGGGACATTTAGGCTATTAAGGGTTAAGAAGTCAAAATATTGCTGGGAAACTTCCTGCAAATACTAAACTTGCATTGGAAGCAACACACTCAGAATGAGTAGCAGGGTTTGAAAAAGAAGTGCACCTTCAGATGCAAGAATGTCTGCAGTATCCAGCTTTATGAACCAAAAAATTCATGTCCTGCAAGCTGACTTTGTGAAACAGCAAGAAGTTGGCCCTTCAAACCTTCAAAAGTAACCCCTTCAAACTTCGAATAGTGCAGGGTGAAAATGATAGCAAAACACCTGTTCTGTAATATGCAACTGAACTTCTCAGATTTCCTTATCGGCTTCCAGTATCAATACAATATCCTAAGGCTGGAAAACTCTGCACTATAATGGAATAGGCTGACCTCCAGAATCACATGGTTCTGGTGCCCAAAAACTGATGTGAGGGTAACAATCAGATATGTACAGAATGTGAACTCTCGTACAGGACCAAGCGCTTAGAAAATAGCACTTTTGCAGTTCCACGGCCAGTAGTGTACACCCGTCTTCGTAGCTCTTGGTTAGAGAACTTCACACCACTCGCCAGGTCAACAGTGGTGAAGTTGATCCCTTCTGAAAAACAGGACGGCATTCGATCTCACAACTTGCACCAGGTCTGACTCCAGTATATTGCAGTAGTTATCAAAGGCGGGGCAGTATAGCATGATATTTCCTTTTCCAAAAGGTACCCAGTCATCAAGCAACTCATGCCCTGCAGAAACTGGAGCTTCCCATCACTCCTACCTAAGCCTGTCTAGAAAGTCCTCCAAAACTCTGGAATCAAAACGAGGGTTCTGGTCCTGCTTGCAGCGTGCCGAAAAGTACAACACTAGCCAGCATATAATGAAGTACATCTGGCCTGCTGAAACAACAAGCAACGAGAGGAAGGGGCCCATAAACTGTTGCAGGATCCAGCGAGCACTCCTTCCAGTTAAGACACCCTCTATTACCTTGAGTGCAATTACCTGCTTACACATGAAAATATATAAGTCCAAATAACCATCCAGAGTGAGTTCCCAATCCAAATGTACTCCGAAAATAACACTCTGACATATACACATACATCTATGATAATTGTACTGAGCATACTCAAAAACCACTTATACTAAGATTGAAACAAGTACAGCCTAACAATCTCATCAATGATGAGCACATGCAGCGTGAGACACTGCAAGACAATAGCAAGCTCGGCAATCTGATTGAGAACTTTGAAACAGGACAAACCTGACTTTGCATGCCGGAGATCAACTTCCACCCACGTGTCAAAGCAGAAAACCCCCAATATTGTCTCTCCATGATAGTTACCCAGCATGCCACAATATAGATGCATGAGATTGCTGCATCAAAAAGGTAATCCAGACTCACAAAACCCCCAATTCGAAAAGCCATTTCCAAGCTGGTGGCTTCAACGTCCCTAAAGGGCGCAAGTACTGAGAAGGGCATAAATGAAAGCCGGAGCACAAGTTTATCAGCTCTCTCTGGCTCCAACACTCCGCCAACTAGGGTCTTCATAATGAAGAGGCACATCAAATCCCTAATAGTTACATGCAGAAAAGCGAGCCATACCAACCGGATCAGACCTAATTTGACACCAGCCTTCATTGCACGAACAGCGCTTACTCGCTTTCCTACATAAGTACTGACAACACTGTAGGCGATGGTTCCTAAAAGAGCAGCATGTTGACACATGACGATGGCAAAAGACGCTGCAAAAACACCGACTAACATGCCCAACACGAAGAGCAGTGTGAGTCCTAAATGAGGCCTAGCACCTCTGTCCAGGTTCCTTCCTCCCATCAGCCGAGCTGAAGGCATCCCAATCCCAACTTTTTCCTCGTGATGGTTCTCTGCTTCAGTACTCTCATTCTTCCGCAGATATCTTAATTTGAGAGAAAATTGAGGAATGGGCTCTGTGTCACTGACACCATCTATCTTTAACAATGCTTCCTTTGATCCTGATTCAGATGCAGCATCAGAGGTAGTGGTGGCACCCTGAAAAAGAACACAACCAATGATCAGCACTACAAACATTTAAAGTTCACTAAACAAAATCCTGAAAAGTACCACAATATATCCAGCCAGATTCAGCCATACCCACTTTCCTTAATCTCCTTTTAAGAAAATAACTACAGAATGTCTCGAAGGAGCATTCTTCTCTGTTGTGCCTTCTAAACAAGCTGCAGCAATACCATGCGGCTTTGACTACTGATGTACTTTGATTCAACTACATCTAAGTACAACATTTAATCAATGCCTACCAAACCTAGGGTTGCAATTACAAACTTTTGTTTGTACATTTTATAGTTGCAAGACCTAGAAGGTTAAATTGTGAGTTGAATCAATGTTGAATGAATCATTAGCTACTTGGGCAATATCTTGAAAATGACGTATCAAATTCTAACATTCCACCACTCATGCAATTAGGGGTACCCCAGGATAATATATCGCTTTTCATTATGAGATAAACTACAATGTTTGACAGCAACTCGAGGCAATCACATATCAACACAAATTTCAAATTGATTCAACCACATCCAAGTACCACATTTAATCAATGCCTACCAAACCTAGGGTTGCAATTTTCATCTTTTGTTTAATGTTTCACAGTTGCAAGACTTCAAAGGTTGAAAAATGAGTTGGATCACTGTTGAATAAATCGTTGGCTACTTCGGGAATATCTTGAAAACGACCTATCAAATTCTAACACTCCACCATCCTTGCAACTAGGGTACCCCAGGATAACATAACGTTTTTCATTATGCAAAATGACTTGCAACTCAAGGCAATCTTCCCGCATAGTGATGGAGTATAAGACACAACAGTGGTATCGAAGCTGCTGTGTATACCACCGATGGGTAAGAGAGGACAGGTTGAGACATACATCGGTTGCAATGTTTAATCTTTTGTTTCGATACTTTATAGTTGCAAGATCTAAAAGGTTGGATCGTGAGTTGAATCAATGTCGAATGAATCATTAGGTATGAACGTGACTTATCATTGTCTAACATTCCACCATCCTTGCAATTAGCAGTATTTATTTAAAACCCCAGGATTATACAACCCTTCTCATTATGAGATAGACTTCTGCATTTAAAAGCAACTCGAGGTGGTTTTAAAGCTGCTGTGTATGTTATGCCAACACTAGAAAAGAGATAGAGAGACAGGTTGGGACATACATCCACATCATAATTCAGATGTGAAGATTCCAAATTCAAAGCCAGGATATAATAACCACTTCTCATTATGAGTTAGAGTTCTACACTTAATAGCAACTCAAGATGGTTTTGAAGCTGCTGTGTGTGTATGGAAAAAATCAAGAGAGGACAGGTTGGGCTGGGACACACTTACATCGACATCATAATTCGGATGTGAAGAAGATTCCAAATTCAATGCGGCCTTCCTGGATGATTCTGTGCCACCTATGGAATCGTAATCATACACGGACATCTTTTTCTCCCTGGAATCCGCCAGACCCTCCATCAACGCTTCATCGAACGAAGCGAGGAACGAGGCCACGAAGCGTGCCACAAATCCTTTGTCCTTATCCTCAATCTGGCCACCACCACCTTCAAAGAGTTCTCTGGCCATCTTCAGATCCTGAGCGTCACGAGCACCAGCAAGACCAGCAAGAGATGATGAGGAAGAATTCCTACTCTGTGTAGAGTTTCCGTTTCCGTCCATATGAGAAAGTGCCATAGGACTAATATAAGTCTCCAATGCGTAGGAGTACAGGCTAGAAATTAGGGCTAAGATGAGAACAGGAACCAAGCAAGAGCGCCATAGCAACCATGACTGCTTCAACAAGCTTGCCATGCTCTCCTCCCGCAGTGTTGGCCTCTCCCTCGCCATTATGGCCTCCAAAAATTCCCTCAAATCAAAACCAAAATTCAAAAATAAAAATCCCGCAGATCTCCTCAACCTGTATCCTCCCAATACTACCGAAACCGCCACATTCACAACACCGAAACCTCACCGCTCTTCCTCCGTAGTGTTGGCTCGGCCTTCATCGAATTCACCCCCTCACAAAACCATCGCCACATGGAATTTTTTGCCGATGGTGAAGAAAAGCCCGTCCACAAGATCACCTAAAAAATGGCGACCCGCACCATCTACACGGATATATCCCTGGATTTAACCCTAAGTGCCCCGCTCCTATCCCGCTATCTGCAGACCCAGATATCCTCTTCCCAAATGACAGTGCAAAGTCAAACCCTTGTGTGATGAATCTGTCGGAGCGCCAAAAGTCGCTGAAGAGGACTTTCTGCCATCGTAAAGGACGTTTCGAGGAATGTGAGCATGGTGATAATGAGCCGCTGTCGGAGGAGTCCCTGCGATGGTGAAGAACGGCGGTGCTGCGAAGGCGGGAGGGGGGAAAATGTGTCGAGTGATTGATGATTGAAGAGAGGCGCCATAGCCAGGGAGGCGAAGCGAGCACGGACCACCATGGCCGGCAACATCTGCGGCAAGGCCGGGCCACAAGAAGCGCCATCGAGTCCCGCCTCCCCTTTGGGTAGACACGTCACAAATCCTGCGTGGCACTCAGTCCTGCATACGTGGCATCCTCTTTGAGGAGTATCTGCATCCACGGGCTATTAAGTTATACCACAAGAGCATCAGAGCCTCCCATTGCCCCCACCCGTCCATTATCGTACGTGGCACTCGAATTGGCTTACGTGGCAACCACTTGAGGAGTGCAACAAAATGTCTGATTTAGCGTGGCTACACTAACTTGTTCAAAATCGACCCTGCTTATTCGTCTTGCAAACACTGGATGGCAGCTAGGAAGGGCGTCAACACACAAAATAATAGTTTTTTGGAAGGATAATTTCCATGTGTCATATGCACATTGGTCAAGAGCATGTTCACTCCAACATGGAAATTAGCTTTCAACACTCAAATCGTTGAACCAAACAACACACTATGTGCGTGAAATGTCATACAACGATTAAGGTACCATAGCCTTGTGCAAACCCACTAAACATTCCATGTGGCACTCAAAATAATCCTAGGTGGCATCTACTTGAGGAGTATAGAAATCCACACCGCAAGCAGCAGACCCTCCCATTGACCCAACTCATCATCATCTGACTTGGCACTCTTCAATGGACTCGAAGTATGCGGGTGTTATTCGGTTACTTGTTCTACTCGAACACCTATATTTGATTGGTGTGTAGTTTTGGTAAAGATCAAAGAACAAACAACGTAAAGGCATGTGTTTAAAAGAGATTGAACTATGTCTTTGAGTTTTGTTAACAACTCCACACTCAATGAAATGAAATTGATATGAGATTTGATTTTAAAGTTTAGGAAGTTAAACGGTTTATGGGACTAAAAGTACATTAGGATAGTGTCTACCTTGTTAATTGCCTAGATTGTCATAGTACACTATCCTCCGTGAGATAGTGAACACAATTGGGAGGAGGACATATGTATCTAGTCAAAGAATCAACAAACGTGCACTTTCAATAACCATACCTAAATCAAGAGAGGTCCAATTATTTATCATAACATTAAGTAGCAATGCTAGCAGGGTACCCTTTGAGTACCCGCAATATTACGTCAACAAGAAGGGAAAAGCTTGCAAAGCAAGGGTGAATGAATGGATAATCAATCAAATATAGTAGCTTCAAAAAGGTATCAAAAAGGTTTCCAATGCGGTGTCAGGAGACTTTTCCAAAGAGTGCAACTACCTTTTTGACCTCGCCAACTTTCCCATTGCTCTATAGCTATTTAGATTTGTTTAGTTCGTAATTTAGCCTAGATGAAAGCCTTTACCACCACTTGGCATTAGTTTCATCCTAGAAACCGACATAATTAATTCTAAGCATTGAAAGTAACTACCCAAATAGATAAATAAATAAAAAAAGCTTAAGTAAAACTCATAGGTAGCAATACCTTTGCTCTTGAAAGAGCATCAAACCGGCACACGCCAGTTTGATGCTCATTTGAGAAGGTCGTTCCGGGCTTGTTACTTAATGTTATGATGGTGCTTCATCGCAGAGTTGTTAATACAACACAAGTTTTCATCATGTAAATCTAATGGGTAGAAGTTGGAGAACACGAATAATAAACCAAATAACACCCACACACCTTACATGGCATCCATTTGAGGAGTAATTACATCCACAACCACGCCACAAGCAACATGCGTGGCCTCCCATTGCACCAACCGTACGTGGTGTACGAAGAGAAAGCTTTCTCATTCGCCTAACCTCATGTGGCAAATGCCATGACAAAGTGCAAGATCTAAGGTATGCGGGTGTTATTCGGTTTGTTTTTCTTGTTCTCCATCTTCAATTGATCAAATTTACATTTTTAAATTTGTGTTGAATCAGCAAAAATATGATGAAATAACAACAACAACAACAACAACAACAACTGGAAACAAATCTACACTTATTTAGTCATGGTTAATGGAAATGCAGATTTGTTGATTCCTTGATGAATACCTAAGTCCTCACAATTGAAAACGTACTCCAATCTCTTTCAAACATGTGTCCGTTGTGGTGATTATTCTTTGATCCTCCCCTATCCACACACCAATCAAATATAGGGTTTTGTTCAACAAGAAGTAACCAAAAACCACATGCATACCTTATTGGCTGGACATGTTAACTCATAACTTAATGCCTAACTTTGGGTCCAACTACATGTCCCAGTTAAGGCTCTAGTTAGAGTGCATAACCACTCAAACTAGTTATATTGTGCCCACATTGTGTGGTTAAGAGAGTCAGCTAACACATGAGGCAGCTAACCTACATGAGAGCCAATCTATCTCATGAATGCACCACCTAGTTGAATTTAAGGTTTAAATAGAAGCTATCAAACTAGAAGTTAGCTAACTTTTGGGACCTCACTTTTGTGAAGAAATCTTAACTCATCCACACCCCTAATGCTAAGTAACTTTTTCAAATGATTAGCCCAAGTTTCTTTCTTGAATGCCTGCCTGTCATTTTCTCCATCTCTTCTCCGTTCTACTACAAGGTGGGCCACAATATTTCTTACATTGTCCTAAATTAACATATACATTGATTTTATAAATAATATTTAATATGATCAAACCATCATTTTCAATGTCCAAATTTGGACAATATTAATATTTAACTATAATTAAAATATTATATTTATTTTAACCATAACGAAAGACAATGATGTGGACCACAAAATCATAATGTATCGTAATTAGTGTCATGTTCAAAACTTTGGGTGAACTGAACAAAACGTCAAATGGTCAACCTTAACTCCACTCTTAAGTTGGTCAACTTTTGGTTAGTTGATAACTGGGATGTGCAGCCATGCGATCAATTAGCTAACACATGGGTTAGTTGATTTTTCACTACCTCATATAGTGAGCTAACTCTCCTTTCTAGGTCGTGTGGCTCAACCCTTACATTGTAAGCTTCAAAAAGGAATGTAAAGAGGTGACATGCTGGTGCCCAGTGGAGTGACACGTGTGGCGGCCAGCTGTCGTTAATTGATTGGGTCATTTGAACTGGTGGAAGGGGTTACAAGTGGCAAGTAGGCAACAAGGGCACATGTTGGCAAGCATTGAATGATGTTGACCAACCTAGCATCTAGGAATACCTATATTATAATAAATACCGAACTTGCTAAGTAACTTGTCATTTCGCGTGCAATGTACGTTTGAAAACATGGTCTTGGAAACGGAGTTTGATGGCTTAATAAGGTTAAGGGATTATGGCCATCAAACTTCGGATCCTAAACGGCATTTTCACTGCATTTAGAAATTTGGAAATCTCATATTACCTACCTTTGATGTTCACTAATGTATGTGTGTGTTATTTGGTTCCTTTTTCATGTTCCAACTTCTACCAATTAGATTTACACAACCAAACACGTGCTGCATTAGCAAGCCTGCCATGAAACATCTCCAAAAATTGGATTGAAATTCAGACCTCCCCTTATTTAGTTATGGTTATCAGAAATGCATGTTTGTGTGATTTTTTAATTGGATACAAAGGTCCTCCCAATTGCATTCACTATTGAGTGTACAATAGTTATTAATATTTGAAGACGTAATCCAATCTCTTTTAAACATGTGTCTTTATGATGTTTGCTCTTTGATCCTCAGTGAACCACATACCAATCAAATATCAGGGTTAAACGAGCCACTTCAGACCCCATCTACCTTAACACCATCGTCTTTTAGGTTGGGTAGTTGTATGTGGGAGCCAACTCCATGACAAAGATGAAAAGAGGAAATTTTATCCATTTCGACAAGATTTGAGAAGATTGAACATTCATAAAGTCGGAGTTCTCAATACGAAGCAACTAATGAAAAGGAGAAAATTCTAATTTGAAAGACTTTGGTTTTTTTAAACGATGATTTTACTATTAAGAATTTCATATACATGATAGTGTTGCTACACTAAACAATCCTATTAGTGTGGTTGGGAAATTAGCGTGGGCTACACTAATTTTCTAGTCAAGGTGGGATAAATGTGGGTCCAAGACCTTGGGTCTTCCCCTAAGTCTTCATAAATACTTTTGACCAACACATTGGATATTACTTGTACAACAAAGTAGCACAAAATAAATAATCACCCACATTACTTTTCTACGAAAACATTTATTGTGGCCCATACTAATTTACTATTGGAAATTTAGCATAGGTTGAAAATTAATGTGGTCCACATTAATTCTCATCACGTGGACTCTGCAAAATTACTACGACCCACAATAATAGGACTATTTAGTGCACTTCTAATGTATGGATGTAGTCCACATTTCACCCTCCACAACTTTTTGAAGTTGTGTGTCATATTTTATTCTATATCATTGACTTGGAATACACCCTTGGGACATTGAAGGCTTAAAACCTTTAGTAGTCCACATTTCACCCTCCACAACGTTTTGAAGTTGTGTGCCATATTTTCTCCTATATCATTGACTTGGAATACACCCCTTTGGACATTGAAGGCTTAAAACCTTCAAGTTAACGTAACACTCTTCAAGTAGGTAGAAGCAATGGTCGGGGAAAACCGACGGCTAGTTCATTATCAGCCGATGGATTTCGCCTCATGGCCGGTCCAAATTTCCAACCATCGGATGCCAATCCGACAGTAAATTCAATCCTCTGGCAATTAGCCAATTGACTAGAAAATTTCCCGGAAATGTAGCCGATTCTTCTTGTGAGTTACTGGATTTCAGCCGGAAGAAGTATTCAAATACTGGCCGATACCCGGGAAATGGTAACCGATACCCTCCCGGTCGTGAGCATGGATATCTAAGTGGTCAGGGTTTCGAACGGTCGTGAGCATGGATAGTGAAGTATTCTAACCTTCTGATTCTTGTTGAGATTTGTCGTGTAAATAACGATCGTGTGTCACTGCAGCTCGAGTACCAACCACCACTAATAAATAACACTAAAACATAGCAAAGCCACACATACATAACACGCCTTTACAGAGAAGGAAGAGAGTCAAAGACTACTATGAGCTCTAGTTCTCTCTTCAAATATGCACACAAGTCAAGTTATCTCTCACTCCATCACGGGAGAATCCAAGAGTGTAAGTAAGGGGAGAAGAACTCAAGATTTCATTGCAAAATCATGCAACATTCACCTCACACAAGCTCTCTCCACACACTCACTCACAAGGCTTGACTTGGCAAGAATGCCAAGCCAAGGAGGAGACTCCTCACCTAGGAGCATCTCCACCACTCCAAGGGTTTCATTCATCCATATCCAAATGGATGAAATCCCTCCGGATGCGGTGTGGCCACTGACACCGCATACCGTGACAGCTGTCGTGTAAATAATGATTGTGTGTCACTGCAGCTCGAGTACCAACCACCACTAATAAATAACACTAAAACATAGCAAAGCCACACATACACAACATGCCTTTACATGCCCCCCCTCAGCTAACTATGACGCCCCGCCAAGCAGCGAGGACCAATGCCAATCCAAATGGTATGGATAATGAAGGATGGCTCCGCTACTAACTAAAGTGGTGAACCTCGTCCTAAGGAACTGTAGGCTGGGTGCAATGTGAGCCCCATCCTTAATCGCCTCTGATGTTTGGCCATCAGATTCCAAAGAATTAATTCCACCGCCTCGCGTTCGATAGCGTCCTTAAGCCACAACTCCTCATATTCCACTTGGGCAAGCAAAACACGATGAAAGTCACACATGATCATGAAGTACGACTGATAGAAGCACCAGGTACCGAAGATCCTCGACAGCGAGGACAACTCCACTGTCCAGATGGTAGAGAAGTCAAGGGTGGCCTCAAGCATGCCATGTGCCAACCACGTTGACACTGATCACACAAGAGCATAGTGGCCGCTCCTTTCTTCTCCCCGCACACGAAACATGGAAGGCCCTCTGGCACGACGGCCAGTTCAGGATGAACTGTACCCTCAATAGGTAGGTGACATGGGGCACAGTTTTTGGAATGCTCGCGACATTCCCTGCCATCCTTGCCTTCCAACAATAACAAACCACTCGGCAACAACTCCTTCACCCGAAGGATAGTACGCCCCGCCTTGACATCCAATGTCGTAGGCGCCTCACGTTGGAGATAAACATAATCCCCTTGCCGGAATCTCCGCAACTGAGGTCGGTAAGCACCACTGCGAATGCGTGCATAACGCAATGTATCACGGTGCTGAGCAATGGACAAATTCTCCATGGCCATAGGCATGGCCCTTTGGAAGAATTGAGCCCGCTCCTGCAAACACTCTGCCCAAATGTTTGGGTCATCCAAGTCCACAACAAGAGCTAGCTTTTCCCGAATAGAACTCGGGAGCATGGGCTCACGTCCATACAACAACTGATATGGACTGTAGGACGCCAAGGAGGCCTGCCTACTAAATCGGTAGCCCATAGCAATCCAAGGCAACATAAGGTCCCAATCCCGATGGCTCCCCCGAAGTAATCCATACTTCCTCAAGCCACGCTTGGTTGTCTGAACAACCCGTTCAGCCAAGCCATCCGCCTCCGGATGATCCCGCGAGGTGGTGCGGTGATCTATAAGGGCCTTAGTGCATAACTCCTCAAAAGCACCGAGGAACTCCCTCCCTTGGTCCGTCAATACCTCAGCCGGTGCTCCAAAACGTGCCAACACACGATCCAAAAAGGCTGCCGCGGCCAACTCGGCAGAATTTTGGGGTAGAGCGACAAGTTCAATCCACTTGCTAAAATGCTCCACCATCACCAACATGTACTTTGCTCCACGTGGTGTGACAACCAACGGTCCTGCAAAGTCGAATGACCAACGGTAGCCTAGTCCCATGATAAGTAAAGGCTGTAATTTGGGTGACAAGGTGTTGAAGCTAGACCTGACCCGGTCGCAAACTTCACACCTCTCGACATAAGCAGCAACCTGCTGATACATGCCAATCCACCAATATTGGCTACGCAACATCGAATGTGTCCTGCGTACGCCAAAATGGCCAAGTTCCTCGTGCACTTGTCGCACTAAGGAGGCCCTCTAATCCGGTCTAGGAACAATCCGTCTTTTCCCATCCGACCACAATCGAAATAACAAACCGTTCTCCCAACGGAACCTTGTTATTCGATGTCCAATCCTATCCCTTTCCATCGCTGAGATGGACAAAGGAAAAGTTCCCTGCTGAAGCTTATGCAATACGGGAAGATCCTCCCAGATATCCGCAATAGCTTGAGGTCGATCAGTCTCATCATCCGAGCCATGTATCGGAACCTCAGCAGCAGAGCTAGAAAATAAAGTGAGGTAGGCAACTGCATGCCAACCTGGAACCGCCTCTCGATCACAATCCCCATGCCACCGGGCTCCAGTCAAGTCCTCGTCTGAAGGACTTGGATTGCGTGAGAGTCCATCCGCATCCAGGTTGGTAACACCGGCACGGTGCACCACCTCAAAGTCGTACTCCTAGAGCAATAAAGCCCACCTGGCGAGCTTGCCAGTAAGCTTATCCGACTCCATGAGCCACCGTAAAGGCTGATGATCAGTCACCAAAATGAAGCGCTGACCATAGAGATATGGTCGGAAATGAGCAATAGCCCATACCGCCGCCAAAGCTTCTCCCTCATAGGACGAATAATTGGCCTCCGCACTGTTATTGCTTCGCGAAGCATAAACAACAACATACTCCCGACCAAAATCATCTTTCTAAGTGAGAACTGCTCCCAAACCCAATGAACTCCAGTCCGTATGCAACTGGAAAGATTTGGAAACATCAGGACGTCAAAGCACTGGAGCTGTACCCAGTCTCTGCTTCAATGTTTCAAATGCCTGCTGTTGCTCACGTCCCCAAGTCCAAGGTTGGTCCTTGCTCGTGAGAATGGTCAGCGGCTTGGCAATCAAGCTAAAGTTCTTGACGAATCGCCGGTAGTAATTCGCCAAACCCAAGAACGCACGAAGTCTCGGCACATCGACCGGTGCCGGAATCTTCTGCAAGGCGTCCACCTTAGCTTGCTGCACCCCAAGACCTCCTGGAACAATCATATGACCTAGATATGCCAGTCGGTCATGGAAAAACTTGCACTTGCCATGGTGCAAGCGCAATCCCCACCGTTGCAACCGTTCAAAAACGGCTTGCAAATGTCTCACATGCTCATGTGGTGTCCTGCTGAAGATGATCACATCGTCTATGTAACACCGAGCAAAGGGCAAGCCAGAGAGAACCTGGTCCATCACTCTCTGAAACTTAGCAGGTGCATTTTTCAGGCCAAATGGAAGAAACTTCCAATGGTAAAGTTGATCCTTTCCATCTTGATCAACTCCCCAGAATGCAGTTTTCACCCGATCTCCCACAAGTAATGAGAGTTGGTGATAGCCGGATCTCAAGTCCAAGGTGCTGAAGACTCGAGAAAATCCGATGGCATCGAACAATTCCTCTGGGATTGGCATGGGATACCGATCCGACTTGGTCTTCCGGTTAACTGGACGGTAATCCCCGCACATCCGCTTCTCCGTCCAATTGCCAAAGATATCCTTCTTCGATGGCATAACCGTAGCACAAACATACTCCCCGTTGGAAAGTTCAATTAGACTTGCCGCCAAGAGCTCTCGGCAACGAGCTTGGACACCAATCCTCTCGGGAGCACTGAGCCTATAAGGTCTCCGAAAAATAGGATGGTCGTCCTCCAACTGAATGTGGATGGATTTTCCTTTGTAATCTTCAAGATCTTGAAGGCTAAAAGCAAAACACCTACGATACGAGCGAATGAATGCTCGTACCTTCCGTGTCTTAGCACCAGTGAGATGAGGGCCTAACTCTAATGGCCAATCATCAAACTCTGTGGTCTTCCTCTCCACCAAAGGAGAACCACTTGGTGCTGGCATGGACTCTAACTGCTACTCAGAGGAGGGGGCATTAACCATGCCCCCAACCTCGATGCCAACAGTCGAGTCTGGCCTCCCTTCATCACCACCAATATGTGATGATGAAGCCACCACCGGAGGCGAAGAAGCCAAAGCAGTATAAGCCCGTTGAGCTCGAAGCTCCTCCATCACCTGCTGCTCGAATCGAGAGATTCGTTCGGCTTCTCCAACCATGGCCTCAATTCCCTCCTCCATGGATGTGGACCGTTGTGCCCCCTGACCAAAGTCCTCTGTCCCCAGAGACAACAACTGGTCACCATGATGTCGTTGCAATGCAAGACATAAACCAACAGTCCACACCATGGTGTTAAGATCCATAGCTTGGCCCAATACGAACCGCCGTTGGCCCTCAGAAAGGCCAAGAGCTGTTGTGGTTCCGATCCGAAATCCCATAGCATGCTCCCGTTCGTCGGCACAGGGTTCGCAATGGGTTCTTGTGTGTGCATCCCACACCATACCCGGTCCCTGATCGCGGAATGCGAATGACTGTGAGAAAGTCATAAAGGTGGGAAAGGCCCTCCGTGGTACCCCCACTTTGTTGACCAATGCCAACGGGGGTAAATCATCTCGAACAACCGGCAAAGAGGTCCGGTGTGGATCCAAGATGTCATCCACCTTTTGATCCAAAGGTGGAGGCACTGCAGAAAATGCTGTAGCTAAAGTGAATTGCGGTGCGAGGTTGGTCCAAATCCACCGAGGCCGGTGGGAATAAGAACCGAGGCTCGCGACATCCACAAAAATGGGATCTCCAAGGTGTTGGCAAACATAATGTCGGCCTTCCAACACCTTGTCCCGAGAGTCTCCCAACAAAGGTACATTCTCGAATATGTACCATGGAGGGAAAGGTTGGTGGGCAAACCACCACTGCATGAGCCGGATGAGGTCCCAGAAAAGGCTAGACCTGGGATCCTCTAAACCTCGGCCCGCTCCCGCACGTGAGTGGCCCTGGCATGGCCATCCCGCAATCACCAAATCCACGGGACCCAACCTTCGTAAGTCTTCCTCGCTGATAAGTGTAACATCATGAGGAAGACGTCCAAAACACCCACGAATGGCAGTCGGGTGGAGCTGCTGTGGATACAACACCATCAACTGGTGTAAATGGTGACGTGCCACACGAGTGGAGATATGACTGTTGTCGACATAGATGTACTGTCGAACGGTGAGGCCAGTTTCCAACACGGCCGCCAATCCCGTCCCGATGCCCCCAAACAGTTCCACCAAAGTAATCCCCTCGTCTGGCGGCCGCTATAAAATGGGATGTGCCAATGCTGATGCGGCATCCGGTATGACCGGTGTCGTAGAACCGAGAGAGAGGACAATGTCCTCACACCTCCGGAATAGCTCGGTGGAATCGCGCCAGGGAGGAGGAGGATCCTTGGGATGGCGCACCAATGCACCCTTAGATGCGATATCCCGTGAATCGTCCGTACTTCCCATGAATGCCAATGATTCCTCCAACAATGCGGAACCATAAGGCAATGTATCCACAATAGCACCACATCCAAAAACCATGGATAAGGGTGCTATGGTCGCAGCCGCCGCAAATGCCACAGGAATAAGTTCCCTGCGGCCGTCCCAGCCGACCAACCTGGTCGGATCCAAACCTCCTCAGTCCAGTTGTCCAAACCAAAACCAAGGGGGTATAGTGCTTGTTGACCAACTAAGATGTCGTAGTTGGTCGCATCTGTCACCGCACACCTGAGAAGAAGAGGTGCGGGTGGATCTCCAGACTTCACTCGGAAGCTAAGCTGTAATGGCTCCCGAGTATAACCCGTGGCCCGCTCCACGTGGCCGATGGATGTGACAATGGTAAATGGACATGGAGCCAAGTCCTCAGCCGCCAACCCCAACTCTTGGGCAAGTCTCTTGCCGATCATAACCGGTTGTGCCCCCGAATCCATCATCACATAACGGGGAGCAACCCGAGTGGCATTGCCCCCAGTCCGACTGACCACCAAAATGCCGGTGTCATTCACCATACGCACGACACTGGGTCGAATTCCGCGGCGCTCACGAGCCGGTCAAGCGGCGACATTGGATAGATAAGCTGCTCCCGCGGATTCTGGTAAGTCATAAGAGATGGCCGGTCCTCTATCATCCGAGGTGTGTGCGTCAAAAGACGCAATGGTCTCCGCGGCAAGCCTCGCTCGCCGTTTGGCCACTTCCTCGGGATCTTCAGAAATATGAATGTCCGTGGTGGCCTGAGCCACGGTCAAAGATGATGCGAATGCCTTCCCTTCCAAAATTCTACCTGCTAAGTGAAAAACCTTAGCAGGCTGGAATTCTGGCGACGACAACTCCATCGCTGTGAACAAAGGTGCGTGCAACACCTTCGATGGCAACGTGTGCACCATGTTGGTCGCCGGATTCGGAGCCTCAATGCTCGAATTGCGACCATTGATAGATTGGACAGCATCGGCCAATCCAAAAGACAAAGGTAGCCGTGCCTGTCCAATCTGATCTGCAGGACCATTGTCCCAAGTTCGTAAGCTTGCCACAGACTCCCCTGTGGCCGGAGGTGTGGTTCGTGGCACGGTTTGAGCACGTGTCACGGCCGCCGAACTCATCACCTCCCCTGAAGCCCCGAACATATAGTAATCCGGAGTGGAAGAGCTAGCCTGAGCTCCGGATGGAGCCGGTGGTTCCAATATTTGGCCAGATGACGCCAAATTCTTAAACCTCTCTTGCAAGGCGCCAATCTTCGCCTCCAACGACTTTTCCCGATCGGAAGAAGGACGTTTCTCTGGATGGAGAGCGAAACAGTTGTCCACCGCGTGATTGTTCCGTCCGCAGTGAGAACACCTCAACTGTTTCGGTTGAGGCTTGACAGCCTCCTTCGCCGAATCATGCGCGGGAACAACTGCCTTGCGTCTCCTCACCAAATCATCCATCATTCACCAAGCTTGTTCTTATGCCTTCTTGCAATAGGGGTCCACCTCCGCCTCTGCCAATCCTGCAGCCGCGACCGACGTCTTCCGGGATTTGCTAGAATCCACTAGCAATGACACCAAGTCAGTGGCATCGTACTGACACAAAGCACGATCACAATGCTCCACACTGGCGAATGCCTCTGTAAGTGTTGCCCGACCGCCATAATCCATGATGATCTTGGGTAGCGCTAAGTCAAGAAGGCGTTTGTCAATCTTTGACAAAAATACCTTCACCAACTGACTCTCCACGAAAACACCTCCAGATTCCCTGGCAAACCTCGCCAACCTCGTGTACATGGTACGAGGTGTGTCGTCCTTCTCCTGCCTGAAGTCTTGGATCTGCTGCATCTGATCCCGACGGAAACCTCCATATTCCTCCTCCAAATGGAGTTGGAATTCGTGCAGAGGATCAAAAATTGGCGGAACCCCTAAAGAGGCTAGTGCCGCCTGGGTAGACTGAGCATACCGGGAGAGTGGAAAAATCGGGCTCGACGTACTCGCGGATGTGGGCACGGGAGCCTTATCTCTAGGCTCACCGGAGAAACTTCCCTCCACATCCACCACGACGACGCCCGCGGCTTGCTCCGGCTTCACCACAGAATCGGCCAATGAACTGGAAGCTGCGCCTTCCTTCAACGCGGATACCAACTCCACCCGAGTCTCCCAGTACCGCTCCACCTGACGCAGCTCCATCCAATGAGCATCCCTCCACTGCTCATAAGTCTGGAGCGCCTCGTGCTCCAAATGCTGGGGCAGAAGCTCGAACGCATACCAGTCATTGAAACTGGTATTGCGTTGACGCTTCTCTCTCATCCACGTCCTGAACCGAATTTTCCAATCTTGCAGGGAAATGGTCCCCGCTCGACCGGAAAATCGGTCCCGGATGCCGCCTCGCGTCTCCTCTTCCATCTCATCAAAAGACCCCACCCACAGAACGTGAGACCGAGTGGCAGACCCCCATGCCGAAATAGGCTGAAAAGCCTCGTCGGGTGCTGCCACTAGATCAACGTCCGAGAGGTCCGATAATCGGCCTTCCGATGCTGCCGGAGATGGAGAACGATAATGTCGACTTCGAGTTGTAACCATAAACCCGCAATGGGTCTGGTTACTAGATCCAATGATCCAAACTGACGTAGTATCAAGGTAAAGGGTCAAAGAAAGGTAAAAGACAACCTGCACCTGCAAAACCACCAAACTTATGGTCTGCCGGTGATCAATCCAGCCTCACCATAAGGGAAAACAAGCACCGCCCACTTGGTGCACACACAAGGGTCCCGTCGGTCATTAATCCGACCTCACCCCCACAAAACCCTATCACAAACTAATACAACACAAAATGGAACAATGCTGGAAACTCCCAGCACCACAGCTCGCCACGGGGGAAGGTACCACAACAAAATATAGAAAACAATACAAATACTGCACTGGATCCTCTTTCCCAAACAACATTTAAGCAGAAATGAAAATTAACCGCGGCCAACCGGCACCCGCCTGCGGTTGGTGGTCAAAACAAGGGCCCCCTGTTGCCGGGAAAAGAAAATGACACATCTCTCATCTTCTCATTACACCCAAACATCTCTCCTCACAACAATGCCGGGAATATGTGTTAACAAACACAATTCGACCTTAATAATAATTTATTTTAGGCCGAACGGAAATTCCACATGCCATCCAATCTCCAATGGCACCCCCTCGGAAATTTCGTGCAACACAACCCCTAAAAGAAATCCCAAGTACCTTAATGTGTCATAAGATTTTCAGGTTCTTATTGTTTTTGATTAATGAGAACAAATTCTCTTCCAAAATTCGTTTTCTCAACTTTAAGAAATTAACCTCTTAGAGAGAAAAGAAGAAACGAAGTTGGAAAGGAAATATAAAAAGTAATTAATTAATTAATTAATTAAAATAAAAAAGTCGGGTTTTTAATTAATTAATGCCCTAATTAATTAATACCCTAATTAATTAAAATTAAAATAAAAATAAAAAAATAAAAAAAATAAAAAAATAAAAAAATGCAGTAGCCCAGCTGCCTGGGCCTGCTGCTGCTGCAGTCCAGACTGGACCTGCTACTGCTGCTGCCGGCAGCTTGCAGCCGGCAGCTTGGCCTGCAGTCTGGCCCGCTGCCAACTGCCGCCGCGGCGACGCCGGCCAGCAGGCCAGTAGGCAGGCAGGGCCGGCCAGGGGCTCGGCTCCTTGTCCCACTTTTTTTTTTTTTTTTGTGTTTGATTCAAAGTTTCTTCAACTTATAATCACAACTCCGCTTCCAAAGGTCAATGTCACGAATTCAAGCTTGAATTTGAGCAAAATCACATGAATTCCATGGCAAAATCAATAATTTCTCACCACAATTCAACTTGATGTGACATTGACACAAAAATATGCTTCTTCTTGTTGCTTCAATAATCCGCGGCTTTCTCCGCTCCAAAACTCCGAAACTTCGCTGCTCCTTGCCTCCACGCGCCCCCTTGCGCGTTAAATCTCAAGAATCAAGAAGAAAAGAGAAAAATATAAAAAAATGAAGCATTCTTGCCAAGTGAGAAGGAAGAGAGTCAAAGACTACTATGAGCTCTAGTTCTCTCTTCAAATATGCACACAAGTCAAGTTATCTCTCACTCCACCACGGGAGAATCCAAGAGTGTAAGTAAGGGGAGAAGAACTCAAGATTTCATTGCAAAATCATGCAACATTCACCTCACACAAGCTCTCTCCACACACTCACTCACAAGGCTTGACTTGGCAAGAATGCCAAGCCAAGGAGGAGACTCCTCACCTAGGAGCATCTCCACCACTCCAAGGGTTTCATTCATCCATATTCAAATGGATGAAATCCCTCCGGATGCGGTGTGGCCACCGACGCCGCATACCGTGACAGATTGCTAAGTGCCAATGTGTGAGTACTGCAACATGTGAAAGGGCGTTTTCTGTTCAAAATACTATTAAACAAAAACTTTGTAATCGAATGTCTACATCTAACTTAGAAAGTATGATGTGTGTTGCTATAGAAGGCCCAAACAATGATTTTGATGACATTCTAACAAGTGCTCTAGATCTTTGGAAGGATGCTGCTAAGTTTCGCTATTTGTATAGCAATCCAGAGCGCTATTTGTCTGGGGCATCAAATGATGCACTTGAGGAAGTACCCTAAACCTTAAACTTTTTGAATTATGCAACCTTTTCATGACCAAATCCAATTGCTTCTATGAAGAATTGGGGGATCCTTGGCCTTCAACCGGTGAAGGCATTGCTAGGTTCAATTCCTGCCAAGGATATTAACTCTTCAAATTTAAAGTTTTGAACATGCCTTTCTTTTCACTTATTCAAGATTTTGTACTAAGAAATAATTTCTAATAACTTTTCATACATTTTTTAAACAATTAGTGCCGATATGAATTCCATTTAATCGGATATTGGCCAATGAATATATGAAAATGTAGGCAATTGGCCGATTGATTTTACAAAAGATCGGCTCTTGCCGATGTAAATTGGAAAAAATACGACCCTTTGTATCAACTACCGGCAATTAGCCACTAAGGCTTCAAAAACTTCCCGAACTCTGGGTAGAAGCCACATAAGCCTAACAACTTATGAGCAATGTGTACATACTCACAAAAATGTTGTTGTAAAGTGCATGGTGACAACCTTACCTCTCGTTCATCCAACAAAAAGGCCTTGGAGGAATAAGGTCATAGGTTGCTTGTTTTAGATAATTTGACAATAAAATCACCTTCAAATACTCCAAATTAATCTTGATAAATTCCACATTTCAAATGAATCGACTACAAGTCTATAAGGGAACATTTTTTTAAGCAAGAAGAATAAAGCAGGAACGTCGGTGTAGTGCATGACTTGCAATGTTTGTTCACCACCATGGGGTGCACAAAAGGTGTTTTACTGCCTATTTTCAATAGATGGACCGAGGGATTTGGAAAACAAATGTATTGAGACATGGGCTCGCTTATTTCCAAGCTTACACCGATTGAGGATGATGTGTGTTGAATATCTAGCAACAATTTGTGAGAAAACCATTTTTTTAACATAGATAGATAGGAAGTGCGCTTGTATGCAACAATTCATTATGACTGTAGTTTCGTGGTGTCTACATATACTCATATAAGGGAAGATGAAAACATAGTGCACTAATTTATTGCCAGATTTTCATATTGTCATACAAATCAACTTAGAAAATGATATCACATACATGATTTTGTATGCTTGAGATAAATCAAACCTCAACCTATAAGTATGCAATTTTTACTTGGAGCCCCTTCATCCATAATGGATGAGTATACATAGGCACAACAAAGCCCGGAGAGAGGGAATCATCATATATGAGTGTACCTCTCATTCATCCAACATAAAACCCTGAAATTGTATGCAACCCAACAATTATTTTTTGTAGTCGAAATTGACACCATAATCGGTTTGCTCCAGGTCATCTGAGATGAATCAAGAAAAACATATAGGGGGTCAAGTTTTTAACGTTGGATGGATGAGAGGTACACTCCTACCCAATAATTCTCTTTCTCCACAAAGCTCTAGCCATTCCCTCTTGCATGTGGGAGACATTAGAATTATTTGTAAAGTCCCTCAAACAGAGACAAAACTGTGGGTTTGATCCTTCTTTGAGAGTCTATTTTAAAATTTGGGTGATATTTTTGAGACCTCCTCTTTCCATCACTCAAACTTTGAGAAATTTTTAGGATCTAAACTAGGGTGTGCACACAAGACCCACTATCCTAAATCCGGGATCGGCCTATACAAGATTAACTTAACCCACTCATCCTAGTAGGACAACCTAAAAAACCAAATTTTAATACCCAGACACCACTTTGTGTGTATGAAAAATTGAAGCATTGATAAAAACTTGAGTGAAATTGTGTTAATTTGCATAAACTCAAGGCTTGGGACTAACTGGTCCGAGATGACCCTAAACTACCGGATGATGGTGGAGGGATACCCAAATCTCAAGGAAGAGGTTGGCGGTTCGAATCCCGGCTGTGAAATCTCCTCTCTACCTTACGGAAAACTTGCCAGGTGGTCAACTGCCTCCTATGCTTTGGCGTTGGCCTGTCGGCCTTCTGTCTCAAAAAAAAAAGAGGCTTGGGACTAACCTCACATGATTTCAAATGCTTTACTTCACAAATAACTCTATTGGACCCACATGTTCCTCCAATGCGATAATGTCGCCTTTTGACTTTCATGGAGGGGAAGTTCCTTGAAGCTTCCGATTGTAAACATGAGTCGGGCCTAGACCACCGAGTCTTTGTACCGTTGACGCTTGGCCACTTCTTTGACAGCCACGCAAATAATGTAATGGAATCACACTATGGATATGGCCAGGGTCCGGCAAGAGCCTAAGGCTAATACAAATGCAGCCTACAAAATTTGTGACTTAGCCTATAAAATTTTGAAAGTGTAGGACAAAGAGCCTATGGACAATTTAAAAACATAGGATATCAACCTATGTGATAAAAAACATGTAGGAAATTTTGCCTACAAATTTTTTAAAAGAGAGGATTTTAGCCATTCATCCTTCTTCAAATTGGGAAATTAGTTGGCCTAAGTACATATCTGTAGGCTAATACTTGGGGGCACAACATATCCTTCATTGGTAAATGTTGCAGCTTGTAAGCAAGAATTCTTTGCTTTCAAAGTGCAAGGTAGTTGTGAATGGAGTGATTGTACCTTCGAGGATTTGTGGACATCTATAAGTTGGAGTCCTTCTTTGAAACTGAAATTTCCTAACCTACTAACGCTTGCCGACATTGCAAGATGCCAATGTGTTAGTACTGCTACTTGTGAGAGAGCTTTCTCTGTGCAGAATAACATCAAGCAGAAGAATAGGAATCGAATGACAACAACACACTTGGATAGTGTGATGGGGGTGGCGATTGAAGGACCAACCAAAAAATTTGAGTTTATTTTGTAGGAAGCTATATCTTTGTGGAAGGATTCAAGAAAGTTTCGATTCTTGTTTACTAATCCTGAGAAATATCTTGCAGGAAGAGTAGAGGTTGAATCAGAAGATGGTGAGGACTTTCATCCTTAAACTCATTTGAATTTTAGCAACCTTTCATAACTTATAATCAACTCTTTAAAAAAGAGTTGGTTAATCCTTGGCCTTCAAACGTGGTGAAGGGCTTAGCCAGGTTCAATTCTTGCCAAGGATACCACTTAG
Organism: Polytrichum formosum; assembly: GCA_964035585.1. NCBI lineage: Eukaryota > Viridiplantae > Streptophyta > Polytrichopsida > Polytrichales > Polytrichaceae > Polytrichum > Polytrichum formosum. The sequence goes on from OZ037941.1 coordinate 45,030,095, forward strand.
TACTCAAATTTTGAATTTAAAGCCTACAACATTAAAAGATATGAAGGATTTTAACCTACTAAAAATTAGTTTTGAAGGCAATTAGCGGGTAACTTAAAAACTCAAAAGGTTTTCAACTTACAAAAATTTGATATTGTAGGATGCAACCTATGCCATGAGGGAAATAGCCTATGCCCTTTTAAAGAGGTAGGCAATTAACCTTAATAACTTCAAAAACTTTTCGGACGCTGGATATGGCTATGGCTTTATGCAGGGAAGTTCACTTTGAAATCGGTGAATAAAAATAGTCATTCTTCTTCTTCTTCATCATCATATTCTTGGATATTGACTGCAAAAAACTGGATTTCTTGATTCAAGAGGTGGTAAGTTAACCCTCAACCCTTAGAGGTATGAGAAGCCCATTTTGGGCCTCACGATGCTATACGGAATGCCACGGTCACTTAGGATTAGGTGTTGATAAGTTTAGTTGAAAGTGTTAAAAGTGACCATATCTAAAAATTAAAATGTTTTGTATGTACATTTTTCTACTCGGAACATACATATACATGGAACGAATCGCAATTAGTTATGAACTCACAAGCTTATAAATGATCTAGGGTTCGAATACATGCCACTTACATCTAAGATAGAGGGTGCTTAAATCAACACTTTAAGTGATTCAACCTATTTCGGGAGTCCATTTGGATTAGTGGGATGCATGATTGACTTGGAAAATTAGATTAGACATAGTCAAAACCAGAATAAAATAAAATGCCCATCATATGAAATGTTAAAGTCATTTACTCCTAGCAATCCTATTTTTGTCCATAGACCCTACCTTTTCCACTACAAACGGCTCCCAAAATCATCTTGACACTCACCCTAAACCAACCAAGCTTTTGCCCAAGCCACCCCCGCACTAGACCAACTTTCCACTTAGTAGACTATTTGAGCCTATATGATTCTTGCATGTGGGATCTTGATAAGTACATATGAGTAATTCACCCCTAGCGACGTTCCAATGCTTGCCTGAATCCAATCCCACTTTCGCCAAAAAACCATCCATGTTTTCCCCTGAAACCACCCAAATCTGTCCTTGCTTTGTGAATGAAATTCGAACAATTTAAGGTGTTGCTCCAGGTCTAGGATTAGGAGACATGCATAAGTGTTTCCTTTGGATGAGGTGTTAGATATAGCACTCTACACCTTAGACATCGTTTATGACTCATGAGTATACTATTAACTCTCCTTTTGTAATAGAAAGTGCTACAAATATGGGTTCCATATCTCAAATACTTAGGGCCAATTCACATAGGGTTCCAACCCACTTGAGTTCAATCCGTGCAATCTCAGCCATTGAAAGTTGGGACTTACCACTTCACACGGGGTCCCAAGTCCCAAGTATGACAAGGATGCCTAAGTTACATGGCAACACTTTTTGGAGGTGAGGCTTGGGACTTGTGTTTAGAGTTGGATCTCGCTTTTTGCTGGACCCAACTCTCAACACAAGTCCTGCAATTCGTTTGCATGAAATAATCAAGATCCAACTCTAATGATAATTAACCTTATTTTAAGGCTTAACTTACTTGAGGCTCAAAAGTTGAGACTTGCTAACATGAGTGATACTTGGGACTTGGGACCCCATGTCGACCGGCCCTTAATTGGTTCATACAAATTGTCTCATATCCCATATAGATAAGGTACACTCTAAACTCCGTAGCATCACACCTGTGGCAACCAAAGTGCACGGGATATTACAGAGTTCTGTAGTGTTAACATGGATGCGTGATACTAGTGAATTAGTGTAGACTGTGACACTATGGAATAACACCAAGTGCAACATATTAAATGGTGTGGTGTGGTCCACTCCACTTCACCTTCCAAGGTGATGTGGCAAATGCATGCACCAACATTCAACAAGTGGCATAAGAAGAAGAATAAGAATAAGAAGGTGACACTCCGCATATTGACACATGGTGCAATGCAAGGGTGTGGGTTGACTTCTTTGGTGGTTTGCATTAATGACAAAATTCATGATATAAGGGAGAGAAAGGTGACACCAAGGAGTGAGATTTGAACTACGCATATCCATTCCCTAGGGTTTCGGGATATTAGAGAGTGACATTATGGGGGTTGATACTACGGAGTTTAGGGTGTACTTGGGGGGTCAAGAGCAGACAGACCCATTTCCGATAACCCCCTATTCTTAATACATGTTCCCTAAAGTTGTGAAGTTCCACATGTAACCGTATTTTCTAAAGTGATGGAAAAATCAAGAGGAATCCTGTCACATTCAGTGTGATGGAAAAAAAGTGTTAGAAGGGCACTATTTTACTCAAGTTATCGAAAATAAGTCGACCTATTACTGTAAACATGGGTTGGGACTCAGGAGAGAATCCTGTCTTTGATAATTTACAGTAATTTGAAAACTTGAAAATAAATTGTAATTCTTTCATTAAATGTTGTGATATCAATTTCTAGACCCGTGAAAACTACCCCAATATCACACCTCTGCGAAATTGCTTCAGTTAACGGAAATATGTCTGTCTACTCTAATTGCATGTTTCATATCTAAGAAGAAATGGGCTATTCGGTAAATGCAACCATTTAAGACCCTGAAGACCTCAAGGGTTGAAGATCCCAGAGAGACCTATTGTGGCCCTCTGGAGGTCAAGGTGTGTAAAGTCGATCATTATTGCTATGAGCTGATGATTCAGAAACTACACCATATATCAACCCCTTATCAGTTGTATATTTGACCACTACTGTTGCATACAATCATATCTTCTGTTCCTCTTTGTGATTGGTGGTCCAAATTGGTCATGCCCAGACTGTCCTAATTAGCAAAGTGGGAAATCTAACCAAAACCTGTCTGGATGTGGAAAGACAGGCAGATAAATTTTGGTACAGATGCCACTTGATTCAAACTACTTAACAGCATAGCACCAAATAAGTGGGAACCGTTCCCAGGAAAAAATGCAATGACTTCAAACGCCAGTGCAAGATGTAGTGGAAGCAAACATCATATTCTGAAGGGTCAGGAACGGTACTCTCACTGCGTCATATTTGAATTGAAACTCTGTTTAGTTATGTTCGCAACAAGACACTACCTACAGGCTGCCAAAATGGTAACCTGGCCTCTTGGCTACCTTTGTCTCAAGCATTCAAAGGAGCCTTATCATCTTTCCCTAGACCAATAATTGAAACGTAAGGAAACTAGCTTCAACGATCAAAAAAAGTAAATGGACGATGGAGGATACACCTCTGTCAGTCCCAACTCCAAAACTTGATAGGCCTAGAAAGTGGGTGAGGTTCTTATCAAAATCAGGCCTTTGTCTTCACGAAATTGACACCCTTCTCAATGGAAGAGTGCAATTCCTGCTTCAACGCCTCCAAGCCCCTCTGCTCATAGTCAGAGAGGTTACCAAGACCAAAAATCTCCTCAACACCGTTAGGACCCAGTCGCACCTGTCATACAACAAACATCATTGTTCATTACTGAAAGCAACTTCCAGTCAGTCACAAAGAATGGCTACCCTCATTGAGCCATAATTGAGGAAACAAAACCATCCACAGAACTTCAACTGGCACAATCCACATATAAGATGCTAACTATTACCTTTGATGAGAAGAAAGGCAAATCAGGGATAATAGTGGATTGGACATAGCTGCACTCCACAACATCCTTTACTCCGTTCAGGCCCTTCAAACAAGCTTCGGCAAAAAGAGCTCCAGCATACCTGCAGAATCAAAGTCCAGAGTCATCTCCACAGGACATTCAGCAGCCAAAACTCGTCACAACCACATTGAGTACCCCATTCAGGAGCAAAACTACCTTCCAGGGGAACTGCTTCAAAATATAGCAAGTACATATTGATTCGGGAATGGTTGTAGATGGTGGCAACCACTCCATCAGCCACTGTTATATTTCTGCAATTCAAATATATAGGAAGTTATCATGGTGCTTACGCCATTGACAAAGTGGCAGATCCCTTGCCAGCCTTGGCTTGCACAACTTCAGTTCCACCATCTTGTGTGCGCTTGGTAAGAGCCTCAATCTCTTCATCGGTCAACTTCTCCAATGGAGAGGCCTGCCAGCAGGTTCCGTTTTAAAAACACATCAGTAAATTGCCTACACCCTACAATGCAGTAACCATGTCCATTGTTTCCAAAGCTAATCTCATTAGTTTTATTTATTTAACAATGTATTTCAGAGCTTGCACATGAGCAATCACCTGTGAGAAAAGTGGAAGAATGGTGACACCTGCATGGCCTCCCACAACAGGGACATCCACACCTGTATAACCCACACAAAAAGATTAAAAAATCTCCAATGTGCATTCTCTACATTTTGGCCACAAATAACTTGCTAGAATATCTCTACAAAGGTGGTTCCATCATCACTATCCTGGAGCATACTACAACATGTACTAATGTTGTCCCTTTAGAAGAAGAAAAATTCCAAAGATATTATCTTCTGTAATATGCATTTCGTATTGACTGGAAAGAGCATGTCTCCATGAATCTAGTCAGCACTCCAGCATGTAAAAACTAGCAAGTGAAACGAGATAAAAGCACACCTGATACACGTAGACCCTTCTTGGAGGCATAGAAAGTCCTTGCTCGCACCACATCCAAAGTGGTCACACCAAATAGCTTCTTAGGATCATAAGTACCGTACTGCTTGAATATCTCAGCTGCAATTGGGACAGTTGAGTTCACTGGGTTGCTGATCATGTTCACTAACGCCTGCAATACCAACATCATATTCATTAGCCTCAATGCAAGACGACATTCAATTAACCTTAAGGTAACAGTAGAAAACAATATGTATATCATGGAAATTATGTATTTAAGTCTGATATCAGTATTACAAAGTGCAAGACTATTGCTGAAGACACAATCATATTCAGTACTTGAAACAGAAGTGCACAAGTCATTGAAATAACCACCATCGTCTACATAACTGTACTGAGAAAAAGCTGGAAGCTGTATGAATACATAATCCTCATGACGACAGACATTCTTTTAGTCCTGAACTCTCATAGGCATGCTTATTAGAAATGTCTTATACTACCGTACATTCCCTGTGAATTATCTGCAGAGAAGCAATTAATCAAGCTTCCCATACCCTTCATCCAATAAATCTGCCATTATAAATTACACAAACTTGATAAATGCGGTGTAGAGAAGTATTTAGCCAGTCTACGAATTTTTTTGCAAGTAACTAAATGGAAGTTGCCGCAGTTTGTGGTCTCCACATTGATAAAATATTTGGAGAGAACAATTATCTCAAGTGAGATTCTTGACAATTACAGATCGGCCTTACAACTAGAACATCACACACTAAATTACGCTTCAATTTATTCATGAAGCAAAACCTTTCATGTTCGTGATCTGTTGCATATACATGTGTTATGATTTTTAAGTAAGCAGATCCCATTTAATTGAAAGTTTTAAACTCTGGATTTTCTACAATGAGGTTGAACTACTCAGGTGAGAGATATATCAGCCTACCCCTGGGCAGTGTTCAGAAATGGCCGTGCAGAGGCTCTTCACAATACCAGCATTGATGTTGAACAGATCGTCACGAGTCATTCCAGGTTTGCGTGGTACTCCGGCTGGGATGATAACCAAGTCACATCCCTTCAAGGCCTTTCCCAAATCAGCCTCTCCAGCATAACCTTCCACCTGCACATCACATTCTTCTCAGCTACCATCACAAACAAGAACTTAAAAAACAACAAAGCAATTGGACCAGAGAATCCGCATCTAAAATAAAAGTGCCAATGTAGGAGAGTACAGTTCAAACTTCGAAATCTCCAAGCTAAAACATGAGCAACCGAAAAATGGAAGCACTCGCACTAACACCCGTGTTGATGTGTACGACATCGCATTTCCCTCAACCACCTTCGTAAATCGAAGAAACACATCTAGCTGGAACAATGATTCGGCACAAGGACATTCCTGAACTACAACATTCCTCAGCTGACTAAAAAGGGACGGGTAAACAAAGTTGAAATTAGCAAATCCGAGGCACTAATATTGGCACCGGTGTTCATATAGGAAATCAAGCACGAAATGCAACACATAAAGCTAAACAATGATTCAGGACAAGGAAAACATAATACACCCTGAACTACATCTCTCAGCCAAATCGAAAGGGAAGAATAAATATAGAATCAGCGAATCCGAGGCAACCACTCGCGTTGGCGCCAGTGTTCATATGGAAAATCAAGTACTAAATAAACACATCAACCTGAGCAATGATTCATCACAAGTGGCACTCACACTGGCACCAGTGTTAAGGTGCACGACGTTGTATTTTTCTCAGCGACCAGTACAAATCAAGAACTAAAAGACACCTCCAAGCTGAACAGCGATTCAGCACAAATACAGCACACAACGTTCTGAACTACATTACCATTCCTAAGCTAAATCAGAAGGGAAGAAAAAATATATAAAATCGGCAAATCCGAGGCAGGTGCTCACATTGGCACCGGTGTTGATGTGGCTGATGTCGCAAGCGACGCCAGGAGTGGCGGCAATATCATACAATGAGAGATCGGTGACCAAGGGGTTGAGCTTCATGAGGAGTCCGAGCGGCTGACCGATGCCGCCGGCCGCTCCAAGCACGGCCACCTTGCGACGGGGTCCTTCGCTGGACATGCATCGCACCTGCTGCTGCTGGCTGGCGCCAGTGGCGAGCGCCCGCTTGAACAGAGCCGCGGCGGATGATCGAGCTGCCATGACAAATGTCGATCGATCGATCCCTCGGTGCAACGTAAAAAGGCAGCGATGAAACCCTAGCAATGACAAGGGGGAAGAATGGCGAGAGAAAATGTGAAGACGCAGGTCCAGAGGGGTTAGAAGCGACGATCTTTGGGGCTTACGCTATGGGAACCATCGGGGAACCAATTGGGAACGTGTTCCCCCATATCAGGTGTTTGCGGTGATGCAATCCAATCAAGAGGAATCTCATGCGAGTATGTGTTTTGGTACATTTGTTTATGAGAATACTTAGGGCCAGTTCACACGGGTCCCAAGTCCTAAGTCCCAAGTCACTTGAGGTCGATCCGTGCAATCTCAACCGTTGAGAGCGTGGAAGTCATGACTTACCACTTCACATGGGTCCCAAGTCCCAAGTATGACATGGATGCCTACATGGCAACATTTTTTGAAGGTGAGGCTTGGGACTTGTGTTGAGAATTGGGTCGAGCAAAAAGTTAGACATAACTCTCAACACAAGTCCTGCAAAATATTTATGCATAAAATAATCAAGATCCAACTTTAATGATAATTAACCATATTTTAATGGTTTCGTAAGGTTCAAAAGTCGGGACTTTGCCTCCATGTTGGGACTTGCTAACATGAGTGGGCCTTGGGACTTGGGACTCTATGTGAACCGGCCCTTAGGTTGGACTTGACTTGTGTTGACACGCATTTCTACACTTAAGGCTATAATGTAGATAGGTCTTAAATGGTTACCCTTCCAACTAGTCCACTTTCTCCTAAGATATGAAACCACGTAATGCATACAAGATCATTAGCAACTCCAAATTGAGGTCGTAGCCACTTTCCTCATAATTTCCGGAGCTCATGTGAATATATCTTATTCATTGTCAAAATGAAGATTTTTGTGCCCATTGAATGGTCATATATGTCCCCACAATCATGTTGACTATTGAACCTATATTGGTTATGATATTTTCTAACATTTAGTCCAATCTCTTCTTAAAAACATTTTGGTATATGTTATGGGATCCACACCAAACCACATAGTACTCAAATACATAGGTGTTTGATTAAGAGAAGTAACTGAACAAGGGTTGTCTACCTAATGTAGGGTGTCGTATTTATTTATTGCACAATTTTTTTTGGTCATGGGTCTTGCTAGCCCGGGTACGCAACTCCCATATTATATGCAGGGGGCATCGTATTAAAAACGGTTGAGAGGACGGCTTTTGTAAAAATTATATCAAATTATAAAAAAAATTAAAAGGACCAAAAAGTTGGGTGAAGACCAAATAAAATAAAATGAGATGTAGAAAAATTTGGGTTGCATATTAATTTATTTATTAAAAACTCCACAACATATATAAAATTTTGAAAACCCTATTTTTTAACCTATGCCCATGCATAATTTTAAAGGATCCTCACGAGTAGTTGCCTCCAATTAAAATTAAAAGTCATTGGCAATGTTTTATTTATAATAAACAAATCTTAAATTTTTATTAAAAAGCCCAAAAAGTTGGGTAGTTTGACCTATGGTACATGTATTAAAAAAACTCATATAATTAGGTTTTTAATGCGATTTTATGCTTCAAGGAATATTCATTTCCTATATATAATTACATTTTTGGACTCCTTGTTAGAAAGGCTACAAGAGTTTCCTACATGAAAAAAAATATATTACTTGAAATTGGACTAAAATGCATTATAAGTGATTATAATTAGGGCCATATAATACGGGAGTTGCATACCCAGGCTTGCTAGGGGATAGCAATTCTATGCACATACTTAATGTGATAGTTGGTCTCTTAATGACATGAATGTCAAAGCATTTGTGGCCAGCACTTGTTTGAGTCGCAGCAAATATCAATCACTCCCTTTCATGCAAAGCAAACTTGGCTCTAATGAAACCCTAGCGATGGTGCAATGCCCCAACAAGCAATGGAGAATGGCAAAATAGCATAACAATTGCAGAGATGTATGCCTAGGGGATTCAACAATAATCTTTGAGGCTTCTAGGGGCAACCATTCGGGAACACATTCTCATAAGCTTACCATGTTTTGTGGTGATGCATTTCAATCAAAAGTAATCTTTGGAGCATGTGTGTTTGGCACATTTGTTTACAAGGATGACTTCACTCGGGTTGACACACATTTGGGCGAACCAACCCATACACTCGTTCCTTGTTGGATGCCTAAACCCTCGCCTCCAAGGAACTAGTGTACAGGTTGTTTCGCCCCAGCTGCCAACACACATGTATGAGACATGTGGCCTTATGATGAGACCTTAACAAGTAGGCATAAAGCCAAATCCACAATCCCCATGGTCACACAGTCATGGGTAAGGATTGTTGAAGGGACATTGCATGTTGGTTGTAAAAACGGCATTGTTGATAAGTCCCTCCTCCCCCCGGCGAAAAAAAAAGAAAAGAGAAAAAAAAGAAAACCATTGTTAAGGTAAGTTCATGTCCCTTGATGTCAAAGAAACAAGGTGGTGATAGCATGTGAGTAATGAGAACACATATTTAAGTAAATTTAGACAATTAAGGAGTCTAAATTTAATTTATAATTAAATAAACATGATTAATAGATCATTAATGTATAAATTAAATGAAAGCGGCTCGCAATATATCGTGCCACGGAGGGGGATCGGGTAGTCTCCCGATGGCAATGAGTGGGAAGCATGCACAAAAATGATAGAAAAAACAAGGCAGTGATGTATACAAGAACATCGGGAGATCTCCCCATCCAGAAAAATTCAATTACAAGACAGTGAACAATACATAAAACGATGGACATGTTATTGTACATAGTAATCAATGAATTCTTGAACCAAAGCCGTGCATTGTCATTGACAAGCCATGCACGGAAAATAGAACATAAAATTAGAATCCAACATCCATACTTGAAAAATGCTTGTAGCACTAGAATTGAACAACGGGAAGGCTAAGCGTTTAAATCTCTAAGTATTGAAGCAGTACAACTTCCCGGACTACGTCTGGGTAGACCATAGGACCGGGAGGGCTCCCGGTGCGAATGAAGGGATGAGCGACGGAGCATCAGTGGTTGATTCGTTCTGGGCAGAACCTAGAGGCATGGGAACCCGAGGATGTCCGAGATGGGGATGACATAGTTGAGCCTGCAAATGCAAAAAACGAAAAATGTGAGGAAACATGAAGAGGTTAGCACATGCAGAAAGCAATACCAAATGAGATTAAAAAAAGAGACGTGAAGTACCGTGAGAAAGTTGAAGGCGGCGTTTAACTGGAAATCTCCTCCAGTGTGGAATTGATGAATTGGCTGCCTTGATTTGCAATAGGCGGTAAGCAGCATAGGAGTTACAGGTTGAACTCTTGGTGGGCTTCAATTCGACTCGCTTCTTGGGAGATTTCTTTGGTTTCAAAAATGTGGTCCCCAAAAGTGCCGCGCTCGAGGACACTCCACACGACAAAAGCGAAAGTTAAAGTATGTTAGAAACATGAGAGAGGGTGAGCAAACATCATCGATCGGGAGGTCTCCCGGTGTCAATTTAAGAAATGAAAAGCAAAATCAAATAGGGGAGAAAGAATTGAAGTGAGAATGAATTGAAAGTATTGGAAGAGGAGGCGTGTATGAAGCACATACGGAAAGTGTCGCGAGAATGGACGGAGTATGGCGCGCAATTGGCGGTCACGAATGGGCTAAACCATTTATGGTAACGTGGGAGTGGGGGTTGTCCGTCTGTGATATGATTATGCACGGGGGGTTCACTCCATGGTCAAGTTGAACACCACGTGCGGCCAAAAAAAATCTACTTTTGGTAAGTTGCATCACCAAAATGGGTCAAAATTTTATCAATTTTTTTCATGGGTAGATATAGACGGTATCTATTACATAGTAAAAAATGGTAACCAAGTTTGAGGATTTGTTTTTTTAATAAAACATACCGTTTCTAACTAGAATGACGCAGAATTGAACTAAAATAATTACTACAAAAATGAAGATGACTAAAAATTTCAAAAAAATATTCAAAAGATATTATCAATGGTTATGTATATGTAGAAAAAATCGCATAATTTTTAAACTCATCTATTCCATGTAATATAGGGGTAGCAAATTTTGGCCGCACGTGGTGTTCAACTTGACATGGTGTCGCGGCCCACTTTTACTTAAAGTTCTTAAGTAACCTTACTTTACGTTTAAAAGATAGGTTTGACAAAGTAAAAGATCATAAATTAAGCACTTTATAGATAGATTGTTAGGTGTGCTATTTAGAATCGAGTAGAAAGAGTTGAATCCTTAAAGTAGCTAAAACCATTAAATTAGTTTAGTGTTAAGGTTTCCATTTTCGGCTTGGGAACCTTAGAGCGGGCCGCAACCGCCATGGCGACCCAAACTCGGAAGCGGACCGCGGAGAAGCAGGTAGCCCTCCGCAAGGTGCACGTGGTCACCCCCTCCGACCGTGAGGAGAACAACGAGTTGGAGGCGGATTTGAGACGCATGGGCTGCCTCGGATTGTGGGAGAAATCGTGGAGAGTGCGGAGTGAGGATATGGTGAGGGAACTGGTCACCGGGGAGGTGGACCGCGTTTACGCTTCCACCATCCGGGGCCGACCGGATAGGTGGAATGCGGAACTTTGGAGTGGCGTTTACGGGTTCAAACCGGGAGGGGAAGGCATGGCCACTAAACGAGAGGATTGTACGAGGGATAAATTCTCCTCTAGGTTGGACCCTAAGTATGGCTACTTTGTGAAGGATTGTAAAAACGAGAGGGAAAGGAGGATGTTAGCTTTTCTTGTGCCTATCTTTAGCCCGGAGAAGCCCTATAACATCACTCTTACTCTCGCCACCACCTTGCTTCTTGCGTACTCTGAGAAGAAGGTGGTGGATTGGGGAAGCATCATCGGAGAGTTGGTGCACAAGTTGGCAACCAACACCAAACGCGGCCACCCTTCTTACATTGGGCCTTTCCTCTTCCACCTTTACGCACACGGAAACCTACTCACTGACGAAGAGGAAACCCAATGGACGTCGCACCAATTCATGCGAGAACTCCAGACTACCGATTCGGAGCCGGAGATGGGCCACGAGGATCCGAAGGAGGAAGACATAGTGGAGTTGAGCAGTGGAGAGCGGCCTGCGACCAAGAAGCGGAAACTCATGTTGGGGAATCGTGCGACGCGGACCAAGTCCGCCACCAAACCCGGAGGAGGTGGAACCTCCACCTTTCCCTTGGAGGACAATCCGGTGGACTCCATTATCCGCGACTTGGAGGGAGTACGGTCCCGGATTGTGGACTATGAGCTGCAAATGCACCAAGTAGGGGAATTGGTGGGCAACCCGCCGCGGGAGAGTTTGTTTGCCGCAATAAAGGAGGCCATCCAAGATCCGCGCCGGTTGCGGAAGCTGGAGAGTAAGGTGGACCACCTTACTGCGGAAAAGCGGAAGACCGAGGAGCGAGTGCGGAAGTTGGAGGCGGAGCGAGAGAAGCTCCTTAAGCGGGTAAAGGATACCACTCTCACGGTACAAAAATTGAGTGATATGGTAGAAATCCCGGGGAACGTGTGGTGGAAAGCCAAGATGTTCGACGCGGAATTGAAGAACGCGGGCCACGTTTCCGGGTCGAAGATGGTTACTTTCATCATGGATCAAGGGAGTAAGATGGACGCATCTTTGAGAGCAATGAAGGCCCTCATTGCTAGCTGCACGGAGTTGTTTCCCGACGTAGTTGAGTCATCGGAGGAAGGGGAGTCCTCATCGGGCTACTCGGACTTGACCCCTCATGACATGGTGCAAATTCAAGGTGCCGCGGTAGAAGGTGGAAACCCACATGCGGAAGAGGTGGACCAGGTGGAGGACATCACGACGCTCACGGTCCCGCCGGTTTCCGCCACCGAGGTGGTGGTTCTCAATGCCACCCCAGTTTCCGCCACGGTTGGAGAGGAAACCCGGGATGATTGCCACATGGCCGAGGTGACAACACCGAGCCTTGCCACGGACTTCCAAGTGGTTGCCCAGGATCCGCCGCCACTTGCAATTCTTGCTCCGGGATTTCCGCCGGGCAACCAACTGTCCGCACCACTGGCACCGGATGTTGCGGGGACGGCGGACCACGTGGGAGTGATTCTCGGACCCGATGGACACGAGGTGTCAGTGCCACCACCACGTGCTCCATCTTTGGCAATTGACAGTGCGGACCGCCGCGAGGAGCGGAAGCAAAATAAGAAGGAAGCCAAGTTGAAGAAGCGGAAGGATAAGGAGTAGATTTTAGTTAGGATTCCATTTTGGTTTGTTTTGGGCAAGTAGTTAGGTGGCCCCGAGTTGTGTGCTTTGTCATTTTCTTTGTTTAGGGCCTGACCTCTCAATGAGGTGGATTGTCAGGATTGCCACGTGGCCCGCGATTTCCAGCATGGAAACCATGGCATGTGGGTGTTAGTTTGGTTTTAAAGGGAGAACACTTCGGTGTTTCTCTCATCATTTTGCAATGCAAGTGTTCTTTTGTTCAATTCAGACCTTATGCTTCACTTCACCTTCGGTATGAGTTGAGTCTTAAGTCCATGTGTAATGCAAGTGGTCCCTCCTTTCCGTACTTGAGGTTTCCGAGTTTTCCGCCATTCCCTATCACTGTGTAGGTTAGTTAGGTTAGTATTCCGTGATAGGACAGGGGGTCAGTAACACCCCAAGGTGCGTGTGGTTAAAACGCCCCTGTGTGAGCAGGTGATGGGCGGAGGAATCTTAAGCACGGAAAGGCGGAAATGATTGGACGAGCAAGGGGAAAGAACCCCACCGTGGGGTTGTTGGGCAAGGGGAGTTCCGCACACACGGTAGGTTCTTCCCCACTTACTCCGTCCAACTAGGGACCGACAATGAGTAGTAGTGGATAGACATGTCCAATAGTAGGGGGAGGGTTCTGGTTTACGCCTTCCGCTTGCCGTGACCTGGAGGTGGATCACACCGATCAGCAGTAACGGAATGGTCTAGAACACTCATGCACCTGCCGCGACTGGCGCTTGGTTCCCACCGCGGATGGTAGGCGTGGTAGCCCCATCCCTATGTTAGCCCCGCCGTCACGGAAATCAACAGACCTTAGGTCCTATCTTGTGTGACCGGTGGAGCAGCACAAGCTACCCATTGTGAAGATAGGACGCGGATGTTGCGTTTCCACCTCTCTCGAGGGAGGATTCGGTTTCCGCGTGTGGTATAGTGGAAACTGTGCCATCACGGGAAGCGGATCATGCTGGTTTTGTAGACCCAAAACTTCCTCCACCTTTTCCCCCGTCAAAGGGGGTGGCACGCGTCGGATACTTGAGTGGGACTCCTTCCCAAGGGAGGGCTGCCCCCATCATAACACCAATCTAAGGGAGTAGTAGTTAGGCGGAGGAAGTGGAGATAGGGAGACAACCCTAAGAAATCAACCCAAAGGGCGAGATCCTGATGAACAACTACCAAGTCTCTCTGAGCATTCTAGCCTAAAACACTAGAATTATTGTCCTTGTGACACGGTCAAAAATCTAGCGGATAGTGGAAATACAAGTCAAATCCGCTACCTCTATCGCGGAAACCTTATCCCGGAAGTCATGACCCGTAATAAGGAATCTTAGAATGGAGTGTATATAGTTGTTATACTATGGATTCGGGACGCTGAGTCTATTGTTGTTACTACTCTATGGTGGGAGCTTGTCCATACTTTGTTTTGTGTTCCCTACTTCGGTCCACTACCGGGAAGGCGGAAATTTTCGTGCTATGATTTCCGTAATATCCCGGATTTCTTAATCCGATTTGTGTTATCTTAGTTTATGGTGTTTCTTGTGTGTGTGTGTGTGTTCATCAACGATTTCCTCTCTCTTGTCTTGTAAACGACCGCAGGTTCTTCGTGGGAACGAACTCGGCGCGGTTTTGACGTTTTCCGCGTTAATTAGGTTAATTAACTGAATACGTTACCACCGTGCTACGACACATGGAGTGAACCCCCCGTGTGATTATGCAAATAGAGAGGAACATTTGGTGCGTGTATGAGTCCCTCGATGTAAGGGTACAATGCGGTTGTGATGTTATCGATGACTCTGGGACCCGGCCAAGTGTGAGGGAAATAGCAACAGTCGGAGGGTTTGTTCCTAATATGACGGCTAGGTTGGTCGTCGACAAACAATATATTGCCCTCCCTACAACCGAAATAATTTGCATGGTGACTGAGGAGGACTTGTTTTTCTTTAAGGAGGAAAGGGACGTCCTTACTAATGAAACCGTTTGTATTCGTGCACATGGATTTACCCCAGACAAACTTGAGCGCAGATATGACGTTTTCGCGAAAGAGGCGGCAAAGGACAGTGTGGAGAACTGAATCTTCCATGCACGACCAGATAGCGACATGGAAATCGCGTAGGAGTAGGGACATGAACTCTCTCAACCCGGGACGGACTTCGAGATCCCATAGCTTGTCCATGAAAATGTTGCCCTTGCCCCCGAAACGCGCGAAGCACTTGGCTCGAACCCTCTCCGGGGCGCGCCTACAAAGAAGACCATCGACGGAGAGAACAATCAACTTGAAGGGCTTGGGTTTGGGTTGGAATCGAGGGCGCACAGGAGTAATAGAAACCTCAAAACCCTGCACATGAGAGGCACCGGGAGGTCTCCCGAAGAGAATATGAAGAGAGAAACGGCGGGGGAAATGTTGACAATGCATGATGAAAAAAATTCATTCAACGAGTAACACAGTTACAAAAACATTCACGACGCAAGAAATGAACAGGTTGGTAAAAAACGAGGAAGTTATTACAAAGACATGAGAGTACTTAAAAACATGAATAACGGTGTTTGGTTGCTGGTTGCATGTCCAAAATGTTAGATGGAAGAAGGGCACCCAAAAAATGAAACCCAAAACAAAGAAATGAGGAAATCCAAAAGAGAAACTTAGCGTCAACCCAAGCCCACCTCCGTGACAGATTCAGGGGAGCCAGAGGACATGGAAATCTGCCGAAGATGCGCAGAACCGCACTCCGAGAGCAACTGGCCAGTATGGATACTTCCAGAGAACCCAGAGTAACCAGGAACATGTCCAGCCGACTGGACAGCAGGTAACGTTGGAGAACCCAGAATATTGGCAATTTTCTGGGACACCTGAAGGGGCAACGTGGAATCACCTCTTTCCTTTCTTTTGAGTGGCCTTCTTTCCTCTGACACCTGAAAAAAATGGGAACACCGTGAGACGTTGGACAAAGCATCGGGAGGTCTCCCGATGTCAATACTTGGGTTGAAACTCTGGCGCTCTGTCCACATCATCTAGCTTATACCTCCTGGAATAGCCAGCCATAAGCTTAACGTAGCGAGAGTCAGACTTACGGAGCTGGGCCTTTCCATCCGGGAGGGGGTTCTTTTCAACAAACTTTCGCACATCCATGTTTGAGGCCAAGAGATTTTTCAACCAGTCAAACAAAGTCCGGAGAAGGTAATTATCCTCATGTAGGACTTCAGGCCTAAACGTGGGAGGATGGATGGCCTGACTCCAGTGGTTAGGACAATTTTTATCCGGGGAGTCATCAATAAGCAGAACATTACGTAAGGTAGCATTAGGAAGTTTTTTGAAAATCCTAAGTGTGAGATCCTTCATCAAAATGGGTTGGTCGGGATTATCCCTATGCTTGGAGACAGTGCAATGATCCTGATAAAAGTATCCATAGTCATCAAAGGGAATATCAAGGCGACCAAGCTTGAATCGCCTGCAATCCTGCATAAGAGCATCAACCATCTGCAAGGCTTTCTGCTTCCGGGTTGAAGTCCAGAACAAGACGTCAGCCTTCTCGTACAACCAATCTAGGAGTTCACGGGCACCACTCCGCAAAAGGGTCTTGTCATTTTTGTTACGCGGTTTAGAGCAAAGGAGCCCGTTGAGATCAAAGACTAGGAAATATCTTACCGATGGCACACTAATGGACTGCGGAGGCAAGTCAGTCGTTGCTGCAAGACAATGGAACATAATTTCAGAACAATGTTACATGAACCTCATACAATAAAAGTATATCTATGGAGATCCATCATCGGGAGACCTCCCGGTCCTCAAAGAGAATATTGCAAAAGAGTATTAAAGTGAGAAAGAACTCACCTCGGGGGGACATTTCAGTGGCCGGAGTCTCCTGGAGGATAGCAGCATCCGCAGCGACAGACTCCACGCTACGATGTTCTCTGTTAGTAGTGGCGGTGCGCCTAGATCTCAGTTTGGGTGAATGCGAGCCCGAACTGCCCATGGGCATGGGACCACCAACCACTTGGGACTTAAGCTTCTGGCGAAGAGGGCGAGGGGGAGAAAAACTCCTGTCATCAACATCTACTGCAGTAGAAATATCATTGACGAATTCATTCTGCATGGCTTCATCCGCAGCAACATCCATGTCAAGATCATGGTCATCAAGGAGGATAAGCGATTGAGGTTGCGCGGTTGGAGGAGACATTGCTGCGGGTAGAGGCATCGGGAGGTCTCCCGATGCCCGAGGAGGTGAGGGTGCACGAGAAACGTTGCTTGGGCCAATGGCAGAGTGAGTTGGCGAAGCAACAAAGTCGGGCGCGACGTCTTCGGCCATCGGGAGGTCGCCCGATGGATCACCGAGGTGAGAGGGGCCTCCTCTATCGCCTGGCTGCTCCCAGTCACCAAGGTGAATAACCTCCATCTCATCGTCTGAGTCTTCAGCAGGGGTGGGTTCGTCCAGTTCCACGACCTTTTTCTTCTTCTTGTCCTTCCTGGAGGCACGAACAAGTTGTTTCCGCGCCAGCCCTTGCAGATATTGAATGATCCGTTCTCCCAAATCTGTGGCCCGACTGTAACTCACATTGTCTTGGGCGATGTCCGCAGTGGGTAGAAGTTTATGGAGACCCAAAATCGTCAAATTTCCCCCGCATTGTATGTTCAAGAGAATCCTGTCGGGTTTAAGAACACCACCCATAATTGCGTCGAGGGAGGCGACGCTCAGATCTGCGTGTAGGGTCGACCAGTTTTCCAAATCAGATTGGTCGAGGGACTTGGCATCCACAAAGGTGGGTAGCTTGGGTGAACCGAAAATCCTCCGCAAATGTTTCGCGCTATCAGCATCCTCGTCAACCCTCGGGAATACAACCAAGATGTACACGAGCACCTGTGTCTCATGGGCGGGAGTAACAAATTTTTCATGTTCTTTGTGTGGGGAATACGCGACTATGTGATAATCCCAGACGGACGAATTACTCACCCACATGGCAAATTGTGAAGCGGTCGGGAAGGAGCAAAAGAAATAGTGGACCTCCAAAGTTGAAGAGTTTTCCTCGAAGACCTCTAGGAATTCTGGAGTTATAGGATGTTTGGAAGGGACGCCTTTTTTTCTGTCCCAGAAATTGGAGGCACTGACAATGTAAGGATCATCAGAGATATTTCAAGCGCGCACAACATGAAGAATATCTTCAGCGCCCTTCGCCTTGATGACAAGGTGTTTTGACCTGATGGCATCATCTGCACGCGGCGTCGAAGTTGCCCCCTGCAGGTAAGCATTGTAAGCATCCCAAAAATCAGGAAGAGCAAGTTCCTGGGAGATTTTCATCAAGTCTTTCCTCTCCTTCAACCAAACTTTCCCAGCTTCTGTTCTACTGACAAGCTTACGCATCATGGCCATGAAAGCGGCATCGAATTTGTGCTCTTTGGCCACGGCTTCCCATTCCGAATAGGTCCAAGCCTTGTATCCTTTCCCCTTGTGTGGTCTTTCCCAGCCGAACTTTGTCATCACCTCTTGCCTAATGACCATCTCGTCCTTCTTCTCGTCGCACATATCAGTGAGGGAGACAAGACCTGCAACACCAGGCTGCAAAGATTTGCAACACACTTTCCCTTTGAGAATGAGGTTGCCAATCTCCTGGAGCATATCGTCAGGGAGGCCCTGAATTCTGCTAACATCGGATTTGGTGAGGGGAGGTCGTTTTGATGTCCCGGTAAGAATGACCCCGTGACCGTCGGGAATGTTCCCATCAACCCAGTTGTCAAACACCAATCTCCAAGTGGTAAACGTCATTTCGCTGCATATGACAAGGGGGAGACACTCTTTGATACTTCCAGTGTCGTGGAATGTTGTTGTCACTGCATGCTTGAATTTCTGGACATGGTGTAGAGCGACGTCAGAATATGTGACAATAGAAACAGTAAGCTAAAGGCATCGGGAGGCCTCCCGATAAATGGATATGTATCTCAAAACTCGAACAATAATATTGAGGAGAATAGTACTTACATTCCATTCAGGAGAGTGTATGCCACCCAACTTAGCAGGTTGTGGTTGGTTGTGGTCCTTCTAGACTGCACGCCCTTGAGTCACGTCCTCGAAGAATGTAGGCTTGGCGTCTTTGTCGTGAATTTTGAGGTTCAACACTTTGGACATGTACATAACTTTCTCCTTGTCCAGGGACCACACCACGACAATCTCGTGATTCTCGCAATAGGTCTTCATGTCCTGCTTGGAGGCGAGCTCTAGCATGGCCATTACCTCTTTCATGGCCTGAATTGTGTGTTGGCCACCAATAATCCAAAAGTCGCATTCCCGCATATCATCTTTCACGGTCGGTTTCAAATCGAAAGGCTTGAACTCGTTCAATGTGTTATCAAATACAATTGGCATGACAAACACTGGTTGCTTAGCCCTGGATCCATGGAGCGCGATGACTTCGTCCATCAACTGTTGGCGTCGCCCCATTGTGACTTGCCTGTGCACCCAAGTAGCCGGTGCGCAGTGCAGCCAGTGCAATGGCACCTTGATCCTCCGACCATCGGCGTCGTCGAGTGGCTCGCAGCCCCAAACGTACAATGGCTCAAGATGGTTGTGGATGGCCTGGTTGATGATTTCCAGCTTCTTGGGGTCGGTCCTGGAGCTCTTCTGCATGCGCAAAAGATCTTCGAGGCTAGCTTCTTTTGCGGTCTTAGGTGGCCTGGAGGCTACCCTCCTCTGTCTCTCCGGAGTCCCACCTGGAATCGAACCAGGAGTGGAGCCTCTGGAGACCGGGAGGTCTCCCGATCCTGGTGTGGAACCCCTCCTCGCCTTCTTCTGTGTTGGCGGGATGACGATGGCCTTCAAATCCTCCACCATAGACACAAACCTTTCACGCACGTCGTTTGGCAGCTTCTCGTCGTCGGGGAGCCACATGAAGCCAAAATCTGTCGATCTCCCACAAATATCTGTGTCTAATTTCGCGACGGGAACCACCAGGCCCACATAATTCGTGGCCACGGTGGGGGAGGATTCGCAAAGGTTCAAGATGACGCAGGCATCTGAATACTCCTTACAATCAACGACATCAACTGAGGTCGGTGACGTGACCTTCCCACCGACCACATAGACAAACTTAATTTTCAACCTTTGTTGAGAGGTGTCCTCCACAACCTCAGCGCCCCACTTCTCAACCTGGTTCTTGACTAAATAGGAGGCCACAGAAGGTGGCTCGAAAAGACCTACATTCTCTCCAATCTTTTCAGACACCAGATGCTTCAACCGCAAGGTGCCCATATCGTCTCTGATTCAAACAAGACATTGTGAGCTTCTAAACATGTTACGAGAGACCAAATTCAAATATAAATTTATAGAAATCATTCAGCATCGGGAGGCCTCCCGATGCTGGGGAATTGCGAATGAGAATTCAATTTGGTGTACTTGCATCGGGAGGCCTCCCGATGCTGGGTGAATGGGAATGACAATTGAATTTCGAGTACAGGGATCGGGAGGCCTCCCGATGTTGGGGGTTTGGGAATGACAATTGAATTTCGAGTATAGGCATCGGGAGGCCTCCCGATGCTGGGGGTTTGGGAATGAAAATTCAATTTCGAGTACTTGCAAAAATTCATGTATGCGGAAACATTTTTCGTGCAATCCAATTGACATCGGGAGACCTCCCGGTGGTGAAATATAATGGCCAACAAACTAAAATTTCCACTGCAACAACTCACCAGTAGATATGTGCGGCTACTCCACGCTCTGTGTGCGATACCTCCGTGTGCTCCAACCCTCTAACTCGGACTGCACGTTCAAAAATTACCACATGGATGAGAGTAATGTTGATGGATGATAAATGATGCGGATGGATGATAAATTATGTGCAAGGATGGATGAACTATGCGTTCATGTCATGGAGGAGAGTCTGAACGTCCTCTATGTGCTCACTCTAGAATGCAGCAGGGCTTCGCCGTGGAGCAAGTGTTGCAAATGGCTCCGGGAGACCTCCTCATATATACTGCTTCGGAGCCGACATCCTAAATCCTATTTCTTCCCTACGTCAGCTATACAACGTGTGGACTACATCGCGATGTGACTGCAGGTTGCTGTCCACAGAGATTAGGTTCCTAATCTCTTAGCACACTCTGTTTAATGATCACGTCGTGCACTTAATGAGGGCGCCAACGGCTCCAATCGCCACCACTTTGCACGCCAATGGCGTTTGCATTGTCACTGTCGTATGTGCCGCTCGCCATCAAATCGCCGTCTTCAATCAACACTTTATTCGTCACGCATTCCAAGACTTTCTCTGGCACGATTCCAAAACTCCTGTCGTCTAACTGAAATGGCGACGAGTGGCCGACAACCCTCTATCATAGGAGAGCTAAATATAGCCATATTCTAGCGCCTTCTCAAAAATTACAAGCGGTAATAATGCTTGTGAATAAAGTTTACAGCGAGTGAATATACCCTTTGACATCCATCCGACAATATTGGGAGGCCTCCCGATGCAGACAAAAACTGACAGAATGTCAGGATTCTTGCTTCAGGATAATAGAGCAGTGTGGAGGGTATAGAAATTGAATGCGGAACTACATGAATCCAGCATCTTAAGATTGGATTCACGCAAAAAAATGAATGTAGAAAACAATGTTGACCGGATTCAAAATTTGGAATTATGAAATCACTTACCCCATTCTAAGCTCAATTGTCGTTTCGATGGAGACAAGAATGTCAGGGCTCGGCGCTATGGTTGAACGATGACCATTAATGATGACGAGGCCTTCTGCGAGAACAAGTGGTGGAAGAACCAAGGCGATAAGAATCCAAAAATAGATAAACAACAAGAAGTAATCCAATGGATCCAATGCAGTAGAAGAGAAGGCATCTTTTGGATTAGGCCGATATCACAATGACCTCCACAGAAATCCCTCTACACCTCTTCATTCTGAGGTTGCGACTCCTCATTTCTAACGCTTCATTGTGCGTGCTTGACGCTTCATTCCGCTACGTCCCGTGTATGTCCTTGTGTAGTGTACAATCCTCTTGCTGCATCAATATGCAAGTTTCTCGCAGGCCACACTTACTTTCATTCGCACACATTCATCCCGAGACTTCAT
Organism: Polytrichum formosum; assembly: GCA_964035585.1. NCBI lineage: Eukaryota > Viridiplantae > Streptophyta > Polytrichopsida > Polytrichales > Polytrichaceae > Polytrichum > Polytrichum formosum. Next base: position 45,052,113 of record OZ037941.1, read on the forward strand.
TCACAAGCTTTCATTCTCTGATATTCATTCATCCACAGTATTCATCCCTCTTATTCATCCACAGTATTCATCCCTCTCATTCATCCACAGTGACGTCAGCAGTGGACACTGTGACGCAAGACCGGGAGGTCTCCCGATGATCTGAGTTGTGACATTGTTTTCTTATCCTGGAACACCAACAGGATCGGGAGGTCTCCCGATTCCGTCGCTCAGGGTTTAGTATGTTCAACTCCCAATCAATGGATCGGGAGGTCTCCCGATGCTCGTAGAGTTGGGTACTTTAGCTGAGATTTTTGGAACACCCGACCAAGCATCGGGAGACCTCCCGATGCACGTTTACCACCCCCTAGCACATCCTAGTCATTGTTGTTCATACAGGATCGGGAGGCCTCCCGATCTTGAATGATTTGTGGACATGGCTTTTAGCGCAGGCCAGAAAGTCTATTTCAGATTGAATGACATCCAGGTAGGTATAGGCGAAGTGGTGGATGGCGGGTGCATTCAAGATCCTCCTTTGTCAGGGCAAGTATTCATCAAAGCACTGCGTGTGCACTACGGCCTCGACCAGATCGTAATCGACTACCCGAATGTTGGTGATTGCATTGGCGACTCGCTGGGAGGTCCAATTCCATGGGCCCCTGAGAATCTTGTAGTGTGTGTCGGGGACGTTGTGGAGTCCTCCATTGATTCGTCAGAGGATCTCACTGTATTCGAAGATGATGACGAAGAAATGGAGGATCCCCAGAATTCCGAGCCTTTGCTGCCAAGTTCTCCAGAACCGAACGAATTGATTCTCCCAATGTCGACGCCATCGCATCCGATGGAAGCTTCTTACCCCTCGCGGACGGAGTGGAGACACAAAATTTGCAACTTGGAGGACAGCACGGGTGCTGTGTTGGCGACAGGCCGAATCTATGCTTGCTTGCCAGAAGAGGTATTTGTCATGGATATGATTGGACCCGATCACGTTGGCGTGATGGTCATCAGTTCGATTCCAGGAAATGGGGACCAGATAATGTCCATGAGATTGTGGCCATTAAAGGAAACCCGTTTCCTGGACGGTCTCCTACTCTCTGAGGTGGACCAGCACCTTTGTGACAATCCATCGAGTGAGAGCGAAGAAGAATTCTTCGCAGGTGTTAAGAAATCTGCTTATCGCAGTTCCATTCGCAAAAAGAAAACACCGGAGAAGGCGCCCAAAATTGGTCGTCTCCTCGACTTGGCGTCTATTCGCGCTGTAAGTGCGCAAGAATGTTGCTCGATGAACTGTTGTCAATTGTTTCCATGGTCGTCCACCCAACATGTCAGAGTGAACTACTGGAGAAATTCCTTTGATGAACGGAGGGAATGGGGTACGGAGGTTTTTAGTAGGATGCAACCCATGGGATCGGGACATGGAGTTGTGTTAGAAGGCAAAATTGTCTGTCTCTGTGCTTGGTGGAAAATTCATGGCGTATCTCGTGCAACGTTCATGACTTACAAGCAACGATATAGAAATGGAAAGAGATCGTCAACTCATGGCAACAAGGGCATGCGAAAACCTAGAGCGAGGACCATCCAAGCTCAAGCGACTATGGAGTCCATTATTCGCATGAATGCTGATCAAATGCCCCATCAGATGAAAGGAACTGGAAATGGACGGCAGGATATTCGCAAAGTTCTCCCTGCTCATCTCACCTGGGAGAAGGTGCGGAAGGAAGTTAATGAGGTGAGAAGACGTCACCATTATTTATTGTCTTTAAGGAATCCTCAACATCGGGAGACCTCCCGATGTCCAGCCCTGTTTCTGTGATTAGTGCATTCCTCTGTCATGCAGTCCAAGCAGATATTGAAATCTTCTGCATATTTGTTTTGGTCCACTGTCACGCATAGCATCGGGAGGTCTCCCGATTCTATGCATTTTTCGTGTAGAGCTCCTGTTGGAATTTCGTTTCCGTTGTTCTATTTCTTCCCTGTTTGTGTTCCCTTCCTCGATTTATATTTATTACTTTTGGATTCGAAGGCCATTTCATTATGTTTTTTTACTTCTCTTCTTTGTCTACATAGGGTGATCCATGACCATCGGGAGGCCTCCCGATGGCCATGGCCTTGTATTTCTTTCCGTTTTTCGTTTTCTTTTGGTATTCAACATTTTTTTCAGACAGTGGACATGCATTTTGAACAATGGATGTTTTCGCAAGCACTCTGTTCATAGTCTGTATTTATTCATATACAAAATTTGTTTACAACGATGGATTTGCAAAGACTCTGTTCAGAGTCTGTATGTATTCATATACAAAATTTTCTTACATTTGAGGCTTCATCCTATTCTACTCTCTGTCCATTGAACTACGACTTGACACTGAACTACGACCCGCTACTCGAATCCTGGGTTGCCGAGCTCTCGTAGCGCTCTTCGCCAGATTCGGTGCGAGGTGTTCGATCGTCGAAGACTCCATATTTGCCGTTGTCCCTGGCGTAGGCTTCTTCATCTTCCGACACTTGTTTCTCTCGTCGTCGTCTTCATCCTCCTCCTCCTCCTCGTCTTCGTCATCCCCGTCGCCGCCTTTCTGCTCTTCCTCTAGATGATGAGCGAAGAACTCCTCGTAAATCCTCCATTCTTCAGTGTCGCGATCGCCTCCAGCATTGTTGGATGCTCCCGCGCTGGTATGCAGTGAATTATCTCCCCCTCCCTCTCGGGAACTCGCGGTTTCCCTGGTGGAATTCTTCAAATTCCACACCACTCAGTTGTTCTCTGTGTCGCTTCCTGTGCTCTCATCTACTCTAGATTTCTTCGAACTCCTCCCGCCACAGCTGCCCCTTCCCTCCTTTCTTTGTCATTCTGCCGGGTTTGTTAAGGTCGTCTATGAGTTGGATATGCAAATTGAGTAGAATTTGCAATCGACTCCTACAGCAATGGATGTTGGTGTTTCTGCGCTGTCTGGGGGCCTCCTTTATAAGTGTTTCTATTGTCACGGGACATCATTCCCTTTCCCACCTATCATTAAGACGTAAGATTTTCTTGGCATTGCACGTATGTGCACATGATCTGTGGGGTCATCATGTTATGTGAATCTGATACGCGGCATCTTCTCTTTAATTCTGATTACATGTAATCAAATAATTATTATGATATCGCCATCGTGTATGTTGCATGGGGAGGTCTCCCGATGATTTGGCCGAATTCGCACGTGCCTAGTATATGTAACCGATGTCACGTCATCTCCTGAAATCATGCTGCCATGGTTCATTAGCCATTATTCCATTATTTAGTTCAATATTTTTGTTTTTCCATCCGTGTCCAGTTTGGGTCAAGCATCGGGAGGTCTCCCGATCCCTTCATTGCTTATTACTTCTGCGGTATAATTTTTTATTATTATTCATGATTTATTTCATTGTTTATTGCTTCTGCAGACCTCCACGTCCTTTGGAATACAAAGTGTATCTTAGTCCACTGTCAGTCGCCTTCGGAATAGTCTATTTCGAAACGTTGACGTTCGAAAAGGCGGCTTCAATTTCTCAAAGTGCTCTGAATGCGAACACTACAAAGACTTGATTGACATGAGTATCAAAGGCAGTGAAGAGAAGGAGAATCTCAAGAGGAAGTTGAGAAAGCACAACAACCACCAGGGTTCATGCCGCAATCTCTATCATGCATGGCGCCATGAGTCCAAAATTAATCCCCGCGAGGTTCTGGCTATCATCCACGACGGTATGGACACAAACAAAACAGCAATCCCCCGACTTCGTGTCATCACGAAGGCCACTGCAGGGCTGTTTCAACTTCCGGTCAGCCTCACTGGCATGGTCACTCATGGCCACGGCCACGGCGCATATGCCCACTACGCAACCGACTTGTGGCCCAAGGATTCCAACTTCACCATTTCGTCCCTTGCCAGGTGCCTCCGTGCATTGGAGAAACCTCCTGTTCGAAATTCCAGAATGTTGTTTCAAGATCCTCCATTGAACGATTATTTTGATAAACTTCTATGGGGTAAATCTCGGTGAGTTCTTAATTCTTTTTGTCCAACATTGTCATTCACGTCATAGGGTCCTTCTCATCGGGAGGCCTCCCGATGCTCCCTCTTTCTCCTCCCATGGCTGGCCTCCTTCCTTTATATCGGGAGGCCTCCCGATGCCCGCAGCCTCCAACTAAACCTCCATTTTCTGGTCCCTTTTGTGTGCAGATGCCGATCTTCCCTCCCCGATGCAACGGATGCTCCGGATGTTGTACATCCGCTTCCAAAGAAGTTATATCTCCAGCTGGACAACTCAGCTAGGGACAATAAAAATCAATACGTCATGGCCTTCTTGTCCTTGCTCACAGCTCGCAAGGTCTTTCATGAGATCCAGGTCGGTTTCCTTCTCGTAGGCCACACCCACGAAGATATTGACGGCTACTTTAGCTACTTGTCCAAACAACTCAAAACAACCAACACCTTTGTCCTCTCCGACCTCATGAAAACGTTCATGGAATCACAGTTCCTTTCCTTCATACCCGAGTTGATTCAGGAGGTCGCTGATTTCAAATCCTTCATTAAGGGATACGCTGAGGAGCTCGTCGGTCTTAAAGAAATGCACATTTTTCGCTTCTTCCTCGATAACGATGACTGGCCTGTATTCCAGTATAAAAAATCCACACTTGATCCGGATTGGTTGCCACGAAGCAGCTCCGTTCGCATGTGGAAGGACGATGGTCGTGGTCGTCCCCTCCTCCCCTCTGGCGACCCTCCTGCTCTACAAATTAGGCCTCCTTGAGGCCACGTTCTTCCTGGCCGTTACGGTGACAAAGAAGTAACTGCTGACGATGCACGTGATGCGAATCAGAAGAAGGATGGGATTCGTGCTGGTATCAGAAAATATATCGAAATTTGGGTGAGCGGTTGTCTTGAGAATGATACCTACTGTCAAAAAATGGAAGATTATGTCACCTACTGGAAAGATGTCGCTGAGGAATTGGATGCTCCTTTCCCCCCCACGCCTCCCACCCTACAACTTGGTTTTTGGCCTTCTACTTCTTACACCACTCCAAATTCATCTATGTCTGACCTTGTTCAGACTGATACAACCCCCGAGGATGTTCCCATTGACCCCTTCTGTGGAGTGGCCCGCGACAAACCCAAAGAATCCTTCAATCCTTACAGAGATGTTCTCTTTGGTGACTTTGTTCTTGTTCGTCCTTCCGACCCTGACCTCTACCCTGTCTGGATGGGCCGAGCACTCACTGCTGTTCAACTCGATCGTAGCCATCCCCAGTATGGTCAATTTCAAATTCGATATTGGAGGCCAACCAAAGGCAGGAAAAAAATTTCTGACCATGATCGCTACAAAGGGGCTTGGGATTCTAAGTGGGAGTGTGACCCATCTTCCACAGCTGTCATGTGGATAGAATGTAGTTCTGTTCTTTATTCCAATAGAGCTAGGAAAAACACAAACGACACTTCTATTGTGCAAATAGGCAAATCTGAAAAGAAGTTTGCTCAACGAAACCTAGAACTTGCAAACTCTGTAAGTCAGCCTTCTTAGAACAACCATCGGGAGCCCTCCCGGTGTTTCCATTTTCAATTTTCCTTCCAATTAATATATGTTCATCTTCTATTTCGCTCGTCGTGGTGCTCCTCTTTCTTGCACTTGCACATGGCTATCGTTTCACATGTTTTGTATTTCTTTTCGTGTATATCCTCGCTCGTGCTCATTTCTTTCACATTTTATGTGATTTTTGTTCTCAATTGCTTCACACTGCATTTTTTTGTGTCGTCCACTTTTCAGGAGACCTCCCGATGTTTTCTGCTTTGCACGCACATGTTGTGGACTTCATGCCATTCTCTTCTCGTCCCATATCAGGAGACTTTGTTGCATACTGTTTTTTTAGTTTTCTTATGTTCTGTGTTTTCTCCTATTAGTGTGGGATGCTATTCTTTGGTGGTCGTACTCCCCAATTGTGTTACATGAGAACACGGGGAGGTCTCCCGATGCTTCTTTACTTTGCCTCCATAATTTACAGATTGGTGATTAGCATCGGGAGATCTCCCCATGTTATGTTTGGTTTTCCTTTTTTCCTTACATTATTATCGCTAATTTTATTCTCTACCTACATTGTCTACCATAATTAATTGTGTTTAATTTATTATTTTAAGCCCGTGATTATAGTAATCACGTTCTAATTTAGTCTAATTTTAATTCATACGTCTAGTTTTAGTTAAATATGTGTTTGAGACTATCATTTATGATTGCTTCCTTATAGAGTTGGTGCTTAGTGGGTGTTTATGTCTATTTGTTTCTAGTAACATATGTGAAGGTTGGTTTTGGCCAATGATTCATGGCATCCACTTAAGTTGAATTGAAAAATATTGGGAACCTTTTACAACCAGGAAATATTTCTTTCCCTTTAGCTCAATTGACCATAAGTAGATTTAGAGACCTTGAGAAGTGTTATAAGTTGCTTGAGATGAGCCAACCACAAACCAATTGGGGTAAGTTAAGTGGTTGGACCCTCTAACATGAGTGTCATGAATCCTAAGCCGACAATGTCAATATTAGGGTGTCAAAATAATCATCATATGGGCTTCTCTTTAACACCTTAAAGGGGAACAAATAACACAAGTTTCAACACAAGATGGGTGCAAGCATAGTAAAGTGGACCAAAAAAGTGCTCCGGTATATGAAAGCCATGATTTTCTTGGTCAAACGCCTATAAGTAGTAGCAAAATGTTGTTTAAAATAGATTATTTTTCATGATGACCTCTATTGTTAAGTTAGGTACTCAAATATAGAATATCAATATGAGATCTTCAAAACCTATCATCAAAAGTGACGCGTAAAAGCAACTGACTAAATATAGTTTTGAACGTAAATTTCATGACCTTAAATATTTTGAACTTGGAATTTCTTTTCATATTCCTTGAATTCATTATAAACTTGAGGTCATCGTAATTTTTTTTTTCAAAAATTCATCAATTTAATGTAATGTAATTGTATTTTAAACAAGTTTTTGACAATTATCTTTTCAATGACACCCACTTGCACCACCACTTGCACCGTCTTCTAAAATACATATACGTTGTTTGAAATTGTTTTTTGTGAACATAAATTGCTTGGCTTTGTAGATTCATATGTTTTCTAAATGTTTATGAGTTTTTATTTCATAAAATTCAAAGTTAGTATATAGTTTTGGATCACTTTCACTTAAACCTGAGCAAGGATCAAGAGTTGTCCACTTTACCGTGCTTGCACCCAGATGCTAAAATCATTGGACATTATACCTTCATGTCTCTTAGTCTTGTGGGTCATTGTATGTATCTATTTCAATATACATAAGTTTGTGTCCATCAATCATCAGGCATGAAAATTATGTTCGAAATTGTTCTCCAAGATTTGAGTTTTTGTTACAAATATTCTCCTTTTCATTGTATGCACGTGTTTATGCCCTTCACTAAACCTACATGTCAAATAATAAACTTGTTGCGGCCTTCAATTTATGTCCATGCAAAGTGCCACAAATGATTTGTTCATGGTGCTACACATATTCAAAGATACTCCCACTATCCAATTTGACACTTATTCAAAATTCCAAAACTTCAACAAGTACACCTATAATAATCTCCACAAACTTGAACACCAGCGGCTTGAGATTTGATTTTTTTTTTACAAGATCATTCAAATTTCCAAATTCTTGGTCACTTCCCATTTAGAATTCATGACTCACGTGTTCTTATAGCCTCTACCCACTTGAAATTACAGTGCCGGTATCAGTGCCAAAAAAATGTTATCAGTACACTAAAGCCATGTTCTCACCTAGAGTATGGTGGGTTCTAGTCCCGAGCCTATCTGGCCCGTAACCTGGAGCTCTTAAAACTAGGCAAAAAACCCCGGAATTGTTGAGCTTGGTATCAAAGAGAAAGTAATGGCTGCTTATTGAGTAGCCCATGCTCCAATCACACAAAAAAATTCCGTTTGGTTCCAGCCGTGAAATTGTTGGGGATTATGTTGAGAAATAGATGGTGGCCCACCACTTTCACACTAATATAGTCAGAGATGCCGACGAATGTTGTTAGAACTGGCCGGTGTGATCAACCCTTCATGCCCCGATCACACAAAAATTTCCGTCCGGTTCCAGCCCTGAAATTGCTGGGGATTAGGTTGAGAAATAGACGGTGGCCCACCACTTTTCACACTATTACATCCAGAGATGCCAACGGATGGTATCATAACTGGCCAGTGTGATCAACCCCTCATGCCCCAATCACACCAAAAAATTTTGTCTAGTTCCAGCCCTGAAATCGCTAGGGATTAGGTTGAGAAATAGATGGTGGCCCACCACTTTTCACATTATTATAGGTGGAGATGTCGATGGATGGTGTCAAAACTGGGCCGATGTGATCAACCCCTCATGCTCTGATCATACCAAACTTTCCGTCCGGTCACAACCATGAAATTGTTGGGATTATGTTGAGAAATAATTGTTGGGCCACCACTTTTCACATTATTTCAGCCGGAGATGCTGACGGATGGTGCCAGAAGTGGCTGGTGTGATCAGCCCCTCAAATACTGCAAAAGCTGTCCAATCCAATTGGCCCACTGTTGCATGCATCCAATGTTACCTAAGGTTGCCATTTCAGGGCCGTTAGCTAACGACGTATTAGCTAAAACAATGCACCTGCTAGTTACTGATGAACTGGTGGAGTTTGAAAATTTGCTCAAAGATCTCCCTGGACAATGCACCAAACTTGCAAGCTTGAGCTTGCATTCAAGTTCTGTGTGGCAATGCCATGTAAGAAAGAAGAGATGTGCAATGTGGCAACAAGGCACATGCCGCCCGGCTAAGAACAATGAATGGAGAGAACTGATTGCCAGTTACACATGAACTGGTGGAGTTTGAGAAATAACCAGTTCAAATTCAAACCGCAGGAAATTTACCAATCCTCATTTAGAGTGGGTTACAGAATATTCCTAAATCTAATGAAGAAACACTGAAAGATGTCAACATGGAATCAGTTGGTCTTGAAAACAATAGGATGTCGACCGGTTATGCCCAAAAATCTGCCTGGACGCTGGTTGGTGTGTGCAGAGTCTCAGGTGGATGAGATGCTAGCAAAACCCTTGACATTCAGAGCCAATTTTCGGCAGAGTACATAAGTTTGAGTTCAGGAAGTTTACTGACTTGATGCAAGGCAAACTACTGTAGTTGAAAGGGCAGTGACTTCAAAATTCAGAGCAGGTAAGCTTTGTACAAGTCTTGAGTGTTCCGGGTCTGTAACATGTGTAATCTAGCAGAATCTGGGAGTTGATTCAAACCTTCAACAGGTTCAATGCAGACTAGTCGAAATCTTCACTATGAGGGGATGGTATCTGAATCTGCCAGTTGGAGCGTGCAGAATCTATTGCAGGTTTGAGATGCTAGCAATTCAACTTGATTCAATCCCAAGAGTCTGGCTCTCTGGTAGAAATGAAGACTCTGAGCGAAGTGATTATCGAAATGAAGTGTCTGAGGAGAAGCTTGGCGCACAAACTTCATCTTAGCGAAAAACTTCGTGGACTTTGAACTCTGGGCTCTGAGACCTCTCTCTCCTGCCAAACTGCAAGCTTGAGGAGGAGACAAAGTTCTAACGGCACTACATGTAATTGCTAAAACAAGGTGGGAAGGTGTTACATTCTTTTGCATAGTATTTTAGAAGGTGTCTTTGTATTAGCTAAAACAATACATATTTGTGAGCAGCGAGAAAATTTGAAGGGTTACTCGTATTTCATGGGGAAGGGTTACTTCAAATTTTGCCTTTCAAAATGAAGGGTTACTTCAAAAATTGCCCTTCACATATTTACAATTTTTTTTTTCAAAAATGCACAATGTAATGTTTGAATCTTAGGTTATATTGTAAATTGAAGTGAAATGTAATTTACATGGAACAAAATCCGAAAAGAAATATGATTATAACATATATTTATTTCATGTATAGAGCTCACATAACAAAAGCAATTTTGTGTCGAAAAACATTCTCCCGTCGCCCATGCCCCAAGGATAAGAGCGGCATGTAGTTCTCACCGGGTGTGGGAGGGTATCTACGGTTCTCCCGAGGGTATGAGCGTATCTGCAAGACTGCATCAGCCACAAGCCGGAGCCTCTAGGGAAATGAGCTAGCCGGATCTCCCGAGGGTATGAAGGCCCAAGGGACCGGTTGTTTTAAAAATGCCCTTCCCTTTGAAGGTTTCGTGGATTTTTTGCCCTTCCCTTTGAAGGTTTCCTGGAATTTTTGCCGGTCCCTTTTGAAGGGCTGGCCCAGCTGTTGAAGGGAAAGTGAAGGGCTGCACCCCAGAATAAGGGGTATAGCCCTTCAATTTTATTCGCTGTTTGTGAGCAGAGAGTGAAGTACCAGAAAATAGCATGAACCTCCCATGTTCAAGCTTGCCATGTGAAAAGTCAACATAGGCAAGTGGTTCAAGACTTTTTCCTAATACACTCACTCTTAGGTACTGTCTGGTGGGGAGAGGCCTTTAGCCTTGTGTGTGGAATTCACCAAACGTTGCAATTTCCAACATTCATTCCAAAATATAATGACACATAACTGACTTGCACCAGCCTATTCCTTGCACCTTATGTGATCACTATTTTGAAGCTGAAAAATTAGTATGAGGTGCCATGGACAGGACCACACTGCAAACTCAGTAAAGCCAACTAAACATTTAGCCTACAAATCTTGCCAATTTGTAATTCATATGCGGAGGTTGTACCTACTATGATTTGCCCACGTACCATCCAATCACATTACACCTGTGCTCAGGCCAAGCTGAAAGATATAATAGAAGGTACCATTGCTAAAATTGTCAACATACTACAATGCTTACCAATTCAATATCATGTGCACAATCAAAACTGCAGTAGTTGTGAATTTATACAATTGGTCAACCTAACTTATAGAGAAGGTTTGAAGTTGAGTCTAAAAGATGCAGCCCCAATGCAGCTGCTCACTGTGTGAAGCCCTCCAATACCTTTCTTTGAAGGGTTTACCCACAACTGAAAATGTTACATCAACAGATTGAAGACACACTGGGCTAGGTGATTCATGGGCCAGCACATTTTTGCAAGCACACACAAATCTCTTGCTCAAACACATAAACCAGCCAAATTTCCTAAGCCCATACCTGCATCTATTTTCAAAGACTTAGGTTGACTGAGATGATGAAAAATCTGACTACTGTCTCAATAAATCAGGCATCATCATTTCCCGAAAAACTCAATTTTGAAATGCTTAAATTTTTTGCATCCTTACTATACATAAACTTCCCCATTCTCCATTTAAATCGTTGCAACTCGACGTAATCATCTGGGCCACTTGAAACGGAGGTGAATAATATACTTCAGGTAATGCTTTGCATCGCCCAGGCTAGTTTGGACAAGCTGTATATAATAGAAGCAGAAACTGCAGGCTAAAATGTTTTCTGCTTGGATGTCCTCCATGGCTGTTGAAAAGGTCCCTCCAACACCTTACAGCTGTCCACAATTGCACAGCACTAAAAATGAGTGCTCAGCACAGCAAGCAATCAATGTCCAATATGTTTTCTCTATGTACAAGTTTACGATGTAAGCTGACTCAATCTTCCTTCCAAGGGAAATGCTCAATACACTCAGAATCATTAGATGTGGACTGAGAAATACAATGTCCCCCAACATGTAATATGTAAATGCAGAGACAAACCCATTGAATCAGAGTGAACAGAGAAATCACTGAACCCAAAGAACATTGCTGCACATTCAATACTAGCATCATACAGTTTCCTTCCTGGTGGGTGTCATTGACCAAGGAGGAAAAACATTGCAAGGAGTTTAGGAATGTCATTGTAACACAGACTACGTACTCTGTCATTTCAGCCACAAGTTGTCCAGTACTCATGATTTGAGCTTCTCAACACAATGGGAAGTTATCATATCCTCATTAAGTACCAACTTGCAAGGGTCCGGCATCAGTTCATATAAGCTTGCTCCTGAAGAAGATACATTGCAATAGTGAGTCCAGATGATACTTACTAAAAGAAGAGGGAGAACTCTTGAATAGTGCCCCACAGTGGTCTGGAATTGAATGACATACCCTTGAATAGGACCCACATGGTCCATGCGACTGTCCCATCAATGGGGCGGGTACCCTTTCTTTTTCGAAAAAGATTGGGTGGAATAGGTCCAGTGACTTGACCCTAAGAGGTAAAGTATATGGAACGTTTGGCCTCCAGGGCATCAAATGTCAGACATCAAAGAATGGATAGCAGAGGTGGTTTGAATTAATGACATACCATATTCCCCTTCTTGATGAAATTACTCAAATGTTTGAGAATGAGGTGGTCAGGTACAACGTAGTAGAACATCTCTCCTCTGTCTACATCAAATATCCTCCAGATTCAGAAATTTGCTAACATAACCATGTTCATATGGAGGAGGATAATGTCTACTGTAAAATATACTTTCAATACAATAGATCAAGTCCTTTCCAAGGTTAAACTTGGCTCTGCTTCTTTGCACATAAAGCACACGTGACCTCAATCTCCTTCGTCGTATACAAAATCGGGAAGCTGAAGCTTCTTCCTGTGTCTCCGCAACACCGGCTTGGGCACTACCATAGTAATAATGTCGAAGGCTGCAGGAGGATCAGCCCCATCAACCCTGTCTCCCTGCTTGTCTTGCAAAGGCTCAATTAATGTCAAAACAGGATCAGCCCCATCAACCCTGTCTCCCTGCTCGTCTTGCAATGGCTCAATTAATGTCGAAACAAGGTCAAGGGCTTGAGCCTTCTCGATCTTCTTTTCCCGCCGTCTATACACTTTGAGTTCCTGCTGGCTATTTGGAATGCTCGAGTTTCCACCATAATCCGGAACCCTATCCTCTGCTCTAAGAATGTCTGAGAGTGGAGCATATTCCCCATGTCCCTGTGCAACTGGCACTGAATCAGAATTAGGCAATGAGGGCTCAAGCAGAACAGGGTCTACAGCCCTCTCTATCTCCTCAGTCCTCTGTATGTCAGAAACTGGAGGGTCTTTTCTCTGCCTCTCAACACATGCAGGTTCAGATCTTTGCACAAGTGCCTCTGCCCCCTGTACCTCTTCAATCCTAAGGATGTTAGAAACAGGAGGATTTTTCCTCCTCTTGTAAACGGACGTGGATTCGGTCTTCTGTAAGGCAGGCACTTCAGGCCCCTCTACAACCTCCTCCATCATCTGAATGTCAGAAAATGGACTTTTCCTTTTTCTATTTGCAAATGATGTGTTCAATTTTTCCCGTACAGTGGGCTCACGTACAACAAGTGCTTCAGCCCCCTCTACCTCGTCCACCCTCTGAATGTCAGATAATGAAGGTTTCTTCTTCCTTCGTCTCTTTGAAGCAGGGACAGATCTTGTCTTCTGTGATGTGAGCTCCGGCAAAAGAGGTGCTTGAGCCCCATCTGTCTCTTCTACACTTTGATTATCAGATATAGGAAGAATTTCCTGACGTCTCTTTGCAACAGGGGTAGATTTGGTCTTCAAATTTTTGCGCACAGGTGCAGCAGCTGCTTCAGCCCCATGTATCTCCTCAAGCCTATGGATCTCAGAGACTGATGGGGTTTTCCTACGTCTATTTCCAGACACCACCAATTTCGCCTTCTGTTTTGTGGGCTTAAGTGCAACAGCTGCTTCAGCCCCCTCAGTCCTAAGAATCTCACCAACTGGGGGATTTATCTTCTGTCTCTTTGCAGCTGATGCAGACTTCGACTTCTGTTTCATAGGTATCTGTGCCACAGGTGCTTCAGCCCTCTCTACCTCCTCTCCTTCTTTGTTATAGAGTACCAAGTCATGCTGGGCTGCCTTTCGTTTCTTGCCAGCTCTCCTACCCTGTGTGGAAACTTGACATCTATGTGGGCTTTCAAGAATGTTAGGCTCTCTGCCAATGTCTGAATCAATGTCCGACACGGTGTCCGAAACGGTGTCTGAATCATCTTCCTCCCTATCTTGGCTGTTGGGCATCTCATTCCCAGGTGCATTCCCCTTACGCTTGGCAGGACGTGCTTTACTTGGGGCAGTTACGCGTAGCCTAGACTTCTTAATAGATCCACACATCAAGGGCTGCTTCGAGGGCTTCTCTGTAATGCATTTCTCCCCCAGTTCAGGGGGTAGAAAATCTTGGAGTCCAAGGTCAGGTCGCTCCTTTTCCCGACCAACAAAGTTTGATGCAAAAGCAGCCCGACGAATAGCCATATCTTTCTTGAAAGACATCCTGTGCTTTGGATGCAACAATTTCCAATGTCGGAAGCACTGATTGTCAGTGCGACCCAGCTCCGCTGCCACAGCTGCCCACCGATGGCGTCCATACTTGACTACAAGGTCTTCTAATTTTGCATCTTCATCTGGAGTCCAATCGTCTATGTTCACCGAGGGATCCAGTACATTGCACCACCGCTCCCGGCATTGAACATCAGACCGGCCTGGTACATGTGTGGCAATGTTTTTCCAGCCCTTAGGTCCATAGACTGAGACGGCCCACTTCAGACGTGTATCTTCTTCTTTTAGCCATCTCCCTCGCCGATGGCGGTCAGGGTGTAGCACCTTGGTCCACCTAGCCATACACTGTGAACCCAAACGGCCTTCCATGCAGGCAGCCACTGATTGCCAATCCTTCTCTCCAAATTTCTCTACTGCTGACTGCAGCTGCTCATCCTCTTCAGGAGTCCAAGCACTGCGAACAATTGTTGCATTTAGGCTGCGTTGAAAGCGTATGACACACTGTGCTGGGGTTCGACGTGTGCCCAACTCCTCAGCAATCGCTGCCCAATCTGCCATGTCATGGACCTGAGCAATAGCTAGTAGCTTCTTGTCCTCTGCTTTGGTCCAAATTCCAAAATTTACAGACGGATTCTCATTGTTCTCCCATTGCAATTTGCAATCCGAGGGTGTCCGACCGCTAACGTAGATGCGTGCTACCTCTTTCCAGTCAACAAAAGGGAGGCCTTTCTTCAATTCCTCTTCCTCCTCTCCAATATGTCGCAACTGCTCATTGAAATCTCGCTCCTCATTGTCGGAAGCCCAACCCTCCATAACCACCCGCAGCCGAATCTGTTGGAGCTGTTGCCGCACACCTTTCCCCAAAGAATCAATCTCCTTCTTCGTCCACTTCTTCATATTGAACTCTGTGGGAAGTTGGCACTGCAATTTTCTAAAAATTTCAACATCTACATTGTGCGGAGGACCTTTCACCTTGAACTCCCCGGTCTTCTTTGCCCGCGATGTTTTCGTTGCAATAAGCTCCACGGATGGATTGGCCACCTCTGTGAACCCACTGAACTTTCGCTTGCAAGCCTTCTGGAATTCAATCAACGAGTTCACGCGTCTCTGCATGTCCTTATTTTCTTGCAACTTGATCTCCACTTGCCGCAACACATCCCGTAGGGTTTGCTGACACAGCCTGTTTTTTCTCAATGCATCCGTAACTGCCAGCACATTCTCGGGGACCTCAACCACTGGCTCACCAGAAGCTCCATCCCAATAGTCATAATCATCACCGACATGCTGCGAAGGAAGAAAACCCTGCAGCTCAATCCTATCGTCCAATTTCACAAGCCTTGGTTCCTCCTCCGCCTCCTCAATTCCACATGCATCCGGGTATTCCACATCCACATCGTCCGGCAAGGTTTCCACCTCCCTTCGAGCATCCAGCGTAACAGTTTTCGCATTCTTACATACCTTGATGAGGTCCAAAGCCCCGCAACTTTGTCTGATCGACCGCAACAGGTCCTCATCATCGTCAGAAGATGCATCTCCCTGCACAGCAGGGGCAACATGGATCCCATGGTTTGCAGAACCTCCTCTCTGCACCGGCTGCTTCTCCTTCTCCTTCCTAATATCGTCCGCCACGCAGGGATAATGCCTGGCCACACCTGCGGGAGCACTAGCCAAGGGTTTTGGAAAAGCCACATCTTGCCTCAAGAACCTGCGCTCAATGGAAAGTAGGAGAGCATCATCATCATCATCATCATCATCGTCCTCTTGGTCATCTTCTTCTCCCTCTTCCTTCCCAAACTTGGTTCCTAGGGTTGAGCTCTTGAGTCTTACCTCTCCACCCGGCCGAGACTCAGCGTGCATCTGGCAAGCTTGTTTCAAGGCATCCATCTGCTTCATGAACTCCTCATCAAACCCCTCATCATCATCATCGTCATCATCTTCTCCGTCCTCTATCTCCTCCTCCGCATCCCTGCGAGAGGAGCCGTGCACCGCCATTCCTGCACCAGCTCCTCTATCAACTCGATCTACCGAACCAAATAAGCTTCAAATCTCAACCACCTTCTCAATAAACCTCTATCGATCCAAATAAGCTTCAATCGCCTTCTCAATCAAATAATTATTTCAACCAGTTTCCTAATCGAACCTCTATCGAACAACTACATTTTCATTCTCAATCGACCGAGTTATCCTCTCCAATTAGGGTTTGCAATCCGATATTGACAATTAGGGTTTACGGCGAGCTTCGTGCTCGCCGTGAAATAAAGTAAGCAATTCTGTTTATGAGCAACGGGAGAAATGGATGAACACGTACTACTGTTAGGATGTGTAACTTCATCCATCGTTGTTACCGTTTTTCACAGGTTCGTTCTAACGCCAGGTGTCCATTTTTCTACCAAGTTCAATATATGTGAGTCAACCGAAAAGTCTCTCAAGGAGGGGCTGCAATGCCCTCTTTTCGAGGCCAGCTCAGCAAAATAGGGTTGTATCATATGTTTATTTTGAAGCAGGTGTGAACACGGACCCATTCTATTCCAGGTAATAAATATTTCGGTCCCATATGTGCCGCTAAGTCTAGCTTTCCTAGTTGAGCAACCGCCCTTCTTGTTGCTCGTTGCTCAGGGCCACTTCACACGCAAGACTGAGAGCCCGTGACCAATTCACTTCAAGCACTCTCATTGGTGGAAAAGGCAGAGCCGGTCCAAGTTCGGTTCACACTACACTTGAGGGACCAACAGAGTATGTGAATGCAAGATGGATGTAAAGTCTACATGGATTCCTACATGGCATCGAATGGATCATGTTTCATGGTCACTTGTATATTGTTTTCAAAAACCATCTCTTGGAGGTAGGCCTAACACAAAACCAAGAGACCACGGCACTCTGAATGCTCGCAACCATTGAATTATTCTATTTTATCATGTGTGAGGACCTGCATGAATAGAAGTGCATTGAAATAGCATTTGGTTGAGGGTCCGGTCACATATGTCTTCACACTACACTTGAGGATCCGTGACCACACTACATGATTTTGGAGGTGTCTTGGGACGGCCTTTGGACACTTTCTCTTGGGCTCTCACAATTTCATGGTCATGGCTCTTGGCTCGTGTGTGAAGTGGCCCTCATTCCCATTTCCACTCGGCGTTGATCACCTCCTCTTAGCAATCCACATCCGAAGTCGCATTGTCTCCACGGGGGGTGCAGTGGCGAAAATGTAGAAAACCACGTGCGAGAAAATGTAGGGTGGATTTTATTCAAGACACATAATTTTTACATTTTTTTAGATATACAATAGCGTCCTCTAATTTTGAATTTGGGAATTATATATAATATACAATGTGTTTTAAGTTGTGGTATTTATTATTATTTAGATGTAAAATTGCATAAATAAAATTAAGTTTAGTTTTTTTTAATTTATAGGTTCAACATAAATCATATGCCATTAGTGGCATTGGATGAGAAATAGGCAAAATATATGTGAACATGTGGATGGATTTGTTGAAACGGTCACCTTTGGATGGAAGTACCATCCTTAGGTCTTTCATTTCCATCCTTAGGTTTTTGTTTTCTCCTCTAGTTGGTTGCTCTGCTTCGGTTTAGGGTTTCTTGCTCATTGTGTTCGCTCATGTGCTCGCTCTTGTGATCATTGTGCTCGCTCTTGTGCTTGCTCATGTGTTTGCTCTTGTTGTTGTCGTTGGAAAAAGGTGACCGAAGGACTAATTCCGGCCTTTTTTGGTGGTGCCAATGACTCTGCCTGTCTCTGGAATTGCTAACACATGCTCAACACTAATATTTTTGTGGCCTCTATATGAACACTTAAGACAATTGCATCTATGTTCCTTGAAATCCATCCCAAATTGGCATTTGTCATTGCATAGTGCACTATATGGGTAATGTATGTGCAGATTGTTCACACAAAATTTCTACTACTTATAAATAAGATAGGGTGATTATTATTATGCGACTCTATAATTTATATATAATGATAGGGTGTTAGAAAATACCATCCAGTAGAAATTTAGCTACTTATAGGGTGGAAAATATTCAACGAAGGAAGGTAAATACCCCCCATTAAATAGGGGGTTCTCGCACGTGTATACATAAAGCAAGTGTAGGTGCACCCCCCGTGATTGCCTCCTGGGTGGGGGGTGCATGGCTTACCTGCTCCAAAGTCAGCTTCCGAATTGCCGGTTCAGGGCCACTTCACACACAAGGCTGAAGGCCCCTGACCATGGCAATGTAAGAGTTCTCATTGGTTGAAAAGGCGGGGACCGTCCAAGTTCACTTCACACTAGGAGGTGAAGGCCTAAAGGCCCAAAGAAAAGTTTGTGGATGAAAAGTCTACATGGAGTCCTACATGGCAAGTTGTGGATAAGGGTGCATGGTCTACCGGAATTTGTGTCACTGACGAAAATTCCGGGAGACCATGACTTTTTCAATATTTTTCCAGCAGGACAAGTTTTAGGATAGATTTCAGGGCAGATTCCAAAATGGATTCCAGGACAGACAAACACCACCAAGTAATTCTCTTAAATTGATAAAATTTGAGACATATTATATTAAACCAAATCCTTCCCTCTTTTTCCGCCCACAAAATATGCAATGGTCCCGCAACATGGTCCATTCTCACTTCACACTATGCTTGAGGGCCCGTGACTACATAAAATGGCTTTCCCAACACCCATGGTACGGCCTTTGGATGAGAGTCAAGGGTCCTCACCATTACAAGGTCACGGCTCTTGTCTCATGTGTGAAGTGGCCCTCATTTCCAACATCCTTATCCTCAAATCATTTTTTTTCAACTTAGCATGGCATCATTTGAAAACTCGATGGAATTAGTTGATGAGGCTGCCACAACACTCTTGGAATTAGGTACATTTAGTTGGAGAATGAGTGATACCAACTCTAAACCTATTGCAACCAAAGATGGAATTGCTGTAGAGGACATAGCCTCACATAGCAAAGATGCTTGTTTGGATACCCATATTGCTATGTACAATTAAGTTGCATACGCGACTAGGTTGCTTCTTTACCCATGCAAATGATGTTGGATCAAATTAAGATTGCAAATTCTTATAACTTTGTTCAATCATCAGTTTAACAACCATTGTATAAATGATGTTTACTATATTTTATTATTGTAGAAGTAAATATTCAAAATATTGTGGAATGTCAATATGTCAGCGTGGGACAACCTAATTGCACATATCATTAAAGGCGTAAACTATGGGGCCCTTTATACACATACCAAGAACCATGACCATGAAAATCAAAGGGCCCATAAAAACCATCCAAGGTTGTACTGTAGAAAATGTAAATACAATTGCAATTGACAGGCTCTCAAGCTTAGTGTACGTGAAAGTGGATCATGTTCATGGACCGCAACATGTGTTTGAGGTAGGGTCCCCACTATGGAAATATAATATTTCTAGGAGCAAATGGCAACATTTGATTGATTGTCACTTCCCTGGTGTTGCATTAGGCCCACCTCTTTTTGATAGGCATGACACAATAATTGTTAGACCATAGAACATTGTCCACTTGTTGCCATGTAGGGCGCCATGTAGATTTTTTTATCCATTCAAATTTCTTTGATCCCTCAAGCCTTCAAGGTCTGTTGTAAAGTGAACTTGGACCATTAATGGCTTCTTGACCAATCATTATAATTGGTATATGGTAGGTCAAGGGCCCTCAAGCTCTAGTGTAAATTGGGCTTACGAAAGCATTCCCACCATGAAATGATAATTAATAAATAATAAATATAAGTGCTCCATGTTGCTATGTTCAACTATGTAGTCGTCTTCTTCTTCTTCTTATCATGTGTATTTACTTTAAATATATGCACAAAAAAATTATATTTGAGAAAATACTCCATGAGATCATATGAAAATGTATCACATATAATTTCATCCTATGTAAAGTTTCATGTCTATGATATTTACCTCTACCGCAAACTATCAAAGCATTCCCACCATATTTTAAAGCATTGTCTCAACCACATCTCAACTATAAGTTCCAAGTAACGTTATTGACCCTGTGTAGGAATTCTTACATCTATCATCATTCAAACCACTTCGTACCCCCCCCCCCCCGAAATAAGACTCAAAGCATCCAAGCAAATTTGTAGTATTTATTCAATTTGAAATATCATCATGGTTACATGGACATATTAAGCCACAATGTTCAAACCTAATTTGAAAAAACTCCCTTCTTGAAGAGCCCGAAGCACGTTGCACCGATTCTATCACTTTGTGTGATGTTGCATTGCAAAACACTCTTAGAGCTCCAAACTTATTGGGAAGTTTCACAAGCAATCTTTTGGAATTGGTTGGGAATCTACCTTATCAAGGTTGCCAAAAAGGATTGTCCACCCAAGCTCTTAGAGTGGTAGTTTTCTTCCGTTTTGTCGGTAGGTCCAATTTGTGATGCATTTCTCTTGATTCATCTGTAGGACTTGCACATCTAGTTTCCCTTTGTTGTGTAGATCCTTGGTCAACACCAATGTCTACATCTTTGTTTTCAGTTTCCGTTTCTTCAATGTTTTCATGGACAAGGTCGCTCTCACCACCAGCACCTTCCGCTGGTTCCACGTCATGGGTTGGGCGAATCCTGCCTACAGGTTTGGACTTTCGGAAGGTGCCGCCGTGTGTGTAGTATCTTTTGCAATTGTTGCAAAGGTAACGTGGTTGGGCGATGTTCTTGTTGTTGTAGTACTTGAACACCACGTCCTTGGAATAGCACCGTGGACAACTGGCCTTCCCAACAAGGTGGGTTGGCTCCTCCGACATGCTAATTTTTGTGCTGCAACTATTAAGAACGTTGTCGTGAATCACATTGTTGCTAACCATGATGGATAAGAAATTGTGAAAATCAATTATGGAGAAAGACAAGGTTCATCAACGATGATACTTCATCAAATTCATCTACCGTAGACATATGATGATTTGAAACTAATATAAAGCAATCATCTAGTCTTACTACTAAAAGTTGCCCTTATGAAAAAGAATAAAAAGAAAAAGAAAAGAAAAAGCAAAAGCACATATGACATTGCACGAGAGTATGAATCATGTGAAAGTAAAGAGACTCTTACCTCCATCACTTGACATGTAGAACTTGGTCCAAGGTACATGGGTCTTGAATGGTTACTTTTCCGCACTTCTCTTAGGATATGGAACACGCAATTAATACAAGATGGTTAGCAAATCTAAATCGTGGTTCTAGTCAATTTCCTCATAATTTATGGAGCTCACATAAATTTGGGCAGACATTGAAAAATCTACTAGATTGATTGAGGGTTATCATTAAAAAAAATTCTATGTACAACACATACTATGTCATGCACACATTGTGTATTGCGCAAATTATGTCATGTTCAAATTCTTTATTGCACATACAATGTCATGCTTGATATTCTCGGATCTTATATCTAGAATCTCAATGGGACATTTGGAATCATACTTGCAACACTATGGAACTCAACGAATTGACTACGCAACCATACAAATTCATTTAAATCTACCATATGACCGGCTCTCAACAACCCTAATAATGTAGGTTGCGACAACCAATTTGGCACAAAATAATTCTAAAATTAAAAGTCATATTATTTGAAATTGATAGACAAAATTTGCTAGAATTACTTTAATTAGTCTTACATTTTAATTTTTTTCCTTCAAAATGTGGCAAGTTCTCACTCTACACAAGCTTATGTAGTGTTAATAATCAACTACATGTTATTGCACATTGGACATGTTCGTCTTCTATCCCAAGTCATCCTTAGTCATCGCGAAGAATATGGGTTAACATGAAATTGCAAGACTCCGTACTAAGAGCTTGGTCTATGTCCTTATTAAATTCCGGACCTCAATTCCACGTAGAAGATGCACTTGTTTGGAATTGTGTTCAACTAGAGAAAGTTGGTACATGAAACAAAGTACTACGTCCAAAAATAACTTTGTGATTTCAAAATTTTGTGCAAAAGATATGAACAAATTTCAACCAACATTTTCAAAAAGTGAGGAGGTTTGAAGAGAAACTGTGTTATGAGGAAGGATAAATTTTGCTAAGAATTTTTTTCCTTTTCGTGGGAGTTGTGTTGAACTAAGAAAACTTAGACAATCAAATATAGTACCGCCTCCAACACCCAAAAAAGGTGCAATTTGAAATTATTATACAAAAGATACGGACAAATACATACAAGAGGACTATGGAGGACTACTAGGACACCTCATGGGGATGACTTATATACTAAATTGTATAGCAACTATAATATGTAATATGAACACCTCATGTCTATTGATTGGATAATTATGATCTAGCTAGAATTGTGAAAAAGTTGTAGGAACAATGTTGAAATGTTGTACCGACTATTGGCACTTTAAATAATTATCCGGGTAATGCCCCATTCCCACCTGACTTTAGCTAAGACTAAAAGTTGGTTCTAACAACCCGGCCTTCACACCATCGACATTATCTAGTGCCGAGCCTAGTTGGCAAATGATGTGGCATGGCTTAAAAGTGGAGGTCTTAAGCCTCAAGCACCGACCCTCCCATCGGTACCTAAACATGAGGCAAGAATATAGGACCTTTAAAAGTGTCGCCTCCCACCCTTGTGATTGGTTGCTTTTTAGTCTTAGCTATGAGGGCACGAGGAGCTCCATTAACAAAAACCGATGGTAAGATAGGTGAGTAGTAAGGCATTTGGGGATGGGACAAAAACTACCCAACATTTATTGCTTGGTAGATAAAACAATGAACATGTGTGAAAGCTACTTAACTAAAACCTACTTGAAAATCTCCGGAGCAAGTTCTTGTAGGTGCATTGGGATAGCCGGATGCCTCCGCTATAACCGAGGGAGCTTTACCCGGTTTTTAGGAAATACTTTGGGTCTTAGCTAAAGTCAGGTGGGAAGGGGGCATAATTATCATATAGTGATCATATAGTCCCTCCAATTATGTTCACTACTAAACCTAAAACAATTATGACATTTTCATCATGTAGTCCAATTTCTTTAAACAAATGTCTTTTTGATGTCCGTTATTGGATCCAAACATAACCACACACCACTCAAATGTAGATGCCCATTCAACCCTTAAACGTACGAGAAGCCCAGTATGGGCCTCAAGATGTCATATGGAGGGTTTAAGATTATATGATGATAATTTTAGCTATAATAATCAAAGTAACCACATATAAAATGAACACATTTATCTCATGCATGTGCCAATTTGCACATGCATAAATTTAAAACGAGATTTGACTTCGTATAAATGACATAGACTCAAAAACATACCTCATACAACTAATCAAGGTCGTCCCATTGACTTTTTAAAAAAAAATCACTTCCTCTTCTAATAAGTTATTCTAGAGATGGATTTAGTACCATAGACAAAATAAAATAAAAACTCAATACTTGTTGGGAGTTCTTATATTGTGATGTATCTCGTATAAACACACCCCACTCACTTTAAGGGTTATTTATTCAACGTCCAAGAGGCCCACACCAGGCCTTTCCGTGGACAAAAACACGTATTTGAGCTACATATTTCCATTATTAAATAGTTATGTCAAATGAGGCCCTGTCTAAATTCAATTTGATTTCAAGTTCACTTTTTGATGTAGTTAACACGTGCTTGGTGTTATTGAAAACATGAGTTCAAACTATGTAGCTTGGGTGCCCTTGGATGTAAATGCATATGTTGTGTTTTGATCATCAAAGTCATGCATGAGTAAATCCTTATTTCTCTTTGACTTAAACAATGTATAAACTAAGGTTTCAATCCCATAAACCCATAAACCCATAAATATGATTTGTAAGCTTGGCAAGGTTCATAAAAATTGTGTATATGGATGCATATTGAGACTGTGCATCCTTAAAGGATTAAGGGTTGTTTTACAAACAAACGAAGAACCATGACAATGAAATATGGTAAAGTGACAATGGACCATGTTGAGGGACCGCAACATATGTTTGGGTTCAGGTCCCCACCATGACAATCTAGTATTTTTAAGATTCCAATGGCAATTTAATTGGTTGAGATGGCCGTTAGTTTTGTGTTAGATCCACCTCTTCTTGATATGTATGACATAATAATTTGGTAGACTATGAAATGCTATCCACATTTCATCAAAGAATGCCTTACACACAAAGAAGGGGTGGACTGCTTACACTCATACACAACAAATATGCCTTCCCCGGGAATATCACCAAAATTCCAACGCCTGTAAACATCTCACCGTATCTCCAAATAATACGAATAAACAATCAACCACTACAACCATGGATAATTATCCACATGTACATGCCCACACACATAGAGGATATCCAACTCATTCCTAACATAAAAGCCACAATCACCGATCAAATTACCGCCCACCCAAATCACATATACAATTTGTGCGGGGATTTTAACCGTGATATTGCACTTATAGGTAGACAAAATGACAGTCTTAATACACCACCACAAGACATAGATATACAATGGAAAATCTTTACTACATCTCTAAATTTAGAATATATCCCAACAAATACCACATTCTCAAGACAGGGTGGCAACAACTATACATCCACCAGTCTGATCGATGGCTTCTATATTAACTCACAGAATAATGGCAGATACTCCTCTACAACAAACACCCATATGGACCTAAACTCATACCACTACCCAATCACCCTGCATATACCACACAACGCATTACTAGCAAGACCCATACCCCAAAACAACAATACGCATACTAGGATTCTAAACCCGATACCACCTGACAACTTGGGAAAATTTAATACTAAGTTTTTTGAAGAAAACACCACGCAAATTGACACCCTAATCACCCTCCTTGAAAATCACGACCATCTCACATGCACCCAATGGGAAGAGGCATGCGCTACATTAGACAACATAATAGAAAAAAATTCAAAAACCATAGAAGAAACATGTAGTGCAACCCCAATACAACAACTTACAAATCGCACGGCCCAAGAAGGTGGCTTCCTACCGCGCAAACTAGCTAAACAATGGAAAAAACACCTAGCTACATATCATCTTATCAGGAAAACTATATACATTACAAAAAATGACCCGAACTGGCAAACGCACCCAATACTAACTGAAATACGTAACCACCAACATGTACAAATCCCCCACCCTCCAACAACAAACACCTCGCTAAACGTATGGATAGACGAAATAACAGCTATCGCAAAAACCGCTAATAAACAAGCTAGAAACATAACCACCAAATACACTAAAAATTGCATACTAAAAACAATATCCAAATATAGACAACTCTATGAAAAGAGCCCTAAGAAAGTAAATAGGAAAGTATTCAAAAACTCCGAAACCTCACCGCTTGACTCTATCACGGATAGACAAAACAACATCCTAACCAACCCTGAAGACATCGCAAAAGAAATTTACATACAACAATCCATTAGTAACCGCCCCACAGTTCCCACTTGCCACCACCAACCAAGACACCCACAACATTGTACGTGTAGTGTTAGACAATACCCATGGCACGACCTTGACGGCTTTATCATAGACCAACGAAGAGAACCTCAAATCCCACTCCATACATACTTTGATCAAGCAACATATGATCTATGCCTCAAAAACCTCGGTAATAATAAAGCCCCTGGCCCTGACAAAATTCCCAACTCAATTCTAAAAAATATGCCACCACGTTTCCACAAACTATTGTTTTTATTTTTCAAACACTGCTATAAAGAGAAACAAATCCTTGCATCATGGAAAACTAGCCTCACAGTTCTACTTTACAAAAAAGGAGATCCATCACAACTAACGAACCATAGATCTATCGCTCTAGCTAACACCATATACAAACTTTACACAAGCACATTGACATCTATCCTCTCTGCCTACGGAGAAAAACACCAAACACTACATGATAGTCAAAAATGATTTAGAGCAGAAAGAGGAACATCCAGACAACTCCAAGTACTTATTGCTGCATTAGAAGATGCAAGATTCACAAACCAAGACATCTACATTATCTACATAGACTTCAAAAATACCTTTGGATCCATTGACCACGCAAGACTCCTAGCCATAATGAAAGACCTCGGATACCCAAATGATGTCATAAAACTAATTGGGAACATATACTCACAATCCACTACTATATTCACTGGAGTACATTTTGGTAAAACACGGTCTATCCCCATTCAAAGAGGAACAATACAAGGAGATACCCTAAGCCCATACCTATTCCTCATATTTCTAGAACCCCTCCTTAGATGGTTACAACAAGGAAATAACGGATACACATTCGGAACCTCTAAAGTAAAAATCTCCTCAGCAGCATATGCCGACGACTTAGCAATCATTGCTAACAAACTAAAATCCCTACAAATACAACTCAACAAATTTGACAAATTTTGTGAATGGGCCGGCATGGACCTTGGGATCCCCAAATGCGCAGTAACTGGATGCCCAAACAAATCCAAAATGAGCCCCATAGCATTCAAAGTCCATATTCAAGCCACCAATATACACTACAGAAACGAACCTATTCCAGTGTTAAATCAAAACGAGCCATATACATATCTTGGAATAAACCTAGCCCCCTCACTAAAATGGAAAACACAAATACACACCACCACCACCAAAGTCGTAAAACAATGCAAAGAACTAGTAGCCTGCCCAGCCACTATGCAACAAAAAATGAATATGGCAGATACAGTCATACGGGCTGGAATTGCATACAGCTTCTACGCCGTACCATATTCCTTACCTGCTATTAAGAAACTAGACAAAAAGATTATCGCCCTCCACAAAACAATATGCGGAATTCCAAAATGCACATCAAACATAGCCACGCAACTCCCTCACAATCTATTTGGAATAGAAGCCTTCTCACTTAAAAACGCCTACCTACGATGTATCGGTGAACAACTACAACATGCCCTTAATGACACAGGAAGACTAGGGAAAATATACAATGGACTACTACAATCTATATTAGCAAAATTTGGTGGCTCTGAGGTAATACCTCGCATCAAATATCACCACTGTGTCCGCTCACCTATAACTAGAACACTATTCCTACTTAAAAAAGAAGCTGGAGTCCACTTAAAAAGTACAATGGACAATTTCCTATTAAACACTTCCCCACTCGAAAATGTTTGGATGAAAGAAGCACAAAACATCCACGGCCTAAACCCTCAAACATCGCTTAAACTACTACAAAAGTTACTAATGCACAATATACTTAGGCTAGAGCAAATCACCCTACCCAATGCCTTAATATGATGAGTCCAACCGATTTTAGAAATTATCATTCTAGCCCCACCAAACTAATTAAAAGTGCACTAAACATTGCTCAACAACTATTCTGCCACCTATCCTGTCCTCCGCAATGCCGACAACTGTGCCCTCATCACCGTCCCCCAAGAACACTAAAAGACAAATACATTATAATAAATCACTTCATTCTTCCTAGACAACCCGAACCCCCAATACACCCCCCAAATCCACCCCACCCGCACCAACCCCCCCACCAAGAAACGTCTTTAATAACCCTAGACAATTCCCTATCTACATCATCCTTGATCATAAACAACGACACTACACTGACTCCAATGGGATAAAGAGAAATGATACATCATATCTATGCCAATGGATAATAAGAAACAATAACACATACAAAAAATGGCGAACCCAAAGAGACTTATTCCCTTGGTACGACACTAATACATGTACCCATAACACTGAACTATTAACTCAATACTGTACCAAAAAACAACACAAATATTTCTCAAACCTAATAAATGCCCACTTCGCTATAGAACAACAACGTGATACAAGATATGTTACCCCCGCCACAATTATACCAATGGCACAAATCTCTATCTACGAATGCAACCCCGAGAGTGATATAGAAACCAACGCCAACACTATACAAACACATTTTGATGTCGCCCACATATATGAAGATAATGGGCGACACCTTATCACCATCCCCAAAACCAGACTACACTGGTTATAGAAACAATACCAACTCGCAAAAAACACCCCACATGGACTAGAACCACCCACACAATCATTTGAAACTGAAATTGTATGGCTATACCAACGATACAAATACCGCATCCCAAAGAATGATCCTTTGAAACTAGCCCAATACACATTACCAACACCAATATTAAACTTCCTCACCGGATCATTTAATGTTAACCACTCATACTTTTCATCTCCAGTCACATGCCCTATACACCTCAACCAATTCTACTCACCATTTCCAAGAGACAAGATATTTGGATCCATAGGGAAAGCCTTCGACCATAAATGGAAAGGAATAGGATACGCCCACCCAAATAATGCAACAGACCTACTACAGGCCATACATTGGGCTCGTCTTGCCGCCAAAATAGACCCATATACCATCACAATAATCATATCACCAGACACCAACTGGTACCAAAACTCTGACCCACATTCCAATACATACCCAAACACACATATCATCGCTCACTTTGCCGCAGATACTATTACATACGAAGAACCCACTATACCACCAGAATTAAACATACCTAGAAAAGAACCTTCCTCGATACAAATATTCTGCATACACCACCAAAATAACACCATAGGGACCCACGACCAATTAAACCAACTCACTTATATAGCAAACAATCTCTCAATACAACAACTACACACCCAAATTGCCACACACACTCCCCCAGGCACCCTTGTCAATGCTAGTAAAAAATGGTCCAAACTCAATTACCCAAATATCCCTTTACTCAATGTAACACCTATACCTCAACTACCTAACTATCAAACTAATTTACCACTAAAATTCCACCCACAATTTAGCTACTACACCGATGGCTCATTCAAAAAACCTAAAGAAATCCTCCCAGGAACATGGAGAAGAGAAAAAGCAGGATATGGCATCTATAGTCCTAAAGGGCTTAGCATCTCCAAAAGACTACATGGTCATCAAAATATCCTACGTGCAGAAATGATTGCTATCCATGAAACATTGCGAATTATTAATAACCAATACCCAAACGAACCCGCATACATATTTATTGATAGTCTAAACGTACTATATCTACTAAACACACAAATTAAACACCCCACTCTACATAATAGTCACCCCGACCAAGTCACACTCGCCTCCATGGTCCGACTGCTTCAAAACCGATCCCAACCTATCACACTATACAAAATAAGGGCACATATCAACATAGACGGTAACGAACAAGCGGATAAACTAGCAAAAGAAGGCCTAGGCCTACCTCACGAAAACGCTATACATCCATTCGAACATGCCCACGCTATACCATACTACTATCAAAAAGACGAATGGCCCTCCATGATAGACACACCAGACAAAGGCCCCATTAGATTCCTAGAAAAACAAATTATAAAATACGATAGAATAAAAAACCTAGAACCTATGGCCACACACACCCCTAATATCTATAAATGGACAGGAAATACAAACATCGACAAAGAACTCTCCAATGAATTCTGGAACAACCCTAATATTACAGACAAACAAAAATCCTGCCTCATCAAATTTCGTACGGGAACTTACATGGGCCACGCTAGAAAACAACTCTTTTTTGGCAGGCAAAGATACCCTACCATTACTTGTCCTATCTGCAGCTCATATGAACCAGACACGTGGCTACACATACTACTTACATGTAGACAACAACATATACACTCACTTCACGTTAAAAGACATAACAAAGCTGTATGGGAAATAAGAAAAATGCTAATATCGTCCGAAAAATCCAGATGTTACACTCTCATGAACGCTGGTACATTCAATAACAACCCCCAAGAAAACACAGTCCCTAACTGGTTATTACCATGTACATGTGGAACCCAAAGATGCCATTGTAACGCCCGATTTAGACCCGACATCCTCTGCGTTAAAGGGTTGCCATACCAAAACGAACCACCCACAGATATTGACCAAAATCTTATCATACAATTCATTGAATTCACATACTGTAACGACAGATTCTCACCGGAAACACTCGAAGCTAAAGCTAACAAATATAGACCCTTAATAGAAAACATAGCCGCCAGAGGCTGGAAAATTGACCCGATCATCGTTATTACGGCAGGCGCTAGAGCTGCAACACACACCCCATCAATGAAAATACTTGAAGACAAATTCAAACTACCTATGTCAGCCATTCGAAACACCTTTAAAACATAAACACCATTGCCATACAATATGCCATGTCCATCCTCCTCCACAAAAGAAGATTAGAAAATAATCAACCCTTGCCTCAATTACAAGACCCCCCTAGTCAACAAATAAATAAATAAATAAATAATAAATACTAAAACTATAATAATTAAAAACCACATTATTATATATCGGCAACGGGCACAATTCCCCCTGCCACGCGAAAGACAGACTGCTAGGTGACATAAACATCACACTCCCAATACTTACGCAAACACACTCACCAGAATCTAAAACACCAGGAGTTAAAACCTTGCACCAAACAAATCCAAGACTAACCAGTCCTTATTGGGTACTGGTTCTATCTGTTACTGGTTACTTGTGACTATAGTGTCTACTCTCGAAAGGGGGAAGTAGTTCTATACCTCTATTCCTTTGTCCAGTGGACATAGGTCTAGGGGTGGAACGAACAGACACTTCATTCACGTCGGCCTCCTAACGGAGACCGAAGTTTCTCTTCTTCTTGCTATCCACTTACTGCCATATAGGACGCCATGTAATTTTTTCATCCATTCAAATTTCTTTAGTTCCTCATGCCTTCAAAGTGCTTTGAAAGGATCGAGACAAACATTAGAAACAATGAGAGACATATTCAAACGAGATCTTTCAAGTAAGGAAAATGCAAAACACTACTATCATGCACTTTATTGTTGAGTCAGATGAAAGGATGGGTCCATATACAGGACGAGAGAATAGTCTTGTGGTACTAATAGCAAGAGACTTTGTGGATAAACATCCATTCGGGATAAATACAAATATTCTTACAAAGTCAGTTTGGTGTAAAATGAACCTGGACCGTCTCCCGTTTTCAACCAATCACATAATTTGTATATCACGGTCAAGGCCCCTCAAGCTCCGATAGTGTAAAGTGGCCCTTTGTATAAGGTAGCAAACAACAAAAACTAACCAAATAAGGCCCATCTGGTGCCTTATGTCTCATTATCATCCAACAGGAAAAAAATGTGTGCACAGACTTTGAGAAAAGCAAATAAAAGGCACGATGACCGGTCCAGACTGTGAGAAAAGCATAGAAAAGGCATGATGACCGGCCCAGATTGTGAGAAAAGCATAGAAAAGGCATGATGACTGGAGGGACCGGGACCGGGACCGGGTCATGTAGTTGGTCCTCCGTCGTTGCAAGCACCTTCGCGGCTACGGCGACCGTGTGGCCATGGCCACGGCCAACACGCCAAACACCGTTTGATGGCTAGACAAATACCAAAAAGACCGGAGCCTTGCAGCGACGCGGGAACTTCCAATGTTGAAGCCGTGAAAAAATACTTTTTAAATCATTCAATTGCGTCTCTTAACAAACCCTGGAGCGCTGCATGTCGCCGTAAGTGTGGATGATCCTTCGTAGCGAATCTCGATTTAATTATTGATGTAGCTCATGAAGACGTGATGGAGCTCTAGAACGAGTGCAGTCACTGCGCGAGAGAGGATAATTTTATGTTTTATTAAGTTATAGATACTATATTATTGCTAATTTATAATTATTTAATCGTCGTAGAGTGGTTGCAGTGAAGGCAGGGTTTCAAGTTGTTGCTTGGTTTGGTTGAAGGCTGGGGTTTAGCAGATCGGAGGAGCTTAACGTTTTTTGTCCTTTTTTTTCTGCAACGAGGGAGTGTTTCTTGCTCTCTGGCGCAATTTTTTGGATTTGTGAGGAGCGATTTTGTGTTGGAGGATGTGGCGTCTCGTGGACACCATCCAACTGAATTCACTTTGCTAATACGAGACAGCTGGGATCGCGAATTTGTTATGGTTTTATGGTCTTAGGTTGGTTGAAGGCAGGGTTTGTCCTCAGTTCGAAGGAAAATCTCTTGCTCTTTGGCACAACTTTTGGATCTCCGAAGAGCAAATTTGTGCTGTTGGAGGATGTG
This sequence comes from Polytrichum formosum, assembly GCA_964035585.1. NCBI lineage: Eukaryota > Viridiplantae > Streptophyta > Polytrichopsida > Polytrichales > Polytrichaceae > Polytrichum > Polytrichum formosum. The sequence goes on from OZ037941.1 coordinate 45,084,435, forward strand.
GCTTCTCGCGGACATCATCAAATTGAATTCAGTTTGCTAGTGCGAGAGAGCTGGGATCGCGAATTGCCTCATGGCAATGAAGTCATTTCTTGGACCAGGCTTCAAAGCCTCACAGTGGTGAGAGAGCAAGTACTTCACCTTCTTCTTGTGCTTTTGGATTCATTATGATGTGATTGGTGCATTACGATAGAAAGAGATTATGCCCTCCACCTGAAGTTTCTTAGGTTGAACCACACATTTAAAACACATCCACCTTACTCAGAAAATGTCATGTGGTTCAATAGATTTGTGCATAATCTCTACCCGACGAGAATTACGTCACAATTCGAGCCGGGTTCACCCAATGGCCATCATCTAGTACATAGAGGGGTTCAGCTATGGATTACTCTTCTTGGAAGCGCTCTCCGTGCTTTCTAGGTGTGGTTGATTACAATTATGTGCAGCACCTGTTAAGATTCTGTAAATTTCCCCTGCTTGTGGAGATTTCATTAAATTATTCGGCCTCTTTACTCAATGTTCTATCGACTTCCGGTTTACTAGACATTGGAAGTTTGTTTGAGCTCAAGTTGCAGCTACTCTAGATGTTTCAATTTGAATTGCCTTAGGGCACACTTTCCATGTGCCAGCCGTCCCATTGAAGCAAAATAGAGTTTGAAGCGTTTGCCAATATCTTCAAGCATCTTGTTGCCCAAGCACTTCCATGCAGAGTAGGGGGGCAACATATGAGAGTAGATTTGCCTTGTTGTCCAACATGCAAGTTGGAATGTGGCCGTACTTGCACTTACCCATTTTGAATGTTACACGATTGGATTTCTTGAACTACATATCTTGAGATTCTAGAAAAATGAAAATAAGGCCGAAAAATATGACAACTTAGTTTTTTGGGAAAAATTAGTGCACACTTTCATGTGGAAGGGGTCCAAGTTTTTGTCATCTAGTGGTTTTTGCTGACTTTCGCCAGCACATGGAAATGTGCCCTTAGAGAGCAACAAGTTGACACAAATATTTGCATGTGGTCTTGAGAAGTGCGAAGCTCTCAGAAGTTGGCCACCTCTCCCTCTCTTTGCAAGTGTTGTCTTCATCTCTGAAGCACCTCATACTCCTGAAGATTGGTTTCTTGTAACCAATTCCACAATTTCAAGGCAGATATCGTGCTGCTTAGTTTAGTACAGGGCAGGATGTTTGTCAAAGAATTAACTTGGCTAATTCTGATCCCAGTTACTGGGTTGGTCCTAGTTTTTGTGCAGCACTTGTTCTCTAAACTCTTATCAAATTGAAGAGTTGGTTTTAGAAGTATATTCCCTACAGCATTTTCCACCAAATTGATAGGCTTATTTTGCAGCAAAACACATCTTCGTCTGGCCATATCTCGAATCAACCTACTGCGTAACAAGCGAAATGTTCAAATTACAAAGCTCAAGAAGGAAATTGCCCAGCTTCTGCATACTGGTCAAGAAAGCAGTGCTAGTATACAGGTAATTTCTTATTAATTCTTTCATGTTTCCTGTCCCACGAAATGTGAAGTATCACAATACAGACATAAGTGAGTTGTATTGAAGGTCTACCACTCTTTGACTTCAATCAGACTTTATGGTGAGGTCCTGAGAGGTTGCAAACATTTCCTATGTGTCTATCATTTTGTTTCACTGTATGGTTCTTCACTGGTAACTCTTATTGGGTGACATGTGCAGGTGGAGAATGTCATAAGGGAGCAAAACGTTATTGAAGCTTATGATGTGATTCAGCAATTTGCAGAACTTGTAGCTCTTCGGCTCCCAATCATCGATTCTCAAAAGTAAATCATCTTCCCCTACATTTAAGTTTGACTGGACACAGAATGTGGAGAAAATCTATTGGATGTAATCACCCTAAATTAGGATTGCTGTATGACTCTTTTTTTGGAATGCTTCGAGAGTATAATCATTCTTGATATAGAATTCTGCATGGCTGACCAGAGTGCTTACGATCTCTGACATTTGGCCAGGGACTGTCCCCCGGACCTCAAGGAAGGCATTTCAAGTTTGATTTTTGCTGCGCCAAGGTGTTCAGACTTGACTGAACTGCCTCAAGCTAGTGCACAATTTCAGTCCAAGTATGGAAAAGACTTCATTGCAGCAGCTACGGAATTACGTCCTGGCTGTGGGGTTAGCAGAACGGTAAGTTTGTTATCACAAAATCATTCCTGGCAATGTTGTGGAGCTTCCATGGGCTTATGGTTGCCAGTACTTACTTTTTTTCCTTGTTTGGATGTATGAAGTACATAATCTAGGCTGTAGATGAAGTGAGTTTCTGTTGACACTGGGTATGGTTGATCTGTAGGTTATTGACAAGCTCTCAGCCAAAAGCCCGACAGCGGAAGCAAAATTTAAATTGTTGAAGGAGATAGCAGCTGAGCATGATGTGGACTGGAATACAACTTCTTTTGAGGAAGAAATCACCAAGGTCCATGAAGATCTTCTTGTAAGATACTATCCTTCATATCTCTAATTCTTTTATTTATGTAGTAACATGGATATCCAAAAATTCTTATTGAAATTGTTTGTTTTAGGTGCAAATCTTCTCACAACCTTTGGCATGATGCTCTTGCCACCTTTGCTCAAAGCAAGTTTTTAAGACCTGTCTTTGCTAAAATTCTTCCTGTGGTGCTTCTGTTGCAGGAGGGACCTCAGCAATTTACATCTGCTCATGGTATGCCCATCTCTGAACAGTTGTCCTCAATTACAACTCAAAGGCAAAATCTTGCCCATCAGAGTACTCAATCAACCTCTCCCAACCCTCCGTCACTGCCTGACATTCCTGTAACCCATGTCCACAGCACAACACCTCCATCTGAAATATCTATAGAAGCTCCATCAGATATCACAAGGTCATCACATGTCAAAAATGTTTTGGGGAACATAAATTTTGGCTCTCCTAATTGTGTGTCTGAAGTTACTCAGTCACAGCATGGAAAGTCTGCAGAAAACACGAGAGTGGAATTTGATGGAGCTCAAGCAACACCAGTACTGGATCAAAATAACGGTAAGGAGCCAACACGCACATCTCTTGGAACGTCAGGACAGATTGGTGGTCAGGCACACTACCATGATGCTGATAATGCCGCGAAGGGTGCCATGGTAGAAGCAGATCAAGCAGGAGCAGCTATAAATGCCGCAATATCGTTTGCAAGTAAAGCCAGGTCCTCACAGTCTGCTGACTCTGCTAACGATCAATCAAGTTTGGCACATCCTCAGAACAAAACAAGAATTGGCACTGATAGAGATTCGATTATCTTCGATGATGACTCAGTTTATGAACATAGGGATAGTGAGGATGCTGGAGAAAGAGATGCTTGGCCTTTGAAGAGAGAGGGGTCACAGAAGACCAACTCTAGTGCGAGAACATCCAAGTCAATAAGCAAATACAATGCAAATGATTTGCTTGGTTCTGCTGAGAAGGATATAGAAGAGGAGCCTCATGAGGGCTCGGGGAAACACAACATTAAACTCTTCCCTGCTGCCCACAAAAAAAGTGCATCATTGGAAATTTTTGATATGAAGGAGGATAATTCTGAAGGGTTCATTGTTAAGAAGGGCAAGCAGGAAAAAATAGCAAAAACCTTTGTTGACAATGGACAACAATTTCGGGAACCTGGGTTTGAGGAGGACACCATTCAAGAGTCTACTTCTATGAAGGGCAGGCAACGACAAAATCCTGACTCAGTTGTAAATCATCAGAGACGAAGCAAGATGCACGATGAGGACAATCTTGCAGAGCAACTACAGGAGCGTCATGACTCTTTGGTGGACATAGAAGGTTGTCAGAGGAAAGGCGATCGACGGAGAAAGACAAAATCTTTAGTTGATGACACATGGAATCCTCACCAGGAAGATGAGTCTAACAGAGGATTAGGCTGGAAGGGTTCTGACAAGGCGAATCTGAATGATGTTTCACACTATAGGAGTGACTCTAATAGCCCACGCAAAGCAATTATAGAAGAGACACATGCAGAAACCTTCCACGACTCCATTTATAGCAGGAATAATAAATCTACACATCCCATGGAAGAGCATCACAAGCAGTCTTCTATCCAGTCTCTAGGTATTGGTGAAGACCAAGGGCCTCAGTGGGACGAACCACCAAAGAAGGGAACTACCAAGAGTACAAAGCCTCAGCGGGATATATATTATGACCATGACAGCGCCCCTCTGTGGAATGATGAACCTCATGAACATGCAACTACTAGGGTCAGAACTACGTCTGCACATGACAAACTTGATAGCAGATCCAAAGACTCGCGCAATGAACACTATGAAAGTCTAATGGGAGGTGTATTGGAGGATGAACATCAGGATTACTCCAGGGATAAGTTACGAGGAGGATTCAGTGCTGGAAAGTCAGAAGTATCTCTACAAGATGAAGGCATGAGAGTGTCTGATGATTGGTATCACAAAAGCAAGGATGATTCTTTAGACTCTGGTCAGAGAAAGACCAAGACCAAGACCAAGCTCTCACAAACTTCGTATGCCATGAATCATGACCACGGCAAGGAGTCAGTAGGCAAAGAGGACTTGTGGAATAGTGCAGCTGGAATGAGGTCTAAGTCCAAGGGAGACGACTCTCAAGAGTTTGAGTCTCCAAAGTTGGGTGGTTATAGAGAAAATCATCTTTCCTCATGTGGAGATGTGGGTGCTCGCAAGACCAAGATCTCTAATATTGATGTAGAGGTAAAGAAAGGGTCGCAGATATCTAATTCCTCTCTTGTCTTTGATGAGCCAGAAGATGACACTCTAGCTCCACGACAAAAGGGAAAAGGTTCGATTGCCAAGCCCCGTATTGATGAGTTTTACAAAGGTGAAAACACACGGTATATTGATGATCCAGGTTTCAACAAAGGCATTAGATTGAGAGGAGCTGATTCTGAGCAGCTGAAGACATCCAGAACTTCAAAAGACGTTGATAAGGTTCATAATTATGAGGAGATGATCCCAAGTTCAACCTCTAGGAGCAAGCAAGAGTGGCCTAACGAGAAGGCTGTCCGTCACTCATCTCAGTACCTAAAGGATTTATCTTATCCTGAGGAAAGCAAATTGAGGAAGGGTGTGAACTTGGCAGATGGACTACCTTATGAGCAGCCCAAACATCAATTGAGGAAGGCCCGAGATACTTCTAGTGGTTACGATGATTTGAAGTCATTTGGTGAAATACCAACACCACGTGTGGTCATAGTAGGGGGAAAGGAGGTTCGGTCAAACAAGACTCGGGAGGACGAACCCTATGCCGGCATAGACAAGGAAACTACACCAAGGGTTTATGATGATCATCAAATAGGGAAACGTGGGGAGGAGTTTCCAGGAAAGAAGTCAGAGAGTAAGAAGCTGCCCAAATCTCGACTAAATGATAGAAATGATGGGTATGGGGATGACTGGGCAGAAGACCCTTGGTACCCAGAGGGGAGTAATATACATCCTGGCCTCCAAGGAGATTCAAGTAGATTGAAAAAGTCTGGGGCTCTTGAGTCTCAAGGGAAACAGTCAGAGAGGAAGAAGCAACCAAAATCCCTTGATGATGCCAGTGTGGAGAGAGATGTGCCATGCTACCCGAAAGGAAAAATCAGCAACCCTTCTGAGTATGATGATCACAACCCACCTCTGCAATCAAACCTTGGCAAGTTGAAGGTTGGAAAGCCCATGAGTTCAGCGGATGGTGTGTCAAACTACAAGGAATTGCAAACACCTGGTGGCAGGTCTTCACGGGCTCCAAAGGTGGAAAAGTCCCTGAAGGTTGCCACTGCTAGTCACCATGAAATCCCACTACCTGCTGCAGCTCGAGAGAAATCAAAGCCTGCTGGGGAACCTAGCTACGCAGATTCACGGACGAAGCAAAAGTCACATGTGGAACCACAGCAGATGAGTGTTGCAAAAGATGAAGCTAAAGCCAGTGTGAAGCCTGTTGCCCCTGTTTTTAAGCTCCCACCGATTTTGACAGGTGGTGCATCCTCCCCCCGTCTTCCAAAGGAGACTTCAGCAGGGGGCACCTCTACACCCGGGATCAAGATTGTAAAACCACCGGACTACGCAGATTTTGTTGCGATGTTTAAACGCAAATCGTAACGTCAACACTGCATGTATTTCAATCTTTCCAGCAGGTATGATGACATAATCCAAGGCAACATTCGTGTGCTTCAGCACCTGGAAATTGTATGTATCAGTTGTGCTGCCTCAGGTATCAATTTTTTTTGGGTCCTTTTCTGCCTGTTGATCTTAGGTATCAATCAAGTCACATGCTCAGGTTGTAAAATTTGTGAACATCAAACATGTACTTCTACATTCTTCCCTCAGTGAAAGTTACTTTGAGGCTATAGTTTTCAAAAGCTTTGCACTATGAATCTAGAAAAATTTCTTGAGTCCTTCAAATCATTTGATATTCATCTTCACCTTACAGTACCAGATTTTACATCTCAACTTGGAGATTGCATGTATTAGTTGTGCTTCAGATATTGATTACTTTAGTTTGAGGCTCTGGTACTAAAAGCTTTGCCTGCAAAAGCTAGAAAATCCATTGAGCTCAAACCACTTGATTGTACACCTCCACTTGGAAATTGTATGTATTAGTTGTGCTGCAGATATGAATTTTTTCCTGCCTGTTGATCTTAGAATCAAGTCATATGCTCGGGTTGTAAATTTGCCTAATATCAAGTACATATACCTCCACATTCTTCCCTCAATGGAATGTTAGTGTGAGGCTATAGTGTCTGAAAGCTTTTCACCCCAAAGCTAGAAAAAAAAACTACTGAGTTCAAATATTTAGATTTCACATCTCCATCTCAAGAGTACCAGATTCTACATCTCCACTTGGAAATTGCATGTATTAGTTGTGCTTCAGATATAAATTGTTTTCCCTGTCTGTTGAATATATAATGTAGGTAATGAGTTAGAGCTACGTAACATTACTCAGCGTAGCCATGACGTTCTGTGGGCCATAGCTAAGCTGAGTAATGTTATGTAAATGATACATTGGGGTGTTACACACATAAATCATAATGTTCTAGGGCACATAGCTGGTCATTCATCCAAGTGGAGAGCGCTTTCAACAACTACATATGATGTGCTTCATTCATTTTTAATCCTTGCATAGGGCATTTCATTCAAAACCTCTTTGGTTTTTGTCTATGAGCAGATTGGTTATGCCCCAGAAAATGGTTTGAGTAGGTGGATGTCTTCTTGTTATCACAACTTGCCATGCGCTCTCTTCTAGCCAATTCTGTAGTCCAGAGTGAGTGCAAGATTAGGAATTGTAACCGCTCGACATGATGCACAATATCATCTGAAATTTTCACAAAAGCAAGATTCTATAGCCGGGACTGATTTCTTTCATTCTACCCGAAAGGTTTGCCCACCTTGCGCTATCACAAACCCCATATACATTAACCCTTTTAGGCCCAAGAGGCCCATTGCTAGTCCCAAGGCGTTGTTCGGAGAGTAACTTATCAAATGATAAGTTTGAGATCATAAGCTTAAAATGTCAACAATGTTGCTATCTAGAATTAGCTTGTTTGTCAAATGTATTCTTCCAATCAAAGCATAGAAATGCAATGCATACTTGTAAGATGAATTATGAGGAGAGTTGGAGTCATGTAAATGACTCATGGTTCCTATACATACCACATATCTCTAATCACTTACTATCACATATGATTGCAATTTCACTTCCTCTTTGTAACATGTCACTTAGTTCTGTTGAATATGGCTTCAAACCAATGTTGGTCTAATATCTCCTTTAGGAGATACCAATAGGTTAATGGTATGGGATCTTTAGAATTTCTTCCATAAGCAATGGTTTGGTTGATAAAATAAAAATAAGATGACACGAGGTTATGTTTATCAATAATTGGATATTTCCAATTTTCTCTTATGTATAACACAATTTGGAAAGTCCACAAAGTGTGCCAATATCGGTACTGGTATGGTATGTCTTTTGCTCATACAAATCGGATAAAATAAAGGACTAACGTAAATGTTGTCAACAAGACAACATTCACATTGGAAAAAGGTGTGACATCCAAACCCTCAATGTATCAAAACCCACCTCCAAACGCTCGCAACATGTTGCAATATTGGTTGTAGGATAACTTTGAAAACTCAAACTAGTCTAGAAGGGTTTTGTGACTATTTTGGGCCTCCACCTACTTGAGGCAATAGGGTTATGTCCCGGTAATGTCCCACGGCCCTATCCTCGGATTTGGCCTCTGATACCATTGCACATACCCATTGAGATACATGTCACTCACATGGTGCAAACCCAACATTGGTGCAAACTGGAGAATGGTATCATTGAGTGGTAAGTGGTGAGCAGCGAGTGACAAGTGGAGTAGTGAGCAAGATATGAGTAGCGGTGACATATGTCCATGGTTTTACATGCACTAGTATCCTATAACCGTGGGATTTTGCTTAGAAAACGTATTTGGACGCACATAAGATGATATACTGTAGTACCTTTGCCACTTTGGTTATTTACATGAAAATCGTTTTTAAAATTTATTTTTTAGTCTTGAAAGTTTTGGATTTCAAGAAAAAATTGGCTTTTTCCATATTAAAATTTGAGATTTTAAAACAGAGTTTCCTTAAAAATCGGTTTTTCAAAAAACAGTTTAATTAATGCCGAAGTGGTAAAGGTACTACACTATTATACATTTGTTACCACCTAGAACTTGAGCCTACAATTCATTGAATTCAATTCCTGCCAAGACCGCGTCCCCACCACTGTAGTCGAAAGGAACAAAACTAACATACCAAACATCGGTGGACACCTTTGAAGATGCAGGATGGTATGTAACATTCACCATCCTCACAATATGCATATGAGGAGGCATACACACGAACAACATCACCAACCTATTTGAACAATGTTGCATCCTTTTCACGGGGGGTTCACTCCATGTCAAGTTGAACACCACGTGCGGCCAAAGTTTGCTACCCCTATATTACATGGAATAGATAAATTTAAAAATTATGATATTTTTTCTACATATACATAACCATTGATAATATCTTTTGTATATTTTTTTGAAATTTTTAGTCATTTTCATTTTTTTAGTAATTATTTTAGTTCAATTCTGTGTCATTCTAGTTAGAAACGGTATGTTTTATTAAAAAAACAGATCATCAAATTTGGTTACCATTTTTTACTATGTCATAGATACCGTGTATATCTACCCATGAAAAAAAATTGATAAAATTGTGACCCATTTTGGTGATGCAACTTACCAAAAGTAGATTTTTTTTGGCCGCACGTGGTGTTCAACTTGACAACGGAGTGACCCCCCCGTGATCCTTTTAATACCCATACATGTGTGCATGCAACAAATCCACCTAATAGCTATCAAATACCTCACCCTACTCATGCTCAACAAACATAAACTGGAAAACCACCAACACCTAGTCAATTAGCTCAACTGAGGGTAGAACAACCTCCTGGAGACACCCTTGAGAATGGAACCCAACTTAGGTTGCAACAAGTTAAGACACCATGCCCTCATAATAACCACACTTGAGATGTGCAACACTGCTAGACAAAAACCTGTATTCCCACTAATGGGCCTACAATGCCGCCCATCATTGGTTACTAATAGGGACCACCTCCAATACGAGGCAGTAGCACTTGTCCCTTGCTCAATAAACCCGCTCCGGGTTCACATATGAGCTTGCGGCTATGATCAAGGTGAAGCATCTCTCATTCACGCCAACACATACAATTAGCTCTCTCTCTCTCTCTCTCTCTCTATATATATATATATATCTTGGTTTTTTTGCAACGGGCTCTGTTAAGAACCGTACGGGCTGCCCGGGGGAAAAAAACGAGTATTATGTGATAATACTGCAAGGTGTCACTCAAGAGGCACCTCGGAGAGACTTACCCCGGACAGTTTGAGTTAGCTTATGAGGAGTGTTAAGCAGAAGAGCACCGCACATACAAGCGTGAACAGACAGTTTCGTCGAAGTGAATGATGCCAGTGTGAGCATTCGGAATTACTACGACGGTTTGACACAGCCTTATTCTTAGATCTGTCTTCGGTGAAATCACAGTCCGTTATCTACACAGAGGAGTCCCTTTGTGATATACCGCGATACATACTGTGCAAGATCCCAGTAGCGTCAAGATGAACAAGAATAGCTCATCTCAAGACGACTTCAAGGTGTAAATTCAGAATTAGAAATGTCTGCACATTCTTGAAGCAAGAAACTACAGGGACAATCTATTATTCACTTGAATTCAGTCATTTCTTGATTTGAGAATTGCATGATACATGTTCTTTATATACAAATATATATGTAGAGTATGATGAATTATACCTATTTCCAAGGAAGGGGTATTGCACTTGTTGACATCGATAACAAGTAAGAAGGTCCGCCTACACCTGTTGTACGCTCTACTAACTTATTTTTTGGTAATGTTGGGGAGCATGGGCACAGGTGAGGACCTCTTCTACAAGTGCTGCGCACCTCCCGAAGAAATTGTCCACTCATTACTTTTTTCTGGAAACTTCTATTTGAAACCCAGAAAAATTGACTATGAGAATTGTCTTTCTTGATAATTACAGTATAGATCACTCTACTCACTGACCGATACCTGCTTTTGTTTTGAGCATTCGACAGTCAGTAATAAAGAACACAATAAGTAAACTCAGCTGATACAGTGAGTTTCAAATATATTTCATGCTGAACTATTCGTAGTACCCTCTGTTACTATAGTACTGATACGCCTGTCGTTGCAATCTTTCCAATAACAATGAGAGATAGGGAGTTGGAGCACTGTGTGGAAAATAATCTTAGAAATTTGATTCCACACATTCTCTTTATTTCTGTACAAATTCAAACCGGACAATTGAACTTGTGACGGAGGACACTAAGGTTGAAATATATTCAGAATAAATCCACTTCTGACCTACAAGGTACAAAGTGTGTGAATATGTATGATCCTGATTAAAGGATTGTAGCGATGCTCAGTTTTTCAGTTTTTCGAATTTCCTGATGATATCCTTCTAGGATTGTTTTCCCAAGTAAGGATGTGCTCAAAAATTTGAGTACACTGGAAATATGCAATATCTCTCTGGGCATGGTAGTTTAAGCTATCCAAGTTTGTTGATGGTTCACCCTTCACCGGTTCTTCCCATACAGTCCATCTAGAACTGGTCATATAACCAGGAAGCTACCAGAACCATAATCTGGTTCTCGGCACTTACTCTGAAAATACACGAGTGATCAATACTTAGTGTGTTTTCTTATCTAAAGAAACAAAGAACTGGTGTAATCGGTCTTTGAGAAATCCTAGTCAATTGAATGGGTATTACCTATGAAGAAATTACACAGGAAGATCAAAGAATCCTCCATTGGTAGTTCTTGCTTAAAGACTACTTGAGAATTGATCATGTAACATTGACGGGTACAAAGCTTAAGTGCACCCGGAAGTTTTCTGACATTTGATGGACAAAGGAAAGTGAGATAGTGTTTTAGCATTTCTTTAAGGTGCTCTACAGTCTCAGGTGAATCTATGATCGTATGAGAAATACTAATAAGGGGTATCGCTCGATTTACCGGGCCTTTTTTCCATACCACATGAACTGGTGACACTGGGGTGCTTCTAAAGAAAAGGACAACAGGAGACCAACGAAGGTTTAGATAAGGACTGAGTCAGCCTGGTTCAGATCTTTACTGGACAAGGGCTGTAAGATTGAGATTACGCTGTCATCGGTCAAGGAGAGATAACATACCAATAAACGATGTATAAGGGTCCCGTCAAGACACACTGTTAACCTATAAATGTGTACAGGAACCACTACAAGTCTCTACTTAACAATGGAGCTGTACAATGATAAATGTAACATACCAGGAAATTATCAAGACCCTGACAGGGATGTATGTTGTCGTTATCTTAACATAACATGACTCTACAATAGGAGTGACATAACCTATTGTGACATGACTCTAATCAAGACAAGATTAGTCAGCTCTCTTATATTCATAGGGTTTAAACATTTGCCTTTTAGATATGCAATTTCAAAATAAAGTAATTGTGTTAGAACTACATAACTAGTGAGCCCCGCAAGATTCAACATTAACAATTGGCATGCCAACACAATGGAACTCCAAAATTGCATTCAAACATAGTGGGAGCTTGACCCAAAAATTGAATGAAATAGAGAAATAACTAAGGCTTTGAATTGTGGACACAAAACTATGTCCATTGGTCATTGTGTATTCAAACAAACATGAAAGCAAGAACATCAAAATAAAATAAGAACCAAATCAACAACGTGTCTACGTCTTGCTATGGTCACTATCGTTTTCTTTTCCTTCACTCTTGAAAATACTATGCATTTGGGTCATTGTATCATCCACATCTTCCAATCCTCTTGGGAACTCTCTGGTTGGGATTTTGTCACCATCATCCTACACACTCAAGCCAACTACAAAAAGCATCACCAACATGAAGAGCATCACAACCAATTAACCACTATTTATTCAACACAATGGAAACTAAAAATAACTAAAATAAATAAAATGAAGAATGTTTGAAAACACCCTCTCGGCACTGAGAGGATGTTTTCAAGAATTCTTCATACCTTTTTAAAAAAAAAATTGGACTTTCTGTGCGTCTCTGTGGGCCACTTTATGGCACCATAGAATCAAAAATTTGATTGTTGACGATTGGCCATCACCCCAACCCTCCTCAACAGATCCTCCTGGTCATTCTGAGATCCACTTGCCAGTTGGGGGTGTGAGCCACCAACCCACTCTATCCCCTTGGATAGCTCTCAAGTACACTAGCAAACTCAACAATGAGGGCAACAAACACCCCTTAAAACTTGCAAAGACAATGCCAAAGGAAATGAGGTAGAAACCTTTCTTGCTAGAGCAATGGCTAGTTCCAAAAAACCACATATAATAATAAAATGATGGCCATAAAAGGTCCCACAAAGATGAATAGAAAGTCTAGTCTGTTAGAAAAAATTAAAGAATTCGTGAAAACACCCTCTTGGCACCTAAGAAGCACTGAGGCGTTATTTTAAAGAAATTTTAAAAACGTAATCAAATTTGAAATCAACTTCGATGTGTCCAAAATGTTGGAAAACACCCTCTTGGCATTAAAAGGTGGTTTTCAAAATTTTGAGAATTTTTTTAGAAGCCCTAAGAAGGCCTTGGGAAGTGTTGGGAGGGTCATTTCTAAACAACTTAGTAAAATTTGGAACCAACTTCAATGTGTCCAAAACGTTGGATAATACACACTTAGCACCAGGAGGGTGTTTTTCAAAATTTTGACTACTTTTCAGAAGCCCTAAGAATGCCCTAGGAGGTGTTGGGAGCGTCACTTCTTAAGAATGTTTTGGAACCAACTTCAATGTGTCTAGAATGTTGGAAAACACCCTCTCGGCAGTGAGAGGGTGTTCTTCAAAATCTTGAGCAATTTTTAGAAGCCCTAAGAAGGCCCTAGGAAACATTGGGAGCATCATTTATGAAGAATGTTTTTAAATTAATAAAATATGTAACCAACTTCAATGTGTCCAAAATGTTGGCACCAAGAGGGTGTTTTTCAAAATTTTGAGCACTTTTAAGAAGCATTGAGAATGCTTTGGGAATGGTTAGGAGCATCATTTTTGAAGAATTTCAAAAAAAAAGTTTAGTTTGGAATCAACTTCAATGTGATCAAAATTTTGGGAAAACACCCTCTTGGCACAAGCTCTTGGTAACTTCTTACTAAGGACAACTACATGTGTTGTGGTATACATATGTGTTAGGAGGGTATTTATTTGGGGGGGGGGGATTATGTGCATGATCTTGATTTGAATGCATCCAATTATTATACATTAACACTATTTTATTTTATTCAAAAAATCAATTTCATTGATCCTATTTTTACTTAGATGGTGTAGGAGACGTAAATTTATAGCACGCTCTAGTTGTTGCAAAATTTATTTTTTGACTAGGAACTGTTGTTGTTCTGGAACATATGTGTTTGCATCCAACAACCCAACATAACATACACAAAGTACATACACTATAATCTAGTAACTAAGGCTTCTTTTGAAATTTTGACTTACAAAGTATGCGAGGGGTGTTGTTAGTTTTCTACAAATCAATAGGGTGCTATGATTTTTTGTTGGGGAGGTAAGTATGCTCTTTGGACACCACAAATCAAATAACATGAGTGCATAAAAGGGGATTTTAGAGGCATTGATGTACATAATATATGTATGTTATTGTCTACTATAATTTGTTGTTGCTTGTAAATGGCTATTGAGAAATAGAGGTAGATGTACAAATCGCAATCCTAAAGTTTAGAGAAAAATTTGACAATATTTGTGCTTAATACATGACTTAAATGATCATTTAATTGGTAAATCTAGATAAAATCTTTTCCCAACCTTCAATGACGAATGTTGCATGGTCAAATTATCATGAGCTACATCATATGGACGAAAAAAACCTCTTAAACCTTTTTCAATTTTGAAAGCGAAAGTGGATTGGGGGTGAGATATTTAATTTGTAAGCGAACCTTGGGATATGATGTTTAACCTAGAAGATGTTGATTTCCAACTCCATGAACATGAGGGTATTATTATCATGTCAAATGTTGGATATACCTTAAACATCCCTTTATTACGTTCTCATATCTAAGTTTCATCCAATATAGACACCCACCCTACCACCCAATACTCCAAGACAAGTTAGCACAATCCAGTTGCACATATTGCAAATCATAGGAACAAATGGGAGAGTACAACACTTGCAACGTATACCCCGGTGGGGAAGAAATGCCAATGGGTTACACCACAAACACACTTGTATCATGTATTCATGTATTTATGCAAGGCTGACTATATGATGGTGAACACCTTCATGTATGTGGCCGAAACTTTAAACTACAACAAGGTCATGTGCATCCACTACCAGGAAAACACGAAAAAATGATTGGGGTTTATGACTAAAACAGGTAGTAAAGTGCACTGATGACTAGCACCACTTCCAGTCCTCAACCTGGTCATGTCGGACCAGTCGCTCCAGACAAAATGACTACGGTCATATCGGACAGTTTTTGTTCCCCACGGAGCGTTTCCCATGGGGTTTTGGGACCTCGTTTTGGGCCACCCCTCGACGCCTCGTCCTTTCTCACTATATTTAGTTATTTGTATGTGACTATATATAGTCATTTGATTGGAAGTAGTGATCACTACATGACTGTAATTAATAATGTTCTGTATTTGCACGACTATATGGTCTTCTCTACCAGTGTCAATTTGTGAAGTGCATTTGTTCATCTACAACTGCTTTTAATCATATTGCGACTAATAATAGTCATATGATACATGATCTCCTCCCAAAAGTAGTCACATTTGGCGCTTTACATTCCGAGGGGCTGGTCAATGTTTTTGGTGTTGTAGTCAGTGTTTGAATTTTGGTCATTATATGTAGTCATAACGTTGGTCAACAACTAATACCATTTGCAAAATCATCACAGTTTAAATTCATAAGGATTGTACTTTTGCAGTATACATGATGACTAAACATTGTCATCATGAACAAATATTTTGCGGCATCATATTGGCAAATATAGTCATGATATTTGAACACCTTGCAACAACATCTGACTAAGCATAGTCAAAATATTCCAACAATGCACAACAAGACATGAATACATATGCTCACTTTTAATGACTGGATGTGGTCTTCACAGATGACTACGAATAGTACCATTTTCAAACAACATCG
Organism: Polytrichum formosum; assembly: GCA_964035585.1. Taxonomy (NCBI): domain Eukaryota; kingdom Viridiplantae; phylum Streptophyta; class Polytrichopsida; order Polytrichales; family Polytrichaceae; genus Polytrichum; species Polytrichum formosum. Next base: position 45,100,181 of record OZ037941.1, read on the forward strand.
GAATTTGCATTCATAAGTATTATAATGTTTTCCTCTATAAGGGAACTAGGCGTAGTCATCAATAAGGATCACTTTAATACAATGTCAGATTAAATATTGAGTTCCATGATATAATTTCATGCAGACATTGCATTCAAATAGTGCACATCAAAATACGATTATCAATAATGATTGCCATAACTTGTTGAACTACATAACATGAATATGCTTGGTTGATATATTGACCAAGTTCATCCACAAAGCCAAAAACTCACTTTTCTTTGCAGTTTGTTATTACACACTATCCACCTTATACCCAACATATATTTAATATACTCAACTACAACTATACACAACCATGGCGTAAAAACTCCGTAGGCCACATTATGATGTTTCCCACAGCTTCTCTCATCTTCCGAATGAGTGGGTCATCCGTTTCTACACTTCTGTATAGAACATACTCATCGTCTTTGCTTTTATGTACCTCCACAGATACACATCCTTCGTAAATTTGAGCTCCATGCAGGGTTCCTCCTTCAATATTTATCACCTTCCCGTGTGCGATCAGTATTCTTTCCTCACCTACTCCGCACGCCATTATTCCCACAACATCCTTCATTGAGAATATGGAGGGCGGTGGTGGTTCTAATAGCACGGTGACTGTTTGCACTTGCAAACAAGACGTGCATTAAAAATTCACGAATACACCATGTATATATATGGTTGATTTCAAAAATTAGTACACAAGGACAAGGTTTGGTTAAGATGTTCACATTTTCTGTGGTTCCCCCTTCTTGTTCCCGACGTCCGTCACCTTCTTTAGCATCTTTTCCGCTTCCAATATTTTCTTTTGCACCTTTGTGCTGTGCTATCTTAGTCCTTGGCCTCTTCTGCTCCCCTGTGATTGCCCTGCGTTTAGTTAGACTCACCTGAGCTCCTCCGCCAATTTGAAGTCTCTCCACCTCCGTGATGCGAGTTTTTTTTTGCGAACTTGTCGTTGCTCTTCCTGTTGAGATACTGTAACACCTTCTTTTGTATCGTGCTTCCCTTTCGTTGGTGCTTCCTCCCTCTGCTCTTCAGGTTGGTCTTCCGTTTTTTTCTCGTTCTGTGAATATTTTTGTTTGCCCACTGTTATTTCACACATCCAACCTCAACCTCTGTGAAGGCAAATTTATCAATGTTGTCCGCATATTCTGCAGTGCTACTTCAAAATGACTACTATTAGTCATTGAATTTCCAAACATGACTATCACGAGTCACAATGTCCACAACTATGACTACTGTAACAAATTTAACCTGTATATATTAACACACATATCATTGTTAGTACAACTGCCAAATATCCTATATTTCTTTCCATATGTTCGTGCTCCTCCTGCCACTTTCATTCCATCCTCTCTACTATCTGAGTGCCTATAATTACCTCATTTTTCTTTACTTCATACTGCAGGCACTCCTTGTGTGTCTCTGCACTTACAATTTCTATGGACGGATTTTCCACATTACTAGCTCCAACAAGTGCTCTAATGTTCTCCTTCGCGGTGTCTGTGCTATCCACCCTTTCAATTTTGAGAGCGGCCATTATCAGTTTTATGCTCTTCTCCAACCCGAGCATCCGTTTGTGTAGGTCCTGATCTTGGCCCACATTCGACACACGGCTCGACGGAAAATTGGGATCTACCCTGGCCCCTCCACGGGAGCCGTCTGTCATGTAGCTTTTGCCTGCCTTCCGTGTTGCATCATCTCTCCGCGATTGGAGCTCCGTCTCAATCTCCTCGCGTGTTGGTACCCTCTCTAACTCTGAACTCCATGGACATGCAATTTCTTCTTCCCTTGCATTAGTATCTTGTGCATACTGATACAATATACTTCAGAAAAAATATTTCCACCAATATTTGAGACATTCGTTCTTACTAGGTTGGTTGTGATATCCTCTTCGCTACGACCCAGCACTGAAGGCTTCTTCACATGTGCTCTATTTCTCTTTAACCTTTCGGCCTCTTTGAGCTTGCGGTCCTCTGAGATTAACTTAGACAAATTAACCCAATGATCTTGCCGAATATGTTTCGGCTTACTCTTCCCTGCTTGCAATGCTTTTTTTTTAATTAGTACCGCTTTATTTTCATTTGTCCTTTCAGTGTTGCATGAAATGCCTCCTTTGTGACTCTCCCTAGTCCTCCTTCATATTCAAACGTGTTATCTACACGTTGTTTTATATTTAATAGCATTGAAGTTTTATGTGCGTTGTAATTATCCTCGCTAAAATCCACATCCTGTAAATGTCCTCTCAAACAAGTCAACCATAACGATCGGTTTTGGCCATAAGTGTTGTCTTTCATGTCCACCTCCACCGTGTACCTTTTCTTACCGCGTTGTTCTCTCACGGATACCTCGTCCTACTGCTGCTTTGATATCCTACGCCTCTGACTCCGTTGCTCGGATGCATGGCTCCGGAGTGTCACATCCCTCTCAACAAATACACTTCCAGATGAATGAGCATGTTGTGCACGTTGTATTTGCAAAAGGGCACGCTTTGCTGTCAGAATCTCTACCTCTAGCTCTGCCATTTGCACTTGCAATGGCTTCGCATTCCCTTCGCCTCCATCGCTGTTGCCATCGCCTCCAAGGTCCACGATGTTCGAGGGCGGAATGACAAGGTTATCGATATCGACATCCTCTTCCAAGTAATCATGGTTGGTGTCGTCGTCCTCGTACGTGTCCTGCAATGTTCTGACACGTTTCTGTGCATCGTTTCTATTCACTATCTCGGATGGGGGTTTGGGCACCTTGAACTCGGAGAGGGCTCCACGGTCCGACATGGACCCTCTTCCTCTCTCACAGATTCGAGGCTCTGTTGTTATGCGCTCTCCCTCCACCCAATAATAATCTAGAAGTCAACACACAATTACAGGTGCAGACAAATGTCTATGGCAAAAAAATGTTGCAGTTGGACATATATTATATTGTAAGGACCACTCTTGGCCATATTATATAAGTTGCTTACTAGTCATACCCGCATCATATAAGGTTGCAACTATTGTTGAGCACAAATAGTCTATAATATATAATTGGGATGTAATGTTAGTAATTGTTGATATATAGATTTTATAAACTTTCAGAATATGTGAATAATAGTAGCTATTCTCAAGGCCCATTTACTAACATTCAAGCTACACTACACTAAATAGGATATTTAGTGTTTGATAATATTTAATGTTGTTACCACCCTACCCTGCTCAACACTAATTTTTAATTCTTTGACGATTAGTGTTAGAAGATATGCTAGAAGATATCCTGGAATTCTCCTTTTATCATTGTTTTTGTTTTTGTTTGTTTTCACTTTCTTTTTCTTCATATCCTTACTAACACTAAACTCAAACATGTAACTTCCACATATTACCATAGTTGATATTTAGTGTTTGAGTTTACATTTAATGTTACTTACTTTCATAAGGTTATTGATATTTAGTGTATGCGTTCGTATTTAGTCTATCAAACACTAAATATCCTATTTAGTGTAGTACTTTAAGGCTTATTTCTAGATCTACAGATGCCACGTTGATTACATGGTAATAGATCCCTTGACAAGATGTAGAGCATGAATTTCATGGTTCTTAGTTCATTTCTTGAATGTCAAATGTCCCCTTGTGTTCCATTTATAGCCAGATGATTCAATTTTCATGGAATATATTTTAAAGATAGAAAGTTAAAATCTCATGTTATTGTTCGTCGCTCAATTTTTGTTTGTATATGTGCCAGGGAGTGCTATCATATGAGTGATGAACAATACCTTCTGAGTAATGAAGGAGGGAAACTATTTGCAATTACACTCACTAGTATCCTACACCTGTGGCATTTTGTCACACACTGCTTACCGCTCGTCGCTCATCTCATTGCATGCTAGCTTGCCTCGGTGCAAACCATAGGCTTCCCTTTTTGTATGAGACATCTCACAAACCATAGCTATGAAGTGAAAAATAGAAGCCTATGGTTTGCTTTGGTAGACATCCCACAAAATAGCATTGTCTTCACAATCTTACGAAATGTCATTGAGGGATTTCAATCCCACAACCCATTCATAGAATAGCCAGTCCTTGTTAGAAGGACGTTGTTATAAAGCTAGGATACCATAAAGGGTCTATCCTCAGACGATTCTTATCTCCAAGTCGTTTACCATGTGTCACTCCTACATTGGCTGAGACAGCTTGAATCCCACGTGGACACTACATCCCGGCTCTTGAAAAGAAGCACCCTCTACGGTAAATCTGCGATTGTGAATTGGTTTCTGCGACAAGAGTCAAAGTGCGTTGATTTCCATGCTTTCTGCAATCACATGCGTTACTCACTTAGATTCTATTAGGTCTTTGCTAACAATAATGGTCCTTTTGGTTAGATGCATAAATGGATGCCATCTTTCTCATCGACTGGAATGATCACTTTTGGAAGAACTTATTAAGCTTGGTTAGCACTGGCAGATCCAGGGCCTGCACATTTGAAGCCCCATCCAATCTTTCAAAGGTGAGTGCTGTTGATGCCGATGATGTCGAATTTCAAGTTGTTTCCCTCTTCAATTGAATATGCTTTCAATGCAGTTGGATTCAGACTGTCTCCGAAGCTGTGCTGAGATATGGCACCAGGAAATGGAGGAAGAGTTTTATGTCCAAGAATCTCTTCGTTTAGCTCAACTGACTAGTTCTGAAGCAGACTAGAAGACCCAGAGCTTTCTTACATAAAGTGAGGATTTAATGTAACTGATACTCAAATTGGGTTGGAGGCTATAGATGGCGCTCTTGCATTTCTGGGAAAAATTCGCTTGAGTATTTGGATTTTTCTTTTCATTTTTCTTGGCGGGTGACGAGATGCTAGGTGGATGCACAGCAGCCATAGCCAGGACCCTGGAATTCCATGTACACGTGACTAGAATATGTTTTTGCCAGGAATTCAAGGTTTTGCAAGCTTTTCTCACAGTCTGAGGGAAGTTCCAGACTGGAGTTTCTTCTGGGAAATTCTATCTGCAAGAAGTTCCTTCAGCTTAAATTCTTAGTCTGAAGCAAGCATTGCACAATTCAGAATATTCCGTTTGGGTAATGAATCTGTAGGTGGATTTATAGCACCCATGGCCAGGATCCTGGAATTCGAATGTACATGTGACTTTTGATCCTAGACCATGGTTTTGCCAGGAATTCCAAGGTTTTTCCAAGGTTTTCTCAGTCCGAGAGGAGCTCCAGAGTGGAATTTCTTCCGGGGAATTCTATCTGCAAGAAGTGCCTTTAGCTTAAATGACTAAATTCTGAAGCAAGCATTGCACCATCAGAATAATCTGTTTGAGTAATAAACCTGTAGGTGGATGCACAGCAGCCATAGCCAGGACCCTGGAATGCAATGTATATGTGACTTGGTCCTAGAATATGGTTTCGCCAGAAATTGAAGGTTTTTCCAAGATTTTCTCAGTCTGAGAGGAGCCCCAGAGTGGAATGTCTTCCGGGGAGTTCTATGTGCAAGAGGTTCCTTCAGCTTAAATTACTAAATCCTGAAGCAAGCATTGCGCACTTAAGAATATTCTGTTTGAGTAATGAATTTGTAGGTGGATGCACAGCAGCCATGGCCAGGATCCTGGAATTTGTGACTTGGTCCTGAGAATATGGTTCTGCCAGGAATTCAAGGTTTTGTGACTGAGAGGAGCTGAATTCCTCCAGAGTGGGAATTGTTTTGGAAATGGAGGATTTGGAGCAGTCTGGAGTGGGGGAAGGGGAAGGAGGCGGGGGATTGTTGCTGAAGAATTGCAATGTGATAAGCATGAATGGCGAGGTGGAAATCACATCCAGTGTGCATGTCCTGGTGAAGAACAAGCGCATTGCCTACGTGGGGCCTTCTCCTCCTGCAACAGCAGCCGCTCAGGTCACTCACAAAATGGCTCAAACCCTTGTCGGGTGTTGTAATTGCGGATGTCGAAATGTCGAAAACACATTTTTTGTTTGCAGATTCTTTTCGGAGATTGCTTCGTATCGAGTAGGTATTTAGTAACTCTCCAATCTCAGGATGGCCTATCTCTCATGGTGCCGTATGGTTCAACACTTTGAGTGCCGAAAGCTAATGTCCACGAGGGATTGAGCAAGGGCTTGACCAATGTGGACATGACATGTGGCGAAATGCCTGCAAAAGATGATTATTTTGTGTTAAACTAGACAACACCTTACAACATCTATTCTATGATAGAATATTGGTTACCTTCATTTGTAAGTGTTGTTTGAACAATGATACTCATGAACTAGGTAATGGATGCGAGGGGTCCTGCCACAGGCTGTAGTTGTAATGTATTGGGTGTACATTACAACCAATGGGCAAGGTGATGTGTATCCATTACATGACATAACTGATCGCATATCCAAGAGCAAAAGGGTTACTAGAACTCATCACAATGTTTCATTCATGGAGGTGTGATATCATTCATAGTTTCTAGATTATGTCCATGGGTTGCATGGTTGTTATGATTGATAACCAGCTCGAGAAGGTGGTTGACTTACTTGCCACACGCTCCCGGGACTCATCATCCACTCTCCTCTTGTCAGTTATCTAGTCTCTAGTGGTTAGGTCACGACAAGCTCATCAAATATAGGTGATAATGTGCATCCTCGTATCCAATCAATATTAGACATGTCAGCAAAACAAACTTGGCCTGACCAATGAATGGGGAGAACCGACCGGTAGTTACAAACGAACTGGTTAAGTTTGAGAAATAAGTGGTTGAAGTTCAAGGCTTCAGGAAAATGACCCATTATTCTAGAGGAATCTATGGAATATACCTCAAATTCATAAAGAAAAAACTGAAAGATCCAATGAACGAGGAGAACCAGCTGCTAGTTACAGATGAACCAGTTGAGTTTGAGAAATAACCGGTTGAAGTTCAAGACTTTAGGAAAATGGCTGATCATTTCAGAGGAGTTTGTGGAATATTCCTCAAATTATTGAAGAAAAACCTGGAAGATCACAACATGTAGCGAGTTGGACTTGGAAACACGAGGACCTTGACTGATTATGCCCAAAAACCTCCCCGGACACTGGGCCTGACTGATTGTGGAGGTGGGGGGTGTAACAGACAATCGATGTGCATGGAGCGTTTGTGATTCCCGGCCTCTGTGATGCCCATGTCCATGTGACGGCGGTTTCGGCCAATTTGCACGATCTGCTCGTGCTCCCTGCCAGCCTTGTAGCTGCCCGTGCTTCGGTGGTGCTGTGCGATATGTTGATGCGTGGGTTCACAACTGTTCGAGATGCGGGTGGATGCGATTGGGGCCTTACAAAGGTACGAGGAGGAAGAACAATCAATTCTTCTGCAAGCCCAAAAATGAAAAAGAAAAAGAAAAAAACCACTCTGGCTTGTAAAACTGTCCATGTAGAGAGGATCATGTCGTCCATAACCTTTTGTTTTCGTCCATAAGCGGAATGATTATACTCCATAAACGTCTTGAGTGGGTGGATTTCTCGGGTTGCTATTATTGCAGCTCGCTCCTCTCGCCATTTATGTAGTCCGTGATTCTAGGTTCCATGATTATTATCAAATGTATTAATCTGCGGTATTCTAGAGGACTTGAATTTGACGGTGGAGAAGTGTATGTATCTTGTTGGGGCCATGCATCCTCTTTCAGTCATAATGGGACTTCAGCCATAATTATGGTTGAAGAGGATGCATGGCCCTGGCAACATCATGGGACTCCTCTTTTCCTCTTCTTGTTCATGACCGGTGGCTAATCCAAGTCGACAACACATCTGGGCCTATGGTTTTCAATCCATGAGGAGAATATTTCATCCATAGCCTTTTGGTATTTTTGTCCATGAGCGGACCACTTATGCCCCGTGTGTTGTTCGAATAAGTGGTAGTTTGTCATTTGTCGTCCACTCTCCTTTCGAGAGTCGTGTAGTTCGTAGTCATTCGTTCACATATGATTAGTACTGAATCAGAAGGGTCGCTTAAACTTGAGGCCTTAATCCGTATCTCACGGAACCTCCGAGGTTGAGCTGCCTAAGGTCATAATAGTACTCGGATGGATGACTTCCTAGCACTTGATTTTTGTTGCACCCTACCACCCATGGTCCACCGGGGGTATCCGGTTCAACCAACTTTGTGAGAACCCAGGGGCTCGCCCTTGGGGGAGATAGGTGCAGATTGGTTTGTCCGTGCCTGTTCAAGGTGTTCGCCTTCGAAAGGAGGCAGTAGTCTTCGGGGGCCTCTAGTTCTCGTGATGCCTATTTCGGGATTACACAGACTTTAGACCAACTTGGAAAATGAAGCAACACCATAATTCACGCCGGTGACAACATCAAAGTCATCTTTTCTTTTACTTTCTTTCCTTACTCAATCATAACGAATCGCTCATCCAAGTGGAGATTGTCACTCCCCTGTGCTTTTCTATGCACATAGAAGAGAGCTCTCTCTATTCATAACCTCTAGTTTACGTCCACGAGCAGATCGATTATGCCCCATAAATATGGCTCGAGTGGGTGAAACGTTTTGCAGGGTCATGTAGTCTGGATCTCTAGGTTTGATGGTTATGTATTGATGTGAGGTATGCTAAGAGAGGACTTGAAGAATCACAATCAGGCGGTGGAGGAAGGTACCATCCCGGGGCCACGGATCCTCTTCAGCGGCACTGCACTCTCTCAGACGGGCGGCCATGGAGACATGCGACTTCGAGGAGAAGATGAAGTGCCCGCTTGCTGTCCTCTGTCACTAGGCCGTGTGTGTGATGGAGTGGACCAAGTGCGCCAGGCCGCTCGGGACGAGCTCCGCAAAGGAGCTCATCAGATCAAGATCATGGCGTCGGGTGGGGTGTCCTCTCCGACCGATAAATTGACAAACTTACAGGTCTGATGAACCTACATTCAAGCGATTCTTTCAACCGGTTCGATTGCGATCTCGATTCCCGTGTTGATTTTGTTAGTCTTCTCAGAGGGGGTGTGTTACTTCCTTTAAAAACAAGTATGTGTACACCCTGGCGTTCAGAGGGTATATTTTCTACACTTATTTATAAATACACATGCGCGATCTGTATATGCATTATTTACTTGAAAAATTTTCAAAGACATAATTACCTTGTTTGCTTTTTTCTCATAGAGATATCCTTTAATTTAACGGGAGTTTTGGTTGGGAGTTGGTTGTTTTCACATGCAATACTTTCCAAGTTTGGTTAGTTTTTAGTGCATGGTTGGAGACGGTGTGGAGGTTTGAACGAAGAACTTTTTATGGTTCATGAGGGCCAAACTCATTTTGACAAGCCAAGAGGTGCTAAAATGAGTGTGGCGCCCAATGAATTGATATAGAAAGTTCTTCATTCAAACCAGCACACCAACTGCAAGCATGCACCAAAAACATACCGAACATAGAGAGTTTTGTCACGCAAAACAAACCAACTCTTGACCAAAACTTTGGTTGAAATAAAGGATAACTCTAATATCTAATGCATTATCTAACGAATGTTGAATGTTAAAACCATAAAAGAAAGTTTTTGATGAACGTAGGTACCCCTAACTTTGATAGCACAACATTTAGGAAAGTGTGGAAGTGCACTCCCCAAGTGGGTACACGCAATTTTGACACTGCAAGTCAAGTAGGTTCTTTGATACCTCCATGGATACTGTGTAAGTTTGGTACCATTTATTCACCTATATGCTGATCCTACATTGATATAAACTGATGGAAATTGTGATTTCCTAGTTTTCCGTCGAGGAGGTGTCAGCCATTGTGGAGGAGGCTAGGAATGCGGGCACATATGTATGTGCACATGCATACACAGCTGCGGCTATCAAGCGGTGCCTCGAGTTAGGAGTTCGGTCCATTGAGCATGGCAATGTACTGTCTTTAGAATTCTTTCTCAAGCTCATGTTAGTGTTGTGTCTCACATATGCATCACACCACAAATATTCTCTTATCTTGATCCTTAAATGTTGAGAAAGCCCCGACGGGGCTTTGGAGACAAAAAAAAAAAGAGATTTTGTTGTTGATAACTTTCATTTTTGGTCATTTCTTAGAGAAGTGATTCTTATTGAAGTAACTTTGTTTTTTTACTGTTGAGATTCTATGTTTCAAAGAATTTGTTTGTTAATATTTGCCATGAAAATCTTACACATGGTTTGTTTTTGGCATGTTTGCCAAGATGCTAATCTTAGCTTTTGACAACTTTTGGATGTAATCTGTAAGTCATTTGTAACAACTCTTGTTTTGATTTAAACAATATTTTGAGCATTGAAACAATAATTCTTTTCATTTTAGATTTGTAGTAGTACCTTTACTTTCAGAAGAACACCCTATGACTTTGTATGCTTTAATTTTGCAGCACATAGATATGGAGTGCATCCATCTCCTGAAGCAGACCGGCTCATTTCTGGTGCCGACGTTGATTACTTACGACCGAATCAAGCGCAATGGAGAAGCATGTGGCATGCCCTTGGACCAGATTGCTAAGGTGAGTGTGAGGCCTTGTTGCAAATTCTGTACTCTTGAGGCAACAAAATCAGTGTGTCGTTCATCTCCCAAAAAATAAGTGGGAATCAGATGATTTCTAGCGTAATAGTACATCATCCTCATTGATTGATCTGTGGAGTGATTTCTCTCTCTGTTTCGGTCCCGGTGGCCTTGTTGGTTTTTGGCAATGAAATAAAATACGTAACTTCATTCGTCTCAAGAAATAAATTGAACAATCAGATACGTATATAGTGTACTACATAAGGTATGCATGCCTTAAACACGAGTCTTATGCAAACGCCTACATTTGAGTGGTGTACGGCAGGGTTTGTAGTGAAGAACGGACACCAAAAAGACACATGTTATAATGAGAGATTGGACTGTGTGCTCAAAACAAGGACATCGTTCTAGGTTCACTAGTTAACACAAGTGGGAGGGCCTATGTGATTGCTCAAAGAGAAAGAAGAATCTTCACTTTGACGACTTATACTTTTGCATCTCAACACCGATTTTGACGCTTTGTAACGACAACCTTATTAACTTACAATTGCTAACGGGGATGAGACAATTCACGATCTCATCCAATAGCCAAAAGTGTACGTTGAGTTAGAAGTGCCCATTATAGGTTCGCATACCTTAAGGTATGCGAGTGTGTTATTCAGTCACTTCTCTTGATCGGACCCTATATTTGAAATTGGTGTGTGGTTAAGTTTGAATCAAAGAACAAACACCATAAAAACGCATGATGTATAATAGAGATTGGACTACGTCTTCGAATTTTAATCACTACTCCACACTCAGTAGTACACAATTGGGAGGACCTATGGTATAACAAACATGCACTTCTGATATTCATAACTAAATCAGGGGAGGTCCAATTTTCAAAACGATTTTTACTGATGCTTCATCATTGTATATTTGCTAATGCCACACAAAGTTTTGTCGTCGAAATCTACTCGGTAGAAGCCGGAGAAACATGAAAAAACAAACCTTAACTACTGCTCGATCAATACATCTATCGATCGAATCAATGTGGCAGGTGAGCGATCTCCTTGGCAAGGGCTTGGAAGCGCTCGCGTTGGCCGAGAACCAGGGTGTGAACATCTGCTTCGGGAGCGATTTGTTAGGCGGCATGCACAAGCACCAGCTGGAGGAATTCTCACTGCGGTGCCGGGTTCAGAGCCCCGCGTCCGTGCTCCGCTCCGCCACCACCACGTGTGCCCAGCTTTTCAACATGGAAGGGGACGTTGGGGTGGTGGCCCCGGGCGCCTTTGCGGACCTCGTGGTGTTGCGTAGGAATCCGTTGACCGACGCTTTCTCGTCCTTAATCACGGATCCCGCGACCGCCATCCTCATGGTGCTCAAGGAAGGCCGCATCTTCCGAAGGTCATCCACTGATGTGGGAATTTGATTTTGGTTTGATTCGATTCGATTCAAGGGGCGGTTAAGGTGAGTCTTGCAACTGTCATGAGCTGTGACCTGTAATGGATTCTAACGTATGTGTACCACAATGTCATTTTTCGGTAGGGTATACCTTCACCCGTAAGAATAAGCATCACTTTGGTTATTCTCGAATATTTTTCTCAATGTTCTTCCATCTTCAATCTTGAATTTGCAGTTCTGATTATGTTAAGGTCTGCTTGTTCAAACAATGAAGCAATTTCCTTGAACTATAGAAAATCAAGGGAGTGCATGACACGGACATTGAGCATGATCTATAATGGTTGGGTTGGGTTTACTAGGAAAAAGAAAAGGGTTCCTCAACACCCTCCTTAAGAATGTTTTGACATATCCGAAAGAAAATCATTTAAATAGGTTGTCTATGATTTGCATCGCATTGATTTGCCCTCCTTGTTCGATCTGTCCGCACTAGAAGAATAATGTGAAATTTGTCCCGGTTCTATTCCCTCGAGATGGTCCAACCCCTAGGTTCAACGCTAAATCTTGCTTTAGTTGGAGTGGCAGATGCCCGTCAGCCCAAGTCCCCTAGTCAAATCCTCTAGATAAGAAGAGAACGCGGCTCCTTCGCGGACCTGGTGTGTTGCGCACCGATTCGTTGGCTTACAGTGTCTTGTCCCTGGTCACGGATCTCTCAACCACCATCCTCATGGTGCTCAAAGAGGCACGTGTCTTCTGAAGGTCCAAGGATGTCGGAATTTGAATGGCAGGTAAGGTGAGTCTTGCACCTATAATGGATTCTAACATACAGGTATGTATCAAAGTCTTAAATGTACATCTTTGAAAGAAAGCCATTATAGATCGTCTATGATTTTCGTAACGTTATAAAGCCCCTACTCGTTCTGTGGGCCCTAGAAATATGTGAAATTTGTAGCAGAACGATCCCTCAACATTCATTGTGAACCGTGGACCTGTAATGGGGTCTAATGTATATAGGTACACATATCCAAGTCTGAAAGCATTCATATCCAAAAGAAAACTATTATAGGTCCTCTATGATTTCATAACTTGACTAAGTGGCACCTGTCTGGTCAGCCGAAGACCCCTAGCCAACTCCTCTAGAAAGAAAGAGAACAAGGAGTCGAGAATTATGGGCTTAGTACTATTATGTTCACTTCCAAGAATTTAGAAGACACTCATCTTGACCTTAAAGCATAGCATGCTCAACTCTCATGTTCCTCATTTGGATTGGAGAGTTGAGCTAATATGCACATGGAGTTTTTTGTTATCAAACCTCTACATATGCTGAAATCCAAAAAGGGTCCATAATAACTACTACGGTGCATACCTTACACACCCATGCTGGTTGATGGTTGAAGTTTACTTTCTTTGGCTCTTACTTTAAGGAACAACGGATGAGGAGTGGTGGTTCCTGGTGTGTTCTCGGACCTGTTGATGTTGCGCACAAATCTGCTGGCCAACAGTTTCATGTCCCCTTTGACAGATTCGGCGACCGAAATCCTCATGGTGCTCAAGGGGGGCCCAAGAACAGAAACCATTGAATCCCAGAATGAAAACGAGAAGAACTGTAATATCAGATACTTCCTCACATACAAACACTTTTTAGCATCAACTAACAACGGTGAACCCAATGCGCAAAACCTGCTGCTGCTCAAGAACCTGCACAGATGGTTCAACGCCCTTTGCTTTCTAGAGCCAATAAAGAAAGAAGATACTCCCTCAGCTGGTGCATTGATACCATCTTAGACGATAGTGTACTACAACATTTTTTGTATCTAATGTGACGTATACTATTACAAGAACACGGAGACAAATGTGTTCTGTCTTTTACAATTTCCATTTCAATCAAAAGAGATTGAATAGGGAATATTATACTGTTTTCATCAATGAAGGTATGATAGTCAGTGTTGTTTGATTTACTGTCTGTTTTCATCTATGATTGTGTATGTATGATTATGGGTTGTTGATTTGTGAACTCAGAGATAATTTCAAAAGAGGTGTCTCTGGAATGGCAAGTAAGCTTCTTGCAGGGAGACTGCAGATCAAGCAACAAGAATTTGTACATAGTGGAAGGTAGGTGATTTATGTTTTGAGTCCAATCTCATCGTAACACATGTTATTTTAGTGTCCATTCTTAACGCCAAGCCTTGTCTTATATCAATTAAAAATAGGCTTCCAATCAAGAAGCGTGACCACATAAGGCATACATACTTCATATGCGTTAGAAATGTCGAAGGTACATCTTTATAAAACTGAATAACTCGCTCTTTTGTGAATGAAAATGTGAATTCAGTTAAATTCACATATGTGTAGATAAACATTTGGGTCAGCTGAAGCGTAAAAATTTGCTACACGCCGCCTGAACGCTCCAACTCTCAATTCTCCAATTGCACATGGAGAAAAACATGCAACCCTTACTGAAAGACGAACTTCTCATAATGCTCCCATAGCGGCTTCAGATTTGATGGTTTGCACCAAAAACTGCCGATTCGGAAATTCTTCATTGATCCACGCATTTTGTAGTTCGCCTATCATAGAACAACAGGCGGCTGCAGGGTCTCCGGATGAGCTTAGAAATCCCTTCCAATACTCGTTTCCTGGAAATGCATTTCCATCCCATGCATAAGAGGCCACTAGCAGCTTGGGGGAATCCGACGGTGGGAGAGGATCCGCGGGGCTGCAAGCAATGAGGTATAACCATTGTCCCTTGTCAATACAAAATTCGATTGGAAGAAATCACCAATAGTGCATGCAAAGCCAGCTCTATCATTCTACATCGAGATCATCCCTTATTACAAGAATTCCTTGAATTAAATAAACCTTAAACCCTGAACATGTATGCAATCACACTTCTTGCTGCTAGTATGAAGATGCAAGATGTATGACCTGCTAAACCTTTATGGAATCACACATTTTGCTAGTACCACAACTGGAAGAAATGATCAACAGTACAATCAAAAGCCAGGGTATAACATTCTGTATCAAGATCAACTCCGATTACAACAACGCCTTGAATTGAATAAACCTTAAAACCCAAACCTGTATAGTTCCAATCACAAACTTTGCTGCGAGAATGAAGATGCAAGATAAACTACCTGCGTTTGGTGAAGTGAATCGTGATTTGATTGCCACCTGATCCTTGCATAGGCTCGCCATTAGATGCCTCCGCACACTTGGACACATGCGGCGGAAACCAACCAAACTCCACATCCGCGACATGCAAAAGCACAATGG
Source organism: Polytrichum formosum (assembly GCA_964035585.1). Lineage (NCBI taxonomy): Eukaryota > Viridiplantae > Streptophyta > Polytrichopsida > Polytrichales > Polytrichaceae > Polytrichum > Polytrichum formosum. Next base: position 45,115,272 of record OZ037941.1, read on the forward strand.
ATTGCAACACATCAGCAACCACATCCACAAACCACTCCGCCTGCTTCTCACAAATCTCCCAGACGCCAAGGCCAAGGCCGACAACGTACACGTGTGCGTTCGTCCCGGATTCGTGAGCTCTCTCATCAGCTTCCACCAGGAGGCACTCGATTGAGATGCGGATTCGGGCCTTGTACGCTGCGACGTTGATAAAACTTCCTGGCTGTAGCGGGTGAAAGTTTTTTCGACTCGCGGCGGCATCGGCCAGCGCTTCGTCGTAAGAAGGAAAATAGGGTTGATGTTGTTGTGGATGTTGTTGATGATTTCGTTGTTGTTGTTTTTGATGTTGATGATGTTGACTTTGATGTTGTTGTTGTTGATGAGAGGAAGAAGAATTTGGGCATGGTGGTTGACAATAGAGTTTGGCAAAGGGTCGGAGTTGTGATGCGGCCGACGGGTTTCGAGTTGCACCTTCGGCGCCGTAACCGAATTCGGGACGACTGAATCTTTCAGACACAATGATGTGCTGGCATTCCATTTTGTTGTCTTTCTGAAACCTCGCGCCCACCAAGCCGACGTACACGCCTTCCGGCTCGAATGTGCCGGCCTGCGCGAATTTACCCTCGTTCCTCCGATCCCCAGCATTGATGAATAAGGTTGGTGACGATACCCCCAACAATGCACCTACCTGCAATTCAAAAGGTAATCTTAATTGAGAAATTTTAATTTAAGAACATAACCTATATAAATACTAGTATCACCTTTCTGCAAATCTCCCTCAAAGTGTCAGGGATCCTTGATCCTGGATGCTTCTTTAGAAGCGTTCAATTGGTCTCAACTTTGTGAGGCTTCGTGCAATTGAGGAGAGAAATGATATCGCCTGAATTTCATCGTAAGTGAGGTTACAACTGCGTAGATCAACTCCTTATTAGCAATGTTCAATTCTCCTTAACTTTCAGGATTCCTGCAATTGTTGAGAGAAGTGACATCACCTGAAAGTCATCGTTAGTTAGGTTAACTTTGTAGATCGATTCTGTAGCAGCGTTCAATTGCTCTTAACTTTCAGGGTTCGTGTAATTGATGAGAGAAATGACATCACCCGATTCATTAGCAGTGTTGAGTTCCCCTTAACTTTCAGGCTTCCTGCAATTGATGAGAGAAATAACATCACCTGAATTTCATCATAACTAATAAGTTTACCCTTGTACACGAATTCTTTAGCAGTGTTTTCAAATGCTCTTTCAATAACTTTCCAGTGAAGATGCTTCATGGAATTGATGAGGGATAGGAATAAAGAAATGGCACTATCATCACCTGCATTTCGTCATAAGTGAGGTAACTTCGTATGTCGATCTTGCCTTCTTTGTCGGCGCCCACGAGCTCCCAGTCGCGCCCGTGCGGCCGCGACCCATCGCGAAGCATCGTCGTGTCGCTGTAATTGTAAAAACAAAGTGGCCTGTTCCTAATCAATCGCCGAACGAGATCCGCGGACGACATATCTACATACAAATCCTGCTCTCTCGTTGTTCCGTGCGTTCGTTTGTAAACCAGAAATTCATCCAACAAAGGAAGCAGGCGGCTATGGACAAGAACGCGGGTGGCGTTTGCGTGACTCGCAATCCGTGCGGCGGTCGCATTCGGCTGCGAACTCCGGTCGATGACATTCTTGATGAGGTTCGTGGTTACAGGCGCCTTGCAATTCGCGAAGAATGCATCCGATGCTCGTCGCAATGCGTCGATGTCCATTGTTTTGTTCGTCATTGTATCACTCTAACCGATACGACTTATCTTAAGTAGTGCAACACAAAATTTGCAAAATCCCACAATAAGCTTAGAAACTGTTAAAAACAAATCTGAGGACGTGGAAGCACGACAGAAGAACAATCGCCAATGATGCAATTATTTGTTGGTTGTCTGTCTCATTTTGGCAAAATTTTGCAAACCTCTTCATGGAGTGGAACTTCATGGCTAGAGACCGACTACAAAAATAGACCACTCTAAGCTCTCACAACTACTTTCCTCACGGAGACCAATAAGTAACACATATCTTAGTGAAACACAAAATATCAAGCAAAACCCCACCATCCGAGACTCAATAACAAAACACTTCAACCAGCCTAACCCATCACAACTCACCATTCCCATTCTTCAATCTGCAAGCACAGCTGGGGGCGCCCGGATTTTCAAGAATGTCCACCACATGCATCAACTGTGTTTTATCCTCAGGACTTCACAAATTATTTAAGTGTTTACTTGAATGCAAAGGCCCTTGACCATCCCATCTATAGCTGTAAGGTTCCCGGTGATTACCTACGAGTTTGTTTTGACTTGGGCTCCACTCTTCCTCTAGAGTTGGCCTCAAGATACGGATTCATCATGGGTCTGGATCCTACCACGAAATTCTTGCTCTAAATAGTCAAAGCTGCTGGGCCAGAAATCAGTGGTGCATCACAAGCGGATTTCGGAGGGTTCAGCTTTGGAGGGTTAACCCCTCACAGTGTAATTTGGATTCAGCATTTCTATACATCATTTCTCAGTCGATCATCGTAAGCTGCTTAAGGTCCTCCACACTCATATGTGGATACCATCACAAGCAGCTGACGGAGGGTTAGGTTTTGGAGGTGGCACCGGTTGTGGTAGAATTGATCCTACCCGTCACGGTGTAATTTCGATACAGCATTTCGATATAGCGTTTCTTGGTTGATTATCTTGTTTCGATGGAAGGGAAAGAAGGGAAGAAAACCAACAAGAAAAAGTTGCGAATCACATTGGTTCGTAATGTACGACGCACGGATTCGAGGGTCGTGCTGTTGCTACAAGATGGCAGCCTTTTGAATCAAGCAAGACAAGCAGCGTCTGACAAATTGCGAATTCCTCACTCTCAAGTAAGTAAGCCTTTGATTGAAGCCTTTCACGCTCCAAAACGATTCTTAAATAGATACTCCGACGAAAGTATCAAGTTCTCTCCACATTAACAGTAATGAATGTTTAGGATCATTGTTAGTCTGAGGAGCCGAGAAAGAATTAGACAGGTACAATTTTTATTTATATATCTACACTAAACTGTCACTGGATTTCCGCCGATCCCCAAGTTGAATTCTGATCGAATCAGTGAAGTTGTGACACAACATGAATTTCCTTCAAAACCCAGAACCCTAAACCCCAAAACGCAGCTTGAATTTGCCAGATTTTCCGAATATTCGAAAAGGTGTTACGGGCGTCTGGACATAACCATCACTTCCGTTTCTTATCAATTGTGTTTGCGAAAATTCCAAGCAAAATTTGGAGGTCTTACTGAGACCAGTACTGTGTGTGTGTGTGTGTGTGTGTGTGTAGGTGAGATTGTTTGACACCAATGGCAAAGAGCTCCAAAATGAGGAAGACGCAAACACCAGTGCGCTTATTTGTAACACTCTCTTGGTTTCATCCGGAGAGTCATGTATTATGGATAGCACCTCCGCTTCAGGTTATCTATTCACTCTTTTCTTCCCACATTTTGACTTGAATGTCTCACCCTTTCTTTTTGTCCTTTAGCAATCAATCAAGACCTGTGTTCTATTTCCTTGCTGTGATTTGTAGTACAGGTCAATCCAGGCCTGTACTGTAACCACCAAGACCTGTGTTACAGTTCCTTACTTCATTCAGTAACAGAATGGTCACAATACCAGAAATTTGATATGTTACATTCAGAAAGTCTGCTTATGAACTCCAAAAACTTTTGGGTAGAACAGAGGGATTCTTCGCACTATCAGTTACAACTGAAGGATAAGTCTTATTTGAACAACAATTGTGACTTCAATTCATCAAATCCACATGGGGAGAGTCTTTCAATGTTGAATTCAATATGCTTAATTACTATCTCAATGCAGCTAGCAAAAATTGATCAAGACCCGTATTTGATTTCTTTACTTCCATTTAGTCACAGAATGAATGCTCAAAATGATAGTGCAAAATGATTGTTACACCTGGAGGATGTTATTTGAACAATGGTTCAATTCAATCATCAAATCAACATTTGGAGTAGGTAGTCTTTCAATGCTGAATTCAACATGCTTACTTTCTATCTCAATGCAGGGAGCAAGAAATCTGCAGGTCAATACACACCTGTAAAATTGCTACCATCAACAAAGACCTCTAATCCATTTCGTTACTTTCATTTAGTCACAGAAAGCTCAAAATAATAGTGCAAAATGATTGGTACAACTGAAGGATGTTATTTGAACAATGATTCACTTCCATCATCAAAATCAACATGTCGAGTAGGTACTCAAATTTCAATGTGGAATTTAACATGCTTAATTACTATCTCAATGCATGCAGATAGCAAGAAATCTTCTGCGAAGTTAGCGAAAGTGGTTGTCATCGCGAATGAGAGCCTTGTGGAAGATGTGGCAATTCAACAACTGAAGAATGTGGCCAGCCTTCCGGGAGTTATTTTGGCTGTAGGTCTTCCTGATCTCCATGCAGGCCCTTCATGTCCCATTGGTGCGGCAGTGGCTTCTCAGGGAATTTTGTATCCTTCTTTGGTAGGCTCTGACATTGGGTGTGGAATACTTTTAGCCAAAACATCTTTCTCATCATCATCTGCTTGTAAGTCGAGGACGCTCGATCAATGGGCCGCAACTATTCAGCTTGAAGATCCCTGGGGCGGCAATTACTCGCGTACATCCCTAACCCTTAACAATTTTACGATGTACACTTTGAGTTGAGAGCTTGAACTTGCAAGTTTTTTTGGGCGGGAGTTTGATACTTGGAGTTGACAGGCTTTCATCCAAAGCTCAAATTATTGAGAGCTCAGTTGACCAATCTTCAAGCTCTCAATAGTTTGAGCAATTGTAAAGTGGACATGCTCAAAGTGAGATAGCAAGGGGGAAATGATACGAAACTGAAAAGCATTCATGACAAGCCAAAGAAACCTTGAAAGCCCAAACGGGCACAAAAAACAAGAGCTCGAGCTCTCGACATTCCCAACATTCCACAAGGGATCCGTCAAGGCGCCATCTAAGTGTTGCAAGCCTGGTAAAAAGTTCAAGCTCTCGAATCGAAAGCTTAATGTGTGTATAGTGGATTTGAGTGAACAAGCATGAGTAAAAGACTCCTTTTCGACAATGAGAAGGATCCTTTCTTCTAGCTCTCAACCTCTCTAGTGCGGAGGGGGCCTTATTCACCTTCAAGCGTTGGGATCTGTAGCAGATGTCTAATTTTGTACTAATGGCATTTCTGACTTTCCCTTACTATTTGAACTAACCTAAATGGGGATATCCTCTGAAATCATGGCACGCCACAGACAGCATTTCCAAGCTGGACAAACTAATATTTTAGGTTGATCTTACAGAGATGCTAGAAGAGGCAGGAGTGAAACCCACACAATTTGACTCTCAGAGTTTAGGGACAGTTGGCCGTGGCAACCATTTTGCTGAGTTACAGGTAAACATTTACTCCTCTACTGGTAGGTTTGTGGGAGCTCAGAAGACTGCTCATGTAAAATTCATCAGCTATTTGTTATAAGGATTATCACACCATAAGAAACATCTAGCAAAGGCTTCATGTTTTCATGCCACAAGTTAGTCAACAACATATGCTTGTATTGTTACCATCTGACAATTCCATGATGGGAACTATCTGTAACACCAGGCAGGGGTCAGCGTCTTTGGAACTTGGTTTGGATTTGATAAGCCATCTTCAAGAAGCGAAATTTAGGAGCTCCTTTCACCTTATAAGCATTTGTAAAACTTTATAATCTGTCTTAGAAGCGAAAAGAACTACCTAGGGTGTCTGGATGGTGACCCCTGCTATAGAAAATTCGTGCTAAATAGTTCTGAAAACCATATCTGGAAGTGTATACCTTTTTCTAATTCAGATACAAATGGTATCAATAGATTCCTCCCAATGGCCTCTTTCCAAGCATGTTTCTCTCTGTTCTTACCAATAATCAACTCATTTGGAGCATTAGAAGTGCTTCAGAAACTTAGTATTGAAGGGGAGAGTTGCCACCCCGGATTTGGGATCGGAATAACTCAAGCACTTCATTTAAGCATGGAGGATGTGTTCATAACTGGTTGCTGCTGTGGTTTTGATTTATATCTCTTTGACAATGGAACTTCGTTGATCAGTTAAAAAACTAAAAATTTAGAATCGGTGGTCGCCTATACTAGGTGGTAGAGCGAGTGGAAGATGAGGAAGCAGCAGGTGCAATGGGACTCACAGCAGACAATGTCTACATTTGCGTGCACTCCGGGTCACGCGGATATGGTGAATCCATTTTATCGGCTCATTCAAAACAACATGGTGGCACAGGCCTACTTTCGGTACGTAATCACAACCTGGTATTTATGTTGTAATCACAAAATTTCACACTATTATACATTACTTACAATGTAGTGATAATATACAAAACTGTGTCCATTTAATATGCAACAATATAATGAGTCGCAGTTTAAATATTCATAGTTTTGTACCTCATCCTCAAATGGTTAGTCTTTTAATTTGTGGGAGACTTGCCCTTTCAATGACCCATCGATCGTCCTGCCTTAATCCTAAAGACATCATGCACGAGCCTGAAATTTAGGGGTAACAATGTAAATACCATAGCCTGTACATTGTGTGTCGTATACATAATCACATGCAAAATGGATTGAATTTAGCCTCAATTGCTCATCTGGTTAGCAGTAAGATTGTCATTTCAAGTCTCAAAATTATCAGAGTTGAGATGCAAACAGTTATATAGTCAAGGTCAGAGTGATGATTCTCTTTCTCTTTAAGTGATGACATAGGCCTGGCCAGTTGTTTCTAACTTATTGAAACTAGAATGGCGTCTGTATTTTGAGCTCATAGTCTAATCTCATTGTAACACATGATGTTTTTTTCGGTGTCTCAGGAAACCGACGCAGCAACCAAGTATTTGGAGGCACATGACCAAGCATGCAAATGGGCGAAGATCAACCGACATGTGATCGCCACCCGGCTTGTTGAGCAGCTTCAAGCTCAGTGCACCCACTTCCTTCTTGACATAACCCATAACAACGTCGTTAAACTTTCAAAGGTACAAATTTTATATCGTCCCTCCCATGCCAAGATATCATGCATCTCAAGCACAAGAAGGATGTATATATGATTCTGTACCTTCGGCAACCGTCTTTCCGACATTTGGACATGCTTCTCTGAGTTTGTGTTGTTCATTATTTTCATGTCCTGCCAAATCGCAAATAAAACTTAAGCAGCGGCCAAAACCGAGGTTCTGGGCATTTGGGGTTTGATTCTTAGAGGACAAAGGAGGCTCAATATATGAACTATACATGCAATTTCTACGTACCTCACCAAGTCTTAAAATTACATTTTTAATATTTATGGGTTTGAATTTTCATATATGGGACAAAATAAAAATATACTCATATGTTACAATGTCTCAGAACACAGAAAAGAAGCAACTCTTATGAAATTTCTGAAACATAGGTTGGCAACAAAATCGGAGCCAGTAACACTTTTGCATATTTTTAAGCACCTTATGTAAGACAACCTTTAACTCCAATAAAACCTCCTCCTGTTTACGGGTAGCTTCAGAATTGATGATAATGTGCTTGAAATAGATTGACCTTTGACAGTGCTACACTTAGCAATAGTAATGCAACTTGCCATGTTTTTGTGAATAAGTGTAGGATCAAAAACTACAAGATTTTGAAGCCGATGAATTGGACGAGAGGGAGATTTGGCTTCACAGGAAAGGTGCTGCCCCTACCGATCAAGGCCCTGTGATGATCCCAGGTTCACGAGGAGCTTTGAGTTACCTCGTTGTGCCTTCTAATTCATCCTTCGCAGATTGCAAAGACGAGCCTCAAAATTTAAGTACGAGCGGCTGGTCATTGGCACACGGAGCAGGACGCAAAATGGCACGAACTGCGGCACGAATGGGAGGCAAAGCTCGTCACCCAGATGCCTCAAAGCTCTTGATCACCGAGCTTCAATCACGTGTCGTGTGCGATGATAAAAATTTGTTGTATGAGGAACGACCCGAAGCTTACAAAGATGCCGCATGCGTTGTTGCGGATCTAGTGGCACATCGGTTATGTCGAGTAGTTGCAATCATGAAGCCCATTTTGACATACAAAATGCGAACTCCTCACTAGGAATAGAAATTCAGATTTGTTATCTGTAAAATCTTCAAATTGCTGCATGGAGCAACTATACTGTATGTATTATAATCCTGATGAATAAACATGAAGACTAGTTTCATGATTATCAATAATCCAAAAGATGCACATTGACAAATCTTTGGAAATCCATAAATATATAACATTGCCTTTGAATTTGGATTGAAACAAAAAAAATTGACCATGGATCACATCCATTCAATCTTTGTTTAGCATAAACTACTCTAGCAATTCAAGGTCATTCATCCAACTATCATCACAAGAATGATGCTTGAAAGCCGAGAATACTACCTATTTATATATTTCTATCCATATGCTAGAATACCATCACCGAAAAAACTTTGTAGCCTAAGGATATTGAGTTGCATGTCGTTTCATCATTGTATCAAACAGATCCGAGCGAGATATGTCCTGAATTACAACACACAAGCATCCAAATTTTTCAACTTCCTTACGTTTTTCAACAACTTCAAGATAATCACATCATTTGTTATATCATGTCACACTTCTCATTAATTTTTGACAATAACATTATTCTTGGCATCAAAGCAACCACATAAAATAAGTTTCAAATATATTGGATTTTATAGGACCAATCAATCCACCGGCTAAAGGTACTAGAAATAGATACATTATTACCGCCACGGATTACACTACCAAATGGGTTGAAGCGAGAGCACTAAGAGATAACACCGCGGCATCTACCGCGAAATTTATATTTGAGGAGATCATCACCAAATTCGGATGTCCGATTGAACTAGTTAGTGACCAAGGGAGTCATTTTCTAAATGAGACAATCCAAATATTAACCAAGACATTTATGGTCTTACACCGAAAATCGACAACTTATTATCCTCAAGCCAACGGACAAGCGGAGAGCACCAACAAGGTCATTAAAACAACGCTTACTAAGATGGTAAACGCCAATCGCACGGATTGGGACACAAAACTATATGCGGCATTATGGGCATATAGAACGGCATATAAAGTCACCACCAAGCATACACCATTACCTTTCTCATTTTCGTCTATGGTTTTGGTAGTCGGGCTCTTGTAGTAAATGCCATAAAGCCCCAATTGAAATGCAGCTAGAATTGCACCCACTCCATTGGGAACCTATGAAACATACCCATTAAAACCAAATGTGATAATGAATGTCCACAATGATAAGTTTGGTGGTAACATGACACATTTCATTAAGATTAATTGCAATTTCACAATCAACTTTTACAATCAAACATAAACAATTTAAATAATGTAAGGCACATTATCAAAAGCCAAAAACATAGGAAAATAGAGTTTTCTTACCGCAATGAAAACGTCTATCATGAGGATCCCATATATACCCCAAAGAGCACCATTGATGAAGCACGACAATGAGAGAAAAAATGGCATATATTTCGTGCTTTTGGTTTTTATGACATCCCACTAAAACAATGAACAAACCATAATTATTATGTTAGTTGCAGGTCATATGCTAAAACATTTACATACATGTAGACTTTTAAGGGAGGTAAAATGTCATTGTATATTATTTCAAGGGGAAACAAATAAATTGAGTACTATGAGATTGATAATACTTACCATGATTGTGAGAGGAGAGCCATACATGATGATACTCACAGCTAAACATATAGCACCAACAATAGATTTGCGTGCACTTAGGTTGTGTGCACCAAACAATGCTCCACAAGCAAATGCAACGAATGCAACAGCAATTGCAATTGTCAAAATTATGACTTTTTTCTGCAACACAATATTTTTAATTAGATATTTTATTCTTAAACAACTATAAAAATCATTTGATGATTTATTTTTAAATAATAAAACCAAAACTATTTTATTAAATAAAATTATCAAAATATTCTTAGAACTTCATAACATTATGTTATGCACATATAATTTAGTACAATCAATATTCCTTACTCACTATTGCCCACTAGAGACTAATCAATTGCAATAAAATTTATTGAAATAACGTAGTCTAGAATTCGTACCCGGGTTTCTTTTGTTCCATATATGAGATGAATAATGATGTATATAACCTCCAGCCCAAAACCCACAGAGTTGATACTTGTCACAAGTATTTGGTTTGACACCGATGGAAGCCCGTAAAAGATCCAAAGAGCACAATTCAACAATGTGATCGCGTATGGGATCCCCGAAAAGTTGCCAACACTTTTGGCCTTGAAGATCTTATAAAATGTTGGCCTATGTAAAGCACATTCATAAACGTAAGAGTTCGTCATAACCAATATATCACAACTTATGTAAAAGCATTCGAAAAAAAAACATATTGAAATGCAATTTTAAATTGAAATAGATATTTAAAACACTCACACAGGAGAGAGAAACAGAAAGAACGATGTAATGTTTCCTGCAAAAAAAACAAATACCAAAGCGTCAACCATATTTTGTGTTGAGTTACAATTTAATAACAAACCACATGCATTATAAATATTCTCTGCAATCTCATAACCCACCATTATCTACAGCTTAAATAAATGCATGCAGATTAATTTTACATTGATTACGTTTATAAATGTCATTATGCACTATGGAACCAACTTCCCAACAAATACATTTGATTTGAAACTTACCGATGATGCCCAAGGCAAATGGAACGGAAGCAGGAACATTTTGCATCATCTTGAGTAAAAGCACCTAGGCAGTGTCTCACCCTGGACTCCAAATTATAAGCAATAAGCCCACAATCATAAAAGGTTGTTAGCTCCTAACAACAAGAAAAAAAATACACTCCTTGTCATTTGCAACAAAGAACATTCATGAATGTGAAAATCTCAACCACCTAACTGTAACAATCCTCATACAAATTAAACATGGACTTAAGTTGAGAATGAAACTTGTGATTCGTTATACAAATTGAAAAAAGATGGGCTTGAGTCAACACAAGACTCATGAATAACCAAAGATTGTGCAAAAAACAAACCAATTAAACGCACAACTTTCATACTAGCCAATTGATAATGAAGATAGACTTAAGTTGAACGTGAAACTCGCTACCAACCAAAAAATATCAACAATACTTAACAAATTGAATGCTACACAACTTTCATACCAACTTGAAATAAGGGACACAGTGAGTTGAACACGAAACTCGCGGCGAAGAAAGAAACTAAGACAACAAAGTCTTAAGCAATATAGTTTCCAGAAGATGATGTAGATGGAGTTTACTATGAGTTGCAACTCAACACTTTTAAGTGTTCAACCTCCAGTGAACTTGAGACTTATTATCTACAATTATCTAGATTCTATTAATTTCACTAAATGATGCAAATATTCCATCATTGACGTAATTCTCAAATCATGTTGACGTTTAGGTTATAACAATGTTAGTTCCAATCTTCAACTATCATATGGGCAAGTTAGACTATCAACATTAAGCTCATTAAATCACTTTCCATGCAATAACATTCAACCATGCATTTTATTTAATTTTTAAAATTATAAGTTGAGTTTTCAATAAAATGACTTAAGCATTGTAATCTAAGAAAGCATACACAAAAATCAACTCAATATGTAGTGAAATGATGGTAGTCTATACACTTTTCAGTTTTATTTTTTCTTAGTATTGAATTTTTAATTAAGACTTAAGTATTTATTTTATTTTTATTTAAAATTTTCTTACATTTAAATTTTATAATTTTTCATTCTAATTTATTAAATTATTTTATTTTAGTATTTATTTATTAATTGTAATTCAAACATGGTTAAGAAAGGACACCAAACCAAATGAAATTTTCTTGTTTCCTAATATTAAAAATAAAAATAAAAATAAAAATAAAAATAAAAAAGTATTTAGAAATTAGAAATTATTTTAATTTAAGAAAACAAAAACACACACACACATATTGATAAGTGGCTTTGGAGTGGGATTACCTATATTACTTCATAATATCTCAGAAAAAAACTACAAATACATGTAATAAATAATCTCCAGTAGCTAACAACAATTTTGAAATGTGACACTATATTTTGAGCAAAAATATGTGTGAGAAACTCTAATTTTTCCTTCTAAAATATTATTAATTTAGTTAACACAATATAATTGAGGGGACCTATAAGGTAACCATGGCTTAAATGGACATTTCTAGCTCTATACCCACTTCTCATAGGATGTGAAGCACGTAGTTTGTGCAAGATGATTAGAAAATCTAAATCATACCAATAGTCATTTTTCCTCATAATGTTTGGAGTTCATATGAATGTTTAATTCATTTGTCAAAGTAGAGATTCTCTTTCGAATTAAATGACATCACACCAACTAAGTTGAATATTGAGTGCAGAATGGCTAACAATTTTTGAGCACGTAGTCTAAACTATTTTGAACACACATCTTTATCGCACCCGTCCTTAGATCCACATCTAACCACACCTCACTCAATAAAAGATGTTCATTTAAGATGAGTATCCAAATTTGGCCCACTTACCTCACTATCATTTAAGGAAAATAAGAATTCTCACCTTTAAAATGAATAAAATATCCATATCAATTGCCAAAATTATGAGAAAAATGCCTAGATTGTGCCTCATTGTGGGATTGCTAATCACCTTCCACTAACCACATCTTTCTTATATATCTCAAGAGAACTAGGCTACGTGGAAAAAGTGTCTACTTAACTCACACATTCATTATCCTTCAGCATAGGATTTGACAATACAGAGCAAACTACCCAATCCCCCACCCGCACCAAATGTCTACTAGGAATTACAGGATGACTTGAAGCCATGCACTACCCAGAGATAGCCATGTCTTAAATGGTTATTTTTTCCCAACCTGGCCACTTGTCCTAGAATATGAAACATGCGATTAGTACAAGATGGTTAGCAAATCCATACCAAGGTCTGTAGCCACTTTCGTCATAATTTCTAAAGCTCATACGAATATCTTATTCATTATTCTAAACTGACAATGCTCGTGCTCATATAAGTCCCCACAATTTTATGGTGACTGATTGAGCCTAATGGTTATCATACTTTGAGTGCGCACTCTTATCTGTTTTAATCACATGTCTCTTTGGTACCCGTTCTTGGAGCCGCTTCACACCACATGCCACTCAAATATAGCTGATTTAAAAGAAAAGTAACCGATTATAAGAGTTATCTACACCTTATTGCATTCTGCCGGAGCCCAAAATGGAAAGAAAGGAAGAAAAGGAACACACGAATTACAGTTTGCTGGGTCCCCACACCTTTTGCCTGTCCAATTCCTGCAGTCCCCCGAATTTCACACTTGAATGTCATCGGATGAAAGCGATGAGATCCACAAACGGAGCAACCCTAAACCCATGCTTGTAGTCTGGCTTTCCTTCGCTCTGCATGTCACCAAGTTTCCTCAGGTTTTGTGGGAAATCTCAGTGGGTTTTTGCAAAAATCTGGCAGGGTTTTGTGTTTTGGGAGCCAATCGTTTACTTATTTGTCCATGAATCTGTTAGGCTGTGGAGGAATTAGATCTGCATCAATTGCATTTATTGTAAGAGGTGAAGTTTAGGGGCGTCTAAATAAACAGAAAATTCGGTGAAGGTAGCTAAAGGCAAGGGAAGGAAAATGGAGAACCCCGAGGGAGGATGTGAAGGATGTGGTGTTGGGACTGTTGGACAAGCCAACATTGAAGGGTCAGGCGGAGGTCATCCAGCGCTATTGCTGCCCCAATGTGGAGTTTTATTACCTCTACTTCAACACCGTTGGGATCCGCACAATGACCGCCATTTACCAGATCGCGCAGGTAAGTAAGTATGTGACACAATCCTCACGGATGTCTCTCCGCAAGTCCTCATGCAGCAGGGTTAATTTTGTCTGTCATTGCAGCCAGCCATGTGTGAGGTAAGAAGCTTAGAAGTGCACCAGGAATGAGAATCCAATTTTCGGATGCATGATGATGACGCCTATGGTTGTCTGAGATTTGTTTGTATGGAACTCACAGTTTTTTGTACTTGTTGATGTCCTGCTAAGCATGTAGACCCAAGTCATTTTATCAATCTGCATGCACGTAGAGGGCACACAGTGAAGGGGAAGCAGCACACCCTGAAGAAGATCTGCTTGCTTCAACTTTTCACCCATCATCTGGGTGATTCTGGTCATGGGCAACATCTATGCCTACCAGGAACTACAGTTCATCCTCGGTGCAAATCCAAGCCAACATTGTCACCGTGGGCTTCAAGATCTGGGATATATTGCACCCAGCCAAGCTTTGGGAAGTACTGATTCCACAAAGCAGAACGCGACTCTATTAGCACTTGAAAGGATGCAGATTAGCATTGACTTCCTGCACATAGGAGACAGATCACATCATTGGGTTGCACCTCCAACGTGAGATGAGATGAACGGCCCTGGATTCTCATGTACAGGATGAATAAATAAGAAGCGAATGAGACTCCCAGAATGGATATGGACCCCAATATAAATCTGAAGTGATGCCAGAATGGAAAACAAAGGTAGCATGTATTGCAAAATATCTTGTCCAACATTCCACAATGCAAGGAAGAAATGTCTTGAAAAGCTAAGAGAAGGAGACATGGTTTTCCTTTGCCACTTTATCCTAAATTGGATTAATAATACAAGGCAACACGGCACAGCACAGCAATTCGAACCAGTTATCCGCCACAGTGAATCTGTCAAAATAAAAACACATCTTTGTGCAAATCAATGAGTTACTACTCCAATGGGTTACAAATTGTAAAACATGACAAGGTCAAGTGTATAGTCCAGGAAGAAAGGACACCAAGACAAGTGGCTGAAATATAGCTATCATTTTACAGTTTGCCACTATTTTGCTTCCTGAAGCAATAGAATGATTTTAAATTTTCTCTCCCTCACTTCCGATGGCTGCAAACGCCCCAAAATCGGGAGACTTGGAAACCTGATCAAGCAAGAAAAAAGTACTAGTGGAATGCTCTCCCCTCCCAGATGCAGCAGCAAAAGATAATTTGATTCGCTATCCTGAACTGAAGACCTATGAACCCCACTGCAGACAGGACAAGACCTACTACCAATAATGCTATCAGAACTTGTTAGGATACATTATATAGACCAACTAAACGAAGTAATTTACTTCAAGAGGGACTCGATCGCCTCAAAAAACAAGGGAGCCATTTCTGGGGTCGGCGTCTTTACTGCACAATTCACACTCGGATACCCAACTCTGCAAGTGAGCTCGACAAGGAAGGGAATGCTTGGAGGAACTTTGCCAGAGAGATAGAGCACCTGCACAATGATGTAAAAACCAATTTAAGTTGTGCTACAAAGGCAAAACCAATTATAGAATGAACAAACATGGGCATGTATAAACACACTCGCACAAAATAAATCATTGTGAATATGCTAACTATATAACATGCAAAACAGACTGAAGTCAAAACCTCGACCCTCGGGAAAATTCACACATCAGTGACACTTTAACAAAAGCAGTGAGGCATTTGAGTATAGTACCTCTTGATTTGTGTCTTTCAGTGCACGCTTAGCAATAAAGAAAAGATTTGTAGTAGCCAGTTTCTCCAGGGTGATCTCGACACTAGTAATCAATGCATTTGGGAGTTCCTTGGCAACCTCATGAGAATCAGGTAGAGCCTTCCACGTCTGGTACAGAAGAGAAGTACCAACATAAGAGACTCCCTTACTGTGGAGGAGGAAAACAGAACCAAGAAATTGCAGTGCAATAAACTTCATGTTGTACTATAACCCAAATAGACATCTGGACAACTCCCACATAAAGGAGATGCACTGGAATCACCTCAAGGAAAGCTCCACGTTCCATGCGGCCATCCTCAACAAAAAGTGCCTGCAACGGAATTTTATCCGTGAAGTACCAGACAGGTTGTTGGTTGTTTTTCACAGCTACTTGAAGCACTGAGTTTGGAGGACCCTCGGATACATTCTGAAAGAGGACCATAGGTAGCAGCGTGCTTGTTGAACTTCCAGGTTGCAGAACAGGCACCTGCATTGCAAACAACCAACCTTTATTTCACAACCGTAAAATGCAGGAAACACAGTGATATAGTCAGACAGACAAACAGAACAACTTCTGAGCTGGACAACAACTCAAATTAAGTGGCAAACATCTAGTGACACTTAACTGCAGGACTGAAGTCTACAATTAGAAGTCACTAAGCATCAAATCTAGTTCCATTAAACTTTTACTTGAAAGTGTTCCAAAGACAAAAACGTGCCACTATATGCTTGTGTTAACCTCTCATTACAACAGAAAACAGAAGTGGTTAAGTTATAACAAGACTGAAGCACACAGAACTTTGTCAACAATTGGTACATTTCAGACAATACAGAAATATAATGTGGTAACCTGAAGAGGTCCTCCTGCAGCAAGACCAAAGGTATTCTTGTTAAATTGAATCATGAATCCGTCCAAAGGAACTTGAGAAAGGTTCTCAAATTTGAGACTGTAATACACTTTTCCGTCTCGTCGAATCAACTGTCCAGAAATCTGAAGACCCTGGCCGGATGTTGCTGGAAGAAGTACAGGGAGCGCAGGCCTACAACCAGTTAAAAGTTGTGTTACATTTAAAAACTGCCATGAATTGGACTGACATTCACTGAATAGGACTATTCGTCTCACAGGATGTGGAGTATTGTGCGTATGGGCATACAAGAGTAAGCTGCTACTATGATTGCCTACAAAGATTGCATGGGTGACTTCATTACACAAAACAAAAACAAAGTGCACTCTTACAAGAGTAGTGAAAGAAGGAAAGGACCAGCTTACAAAGATAAATATAGACACAAACAAAAGAATATGACAATGAGCATCCTTGGCAGGCTTTTGTGCTGCTTACTCAGAAGTCACTGGAGAAGTCGCTGGTCCAACTGGGACAAGTGCTGATTCAAATCCCATCAAGTCTCCTAACAAGTCCGCAGCTGGAGCTGGTGCTGCAGCTGCGGCTGATGGGACCGGCCCCTTTGGAGCAGCTGGAGGTGGACCTGCAGATGTAGATGGGGCAGATGGACCTTCTGGGGCCATTTCAGGAACTGGTGCTGAAGAATTACCCGATCCAGAATCCTGACCCTCAATGTACTCGTCATCCTCATCTCGTTGAGGAGCTGCTCGAGCGCGAGTAACAAATGCATCAGCTCGTTTATGGTACACAGATGCAAGGGTTGCAATATTCGCCAACAGCTCATCAAGGAGTGTTGGGTCCAGATTGTTGGAGTCATCATTGATTGTAGGCTTCTCAGCTAAAACAACATCCTTTGCAGCCTGCATAAACAGTAGTGTATTACAAACTACCACCAAAGTACAGTTTTAAAAGAACATGACATCCGACAGCCCCAAGATCCAAACAACTTTTATGAAAAATGGTTGACATTTCAACGTCATATACAATACTGTGCGATATCTGAATTGGCTACACAAAAATCAACTCACACGATCTGCAATGTCAGGATAAGCATCAGCCAACTATGCTACCAGATTGATAACTATGTTCAGTGATATCAAATAAACAAACATGTTTGGGAGGCTTGTGATAACTTGTCAGCAAATTTCCACTATACTTTTATGATATTTATTATGATTCTATTATACTTTAACAAAGATGGTCTTTTCTACAAACTAAACACAAATAGGAACATAATACCCAACTTATGAATGAGTTGAGAACCTACCTTGTAATACATTCGACAATGAAATCCTATTGTACAACAGATATCTAAATAGCTACTCTGTAATTGGTGTAGGTTTTCAAATCAGACATACAGGCTCCTAATCACTAACAACATGACAGCACTTTGAGAAAGCATACCTCAGGATCAGTTGAAAGGAGCCGCCAATACACATATGCCCTATCTCGCAAATCAGGATTGTCAGTCTCTTGTGTTGCATTGTTCAACACCACCTGCACTCCACAATTGAGTAAAAACACCAATTAGCAAATTAGACTCCACCAAACTCTTAAGCAACAGAAAGGAGACCATAAGAATTTATTTATAGCCTACAGTTAGTGCGTATCCAACATCAAAAGAGGACCAAAAGGGTACTGAAGATGTAGAATCAGCATTCAGATAAATGGACCTGTCAACCTTAAGTAGAGTACAAGGAAGCTCCAACTTGGCCATTAGTGTAAAAATGCACATTACCTGAATCATCTGTTGAGGACCCTCCGTCGGTTTTTTCAAGAACAACTTCACAGCAGCTGTGAGAAGCTGCAATTGCACTTGAGCTGGCTCTTCTGGAAATGTTTCTAAGAAACTCTCTAATAACTCATCTGCATTGTCAATGCGCTCAGCATATTCACCAATAATCCATATCATCGAAGCCTGCACAAAAACTCCCATTTGAGTAATTTCACAAATGCAGCACAACATTCTCTTTGTATTTGAGATATACTGTAACATTTGTCAGAATCCCTCGCAGGGCATATTCTAAACTCATAAATATTAGCAGAGCATGGAAGCCAGCAGCATATCTCCAACCCCTTTCAAGAGATGCCCAGCAGATGCAGACAACAAGGACATAATATCATAAGACCTCTTAGAGTAGAAACTGCATCAAGATATGGCAGACACACTAACTTCGAGATAATTCCCTACAGGCTTTCTTAAGTTTGTGGAAGAAAGAATAGCAAGACAAGATTGCTATATCTGGACCTTTAATAGTAGAACCTAACAAGGGGTGACAGACAGCACCATACCAAAAAGGAACACACATTTCATAATCCAACATTCAAGCCAAAATGGATGCAAATGCAGGATATGAGGAATTTGGTATTGTACCTTTGCTTCTGGCTCGTCAAGGGTGTCCAGACTTTCACAAAGTGTTGCAATAATTGATTCATACCTGCTCACAAAATCCAATTCATCATTTAACTGATCTCCCTTGGTCATGATTCAACAAATTAAATGCTGGCATAAATTACTAAAGTCAGCTACATTTCACTTTAACATGTTCGCAGCAAAAGATAACAGAAATTAAACAGTTAACAGCAATTCTAGCCTGGTGTCGAACTATAATTATTCTTACATGTTAGGATATCTTCGAAAGATATCTTTTATTACTATAATCGCCTCTTGTACAACATAGTTAACCTTAATCTTGATAAGATCCAGAAGCACATTGATACAGCGTTCAGCTGCTCTCTCCAGCTTGATGGCACAACGTCCAATAGCTCTTACTGCTTTTCGCACAAAATCTACATCAACTTCTGTCGCATACTCCTTAAACTCCAGAAGGACCTAAACATACAGACAAGTAGAACGTCAAAGCAGAAAGAGATATATAAACTATGAGGTTCCCATGGTTCACTGATTGTCATAATTCAATGCAAAAAGTAGGATTATGATCATGTACTTTATCATTGAGCAGAAACCCCTAACAAAAACAAACTCTCAGATTATCTTG
Organism: Polytrichum formosum; assembly: GCA_964035585.1. Lineage (NCBI taxonomy): Eukaryota > Viridiplantae > Streptophyta > Polytrichopsida > Polytrichales > Polytrichaceae > Polytrichum > Polytrichum formosum. The sequence continues at coordinate 45,134,766 of OZ037941.1, forward strand.
GATTAAGTTGAATGCTTTTTTATATACACTTCAGTACAAACAGTTCAGCATGTAGCTACAGCTTTCTAAACCTCAAGCATGTGAAGTAGACTGGATGGGACAGAACAGGAGTAGATTTTGACCTGGTCAATATTCCGATCTGATGCAAGCTTAATCATGATTTCCAGCTTCTCCATCTTCACATAGATTGGATCATTGTACTTGCAGAAGAACACCTGCATTCATGAATTACACTTGACTCAGCTGTCGCAGAGTGTAAGCTTAGCCAAAGCAGGAAGTAGAGCACAGAATATGTCAAAACCTTAGTACGGGCCCCGTCAAAATTCTAGCTAAGATTTTTCCCATATAGCCAATTTCAACTCCTCTTTTCTGCTTCAAAGTTTTAGAATTCCACTCTTCCAAAATACTCAAGTCCCAGAGATACTTCTAGGACTTCAACATACTTTGGTGTAGTTTCTGTATACACTGGCTGCTTTTCAGATGTCACAAACATGTGTGTGTTTTGAAAATGTAACTTACTCTTATTGTACAAAGCAATACAGGCAATTTACTTTGATAAAATAGGAGATTCTGATCTATTTACATGTGATTGTGTTTTCTTGTAAACTTTCTTTCTCTAAGTCAACATACAGTGAATAACATTAATATCTGTAAATACAGATTGTATAACATAACATAGGAAAGGACATAGGGAAAATGTTTAATGTGAACAATATTGGAAAACTATGGAATACACAGCAGAGTAGAAAATGTATTTCCATCAGGACCTTTCGACCATAAACTACATCCATTAAATCTATTTTGGATTTAGGAGATGAGATAAAAAAGGGATTTTCACAGCATTCTTCCAATGCACCTTAATTTCATGAGCAAGAATGCCTGGCCGCCGCTGCACAATGAGATTAATATTGCGGAGCGCCACATACTGGATCTCAGGCTCTGCTGACAAAAGAGTAACCAAAGGGGGTGCCATCTTTTTGCATAGGTTTCGGACAACATCTGTGCTGGTAATCAACTCCATTTGCAGCAGAATCACCTACAGTCAGGAAGCCCAAGTCAGTACTCATGGCCATAGGAAACACCCTTTGGTTGGATATGTATAACTGTGCAAACACAACACTCCACTTCCAGAGAGAACAAAGCCTACTACACCATCTGATAATTTCCCAAAGCATCATCCATTACTGATACACAATAGCTTTGTTTAGTATGTATGACCCCATAGTATCAAATAAATGGCAGCATGAAAAGACTCAACCATTACAGCATGGGTGCATTCCTCAATACCTTCACTGCCGTCAAAACGACAGCACAATTGGCATGTTGCAAACGAGGAGTGATGCGCTCCACAATATTCTCAGCATCTCGAACATCCTTTGCCTTGTATTTAGACAGGGCATCTAATATGAACACCTGACCCCACCTGCCAGTAATAGAAAACATTAGTTGAAATAACATGCAATGGAACATCTCATGTCTCTGATATATAAAAATGTGAATGGATTCTCCACAAGAGTGAGAACATGCCATTCACACCCTCAAATATCTTTAGATTCTTTATTAAAACACAACAAATAAGTCAGGATGACAAAACTTACTCTGTACACTCATTGAGAGCAGCCAAAAGCTTGAAAAGAGTGTGGTTTGTGATCTCAAACACATTCTTGCTGCTACCCTCTTGGATCTCAGCCAGTGCAGCCACAGCATTGGCAACAACCATTGGATTACTATCAGAGATCATTTCCTTAAGAGAGTCCAGAAATCCTCTGTCTTCTACCAACTCTGAGTTGATGTCATGCAACTTGGCGACACAAATAGCAGCAGTTTTGCGAACATAAGGATCATCATCCTACATATACCAAGATCAATCAAATCCATCAGGAGAGGACTAATCACATGTTCCCAAAATAAAAACCCTAACCTATCTCAATCCCCTAGAAGGCAGTACAGACAGCATATGCTGATTACGAAAATAGCATAAATAAAATACTTGCTGTATGCTTCTATCAGCTTCATAGCATTCATAATCTCTGCAAGATAAGATGGCATCAACTATCTCTACAGACTTAGACAATATGCTGCAGAGTATAATCATGTTGATGAGCAATGGTTCATCCCAGAAGGTCATTGCCACTACTCTATTTTTTTTGGCATTCAAAATGATCACTAGAAGTTCAGTGCATAAAGAAGTAGGTCTTTGAGAGAAGACCCGCACTAGCAGAGAAGTCTCACCTTCAAGCACTTTTGAAGTGGATCACACAGATACTCTGTAATCTTGTCCACTCTAATACACCCCATAGTTCTGACAGCCAAAGCCCGGATTAAAGGGTTTGGATCTTGTGAATCCTGAAATGAAACAAATCAATGATTGAGAGCCTAATCAATGCTGTTGTTAGTTTCACTTCTATTGCCAGATTCTTGATTTGGCTCCACTAATATACACCTGGAGGCAAATTCTGATGATGTGCCGGAACACATTATTAGCCAGATGCAAAGTAGGATTCTGCTCTGTAAGTATGTGTCAAATTTTCTGCCAGGAAACTAATGCAGACCTTCACGAAGGTATTCACAGCAAGGATGGCAAGGTCTGGGTGGCTCTTTGCATAGTTGATGAGATATAGATACACCAGCTTCTTGAGCTCCAAATTTTCTGTTTGCATGCAGTTGACCACATCTGTAAACAGCATAGACACATCCTTGCCAACAGTCATAGCTGCAATGACCTTCTTCACTGCATCTTTCTTCTTGTCCTGCATGTGCACCACCACACATATTTGTTCATACACTGTTATAGACAAACTTGACAAAGACACAAATTCAGTTCCCACCAGCCAATTGTCTGGAACTTCAAAGAAATGGAGAAAAGTTTGAGGATTCTCCAACCTACAGGACAGTCAGTCTGAGAGGTCAAGAGGTGCATATTGATTGCGTGAGCACAAACATCACTAACTGAAGGAAGTCAGACTATTCCAGGAGTCATTTAGGAGCTGCTGCGTTTCAATTCTTTGGTTTAAAATTCAGTCGTCACCACTGACACAAGCTGGTTATTCAAGTGCACAACAGAATACATATGAATATATGAACAGGAAGGAGCTCTCAGGGACTGAAATGTCCGGCAAGTGAATCTCAATTTAGGGCTTTCCTGTACGAATGGTTCAAAAATCCGGACAGAAGTAGAGATTCTGTCCTTCCTTTGATGGACAAGAATGGGATTAACTCGTTCAGAATAGGGTTCTCATAACTATTCTACGAAGATTTTAGTTGTAAGAATTCAAGGGATATATGGAAAGGTCAAACCGAGCGCAGATAGCACACTAGGGTTAGGGAGACTTCAGATATTCTGAAGACTCATACAGCACAAAGCTCTTTGCTATTTTTGACTCTTTAGCCCTAAACAGATCACGGTCGTTAATCATCTCCCATGTTGGAAACACCACTCTGCTGCGATACCATATTAAAGAAATGATCAGCGCAGGCATTCTTGTGTTCCAATCCATTTTGAATCAATCTCAGTGGGAGAGAGCTATCAGACCACAATGCCAACAGAGTAACATTGACGACACTCATCTTCACATGAGAATGCTCCTTCCAAGTTTCTTGTGAAAGCCGACGTTTCCATCAACGTCGTCTCCCGGGTTCCATCCAGATCCAAAAACGTATCATCGGCTCCCTAAGCTTCCTAAAATCCAGTCACTTAGTGCACCTTCTCTTTCGCCCATATCCGCAGTACCGTAATACCAATACATCCATTTCCTTCGCTTGTTCGAATAATAAACCGAAGTAGTCCCATTCGCATCCCGCTGAGGCGCGAAAGACACAGTATCCAGAGAACTAAATGTCACAACCTCTAGGGTTTCAAGCCCGGAGAAGTCATTCACTGACTCCCAACTTCACATAAAGAGTGATCCTTCGTTGAGAGCCGAGGTTTTCCTTAACGTCGTCTCCTGGCTTCCATCCGGATCCAATGACCTACCATCAGCTCCCTAAGCTTCCTGAAATCCAGTCACTCATTGCACCGACTCCTTTGGCTACATCCGCAACACCGTGATCCCCGATACATCTATTTCCTTCAATAGTTATCTGATAATGTTCCAATAAGTTAATAGCCCCCAGTCATCTGATTCGCTCCCCGACCTCCATTTAAACGCAGAAACCTGAGGCGCGGAATGCACTGTATCCACAGAACTACACGACACAACCTCTAGGGTTTCAAACCCAGAGGAAAAGAATGATGGCTCTCATCTTCCCATAAGACTTCTCCTGCCAAGCTTCTTGAGAGGGCAGTCCCATCCGGATCGAAAAAAACTACCGTGAGCTCCCAATGCTTCCTATAATCCAATCACGCATTGCACTCTCTTCCGGCCACATCCGCAGCACCGTAACACCAAAAACATTCATATCCTTCGCTTGTTCCGATAAAAAAACCGAGGTCATCCCAATCGCATCCCGGCCGCCAGTTAAACACAGAAACCTGAGGCGAGGAATGCACAGTATCCACAGAAATACAGGACATCACACGACATCACACGACCTCTAGGGTTCCCAAGATGGAGAATATGAATGGAAGAGGTCAAATACCTTGTACTGCGAATTGAGCTCCTCCTTGAGCTCGTGAATCTCCCCCTTCTTCGTGGTGGTGAAATACTTGGCGTCATGGCCGCTCATTGTGAATAAATTTCATGCGCTGCGGGGGAATCGCACAGACCAGATCGGAGGTGGTCCGGTGTTGTTGCGATGAAAATGGCACCAGCGATCGCTCGCTTCATCACCCGCCCTCCTCCTGGCTTGCCTGCTCGACTGCTTCTTCCTCGTCTCCCTCGTTCGGGTCTCGTCGATGAAAGACGTTCATCCTTGGAGCGTGATTGGATGGATGATAATAAAGGTTATTATAAGCGTATCGCTCGATTAATCACGCGCCCTCCTCATCAATGACCTGCTCTTCCTCGTCTAACTCCCTCAGGTCTTCTTCGACGAACGTCGTCGACCCGTTATGCGTGAATGGATGGATGATAAAAATTTGCTTGATGACGGGTGACGGGCCCTGCTCGCTTCTTCAGCCTAGGTTAACGAACGTCGTTCATCCCAGGCGCGTATCTGGATGGATGGAAAAAACTAATTATAAGAGTGGCCGAGTGAGCATTGATAAAAGGTCCGGCCGCACTAATTTCAATGGCAGTGATTAGGGTGCAGATGTTATTAGGGTTCGTAATTCTGTTCATAGATGATTCAAAACCAACAAAACAACTTGTTTTTAAGGTGGTGGACATTCTTAGGGTCACTTCATAAACGAGCCAAGGACCATGACCATGTAATTTTGAGGGTTCTTGATTCTCATCCAAAGGCCGTATCACTAACATGGTATGTTGGAATTTGCATCAAACCTACCTCTTGAGGTGGGCCTAACGCAAATCCCGGCAGATTATGAAACATCATTCAAAGTATGTCATGTGAGAATCCATGTAGACTTTTCATCCAAGATAATTTCTTTGGACCCTTAGGTCTTGGCCTTCACCTTCTAATGTGAAGTGAACGTGGACGGTCTCAAACCTTTCAAGAGATCTTAGAAATGTAATGGTCACAGGCCTTCAGTCTCATGTGTGAATTGGCCCTTGTTTATTGTACAAAATTTTAATGTGTTGGTTTTGGATGGGGTGTTGGTTTTAGCATGCTTACTCCACATACACAAGCCAAGCATGTTTTGGAAAGAGAAATGATAGCTTCATTTACAAACAAGTTGATGTGCAAGAGAGAAAGGAGGGAGGACAAACAAGGGGGGAAGACAAACACAATTTGAAGGCATAGTTGAGGATGCTTATCATGCCCTTCTTATTATAGAGGTTATGGCAAAAAAATGGCTTCATCACTGTAATGGTAATGATATATGTGTATGAATGTACGTATTTATAAAACACAAGGTAAATATTAATTAGTATATTAACATATCAAACTGTAGTTTTTAATGGTAGTGTGGTTTACACAACTTATTAGAAATCTTGTTCAAGCATGGAAGTTAAAAAAGAGTTCAAACGATCAGTTCGTTTTCACTTAGTTTATGGGATTCAACCCAGGTCACTCGGATGAAAGCCAAATATCCTAACCATCAACGGACCATGCATGAAATTCATCCATTATTGATGTCCATTGTGGGATAACCAAACATATTTTTCATGTGATGAAGAAATAAAGAGATTGAAAGGAGAAGAGAGGAACATAATTGGTTTCAGGCTCCAATGGCATCTCCTCGGGGCTTCCCGGAGTGATGATTGAATGGCTGGAAAAACAGTTGTTTTTGAAAATGAATTGTCTTCGCTGAGCCTGACACTTCTGGAAGCAGGGTACTGAATGAATGTGCTAGTGACGTGGGCATGGATGAGATTCGTTGACAGATGTTGGCTGGCTGGATTGTTGAGGGGTTGGTCGTGAGAGCCGGGAATGGGTCAAGAGTCAAAGTAATCAACTTATTCGGAAATACTATACATTACATATCATATTAGGTGGACACAACTTTTATAGCTTATATTCCAACATATAACATGTATATGCTTTTGGGTGTGAGGTTGGGTTAGTTTGTTTGTTTTTTTTGTTTTTTTTTGAGACAGAAGGCCGACAGGCCAACGTCAATGCACAGGAGGCAGTTGGCCACCTGGCAAGTTTTCCATCAAGTAGAGAGGAGATTTCACAGCCGGGATTCGAACTGCCAACCTCTTCCTTGAGATTTGGGTATCCCTAGGTTGGGTTAGTTTGAATGGTGACAAATCCAAGCCCAAGGTTTTCTGGATAGTCAGCTGACAATTATGTCTTGGTAAAATGTTTTACCTTCTGACGTCATTGGTGATCACACCACCAAAATCATGATGTTTAGACATATGTTGTAGGTGTCAAATAAGAGCGAAAGAATTATTCATAGCCTAAGGGAGTTGTTGGAAGCATGCAATGCATCACCTGCTTGCTTCACAAAAAACACTCACAAAAGTCCATCTTTAAAGGACGCAAGGCCTCAGCTCATCCTAGTCTAATGAATGTCCTCATGTGATTTGGATATATGCTTGACATTATTTCGTCATTGTCAACCTTGTACCTTCACCCTCTCCAATGAATCAAGAAGTTAACAAGTTTCATAAGGAAGGCAAATTGGTCCTAAAGGATCATGTAGAGAATCTCGATGCAATCTTCTTGCAAGAAACCTTCTTTGTCACGAAATACACATTCTACCCACAACTACATAAATCCACACATATGCATAAAGGAAGCCACATGCACAAACATTGGATGAATATTGGATAGACTTCACAAGTGCACACAAAAGGGAGATGATTGCTAGAGGAATGTGGACTGCCAGTTCGGGCTTGAATTCACCCATCAGCAAAGCATCACCCATCTACTCTAAAATGGCACCATTCATAACTCTAAAAGGAGGAGGAGAACGTTTGAGTGACTAGCCTAGGCTCCTCACCAAGGAATGAATCCACTATTCTTCCCAACTTCGGAATTTTTTTAGAAACACAATGGAGGCCTAGGCTAAGTAAGGTTCTTTATATATTGTATTGTATTTAGTGTCATATGGTATTTTATGTCACTGTGGTAACTTATATAATGACACTTCTTAGCATAACTCTACAAGTAATGGCATGGATGACTGAAGTTTGAATGAAATCCATGCCAATCATTGAAACAAAGTTTGGTGTATTCTGCATCCTTACATTTGTGTAAGAAGATATAGTCACGGATGACTAAAATTTGGATGAAAAAAACTAAATCGCTTAGTAAGTTGAAAAATTTACAACATTGTAAATCTATAATGCCCAAATGTTTTTACAAGGAATGACAAATGGTGTTAGGTCTACACTTATTGTTCAACACTACATGGGCGGTTTACAATTAGTTTTGAGCAAGACAAAGAGAACTAGTGACACTAAATGCAGTGTTTAGTGTACTCTTTTGACATTTTCTTATATATATCCTAAATATTTATCTTAATGAAAACATAATATATTTATTTTAAGCAACTATAATATATATTGTAGAAACAAGAAGGAATATTGTCATTGTTAAATTTGCATAGCATCTTGAACCTAAGCTGTAGAGTAGCATACACATTCATACAACTCCATGGGTTTCCACACACGTCAATAGGTGACATTGACTTTATCCCCGTAACTTGGAATTGCTAGTCAACACAATAGGTCACACTATTTGAAGTGTCACTTTTTGTGTGCCTTGAATAGACATGTGGATACCCAATTACCCATAGTTGGGAATTGACTCCCAAGTAGGTTAAGTTAGTCATTGCAACACTTAGATGCTTGTGCACTAGAAGACGATTGTGCATGTGCATAATTTACACGCCTCCTTAACATTACATAATTTATGGTATTTAGTGTCATGTACACTATTCGCAAAGGGCCTAAACTAGATTCCTAGAGGTCTCAAAGTGTCACATCCGCTAATTACCAACATGACACTGTTTGTCAACATAAGCATTTTTTAAAGTGAAAATTATTTACATCGTTCCAAAATGAACATCAAGTCCATGAATTAAGTCTAGTGAAGTTCACTTGGGATGAAACTGTCATAAACCCTTAAAATATATGTTTCTATGGGACACTCCTACCCCCCTCCTCACAAAGGTGCTCGACCAACAAGATGCTTGGAGATAGTAGCACACTGGGATACTTGAGATGGTAGTTTTGCATTTTAGTGTGCAAGTGGAAGATATTATTGAGTATACGAATGGCAAGTGTCATGTGTTTATATTTTAGTATGCAAGAGGAAGATACTCTTGAGCATACTAATGCCCAAGTGCCATTTGTGTATATTTCATTCAACTTGTAGACCATTGTATAACATAGGCATACGCCTAATAACACTATTAAAAATACTCAAGTCAAAATACTAGTAAGCACACATGAACACCAAGTCTCAGGAGGTGACACAAATAATGAAGTTGTTGATCGTGAATGTAACCTAGCATTTGCCTCGAAATAGAGTACGTGACTCTATTATCCATGTGAAGCTAAAATACCATGAATGGTGTAGCACAGTCACAAGATGCACTTGAGCCATGTGGATCCCTCGGTTTTCTTTCTTTTTGTTGAATTTTTTGGCATGGAAGAGAAGCTCTATTGTGGTCATAATGAGAATCAAGTTCCATAGGGGAGGGGACCCCACAACAACATGATTGGCGAGTCATCATTGGAGCTTGCTAAAGGTTCGAGAGCCTTATGTCGAGCTTGAAGGCGTTTTTGTTCTTGCCACTCATTATGAAAACACAACCCCTTGCAGAAATCTCTTCCTTTCTAATGATGCTATGTTTTCAAACAATATGCAATGGATACAGTTACATGCTATTGGTTACTGGTCACTTATGTAATGTCTACTCCTGCAAAGGACAAAATAGTTTTACAATACAACGTCATTGTCCTTTAGGATGTGTCCACGGATGTTATACGAACAAACTCTCTATTCACTCCAGCCTCCTTTGGAGACCAAAGTTCTTCTTCTTGCCGCTTTTTCGTCTCTCCCTTTCTTGCTTAAGTTGATGAACTCTTAAGCTACCATGTAATGGGCATATGAGATGGGTTTTTTTTGGGCACATGTGATGGATTATTTTAACCACTTTTGCATGATCCGTTGTAGTCTAGATGGTTAGGATACTCGGCTCTCACCCGAGCGACCCGGGTTCGAGTCCCGGCAACGGAATGTTGTGCTCCCGAGTTAAACAAAGACTACTTTTTTTCTGAAGTTTTCTCAAACAAAGCTTCAAATACCAAATGTTTATAGATTTTATTGTTGAACCCCTATTACAACAATGAAGACATTTTGGGCCACAAACTGGAACAAACTATAATAAGGATATTATGAGCACTAAATTTAACAAACTAGTTTCCTTTTCTCCTCCCTCAAAGTATCCTATCACTCTTGCACATGGACATGTTTTGTACATATCACAAGCTGTCTTTTATGTTTGCTAAGTAAACTTGGTTTGTGTGGTGGAATAAGGGTGCATTTCCATGTAGGCCGCTCACCCACCAAATTCTAGTGGGAATAAGGTCAAACTCACCTAAATGTGGATGAAATCTGGTGGGGTAGGGTTCGTATATGCCAACTAGCTACTATCATCTTAAATCCAGGCCCATCTACGAACCTCTTCCAAGTCACCAAAGAGGGCGTTCTAGACCATCGGTCTTCAAATCCTTTAGTGACCAACACTTGTAGGTTTAAAAAGTGCTTTAGTGGACGCATGGAAGTCTAGTGGCCCTGTCCACAACCCTCCACATTCTAGTAAGCCACCAGAATGTGGTTGGTTGGTGGCTTGTGCCTATCTACATGAGAACACCTCCAACCCACTATAATCTAGAATCTAGTGGGCAATCGGCCTACATGGAAACTCACGCTAATGATAAGCACGTTCAGCAGGAGTTTGGCTATGACAGTACGTAGGTGGCTGGACTAATATCGAGACAACTGAAGCTTTAGAAACTCTGTTGATAGTGGAGAATAATCCTTGAGACGGGAAAAACCTTCAGAGAAGAGTGAAGTAGACTGAGAAATGTGTTTAAGGTGCGAAACTTGAAACCCAAATGCTGGCAATGATGAAAGCCACAACTTGTAGGAATTCAGTCGCACGTCCACACACGACATGAAATGACATAAGTGAACCAAGCTGAGTGGTTGAAGTTTGTCTAGGAGGAGCCAGCAGAGTCATTCTTCAACCATTTTTACACCCTCATAAGCCTAAGTTACTTGTTTGGCCCTGGGCATCATATACATAATTCCGCAGGGTGTAGCTAGGCACCCTTCGCCAAACCGCCTCCTGGAGTTATAAATAACCTCTATACAACTCTCTACGTCCATTACTGGATATAATTCACCTCAACCTAATCAAACAGCCGCAGGTCGATCATCTCGATTCCAAGCTGTGATTGCCTTCTCCTCTGAATTAAACTCTCTGAAAGGAGAAAATATAAGGCCGTTTCGTGAAGAAACATGTGAGTACAAGCTGTCTCTAGTGGCATGACATCTCATAGGGGACAAAGCCTTCCAGCTCAGGTCCATTGAGACGAGGGTTGTTCTCAAAACTGCATCACACACACACACCAATAGCACCTTAATTAATTGATATCAAGCATACATTGGTCCTCCATTGCAGAACAAAAAATTCCATATGAAAGAATTCAACAAATCCATGATCACAGCAAACCACGCGCCCTCGAAGGCTATATTCTCCGAATGGTAAGCCTCAGTTTCGAAATAATACCTCTTAGCCTGAAGGTGACTGAAAGATCCAGAAACTGGAATAGTGCCACACAAATCATTATGTGACATGTCCCTGCACAAAAATAAGACAGATATCACACCTTATTAACTTCTCAGAACTTCCAAGCTTAAGAAGCCAGGACATGCTACAAATGCTTCATATCAAGCACTTAAGGTTCTGATGGTTGTTACGGCATGTCTGTAGACTTTGATGGCTAACCCAAGTGTTCTCATTATATCATCATAACTTGTTGGCCAAAAAGAGCTCGCACATGCCCACCAAACAGGATACAGATGCTACAAATTCCAATTATTGTAAGGTGAGCCTCAAAGAGTAGAACAGTAATTAACTGAGTTCAGATTAGAAAACTTACACAGCCTTTAGTGTGGTGATTGACGTGAGCTCGCGAGGAATCCGTCCTGTTAGCTTGTTGTTGTTAAGGCGCCTGTAAGACAACAAAGAAAAGCTGAATGAGCTTTAACAGGAAGATGAATATGACCACAGTCAGAACTCATTCAAGGTAATACCTACATCAATACAAGTGCATTGTTGAGGTTAATGAAAGCTTACAAGAATGCCAAATTTGAAAGATTCCCAAGAGAGCGGGGGATGGAGCCTGTGAAGTTGTTGTGATACAGATCCAAACTTACGAGTGACTGCCCAGACCACCAATTACACCCAAGTCAGACATTAACACAAGATTACAGTAGAAGCTTCTGTCTTTCAATCCATCGAGCCTCCATTGCAATTACCATGTGTGCGGGTGAGATTAGGCGTGAAGTTTGAAAACAAAATCCCAAAGGCCACATGTCATCCCAGGATTTGGTTGCAACCTCTTCAAAGAGGACGTGGAAATTGAATGCAGGCAGAGATGTGCCCAGTCAGACTTGACTGTATTTTCTGTCCAATGTACATATCCATAGGGCTCAACCAACAAGGGGGTGTCCAGATGTTAATACTCACCTTCAACTTTCCAAGCTCGGAGGGAATGTGGCCAGTGAGACTGTTCTTGTAAAGCTCGCTGCCATTTCCAACACCACATCACCCTCTCTTAGAGAATGTTACATCTTATCAGATTCTGACTAAGCCTTTCTGTGGTATTTTCAGATGTAATCATCTACCCCTCCATGACTGTTTCTAAATTGAATGTTTGCCAAGGAGTTCAGTCCATTCAACATCAAAGAACTCCTCCATTGACAGCTCAAATGGCCAGTATCCCAAACTGTGCCATGTTGAGAAATTTTGAAGCCTGTTGTTCCAAATACCTTCCTGATTCTTCTCTGGCTTTATTCCTGATTCAACTGTAAGTTTGCAAAAGAGTGAAATTTTGCAACGAGATTCCAAGTTGTAGAGATGGGCGACGAAGCATCACTTACAGATATTGCAGATTCTGAAGCACTCCAAGTTCAGGAACCAATGAGCCTGACAAGCGAGCATTGCCTAGATCCCTGCATAAATCATCGCAAGTACCGGAACGAACTTTCAGAAAATTAAGTGCCACAAATTGAATTTAAGATCCATATCATCTCCATGTATGCCCTTAAAAAGGCCATCATGGACGCGGTTGTTCCATTAACATGAAAACTGGGTAGAGACCTGTTGATGGACCTTGCCTAATAATATTTAGGAAGCAAGGAAAAAGGAGGCTGTAACAAGAGAATTCTATTCTTGTCTTGATTAAGAGAACTCAAAAACTTCCACAGCTCAGAAAACAAGAGATTGAGGTAGACGTACACACGGATGACGCGGTTTTGGCCATCACAGGTGACATGGAACCATGTGCAGGGGTTTACGAGTGTTGGGTCCCAGCTTTGCAAGACGTTTGAGGGATCCGTCAAGCTCCGGCGAAGAGCATGAAGCGCATCACCTGAGAGTATCGAACAATAATAAAAGGGCACTCATTATCCAATCCTCGATATTCATCACAAGTCCAAAAAATCTGTTTCTTTCTTATTCAAGAAGAAGTAAGTGATTAACCCTTTCTGTCTGACAATTAGAATTCCCACCACCCTTCAATAGTTCTCCGCTTTGACCATATAGACCAATCTCTAGGTTTGAAGCCACCATGAGGTATTAAGTCATAGGCAGGTGTGCACCCATCGGTTGCGGATGCAGGACCATCCCCAAATAAACTGCGTCCTCTAATTAGTGCTTTTTGTAACCAGTTGCTTTAAAATGACTGCCTGATTAGGTAGACAAAGAGTAACATTTTGCTTGCAAGCAGGAGATCTTCTGTCTCCTCTATGTGTATCCAGGTTTCCAAGAACCTTGATGAGAAAAAACCACTTAAGCCCTCTTTAGGGTTATGAGGAATCAAGGGTATGATAACATTCACCGGATGTATCTAAAGCAGCCATACCCACGAGTATCCATATCTCCTCATGGTTGGGAATGCATGCAATTGAGGCCATGTATAATGAGGAGATACACAGAAATTTACACAGTGACCCTACCTTCAGGATTGGCAAAAATGACGGGTAGGAGTGCGGCAACAATGAGTGCTGCAAACAGCAACCCTCCATTTGATTTCTCCATCTCTCTTATTGCCTGGAAATAGTAAGAAACCCTCCCGAAATCATCAGCACATCAGAACAATTTTTTGGTAATATATACCAGTTTCTCACTTCAACCTCCAATTAACCAAAAGTAAATAATACACATCCACAACAACGCCAGCTACTCAATAATTCTATCACATGTAGAATGGCAACATCCTTCCTTCCATGGCTACACGAATCTGGGACACGAATAAGCTCTGACTTGCTGTGGGAGTGAAATGTGCACACTACGTGGATATTACACATCCTCACTTGTAACCCTACCGCCATTCTCTTCGTCGTCAAGCTCCACACCACACAAATACTGCTCGGATCGAAACGATGCACACCACAAACACTTCACGGGGAGGGAGAGAGACAGATCACACTAAGACTCAATACATCTTAAGTGGAAATATGAAGGTGTACGATCAAAGAGTCACTCGCTGGTCAACATACACTGTGGAAATGTCGCATCGATCAACATGACGCACAATCAAAAGACAGACAGACAAGCGGATGGTCAACGCCGACGAGGCTAAATATACCTAACTTTCTACACACATGGTTGTTAAATTTAGGCACTGATGGAGTCACAAGCCACAAGCCACAAGGCATCAACAACAACCACCGGCGGGGAAGGCTGGCAAAGGAACACACACACATCCTTTAACCCCAACCCCAACACAGTCAACAAAGATGGTCAAAGTTGCATTTTTGCAGGCATATTCGTCATCAGCAACATACAGTGACCTTACTTAACCTACCATACTCCCCGAACCAAATGGCAACAACCACCCTCGATCCATGTCCACGTTTAGTGTTAAGATACAGCATCTCCCCCCCCCCCCCAACACACACACACATGGGCTACCCGAATGCACTGAGAAATCTCCCACTGCAAGAGCTTAATGACAGTTAGCCTGGGTCCTTTGACTACTCCTCATGTCAACATAACACCATAGATGCACACCTAAAACACATGATCACCATAACATGGCATTTCTCAACCTGTGAGCTCCAGGGCGTGTCCTAAAAGGAAGTAAATTACCACTACCTCGGCAACACTACTACCGCCATAACCCACACAACCATATAGGGCTGCACCTTATGTAATGTGAAAGCAAAAGACATAAGCTTGATAGATAGATAGATAGATGGATAGATAGATGGATAGATAGGTGTATTAAGCAAGAGTTCCAAGTCAGTTGAGTGAGTCTGCAAGCTTACAAGAGAAGAGCGATGCACTACTGAACTGCAGCAGCAGATAAGTCAAAGGCTCCCACAAAAGCCCCCCCCTTTCTCCCTCCAAAGCCACAAACAACAACAAAACTCCTCCTCCTTACAACCCAGGCGCATGCAGCAGCTAGCTCCCCCTTTCAGCAATCCCTCTGCTTTGTTTTGTTTGCCTTTCCTTTCCTCCCCAGGTTAATGCTACTGTTCACTCGATCGGCACGCCTTGTCTTCCAATTGCAGACGACCGACAAACAGACAGACGGACGGACGGACAGAAGGAGAAGAGAATGCACAAGAGTCAGGCGGGTGGAGGGAGGGAGTGTGGTGAGGAGGGAGGGTTCACAGTGAGCAAGTTAAGTAAACTAGCTATGTAAGTAAAGTACTTACTCCACCCTGCTCCTTGAGTCTTCTTCTCCTTCTTCTTCTACTTCTTCTTCTGCTAAGTCTCTTGCTTAAGTACTCTCTCTCTCTCTCTCACACAATCCTCCCAGGCTTTCCCTGCAGTGAGGCGCAGGGTGTGTATCTTTCTTATCTGTCCTGGCAATGTTTTACCTTGCTTGTTGTTCTTCTCTTCTCTTCTCTTTTGCGAGCTGCTGCTGAAAGCGGGAAGGACTGGGGACCCCACAGTGGTCACACAGTGCACGCGGACTGAGCTGGAGGACACGCTACATAGTCAGTACGATCATCGAGTGAGTGAGGAAGAGAGCGGAGGCCCTTTGCGGAAAAGGGAGTGAAAGGGTGGAAAGTCATCACATCTCTCTCTTCTCTCTCTCTCCTTCCACTCACAAAGAGCATGATCACATGTTGTACACCAAATGCTAACACAACGAGTAGATTGGGTCACATTATTTTAGAGGGGAGTGGTTTTATTATACGTCTCACACGTTCACTCTATATGAGCTTCACAAAACTTTGTGTCTCATGATCAAAACTAATATCTTACAAATACACGGGGTTTGCCATGGAAATAGTTGAAGCTAAGATTCTATTTTGGTCAAAGGTTGTGAGGTATTGGTAGTTGATTCTCTTAGAGCATGTTCACATGTTACCAATACAGGGCCCCACAACAAGACAGTGCTAGGTTTAGTCTGGGAGTTGGACCCAAGCGTCCGGCCCAACTGCTATTGTAATGCTAGCGGGCCCCGGAAAGCTCTCCTGGGCCAGAATAGCTTGGGTCTATTGTGGCCCAGTTTCAACTCCTCTATAAGAGAATCAACTATCAATACCTCCCAATCATTGACCAAATAGAATCTTGGCTTCAACTATTTCTATGTAAAGCCTTGTGTATTGTAAAAAAAATTAGTTTTGATCACATGACCCACAATTTATGAAGCTCATGTAGAGTGAAGGTGTGGGACATATAATGAGACTACTCCCCTCTAAAAAAATGTTACCCGATTTAGCATCCCTTTGTGTTTTTGTTTAGTGTACAACGTGTGAACATGCCCTTATAGAGGAATTGAAAGCTAGGCTGCAATATACTCAAGTTATTCCAATATGGTAGGCATCATGGGTCCCGCCAATGGAATTATAGCGATTAGGACTGACACATGAGTCCAACTCGTTGGCTATACCTGGCACGATTCTGTTGCGGGGTTGTGTATAGAGAACCAATGAGAATGCTCTGACTAAGGTCAAGTTTACATGAGGAGTCGAGGCGAATTTGGGGTTTGATATGCGCAAATCCTTGTACGTGACTCGTCTAATGCAATAAGGCTTGATTTAAAGTATGGTGAAGAAGTGCACCAGTCGGTCAAGAATTTCAACTTAAAACAATGTTATTCGAGGCAACGGTTGGTATGGCGAACAAGATGAAAAATCAAAAGAAAAAAAATATTAAAAAAAACCTCGAGTTGGAGTTCTCCAGAGGCCAAGTTTATTGTCTGAAGTTTTCCTATTGCCCAAGAAACTTGCCCTCTGGAGAACTCCCCTAGCAATAAATGTTGCCATGATTGCAACCATGTTATTTTATCATCCATGCTTGAGGTTCTCCATAGAGAAAGTCTTGGCCGTGGTGTAAACCCCAACCAATGAAGAACCAATTTTGTAGCCAATCGTATTGATCCATTCCCCTTAAATTCTTGACCGGTGCACTTCTTCACCGTAGTTTGAACTGGCCATAAGCTCAACTTTACATGAGGAGTCTTCAAGACCAATTTGGGGCTTTGATTTGCGTAAATCCTTGTATGTGATTGGTCTGATGCACTAAATCAATCCCAAGGCCTTTAAATGATGGAGATTGAGGCCATTCCCTAAAACTCATGATGCAAAGTGGACCTAAGTATTCCCCTCCACCTTTACTAAGTTACTTCCTAGGTTAGCATAAGTGTTGAGTACACCAAGTTATATGGTCATATTTAGCGCGCTTTACATGGGGGTCCAATTTGAAGCAATGTGAGGCAACTAGAATCATTGAACCAGACCCTCCCTTGGACTCTACCTTCCAAAATCATCCTCCAAAACATGAGCTCTCCTCTAAGCTTCATTTCTTGGTTCGGACCATCGGTGTTTAAACTCCAAAATGATGCCATGTAGGACACACCTCACTTTGCCTCTTCTGGGTATATATATATACGTGCTTGCACCCAGACACTTGAAATTAAGCATATCATGGGCACAACCCATATGTTACATATTCTCCGAAGTCATTGTTGGTGCTCATTGCTATTGTTCACATGCCCTCTCCTTTCCTCCATCGAGTGTAGGTCTCCCTCAAGTGTTGACTATTGAACCTAGAATGGTTACAAAATCTAAGCATGTAATCCAATAATTTCTAAACACATGTCATTTTGAAGTTTATTTTTAGATTCACATCCAACTCAAATATAGGTTTTTGAATAAGGTAAGTGACCAAATTAGAACCTGTTTTTCTTATTCCCTTTGTACTCCCCTCCTCCGCTACACTAAAAAATCCTATAACTATGGACCACAGTAATCTTCTAGAGCCCCCACTAATTCTCAAGATGAGAATTATTGTGGACCGCATTGATTTTCAACCTACGCTATATATCAAGTAGAAAATTAATATAGATCACATTAATTGTTGTCTATAAATTTAATATGGGTGATAATTTTTATGTCTCATTGCCTTTGTCCTTTGAGTAATATTCAATGTGTTGGTCAAAAATCTTCATGAAGACTTAGGCCCGACTCATAGGAAGACCCAAGGTCTTGGACCCTTGTTAATTCCCACCTTGATTAGAAAATTAGTATGGCCCACATTAATTATTTCCATGTTGATTTTCCACCCACACTAATAGGACTATTTAGTGTACTTGCCAAGTTAGTGTAGCGTAACCTTGCTTATCTCACCGCTCCCTTCCACTAGACCTCCTAAGGTAGGTGCACCTATTGCGGGACACCTAAAAGTAAAGGGTATAATGGCCACCAAACGTATGTGACATGTTTTATGATCAAATAAAATAATTTAAAGTGGAGTCGGAAGGTCAAAGGCTTGGGGAGGCCAAGGTTACTCCGTTGCCGTCTTTCCAATCGTCTGAAAATCTTTATTGAAGTTATTGAAGATTTGGGTCAAAGTACATAGTTTGGGTGCTAGGCTTCAAGTTGGATGCAAAGACATGTTTAGGGCCACTTCACACACGAGACCGAGTGCCCGTGACCATTGCACTTCAAGCACTCTCATTGGTGGAAAAGGCAGGCCGGTCCAAGTTTGCTTCACACTATGCTTGAGGGACCAATGGAGTATGTGAATGCAAGATGGATGTGAAGTCTACATGGATTCCTACATGGCATCGAATGGATCATGTTTCATGGTCACTATTTTCAAAAACCACCTCTTGGAGGTAGGCCTAACACCAAACTGAGAGATCATGGCAATCCGAACGCTCACAACCGTTGATTTATTCTATTTTATCATGTGTGAGGACGCGCATGACTAGAAATTCATTGAAATAGCATTTGGTTGAGGGACCGGTCACATATGACTTCACACTACACTTGAGGATCCGTGACCACACTACATGACTTTGGAGGTGTGTTGGGACGGCCTTTGGACACTTTCTTTTGGGCTCTCACAATTTCTTGGTCATGGCTCTTGGCTCATGTGTGAAGTGGCCCTTAGGTGGGTCAGAGGTCTAATGGAAGGGAGGGGAGTCGAAGGGGCGTGCCAAAGCGCACCAATTCACTTAAATTTAGCAGAGTGGGAGGAAGCATAGTGAGTACCTATTTCATATTTATGTGTACCAACATGTAGTTTCCATGTGAGATACAAGTGGGTCTTAGCGATAGTGAGCATGACACATGGCAAAATTCGAGGAGAAAATAATTATTTTGTGTCGGAATAAAGCGCCCTCTACGGCACTGCACCAAATCAATGTAGTTAGTCTCATATGATATTTCATGTGATTGTGGTAGTTTTTTTCAACGACACTTGTTAGGAATAAGATAACAAGTATTCTCATCCCAACCTACTTTTGGCTCATCCACTTCTGTTATATTTTACATCCTAACATTTATGCAATGAAATGATGTTTTTGGTGGAAAGGTAGGGTTAATAACCTACGAATTCACTATTATGTTGTTGGCCCCATAAATTGGGAGTTATGGCCCAATCCATGAAGATTAAACAATATGTTGAACCTACAGGTCGCCCTTCACCCTTGCCCCATTAAGTTGCAATTTTGTGGTCTATCTAGTGTAAACATACTTAACAATAATAATAATAAAAGGTATCGTGAACCCTTGTTGGCAAGAAGCCCGAATCAAGAACTTAACTTGGCAGGGTGACACCACACTTCGGACCGTTGAAGTCCGAAGGGTTTAAGCTATCACTCGATCTTCAAGGGACCTGCACGAGGCCCTAGAAGGTTCTGAGCTAAGAAGTTGCCTAAATGTAACATAGCAAAATACTTGGACATCTATATTCGAGTGTTTAGTATGTGGTTACGTTTGGATTTAGGAACCAACACTAAAAAGACACTTGTTTAAATGAGACCGAAGCTTGTGTTCATGACGTGTTCTCTATTATAGGGTTGATAGTCAACATAGTTGGGTGAACTGTATGACCACTTAATGAGCACGAGAATCATCGATGTGGTACCGAATAAGGTATTCATATGAGCTCCAAGAATTATGAGGCAAATGACTATGGGCACAATGTGAATATGTTGATCATCTCCGCATTAATGGCGATCACGTGTTTTATATCCTAGAAGAAGTGCATGCAAAGAGAAAAGTATTTGAATTACACACGTCTACCTCGTGGAGGTGAGAAGTGTCCAACTTCCCTCGTACCCAATTGGCACCATGTGCCCAAAAAAGCAACCCTCTTCTCAAAAAGGGTAGTGCCACACTCAAAGTCATGGTTATTTGTAAGGAATAAACAAGAAAGTAATTTAAGATTAGGGCCTATCCAAAATCACAATTCATGATAGATTACATGGTAGAATATTCAAATGGAATATACAAAGATGATAATGATAATATTAGAACCATTATTTTTTTCATCGAACTTTTATTATTCATTGATTGTATGTGCATGTTATCGTTCAAAAAGCCCCTTATTTTTTCATGATAATTTGAACTTCATAACAATCAAAAGGCCATTGCGGATTCAATTACCTCCCATGAAGTTTACATATAAGTATTGGAAGTATGTCAATGCATCCACTCGTAGAATCGAGGTCACCGAGAAGTCCATATTCTCGATATTTGTTTGAAATTACATGACCGATCTGTCATTCAGGAGCATAATATTTATCAACATTCATCACACTATTATGTCATCCATGGAGACATAGTATCATCCACATTTCACAAATTTTGTTCATGAGTTCACCGATTATGATTAATAACCAGCTCGAATGGGTGGATGACTCGCCTCTCCTTGGGTTCGTCATCCACTCTCCTCTCATTGGTTATCTAGTCCTTAAATACGAGTTTAAGTGAAGCAAGAGATTTCTTTACATTCATTTGACTCGAGAACTTGTCAAATTGAAGCCTGTCTCATTGGTGGGGACAACGTCAATTATATTCAGTTGGTTGATTTGCTCAAGAGTTTTCCACTTGAGATAGTGATGGCACCTCAATTTAACTAATGTGACTTAAAACTTATGATTTCCTCATCACCACCTAATGCCCCCTTCCCACCTGAAATTAGCTAAGACTAAAGGTTGGTTCTAACAACCTGGCCTTCACAACATCGACATTATCTATTGCCGAGCCTAGTTGGCAAATGATGTGGCATGGCTTAAAAGTGGAGGTTTTAAGTCTCAAGCACCGACCCTCCGATCGGTACCTAAACATGAGGCAAGAATATAGGACCTTTAAAAGTGTCGCCTCCCGCCCTTGTGATTGGTTGCTTTTTAGTCTTAGCTATGAGGGCACGAGGAGCTTCATTAACAAAAACCGATGGTAAGATAGGTGAGTAGCAGTGTTCAAGATTGAAGTCTTCAATGCCCTTCAAATGCGATTTGGCCCTTCAAAATATACCTCTCTCAAAACAACCCTTCAAAATGCAACCCCAAATTGAAAATGAAGGCGTCACTTGAAGTCCTCAACATAATCTGCTCACCACAAGAACCAACAAGCGTAGGGCATTGGCACTACAAGAAGTGGAGATAGTTGGTTGATTCTGAATTCTTCACATTGTACTGGAAACATGTACCATATAATTCATGCACAAGTTGAATATAAGTTTTGTATTTCATTTCTATATTCTTGGATTGACGTCTTGGATTTGAACCATCCCTTCAGCTGAAGGGCTGAAATTTGAGAGCCCTTCAAAAAGAAACTCATATGAGGGCTTCAATCTTGAACACTGGTGAGTAGTAAGGCATTTGGGGATGGGACAAAAACTACCCAACATTTATTGCTTGGTAGATAAAACAATGAACATGTGTGAAAGCTACTTAACTAAAACCTACTTGAAAATCTCCGGAGCAAGTTCTTGTAGGTGCATTGGGATAGCCGGATGCCTCTGCTATAACCGAGGGAGCTTTACCCGGTTTTTAGGAAATACTTTGGGTCTTAGCTAAAGTCAGGTGGGAAGGGGGCATAAGGGGTACATCATGTATGTAGTAAGTTTCGTCTTATTGATTGCAAGGGTTTAATATTATGATGTTTTTCTTGACATTTGGTGCACTTTCCAAGCCAATCATGGCAAGATTTACACTCATGTTGAAATCCACAAGTAACGTAGCTTAGAGCTCTCGCAAAGAGATCCAAAGCATGTTATGTTTCAGCATCATAAATGCTTGAACATTCTTTGACTAATTGTCCAAGATATTCCATGTCATGTCACTTTCCATAAGATGAAAGAAAAGAAAAGAAAAACATATAAAAACGTTGTTTGGCACTTGCATTAGTAAATATCTAGTCGTCACCATCGAGTATCCATTGTATCGCATGGGTGGTCTCTTCGGCGGTCTAATGCTTACTTGTAAGTAGAAGGTTTTTGCTCACCTGCAAGTGTAGCCATACCAGATGTCACTTCCAACTCGGTACCATGGTCTAAAACAACGTTGTTATTAAACATAAAATGTTGGACTGATTTTCATGGATTAAATCATGATCACTTGGATGCACATGTCAATCTTCGGATGAAATTCTGCAATATTATACATACGTGACTTCATCACTCCAATGATTGGAGCCATTTTGGCTATCTTGGAAATTTAAAGAAAACTTCAAATAAAATCACCGTTGGTTATTGCAAGGTGTTGTTGCCAACACTACGATATGGATTTAGGCTTATCAATCGCATGCCTCAAATTCCCCAACAAGCAAGAGTTGGTTCTAAGGAAAATCCCAAGTGCCATAATCTAGGGTTTTAAACCTCTAAATAGAGCATAAATGACCATACTTAGTTAGGGTTGACCATCAACCTCGACTTCTTTGTACATACGGTCAACCGTATGTTTAAACTTCCCTTTCACATGTCAACATTTAAAAGGGAACGTAATTTAGAATGGCAAATCATAATCATGGTACCTATAGAAGACAATGCCAATCATATTCCAATGATAACCAGGTAATTACAAAATGTGACAACCTGTAGGTGACAAGTGGGTTCGGTACTTTGATGCCAAATTGCTAATTCTTTTCATATGACATATGGGAATTTGGAGGCAATCCAACTAATAGCATTTTCCTCAAAGTTTGTATCAATTTGGATCAATTTGTGTCAAACGTACTTATCCCATATGGAATACTAAGCATCGGTCAACAAGGCCGCTTCACACACGAGCTAAGAGCCGTGACCATGAAATTGTGAGAGCCCAAAAGAAAGTGTCCAAAGGCCATCCCAACACACCTCCAACATCATGTAGTGTGGTTACGGATCCTCAAGTGTCGTGTGAAGCCATATGCGACCGGGCCCTCAACCAAATGCTATTTCAACGAATTTCTATTTCATGGGGGCCCTCACACATGATAAAATAGAATAACCCCAAGAGGTGGTTTTTGGATATAGTCCAAGTGACCATGAAACATGATTCATTCGATGCCGTGTAGGAATCCATGTAGACTTTACATCCATCTTGCATTCACATACTCCGTTGGTCCCTGAAGCGTAGTGTGAAGCCAACTTGGACCGGCTCCGCCTTTTCCACCAATGAGAGTGCTTGAAGTGTAATGGTCATGGGCTCTCAGTCCCGTGTGTGAAGTGGCCTTAAGTAGGTGCTTCGCCAATTTTATTCCTCACAAGGTGTCAAGGGTATAATGTTTAGTACACATGTAAGTTTTATGAAATTGACACAAAATATGTCCTCACTATGGTGTAATAGGATGCTTATCACGGACCACGAGATAACTTGTGTATAGATGATCGCACGTAGCCTTAGGGTTCACACCACACATTTTTAGTCCACACTATTTTGAGTCCAAGTTTTTTCGCACCATAAACAATACTTAATGGCACTATGTGGAGAGAAACACCGGAAGTCCCATGTGTTGGAATAGTCTAGGAAAGAATGACGTTTACGTTTTTGAGGACAATCCAAAATCCACAAAAAAATCGCCCAAAATTCTTCGCGCCCATGTTTTGACCACTTGTGAGCCCATAGACAAACATTAATTTACCTCGTAGTTATCCAAGGTGACTTGAGAGATCATGTTGCATAATAGACTCCTCCTATTGCCATAACATTATTCAGATCCATAACAGTGTTCTGTGGGACTGACAATATTTTATAGAATATTCCTCATATTCAGTATGAATGATGGAATATTCCGCAGAATATTGTCAATCCCACAAAACATTGTTATGGATCTGAATAATGTTATGGCACGCGGGTGGGACCTCTTCACAATACAAAACTTTGGTTACTTTATAAGCATTCATGCTAATGAATCCAGCCAACAAAGCCGACAGTGAAGATGATGAAATAGTCTCTCTCTTTTTTGGCACAAATTGAAAAATCAATTGCAAGAACGGAACCAAATTACAACCACCTTGGGAGAACTAGCGAAGATGCTCAAATAGTCGTCTACAATATTTACATGATCTAAATTGCAGTGCTCCAAGTAACCACCCCACCCGACACCCCTCGTGAAGGCAACAAAAGGGACAATGGGATTCACCATAGAGGCCATTCATGTGCGGCTAGTAGGTGGCCACGTGACCATAAGGTCAAGGTAAGTGCATGTGATGCAAATAGACAACATTTTGCCCGCCATGGATGCAATTTGGCTCGTGTTGTCATAAGGAAAGACGAGGGTGGGGAGGAAGGGAATGTGATAGGGTAATTCAAACCAAAATATTACATCAAACACGGAGTCCACAAATAGTGCAACAATACACCTTTGTTGTCAAAAATTAAGAAGTCAATTACATTGCTTAGTGTCGATAAGTTGCATGTTTTATGTTTCTTATGCAACACAAGTTCTCCATGGTTTGATCGCAAGTACGATACTTAAAGAATTAATCCAAAATGATGAAAGTTGTTAAATATCTTGCATTATAGGTAGGGGTGATAGTGAGTCGTGCAAGGGTTGGTTGGTAGTGAGCCGTATTCTTGACAACCCAATAAAATAAAGCTAAATTTAAATTTCTATGTATGGGATATGATGATGGAGTGGTTGGCGGTTCGATTCCTGCAGTGAAATCTTCTCTTTACTTGATGGAAAACACTAGTTAGGTAGGTAGGAAGCCAAGAACCCACCCACCGCAAGATAAGCAGTAAAACCCACCCTGCACCAAGAGGGTTCTTGAACAAAGTAGGACCAACAGGCTGAAACTTACATCGGATTGCGTGAAATTAGTTAGTTATTTATTTATTTAGTTGGGATATGATGTGTAGTTCCCGTTATGTTGTTATGTTGGAGCTCTCCACCGCCTATTTGTCGTCACGTAACTTAGACTTTGGAGGAAAGTCGGTGGAGTGGTACTCATCATTGGCGTGCGGAAACTAATCCTTTAGTTTTGAGAGTACCACCGCAACCTCTACACGGATAGATAGCACCACCAAACACATAACTCGGATTGAATCATGTAACGGTTGGACACACTCTCTCTAAGTGTATAGCAAGAACATTCCTCCTACTTGATAGAGATTTTGAAGTGCATGTCACCGTCCTAGATAACTTGCCCCATTAATGGAACACTCTACTAGAACCCTCTAATAGATCGGAGCTCCAACATGTTATTTGCTATCTTGCCTTAAGAACAAATGAGAAATTATATTTAGTGTGTCGAGTGCATTGTTGGCAAATGGTCTAAACTAGATGCATGGAGGTTTAGTACATTGACTATTACAATTAGTGAGGGAGGGCTACTAGTGAGTGTGGAAAATTAGTAAAGGTGATACTAAATTTCTTCATGTTAGTGCCACCAAAAGACCTGGAAAGTAATGTTCATCTCATCATTATTCACTGAAACTACTATTCGTAATAACAATATTAATTGAAAGTATGGACACACTATTCACTGACAAGCATATTTGCAAATTATTTCCACTCTACAAACACCTTGGAAAATGCATTAATTTTCTTGAAATGTATGGTATATGAGCATGTATTCATTAATTTAGTATCACTCAATCAAAGCTTTCAATCCCCACTAAATTTGAGACTTGGCAAAATAGTGTGTGTTTCAAGAATTGGTGCCACATGCACTAATTGGGATACTGGACGTATTGGCAAGTCCGTTGATTGTCAATATGTCAATATTTTGCCAATATAAGTAACTTTTTGAAATGTACAATTACTTATGATATGATATTCAATGACACATTGAAATGTGTGAGATGGAAGTGTTATGTTTTTGTATGCAAGAGGAAAAAAGCATTGGGTATAATAATGCGAAGTGTCATGTGTTTACACTTATAGTCAACTTCTTAATCATATTATAACTATGGAATAGACCTCTCATTATCATTGAATATGTGCACAACTACACTATTGTGTCTAATTAGTGTGGGCCACACTAATTCCTAATAAAACACGCTAATTTTAAATTATAATTTAGAGTGACCCACACTAATTTCAAAGGTGAAAAGTTTGTGTGGGTTTTGTCGTTTCCACAATTGGATGAAACTTCATAATTCCATCCAATTGTTTTTGAAGACTTTCCCCATATTGACCTAACGGAGGTTGTTTGCGGAGAACCCTAACACACACGGATGGATGACATTACATTTTTCATCCAAAGTGACCCAAACACTTGAAATTTAGTGTGGGCCACACTAATTTCCAACCCACGTGCATTTCCCACCCACACTAATTAGACACAATAGTGTAGTTACTAATCTAAATATCATATTTAGTGTCACCAATTCTGATTGTCTTGCTCAATACTAATTGTAAACCGCAGTATAGTGTCGCCAACACTAAATGTTAACCCAACATTATATGTCATTCCTTGTAATTTTTTTTGGGTGATTATAGATTTACAGTGTTGCAATTACTATCACTGACCAAGCGATTTTCATCCA
This sequence comes from Polytrichum formosum, assembly GCA_964035585.1. Lineage (NCBI taxonomy): Eukaryota > Viridiplantae > Streptophyta > Polytrichopsida > Polytrichales > Polytrichaceae > Polytrichum > Polytrichum formosum. Next base: position 45,161,687 of record OZ037941.1, read on the forward strand.
AATTTCAACTCATCCATGCCAATATTTCATCAGAAGTTGCTGACAAAAGAAGGTAGGGTTTTGGCCAACGGATGAACTCAGCCACCATCCATGACAATATTTCTTCACTCATTCTTAAGAAGTGTCATCCCCAAAGTTACCATATTGACATAAAACACCACGTGGCACTAAGGGCCGGTTCACACTATGGCCGTCCAAGTCGAGAGGCCGTGGGATTGAGTGGCCAAACTTTGTTGAGAGTCCAAAGAAATGGACTGAAAATAGCCAATAAAATATAGTAAGTGGAGCCTTCGGCCGGGCATAGTGTGAAGCCTCCAAAGGCCAAGCCCAAAGTCCAAACCGTTGGCCATGAACTCCCATGGCCTCTCAACTTGGACGGCCATAGTGTGAAGCTTCCAAAGGCCAAGCCCAAAAGTCCAAACCCAAAGAAGCATTCCACTTTATTCCTTGCTCAAAATAACCCCTCCAATCTAACGGCCAAGATCTTGTCAATGATTGATTTTTTAATGAAAAAAAAGTTCGGCCTCTCAACGGAAGTTTGGGTTGAGCATTTTGCTCGACCCAAACTTTGCTCGAGAGGCCGAACTCTTGGCGCCAAAACTTCCTAAAAGTGTTGCCACCTAGGCTCTTTTGGAGGCGACGTCCTTTGGACTTCGGCCTCTAGTGTGAAGGCCGAGAGGACGGCCTTTGGACATTTCTGCATTTTCATTGGTCCAAACGCTTCTCCTCTCGAAGTTTGGCCATAGTGTGAACCGGCCCTAAATATCATATTTAGTGTAGGAAGCACACTAACGCCAAGTGTCATGAGCTTACACTAATGGTCAACTTGTTGGCAATTATTGTAACCTAACACATGCCTCGTAGAAGGGCAACTAACATCGTTACACATGTAACACAAATACCATAAACGATGTGCTCTATCTCAAATTCAAAACCAAATCAATTTTGCAATACGACTTTCAAGAATCACAAAGAAAGTGGCTACGGCCTCAATTAGGGATTTGCTAAGTTGCCATCTTGTAGCTATCGCGTGTTCCATATCACGGGAGAGGATTTGGGTTAAGTTACCCGGGACTCGGGAAAATAACCATTCAAGACCCATATACCTAAGGAGCCATCTCACGTTCATATTTGGGAATGTATAATATATATTGGCTGGCCATGACTTGACTTGTGTAATAAATGGACACCTGATGTTTTTTAAGTGCGGAATTAATGGCCGATGTGGGATCGGCACATACTTTGAGACTCCGAAGTGTGTTGAGAACTCCAAACAACTACCGAATCACCCACCTCATATGCATAATCGGTATCGGTTACCACAATACGGCTAGTCCACCCTCTCGAAACACCCACACTAATTAAAGCCGGCATGATTAGGTTACTTAATTGGACAATGGGCACTTACACATGTTGAGTACGTGGTGTGGGGTTAAGGGCCACTTCTTACACACGAGCCAAGAGCCGTGACCTTGAAATTGTGAGAGCCCAAAAGAAAGTGTCCAAAGGCCGTCCTAAGGGCCACTTCACACACGAGATTGAGAGCCCGTGACCCGTACACTTCAAGCACTCTCATTGGTGGAAAAGGCGGAGCCGGTCCAGGTTCGCTTCACACTATGCTTGAGGGACCAACTGAGTAGGTGAATGCAAGATGGATGTAAAGTCTACATGGATTCCTACATGGCATTGAATGGATCATGTTTCATGGTCACTTGGACACTTTTTATGAAACCACCTCTTGGAGGTAGGCTTAACACAAAATTGGGAGACCATGGCACTCTGAACGCTCACAACCGTTGGTTTATTCTATTTTATCATGTGTGAGGGCCCGTGTGACTAGAAATTCATTGAAATAAGCATTGGGTTGAGGGCCCAGTCACATACAACTTCACACTACACTTGAGGATCCGCGACCACACTACATGACTTTGGAGGTGTGTTGGGACGGCCTTCGGACACTTTCAGTTGGGCTCTCACAATTTCATAGTCACGGCTCTTGGCTCGTGTGTGAAGTGGCCCTAAGACACCTCCAAAGTCATGTAGTGTGGTCACGGATCCTCAAGTGTAGTGTGAAGTCATATGTGATTGGGACCTCAACCAAATGCCATTTCAATGAATTTCTATTCATGCGGGTCTTCACACATGATAAAATAGAATAAACCAATGGTTGTGAGCGTTCGGAGTGCCATGGTCTCCTGGTTTTGTGTTAGGCCTACCTCCAAGAGGTGGTTTTGGAAAATAGTCCAAGTGACATTGAAACATGATCCATTCGATGCCATGTAGGAATCCATGTAGACTTTACATCCATCTTGCATTCACATACTCCATTGGTCCCTCGAGCGTAGTGTGAAGCGAACTTGGACCGGCTCCGCCTTTTCCACCAATGAGAGTGCTTGAAGTGTACTGGTCACGGGCACTCAATCTCGTGTGTGAAGTGGCCCTAACCTAGACAACCCTTGTTCGGTTATAATTATAACAAAAAATTGGACACCTATATTTGAATGGTATGTGGTTTGGTGCAATGAACGTGAGGAACTGACCACTAGTTACAAATGAACTAATTGAGTTTGAAAAATGACCAGTTGAAGTTCAATATTTCATAAAATTACCGATCATTTTAAAGGAACTCTATGGAATGTACCTCAAATCAATAAAGAAAAACCAAAAGATCACAACATGTGACCGGTTGGACTTGGAAACACTGGGATTTAGACCGAATGTGTCCAAAAAATTCCCCAAACACTAGTTTTTTGTGATCCAAGAGCGGATGCCAAAAAGACACGTGGTCCGAAAGAGGTTAAATTGCTTGCTCAGAATATGATAACCATCTTATGTTCAATAGTCAACATAATTATGGGGACCTATATGATCACTTAATGAGCATGAGAATCTTCGTTTCGATAATGACATAGATAAGCAAGATGAGCTCCAAACATGAAGAAGAAACTGGGTACGTCCTCAATTTGGACTTGCTAACCGTCTTGTGCTAATTGCGTGTTTCATATACTAGGAGAAGCGGGCTAGTGGGAAAACAATTACCATTTATTTAAGACCCATCTACGTTATCTTTAGGGTTATTTAATGAACTTATAACATGTTTGAGTGTGTGCAATTAGACTTGGATCCGAAGACCGGATACCAACAAACACATGTGTTAAAGAAATATTGGATTACGTGCTAAAATCGTGAATTCAAAAGTCAATACTTCAATAATACTACATAGACCTACATGAGCATTTAAGAAGATAGAGGAACCTTCACTTCATTAATGTGCAAGCTAATTCCTCTTATAATTAAGCTCCACAAATTATGGAGAACTGATATCATAATGGCTAAGGACTCCATTAGGGTTCTTAATTAATCATCTCGGACCAATGACTAAGTTAATTAGGGTTTCAAAAATCTCGGGAGAACTTGGGTGGTTGGAATAAAGGTGTCCACTTTACCGTATGTTTGACTCGGGGAAGCCAATAAAGGTCGAGTCACTTTGTCTTTGATAGTCACGAGCCATGAATGTAGTCTCTTAGACCGGGAATATGAACCGTCACCTTTGACTCATTGGAAATCATCTCGAACAATGAACGGGGGAGAATCAACCACTAGTTACATATGAACGGGTTGAGTTTGAGAAAGAAATAACCGGTTGAAGTTGAAGAATTTAGGAAAGTTGCCGATCGTTTTAGAGGAATTTATAGAATATACCTCAAATTAATGAAGAAAAGCTCGCAAGATGTCAACATGTAACCGGTTGGACTTGGAAACAATACTAGGATTTGTCAAAGTCATGTAACAAGTTGAAGGTGATAACGTTGGAACTTGTTATAACTCGAAATTAGCATCACAAATCCCTAATGAGGCCTTTGACATGAACTTGGGACGGACATAAACCCAATATTAAGGGGTAGGATTTTAATGGATTCTTAAACATGCTTGGGCACAAATCATAACCCAATGACAATGCTCACGTTCTTTTTATACTTTGCAAAGACACCAATGTTGGAGTGGTATTATTTTTTCAATTGCATATACATGTAACGAGGACTTAATGAATCTTATTATACAACAAGGATATGTGTTGCAACCCAAACTCGCAATTAGTGCAAAGGCGGTACATTGTGTAAGAGTGGTGGCCATCGAGTGGGACTCAATGGATTCATGCTGCCACCAACTCGAATATGACCAAGGGCCACACACAAGTGAGTCCAACCTCCCTAAATATGTGTAAGTGTAGAGCGCATGGCACACAACCTGCTTCAAGACACCCTAGACCCTTTGCTCAATGGGGTTTAGGGTATGGAGGCACTTGACACCTGGTCCTAGGGACATGTCCCCCAACCCCACTCTTTGTAATATATTGTTACCACTCATTAAATTCAAGATTCTCAATCATAAAGTTCAAAACATGCCGATGGGTGGATATAAATTTATATGTTGGTTTACACCATTTGTCTCAATCTCTACCTCTGATCACACTTTATCCCATACTCCAATGTTTTCTCTTGTTAAATTGGTTCTAATAATTGTCCATGACATGTGAGTTGGGATAATCAAATTTTCTTTGTACTCACAACAACTTTGCCAATTTCACGGGTTTAGGGTACAAGTGCCATTATTTTCATTTATTTTTCTCGCTCACCGGTCACATGTCACCACTCACCGCTCACCACTCAATGTTCACATGATAGTATTCCCCAATCTACAAATATCTTGACAAATTCGCAATTTTCCATTCTTCTTGGGTATTACCGCAATTGGGGAGACCCACTCATTGAGATGAATTTTATAGATAAAACATGTTTCTAGCAATTTATCAGTTCCCTCTTTGACTAACAAAGAGTATTTAATAATCATCTTATATTGTCTTTGTCTGATTGGTGCAACTCCTTCTTCTAACACAATCTTGTGTTCACATACATTAGGTGGTACTCCTCTCAAATATTTGTAAGTCCAAGCAAATACTTGGATATTTCTCTTGATGAAGTTATGCCAATATTTCCACTCAATTTTAGAAATATTCTCGTATATTTTAATGATCTAGCATGTTTCTTTAGTTCTTGAGTTGATTTCCTTATAGACGTCCTTTGCTACGTAGCTTTTGATGGGAGTGTTAGAGAAAACATAGCATCCTCCCAATCCTCCTCAAGAGTTGGCGATAATTCAGCTTCTTTAGATGGTGTGGGGAAGTTTATGAATCAAGGGTTGGAGTTGATGCTCTAATCCAACGGTTGCAGTAGTTTAGATATTGAAAACATAGTTTAGCCACTAGATAATTGCATCATTTGAATCCTCTATGTCTAAGGGGAAATAAAAATTTCCTAGACAAACTGGCATAGGTTTATCTTGATGACTATGACTTCTCACATTGTTTATATGTTCACTAGGTAAATCCTCAAATTTTGAATCGAAACCATTTGAAGTAATTCCATACCATCATCTTGAGTTTCCTTGATAATGGGTAGGGAACAATGGTAAGATTGTTTTATCTTATTTATGTCCTACAATTAAAGTCCCTTTGCCCCAATCTTCTTTACCTTGGGCAAGGATTAGCCATGGACGTCCTAGGCTTATGGGAATAGATTGTACTACATCGGAAGTTCGAAAGATAATAAAATAAAATTTAAATTATTTTCCAACAATTATTGTTGATGCTTGGGGTAACTCCCCTAGAGGGTTAGTGCATGCTTGATCCGCCATTTGAAGGATAATAGAGGTAGGTATTATGGTGGTTATACCTAATTCATTTAGAGTTTCCACACTCATTTGGTTAACATTCGACCGTGTATCAACCTGAAAACCCAATATTGAAATGCCATCAATAATAACATCCACTGTTGGGGAACTTGGGCTTTTACTCATGTTAATGTCATTAATTTCTACAATCTTAGGTTTCTTCCGAATCATAGAAGAACTTTACCGACTCCTGCAATGGGGAGCTATAGCCAACAACTGTCTCATAGTGATTTGTAGTTTTATGTTATCCAAATCATTTATGATATCACAGTGTTGTAAGTCACTGGCTAATTCCATCACTCGATGGCATCTAGATACATATTTATTTTTCACATTTCTTGAATTTAATATATCATACATTGAAAATTTGGTTCTTCCTTGGGTTGATCGTAAAGAGGATGTGGTAAGTAATTGAATCCTCCCAATGACATGTAAACTTGTATCAAGTTTGGGATTCATATAGTGCTATTGTTATTGGAACGGGTTGTGCAACCGTTGAGGCTAGTACAATCGGTGTTGAGACTCTATCCTCTACATGTTAGAAATGGATAAGAGGATCATTGATTGTCTTGTCATCCAAATTCAAATTTACGTGGGAACCATGGAGATACAAATGACTTGTATCATCACTATTACCATCTGGAACAAGTAAAGGTTTTGCTACTTGTTTTGAGTGAGTAGTCACTTCATTTATTTTTAACACATTATATAAGGGTCTTTATTGTACAGTATGTTGAATGTGAATAACATCTCTAGATCCATCATCAACCTCATCAACCTGAATTTGAATATGTTTTTCTTTCTTCCAATCTTTCTCATTAGATTGGTATTTCTTTTAGGCTCATGACATTCATCTATAGGATGACCAATTGTCTTACAATTTCCACACAAGGGTACATAATCATAGGATTTCCACAGTATTTCCGTGGATTAGCATAATGTCCTAATTCTTGACATCTAAAAAAATTGTATCTTTATTCTATCATTAGAATTCGAGTTATTATTTCATGTGTTCAAATTGTAAGGAGGTTTGTTCCAGTTGGGAGTTCCATTGGTCTTACCCCAACCATGATGAATAAAAAAATTAATAGGCATTGGATGCTTGTCAAAAAGCAATTCCTAGGTTTTTTTGTTGGCATTAGGTCCAAGACCTATTTGTTCTTCTGCCACATACAAATTTTGTTATCCTCTACCTAGATAATATAACATTGTGGTCTCAGATCGCAACACTTGTTCACGTAGTGATTACCCCCACAATATGCAACTTGATCCTAATGCCTCGGGGCATTCCTTACCTACGTGACCGTGTCCCTTACAATTGGTGCACCATATACATGGGGGGGTCACTCTATAGGATTTTTGTGCACCACGTGTGGCGGAGGGGTATTTGTTTAGGGGCTATTTACCTCCAAGGCACGAATTAAAAGATCCCTATAATTACTTAATTTTCGAAAATGGCCTATTTTTTGCACCCTACCATTACTTATAATGCTCATGTCATTGCAATTTTTTGTAGTCTACATTCCTTTTAATTAGAAGAGTGGAATGAACAGACACTTCATTCACGTCAGTCCCCTCCGGGGATCGAAGTTTCTTCTATCTTTAATTAGAAAAAGTTAAATTTAAAATGTATGCAATGCAAAAGTGGTGGGAAAAAGCATGGCAACAAAAAGGCATAAAGAATACATACCATTGCAAAAACTAAGTACAAAACTTAAAGTGGAAACACAACAAGAAGGCTTAGGATGGAAACACAACAAGAGTGAGTTGGAATAAATTAATTTTTGGTATTCAACAAGATTCACTTGAAGTATAGAAACAACTAACAATGGAGAATGAAGTCCGAGGAGCTCCGGATTCGAGCGGACGAGCAAGGGCGTGCCAGTACGATGCATAGGAACAAGTGAAATATTCTTAATAGGTCCCAATTTGCAATGTAGAAGTGAATTGACAATAAAACAGAACTACGTATAAGAGGGTTAAACTAGAACGAGTCGAACATATTAGAAACCACTGACTAAAGTAGATAGTTTCTCATTTAAGAGAAACCATGGTGAAAACATATGAGCAAAGTTTACGCATAAAAACAAACTTCCACAATTTTGTGCAGCATCAAAGCTACATGAATCTAGATGGAAGAAAAAAGTTGCGACGAATACAGAAAACTAATACAGATTACACACGTTCAAAAATCTTTCTCAGATGTTTTGTCACATTGAGGAAAGAAAGAAAGAAAGATATAAGAGGTTGTGGGACCTGACAACGATGGATTGCGGAAGGGGGACAATGACAATTCAACCAATTACCAATTATTAATTTTGCAAATGCTTGACTTCATCCACTACATCGAGATTAATTGATCTAAGGGCATAGAGAGAGATAGATAGAGAGAGCCTGCAATGAATGACCTAAACCAATGAATGGCAACAACGAGACGCCATAGAAAATATGTCAACAACACCTTTAGAAAGTGCAAGAATCTACCTACAAGATGTTGAGATTGCACGATGAGAGAGAACTTGGAGCGATCAAAGATAGAAGTTGGATTGAAGGCAATGTCACAATGATCTCGCAAAAAGATTGTAAATTAAAGAAAACTGAACAGTTGGACGAATATGGCAGGGGCAACATGCAAATCATAAAGACTCCATCATTGAATAAAATGTGTGCTATGAAGAAGCGGTGGTGGAAATGAACATACCTATTGGAGATGCCAATGTCGGAATAGAGAAGTCACCGAAAAATGAGAAGCCATATGAAAAATGAAAAATGAGAGGCCACCAAGAGAAGGGAGAGAAGCCACCGAGAGGTGTCGGGAAGAGAGTTAGGGTTAAGCTTACAATTTCATTCATTTTTGGGTAATTGATGAGTCATTTTTCATCCATCCCTCGTGAGGCATGCGTACAAAATTGATTCTACTAAACATACATCCTAGGATCTTTATTTTTAGCCCCTATATCATTTTTACAAAAAAGGAATGGCCCATATTTTATACCTATCTATCTTACTTGTAATGGGATTGTCTACTTTTAATGGACCCTTCATTACTTGGAATTCTTTTATAAATTTTATGTCAAACGAATTTAATCCTCCCTATATTATGCCGCACGTCATTTTTAAAATGCACTAAGTGACCCCCCCGTGACCATATATTAGTACGCTCGTTAGTAGGTTGGGGACGTCTTGGTGCTCTTTTCATGACCTTGACAAATAGCTCTAATATTTGTTTTGTGAGGTTCATTATAGCATCTTTGTGCTTAGCTATAGTGGGTTCTTGAGAAGTAGGCATTATGAGTGTTGGTTTAGTATACAATGGCGCATCAAAAATATTGGAAGGATGGGCGTCTGTGACATCATGTTGGTTAGTTATGGGAAAAATTCCCATATGTGGAGGTGTGGGATTATTAGAATAAGAATCGTCAGTGTAAACGACCAAGTCATCTTCTAATTGACATCCCTCCCAAACTTTAGCTCGGGCATATGTTTGTGCATATGTCGAAGGACCACCCTCTTTTACATAAGTTGTAGAACATAATTTTAGGCTATGGTCCGAATAGGAAGTTTTGATTCTTTGTCTTTTGGACTCAAGATAGAAGTGTCAGGCTATAGTTGGATGAATGTCATTTAGGGGTGGTTATAGCATGCAATAGGCACAAGGTACAAGTTATAACCGTCTACTAGAAATGAAAATAAGAGACCATTACGAGAAGGCCATTTTCAACGAGGATTGTTTGGCTACATGCAAGATAGAGATATAGGCAAAGGACTTGATTATAGAGTGTTAGTATTTGTTTTCAGCCAAAAGCTGAAGAGGAGTGATAGTATTACTTCTTGTGATAGGAGCAATGTGAGGCATTGCAGTAATTGTTAACTCAAATTATCACCCATAAATTGGAAGTAATTTATTTCGAATAAGGGAAGATAGTAATGTTGATTGTATTAAAAACCATATATGTATGAATGTGTGTGTGGATGTGTATGTGAGTGAGGATTGATGAGATAATGAAGGGATTGGCAAAGAGATATTATAAGCAACAAATATGCAATGCACGAATGACGAGAGACAATGCAAAGGGAACGAAGATTAAAGAAGATAAAATGTGAGGCCGAGAAGTTAAACATGAAGGATACAAATACCACCAGTATTGGGAGATAGTGTCAAGGATCGATAATCTTCTGGCTCGATGCTCTGTTTAGATCGGACCACTGGACGACCCTTAGAACGAATTCAGCCATGAATTTCAATCATAGTTCACGGAAGCATCAAAATATGAATCACAAACAATCACTATGAACATATGCAAGTTGCATCGGAACTACTTCGTCTTGTATTGACAAAAATAACGCACGAGGGACAAAACCCCCTCTGTGGTTCTTAAAGGAAGGAGAAGGACTACTAACCCTAACCGCCACTACGTCCTGTTGTACAAACTAATTTGTAACATATAGCCTAAATGCAAGTTAAAGAATCAACGAGGGAAGAAGACAAAATAGTGATGTGCCAAGAGACAATAGCTTGAGATGAATGTAGTAAAGATAAAGTGAGTTAAGAGTGAAGGAGACCAAACTTGTGAAGTTTTAATAACCATGCTTCACATGAGAGATGTTGCGCAAGCAAGAGGTGGCCATAGCCATGGAAATGTCACCAAGAGCATGTGAGAGGTGAGGTGAAGAGGAGACAATTAGCATGCGTTCAAGTTGAATGATGAGAAAGTTGTAAGGCTAGAAAGAAGAGTTGAATTCATGATGGGTGACTTGATATGTTAAAGTATAGAATGGGAAGAAGAGAAGTTTAGAGAGGCTAGGGTTGTTAATAGTCTAGATTAAGAGGCTGTAGGCCTGGAGCCAAAAGGCCGATCTTATGATTATGATTGGATTTTATGTTTGAATCAACGTTGTGATGAGGACTAGATTAGTTGAGTCTTGTGCTAACTCATAATATAGCCTATACAATCTTATGTTCCCTTGGATGTTTGCAAGAATTGCCGACCAAGATGCCATATGGAATGATATTTTATGAATGAGATAAGTTCATGGGAATCAAATAAATTGAATTAAAAGGAACAATGAATGTGGAATGAATCTTTTAGCAATGTAATTTGGTCTACGCTTACCTACTTCAAATCTAGTTTATGGATCCTTATTTTTCAAATCAAATACATACTTTAACTAACTCCTCCTCTTAACTTTATGTCTTTTATATTCCTTGGCTAGTACATGATCTTCTCTGGCTTTGTCATTGGTAGTTTTCTGTACTGATGTTGTATGTAAATGGGATTTAGCATGTGTAGGTTCTAACATGAAACATTCACACGTTAAAACCTTTTGATGTGGAAATGGTGTACTATGATTCCTTGTCGTTATCATTTGTTGTATGCTAATTCTTTGAGGAATCCTTTAGTAATAAATGCATCAAATTTGGTTAATAACCATGTTTTAGATTTCTTTAAAAGGTTTACAAACCTAACATCGTAAAATTTATTGAAATGCGAGGTGTCATTTCAATAAAATTAGAAATTACTTCATGGCAAGTACAAGGGGCAATTGTGTAAATAAATTCAAACTCTTGATTTGAAAACTTTGTTCGTTGCCGATTTCCATAACCAAATTTACTAATAGGTAGGGTGTGATGGATTTGTTTTTTGTATAACATGAATAAGAATCTCAATTCCAAATTTAACCCTTTACGAATTCGTAAATGATTCGACTTACGAACCTCTTTCCAAACTTGGTTTGCAATCCTCTCTTGGATATCTAAAGGTAAATTTAGAAATATCTAACACAAATTAACACGGCAAGTTAAATGTGCATGATTTAACTTAATGCCTTATCTATAATAGGATAACATGGTCCTGAACAAGGATGTATATTATGTTCAGTAGATTCCCAAGGCCACATGTTCGATTCTTTTTAACGCATTGTTAGCATCTTCAAGAAGTTGTTTTTCTTAAGGGGCCAATAGTGTGTGCTCTAGGTACAAACTCAATATATAATCTCATTTAATGAGATCACTAAGTTTTTTTTTTCTTCTTCTTCTTCTAATTTTAAATTTTTGAAAAAATTAAAATCAAAGAACTAGGTATGGTATAGTTTTGCCAAATTTTAGTAAAAATAATTTGTTAAGTTTCTAAGGGTAGGATTTTAATTCTTCGTCTAGTTCAGACTCTGAAAATATTGTTTGTATTTGAAATCTTTCCCTAGGAAACTAGCACCATTTGCAAAACTTAGCTTCTTTGGATTTTAAAACTAAATGTGAAACATATAATACCCTATCACTTAGTTTTGTAACCAAGTTAAAAAGGCTAATAAACATTGCCAAAAATCCTTAACATTGGATTCCCAAGGCCACATTAAGTTTGACACTTAATCATTTACCAAGTTTATCTCTAAACATTAGCTCAGTCAAGTTAAATAAAAATTTGTAGAAATATTTTAAAACTTCTTTCACAATTTCTAAAACTAAATTGTTAACATCAAAATTCCACTTAGTTAGTTTAGAGGTCAACTTTCCTCATCTCTATCAACACCTAATTTATAGATTTTGATAACCATAGCCTTGCCCGGCAATGGCGCCAAAATGTAGATAAGTTTTTGGTTTAGGTTCAATTGAACAAAACACACAAGGACCCTAAATGTCAGTTTGGGGTTCTAGGTGTCAATATTAGGTTAATTGATAGGTCACAATGAATTTAAAGTAAGAATTGGGTACCATAACCTATGTTAGACTTGATTTCGGATTTGAAAATAAAAGGTGGATTACAAGGGTCACTCAATGAAGTATATACACTTGCGCAAACTCTCCCTTATAGCTAACCATAGTCCGGTAGTAATGAATCGCTATATCATGGATTTCAATGCAAGGAGTCTTAGCTCATCAGTTGCCTTTTGATTGCCAATAATGCCATATAATCAAGGTCAATGGCGCCCCATTATGAACCATAATCCTTCCTTAATTAAGTGATTATTTAATAGATCGTGAAATAATGCAGTGAAAACCCTACATGTTACCATGTAAACTGATTTATCTTCAATCTTAACAAGTCTATTTGGGCATTGTCCTTACCTGAACCAACTGAAGGACATCCACATGTAGGTTTCCAAAACTATTGTCCATGGCAAGTTAGGTACGTGCCAAATAATTGTTTGTTCCTTGACTTTTAGATGATTTTAAATACAATTTACAAAGTGGTCCAAAATTGTTTAAATGATATTTAGTTTAGGGTTCAGGGCAAACCATGGTCTTGGACAATACTCTAGAGCAGTCTCCTTAGTAATCCAATTCACTAGTTGGTCCAAGTTTGATTCATAAACCAATTCTAGCAGTCTTAATACTTTCTCTTTGTAATAACCGATCTTTCTCTTAGATTTTCAGTTAATTTCAATTATTTCGTAGTTTAATTATTTCGCAAGTTTAAATTCAACTTTTATTCAATCCATTAATCACTAGTAGAAAAAAAAACAGTGACCAATTTAACAAAACTCAACACAAAAGTGTTGATTTTTTTGTTGATTAGGACGTGTTAATTTGGGTATTTTTTAACACAAAACTGTTAATTTTTTAACAAAAAAATGTCAAAGTTTAACAAAACAGTGTTTCATTTTGTAAGAAAAAAGTGTTGATTTCATCATCTAGGGCAATGCTACGTGTCCAACAATCCAACTACCACGTGGAGGGACACATGTTTGCCACGTCACAATGGCCATACGGAAAGTGAGGCCTTCCGGATTCAAACCGAAGACCTCGTGGTTAGAGGCCAATGCTCTTGCCAACGCACCAACCACTCACAAGTGATATATATGGAATTTAGAATCTACTTAACTAGCTTTTCGGGTTTCTTCCTTTTTTAAAAAAAAATCAGCAGACTTTGATTTGTCAACTTTTTCTAGTTAGAAGTTTTTCCAAAAAATGTTTTTTACTAGGTCTGAATCGCCTCTGAAGTCTGCTGACTTTAATAAGCACCGAATTGTGTACTTATTCTTAAATCTACATTGTATATTGAAGATTTTTAAAGGTTTATAAATATTTTTAATAATTCAAAACTTTATCAAAAGATTCAAAAAGATTCCCGATATGGTAATTGCACTATCCAAATCAACATAAAAGAATGACAATTTTTTGTTAATTTGGGTACAATTAACAAAAATTTGTACAAATGGACGTTACAGTGTCCAAATTAACAAAACATTGTTAATATTTTGTTAATTTGGACTCTGTTTTTCTAGTAGTGATTCATTCATTCTTCGTAATCTCAAAGCGGCAATGGTCAAATCGTATATATCGGAATTGCTCCCAATCTATTGGCGAGAGGCTTGTCTTTCACACCTTTTTGTTCAATTGCTACCACACTGCAACTGGTACCAAAATCTCATCTCTTCAGCTGCCAATGGTCATACTACGGTTCTAGTTCCTTGCCTCTTTACTTCCAAAAGACAATTGCCTTATTGTGGGAAACGACTTCTACCAAACAAACAAAAAGCTCTCAACCATGGATTCTCCTATAATCATAGTCATTGTGATACAACTCTCTACCATGGTTCCAATCACTACAAATTTGAGCTTCTACACTCGGAATCCTCATCAAAATTAGAAAAGTCTAGTTCAATTGGAATTCTTGAGTTGAATCGCATGCTTTCAACAACCCTCAACACTATATGGGTCGCCAAGACTAAATGTAAACCTAATATTATTTGTCATTCCTTGTAAAAAAAATTGGGGCATTATAGGTTTATAGTGCTGCAAAAATCATCACTTGTTGAGTGCTTTTTCATCCAAATTGCAATCGTTTGTGATAACATTTCATTGGATGATTGTCAGGATGCAAAATATAAGCAAACTTTGTGTCAATATTTGGTATGGATTTCATCCCATTTTCAATCATCCATGACAATATTTGGTATGGATTTCATCCCATTTTCAATCATCCATGACAATATTTGCAAGCTTATTCCCAAAAAATGTCATTCCAAAAAGTTACCATATTGACATAACATACCATATGACACTAACTACAATATTTTAGTGTAGTTCTCCTCAACCAACTTTACAAGGTGAATCCTTCAAGGTCAATTTGGTTTACAACTCATCTCCACTACGGTAACAAGGGTTTCTAGTGGTTGCAACCAATCATGAATATAATGTCTTTCTTATTAGGCAATTTAGTGTTTACCATTCAATTCAATATCGTAAATATTTAGAAATAGGTATCATTATATAATTAAACAACCTATTATATAACGAAAGACGTGGTGGTGGAGGTCGTGATGGGGATGGTACATTGATTATCTTGTGTAGTGCATGTGTTACTAATTCCGGAAACATGCACTGGTTTGCCAAATCTCAAAATTAGTAAGGGCTTAAATTTGTATTGAGTGATGCTACATTCACGAATACATGCTCATGTACCATACATTTCAGTAAAATTAGTGTGTGCTCTAAGCTATTTTGAAGCTCGAGGTCGCAACCATGACAATCATTCTCAATGGTGCAACATCAATGACAATTTCAAGCATTGTAAAATTGTATGGTGGCATTGCTACTCATCAAACCTGGCAAAACCAATGGCAACAACACTATGGGCTCCCAAAACCCTAGATCTTTTGGTGGAACTAATTTTGTAGCAGAAATAAATCTAGTAACACCTTCATTAATTTCCCACATGCCCTATTATCCAACCTTGACTAAATGGGATAATCAGTGTAGCAACGGTTGCCTTGCTGTTCCTCAATGCTCTTAAGAGGTGGTGGACCGCGTTAAAGTGACGTGTCATATTCGTGGGTGCAAAGGACCAAGATGACACAGACCCATACTATGAAAATACAATAACAATAAAAATAACAAAAACAAACGAGGGTTTGAAGCCCTTATTCAACTTCAAAGGTCTCTCCATAAGGCCACGTTTTCCTCAAATCACATGTCGCATATGCATTCTTTTTAAGCATATCACTATCAACCAAAGTAAGTAGAGCTCACATTGTCAAATATGAGTCCATCACGAGGCTTCTTTTAATACTATGTACACATGGGAGTACTAATAAATCACGCTCTAATAATACAATCCTTGTCTCCAAACCATATGATGGGTGTGGTGGAATAGCTATTATGTGGTACACACACTTAACTTAGTGTAGACTAACCCTAGTGTGATCCAACTAGTTCCCCGTTGTTGACTATCTTGACTAGTTGGACTGGTATTTATTTATTAATAGCATTCGGGCACCTATAGCAAGGATTCCATATTTATTTTATGTAAATATTAGGGTGTTCCGTATTTGACGATATTTTTGTTTTCTATACCACTTGGGCCATTATACCATGCAAGATTCTTCATACCTAAGTACAATCACACTTAGTATTAATATAGTTTAACATGATATTGATGCAAATATGATGTTCACCCGGCAATACCAAAGATTCTCTCAACAGGAGATGCCCACCAAATACCAATATTTGAATGTCATCACAAATTTGATACCCACGGGTAGGTTCTTTGATATTATACTCAGGGCCACTTCATACACAGGGCTGAAGGCCCCTGACCATGGCAATGTAAGAGCTCTCATTGGTCGAAAAGGCGGAGACCGTCCAAGTTCACTTCACACTAGGAGGTGAAGGCCTAAAGACCCAACGAAAAGTTTGTGGATGAAAAGTCTACATGGAGTCCTACATGGCAGGTTGTGGATAAGGGTGCATGGTCTACCGGAATTTGCGTCAGGCCCACCTCTTGGAGGTGGGCCTGATGCAAATTCCGGTAGACCATGATTTTTTTCATATTTTTTTCAGCAGGACAGAGTTCAAGACAAATTCCAGGACGTACAAACACCACCAAGTAATTCTCTTAAATTGATAAAGTTCGAGACATATTATATTAAACCATATCCTCCCCTCTTTTTCTGCCAACAAAATAGGCAATGGTCCCGCAACATGGTCCATTCTCACTTCACACTATGCTTGAGGGCCCGTGACTACATAAAATGGCTTTCCCAACACCCATGGTACGGCCTTTGGATGAGAGCCAAGGGTCCTCACCATTACAAGGTCACGGCTCGTGGCTCATGTGTGAAGAGGCCCTCATTGTTGATTTTATTGATACCCATGAAGTCACCTATGTATTGATCCAACATAAGGCTAAATATACATGAGATTGAAACTTACGAACTTGAAAGTTACGGAGTTGGAACGAGAGAGAGAGATAGAGAGATCATATATGAGCACACCTCTCATTCACCCAACATAAATGCCCAAAATTTGAACGTAATTACGAATTTGATATCCTTGGGTAGGTTCTTTAATATCGTTATTGATGTCAATTTTTGATACCCATGAATGCATGTATCATTTTTTATAGATAGATAGATAGATAGATACACATAGCGAGAGTTGTCTTTTTTCAAAGCTTTTCTAAAAGCTTGATCTTCCTCTTTTTAGAGGCATTTTCCTTTCTATTCTTCGTCAAAATAAAGCAAGGGCGGGTGGGTGGGATTTTCTTTCATCACAAGTCTATTGCTTCCCAAAACATAGTATCCATCATTATAACCATGGATTTAGTGCTATGTTCTACATCATAGTAAGTAGCTTGAACTTTCAACAAGGAATATGTATTCTCATCAAAATGGTTAGATACTCTATTATGTTTCCTTGCTTTCAAATCAAAATTTGATAGCATGGTGTTATAAGGGCATAAAATACTAAAATGTAATGATGTGTGTCATGGTCACAAAAATGCATTACATATGGCAGCTGAGTTCAAAACATAGTCTAGTATGTAACTACATTGTGCTCAATAACTATTGTTACAACCAAGTAATAAACCAAAGATTTGATATGTAGACTTACATACCTCATTTGTATGTATTCTCAATGTCTCGACTACATTCTAGAATTTGTGTACATATCAAGATACTAATTCAAAGTAACATAATAACTTTCACAAGTGTAAGATCTCAAAAGTGAAAGAGTATCCAAACATGAGCAATGTACTATTGTTGGTGTTGAGAAATGTGAAGAGCTAGCCTCACCTGCACCTGTGCCAACCCAAACATACAATTGTGTGTTAGAAAGGTGTGTGTCAAGTGTCTTCAGCTAAGCTCAGTTGCAATCCATGTCACACATTTACCTCACCTGTCAAGTCCATTGAATGCTTGCAAACACCAATATTCACTACAAAACAGTGAGTATACAAACCTGCTCTTTTGCCATATTGTGTAACTTTCTTGGATAGTAACAATCTTTAGTACACCAAACACCATACACTTCCACACTAATCTTGTATCCACATTCTAAGTCAAGAGTTTCCTCCTTCAAGCATGTAAAAGAGTTTTCACATGGAGGAGCATAGGGTTTAAGTATTGGTTTAGTAAGGTATAGTGGCCGCTTTAGGTCACTAAAACCCTAAAACGTGGAGCGTGGTAACTTTACTCTACCATGTTTAGGTTTAGTTTAATATTTTAACTGTGGTGTAAATTCTACTAAGTGTCCTAGCCTTAGTAGAAGGTTTTAATCAAATTGTCAAGAATGTTACATTTTATCTTAAAGGCAAAATCAAGAGCAAAGCGAGAGAGAGAGAGAGAGAGAGAGAGAGAGAGAGAGAGAGAGAGAGAGAGAGAGAGAGAGATGATGTTATGGAGCTAAAGCTCGGGGGATAAAATAGGGATTGTCATATACGACTGTACCTCTCATTCATCTGGCATAAAAACCATGAAACAATGTGCATTATGGAGGTTACATTTGTATAGTTGATTTTACAGTGGAATTAGCTTTAAAGACACCGCATTTGTCTACGATGAATCGGCAACAAACCTATAGGGGTCAAGTTTTCACGTTGGATGGATGAGAAGGTACGGGCATATTCGACAATTCCCTCTCCCCAGTTGGGGTTGATGGATGGAACTTAAGTTAGGGCCATCAATTCTCATGTGGCTTCTGTCAATTGCCAAGTCACAGATTCCTTCTCTTACCTGCCGCCCCAGCTCCACATCATTATACATAATAGTTAATAGCGTTCCCATTACTTCTGTGTATTCCACATCCGTCCCCGGGGAGGGATGGAATTATCATATAACTTACAACGTATCTCTCATTCATCCAACATAAAAAACTTGGCTCTTATAGGGTTGTTGTCGATTCATTTCAAATGACCTCAAGTAGCCTAATCTAGATCTCTAAAGTTAATTTAGGTGCAAAATGAACTTTAGAAAGTAACCTCCGGGCTGCATACTATTTTAGGGGTTTTATGTTGGATGAATGAGAGGTGCGCTAGTATATGATAATCCCCTCTCTTTGAGTTCAGGGTAGTAACTTACATAACTTTGGTCACCGCCTAACATCAGCGAGAAAGTTACTTCAGTGGTTCAAGATGGTCACTTAGCAAATCCTAATCAAGGCCATAGCCATCTTCCTCATAATTTTCGGAGCTTGTACGAATGTCTTACTCGTTATCAAAGTGAAGATTCTTGTGCTCATTGAATGGACATATAGGTCCCCTATATTATGTTGACTACTGAGTCTAGAATATGAAATCATCATTATACTAGATATATACCAGAGCCCAACATTTTCCTTCGAATTTGTACCCATACCCACCCATACCCATCAGCAACGACCTATGCCCACCCATGCCCCACCCATAGCATGACCCGTGCCCACCCATGCCCACCCATGCTATTAAAATTGCCGCCAATGTATTCAAAAATTGTGTAATGTGCATTACCCGCCTACACCAAGTCTTGGCCCACCCATGCCCATGCCCACCCTTGCCCACCCATGCCCACCCAAAACCCATGGGCATGGGTGGGTTTGGGCATGGGCATGGGTATGGGCACCCAATGTAGGGCTCTGATATATACCCAAATGTTATAAAAAAGAACACGATACGAAATTGTTGGACGTTGGGTTGGAAGAAAACGAGAGTTGCAAAGGCCAAAGCGGACATGTTTTCAAAGGTGCCATTGCATGGGGTGTCATTCATCTCCATGGCCTAAGACCTCTCTCTCTCTCTCTCTAAGTATGTGCTTCCTTGGAAAATTGATGGATGTTTCATCATTGATCTAACCCACAAATTTGCATGTAAAGCTGAGTTAGGTTTACGGACCATTTATGTTGTATCTATTAAAGGAGGCATAACACCTTGAAGTTGCATCACGTAACTCCGTGATCAACATAAGGCCAACATGCTCACATTCATGCCAGTACCTAGGTACGGGCATATTCTTTTCTTTTCTTTTCTTGTTGTATCTATCTATCTATCTATCTATCTATCTATCCGTCTATCTTTACAGCTCTTAACAAACAAACATGATACAAAATTAAGGGATTGGCACCCAATTTCAAAGGGGTGAAGTATTAACTATAAGTTGAGAAGTAGCTTGGTATTAACTTTGGATAAGAGGTCCACTCGGGTGCAATACACTAAACATTGTATTTAGTGTCACCGATTCTATTTTTCTTGCTCAATCCTAATTGTAAACCGTCCATGTAGTGTCGCCAAGACTAATTGTAAGCCGTCCGCATAGTGTTGCCAAGACTAAATGTAAACCTAACATTATTTGTCATTCCTTGTTTTAAAAAAATTGGGCAATGTAGATTTATAATGCTGCAAGTATCATCACTTGCTGAGCGATTTTTCATCCAAATTGCAATCATTTATGACAACATTTCATTACATCATTGTGAGGATGCAAAATATCACCAAACTTTGTGTCAATGATTGTGCATGGATTTCATCCCATTTTCAATCATCCATGACAATATTTGCAAACTTATTCCCAAGAAATGTCATTCCAAAAAGTCACCATATTGACATAACATACCATATGACACTAACTACAATATTTTAGTGTAGTTCTCCTCAACCAACTTTACAAGGTGAATCCTTCAAGGTCAAGTTGGTTTACAACTTGTCTCCACTACGGTAACAAATGGATTCTAGTGGTTGTAACCATTTATAAAAAAATGTCTTTCTTATTAGGCAATTTAGTGGTTACCATTAAATTCAATATCATATATATTTACAAATAGGTGCAAATATATAATTAAACAACCTATTATGTAACAAAAGACGTGGTAGTGGTGGTGGTGATGGTGATGGTACATTGATTATCTTGTGTTGTGCATGTGTTACTAATTCCAGAAACACGCACTACTTTGCCAAACCTCAAAATTAGCAAGGGCTTAAATTTGCATTGAGTGATACTACATTCACAGATACATGCTCATGTACCATACATTTCAGTAAAATTAGTGTGTACTCTATGCTATTTTGAAGCTCGAGGACGCAACCATGACAATCATTCTCAATGGTGCAACATCAACAACAACTTCAAGCGTTGTAAAATGGTATGGTGGCATTCCTACCTCGGGGAGATCACTCCATTGTAGAGTTGAACACCACGTGCGAACAAAGTTTGCTACCCCTATAT
Organism: Polytrichum formosum; assembly: GCA_964035585.1. NCBI lineage: Eukaryota > Viridiplantae > Streptophyta > Polytrichopsida > Polytrichales > Polytrichaceae > Polytrichum > Polytrichum formosum. The sequence goes on from OZ037941.1 coordinate 45,182,831, forward strand.
TACATGTCATAAATAATTTTAAATTTTATGATATTTTTTCTACATATACACAACCATTGATGGTATCTTTTGTATATTTTTTTGAAATTTTTAGTCATATTCATCAATTGTAGCAATTTTTTTAGTTCAATTCTGCGTCATTCTAGTTAGAAACGGTATGTTTTATTAAAAAAACAAATCATCAAATTTAGTCACCATTTGTTACTATGTAACATGTACCATTTATATCTACTCATAAAAAAAAATTGATAAAATTGTGACCCATTTTGATGATGATTTTTACATTTTTTACATTTTTTACATCTAAAATGATCGCACGTGGTTGTTCAACTCTACAATGGAGTGATCTCCCCGAGATTCCTACGCATCCAAACCTGGCAAAACCACGGGGGGTCACTCCATTGTCAAGTTGAATACCACGTGCGAAACAAAAAAATCTACTTTTCCCTAAAAACATCACCAAAATGGGTCAAAATTTTATCAAATGTTTTTCATGTGTAGATATATACGGTATCAATTACATAGTAAAAATGGTAACCAAATTTGATGATATGGTTTTTTTAATAAAACATACCGTTTCTAACTAGAATGACGTAGAATTGAACTAAAAAATTTACTACAAAAATGAAGATGACTCAAATTTTCAAAAATATATACAAAAGATATTATCAATGGTTGTGTATATGTAGAAAAAAATCATAATTTCTAAAATTGTCTATGGCATATAATATAGGGTAGCAAAATTGTCTCGCACGTGGTATTCACTTGACAATGGAGTGACCCCCCCCCGTGAGCAAAACCAACAGTGAAAACACTATGGGCTCCCTAAACCCTAGATCTTTTGGTGGCACTAATTTTGTAGCGGAAAGAAATTTAGTAACACCTTCATTAATTTCCCACGTGCCCTATTATCCAACCCTCACTAAATGGGATAATCATTGTAGCAACGTTTGCCTTGCCGTTTCCCAATGCTCCTGAGAGGTGCTGGACCACTTTAAAATGACGTGTCATATGCATGGGTGCAAAGCACCAAGATGACAGAAACCCATACTATGAGAATATAATAACAATCAAAACAACAAAAACAAACGAACCCTTGTACTCAACACGAGGGTTTGAAGCCCTCATTCAACTTCAAAGGTCTCTCTATGTCACCAAAAATCCTCCAACCTTCGATTTCGTCCTAGCCCGAGTGGAAAAGTTTATAATGACATGTAGAGACTTCTCTCTTTGTAACCCAATATATAATTCCAATCTACCCTTGGAATATACACAACTTGATTAACACCACACTATGTAGTTTTACATTCCTTAATGTCGGGCAAGGTTATATCCTTAGCCTTTTCTAATGTCCACCCGGCCGCTTTGGCCACGCATGCCTTCAAAGATATCCCTCTTGTGAATCGAGTCCTTGCCGTCGACTCCACACTACTACATGGGTTTTCGCTTATTGATTCCGTGCTATCACATGTCATCGTGGTTGATTCCGTATTGGTACGTGACACTTCGCTTGTGGATTCCATGAGCACATAGGCTTTAAATGCAAGTATTAAAAATTACTTATATACTTATCATTGCCCTTCCTTCTCTAAGTTCTTCTTGATGTAAATCTCTATCAATGTCTTCCTACTAAACATCAGAATAGTATAACTCCCACCCAACTTATGTTCTTCAAGTGAAATTTGGTACACTTGTTAAGTACCTTATCAAAAATCTCCACACCAAATTTTGGCACAAACAGAGTTCATATGCAAAAGTTATGCATGAAATTCTAACTCTAACTACTTAGTATGAATGCTGTGATAAAGCATCCGGTCATTAAAACTCTAATAACTTCCAACTCCTACGTCCAATCAATCTAAAATTTTGATACAAAATAGATATATAAGTTTAGAAGGTAGTGTCAAATTTTGGTATCCATATCTATAATCCTCTAAGAGATACATATTTTCAAACATTGCTGCTTTGTTCCTAGACACCCTCCCCTTCAACTTTTAATAACTCTTTCATCCCAATGACTGAAGCTCTCAAATTTTTACCACAACTCACATACTATATAATAAACAATCCCTCAAATTTTCATACCCATTGAACACTCTGATCATCCATAATTGACAAATCTCTGACTATAAAGTTCTGCTCAAGTTCATAACTAATAAAACACTATAAGTAATGCACCTAGTACAATCTAGTCACTCTAAATGCCACAAGTTTAAACAAGTTTGAACTCTCTCACTTCAATATGAATCTCAATGCAACAAGTTGAAGTTTACAATCAAACTCCAAATTCCTTAAACCCAATCTACTTCTAACAAGAGGTCAATCCCTCTTCAAGGCTAAATAGCCTTGGCTCTTCACCTAAGAACTAAGCACACACATGTGCTCCTATCTTGCTTCCCACACACCCACACTTATAACCCGTGGGGTGCTTAAGGAGCACGAAGAAAAGAGAGGATGAGTGAGGGAAGAATGAGGGATTATATAGTGAGTTGAGAGGGAGAGAGGGCATGAGGTAAGGATAGGGTGAGAGGATTAGAGCCTCCAATCACAACCCCTTAACCTTCTCCTTCTAAGTAGGGACTCATCCCATCCACAAGGCTCACGATAAGCCCTCGAACTCTCCTCCTACTTTGTAGGCTCTCATCTTATCTCCTAAGCCTTCCTCCCTCAATTGATCAACAAAAGATCCTAATTCAAACATTTAACTAACCTTGGCTTTCTACCTACCACACTTTACCAAGGTATGTCCTCATACTACTTAAATCCACTCCACACAAGCCTAATGCTTCAAACTTAGTTTTCTTCAAGCTTCACTCTTTTTATATTTTTGTGAATAATCATAAATCAACAAAACACTACGTGTAATGTTTTACAAGTGTTAACAACACATGTGAGCATCAATTTGGGCTCACACTCTTAAGGCCATGTCTTTCTCAAATCACACGTCGCATATGCGTTCTTGTTAAGCATATTACTATCAACCATAGTGAGTAGTGCTCACATTGTCAAATATGAGTCCATCATGAGGCTTTTTTTAATACTACCGTAGTTCTTTAGCAGCTTGGGCAGAAAATAATTAATTTTAAAGGTGCCTAAGTTTTTGGGAAATTAATTTCGTTGAGTGTCCAAAAAAAGAAATAGCATTCAAAGAATGGTGAAAATCATAATAATGCAAGTGACTTTCACTAGAATCCAACAAAGTAGCATCAAATCAAAGCAAAACTCGTTGCCGAGCCAAACCCTGACATACAAGTAAAAGACACACTTTAGGGTAAGGAATGTTGGTTAAGGAAAGTGTTGAGGTTAATCGTAGCTGCCATAGATGAAATTAGGAAAACCATCCATGAATTATAGAAAACCATCCATGAATGTTTAACGTACTTTAAATTGCTCTTTGAATCTGCCCAATTTTAGAATATTGTTTTTTGGGCTGCCTAACTTACTTTTGCACTTTAATTAATTATTAGGCAGAAAGGTGCCCAAGCTACTAGAGAGCTATGGTATGTACGCATGGGAGTACTAATAAATCACGCTCTAATAATGCAATCCTTGTCTCCAAACCATATGATGGGTGTGGTGGAATAGCTACTATGTGGTACACACACTTAACTTAGTGTAGAGCAACTCTTGTGTGATCCAACTAGTTCCCCGTTGTTGACTCTCTTGACTAGTTGGACTGGTATCGTTTGTTTATTTATTTATAGCATTTGGGCACCTATAGCAAGAATTCCATACATATTTTATGTAAATATTAGGGTGTTCCATATTTGACGATATATTTTTGTTTTCTATACCACTTGGGTCATTATACCATGCAAGATTCTTCATACCTAAGTACAATCACACTTAGTATTAATATAGTTTAACATGATATTGACACAAATATCATGTTAACCCAACAATACCAAAGATGCTCTCAATTGGAGATGCCCACCAAATACCAATATTTGAATGTCATCACAAGTTTGATATCCACGGGTAGGTTCTTTGATACCATGCTCATTGTTGATTTTATTGATATCCATGCAGTCACCTGTGTACTGGTCCAACATAAGGCTAAATATACATGAGATTGAAGCTTGTGAAATTGAAAGTTACGGAGTTGGAACTCGGGGGGGGGGGAGCTGACTTTTCAGAGGCCAAATCCTTCAATTTCTCATTGCAATACAAAGGTGGGTGGGTGGGAGCTTTCACAAGACTCTTTCCATGTTTCTTGCCTCTTCCTAACACAACAACACCTTACATAATGGAGTCATTTGTAATTATGTCTCCTTTTATGTGTTGCATCATACATCCATGTTGTATCACATCCTGGTTCACTTTGCAAGAATATGTACCTTACTTAATCTTTTTGCTATCATATGGTGTCCAATGCCAAATGTTTGTTTTTGACTATCCTATGCTTTGGAGTTTAAATGCCAACCTTCTTGCTCCTCTATCAAGTATAGCTAACTAGCCCACTACATGTATGAGGTACTTACAAAGGAAATGTTTCTAGTAACCTCAACCAACAGAGATGCATAAAATGTCATAATCATATTACATTGTTGCATTGAATGTGTGAAGGGCCTGCCTCACCTGTGCCCATGCAACCAACCAACAAACAATTGAGGATTAGTTACGCACATGAGGTAAATAACAGCAGGACCCAGTTGTTATCCATGTCACACACACTTAATCCACTTCAAATGCATCTAAGTATTCCAAAGTATAACACTCATTGTAAAACAACATATGTGTGTTCAAACATGTTCCTTGGCTATGATTGGGTTACTCCAAGTAGAATGCTCCTCTTGGTAATGAACCCTAGTTTCTCTTACTTCTAACACGTATCAGTTACCCTAATGTGTATACATAGTGCTCGCCGCACCTCTCACTTGTGTGAATGGTAAAAAATAAGCTCTTTTTAGTGTTAAGGGTTTATATTGGAGTTCTTACCTCTGGTAAGTTCTCGTAACCCTATTTTTACCCCATTCATCTACTTCTTTATTACATCCATTCCATGGTACGTATGATTTCCTTCCATGCTTGTGTACTCGATTTTACAATCGTCCATTTTACATGGATGATTAATGCTAGGTATATTAGTGTAAGAATTTCAAAACTGAAACTTTTATGTAACATGGCATTAAACAAGAGAGAGAGCGAGAGAGAGCTGACTGATCTTGTCTTGATCAATATCTTGTCCTGATAGGATATGTCATCACTATACAGGTAGAGTTAAGTTATGACAACATACATCCCTTGGTAGGGTCCTGATAATCAAGTTTATTAGTTACTATCCATTCCCCATCTTGTAATTCCACCCTTTTTCCACAAATAACTGTTGGAATTTGGTTCATATATGTTATTCACCTCTAGCAAATTATGTAAAGCATACATATGCATACATAATGTTGTAGCATCAATGTATTGAGTGACCGAGTTTATATTTCAGTATATATAAGGATATCATACTTACATCACTGATTTTGAAATAGTTTTGTCAAGAATGTATTTCAAGAAACTCAACCAATCACTAGACCATTTCCTGATATCAATTGCTCCACAAGAATTGTAAGTCCCATAGGCTTACTTGTGTCTGCAAATTAATTGCATCAGAACTACCATGTCTAAGCAAGGTTAGTATATTTCCAGTATGACCTCGACACAGCTCCAGAGTTCCCGTATTTTCAAGTAAACCAAAGTTCATTTCTGTGATCATATAGCACAATATAATGACTAAGAGTCGAGTACCCATGTCCTAGCCGCGAGCGACCCTGGGTCCAGGATCTGGTTTCCTCAGCTACTTACATTAGTACCATTCCCCTTCAATGTAAACATCAAACACATGCTTACATAGACATAGATATATCAGTCATTTTTTCTGGAGAAATTTGATTAACCTGGTTCTATTCTGATACAAACCAGAATAACCGTATACCACATTTTCAGGAGATCAAGGCCATTTTCAGAGATATATGTGACCATTTACAGAGCTCTCTTAACTCTATCCTTTAATTTTTGTAGAAGATCAAGAATCTCAGACTTAATTCAATTTACCTTGTATAGTTAGATAGCTATACTGGTAGTCTTTTTCTTGATCTATTTATTATAATCCCAACTGCTTTATTACCACAAGGTGCATAGGGCTCAAGTTGAGGATCAATTAGAGAATGTAGAGAGAAAGATTGGTGTAAAAACAAGAAAGACTCAAATTCAATTCCGGACATAAAGCAAGTAGTCTTTAGGAATTGAAATGAGTGGACAAATCTTCGGAAGGCACGTAGCACTTGTAGAAGAGGTCTTCACCTGTGCCCATGCTCCCCAAGAATACCACAAAGTATGTTAGTAGAGCGTACAACAGGTGTTAACAGACCTCTTACTTGTTATCGATGTCAACAAGGCTATACCACTTCCTTAGAGGTAGGTAATATACACCATTACTATATTCTCTTGTTATCCATAGTCATAAACATATTGACAGATAATCATGTAACTTAAGCAAGATTTGTGCTAACTTAAGTTCTTAGTCACTTTCCAAATGTAAGCTGTCCGCATACAAGGTTTATATCTCCACCTTGAAATCATCAGAAGCTGAGCCTGGTTTGCTCATCTTGCCGTTTTAGTATCAGTATTAGTACTCACAGTAGCAGATTTATGAGAATACCACTAAGCATGCAAGAATGCAAAGTAAGTGCCGCAAATTTCTGTAAGCTCTGAGTGCGAAAGATCATGTAGCGGCAAGCTGTCTAAGTAGGCTCAGAGATGCACACTCTTGCCGTGAATCCCAGAAACTTAGAAACTCCCAACTCTCACTTAGGAGCATGTGCAGGCCACTCTCTGTTACTTGGAAGGCAATCAGTGCCGTGAGTCTCATAGACTTGTATCTCTCCCGGGAGGGAGCGTAAGCAGAGTGTGGTTACTGAAAAGCTACAGTGCCAGACTTACTGGTGTGTTTAAATGTTATTTTTCCTGCTACTTTTTCTCGGGCAGCCCAAGAAGGAATATTCAATTTCAAGAAATCAAGATAATGAGAGAGAGAGAGAGAGAGAATTATCGTATATGAGCACACCTCTCATTCACCCAACATAAATGCTAAAAATTTGAACGTAATTACGAATTTGATATCCCTGGGTAGGTTCTTTAATATCATTATTGATGTCAATTTTTGATACCCATGAATGCATGTATATACTAGTCCAACATTGATTGTTATCATTCTAGATAGATAGATAGATAGAGATAGAGAGAGAGATTGAAACTTGCAAACTTGAAGTTATGGAGCTAGAGTTGGGGGGAGAGAATAGGGATTGTCACATACGAGTGTACCTCTCATCCATCTGACATAAAAACCATGAAACAATGTGCATTATGGAGGTTACTTTTTCTATAGTTGATTTTACACTGGAATTAGCTTTAAAGACACCGCATTTGTCTACGATGAATCGGCAACAAACCTATAGGGGTCAAGTTTTTATGTTGGATGGATGAGAAGGCACGGGCATATTCGATAATTCCCTCTCCCCAGTTGGGGGTGGGGGATGGAACTTAAGTTAGGGCCATCAATTCTCATGTGGCTTCTGTCAATTGCCAAGTCACAGATTCCTTCTCTTACCTGCCGCCCCAGCTCCACATCATTATACATAATAGTTAATAGCGTTCCCATTACTTCTGTGTATTCCACATCCGTCCCCGGGGAGGGATGGAATTATCATATAACTTACAACGTATCTCTCATTCATCCAACAAAAAAAACTTGGCTCTTATAGGGTTGTTGTCGATTCATTTCAAATGACCTCAAGTAGCCTAATCCGGATCTCTAAAGTTAATTTAGGTGCAAAATTAACTTTAGAAAGTAATCTTTGGGTTGCATACTATTTTAGGGGTTTTATGTTGGATGAATGAGAGGTGCGCTAGTATATGATAATCCCCTCTCTTTGAGTCTTGGGCAGTAACTTACATAACTTTGGTCACCGCCTAACTTCGATGAGAAAGTTGCTTCAGCGGTTCAAGATGGTCACTTAGCAAATCCAAATCAAGGTCATAGTCATCTTCCTCATAATTTTTGGAGCTCATACAGATGTCTTTCTCGTGATCAAAGTGAAGATTCTTGTGCTCATTGAATGGTCATGTAGGTCCCCCTATATTATGTTGACTACAAAGTCTAGAATGTGAAATCATCATTATACTAGATACCCAAGTGGTATGAAAAACAGAAGACGACACCAATCCAACACTAGTAACAACATCGGAGATCCTTCGATTCCATTGGAGTTTCAATCAGGAGTTGGTTGTTTTGCATCCAATACTTTCCATATATTGGTAAGGTTTCGGTGCATGTGTTGGAGTCAGGTGTGGAAATTGCAAGGGAAATCATTCTATGTTGGTTCATCAAGGGCCAATGTCCTGGGATATTTTTGGGCATAGCTAGTTAGATCCTAGTGTTTCCAAGTCAATCCGGTTACATGTTGATATCTTTTGGTTTTTCTTTATCAACTTCGAGTATATTCTTTACATTCCTCAAAAATGATGGGTAATTTCCATGAAGCCTCAAACTCAAACTATAACCGGTTATTTCTCAAACTCAACCGGTTTGTTTGTAACTAGTGGGCGGTTCTTCCTGCTCATTGTTGAGAGGCAAACTCAATTGGGCATGCCAAGGGGTACTAAAACGAGTTTAGCTTCTCAATGAACCAATATAGAATGCTCTTTGTTTAGACCTCCAAGCATGCACCATAAACTTACCAACACATGGAAAGTTCTCACAAGCCAATTGGGTTGCTAAGGGCAAGGTATCCATAGTCGACCAAGTCCATTTAATCGCTCATTAGGGTCATGTAATGTTGAAATGGATGAGATCTGTGTTTTTTTTAAGGGGAACGGAGTTAATGTTTATGTGGTGGCGGTTTGTGATTGATTACCCTCATAAGACTTTTGACCATTGTCGTAGTCAAGCATTAGAATTGAGACGAGTGGTTATGAGTTCACATACAAAGCACCTATGTGTTACCCTAGTTTTAGCACTTCAAAATTTATAACAAATTCCATATTTATGTTTTTTTTTTGGTATTCTCCTTAGGGATGCTTCACACTATGGCCAAAGGTCAAGAGGCCGTCAATTTCTAGCAATCATATTGCAAGAAACCAAGAATCTGGCCTCTTGACCCTTCACACTAGAGGCCAAAGTCCGTCGCTCTCCAAAATGCCTACATGGCAGTATTTTTTTATCAAGGTGACGGACTCTCGAAGGAAGGTTGGGTCGGACAAAAATGGAAACCCAAATAATGGTCGAGAGGTTGTCGATTATTTTTCATTTAAAAATAAAAAACTGACAAGATCTTGGCCGTTAAGTTGGAGGGGTTGTTTTGGGGGCAGGGAATAAAGTGGGATGCTCCTTCTTCCTCTCTCCTTTGGACTTGGCCTTTGGAGGCTTGACACTATGCCCGGCCGAAGGCTCCAATTCCTATATGTTTTGGCTATTTTCAGCCCATTTCTTTGGACTCTCAACAAATCTTGGCCATTCAATCCTACGGCCTCTCAACTTGGACGGCCATAGTGTGAAGCGGCCCTTAGAATTTGATCCTCTTCGCAAGAGAAATAACTCCCCGTTCTTACTCCTCCTCGAACGATGCAAACTCTCTTATTTTATCGGTTATAGATGCATGGGCCTTATGGGTTGTTGTAACACACTTGTTTGGCCCAAGAAATCACATGTGTTGACAAAGGGTACATTCATACGGGATGGAACAAGGACCGTAAAGTGTCGGGTGCCTCGGCCCTCTCCCATAGTGGACCTCACTTTGGCCTATACCGGAAAAAAGGATCTTACAACTTGTGTGATTGTGGGCGATTTTTACTAAGAGAATCGAAAATATCGTAACCGGGTCCTAATTATATTATTCACTACATCTTAGTATTAGTTCGGGTCAAAGAGGACGGCCAATAAGAAACCACGTACTTTGTCCACTCCACTTGGTCAAAGTGCTCAAATGTTAGGTCGTATGGGCCCAAAGGACAAAGGGAATGGGTGCTTGGTCTTGTGTTGACTAGATGTCATTCCCACTACGTAAAGAAACAAAAAAGAAACATCGGTGTCCCACTGATGTGAATGTGAGTCCGTTCAAGAGTACGGATTAGGGTTGAGGGTTTTAAGTTTAGATATTATGTGATATAGGAGTACAATTCGTTGCCTACCTTGTGGTAGGTGGGTTCAGTTGGGTGTGTAAAGAGTTTCATTTTATGTCATGTGTGGATGGGGATAAAGATTTTTTTTTTATTGTCTATATTTTGTTTATTAAGAATTGGCATAACATTATTCAGACCCATAACAATGTTTTGTGGGACTGACAATATTCCATGGAATATTCCATCATTAGACTGAATGTGAAGAATATTCTACATAATATTGTCAGTCCACAAAACATTGTTATGAATTTGAATAATGTTATGGGATATGTGAAATATTATGTGTATTATTTTGATTGGTTCTTATTATTATTTTGTTGGGTAAGTGTAGGTTTTCTAGTAATTTTGTACTTTGTGTGGGTGGAGCCTCAAAATCTTACAATAACAATGAGAAGTGGGTTGACTTTGATTCCTTTGGTTTTGATTGGATCAATAAGGGAGTTTTAGATATTTTATCCTGATACCTATGTGCAAATTGGGAGGAAAAATCCTACCCTTTATACAATGGGATTGGGAATTTTGTGTCGACAATGCATGTGGGATATGTAAATCTTAAATGAATCGTTGGTAGTATCCTTTTGTGATTTTGGGCATAGCTTGTGCAAGAATAATATAAGTTTTGAAATTTCATTTTGGAGGTGAATTTTGCTTGATTTCTCTTTTGAGAACAACTTCAACAACAAAATGCTCCTTATTGCACAACCAAATTCCAATAATTTATTGATAGCATGATTTCTCTCTTTGACCTTCCTACACCTATTGGAAAAGCTTGATGTAATAGTATGTCATATAGCTTACCCACAAAGACAAATTTTGGGAATTATCAAATAAAAATAGGGTGAATAATAAAAACGATGCCTATAACTTTTGAAAATACTAGACATTTATTTTGAAGATCAATTTAATTGTTGCAACCACATGTCACTGGTACAAAGCATGGCTCTTTCGAACACTTGGCTTTGACACGGACTATTTCGTGCCAAAAATCCATGCTAATTTTGGACCGCCATTGAACCATTTTGTCATTTTGGCCACCACTAAATTTGTGCTATTAAATATGTGCCCTCCACACCAAAGTCAAATAAGCAAGGTAAAAACTTACAAGATTACGTCAAGGGATTTGAAACTTGGACCACATGTCCCCACTCGAATACCTTAGCCACCAGCTCATTGTACAACACATGTGCAAAAAGAGGGCTTCAAACTACTCTATATATGAAGGCCGCTTTTGCTTTGTAATGTAAGAATCTACCTAGTAAACTGCCTCTCATCCATCCAACATAAATATTTGACTCCTATAGATTTTTGGCATATTCATCTCAAATGACTTGGACTAGACCAATTTGGGGCCTTTAAACCTAAATATGGTATATAATTGTCTTACAATAATAAACCAGGACTTGTTTATTATTTAAGGGCTTCTTTGTTGGATGAATGAAAGACACTTGTAGGTGTTTATTTTATTTTATTTTATTATTTTTTCTCTCACACATACACACATGCACATTGGTAATTACTTAGGAATGTGACTCACATCTAGATCTAGACTAGATGTAAAAGATCTCTAAAATGAAACAATGATAGAACTTTCCTTCATGAACATTCAATAATAAACATGGAATCTAGTGTGTAAGCTTTAATAAGTAGCCAAGAATGTAACAATTTGGAGGAGGGGACATAGACAACTATAAGATGATCTCTAAATTAAACAAAGTGAGAACATAAGTCCCTTTATATTGTACATTTGAAAGTATGCATGGAATGTAGATACTATGAATAAGCTTGAATGAAATCTATGACTAATAAGTAGCCAAAAATATAACAAAAACTTCACGGACCTCGTGCATGGCCAAGAAAACAACAGACATCACCATGGCCGACAAAAACGTGATTATAATCTACAAGATTAATAGCACAAATTTAGTGATGGCCCAAATGACAAAATGGCTCAATGGCGGTCCAAAATGAGCATGGACTTCGACACAAAATAATCCATGTCAAAGCCAAGTGTTTGAAAGAGCCATGCTTTGTACTAGTGAGATGTGGTTGCAACAAAATTACCTTGCTCCCATGGGCTCGCTAATAATTAGTTTTATGTTCAAAGATAAAACGACATATTCTAGAATCAATAGTTAATACAATTTTGAAGAGCCTAGCTTATGGGAGTTTATAACACAAAGGGGAACACATAACATAGAGAAGGTTTCCCTTATTTGTTATTTTTCTTATTAGGATGCCTATATGTGAGTGGTATGTGGTTCGGTGTGGCTCCAAGAACAAATGCCAAAAAGAAACACGTGTCAAAACAGTTGGACTGCACGGTCAAAATATAGTAGTTGTCATAGGTTCAAGAATCATAATAATTGGGGGAGGGGGGGGAACCTACATGACCATTTAATGTGAATAAAAATCTTCATTTTTGTAATGGACAAGATATTCATAGGAGCTCCAAAAATCATAAGGAAAGTGTGTGTATGGCCACTTAAGGTATGTGGTATTATTTGGTTCATTTTTTCATGTTCTCCAACTTCTATTGATTAGATTTACACGACAACGGTCATGTTGCACTAGCAAATCTGTGATGAAGCATCTGCAAAAATTGGATGAAAATCGAACCTTCGTTGATTTAGTTATGGTTATCGAAAGTGCATGCTTGTTGATTTCTAAATTGGATACATAGGCCCCCCGCCCCCCCCCCCCATTGTGTTCACTATTGAGTGTAGAATAATTATTAATATTTGAAGACATAGTCCAATCTCTTCTAAGCATGTGTCTATACGATGTTTGCTCTTTGATGCTCACCGCACCACGTATCATTCAAATCTAGGGGTCCAATTAATAAAAAGAGCCCCCTAAGGCCCATCTACTGCATTTGATTCCCATTGTCAACGAATCTCATCCAATTTGGAGAAACATTGAGGTTGATGTATCCATACCTGATAAAATAAGAGAGTTTGCATCTGTTTAGGAGGAATAATAGCGGGGAACTATCTTTCTTGCAAAGACAAACAACTTCTAAGAAGAATGCAAGAGTTTTTCTTTTCTTTTCTTTTCTTGTCTTTTCATAAATATGAGAATTGCTGCAAATTTTGAAGTGGTAAAGTTAGAGTAATAACCATAATCGATCTATAGGTTAACCTATAACTACTCATCTAAATGCTAATACTTGGCTATGATAATTGTCAAAACTATTATGAGGGTAATTAGGGCCGGTTCACACTATGGCCAAACTTCGAGAGGAGAAGCGTTTGGACCAATGAAAATGCAGAAATGTCCAAAGGCCGTCGTCTCGGCCTTCACACTAGAGGCCGAAGTCCAGAGGATGTCGCCTCCAAAAGAGCCTAGGTGGCAGCACTTTTAGGAAGTTTTGGCGCCAAGAGTTCGGCCTCTCGAGCAAAGTTTGGGTCGAGCAAAATGCTCAACCCAAACTTCCGTCGAGAGGCCGAACTTTTTTGTCATTAAAATATTCAAAATCTGACAAGATCTGGACTGTTAGATGGAAAAGGCAAATTTTTGCAAGGGATAAAGTGGGTCGTCTCTCTCTTCTCGCCCTCTTTCTCTTGTGCCCTTGTTTTTGGTTCATTTGTTTTTGCCTTTGTTTTTGCTGGTTTGATTCAATTTTTTTTCGCAATATCTTTTTATGGAGCAATTTTCTCAAAACGGAGAGTTCTTTAGCCAAGAGAGGTGGATGGCGTTAGAGAATGTTTTGAGTGTGAACTCTTTTGGTTCATTTCGGCCATATTCAACACCTACTAGAGAGGAAAGAATGAAAGAGGTGGAAGTTGAGAGGGTTGAGAGAGTTGAAGAGAGAAGTGTTGAAGAAGAGAAGGATTGTGAGATAATAGGGATTTCAAAGAGAAGAACTGCCCCAAGGAAGAAGGCTGCCCCAAAGAAGAAACCTACACAAGTTGAAGTGAAGGTTGAAGGAGAGGAAGGAAATCGAAATTGGCTAGATTCAGAGGTGTATCAACTCATTGCTTTGAAGGGGGAGATGGAGCCCGAGTTTGAAATGAACGGTAAAAACAAGGTGAGTAATCCTAAACCTAACTAGGTTTTTCTGCAAAGAAAATTTCAGATTTTGAGGATTTGTGAGGCCTATTTGGAGGCCTAAAGGCCTTTCCCTTCGCCGCGCGCCCGTGATCCGGCCCCAAGCCCCCCTTTCCCCCCATAGGGATTTGAGCAAATGTCGGCATTGGGAATCGAGCCTCGTACCTTCCCCTTACGGAGGGGAACCTTTCCGGCAAGTAAACCTTCTTCCCTCCCGTGAAAACCTCACCGAGGTAATTAAGAGAAAGGAAACAGAGTACAAGTCCCGCAAGGGGAGGGGGGCCCGTCCCCGGCCGTCAGCACTGGCCAAGGCCGTGACGGGCGGCCAAAGCCACAAACGAAAAACCAGGCATGAAAAATAACAGACAAACTGGAGGGAAGCCAGCGGGAGGGCCCGTTGAGGCACCCAGAAGGCGGGAGCCGAGGAGGGCGGGAGAGAAAGCTGAGAGGGACGTCCTCCCCGCGGGAGGCGGACCACCTGAGCCGAGCCCTAAGGGGGCCGCGTGGAGGCGAGTGCAGGCCCAACCGAGCGGAGGGAGGAGAGGAGAGAGCCGCAGCAGGTAGCTGCGACGGAGCAGATGCCGCAGCAGGGGGCAGAAAGCCTGGAAGCATCGGAGCCGAGTTCCGAACAACGATCAACCGGGGGGGGGGGAGGGCCGAAAGACACAGGCCCAGGGGAAACCAAAAGCGGGGGGCGGTGAGAAACGCAGCTCAAAGTGACAAGAAACTCAGGTGCCAAGGTCAGAAGTGTCCAATTCGTTCGCCCAACTGTAAATGCCACGGAGTGACCCTGAATTGGGGTAACCTGAAGTGTTGAACATCTGCAGGCAATCCGCCTTGGAGAGGACTCGCTCAAAGGGGAGGGTCTCTAGGAGGTCTTGTCTCCTATTGTTTTCAATTTCCTGAAAGAACTCATCAATCTCAGAGGTGATCGCAGTTTCGAACTCAGCCTCAGTAAGGCCCAATTTCCGCTGGGTGAATCTGTACGGATTAGGGCCTGGCGCAGGATCGGCCGTGGCCTTGTAACGGTCGAGGGGGGAGCTTCGGAGAGGGTGACTGAGTGTCAAGGTGACACGATCAGCCGGCGGCGTGGCCTGGGATAGGAAAGGGGGTTGCAGCTCAGTCCTCTCACTGGGTGATCGAATCTGAGCTCTTATCAGATTTGGTGGGGGCATGTGGACATCCTGTCCTGTCAATGATGTGGGGTGGTGGTGTCTCTGGTCGGGGTTGTCAAGTCTCCGGGGGTGAACTGGGCGCGTGGAGGCGTCTCTTTCTCGTGTCTCATCCGCCCTGCTACGTGCCTTGCCCCGTCTAGCACTGGGTCCAAATCTACATCGAACTTTGGGTCTGCTCTTCGGTCGGGGCCAATGAAACTCAGGTGAGGAGATTTGTTTTTCTCTTTCCTCTCGAAATTGGTGCTTTTCTTTGGAAGTCTGCAGGTGATGACTCCCTGTGGCGCGGAAGGGCTCTTGCAGTCTAGCAATGGTGTCCACCTTTGGACCAGGAGTGCTGTGAGTAGCGGGGTTGTCTGTCTCATTGTTCGCCACGTTGAGTCTTTTCCGGGGCACTTCTTTTTGGGTCTGCTGCCGAATTTTCCCTTAGGTGGCAGGTAGAAGTCTCGAAGGAGTGCCAATTGTGGGCCGTTTGTCTGCCGCGGGTCATTTTTTTTTCCTTTAAATTGAGGAGCCTTGATCGTGCTGGTGGTGGGTTGAGAATTGTTGTCCAGGGCCTGTGTGAGGGCGGGGTTCATAATGCGCAGGGTGTGTCGGGTGTTGGGGGCGTGTCGAGTCGCTGTAAGCGATTGATCTTGAATTAACGCCACCTCTGGGCTGGTTCCTGGGCGGATGTCGGTCGCCATCTCCTGATCGCGACTGGGGCGATCTGGTAAAATGTCCCTGGTGGAGTCCTCATGGTGCTCCATTATCCTTGGGTAATTCTCAGCAGGGTCGTCGTCTCTTGGAGGCGTGAGAGGCGAATCTGCGGGTACGGATGGGATGTGAAGGTAAGTCGGATCAGGGCGGTCTGGTGAGTGTCTGGGGTTCCCCGCTTCTTGGATGAAGCTGTCGATGAGTTGCTCCAGGTCGGGGCGAGCGGCAAATTCCGCTTCCGGGTCTGGTGAGGGGGAGAGTCGATGGATGCGAATTGGTGGGGCGTTCCAAGCGCCCAGTTCCTCAGGAAGAAATTCTCTATGTGGGGTGAGGTTCCATTTGATGTCTCCCCCTCTGAGTCTTCCGAAAATTTCTGCTTCTGTCCATACCCTTTGAAAACAGACAATAAGTTCTTGACGCTTTTCCTCATTCCTGTTATGTCTGAACAATTCCTTGTAGGCTTCCATTGCACAATAAATTGTGTTCCTCCAAGCGTGCCATAATACGACGCCCAAGTGGAAGTGCTCATCTCTGAATGCGAGTTCTACTCGTTGGCACCAAATTGCCCATAGGAGTTGGGCGCGGAGTATGTCCCAGGGGGTTTCCGGGGTGAGCGAGAAGGCTGCAGCTGCGTCCCATCGTAGGTCTTCCTCCACACTTGGGCCTGGTGTTTCCGTCAGCAGGCCACGGCTGATGTCTGTCCATGAAAAGTATCTGGGAGGCAATCCAGCTGTTTGTCTTGTGTTTCGGTATAAATCCCAAACCTTTTTGATTTCTGAGCACTCTTGAAAGGCATGCTGAAGCGTTTCTTTAGATTGTGAGGGGCATAATTGACAGTTATTAGGCAAGCCTATTCGTTCCCTCCAAGCGCCAACAGACAGGCCTTCCGCCAAGATCAGCCACTGCATCGCTGAGACCTTCCGTGGCAAGTATGGATGTCATATGCGATTAAAGAATTTTGCCCTTGCTTTACCATTATACCCAACTGCCTCCAATTCCGCATCAACTCTCATTGTGTGATTATTTTGCTTCAGGGCAATTCGATATCCTCGCTTAGTACAGTAGTTAAGGATCGAGGTATCTGGGAGGATGCCTATGCGCCGCCATTGCCACTCCTTCTTCCCTCCCACCCACTTGGTGATCACATGACCACCACCTCCCTTTACATACCATTCATCTCTCCCCTACACTTGACTGTTTCTCTTATTGTTTCACTGTTTTGAGTGTAGGAATTGATACGTGGGTGCGGCTTCATGCAAGGATGGTGGTTATACCCCCAAGTTCAACTGAACAGCTCAAGCGTGCCGTAAGAAGTTTAATCAAATTTTTGCTTCTTACAAAAGAAGACAAACTTGCCAACGGCATTTCAGGCAACAACCGGCAAGAGAGTAAAATTTTTCGACGCTCTAGATCAATGGTACCATCAAGCCGGCCAAGTTTTCAAGCACGTATCAATTACAACAAATGATAGTGCAAATTTTCCAACCAATTCTTCTTCTGAAGTAGAAGGTACTCTAATATCCACCCCTCCATCAATATCAAAGACAAAGAATAATTTTCAAGAAAGATCAATTGAAATTTTTGAGAAAATGGTTGAAACCAACATTGGATTGATGAGAAATTTTGAAATAACAAATGAACTACTAGAGAGGGTAGATCACCAATTTGACCGCCTCATTAACAAACTCTAGTTCAAATTACTACTCTGATTCAGAACTAGAAGTATCATAGTTGCAGCCCTCAAATTGAAGAGTTGATTTTGGGCTAAATGAGCCTTGTAAAAACTCTTTGCTAATAGTAAATGCACACGGGTTGCTTCAGCCAACATTTGCTTCATGTTTTTTGACGTTCGACCTTTGTTTCTTCGCCTTCATCATTTCCACCTTCTACTTCTTCCTCTTCCTTCATTTCAATGAATGGTGTCTCCTCGGCTTCGGGATTTACCTTCTGTAATTCTTTCATTTCCCTCAAAGATGCTTCAAGGGCCTTAAACATGTCAATATTCTGTAAATTTCCTAAAGACCTATTAGCCTCCTCTTGCAAATCATTTTCTGCATCTACCGCCCATTCCATATTGAATTCGTCCTTCTGAATTATACACAAATTGTATAGACAAAGGGTTGCGGTAACAATATCCGGTACATTCCGGAGCGGCATATCAATTCTCTTCAGTAAAATCCGCCATCTTCCTTTGAGAATACCGAATGCCCTTTCCACGGCCATACGGGTGCTTGATTGGATAAAATTCCAATGGGCTTTCCTTCTAGGTAAACCGTCTCTTTCTCCCTTAAAAGGTGAATAAAACCAAGGCCGCATTGGATAGGCTGCGTCTCCAATAAATTTGAATGGTAAAAACGAACATCTCATAGTTTTTTTCCCAATTTCATATTTCTGAAACAATGTCCAATCATGTATCCTCCCGGCCCATCCAAAATCATAGTCCCAAAATTTACAATCCGCATCTACAACTCCTTGAAACAAACATGAATAAAACCATTTTTTATTGTAATATGCTACTGGATCATGGGAGGGTGCTAGAATGGGTATATGACTGCCATCTATTGCCCTTAATATGAAAGGAATGTCATGCAATGCCTCAAATCCAGAAGCTATCTCTTTCATCCTCGCAAGTGTTGGTTTTGGAAAACCAATGGTCGTAGCTGAATCCTAATAGCCTCACAACATTCTCTCATAATTGTTGAAGTTGTACTCAACCGTATGCCGTATACATCTCCAATCATTCTTAATGAATTCCCAGTTGCTAATCGAGACAAAGTTACCGCAACTCTACATTGAACACTAATACTCTCTCTAAGATGTGTATTTTTTCTTCTTCAAAACAGGCTCCAAAAGAGTACATAAGTGTTTGAACGTAAATTACTCACCCTCATGCAACGCTTAAATTCCCTCTCCGGAAATGATCCCATAAGTGTTTGCTCCAAAAACCCTCCACATCTTTGAAAACGCCAACAAGACCTTCTAAAATCCACCCTCCGTCCTTGTGTAATAAATACTGCCATCATCATCATTTGGACATTTTGCTGAAAAATTGCAAATTTTTGCAACGCCAAAATGCCCACAATAACATATTTCATAACCATAAAGACCGAAAGGAGAACAAGGATGTGTTCCCTTCTAGAATCCATGGTTAAAGAGTGAGAGAGGGAAATTTCAGAAAATTCCTCCATTTCATGTACCAAGTAATGATTCCATACCAAGCAAATGATATGGGACTCGTCCTTTGGGGCTTCACACTATGACCGGCCAAAGACTTCAAGTGGATTATTTTAATATACTTTTTCAACCCAAAGGCTTCTCCTCTCGACATAGTTTGGTCCACAAAAGTGACGCTTCTCCTCTCGACTTGGCCATAGTGTGAACCGGCCCTTAATCTCAAATCACCATCACATAAACCTTAACTTCGTTTGCTTAAAATAAATATAGATCTCATCCATGTCGGCATTACATGACCTTAGTGAGCTGTTAAATGGAAATGGTCAACTATGAATGTCTCGACCTTGTAAGATGACGAGGTAGAAGTCATCCATCCACTGACCATGCTTTGCCCTTGGTGTCAACCATTCATCTGACGAATGAATGACTGCCAGTGCCAGCAAGTGGATGAAGAACGCAATTGGACCATTTATAATATCTTCCATTTTAATAGATTAGAAGCTGCCTCTAGAATCTGCAGGAACTTTTGATTCTCAGCGAGCCTAAAATCTATGCTAATGGAAGATATATGTAAAGATATTTCCGGTACCGCTGTTCCTCTAAGAAGCTGTCATTTCTCATCCAATTCAGGGAAATATTCAACGACAAGATAGTAGAAGTCATCCATCCACCGACCACCGTCAAATTCTTTATAGTATCTTCCACCAAAGCGAAATAGAATGCCCTCCCCCCCCCCCGCCAATATGTACAGAAACACCTGATTATGAGCTGAGCCTACTTATCTAGGCATCGCGAAGATGTTCATGTAAGAAACTGTCAAGAGCTAAGTTACTATAATACTGAATCTCATCCAATGCAGAGAGATATTTCAAAGACGAGAGGTGGAAGTCATCCATCCAAGGACTTTCTCCAACTATGAATGTGAATTGTAAATGGAGTACAGTCTAACCTCGATAATGTCACCCTTGTTTATAGAACGCCTTTATATAGTCATCCAAAACTTTGAAACCAAATTTTCTAGTGTAAAACTCCCTCGTTATTATCCTTATCACCCTTGATAATGTCATTATTTTTTTTCCCCAAAATTTGTAGTGTAAGTGTGATAATAACAAGTAATTATGGATGAAAAAGCCCGGATGGACAACAAATTCTATGGATGACGTCAGCAACATTGAATTTGGGCTTTGATGTCCAAGGCAAGCCTCTAGAGAAGCTTTCTCCATTGGAGTATGTAGACATGGAAGGTGAAGATGATTTTGAGGTGGAGTATTCTATTGAGGAGCTTGTGCAATTAGTGCAAGATGGCCAAGAGGTACATGATCCCGTAGAAGTAGACCCATTGATTGATGATAACAATGATGTTGAGTCTAAGGTAGTGAAGTTAAGTGATGCACAAAATCCTATTAAAGATGTTTTGAATTTTATGGCTAGTCAAGGTTCTCAAATTTTCAACACTATGGAGTTGTTAGGAATGGAAAAAATCCATGACAAGCTCATTAGAATTGGTGTTGCACATTTAACATCAATGTCAACAAAACAATGTGACATTAGGAGCTTCTTTGTCTCTAGTGAGAGGTCTTTACTTGATCTCAATGACACATTATGATGTGCTATCTTTGTTATTCAAGCTTTTGAATTTGATTTTATATTTAAAAACATTGAATTCTCATCTTTGTTATTTTCTTTTGAACATTGTAATTTTTATTTGTTTTTCTACCTATTTCTTTGATAGTATCACATTATGCATAAATCTTCCAAATGTGACATTATCAAATATGTCACACCTTGTTTATATCACACTTTTTGGTGAAACGGATGGTGTGACATTATCAAGGTTAGACTGTAGCCATTGACATCACCGAATGTAAAATTATTGTGGCTTACCCCACCTCAAATCGTAGATTTGCCATTGAAACTGGCTGGTGGTCAATTATCTTAGTAGAGATAAAGTATCATTATGCCACGTTTGCTATGATAATGTAGTTGAAAAATGAAGCACACCTTGTTTTGGAGTATTGCCTCTACAACTCCATTAAAAACATGTTTTTTTCTTCTTATTTTGAAATGTTGTGCTAAGTAGTGTCAAGTTGTTCTTTCAATTGGACCATTCAAGTTGATATTAGCCTCTATCTTAGTGATGCCAATGCACTCCTTTACTATAGGGAGTTAGCCTTTTCGATAGCATCTTGATGTACTTCTAGTGCAATCATCCTTTTTGGCTTCGTGGACTTTATAATAATTGATTTCATTTCATTCATCTCTTTCTATTTGTGTGGGGAGTATTAATCCATTTATGGTGGATGAATGTTAGTGCCATCAGCTGAATGAATAAAACAATCGGACCTTTTACAATATCTTCCACCAAACTCGGATTGAACGGCCTCCAGTATGTACTTGAGGTTTATGATTCTCAGCGAGAAAAATCTACCGAGGGTGAAGATTTCTTTTCCGGGCATCTTTTGTTCATCTGAGAAAAAGGCTGTCAAGAGCAGCTATGTAAAGTGCGGCACTTGTCGTTGCTTCTCCTCAGACTTGCCTGCGTCTCCATGCTCCTTAAATGTACGCCTCGGGTACATTTCAGAGACGCGTCGTAGTATCTCTTTCGGGAACGATGACATCGAGGAAGGATTGTCCGTTGAGTTCCAAAAGGGAATTCACAAGCAGATGTGAGGGAGGGTCACCTGGCGAAGCTTTAGATTCAATTTCTTGGTTTTTTGGTTCCAATCTTTCCGCAGGGGGGTTAGATTTCCGCAATGGAAGGGTTTTTCAATTCCCTCAAGCATGCCGTTGTGGACATCGCCCTCGATGCATTGCATCTGAAGGATGACAACAACACCGAAGGTAAGTAGGAAGAAATGGTTCTGAACTAGGTCACGTACTAGGGTTACGGGGTTAGGTATGCGTTCGGTTTCTGGAATGTAAGGGCATTTTCGTTTTGTTTGGTTTTGTCCGGAAGAAGATCCATGCATGTTTGGTAAGCTGGGAGGATTGCACTATTTCAAGGGATTCAAGAGGACGTTGAGAGATGTAACCTTGCCTTGACTTGGTCTTTGTGTGGTTATATATTATGGAATTTGAGTGAGCATCATACGATGTTTTGGAGTTTCCAAGTCAAGTTTGTCGAGTAAGAAATGATTTCTGGAATGTGAGGGAACTGAAGCTCCATCCATCTATGTTTGCTAAGTTGGGATTCTTACCATGTGCCAAGGCTCTCAAGGGGATGTTGGCAGAAGTAGCCTTTTCTTGAGTTCTTTTTGTGCGGTTAGAATGCAATCTTAACGAGCAGCATATTATGCTATGGAAGTTTCAAGTCAAGTTTGTCGAGCTAGATTGTTTTCTGGAATGTGATTTTGTCTTGGTTTGTTCTTTTTATGGTTAGAATGTACTCAACTGAGCAGCATATGATGCTATGTGAAACTGAAGTTCATGTGAATTTCTTGAAGTTGATCACGAGCTGATTGGAATAGGTAATTGTTGTTACAGGCTGACGGAGGTGGATGGTGTTTTCTTGATTTGATTTGCCATGGCCAGTATTTGAAGTGGACCGATGAGAAATTTTGTGTGTTGCTCGAAATGCAGAGGATACCTCCAGGCCTTGGCGTCATGAATCTTCGTCGTCCTCCTGGGGGCCCACTCCACAAGAATCAGAGTCGGGTGACAATCAGCCGGAGTGGCGACGCCCGGGCGGTGGAAGGGACAACAACAACGAGGAGCAGTTGTCCGAGTGGCGTCGTCCGCGGCCAGCGAGGGATGAGGAGGAACAGCAGCAAGGTTCGCAACCCCAGTGGCAGCGTCATCGCCAAGAGCAGGGAGGACACGAGCAGCAATCAGGGGGCAGCTGGGCTCAGGTTGGCATCTTTCTTTGAATCACATCCATTTCTTGAAGGTGGATCTCACTTTGCCATCTATCATAAGATAAGTAGTTGATGCTTTAGAGAAATGTAAAGCCAATAGAATTATCCTTTCATTCGAAGGGACTTTTCTTTGGGATTTGGCTGTTTCGCATACAAAACCTTCCATGTTTGGTAAGTTTTTGGTGCATTCTTGGATGTTGTGGAGGGATCAAAGAACATGCTACATTGGTTTTTATTGAGAGTCAAACTCAATTTAGCATGCTAAGAGGTGCTAATACGAGTTTGGTCATCAATGCACTCAAGTAGATTGCTCTTCATTCAAATTTAAACACTACCTCCAAGCCTGCAACACAAGTGGAAAGAAATTACTGATACTGTATGCAAAGCAACCAATAGAAACTTATAAGGACCAACTCCGAATGAAAAAGTATTCAATTAAAGGGTAACTTTAATAAGTAGATTCTTCTTCTTCTTCCGAATTTTTGCTTACCCAATTGCACTTCTGATCTCAGAACGATCAGAAGATATCAAGTTGATGATCTTACGCTAATAAGCAGTTTCTTCTTCCAAGTTCTTCTTCACCACATTCCACTTCTGACCTAACACCAATATGTTTCAGAGAGATATCAGCCAATGAGTAGATTTTTTCTTTATCTTCCAAGGTTTTTTCAACCACATTGCACTTATGACATATATGTCCTAGTATCGATCATAAGACACCTAGTCAATGCTTCAGAGTGATTAAAGATAATTGAGTAGGTTCTTCTTCTTCTTGCGGGTGCCTTAAACCCAATGCCTTAACCCAGATCCCATTTATGGTCCACCCAATCTTAACGAGGGTATCCGGTTCACCTGGATGTTTTAACCAACCATGCCTTTGGGAGGTAGATGCAAGCCGGCTTGTCCTTTGAAAGCAGGCAGTAGTCTTCGAGGGCCTTCTAACTCTTGTGGTGCCTGTTTCGGGACTACACATAGAATCAGACCAACTCGAAGACGAAGCAACACCATTATTCACGCCGGTGACAACATTGGAGTCATCCTTCTTTCTTTTCTTTCTTCTTCCAAGATTCCTTCAAGCACTTTACACTTCTGGGTTTCCCTGCTTGTCTGCAGGTTGTAGGTAATCAGGAAGACGATGACAACCAAGGTGGCCGTCGGAGACAAGAAACCACTGAGAGCTGGCAGCCTGCTGCTACAGGGGGCCGCAAGCAACACCGACCTCACCCCCACCCGAGTGAGCAGCAGGCAGGATGGTTCAGACAAGAGGCAAGTGGGCAACACTATGCAGACCACACTTTGGCAAACGTTGAGCCGACCGATGAGGAGCTAAATGACCTGTCCGTTGCGTGCAACCGGCTATGGGAGCTTGATCTAAACCGATTGACACCAGGACAAGACTACAAGATTGATTGCGGCGAGGGGAAGAAGTCGTACAACAAGGAGGACATGAGTGGTAGCTCCCTGTTTAAATATTTGGACCAGAGTGTGTTCCAGCGCCCTACGTATGCGCGATTCTACAATCTTTTGGACAACTACCACGCTGACGAGAGCAGCCGCGAGCAGCTCACGTCTGCGGAGCAACAGGAACAGGTGGCGTTCATCGAAGAGATCAGCCGTACTGCGCCAATCAAGTATTTGTTGAAGTACCTTGTGGCGAAGCGAATCTTGCCAGGAAGCATGGAGCAGTTCAAGGAGACGTTGCAGACGTTGTGGTTCAAGTTCTATGGTCGAGGTGGGACGCGAGATGCGTCATCTGCGTTCGAGCATGTGTTCGTCGGAGAAATCAAGCGTTCGTCTGAAGTGTCAGGATTTCATAACTGGATCCAGGTATGGCCATAACTGTGCAATCAAAAGATCACTTTAGAAGCATTCTTGAGAAGCATGCTAGGTAATCATTTCTTTTGAATGGCATCACAATCGTCTGGAAGCAAAATTATTGTGTAAAAGTAAAAAAGCGTTGAAATAACATCATATAATTCAGTCAATGTTCAGATGATTACATTACTTTGTTATTCTCTTTTATTGTGTGCCTCATTATATTATTACGAAGCAAATTGTTACAGAATTAACACAAATGCGACTTGATTATTGAAATATACACCACTAGGTGTAATAGTTACCTTTTACACCAACTATTGGGAGTTTGTGATGAATACATTTGACAGACTGAAGATGCTCAGGGATCTGCGTTCAAGGAACGGAGTTTGCAAAAGACATATCGACCAGGGTTCTTGAATAGGTTTGATTTCCAATTATCCACTTCCTGCAGTAGGAAGTGGACAATTGGAGATCAAAACCCATCCAATAATGCTGAAGCTGTTCTTCACACAAGGCGTTCGTTTGGAGCAGCATGATCTGACCTGAAAAAGGTTTTTGGATTGTGTCACAGTGCCCTTGGACAAGGCTTGATGGTGCCCAGTCACTTTTTAGTTTCTGCCACCAATTGTTGGTGTTTCTGTTTGAGATCTGTCCCCTCCAGATTCCAACCATCTACTTTAGATCACCAGCCTACCATATTCCTTCTTGTAACCAGATACTTTCAACCCTCTATGTGGGTACCAACTGGAAGATGAAGCAACACCATAATTCCCTCCCGCCAATCAATCTGTACCCAAGTCTATGGCGACAAAGACTGGTGTTTGATCCACTGTATAATTGTGTATGACCTGACTTGGGGTTGCTATTGGGATGGATGGCAGTTCTACGTGGAGGAGGTGAAAGGAACTGTGAACTACCAAGGATTCATACTTCCTCGGAGGCGTGGTGAATTTGTAAGCTTTTTATTACCATCCTCTTCATGTAGGCTCTTCTACACAGTAAGCTATAATAAATCAAGTGTTGGGGTGTCCCTGTTGGTTTTGTGTCACACCCACCTCTTTGAGGTGGGCATCTGGTAGACCACGGAACATGATAGATTGCAGTCCATGTAGGACTCCATCTAGGTTTGTTCATCCACTCAGACTTCCTCGATCTCTTGGATCCTCAAGCTCAAGGTCTTGGCCTTTTCTACAGATGAGTTTGTAGATTTCAATGCTCATGGGCCCTCAAGCTCTACTGTAAAGTCCTCCTAAAATGGCAACCCTCTGTTTGGAGGTAATGTTGTAGTTCGATGTGATTGAATTAATGTGAAAAATGGAATGCTGGTATACTGTAGAGTGCCTGCTCGATCGGCTTCAAATAAATAAATATATTTGAGATTTTGCCACATGGCAATCTTTTAGTGTTTGAGAACCTTCAGATCCCACGTGGAAATCACATTTCGGCATCCCAAAAGTTGAACCAGGAAGCACCTGATGATGTATGGTTCTACAGGTTTGTGATGGTATGCTGATGATATCTCTGTTGGTAATTGAATTGCAGCCAGATGCGCACACACAACTACTCACAGTCCAATTCGACTGGAATGGTGTGCGCAAGGACCAGAGCAGTGTGTTGGTGGGTGTGAGCCCGGAGTTTGAGGTCGCCTTGTACACTCTCTGCTTCTATGCTGGACAAGAGGACAACTATGTGGACTTGGGTCCCTACAGGGTGAATGTTAAGTGCTACCGGCTTGGTCAAGAGAAAATTGGATCCGCATTCCCTATTGCTCTAGATTAATATAGAATTCAATTCATCCCAGCTAGTTTCTAGCAGCGGATTTTGTTATTTGGCAGTCATTCTTTTCTTTCACTGCCAAATTGTAAAGATTGGTTGACACTTTCAGCTGTGTTGAATGCCAGCAGGCATCTCATTGTATTAGGTCTCTGGTGCAATGATCACGACTACAGCCCTGAAAAGTTCAGAGGCCAGTCCACTAAATATCTCATTGAGTGAGGCATTAAAAATGTGTGCCATGTGAATTAGATGAGCCTTCATGAAGTGTTGTGTAAGGTATATGTGCGTTATGTGGTTACTTTTCTTAATGAGACACCTATATTTGATTCGTGTGTGGTTAGGTGAGGATTAAAGAACAAACACCATTGAGACACATGCAGAAAGAAGACTGGACTATGTCATCAACTTTGATTCACTACTCCACAGTCTATGTGAACACAATTGGGAGGACCTAAGCTTATGTATTCAGTTTAGGAATCAACAGACATGCGCTTCTGATAACCATAACTAAATAAGGGGAGCTTTGATTATGAATCTGATTTTTGTTGATTCCTTGTCAGACATCTGCTAATGAAACACGAATTATGTTGTGTAAATCCAATCGGTTGACGTTGGAGAACATGAAAAGGAAACCGAATAACACCTACGTACTTTAGTAACAAGTGTCTCATGCCATCTACTATGGTTGCCACCTAGTTTCTAATTGCAAGTCGAATTCTTTTGCTATCACCGGTGTATTATGTTGTGAAGTTTGGCATGTTGACATTTTGAGCTAAATGAATGCCAACAATCACCTCATTGTATTGGAACTGCCCCTTGAAAACTATGGCCTAGAAATTTGAGGCTTGGTGTGGCATCAAAATTGATGTGCCATGTTCATTAGAGTAATCTTCATCACTTATCTTGTAGCAACAAATGTCATGTGCCATCTTCTATTGTTGCCACCTAGTCATTGCAATGTTGTGCACCCATGAGGATTGGTTGTGATTTTGAGTTGTGTTGAATGGTAGTAGTTGTGTTGTTGTATCATATAGGCAGTGCAAAGGTCACAACTACCCTCTTGAAAATTGGGGCTTGAAAAGTTGAGGTTGGTATGAAATATATATGATTGAGTGTGGCATTGAAATTGATGTGTCATGTTAATTAGAAGTGGCTTCCATGGCTTCTTGTGCAACAAGTAGTTGTTCTAGAATTTGTAGTGTGGTCGTCAAGTTAGTTAATAAAAACCTTAAAGGTATTGGAATGTAAAGAACTTATTACACCAAATTGTTGGTTTTATGTATGTACACCCATTGTGGGCACTACCAATTTCACAAACTATCTAGGCTGTTGGATCGGATTGGGCATTGTCTCATCTTGTTAACAATTGAAATCATGCACATCGTCAATTCAAGGTTGAGAGAATAAGTTGGGATGCAAAAGTTCTAAGATGTCAAAATGAAGATTCTCTCTCTTTGAGTGATCACACATGCCCATTGCCCTCCCAATTTTGTATGACGTTGACCTTGTAATGGTGTTTTTGTTCCATGCACATAATTCACTCTCATAGCAACTTGTGTCTTTTAGTGTTCTTTTAAACTACAAGTTAGTTACCGAGGAAGTTGACCCAAGGGGGCTAAAGGATTCGGTTCCGTGTGAGGTGGCGGCTAGCATCTATTTATGCCTACACATGCTCCCCTCCATGTTGGGGACCCCCAATGGGTCCATAGTCTAGCAAGCTTTTGAGGTGTTTCCATGTGAGGGGGCAAACATGAGTCCAATTTGCACTTTCTCCTCATTTTCTTCTTCTTCCCATTCATAAAGTAGGGCCCACCACCTTTTCCTTGAACTTCTAAGCTATATATGCTTCAATCAAGACTCTTTGTTTCATGGGTAATTTTGACCATGTTAGTGGCATGGTCAAAGGACCTCAAATTTTGGGAGTCGAGTCGTATCAAAGGTAGGTTAGGCATGGGGCCCAAGGTGGGACGTGGAAATTATGAGGCTTTGAGCTTTTAATGAGCCTTTATGAGTGCGTCTTCACCGATGGAGCCAAAAGAGTATAGTAGACCATGGTGTTTGACCTTTCAATCCTTCCTATACCAAAAGTCAAGTTCTTGGAGAAGAGTGTCCAAAAGGGTAGTCTTGTTGTCTCGGGAGCTTTCCGTTGCCGGGACTCGAACCCGGGTCGCTCGGGTGAGAGCCGAGTATCCTAACCATCTAGACTACAACGGAGGAGATGAGTTTCTTTTGTAAATACTATAATGTAAATATGTGCAATAAAAATAATTTGATACAAAATGGAAATTCTTATCCTCAGTTGCTTGTGAATTTTCATTAACCAATTTTTGATCATGTCAAAATATCAATATTCCCCTAAAATATTTATAGGGGAAAAAAACATACTTGGAAATATCAGACACTTGGGACGATGGTTGAGAATGCAGTCTTCATCAAATTTCAAAACAACATACATGCGTTACCTTTTAATTAGTACCCCTATATGCAAAAGATGGCAAGAAAAACAAGTTAATACATATACTATAAGGAGATTAGACAAAGCCTCAAATAATGCTCAAAATATATGTACTTGTCCAGAATACATGCACCCACTCATGGCTAGAATCCCATTTTTGCATTTTGTGCCCATATGGTGCATCACATAATAACCCAAAATATACATACATACCTTGCCTTCAACAATATTCCTCCCATGTGTATGATGCATGGGACATGTTCAATTAGTACCCCTCTTGTGCACGCACGCAGGTAAGTATTGCAACTGCTTTTAGGTGGCTTGGATACTGTTCATTATCTACCATATTAATTATCTTCCAGTTGGTGAGCAGCAATCCGAGAAGGTGGCATGTGGATACTTGTTGCTAGAGGACAAATTTTTGAGATCCCACTTGAATTGACACTGCACGTCCATTGTAAGCCATGTTGTACCAAATGGATGGTGTAGAAATATAAGGGTACAAAATAGGCAATTTTGTAAGCAATTTTGTACTATGGTGGCCATGTCCTTCTTTAATCACAAGAAGAAAACTTGTCCATAACAACCATCACTTCCAACTTGTTCGTAACAACCACCACTTGCAACTTGTTCGTAACAACCACCACTTGCAACTTGTTCATAACAACCATCACTTGCAATCTGTTCATTGCAACTCATGGTGAGAAAATGCATAAAATAGATAAATTTGATTGTTTACTGAAGGTTTTTGGTTGCCACCACAACCAAAAACCTTCATTTGACAACCAAAGTGATTTATTTATGAATTTGCTTGCCATGAGTTGTAAATGGACAATTACAATGGATGGTTAGAATGGGCAAGTATTCTTCTAGGGAATATGCAAGAGGTCCTCTTAGTATGAATTTAGAAGTAAGGACTTTGGGAAATCACTGTAATATTAGTTTGCATTGTATTGGTGAGAAACTTGATGGGTTTAATTGATTGATTGAAATACTCTAGGTTAGTGGAGAATTGCAAGCTTGACACGATCCTAGCTTGATCCAACTAGCAAAATGTTTGGTAAACTTTAAGCACTTCATGAGATACATTTAGAGGATAATCATGCTTGAAATTTTATGATCAAGCTTTTAAAGGTGATTGGCAATTTCAATAACTACATTCAACAAGTAAATCCTTTACAACTGGAAGCCCATTGTGGAATGATGTAGGCCATTAACCTTTCTTCTCATTTAATGACCCTAAAGGAACATCTTTTAAGATGAAAACTAAGTTCTCAATAAATTCCAATTCTCATTTTAAGTCCTGGAAGCCCAAATGGACTAAAAGTCTATTAAGATGATAACAAAGAGGCTTATCGTCTAGGGTAACAAAATGTAGTCAAGTTGATGATCTAAATGAAAGAAAGACTTGAGATTGCCTAGTAGTACATTTTGAAATAAGGATAGAAACGTACTTACAATAGGATTTTAGAGGGGATGCTCCATCATAGAACGTGACTCATTTTCTAGTACATTCGTAAGTGTTAATGACATAAAGGGTGACGGATTAAGGACGGGAGAAATGTACCACAAGAAGGAATCACTAAAAAAAGGAAGACAATTGTAATTGACGACTTTATGATGTCATCAAGAAACGCAAAAAGTGTCCTCTACTTGGAATCTTCATCATCACAAAGTGAATGCTCATGTAAGTTACTACTATCTAAGTTATCTATGTGACAAAATCGTCCTCTACTTGGGAGGATCTTCATCATAACAAATTGTAATTGAAGTTTATTACTTAATTAAAAGTTATGTGAGCACAGTTTGGTTATTTAAAGGCCAACTTTGGGAAGAATCTCACATATGCTTCCTTTCCTTTCTTGGTGAGAGCTTGAAGCAGGCTTAATTTAGTCATGGTAAGTAAGTTATGGTGATTTCATGGACCCAAGACTTCCCCCTGTCTTCCGCAGGCCAATTGTGAGTCATCAAAAATGCCTCCTCTTCTCCGAGGAAATGATGTGCTTTGTGCTTGGTAGATGATTCTTCAGTTTCTTTCAGATGATTGATAGCAGGCAAACCTCATTTATCTTTTTTTTGGTTTCTTTTTGGGAGGTTAAATCTTTTAATCCCTAATTTGCTGTCGGGCGTTGCTTGGGTGGAAGGTGTTTGAGTTTTTCTTGACATTTTGGGGTCACAAATGGATTTTTCCGAATGACCTGTGATAAGATCATACCTTTTGTGAGTGGAATGTAACCTACAACTCTTGCTTTTTGTTAGTGGAATTGGTGGAGGATGAGCGGCGTTTTTCTCCACACAATTAAGTGGGAATTGGGTTTGTGAAGGTATTGGAGTGGATGCAATTTGAAGGTCTGAGTGTTATTTAGTTGACGAGAACTGAAGGAAGAAGAGCTTGTTTCTGGGAGCAATTGCCCCAACAATTACTGCTTCCAGGGCCTCCAACTTGTTCCTACCCAAAATGTAATGTTGCGTGTTGTGGGTGGAAGCAAATGACAAAAACACTTGAGAAGTGACAGGGGTTATTAGGTCGGTCTGAGGAGTTGAGCTGTGAAGAAGAAAGATTAACAAGAACTCCTTGTGAAGAAAATTATTATTATTATTATTGTGTGTGTGACATTGATGGCCAATGAGCAGCTTGGAGGGACCCATCATGCGTTCATACGCTTGAAGTTTGAAGAGAAACAAGAATTCTTGGGTAATTCTTCCTCTTCCTTCCTTTGAGGTCATGAAGGCTCCATCTTGTTTTCTTGGTTACTGCATTGTTGTCTGACATTGTGAGAATTGCTTTTTTGCATTCAACACAGACAGGTCTTGTTGAATGCTTCTTGTCTTGAGTGCACTTTTGATGCAGGACTGCACTCCTCCTCCTCCTGTGATGCCTGTTGCAAACGCATTCCAACTTTGTTTCCAGTTATAATAAAATTTTATGGCATGGAGTTTACCACTTTGTGGCTGCAATGTCAGAACTGTGACTCCTTATTTCTTCAGCCACATGGCCATCGATAAATTAGCCTCCTGGTCTCCCATCTTTGTTATCAGCATATACCGAAACCCTAAAAACCCCAAAACCAGCGCCTAAACCTATATCTGTATCTTTATAAAGGAGAGTTTAAGCCTTTAAGAAGCTAATGAATGGATTTGAGATCTCTGGCTTTTGGGACGATGCGGAACCAGAATCCTTGGCAATGGTTTTCAGTATTCTGTGAAATTTTGCCCTATTCTCATTGCTTGGATCCAGGGTTGACATATTTGTGCTGGAGGTGGATTTTAACCTGTCACTCATATGCTAGCCCTACTTTAGAAGAGTAGCTTGGTATGGTTTTTCCAGCCTTTTTATTCTTGTCATGTCTTTCCAAATTTTTCGGGTTTGTAGCTTGATGACAAAATCACAAATCGAAGCAGCAGGTTTCGATTTCGATTTCGGTTTCGGTTTCGGTTGCGAGAGCTTGTAACAAGAATAAACCGTCTCATCGTCTGTGGCTCATGTGACATCCCCTGTCCACACAACAAAGGGGGCATCCATTTTTTTGAGAAGAGGGAAAATGAACTCTCTACTGTGTGCAATTGATTTGAGAGTTCCAGTAGTCACAACAGTTAACATGGCTTGTTGAGCTTGTTGAAATGATGAGCCAATTAGGACTGGGGTTTGAATCACATTTCTGTTTTGTATGCACCTGTAAAATATGTGAGCATTGGTTGACGTATGCGTGCAAACTTGTACAAGGGTTCACCTGAAGTGTCTGTAATTGGTGATGTAAGGTAGCTGGGTCCTAAATGGTTACTTTTTCCTACTAGCCCACTTCTCCTAGGATATGAAACATGCGATTAGTATGAGGCCGTAGCTGCTCATATGAATATCTTATTCATTCTCAAAGTGAAGATTCTCGTGCTCATGAAATGGTCATATAGGTTCCCCCCAGTTATGTTGACTATGGAGCCTAGAATGATTATCATATTTTGAGCGCACAGTCCAACCTCTTCTAAACACATCTCGCCTTTTTGGTATCTGTTCTTGGAGTCACACCAAATTACATACCACTCAAATATAGGTGTCCTAATCAGAAAAGTAAACGAATAAGGGTTTGTCCACCTTAGTGCTATTTTTGGAAAAATGAAGGTGGGTTCAGTTTTCGGGGGGTCTCAAGCTCCTTTGTTATGCACAGGCAGATGAAGAGGGTAGAAGCAATGTGGTTGATTTTTGCACCGCGACCGGGCGGCAACTTGAAGAAGAATACACAAAAGATGGCACACTGGATTTTCGAGGGCGGCCGGCCAGAAAATCCAGGACCGGCAGCTGGAAGACCTCCTGGTTTATCTATTGTAAGTTTTCCTTGCAAACTGAAGATACGGAGTTTGATACAGAGTTAATATCTTTGTGTTGGCAGGCCACTTAATAGAATTTATAATTTTTATTGTTTAAGCTCTCAAACCATGTTCTCTTTGTTTTCTTCTTTTTTCTAAATATATAAAATATTTAAAATTTTAATCTCTCAAACCATGTTCAGTTGTTTCCTTTGGGAGCTTTACATAAACACTTTATGTTTTCTTTAAAAATATTAAAATTGAATCCATTTATTAATATTGTTTAAGCTCTCAAACCATGTTCAGCTGTTTCCTTCAGGAGCTTTTACATAAATACTATATGGTTTATTGTTCTGCTTGGAGAATTTGAGAAAAGATTTACCAGTCTGCATCACACATCTGTAAGAATTTAGAGATTGGGTTTACACTATGGCCAAAGGCTGTGACCATGAAATTGTGAGGGCCCTTAAAAACTCATCCGAAGGCTGTACCATGAAAAGATTGAAATTGAATTGCTTGTGGTCACGGGCCTTCAAGTGTAGTGTAAAGACATACTTGACTGGGCTCTCAACTGAAGGCTATTCTATGACCATCCTATTCATGTGGGCTCTTTCCACACAATAAATTATAATTTATCCAGTGTTGTGAGATTTCAAAGTGTTATGGTCTCACGGTTTCATGTTAGACCCAGCCTCTTTGAGATTGGATTGTCATAAAATCCGGTAGACCATTAAACTTCATCCATTGCATGCCACGTAGGGCTCCATGTAGGTTTGTTCATCTATTCAAACTTCCTTGTTCCATTGGGTCCCCAAGCTCTGGTGTAAAGTGAAGTGGGACGGTCTCGGCCTTTTTCCACCAATGAGAGGTTTTAGATATCAATGATCACAGGCCCTCAAGGTCAAAAAACAATGTTAAGTGGGCTCCAAGCATGGTGGCCAATTATTTGTACTAGATTGTTAGTAGTGATATATTCCTCTGTGCTCCAACTGTGTGTAAGTTCACCAGGAAAGCCATGAAATTTTTGTGCAAAAATGAATAATTAATAGAGTTATCCTTGAAGTCAATGGGACTTTTTATGAGGAGTTGGTTCCGTATGATTTTCCATTGGTTGTTTTGCATACACTATCAATGCTTTCTTTCCACTTGTGGTGCATGGTCGGAGGTAGTCTTTGAATTTGAATGAAGAGCAACCTATTTGGGTTCATTGTGGGGCCAAGCTTGGCAATGCCAAGATGAGTTTGACCCTCAATGAACCGATATAGATTGTTCTTTGTTAAAACCTCCACACTACCACCAAGCATGCACCAATAACTTAACGAACATGGAATGTCTTGATGTCTTGTATGCAAAACAACCAACTCCCGATGAAAACTCATGTTCAGGCAAAGGATAACTCTATTGGCAATATTACATGGGGATTAAGAAGTTTGTACCGTAACTAAATGGTTTTGTTTGGATGCAACAGCCAATCAGGTGTTTGCAAATCTGGCGTTTTATGGATGCTCCACCAATTTAGTCATATATCTCACATCTGTGATGCATCAAAGCAATGCCGCCGCATCGACAAATGTGAGCAATTGGAATGGAGTGGGTTACATCACTCCTCTCATTGGAGCATTTTTAGCGGACGCTTATTGGGGCCGCTATTGGGCATCTTTTGTGTTCTCATTTATTTACATCATTGTAAGTGACATGCACGTAAACTCTTTGACAATCTATCATGTGGACAAGAACGTGATACTTTTGTCAACGTTCGTCTTGTAGAAAGTTACTCCCACATTCATTTATTGTTGAAGATGGGTAGAAGAGAAGAGATGACTCCGATGTTGCCATCAGTGGGAATGATGGTGTTGTATTTCTTTGTCTTCGATTTTGTCTAACTCTATATGTAATCCGGAAACCTGTTTCTGTATATATCCGGGGTTTTGTTTGGTTTATATGGTTGGTTTGGGGGGTGGGAGTGGGTTTTTCGATGCACATTTTTGTTTATTGAGGATGAGTGTGTATATGGTGGTGGCGTGGAGTTATTTTTCCTTGGTTTGGATTTTGAGGGAGAGGGAGTTTGAGTTGGGTGGAAAGTGTTTTGGAGTTCATAAAGTTCGTTCATGAAGAAATACCTAGCTTGTGATTTCTATGTGACTTTTGCCCATTTGTCCATCATCATCTGTAGTTGCACGGTTATACCACTTAAATATTTCCATATCTCCTCATCTGGTTTCTTGGCAGGGTATGATTTTCCTGACAATTTCGGCGTCCTTGACGGCACTAAGACCCCAACAATGTGCCAGCCAAGACTTGACGTGCCCTCGCCCTTCCTTTGGCCAATCAGCTTTCTTATTTTTCTCTCTCTACGTCGTCGACCTTGGAGCAGGTGCATTTCAATCGGTGGTGACATCCTTTGGAGCCGACCAATTCGACGAGGAAGACCCAAAGGAGAAGTCCCACAAAACTTCCTTCTTCAACTGGTTCTACCAAGCGATCAACATCGGAGGGCTACTCGCAGGGACTTTTCTGGTTTACATTCAAGATAAGGTGAACTGGGGGTTAGGGTTTGGGGTGGCACTAATTGCCATTGTCATTGGGACGTTTTGTTTTGTGGCGGGGACACCCTATTATCGGCACCACCCACCAGGTGGTAATCCTCTTGCTCGAATTGGACAAGTGATGGTAGCCGCGGCTCGAAAGTGGCACATTCAGATGCCCCTCAGCAGCGATTTGCTTTATGAGGTTCCCCAAGAGACGGAGTCCAACATTAAAGGGAGTCGAAAAATACGGCACACCAATGAGTTCAGGTACAAACCAATGTTGGACTGGTATATAGAGGAATGCATGGGTATCAATAATGGTGTCAAAGAACCTACCCGTGGGTATTGAAATTGTAATACTAGTCAAATTTTCATATTTGGTGGGCATTTGAAGGTGAGAATCTTTGTATACCTGAGTTATTATTTGGGTCAACACCACTCTAAACCATATTGATACTAGGGCGATTTTACCCAAGGATGAAAGTTCTTGCATGGTATAGAGACCCAAACGGAATTCAAAACAAACATATCATCAAACACCTAATACCCTACTGGTATCAAAAAATGTGAAGTTTCTCATTATAGACGATGATACAAGACCAGCACTGGTACAAACAAGGAGTGTTATGTTGTGCATTCTCATGTCTCTATATTGCATTCTAGCAGATATGAGTGTACCTCAGCAATACCATCTTAACCGCTAAACATTTCTTTAGCAATTTTAATGGTATCAAAGAGATAATTGTGTATTCCTTATTTCTTGATACCGGGTGATATGAAACCTTCATCAAATTATTTCCAAGTACCTTGGTGTGGATGTGGAGAAGTGTAACCTTTGAAGACAACAAGCTATCACTATCTACCAAAACATCACATTATTGGTGTATAATTATGTATGTTTCACGTCGTACATATTACATGAATATAGCGTATGAGAGGCCCAAATCGGGCTCCACAAGCGTTTAAGTGGGATTTCATCTTGTAAATTCGGATGCACCTCATTCATCACTGAGCATGATTTTGTGTGCTTAAAATTATATCAGATTTCTGGACAAGGCGGCTGTGAAGGTTGACGGGGATAAGGTTACCGGAGCCCTCTCCTCCAACCCGTGGACACTTTGCACGGTCACCCAAGTTGAAGAGGTGCCAAATTCTCTACAAACTTCTCTACAAGCTTCTGTTTCTTTTTTAGATCTACTTCTGAATCGAGGGTTGGACTAAAATTATGAGGAGTAATCACGAGGAACTCGAGAGTGCTTTAGTACCATTCTTCTTGTTCAAGATGCTTTGTTTTTTCTATTCCGTTCTAATTTCTATTCACTTCCTTTTGATTGCGCTGTATTGAGTATGAACCTTAAAGGTTTAGATTAAGGTCGGGTCCAATTTGGTTACTTATTTTAATCGTACATCTATATGAGTGGTGTAAGGTTGGGTGTGGATCGAAGAATGGACACCAAAAAGACATGGGTTTAGAAGAGACTGGACTAAGTGCTTGATAAAATTGCTAATTATTCTAGGGTCAATAGTCCTCAAAATTTAATTGAGGGGACCTATGTGACCGTTCAATAAGAAAGAGAGTCTTCACTTTGATAATGAATAAGATATCCAAATGGGCTCCAAAAATACGAGGAAAAATGGTGACAGGCCTCATCATATTGGATTTGCTAATCATCTCGTACTAAAAC
Organism: Polytrichum formosum; assembly: GCA_964035585.1. NCBI lineage: Eukaryota > Viridiplantae > Streptophyta > Polytrichopsida > Polytrichales > Polytrichaceae > Polytrichum > Polytrichum formosum. The sequence goes on from OZ037941.1 coordinate 45,220,505, forward strand.
GCACACGCAGGTGAAAGTCCTCATCCGGATGATCCCGATCATGGTGACAAGCGCGATGTTTTCGACTGTTTACACTCAACTTTCGACGCTTTTCGTGGTCCAAGGCGCGACGATGGACCTCCAAATGGGCCGATTCTCGATCCCTCCCGCATCCCTCAGCGTGATTGAGCTTCTCAGCGTCGCATTTTGGGTTCCCTTCTACGATTTCGTCATCATGAAAGTTGCCCGCAAATACACCAAAAACCCCCGCGGCTTCACCGAGCTGCAACGCATCGGGATCGGCCTCGCCATCTCCATTTTCGGGATGGTCGCGGCGGCCATCGTCGAAATCGAACGGCTCAAAGTGGCGCGAGATCACGGGCTTTTGGACTCGCCCACGGTTCCAGTACCCATGAGTGTGTTTTGGCAGGTTCCACAGTACTTTTCAATTGGAGCCGCGGAAGTTTTCGCCTACGTAGGCATTTACGAGTTTTTCTACGGCGAAAGCCCCGACGCCATGCGAGGGTTAGGCACCGCATTTGCGCTGTTGACAATTGCGTTGGGGAGCTTTTTGAGTAGTTTGTTGCTCACGATTGTGACGAGCATTACAACGAGAGACGGCCGGCCGGGGTGGATCGCGGATAACCTCAACCGTGGCCACATTGACTACTTTTTCTGGCTGTTAGCTGCCATGAGTGTTGTGAACCTCATGTTTTACATGCAGTGCGCGAGGTGGTACAAAACAATGCAGAGTTGGCGTCCTCCTCAGCTCGCTCGCCCCTTTTCACCTTAACCCTGAAAAGGCGAATTCATCAGCCCAGAGTGGGTTGCCCATGTTTTTTTTGATGAAGTACACTTTGAAAAAATCTTTCCCCGAATTGGATTGTTCAAAGTCATTGTTTGGCTTGTCATTACATCTCCTTTGTTGTCTACGTTTGCCCCATTGATATGTCGCTTTGAGCATGGCCACTAGGAGGATTGCTATTGAGCAAATTGGTTGCGAGCAAATTTTTGGACCCAAGGAATTTACACTAGGGTTCAAGACTACAGAATATGTACACTGAATTGGAGAATATGTGGGAGAAGTTTGCAGGAATTACGGGCTCCTAATTTGTATGATTTGATATTCGAGTGAAAGAAAGAAGAAAAGGAACGTCAATTTGGAGCTGTGTGATCAGTGTTCGGAAGGATTTTTTGGGCATAATCGGTCCAGATCCAAGTGTTTCCAAGTCCAACCAGTTACATGTTGACATCTTTCAGTTTTTCTTTGCTAATTTGAGGTATATTCTCTAAATTCCTCTAAAAACGATGGGTAATTTTCATGAAGTATTGAACTCCAACTGGTGAATTCTCAAACTCAACCGGTTCATCTGTAACTTAGCGGCCGGTTCTCCCCGTTCCTTGTGTGATAAGGCCCGTCCACTTATACATGGCCTTGATGTTAGGCCGGCGGCGGGGAGGCTGTTGTGGATTGGGTGTTGTTAAGCTAGAAGTGCCTCATTCGGTTCCTATCTTAATCGGACACCCATAATGGAGTAATATATGGTTAGGTGTGGTTCCAAGAATGGATACCAAAAAGATATGTGTTCACATGAGATTGAACTACATGCTCAAAATATGATAACCATTCTATGCTCAATAATCAACATATTTTTTTGGAGGGTTACCTATATGACCATTTGATGAGCACGAAAATCTTCACTCTGGTTATTGATGAGATATGCATGTGAGCTTTGAAAATTATAAGAAAAGCCGCTACAGCCTCAATTTGCTAACCATCTCTTCGTTATTGCATGTTTCGTATCCGAGGACAAGTCGGCAGGTCAGAAAAAGTAACCATCTAAGACCCATTTACTTTAACCCTTAAATGTCGGAGAGGCCCTATCAGGGCCTCGTTGACCCTAAACTATTTGACCATAAGATAGCGTCAAAACATGTCGGAATTGCAAATTTTTTTTCCCCAAAATGTGTATCTCGAAATTCCATATCTAAATATATATGCCGATCGCACTAAAAGAATTACATGGAGGTCTGAAATGGGGTAAACATAGGCTGATGGGAGAGGCCCTCTCCCCCCCCTTGGACGTTTAAGGGTTAATGGTTAGGTGGTGGGATTGGCACGTGTGTTGTTAAAGAAAGTGTGAGTGGTGGGGGTTATGTCATCCGAGCTTTTGGATTGAAGTTTGGCGTTTTGCCAGTGAAAGGAGATGATCGGATGTTTTTGGTTGAACACAAAAAAACTAATGAGAGGGTGGGAAAAGAGATTTCCTGAGGAAACGACCATGCTGGGGATCGAACCCAGAATCTCTTGCTCCGTAGGCAAGCGCCTTATCCATTGGGCCACACGGTCTTCACAACATGTTGAATACCAGCCGGTAGAACCGACCGGAAACTGCTTGTTGACATGCTTCTCTCTTTAAATTTGTCCAATATATTTTAGAATTGATGCACTTGACACAAAAGTGGCTAGGGTAAGTGGGGGTCTTGAATGGTTACATTCTCCGACTAGCCCATTTCTCCTAGGATATGAAACACACGATTAGTACAAGAAGGTTAGGAATCCCAAATCAAGGCCATAGCCACCTTTCTCATTATGTTTGGAGCTCACATGAATATCGTGTGAATATCTTGTTCATTATCAAAGTGAAGTATGCAGTTCAATCTCTTTTAGATGTATGTCATTTTGGTATCCGTTTTTGGAGCCACACTAAACCACATGCCACTCAATTATAGGTGTGCTATTGAAAAAGAGTAACCAAATAAGGGTTGTCTATCTTAGTATCGAACATAAAACAAACGTTTTGGTCTCAATTGCAATGGCAATTAAAAGTGATTTATGTGTCAACCGCTCACCATTTTGTCCTACCACAGTATTGAGTATCTGCCCAGTAATTCAAAAACTTGGTTCTGTGAAGTGGTCCACCCTTAGAGTTTAGTCCCAAAGATATCCTTCAACCACATAGCAAAGGCTTCCATGATGCTTATATCAGTGGAATTGTTCAAGTCCTTTTCCAGTGATCATCCTACTCCCTTGCATAAAATGTACACAAGAAGATGAACATCTATTTTGACTCATTTTCCTCACAATTTGCAAATTTCTCCTTTCTGGCTGATCGATGACCACTGAAGGTTGTAATGCTTTTTCCCAGAGTGTCAAATTACAAGGGCAGAGAGTACACATCAACTCTCGAAACAGGAGAAGAAGACCCTTGAGGACTAATAGGTGCATTAAGATAAATATTTGACCGGAACCATATGCTGTGGAAGAATCTGTGCAACAGAATTGATCCACTTTCCAAAGGGCAAGTAAGGACTATCAGCAAATTTCCTCCTCATCTTCTATAATTTTACTTGAAGGTAAGAAGCTCACCAACTATATACTTGGCAGTGGTTACTGTGATCCAATCACACAGTAGACTTTGGTAAATTACAAATTGCTATGTGATGCTGAGAATTGAAGCCTATGAAACAGTAAGATCAAATTTCCTCATCTTCCATGGCTTTCCGTAATGATCATGAGCCCACTAAACTACAACTTGGCAGTGGCTACTATGATCCAATCACATAGTAGAGTTGGGTAGGCCTTTTACAATTTTTGCTACGTGATGCAGAAAATGATGCCTACAAAACAGTAAGAACAAATTTCCTCATCTTCCATGACTTTACGTAAGCCCACCAAATTAGAACTTGCAGTGGCTACTATGATCCAATCACATAGTAGACTGGGGTAAGCCTTTTACAAATATTTCTACATGAACAAAATGATGCCTGTGAAATAGTAAGATCAAATTTCATCATCCTCTCCCATGGCTTTATGTAAAGGTCAGAAGCCACCAAACTAGAGCTTGCAGTGGCTACTATATGACCCAATCACATAGTAGACTTGGGCAAGCCTTTGCTACGCAATGAAGAAAATCATGCCTATGGAACAGAATATCACACTTGCTTGCACCAGGAAGCCCTTTTTTTTTACTGTTGTCCACAGGAAAATATATTTAAGCTTATGAGTTACTGACAGCTTCATGGTTATCTTCCCGACCCCACTCACTTGGCCACCATTTTGGACGCACTGCTTTCACCATAACGTCCTCTTGGTTCTCGATATGTAACTGAGAATTTTCTTGAAGTGCAGACTCGAGTCGTAGCAGCCCGAGTCCTCTTGGACCCAGCACAGTGGTAACCTTACCTATCTTTTTCCCAGTTGCCTTGCTCACAACATCTGCACCTGGAGATACTGCTTGTTGTGCTTCTGTGAAGATAACCAGGAAGAACATCAGCACATTTTCAGCTTAAGGGGCACTTCACACTAGAGCTTGAGGGCCCGTGACCATTGAGACCTAAAATTTCTCATTGGTGGAAAAGGCCGAGACCATCAAACTGCACTCTACACTAAAGCTTGAGGGCCTACGGGACCAGGGAAGTTTGAGTGGTTGAACAAACCTACATGGAGTCCTACATGGCATGTAGTGGATCAAGTTTCATGGTCTACCGGATTTTGTGTCAAGCCCACCTCACACAGGTGGGTCTAACACAAAACCGGGAGACCGTGACACTTTGAAATCTCACAACCCTTGGTTTATTATAACTTATTTTGTGCAAGGGCCGACATGAATAGGATGACAATGAAATAGAATTCAGTTGAGAGCCCAGTCATGTATGTCTTTACACTACAATTGAGGCCCGTGACCACACAAAATTCGATTTCCAATTTCCATGGTACAGCCTTCAGATGAGGTTCAAGGGCCCTCCTAATTCCATCGTCATGGCCCTGGGCCATAGTCTTCAGTGGCCCTAAGCTGCAAACTACAATTTATTGAAGGCACGAGGATAATAAAGGACATCACATTCAATAAGAGGGGAGCAAAGCTCACCTTCCCCATTGCCATGTACAAAATTGATAGGCATGAGTCGTTTGCGAATGACGCCACGGTGGTGAGTACGGGCAACTAACTCCTGACCCACATAACATCCTTTGTCAAAATTGATAGCCTTCAAGCCTGCCAGATTGTACTCCAGCGGTATGGCTTCCCCTGGACATATCACATCCACCACCAAATATATCAGAAATGAATAGCTATGTGATTGCACCCTCCCTCAAGACATCAATAGAGCCAAAGGGTATAAAGCCCTGTGTCTATGGCAGTAGTGCAACGTACACCATACCAACGGCACACTGGTTATTCTAATTCATCGAAAAAATCACATATAGGAAAAGCTGACAAGTTTAAGAGCAACTCATATTCAAAGTCTGAATTCTCAATAAAGCTGAACTTAGAAACTAAGTTTCTATGAAGTCCGGAGAGGTGAAGACTAATAAATAACACTGTTTTTTATGTTTGTGAGAGAAGCTTAGAACTGAGGACCACAGGCAGTAACAAGTGAAATTTACCTTTGGGTATCTCTACCGAACCTTCAGGAACCCCTTGCTCTAGCCTCCACAACAAGTAGTAATCTTCTCCTACCCCTTCACCAGATTCAACCAAAGGTGCTGGAAAACCACCATGACATTAGAAAGGTCAGTAGGCCGTTCTATATTGACATGAAGAGAGAAGTTCAGAAAGACCAAAGAGCTCGTCACAGTGTAAATTATATATCAATACCACACACTCCACAGACTTGGTCTCTGCATATTTACTGTCAGATTGTCTCATCAAACAGAAGTAGGTACCCAAACCTAATTTGGTTGCTTATCTTTATCGGACATCTATAATTGATTTGTGTGTGATTAGGTGTGGATCTATAAACAGATACCAAAAATACATCTATTATAAAGAGATTGGACTATGTGCTCAAAAATCGTTAACTATTCTAGGTTCAATAGGCAACATATTTGAAAGGACCTATATGATCAATAAAGAAGAAAGAATCGTCAATTTGATAATGAATAAGATATTCAAATGAGTTCCAAAATTCATGAGGAAAATGGCCATGGCCTCGATTTGAATTTGCTACTCATCTTGTACTAATCACATGTTTAATATCCTGCGAGAATTGGGTGTAGAGCTAGAATTGCACATTTTAGGCCCACTTATCTTACCCACTGGCACTCCTTGGATAGCCAGAACACTAACACCATCTACTACCTGATTCTAAATGCAAGGAAACAAAAATCTGAAGCCTTGAACAACAACAAAAAGTCTTACGTTGAACGCCGCTTGGAAAGAGCCCCCGAAGTCCAAGTGTGCTGAGACGTGGGTCTTTGTACCAACGCCACTGGTCATCACTTGCTTCTGCTGAGGTCAAGGCACTCTCGTCTACTGTACCACCCCATCCAATCGATCCCGCTTCCGATTCGGTCGACTGCTCGGGATTCTCTGCCAATCTTCCTCCATAATATTGCCACACTGCAAAGTCCTTAGAGATATCATGGACTTCAACTTTCGCCCGTAGAATATGCCTGTTAACAAAGAACAATGTGCAAATTCGAATGTGAACTCCGACACATCACTCTTAACAATGAAGATATAGTAACACTAAATGCAGAGCATGTTACAGTCAAGCAGTTACTCCTTGTATGTAAACACACTTCTAATGTAAACCAGCGGGAGGATTAGAACCTACAAAGGAACCTTGGGTTTAGTACTATTTTATTCAATCTCTTTGGGTTCCGACAAGATTGGAGTTCAACAAGTACAACTGAGAGGCACCCTAATTCATGCCAAGGTTTCTTTGCTTTTTAACACGTACACCAGAACCACCGGGTGCTGCACAAAAATGAAATCCCTTTTACCTTATTCGAGCCCAGCTTTCTGAAATTCCCTAACTAACCAGCTGACTAAACATAGAGTTAACTTTCAACAGTTATTATGATTCAGAACAGATCCCTGTCACCATCCGCATCGAGATCTGCTTGTGAAAATGGACGACATGAAATGACTACCCAAAATTTGTGGAGCATTGGATTGAGACAGAGGAGGAAGAGAAAATTCCCTACTCCTTCAAGTAAGCCATGATCTCATCGACAACTCCAGCACCAACGGAATCGTTTACTAACGACCTGACTGAACGCAAGGTTAACTTTCAACCGGAATTTTGGTTCGAAAGGGATCCCTGTCAAATTGCAACCTAAGACTATTACTGCCACATTGTGATCTTCTTGAGAAAATTGATGACATGAAATGACTGCCCAGGATTAGTCGAGCATTGATCAATTCCAGCATAAAAGGAATCCTTTAAACTATAAATGTCCTAACTAACCAACTAACTGAACATAGAGTAACTTTCAATCGAAACAGATCCCCGTCAAATTGCAACCCAGGATTCCTTACCATCCACATTGTGATCTGCTTGAGGAAACTGATTCCAAAAATTGACCAACCCAAAAATGTGGAGGATTGATTTGACACAAGAGGGAGGGAGAGAAAGAAATTCCCTTACTTCTTCAAGTACGACATGATCTCATCCACAACGCCAGCATCAACATCCGCAAGCAAAGCAGGTACCCCATCCCCGATCTTCTCATCCCCGGGTCCCGACCCGGTGCGGTTCAGCTTCTCATTCCCCGCAATCGGTCTGTACAGGAACAAATCATACATGAACCGCCCTTGCGAATTCAACATCGCCGTATACAAGGGCGGGTAATACACTGAGGGTTCATTGGGCGAAGGGGTGGCTGTCTTCCCCGAAGGATTGTCCTGAAGCTTGTTCACATCATTTGTTAGTAATCCTTGCAGGAAATGGAACACCTCCGGTCCGTCAAACCTAATCACCCCACGAGTCTTCAGTTTCGAGGCATAAGGTCCCTGGGATCCCAGGGCAGTGTCCCCGGATGTCGATCCTTCGGCTGGAGATGATGGTGATGGTGAGTTATGTATCGCTGCTACTCGAAGAAGCAAAGATACATGTGGACTTAACCCTGTGGAGTTTTTGTGTTGGGCATGGATGCGAGAGGCTACAAAACTCGCAATGCGCATCCCCGCGGGCATGGTGGCGGTTGAGTGAGTTAGTTCGCGAAATTTTCTCTTTTGGCCGGAGATTTTCTTCCCGGTGGTCGTATAATTCGTCTCCCAAGGGGCCTTCTGAATCTTGGGGTTCCTGTCCTGCTTGATTTGAATCCTCTCAAAGATGTATTGAGCTCATCTATCTTGAAAGTCTCCTAGAAGACTTGATTCTGCAATGGGAGCTCGGCACTCAATATGTGAGCTGAAATTCTCACACCCTCTGCAAGGGAAGAAAAACAATTAACCGCGTGAGAAATGAATTTACTCCAGCTCCCTTCAATTGCTCGGCTTCTCCAATCTCTTAAAAACTGGAACTTAAAAAGATTGAAAAGAGCACACAATGTGAAAACGAAGAAAATTGCAACGTACTCACTTCAAATCCTCCTGTGATTGCAACCGAGCTCGCTCAATCCCCAGCTCTCTCTCTCTCTCTCTCTCTCTCTCTCTCTCTCTCTCTCTCGCACCCTAACCCCAAGAAATTGGCTACACAAAATCAGAAACCCAAGAACCAAAAACCAAGCCTCTGTCTTCTTCAATCAATCTCTCAACATACTTACAAATATTGCATGAATGACACTGCCACTACTCTCCTTGTGCTCCCACATCTCCCTCCCTTACCTCCAAAGCAAAAAACAAAAAACAAAAACAAAAAAAAATTGTCCAAAAAAGCACTCTCGCAATTCTTGTCCGTCCGTGTGTGTGAGCGCGCATGTGACAGAGTATCATCAGATGTAAAAACAAAACCTATTTCTTCTTCCGCAACCGCAAACATCATACACGCTCTAACTTACAGAGTGAGTGGATAGGTGGACTTAGCATACCCCACTCCACCTGGCCTTCAAGAGGCGTGGACGCAGAATGTAAGTTGGGAAATCGTGTCTTGAGTGTTTTTTGTTGTTGTGGGAGGAGGAATGTGTCTGTGAATGTGTAAATGTTTCTTCTGTGATTACTATGAGAGTGGGGATGATGGGGTGGCAGGAGGAGGGCGACGCCACTTGGGCTTGCATGGGGAGCTCGAACTCCTTGCTTGGAGCGAGGGTGGGGCCACATGCCACCATGCAATGGCTCTAGGGCTGGGCACATGGCCTGGGCTTCCACAGCCAGGGCCCTTGAAGACCTGGACCGCAACAATAAAAAGTAGAAGGAAAAAAAAACTGAACAAGGCAGTAAATTTTTGAGGTAAATTTATGTTTTCACTTTCGGGTAACATACAGGCGGTGTGTTTATAGTGTTGGGGTAAAACACACTTTGCAACTAGCTCAAAGGTTTGCCTTGGCAGCAGCCACTTTTTAGTTTTTTTGTACAGTCGCTCACTTGGCTGCCTGTCTCCCCAATAGCTTAAAAACAATCGCGAGGCAGCAAAGTTGGGCCATGTGCTCTCTCTCTCTCTCGTGGGTTGGGCACATTGCCCAGCTTCCACAGCCCGGGTGGCCCTTGAAGACTTGGATTGCAACAATTAAAAGTTAAAAAAGAATTGAATGCAACAACAAACAATTTTTTTGAAAAAAACTTTTTAACCGTATGGTGAAACACATGCAGTGTGTTTATTGCATTAGGGTAAAACGTAATCTACGTTTTTACTACATTTTATAGCTACACGGTGGCTTGCCTTGGTGGTAGTTGCTTTTTAGTTTTTCTATATAGTTGCTTGCCCGGTTGCCCCACCCCAACGGCTAAAAACAGTTGCAAGGTAGCAAAGTTGGGCCATGTGCCTAGCCCATCTCTCTCTCTCTCTCTCTCTCTCTCTCTCTCTCTTTCTCTCTCTCTCTCTCTCCACATAAGTTAAGGTTGAGGCATCTATAACCAATAAAATAAGAGAGGTTGCATCACTTTAGGAGGCATAACAGTACTCAATGACATGCGCCCTCAGAACACAATAGTGGGATGCTAGGAGCTTAGTCTAAATTTGAATCTCCATGCACAATTTTTTGATCATCTGACTATTATATTATGAGGGCCCCAAAGAACGAGAGTTGAACGATGAGTAATGTTATAGGAGTAATAGCTGGATTATGATTTTTCTTGCAAAGAAAAACAAATTCTAAGGAGAATGCAATTTTTTTTTAAACCGCGAATATGGAAATTGCTACAACTTTTGAAGTGGTAAAGTTTAGGGGAACACATAGTCAATTTATAGGTTAACCCATAACTGCTCATCTAAATGCTACACTAAATATGATATTTAGTGTCACTTACTATTTGGATTTACACAATGCTATATCTTTTTACTATTGATGTAATTTTTTACCAAATAAAGTTGTTAATGTTCTATAATGTCCAAACCACCAATTTCACATTTGTTGGTAAAATATGATATATACAGTAAATAGATATAGCATTGTATAATTCCAAATAGAAAGTGACACGAAATATCATATTTAGTGTAGTTATTGGCTACGATAGTTGTCAAAACTCTTACGATGTAATCAACCACAAGCCACCACCACATAAACCTTAACTCCGTTCGCCCCAAAATATATAGATCTCATCCATGTCGACATTACAAGTACTCCCTAGTGAGCAGTTAGATGGACCTAGTTGACTATGGATGCCTTCACCTTAGATGGGTCTTGAATGGTTACTTTTTTCTAGTAGCCCACTTCTCATAGGATATGAGGCATGTGATTAGTACGAGATGGTTAGCAAATCCAAATCGAGGCCATAACTGCGTTCCTCATATTTTTTTCGGAGCTCATATGAATATCATATTCATCATCAAATTGAAGATTCTTGTGCTCATCTAACAAACATATAGGTTCTCCCAATTATGTTGACAATTGCGACTAGAATGGTGATTATGATTTGAGCGTGTGGTCCAATCTCTTTTAAGTTTATGTGGTCTCAAATATAGGTGTCCAATTAAGATAAGTAACAGAATTAGGCACATCTACCTTATGGTAAGGTAGAGGCACCTAATTCAAACACAACAATAATATGGACACCTACATTTTGATCGGTATGTGGTTAGATGTGGATTTGAGAACTTGCACCAAAAAAGACATGTGTTTAAAAGAGATTGCATTATGTCCTCAAAATATATTAATCATTCTAAGCTCAATAGTCAATATGATTGGGGGGACCTATATGACCACTTAATGAGCACAAGAATCTTTCACTTTCATAATGAATAAGATATTCATGCAAGCTCCAAAAATTATGAGGACAAGAAAATCCTGAGTATTTACAGAGAAACTTTAAAACATTCAATTTCCATTTATTTGTATGATTAATAGAGAAGATCCTTTGTTCATGTGCACAGATATGATGGTTGGCGTGCTTATAGTATGCTCAACAGCACTACGCAAGCCATAAGAGTACTTGCACTAATTCCACATTTTCCCTCCATACCGATTCAATGATATGCAGAGTAGTAGATAATACTGGAGCCATAAAATTACAAGTGAAATACAATTTCTTTAAATTCTCAAACATGCTCAAATGTTTCATAATCAACATAAAAAAATTGTGGATTGCTTCCTCAACTGTTGCAACAATGTTCACTTCTAGATGTATATAAATAATGACCTTTGATAGATCACAAAGCTTCAAAGAAACAATGGATGTCACTAAGTCTGTGATACCACATGCATTAAAGGAGACATGTAACATTTCTACCAATCTTTCGACATTTTCAGTTTGCCTGACAACTATCATATCAGCTCACTCCTCGTGTCTTTGATTATTGATGTGAATGGAAAAATGACCTCGTAGTCAACAACATAAGAAGCTGACATTCATGTTGAAGATCTCTGAACAACTGACATAATTCAAAGGGACAAGCATTATCAAGCCAACAATTCATAGATTTGAAAAGCACACCTTCAAGCCTCCCAACACTCTGGATTATCATCAAGTATTGTGAAATTTTAAGAAAATATTACAATACTTTACGAGTTGTAACCTGAGATAGATCTACACAACTCACTTGACATCTCCCATACCTATTTTTATGTACCTCCCAAACCTGCCCTCTCTCACATCCATTGCAACCTTTCACAAATGGGCTGCTTATGTACATGACAACACAAATTCAGTCTTGAACCCTGCCCTATTCACAAGAGCTTTACAGCTAAACCATCTGCAAATCAAGTGTCAGTTGAATTTAGACCTCTCCTTTTCTTCGACATGAAAGTGAGGGAGATGTCCAATGTCTGCCTAACTTGCTGTCTGATCATCTGCAAGAAGTAAAGCAACTTGTAAGTGAAGGAAACATTTGTCACGTTATTGTCAGCCACCCGCTTGGCTACCTATAGTCTAAGAGCGTCTCCAAAACTCACTGTACAACATTTTTCTCAATAATCAGCTTTCTAGGTTTTTTGGGAGCAAAAGTTATACTCTTCCCATCCAGAAAGCCCACATGTTATTCAAATCTTTATTGACCACTGTTTATTGAGATAAGGGCAACCCTCTAAACCCCTACCCACCCTCGGAAATTGAGTGACTGACGAATTGAGAGGGAGGGTTGTCTCTCAGTAATCAGTGGCCAATGATGATTTTAAGATATATATGGACTTTATGGGTGGAAGAGCATGTCGCAATGGCCCAAAAACTTTGAAAGTGAATTATTGACAGAAACAATCTATAGTGTGACTGTAGGAGTTACTCTAAGGGATCAAAAGCATAGTTAACCACCAAAGCATCAAAAGGTTCACAATATACTACCAAAGCACAACATAACCACCAAAGCATCAAAAGGTGCATAATATACTAGAGAGGCTTACCTGACGCACTATGTAACCGAGTAACACTTTGAAGCTTGGATTCCAATAGAGTGGTTGTTGCCTCCAATCTTAAGATTCTTCTGTAGCCAAGCAAATTGCACTTCAATAACCCCTCCAGCTTCCTTTTTATGACCTTAGGGTTTCTAATTGACTTATTGCTCTTCTCAAGTGGAATCCTGCAAAGTTCCTACGACATAGGTGCCAATGACAGATCAAAAGTATGAAGGCATTATCATGCTTGCTGTACATTAGAGTCATTCTCTATGTTTTGTTTTTCAGCACATGTTTGGAGGTAGTGTGGAGGTTTGAACAAAGAACATTCTAAATTGGTTCGTTCAAGGTCAAACTCATTTTGGCATGCCAAGAGGTGCTAAAATAAGTTTGGCCCTAAATGAACCAAAATAGGTTGATTTTCAATCACATTCAAACACTACCTTCGAGTATGCACCACAAGTGGAAAGAAATAAATGCTTTTGATTGCAAAACAACCAATTGGAAATCATAGGGGACCGACTCCCAACGGAAGTTCCATTTAAGTTGAAGGTTAACTTCATTCATTGTTCATTTTGTAAGTCCATGCGATTGATACAGCAATTTGAGGGCATTCAACTAATGAATCAACCTACCAACTACCAGATGCTCTGTTTGTGTAGAATTTTGACATTGATGTCTTTCAAATGAAGGTTTGCAACCCAATTGCAAAAAGGATTTGTAGCACAGACAGAACACAGAGACAATGGAGAGAAGAGAAACTCACCTGTGCACATTGGCAAGATCTTGTTCGCATACTGCGGCAAAGTTGTTCAAGAGCAGGGCCATTTGAGTGATGAATGTGTTAACCTAATCCCAACAACCAAGTCCAAAGCAAAATTAGCTTCCGTCATAACCACAATATGCATCAAAAAGCATGCATTCAAACGGTAAATGCTGAATGTTGAGTAGAATTAGAACATGATAGAATTACGGTTTCCATCTTGGTAACAGAAAATACATCGCTCCTCAGCAAATGAAATGGGTATCAGAGAAACAGGATGCAAATCAAACATCGCCGTTCCAAGTACCATTGATTGCTAACTCAGTTTCACAGTCGATTGAGATATCTCAAATTCAGTTTTTCCTGGACTGAAAACCCTAAGGTCGTAATATAGAAGGCGATTGAGTGCTCATCTAAGCATACGCATTGTTGTTCCGACAATTGTTCATCTTGGAAACATCATCAGTGCAACCCCTCAGTAGGGATTCTCGAATCACATCAAGCAAGTTATGAAAATACATCGCTCCTCACCATGTCAATTTGATGTCAAAGAAACAGTGTACAGATCGACCATCGCTGTTCCAAGTACAAGGCGGATGGCTAACTCATTTTCACAGTCAATTAAGCCATCCCAAATTTAATTCTTCGAGAACATAAACCCTAAGGTCATCACAAGTTAGAGGACGATTGAATGCTCATCTAAGCATACGCATATTGCTTCGATGATGGATCATCTTGGAAACATCACAGCAAGGGGTTCTCGAATTACATCAAGATGTATGTTCGGGGCTCTCGAATCACACCATTCATAATTTCAACCTTCAAAAACTCAAACCGGAGACAAGGAGAAAATATGAAAGCTTACCAGGAACACTGTTCGATTTTCCGCCATAGCTCCTGCGCTTTGAGTTCAGCTTAGGTTCTTCCAACCCTAATGAATTTTCTGTGAGGCTGGCTCTGCTAACTTAACTTTAAGTAATGCAAGATCGAAATGATCGATGAAAAGGAGGTAAGCTCAAAGCTTCGAACGGCTGAAACGAATATTCGAATAGAATATCTGGTCCCACCAACCTAGGACATTGCAACACAATGACAGAATCTCGCACCCAGTATGAGTGAATGCCTGGAACAAGATTGCTTCCAATCAGCTAAAAAAAATGCCAGGAGCACGGCAAATTACTTAAATGTTTGAGACACATATACTACATCGAAGTGTGCAGTACGTAACCCTTGAAAAGAACTCTTGCGGAAGACCCGTGCAAGCCTGTTACCAAGAGCTCTTCAAGCAACAAACTTACACAATCCCACGACTCAGCTTACATCAACTTCAATTCTGTTTATTCTGAGCGGACTCGGAATTATAAAGAATAAAGGATTCAAATCACACATCATAGTTGCTAGTAAAATAACTCTCTCAACTTCAAAATCCGGTTCATATCAGAACGTTGTTTGGAGGAGTCCTCTGGAGTGACACATGTAAATCTTCTTCAAATGTTGGCTCTCCTGTGTTTCTGAACATCACCAACACCATCATCGCAACATCATCAACATCTAAAACAGATGAAAAAGCATCCCTCCACGTGGAGTTCAACCCTCTCTGCCATGCAACTCTTCACCCTTCACTTCGCCGGGTCACCCGGTTTCGGTGGTGTAGAGTATCAATGTGTGGCGTGCTAGTTCTTCTTCATCACTTTGGGATGTGGAGTAATGCAAGGCTAACTAATTGCTAGGTTTCCTCTTCTCTTTGTGAATAAAACTTGGTAGGATTAGATGTTATTTCTGTCTGACCATTTCCATTTCGTCTGCGAGGATTCTCGGAGACTCATTTGAGCTTCCAATTCGGAAGGAGAACAAGACAGGATGGCGAGCTCCCTGTGTTATGGGAACTTGTCCATTTCTCTTCAATCACGTTGTAGGATGACAGATTGCCTTTCTCCCATCTTATGCTACAATTCATCACATGTAGGATTCGGGTCCTCACATCCTAACCCATGTCAAACCATCTCCCTGTCTGGACAATTCATGTCCTCGGTCATCTCCAGACATCCATGGTTGTCTAATTCTTCAAGGAAGAAAGCCGGTGAATCTAGGTTAGCAGGAAAGGGAGTTGTTAATGCGAAGTTAGTAAGATTCTCGGGCACGAAACAGGTGGCCATACCGTTTCAAGAGAAGTCACTCCCGCCGAGTGATTACCTCAGGGAGACGGAGAGAATTGTCAATGTGACATTCCCGGATTCTGCCCGCATCAAATACATCGGTGACGACGTTTGGCAAGCTCGGCTGCAATCCATCACGTTCTTTAACTTCGCAGCCACCCCGTATTGTGATGTCAGGTCGGTCTGCCCCTTCTCACTCTATTTGTCATCTCTCTTGATGTGGAGAATATTTGTAGTTAGGGAAGCAGTTTGAGTGAGTTTATTATCCTCGGTGGGATTCTTTCTTTTGTTGTCTCCTTTGAAGTCTACAAGCTACTATATCAATCATGCACCAATCTGTCATGGTCTCCTATTGTTTGTTTCTGAAGAATCACTGATTTATGTGTTTCTTCTTCACTCGCAAGCTGAAGCTTCTAAACTGATGTATGTATCAATTGTAGCATGGAAGCTCCTTGCTAGAGATATTTAGATTCATCCACTTAGCTATGATGGCAGTGGCATTCTACCAGACCAATTATACGCATGTGTCAAGAGGAATGGAGACGAGAGGAATGTTTTCCCATCTTTTGATGAACAACTCTCAATGTGGCGGTCGTTTGAGTTGTACAAGCTACTAAATTGATGATGCACCAATGTTGCATGGTGTCCTGTTGATCGGAGATGAAGAATCACTCATTTGTGTGTTTCTTCGCTCGCAACCTGAAGCTCCTAAACTCATGTAGGTATTAGGAGTAGCATGGAACAGGGAGAAGGAAGCTTAGTTAGACTCAGATTCCTCCACTTAGCTATGATGGCCGTGGCATTCTACCTGACCAATTATACACATATTTGGGGAATGGAGTAAAAGATAATGGAATTGTAAAACCTCTTCCATCTTTTAATGTATAATTCTCATATGTGGTGGTCGTTTGAGTTGTACAAGCTACTAAATCAATCATGCACCAGTCTGTCATGGTCTCCAATTGTTCGTAGATGAAGAATCACTCACTTGTGTTTCTTCACCCGCAACCTGAAGCTTCTGAAGTCATGAATTAGCATGCTATTCAGATTCCTCCACTTAGCTATAATAATTGCAATGGCATTTCTACCAGACTAATTAGTACAAATGTGCAGGGAGTGAAGAAAAGAGGATGGATTATACCTGGAAATTGCAAGACCTTTTTTTCCATCTTTTGAGGATGAATAAGTTTCAAATAAATTGGTGGTTGTTTTGCAGGGTAGTTCATGAGAACGGCACTCTTTATATAGACTCAAAGAAGCTGATACTAGACGTAACAGGACTCCCTGACCAATTCCGCAACCTAGACCTACAACTCTCTCTTCACGGCGAGCTTCGTGTGTTTCCAAGAGCTGCTGCTGCTCCTCCTTCCAACACAAGTATTGGGAGCAGCAATTCTTGTTGGGAGTTCGGCGGGTGGGTAGATCTTGGTGTTGGCGTCTACCTCCCACTCCCATTGTCACTCATACCTGATGGATTGTTAACAGGTGTCGGAGACCAAATTGTCGAACGAATCCTTCGAGCTATGGAGGGAGCTCTGTTACAAGGCATTATCAAAGACTACAACACATGGTGTTTGTCGACTGCTCCTGCTCCTGTTCCTCCTATTAGGCAATCAGGAGCCTAGCCCTATTAGCACAGTACTGTACAGAATTGAGTTTTAGATCACAGCACCTGATATCTTTTCGAAATGGGATCAATTTCTGCAATTGTTGCAATACTTGGAGGAAACGACAGTACATCATTCTGTTGGTGAAGGTCCAATAGATGTAAAATGCCAATTCTCTCGGAACACAAAAAAGGGCCATTCACATGAGTTGCAGGATTTGCAACTCCTTTCATCTCTCATTTTCAATATGTGGCATTTTTGTTCACTATATATCTGCTATTGGGTTTATGTAGGCAATTAATGTATGCAATCCGACTACAATGTTTGTCTGTCTACCATTTTGAATTTGCCTGGTGCCACAGTTCTCAAGTTTGTGTGCCATCTTAAGTATGAGATGCATCACTTAATAACATGAAGGCAATATGCTTATGAAAAGCTTACATCATCCACAATTCTCTATCTCCACAATCCACTCACCAGTTAACAAACAGATTGAATGACAACACACAACCATTCACCACAGGAGAACTTTGTAAAACTATGGTGTTCTGAAGCTAGAGAACAGGTGAACCACTATATCCACTGTAGCTTATGACAACAAAATCCAAATCCTTGTACACCCTTCACACAATGTCAGATGTGAATACTTGTGCACATTGCACTATGCACAAAGAAGTACAGTGTTGTGCACCTCTTGCTCGGGTGAGGAATTTCCAATAGCAACATGATTGTTTGCACTATCACCACCTTCATATTGGGACATATTTCTGTTGTCCACCAAATCGAAGCATTTACACTATTGCAGACAGACTAACAGTACAGCTGACGTAGTATCTCTAACGGCCATCAATTTCTAGTAACTGAAAAAAAATGGTGATCTGGAGGTAGATAACAAACTACCCACCATTTCCTCTGTAGGTAATGACCAGTTTGATTGCTGTTTTTTTTTAATTAATAATAAAAAATCGACATCCTTGTATACCCTTCACACAGTGCCAGTCACGAGCACCTGTGCACATTGCACTAATCACGAGTAGCATGGTGCACCTCTTGCTCGGGTGAGGATCCCCAGTGGCAGCAACATGATCTTTTGCAATATTACCACCTTCATATTGTGACTTTTCTTTTTTGCTATATGACATATTTGTGCACCAAATTGAAGTGTGTACACTCTCAGCTCACAGCCATTAAGGACTTAAATCACATAGACTATCAGTTATACAGCTGACAAATCGAAACCCATGGCCATCACTTTGTAGCAATGAAAGGTGGAAAGCACAGTACTGGATGGTGGCAACAGAATGGATGGAGGACTCATCAGTCAAAATCCACGTTTATTTTCTCATATCTTACATGGACTCGGAATTCCCTAAGTCACAATTGTACACAGTTTTGCACAGATATAAATATTCACTTGCCGGCAACATTGTTGCGGATGGTCACCTGTGCTTTGTTGGCTACCTCTTGCACCTTCGCCTTGGTTTCCTGGACATTCTGGATGGCTTCCTCCTTCAATTTGTCCAATTCCTCCCTCAGCTTCCTTCGCACACCCGGGTTGACGGTGCGAGCTTCAGCAGAGCGCACAGGCAGCAAGAGCAGCAGTCCTGCAGCGATGCCAGACACTCCCGTGAGCATTGCTGTGCGCCTGGAGCAATCCTCTGCCTCCGATGATGATGCAGCCGCCCTCACCACCAACTTCCCATTCTGCACAAGAGCAAGTGCTAATTCAGGGTTAGGGTTTCACATCCTCCTCAGCATCGATGCACACCATGGACTTGCGACTGGTGTTCCTTTCAACCAAACGTGCAGAACCAACCCTCAGGGTAGCAGGTCCCTCATAGAGGAAAGCCTTGACATGGTGAGTGCAAAGATCTGGTTACCCAGGTAAGTTTGCCTAGCCAGGAAGGAAGGAAGGAAGGAAGGAAGGAAGGTGCAAGAAACCATGTCCACAATCTCTTTGCACATGCACATTGCGCTTTTAGTAACTAAGTTTAACCTCAAACTCTCTGTCCAGAGCCAAACTTCTCCCCTCTGGCTCAATTGAATTAAATTGTGACACGAAACTATGTATTTCAAAAAACTGACTCTGTATCTTCTGGTGCAACAACTGCACAGCCCGAAATAACATATGTATACGTTAAGTTCAGATTCAGCGCTCTGTAACTACAAATTTCACAACATCACAGGACGCACATCTCGGCCTGCCAAGAAACCGCTTTGAAAAAGTCAGTCCCCCGAATGACCCAAAACTACACAATGCAAAACGAGTCAACCTGGAGGACAACGAAATTGGGAGGGAGGATGCGTCAAACCATCACGAACAAAATACCAGGTTAAGAAGCTCCAAGAGCAGATTTGTAACACCTGGACTGCAACACCACGAGCTACACGTCGATTATGAGAAGCAAGAAGACTGGGACCAAAGAGAACCAACATTGGAAGGAAGGGCAAAAGTCCACGGACAAGTATACATTTGAAATTAGTAGTGTTCGGTAATCTAGATTGAGTTGTAAGTAGGTTATTACCCACCCTCCAATTTCGCTTATCCCCCCAGATAACCTCACATTGGTTTTTTAACTTTTGGGTCACTAGGAGGACTCTTTCAAAGACTTTTCTTACCTCGTAGCTACCATGTGTGTGTTGTTTCCTGCATCCATTTTGTTGTGAAATTTGTAGTATAAGGAGACCAAATGTGAAGTTAGAAGGGTATACATATAATGATGTCATTTGGTGATGTAAAGCTGAAGGTTAATCACCCTTTTGTTCAACTTTGCTCTGTAACTACAAATTCCACAACGTCACAGATGTATTTCTCGGGAACAACACACGGTGGCCAAGAGCCTTTTCAAGAAAAGGCTTCCAGAAGGTCCTTCGAGCGACTCAAAAGACCAAAAACCAAAATGAGGTGACCTGGGGGAGAACCTACAGCTCTACATTACCGAACACTAAAATCATATGTATGCATTCAATTTCAGACTCGGCGCTCCTTGACTATAAATTTCACAACATCACAGATGCACATCTCGGAACAACACACGGCAGCCAAGAAAAGGCTTCAAAAGAGTCCTTCGAGTGACCCAAGAGTCCAAAATTCAAAACGAGGTAACATGGGGGACAACCTACAGCTCTACATTACCGAATACTAACATCATATGTATACATTCAACTTTAGATTTGGCACCCTGTAACTACAAATTTCACGGCATCACAGATGCTGGAAACAACACATGGCGGCCACGAGCCTTTTCAAGAAAAAGCTTCCAAAGAGTCCTCCAAGGGACCCAAAGTCCAAATACCAAAATGAGGTACTGTAAACATAGGGGACAATCTCCAGTTCTACATTACTGAACACGAGCATCATATGTATTACCCCCCAACATCACATTCGGCACTCTGTACCTACAAATTTCAAGGCATCACAGATGCACATACCGGAAACAACACACGGCAGCCAAGAGCCTTCTCAAGAAAATGCTTCAAAAGAGTCCTCCCAGTGACCCAAGAGTCCGAAAACCAAAATGAGGTTACCTAGGCAGACAAATGAAACGGGGACCACCCATCAAACCACCAGGAACACAAAACCAAGGCAACAAGCAACGAAAGCAGACTTGCAACATATGGATTGCATTACCACCACGACCTGCAGCTCGATTGTGAGCTCCAGCAGGCGAAGAAGGAGCTATTTGCAAGTGATACTGTAGCTACAAACTACACGACATCACAGGATGCACATCCCAAACACCAACAAATAATTGGCAAGGAAACACTTCCAACATTACCCAAAGGGTGAATTAACCTACAGCTTTACATTACCCAACACCAACATCATCTTTATGCGTTCAACTTCAGATTCGGCACTTTGTCACTACAAATTTCACGACATTATAGGGTGTACATTACAGAAACCAACAAATAATTTGCACAAAAACACTTCCAACATTACCCAAAAGGTGAATTCACCTAGAGCTCTACATCACCCAACACCAACATCATATTTATGCGTTTAACTTCAGATTCGGCACTTTATCACTACAAATTTCACGACATCAAAGGATGCACATTCCAGAAACCAACAAATAATTGGCAAGGGAGCACTTCAAACATTAGCGAAGGTTGGATAACCTACAGCTCTACATTGCCCAATCTGAGGTTGAGCGGATACATATGATGTTACTGTTGGGTGCTTTGTAAGTACAAATTTCACGAAATCACAGGATGCACATCCCGGAAACCAACAAAAGATTGGCAAGGAAGAAGGACCCAAGAAGGAAAGTTCGAAATGACTCACTCCTCCGAGTTCCAGCTTCGAGTGACCCAAAACTCCTCAAACCACAAAAGCGAGGTAAACCGGGGGGGGGGGGGGGGCACAAAGAAATTGGGAGCACCCATAACACAAAATGAGGGCAAGAAGCTACAAGAACAAATAATTTGCGTACCTTGTTGGTTGGTGCAGCTCGATTGCAGCTGGAAATCGAGGAGGAGGCATTGCGAGTGACAGCAACGGAGGAAAGGGAAGCTGATGGTAGCACGGTGGCTACCTGCGATGATGATGCCATCATAGACACAACCTGAGACGCCATGGCTGTTGCGCTTGAGCTGAAGGTATCCTGGCTATGGCGGTGAAATCTCTTGGAGAAACCGAGTGCGATCTGGTATCTACCTCAACTTTGGATTGGAATGCAGGCCCACGCAAGGCCACCTACATGCACATGATGATGACGATTCTCCACATGCTTGAAGATATTTGTAAGTGATAAATGTGATTACATTGCACATTCCTAATTTAAGCATCGTGATGCCACTCTTACCATCGGGTAAAGTGCTTAGTCAAGATTCTACCCTTCACCCAAAGTTTCGTACTCAAGTTTGCGAACATTGTTGCTGACATGTCGGCTTCCTAGTGGTCCTTGTGGACATGGACTAGAAGCCATATCTACTCACCCGCTATAGGTAACCTGTTGAGCAAGTCGTCGTTAGAGTAACAAGGCTCCAAAAATTGACTATGCTTAGTAAGAAAAGAAAAGAAAAGAATACGCCCGTATCTAGGTACCGGCATGAATGTGAGCCTGTTGGCCTTATGTTGATCACGGAGTTCTGTGATGCAACTTAAGGTGTTATGCCTCCTTTATGCTTAGTAATCAGTATATAACAACTGGTTTTTGGATGCAATGTGGGGTTGATTTCAGCCCCACATTGCAGCCAGTAATCAGTCTCCATACACTGGTTAACTAATGTGTAATCAATAACTCATTCAAGTGGAGAGCTCTTCCAACAACTCTTTTGTGCTTTTCTATCCACGTAGAGAACATTTCATCGATAACCTTCAGTTTAGGTTCGAGAGCAGACGAGTTGTATTTCTTAAACGGCTTGAGTAGATGAATGTTTCAGTACTATTGCAACTCATCCTCCACTCGCCTCTTGCCGGTTATGTAATATGTAGTCATGAGGGTGAACCACACATTCAAAGATGCACATCCACCTCATTCATAAATCATCTTATGACCCAACAAACTATGTGCAAAGTTTCTTCAATGATGTGAATATCAATCAGCTCTTCCCATATCGCGTTAGACAATGGCCATTGGATGAACATGCTTCATGGCCACAATTTAATATGTACTTCCCATCATGAATGTATACCTATGGTTTTCACCCAAAGTTTCTCAAGGTGAACCACACATTCAAACACATCCACCTCATTCAAAGTTAGGATATGATCCAATGAATTATTTACAACAAAAATTCAAGGATGCATAATCTCTTCTCATAGACAGTGTGTTAAGTAATGGTCATTGGGTTAACATGCAACTACCCACCAACGCCTGCCCATGTCCGCCTAATGCCCATTATCTGAAATGCACTTAAAGCATGACCACACATTCCCATTACAAACACCACTAAGGAATGTGGGCCTTACTAAGTTATTTTGCTTAATCATACACATATATTTGAGTGGTGTGTGGTCATGTGTGGATCTAAGAACGGACCCAAATAAAAAGACATGTGTATAAAAGTCATTGGACTACGTGTTCAAAGTTTGCTAGCCATTCTAAGCTCAATAATCAACAATATTAGTGCAAGATGACTAGCAAATCCAAATCATGCATTCACCTCATAATACTCGAAACTCATATGAATATATTATTCATCACCAAAGTGAAGATTCTCATGCTCATTAAGTGGTCATATGGGTCCCCCTCAATTATGTTGACTATCGAGCCTGGAATGAGTATCATATTTTTTACCTATGTTCAAGTTCTATTTGGTTAGGTGTGACTCCACAAACATATACCCAAAAAAAGGAATTTAAAAGAGATTGAACTTTGTGCTCAAAATATGACAACCATTCTAGATTCAATAGTCAACATAATTGGGGAGGCCCTATATGGCCACTTATTGAGCACAAGAATCTTCACTTTAATCATGAATAGTATATTATATGATCTCCAAAATTAATAAGGAATTTGGCTATGGCCTCTTGGATTTGGATTTGCTAACCATCTCGTAGTAATCACATGTTTCATGTCCTAGGAGAAGTGGACTAGTCGGAAAAAAAAGTAACTATTTTAAGACCCATCTACTTTGTGTCGGAATTATGAATTGGCAAGTCTACCTTCATCAGCATCCATAAAAATGAGGAACAACTTCAAAATCAGAGTACTAACTTATGAATGAACGGGGAGAACCGGCTACTACACTAAATAGTCCTATTACTATAGTCCACAATAATTTTCTACAACCCACGCTAATTTTCATAATTGAGAATTAATTTGGGCCACATTGATCTTCAACCCAACACTATATTTATAGTATAAGGTTAGTGTGGGCCACAAAAATTGTTTTATTTAAATTAGTGTGGACATAATATAAATAATCTTGTGCTACTTTTGTCCTATAACTAATATTCAATGTGTTGATCGGAAGTCTTCATGAAGACTCAGGGGGAAGACCTTGGTCTTGGACCCACATTAATTCCACCTCAACTAGAAAACTAGTGTGGCCCACGCTTGTTATTTCCACAACAATTTTCCACCCACAATAATAGGATTGTTCAGTGTAGTTACAAATCAACGAGTTCATTTTCCCAAATCACCAGTTTGAACTCAAAACTCCAAGAAATTAACCCAACATAGTTTTAAATTTTACTATTTAAGTAAGAAGTAAATAAATAGAAGCAAGGATAATGACCAAGTTGGCTCAAATTTCTCCCCGTTCCCTACGGTAACTTATTGCCGCATCTATCATGGTTTTTGTAAAAGCAAGGAAACCCGAGTCCATAGGGGAAAGGAATGTGATGGTGGGACTCCTTGATGCCAGGTGGCCGTGGGTGTGCCACTTGGCAGGATGTGGTAGGGCCAGAGGGAGGGAGGGATAGGCTGGAATTTCGTGCTCGAATGAGAGGCCGGGTCGGAGATGTCGGGCCACTCATCACTGGCCCCCGCACTATAAATAACGGGCCATAGTCCACCGCAACTTTTCTGACAAAGGAGAGAGGGGGGAATTATTGCACATGAGAATAAGCTTGTAAGGTTATGTGGGTGTGGTTTAGTTCGTTTTCCATGTTCTCCAACTTCTACCAATCGGATCTACACAACAAAACTTGTGTTGCATCGGCAAATCTATGATGAAACGTCTGCAAAAACCGGATTGAAAATCAGACCTTCCTTGATTTAGTTATGGTTATCGGAAGTGCATGTTTGCTGATTTCGTAACTGTGTAAATAGGTCCTCCCAATTGTGTTCACCGTTGAGTGTAGAGTAGTTATTAACATTTGAAGACGAAGTCCAATCTTTTTGTGAGCGTGTCTCTTTATGATGTTTGCTCTTTGATTGTCATTGAACCGGATACCAATCAAGTATAGGGATCTGATTAAGAGAATAAGCCACTTTGAGACCCATCTACCTTATCATGCCCACAATTGGGCCAATCGTTAGTCCTAGGCAATAGGAGGAGTCCATCTTGATAGGAAAATACTACCGTACCCGGCCGTCAGGGTCGGCAAAAATTAAATAAAAAAATAGAAGTTGAAAAAAATCGGAAATTATTGGAGAAGAAAGTTGAAAAGAAAAGTTATTCGTTGAAGAGCATGCCGAATATTACAAAATTGAGCCAACTTCATGTAGTAAAATCCCAAAATATTGCATACCGTAGCATCATAACTAGTTCGTGCAAAAACAATTTCAAAAAAACCGGACATTATGAGCCTGACTTTTCTGTTGTTTGCAGAGCAAATTGAATTAACCCCTGAAGAGCTTGTGGCCAGAATCATGGCAAATTCAGAGGTTGCAATGGCGTTTTAGGATCCAAAAGTAACACATACAAAGGACCACTAATTGAGATTAGGGCATTCAATTAGGTTAAACACACCAAGGCCGCCACAAAAGGGTGAAAAAAACAAGAAATCTTTCATTGTTGTGAGCTAGCCTTGTATTAAAGCGCCGAATCTTTTACAAATATTTTTGAAATTGTTGAATTTTTTATTAATTTATTTTTACCATGCCGGACCCACTTTCTCCACTTTAATTAATTATTCAGCATGAGATGTTGACCCTGACGGCCGGGTACGGTATTGCATCTTTGTTGTATTTAAGTAAACATGTCCAAATATACACCTTATTTTTTTGCATCTTGTTGTATTTAAATAAACTTGACTTTTTGGTTGCTGTAATTCTATCATAGGATCCTACGATACACTTCTAATGTACCTAAATTTCATGGAAGACGTGTGAATTCTTAGTGATTACTTGAATTTTATGTTATGATGTTATATATATAGAAATACAATTAAAACAATTGCTATAATATTATCATAATCAACTCTACATATTTCATTGGAGGATTTAATCATACAATGCTATTGTAGGATCCTATGATAGAATTCAACATGCTATAATTATGGACTTGGACATAGTCCTTTTTTAATGTATTAAGTGCATCTCTTTCCAAAATTTACTGCTACTGGAAGGATTTTGCATCCTACTCACAGTCAGCTCACTAGATGTAACGTACTAAAATTTAGCCAATGCATATAAGATAATAACTTCTATCAAGATGATAACTCTTCCACTGGTATGGGCCAACCGTTGATCCTAGTGTGGGCATGGTATAAACACTTATACATCTAATGAAAGGCATGATTCTATGCACCCAGAGAGCGCTATGCGTTCTCCACCCTCGGCCTTCACTTCGATAAAATGTATTATGTTCTTTGAAGTCTTTCATTCGCAAAGCAAAGAAATCCGGCTTTGCCCCAGTGCTATACCCAGTGTATTTATTGGGGTACGTTATGGAAGGAGCTGGGCCAAGGATTCGTGGCACTCACTTAAAATCATCCATGCGGATGAAAAAACGCAGGAATAATCTAAATGACTATTTTAAGGCAATTTGATTCCGGAAATAGAGTCAAAGGCCCCGAATTAGTCTAGTGATGTCACATTCGAATGAATCGGCCCTCAATCCCATAGGGGGGCTTTTTTTATTGGAGCCACTTCATCCACGATATCTAGGATGGATGATTTTAAGTGAGTGCCACGAATCCCCAGCTGAAGGATCTATCACTTGTACATTTTTGGCTAAAGCTTGGGTCTCCAAGGGATTTTCAAACGTATTTTTGAAAATCATAGTTTCTTTTTCTTTTTCTTTTTCTTTTTCTTTTTGGCTACGCCCTGCTTTTCCCGGTCCCTATAGAGTCCATTTGGATGATTCCTAGTTTGCGCGTTTGGCCATTTGCTTGTCGTTTAGTTATGTGTACCACTCTTCCTATTTATTACAATTACATCCGGAGAGTTGCGTGAAGTACATTGAATATCGTATGTAGTGTCACCAATTCCATTTGTCTTGCTCAATACTAATTGTAAACCATCTTCGTAGTGTCACCAACACTAAATGTAAACCTAACCTTATTTGTCATTCCTTATAAACACTCTTGGGCATTATAGATTTAGAATGCTGCAATATCTGTCACTTCCTCAGTTACTCATCCAAATCTCAATTATACATGACAACATTTCATTAGAGAATTGATAGGATGTAGAATATACCCAACTTTGTTCTCTCTAAATTTCAATCAACTATGACAGTAGTTAATAAACTTTTTCATAAGAAGTGTCATTAGAAAAGTTACCACGTTGACATAAAATAACATATGACACCAAATACAATATTTAGTGTAGTTTGCATCCATTTTTTTTTTAAATGAGTATGTTGGACACGATAATCATCTTCGAGCATCCAAATAAGTCTAGTTCAAGTTATTTGAGATGAATTGGTCACAAATCTATAGGAGGTTAAATTTTATATTGAATGGATGAAATGTACACTCCTATGCGATAATTCCATCTACCCTGAAACATCACAACTTCATGCCTTGTCACTATTACTTAACAGCCTACCACAACTTTTCCAACACTATCATCCAAGGTGATGTTTCCGGAGAGAGGAAATCATCACACATGAGCGTACCTCTCATCCATCCAACACAAAAACTTAAACCCCCCCCCCATTATAAGGTTCGTGGTTGATTCGTCTCAAACAACTTGGTCTAGATTACTTCGGGCCCATTAAAGCTAAATATGGTGTCATGTTAAGTACATATAGTAACCTCCAAAATGGACACTACTTTAGGGTTTCTATGTGGGATGAATGAGAGGTACGCTTGTATGCGATAATCCCCTCTCTCCGATGTTTTGTGACACTTCCCAAAGGGGAGAGTATGGTCCGAGACGACCCTAAACTACCGGATGATGGTGGAGGGATACCCAAATCTCAAGGAAGAGGTTGGCGGTTCGAATCCCGGCTGTGAAATCTCCTCTCTACTTGACGGAAAACTTGCCAGGTGGTCAACTGCCTCCTGTGCTTTGGCGCTGGCATGTCGGCCTTCTGTCTCAAAAAAACAAAAACAAAGGGGAGAGTAAAAACAACTGATTACTATATGTAGACCATGTGGGTTATTATTAGTAGCATAACGAGAACTTGAGCTCGTAACATTATTAAGCAGATGGCGTTCGTTCATGTGGGCCTTGAGAATATAACCATGGGATGCCCCAACCTAGTGCAAGGAGACTCAGATTAAGGTTGAATTTGCACTAGGTTGGGGCAGCATCCCATGGTTATATTCTCAAGACCCCACATGAACAAACACACTCTGGTTAATAATGTATCCTTGAGCTTGAGCTCAAGTTGTGTATGGTTGGCCTTTCACCATTAATAATAGTTAGTTCTCTTTTATTTCAAGCCCTATCACCTTCTTCCCCTTCTCAGCTTGAAATTGGATTGATAAGAATGTTTGCATAACAAGGGTACAATTAGATATTTATGTTCGGGTTCCACAAACCTTGTATGAATCGTTGAGGGGTTGATCACACCAGCCACTTCTGGCACCACCGTCAGCATCTCCGGCTGTAATGGTGTGAAAAGTGGTGGGCCAACATCTATTTTTGAACATAATCCCCAGCAATTTCCACGGCTGGAACCAGATGGAAAGTTTGGTGTGATCGAGGCATGTGTGATATTATGGATTTCGATACATCTTAGTATGTGGTATTTGGACATTGTATCAATACAAACCAAATGCTCAAAATGTTGGTCATAGGTGTGTCCGAAACTACAATTAGGATCTCTCGTGTTCAAATCATGTTTGCTTCATGCAAGATTTCATAGGAGTCGCTTTTGGTAAGGGTCACAATTCATGTAGTTATTATAGTTCATAATTGGAGTGACGAAATAATTTACGTACTTGGATGGAAGTAGTTTAAAAGGTTTGGGAATTTAAAAAGTTTCAAGACTTTCATCATGGATTCAAAAAAGGTATCGAAATTATGTTGTCTCGTGTAGGATGATGGAGATAGCATGACATTGCACTTGGTTGGTTGCTCTTAGGTGTAAGTTGTGTTTTTTAAATCAGTCATTGTCAAGACTTCAAGATTATCATGTGTCCATATTTGAGTTTATTGATCAATTACACTAAATATTGTATTTAGTGTCACCAATTCCATTTGTCTTGCTCAACACTAATTGTAAACCGCCCGTGTTAGTGTCACCAACACTAAATGCAAACTTAACATTATTTGTCATGCTTTTTAGAAAATTGAACATTATATATTTACAATGTTGCAATTACTATCACTTACTAAGTGATTTTGTCACGAAAATTTCAATTTTTCATTACAAGATTTCATTGTAGACATGTTAGGATGAAAAATTGACCAAAAGTGGATAAACTAAATGTAAGTTGGGATGACAATATTTGTATACATGTAAGAAGTGTCATTACGATAGTTACCACGATGACATAAAATGCTATATGACACTAAATGCAATATTTAGTGTAGTGTCACTACTAGAGTAGTGTGCCAACACTTTTTATGATCGAGCGATTTGGAGGTGATCGACAATTTCAATAGCTATGACTTAGGGAGGATAAAAAGAAGAATAAGAGGACCGTAAACCAACAACCCACCAAACATTCAATGTTGTATTTTAGTAAGACCGAATCGCTTAACATTGAAGTGACAATTTGGAATGATTTGGCCGTTTTGAAGGGTTAACATCATCACTCACAACGTCACCATTAGAGATATCTTGAGGATTTGTCATAATGAAAGACTGTGCATGCCCACGTATGATGGTGAGGCTTCAAATACCACATTGGATTTAGAATGAAAGTAAGATGATCTTGTGATCTCAATCATACAATTCCTCTTGGCTTTATCAATCATTGTTTTGAGACGGGGTCCATTTAGTGTTTGGTCACTCGGTATTGTTCAACCTTTTGGCTAGGAAGACAAGTTCTATAAGTACATGAGTTGGACAATATGATGAATTGATAGATGGGTCATGACTCACACTTTACATAATTCATGATAAATCAAAAGATGCACAAGGATACTTAGGGCCGGTTCACACGGGTCCAAGTCCTAAGTTCGAAGTCACTTGAGGTCAATCCGTGTGCTCTCAACCGTTGAGAGCATGGAAGTTGGGACTTGCCACTTCACATGGGGTCCCAAGCCCTAAGTCCCAACGTATGACATGGATGCCTACATGGCAACACTTCTTGGTGGTGAGGCTTGGGACTTGTGTTCAGAGTTGGGTTAAGCAAAAAGCTAGACCCAACTCTCAACACAAGTCCTATGAATACTTTTGCATAAAATAAGAAAGATCCAAGTTAAATGATAATAAATTAAACCAATTTTTAATAGTTTCTTGAATCACAAAAGTTGGATGCGACTTGGGACCCCATGTGAACTGGCCTTGAGTTCCACTTGCCAATGAAGTTGAGGTGATTGTTGAATAGCCGAAATGTCTTGAACAACGCATCATGCCTCAACAACACTTACCCAAAAGAATTCCATGTGGAGAAGAGGATTCTTTTTGGGAAGAGGCTACTAATCTAGTGGGCCCTTACGGTAGATGGGTCTTAAATGGTTATTTATTTCCTACTAGCTCACTTCTCATGGGATATGAAACACGTGATTATTATGACATGGTTAGCATACCCAAATTGAGGTCATAGCCACGTTCATCACAATTTTTGAAGCTCACATGACAATCATATTCATTATCAAAGTGAAGATCCATGTACTCGTTAAATGGTCATATACCCCCCCACTCTCACTTATGTTGAATGGTTATCATATTCTAGGCACTTAGTCCAATCTTTTTTTCTAACACATGTCTTCATGGTATTCATTCCAGAAGCCACACTAAATCATGTACCACTCAAATACATGTAACCTATTAAGAAAAATAACTGAATAAAGGGTGTCTACCTTATTATTTTCATTTGATTTTAGGGGTAAGCTTATAGCTTATCGTTCACAGGTGATGACATCGTAGCACCTACCAAGGGAGAGAGTGAAAATGTTGAATATAATGTCAAGCCTAGATATTTTCATTTGTAGCAAAAGTAACGCCTAAATCAAGGTCAAAGACCTCAAATTAGGCTAATAAGGGCTCACCACTCTTACATGAGATGAGTACAAGTTTAGCTATATTAAAACATACAACTACGAGCTTTATTTGATTCAAGATAGCATGAAAGACTTCAAATTACTTTTTTGGAATCCAATTGGAATAAATTAACCATGACCAAATTATGGGGAAGTAGTTTTTACTAGCCCACTTTACCTCTTAAAGATTGGGGCAAAGGAAGATGGAGTAACAAGCCATCTAGCCACGGCCCAAACATTGAGCTCCATACAAGCAAGGGCAAAGCCCCATGAAAATGTCAACCCATCCATTCTCAAAATCAACTATTAGGTACACGTCCAATTCATGTGAGGTTTTCATGCATCCGACGGGGTCAACCAATGAACGGCTTGGATGGGTCACTTTGATGAGCTACTACATGCATAGGGACCCAAGGATAGTTCCACATGGAACCGACCGTTTTTCTAGACCACCTTTTTGCATTGTTGACAAATTAGCACATGACAAGGTAGAATTAGGGCATAAGAGGCTTAAACATAAAGCTTTCATGTAGTTGTTTCTTACAATATCATGTTTGGCCACAATAGAACTTCATTCGTAGGAATAAAAATGCACTTTTGCTTATTCATATTTTTTGCTTATTCACCTTAGAGGAAAATATCATTCAATTTATGGTCCGGCTTAGATCATAACCGTTGTACATGTAGTGGCATCGTTTACATGTGGGTTTTTTTAACTCACCCTTTTGGATTCCAATACATGAGAGGTAGTTTTTACCACACCTCTTTCCGGCTTGTTTCTCCAACGTATGAAACTTCGGCTCATTGTGATTGGTCGGCCGTGAACATACAAACAAATGAGGTGCTTCATGCAATCCACCGTTGTGTCACAATCCCCCTTGTTGCAACCGGCACATCCGCACTTTGCTTAAAGAGAGCCCCTTATGTACCAATGGCGGTTCGGTCTCAATTGCGTATTCGGTCTCAATGGATTCATGATGTCGTCAACCTTGTATAATTGACGTTCAAAATAATCTTAGCCTTCATCCCCCCAAACTATAAGTACGGAGTGCATGGCGTACACCTTCTTCTTAATAGAAAACCCTCAACCCGTTGCCCAAAGGTGTTTGAAGCTAGGAGTCATCGGACCTTTTTGTCTTAAGGGTTTGCTCCGAACCATGTGCAAGCTTCTATTACCAACTCGGCATCGTCTCCAAGGCGGTGATCGAGTATTTGTACGACGCCGGCAAGCTCTCGAGCAAAATCATGATGATGTTTTCGTCTTTCACGGGTACCTCCAAACAAACGAGCTGATATGTGAGCGCCTTGATCTTGTTGATGTGGTTCAACAAGTTGTTGCCCTCTTGCATCTTGCACATGAAGAACTTACGGTGAATGAAGAGAATGTTGCAGACTGTAGTTAGGTTTTTGCTATCACTTAAATACTCCAAAGAAAAACAACCCAGGGAACTAGATCACATGAAAAATTGAGCTAGTGTCTATAAAGGTTAATGTCACATTGGATTAAGGATTACCATAACAATCTAGGTCTCTTACTCTTTTGTTCCTTCTTTATTATGCTTAGTTTCCACTCTTATGATTCCTTGTGTTTTTTTTGTCGTGAGTGAGTTCCATCCTATGAGTGTGTGGACTCCTATCACTCTCTTTCCATCTTCTAATCAGTCGTAAAACTCAAGAGTCTGGCAAATTGTCAATGCCAATCGACAGGACAAAGTTTGGGGTAATGTCTTTTGAATGCCACATGGTCTTTAATTGTCATGAATTATGCTTTGCAATAATTTCAAGTTAATTCCTCTTAGTTTAATTTACAATCATTCGGCCATTCTTCCGAGACTGTAATCACCATCTTCATCTTCAACTTATCTGGTAACTTCTCACAACAATCATTCATAAGATTATGCAAAATCAATGCATCAACAACTAGGCTATATCCAATAATTAAAGCCTTAGTCCACTTTAATCTCAAGTTGAATTACCTTTGGTAAAGTCTTACTCTAATTAGGCAACTTCTCATGCTCGGGTTGGTATTGTCTTTTACAACTTATGGCATGCTACTAAGTACGTCCATTGCATGTATTCATGCCATTAGCCTTACGTCATGTAATGTCGAGTAGCTGCTTCTAGGCTATATTCTATCAGAGTCGCCTCTCTGCATTCTTTCTTTCTTCCTTTCTTCCTCTTTCTCTTTCTCTTTCTCTTTCTCTAAGGGAAGACATTTGTAAAGCCTATGGCCTACTCAGTTCTTCCTCTCATGACTCTACCTTTCTCAGGCCTCAACAACGTTTCCTCTCCCACTCCGGCTAATCGCCTCTTCATGTCGCTCTCAACTCTTCATTTCCTAACTACCCATTTCAAGCTCTTCACTTTAGTAGGCGATCGCCTCGTTTTACAGGCTATGGCCTTTCTTGGCGTTTCGGCTTCCTCTCTCCTTGATAGGCAATCGCCTCTTCCGGACTAATTGCCTTCTTGACTAATTCCGGATTAGCTCTCTTCATTAACTCTCTTGGGACTATTGCTCTCCCTTACACATTCTTGATTCATCGCCTACACTTACCTCTCTCAAGCTAAGTGCTTTACTCTAAGATTATTGCCTAAGAAATTAATCTCACAATTTCTTTCGATTGTAAGCCTTTCAATTTCCTTGTACAACAACATGAAAATACAGAGCCAACCGAGAGCAATACAACCAAATATATATTGTTTGGTTTCATTTGAATGGATTTCTCTTTGGTTTAGAATGAATATGCATGTCACACAACTTTTAAGCTAGTCGAAGCTAAGTGAAAAATGAGAGTTCCGGAAAAGTTAGCTAGCTAAAGCTAAGTAAGAATCTTATGTTCAGTGAACCTAGCTAGCTAAAGCTAAGTGACAAATAGGGGCTTGGAAAATATAGCTAGGTGATGCTAGTTAGCCAATTGTCCAAGGTCTGTGTAAACTCAATTTTTTGGCTATAGCCTGGCTTGTAGGCTCAATTCTAGGGGTTAGTAAGAATTAGAGGCAATAGTCAGTGTGAGACTCATCCCGAGTGGGAACAGAGGGCTATTGCCGTTACAAGGCGGTTGTTGCAACCACCTTTCCTTCCCCACTTATAAGGAGGAGGTCGGCTATAGCCTGAGCATGCTATTTTCAATCGTAGAAATCAGACATAGTCTTAGAACAATAACAATAGGCCGATAGAAACATCAACACTCGGTGATTGATTTTAGAATTAGATATTCTCCAAGTTAGATGCTTGTGAGAAACAACAATAGGTTGATATGGAACCGAGTGATTCGGATTCTTGAGTCTTTGAATTTTGAGATGATAAATAAAGACCTTTCATGTGCAATCGTCTTGATGTCTGTGAAGTAGGAACTTGATTGTTGAACATGTTTTTTGAATGAAATTGTTGTCTTGTGTGACTTTTG
This sequence comes from Polytrichum formosum, assembly GCA_964035585.1. NCBI lineage: Eukaryota > Viridiplantae > Streptophyta > Polytrichopsida > Polytrichales > Polytrichaceae > Polytrichum > Polytrichum formosum. Next base: position 45,255,015 of record OZ037941.1, read on the forward strand.
CCAAGGGCCATAAGCATTGAGAATGGCGAATAGACTGCCTAGAGGGCGAGAGAGATCAGTGGTAATGTCTTAGAGTCAATGTTGGTTGCAACCAGATTATGGCCATAAGCATGTGAGTTGGCTCACTCAATCTGAGATAGCGAGTGAAGGCTAATTGCCAAAGGAAAAAGGCAATAACCTTGTGAAGGACGAAGAGTTGAAAGCCAATAAGGCAAATGTGTGATTGAAGGCCCTAACATTACCAAGCCCAATGGAGTTGAATGCGGTTCGGATATCGAGGCCCCGGCAGAGGGGTCGCAGGCCGTCAGTGCCTCGGGGACCGGGACCAGCCCCTGCCCGCAGCTCTGCCTGTGCCGGCCCGGGCCGCAGTGCCACGGTGGACCGCCAGAGTGTTCGGTGGAGGCGCCCACTCACCCACCGAGGCCACGTCCTCGCCGGTGGGCCACGTCATGCGTGGAATCGGACACCGACATCCCATCCCCTAACATTACCAAGCCCAATGGAGTTGAATGCGGTTCGGATATCGAGGCCCCGGCAGAGGGGTCGCAGGCCGTCAGTGCCTCGGGGGCCGGGACCAGCCCTTGCCCGCAGCTCTGCCTGTGCCGGCCCGGGCCGCAGTGCCACGGTGGACCGCCAGAGTGTTCGGTGGAGGCGCCCACTCACCCACCGAGGCCACGTCCTCGCCGGTGGGCCACGTCATGCGTGGAATCGGACACCGACATCCCATCAGCCTCCATCATGGCATGCGACTACCATGTGCACCATGGCCGGCATCCACCCACCGAAGCAACCTAATCACCCTCGGTGACTGCGTTTTGAATTCCTATTTTATAAGACCTCCATTCAGCCATGGCTGCTCATTCATTGTAACTTGTACACTCCGGATTTCTACCGCAATGAAGGGCCTTGCTGCGATTGGAATGTGATTGCAACAATGATGCGGTGAAGGGATTTAGGGCGGGATCAGCATCTGCAGCGCTTCCTTTCAAACACGGTGGAACCATGGTTGTCATTGATCGTAACATAGGCATTTAGGAAACGGTCCGGATTTCTGCCAGAATGGACTGTCTTGCATCTAGTGATGTGATTGCAACATCGACGTACTAAAGTTGTACAGGAAAAAACACCGTCTACTGCGCTCAGTCTGCAAACAGTGGTTACAATCACCCTCACTCACTGTGCTTTTCATATACATTTCCAGATCTGGATTCAAACATCGCTTTTGATTGATCGCATTTTCGGCCGCAGTCCTGTGTCTTCCATAGAGCTATATAGAGCTCAAAACGGAGTTCAGGGTCGTTTGTCGCTTGTATGTGGATGTTGTCAACAAAAATATAGGGCTTCAATGGCTGATTGTGTTATTCACGCCGTTGTTCAGTCATGTGATGAATTGCATAGCGACCTACACAATCTTCCAGATGGACATCCTGTCTCCGAACCAGCACATCGCATGTCGCGTGGCCTGGAGCCCTCCTACGAGTCTATATACCAGGAGGTACACAAGGCAAACTTTGAGCGGCTCCGCAGTTTGGTTCAAACACCGGAACCAGGCACTTTCATGCACATGGATCTGACGTGGGCAACCCAGATCCGCACCAAAGGGAGGTGCTACGGTCCCAGGACTCCTGCTCCAGTTTCGGTGGCGTACATACCATGGGCAAGAGTACATGATTTTGTGAAAGGTGAGGAAGCTCGCTCCGATGGTCCCTGCAAGTTTATTTGCCAGGGCACTCCATCGAACCAACAGGGGAAACTGACGTTCCCCCGTTGGAACAGCTACTCCGCCATCAAGAGGTGTGTTTGTAACGTGTAATTTGAATTCCATTGTTCATGTTGTCATGTTACAGATTTAAAAAATAAACTTTCCCACATATATCTGACTTGCACTTCTGACACATGTTGTTCACTCCATACCCCACTACCAGGTATCACTGTCAGTATGGGCCAAATGACAATGCCTCACACATACCAGTGGTTACGAAGGACATGTACCAGAAGAAACGAAAGCTTGACGCCAAGGGCAAATATGTTCCAAACGGAAAGGGACACACAGGACCACGCACATCAGCGAGGATGCGTGGATCAGGCCAACGAAGGGGCTGCCAGTGTGAATTTGTCGTCAAGCAATTATACCTAGAGCCCTCAGTGGCAGAAATAACATACCATCAGATGAAGCATGTGAACCTGAAAGGGATATTCTGCCATGGTCCTACAAAGATTGGCCATAAGAGCAGATTCTCCAGCCATCTCTCGGTGCATGTCCGGGAATTCCTCATGTGTCATTTGCGCTTGGGTTTGTCTATCCCCCAAATAATGGCAAAACACAGAAAACACTTCATGGAAGTGTGCGAGCGTGGGGAGGAGCTGACTCGGGACCTCTTCATATCTGAGCAAGACATCCGTAATGTTGCTGGCCGCCTCGCAATAGAGACATACAAACGCGACAACAATGACGCAAAATTTGTGCGCATGTGGGTGCAAGAACACCCCTCGCTCGTGTTTTACTACAAAGAGTCAGGCGTGCATGTTCGCGGAGCTATTACGCGTGATAATATTCCATTCACAATTGGCATCCAGACATCTTGGCAACAAGATATGATGCTAAAACACGGGCATAAAAAGGCCGTTTCCATTGACGCCACGTTTGCAACTAATGAGAACAAGGTTTGTTGTTACCATAGACCCACTATTAGCATGTTACACACCATGTCTTTGTTAAGTAGTTTGCCGTAACTTTTGGTTGTATTTTTTCTAGGTTTCTCCCAAATCGTAACATGTTGTTTTCCTTCCCCTTGCAGTTTCCGCTGTACACCTTGATGGTGTTTGATGACTGGTTGAATGGAGTGCCCGTGGCGTACATTATTACTTCTAGTTCCAAGCAACCTGATCTAGAACCATGGATGAAGGCACTTGCCAAAAAGTTGGCGTCCGTGCAAGCTGATTGGGCGCCGAATGCTTTCATTACAGATTGTGCGCAGGCTGAGATTGGAGGGTTGCAATCTGTATGGCCTGGAGTTAAAGTATTCTTGTGCCTCTGGCATGTTCATCGTGCATGGCTGAAGCAAGCGGTAGCGAAAATCAAAGACCATGCTATACGGGCCGGTGTGCTTAAGGGATTGGGCCGTATTATGTACGACACGAAGTGCCCCCAAGGAGATGGAATGGGGCCCTGGGCCATTCAGCAATTGAATGCTCTTAGAGATAGCTTCCCCATTGTGAGCAATTTCTGGGCTTACTTCGACAAACAATGGGCAGACAAGACCCATATGTGGGTTGTGGGCCATCGTAACCTACCATATGCTGGGCAAGACACAAATGCTGCAATTGAGAGTTACCAATCTAACCTTAAAGCCACCTTGCGTGCATCAAAAGGCAGAGCGCATGGACGCCGCTTGGACTGGATCATATACGAGTTGACGGAGGAAATTCTCTCCCATTACTGGTACCAGGCAATGAGGAAACAACACGGGTTCGTCCCCAACTTGAAACAAGAGCAATTTGTTATCAACGCAGTGCTCAAAGCTAGAGAAATCCCTGACAGTTGTGTCACCCTCCCCATTGCAAACGACAGTCCAGCATTGGTAACGTCCATGAACAATGCTACCAAATTGTACTCTGTATATAGCCCGGACTGTGAATGGGGTTGTTGTGATTGCATGTCGGCACTTAAGGGCAACATATGCAAACATCAGATAAAAGTCCTCATGATACTCCATCCCAACCTTGCAGAAGGAACAATTACACGTTACTGCGGGTCCCTTGCAGGCACATGTGAGGGAGGTCGTGCCAACATGCTGGATCATGTCGTTCATTTCCCAGAGGAATGTTTACATAGTGGACCATGTTACACTGCCGCGACGGGTCTGCATGGTACTACTGCCGAATGTCTCACCCCATGTGGGGAGGACATGGAAACCCGTGTCCGCAACCTTGCAGCTGAATTTATGGATGCTGCCACGGACGATACTTTCTTGCTAAAACACCTCCTGGCCGACTTGCACATTGTCCGGGGGAAACAACAAACATTGTTGGCTCAAATCAAACATGGATTGGTGGAGCCGTCGCAAGCGGAACTACATTTCGGCCCCAACGACGATGGCAGTAGCATGTCTCTCAAGCAGAGGAAGGACTTCCTGGAGCGTCTTAAGTAAATGACGAATGTTACACTACAGTGTCTTGTAACGTGCACATGTTACAAACTAGTGAACATGTTACAGACCAGTGCACATGTTAGAGCCTTTCCCACACGCGTGACGAACTTCTGATATTGCCCATATAAAGGGCATGACCTTCTCCTCTTCCACATTTCCACCCTATGTTGTTCCACTCTCCCCTTTAGGGTGCATAGTTTTGTGCAACTCCACGCACTAGCGTTTGGCATCCCACATGGAAGCTTGCCCACTACCTCTTTCCTGCACCATGGCGCCCCTTCACGTAGCTCACATAAGTGCAGCTGTTTGGAAATGGTTTTGCAGGTGCCCTGATGCCATTGGACCAGTTCATGACATCTCTAGTGATGAGGAGTTCTACACGACTCCAACAAGTCCTGTGAGGGTTCCCGAAGAGCAGCGCTCGGCCAATGTTTCTGCCTCCACTCCTACCTTCATGCCCCACACACTTGCCGTGCAGGGGCCGCTATCACCGGCGCAGACCGCTCGTTTGAGGCGACGACATGCCCAAGCTGTCCGGCAGCTCACAACCCCTCCGCCATTCGTCACGCCTTCCCCACAGGGCCCGCTATTGGCCTACCAACGACCCATTAAGGTGTATAGGCCAAGTTGGGCCCCTTAGTTTCAATGTCAAACTCTCCCTCATGTAACACTGTGAACTATGTTTTGAAATGTTACAATTTCCCAATTTATGGGTTTTGATATAAGTGTTCCTTGTGTGATAAGTGAGGTTGAACATTCTACGTGCATCGCGGTGGTATTGGTCGATCTGTTCGTTCGAAGAACTCGCCCACCCAGTGGCCTGCCAGTAAGGCATAGACTTCGTTCGTTCTGTTATTTCATTTCTTGAAATTTGCATTGCACCCAAAGCATTTCTACCACCACTTGCATTGCTCCCAACAACTTCACCCAACAACCCCTTTGCATCCGCGATTGCGAATGGGGGCCATGGTTACGCCACAAGCATGTGCACACATTTTTTAAATATCCGAACAGAATGGGCCATGTTACAAATGTTACACTTGTTACATATTTCAATGTTCATCCTTGGGTGTACGTGTCACTCATAGACAATAGTTTACGTGCCTCTACAATGTATGCCTTCCTGTCCTTCTATTGAACCGGGACCCAATCACCATTTTCATGTATGTCCTGGACTGCACTACCATTTTCTTGGGTTTGTAACATGTATCGACCTTGTAACCTAGCAGATAGTGGCTGTGACGGGTCTTCCTTCTGCTCCGCAGGTCTGGAAACTAGCAGAATGGCTATTGAGTAGCACTCATGACGGCCTCCTGTGCAATTTGGGATACCTCTGCAAATGTGTCGACGGCCACGAGTACAGGCGGCTCGGGAGTCTGGGATGACCCGACCACGTCAAGTTCCTCCCCCAAATTTCGACCTGCAGCAAGTGAGGGTGTGGGAGCAGGTGTCATCGATTCTTGCCAGTCGAAATCCAGTTGACTGGGCAAGTCCTGTAGAGACCTCTCTTGGGTCATGGGTATGTGCCATGCGGGTCCAACATTCAGGTCTGTATGTGTGGAGGGAGCGCCCTCTGCATCCCCTTTACATTGAAGCTCCACCGAGGGCTGCACAGCCTGTGACGCCTGTGGCATGCTCGAATTGCATGTGTTGTCGGAGTTGCTAGCATTCGTAACCTCCACCTGACAGTTCTCAACATCTGCCTCGTGGTGAGTGGGTTCTGGAGGATGGACTTCCGAGTGCTCGCAACGCTCTCTGGTTATATTCTCTGCAACAGCTCGTAGCTCATAGAAGTACTCGGTGGCTTCCGGCGGCGGGACCATAACTTCTGCGAACCAGTACAGACATTGCCATCATTACGCTGGTGAGTTCAGGAAGAAATGTTAAAAAAAACATCATGTTACAAATGAAAGTGTGCAAAATTACCTGGGTTGGCAAGGACATAACCGATGTCCATGTCCTCTCGATATTGTAACCACCGCTCGTAACATGCAAGGGAGGGCAACGACGCAGGGGGAGGATCCCGAACCACCCAGGCATTGAGCCACATCTGTTTGTCGTGGAAGGCCATATCATGGCATGCTCTAAACTGGGTTGAGTTGCACCAATGCCGCAACTCTGCCCACCACTGCGGGCTAGGATTTCTTAAATCCATCCAAGCACCCTCGACGTCTGTAACCCACTGCTGTTGCGAATCCACCGGCCTGGCTCCTGCAAACAAGACGAAACCTTCTTCTTTCAAGTACGACGTTGCCAACTGCCAAGGGTGCGGGCCATCTCCATGGACTTCTTCTGCGACCTTCAACCATTTCGTAATGTTGGTAGTAGTGAGGCCATTCTGCAGGTGTGATAGCAGAGGGGGAAATATGCTATAATACTTTAGAAAACAACGAAGAAGAAGGATGGACCAAGGCACAGGGTACACCCTTTTCACCTGGGATTGTTGCAAAAGCACATCATGCACATCCCAACCCTCAGCAACTGTATGAGACAAAGGGTACGTGGGTTTGAAGCTAGTGCAGAGAGGATTGGCCACAAAAGAGGAATAGAAAGGGTGCCATCCCCAAGTGGCTTGCAGCAGACGCGGGTAATGCTCGTCATCCCACTGTTTCATGGCCTTTGCAATGGCTTCGCTAACTCTCTTTAGACGGTCGTCCTCCCATTGCTTTCGTTGTTTCACCACCTCCCGCATGATGAAGATATGTTCGACGTAAGTGAGCAGAGCACCAATCTCCACGGCCACTGTGCAGGCATCATCCACCTTGTTGAAGACCCCCACGACAGCCTCCGTGATTGGCGGTGTTACTTCTGGCTTGGCCTGCATCAACATGTACAGCACACGTTACGAGGACATTAGCGTCTATCAACACATGTTACAAACATGAAATACACAGAGAAAAAGCCAGGCAGGATGATTGTAGTCGACAATGACGACATTCTCCATTGCTACAATAGTAATTGCAGAATATCATAAATTGCAAAGAAAGCATAGGTGCATGGGAAAAAGATATACTTTTTACCTGATGTGAAGGACAATGAAATCTGCCGTAGGCCGCAAACAACCTGTCCATGAACGCTGGGTCGTTCTTCCATTTCTGAACCTCATCCTGGAAGTCCTCATACTTGCCGCGCTCCAAATCGAAGGTCAGCAAACCGCATGCCATCAAATGGAAGAAGCCAGGGGGTTGTATTGGGGGCCTCAGAGGTGGTTTGGGGACGTCCATCTTGATAGACCCGCGCGCTGCACTTGCGGCTCTCAGGTAGAAAGCATGTCGATCCTTACGAAGCTCCAATGCCATATCATGCTCACCTGTTGGGGTCTCCATACGCGTGACAGGGGTAACAGGTGACGGAGGAGCATCGGGCGCCACATGCGCAGGAGGAGAGGGAGGAGCCAAAATCGCAGCCCTTTCTGGTGAGGGGTTGCGAGTCTGGATAGGCGTGACACGAATGGGGTGGGGAGGAGGTCCGGAGTGGCCACCAGTCGATGGACGCGCACTTCGTGTTGGGTTCGGTGCGTGTTGATCACCACCAGCACTCTGTCGCGAATGCAGAGGGCTCTGTTTCCTGAGTGGAGTCCTGAACTGTCGGCTTGAATGGAAAACACGGTGCCCATCCGCCATTTGTGCATGAGTACGTTTGTTGGGTCGTGCAGGGGCCGCTTCAGGCTCAGAGTCTTCGTCAGCTGCTAGGTTGACGAAAGTGGTTGCCGCGGGCGGGGCAGAGTGTTGCTTGGGAGGGGCTGGCGCTCTGGATTTTGGTTGCGGCCGGAAATCTGTTGTTGGGGCGGGAGAGGCCGTCAATGTCTCCAGAGTGGGCTGCATGAACCAGCGCTCCTGCACTCTGGCTCCGGGGGGAGGGTAAGTGACGTCCCTGAGCTCAGGGTTAAGATCCAGCCAAACCGAATTGTCGTGAAGGTTGTCCCACACGGAGCCATCACCACCGCGCTGCAGAGCAAGTTTCAGGTCCTTACCTTGTTTTGCTGTCTTGAGATTGGGGTACACAGGGAGCTCCCACTTTGACCCACTTGAGTCGACAGGTCCACATGGGCAACCCCCGACACGGTGATCTATCAGCCGCAATTTGCTGGGAAAGGATCCTTTGCAATAGAGGCACAACCAGTCATCCCTGGCCTTGTGCACATTCTGAGAGCGGTTGCGAGTACACTCTAATTTCAACTGAATGTAGACATGCCTCCTCACGTGTTGCTCCACCCACCTTGTAGAATCCCTATTGACGTAGTATGTCACCTCGTCCTCCTCTGGCAACGGCGCTTGTGGCTCGCGATCCATATCCTGCACACGGCAATGTAAGTCAATGGCCATAAATAGAGCACTTAGAGGCCCGCGAAACATGCGAGCATGGGGGTCGCCGAAGCCCTCCAGAGAAGGGAACACATCGACAAGCATTGTGGGAGCACACGGACACCAAAAGTTCCGGATAGGCGCTTTTCAGTGCCTAATCCGGTCTGTCAGGATGATCCGAGTATCGTCCAGGGATTCTGTGAAGTGCAGGATGTCAAGGACCCTATTTTCCTGCTCGAAAGTCGACCACCGGCCGGATCTGCTTTCCGGATCCGGATGGCCCTTTGGAAGTCCTTATCCCGGGACTTGCCTTCCGGATTGAACCTCTACCAATAAGTCTTACTCCTACATAACTCTCTCCTCAATATCTACCTACCTATATCCTACCTCCAATGATGATTGGGTTCATCCGGCGAAGACGTCCCTGTATGGTCAGAATCCGGATTCTCTCACAACCAGTCCGGATCGGCCTAATCTTTCCTGGCAGGTCACACAGAGAACCCGGATGGTGAACCGGAACTACAACGACAGAAAGGTCAAGATTCGTCTGGAGATCTGTCAATCCGGGATAACTGGGCGATCCGTGCCACTTTCCGGATTACCCCGCCCAAGGGTAGTGAGACCTCTTCAAAAGATCGGATGGCGTAAGTCCGGCACCTCCGGATCCTACCCAGTCCTAACGACGGCTATCTCACATGGACGTTACCCAGGCATCCGGAATAATGAGGTTTCCTTCCCACTACACGCCGGAGAGATCCTCCGGACCGGAATCCTAACCGTTCCGGTTTCTCTCCTCCTTCCGACAGATCGATCCGGCTACAACGAACTTAGGCTCTACTGAATCTGAGATAACTGGGCGATCCGTACCATTTTCCGGATTGTCCCGCCCAAGGACAGTGAGACCTCTTCAGAAGATCGGATGGCGTAAGTCCGGCACCTCCCTGATCTTACCCAGTCCTAACGACGGCTATCTCACATGGGCGTTACCCAGACATCCGGAATAATGAGGTTTCCTTCCCACTACACTCAGAAAGGATCCGTAGTACTGCAGTCAGATCTGATCCGGGTTTCCTCTCCTTTGCTCTATCCGTACTCCCTACTCATTCATTCCCTCTAGATCTGCAACATTTTCCTAACAGTCCGTGCACAAAACAAGTCAGAATAGATTGAGAACTAGAGCTTTATTGAGTGGGGAGCAACATAATACAACAATGGAGAGGGGAACCCTTCTCCAGCCCCTTATTCAGCCTTAAGTAGAGGCTGTAATCCCTAACTGAAGGTGGCGGCGAAGTTGGCCGCCCTCAGAAAACCCCTAACTGCGAGAAATCCGGAACTTCGCCCTTTGCGGAAATTCTGGATCTCGATCCGCTTTTTGCGCTGACAGATTTTTGAATTACAAGTTTGCCAAAAGTCAAAATCTGCCTATTCCTGCCTTTCCTAATTCTGATCTAACTACAACTGCCTGCCTAACTCTAAATCAAATGGTGCGATGCTTTTTCGAAGCCGTCCCATCTTGGATTGGCCTGCTGGCCCACTGATTCCGGACACCTGTCTGACCTGTTGGCCCACTGATTCCGGACACCTGTCTGGCCTGTTGGCCCACTGATTCCGGACACCTGTCTGGCCTGCTGGCCCACTGATTCCGGACACCTGTCTGGCCTTCTGGCCCACTGATTCCGGACACCTGTCTGACCTGCTGGCCCACTGATTTCGGATGCTCCTCCACCTGGGGTCAAGTGGTAACCGTTTTAACGGTTCGGACGCTCCGGACCGGACCGTTCCCAAACAGTCTTCCCAGGCTGATTTTCCGGTCCGGCCAAAGTATCCGTTTTAACCATTTTAACGCGTAAGGCGGATGCCTAGAACCTTATTTCCTAAAACAACTAACCTACCCTTGGAAACCCTACTTTAATAACAATCTCAGGGTATTATCCGGATATTAACCCGGTTCGGAAGCCAATCCGTACTTCCGTGGATTTTCGGACTCCCACAGGCATACTAGCGGAATGTCACGCAGCGCGTCCACCTGAGCACCCTAAACCCTAAATACTGAAAGTATATCTGTGCACTGCCTCCAAGAGAATCAAGTGACCATAACAAAGAGAACGCACAAAACAGAAAGCACAAAACACAAAAGTGCCATGTGCACTGCCACGAATGAGGAGGAAACAAGAAAAATTGCAGCAAAAACAATGGAACAAGCGACATGTTACAAGATTGTCCGCTCCTAGGATGGCATACAGTCGGTGTAACCACCGTGTGTGGACGTTGTGGTCGTGCGACGATGAGGGTACTGCATGAAAATGGCAACCCTTGCCCAAGTGCTGGTAATTAAGCCATAAACCTGTAGAAAATGAGGACGTCAATGACAAGTATGAACGCCAATCAGAAGTTGGGGATTACAATCATGTGATGTGTAACATGACTGTCTTTATAATTGGAAATCTCAACAAGGAGGTACATTGACTGCATAGCAGTCGTTATGACAACATCACTTCGTGGACGAGACTATAGTGCGGCAAAGATCCGGCCTGTGCGGCAAATGATTAGGTTACGGTATATCAAGAGGCATGCTTGATTGCATTATTGCCAAAAAAAAAAAAAAAAACGATGTCACACTTGAATGCATCATTGTTCTAAGCCCATCACGAAGTGGACGACACTGCAATGCGGCAAATGATTAGGTTACACTAAATGAGGAGGGATGGTTGAATGGACTTTTGCAAGGAAATATGCAAATCGAAGTGACACTCTAGCGCAAATCCAAGCAGTGCGGCAAATGATTAGGTTACACTCAATCAGAAACAATGGTTGATTGGACATTTGCAATGAATTATGAAAAACAAAGTCACACTCTAGTGCATCATTGTTGCACTCCCATCAGTTCGTGGGAGAGACCGCAGTGCGGCAGTAATCCAAGTTGTCCGGCAAATGATTAGGTTACACTCAACTACAAACGATGGTTGATTGGACATTTGCAATGAATTATGAAAAGTTGTGGCACTCACCTTGATTGTAACCACCGTGTTTGAAAGGAAGCGCTGCAGATGCTGATCCCGCCCTAAATCCCTTCACCGCATCATTGTTGCAATCGCATTCCAATCGCAGCAAGGCCCTTCATTGCGGTAGAAATCCGGAGTGTACAGGTTACAATGAATGAGCAGCCATGGCTGAATGGAGGTCTTATAAAATAGGAATTCAAAACGCAGTCACCGAGGGTGATTAGGTTGCCTCGGTGGGTGGATGCCGGCCATGGTGCACATGGTAGTCGCATGCCATGATGGAGGCTGATGGGATGTCGGTGTCCGATTCCACGCATGACGTGGCCCACCGGCGAGGACGTGGCCTCGGTGGGTGAGTGGGCGCCTCCACCGAACACTCTGGCGGTCCACCGTGGCACTGCGGCCCGGGCCGGCACAGGCAGAGCTGCGGGCAGGGGCTGGTCCCGGCCCCCGAGGCACTGACGACCTGCGACCCCTTTGCCGGGGGCCTCGATATCCGAACCGCATTCAACTCCATTGGGCTTGGTAATGTTAGGGGATTGAAGGTTGTGAGAGCATGAGTTAGCAAAGACAAATAGTCTTAGGCGATAGGCCAGTGATTGGCAAAGTCAAGTTGCATGAGAGAGGACTTGAGAGTTGAGCGGAGCTTAAGACACGTATAGTGAGCTTCCTCACTTCGATTGGCATTGGTGATAGATCATCATTTTTATCATCATCATCATCATCATCATCATCATCTTCTTCTTCTTCATTTTAATTATCATCGGAATCATCAATGTCATCTGGCAATTCAAGACAAGATGGAATCAAGGTGTTCCAAATTGGAAATTCTACAACATCTGCTCAATTATTAGGAATTAGGTTCATGTTCAATTTCAAAAACATCGTTGCTTCAACAAGTTCGAGATTGAGAGATGACCGTTTGGGTGCAATGACATCATTCATTCCACCGAGATCACATTTAAATTACAGCTAGCTAATTTTTCTCGCCCGGATTATGGCACTTAGTTTTAGCTAGTATTTTTTTGAAGCACCGAATCTTTGGGTAGCTTTAGCTAGTTGGAGCTTTTAGCTAGCTAAATAGTTGCCCACTTAGTTAGCTATCCAAGGTTTGGAATTATGGACAAACTCTTTGTTTCATGATTGTTGCAAAGGGTTTTCCACGCCTCCACAGGTCTTTTGCAATTCTTGACGTGCACAAATTGGTTGTCTGCCAAGTTGAGGTTGATGATGGACATGGCCTTGTTGATGCGCCTTTGGTCCTCCTTGAACACTTTGGGATGCACATTGGAAGGTGGAGCTTTCTCAGATCCGTCTACAATGTCTCAAAGATCCATGGATGCCAACAACATTTCAATTTTGAACTTCCAAATGTTGGAGTTTCCTCCGTTGAATTTGTCAATGACTCTAGCGGCCTCACTCTCAAATGATGTCATCGTACACTCGGATATACTCTCAAAACCCTCAAACTAGCTTTTTTTTGGTCTACAATCAATCCAACCCAAATTAAAAGATCACCTTTTACACTCAAAATATCCATTTGCACCTCAATGTAGTGGAAACATGCCCATATGCTCTCAAATGGGCCTCTTGGTCTCTAAAATGTGCCCTTTCACCTTAAACCCAAAAAATGACTCAAATAATACCTCTTCATCTCAAATATACCAAGTTAGATCTTCTACACCTCAAGATGAATATTAAGACACTCAAATCAATCAAACAAAATCTTTTTCACCTCAAATGAGCCTTATACTCTCAAATACCTCAAGTTAGATATTCTACACCTCAAGAGAATTTTTCAAACATTCAAATCACTCAAATAAGATTTTTTTCACCTCAAATGCATCTTACACTCTCAAATACCTCAAGTCAAATCTTTTACACCTCAAGACACTCAAACAACATTTCTTTCAACTCAAAACACCTTGAATGGTTTCAAACAAGCCTACAACCCTCAAGCCTCACAAATAAACCTTAAACCACTTTAAACATTCAAGTCATATGTTTTTGAAGTATAAACACCTCCATACCTCTTAAATAAACTTCTCAACACTCAAGCCTCTCGAGTCATGTGCTATTGGAGTCTAAACACCTTCAAATATCTCAAATTATCCCTTAAACACTCAAAGCACTAAAGTCAAATGCTTTTGAAGTCTAAACACCTCCAAACCTCTCAATTAAATTTCTCAATACTCAAACCTCTCAAGTCATGTGCTCTTGGAGTCCAAACACCTTCAAACTCCTCAAATAAGCCCTTGAACCCTCAAAGTACTCAAGTCAAATGCTTTTGAAGTCTAAACACCTCCAAACCTCTCAAATAAATCTCTCAACACTCAAGACACTCAGGTCACATGCTCTTGCATCAAACATACATTCAAGCAAAAGAAAAAGACAAATAAACACTTACAACAACCAAGTACGCCTTCAGACACCTCCAACGCTCTGAAGCTTCAAAGCGCCAACCCCTCAAAATGCATTCCGCAACCTCAAAGCAATCAAATATCAAGGCACTTCACTTGCATGGTGGGCCCATAACCTATTGGAAGTCAATAGGACTAGAGATGAGATTGCACAAGCATATGCACATACACAAAGACATATGTTTAATGTTTGGAGTGAGATGGTTTCATACTCTCCTTGCTTTGCCTTTTATTATTTTTCTTCTTTTCTTTGGTTCGTACAAATAATATGAAATAACTCTTATCCCTTTGCGGACGAGTGTTGTGGCCTTATTCTAACCTTATTGTTTCTCGTGCCTCTTCCATTACATTCCTATTGACTATGAGCAATCTAATGCTCTATCTTCTACAACAATCTTCTCATCAACATTGTGAGTGAATTAAAGGATTGACTAAGAATTTTACTTCATGTTGTCTTTGAGGTTGGATGGTACTCACGGGTGGGATGGAACTACAATGAGTTGAAGATCTTAATCAAGTAGAAAGAATGGAGTAGGATCTTGGAATGATTGAGTGAGGATTCAATTTTCATTTTCTCCTTGCAAACTGATGAGTATAGGTTGTTCAATAGTCGGTATAAATTATTTGTGGAATTTTGTGAAGGCTATGGTCTTCAAATAAATAAGAAGAAACCGGCCTCAAAGAAATTGATTTAAGAGGAGATGATATGTTGTTGTAGTATATAGAGATTCAAGTTGAGTACATGTTTGTAGAACTTTAGAAGCAAAAGGTTGAAGTTGAACATGCCATAGTTTTATTTGAAAAGGTAAGCCCTATTGGGATCATGCAACCCTTGGTATGATTGGGGAATGAAAGGTTTAAAACTAGAAAGACCATTGGTTGCCAAGGAGAAAGAGTAACTAGACAAAATGAAAAGTTAAAGAGAAAGACTAGTATTGGTACTTGAAGTTGGCTAATTGCCTAAGGGCTAAGGTCTGAAACTATGATAGATGTCATTAAAAGTTTCTATACTATTTTTCCAAGTAAATGAATTTTACTTAACTTGAATGGGCAATTACTTCTAAATGTAGATAATCTAGATCATGGGAAATGAATGGTACATTTGCCAAGTGGAAATATAAAATTACAAAAAAAAGATAATAGTTCGTGTTGGATAATTACTAAGAGGAAAACTGAGCAGAAGTCCATGCTTTCTTAACGCGGTGGTGTTTGGGATTATAGTGATGCTTAGAACATGTGTGGATGTTATGGACGCAAGGCCACAATAGACTATAGGCTGACAACAGATTCACACTAAAGAAATGATTAATGAAAGGATATTGCAACCATGAGTGGGAACTGTACTGACATTTCAATTTACATTAAAAAAGATAAATTATTATGAGACAATTGCCTACACCAAAGTGCCCTTGGCTTTGGTAAAAAAACTAGAATGGGATTTTTTTTGCAAGACTATTGCCAATGGCTAAGCCTATGTTTGCGTACTGTACAAAGGCCAGTTAAAATAAATTCGTTACCAAACTATTGACTAGGTATCTAGTGTGAGGTGTGTGATAGTCACAAATGCATGTATTAAGGTTGAGAGATTTCCCACACTCTTTGGCTTGCATAAACAAATGAATTGCTAGTACAAGTCCTAAATAATATGATATGTTTGTCCTAATTAAACTTATTTGAGACACTTAGATGACATTAAAACCACCTTTTACATCTTCCATGAGTGTTTCCCTACGTTTTTATTTTATCCAAATCCTAAACTACAGGGTCTATGCCCAATCCGTCACCCAAAAACTATAAAATAACGGAGACTTACTTGTGCTTACTTGCCCATTGATCATTGGCATCGTTGGATCTTCTCAAATATCAATGAAATTTGGATTTGTTTGAAGCATTGGATAACTCTAAACAAAGGGGGAAATAGATTGCATTCTCTTATGCTCCTCGTTATTAAGAACTTTCCACTCCAATGGCCCATCAACCACAAAAAAATCCCGATGACTTTGAATATGAAGTTCCATTCATCAAAAGCAGTTGGATCCACAAAAGGAATTTACCCAAATTATGAAATACTCGGCCACAACAAAGAGACCACACGAGCAACGAGGGACTCTTAACTGCACTCAATTTGTGGGACTCTAGCAAAAACAAGTTCTTCTAGTTAGGTAACACAAACAAGTGCCCGGTCATCACTGCAAAAAGAAGTTGTAATAAAAGGGTTGAAAATCATAAATTAATGAACATCGGAGGTGGTCTAAATTTTGAAGTTTCCATAAGACGGACCTTGGGCCAATAAAGGATGAAATGGTTGTGAGTGTCGTTGTCTTGAAACTTGCTGTATTTAGTGTCATATGGCATAACGTTATTCAGATCCATAACAATGTTATGTGGGACTGGCAGTATTCCATAGAATATTCAAACTTGAATGTGGGAATATTCTATGGAATACTGCCAGTCCCACATAACATTGTTATGGATCTGAATAATGTTATGGGCATTTTATGTCACTGTGGTAATTTTTCTAACGACACTTCTCATAATAAGTCTACAAGTGATGTCATCCCAACTTAGTTTTAGGTCATCCAACTACCAATTATTGAGACCATGGTTGGTATATTCGGCATCCTAACATTTATGTAATGAAATTTTTGTTATGGATGATTGAAATCTTTAACGCCCAACATTTTTTTACAAGGAATGACAAATAATGTTAGGTGTGTTTTGATTCCTCCTTGCAATTGATATTTCAATTTGTGCCAAAAAATAAAAGACAAATAATGTTAGATTTACATTTAGTATTGGTGACACTACATGGGTGGGCGGTTTACAATCAGTATAAACCAAGACAAATAGAATTGGTGGCACTGAGGGCCACTTCACACCAAGAGCCGTGACCATGAAATTGTGAGAGCCCAAAAGAAAGTGTCCAAAGGCCATCCCAAGACACCTCCAAAATCATGTAGTGTGGTCACGGACCCTCAAGCGTAGTGTGAAGCCATATGTGCCTAGACCCTCAACCAAATGCTATTTCAATGAATTTCTATTCATGCGGATCCTCACACATGATAAAATAGAATAAACCAACGATTGTGAGCGTTCGGAGTGCCATGGTCTCCTGGTTTTGTGTTAGGCCTACCTCCACGAGGTGGTTTTGAAGAATAGTCCAAGTGACCGTGAAACATGATCCATTGGATGCCATGTAGGAATCCATGTAGACTTGACATCCATCTTGCATTCACATACTCCGTTGGTCCCTCAAGGGTAGTGTGAAAGCGAACTTGGACCGGCTCCGCCTTTTCCACCAATGAGAGTGCTTGAAGTGTAATGGTCACGGGCTCTCAGTCTCATGTGTGAAGTGGCCCTGAATACAATATATTTAGTGTACAACTTTGCTAAATGCTAAGTGTGGAAGCTACTCTTTGGATGCTTTGGGGGCTTTGACACCAACTACATATTGGAGTGCAAACTTGCAACACGTGCTTTGACTTTTCATTAGGAAGTGTAGTGCACGTGCTTGGCTCAGTCAACAATATATGAACATACTGTACACATGATTTGGAACGGGAATAAATGCTTATTGTTATTATTTTAAAATTTTAAATCTACAAGGTATGTTGGATAAGGGTGGGTTTGCATTAGGGTCCAAGACCAAATGAACTTCTAAATCAAGCATCCTTGGTGGTCCCAATTTAAGTAAGTACACTGTTTTTTGCATTTAGTGTTGTGTGGCATTTAATGTTGTTACTATTCATTCACCTGCAACACTATCTACCAAACACTTGACAAATAGTGTTCAAGTAGTGGTGGTAGAGATGGTGGTGGTGCAACCATGCGGCAACAAAACACAAAACATAAAAATATTATAACACTAATTGTGGAGATGTAAACATTAAGGGCGTCATTGGCATTTAGTGTTGTGGTTCGTAATTACTGTTGACAACACTAAATGCAAAAAACAGTGTAGCGTGTTTGGAATGTGATTGGACCCAAGTGATCTATGAGGGGTCTTAAACACACACTTTTCTCTCTGCACCTACTTCTCGTAGAATATGAAATACAGTCGGGACTCTATAAATGTTACAGGTCGGGAGTAGCAAAAATTTAACATATATAGAATTATAACAAGTAACACTTATAGAATTCGTACCGATGATTAATAACATTTATAGGAATAACACTTAAAATTTCCAAAAATGAAGAACATGACGTTTTATTAAAATAAAAAATGAAAGTACAAATGATCATACACAATTCAACTAAACTAACTGAAAGAAATAATCTATATAGTAGTAACTTGACGAGATTCTTCCAACTAAACTAACCGAAAGAAAGAGTCTATAGTAGTCTGACAAGAAGCTTCCAAATGATGAGATGAAACTTCCTTATGGAGTCCTTGAATGCTCTTGATGCGTGATAGGGCATCATTTGGTCTTTGTTCAAAGTATTTCTTCAAAAGTCTCTAGAGAACGCTCAACAACACTCAATCCTACAACTTCTTCTACCACATCAACCATAACCTCATCAACATCAATTTCTTGATGTTCTGAGGAATACATATCCAAAAACTCCTCATCGGTAGGTTCATAGGGGTTGTTTAAATCAAACTCCATCTCATACTTGAGGTATTCATGAGCATTCATCACGTCACCCACCTCACTATCATATGACAACAACATCAGTTGATGAAGTAGAGTAGCGACTTCATCAACCTCTACCAAGGTTTTACTTGTTCGCAAAGAATATGGGATAAATGTGATTACATGTTTAAAATGTATGCTCTCATATATTATTACCTTGGTTTTCTCAAAATTAACACTTATAGAGGTGCAATTAACACAGAAGGGAGTAGAGCATGTTATAACACTTAAACACATAACACTCACTAGTCTTACCAATTGTGTTTTTGTAGGGGAGTAAAATTTTCTTAACATATATGAAATTATAACACTTATAGGGGTAACACTTATAGAGTCCTGACTGTATGCAACTAGTGCGACATGATCACCAAATTGAAATCATGTCTGTAGTCGGTTTTTTTCATAATTCTCAGAGCTCATATGAACTTCCTGTTCTTTGTCAAAGGGAAGATTCTCGGAGTTATCAAACGATCATATAGGTCCTTCCGATTGTGTTGACTGCTTGTGTAGAGAAAGGTTAAATAGATTTTTGAGCGTGTAGTCCAATCTCATTTCAAACATGTCTTTTTCGTGTCCGTTTTTGGACCCACACGCAACTGTTCACCACTCAAGTATATGTGTCCATTTAAGACGAGACACCGAATTAGGCACGTCTACCTTAGTCTACATTAGGGTATGAGTCCAAAGTACGAAATATGGAAGCGGCGTTAACGTGGCACCACTTTTCCGCCAAATCTTGTTGGTTCCAACTCCCAAAAAAACACTCATTCTAGTTTTAGAAAGCAGTCTATAAGCTTGGGTATAGAAATAGAAAAGAGTTTATGAAAATAGTATCATTGGCACACGTAAGAGTTGCGGTCAAGCTAGGTGTGGAATTTGATTTTGATGAAGTTAGTTGGCATGTAGTCACCAATCCAATGCCCCTCTTGGAAGTGCGAGGTTGTTTAAGAAACTATTGTATCTCATGCAAAGGTGGGGAGTGACCAAGATGGGCAACACAAACATACCACCACGACGGGTTTCAAAATATTCCGACTTTAAAAATATATATGTACAAAATCCATATGATTCATGTATTTTGAAATGCATGCTTCCCAACCCACTTTCAAAGGTTAATCCAACAATATAATCAACATATAAAATCAGATCACTTGGGGCACCCAAATTCACCAAATTGTTGGGGATAGGTGCGACCACCTTACCCCACAAACTCCAACGACCACTCAATTCCCTTGCCACCCACATAAGCACACCTTTTTCTTTTTCTTTCTTGGCACAAATTAAAAAATTCAATTGCAAGAAAGGACCAAAATACACACACCTTTTTCATTCCTTAGCGTTGAACATTTGGCATCTCATCACTCGGGGTGACAAGTAAACTAGAAACCAAAGTTTGAGAGAAAATAATAACATTGATGATGACGAAGAAGAAGATGATGATGATGATGATGATCCTCTCGATGAATGTTGTTGCGCATCACTCACTAGATGACTTTTTTTTCAAAAGAAAAATGATAATAATAACGACAATTATGCAACCTAGTGATCATCCAACAACAGTTTTTTTGGTCACTTTCCTCCTTGCATTGTTTTCACCTGCAAAAGTTTGTGTTGAAGCAAAACATTCCAAGATTTCCATTATTTCCAAGACAAACCCTCAAACCGAGTCAAATGTCAGACACATTAGAGTTATCCGTAAAGTCCCTCAAAGAGTGACAAACATGTGTCTTTGATCCTTCTTTGCGTAAACAACTTTTTATGAAGAGCTCATTAGCTCATCATGTATCGGACCTATTTTGAAAGTAGGGTGAAACTTTTGAGACTTCCTCTTTTCATCTCTCAAACTTTGAAAAAATTCTAGGGTTTGGAATAGGGTATGTGCATGGGACCCTCTGTCCTAAATCTTGGATTGGCATGTGCAAGGCCAGCTTGGTCCACCCATCCTAGTAGGACAAGCTAGAAAGTCGGTTTGTAATAGCCCGACACCAATCTTTGTGTATGGTAATTTAAGCATTGAGAAAACTTGGATGATTTTGTGTTGATTCTCATAAACTTGAGGGTTGGGACTAAACCCATGGTCTCATCTACTTTACTTTATGAGCAACTTTGTCGGGATGTGATTCGTAGTGTGTTTGGGTGGGCATTGGCGGTAATTACGTGTTGGACTTTCCGGATGAAGTGATGAGTTGTTTGGCGGATGGGGTGGGGCCTTTGAGTTACTAGACCCTTGGTGTAGTAGCGTGCCAATGACGGCCGAGGCCAAGTAGCAAACCCCCTAGCCATCACTCCCTTTGTTTTTTGCAACGATGTACCACCCTTAGAAAGTTTTGAGCCACTAAAAGGTTGTACAAACGTCTTTATTGGATGTGTAGAGTTTAAAGAAGTACAACACCCCCTCCAAAGGGCTGGGGATTTGTGGCACTCACTTAAAATCATCCATCCTAGATATCGTGGATGAAGTGGCTCCAATAAAAAAAAGGCCCCCTATGGGGTTGAGGGCCGATTCATTCGAATGTGACATCACTAGACTAATTCAGGGCCTTTGACTCTATTTCCGGAATCAAATTGCCTTAAAATAGTCATTTAGATAATTCCTACGTTTTTTCATCCGCATGGATGATTTTAAGTGAGTGCCACGAATCCTTGGCCCCCTCCAAAGCACCCGATAATTTGTCATCATCTTGGATGGAACTAGGAGGCATAGATGGTTGGGAAGGAAGGTCATCCAAAGATTCTTGAAATACAAGGAAAGGTTGTGAGCATGGAGGGGTCTCAAACAAAGAATCTTGAGATTCGTGAAAAAAATGGAGGTGGGGGACAAAGTGTCTGTATGTGGTGCATCCCCAGACCTTGGGAAGGGCGTATATTGTGCACATGAGACCTATGGCGGTAACCCAGGTTACCGAATTTATGAATTAATTTTCCGGAGGGCGGGTTACTGAATTAAAAAAGTGCGTGAACGCTTTTAAAATAACAATAATAAATTTCCTGGAGGGTGCCCAAAATAGGACCAACATTGGGTTTGCACTTTGCAAATAGTGCAATCTCAATAACATGGACGTGGGACGAGGTTCATCATTGTGTCATTTGGGGTTTGTGTGTGTGTTTGCTCTTGTGTTTGCTAGCAATGTCACAGTGGTCAAAGTTTGCCCTCTTCTAGTACGGCGGAGTCTCAAAAACCAAAAGTCTCAAAAATTATTGTCGTTCTGAGGGCGAATAAAGTTTGACAAACCCGATAATTTGAGCCCCCTTTTCTTCTGGTTTGGACCAATTTTGAGGTAGCTATCGCAATCCGCGCACACCCGGGTTACTGCCATAGGTCTCACATCTTGAAGAGGTATTACATGAAAGGCATCAAGAGGCGGACGAAATATGGGCTGAGAGGCAGCCAAGGAAGTGGACCCATGAAGGGGGCTAGAAAATGGTGTAGAGGCAAAAGAGAGGGCATAAATATGCGTGGGAGGAGATAAGTTAGTAGATGGAGGAGTTGAAAGAGGGTTGGCCGACATAAAGGGAGATGGATCCAAGAGACTCAAAGTAAATGAAGGATGTTTAGGATGGCGGGTCTTTGTAGTAAAAGTAAGAGCCTGGTCTAGGGGGGTATGATGGCTCAGGCACAAGAGATTGGGCATCACTGTGATCAGACATGATAACCCTAAAGCCATACAATGAACATTCACATTGCCCGGGGAGTGCAGTTAGTGTTAAAAGTCAGGTACAATGTGCGTGCATTACCTCCAAATTAATACCCCTATATATAGTTTTTCTTTCATTAAATAATAATATACATATATACACATAAAAAAAAGAATCCTAATGTATTTATGCATGTTCAAAGTAAATTAAAAAACAAAAGCCTAACATACGTATGCAATGAAAATATGGTATAAAAATATGCATGCATTTTTTTCACTTTAAAAGTACTTATTTATCATTGATAAAATCATTAAACACTTTTTCATATGTAAGATGTAACTCATACAAGTTTTTTTCTATTGCAAAAGTTATTGTAGCTAGTGCAAAAATGCTTTCTAAGTCTACCATGATATGATCTGTCAAGTCATAAGTCCATAGTGATCCATATCTTTTGGGTACCAACACAATCCAATCTCCATATGAGATGGTCGATCCAACAATTCAATTGGTTCTCTATATTCAACCCACCTATTAGCAAGATTTCTACGCATTCTATAAACCCTTCCTAAATACAAAGGTTTAGTGGTCAATGCTTTGGATTTGTTTGGCCTTCCTCAATTTTAATTTTTTCAATCATTGCCTCAGTGACAAAAGCCACATCATATTCACATCCTAATTTCAGACTAAAATCATTATCACCGGCTCTTGATATTTTCTTCTCAAGCTTGGTATATAACCTACTAGACTTAATTCTAGTCAACCTATCCTTGGACAATGTGGGATTGCCATTTAATTGATTAACCAAGGTACTTTTAAAGATTTTGGAACCATCAACAACAACAAATGGACCACAAAATGTTCCAAAGGAATTTCTTCATGCTCATCAACCATACTATCCAATACATGTCTTAATTCAGATTCCAAAATGGATGCATTAGTATTTGGTTCTTCATGGATGTCAACATTCTCTTATGGACAATTTAAACTTGGACCAATTGCATGATTTTGGGCTACGTATATTTACAAAATTGACCAAAGTAGTACCCTGAGCTCATGTATATTTTGTAAGCCTACTCCATAATCAATACCCCTTTTGTTCACTCACGTGGTTCCATACGGGATATTGTAGTGCACCCCCCGGGACACATTGAGGGAAACTAAAACCAATTATATATACACATGAAGATTGGTGGTGGTTGGGGGGGGGAGGGGGTTACATACACCATTTAGAAAGACAAAAATGGTCAGTTGAAAGAAATCGTAAATCTCCGTATATGTTCATAACATTTTGGATTAAACTAGTGTAGCTGTAAATTCCATGGTTGTAGTTGGATAACAAGGTCGAAACCTATAAAACAATAGCCAGGGGGGGCTCACCCCCCCCCCTTTGACATCACTAGTAGAAAACTATGCCAAAACGATAACACTTTTTTTCGTTTTGCAACTGCAATGTTAAAAATTTCGGGGCGTGTAATACACCGTTGGAAAGGTGTTTTCAAGACCTTTCTAGTGGTATATTACAAGCCCCCAAATTCCTAAAATTTCAGTTGGTAAAACCAAAAAAATTTGTAGTCGTTTAGTGATTGAGGAGCAGGTTGGTCAAAAGAACCGCAATGGGAAAACGACTGCGGTTTTTTTTTCGCAATGTTTTCTACAAGTGCATTGAAGGAAATTCGGGCACTTGCTTACTATTGGCAATGTCTATTGGCGATGATCAGATGGTCGATCTAATGATCACCTATATGGAAAAGACCATTGCCAAAGCTTTGGATATTAACGACATTATCAAAAAAATTATGGGGATGTCAGCTCGATGAGTCCAAATCTCTCAATAAATAATCAAATTTGACCACCTATTGAAATTTAAAAATAAAATATACATTGGATATTTCCATATTTTGAGGTTAGCCCTCCTAAATCAAAATCATGGCTCCGCCCCTGACGATAGCCTCTCATATAAATTGTAGTTGGAAACAATGGTTGGTTTCATAGCAAACTATCATAGCACAAGATGGCATGAAATAATAAAACATGCCATAATTACATCCTTTCATAAATCATGTAGTTGACAACTAAACTACGCAAATTAATTGTATCCACCAAACCAATCCACGTATCAAATTGTAGATAAATATTGTACGTAGGGGGCTGAATTTTGCCGTACATGGGGGAAGTGCAAACCAAATGTGAAGAGGGTGGGTAAATGAAGGAGTGGGGTGTGGGGGCAAAAACTATGGCAGAGAAAAAAACACAAAAAAAACATATATGGATGCAAATTGTTAGTTTAAGGTATGTTGATGTTGGTATACTTGTACCCTAACGATATGAAGACAATGGACATACATTCATAGAAGACATGTAAATTATAAATATGATGTATTCTTGGGAAGTGAAAAAAAACAAAAAAAAACACGTGACATGTATGGGGAAAATGTGCATTGCAGTCATAAATTTTAAATTGTGCACTAGAAGTGACAAGAATGAGGAAAATTTGAGTAGGATAGTTTAGCAAAAAAAGATGGAAGGAAACTCACTTGCACACTTGTGAAGAAGGCGATAGGGAAGAAAAAAGGAGGCAAAAGGAAGTAGGGTGTGTTGGTTGAAACATTCCGATTAAGTTGGGGGTATTTGAAAGGCACATCTTGGCCACCTTCTAGACCATTGCATCACATGACACCAAAAACATAATGGAAGTAATTGAATTGGGCTTACCAATATTGCGTTAATTGTATACCAATGAAGGATTATATGTTCCATGTTTAGCCATAATTTCCCAAATATAAAACATTGTACTTGCATTTGTGCACCATCACAACTAATTATCATTGTGGAGTTGTGTTAATTTTGCAATACCGTGAGCAACCATAGTTGGCCCTAAGTGACAAGTCTAAGCATTTGACTTTCCATGTATCCACAATTGACATGTGTGAACACAAGTTGCAAGAGCATCATCATTTTATTGAAAGAATTGTACTCGCAAAAGGAGGTTGGGTTTTTGAAATAATAAACGACACCTTATACTAGTAACATTGCTGATATGCCACATATCATCTGCTACGGTAGACAATGTGTGGGAGTGGCATGTCGTAGAATAATCAATTACATATTACCATACTAATACAAATTGGGATTTTCATGTTATCATAACAAAAATTTGTTCCTAATAGTGCGATTTAAGATGAAGGCTCATGCAAGATTAAATAAATTAGACGTGGTGAACACCTTGAATTTTGGAGTCGTCATAAAACATCATTGGCTTTTAATCCATAATGGATTGAAGGACTGCCTTAGAATAGCGTGGAGGGTAGGAGGCCAACTCCTCATTTGCCTAACCATAATGTGCCATTGGCCGCCCAAAATTAGTTTCCATTCTTCCTTATTTTATTCGGATTGTAAATATTGGTGGGGCCATGCAATGGAATCGCCGGCTAACAATAGGGTTGGCCAAGGCCGGGCCATGGCAAGGAGCTTGAATGTGGAGGGCAGGTTGGAGCCCCGAGCCCAGCGTGTACTTGTTGTAGCTGGTTCTTGGGGGGGGGGGCAAAGGCCGACATGTAGAGCCATTAACATGTTTTAGATTCAATTTAAGTTTTACTTAGGATTCGCACCGTGTTACATATATGGTGGAATATTAGGCATGGGTCTAGGGGGCATAGACTGGGAGACGGTTCCTATGTAATGCTATGGACAACATAAATGTATACTCATTAACTTGGGCAACATTGTTTGTCTCAATACGAACCTTGTCAAAGATCCCGCATGCAATGATTGTCAAGTCTCACATACTAGCAGAGTCCTAGCGGCTATTGTCATTGACTTCTCAAAACGGGCCTTGCCAACCCTTGCCATTCTTCTTCTTCTTCTTCTTCTTTTGTTGTTGTTGTTGTTGTTGTTGTTGGCACAACCCTTGCCACTTATCAAAACTTGAAATTACCATACAAATGAAGCTTTCCTACCCCCTTCTCGACCAATCCCAAGATTGCTTCGACAAGTATATACATAGTGGCATTTTTGACCAATGCTAAGAAAAATGCACTACTTATGTAGTAGTGTATATATTTAATGTACCTAGAATTGACATGGTTTTTTGCGGAAATTCTTTTTTGGGATTGTTGGCCAAGCAATTGTTAATCTAATCAATAATAATGTATACATTTGGGAGATGCATTAATGTAGAGTTGTTTCCACCCAAAACCATGAAAAGGCAAACACATAAAGTTACATGTCATCTTCTACATAACCGCACACTTTATTTACTAAAGAAAAAACAAACAAAAAAGACTTTGAAAGCCTCTTCCACCTCATCCTGAGAAACAAAGCAAACAACACCACCATGACCAAACACCGAACACAAGTTTTAGGCTTGTGACACTCAATAGAAGCATGTATCAATAGGGCGGGACACTCTTTTGCCTAATGAGTGTGTGGGTTATCATTTGGAGTTACACATTGGTAGAATATATCACAGAGAGTATCATGTTTTACCCAAATAACATAAGTAGCTAATATGCACACTGAAGAATATGATATAACTTAGTTGGTAAAAAATGATAATATCGGTAAAAAGTTATAGCAACACATAACTCCGAATGGTAACCCACACTAATTAGACAAAACAATGTAGTGAAGTACCTTACACCTCATATTGCACCCTTCGTAGAAAAATGGAAGTACAATGTGGTTCATAGTTGTAGTGAACATGTTTCTTGAATTTGTGGGCAATGTGTAATGCATCTGAAATCTTCGTGTCACGTCTCTTTCTTAAACCCTGAAATGCATGATGTTCGCATGCTAATAAGTTACACTCCACATAAGCATACCTTCTTAGGAAGGTGTAAGTGAAGAATCTTACATCACACTCTTTGCAACAAATCGGAAGTGCAATGTGTGTTCACAGTTGGAGTGAAAAAATGAACGGGGTGAACCAACCGCTAGTTACACATGAACCAGTTGAATTTGAGTAGTAACCGGTTGATGTTTGGAGGACGTTAAATACCCCCCCCCACGAACTTTTCAGGGTGTCAGATCCGGGCTAGGCAGCCGCCCGTCCATAAAATCAAGATTTTCTGGACCCGACCAAAAACTGCTGCCCGCCCGCCTGACTTCGAAAAAACCATTGCCCTTGCATTCTTGAAGGCCACTTTCTCACAAATCCCATATTGAGTGCACTTCACCTTCAAGGTCCAAAATCCAATATATATGTTCACTTCCATTGAGTAAATAAGCAATTGATTGGGGTTTCATTATCAAAGTGAAACCGTCAATAAAACATGTAATTAACTTGGAAGTCAAAAATATTACAAAATCCTCATTAGCACTGAGGTTATAATTTTTGTGACTTGCCATTGAAAGGGTCTTTGTCATTCTTAAAATGGAACTAAATTTTACTTTAAAAAATAAAATTAGTATGTTAAATATTTTAGTATTTTATAATATTTTAGTTAATACCTTCTACTTTCACAAAGTTTTCATATGCATGTAAATTAATTAAATTAATATTGAATGTAACTAAGTCTAATTAATTCTAATTAATCTTAATTAAGCCCAATTATCAGAAAGCATGCTTACCAAATTAATCAAGCCTAATTAAATATAAGATGTACTTGGAATTAATCATGATTTATTGGAATTAACTCCAGTAAATATAATTTATATTTAATCAAGCTTAATTAGGATTAATCAAAATTAATTAGACTTAGTTACATTCAATCACACTTAATTAGTCTACATGCATATGAAAACTTTGTGAAAGTAGAAGGTATTAACTGAAATATTATAAAATACTAAAATATTTAACATACTAAAAATAAAAAAGTAAAATTTAGTTCCATTTTAAAGAATGACAAAGACCCTTTCAATGGCAAGTCACAAAAATTATAACCTCAGTGCTAATGAAGATTTTGTAATATTTGTGACTTCCAAGTTAATTACATGTTTTATTGACGGTTTCACTTTGATAATGAAACCCCAGTCAATTGCTTATTTACTCAATGGAAGTGAACATATATACTGGATTTTGGACCTTGAAGGTGAAGTGCACTCAATATGGGATTTGTGAGTAAGTGGCCTTCAAGAATGCAAAGGCAATGGTTTTTTCAAAGTCGGACGGGCGGGCAGCAGTTTTCGGTCGGGTCCAGAAAATCTGGATTTTATGGACGGACGGCTGCCCCAGCCTGGATGTGACACCCCGAAAAGTTCGTGGGGGGTATTTAATGTCCTTCTTGATGTTCCATACTTCAACTTTCAGTGTAGACAAATCTATGGAGTACACCCAAAATAAATAAAGAAAAACCGAAAGATCACAACATTCAAGTGGTTGGACTTGGTTCACCTTAACGAGTACAAGAACTCGCATCTGCTAACGACTGCAGATAATAAAATATCCTGGTAATAGAGGCAGCTAGAGACCCTGAATAAAGGCCACTTCACAACGAGACTGAGAGCCCGTGACCATTACACTTTAAGCGGTCTCATTGGTGGAAAAGGCGGAGCCGGTCCAAGTTTGCTGCACACTACGCTCGAGGGACCAACGGAGTATGTGAGTGCAAGATGGATGTAAAGTCTACATGGATTCCTACGTGGCATCAAATGTTTCGAGGTCAATTGGACTATTTTCCAAAACCACGTCTTGGAGGTAGGCCTAACACAAAACCGGGAGACCATGGCACTCCTCACACTCACAAACGTTGATTTATTCTATTTTACCATGTGTGAGGACCCGCGTGAATAAACATTCATTGAAATAACATTTAATTGAGGGCCCGGTCACATATAACTTCACACTACACTTGAGGATCCATGACCACACTACATGATTTTGGAGGTGTCTTGGGACGGCCTTTGGACACTTTCTTTTGGGCTCTCACAGTTTCATGGAAACGGCCCTTGGCTCGTGTGTGAAGTGGTCCTAACACAGATTGCCTCATCTGCAAGGGCGCATGCCTTCGTTGTCACCAAGGGCTCTTCTAAAAAGGGCCGACACCTCTGCCCAGATGGATGCCCACCAACCCCACCAAACTTCAAAAAGATATTGGCCACAAATACCACATTGAATGCACCACTCTTCAAGATCCAATATATATGTTCACTTGGACATAACATATAAGCAATTGGTAGGGATTCCATTCTCAAAGTGGCACATATTAGGAAAGCATAAAATCAACTTGGAAATAAGAAAATGAATAGAAATCTTCATTGGTATGATTTTTGTGACATTTTACCCTTTGAAAGGGCCTTTGTTGTTTTTAAATTGAACTTAAAACCTTGGGCTAATTCACTTGTCATGTGTGAATTGCCTTTGCATGATTCTTTCAAGTGTATGAATACTTGTGAAATTAATTAATATTATAACTAATGCTCAATTAAGTTAATTCAATCTAATAAAACGTTTGGGATTTATGGCCCTTAATGAAGGATTAAGGGCCTTATGTTTATGATTTAGTTTAGGGTTTATTTTAGGGTCTAGTGTCCTTGATGAAGGGTTAAGGGCTTTGGGTTTACGATTTAGTTTAGGGTTTAGGGCCCTTAAATAAGGGTTTAAGATTTAGGGTTTTGATCGCACTTAATTAGTTTGAATATGTGTGAAAACTTGTGAAAAGAGAAGGCATCAATTACAATATTATAAGACGAATTAGTAGAAATTTTCATAAGTATTCATATACATGCAAAAGAACTACACTAAATATGGTATGTAGTGTCATATGGTATTTTATGTCGCTATGGTAACTTTGTTGATGACACTTCTTATGAATAAGTGAAGAAATATTGTCATATATGATGGATGAGTTTATCCATTGGCCAAAACCCTACCTTCTCTTGTCAGTAACTTGTGATGAAATATTGTGAGGGCGGGCAACCATCTCGGGCAGGGCGGGCAGAGGCTTTGGCCCTCTTTTGAGGAGCCCGTAACTTACAGGGTGGCCACACCGGTGGAAGGCGGGGCCATCCAACCGCCCGGGGTGGCCGTTGGAAAAGGCACCCGGCTGGCCCGGTGTGGCAACCCGCCATCCACCGGTGACTGGCATCCGGTCGGCAGCCCCTGCCCGGGAAGTAAAAGCACCTGCCCAGCAAAAAAATTCAAAAAATAAACACACGCACCTGGAATTCTGCTGCCCGGATGGCCCAGCCGGGCAGCTCCCCCTGCTGGACGGCTGCAGGGGGCCTGCCCTGCAGCCAGCCATCCGGCTGCCAGTCCCGGATGTCGGGTAGCTGCCCGAGGGGGTGGCCGCAAAGACCGGGCGTCAGCTGGATGGCCGGGACGGCTGGAGCCTGGATGGCCACACCGTCTCCTCGGTGTGGCAGGGGCATTAGTGACGAGGGCAGGCCTCCCTTGCTTCTAATAATTAAGGACACCAACCCTTGCCGCCTTCCAAACTGGGAATGGACATGTGTGCGACACCTGTCACCCCTGCCAACTCAGACATGCAAAAATTCTCACAACCTCCCTCCTCTCTCGGCCAATGGCCTTATTCCTTTCCCGGGAAAAAGCCACTATGGCATTTTCGGGCAATCGGTGCAAAGACACAGTACTTATTTTGGAGAGGTTTCTCAAGATGCGGAAGACCGAAGATGACTCTGAAACGGAAGCTTGTAAATTTTAACTTTATAAGAATAAAATAAAAACCTCCGCGTCTTCTACACCCAAATCTAAGCCAAAAGTGTTAAATTGAGCCACTTTGAGAAATCGCACCGATTGGACCACTTGGCAATTGTATTCCGATAACCAATAGGTATCTATCCTCCTTTCTCGTGTTTGAGTGCCGCATTTTTTGGGATAATCTTCAAGCTAGACGCACTCTCGGAGGAAGTTTGCCAAAACTCCATCTTTTTCAAATTCGATTTGAGCAAGACATGTGACAAAGTTGTGTGAGACTTTTGTGTTTTTATATAGTGCTCGAGTTAGGCATGCCTCTAATATATTAGGGAGAGTTCTACGTGAACTCTTTGAATTAAAATGACAAAACCCATGGTACTAAATCTCAAGGAAGATTGGTCTAGTGTCTTTAAGGATCAAGGTCACATTGGTTTAAGAAATTCTAGAACAATTGAAGGTTTTTTTCTTTCATTCCCATTTGACAAGGTTCATAACTTGATATTTTCCCTCTTAAGCTTCATTTGTGTTTATTTCAATCTTGAGTGAGTCTGTCCTATATGAAGTATCCTAAAATTCTAATGTCATTCTTCCAAGGCTATTGTGAAGCTCTTTAGCTTGGGCAGTAGTCTTTGTCAAATGTGGCCATAGTCTTTCATAGGATTTTTATCTTAGTGGGGTTAGTGTCTCCTTATTAAGATGTTCGTTTCATGCCATCAATCATAAACCAAATTGCATTGCTAAAAGGTTAAATCCTCTTTTAATTCCATCTATGTTATTTATAAAAACTTATCTCATTTATGTGACACAAAGCACCTTAGGCTCCAATCCCTGCAAACACCCAAAGTAAACATACATGTGCTAGGGTATAGTCCTTGTTAGCATAAACTAAAACTGGCCTTAGGCACATCACAATTAAGGTCATAGAATATAATAAGATAATGTATCTATCAATTCATCTTTCGGCTCTAGGGCTATAGTCCATTAGGGCTAAGACTACCAACAACCCTAGCCTCCTTGAATTTTTCCTCTTGCACTTTTGTCCTATCAACATGATTGACAACCCACCTTGATTTAGTCTTCACTCCCTCTCCTAACAACCACTCTTAACTTCAATCCTGATTCTTACTTCATGTCTCCTCTTACCTAACCCTTCACATGCTCTTGGCAACTTCTTGGTGGTTGCCACTTCCATAACATTATTCAGATCCATCACAGTGTTCTATGGGACTGACAATATTGTGCGGAATATTCCTCACATTCAACCTGAATGATAGAATATTCCGCATAATAATGTCAGTCCCACAAAACATTGTTATGGATCTGAATAATGTTATGTCATTATTTCTATGCGACATTGTGCCTTGGCAATGGTTTTGTATGAATACTACAATGAACAAATTGTGATTTGAGAGTTCTATGGTTCGGGTCCTTGGGGGGTGGACTCTTCATCGGAAACCTAAATGACGTGAGTGGGTTTAAATCATGATATTAAACCCCTTGCATACGATAAGTTTATAGAGAAAAACCCTAAACCCTAAACCCTTAACAACATGCTCAGAAATGGACTCATGTATTTATACTAAGTTTCTCAATGTAATCATAACATTATTCAGATCCATATCAGCGTTCTGTGGGACTGGCAGTATTATGTGGAATATTCCTTGATATTTCCCACATTCAGTCTAAATGTGGGAAATATTAGGGAATATTCCGCATAATATTGCCAGTCCCACATAATGCTGATATGGATCTGAATAATGTTATGATGTAATAAATGCCTCTAGTATATTAAAAAATGTAAATTTCAAATGAAGTTAGCATTTATTGCATATAAAATTACCTTTCACTTTCCAATTAGAAAATCATTGAAGATTTTTTTTATCCATGGCATGTAACTCAACAATTGCATCAACCAAACAAAGGCAAGAGCATACTAACTCAGCCACAATCTAGAGAGCAAAATTCAAGGAGCCCATTAATCTTAAAACTGTAAAAACTTAGAACCCAAATGCAAACCCCAATAATAATGGATATCATTGAGAGTCTATTGAGAGGGACAAGGGAGTCATTGAGAGCTATTACCATATGACAACAACTCGGGGAGGTCACTCCATTGTCAAGTTGAACACCACGTGCGTTAAAAAGTTTGCTACACCTATATTACATGCCATAGATAATTTTAAAAGTTATGATATTTTTTCTACATATACATAACCATTGATAGTATCTTTTGTATATTTTTCTAATTTTTTTAATAATCTTCATTTTTTGTAGTAATTGTTTTAGTTCAATTCTGAATCATTCTAGTTAGAAATGGTATGTTTTCTAAAAAAAAAGATCATCAAAATTGGTTACCATTTTTTACTATGTGATAGATACCGTGTATATCTACTCATGAAAAAATTTGATAAAATTTTGACCCATTTCGGTGATGCCCTTTAGAAAAAGTAGATTTTGTCTTAACGCACGTGGTGTTCAACTTGACAATGGAGTGACCTCCCCGGGGACAACAATGGCCGGAACTAGCACATCTATTGTCAAATTTTCCTATAAAGGTTAGGGCCCACTTTTGTACACCTACCTTTACTTCACCATTCTTTATAGCCTTTTAAAATGTACTTACTAAAGGAAAATAATGTCTCTCCCTTATGTATACTTTGTCCACTAATGCCTCAAATAACACCCCTTCTTACACTCACTGGTATGAAGAGTCCACCCCTGGGCTTTGGGTTCACCTCTATTGCATATATGTGCATCGCCAAGCGTTTTGGTGTTGTTATCATAATATCTCCAACTTTGATTGTCTCAATGTTCTCTCCATGTCCGCTCTTATCTCTTCTCTCTAATCTATCTCGAACTATGGCTTACATAACATCTCAATCTCTTTATGCATTTGTTCTATTTTTTCAACTTGCATATTGACCTTCTTGTTTACAATCTCTCTCACATCATTGAATATCTATCCTTGCTCAAACGGCTTCATCTATCAATGTGCATGCAATGTTTACATTCTCTATATACCACTCAATACGCAACTTGTGCCACTAATTATGAATGTTGTATTGCCATATGTATTTATCAAATTTGGGGCGATAGTCAATTATTCACATCGTTGTAATATGTTTATCTCTTATTCCCTGTTGTAGCAAGTTCTAAGGTAGAAATATTGTAAACCGTGAACTACCCTCTACCCATGCAGTAGACTTCCGTCACAATGGTGAAGTGCCATTTTTGAAACCGATAATTGCGAGGTTGGCAGCTTGATATGCGTGTACAGTCAGTTTAGCCAAATTTAGTCATGTTTGACTACCATCAATCACAGTTTAATGTACTCATGAGTTAACCGGTTTAGGTGATGTTCTGTGTGGAAATGAGCATTACCGTGTTCGGATTAGGGAGAATCTAGTGAATGAGTAGATGGTTTGAAAAATTGTAGAATTTGTTTTACATGGAATAAAAATACGAAACAACTTGCATTCTTCATGAATTCTTCTCTTCTATCTTGAAAAATTATCTCATGATTTTAAGACCGTATCTTCAATGTGAATCACCTTATTTTCAAGGTTTATGGTATTTCTACCTTACATCAACATCAATAGATTGCCGGATATCTACTCAACCTATTTATTTTCTAAAAATTCCACTTGTTTAGCTAGAGTCGGATTGCTCTCGTTGTGCTCGATGTGCTTACTCCCACTATTGCCAAAAATCAACTCATTGTTAATGGCGTGCCTCCAACTACGGATCACGGGGAGGTCACTCCATTGTCAAGTTGAAAACCACGTGCAAACAAAGTTTGCTACCCCTATATTATATGCCATAGATAATTTTAAAATTTATGATATTTTTTCTACATATACATAACCATTGATAATATCTTTTGTATATTTTTTGAAAATTTTAGTCATATTAAAATTTTGTAGTAATTTTTTTAGTTCAATTCTGCATCATTCTAGTTAGAAATGGTATATTTTATTAAAAAAAGATCATCAAAATTGGTTATCATTTTTTACTATGTAATAAATACCATGTATATCTACCCATGAAAAAAAATTGATAAAAATCTGACCCATTTTGGTGATGCAACTTAGAAAAAGTATATTTTTTTTGTATGCACATGGTTTTCAATTTGACATTGGAGTGACCTCCCCATGCTACGGACGATAGTCTCTTATCATCTTCCTTGCCAGTTGGTTACAAGTTACAACTACTATCTAACAAATTAATCTTGCCTATTGTTTGTTGGAACTGCCTGAAATTGGTTTGCATTCGACTATTGTGAACAAAATTCATTGTAAGTTCAAAACGAGGAGTTCTATTCGGGCTATAGCCTAAGACTTTGTTATACGTACAAACTATGATCTCCTTCTCAGTTCATGATCGAGAAATTTTGTCTTGTGTAATGGATGTGTTTCTTTATTAAATAAATCAAAAATAAATATTGAGGTTGATATGGGAGCTATATCCAAAACACAAGCATAAATTAAACTACAAGTTTTTGGATCCATCTTAAATAGATACCTACACACATAGCGGATGAGTCATGGACACGTGACGAGTTCAAGCATAAATTAGCAGTCATTTGTCCAATCTATAAGCTTGAGGGATTCTAAATTGGCACTAGAGTGAGAGCACAAGTCATGCACAATGCAAAATCCCATTGGTGGCTTCAAAATGGTTTGATATATATCAAATAAAAATCAAATGGTATTTTATTTGGCATTCGGAGTGCTTGACTTCTCAAAAATTTCATCCATCAAATTTTGAAATGATTGAATGATCAACATTCTTGCCACATACTATGACATCTTTGGCTTTATAATTGACAACAAAGTAATGATTACTTAGATAGCTATCCAAAAGATACAAGGTCAAACTCTAGGTGAATGAAGCATTATCCCTCATTTTAAAGCTCACCTGAAATGCACACCCAAAGTTTTCCATGATAAAAGACCCCATATGTAGGTGAGTAGTTGACGATGAGGCCCACCAAATTAGTGTGCCAACCGGCGAGACGTCATATGACTGCCTTCATGTTCAATCATGGCCTCTGTCCAACAATATGTTCCCAACCAGAGACATGTGATGAGTTACAACACCATAATTTAGTAGCACACAACCTCAAAGACCAACAACAAGCTACACATGTCAACTTAGGGTTGTGTTGCATTGGAGGGTTAGAGGACTGAAAGGGTTCAATAACACGGGTTATTGGCTAACTAGTGTTGGACATTGTTCACCTCCAGCTAGACTCATGCAACTGTGTCGGGGGCATTGTCGGACATCACAAACCCTAAACTCAGCTGTGTTGCACACATCAATCCAACACTTGGTAGAAATCAATTGATGCTTGAAGCGTATTTCATGGACTTAGTACCAACCTAGTAGCTAGCCAACTATTTTCATACATTTGTGACAATTCAACATTAGCCATAAATTTCCTTTCCATCTTAGCACACTTGCCATCTTCTCAAGTCCGATGACCAATGCTCTTGTTTTTCATATGTGCACCAAATTGATATGCAAGTAAAATTGGACGTAGTCCAAGTCCATGATTCATGTCTTTACATAGCATCCGTTAACAATGACGAGCGTTTATCCTATTTTGCATTTCATAGATTTAAAGTTGAAAGGGTTAAATCTATGAACCCTTTCAACATAATAGATTTAAGGTTGAAAGTTTACATAGTTTGGTGAGTTGTACGAGAACACCAATAGTATGGATGTGATTCTCATATCATTAACAATAACTTTGTTTTTGAGAATTCCTACTTGAAAACCTTGCAACCTTTCATTTAGAAAATGAACAATGTATGTTGTTATGTGAAAGAAATCTTGAATTCTTAAAGATTGATTGTTAATGTGTTAATTTTCTTTCCCGATACACACTTGTAATGAATTCCTCTTTCAATATCTTGTATATAGTTCACTAAGTCCACCTATGAAAAAGATAGGCAAATATCATATTAGTTGTACTTACGATGGGCCAATGCCCTTAACTACACTAAATATTTGTATTTAGTGTCACCAATTCTATTACTCTTGCTCAATACTAATTGTAAACTGCATGTGTAGTGTCCTCAACATTAAATGTAAACCTCACATTATTTGTCATTCCTTGTAAAAAAATTTGGACAATATAGATTTACAATGTTGCAATTACTGTCACTTTACTAAGTGAATCTTCATTCAACTTTTAATCATCCATGACATTAGTTCATTACATAAATCTTAAAGTGCATGATATACCAAAAGTAGATGAACTAAAGGTAAATTTGGATGATGATATTTGTGAACTTATTCATAAGAACTTTCATTAGAAAATTCACCGCAATGACACAAAATTCCATATGGCACTAAATACAATATTTAGTGTAGTTGATGACACATACCTTGTCATTTTAGGCATTTTTGTCTTCTAGAATTGAATTTATTCCATGCCACATCAACTTTGTCATATTGTTCAATCAATCATTGTGTGACATGTGGCACTTTCGCTTAAGAAAACAACAAACTTGTGTTCAAATTGTTAGGTTTTAATTTAGACAATTTTATAGGGATGTTCAATTATCGATAGAGTTATGCTCAAAGTACATCAAAGAGAGATCGAAGCCAACATTTAATCCTTCTTTAAGAGTTCATTAGTTTGTCGTGTGTTGGAACTTAATTTTGAAAGTTGGGTGAAACTTCTTAGATCTCCTCTTTCAATCTCAAAAAATTTAAGAAAAGTTTAGGACCTAAAATAGGGTTTGTCCACGGGACCCGCTACCTTCAGTCTTGGATAGACCTATCAATGCTAGCTTGGCACATCGACCTGATATGACAAACTGAAAACTGATTATTATAACCCAACTCTAATTTGTTAGCATGTTATATAAGCTTTAAGAGAACTTGGATGACTTTTAAGATTAGCTCTCAAACTCATGTTTTAGCCAACTATGGCACTTAGAGTCTAATCCCAAGACTTTACGTATAACTTTAATGTCCCATTCTCTTATTATTATTGTCCATTTTCAACAAAATTCAATAAGGCTCAATAGATTTTAAGATAAATTTATTAAAAGTTTTTTTGGGTAACTTGTAGTACATGTGGGAGGCAGCTTCATGCCGACAATAAGTTGCTCTAACTTGACTTAGAGGGAGAATATGATAAGGTTAAAAAAACATTAAAGTCAAAACATTTTACCTTTTGTGGGCACTTTCAACTCCACGTACAATTTTGATAGTTTGGTTGAATTAAGAATCGTCTCATCCAACGAGCAATTGTGAACTTTCACTCAAATAGTTGTTTCGAGTTTCATAGTTATTGTTTGACAAGTTTCATAGGAAATCAAAGTGAAGAGTCGTTTCCTCTTTAATCGATCACATTTGCCCTCTCAATTGTGTTAACAATTGAACTTAAAACGGTGTCTACAATATGTTGTGAGCACATGGTCCAATCTCATCATGACACATGTTTTTTCCCGTGTTGATTCAACACATCATCTAATCTCAATGAGATATTAAAATCGTGATGATATGTGACACTGATGATCGATATATTACGTATCTACTTGCATCCATGTGGTCTATTTGAACCCAAATCTTTGATCACATCTAAGTATTCAACAATTCCTAAAAATACACTTGACGAAGTAGTAAAATTGTAAAGAATGTCACTATTGACATAATTATATATAAATGAAAACATGTAGCTGAATTACACATTTTTGTGCAACACAAGGTCTAGATTGTAAACCTCGTCATGCACCACTCAAATATAGGTGTCAAACTAAACACAAAGTTCATACACAACACACGCACACGACTATTACACTTGTCGGATTCTAGAATGTTTTGTGTCTATTTCGCTGGAGGCGTAACTCCTTTATCACTATATTCGTTAATTTGACTTTCTCTTGTCTCAAATTAATATATGGACCACAACAATATGGTCTAATGTTTGGGTCGTCCTACCTAAACCATCTTGATATGAGTTCTTAATTGGGTTCTTCATATGAACACCCGCTTCAAAGTATTTGCATCTTACAACATTCTCCAATATTTGTGTGATTTTACCCATGTTCTTATATTTGTAACTGCCTCAAAATGTTGAAAAAGTCCCAAATTAACGAATATAGTGATCTTTCTAGAGACATGAAGTTATGGACCACGTGTGATAAAAACATAACTTGAGGAGGGGGACCATGAAATAATGTGCATAATCATGGGATTTTTACATGCTCAATGAATATTGTTGGAATATATCTAACATGTTCCCTAAATGAATTTATGACACCTTACTTTTTTTTTCTAAATATTAAATTTATGATTTTACTTTATTAAATGGAATCCTATCTTTTTTTGCACCACACTTTCTAGTGGAACACCAATTACAAGAACACTCCTCTTGTCTCTTTCCAAACTAACGATTCTCCACATGAAACAACAAAATTGGAAAAAGGAAAGCACTTTTAGAATGTTGAAAGTGTTGATTGCTACATGCTTGGATGGCGAGCTCAAGTCGTGGGATGACACCAAGTGACCAATTCCTTCAAAGAACGGTGGGCCATTCCCTCACAATTCAATGAAAGCATGTCATTTGTCTTGTGTTGAGCGGTGCTTTTGGCAACAACTTGACCATCATTGAAGCTCTATATATATATATATATCTCTCTCCAAAATTATAGTCAAATATAATATTGACCAAAGAATTAGTCATGCACTAAGGTATGCAGGTGTCATTTGGTTTGTTTTTCATGTTCTCCAACTTCTACTGATCAAATTTACACAACAAACTTGTGATACATTAACAAATCTATGATGAAACATATGCAAAAACCAGATTGGAAATCAGACCTCCCCTTACTTAGTTATGATTATCAAAAATGTATGTTTGTTGATTTCTTAAACGGATTCAGAAGTCCTCCCAATTGTGTTCACTGTTGAGTGTAGAATAGTTATTAATATTTGAAGACGTAGTAAAATCTCTTTCAAACATGTGTCTTTATGATGCTTGCTCTTTGATCCTTACCAAACCTCATATGAATTGAATATAGAGGTCCAATTAAGAAAAAAAAGCACTTAATACTCATCTACCTCACACCATATATATGGTATATAGTGTCACTTCCTACATGGAATCATGCAATGCGATAAATTATCGGTGTAGATTTGCATGTATTACCAATAAAGGTCAAACGAGGGCCAAATAGGTGGTTTGGACATTACAAGATGTAAATAACTTTACTTGGTAAAAGACTTGCATTTAAGATTAAACTTATAGCATGGTTTGACTTCGAATTGTAAGTGACACTAAATGCCATTGTAAACCTTGGTGTCCAAATGATGTTTATTCCTTGTTTTTAAGGCTTCATAGTTACGTTCATGTACATTCTCACTTTCAACAATTCCGCAAAATCACATGTAAACCAAGTACACCAAATATTACGTTATATAACACACAAGTATGGGTCATGATGTCCCGGCTCTTTGCACCTGTACATATGACACATCAATCTCCTCACCTTTGGGGAATGATGGGGAACAATGCAGAATGGTAGGGATGGTAGGGCGATGACCTCGCCACCACCATCTTGTCCATTGTATATTGATTTTAAGATGACATAATTGTTTTGCAATCTGTGCTTTCTAAGTTTCAGAATCAATAACCTCACTTATAAGTAGACATTTACCTCCTCCTCCTATATATAAGTTCACCCCTCCCCATAAGTAATATTCAGGTCCATAATGGGCCTCTCAAACATTTAAGGGTGAAGGTGTATGTTGTGCCTTAAATGGACACTTCTAGAGGGTTTTGTCATATTCTTTTATAAGCTTGTTCACTTGACCGCCTTTTTTTGTTGTTGCACAGATTGAAGATTCAATTGCAGAGAGAACCCAAAATACAACCAACCTGGCCGAAATGGCTGCCATTCTTTTGATGTTGATAAAATATTGATTCTTGCTATAACTCCGTTGTTGCCATTATAATTTGTTCATTATGCATAACTCGGTAGCAAATGGACACATGAACAATTGGTCAAATTTGTAAATGTCAACCATTAGTTTAATATTTTTCAAAGTTTTATTATTTTGAAATATTTAATTTAATTTTTATTGGGATCATGAAAAATGCAATTGTATGTGATGTAAAGACGAGTCCCTACAATTTCGGTGTTTAGAAAAAAACAACAGCCAAATATTTTTTTAACGTAATATTTTGGTTCGTCTATACAAAGTGAAGAGACCCCTAGCATTTAATGGTGAAATTAAGATGATTCAACCATAATCTACTAAAGATAGGTGATTATGAACCCTAACATGGATGCCACAAATCATAAGTCTAATAGGTCGTATGTATGTGTACAGTAGGGTCCAAAACTATTTGAATTTTTGTCCTAGAGTTGAATGAGAATGAAAACTACAAACTTTGACAACCTCTTGTAGGTTCAAAAATTCATCAATTCACAAACCGTAAATTGTGTTGGAAAATTTATAAAGTCTACTTTGACAATATGAAAAAAATTCATTGCAAAAGTAGATATTCATACATTTAAAATAATAATCATAATAAAGTATCTATAATCTAGTGCTACCACGTCTTGCCGAAATAATTGTTTGCATTCTATCAGGCACAATTCTGATTAAAGTTTGGAGTTGCTCCAAAGATATTGTATCCCATGTTGATTGAATGGTTTGTGCCATTTCATCCTTGTTTTTTGGTCTAGGACGACGTCATAACAAATCTTTGACAATCTTTTGTAAATTTTTTATGGGATTCAAATATGGAGGGTGATCATGTTAAAAGTAAAATCCGCTTAATCTTGCCTCATAAACAATGGTTACAAAATCGCTTGTTGTTCTTTTGTTTGGAGGCATAATAACAAGAGAGCATTTATCTAAGCTAGTAAATGCGCCCCAAACCATCACCGAAGTACGGCCACTCCTAAAAGTTGGAGCTATGCAATCCCATGCATATCTTTCGTATGGTCTTTGCCACACTCTAATTTGCCTCGAATTTTAACCAATTTCAAATGATGACTCATCTAACCAAATCACATTGCACCAATCTTCAAAACTCCAACTTTCATGAGCACGGGAAAATTGAAGTCTATCTAATTTGTGCTTCTCACTAAGATATGGTTATTTTGGTGCAATGCAATTTCTAAAACCCAAGTCATGGAAGTACAACTGTGTTGTGCTACGACTCACATTCAATAGGCTTGATAATTCTGACAATGGTTGTTTTCTATCATCTCTAACATAATATGCCAACGCTCTAGCATCACGATCACTCAACTTTCGATGCCTACCACATCGGGATTTCAAAGATTTTACACTCCCTCGGACCTTCCAATTTGTCAAGATAGTAGAAACTGTTGACCATGGAACATTCAATACAAATGCAATGTCTGAACTCTTCATTCCACCCTCATGCATTCCCACAATGCGACCCCCTTCTTCATCACTCAAGATTTTGTATGGCATGGTACCTCTCAAAGACCTCATGCACAATCTGAAAATCAATAGATTCAATCACTAACAGAACAACAAAGGCAACTCCGATGCTCATGTCCAAATTACCTCCAAAACAACTTCAAGCCACAATATCTCATTTGTGCAAGCCAATCTCCATTGCAATGACACTCCATGTTGTAATCTTGAACTTTATACATTAAACTTTCCAATGAATACATGCCATCAAAACAATAAGGTGGTGCAAGGAGCTCTAGAAGGGAAGATGCATGTTTGAGCTCTTGACAACACAATTTACTAATTATAGCCAAATATTTTAATTTCTGACACTTGCTCATGATTAATAGGTGATGATTAAAGACCATTGATGGCTTCACAAGTTGCAATTGATTTGGTGAAAAAATTATATATATATATATTGAGGTAGCTACATGCAATTGAATGCAATTGGTTTTGAAGCACAAAACTTTGTATTTTGGGTTCTTTCTGCAATTGAATTTTCAATTTGTGCTTAAGAAAAACACAGAACTGGGAGCACATCCAAAATTCGAAATATTTTTGGACCCTACTGTACACCGGTTAGGTTGGAATATACCCAACCACCCATGTTAATGCACATGTTACTTGATAATCTACGTTTCATAAATATAGTTATAGGATAGATTATGAGAGGGGTCCATGCCACATGCGTGTACATTGGAGGGTGGGTGGGGCTACCCTCTATCAAGGCACCACCTTCTTGTCTTTTTAACTCACATTCAAGAACATTGTTATCGTGATCCTTCAAGTATTTCCACCCAATATCCTTATTTGCAATCTTTCGGGTCAATACAAAGTGCTCAGACCACCCTAGAAACTTTTTAGCTTTGTTATCCGAAACTTATTGCATTTCAAGACTTCGAGCTCACTTGTAAGTCAATTAACACCACAACTTGGCAACCCAATTAATCAAAACCCACATCCTTGTGGAAATTTTGGCCAATTTAATCCTTACAAAGCACAAGAGCCCAACATTGTTTATCAAACCCAAGCTACTTTGGCTACGATGTATATGATCACATATCTTGTCAACCATGTGTTCTTCGACTCCTTCACAAAACACAAAAATCAACAACCTCATCCTTTAAATTTGCGTTATGACTGCATGTACTTGAAGGAACTGTCTCACATGTGCCCATGCAACTAACAATCATAAAAATGAGGTTTGTTATGTACACAAGGGGTCCACAACAGTATTCCACTTGTCATCAAGGTCACAAGTATGTGTACATAGAATTTTCATGCAAGAAAAGGTAGGACAAACATTGAGAAGCAATAATATACTCTTAAAGTAAGTTATATGCACCTTGCTAGTCATGATAAGTGTGTTTATGACCTAAACCTCTGCAACACTGCATAGGTCCAACGGAGCTCCATATAGCACTTACCCACAATGTCACAGAGTTGTGTTCATGGGCTCAACAATAGATTTGAGAATAACAACTTTGGATGTCGGAATCTCAGTGCTTCAGACTGAATTTGAAGTTAGGGCAATTGAACACAACTCATTAGCTAAATAATGTATCGGATAATCATGTGTTGGGACTGCGTTCGGACCAAGGA
The DNA here is from genome assembly GCA_964035585.1 of Polytrichum formosum. NCBI lineage: Eukaryota > Viridiplantae > Streptophyta > Polytrichopsida > Polytrichales > Polytrichaceae > Polytrichum > Polytrichum formosum. Next base: position 45,298,814 of record OZ037941.1, read on the forward strand.
GTTTGGGAGTATAATTAAAAACCACCATCATTGGAATAAAATAAACATAAGAACTCTTAAAAATTTTGAACTTGAAAATTTAGGTTCTCTCTTCTTTAGCTCTTGAGTAAATGAGAAATCATGCTGAAAGTTGACGGAATTAAAGTTTGATCAACTATGAGAAACCTCATTTTGAACGTTTCGGGAAACTTAAGAGTTAATTGGTTCTCGAATGCCATTTTTACGCTTAGAACCTAGGGAACCACCATCGTTCCCTAAGGCCATCATGTATTGGCAATGCAAAAGTTTACGAGTGTAATTAAAAACCTCATTGGTAAAAAAGAGAAAAGAAAAAAAAGTAGGTTTCATATTCTTCATCTCTACTATAGTACGTTCCTCAAGCATCCGAGAAGTCATCGTTAAAGTTGACGAGAGAAGCCTTATTTTGGGCATCCCGGAAACACAAGGATTAGTTGGTTCAAGAGAGTTGGGTTTCACATCTCAAACCCAATAGAGTAATTTGTAAAGTAGAGGAGATGAAACCATGGGTTAAGTCCCTAACCTTGAGTTTAGGAGGATTAACACAAAGTCACCCAAGTTTGCTTAATGCTTAAATTACCATACTACACAAAGAGAGTTGTCGGGATTTTTCAAAACCGACTATTTAGCTTGTCCTACTAGGATGGGTGGACCAAGCTAGCCTTGGATAGGCCGGTATGGGATTTAGGACAACGGGCCCCATTCGCATGCCCTATTTTAAGATTCTATAATTCTCTCGAACTTTGAGAGGTAGAAAGAGAAGGTTCCAAAAGTCTCACCTAACTTTCAAAAGATGCTTCAATACACAATGAGCTAACAAGCTCTTAATAGAAAGTTTTCTCAAAGAAGGATCAAACCCACGGCTTCGAGGGAGTTTACGGATAATTCTAATGTGCCACCAATGTTCCTTAGGCCATCATGTGTCAAGAGCATAAAGTTTGTGAGTGAATTTGAAAATCTCGATTCTTGCAAGGGGAGAAAAAAAACTAAAAAAACAAACTAAAAAACTCTTCAAATCCTTCAAATTTCACAATACACCTCTCCACCTCTAAGCGTCTAAGAGGCCCTATTCAGGTTTCTTCATTCACAAAAGCATGTATTTGAGTTACGTACTTTCATTTTTAGCCAGTTGTGTCCAAAGTGCCCTATTTGAGTTTTATTAATTGTTGTGATGCACTTTTCAAATTGGTTGAATACCTTAATGTTGTTGAATGTTTAGGTTAAAATACATAATATGAGTGCCTTTGGATGCAAATACACTTTGTTTTTTTATCATCAATGCCACATGTGAGCATATATTTGTTTTCTTCGAATGACATTTTATAATGTAATATAAAAAGTTTCAAACCCAAAAGCAACTTAATTTCTATTTTTAGACTTGGTAGAGGCTCAAAGAAGTTGTGTATATGACAATACATTGAGCTCCTTAGTCATTTATGGGTTAGTTCTTAAGTGTCCAAGACGCCCAAACTCAGCCTCTCCATGCACTTTTATTCTTCACTAATGGCATCAAATGCGACCATGTCTAAAATTAGATGTATTCTTCAAGTGCATTGCTTGGAGGTGGGGGGAGGGGAGGGTGAGTTTTTTTTTTTATAAATTTTTACTAAACCTCCTTTTCCTTGGTAAGATTGGTGAGGCCAGCTCAAAGGGCAAGTGGTTCAACGCCCTGTAAAAATTTAAGTTGAATTACAAAACTTGGGTGCCCTTGGATGCAAATACATACGTTGTATCATGGTCATCAAGGTCACGTATGAATGTATTTTTATTTTCTTCTTGACATAAGACAATGTATAAAGGTTTCAAACCCATAAATATGTAAAATACGATTTCTAGAATCTAAACTTGCTGAGGCTTTAATAAGTTGCGCCATATGGGCATATATTGAGACCTTGCATCCTTTAAGGGTGAAAGGACATCCTTTATGTGGGCCTCACCAAGCTCACAAATCAATCTAAAATATTTATGGGTTTGAAACCTATTTCATACATTGTCTTATGTCAAAGGAGAAAATAAAAGCGTACTCTAACTTGAAAGTTGTGAGAAAAATACAACGTATGTATGTATTTGCATCCAAGGGCACTGATGTTGCATATTTTAACTTAAATCTTCAATATCATCAAGATATTCAATTGATTTGAAAAGTGCACCTAAACATAAGTTGATTTTTATACAGGGTAAAGTGTACACAATCAACCAGTAACAAAGATATTTTTGTGCATGGAAAGGACTAGTGTGGGCCTCTCAAACATTTAAAGTCTTAGTGCGGAGGTTGTTCAATAATGGAAAAGTAGGGATGTTTTTGGGAGAATGCGGGATTGGTTTTGGGCAGGTGCCATGAGAATTGGATACACCATTTGCAATGACAAAAGTGTGGGTCTAAGCATGGATTAAGTAGGAAGCTAGGGGTAAGTAACTCAACAAATTTGCAGTATATTCATATGATGTGCAATTTATTTGGTTTGGTTTGTTTCTGCCATGTCTTAGCCAATTTTTCTAAGTCAATCACGCATTCCAATAATCTAGATGGAGTGAAGAATATAAATGTTGAATCTACCAAAGGGTTGGTTTAGCCTTTACGTTAAGTGTCCAAGAGGCCTAGACTGGGCGTCACCAAGCACAAAAATATGTGTTTCAACTACGTACTTTCACTTTTAGCAAATTATGTCAAAAATAATCCTATCTAGAATTAACATTTATTTCAAGTGCACTTTTTGAATTCGTTGAATACCTTGACATAATTGAAGTTCTAAGTTCAAATATGGGGCATGAGTGCCTATGGTAGCAAATGCACATGTTGTATTTTGATCATCAATGTCAAGTATGAGTTTATTTTGGTTTTCTCCTTGACATAAGACAATGTATATAATTAGGATTTAATTCCACAATGTACATACTTTGTTTTGAACTTGATGAGGCATGTATGTTTTGTGTACATGATTGCATATCGAGACCCCGTGTCCTTTAAGGGTTAAAGACTAAGCCACTGATAAATGACCTTCAGAAATTGATAAAGTTTAATTAGACCAACAAGGAACCTTTATTCTAGGCCTCGAACCCTAAATGTCTAAGGGACCCAAACTAGGGCTCTCCAAGCAAAAAGCAACGTATTTGAGCTACACACAATCATTTCTAGCTAATCATGTCAAAAGTGATCCTATCTAAAATCAACTCATACTTCAAGTGCACAATTTTAATAAGTTAAACACTTTGATGTTATTGAAGATTTAAGTTCAAATGTGCAACATGGGTGCCCTTGGATGCAAATACATATGTTGTACTTTGATCATCAATGTCAAGTATGAGTGCATTCTTATTTTCTCCTCGATATAAAACAATGTATAGAATAGGGTTTTAAACACACACACACACACACACACACACACACATATATATATATATATATATAGACTATGATTTATGAACTTCCGGGTGAAGTCCCTATGAATTGTGTATGTGGTTGTAAATATATTGAGTCCCCACATCCTTTGAGCGGCTCGTTTTCTTAATGGGACCCCTATATTTGATGGGTATATGGTTCAGTGAGGATCAAAGGACGAACACCATGAAGATACATGTTTAAAAGAGATTGGATTGCATCTTCAGATATCAATAACCACTTATATATCCAGTTAAGAAATCAACAAACATGCACTTCCAACAACCATAACTAATTCCAGGGAGGTCCAATTTTTGATCCGATTTTTGCATATGTTTCATTGCAAATTTGCTAATTATGCAACACACATCTTGCTGTGTAAATCTAATTGGTAGGAGTTGGAGAGCATGAAAAACAAACCAAATAACACCCACATGCCTAGTATATATATAGAGAGAGAAAGAGAAGAGAGAGAGAGCCCACGTCCTTTTAAGTGTTTACATAATGGGTTCACGAGGGCCAAGCTTTCAACTCCGAAACCCAGTAACCGTAGTGGCCTCTCAGCGTTCCCAGGACACGCCTTGTGTCGGGAACGCGGTTCGGGACAAAGGGGAGTCTTCCACGACCGACGCGGTGTGAACGGAGTCATTTCGAGACTAGCGGCCGCCTCGGGCCCGCTTTCTGCTTCTCCGTCTGCTTCGTCTGCTGCGCAGAGGTCTTGTCTTGTCTTCGATTCTCATTCCCTACTCTTCTCGCCATCGCCCGCCTGCCCGTCCGCCCGCTCGCCCGGAAACACGTCAATTACCTCCAGGTTGTGCTCCAGGGCCACCAAACAGCCGCTGGGCGTCTTTCGATTCTCCTAAAACCGAGAGAGAGAGAGAGAGAGAGAGAGGCGGCGGTGACCATCGTGAGGTCGGTCTTGTGCAATTTGGAAGAGTTTCGGTTCGGTTTCGGTTTTGGGTTTGATGAATTGGAGTGCCGAGATCGCTCCTTCTTCGTTGCCATGGTTGTGGATCGAGTGGACCTGCCGATCTTATGGTTGGCATGCCAATTTGGTGGTGATTGTAGGCGGATGACTGTGTAGATTTTCTAGTAGTACAGACAAGCAGGATTTGGGTTTGGGACTGGAATTCTATTCTGCGAGGGGAATTGCGAGCGAGCGAGCGAGCGGGTTCAATTTTGGTTTGGGGACGAGATTTTGGATTTAAGGATTTTGGACGCAGCTGATGCGTCCTTGCAGCTAGAATCTGAGTGTGGAGCTCGCAGGTTTGTTCCGTTTCCTTCTCCCCTCTTGTGACATTTTTGTACTGCTGCCTTAGATCTTGGCTCAATTTCTGGAAGTCCTGTAAGAAGGGGCGTTACCACGGAAGCTTGGGCAGCAAATTGCCAGAAATTCTCGATATGAGGTTTGATGTCTGGGAGGCTTCTTAATTTGGCCAGAAGAGGAGACATCATCACTATTCAGCCCGAATGGCTATGTGGAACTCCAGCATAATCCGCTAAGGCTATGATGCGAGCCTGCGAAAATGAACAAACCGGGGCTCTAGATTACGGAATTCTTGGCAATCTGGGGATGACGAATCTAGGAAGGGGCAATTGGGTGTTGGGAGCACCCTTAGAAAAGAGCTCAAAGACGAGGTTTCTAAAATGGTGGCGGATTCTTATGTAATTCATCTGCACTCTTTCTGCCGCTGCTCAAGGCGGGTGAGAATCTGAGAGTTAATTTCTTAGAGACAAGTATAAGGTTAATGGTCAGACTCCGACTCGGCCATGTCTGAATCTGGGTTCAATTCGGCAGATTACACCCAAGAGATTGGTTGTGGGGTCTATTACATCGCATCGATTTGCTCCTATACCTTGAGGGAATCATCAGGGCAGAATTTGTTTTGGCGCCGATTACATGTCGAGAACCGAGGTGGTGCTGTTTCCGTTGGCTAGATGTCATTGTTGGTAAACCTTCTGTATGAGTTTCGCCCAGAAAAACTAAGATAGTCGTGTGCTATTCGGATACTTTCCACTCTGCTACTTCTCGTGGGATATGAAACACGCAATTAGTGCGACATGGTTAGCAAATTCAATCGTGACCGTAGCCATTTGCCTCATAATTTTCGGAGTTCATATAAATATCTTATTTATTATCGTAGTGAAGTTTCTCTTGCTCATTCAGTGGTCATACAGGTCCCCCCAATCCATTGAGCCTAGAATGGGTAGCAAATTTTGAGGACGTAGTCCAATCTCTTGTAAACACATGTCTTTTGCTGTCCATTCTTAGCTTCACACTTAATCATACACCGATCAAATTCAAATATAGGCGTCCAGATTATTGCCACCTTCGATTTAGGCACGTCTACCTTATCCTAAACATCTACTTAGTGTGGCATTAAAATTGGTGTGGCATGTCGAGTCGTGAGTGGTCTTTCACCGACTTGTCATGTAGCGCCAAGTGTCATGTGACACCCTTTCTAGTTGCCATCCAGTGATTGCAAGACAATTAATGTGGGTCGATGATCCATAGTGGCCACACTAAATCAGATGTTTAGTGTACCATCCTGTGATCTTGACAATGCTACGATGGGGTGTCATCTCTATGTACTGGGAAAGTGAAATGAGGGTAAGCTTGGAATTCTCAAAGTTCTGGGTATCCTAAAGAGTCTATGTGCATTGTGGAGCGTGGGGTTCAACTTCGACGGTCGTGTCAGTGTACTTTTTGTAATTCAATAATAAGTGCTACCTAGGAGACATTCACGCTTCCCGGGACCAAGTGCATTATTTCCTCCAAATCAGTTCTTGACATTTTCAAGCAGCCCACGGGTAATTAGGCCCCCTTTACACTAGAGAGGTTGAGAGCCTGAAGATGTAAGGATCCTTCTTATTGGAATTCTCAAGAGCTTCTTATGCATGTTGTGTTTACTTAAATTCACTTAACACTTGAGCTTTTAACTTGAGAGCTAAACTTGTTACTGGCAATACGTTGCTTAGATGGCGCCTTGATGGATCCTATGTGGAACGACTATAACAAGCTTTCAGTCAAAATCCTAAGCTTAACCTCCATGAGTTAGTTTATGAATGTCAAGAGTTCGAGCTCTCATTTTGTGGGTCACGTAAGCTTCTTTGTAATAGTATCATCCCCTTCATATCTCACCTTGAGCATGGGCTTCACTCTTGCTCAAACTATCGAGAGCTTGAAGGTTGGTCAATCTCTGAATAGTTTGAGCTTTGGATGAGAAATTGTCGACTTCAAGTATCAAACTCCTGAAAACTGCAAGTTCAAGCTCTCAACTCGCGCGCTAGTGTAAAAGGGGCGCGATTTGCACCGTTCGGGCCCGTTGCAGCTGATTGGATTTGGAGCTGATTCTATTCATCATTTACTGGAAATGTTCTCTTGTATTGAGAGGAGTCAATTGTTGCGTGCGCAGGGAGGGAGACATTTACTCTTTCGGCAGCTATACTGAAGAGGCATTTACATGGCGGTAAGCTACACTCTAATTTCTCCTTATTGAAAGTTCAGATGTGCTCTTAGATTCTAAATGGTACAGACAAGTGACACCTTCCATGTCAAAATCATGGCTTTCAGGGCTGATATGTTTGCTGACTCTATTATGGGCAGAAGAAGTTAGGTTCACTTAGCAGTTGTGGGAATCTGAGATCTGATCATCAGGCTGACCGTGAATACTTGCATTTTCTGCTGTAAGGTGTTGTGAATGTTTTAGAGTTATATTGTAAAATGAACGTTGCATATTGGTGAAGATGTTGGGAAGATGCACCAGTATTGCAATGGTAGGCATGATGAATGAGGTTGATGGTTCCATAGACAGGTGCAGGAAGAGAGGATTGCAATGTGTTTGGTTATGAGGTTTAGGTGAGGATTTCTTTTTGCAAATAAAATCCACACCTCCTGCGGCTGACATATGGCTTTGCTTCCTGGGAGGAAGCATTGTATATCGCTCGTCCGACCTAAGGGCCACTTCACAATATGGCCACTTTAATTTGTGTGGTCGCAAGCTTTCAAGTGTAGTGTAAAGAGATCCACGACCGGCCTCTCAACCATATGCTGTTTCATTACCATCCTATTCAAGTGGGGCCTTCTACACAACATATTATAATAAATCAAGGGTTGTGAGATTTGGAAGTGTCATGGTCTCCCGATTTTGTGTAAAATCCGGTAAACCAACGAATCATGGCCTATTGCATGCGATGTAGGACTCCCTGTAGGTGATTCCATCCATTCTCTGGTCCTCAAGTTCTAGTGTTAAGTGCAGTGGGGCAGTCTCGGCCTTTTCCACCATTGAGAGATATTAGATGTCAATGGTCATGGACCCTTAAGCTCTAGTTTAAGCGTCCCTAAATGACACTAGGTCATTTGGATCATTATGCTCACACATGCTATTGGTATTTATTTGATGATGCAGAGACCCCATGTTCCAAAATTTGGAGCCTGGGATCCCAATGCAAATGCCCCAGCATACACTGCGGTGTTTGACCAAGCGCGTGCTGGCAAGGGCGGAAAATTGGTGAACCCCAATGACCCAGCTGAGAATCCAGATTTAGCCGGGATGTATGGTGACGCTGCCCCTCCTCCTCAACGGAGCAGCGAAAAGAGCAGCGATCGACCTGCACCTCGCGGGAAGATGGCGCACACCAACAATGAGCAAGGTCTTGTACGTCAACCATTATATGAATTAAAGCAATTGTGTCGTCTAGACAGTGTTGTGTGGGTGTCGGGTTTTTCATATACAAGTGGGTAAGAAAATGGAAAGAGAACTCAAACTTGATATCTAGCGAGTCATGTTCTTAAGATTATCCATAAATATGTCTGGGTATATAGGTGATATCATGGAATTTTCCAATGGTATATGTGCAAATATCAAGTGGGTATTGAAGGATGTGACACCAACCTGGGTACACTGGTATAGAAGGATGTGATACCAGCTGGGTCGGATATTTTATACCCGTACGTGAACCTAATTGATACCAGGTTGAATCTAGATACCAGCACAACAGTGGTCTAGACATGTGACTGCTTCTGCTTCTGCTAACAAAATGCTTATTCTCAATTCTGCAATTAAAATACGTGAGTTATCTAACTGGGCACATCTTTCTGGGAAGCAGACGAAGCTCATGTTACTCGTCCTCGACATGAGAGACGTGCTAGTCGAGAGGACCTTGAGGTGCGCCGATCAAGTGATGCACCTGGGGTGGGACGACCTGGAGTTGGTGGTGAGTGTTCTGCATCCTGTTAGGAGGGTCCAATCTAGTATAACCTTTGGAACTCTGGAACGGCAAGGTAGCATGGGCGTTTCCGTAGTTGCAGTTCCACAGTTTCCAAGTTCCAAAATGGTCGTCCATCAAGGGCGGCATGTTGAGCAGATGATGCGGGGATGGCCGGGGACATTTATTCATATGCACGGATGCAACTTGCTGGGACAACATGGACTCAGGCTGGAAGTTTACTTTGTGCTTCAAATATTCCAAGCCAAGTTCTTGAGACAGAAGATTGTGTGTTCAAAGGGTAGCTTAAGCCCAGCTGTTATCCAAATCCCATGGGAACCCCAAGGTTAAGCCGCCTTAAGGTCGGACTAGTGCTTGGATGGGTGACCTTCCTTGTAATCGATTTCCGGTGCACCTTTATTACTATGGTCCACCCAGTCATTTTGGGAGTTTGTGGGTGAACCTGATGTTTCTAACCAGCCATTTGGGAACCTACGGGTTGACTTGGGGGAGATTAAGCGCAGGTTGCCTTGTCCACACCCGTTGAAGATGTTCACCTCTGAAAGGAGGCAGGAGTAGTCTTCAAAGTCCCCTCTATTTCTCGTTATGGCCAATTCGGGTTCACATCTAGAATACAGACTAACTTGAAGTTGAAGCAACACCATAATGCACGCCAGTAGCAACATCAGAGTCATCTCCTCTTTTGTGTGTTCCAAAGTTTACAGACTCGTTCCAAAAATTCCTTCTGAACCTTTCCATCCTTTTGCCTTCAACAAGCTGAGAGAACCTACATTCATAATCTGAGCATTGCTGGGATTGGGTTTAATATGTGGGCACAGGTCGGCGGGCTATGGTAGATAGAGATGGGAATAATGAGGGTTCAGGACACAATACTGAACGTTCACCACTTCATCCTCATGCAAACAGACAGGCTTCCAGAGAGTCTGTTCGACAGGGTGCGGGCTCTGAGGCTAGTATACCAAGGAACTCTCGGGGTCGGAACTCAGGCGTTGCAAGAATGGAGGAACCGGTACGAGGAAATTCAATTCTGCATGTCTTTCCGTTGCTTCTTTAGCCCTTTGTGTGAACTCTAAAGCCAGCATTTCCTCTTGTCTTTCCTTTTGATACTGGAGTGATCCTTCAACTCAATGTGACTTTTTGTTGGAGTTGGTCCCCTTATTTTTCATTGGTTGTTTTGCATACAATATCAGTAAATTCTTTCCACTTGTGGTGCGTGCTTGGAGGTAGTGTTTGAATGTGACTGAAGACTAACCTATTGTGGTTCTTTGAGGGCCAAACTCATTTAGCACCTCTTGGCATGCCAAAATGAGTTGACCCTCATTGAACTGTTATAGAATGTTCCTTGTTCATACCTCTACACTGCCTTTCGAGCATGGACCAAAAACTCACCAAACATGGAAGGTGTGGTATGCAAAACAACCCACTCCTGACCTAAAGTCATGTTAAGTTAGAGGATAATTCTACTATGTAGTTTTTATTCCTTGCACTTATTTATGTTACTTTTTACACACCTTAGCTCATGTTATAGTTGTCACGTGTCAACAGCAGAAGGGCGGTGCCTTGCCCAAGTTTGGGACATGGGATCCCAAAGATCCTACGGCGGGAGAAGGTTACACCGTGATTTTTCAGAAACTGTCACATGAGAAGAAATCAGGAGAACCTGTGTATAATTCGAGGATGAGTAATGATTCTCCAGTGCGCAATGATGACAGGAGCCAGACGAAACCAGTTCCATCTAAAACAGTAAGTATTAGTAGTTTGGTAACCTGTTTTTTCAGTGTGAGGGGAAGTAATAATGCCAGTCCTTTCATCGTTCTTTAAAAAGCTTCACATTGGTTATGTTGGAGTATTTTATTTAATCTAATTTTGTATATTTGATGACACAGGGTTGTGGCGGCTGCACCATTTTGTGACTGGATAATATCAACCTGTATTGGTAAAACGTAAGAGTGCTATCTTTTCTCCATTGTGATAGGAGGGATATTTAGACACAACTCTTTGTTACTGGGATCAAGACAGTGTCAAACTCTCAGAAAGAGAAAGAAAAAGACATTTATTTGTCTTATCTTTGTGCATATTTGTCTTAATTGTACACGTCACACTTGACTGCTACCATGTTATAATGTCCTGCATGACAAACTGCCAAATGTGAAATTATTACGTTGAAATTACACCATGTGATGTATAAATTGATTGTGCTATAAGTAATGGCTTATTTTGATGTAGTAAAATTGCTAGATAGTAGTATACTGTGGCTATAATGTATAATGTAGTATAATATATGTGTATGGTAGATGGAAATATGGAAAGAATATAATTATCATGACAATAATTCAAAAATTGTGATGTTATTTCACATCTTAACATACTAGATTTTGCCTTTGGAAATTTGTGATGTGCAGTGAGCATGCTGCTTTTGATGGTTCAAAAGTGGACTATAAGTGATTGCGTACAGTTAGAGATCCTAGCACATACCGACGAGTATAGTGACAAGAAGGTTTTGCATATTTCCTTTTAGGCTCCTTCTGTCACTTTGTATAAACTTCTTTTTTACTTCAATCGTACAACCATTTCCACCTTGAAAGAGGGTGGTTCCTATTTGTTCACATAAGATGTCAATGTTATATGAGATGTTATGGCCCTCATTATAGGTCCTTGATCCTCTGATTTTTGAGCTTTGAGAGGTTCTCAAGAGTCTGGGGCATGTAGTCTAATTCTGTGACACAATTGGGTTGTGTTTTTGTAATTGTGTGACCGTGATTGTATGAAGTTCATACTTTCTCACAACCCATTGTGATTATGAGAGAAAGGACATACATAATTTTTTTGCAAATCTTATGCAGTTGATAAGTCATTGCTGTATTAAACATTCGCAATACTGCACATAATTTATTGATCTTTGGAACTTGATACTTCACGTAACTGGAACTTGCTTTTGAATAATCTGATATCCAATTTATTATCATTGCATATCATCAAGTGCAACTACAAGCCTAGTTTATAACATCTACTTATGACTTATTGTAGGATTCTTTCAAGATGTGCTTCTTATGATTAATTACCATTGAAATTTGCCTTAGTGCCACTCATACATGTTGAATCTGCCGACAAGGTAACCTTCCATTTCGAGTGCAACAAAGGAAATACAACCAATCAGAGGCATTTAGGGGTCAAGTACATATGGCAATAATTGGGCAGAACCGACTGCTAGTTACAGATGAACCGGTTGAGTTTGAGGAATAACTGGTTGAAGTTCAAGACTTGAGGAAAATTACTGACCATTTTTGAGGAATCTATGGGATATGCCTTCAATCAATAAAGAAAAACCGAACGATCATAACATTTAACCAGTTGAAATTGGAAAAGACTAGGGTTTTGACCGATTATACCCAAAAATGTCCCCAGACAGTGTCATATGGCACTTAATGGATGCATTCGATGATAGAGAGTGCTCTATCTAATCTTTACTAGTGTCTAAATGTAGTCTCCACGAGGAATTCAAGTGGGTCTTAACCAATGTAAGAATGATGTGGGAAAAATTAAGAATGTTAGCTCCAGTGGGAGCGAGCATGAGTGAAGTGCTTCTTTGTCTGTAGGCTACTTCTCCTTGTTGAGGGGGAGTGTTTCACAACACCTATCAAGGGGGAGGATGACCTGGGGGAGGGTGAGAATGCTAATTACTACTGTAGAGCCCAAAGATTATTATTTAAAGTTGAATTAATCCCCAAATCGGGGTCAAAGACCCCAAATTGGTTTAGTGAGCTTCAATAAGGATGAATCAACAACGAACCTACGGGGGTTAGGTTTTACTATGACCTCCTCTGTAGGTGTTTGGAAATCTAACCACCATGTTGAGGGCAAGCTCTATCGGAGGAAGCTACTAGGTTCAAAGTAAAAACCGTTGAGACTTGAGTGTCAGTGTGGTGATCGTGTGCTATAAGTTAGGAAGGTTACTTCAAAGTTCAAGGTGGGAGAGTCGAAGCATCCTAGGGGTGCTTGGGTCACTGGGCACTCGGGGAGATCACTCCATTGTCAAGTTGAACACCACATGCTACCCCTATATTACATGCCATAGATAATTTTAAAATTTATGATATTTTTTCTACATATACATAACCATTTTTTTGAAATTTTTAGTCATCTTCATTTCTTGTAGTGATTTTTTTAGTTCAATTGTGCGTCATTCTAGTTAGAAACGGTATGTTTTATAAAAAAAAAACAAATCATCAAATTTAGTTGCCATTTTTTACTATGTAATAGGTACCGTGTATGTCTACTCATGAAAAAAAATTGATAAAATTTTGACCCATTTTGGTGATGCTTTATGTGAAAAGTAGGATTTTTTACATGTAAAGTGTTCGCACGTGGTTGTTCAACTTTACAAGGGAGTGATCAAGAGAGTGGGCAAGGTGGAGTATTTGAGAGTGGCCGTGATTCAAATAACATTGCTCAGTAAATGAGTTGTGTTCACTTCCCATGTATGGCCTAGATTCAATATGATATTGCAAAATTGTAGTGCAAGATTTAAGAATCAAAGCTGGCCCCACAAAACAAAATTCTTCCTGCTGTGCAATGTTATATGCGAGCTTGGATTCAAAAGGAAATAAAAATTTTAGTTGGGACTTAAGATAAATGTGTCTAAATTCCATCACGTATCTTGATTAGGTCACCTATATTTGAGTGGTGGGTGGTTAGGTGTGGAACTAAGAATGGATTCTAAAAAGACGTGTTTAGAAGAGATTGGGACGACGTGCTCAAAATGTGGTACCATTCTAGGTTCAACACTTAACATAATTAGGGGGGGCCCTAAATGATATTTTCATGGTTCCAACACTTTTGACTTTGAAAAATCATAACAACAACATAAAAAATAAGAAACTTCCATAGATTGTTGCTAAAATCTCATATCACATTTACGATCCAAGATTCCTTTCTTAACTTTGACATCCAAGTTGAGAATCATGGCCAACAACAAAAAATTACCCATTTAAGTCCCATAAACCTTAGAGATCTCAAAGTAGTGTACCTCCCTACTATGAGGTTGAACTTCATTGATTGAGGACTTTTCGTCTTGCATGTTGGAAGTGGGCTCTTGTTTGGGGCTGTTGGATAGAGCCCTACATTGGGTGCCCATACCCATGCCCATGCCCAAACCCACCCATGCCCATGGGTTTTGGGTGGGCATGGGTTCGATATTATTGTTCATGGGTGCTCATGGGTGGGCATGGGTGGGTATTGGCGGGTAATACACATTACACAATTTTTGAATAGTACATTGGCGCAATTTTAATAGCATGGGTGGGCATGGGTGGGCATAGGTCGCTGCTGATGGTTATGGTCTAGGTATGGGTACAAATTCGAAGGAAAATGTCGGGCTCTATTGTTGGAGCTAAGGTTAGTGAGCCTAAAATGGGGATATTTTTATATTAGACCGCTTCTCCTAGGATGTTAGACATACAATTAGTAGGAAACGATTAACAAATCCATACGGAGCCATACCCATTTTCCTCATGATTCTTGATTCACTAATAAAGAATGTAAATAGCACTTAGTTTGGGTGTATGGGGCATTACAACGGTTTAGTAAGAAAATCAAAGTGTGGTGGTTGGGTTCTTGTTTAAGAGGTGGAGGTTCTTAACCAAAACTGGGTAGAAAAACAATCTAGTTATTTGGGATTCTAGTCATCATAGTTTGTAAGGCTAACAAATATGTCATTTCTAGCCCCCCCCCCAATATACATGAGGAATATTGGATTTTTGGCATGATGTGTAACTCGTTGATGAATGTTTTTGAACAATTAAAGCTAACAAAACTTTGTGTGATTTCTTGATTTTTATTATTATGAACATCTTTCATAGTTGTAATGTTTGTTCTTCGGAATATTAAACATCTCCTCCGTTGTAGTTTGCCTTGGTTAGGTGTGGGAATAAAATCAATTTCATCCTTAACCTTTAAAGATTAACTTCCAAGTGAGGGGTGGCTGATGACATGCTCATAAGGGCTCAAAAGCATATTAAATTCTCGTCCCCCTTCTCCCCCATGTTTCTTTGGGTACAAAGCTCACAAAAAGGGAGGTCTTTTGACTAAGAGAATGGAGAGCCTTTGATTGAAGTATATAGCTTAGAGGCTAGCTCATAGCCTGGCCACACCAAGCCGGCCAGGCGCCCAACCAGCCAGCTCGGCCGGTTCGGGGCCCCCCGCAGCCACCGCCGGCCGGTGCGGTTGCATAGGCTAGAGCCGGGCAGGTCAGGTTGGCTGCAGACAGCGCAAGACGCCCTTGGCCGGACAACTTTAAAACATCAACATGCAAATATTGTTATCTCAACTTACTTTTAGTTCATTCCTTTGTACAAACCAGTGCCCGGGAAGTTTTTGGGCATAGTTGGTCAAGACCCTAGTGATTCTAAATCCAACTGGTTACATGCTGACATCTTCCGGTCTTGCTTTATTCATTGGAGGTATAATATTCTATAGATTCCTCTAAAATGATCGGTAATTCTCCTGAAGTCTCCAACTTCAACCGGCTATTTCTCAAACTCAACCGGTTCATCTGTATCTAACTGCCGATTCTCCCTGGACAGTGGTACAAACTGAATAATGTTAGATTCACATTTAGAGTTGGTGACATTACACGGGGTGTTCACAATGAGAATTGAACAAGCTGAATACAATTGGTGGTGTTAAATACACATGGATTATGCCCCCTTCCCACCTGACTTTAGCTAAGACTAAAAGTTGGTTCTAACAACCCGGCCTTCACACCATCGACATTATCTAGTGCCGAGCCTAGTTGGCAAATGATGTGGCATGCCTTCAAAGTGGAGGTTTTAAGCCTCAAGCACCGACCCTCCCATCGGTACCTAAACATGAGGCAAGAACGTAGGACCTTTAAAAGTGTCGCCTCCCACCCTTGTGATTGGTTGCTTTTTAGTCTTAGCTATGAGGGCACGAGGAGCTTCATTACCAAAAACCGATGGTAATGCCCCCTCCCCACCTGACTTTACCAAATAACCAAAGTCTTTCCTAAAAACCAGGTAAAGCTCCCTTGGTTATAGCGGAGGTGTCCGGCTATCCCAATGCACCTACAAGAACTTGCTCCGGAGATTGTCAAGTAGGTTTTAGTTAAGTAGCTTTCACACACGGTCATTGTTTTATCTACCAAGCAATGAATGTTGGATAGTTTTTGTCCCATCCCCAAATGCCTTTCTACTCATCTCTCTTACCATCGGTTTTTGTTGATGAAGCTCCTCGTGCCCTCATAGCTAAGACTAAAAGCAACCAATCACAAGGGTGGGAGGCAACACTTTTAAAGGTCCTACATTCTTGCCTCATGTCTAGGTACCAATGGGATGGTTGGTGCTCGAGGCTTAAAACCTCCACTTTTAAACCATGCCACATCATTTGCCAACTAGGCTCGGCACTAGATAATGTCGATGGTGTGAAGGCCATGTTTTTAAAACCAACTTTTAGGCTTAGCTAAAGTCAGGTGGGGAGGGGGCATAAGATAGGTGAGTAGTAAGGCATTTGGGGATGGGACAAAAACTACCCAACATTTATTGCTTGGTAGTTAAAACAATGAACATGTGTGAAAGCTACTTAATTAAAACCTACTTGAAAATCTCCGGAGCAAGTTCTGGTAGGTGCATTGGGATAGCCGAATGCCTCCGCTATAACCGAGGGAGCTTTACCCAATTTTTAGGAAATACTTTGGGTCTTAGCTAAAGTCAGGTGGGAAGGGGGCATTACTATAGTTTCTTTGTCACAATTGATAAGAACAATGACATGAATGAATAATTGTACACAAAGTACTCATTCACTAGTAAACCTTATATGGAGAGATATGGAGATTAGCTATTGAGAGTAAGCATTTTAAAAATAAGAATATTATATAAAATATCTTATTAAGCCAAAAAAACAAAGTAGAGCTCGACCATCCTCAAAATTGTAACTAATCTATACAAAAAATACCACACTCATGCCACAATACATTGGATCACCTCTCCGAAATTTTTCTATCATTAATTTCCATTCCTCAACCCTTTTTGCCATCCTCACTTCAGCTTTCACACATGCTTGCGAATCCTCTCATTAGTTTCCACGCACGCTTTGTGAATCCTCTCTTCAACTTCAATTCATGCTTGTACAACCCTCCCTGATAGCTTGGCCACACCGGCCGTGCATGGTCTAGCTAGTCGGTGACCCCAACTAGGGAGGCAACTGGGGGGCATGCTGGTGCGGGGCCACACTGAGCCGGCCTAGCCCACTGCCTCCTTGGTTGGGGTCACCGACTAGCTAGACCATGCACGGCCGGTGTGGCCAAGCTATCAAAAGGTGATGGGACAAACATGTTTGAATGTGAAAAAGTGAGAAGAAAGTGCATGTTGCACAAACACCGCATTCCCATCTCCTATTCTTGGAGGAGAAAAAGGTCTCAATAGAGTAGTCTATTTTTCTCGGGAACTTCCGTTGCCGGGACTCGAACCCGGGTCGCTCGGGTGAGAGCCGAGTATCCTAACCATCTAGACTACAACGGAGGAGATGACCCACATTTGAAAATATACTTAATGTAACAATCAAATATTTTCATGGAAAATTTGAGATTTCTGAGCCTTATTTGCTAATAAAAATTCATCGACCATCAAAATTAGAATATACCCCATGAAATTTCATTAAGGGGGGGATGCTAAAAATCACATACTTGCAAAAACCGGATGCATGTATTGATGACTGACAATCCAATTAACAAGATTGTATTGTCAACCCAATTTGGGTTAAGAATCTCCTAACTTTTAAAGAGGAACCCAAACACCACACTACAATTTGCTTGGTGCCTAATTCGGTCAACTAAATAGGGGTAAGCCTTGGGCAACTACCGAATCATTATTTCATTATTTCAATAAAGATCTTTCAAAGTCCACTGACTTTAGAGTGCCATGTTTCATGTACCACTACAATATTTGCATGAGTTAGACATATAATTGTCCGCCCCAACCTTACATGAGATGTAGGTCCATTGAACAAGTGAAAGAAGAGGATGCACAAAAGATTTGAAGGTGATCCATCACTAGAAGAAAAATTGTTCATTCCAATCATCCGTTGTAGCTTGTCCATCGCAACTCATGACAAGATTATGCATATGCAAATCATTCTGGTTGGCAACCGGAGGTTTTTGGTGTCAATTCTCCCAAATTTGTAATCTAAGATTCCACAAATTGATCCAATGCCAATCACCTACGTCAAGAAACTTGACCTTGAATTCATAATTTAGGATCTTAAAGCAACAACAACCATCCCAATGCTTTGTAAAGATGATTGCAATTAAGAGTTTGTTTTCCAAAAGAAGCATGCATTGTCCGATGTGGATGCGGAGGCCTTGGGCTTGTACTTCAATCTCACATCTATGAGCACACAACTCATGAACGGAAAAATGCCATGGAGGTTCTAGAGAGAAAGACTTTGAATTGATGCAAATCCTAATTGAAGCATTGACAACACCTGGATTATTTCTCTTTGATGCTTATACATCTATAGGTTGGTATTTCTCATACGCTCAATGTGTTTTAAGATCGTTTCACTACAATATTGTTCTTGGACTTCTCAACGTGGTAGTTGGCATGTATGTCCATTCATGCTGCAATCCACTTTTCATGGGCAGTGCCCGAAATGAATATCTAGAATTTCATGTAGGAAACACCATTGTCAACCATTATCTCATAGTGAATTTTTCAAATCATAGTTGGATTGCAACATCTTTGGATTGTGTTTCGCAACAATCAATTATCCATACCGTATATTATTTGCTATTGCACCCATGGCATGAGATTGTGGTTTTATCCTTCAAATGTTGGCCATGGTCACATCAATCAAATGCTCAAACTTCAAACAAGAGTTCTCAAGGATCATGATATGAGCGATCCATTATTCCGATACCCATTGCAATGAAATGATTTAACCCCTAAACATGTCAAGATTGGGACCCCAACACTGTCACACAATAGAAAAAACAAAAATACCAAACCCTAATCGACACACTAGAAGACGCCAGATGGTATGTAACACTTACTATCCTCACAACAAACATATGAGGTGGCACCCACACAAACAACATTACCAACCTCTGAGCAATGCTATGTCCTTGTAATGCCCATACATGGATGTATGCAACGAGTACACATGATAGCTATCAAATACCTCACTCTACTAATGTTCAACAAACGTAAATTGGAAAACCGCTAACAACTAGTACTCCCCACCTAAAGCAAATACCAAAACCACATACACTGAACAAAACCTCAAGACTTAATCTTACAACATGATGCCCAAACCCAATCAACTAGTTCAAATTAAGGGACAACAAAACCGCCCAGAGACACCCCCAAGATTGAACCCAACTTAAGTTGCAAGTTAAGACACCATGTCCTTGTAACACCCACCCTTGAGATGCACAACCTAAATCAACCAAAACCCATATTCCCCCAATGGGCCTACAATGCCCCTCGTCCTTGGTTACCAATATGGACCACCTCCGACAGGAGGTAGTAGTACTTGACCCATAGCCATGTTCAGTCAACCCATTGCGTGTTCACATATGAGCTCGTAGTTGTGATCAAGGTGAAGCATCCTTCATTCACACCAACCCTAGTGGTTGGCGGCATCTCTCTCTCTCTCTCTCTCTCTCTCTCTCTCTCTCTCTCTCTCTCAAACTGATGTGAATTCTAAAAAATATAGTTTAGAACATGCTTAATACGTGGAATGTGCATTGGATTATTTTTGAGGAATTAGATGTTGAATGTAACAACAATATTATAATTCATTTCCAACTCCTCATGCCAAGCTTGTGGATGTTGATTTTAGAAGTAGAGTAAGGCATTCATTAGCTTAATTGCACTTTTTTTGAACTCCCCACTCATATCATTATAAAAAGATATTACCTTTTATGCCAAAGTACTATGGGTATAATATACTAGTGGGTGCATTCCCAATATTTTTCCTCCTTCACCGTTCATAAGTTATCACTAATTGCTCACCGCTCACATGATAGCACTCCCCTCATTTATCCATGTTCTTTGCCAACTAAACATCCATATCTTGAGAAGTGCTCACTTGAAGTCTAATATTTATGATTTTGTTTTGCAGAAATAGAAAAGTATGAACCCCCCACCGAGCTAAATGGTTTTGCCTCCATATGTAGAGAATGTAGTGCAGATCATGGTAGAGTCAACGACACCGGTCCCTTGCCACATGTTGAGATGCCATAAGGTTTAATTGGATTCTCGTCACCCATACATAGATGGCAGGGGGGGATGCAATGATTCAGATGATAATTTAAATTAGTTTATGGCTATTTTATTTGACTTGTGATTGTAGTGTGATTTTAATTTTACATTTTTATCAATATTTTTATTTAACAAAATGGGTATTGTGTTGTATGCTCGAATGACATTTTCACCACTATCTTCACCATGTGTTCAAACAATTTCTTTGCACTTCTTTTCCCTAAACTAATGTGCCAAAATGCCCCGATTTTGAGAAACACAATCTCATAGCAAGTCCACATGTGTTGGCTATTCAATTCTTTTGGTTAATCCTTTAACCATATTTTCATGTCCACTTTGGTATTCAGTAACTTTCCCTCTTCCATTTTGTTGCTACATATCCACGGTTATAGGACAAAAATGCGTGTATATTCCAATTTTTTTTGCTTACAACTCCCATGTTACATCTCAGAGCTCATACGAAAGTACTCCTCCCCAAGAAGGTCTCTGTTGGTAGTAAAGGGTTAATGTATGTGGACTTTGATCAAACACTAGTCTTATGGATACACCTGAGGTTGAGGCATCCATAGTCGACCAAGTCCATTTAACTGCTCACTAAGGTCATGTTATGCCAACATGGATGAGATCTATATTTTTTAAGGCGAACAAAGTTAAGGTTTATGTGGTGGTGGCTTGTGATTGATTACCGTCATAAGAGTTTTGACCATTGTTGTAGCCAAGCATTAGAATTTAGATGAGCAGTTATGGATTACCGTATAGATCAACTGTGTGTTACCCTAACTTTACCGCTTCGAAATTTGTAGCAATTTCCATATGCATGAAAAAAAAAATTCTTTTTGCATTCTCCTTAGAATTTGTTTCTCTTCGCAAGAAAAATAATTTGTTGCTATTGCTCTTCCTAAATAGATGCAAACACTCTTATTTTATCGGTTATAGATGCCTCAACCTTATACCTTGTTGATTGGTATGTGACAAACCTATGTTGTTAAGAACGGCCCTCAAAAAGACACGTGTTACAATGAGATTGGACTATGTGCTCAAATTAAGGGCCCCATTCTACGTTCAATACACTCTAAACTCTATAATATTACACTTGTGGCAACCAAAGTGCACATGATATTAAGGAGTTTTGTAATGTTCATATGAATGCGTGATAAAAGAGAAACAGTGTAGCATGTGACATTTTGGAATAACATAAAGTGAACATTGCAATAATGACAATAATTACAATGATGACAATGTGATGCGTGTGAGCGTGTGCTTTGAATTCTTTGGTGGTTTATTTTAATGTCAAAACCCCGTGATGTATGGGAGGGAGACATGACAATAAGGAGTGAGATTTAAACTAAGAACATCCAATCCCTAGGGTTTTGGGATATAAGAGAAGGAGTAACACTAAGGAGGTTGATATTATGGAGTTTAGAGTGCACTTAACATGATTGAGAGGGCCTAGTATGCGATGGCTTAAAGAGAAAGAATCATCCTCACTTTGACTTTTCTAACATTTGCATCTCAACTCCGATTTTGACATTTGAAACAAACAATTGTCGTGACTCACAAGTGCTAAGTGGATGAGACAATTCGCAATCCCATCCAAGGGCCAAAATTGGAAGTAGAGTTGAGAGTGTCCAATATAGGCCCGCATACCTTACGTAAGTTTAAGTGTATTGCAACGAAGTCAATGGAATCCACAAGACTGTGGATTGGTATTGAAGAATTCTTATCACTGTTCACAAGACTGGAGACAAATAATTGAAGGTTTCCAAACACTATTCAGCACGATACCATGAGTCCAAGACTTTCTACACAAGTGAAACCGTATATATATGTATAGTGTACTCTATGTAAGATACTTAAAATGTGGGGCGGTCATTGCGGCGGTGGCCATTATTTGCATTGTATACTACATGTAAGTATATGAGGCAAGTGGCCCCATTGTGAGTGCTTCCATTATCTCCACACACATTTTTTGACCGTTGGATCGAATTGCTAATAATTCATCTGGTCAGCAATTTTGAATCATGCATGTTGTTGTTTCAAGTTTCAAAATCGGAGTTGAGATGCAAAAGTTTTGGGAGGTCAAAGGGTAGATTCATTTATTTATTCTTCTATTTTCCTTGCCCTTTTACCTACACTGATTATCCCAATTACTGAGGTAGGGCTAATAGTGTGTGTGGGAAATTAGTGAATGTAAGATTAAATTTCTTTATGCTATGAAATTGGTGCCATTGAAAGATCTAGGAAGCATTGTTCATCTTGACACTATTCACCAAAAATACTATTCATGGCAACACTATACATTGAAAGTGCCGGCACTGTTCATCTTGGCACTATTATTCAATGACAAGCATGGGTTGGCATATAAGTTTTTTGATCACTCTACAAGTACCTTAGAACACACACACTAATTTTCTTGGAATGTATGGTTAATGAGCATGTATTCATGATTTTAGTGTCACTTAGTAGAAAATTCAACCCTCACTAATTTTGAGAGCTGGCAAAATAGTGCATGTTTTGGGAATTCGTATCACAAGCATTGACTGGGATAATCAGTGGTATGACATAGACTCTCTCGAATGCATTAACAATTGAATACCTAGTTAACCAAATTTTGACTAATCCAATATCATCATGTATCAAAACATGTCTTCTCTTGATATTCATTCAAGTTAACTTGAACATACATGATATTTAGACTTTACGTGGTGACTCCTCTTAATCAAACACATATAATATATGCTAATATTCAAATTGTGTTGGTTGCAGTGGTGACCAATTCCCTCACAAAATGGTGGACCGTTGTCTATCAAGAAGTCAACCCATGATCTAAGTTCTATCGCGGTTGCACTTCCAAGAGCCCGGTCGGTGGATATATATTTCTTATCAATTATCCAAACTCCCACTACCACCATACAAGTCCCACACAACACGTCCTTGAATTGTGTGTAGTGTTGGTCTTTGACCAAAAGCGTTGATAAGTGCAAGTGCAAAACGAGAGTACTTTGTCAAAAATATTGAGTAATGTCCTAATTGATTGCATTGAATTCTTTGATTTGGTGCAGATATGGAGACTTATAGGCCACCCACACTTACCGGTGCGGGCCACTAGTGAACGGTCCCTACCAGCAGGGACCACTTTTAGAGTTGGTTTAACCAATGAGAGCCACTGGATGTAACCAATGCTGGTAGGAACCATTCACTGGTGGCCCGCACCAGTAAGTGTGGGTGGGCTATTAGTTCAGGCAACCTTTATTTTTTTGTTGGTCGAGTGAGAAATCACTCCGTGTGTGACCCCAAGACAAAATCATTAAGGGTCACCTAAAATCATTCAAGTAGAGTATGTGCCACAATAAGTTGTTTTAAGTTTAAATTAAAAATGAAAACAAAATCAATAGAAAGATGAAACAAGCTTATTTCAGTGTCAAATAATATATAAAGTCATGGGGATTTGGAAAAGAGAGTAGGGAAACTTTCTTGGGTGCACCTGGTGAAACCACACAACCCCAAGCAAGGTAACCCTCCTAAACATTATTTATTGAACCAACACGGGTGTGTCCTAGTGTTCGGTGCCAATTTTCTAGTATTCGAGCGATGATAAAGGATATTGTTAACCCCCCCCCTCCCCGAAATGTGTCGTCATATCAATCTTACTTTGCACCTTTCAATTTTTCCCCAACAATGCATGCGTGGTTAGAATGACCTTTCCAAATAGTTTGATGCACTTTGTTCACATCCCATCGTACGGGATTAAAGGTCAAGTCATTTCTTTCAATCCAAATGGTCCAAAGAGTGATGCCTCTTAAGAGGAGCCAAATTCTAGAGTATTTACTAAGATATGGAAAAAATTTCTTCCCAAAGATTTCATGGTGCCAATCAAGTGGTCCCCATGGTCCCTTGTGGTTGAATGGAGCTTTCATGAAGTTCACAATGCCAACAGAGAAAACCTAGGCTCTCATAATAATTCTACAATTTCAAAATCTACGAGTGATGGACGCAAGGGTGTCGAAAGCACGCACGTCACATTCATCATCGATGTCAGTGTGAAATCTTGCTCTCCATGAGTTCACTACAGTAGCTTTGTACCAAAGTGCCCAAATGAAGGCGCCTTTCTTCTTACTTCTCATTTCATCCCAAACATTACCCCACTTAAGTTTAAGAGAGGGAATGAGCATGCCCTGCCCTGCCATGCCATGCCATCTCTTGATGATAGTCTTGGCGGCATGGGGGGTCACTCCATTGTCAAGTTGAACACCACGTGCGAGACAAGTTTGCTACCCCTATATTATATGCCATAGATAAAATTTAAAATTATGATATTTTTTCTACATATACATAACCATTGATAATATCTTTTGTATATTAATTTTCTTTGAAATTTTTAGTCATCTTCATTTTTGTAGTAATTGTTTTAGTTTAATTCTGCGCCATTGTAACAAACCTCTAATTCCTTGTTGGAAGTTTCTTTGGCATGAACCACCCAACCACGAGGTAAGATAAAAAGCCCTTACTCTTGCGCAAGAGCCCTTTATATACCTCCCCACCATGCCCGGTTGTCTTAAGTTTATCTAAAGTAAAAACAAGTTCAACTATAATGAACTCTATGCTTTTTCTTAAGTAAAAAGCAAGTTCAACTATAATGAACTATATTCTATGCTTTTACTTTAAACTCATTCTAGACTACCGTTATCTTAGTTCTAGTCAACATGTACCAATAATGGCCCATGTTACACTCCTCCCCATTTAACTTTGAGCGTCTCTGCTCAAATGGGACACTATCTCAAACTCCCAAGCCATCGGCTTGCTTTCGTTTGTGATTGCTTCTTCTATTGATCTTATTGGAAACACTAACACTCTCAACACCTTTATTTTGTGTTAGCCGTTCCTGTGAACGTGCCACGGTGTCCCAATATTCTTTGAGCACTTCTGAACTCAAATTCTTTTCCGGCTCCCAAGAATTATATTCAAGTCCATATCCAAGCCACTCTATGAGGTAAAATTTCTGAGGCCTCGTACGACTACCTCTTACCTCATGTGTAAGAACGCGTTCGACTTCGAACGACAATTCATCATCTTCTAGGATTGGTGGTGGCAGAGGTTGTACTTTGCCAGAAGTCTTATATGACTTTAGAAGTGAGATATGAAATACATCATGTATTTTCAATGTCTATGGCAATTCTAATCTGTAAACCACTTTGCCCACCCTTTTTAATACCTTAAAATGACCAATACATCTAGGTAACAACTTCTTTGCTCCTAGCATCTTTAACTTAATGTTAGATGTACTCAACAACACTTGAGTTCCAACATCAAAAGAGATTTCACGTCTCTTTGTATCAGCATAGGACTTCTGTCTATCTTGTGCCGCTAGCAAATGCTTCTTAGCCTCTTGCATAATACTAGACATCGATTGCACTAAGTCCTTTGCAGCAGGGACATGGCACCTGCTGATCCCAAAATTCAAAGGTGTCAAGGGATGCTGACCATGATTCAACATAAAATGATTAGTTTGAATTGATTCTTGCCAAGCATTATTGTATGCAAACTCAACCAAGGATAAATAAATATCCCAGTCATCTTGAGTTGGCCTAACATAATGCCTTAGCATATCTTCTAGAATCCAATTAACTCTCTCCGTCTGCCCATCTGTTTGAGGATGAAAAGCCGTAGACATAGCTTGTTTTGTGCCCAAAACATTACATAGTGCAACCCAAAACCGACTAGTAAATCGAGTATCTCGATCACTAACTAGCTTTTTAGGAAGACCATGATGCTTATACACAAAGTCTGTGAATAATCTTGATGTTTCTTCTGCAGTAATCTTGGTGGTCACTGTGGCTATAAAATGAGCCATCTTGCTCAATTTATCCACATGCACCAATATTGCATCATGCCCTTGTTTTGTGGGAATTAGTCCAGTGATAAAATCAAGACTAACTCATTCCCACTTCCTTTCAGGAATTTCTAAGGGTTGCAATAATCCTGCCATCTTTGTAGTAGAGGCCTTACTACGTTGACATACATCACAAGTATTCACATAAGTCTGGGCATCATCCCTCAATTTTGGGCCACCAAAATTGGTCTCAACTTGTTTCAAGGTCTTCGTAATACCCATATGTCCACTATTAAAAGCATCATGACATTCAAAGAGTATATCTTTACGAAGGGAGCGCACATCAGGTACCACAATTGCATCTTGGTACCACCAAATGGCATCTTTGAAAACCAAGTTTGCTAAATTAACCGGGTCCTTAAACCACGGGTCTAAAGCATACCCTGCAATGATCTTATTAAAGAATTCATTGTTGAACCCAGGGGAACTTTCTCTAGTGTTGGTCATCTCCATGGGAGCACTCCTTCCAGTGTCGGCCGC
Organism: Polytrichum formosum; assembly: GCA_964035585.1. Classification (NCBI taxonomy): domain Eukaryota; kingdom Viridiplantae; phylum Streptophyta; class Polytrichopsida; order Polytrichales; family Polytrichaceae; genus Polytrichum; species Polytrichum formosum. Next base: position 45,325,086 of record OZ037941.1, read on the forward strand.
CACTGGTTGGAAGCTACGACTTGAAGCGCTTCTTGTTAGTAAGGCTAACCTGACCCACTTTTCATCCAATGGGCTCCTGCTTAATGGATCGGCGACATTGCTTCTCCCAGGACGATATTCCCATTGATAATGAAAAGTTTGCTCCAAATACTAACCACCGAGCCTGACGCCTTGACAAATTCTGTTGTGACTTTAGATAGGTTAATGGATTGTGATCTGTAATCACTACACATTCTGAACCTTCTAAATAACAATGTCATGTTCGTAAGGCATGCACAACGGCTATTAATTCTTGTTCACTTGTGGTATAATTTCTTTCGGCAGGTGTAAGCTTGCGACTTTCAAACGCAATTGGCCTACCTTTCTGTAAAAGAACTGTTCCTATACCCAACAAGGAAGCATTATAAATGACTTCAAATCTTTCACCAAATATTGGTAAATTCAAAACATGCGCATGAGTTAACGCATACTTAACCCCTTCAAAAGACTCTTGACATTGATCAATACAAATGTACTTCACATCTTTTCTTGTCAAATGAGTCAAAGGAACGACTAAGGTTGAATAACCTTGAATAAATCGACGGAAATAATTACTAAGACCCAAGAATGAACGCAATTGACTTATATCGTTGGACCTTGTCCATCTAGTCACCGTATCAATCTTTCGAGAGTCGAACTTAATTCCATCCTTACCCACCACATGGCCAAGGTATTCTAACTCACTCTTTGCAAAGTGACACTTAGTCAACTTAGCATATAATTCGTTCTCGCGTAGTATATTGAATACTTTGCGTAAATGTTCAAGGTGTTCTTCTTGTGTCTTTGAAAACACCAAAATATCATCAAGATATACCAAAACAAACTTTCCCAAGTGTTGTTGAAAAATTCTATTCATCACCCCTTGGAAAGTTGCAAGTGCATTTGTCGATCCAAAACTCAAAACTTTTGAATTGATAATAGCCAAAGGCACTCTAAATGCAGTCTTAGGTACATCTTCTGAAATTCATATTTGATGATAACCTTGAACCAAATCTAATGAACTAAACACACGAGATCCGGCCAATTAATCCAATAGATCATCGATTCTTGGCAATGGATATCGATTCTTTATGTTTAGTTTATTCAAAGCTCTATAATCTATCACCATTCTTAGTCCACCATCTTTCTTCTTAACAAATAAGATTGGTGATCCATAAGGTGAAGAGCTTGGTTCTATCCACCCTTTGTGGATATATTCTGTAATTTGCCTTTTGGCTTCTTCAATCTCCAAAGGATTGATTCTATAAATAGGTCTAAACGGTGGTTTATGACCTTCTTCTAATGGTATAGTATGGGCCATCTCTCTCTCTAATGGAAGCCCTGCAGGTATGGGTTGAAATATATCTTCATATTCCTTCATCAAAGACCCTACAAGGTTATTTTCCAACCTTGATGATGATTCTTTATTGTGCACCTTTTTCAAATGAATGAGTAAAGGTGTACAACCTTTCTTTATTGGCCTCTTGAATTGCAAAGCTGATAACATGTTGCCTTGAGGCATGGACTTCTTCTTGCTTGTTACCACACTTTGAATTGTGATTTTCTTATTGCCCTTATGCAATATACAAGCTTTAGAATCATAATCAATGTGGGCTCTATGCTTATTCAACCAATTATCTCCCAAAATCAAGTCAAGGCCATCACTTAATTTGATAACCAAACAAGAGACTTGAGATTGGTATTGTTGAATTTTCACATGCACATTGACGGTCCCTTCCATGTCAACTTCCAATCCATTTCTCAATATCACTTTACCATTATTTTCTTTCACATGCAAACCAATGCATTTGACATATGATTAACTCAAATAACAATTACTAGCAGCGGTATCTACTAAAATATGCCCATCTATTCCAGAGACTTTCCCTGAAAATTGCATAGTTAGACCCCTAGTCGAAATAGAATTCAAGAATCTAGGTTGAGGTGGATCATAATACACTTGCCATACGATTTTCTTTGTCAATCCAAAAGCATCTACATGAGTGTGTTTACACTCATGTAATAATTGAAATCTTGACAATAATCTATTGTGGCCTTGACCCTTTTTCTTTTCCACTAAAATGCAAGCACAGTCTCAAAGGGTTCTTTTGCTTTTACCTTCTACATAAGCACTTACATACTTGTCTAGGTTTTTGGAATATGGATCAATAAGTAAACAATGACCAAAAACCTTGGAATCTTCACTAAAAAGTGTATCTAGTGGGCTTCGAAGATAAGAAAATTGGTTAAATGAATTTCCTATCTTAGACTCTAAGATTTGAACAAGATAATCCAAAAATTATAATGTTAATCTCTTTTTCTACCTCAACAAATTGCCCACAATCTTTTTGATGAGGATCTAAAAATTCTTTTCCGCTTTGTCAATAGTGGAATTAGACTTCTTAGGACAAGTATTAGTCCTATGGCTCTTTTCTTCACAAAAGTAGCATTCGCCTTCTTTCTTTAAGGCTGCAACTCTTTTGTAGTCAATCTCCCTACCATTAGTGAACTTCATGGTAGATTTCTTTTTATTCTTAATTGGACCACCTACTCCTATAGAAGGAGTCTTTTTTTCTCACCGTTCTTAGTAGATGCAATCCCTAACCCAAACTTAACTTGTTGGAGATTAGAATCTACAGAAAACGGCATCGGTAACTAACCTCTGGAAATCCTCCCAGGGTTGGGCATCATTCAATGGGTCCACCGCTACCTTTAGTCTTATTTCTGGCTTTAACCATCAATAAAACGGTGAATCTTATCGCCAACACTCATGGATAAAGTAACAATTTATGCACATAAGTTTTAAAACTCATTGGCATAACTTTCAATCGACGAGTGTTGAGATACTTACCAAGCTTGGCATGGGTAGGCTTACACTTCATTGGCTCCTTCATTATATTAGCTTCCAAAATCGCCAACTTCACCTCTTTGTGCTCCTTGGCCTTTTCCAATTCGTCCATCTCCAATAGAAGGTTTTAAATAATAATATTATTCTCTAACGTATTCTCTATCTCTAGAGTTACTAAAGCATTCGTCTCAAGAGATGCCATCTTTGTTTTGAAAATAAAACCTGCTCTGATACCAATTGTAACAAACCTCTAATCCCTTGTTGGAAGTTTCTTTGGCATGAACCACCCAACCACGAGGTAAGATAAAAAAAACCCTTACTCTTGCGCAAGAGCCCTTTATATACCTCCCCACCATGCCCGGTTGTCTTAAGTTTATCTAAAGTAAAAACAAGTTCAACTATAATGAACTCTATGCTTTTTCTTAAGTAAAAAGCAAGTTCAACTATAATGAACTATATTCTATGCTTTTACTTTAAACTCATTCTAGACTACCGTTATCTTAGTTCTAGTCAACATGTACCAATAATGGCCCATGTTACAGTCATTCTAGTTAGAAACGGTATGTTTTATTAAAAAAACAGATCATCAAATTTGGTTACCTTTTTTTACTATGTAATAGATACTATGTATATCTACACATGAAAAAAATTGATAAAATTTTGACCCATTTTGGCGATATTTTTAGGAAAAAGTAGATTTTTTTGTCTCGCACGTGGTGTTCTACTTGACAATGGAGTGACCCCCCTGTGCGGTGAAGCAAGTTCCTACCAATTACAACAATAACGCCACCTTTCCTTGACTCCCATATCAAATGATTGGGGTTAATGTGAATAGAATCACATCTTCCAAGGTAAAAGTTGATAATCTTCTTCTTAGATCCCAAGTTGATTTCACCAACCCCGGGTGGTTGGCACCTTCGAAGTCCATAATTTGGAAAGGGGTGAGCGAGCGCTTGTGGGGTGCGTGTCAAGAATGGGTTGGAAGAGCCTCCAACTCCGAAAAATAAGTGTATAATGGGTCATCTCATGGTCTTTAGACTCAAGCACCCAACCCACCAACCAATAAGGGCTTGAATTTCCATACTCCGCTTTTAAGTTGAACCCAACGACGGGGAATGGAAAGGAGGAGAGTACTAGAGTTATTTGTAAAGTAAAGGAGATAAAATCATGAGTTTAGTTCCAAACCTTGAGTTTATGAGAATTAACACAAAGTTATCCAAGTTTTCTTAATGCTCACAGTACCATACACAGGGAATGGTGTCAGGCTATTAATCGGCTCTTCTAGCTTGTCCTACCAAGATGGGTGGGCCAAGCTAGCCTTGTATAGGCCGATCTAGGATTTAGGATAGCGGGTCCCATGTGCATACCCTATTTTAGATCCTAAATCCTCTCAAAGTTTGAGATGTGAAAAGAGGAAGTCCGACAAGTTTCACCCAACTTTCAAAAGAGGCTTCAATGCACGACGAGCTAAACAAGATCTTAATAGAAAGTTTCCTCAAAGAAGGATGATGGCCACCATTTCATCCTCTTTGAGAGGCTTTACGGATGACTCTACTAATTCCCTTAAGTTCCATGTCATCCATAGTTCACAAAAGCTCAAGCATTAGGAAAACTCTATCCCCGTTGTGGAAGTTTTTCATAGTGGGCTAAGAGTTTCAATGTACAATCATGATCTGAGAAGTTGCTTCACTTTTGAGGCCTTTCAGGGTTTAATACCTAATTTACACCAAAAGTGCCAAATTTAAGTAAACATGGTGTGGAAACAAGGAATCCTCATGCTATGTTGTCGCAGTTGCTTGCTTTTTGTGCCTTGCAACCAACGTGTGCAAGAGTGTTGGCTCATGATGTGTTGCCACAACACTACGGCTAATGGCCTTGGTTCAAATTAAATTATTCTTTGTTACTCGACCACTTTTAATTTGCATTTGTTTGTCTCTACATCAAGTCCGGTTGTTAAACCCAACTTGGGGTCATTGAGGGTTTGAAAGTGCTAAGGTAAGCCTGAATTTAGTACAAATTTGGGTACTTGGAATGATCCTATTTAATCAACCATCATTCGTTGCATTGGCCTTTTAAAATGGATTTACATGCCACCCGCAAGCCATTCGACTCAAAAACATTGAACCATATCTCAACTCCTTAGGGAATTTTTATCCTAGAATATTTCAAAACTCGTTGCATGGTCATTCGACATATAAGAAAATCTACTTGTGTTGCCCGCAACATGTGTAGATCATATCCACACCTTTTGCATGTAATCACTAATAAATTGTCTCATGAATATTAACCTACTATGATCCTGCCGCCTAAAACCTCATGAATGTTAGAGCGTGGGACCGTGGTCCCCAAGTGACATGCCACAAGTCCATGGCCCGGTTATTATAGGCTATGTTGGAATCTTCACTCACTTCAAATTTTCTCTGTCACAATGTGATACATGATGGATTTGTTGTGTGTGCACATAGGTCATAATTCCTATACCTCTCACTTGATTTTCACTTTTTATTTTTACATTTTCATATCCTTTGTGTTCATTCTACCCTTATATTCTAAAGGTCTAGAATAAATCGCAAACCGAATTAGGTACACCAATGAACGGGGATAACTGACTGCTAGTTACAGATGAACCGGATGAAGTTTAAGGCTTCAGGAAAATTATCAATTGCTTGAGAGGAATTTAGAGAATATGCCTCAAATTGATAAAGAAAGACCGAAAGATGTCAACGTGTAACTGGTTAGACGTGGAAACACTAGGATCGATTATGCTCCAGACACTTGTAAAGAGCACAATATTTATCATCGATAAAGACACATCACCGTTTAATTTTTAATTTTATTTAAGGAAAGAAAGAAAGAATAAACAATAAATAAAATCCTCATGTAACTCAAGTGAAGAAGGATGGATGGGTTACATGAGGATTTTATTTATTGTTCAAGAATTGTTCTTCTTCGTTCTTCTTGCTTCTTGAACTTCGTCTTCACTAACTTTGAAGCTTGCAATGATCCTTCAACCGGCATTTAATGTAATAATTCGGGAGAATCGATTAGTTTCAGCTGGCAGGGTTGGGAAATTGGGTGAACCAAAGCACTGCATACTACAGCCTTGGAATTATTGATCAATGTTTGATGTCAAGTTTGGAACCCTGGATCCAAGTTGCTGGTGATTGCAGTGAAGAAACACACAGACAGTGTCTATCGAATGGCCGGGATGCAAATTGGCTGCTGACTGTGATCATCGGAAGGGTAAGAAAATAGTTTATTGGTGGTGAGGATCGATCGTAGGTTAATCAATTCAAATTTGGTTCTGAAACATTGAGTCCAATTTGTGAGCAGCAGGTAGCAGCTAGCCGATGAGGATCCGTTCGATCATGCCCTGAGAGTTACCGACTAGCTGAATCCGAAATACAACCAACCGACCGACCATCCAGGTACTTTCTTCGTCACCTGCAAAGTAGTAGAGCTTGACTCTTATCATGATCTCGCCAAGTTGTGCACATGTTTGTTTTAGAAATTTAGACCTCTCGGATGAATGTTTTTGGCATGTCGAATAAGGCTGCAAGTGAACTCGAAGATGAATCTGGAGCTGCTGCAGTTCTTGATATGGTTCTTAATTTGCCAGCATTTTGTTTCGGTCGATCACCCGGGAAGAAGCCCGGGGTGGCAACTTCTCCCTTTTAGAACAGTTGTGTTCAAATCACTTCGGATACTTCTAATGAAATGATGATTTGTTCTTTCACAAAAGGAGAGACCTGCTTGAAAAGTGGGCATTGAGAGGAATCCATTGATACAATTTGTGTCTGATTTAGAAAAGTTTGCAATTTCAAATGTCAATTTGAGAAGTTATTAGAAACATTAAAAAAAAAAAAAAAAAAAAAAAAAACCAGAGGTCGTCGTACCCTAAGTGTTAAATCTCATTCTAGGAGAATCTATAGAATCTGTTATAATGGAAAAGTAGCTCCTAATTAATGTTTTAAGAAAGGTTTAGCAGCTCCAAACTAAGTTCTAAAGATGGTGACCCCTGCGAGTGCTACGAATGGTTGTCACCCGAGGAAAAAAAGAAAGAATAAAAAGAAAGACGACTCTAATGTTGCCACCGGCGTGAATAATAGTGTTGCTGATGGTGTGACTTCATTTTTCGAGTTAGGCTAAGTTTATATCTAATCCCTGAAACGGCCCCGCATTAGAAGGCCCCTGAAAACTACTGCCTCATTTCGGAGACATGAAAATATTTCTGGCTGAGCTGCTGCTTATTTTCATGTCTGGTCGAAACATGACTGACTTGTGGCAGGGAGTCAGAATTCTTTCTCGTGGTATGATATTGGTCTAGACAACACCACCGGTATGATCGAATCACTCTGGGGATCACTTCGATTCATAATCCACCAAGGCTAATTGATAATCGATTGCAAATAGTGTTCATGAAATGAACCTTAGACCTGGCGTTTGACATTGAATCTGGCAAGCCAGTTCGTGTAATTGGCAACAAGATTAATTCATCCTGTAGACTAGTTGATGCAGGGAATTACACTTCTATGGGGGAGGCTAGCTAATTAATTCTGAGTACCGACAGAACGGTGAAATGGTAGACTTAATATACTCACTAAGTTCGGAAGGATGAGGAATTAGATGTAATTTGTGTTGGAGATTTTATGTTTGATAAGTAGGATGGAACTCGATTACTGCTCCTTGACACGTGTAAATGACCGATCTTCTTCACTTGACTTTTGTGAGTGTTAGATTTCTACCTCCAGATCTCGATACACCTCTAGCATGAAGTAAACAGACCATACACCATCTGCCTCTATCTACATAGCTTCATGCACACACACAGGTTACACCTGGAAAAGAAAATAAAAGGAACACAAGGAAGAAAACACAACTCTTTAAGTAGGCAGAGAGATCGCTTGCAGACGATACAATTACCCCTGATTGTCACAAAAAATGTTAATTGGAGTTGTGGGCTTAATTCCAAAATCCTTGGCTAGAATTTTTAGCTATGATGCTTTCCTCAATGCAATTCAGAGTGCCATGTACTCGGATTCTAAAGAGGACATTGCCACTGAAGGTTGTTTCTTGGATAGCCAATTAATGGGTGCAGTGCCGAGTCGGAAGACCAACCCTATAGTGGACCTTCCAGATTCCAGATCCCCTGCCCAATCATTGTCCACAAATCCTAAGATGAAGGTAGAGTTCCCTCTTCGAAACAAAACTCTGAAGTCTTTTGTTCCTGCAATGTATCGTAAAATGAGTTTGCATCCTTGGAAGGCGTGATCACTATATTCGTTAATTTGGGACTTTTTTGGCATTTTGAGACAGTTACAAATATAAGAATATGGATAAAATCACAGAGAATATTGTAAAATGCAAATATTTTGAAGCGGCGTTCATATCAAGAACCCAATTAAGAATTCATATCAAAATGGTTTAGGTAGGACGACCCAAACATTAGACCATGTTGTTGTGGTCCATATATTAATTTGAGACAAGAGAAAGTCTCAAATTAACGAATATAGTGATTGTGGTGCTTGGGATTTGTTCATGAACCTACTTACAACCCCAACACAATAGGACAAATTTGGTAGAGTGTAAGTTAGATGAATCAACTTGCCCACAATCGACCTATAGAAGGTTGGATTGACTTCTTCTTCACCCATGCCTACCAATAGTCTTGGTCTCTCCATCATGGGAGTGGAGATTGGTTGGCAAGTTTGCATGTCAAAAATCTCTAAGACTCCTTTGGCATAGCTTCTCTGTGACATAAACATATCCTCCCTTACTTGGATGCACTTTGCTTTCAAGTACAATGTCACATCATCGTTGCCAAGTTCACTCATCTCAAATTCTAGTTCAAGTTGGTGTTTGAACCAATTTATCCATGTTGGATAGTTTCCTATGAGTGGAAGATTATCTACATATAAGACTAGCATGTGACTTTCCACTATGTATAGGTTATAGTCTCCTTGGCCCTCACCAAATCCCTATTCTTTAAGATAAGAATCAAACTTCTCATACCAAGCTCTCGGGGCTTGCTTGAGACCATACAAAGCTTTCTTCAACCCTACACATGAGATGCTCGTGTCCTAGTTTCTCAAACCCATCCGGTTGACAAATGTAAACTTCTTCTTTTAGATCCCCATTCAGAAAAAATAATAATCACATCCAAGTGGTATAGTGACCATCCATGTTATGCAACTAGAGCTACAAGTAGTCTGATAGTTGTCCACATTAACCCTAAATTCACTTCCGATCCTAATTTGTCTCTCTTGCTACTTGGTACATGAATGTAGTAAAGGCATCCAAATGCATGAAGGTGAGACAAATTTGGTACACTCCCTATAATTTTTTCTTCAGAAGCGATCCCTTTGTTTGCTTTGGTAGTTACATAAATAGTTGTTTTTAAATCTTTGTCCTAGAGGAAAGAAGGTGTTTTGCTGCCAAGCAACATAGCTCATATTCTCGTCATGATACTCCTATTTCTCCTTTCAACTACCCCATTCTATTGGAGTGTGTAAGGTTGAGATTTATCCCTCTGACAAAACATGTCAAATTCTTTGGAGGTATACTCTCCTCCATTAGCACTTCTAAAAAATTTGATAGTCTTTCCAATCCAATTTTCAATCATAAGTTTGAAGATTTTGAAAATCTCTAGTACTTGACATTTTGCTTTTATCAAGAAAACCCATATTTTTCTTGAAAAATCATCAACAAAGGTCACGAAATATTTCATTCCTCCAAGAGAGGAAATGGGCATGGGTCCACAAACATCTCAGTGTATCAACTCAAGAGGTGCGGATGCTTTGGATGATGACCATTTGGAAAACTTTATCTTGGGTTGTTTGGCTACTTGGCAAGTTTCACACACACTATTTCCATGTTGAAGCAATGGTATCCCAATATTCATTTTAGTTAGGTTTGTTAAACTCTCGTAGCTTAGGTGGCCTAGCCTTGCATGCCGCAACTTTAAGTTTCTTTCTTCACTTTGAAGAGAGTTTTCTTCAAAGGACAAGGGCAATGATGTTGATTTGTAAAGGCCATGCCCTTTGTTTCTCGAGTCCAAATCTACAATCTTTGGAGGAGAGGATTTCATAATGACATGACACTTGCTTTCGCCAAACACAATCACATGATCGCTATCTGCTAATTGACTGATTGACAAAAGGTCTTAATGGAGACCCAGAACATAGAACACATTTTTAATTTTCTTTATTTCACCATTTGGAAAAGACAAATCTTCATTTCCTTGACCTCTTATGGAATGCAATTAACCTCCTGCGGAAGTGACTTGTGGGAAGTTGTTTGTCACCTCTAGTTATGGGAACACATTCAGATTTATGGAGAAGTGCTTTGAATCTCCAGCATTATTGTCTCACAGAGCAGAGTTTGTTTCTTCGATTTGAAATATGCTTCCTAGATCTTCTAAGGTTGGGATCTCCTTCTTTGATTGCACCATTCTTAAAAAAATGTTAAACCAAGAGGGTAGCCTATTGAGGATCCGGTGCACCACTATTGCATGGTTAGGTTTAGTGCCTACTCGCCTAAGATTAGCTAGCAGGTTGTAAACCATGTGCATAAAAGTTGCTACATCCATCTCATCTGTCATCTTTAGCGCTTCTCACCTGTTGAGAACAACCATCTTGTCACTGATGGTGTCCGTGGAGTATAGCACGTTAAGCTTTGCCCATGCTTTCTTGGGGTCTTTGATGCCATCAAGTCGAGGACAAAGTCTTGGTGTCACAGACAATTTCCAAACCCGTAGGGGTCAAGAACGTTTTCTTTTGATTTCTGCTCTAGCTGATTTAGATACCACTTTCACGGTTGAAGCATCCTCATCACTCAAACGATTGTTTGAATCATCGTCACTTTCGATTGTGCACCACAAATCCTCTTTCTTGAGCACTGATTGGAGAATGTTCCTCCAGATCGAAAGATTATTAGGTCCCTCTAGCATTTTATTGGAGGACAGTGTGTTGTCCATCGTTCCCATTTGCTATGCTTACGAATTTGACTAAGCGCAGTACATATCTTCTTCCCTCAACAACACTAATCACGAGATTCGCTCTTTCGCAGGTTCCCATGTTAGATTTCTACCTGTGGATCTCGATGTACACCTCTAGCACCGAAGGAAACAGACCATACACCATCTGCCTCTATCTACACAACTTCATGCACACACGGGTTACACCTGAAAAAGAAAAAAGAAAAATGAACATAAGAAAGAAAGCATAACTCTTCAAGTAGACAGAGAGACCGTTTGTAGACGATACAATTACCCCTGAATACGGAGACAGATGGGATTGTATCCTAACAATGAGGACAACATGAGTAGGAAGCTCATGATGGCCTACAATCTGAGTGAGAATTGAATTTTCAGGGTTGTCGATTGGACATGTGTGAATCAGGATCTCAATCTTGACACGGTTTTCGCACATGGATTTGGAAACTTTATAAGTTCTTGTGGACTTGGTAATGGTCATCCAAGAGCATATTGAGGGTTATGAGATCTCGTCACAATGTTTTATCTGTTTAGGTGCGTTATTATCCATAATTTTAAGATTTTGTCCACGAGCTTATTGGTTATGTCCAATAACCAACTCAAGGAGATGGATGACTCCGAATGGGAATGCTTTCAATTTTTTTTAAATCTCCAAAATAAGGCCTCTTGAAAATATTTTAACAGCTCCAAAAGAAGTTTTGAAAGATGTCAACCCACGCAAATGCTACACATATATAGTCGCCACTGGGACCTCTTGTTGTTGAGCAACAACTTACCTTTGTCAATGTTGAACAAGAAGGTTCTTTTATTTATTGAGTGGAGTACATCAATTGTCTGTGCAGGTAGAGAGAGAGAGACCAAATAAATCAAGCTCCAGCTGAACAACTATACTGAAGAGACATTTCCATGGCGGTGAGATTCATGCTTCCTGGTTTTCGTTTCATTTGAAGCGAGCGCAAATATGCTCTTTGAAATTATTGAAGTTCTTTATAGCATAGTGATGTCATGTAGAGGTCATGCTAACTCTTGTGTGGGTCGACAAAGTTTTAGTAGCTTAGTGGGCATGGGGCGGCCGTGAGTCGGGTCCACCAAATCCCCATTATCTAATGTACATTGCACTCGGAAGAGATCTTAGAATCATGCACACCAACCAAGAACTTTGTAAACAATCTCTTAGAACAATATGATATTTGCAAAGTGAGGCGGATATAGTGCTTGCATTAGTCTTTCGTCTTTAAAGTGGAATCATAATCTCCTTAGCTTGATGATAATTCCGTGACGCTTACCCTAATCTCTCTCATAGTCAGGATCTCTTCTAGATGGTAATTGCAACGATAATCACTAAGCAGTTGCTAAAACATGAAGTTTGAAATCGATTACATTCATTGACCTAACCTAATTCACATTGGCGTGATCCCCCTGGTGGCCCAAACCAACTCCCATGCATCATCGTTTTCATCTACCGATCTCAGAACGGTGGGTTGACAACCTCACCACCACCACCACCACGTCCACCCACATCATCCATTGTATTGAATCCCTAAGTTTTATAATTTGTAATCACCAAGATTTTGTACATATAAAATTACATTCAAATTTGGATGTTGCAACCTGGAGAAGGCCCAGAGAGAAAGACTTTTCAAAAATGAAGGGACCCGCTCTAAGAACATGGCCTGACATTTCCGGAAAGCCCAACATGAAAGGCCTTCCCCAGCTGAAAATACGAGGATGATTCATGTGGCGTGGTGCATTCCAATTGAACCACCCGAAAACGGAGGCCCTCTCATTAACACAACAAAATCTCGCCCAGTGCTTTGAGTGATTACAATGCGTCGTATTTCGACATTGGTGATAGAAAATGCAAATGTCTGAAGCGGATCTTGTAATGTGTCTGTGGATGAGGCTAAGTGAGGTGGTCTCTCTAAATTGTTTGCCAATTATGTTTCCGCAGCAGCTGCAGCTGCTGCTGCTGCTGACATTTGGATTTGATTCCTGAGAGGAATCATTTGTATCATCACCTGATTCACATAATCAATGATATGGGCTCTGATATGGATCACTGTATTCACACGATGCGCTGTTGATGGATTTGATGATGATGCAGCGATCTCATGTTCCAGAATTTGGAGCCTGGGATGATGGCCTGACGTACACTGCGGTGTTTGATGAAGCTCGTGCAGCCAAAGCAGGGAAAATGATCAACCCGAACGATCCAGCTGAGAATCCAGACTTAGCTGCATTGTGCGGGATACCAGCTAGTGCTCCTCGTCCTCAAGGGAGCGACGAACCTCATGGGAGGAATATGGCAAACGTCAAGGATCATGAGAAAGGTATTGTGTGTCGCATGTATGTGAATAAGAAAAACTATCAATTCATATGCGGTCTTCTAAGGTCTGAGGTGTTGTTCGGTTCGTTTCTTCTTGTTCTCTATCTTCTATGGATCAAATTCATGTTTTCAAAGTTTTGTTGCATTAGCAAATCTATGATGAAACATCGACAAAAACCAGATTGAAAATCGGACCTTTTCCTAATTTAGTTATGGTTATTGGAAGTGCATGAATGTGGCATTCTTAAATTGAGTATATAGGTCCTGCCAAGTTTGTTCAAAACTATTAAGTGAGGAGTAGTCAATCGATTTGAAGACGTAGTGCAAACTCTTTTCAACATGTGTCTCCATGGTGTTTGTTCTTTGATCCTCACCAAACCACACACTGAGCAAATATAGGGACCGTCCGATTAAGAAAACCTAGTAACTAAATTACACTTGCATGCCTTAGACATTCTTGTTAATGTTGAATTTGCTTTGACTGTAGTCGGAATGCTCCACCAAGCCATTAGAAAAAGGCTACCTCTTACTTTGGGCAATTACTAAAAAAACTGAATAACAAAATAAAGTGTTTTGGACATTCTTGTGACTGTTGAATCTGCATTATTTGTACATGAAATGGTCAATTGGACCATGGTAGTGTGTACATGCTATGGTCCACCCAATCATCATGGGGTTCACTAGATCACCTAGTGTCTTAAAAGTTTCGGGTGCCAAGGGGCTCAGCAAGCCTACTAGGGGAGGAACAACAAGCAATCAAGTTGTTCTAGTTTCAGCTGTTAGAAAGAGTCCACTGCTTAATTGAGGCATTAGTGTGCAAGCAAAGAGATTTAATATCCTTTAATATGCTACATTAAATAGTCCTATTACTATGGGCCACAATAATTTTCAAAAGCCACTGCTAATTCTCACAATGAGAATAAATGTGAACCACATTAATTTTCAACCCACACTAATTTTCTAGTAGAAAATTAGCATGGGCCACAATCTATTTTTTATAGAGAATTAATGTGAGTGATTATTTGCTTTTGTGCCACTTTTGATGTAAGCTGATTATTTTTATGCACTTGATGTTCATGAAGACTTAAGGGAAAACCCGGGATCTTGGACAACACACTAATTCCACCTTGACTAGAAAATTAGTGTGGCCCATGCTAAGTATTTCCACCCACACTAATAGGACTCTGTAGTGTAGTGTTAGAAAACATAAGTTTAAGTTAGGTTTACAGAAAAGGGCGGTCTCAATTCTGCAAGTAGATTCATGCTGAGTTACTCTAACTGGCCGCATCTTTCTGGCAAGGAGACGAAGCTGTTGGAGCTCTTCATGTCACTCGTCCTCGACATGCGAGACGCGCTAGTCGAGAGAACCTCAAGGTGCGCAGATCAAGTTCAGATGCACAAGTTGTGGCAAGACCTGGTGTTGGTGGTGAGTGTTTATTTTTAAAGTCGTACAGATCAGTACGTGTCCGGGAAGATTTTTGGGCATAATCGGTCAAAATCCTAGTGTTTCCAAGCCCAAGCAGTTACATCTTGACATCTTTCAGTGTTTCTTTGTTAATTTGAGGTATATTCTCTAGATTCTTCTAAAATGATTGATAATTTTCCTGAAGGCTTGAACTTCAACCGGTTATCTCTCAAACTCAACCTGTTCATCTGCAACTAGAAATCCATTCCAAGCCTACATTTTTCTAAGTTTAGGGTAAAGTGCTGCAAACTGCATAGCACCCCATCTCTTTACCATTACTTTCTTGGTGACCTAACCAATGATCGGGGAGAACCGGCAGCTAGTTACAGACGAACCGGTTGAGTTTGGGAAATAACCGGTTGAAGTTCAAGACTTCAGGAGAATTACCGACCACTTTAGAGGAATTTATGGAATATACCTCAAATTGATATAGAGAAACCGAAGGATGTCAACATGTAACCGGTTGGACTTGCAAACAATAGGATCTCAACCGATTATGCCCAAAAATCTCCCCGATCATTGGACCTAACATGCACACATTATGGAGCAGAGCAAGTAGAATTTGCTAAGATCGAACGGTTCTTGCAGGGGCACGTTAGAAGTTGACTCGGCATTCATCTCTCATTGTGTGAGTCCTCGTAATATAACAATGGGATGCTCAAAAAGCTACACATGGAGACTCAAATTCAAACCAAGCTCCCTCCTAGCATCCCACTGTTATATTCTGAGGGCCCATGTCACTAAGTGATGTTATGAACATGTTTTGATCTTGTTGAAGTTAATTTTTAGATATAATTCAAATATATGAATTTCTTAGATTTGAAATTACGTGTATACTTGGATCTCACTTTGTTGAAAGTCTCTCAAATGCACATTACTTTCTATACAATGTAGTAATCTACAACGTAGACCTATGATGTTACATAGTTGTGGATTGGAATGTAGTGTGCACCCATAATAATATCCCGGATGGTTTTAGTGTTGGGTGCAAGCACGGTAAAGTGGACAGCTCTTGATCCTTGCTCAGGTTTAAGTGAAAGTGATCCAAAACAATATACTAATTTTGAATTTTATGAAATAAAAATTCATAAACATTTAGAAAACATATGAATCTACAAAGCCAAGCAATTTATGTTCACAAAAAACAATTTCAAACAACGTATATGTATTTTAGAAGACGGTGCAAGTGGTGGTGCAAGTGGGTGTCATTGAAAAGATAATTGTCAAAAACTTGTTTAAAATACAATTACATTACATTAAATTGATGAATTTTTGAAAAAAAATTATGATGACCTCAAGTTTATAATGAATTCAAGGAATATGAAAAGAAATTCCAAGTTCAAAATATTTAAGGTCATGAAATTTACATTCAAAACTATATTTAGTCAGTTGCTTTTGCGCGTCACTTTTGATGATAGGTTTTGAAGATCTCATATTGATATTCTATATTTGAGTGCCTAACTTAACAATAGAGGTCATCATGAAAAATAATCTATTTTAAACAACATTTTGCTACTACTTATAGGCGTTTGACCAAGAAAATCATGGCTTTCATATACCGGAGCACTTTTTTGGTCCACTTCACTATGCTTGCACCCTGTTGGTTTTGCAAATTTAGGAATATTAAGAAAATAACATAGATGTGGAGAGATTGATGCAAAAACAATGACCTCAAGTATTTGGTTCCATGCTATCTTAATGCCTGATGGTGTATATTATGGGCCACACTATAGTGCATTGAAGGGTAAGTCACACTATAATTATGCCCATAGTATAATTTACCATAACATTGTAGTGAGCTTAGAAGGTTGTAGGAGGTGATAACCAATTGCAACTCTAGGCAAAGATGGATGGGGGGTGCCCTCTACACATTTGTCACTTTTTTATCCTTTACACACTGAGGGTCTCTTTACGGTAGTGACCAAGGGCCATGACCACCATTTTCTACATCATCTCATTGTTTGAAAAGTGAGTGACAACCCCACTTCACTTCACACTAGGTCACCAAAATAAAATCAATCATGTCAGAGAGCGGATGGAAAGTGGCATGGAATCCTACATGCCTTGAAATGGATAATGTGAGGAGGTCACCTAGATTTTAACGCAAGACCACCCAACCATATTGTCTCAACAAAACAGCGAGGATGTCCATCCACTAGTTTGCACTATGTCCCATGACCAAGGCTTTTAAAATGTGATGTGAACTTCTTTCCGGACCAAAGGCCGTGACTATGTGGAATCCTAAATCATTTTTTTCTCACATCTCTTGGTCATTGTAATATCATTCTAATAAACACATGAGATAATTTTTTTAGTTTTTAGTTCAAATTTGCATGCGTGAGTTTACATTATGTCCACGACCAAGGCTTTTTAAAATATGATGTGGATTTCTCTTCACATGGGTCCAGACCAAGGGCCGTGACCGACTGAAATCCTGAATTGTTTTTTCCTCACGGCCCTTGGTTAGTAGCATTGTCAACAGACCCTGAGACTATCACATTCATAACATCGGTCTGATGAGCGTGTCATGATACCGCTGTTGAGTTTTATAGTTCAAATTTTGTGTGATGATATTGGACGAAGATGGGAAGAATGAGGGTTCAGGACACACCCCTGAACGTTCACCACTTCACCCTGGTGCATGCAAAGTGGGAGCCCGAGACGACTCTCATCAAGCGGGCGTGGGCTCCGAGGCCAACCCTAGCACACCACCGAGGAACGATCAAAGTCGAACTCCAGGTGTTGCAAAAGTGGAGGAGTCCGCCGCGGTAAGAGGAAATTTATTTGCATGTCAACTTCCATTTTGTCTGCAGCTCTCATTCGTGAAACCTAAGCCAGTTTTGTGTGCGAGAGGGAATTATAAGTTAGAATACAAGCATATCTCTCATTCAGAGATCCAACATAAAGACCTGATACTTTTAATCTGTTCTTTAAAATTTGTCCATTATTTAGCAATATCCACTCATTTGAGGTAACAGTGCATTATGGCCCGCGTAATGTCCGTTGTACAGCGCTTTACCCAACACATCCACACGCATAAATTGTCATGCTGCCTTTTATCTTTGGTTTCTTGCTTTTTGCTAATAGAGTCTACCCTTGAAAGACGGCAGTAGCATGTGGACAAATGAGGCTCTTCATTCATGCCTCCTCCATTAGGAGCCAGCGTTTATATGTTTCTGTAGTCCTAGAGGTTAATTTTACTTATTTAATTTGACACCGGAATCAACTCTAAAAATAACCCCGAATAAGTTCAGTCACGCACATTTGTATAGGGGGTCAGTTTTTCAAAATGGACGGATGAGAGTTACGCTTGTGTGCAACAACTCTCTCTCGGCAAGTTTACTGAGTGTGGTGGTATGTTAATTTTGGCGTTTAATACAATGGCAGAGGCGAGGGAGTCCCTTGCTTGGGTATGGAAAACAGAACACAGATCCTACTGCTGTAGAAGAGTACACCGAAATCTTCAATCAACATAAAAATAAGAAGAAAACGAGGGAAGCTGTGCAAAATAGGACCAGTTATGCCTCTCCAGCTCGCAATGGTAACAAGAGCCATAAATTGGGAACTTCATTCCAAAAGGTGAGTAGCAAGAGTTTAGTGAGCTATGTTTAGTCTGTGAGTCTTGATGGAGAATCCGGTGATCATAACTTTACAAAGGACAGTGTATGATGGTGTATAATACAATCATCTTATAATTTGTGTAAGAATTATGTAACAGCTTGCTTTATAGACGGTAGTGTAATGTGGTAAGTACATAATGATAAGAAGAAACTAAGAAATAAGGCAATCATCACAATACAAACTGGAGATTATTTATGATGTCATTCAATTGTCTTATTGTGTTTAATTTTACAGGACAAGTGTTTCCGCTGCACCATTTTGTGACTGGATAACACACATCGGCTAAATGTAAGAGCGCTAATTACATCCTTCCATTCATACTTGTAGAGATGTCTAGACTTTAGACATAACTGTGTCTTATCAAAGTGATTTCAAATAGTGCCAAAGTCAATCTTGATTGCTTTATCTTTGTCTGATGTTTTACGTGTATTGATCATAAATTGCATTCAAGTCACAGTACTGCCCATGGTGACAATGTCCTGCAGTGAGTATGCTGCTTGCTTTTTGATACTTCGGAAGCCGACTGCAATTCATTGATCACATATATTCAGAGATCCTAAGACCAGGTATTTTGATGCAGATACAAAGGTATTGCATCATACTTTTTGCACCTTGTGTCAACGGTGGGGACCTCAATTTTCGGTACCCGCACAAGTATTTGTTCCTTTGGCACTGATCTTTGAGAGGTTGCCTCAATTTGAGGCCTGTTGATCCTGTTAAACTACTGTGAATATGTTCGGCACAAGACTCATGGGTTGTGTTCTGCTGGTTATATATACTCGCTAGATCTGGACAACCGTAATTGGGTCCTTTTCATAAGATTCTGTTTCCAACACCCGTTTCTCTGACGTGCAGAGGTTTAAGTTAGGGCCTTAAATGTTTGAGGCTTGAGACGGTTGAATTTTGTAACTCTAGAGTATACAACATCGTTTCAATGTGCACAATGTGGTTCAGGCAGAGAGACCCTTTCAGATGTAACCTTCTGGGCTCTTTTTATTCCAGAGTTGCTTTGGTTGGGAATACCATTCCTGTGCACATTTTTTAGGAAACTTTTGCCACACGAAGAATGAAGAGGTTCAGGGTTAGGGCTTGAGACGGTTAAATTTTGTAACTCTAGTGTATACAATATCATTTCAATATGCACAAATGTGGTTCTGGCAGAGAGACCCCTTCAGATGTATTTTCTTCTGGGATCTTTTATTTCAGAGTTGCTTTGATTGGGAATACCTTTCTGTGCACACTTTTTAGGAAACTTTTTCACAGAAAGAATGACAACTCTACTTCTTTGTGGTTGCTGAATACAATACAGATTTACACAGATTAGCCTAAAGAGAAGAAAATAAATGTGGAATGATCAACCCTCATCTCATGGGAAGAATCGAGTAGTCATAACCCCAGTCTATTCTACATTTCACCACCATAAGCTCCGCATTGACACAAACATGTCGGAGTCTGGGTTACCATCGCCATAGCCGAGGAGATGCAAACTGTTTCACAACACATGCGAAGGTGTTTCAAATTCATCCTGAACCTTGTGTCCATTCTACAATTCACACATTATCATACGCTCCGCATGGGAAGAATGGTGACACAAACCTGGCGGAGTCAGGGTTGCCATCGCCATATCCGAGCAGATGTGCATAGCCTTTACATCAGCTGCTGCATCACACATTCCAAGACGGCCAGCACTGGTCTGATTGCTGGGAAGAAGAACATGATTCCACATAAGAAGCTGCTTATTTTCATCCCTGAACCTTGTTGAATCACAGTGCGGAAAAATGAATCTTACAACTCTTCATGCCTGTCTCCCCAGAAGTGATGATGCCTACTCCGCATCACAGGCTGCACAACACCCTTCTGGTAAGCCTTGTAGCATTGCAAGGCAGGGAGAGGATTACCACTCTCATTCCAAAGGGCACGGCCCCAGTAATGATTTCCTTCACCAGGGTAAGCTTCACCCAAAGGCAACCATCCAGACTCCCAGTAACAAACACCGGCTCCCAAACCCTTAGGAACAGCACTCACAGCTTTCACCAAAGAAGACAAGGAAGATTCTTGTGTGTCAAGGCTATTCGGTGCCGGTGTGTAGTAATCAGCAGTTTCAGCCACCACCATGGGCTTGTTGTATCGAGCTGCAACGGTAGCCATGGAGGATTGTAGCCCAGTGAGGGAAGCCCCAAGGTCAGGGTAAAAGGAAAGCCCAAGGTAATCAAAGCTCACCTGATTTGCAAGCATGAGATCCATGAACCATGTGACCAAGCTCTGGTCCTGGCCATTGTTAATGTGCACCATGGTGGCATACCCCTTCTTCTTCACAGCACTCAACCCTGATTTCAGCAACGATGTGAACTGAGATGTGTTGCTGAGTGATCCCATGGGCCATAAGAATCCATTAGAGATTTCGTTTCCAACTGCAACGATGAATGGTGGAGTGCCTTGATTCTCCAGCTTATGGATCACATGGCTGATGTAGCTTGCAAGCGTTGTACTTAGAGTTTGGAAATCCATACCCTGCCATGCCACCGGGATGGTTTGTTTCCCAGGATCGGCCCAGTAGTCTGAGAGGTGCAGACATAGGAGCACTTTGAGATTTGCAGCCTTTGCTCTGTTTGCAAATTGCAAGACGCTTGGCAGGTCGCTGAACCCTGTGGGAGGATTAACCCAGAGGCGGAGGCGGACGAGGTTGGCCCCATTTGTTGCAACAATCTTCTCCGGTGGCTGCGGATCGGATGAGTTGAAATCGTAGTATTTCGTGCCCTTCTTCTCGCATTGGATTACCGTAGAGAGGTCATGCCCAAGTAGCATGCTCGTCGCCATGGAGGGTGGAAGGTTAGGGTCAGTCTTCTTTCCAATACAACACTCCAGCGTTTCGCGCACGGAGTGAGGAAATGATTTGAGCATTCGGTTTCTGGAACTCGCCAGCTCGCTCTATGTTAGTCTGAAATTTGTCGGCCTGCTCCAAAATCATCATCATCATCATTAAACAATGCATGACATTAAGGAAATGGAAGGCAACTCATCAGTACCTGTGAGGCAGGCTGAATCGCACCGATCATGGAAATCATGGTGATTTTGCCATACCAGGATGAGACAAATTGCAATTTATCTTCACAATTCTAAGAACGTCAGCATTCTTTTACAAAAAGCTCCGCATTTCAAAGTTTTTTGATCGGAGCGGAACGACATGAAGCTCTGACATGCAAAAGGTGGAACACTCAGAAGAATCGTGTTGTCTGAAACCGAACTTAAACAACTGATGTTGCTTGTAAACTTGCTGGCCTATGAATTCTGCATCCAAGACCTGATGTGCAGCCACCTCCGTTACATGCGTCTACGGTAATCTACGGTGTCTGCTAATCTAAGTTCCTTCATACTCCACGGAATTTTGAGAGACAAAAAAGTTTTACATCTTCT
This sequence comes from Polytrichum formosum, assembly GCA_964035585.1. Lineage (NCBI taxonomy): Eukaryota > Viridiplantae > Streptophyta > Polytrichopsida > Polytrichales > Polytrichaceae > Polytrichum > Polytrichum formosum. Next base: position 45,346,771 of record OZ037941.1, read on the forward strand.
CAACTCTTGAATGGCCTTCAAGAAATTTGGAATTCTCCTGGCCATGACGGCCAAGTAGCACCATGGTGGATTTTCCATGAGAGGACGACTCGACACATTGCGATTCATCATGTTTCTAACAACAGAATATTTCTTACCAATTTCAAAGCCGATCCTCTCACCAAAACAAGTTGCGAAGGAAACCAATTGAAGGAATCATGGCTGTTGAGCTGCCGTGAGTGCATGCCAATAAGAATCTACAACATTCTCCTGGTCCATTTAACTTCTGAGAGTACCGACTGCAAGATAAAAATTTCTCTCGACCAGAATATACATATCCAGAAGTCCAGCACAACAACTTTCAAGTCACTTTCTGAATTATTCACGCCGCCCCTTCCTGTGATTCCTGATGACATGTCTTAAGTAGACCATGTCCTTCTCTCGTGGCAAACGGATGGGCATGAATCTTTGACATGCTCTACCAAACTTGAGAGTTCAACCAGATTCTACATCTTCTGAACTCTTGAACGGCCTTCAAGAAATTCGCAAGCTCTCCTGGTTTTGATGTCCTAACCCTAACCCGGCACAAAGAAAACCTTCCCATCCCCGAGTTGTCAAAACTGGGCAACAGCTATAGGCAGACTGTGGAGAAGCAATTTGCAAGAGATCAATTGATCAGTTCTTGACATCCATGCACAAATATGCCGGAGACATAGGGTGGACTTGAATTGTGCTTACCTAAATCTGAAAACCGTAATCCAATCAAGTCGCCCCAAGAAAACGCACAACCGATGCTCCCGCTCTCTAATTCTTAGCCCTGAGCTGAAAAGAAACCTGCCGACGACTGAATGATTTACTTGAGCACGGATTGGACGGTGACTTTATGAAGGAAGATTAGAAGAGGAAAGAGTAGAGCTCCCGCAGACCATCCCGAGAGAAGCTTCCATCGATGTCGCTGTGCCTCCAAGCCACAGATTGCTTCACTTCTGCGAAGCCATGCATCGCTCACAAGAAAACACATGGCCCGGAGGAAGGTCCCACCTAAGAAATTTGCATTAATCTCAGTAAGAATGATATGTATGATGTGGAATACTTATATGAGTGGTATAAAGTAAGTGGGTGTTATTTGGTTCGATTTTTGTTTCTCCAACTTTCTACCGATTAGATTTACACAACATGATGATGCATCAGCAAAATCGGATTGACAATCGGACCTCCCTTGATTAAGTCATGGTTATCAAAAGTGCATGTTTGTTGATTTCTTAATTGAATACATGGGTCTTCCCAGTTGTGTTCATTAATGGGTGTGGAGTAGTTAATAAATTTTGAAGACGTAGTTCAATCTCTCTTAAACATGTGTTTTTATGGTGTTTGTTCTTTGATCTGAACTGAACCGCACACCAAGTAACACGCGCATACCTTATGGCAAGGCTTGTAGTTTAAGAATGGACACCAAGGAGACATTGATACGAACTAGGTAATGTATGCAAGGAGCCATTTCACAGGCTATAGTGGGCACCCAACCTATCAAGATGAGTAGGAGCGAGGTGGATACATGGTGCCTATAACAAACAATGGTAGGGCAATTTGTGTACAATATTGGACGTAGTGAACATGCTTTGGCAAGGTAATCCAGTGTGGGTGACGATGTGCCTCCTTGTATCCAATCCAGAATAGATACGTCAGTAAAATCACTTAGACAAATTGTTATGGTAAGATTGAATTATGTCTTCAAAATATGGAGCCCATTCTAGGTTCAATTGTTAACACAATTGAGAGGGTTTACATGATCACTTGAAAAGAAAGAGAATTCTCACTTCGACCTCTTATAACTTTTGCGTCTAAGCTCCAGGATTGTAGTTGAGTGGAGTGTTTCCGATGGTAGTATTTTACTTTTGGGAGGGGGGGGGCAAGCTCTCATTTGTTTGTAGTTATTTTGTGATTTTTGAAAAGCACTTCAAGGTCAAAGCATGAAAGAGGATTTGTAGAAGACCGTAGGCTGATCACTTTGTAACACGCAGCTAGGATGATGGGATTATTGGACCCACAATTGGGATCGATGTTTATGTGACATCAAATCAAGTAACTTCTCATGAATCCTTTGCTTAGCTTTCTTGGATGTCCAGATGCTTGCAAAACATTATCAAGTAGTGTGTGTTCGTTCATGTGGGTGCTGAGAATATAACCATGGAATGTCCCAACCTACTGCAAGGAGACCCAGATCAAATCTGGATCTACACTAGATTGGGACATCCCATGGTTATATTCTCAGGGCCCACATGAACGAACACACACTGCTTAGTAATGTTATGTGTTGTGAGTGGAAAGCCTCATTGTGGTGAGTACTGTGCTTTGTAATCTAATTCTAGATGTTGGCTCCTAAGATCTCAAGTGCAGTGAAGCTGAAGTAACTAAACCTTTTGGCCATGGAAATATGATCTTGTAAACAGCAATTATAACCGATAAATGAACATCAGGATTTGGCAGAGAAACATGCTCACGCACATCACAACGACAAGTTGACACCCACCATATTGACTACAAAATTATGAAGTTGACTCATACACATAGGGTCCAATGCTCGTAAACTGTTTTGCGAGTGCGGGATCCAAGTTGAGGCCAAAATACACTTGAATCATTTTATGGTGTTCCGCACAGTGTAGCAGTTGTCTTACGCCTAACGCCACAGGTTTACAAACAAGCTAGGTCTAGGATCAAGGTTGAAGCATTTCTCATTCACGTCAAACTCATGGTTGACATCCTCTCTCTCCTGTTTCACAGCAGATTACGTAGGGAATCACACAAACATTTGATTCTCGTCAAGTGTTTGCCAGAAGCTATGTAATTTATTCTCATAGTTGCATATCCTAACTACTACAAATTGAGGAAAACGGAAACATGCTAAGAACAATTTCAAGTGTGCAAAGTTCAGCCATTTGCATTAGACGTGATTTTCCGGCTGCAGTCAGGCCATCTTCACATGTATCGGTCAAGATTGCATAGAATGTGTGAGAAAGAGACAGAGAGGTGATTACAATGTTCAATTTTGATGTTGCTACATCTTCAAGTTAGTCTAAGTTTAAATGCAATTCTAAAATGAACATCACTAGAATTAAGGAGACCTTGCAAAATATTGCTTTCTTTTAAAGATGAACACTATGAACAAGTCCAAATCAACTAGTCAGCACATGATTGCTCCCAAGACAAACTTATAAATTCTCATATGATTGTAACAAAACATTCGATTGACCCAGATACCCCCACTATGATTGGGTGGACCATAGTGGTAGAGTGCAACGAAAATCAAGTGCTAGCTTTGAAGGTCACCCATCCAACCACTAATCTCGCCTTAGGCAACGTAGCCTCAGGACTCCCAAAGGATGTAGGTAAGCCTTGGGTTTAAACGTTTAAACCACCCTTCCTCATCTTCGCTGTCTTTCCCGGCTTCAATGATGGGATTAAACGACAAGAATATCACAACAAGAGCCCGTTCCCAAACTGATGAGCTTACAAAAGTTACACAAGCAGGGACCTTGCATATGATAACCAGACTCATTCTATCACTGTATTTTCTTCAGTTTAAGGTTGATGAGATCAAGAACAAGTCTCAACAAAGGAAGAAGTTTGCGCATAGATGACACTTCAGGGAGCGTTCTTTGCGATTCTGCAAACTTGAAGCCATTTCAATTGCCATGTAGGATTAGCTTGTCCCCCATTTGAGATTAGGAACCACTAAGAGTATATGAGTCTTGGGCAAGTGAACTGCACGACTTGAAAATCTTCAAGATAAATTTGAGCGATGAAATTCCATAATTCTTCATGGATGCACCTCGATTGTCTAGGACTCATATGCTAGTTGTAAACTCAAGCATCTAATCTAACTTCAATTTCAACATGTTCATCCGACTCAACAAAGACTCACCTTCTTCAAAGATGCGAAACAGAGTCTAAAGAGCTCCAATGTCGCCCCAAACCCTTCACACAACAACATGAACCAATTGGGGGAAGCAATCCACCGATAAACCAAAAAAACTCATTCCAAAAATGTAGTTGACATGGCTACTTGAAAGTTATGCAACAAGGCGGACAGTCAAAGGAGGGGTTATGGTCGGGGGCAACCACTTGGCAACTGCCAACCATTAGATGAGTTTCAAGATTGGGTGAAACCCTGCTACCCCCATTTATCCAATGATAAAACTTCGACGATATGCAACAAATGTGTGAATATAGGGTGGCACCATATGGACATTGGATGGGCTCCACCTGACCCTTATTTTTAAGAAACTAGATTATTCTTGTGGCAACTAATTTTGATTTGGTGAAATCAAACCTTTTTCGCCCAATGAATTTAGGTCAATGTGCGATGTTGTAGATTGACAACCCTAAATTGAAAGTTCTAGCTATGGGCAACTATGTGGGCTATGAGATGCTCCAAGTCAAGTAGATGCTTGTCATCTTTGGACCTCGAGGCCGAGGCTTGACACAAGTGCCGGAGCTATGTTTGACTTCCTTAAGGCTTGCAACCTCGGTGATGTGGATACCCCTTCATCAATTATCTATTTCTCAACTCTTCATTATGAGGAGATTCAACGGGAGGAAAAGATACCCAAAAAAATGTCCATAACTTGTGAAAGAGGGCATGTTCATCCTTATCTCACCATTATTTTGGATCTCACTTGTCGGAGGACCTAATTAAGGACATAATTTTTTTGATTTATAAATTTATAAGAGGCATTTCATTACATCAATTAATTGTGATAAGGTGTTATGTGGGCCCAAGGCAATATGAGATTGATTCTTGGACCCCATACATAACATGCCTGGAATCTTAAAGTCTTCAACCTAAAATTGAGAGTCATGCAAGAGGTTAATATTTCCTCTTGGAACACCAGTACACTACAACGAAGTTATATTTTAAACAAAGGCATGCTAACACACAAAGGCCATGCCATCAAATTGGTTAACCCAAGGTTTTATGACTCAAGGACCATAACATTATTCAACCATGTGGGTGAATTCCATGATCCTAGAATATGCCAATTACATTCCATGGGCCCTCAAACAAACTGGGAATATTCATTTATTATTAATATATTCATACTAAATGTGGTGTTTTGGGTGGATTTATACCCCCGGCACTATGCACAAAAAATATTGTTCATCATGGGAATATTCTCATGACTTACTATTCATCCCAGTATTATTCCCTAAATTTACCATTAATAGCATCACTATCATTGAAAATACCGACACTACTCACAATATTCTTACTATTTAAACCCAACACTATTCATTATTCATACTAGCGTCAGTTTCTTCCTATTTTCTAAATATCTTCCCATGAAGGTAGATAATGAAAGCCCATGTTAGATGCCAAATATAGAATGGAACATGACCATGAATAATGTTACAAAAAGTATCTAGTAAGACTTTCACTTAATGGATAAGACCAAAACACGAGTGTGGATGTAATAACATGCCCTCCACTTATTACGGTTGCTACATCACCACACTACGCCTATAGAGCTCATCTTCCAAAAAGAATGCACTAAACCCATCTTGTCACCATGGATGGTATAAGTATGCCTCGTGCTTATTGGCTTCCACACCAACCACCAAAATGAATGTGATGAATACCCAAGTTGTATTTGAACATGCAATCCTCGGTACATTCACACATAAGAAGTGTGAAAAGTAACTAACATTGTTTTAAGGATCACCCGACACACACACCTTACACGGAAGCAATCTCTAAAAAGCGACAGCGATATTGTCTTTAACTTGAAAAAAGCAAGTGAGGTTTTCTCTTGCAAAACTCCTTGAGGTCTCTCTAGTGACATCATGTTATGTCCACTAATTTGAATGTAGTGAGCGCTCAAAATTTGACTTTATTTTGATGTTCATATTTTTGCTCAAACACACTAGAAGAAAAACTTGTCCCTTACAACCATCCATTGCAGTTCATGGCGAGAAAATGCATAAATGAATCATTTTGGTTGTCAACCGAAGGCTTTTGGTTGCGGTTTTTGGACAATTGACAACCAAATTGATTTGATTATGCATTTTCTCGTCACAAGTTGTAGTGGCTAAATCATAACGGACGGTTGTAATGGACAAGTTTTTTTTCTAGTGAGTGCTCAAATGAAGCAAATGAAGAGTGTGTTCTTGTAGACCTCCTAGAGGTCTATCCAAGGAGTTACTATTCACCCAGTTATACACAACCATTTACACGTAGCAATCCCTCTCAAACTGGAAAAATATTTCAACGTTCATATTGCGCTTGAATGAAACAGACAAATGCCTATATTGCTTACCTTCTCAAGATCTATCTAATAAACATCAATCATCATATTCTACTTAGACATTGGGGCATCTCATGGTTATATTCTCATGGCCCACATGAACGAACACACATTGCTTAATAAGATTATGATTTCATTCAAATCTTGTTAAAATGAAAACTAATCGGAGAATCTATCTCACAAAGCTTTCCAACTTATGATTCATAAACTAAGTTGATATATTCCAAGTTGGAGGAGGTTGAGTAACTTCATGAAGCTTGATGTCGTCATGCTAGATATTGTATGCAAGAGGCTATTTACACCCAGACCCCAAATTTAAGCTAACTCGGATCGCAAGTACATGTTGGAGAAGGTAAATAAGCAAAGAGACGTGACTTAACAAAAGCAACTTCTTTCCGTTCACTCACAAAGCACTCAACATCCCCCACATGTTCCTTGAGAAACAACCCATTCTTGCTACAAGCATATGAGTCCTAGGCAATTGACCTGCGTTACTGGAAACTTGTTCGATGTCACTGAAGAATTTGCAAATCTAGCGCAAGGGTAGATTTGCATTTTTTTTTTCATCGACCTAGGACGATTACATAAGATTCGTATCCTGGTAGTGTATGGTGATGAAAGTACAATGCATATCTACCACTAGATTTGCTAGATTTAGAAATGTTCCAGTGACATAGGACAAGTTTCCAGTGACGAATGTCAATTGTTTAGGATTTAGATGCTTTCTAGTGTGTGGAGATACTCTCATTGTAATTTGAGCCACAATCTCTCCTTATTAAAATTCCTTCAAGGTGGGCTCTTGGTGTAAGACTATAGGGTGGGTTTACAATTGGATCCAAGACCAAAGAAACCTCCACAATCAAGCATTCATATTGGTAGAGAGCAGATTTTTGAACCCAAGGAGTTCTCATTGATGTGTGGGTCCAAAGCATGAAAAAATGAAGTGACGCTAATGTGCATAACATTAACCCCTTTGGGATGTTGAGGCCAGGAATGGCCTCGAAGTTCTGTATTCTTCAATTTCGGGTATGAATCGAATGGTTTTTGCAAATATGGTAAAGGCGAAATTTGTTGGCATGGGGTAGGGGAGAATTATCATGATTAAAAAAAATTAAGATCCACGGTGTAGAGTGCACATTCATCCAAAGTGAGGTTTCTATGTATTCTGGCCCCATACTCGTCCTACGGTGACGAGGTACATGTTCAGATACGTGAACCCGAACATGGACAGCCATAGCCAGTCACACTTCCGGCGTGTGAACCTGTACCTCCCGGTGATGCACCAACTGTACAGTCGTCCTCGGATACATTCCCTACATATACTTGGCCCGTATAGAGCACTGAATACATCGGACCACCCCGCCGCACACCCTCCCCGTTTTTTATTTGTGGCTTTTCTTACACAACAGACAATGCTCTCCGAACTTCTGCGTCGTCTTTAGCACTGCAGTATCCATCTACACTAATTTTCCGACGCCGAAACAACCTCCAGACCGTATGCTAAATCAGATACGTACTTCACATATTGCAAAAATACGCCTCACGACACAACGTATCTCCAGAACCCAACATCTTAAAGGGGTTAAGTAGTGGCCTTTGTTTGTTCATATACTAGTACGAACGCAATAAGTATTATTCGTTGGTCACGATTCATGATGTTGTTCTTTGTACCTAGACATTGTTCAAGGTTGTCTTTATTGTTTATAAAAGCATATAAGCCTTCACCGTTTTCAATTTTAATATGATGTTTGGCTAATATTCTTTGGATTGTGCAAGCATCTGGCAGACTAGGTGTTGGCCCCACCGAACCCAACACCCTAGCTGAAGAATGTTATGTGGCATCACCTTCTTGCAAAATCTCAATAGTCCTCACTCCACAAAACGCTTATGCTAAGGTAAACATGTCTACTTTGGTTACATATCTTAGATTGGATATCTATATTTGAGTGGTGTTTGGTCAAGTGTTGGTCTAAGAACGGACACCAAACAAAACATATGTTTAAAAGAGATCGAGCCACATGGTCGAAATTAGTTAGCCATTGTAGGTTTAATAGTTAACATACTTAAGGCACGTTTACGTTAGTGTCGATGAATCAATCTTCAAGCTTGGGTCCAATCATGTGAGTCCAAAACCAAAGCCTATTGGGGGTCCATTAAGGGGTGTTTTGGACCCTAAGCTTCTTGAACCCAAACCTTAAATTTAATTCCCACGCTTTACCTACCTTGGGCAACAACACTTGTATAATGAGTAGGGATCATTGGCAAAATAAGTATGATAAGGCGTGATAAGAATATTCCTATTCAATAAGCTTTGTGAAACCCTTATTGTATCATGTGCCCCATGCACAATAAATCTCCGTATTCTTCTCTTATTATCATGTGCCCACGGTAAATATAGAGACCATATATGTCAAAGAAGATATCATTAGATTCATCTTTTTGAGCTCTTTGCAACAAGACTAAGGGCAGGTTCACATGGTCTCCCAAGTCCCAAGTCCCACTCATGTTAGCAAGTCCCAACATGGAGGCAAAGTCCCAACTTTTCAACCTCAAGAAACCATTAAAATATGGTTAAATATCATTAAAGTCAGATCATTGTTATTTCATGCAAAAATTATTCACAAGACTTGTGTTGAGAGTTGGGTCAACCCAACTCTCAACACAAGTCCCAAGCCTCACCTCCAAAAAACGTTGCCATGTAGGCATCCATGTCATACTTGGGACTTGGGACTTGGGACCCATGTGAAGTGGTAGGTCCCAACTTCCATGCTATCAACGGCTAAGATTGCATGGATTGACCTCAAGTAACTTGGGACTTAGGACCCCGTGTGAACCAACCCTAAGTTCATTGAGATAATAAGATTGAAAAGAAAAGAAAAAATAAAATAAAATAAGAGCATAGTAAATAAAATAAAATTTCTCATGAGAAAAGGCATGTTGCCGCCTCGAGCTTACCCATCACCAATGAAATGTCAAGCTATCCATTGAAGGTTATGCATTACACCTATCCATCATGGTTCACGAAGAAACCTATGAATATCTTAGGGGCAAAGGAATATTCCTTCAGGTTGGAATAATAATAATAATCTAACCTATTATATTGTTTTCTCTCTTGTCAATGCTCAATTGAGTATTGATTGTCTAGCAAAACAGGTTCTGCAGTTTTATATAATATCATATAAATTTTATTGTATCAAGCATAAGTATTTTATGATATTGTTTGAATGACCATGATAGTTGATATATAAAATGATAACATGTTTTACTCAATACACATGCGCTCTAACAAATTGACTTAGGAGATGGAATTGATGTAAAAGTCCATGAAGCCAATTTAAGGCTTATGGAACTAGAAGAATCTACGAGCATCCCTACCATTGCCACCACATCTCCCTCCAACATTATTCAAGATTGAGCAGAGGTATAATGATCACAAGTGTACCCCATCCTATCTCTAACCACGGCAGTCATATTTAGAGGGACCAAAACTAAGATTAGGGCACTTTGTTTTGAAAATAAAGGGTGTTCTACCTAATCAAAACTCTTTCAGATCTTGGACAACTGCCAAACTAACTAGAGTTAACTAGATTCTTTTTAATACATTCTAGGGAACAACTATAGTTAACTAGAAAAATTCCAAGTATTATTATATATTCGAAGAAGTTCACATCTTGATTTGCTTCAGTTGAGGGTCTTTAATATGCTCAAGCCACTAAGGATCATCAAGAAACGTCTTTATACGATCGCTCATAGTACAACCTCCATGTACACCAACACAAATAACACACTAGCGACACTACAACACTACGGCATAAATCCATGGACATGTTGCACTCAGCTTTAGTTAACTAGATATTTAATTAACTAGATATAACTATAGTTAACTATATTTTTTGACATGTCAAATTGGGAACAACTGTAGTTACAAAAGGCTACTAGTTAACTAATAGTTGAATTAGTTGGTTAGTTGTCCAAGGTCTAAACTCTTTCAATGCTAGAAAGTATTCCCTTTAATATACTTCATGCTTCAATTTGTAATTGAAGAACCAAAAAACAACTCCTACTTAGTTATGTTGATTGTTGCAAGCATGCATATTTTAACACTCATATAAACCAACATGCATTCTTGTCTTGCACAATCTACGATCATATTATCATGATTAAATTAGTAATCGGTACGGTTCGATTCCCGCTGTGAAATCTTCTCTCTACTTGATTAAAAAAACCAGCTAGGTAGGTAGGAAGCCAAGAGCCCACCCACCGTAAGGTAGGCAGTAAACCCCACCTTGCACCAAGAGGATTCTTGAGCAGGGTAGGGCCAACAGGCTCAAATTCACGTCGGATTGCCCGACGTTGGTTTTTAATTTGATAATCGGTATAATTGTAGAAGTGGCGCCCCCACCACCTTAGATTTTTTAAGACCCTTGTGCTTAGCGATCTACAAGCTCTTCCACTACCTCTTTAAAATATGAATTAAAAGGAATGGTACACTGTTTTTTGCATTTAGTGTTAGTTACTATTTGGAGTTACTCACTCCTATATCTTTTTACTATTAGTGTAATTTTTTATCACGTAAAGTTGTTAATGTTCTATAATGTCCAACAACCCAATTCGACCTTCGTTGGTAAAAAATTGCATTAATAGTAAAAGATATAGGAGTGAGTAACTCCGAATAGTAACTAACACTAAATGCAAAAAACAATGTAGTGGTGGTGGTGGTGGAGATGCCTTGAGTTCTTGTAAGTTACTAGTATGTAGTTGGATTTGTTACAAAATGAATATAAAATGAGAAGCACATCATGCAAGCAAGATTGCATAATCCTTGAGCACTTAGAGAGCAAGACCAAGAGTTCTATTATCTTCTATCTCAACCTCGGTGTCCATTCAAAGTCTTTGATCATCTCCACCTCCTAAGATGGTAAGGTGCCATGTAGATAATATCTTACACCTCTATGATGATGGGGCACCATACCGACACCTAGTTGCTATCCTACGATGACGAGACGTCATCGACAACGTAATATCTTATGTATACCACGATGATGAGGTTGGGTCTACAGACACTTAGTCATCGACGGTAGCGTCATAATAGGATTGTCCCCTCTAAAACTCCATTAAACAGAGGTTTTGTTTCATATTTCAAGAATGTAATGCTACGTAGTCTCAAGTCTTTTTACCAACTTAATCATCAAGTCATATTTGCCATTAGTTCAAAGAATACCACTGCACTACACCACTCTAGAGAATTAGGCATTTTGACCCCACCTTGGTGTACTTCTACTAGTCCCATGAATAGTGTTGGCTCACTAGACTACAACACCCAATTTCATTTCATTTGTATGCCCACACTTACCCTAAAAGCCCGAGACCCAAATCCTCCAAAATCCCCTAAAAAAAACCATTCTAGTTTAACTTAACATTTTAAAATTACCTTTAATGGTGGATGTGACTCTACGGATGGCATATTGTAGAGTGGATGTTGTTTGCATAATATTTCAGTTTTTCGCATGCCCCGGTTGCCTAGACCCAAAAAACATCTCTCTCGGCCGTTAGGGTCCAATATGCAACTGCCTTGGCTATACAAGCTACAAACACACTACAGTCTAACCTTGATAATGTCACACCATCCGTTTCACCAAAAAGTGTGATATAAACAAGGTGTGACATATTTGATAATGTCGCATTTGGAAGATTTATGCATAATGTGATATTATCAAAGAAATAGGTAGAAAAGCAAATAAAAGTTACAATGTTCAAAAGAAAATAACAAAGATGAGAATTCAATGTTTTAAAATATAAAATCAAATTCAAAAGCTTGAATAACAAAGATAGCACATCATAATGTGTCATTGACATCAGGTAAAGACCTCTCACTGGAGACAAAGAAGCTCCTAATGTCACATTGTTTTGTTGACATTGATGTTAAATATGCAACACCAATTCTAATGAGCTTGTCATGGATTTTTTCCATTCCTAACAACTCCATAGTGTTGAAAATTTGTGAACCTTGACTAGTCATAAAATTCGAAACATCTTTGACAAATTTTTGTGCATCACTTAACTTCACTACCCTAGACTCAACATCATTGCTATCATCAATCAATGGGTCTACTTCTATGGGATCCAAGTGGAAAGGCGGGCGGAGATGCTGACGTCATCCATAGAATTTGTTGTCCATCTGGCCTTTTTTCATCCATATTACTTGTTAATATCACACTCACACTCCAAATTTTGGAAAAAAAAATAGTTACATTATCAAGAGTGATAGGGATAATAACGAGGGAGTTTTACACTAGAAAATTTGGTTTCGAAGTTTTGGGTGACAATATCAAGGTGTTCTATAAACAAGAGTGACATTATCGAGGTTAGACTGTACTTAGGGCCAGCTTACACTAGTGACCATTAACCATGACCACTGCTTTCTAAAATCTCTCATGGGTTGAGAAGTAAGTGATTGTCCCACTTCGTTTTACACAAGGTCACCAAAATAAGAGTGATCATGGGTAATATGTCCAAAAACGGATGAGAATTTGACATGGAATCTTACATGTTCATATATGAATAATGTTTGGTGGTTGCCCACGAAACAATGAGAGATCCCAAATAAGATAACCATGTCAAACGAAGAAAAACTAATTTGAACATAATTATGCTTGATACATTTCTATTTTAAGGATACATTCATTTAAATACTATTTTATTTTTAAAAGATCTTAATTTTTCTGAAACACTATGCCCCGGTTTTAGTTCACTTCACTCTATGTCCGGTTACCAAAGTTTTTCAAAAGTGACATGGATTTCTCTTCGTCATGGTCTTCAGCAGTGCCCGGGAAGTTTTTGGGCATAGTTGGTCAAGATCCTACTGATTCTACATCCATCCGGTTACATGTTGACATCTTCCGGTGTTGCTTTATTCATTTGAGGTATATTCTCCTGTAGATTCCTCTAAAATGATCGGTAATTCTCCCGAAGTCTCCAACTTCAACCGGTTCATCTGTAACCAACCGCCGGTTCTCCCCGAACCTTGGTCTTCGGACCTATGATCGGGGAGAACCGGCAGTTAGTTACAGATGAACCGGTTGAGTTTGAGAAATAACCGGTTGAAGTTCAAGACTGCAGGAAAATTACCGATCATTTTAGAGGAATTTATAGAATACACCCCAATTTAATATAGGAAAACCAAAGGATGTCAACATGTAACCGGTTGGACTTGCAAACACTAGGATCTCGACCGGTTATGCCCAAAAATCTCCCCAATCACTGCTTCGGACTGCCAACTATTGACCACTTTAACTTAAGGTAGAAATACCATAACCGGTTAACTACCCTCTAGCCGTGCACTAGACCGCCGTCATAATAGTGAAGTGCCATTTCTGAAACCGATCATGGCTCGGCGGCAACTTCAATGCGTGTACACTTAGTGTAGCCAATGGGAGTCAAGTGTTAATGTACTCATGAGGTAATCAATTTAGGCGATGTTTCTGTATGGAAATGCAGATTACCGTGTTCGGTGTAGGGAGAATCTAGTGAAACGAGTAGGGGGGTTTGACAACTTTCCACTTTGAAAAATTGTAGAATTTTTTGTACAAGACAAAAAAATATGAAACAACTTGCATTCCTCATGAATCCTTCTCGTCTATCTTGGAAAACTATCTCATGATTGTCGGACCAGATCTTCAATGCGAATCACCTTATTTTCACGGGTCATGGTATTTCTACCTTATTTAGATCCCAAATCATTTCACCGCACTTGGTCATATCAATTAATGTGGCTAAAACGGCCCTTATTTATAAAGCACCGCCCTCATCAATGCATGTGAGTGGCATCCAGCTACTATGTGGAAAATATCACCCAATTCCTTACAAAGCCCACCAACGCCCATTCAATTCCCAACTCATACAGGTTGACCTCACTAGTACTAGCCTGCAATTTCCGGCCCCTTGGTTGACTCTTCGTATCTATTATTATGGACGCAAGTTTTGGCACGAATGTTCTGGGAAACTCCTGGCTTCAACATCACTCATTATTGGGCCAGCTTGAAAGCAATGGCACACCAACAAAAAAAATTATTATTATTATTATTAGTATTATTATTAATTTTTAAAGATCTCCGATGTTGTCAATTCTAAGATTTCTAAAGGTAAGGGCATGTAGGTCCGAGACGACCCTAAACTACCGGATGATGGTGGAGGGATACCCAAATCTCAAGGAAGAGGTTGGCGGTTCGAATCCCGGCTGTGAAATCTCCTCTCTACCTGACGGAAAACTTGCCAAGTGGTCAATTGCCTCCTGTGCTTTGGCGCTGGCTTGTCGGCCTTCTGTCTCAAAAAGAAAAAGAAAAAGGTAAGGGCATGTTTACACTACACTGGTATCCCAATTAGTGTGTGTTATTATTCGAGTTATGCAGTGCGATAACATGAGTTCATTTTTTACTAACAAAGGTTCAATAGGTTGTTCAGATATCATATGTAGAATTTAAACATAACATTTTTTCAATTACATGGTTGTGTTTCATTCTATATTGAGCATCTGACGTTGGTCTTCACTATCTTATCTTTATGAGAGAAAAACTTAGAAAATAAGAAGAAATTGATGCCGATACGCATAATGAACAGTGCCCGTTTGAGTAGTAAGAATATTGTGAATAGTGTTGGTATTTTTAATGAAGGTGTTGTTATGAATAGCAATTTCAAGGAATAGTAATAGGGATGAACAATGTTTCCTGCATATATTCATGGGATGAACAGTAATTCCTGTGCGTAGTGCCGGGAACATAAGGGAGCGGCTTTTATACCCGGTAGGGCATGGGCAATACAATGGTTGCTACCCTCGATGAATGCTATCCATATTTTAATGTCAATTTGGCAACTTTAACAAGGCCCCTCGTATTTTTCCACATGATTTGACTTTTGTGGTTGTCTTCTTCAGAGGATGATGTGGACATTTCCCCCACAAAGGCGTTTCCAAAAGGATTAGATAGTGCAGATGCCAATGCTTCACACATGCGCAATATTCAAAACACAAACTTCAATCACTGGATATCGAATTTATGCATGAAAGCCGTGACAAAGTCACAGTGGAATATCCCTCTTTGTCACCTCTTGCCATTGCCATTGGTTAGACCCATCCTTGAGATGGATGTTCAATTAACGGAGAACAAGATTGTTAATGGATACCATGAAGGTGACATCGTTTTCTATATTTCTATCATCGATGACCAAGGGAGAGTGGAGCCGGTCACACAAAACACTTATGATTCATGGAATGAGCAGTAATAAACATCCAATGATTCATTTGAGTTGTATTTGAAAATTGATGGTAAATTAAGTGTATTCAATGGCAATATGTTTTGTGTGTGGGAAAGCAATTATAGGGTGAGTGGTTGGAGGTGTCACATTGACCATTTGCAACGCAATGACCCAGACTAACACGACATGGTTGATTGCATATCCTTGGATCCTAGAGATTCCGTCGGTGTATTGCTCGATATTATGCATGATGTCAACAAATTCATATTCTAATACATCCATTTATCTAGTTATATTATAGTTAGTTTGTGTCAGTATTTAAATTTCATATTTTTAAACTTATTCTTTGTGTAGATCCATATAGAGTGACCACGTGAAGGTAAATTTGGTATGCAAGCTTCACATGATAAGGCGTTCTGACACACTTCATTTTCAAGAATTTTGGGGCCTTCTACTTGTTGCATATTTTGATGGTTGTCTCGATAGACAACATAAGAATATATGGTGCCCTCCAACATTCGATGTGTTTATCCAATTCTTGTACAAGGTGATTATTTTATTCAGTGTCATTATAATATGGTTGGAGGTTTATCCATTTATTCATATGTGCTCCCCCTTCCCCTTGTTTTTGATACAAGCATGAATGGTGGTACAGAGGGAAATAACATATGCAACGAAGGAGGCGTTAATGAAATATAATGATAAGACTCCATTGGCTTTGAGAACTACAAAGGGAATATGGATAACAATGAACAAAACTTCACAAAAATCCATCTTGGGTTTGAGAAACTACTTGCTATTGCAAATCATGTTGATGGTGAAGGTTTTTTTAAAAGATGTATTATTATTCACCATATCTTTGTATGTTTCAACATCTACTAAATTCCACTATGAATGCATCCTTAGCATTTGCATTATTCATGCAAATTAATAAACATTTTGGATGTTTTGCAAAATTAGATATGATGGTTTAGAAATCACAATTAATTGCTCCAGTTGAGGGCAAATTCAAAGTGCGTTGGTTGTGTCGATGGAATGCTAGTCGCATGTTGCGGGTGTCTCTCTATTTTCTAGTTGGCGACGTGAAATAGAGTGCTAGACAATTAGCTTCCAAAGGCATCTTTTTGGGCTCAAGTATTGTCCATTGGATCATAATCATTGCAAGTGTGTGGGCGCAAGCATGGTCAAGTACACAACTCCAATACCATGCATAGGTTTCAGTGAAAGTTATTCAAAATTATAAACTAACTTTGAATTTTGTGAAGGAAAAAATCATAAAAATCTCAAAAACGCATTGATCTACAAAGCCAAGCAATTTATATTGACAAAAAAATCCAAAAAATCTACATATTTTAGAAGACGATGGAAATAGCTTGCAAGTAGATATAATGAACATATAATTGTTATGAAATTGTTTTAACTATGATAAAATTACATTAAATTGATGTTGTCCTACAAATTTTTGTAATGGTTCCCTCAAGTTTATAATGAATTCAAGGAATACAAAAAAATTCAACTTCAAAATATTTAAGGTCATGAAATGTACATCTAAAACCAAATTTAGCCATTACCTTTTGAGTAGTATTTTTAATGATAAGTTTTAAAGACCTCATCTTGATATTCTATAATTGAGTACCTAACACAACAATGGAGGGCACCATGAAAAAACCTCAATTTAAACAACACTTTGCTACTAATTTTAAGTGTTTGACCATAAAAATTATGATTGTAGTATCGTGGAGCATTTTTTACATATACTTGACCATGCTTGCTCCTGTGTAATTATTTTTATAATTTTAATTCACATGTTTTGACTTTTGCACTCTTGACCTCATTGTTGGAGCATGCAACAGCCACTCAGTATCACAACATGGCCGAAATTTTTATGCGTCCGGTTTCCTTGAATGAGAATCTCATCTTTGCTTTGGATTATGTTGAGAAGTGGTGAACTCTTTTGTGGACCAAAAGTTTCCAAACCATGTTTAGGGATAAAATCTCATTCAATAGGTCATGAAATTTGGGGAGTACTTTGATGGAAAGATCGTCACAAGGCATGTCATATACAAGTATTTATCCTTGTAATCATTTTACTATCATTTTGGTTTAAGCATCACATATTTGAATGTAATTTAATACATTTGTTTGAATTTCTTAAAGTACATCAAGAGGGAACTCCTTGCTAATAATGTGATAAGAGTGAATGGTTTCTCTTCGTACGTTCCGGTGTGGATTGCAAAAGGTGAATTGTGCATTTTCACTCGGGCACATGTGAGGACATGGGAGAATGCCACTTTGCATAATTGTCCATGGTTTCTTGAGCGCCCACTAACATTTCATCATGTGGAGAAGAAGGATGAAAGAGCATAAGTTGAAACTGTCTTAGATGAGGATGACGATTGGGACATGGTCCATGCCAACCATGTTCTACCAGATATGCTACCAATGACAGTGGAGAAAGGTGAGAGATGCAAACGCGGTTCTAGAGCGGTTGTCACTCAAGCACAAGAGAAACATGAGTCTACATTGCATTTGGAGAGGCCATCCCCTAACCCTTTTAGAGGTCATACTTCCACTTTCACCGCTCATCATGTTTCTCAACAACATTCACAACTAGAAGCACAAAATCTTAGTGCAGAAACTAGGGTTGTTTCTTCATCTTCACTAGGTTCACAACGTTTTGTTTGTTTTGTTTTGTTTTGTTTTGTTTGTTTGTTTGTTTGTTTGTTTGTTTGTTTGTTTGTTTGTTTGTTTGTTTGTTTGTTTGTTTTAGGGAAGAATACATCAATCGCAATAATATTAGATAATGGTGGTGATGAACACCCTATCATGGTCAACATGTTGGAATTCTTAGAAAAAGTAATTTATGTACATTTATTGATTTATATTGTCACTAACTAATACGTTTCACTTAAGATATAATATGATATTGTGTGATGATTAATTGCAGGTGATTTCACATGGTTGTAAGTTTCATCTCATGGTTGTAGACTTGCCAGAAGGACTATTCATTCCCAATGGTTCTCACCTTCCACCACCATTTCAGAGTGAAATGTACGCTCAACTTCCCACATTGAGGCACGGGGGGGGGTCACTTAGTGCATTTTAAGAACGACGTGTGGCATAATATGGGGAGGATTAAATTCGTTTGACATAAAATTTATAAAAGAATTCCAAATAATGAAGGGTTCATTAAAAGTAGACAATCCCATTACAAGTAAGGTAGATAGGTATAAAATATGGCCCATTCTTTTTTTGTAAAAATAATATAGGGGTTGAAATTAAGGATCCTAGGATGTATGTTTAGTAGAATCAATTTTGTACGCATGCTTCACGAGGGATGGATGAAAAATGACTCATCAGTTACCCAAAAATTGATGAAATTGTAAGCCTAACCCTAACTCTCTTCCCAACACCTCTCGATGGCTTCTCTCCCTTCTCTCCCTTCTCTTGGTGGCCTCTCATTTTTCATTTTTCATGTGGCTTCTCATTTTTTGGTGACTTCTCTACTCCGACATCGTCTTTTCCAACAGGTATGTCCACTTCCACCACTGCTTCTTCATAGCACACGTTTTATTCAATGCTAGAGTCTTTGTGATTTGCATGTTGCCCTTGCCATATTCGCCCAATTGTTCAGTTTTCTTTATTTTGTGATCTTTTTGCAAGATCATTTTGACGTTACCTTCAATCCAACTTCCATCTTTGATCGCTCCAAGCTCTCTCTCATCGTGCAATCTCAACGTCTTGTAGGTAGATCCTTGCACTCTCTAAATGTGTTGCTGACATATTTTCTCTGGCGTCATGACTATATAGGGTTCATGACCAAGCTTGGAGTGTTTCACATTATGTAAGTATTGTGCACTATGGTTTTGGTCTTCACTAGTATGTAAATTGACTTTGAATGAAGGATTTTTACGGAGCGGGTGTTGTGTTTGTGAACACACGCTCACTCTTGTTGTGTTTCCATCCTAAGTCTTCTTGTTGTGTTTCCACTTTAAGTTTTTTGTACTTAGTTTTTGCAATGGTATGTACCGTAGTACCATAGCAGGTTCGTCCTAAAATAATTCTAAAAATAAAAAAAACGTAAAAATTAGAAAATTCTGAAGACAAAAAAACGAAAATAGAATAAATTAGTTTTTGAAATATTTTGCTATTTCTAAGCTATTTAGGGTCATTTTTACTTATTTTTTGCTAAAAAACGAAAATTGAGAAATTCAGTTTTTGAGAGGCGAACCTTATTTTTTCAAAAAAATTAAATATTCGTTCGCCAGGTGGCGAACCTGCTATGGTGTTACGGTATTCTTTATACCTTTTTGTTGCCATGTTTTTTCCCACCACTTTTGCATTGCATACACTTTTTTAATTAAAAGGAATGTAGACTACAAAAAATTGCAATGACATGGGCATTATAAGTAGTGGTAGGGTGCAAAAAAATAGGCCATTTTAGAAAATTAAGTAATTATAGGGAGCTTTTAATTCGTGCCTTGGAGGTAAATAGCCTCTAAACAAATACCCCTCCGCCGCACGTGATGCACAAAAATCCTATAGAGTGACCCCCCTGTGCATTGAGGCCCTTTTTGAATTTGCTAATGCTAACCTTCATGAGGATGCTAGCATGCTTGAATTCCTTCCTAAAGTGAAAGAAATTATCCATGATGTGATAACTTATGTGGAAACTTATGATTTTGTTATTGCAAAGGATTGGTGGGGCATCAGTGAGTTGTCATTATGCTTCTTAGTTGAGAAAACTTTATGGTACATTATATATCTTTTCTTGTACAATGTTCCTTATTCATATGTTCATTGCGTGTTTAATTCAAACTTATGTTAATACATTCTCACCAGTTTTTTGATTTTGTAGATTTGTTGATTTTGCATTTTGGTTTTCATTCATAAGGCGAGATCATTGATTCGTGATGTGTGCCATAAGTGCGAGGTGGATGTGGGAGCCACTGACATATTCTTTAATAATGAATTCTCGGACTCAACTCATGAATAAAGAGGTCCTTGGAGAGGTGGTCGAGAGAAAGACTCAAAATCATTGCCAATCATTCATATTTGATTGCTCATTGTCAATGTTCTTGTGTTTAATGATTGATTTTTGTGTTGTGTCCAATTTCTTTCAGTCATGCATGTAAGAGAAGCAGTCGTCATAGAATACGTCCCCAATAGTGATCCTAACTACTACACTAAATATTGTATTTAGTGTCACCAATTCTAGTTGTTTTGCTCAATACTAATTGTAAATCGTCCATGTAGTGTTACCAACACTAAATGTAAACCTAACATTATTTGTCATATTGTGTAAAAATTTATGGGCATTATAGAGTTACAAGTATTGTCACTTATTAAGTGTTTGTTCATCCAAAGTTCAATCATCCATGCCAATATTTCATTACAAAAATATTAAAATGCAGAATATACCAACAGTAGATGAACTAAAAGTAAGTTAGGGCAACAATTTAATTATAATCTCATTCATAAGAAGTGTCATTATAACAATTACCACAACGACATAAAATGCCATATGACACTAAATACAATATTTACTGTAGTTATTATCCTCCAATACTTGTAGTTAGGATCACTATGGGAATTACATAGTCTTAAGCTACTTCTCTTCCATTACATGGGTGCAAGCATAGTAAAGTGGACCAAAAAAGTGCTCCGGTATATGAAAGCCATGATTTTCTTGGTCAAACGCCTATAAGTAGTAGCAAAATGTTGTTTAAAATATATTATTTTTCATGATGACCTCTATTGTTAAGTTAGGTACTCAAATATAGAATATCAATATGAGATCTTCAAAACCTATCATCAAAAGTGACGCGTAAAAGCAACTGACTAAATATAGTTTTGAACGTAAATTTCATGACCTTAAATATTTTGAACTTGGAATTTCTTTTCATATTCCTTGAGTTTATTATAAACTTGAGGTCATCGTAATTTTTTTTCAAAAATTAATCAATTTAATGTAATGTAATTGTATTTTAAACAAGTTTTTGTCAATTATCTTTTCAATGACACCCACTTGCACCACCACTTGCACCGTCTTCTAAAATGCATATACGTTGTTTGAAATTGCTTTTTGTGAACATAAATTGCTTGGCTTTGTAGATTCATATGTTTTAAAAATGTTTATGAATTTCTATTTCATAAAATTCAAAGTTAGTATATAGTTTTGGATCACTTTCACTTAAACCTGAGCAAGGATCAAGAGCTGTCCACTTTACCGTGCTTACACCCGGTTATGAAGTTTATAAATTTTAGGTATAGAATCTACCAAAGTTCATAGATCACATAGCCTTATTAGAAGCTTGGAAAAAAAAACTACACTAAATATGATATTTAGTGTCACCGATTCTAATTGTCTTGCTCAATACTACTTGTAAACCGTAGTATAGTGTCACCAACACTAAATATTGACCCAACATTATTTGTCATTCCTTGTAAATGTTTTGGGGGATTATAGATTTACAATGTTGCAAAAACTGTCACTTACCACATGCTTTTTAATCCAAATGTCAATCATCCATGACAATATTTCATCACAAGTTGTTGAGAAGAGGAGGTAGGGTTTTGGCTTATGGATGAACTCACCCATCATCCATGGCAATATTCATCCACTTATTCATAAGAAGTGTCATCCGAAAAGTTACCATAGTGACATAAAATACAATATGACACTAAACATCATGTTTGGTGTAGTTGCACGACCGCGTGATCCCCATAAGTAGTGAATTCTCTTGATAACTTGTCTTCCATGATTTCAATGAAGATTCATTGCACGTTGAATAGTTTCCAAGTATTCTTCCCAAATACTAGATATTCTTGCACTTGTAAGACAAGCAAGGCCAAAACTAACGGCCTTCCTTATAACCATCGTCTATGAACACACCCCAATGCCAACACTAGGTTAAGTGGACATCGGTAAACGTTGCCGATAAGCAATCACATTTACCAAGTGATAGGTTCAAAATCGTCGGAGAATGCCCTTTTGGTATTGATTCTAGGCACTCTTGTGCATCACAAGAGTCACCTACATGGAGATGCTCTAAATAAGCACCTAAATAGCTTCACCTAAGTATTGTGCACGAGTCATCTTTGATTGAAATTTGATACTTCACAACTATTTCATTTAAGATATAGGAAATGACATTGAGTTGGGCTACCAAGTACACTAAATAGTCTTATTAGTGTGGGTAGAAAAGTAGTGTGGGCCACACTAATTTTCTAGTCAAGGTGGAATAATCACCCACATTGATTTTCTTGAAAATCAATTAATTTGGCTCATGTTAATTTTCTGCTATAAAATTTTGCATGGGTTGAAAATTGATGTGGCCCACATTAATTTCATTATGAGAGAATCCATGTGCGCTCTAGAAAAGCACTTGGACCACAATATTAGGACTATTTAATGTAGTTTATGTTTTACTTATTCTAGCACAAGAAACATATGTTTTTGAGACACAATAATAAATAAGTAAAATAATAACCAATGTTGACCAATCCGACGTGAATTTGAGCCCGTTGGCCCTACCCTACTCAAGAATCCTCTTGGTACAGGGTGGGGTTTACTGCTTACCTTGCGGTGGGTGGGCTCTTGGCTTCCTGCCTACCTAGCTAGTTTTTTTTTGTCAAGTAGAGAGAAGATTTCACAGCGGGAATCGAACCACCAACCACTCCATTCGGAAATGGGTATCTCTTCAATATCATCCGGTAGTTTAAGGTCATCTCGGACCAGAGACACAATAACATAGTATTCGTGAAAACGTCACATTCACATGTAATTTGTTTGATTTTTTATTTTATTCAAAAAAATTCCCCCCAAGTCCAACTCAATTTCTAGTTTTGTGGAGTGCACTTCAACTTTGGAAAAAAATTGCATTGTGAAATTAATTTTGTATGTACACGTTTGGTACAAGTTCATAGAGTGATTTAGAAGATGTCTTTTTATATCATGAATGTTATGTTTTGATTGCTATCAAAAGTGTTTGAAGTAACAACGAAGAACATCACATTCATGATTTGAAAAAGACTTTTCCCTCGTTACCACTTGCACATGCTACTAGCATTTTGTAGATACATCTAGATGTAGTTGGCAAAAGCTGCCTCCAAAGACCAATTCAAGCCAGCCTTCCTTGGATTCGAGAAAACGGCATTTGTGACATTTTTGTGTGCCATGTGATGTTTTCACGAACTCCATGTTGTCATGCCTAATATGAGCCCCACTACACTTTTGAAGAGATGACTCCAACATGCATAAGCAATCACGTTTACCAAGTGAGAAGATCTGATTGATTGGAACATGCTTCTTTGGTGTCGATTCTAGATAGTTGTGCTTTATAAGAGTCACCTACGAGTACTTAAGGTAGGTGGGCCTTAAATGGTTAGTTGAAAAAATTAACCCACTTCTAGGATATGAAACAAGAGATTTGTACAAGATGGTTACTCAGGGAGGTCACCTCTTTAATTAATGCATACACGTGCGCTCATGACCTATTTATCAGGGGGCTATTTACCTTGCACAAAAGATTATAAGGTATGGTATTTTTCAAAATAAAGGTAAATGCTTGTATTTTAATACACCCTATCAATAATTATGAATTTTTTGGGGGCATCATTTTAAAATACCCTATTTTACTTATAATGCCAAAGAAAAATGGACAGAAGACTGCAATTCAAACAACGCGTTGAAATTTTCCCTCCTGCCACGTAGGTAGAGAACATTAACTCCACATTGGATACGTTGGTTCAGTAACATTCAAGCCAGCCAACATGCGAAGTCATCCATCCAAGCTTTTTCAACATAAAATCACCTCTTTTCATCCACTAGCACAGACACTACCCTAGACCCGCTACCCCTAGTAATTGTTTCCATGCTATCTTGCATGTACTGACTAGATAAAAGAGGCCATTATGTGTGATGCAAAATTTATCTACAATGAATATATTAGACCCTATTTTTTTTATCGCATGTTGTTTCTATGATTTTCGCTAGTGACCTCCCCGAGGATGGTTAGCAAATCCAAGTCGAGGCCATAGCCACTTTCCTCATATATTCAGAGCATATACGAATTTCGCATTTTTAACAAAATTTAGGATTCTCGTGCATATAAAATGGTCAAATGGGTTCTCCCAATTCATTTGACTATTGAGTATAGAATGGTTGTCATATTTTGAGCACGCAGTCCAATCTCTTTTAAGCACGCATATTTATGGTAATTTTTCTTAAAGCAACATCAAAGCACACACCACTCAAATGTAGATTTCCTAATAAAAAATATACCGAATAAGGGTCGTCTACCTTAGGTGCCCTAAGAAACATGGATAGCTACACCGAAGTGTGGTCAATGGGCCATCTATGCTTGAACATTCATATTTCATAACTTGTCCAATTAGGGTTTCAATACTTCAATCATAACTCCATAAGAATATATCTTCTTGTCTCTCTCACACAATAATGGCTTGTGCAAAGAGTAAGATGGCTATGATGTTGCCAATGGTAGGGAAAGTGACATCGTGTCATATTTGAGTAAGTTTTTGGACATGATGAGATTGAAAGGATACGAAAGAAATTTATATCCTTGTAGATGCGTACACTTTGAGCGAATTCGTACAAGGTGACTTGCTCTTATCTCACCCAAGGACAAGCCCTTAGGTTCTCACATGGATGGTTGAGATTATTCAGTTAACCTAGATATCCTCGTTCGGAATGCAGACCATGTAATTAATCTTCTATAGTCCCTTGTATGTCTAGCTACAATGAACATGGTTATTAGAGTTTGGCATGCTAAATTACAATCCCCACTCTAAGTCCATTATTAAAGGCCCGCACTAATTGCAAACAACCAACTAATGAAGGTGACAATGTGCATTGCACAACTTGCTAGAATAGTTTGTTTGTATACAAGGCACAACTCAATGCATAGATGAGTCATTGAATGCAAAAAAGCATGGTGTGGCACATACCACATCAGTGCTTGAGACGGACTGCCCTCCTTCACAATGGCACATTGCAAGATTGCCACCCAACTTTGCCACAAGATGTTGGCCAATGCATGCTAATACATGGACTTTGTGCAATACGAAAGTCGGAACATGCCAACATGGCACCCCTGCACCATGTGAAGGAGAATGGCGGGTTAAATATATGGTTGTTGGACAAGCTTGATTGATCCATCCCAATGGTGATTTAGATAGAGTGTCAATCACACTTAATTTTTTTTAGATGTTCCTCTAGGTCCCTTCAAATTCTCACAAGAAAGAAAGACGACTTTGATGTTGGCATCAACATTTTTTACCCAAATAACATAGGTAATTAGTATGCACACTGGAGAATACAATGTAATGACAATGTCGGTAAATAAATATCGCAACATGTAACTCCAAATGGCAACCCACACTAATTAGACAAAAGATTGCAATCTCGAAATGGACATTCTGAGAATGAGAGCCCCCCCTCCAACAACTACTGTCTCTTTTTGAAGGTGAACACCTTGAATGGGCATGGACAAGCTAGCCGACACCTATCTCCCTCCAGGGCAAGCCCCTAGGTTTCCACACGATTGGTTAAAAATATCCGATTCACCCAAATTTCCCCATTATGATTGGGTGGATCATAGGTAGTAGGGTGCACCAAATATCAAGTGCTAGGAAAGTCACCCATCTGAGTACCATTCCAGCCTTAGACAGCTTAACCTTGTGGTTCCCATGGGATCCGGGTTAAATGAAGGGGTCTTGAGTTTAAGCCACCAGGTTCTCAATGTAACATAGACGAGCTCCGTGCTTTTTTTGAGTGGGACCGAGAATCAAATGCACTTTGATTTGAGTATCAAAGACCATGTCAAGAGAATATTCGGTAGTTTCAACTTGGATCTAGAACTCTAGTGGAAGGTGGGTGCCATCCGCATAAGTAGTAGAGAGTACTTACACATGCTTTTGAAAAGAGAACACCCCTCAACGACCTTCCGGAATCTTCCGAATCTTGCTAGAAAATTCGTCCCCCTTATGCACTTGGGATTAGGTAAAGTTATGCCTTCATGTCACAAGTTGCTTAGATATTTATAAGATAATCCAACACGCTTGTCCCTTTGGGCTCACCTACGTCCACAATCCTCATAATTGGCCCTTTAGAATGGGTTTACACTAGGTTCCAAGACCCAAGAAACTCTAGAATCGAGCGATCACATTAGTCGAGAGCACAAATATGGACCCAAGGAGTTCATAAGGCTGTTTGTACACAATTAGGCTGATTTTCCATCCTTCAACCTATCTTTTACTTGGGTTATAGTTGAGCCTTGGGACAAAATTTCATTATATAATATCTTGGTTTTATTTACTAAAGGTAAAATATAAATATACATAAAAGTACGTAGGAAAGAATCAATGATAAAAGTGGGATAAAATTCCAACTTTTGATTTTAGTTTCTTGTGTAACCAACATTTAATAATCATTCATCTTAAGTCATCTCGGTCACTTTTAAAGCTTAAGGAGTGTTTTGGGGCCCGTGGTTCTTGGACCTGAACCCTAAGCCACCCTTCTAAGCTTTTTATAAGAAACCCATGCTTGTCCCTTTATTAGATGCTTACCTATATAAAAAATTCTCATTGTCCACCTTCGTTAGTTACCTCCAAAGTCCCGGAGAGGGAAAGCAAAAGTACCAGGAAACTAAAAGCACCAGGAAACTTTTTCACCGGGCTGCCCGGCACCCGAACCTCACCTCCCCTTCTCTCGCGCTCCCTTCGAAGCCGCATTTAGGGTTCCCAATTTCACGTCATCTTTAGCACGCAATCGCGGTTTTCGTTTGCGGATTCTTCCCTCGCCTCTCTACTGCTGCTGCCTGCGAACTCTGGCCGCAATTGGAGCTTTGCAACTTCACTTTACGGCTAAGACAAACAAGAACCAAAGAAGAAGTAGAAGCAGCATCAGTAGCAGGTGAGTCTCTTGCTCGCACAGGGTTTCCAAGCTTCACAGCTTCCTTTCTTCTTTTCTTCGCACATGGTAGACGGAGGTCGAGGTCGTGAGTGAAAAAGAAAGAGACAGGGAGGGACAGAGGGAGGGACGAGAGAGAGAGAGAGATGCTCGTGGTTGCTATTAGTTTGCGTTTGAAATTGTGATGGTTTTTGAGAATGCGGCGAGGGGGATAGGTGTCGGTGTATGGTGGTGTTTTGAGGAGAGGAATTTTTTATGTTGTTAGAATCTTGTCTGTAGGTATGATGTGCTTATTCCCAGGGTTTCGTTGACAGAGTAGATGGTTTTGAAGTGTCATCTTGCAAGTGCACGCGTCGTTTCCAAGGTGGATAGGGGAGAGAAGTGCACAGGCTTGAGATGACCGACATTCGATAGCTTTTCATTTGAGCTGGTATCATGATAGTTAGTGGATGGTGGATGAGCACGTGTTATTTGGATTCGAGATTTATGTATGTCGGATGGTCTCTTTGCATCTGCATATGTCAATTTTTCTGAAGTTTTTGAAGGATCATGTCGAGAGGTTGAGTAAGTTATCTTGTAAAGGAGTTCTAAAAGATTGACGGGGGGATTTATATTGTGATGCATACTGTGATTTTTTGTGATTGTCTTTATTGTATTGCTGCAGGCATTGTGAAAGTCTGACATGGTGTGGTGTGGTTTTGATGATACTTTTAGGGAAGTGCGGGTGGTTCTGTGCAAGAATTGTGACATCTTTGGGACTTGGAATTGGAGGCCAGGCTCGTGAGAGAGGAGCAGCTTCCTTTCAAGGGGTAAGGAGCAGAGGGCCAGAAACAAAGGAAAATCTTTAGTCATGGGTGGAGGCAACGGGCAGAAGGCCAAGATGGCCAGGGAACGAAATGCCGAAAAATTAAAGGGCAACAAAGGCAGTCAGCTTGACACCAACAAGAAAGCCATGAACATTCAATGCAAAGTGTGCATGCAGACCTTCATGTGCACCACGAACGAGGCAAAGTGCAGAGAGCATGCTGAAGCAAAGCACCCGAAGACGGATGTAATTGCATGCTTCCCTCACCTCAAGCCAGATGCGTAAGAATTTTAAGAGAAGAGGGGGTCACCTCTCACTGAGAAGTATTCCTCCTTAATGGAGATTATAGTCACAATACTGGCTTCTATTCACACAGACATGGGTTTTTGTAAGACTGAGGATGCCTTATGTTCAGCTTGCAATCTCCGTCTTGTCTTGTATAATGTGCTTGGAAGTAGCCTGCCATTGGGGAGTGAGTTCTTGGGGTAAGGTACTTCGGTTTGTGCGTTGGGCTTCTTTAGAATATTGTAGTGCCTCTACATCGCATGCATAGCTGATGATTAATAAACTGTGTAATCAATAACCT
Source organism: Polytrichum formosum (assembly GCA_964035585.1). NCBI lineage: Eukaryota > Viridiplantae > Streptophyta > Polytrichopsida > Polytrichales > Polytrichaceae > Polytrichum > Polytrichum formosum. The sequence continues at coordinate 45,375,624 of OZ037941.1, forward strand.
GTCAACGTGATACTTTTGGGGGGTTTTTGCTGTCTTGCGTGATCCAATAAACCATTGCCACCGCCTGCTTTTATCCCATCTGTTGTGTAAGACTAACCTTCTACAAGAAACATATTCTGATAGATAGTTCTTGAATGTAGATAGATATTGTGATAGTAGCCAGTGCACATATGTATCATGAACACCCAATCACAGTGCTCTCGCTCTCTTTCAAGAGAATTGTATCAAGATGACTACATGAAGAGGACAATTCTAAAAGATACATTCTATTCTGCAGTGTTATTTCTTGACGACCTTTGTCCAGGAGCTCACTAAGTGGAGGAGCTGAATTAAAGTAATCAGTTGAGTATGGTAGCTTAGTTAAAGGCCTGACAGGTAGAAACCTGTCACTCAAGCCTGGCTGAATATTCCATCATCAATTTGAAGTGTGTTGATAAGGACCTACCATACTTCTTAAACAGGTTCGGTCTTGATGAGGTAACACAAATTGTAAAGTAATTTCAGTCGAAGGAGATGTGGGTTCTGAAAGGTTAATTTCTGTAGCTGATCTTGAGGAAAGCATTTGATGCATAGACTCCTGATTGTCTGATTTGATCAAGTGTTGGAACTGAGAACCTCATTGGGAATGTGGACATTGTGAGAGCATCTTTCAACTGTTGAACACACAAGCACACTTCTTTGTCAAACAGAGCTGAATAATGTCATTGCCACCAAATCTTGAGATCCCTTTGCAAATTCTTCCTTAGACTTCACTTGCAGTACTTTAGGTGTTTTGGATGGTTAAGTGGCAGTCCAAAAGATTGTCATATCAGTTTTGTTGACAATTGCTAGGAATGCCCTTTCGAGCACAACCTCTAGCAGACTGTCGGGCCAGCTTAGCAGATTTTTTAGAAACAAGACAGGAAAAGCCATAGGTCTTCTGACCTATGCAGTACACCTTCATGTGTGAGGCAAAACTAGAGAGCAGGTGTAAATATTTGAATTTTGCACACCATTGCTCTCAAAACAGACATAACTTTGAGCAAAAGTCGGTACATTTAAGAAGCACAAGCAAATTGGATGACCTTGTCATCAGTTGGGCATCCACATTGTATGCCTGAATACAGCTTTAAACTTTCACATGCATCGATGCAGTTTGTCTTGATTGGATGCTGGTTTTGTACCATACGATTTCAGTTTGCAATTTGAGCTTTGATTAAATTTACTTGGGCAATAGAACAAGCTCAAAAGAAATTGAAGCCTAACACAACTTCACTACTTCAATGCGGCAGTGAGTTTCTTGTTGTCGATCAGGTATGCAAATCCATAAGCCAAAGTCTTCAAGGTGCTTTGATGAAGATCCTCATTGCAAGTGGCAGTCGCATCTGTTGAGAAGAAGACACGAAACCCTCGGATGAAAGCCTCCCGAGCTGTTGTTTCACAGCAGCAGTTTGTCATCACTCCAGTGATGATCACCTCGGTCTTTCCAAGCTCCTTGAGATGGCTCTCCAGATCTGTGTCGTAGAATGCACTGTAGGTGTGCTTTGGCCCAACAAGCTTATCACTCTGCATTGCAGAAAAAACAAAGCAACATGCCAAAAGAACTGAGATATCATCTGTGATATATCTGTACATGATTTGTGAAGGCTTGTGGCACATGGATTCCTAATCTGTGCAATTCAAGCTTGAAAATTGTGGAAAAATACGTCAAAGGCTGGTAATTAAGAATGAAGTGACGAAAAATTCTGTCCAAGGGAGTACAATCTTTGGAAACAGGAGAAATGGAGAGCATTAGAATGGTTGATCAAGGAATGACCACTGAGTGACATCAAGCTTGTGCACATTGGACATGACTTTGGTGCCTAGGCTTCCATGTTACATGATTTGTGAAGACTTGTGGCACAAGGATTCCTAATCAGTGCAATTGAGATTGAAAACTGTGCAAAATCCCTTGAAGGCTGGTAAAAATAAGAGATGACTCCGATGTTGCCATGGGCGTGAATTATGGTGTTGTGTCATCTTTGAGTTTGTCTAAGTCTATATGTAATCCCAAAGTGGGCATCACAAAAATTAGAGGCACCCCAAAGACTACCGCCTCCTTCATTATTGAACACCTTGAATGGGCACGGACAAACCAACATGCACCTATCTCTCCCAAGGGCAAGCTCCTACTTGGGTCCCACATGGTTGGTTAGAATATCCAATTCACCTGGATACTCCCGCTATGATTGGGTGTACACCCTAAACTCCGTAATATCAACCTCCATAATGTTGCTCACTCTCTAATATCCCGAAACCCTAGGGAACGGATGTGCGTAAATCAAATCTCACTCCTTATTGTCACCTTTCTCTCCCTTATATCACGAATTTTGTCATTAATGCAAACCGCCAAAGAAGTCAACCCACACCCTTTCATTGCGCCATGTGTCAATATGTGGAGTGTCTTCTTCTTCTTCTTCTTCTTCTTCTGCCACTTGTTGAATGTTGGTGCATGCATCCGCCACATCGCCCGGGAAGGCGAAGCGGAGTGGACCACACCACACCATTTAATATGTTCCACTTTGTATTATTCCATAGTGTCACATGCTACACTAATTCACTAGTATCACACATCCATGTTAACACTACAGAACTTTTGTAATATCACGTGCACTTTGGTTGCCACAGGTGTGATACTACGGAGTTTAGAGTGTACTATAGGTTGTAGGGTGCAAATCTATATGTAATCCAAAAATGGGCATCACGACAATTAAAGGGGGTCCAAACACTATTGCCTCCTAATTCACATGTGAACATCTTGAACGGCCGCAAACAAGCCGACAAACACCTATCTCTCCCAAGGACAAGCATGTACTTAAGTCCCGCATGGTTGGTTGAAAATATTCAGTTTACCCAGATACTCCCACTATACTTGGGTGTACCATAGGTTCTAGGGTGCAAGTCTATATCAATCCTTAAATGGGGCATCACAAGAATTAGAGGGGCCCCAAAAGCCTATTGCCTCTTTCAAAGGTTACATCTTGAACAGGCTTGCTAACAAGTACCTATCTCCCTTCAAGGGCAAGCATGTTACAAAAGTCCCCCATGGTTGGTTGAAAATATCACGTTCACCCGAATACGTTCGCTATGATTGTGTGTACCATAGGTGGTAGGGTGCACGAGAAATCACGTGCTAGGATGGTCACCCGTGGGATCCGGGTTAAGGCCTTGGGTTTATCCTACTTTTGTGGCACAAGGATTCTTAATCAGTGCAATTGAGATAAAAAAACGTTTTGCGAAATCCTTCAGAAGCTGATAACTTAAGAGTAGAGCGAGGAAAAGTGGTGTGCAAGGAAGCACAGGCTTGGAGCAGAAGAAATGCAGAGCAACAGGATGGTTGATCGAGGAATGAACACCGTCAACTGACCTCAAGCTTGTGCACATCTGCCATAATTTTAGCTCCATTTTACATAGTGGTTAAGCCAAGCGATTGTCTATTCAGGAGCTACTCCTCAATTTCACATGGAATATGAGGAGGCACCTTATCACCTGTAATGGATGACCCTGCCATGGCCTGACCACCACGTAAGGATTGTGGCAGAAGGATTCTTAATCGGTGCAATTGAGATAAAAACATTTTGCGAAATCCTTCAAAGGCTGATAATTAGGAGTAGAGCGAGGAAAAGTGGTGTGCAAGGAAGCACAGTCTTGGAGCAGTAGAAAATGCAGAGCAAACAGGATGCTTGATTGAGGAATGAACTTCAACTGACCTCAAGCTTGTGCACATCTGACATGATTTTGGCACCGGGGGTTCCAACACGAATCAGGTCACCTCCCCACCACTCTTCCAGCATGCCGTAGTCCGAGGGTCCCTTGTGCGCGTGCATCGTGTAGATGACGGGCATGTTCGCCTTTCGAGCAAGGTCGATGGTCTTCTGTATCGCGGGCAGAATCGGAGTCGCCATCTCCCTGAAATACTCCTGCATGTCGATCACCAGCAGCACCGCATTCTTGGCGTCCGGCGCCCTCTCCCGAATTGCATACTCCTCATAAGGCTTCGCCATGCCAACCTAAACTCTCCTCGTCATAGCAGCCTTGCAGCTGTGCAATTGCAGGAATAAAATTCCGTAGTTGAGCTTGATCTTCTGTCCCCGAACCTCACAATTTGTAGAATAAAATAAATTAAAAAATCTCTTCCGTACTACAATGGTGTCTCGGAAGCTAGACTCTCAACCCCTTCGTGTTTTCTTTTCTATCTTATGTAAGCATGTACGCGGATCCTGTTCTTCGCCTGCTCGAGTGCAAATTGGCTGCGATTGAGATGCTCTCCGATGGGACCTTGGAATCAATGAGCAACGTTTGGTTGAAGGTTGAAGGTTCTCTCTTCCACGATTTCATAAGATCGGCGACCCTGCGATGAGGTCGAATTTTTTTTTTAAATAAATAAATCTGCCACGTGGATATGTGCTCTATGATAACTGTCACCACACCATGATTGAAGGAGGTTAATGCTTTTTTTTTTAAATTAAATTTTTTTTAGGGGGGGGAATTGAGTTGGCGATGAAAATGAAATGAAATGAAATTGATTATAGAGTCTGGGAAGCCAAAAGCCTAATGGGATTAAAAGTACATCAGGATGGTTTCAACCCTGCTAATTCCCTAGAGTGGCGGAGTGTGGTAGCCTCCATGAGCGAGAGACTATCAACTTGATGATCCGATTGAAAGAAAGACTTGAGGCTCCCTAAAACTACATTCTCAAATGGATGTGTATGGGGAGATTTTGGGCACAATCAGTTGAGACTCGAGATCCAAGTGTTTCAAAGTCCAACCAATTACATGTTGATTGTTTTTTGTTTTCCTTTCTTGATTGTGTGTGTGTGTGTGTGTGTGTGTGATTTAGTTATTAAAATGATTGGTCGTTTCTTAAACCCAATTGGCCCATCTGTAACTACACTAAATATGATATTTAATGTCACTTACTATTTGGAGTTACACAATAATGTATCCTTTTACTATTGATGTAATTTTTCACCAAGTAATGTTGTTATTGCTCTATGATGTCCAAACAACCAATTTGACATTTGTTGGTAAAATTTGAGGTATACAATAAATAGATATAGGATTGCATAATTCCAAGTAGCAAGTGACACTAAATACAATATCTAGTGTAGCGGTCGGATTACCCATTTGTATGGCAATGGATCCGTTCATGAGTAAGTGTGTACTAAGTTATCTCATAGGCACCTAGTAGCCTATGTGGACACTTCCAAGTTCACAATTAATTAGAGCCATTGGATCATATCGGGAATTGCCTCATTTGGTTAGCAATTCAAATCACAAAGTTTGTCATTCCAACTCTTTTTTAAAAACTTTTCTTTTGACAAATGGATTTCCACCGTGTTAAGAATCGTAATACAACCAGGGCACTAAACATTGAAAGAAGTTGTGCTTGGAAAGGATTTAGGTAAGGACTAACCAAGACTTGGCAAACCAAAGGAAGTGACCTGCGAGACTGAGGCCCCCTTTACAATAGAGAGGTTGAGTGCTTTGGAGTAAGGAGCCTTCTCATTGATGGGGAGCCTCTTACATGTGCTTCATCCACTCAAATCTACTTTATGGAAGGTTCTCAAAATAAAACAACCATTTTTGGGTTCAACAATCAACATAATTGCAATAGGTGTTCACTTAAAGACAATTATGACAATCTTCACTTTAACCTAACTTTTGCATCTCAACTATGTTAATGAAACTTCCAATGATGTTTAAGTTGCCTTCACACTAAAGCGATCTTCAAGCTCTCAATAATTTCAACAAGTGTAAGGTGGCCATGCTCAAAGTGAGATATCGAGGAGGGAATGATACTCACCCAACATTGATATTTCTCATGTATGATTTGAGTGGCTCTCAACCAATCTAAGACTGCCACGTGGCAAAAAATTCAAGAATAACTACTTATTTAAACATCGAGGTTGGAAACCTTTTACGGTAGCCCACTCTAATTGTAACAAATGTCCTCTCTTTTTGTCTTTTTTGTCTGACTACAATCCTTGCTATATAACACTCAATTACATGCAAAATGCATATGTTTGTTTAAGAAAAGTGACCACCTAGAGCCCACATACCTTAGTTAGCCAACTATGATTTAAGTACACATGGAAATTTCAATTACGACTTGCATATGACAATTTTCATGTACAAGACTTTGATTGCAAACGTTCACAAACAGTTAAGTGGTATTAGTTTATGGGTATCATGTCTCTGGATCAAAAGTAATTCATGCACTTACTAGTCTGAAAGATGCAAGAATAACAATCACAAGTGATGAAAGACGAAGTCGTCAACACCAAATTCTCAATTCTTTTCCCTCCGATGAGCCTTTTGCTGGGCCTTTGTCGATGTTCAAGTTTTTATCACCATAATGAGGATTGGTGGCGAACGCAACAAAGAATTGCTTGCTACGATCATCAACTGGCGGCTAGCCGAGTCGTTCATAACAAGAGAATCAAGCCAAAAGCAAATCAAAACCTTGCAAACCAGTGCCCACGAAGTTTCTGGGCATAGTCGGTCAAGATCCTAGTGATTCTAAATCCAGCCTTGACATCTTCCGGTTCTGCTTTATTCATTTGAGGTATAATATTCTATAGATTCCTCTAAAATGATCGGTAATTCTCCTGAAGTTTTGAACTTCAACTGGTTATTTCTCAAACTCAACCAGTTCATCTGTAACTAACTGCCAGTTCTCCCCAAGCCCTGTTGCAAACAATAGCAAATCGTTCATTTGACTTCACAATCTCCACAACAAAGTTTACATTGCACAAGTTGCCAATTCCGGCTCAATTGGCATGGGAGCTCAATTGATGTGGAAGTGCATGAATGGACCAACCTCACTGTCCGGGGAGAGCCGGCGGTTAGTTACAGATGAACCGGCTGAGTTTGAGAAATAACTGGTTGAAGTTTAGACTTCAGGAGAATTACCGACCATTTTAGAGGAATCTGTAGAATATACCTCCTCAAATAAATGAAGCAAAACTGGAAGATGTCAACATGTAACCGGCTGGATTTAGAATCACTAGGATCTTGACCGACTATGCCCAAAGAACTTCCCGGGCACTGGACCAACCCAATTGAAGTGCCAAATGAAACTAGAAATGCCCAAGGGAATCCCTCAACATCTATAAACAAAATGATTCAAAACCTAAAGTGACAATTATGTGCACGTGCACACACGCGCACACACGCGCACACACATATGTGTGTGTGTTTGTTCTAACTTTAAGACCTGATGATGCTTATAGAAATTGTGTACATAAGGTAGATAAGCCTTTATTTGGTTGCTTTTTATTGTTTGCTACCTTATATTGTAGCTCTCTAGCAGCTTGGGCATAAAATGATTAATTTTGAAGGTGCCTGAATTTTTGGGAAATTCATTTCGTTGAGTGTCCCCAAAAAGAAGAAGAAATAACATTCAAAGAGTGCCTAAAATCACAATAATGCAAGTGACATTCGTTGGAATCTAACAAAATAGTGTCAAATAACTTCAACAGTGTCTTCACGCGGCATCAATCTCACTCATGGTCTAAAAAAAATACAAGTAAAAGACAAACTTTAGGGTAAGGAATGTTGGTTAAGGGACGTGTTTAGGTTAATCGTAGCCGCCATAGATGAAATTAGGAAAACCATCCATGAATTATAGAAATGACTTGGACGAATGTCTAACTTATTTAAAATTACTTTATGAATCTTCCCAATTTTAGAATATGATTTTATGGGTTGCATGACTTACTTTTGCACTTTAATTAAGTATTAGGTAGAAAGGTGCCCAAGCTGCTAGGGAGCTACAATACTACTCAAATTTGCTTGGTGCATAATATTATGTGCATCTACAAATGTATGAAGAAGCCAAGATCCATACCATAAAGTTTTGGAGCCAATCTCAACTTGTTATGAATCATCAAAAATTCACTTACAATGAGCCATAGAAGGCCACTAGGTCTCCCCCCTCCCCCCCCTAACCCACCCACCCAATTATGTTGATTGTTGAACCCATAATGGTTAACACATTTTGAGAATGTAGTTGTCCAATGTGTTCAAAGCACGTGTCTTCATGTTGCTTGTTCTTAACAAGATGTTGACCATTTAGTGGCATAAACTTATTAGATTGAATCCAAACATGTGTCTAAATAATTGTAGTAACTAAATTAGGCATATTTACCTTAGGTCGTACATGGAGGCCCGTGGTTCTGAAGGGCTAGGGGCAGGTTTACATTCAAGTCCAAGTTCTAGAAACTTGTGGTCCAAAACACTCCTTAATGAACCTTTCTTTTGGACTCAAGATTGAACCCAAGTTTTGAAGATATGTTTTTCCACAATAGGAGGAGTATTTTCTTGAGTGAGGATTATTGAGATTTGGTGGGAGAGTGACGCTACATTAGTGCCACTTCATCTTTTTTGCGTTGGACCTGAAGTCTATTGTAAACTCCTTGGGGTCCAAGATTTTGCTCTTGATGAATAGGGTTGGTCAAATGATTTTGGAGTTTGTTTGATCTTAGACCCTAGTGTAAACCAATGTTGGACCATTAAGGTATCTATAATGAGGATTTTACATTTTTTGATACTAGTGAGGTAGGGATAACTAACATAATCTTTTTACTTTTTGATATCATTCAGGTTTGCCTAACATGCAACAACCTTCGTACCTTGGTAAAATCACCATAGTATCAATCTGGTTTAGAATGCTATTGACCCATATAGTAACTTGGGCATATAAAGATTCTCTCACTTTGAGATATTTGATCGGTATTACAATTTTGATACCCACAAGTAGGTTCTTGGACACCACAATTGATGTTGAATATTGATACCCAAGCATTCACCATATATACCAGTCTAACATTGGTGTAAGCCCACCCAAATAAGGGTGGGTTTACATTAGGGTCCAAGTTCAAAGAATCTTGAGGTCTAAGAAACCTCCAAATGGACCTTACTTTCGAACTCAAGACTGGTTTCTCAAACTAGGAGAGGTATTTTCTTGAGTGGGGATTGTTGAAATTTGGGGGAAAGTGATGCCACATTAGCACCACTTCAATTTTTTCATACATTGGATCCCGGCCCTAGTATAAAATCCTCATGTCCAAAATTTTGCTCTCAACGAATAGGATTGACCCATTTTGGAGTTGCTTCAGTGTTGGACCCTAGTGTCAACCCATCTTATGGGGTCCATGGTCCAAGAACATAGGATCAATTTGAAACAATTTGAGGCAAATCAAAGCCTTGGACCGAACCTCCATGAGACCCTACTTTTCAAAGTGGTTCTCCAAAACATGAACTCTGCTTTGAGCTTTCATTACTTGGTTCATATCAATAATGCTTCCCATTAAAATGATGCCATGTAGGATACACCTCATTTCGCTCTTCTTCTTCTGGGACCCTCATCTCAAGACCTTCAGTCCAATTGACACCTCTCAACCAATATGATTGCTCCATTTTATTGGACTTCCATTTAAAGTGCCCCCTAAGGAGCCTAACTTTTAAAGAATGAATGGGGAGAACCAACTACCACATTAAATAGTCATGTTAGTGTGGGTTACCATTTGGAATTACACTATGCTATAACAATTGACTGAGAGTATCAATTTTTTACACAAATAGCATGAATAGTTAGTACGCACATCAAATAACATGACATAACACGTAACTCCAAATGGTAACCCACACTAATAGGACTATCCGGTGTAGTTATAGATGAAACCGGTTGAGTTTGAAGAAACAGCTGTTTAAAGTTCAAGACTTTGGGAAAATGACTGATCATTTTAGAGGAATTTAAAGAATATACTCCAATATAATAAAGAGAAACCGAAAGATGTCAACATGTGACCGGCTGGACTTGGAAATTTACTAGGATATTGACCGGTTGAACCCAAAAATCTCCCCGGACACTGCTTCCAAGGCTTCCAAAACGATAGCCTAGGTGACCTAGTTACCGGAAAGTAACATTCTTTATTCCTCACGTAGCGCCTTTTTGCCCGCAGTGAATAAAAAAGTTACCTACCCTACTACGTGGGCGGCAATAGGGCCCAGTAGTACTGTCTCGTCTCTCTCCTCTCCTGCGGGCAGCGTGTCTCTTGCAGTCTCATCTATCTCCGTGGTCAGTCACCTACGGTGCGCGAGCGAGAGAGAGAGAGAGAGAAACGGTCCACCTCCTTCATCATTCTCCCACGATCGTCGTCGAAATAATTGCTCCCCCCCCCCGCTCTGCTCTGCCGCTGCCCCACTGGTGGCCTCATTCCCTCATCATTTCTGCAGCTTGCGCTACTGACGGCACCGAGAAATTTGTAAGTATCTGAGGTTCCTTCCTTCCTTCCTTCCTTGGCAACACTTTCCGTGGAAGGAAGGGATTCCAAGGGCAAATGTTGATGTTGCATTTTTATATTATTTTGTTTTTGAGGTGTTGTCTCTGAAGTCGCGATTGGTGGGTGAGTGTCCCGATCTTCGGCCACATTTGGAGGCCGGTTGAAGCTGTCCTCCATATTGCCACGGTCAAATGCAGTGGAGATGTGTGTGTGTTCGTAAAGGTTTAAATCCAACTCTGTAGCTTGGGGTTTCCATCACGATGGTGTTGCGTCCATTTTCTTCTGATTCGCCTGCAATTCGCTCTTTGCCTGCTTCCTCCCATTCTTGGATTCGTCTCTTCGCCGTTGTTAGGGTCCACGTTGGTGCACTTCCATAAGCATTCATGGCTGGAATTTGAAAATATCACAGCTCCATTTCTACTTCCTGGATCAGATGAGGTGTGAGATTATTTAGTTCCTCTGTACGTGGATTGGATAGGGAAGGATCCAGAACAGTAGGAGGAACAGAGCAGCTGTTATGCGTCTCTCGTCCAATTGATGACCTAATAACTTGAGGGTAACACCACAGTCACATAAGCTCGTCCATCCATTCTCTTGAGGCAGTGGATCTGCTGTTGCTGTCGATGTTCAGGGGTCGGAAGTTTCGTCATTTTTAGCTGCATTGAAGTGAGCCATTTTTCTCAATCTTTTATAACAACCGGAAAGACCTAAGATTCGGTTCAAGACCTAAGATTGAGATCTTGTGAGAACCAGTTCAGATGCATTTTATATCGAAATGCAGCACGTTACTTTCGCACGTGCATTTCTCTCATGGCTTTTGCAATCAGTCCAGCTGAGTACTTGCGGAAGTTTGCCAGTGTCCTATTGCTTTTTTCCTGGTGTTTTTTGGTCAGGGGATGTATAGAGTGCTGGAACACAAAGTCTTGGCTTGTCTACATATGAAATAGGTTGATGGCCAAGGTCTGTTGTCCGTGGAGAGGTTAGTGTGTCTTGCTGATCTCCGTCTGACCTAGTTTTGTGTCCTGAATTTGACCTAATTCTGTTTGAAGTTCCTCATTTGGTTCCAATCCTTTCCTGTTATTGTCCATTGAACCTTTCATGTACGAATGGGTCTCTGGCTAATGGTATTGGATCAGACACACAGTTGCAGTGACTAGGATGGGCAGCTGTTTCCTTATTGAATTGCCTGCGTCCTGATTCTTCTGTCAGAGGCAGTGATGTGCCTCCTCCACTGGGTTGTACTGCTATCCAGAGATTCAAAGTCATGGGAATTTTTGTTATTTCCTCCATCACTCAAATTCTATTTTGTTCTGTATCCTTGCTGTTTCTGCTAATGCAGTGCTAAGGTTCAATCATTCTTGTGTCAACCTTTTTGCGATCCGATATCCACTGTGCCGTTGTCTACTTGGCCGCACTTTATGTACTTGAGTTGGCTAGTCTGACAATTTGATAATTCTTGAAGCACTTGTTCTTGGTATTGGCTGTTTGCAGATTCATGACTCTGATGCAGAGAACTGACTGCCCCTGGTGCTTATTGCAGAGCATGGAATTGGCAAATGGATCACAATTGGAATGTCTACTGTGGTGTTGGATTATGCCCAGTGCAGTGAACATGTATTAATCATGCATGGTAGCTGCAGAACCTGAATGAATTGAGACCAGACTGTAAGGTGTGGTTAAGCAAGGACACCACAATGGGGACTCGACTCAGGTTACTGATCAAAAACTCTTTCTAAAAACTCCTGTACTTCTTTCCACTCTTCCCCAATTTCAAGACAAAACCTTCAGGCTCTTGCAGAGCATGTACTGCTCTTGTTCTGATTGATGATGTAGGTTGGTACAAGACATGGATTCTGATACATATGTCATCCCCTGGAAATTTAATTTGGGGAGTGTGGATCCTTTTAATTTCTGAAGGTTATAATTGATGAACATAAGTTTGTGACTGCAGCTGCTACAGAGCTATTCACATGTGGCGGTTTGAGTTAGCGCATGCCACTCATAATGATGCCATGTCCATAAATTGTTGACACATGGTCCTCTGCCTCTGTGATTGTGTAGAGACATGATACGTTCTATTCGGACGTGTAAGACAGCGGCTGAGGAAAGGGGCGTGGTTGCAAAAGAATGTGCAGCATTGAGGGACGCTTTCAAAGAAGGCAACCAGTACCATAGGCATCGCAATGTAGCAAAGCTCATGTTTATCCATATGCTAGGCTACCCCACACACTTTGGGCAGATGGAGTGCATCAAGTTGATTGCCGCAAGTGATTTTCCAGAAAAACGGATTGGTTATTTGGGGCTTATGTTACTACTTGATGAGCGCCAGGAAGTGCTCATGTTGGTCACCAATTCGGTCAAAAAGTATCCAATCCCTAAGTCATTTATTTGCTCTGTGTTGGTCTATTTTGTCAAAATTTTATAGTTGTGTACAAATTATAGTGGCTTGGAACTCTTAACTCAATGCTAGTGACTTGCATCACTCAAATCAGTATGTTACTGGGCTGGCGCTTTGTGCTCTGGGCAACATCTGCACTGCTGAAATGGCTCGAGATCTTTCTTTGGAGGTGGAAAAGCACCTCCAGAATAACAACTCATACATTCGCAAGAAGGTGAGGTTCTGATGCACTTAGCTGCAATTCAAAGTATTTGATTATCCTTTGCCCAAGGGCAGTTTAAAATTTCAATGCTTTCAGACCAAGCACACAAATTGCCACTGCACTTTTTCGAGTCTATGGGCAACTTTGTGTACTTGGTGATGAATTAGACAACTACTTGCCTTGATTTTGGCTTCTAATCTTTCTTTTACCATTTGAGAGGAATAGACTATGACCTGATAAGATGGATGTGATGAGTATGTTATGCATGGTAGCTGGCATGGCATCATAGTGATAAATTTATGGCCATTTCATGTTTTGAAATCATATCATCCAAGTCTTTCTTAATTGTGAGTGGACCAAATAAAAATGGTGATGTGATGTTTTATCTGCTCTGTCTTTGGCATGTATCAAACGCAGTAGGGGGCATACTAGGGTTTTGAATTCAATTTACTGGTATCACTTGCAAGTACTGTGTTTTCCAGACAAGAGGAGGCCAATGCTTCATTGGTGCAGGGTGGGGTTACGTGGGTCTTGTAGGCAGCCTTGTGCGCAGTACGGATAGTACGTAAGGTTCCGGAACTCAGTGAGTCATTCACAGGTCCAGCATCAAATCTCCTCATGGACAAGCATCATGGTGTCCTCATTGCAGGAGTGAAATTGTGCATTGAGCTCTGTCAGGCTACTGATGGAGCCCTTGAACATTTCAGGAAGGTTTGTGTTCTCTCCCCCTGTCCCCCCGCCCCCAACTAAAACAATAATCTTTGAGGATTCTGGTGCAGACAGTGGACAAGTTCACAATCCTAGCATTGAGTAATCTCTAATATAGAGATAAATTATGTTGTCTTATTTAATTAGCGGAATGCTCTGTTCTTTCCAAGTTTATTAGCAACATCACATCATAAAAATGCACTCAGATCTGCTATTTGAGCATCAAGAGAGCCATCAACACAAGTACAATATTAGGTCGAGTAGGGAGGCCTAGAACTTTGATTGGAGGCTATGGCGATTAATTTGAAGAATTACAACAGTCCAAGACGCAGCACCTCATGTAAGTTGATCTGGTGGTGTTGTATGTGCAGCAAGTATCAACAGTTGTGAGGATTTTGAAGAGCCTGGTGATAAGTGGTTATACCCCAGAATACGATGTGGGTGGGATCACAGACCCTTTGTTGCAGATCAAGCTTCTCAGACTTCTGCGTCTAATAGGACAAGGGGACAGTGAATCAAGTGATATCATGAGTGATGTGCTTGCGCAGGTTCAATTTCACCTTCGGTTGAATAGAAGTAGATAGGTGTCCTGCATTGTAATAATGTAGGAAGGAAACATGCTTCAATTGAGTATTGGGCTATGCAGTGTTATAGATTATGGTATATTAAGTTTTGCACCCTTGGTTATGAGACCAAATCCTCTTCTCTTTCTTTCCAATTTTTGTGGATTAACAAAGGATGACCTCTGCAGGTTGCCACAAATACAGAAGGAACAAAGAATCCTGGGAATGCCATATTGTATGAGTGTGTTCAGACAATAATGGCAATTGAAGACATCGGGGGTCTTAGAGTATTAGCTATCAATATTCTGGGTCGGTTTTTGGCAAATAAGGATAACAACATCAGGTAAATTGGAAATTTCATGGATTGTGTATCTTCTTAGGCTTAACATGTTTTTATTGAGATTGAGGTTCCCATGAGTCCTGGACAATGAATTTCTTCAGTAAATTTAATCAGCTCAGGTGGTGTTTAGCACCTGTTCAGCAATAAACTGCTTGCCATTGATTGTGAGTCTAGGGTGAAATTACAAGTGTAATGAGCTGGTTGAGCAATGTATGTCATTGCCTGAGTGTCATATTATATTCTTATTAGTTCATTGTAAAAGTGCAGATATGTCGCGCTCAACACGCTTGTTAAGGTGGTGACAGTAGACAGTAAAGCTGTGCAGCGTCACCGGGCAATTATATTGGAGTGCATCAAGGTATAATGTCCAGTTTCTGAAAACCAGCTAAAACAATTTTGTGTAAATTTGGTCTAGAGGTAGATAATGAATTGGTGTGGATAAAAAGTGCAATTTTATTGACACAGGAGGTGCATATATGATTCTCTGCTGTCTGCACTCTTCAACAATGTATTATGGAACATGACTCCCCACTTGACCACCATTTGAATGTGTGATTGTGATGGTTGCTGTTGTCTGTGGGCAATTCTTGTTGCACTCAATATGTAGTGTTATGCACTCTTGCCAAGCTTAGATTAGGTCCTCGTATGCTTCGAAAACACCTAAAATAGGCCATGTTTGATTAGTACTGAAAGTCAACATTAATCCGTCTAATATCTCTCATTGTGTTCTTACATGCACTACTTTATGTCTTGCTTTGGTCCATTGAATGACATATTGAGGAATATTTCTAAAGTGTGGCTACTGTGCTGAAATCTGCAGGACTCAGATGTTTCTATTAGGAGGCGGGCATTAGAGCTGGTGTTCAATCTTGTGAGTGAAGGCAATGTGAAGGCTTTGACAAAGGAGCTCCTTGAATACCTGAAAATTAGTGACCCAGAATTCAAAGTGGATCTGGCAGCCAAGATTGCCACTCTTGTGCAAAAGTAAATGTGATGAAGCCAAGTACAACTTTCCTGTATCTTAAAATTCACTTTCTGACACTATGTTCACATCAAAAGAGTTCCGTTGTATCTCAGACAACGAAATTCACTTAAATATGTGTTGATCTTCCCTTCTGTTCAATATTCAGACCTCTATGGAACATGCAATCCTCAACTGACAGTTTGTTTGCACGTTCTTCTCCCAGATTTCCTCCATCGAAGCAATGGTACATTGATCAAATGATCTTACTTATGGTTGAGGTGAGATATCTCTGTTGTTTTGATGGAATTAGCTGTTGACTGGCCACACTGAGCAAGTTTGAAATCAAACACCAATTATAGATTTCACAGGTGGTGAAAGACAGGAGATTGTTGGAAACAGTAACTTGGGAAAGTAGCTTTGGGGGTGCCAACAGAGGAATGCTCTTAAGGTCTTACTAGAGGGCCCATACATGCCTCTCAATCACCTCTGTTACTCAACAGCAGGCCTGAAATAAACCTTCTTGGACAATGATGTTACTTGATTGCAGTGCTCAATAGCATAGCCAATTGTATATTGATGATCTACTGCTTCAATCTCTTTGCAAGAAACTGATACTGCTTGGCTTGTTAGGCTGGGAAATTTGTGACTGAGGAGGTGATGCGAACATTGGTGGTTGTCATCACCAATGCAACTGAGCTTCAAGGCTACACTGTTCGATCGCTTTATCGTGTATTTCAATATTGGAGTGGGCAGGTCATGTGCGATTATCTCTAGTTGCTCCTTCTCTTGCACTTAGTTAGACTCTTCTCATAGTCCAGACATCCTTTGATGTAATATATGAGCAAGGTGTAAGATGTATGATACTGTCATGCTTTTATTACTATTTGAGTGTATCCAGGATAATTTATCATCCTCTATCTTCTCTCAATATTTGCATTGCATTCTGTCTAGAGGGATCTGTAGTCATGTCAGAATCAGTTCTTCTGATAGTGCAGCTTGAAGGTATCGGATGGGAAATTGAAGGTCGTCTGACATGTGTGAGCAGGATAGCCTTGCTCAAGTGACAGTGTGGTGCTTTGGAGAGTATGGAGATATGCTGGTCAACCATGTCAATGAGTTGGAAGGCGAAGATCCTCAGACTGTAAGTAGGGTTTTTCTTTCTTTCTTGCTTTCTTTCTTTTTGGTTAATGTCACATCCTTTGGTGTTGAGCCTTTCAACTTAGTAGAATTTTGCACTGAAATGCACAAAGTGAGAGTGTTATGCTATTGGCTGTGGATGTTCTACTCATTATAATGTTACTCGCCTTATATAGTGGTTAAATTTCACAATGCACATGTATAGTCATACAAAGGGGTTGCCAATTCATCTATCCAATGTAATAGCATTTTGTCATGAATTCGTCCATGATAATCTTCCCCAATCAAACTTCACCTTTCTTTTATCACTTGCTATTCAGTCTCAAATGTTTTCAAATAATTTCTGAAATTTATCCTTTCTCTTTGCTTATCTCTCCAAGATGGTTATTATTTCAATTCAAATGCTCAAAGAGAATAACCTTCAAGGAAGGCTCACTGCACTTACTGCAGGAGAGAAGCACCTCCATCAAGGCAATGTCCTCAAGAGTTGGGTAGTAATTGTTTGACATCATGCATCATGAACTTCAATGGAGCAGACCAAGCTCTGCATTCAGAGACGCGTTTCAAGATTTTAGAGAAAACATCAAACAGTCCATTCTGTCTAACCATGAAAGCGTTTCGTTGACATCCTAATGTTGGCTCTACAGATCACAGAATCGGATGCAGTAGACATAGTTGAAGGTGTTCTACGAGATTCTAGAGTTACTCCAACCACAGTTGCCTTCTCCCTTACAGCATTGTTGAAGCTCTCATCGCGGTTTCCCCAGTGCAAAGAGTGAGACTTCTTGTGACTCCCTTTTTTGATGACTGATTGTCATTAACCGGCTCAATCACTAAGCATGGTATCAGTGTGAAAAGCATCCTCAATAGATGGCAAGATCTTTGGTCTAGTATCACTTTATTTCCTCTATTCTTTTCTGCGCTTGTCTGTTTGTTTGTTCTCTTTTGCTTCCTCAAACTCTATGCAATTAAAATGGCCTTCTTCTTCATTTGACTTGAGTGTGATTATTGCCTGCAAGAATTTCTCAGGTATCTGGTGATGCTCAGGTTCTAATCTTAACCTTTTACTGACCTGTTAATTGCATGTCTTGAAATTTTGGCAGGCGGATTGAAGGATTGCTAGAGGAGTATAAGGGGAGTATAACAGTAGAGTTGCAACAACGCTCTGTTGAGTTTGGATCCATTATCCGAAGGCACTCCAATATGGCGTTAGTTCTCCAAACTTTATCTGCAAAATGATCATTTAGTATAAGAGCTGTCCAATGTTCAGGGTGATACAATGTATTTTTGTTTAGTGATTTGAACCTACTTTTGATTTTAAGGCCTGCTTATTTCTGTACTCTAGCTACCAGGGAGTTATGCTGCCCTGCTGAATAGGCAAACCCTCAAGAATTGACTGCAGTGATTATGCAACTACAGGGAAGTGGCTAATTGAGGGTCTAGTATTTGTTTTTTGATGTCTTCATGTGGTGTCTGTTGGCATATTCTAAGCATGTGACATTCAGCTGCTCTTTGTCTGCATGTTTTGCTGAGAAAGTTCTGCATTGTTTGAGGAGAAATAAGAGACAACTGTAAGGTCAGAATAATCAGAAGATAGGAGAACAGAATTTACAGAGGATTTGCATAAAAAGCCTTGAGCAGACACCTCAGAGTGAGAAGCTTGTATATAATTGCTGAGTTTGTCCTTTACATGCTGTACATATAAGTTGCTGATGCGATAAAATGTGTCTTGACCGTTGTGAGACCATGTTCTGCAGGGCCATGCTCGTGGATCGGATGCCTGTGTTGGAAGAGGTCTCATACTCTGCCAAGCACCCTGATATTGGATCGGAAATTGAGAAAGTAAAGAATAAACAATCTAAACTCCCCCGTGATACCAAGAGCCCAACATCTTCAGCCTCAATGCCGGCAACCACAGAGAACCTCATCGATTTTATCACCTTCCATCCTGATGAACATGTAACGTCGTCAAAAAATGTTGGAGATGCATTGCTGGACCTGCTAAGTGGTAGTTTACCATCCACATCAACTGTGACAACAAATGAAGGCAAGTTGTTTTCCCCTCTCCTTCACTATTTTGTCATGGTTGTCAAAGGCAGAACTAGTGGATCTCAAAGATATGCATAGGGAGTTTTACTTATCATTAGTAGTTCCTTGTGATTTAGTTTCAGACCCTGTGTTTTTTTGCTGTTTCTGGTCTGTTTTTCTGAGCTTTTTATAAGGAGGCTTACAAATGCTTCAACCTGGTCAACTGATGCTTGGGGATTGTCAGGTCGGAATTGAGATTTTAATGAGAAATTTTCGTTCTTTTTGTTATACAGTGCAAAGCTCATCAACAGGAGTCTCGAATGCCCTCCGAGACATCTTGTCACTGGGGGATCCCCCTGAGTATTCTTCAGTTTCCCGCAATCCCCTTTCTAGTACACCATCTCAAAGGGTTTCTACGACACAAGCTACATCAAGCCAGTCCAGCAACCTCTTGTCTCTTGTTAATACCAAGTCGACAAATCTTGTGCAGAACACAAGTTCTCTCCTAGATAGCTTCCCTGATGGTTATCAACCTGACTCGCCATCCAAGCCAAGTCAGCCAGGTTTAATAGCAGATCCTGTCCAATGCAGAAGTTTCTGTCAGAATATGCTTTCATGTCAGATTATGTAGTATATTAGTCAAATGTTATCTTTACTGGATGTGTTATGCAATGAGAATGTGCTGTTGAGGTCCATGACACATTGTGCTGTGGGTGTGTACAGATTGGACAGTGTTCCCTTCTATAGTTGCCATGCGATCCAAGGGATTGAAAGTAACATTTGATTTTGCAAAAGCATCAGGGTCCCCGCAAACTACAGTTATTAAGGCATCATATTACAACACCTCTCCTACACCATATACAGATTTCATTTTTCAAGCTGCAGTTCCCAAGGTAAGCTAGAAGTTCAATCTGGAGGCAGCAGGGCCTTCCCTTCGCTTGAGTGACTTTTATTTTATTAGTTCGCCCTGAGTGATCTGGGAAGCTTTGTTGTCTTAAGAGGTCATAAAATCACCATGCATGTGCTTCATGCTTCCAGTAGATGTTGAATTCGATGATCTTGGAAGTTTATTTCACTAGTTGTATGATTATTCTTGATTGATCACCTTAGGGCTTGTGCTTGTTGGCACTGCACCTCGGCTATTCATTTGTGCAGGGAGGTAATGTTTGTCCAGATCTTCATTTTGAGTCTCATATGACCAAGAACTCCACCTTCCGCAGTTATAGGATGTTTTATTTCCGAGTTGATGGTTTGTTTGTGATCTCTCTTGACAGTTCATGAACTTGCGATTGGAGCCTGCCAGCAATGCCTTCCTTCCTGCAAATAGCACTGGCATCATTACTCAAATGATCACAGTAACCAATAGTATGCATGGCGAGGTACCCACCAAATCACAATTTGATGTGGTTCTGTGTTGTAACAATGAGGCAATACCTAAACAGAAGGTTGTTATGCACCTGCACTGCAACAAATAATGTAGGAAGAATTCTTTCAAGACCAAAGAGGGGTACCAGCTCAAATAATTTCAGCATTTGTATGTCATAAGATAGGATATCCTGCTGAAAATCTGGTCATCATGCTACTATGTTATCAAAGCAGGTATTCTACTGTCAGATGGGCATCTTTAATCGGATATACTGGAATTTCCTGCAATCCTATCCAGAAGAGACGGAGACCTAGGTCCAGTTAGCTTAGGTCCAGTAGGAAACACTTACCACCTCCACATATTCCTTTGACTTGAGCCTGGGACCCTGGATCCAATTTTGAGGGCTCAAAGGAGTGATGTAAAACTGGCCTGAAAGAACCAAGAATTTTCTTAATACAATCAAATATCTTTGTGTAGGATCAACTGCATAAAAGAAATTGTTAAAAGGAATACATTTTTTGGTCCTGTTATAATATATTTGTAATTATATATTTTGGATAAAGAATGAGGTTAGGCATGAGCTCCTATAATGATCTTGCTCATTATGACGATTTGTGCTGCAGAAACCTCTTGTCATGAAGGTGAGGATAAATTACAAAGTGGATGGTGAGGCTATCCTGGAGCAAGGTCAGGTCAACAACTTCCCAGCAGATTTGTAGTTATATTATAGCTTAAGTTGGAGTAGCTTCCAAGTACAGGTAAGAATGTGCTCAACAGGTGATTTTCACCAGCAATTTCCCCCGTTGCTTCGGGTGGGCAGAGAGAGGGAATTTGACAGATATTTATCTTGTGTTGAGACTTGAGGTAGAGTAAGTATTTGTAAAGCCAATCTGAAGCAAATTTGCAGCTTGATGGTCTCCCAACCTCTAATAGCAATGGGATATTGCTGGTCCTGTAGAACAATTACCACTCTAGAACACTCGTAGCAATGCTGTGCTAGTTCTGGCTCAAGCCTGCTATATGCAATGTGTTCTGGTTGACATCCAGTTCTGTGGAGTTTCTCAGAGATTTATAGGATGGTGAACTGTTCTTTGGTCACCTTTAAGGTAGAGAGCAGTAAAACATCTTCTGCCAGAGATCTTGAGCTTTCAAAAGATGTGACATACAGTGAGCTCCAGAATAAAATTTTGATTTAGTATTGATCATCTACATTTGATTTAGGTAGTGCCTTCTTGTATTGGTTATGATATGATGGCTTGGTTTCATGTAAATGCATTCTACAGAAAATGTAAATTTCATCAATCCCAACCTTCCAATTATATCTGCTTTCTCTCAAATTGCAATCACTTACTTCTGAGGCTTTAATGGAGTGATCCAAGTACATCCTCTCCAGTATTTCTGGATCTAAAAAGTTAGATATTGTCCTTGTAGTTGTGCCTAGGAATGGAAGTCCAGTCTTATTGTGTGGAGTCTGAGGGGCTTCGGGACAGTTTTTGTGTAAATTACTTTCTGGCCTGTCATTGATTTGACGTCTCCTCTAAGTTTTAATCAAATTTTTGGTGGCAAGGAGAAGATATTGAGCACGCAAGTTACCTCCCTGGCTAACTTGAAGATGGAAGATGGTGCTTTTAATACCTTCTGAGTGTAAGGTGGGTGGTGCTAAGACTGTCACTTGCATAGAACTATTATTATTAGATGGGAAAAAGTTTTATAAGATGCTTGTGAGCAATCGAATGGGGGTTCCAATGCACCAAATTAAGCCTTGAACCCAGGGAAGACTTAACACCAAATCTTGCAAAAGTTATAGGGGTTCCAAGTTTTATTGGTAGATGACCTAAAACCATCACGGGAGACTTCACATGAGCCATTCTCAAAATCAACATGTACTTAGTGTCCAAGATTTTAGAGTAGAGGTTTTAGGGTGTGTTTCCATGTAGGCTGCTCGCCCACCATATTCTAGTATGAATAAGGACAAATCCGTCCAAATGTAGAGGGAATCTGGTGGGGTAGGGTTCGTATGTGCCATTGACACTAAATATGATATCAAGTGTCACCAATTCTAATTGTCTTGCTCAATACTAATTGTAAACCATGGTGTAGTGTCACCAACACTAAATGTTAACCCAACATTATTTGTCATTCCTTGTAGTTTTTTTGGATGATTATAGGTTTATAGTGCTGCAGTTACAGTCACTTACCAAGTAATTTTCATCCAAATTTCAATCATCCATGACACCATTTCATCACAAGTTGCTGACAAGAGAAGATAGGATGTTGGCCAATGGATGAACTCATCCGTCATCCATGACGGTATTTGTTCACTTATTCGCAAGAAGTGTCATCTGAAAAGTTACCATAGTGATTTAAAATACCATATTTAGTGTAGCTACTCCCAACTTCTCAAATCCGGGCCCACCCACTAACCTCCTTCTCCAGGTTAAAACCTCCTCTTAAAATTGGGCCTTCAATCCTTCAGTGACAAGATTTTGTAGGTTAAAGATTTTTAAGTGGACACATGGAGGTCTACTGTAGTGGTCCGTGTCCACAACCCTCCACATTCTAGCGGACCACCAGAAAGTGGTTGGATGGTGGCTTGTGCTTAACTACATGCGAACACCTCCGACCCACCATTTTCTAGAATCTAGCGGCCTACATGGAAACTCACCCTTAGAATGCTCTACCTTAAAGGACGCTATGTGAATATGACGGATCTCCAATTTTGAATTAATCATTTATGTGCAACGAGAAACACTACAGACGTATATTGTTTCAACCAATGTTATTCCTAGTTTCTGAAAACTTGCAGTCAAGGTGACTCTCAACTTTGTGATGGGCGAAAGGGTTTAGGGTTCCCAAGTACAGTCGCACATTCTTTCCCGATGAAATTAAGGTGCCTATGAAACTACAAATAGACATGGATTTTTTACTCACTAGTCAACGGACTCCATTGTACAAAACCCATGTGCATTCACATTCACTCATAATCCAAAAGAATTTCAGCCCATGATAAACCTTGATGTTATGATTATCATGAGCAAGTATCTTGGTTTATTCTTTGAATATTAAACTTGGTTGAATTCTGGAAGCACTGAATTATTATCGAATAATGGCTTCATGTGGCCACACATACAGGCATCCAACGATCTCCGCGATGGCCAAGGCCAATATCTACCACATGTCTAGATGGTAGGTGGGCTCTATTCTGACTGAAATTCAGCATTATTTTCTCCTCGAACTCTGCCACGTGTGTCATTTCTACATGGGCTGAGACCCACTTGAGCCACATGTGGAATCTACATTCCGACGATGCTAAAGATGAAATAGAGTCCCCCTAAGGCAATGAAATGAAACTGATTTTAAAGTCCAAGAAGCCAACAGGCTTATGGGAGTACAAGTTGCATCAAGATGGTGTTGAAAATGCTAATTACCTAGAGTAATAGAGTGCAGTGGCTTTAGTAAGATATAAGCTAATATCAACTTAATGGTCCACTTGGAAGACAAACTCGAGACTACCTAGTACTACATTCTTGAATAGCAAAGAGAAAGCTCTATCACTAATGAAGTTGTAGAGGGGACACTCCAATGCAAAGTGTGTTTCATTTTCAACTGCATTTTCCAAATTTTGATTGGCATAATCTTAGATCCCTAAGAATTGGGAAAGTCGACCACTGGCTAGTTTCAATGGCAAGTCGATGATTTAAGGTGAGGAAAGTGGGAATGATTTTGCATCGGGGTGGTGTCAATGGTTGCAATGTAATGTATTGTGGTGAACTTGACATGTGTTTTTGTCTTACTTATTACTTTTTGATAATTGCCCTTTGCCTATCCATTGGGGGCACATACTCCTCATGGACACCAGTGAACGTCCATGGGTTGTAGTCAAAGGTGAGCAGAGATGGCTCATAGTAGGGCGGAGCTTCAAATCCCATCAAGTTCATGTACGTGGCAGCCACATTCGCAAGGCCCGCATTCCGGATGTTGTCCCTAAACCTCACATTTGGGTGGATTCCAGGTCCTCCGATTACCATTGGCACCTGCAGATTCATAGCAGAATGATATCACACCGTGAGGTTCGCAACCTCCACAACATTGTCAAGATCGTGGGAAGCTCATGCAAGTTTTGAATCTGTGATTTGAATAGTGTGTATAATAGCGTGAACAAGCTGCATCTCCAAGCTTCAGCGTTAACTTGTGTGAGGTGTCATTTCGTTCGTCTTTCATCTTCTCCAACTTCTACCAATTAGATTCACACAACAAAACTTGTGTCGCACTAGCGAACCTACGATGAAACATATGCAAATACCGGACTGAAAATTGGACCTCCCATGGTTGAGTTATGGTTATTAGAAGCGCGTGTTTGTCAACTTCTTAATTGAATACATATGAGGTCCTCCCAATTGTGTCCACTATTGAGTGTAGAGTAGTTATGAATATGTGACGACGTAGTCCAATCTCTTTTAAACATGTGCTTCTTTATAATGTTTGCTCATTGATCATCACCGAACCACATGTGAATCAAATACACGGGTCCGATTCAGAAAACAAGCCACTTAAGACCCATCTACGTTACGTACCTCGTCAATGGAGTGACATGTTTTGGGGAGGGCCTTGCAGCCGGAGGCGTCCATGACGGGAGTGCCATCTTCGTTGCGTTGGGCCATGTCATCACAATTGCCATGGTCACCCACAATCATGAAAATGCCTTTACATTGCTCCACACCCTCCAATAGCAGCTGCATTCCACCCCCCACACAAAACCACAATTAAACTCAATAACCTATGATCATAGCTATCGATTATCTTAATTCTAGCTAGTTTTCTAGGTCTAGATGAATGTGGGGCTGGTATATACTAGGTGAACGCATAGTAGCGATCCACAATATCAATAATGATTTCAAAGAACTTCATAACATTACTCAACGTGTAGCTCTCGTTCTGTGGGCTCTCATAATACAACAGTGGGATGCTTGAAAAGCTGCGCATGGAGATTGAAATTAAGACTGAGCTGCCAACATCCGATTGTTATATTTTGAGGTTCCACGTCGTGGAGTGATGTTATGTTACTTGATTGGTATCAATGTTGTAAAACTAGTTGTACTATATTGATATTTGTCAAGTCTTAATCTTTATAAATTTGAGTGATCTTCTGATGTTAATATCAACTTTGAACATCATGTTTATACCCAAGTGCCTCCTCTTGCATGGTATATAGATGAAAATGACAATAGAGGTAATTCGATCGTGTGCGGTATGTAGATTTGAATGGTATAATAAACAAGAGTATACTGAAGAAGCACACCCTTACCCTCTTGGTATAAGAAGCATGTAAAATCCTCATAAAATATACTTGGGTGGCATGCAAAAATGGTGAGACCAAGCCAAAATTGGTCTAGATGTCTCTGTGAGCCAGAACCCATAGTGTTTTAAAACACATGCTATCTTGCCAATTTCAAAAGATTGGAAACATTGTATTTTAGACAAGGATCATGCCATAGCATTATTAAACCCTCAACACATGGTTTGTCGGCCTAGGAACAATGTGGGGTTTGTGCCCATTGTGCCTTAAAGATGCTCTATGGCCTGGACTTTGAACACTGCAAGGCCAACCTCTCAATTAGAAAGAGAACTCACTTGAGGTTCTTGCTAATGTTATGGTGATGAGCTTCACACAAATGATGCACATGAAAAGGGTACCCTTTTGAAGAAACATAATATTTAGTCTTTAGTTGGATTAGGGTGTTTGGTGGCCCTAGTATCGCATGCACTTATTCTCAAATCCCATACCTTTCGGTTTGAATCTGAATACGATTAATGGGTTGAAGTTGCCTCTTGGCCAAGTACCACCTCTTCATTGGACTTGGCTGGCCAATCACCATACACGCCCTAGCCTTGAACTAGATGTGAAAACTCATACATTAAGTTTGGCAACCAATGTTATAGAGGGTGGGGTCACAAGCGTCCATGTTCCCCAATTCTTGTTTTTTTTAACGAGAAGGAGAACAAACTTCCCCATTTGAAGAATGTTATGAACCTTGCCTTGATTCCTTCGTCAACAGCCAAACATGCCCGCTTGGTGGCCTCAAAGTCTCGAGTGTGGCCAACCATGTCCCCGTTGGCAAACATGACGCGAACGTAGTCATAGTGACCCGAAAGCAATGCATCATGAGCAACATTGGCTATGGTGGCCGCACGCATTTCCGGCTCTACATCAAACTTCACGTTCTCACTCTGTATCTCTTGGTACGTTTCGAGGCGATCGTGGATCTCCTTTGAGTGGTTTCCATTCCAGTTGAACGTTATGTGACCCATCTTTTGCGTTTCCCTGCAAATTGAACACATCCAAATCAATTTTGTAGTGGTGGATTGCACAATTGACATTGTAACAATCTGTAAGTCTAGAGGATTGTACATGACATATTGAACCATCCAGCCATGAGCTACGGAGAGGAGGCTTGAGAGCAACAGCACGAAGTTGAAGAAAATCACTCCCCTCCTCTCTTCTCATGTAGTCCCCCTGTGCTTCTAATTCTATTTCAAATTAGACTCTTGCTTACGTCTGTGATGTTGTTCTACAACACATTTGTATGTACACCTTCAGTGAATTTTTGTTTCAACCAATAGTCCCACTCATGTAGTTCCGAGTGTTCATGCACACGAGTTAAGGATTGTTTGTGTCTCAAAGCTACACCCTCCTGTTAGTGAAGTATTACCAACATACGTAAAATATGAAGGGATTCCAAAAAGTTCATGCAAACAATATTGTCACAAGGAAGTGCTCAGAAAATTATTCAAACTTTAGAAGGAAAACACTGACATAGAACCTAAAATAATGTTATGTGCACCAAATGTTCTCCTGAAATATATGTAAACACAAATGAAAACATGCAGGATCATGATACAAGAGTGTTCTAATTAGAGCGATGATTGCTTACGTGACAACAAAAGTGCGCACACCATTTTCACACAAATACTTTCCCGAGAGCTTGTCGAAGGTGGGAGGGGCGACCAAATAGTGAACGGGAAGCTTGGTGGCGAGGTCGTACTGGCACAGAGCCACGTAGCGAACATTTGGCCACCTCTTCCGATCAAACCGGTCAAAATTCTCATCCACAAACGCTTTGCTAAGCTGGATCATGCGGTCGGCTCGGAAGTTGAAATTGATGACCACGTCTTCATCCATAATGGGACCCCATGGCTGCCCATTCTTCTTCTGCACGATCACAAACGGCGGCAAGTATTGGTCGCACATGTTGGGGTCGGCCTTCTTGAGGGCCGTGATGGCCTCCGCCGCACTCTCAAACTTGTGTGGCGATTCACCAAGAACGTGGGCGAACCAGCCACGTGCTACAATTCGCCAGTCAGCCTGCGGGATTCAGCAAGAGTCTTTCAGTTCGTTTGTGGACTTTGATATTATGTCATTACGAGTGAAGAGAGTGGGGAGCTCACCCTTTTTTGAGTACAGGCATGAATAGGGCTAAAAATGGCATGAATGAGATACGTTCCCAAGATTCAGCTCTAACTTGGCGAGGAGTGGCCTATTACTTCTTGGGAACGGGTCCCTCCCACGGAACATTAACAATAGAGCTATTCTTTGATTCATCCGAAGTTTTGGTCAGGAGTTGCGTGCTCTGGATACAAGAGTTTTCATGTTCGGTAAGTTTCTGGTGCATGTTTGGAGTCGCTGTGGAGGTTTGAAGGAAAAGTATTCTATATCGGTGCATTGGGGCCAAACTCATTTTGGCATGCCACGAGGTGCTAAAATGAGTTTGACCCCAATTAGCCGATATGAAATGTTCTTTGTTCATACCTCCACACTGACTCCAAACATGCATTGAAACTTCCTGAACATGAAAAGTTCCGTATGCAAAACAACCAACTCTCAACCAAAAAGCTAGTTGAATCAAAGGATAACTCCAATGTTATGAATTCTTGTGATGACTTAACAATGTTCTAAGTTTGTTTGCGAATGTCTGCAGATTGCAACCCCCTCTCGTCCTCGTCCTCGTCCTCATCATAATTTTGGTCAATAATGCACAATCAGATGAAGCGCCACCGTGTAATTCACTCCAGTGACAACACCGGAGTCATATCTTTTTGCGTCTTTGGTCATTGATATATTGATGTAAACAATGGATATGAAAGCAGCTAAGTTAAATGCTACGTATAAAAATCTGACTAAGTTTAGAAGTCGATCGTTATCAAGCAGAGGTTGCGGGAAGGTACATACATTGTTGCGATCCATAGTGACAAACATGCGGCCGCCGCCCGACGCGATCCTCGCGTCGCAACCCCACTTTTGCAAAGCCAACAGGTCCTTCTCCAGCTGCTCCACAAAACCCAGGCTCGTGTTCTCGTGCACATCTCGGCCATCGGTGAGGATGTGGAGCCGCATCTTCTTGCAGCAATGGTCGGCGGCCGTATCCATGATGTGCTTCAGCTGGTCATACCTGGCAGTCCGAGGCACTCCACCCCCCAATCACTACAGAGCCAAGGCTCAGACTTGCAAGCATTAATTAGTGTTGGTCCCAAAAAACTATTCAAAATGATGAAGTCTACTTTTATGGGGAGTTTCGGGCTCGATGGCCTGAATGAAAGAAAAGATAATCATCGAAATGTCTAAATTTTAGGAAATTCTCCGATCTTTCCAAGGAGATCTCTCTCAACTTGGGCATTCAAAACTTCAGTATCACTTGCAACGGTCAATAGTCTCTCATCCTTGTCAATGAATTGGAACATATGACTGATTGGCCTCTGGCTCTTACCCATGCTTGCAAATTCTCAAACAACCTCTACCGAACATGAGCACAAAACGATAGAAAACATTGTTCACAACCCTAATGAGGACGCTAAGACAGCTTAACCTAAACCCTCAAGGCTAACATAATGTACTTAGCCACCATGAATGAATGAAAATAAGTTATAATACATGGATTTGTATGTAAGGTGTGCTATGTGCCTTAATGAATAGATATGCATATACATGTTTGCCTAATTTTTTAGAAATGTTTTTAGAGAATGGAGGGATATGAAATGTTAGAAATATTAAATGAAACCACATCTTCTTGCAATAGTTGCAAATGGTAATTGAGGTGTTTGAGTTGGTTGTACCTGGAGTGAACTCCTCCATCACTGAGGAGCCCTATAAAGTGAAGTGTGCCACCATGCACCCATGCCTCTTTGGCATACTCCCATCCCTTGCTTTTGTACATGCTGCCGTCTGCAATGGCGTTGTCCACTAGAGTGGCCCTGATAATGTGCCCGAAATGCTCCCTCTCAGCTATCATTTTCAACGAACAAAAACTAGACACCAAAATATATTAAGAAAAACGGAACTCAAACATTGTTTGGGGAAATTAATGAGAGATTTGGACAAACAATGTAATAAGACAACACAACAAAATGACCACAACAACCACCACACACAACAACTAAGGCATTCAAAATGGTACCCATGAGTCACCCCTACAAACATGTTACCAAGGGTAAAGCACACTCTTGAGAAGGGGAAGTAGCATGTGGGTGAAGAAGGGCTGGGGATTCGTGGCACTCAAGTAAAATCATCCATGCGGATGAAAAAAACGCAGGAATCATCTAAATGACTATTTTTAGGCAATTTGATTCCGGAAATAGAGTCAAAGGCCCCGAATTAGTCTATTGATGTCACATTCGAATGGATCGGCCCTCAACCCCATAGGGGGGCTTTTTTTATTGGAGCCACTTCATCCACGATATCTTGGATGGATGTTCCTTAGTGAGTGCCATGAATCCCCAGCCGTGAAGAAGCTCGTTATTCATGCTTGGGCCAAAGCATGGTAAAGTGAACAAAAGTTGTACCATGTCAGTTAAGAGGCGCAAGTAGCCACATTTCCTAGTTATATAACTCAAAACAATAAAAATGATTTATATTGAAGTTACTAATATTATGGTCATAATGTCTATATAAATATTTTTGCAAACTACATGATTTACATGCATTAAAAGTAGAATCTATAGTTTGTAGAATCTACTTCCATAATTGTCAGTTTTCGGAAAGTGAGGGTGAAGTAGACCTTAAGAAAATGTGTTTTGCTTCAAAATTTGTGGCACACTAACATACAATATGATCTTACCAAATACTTAAACTATACACACATATCATAACAAATTTTGAAATGAAGTAGGACCTGGTATAACTCAAATCCACCACCCACTTTAGGATCTACTTCATCCGTATCTCCATAATATTAAGGAGGCACAAACTTTGTACTATGTTTGGTTCAAACTCATTGGAAGGCTCTATGGTCTTGAAATGACATTTTGTATAGAATTGAGCCTACTTCCCTTACTATATATGAAAATTGTATCACAGTGGAAAGACATACCATTTTTCTTGTTCACTTTACCATGCTTTGGCCCGCTTACTTTCCAAGGAAGTTGGTGTTTCTATCTATCTCTCTTGCATTATAGGGCCGAGTCTACCTTTAATTGATTTGATGAGATTGAATTTACCATCTTGATCTAGACTAGGTGATCCAAAGAAACAAGCCGAGCATGAAGATGTGGGATGTAAAATA
The DNA here is from genome assembly GCA_964035585.1 of Polytrichum formosum. Classification (NCBI taxonomy): domain Eukaryota; kingdom Viridiplantae; phylum Streptophyta; class Polytrichopsida; order Polytrichales; family Polytrichaceae; genus Polytrichum; species Polytrichum formosum. Next base: position 45,406,190 of record OZ037941.1, read on the forward strand.
TTACTAATGTTCTGGATAACATGGGTTTAACGATGCCTCAAAAGCAAACTACACATCCAATTTTTAAGGTACTTACAAAGGATACCAAGGAAGGAGACCATTGTAATTAACATGACACATCGATTTTAATGCGACACTAAATACATGTAGTGTAGTGAGATTAAGGCCAACTTCCATGGAGCATATATAGGAACATGGTCATTTTGGCTCCAATGATGAGGAAGTGCTTATAAAGGCTTAAACTTTCAAAGGGAGGGTTACACACATTCAAAAATGTTAGTTTCAATATGAAGTTTGGTGGGCCATGATGAGATTTGTTTCAAGTGTCTAACCTTGAGGAGCTTGAGTTCAAGTTTGGTCATTTTATTTGGGGGGGGGGGGTATAATTGTTCGTTCTCAAATCCAATCAGAGATGGCAGTTTAAGTCCTAGTAAAGGGGAGGCCACACATTCCAAAATGTAGTTAGGTGGGCCAAGGTGAAAGAGTTGTGACCTTAACATGTACCTATCCTTGAAAAGCTTGGTTTTAAGGTTGGTCCCTTTTTTTTGGGTTAGAAATGTCTATTTTCAACTCCGATTAGAAATGCAAGTTTTAAACCTTACAAAAACCTCATCTTGGATTGGAGTGAAAACGGATGATTCCGCCCAATAGAAGAGGGACCAACTTAACCAAGCTCCCAAAGGTTAGGCACATGACGTCAACACCACCAAAATTCTTTTATTTTCACCCACCAACCTCCATTTCAAAACCAACATTTTCAAACATGTGGGACCTCCACATGAGTCATGACCCCCACATATCTACTACACTAAATATGATATTTAGTGCTTGATTATATTTAATGTTGTTACCACCCTACCCTGCTCAACATCAATTTTCAATTCCTTGACAATTAGTGTTAGAAGATATGCTGGAATTCTCCTTTCATCATTGTTTTTTTTTTTTTTCATATCCTCACTTACACTAAATTCAAACATGTAACTTCCAAATTTTACCATAGTTGATATTTAGTGTTTGAGTTTACATTTAATGTTACTTACTTTCATAGGGTTATTGTCATGTAGTGTTAATGTTCACATTTAGTATAACAAACACTAAATATCCTATTTAGTGTAGTGTTATGGGGGAAGGAGGAGGGGAGCAATGAACCGGGGAGAACAGGCCACTAGTTACAGATGAACTGGTTGAGTTTGAGAAAATAACCGGAAGAAGTTCAAGACTGCAGGAAAATTACCGGTCATTTTAGAGGAACTTATAGAATATACTCCCCAATTTTACCAAGAAAAACTGAAGATGTGCACATGGAAGCGGTTCGACTGGGAAGCACTGGGATGTCGACCGATTATGCCCAAAAATCTCCCCGGACACTGGAGGGGAGGAGTGAGGCCGACCTTTGAATGACGATTTTGCCGCATCCCAGGGCATTGTTGCCGGCCTCGCCGTTGCCGGTGTCCGTGTTCTTGGGCAGCCCCACCCACTCGCCGTGGGCCTTCAAGGTGCGCCAGCGCCAGGGGAAGATGTTGCGCAGCGTCTTGATGGTGAGGCAGTTGGACTTGTAGATGGCGTTGAACTCGTCTTCGCGGCCCTCACCCCACCCGGACAACACGATCATCAGGAACGGCACTCCACGCGGGCACACGGGGTGCGAGTATAATGTGTACTCCGGGTCCCCCACCTGCTGCACTGTGGTGATTGGCATGACCTAATGTTTCTTGCTCACCTATATAATTGATGTTGCAGGGTTCTTCGCAGCTCCGGGCTCACAGATTTTAGCTGAAATATGGACTAGGGTTAGTTCACAAGCCTCGCGGTAAATTATGCTCCAAGTACGTCGTTGTTGCTGTTTAACCACAGCAAGTCCACGATCAATCCTTGACCTTTTAGTTAATTTCATCCGAAGTCGACTCGCTCGAACGCTTCAGCGCGCCACTGATTGATTCTCAGAGGGTAAACCAAAATGTTGTGGCAGCATAAGGTGAAGTTACTAACCTTGCTTCAGAGATCCAATTTGATTATATGCAGGTCATGGACTCCTAGCTCTGATCACCTTTTTAGGCAACACCAGGTGGTGTATTGTTAAATGGTTGGTAATCAACAAATTAATTCCTCTGTTGATACCTCCCATCCTCGTGACCGGCAGGAACCCTTTGGCCTGTCTTCTGTTGATGAATTTCTGTGACGGTAGCAAAGTTAGTCGTGAGTACGATTGAATAATTGAATTCTTAGATTTGTGTAATTAGGCCATAACTCTAAACAACTGCCGCCATGTGTCTCTTGTGAAAGAGAATCACACTTTCTAAGTCTCTTATGACATCAGTGCAGCTTTGAGGATGATTAAACACCTTATCTTTCACATTCTGCCAAATTTCTGGGTTCATCAGAATCATCACGTTAACATGATCCTCTGCAACACCACAATGATCATTCCTCGTGACAGAAACCTACCTATGTGCTTCTATATTGCACTCTTGCATTTTCTGCTCTCACAACCTTATCATGTTGCTCAGTACCAGGACCCAGCGGCCACAAACCCTAACAAACTCAATTTCCCTCCTTTGTCAACAAACTTGAACCTTCGTGAACTCGACAAGAGATTCTCTTTTGAAGCTTCAGTGGCGGCGGTGGTTGAGGCCCCGCTGGGAAGCAAGCATACCTGGCGGCTCCTTGCGGCAGATTGCGGCAAGTAACTTACAATTATGCAGATGGGACCGCAGTCTCTCTAAGTAGGGAATTTTCATTAAGGATCCACATCATAAATGTGATGATGTGGACCAATGAGAATTTACACAATATACCTATTTTAATGTGCGCCACACTACCATAGTAATATTACCACTTCGGCTATTTATAGGTGAGTACTTATTGTAGTTTCTGTTTTTAGATTCGAAAATCCGTGATTTAAAGGAAAAAAATTCCATATTAATTTTTTATATTTTAGAAATAAAACTTCCAAAAAAACGATTTTCATAAAAATAGTTTAATTAGTGCCGAAGTGGTAAAGGCGCTAAAATATTCATCATCAACCCCGGACAATGAATGTCAAATTAATTGACATGGGCCATATAGTATTCTAGGCATATCTTTTCTCACTAATGTTTGCTATAGGATCAACCACAATGTTATTCTATTTATACTTCCCTCGCTAGTGTTAACTATTGCAGCCCACATGTTTTACCATGAACGCATATTAATGTGGGTCAGATTATTATGGCAAGTGGCAGTATTACATGAGACTTTAGTAATTTGTACCAAGAAATTTTACTAAAATATTTAAAGTCCGAATAGTAATAAGACAGGCAATCCATAAGCAACACTTTACACGAGAGCTTGAGGTACCATGACCATTGAAATTCAGTATCTCTCATCGATGGAAAACTCGAGAGTGCACAATTTCATCGTGCACTAGAATTTGAGGGCCTCAAGACATCAAGGAAGTATAAATGCATGTAAAACCTACATGGAGTCCTAGATGGCATGCAATGGATGATATTTTATGGTCTACCAAAGTTTGTAGGCTTAATAATCAACTTAATCAATGGGTAGACATATATGACCACTTGACAAGCATGAAAATCTTTACTTTGATAATGACTAAGATGTTCATATGAGCATTAAAAATTATGAGGTAAGGAATACAACCTCGATTTGCTAATCATCTTGTACTAATTGTATGTTATTTCATATCCTAGGAGACGTGGGCTAGTTGGAAAAATTAACCATTTAAGACTCATCTATATTATGTCTTTACTATGCTTTCTAGGCATGTGACTACACGATATGCAATTTGCATGGCACAGCCTTTGGATGAGTGTCAAGAGCCCTCACAATTTTTTGATGGTAGCCCTTGGTTATAAGGTAGATGGGTCTTAAATTGTTACTTTTTCCGACTAGCCCACTATCCTAGGATATGAAACACACGTTAGTATAAGATGGATAGCAAATCCAAATTGAGGTTGTAGCCACTTTCCTCATAATATTTCAAGCTAATATGAATATCTTATGCATTACTTGAAATGCAATATTTGGTGCTCATTAAATGGTCATATACTCTCCCAATTTTATTGACCAATGAGTCTAGAATAATCATCATATTTTGAGCACACAATCCAATCTCTTTTAAACACATATCTTTTTGGTATCCATTCTTGGAGCCATACCGTCAAACCAATATAGGTTTCCTGATAAGAAAAGCAAACAACTAAGACCCATCTAGCTTAGTGTCAAGTGGAACCCACGAAAAAACACTTACCTTATGTGGCACATTAACTCCCACACTAAATCAGGCATATAGTGTACCGATGCAATAGCCGTGACTGGTGGGAGTGGTAAGCCGCCACTGTAACATAACTTGCGCTCATAATATCCAAGAACATCCTAGAATGTGCCGGAGATGGACATTCTGGAGGGCGAAAGGAACGAGTGGTATTGCAGACTCACCCCACCCAATCCTCTCGTGTTGGTCTTCGCCATCGCCATCGCCATCGCTTCTTTCCTTCCCCTTTCTGGTGAGCAACTGCCCCTGCTCCGCTCGCGGTGCACACACAACAGTCAAACAGGCACAAATCTCTTTCCAAATTCAACAAGCTTTGTGGCAGCCAGTCAATCAATCTGGTGGAAATGGCGCTCGCCGTCTGCCCCTTGTCTGCCACCAATGCGGCTTGCCCGTCCACCGCATCCTCTTCTTTCTTCTCCGGCTCCGCCTCCATGCAGGTACTCAATCCCTGCTCTCAATCTCTTTGTAGTGTATCCTCTCTGTTTTTTTATTTCCACCTTCGGTGATGTGAGAAGCGAGGATATGAACAATTTCGGGGCCAAGGAGTTCTGGCGGTTGTTGGAGCTGTGGTTGCTTCATTGCTTGCATTGTTGAATTGTTAACCTGGTTTGAGAATGTGCTGTCTTTGCCAATGTTTTTTTGTTTTAAGTAATTTTGGCTTTTGTAGTTGAGAGAGAGCGGTGTGATTTGTGTGGAAATGAGCAGCCTGGAAAAGCGTAGTGAAGGTTTTGAGGCTCGAAATGGCGCTCGGTAACGTTTTGTTGTGGCGAATTGCAACTCGGTTTGGGGATTTGCAGCACTTGCCAATGTTAGCTAGTCTTTGGAACTTGAGAGAGCGGTGATTTGTTTGGAGAAATTAGCTTAGGTTTTGCTCGAAATGGCGCTCTGTAAGGCAGTGGTGAATTGCAACTTGGTTTGTGGAATTGCAGTTATGTCAGTGTGTTTTTTCTTCTTGATTACCTAGGATTTTGAAGTTGAATGAGAGCAGTTATATTTTTAGAAAGTAAAAGCCAAGGTTTGAAGCTCGAAACGGCGCTGGACAGGGCTTTTCAGTGGCGAATTGCAACTCGGTTAGTGGAATTGCGGAATTGCAGTTCTTGCCAATGTTTGTTTGCTTAAGGTTTTGAGGCTCGAACTGGAGCTCGACGTGCTTCTTGGAATGCCGCTGACAGGAGGGAATCGCGTGAACCCTGCTGGTGCAGGTGAACAGGGGAGAGTCGAGGCTGACATGCAGGAAGCAAGAGATTCACCCTAAGTTCTTCGACGATGCCAAGGTCTACTGCAACGGAGAGCTCGTGATGACAACGGGAGGCACGCAGGGGGAGTACGTGGTCGACGTGTGGTCCGGCAACCACCCCTTCTACCAAGGCAACAAGTCCGCTCTCCTGCTCGACGCTGATAGGGTCGACAAGTTCAGGCAACGTTACGCAGGTTTCGCAAACCTTCAGGAAATCCCTGTGCTAACCACTGGTGAGATTATCTTCGAGAAGAAGAAGAAGGGAGGGCTGAAAGGCAAAGGAAAAAAATAGACTCACGCACTAGGGTTTGGAACGATGGAGCACAGACAGATATTTTAGGATCAAATGTGCTGAAGCAACAGCAAGCAATTTCTCACAATTTTTCTAATGCAATAGCGTAGTTTCCTCTCTCTTTCTCTCCATCACTCTCTCATCATCTGTTGGCATCTTCATCGTAGCTTCGAATGCCTGTTGTGGTCATCCTGGATTTAGGTCTGCCAACATTGCCAATAACCTAGTTGTTCACATTGGAATCAGCCGGAAACTCATGAAAGAAGGCCTTGAAGTACCTTTGCACGCAGACAACGCATTTGAATCATATGCTCGCAGTTACAAAATGGTGAACGGGTTTAAAATCAGATTCTTGGACTTTTCTGTCATTGGATTACTCTCTTGATTGGGTTTAGGTTTATCCAGTTTCACCAGTATCATAATTATCACTGGAATGCAATATCTTAGGTGAGGATCAAAGAACAAACACCATAAAAACACATGTTTAGAATCAACAATCCTGCACTTCAAACAATCATAACTAATTTAATCAGGGGAGGTCCTAATTTCTATCTGGTGTTTGTCGATGCTTCATAGTAGATTTGCTAATACAGCACAGATCTGAGGACCCCAACCTAATCAATAGAAGATAAAAATAAACAAGAAAAATGAACCAAATGACCTGGATACCTTACATTGCATGCGAGTGGCAAAGGCAAGTCTTGTAGTGGATGTCCAGATTGCTAACAGAATGGCTTTAGTATCCTGGAAGTTAGACAATTGTGAAATATATTGAATCATTCGCTCACAGTTAGACATTGGTGAATGGGGTTAGAATCAGATTCTTGTACGTTTATGTCACTCTATTACTCTCATCAGGTGGGCTTAGGTTTCACCAGTTTGCATGTATCACCATCACCATTGGGAATGCAATATTGTAGTTTTTTCTCCCTCCACCACTCTCGTCGGTTAGTCTGCATCTTCATCGTGTTTGCTAGGAACGCACGTCATGGTAGTCCTGGAGTTAGGGCATGGAAGTTGTGATAAATCCTTGCAATATAAATCTTTAAGTTGTGTCACATACTAAGCAGCCATTCTTCTCTTTTCGGTGAGTGTGGTATTGAAGTGGATAGTCAGATTTTGGCAACGGAAGGGCAATATTCTCCAGGAAGCTCAAACAATTGCGAAATATCGAATCATCCGCTCACAGCTACACAATGGTGAATGGCTCTAGAATCAAGTTTGGTTACTTTTTTCATCATTTATCACTCACATCGGTTGGAGTAGGCTTCACCAGTTTGCCTGCATCCCGATCATTACTGAGAATGCCTGTTGTTGTCACTCTGCATTTATGGCATCGAAGTTGTGGTCGTCTTCTTGATTACCACTGCTTTGCAAGTGCAGAGCAATAAGCAACAAATATGTAAATAGAGGACATAATTTTGCAGATGGTTGTGTTCTCTGAACACGTATGCAGGGAGCTAGAATATTGTTAGATTTCTCTTATGCAAACGTTCACTGGGTTATTCCTCCATTATGGTTGGTTGGGTATGGAGACAAAAGTATGTAAGAAAATAGGTTATAATGGTACAAAGTGTCAACTACACTAAACATTTGATTCAGTGTCAAGTGTCATATTATAACCTCTCCGATTGTCATCTAGTGAATGCAAGACAATGAATGTGGGTTGATGATGAAATATTGTGGGCCACACTAAAACATATGTTTAGTGTAGTGAAGGGTGACAAAGCATTTTAATCATAAACTTAAGATTATTTACATTTGTTCAAAAATGCTCTCTTGAACTTGGAGAGAGAGAAAAAATGATCACATGTGAACGTACCTCTCATTCATCCAACATAAAAGAGTTGAAATAATACGCAGGTGAATCGGCCACAAACTTATAGGAGGTCAACTTTTTATGTTGGATAGATGAGAGGTATGCTCGTATACAATAATTCCCTCTCTCCCTTCTACTTTCATCATACTTACATGTTCAATGAGGTTTGTGTCCTGATTGATCTACAATGTTTTCTATAACGAACTTAAAGCCTATACAATATGTCACACCTTAGTAACCACCCTTCATTTTTTGTGACATATCCCATGCGAGTGCACTAAATTGGGGAAGAATTGTGGTATAACAAACAAAAATGTAAGGTATAAGGCTAGGCATGTGGCCACTGCACCATAGCCGCCTACCGACAATGGTCACTTCAACAAACAATAAGTCCAGGATCCAATCCAATGCAGAATCAACATACACCAATATAGAGAGATGCAAATGCAAAGAGACCATTATCATTTGCTCACTATTATATCCCCCATTTCCCATAGTTATCACCTCTTCTAGTTAACACCTACCTTTCCATCCCAAAACTATCATGCATATAACTTCACTTCACAAGCTCTGTACGTATGGATCACGTGCATTACCATGCATTTACACGATTTGTAACTTCGTTTTATTTTGAATACTACAAATTTTGGGATTTTTCATAGTGAGCCATAGTGGGTTGCTACATGGTTGATTTCTTTTATAAATTGCCAACCAAATTTATCAATGTACGTTGGGCTCATGGAGCATCTACATTAACGACTGAGCATCCATATGTGACGATGTGAAAGGAACATAATATAAGAACGTGCTTCTGAAATAATCTTAGCTTGTATGTTTCTATACGTGTGACAAAAAGATCCATGAAGATTAAGTTTTTGTTCATCACTCCACCCTAGTGATGTTCCTTGTTTATATGTAAAGGCTTTCAAGCGATTGTTTTGTTTTTTGAGACAGAAGGCCGATAGGCCAATGCCAAAGCACAGGAGGCAGTTGACCACCTGGCAAGTTTTCCGTCATGTAGAGAGGAGATTTCACAGCCGGGATTCGAACCGCCAACCTCTTCCTTGAGATTTGGGTATCCCTCCACCATCATCCGGTAGTTTAAGGTCGTCTCGGACCAGCTTTCAAGCGATTGGAAACACTCTCTATCTCAATGTACCATCAGTTTTCCACTACTTGATTGGATGAGTTTTCACAATCAATGTGTAAGCGGAATTTGACTCCGGGATTCAAGTCTGCATTCTACAACAATATATGGTAAAATCTATTATTTTCTTGAAAATAAATAAAAAAATAAAAAATAAAGAACCAACGTCTCGAGGCGATCACATCCCCTTACGTTTCGTAACCATGTGCGAACAAAGTTTGCTACCCCTATATTATATGCCATAGATAATTTTAAAAATTATGATATTTTTTCTACATATACATAACCATTGATAATATCTTTTGTATATTTTTTTGAAATTTTTAGTCATCTTCATTTTTGTAGTAATTGTTTTAGTTCAATTTTGCGTCATTCTAGCTAGAAACAATACGTTTTATATATAAAAAAAGATCATCAAATTTGGTTACCATTTTTTACTATGTAATAGATACCTTGTATATCTACTCATGAAAAAATTTGATAAAATCTTGACCCATTTTGGTGATGCTTTTTGGAAAAAGTAGATTTTTTTTGTTCGCACGTGGTGTTCAACTTGACAATGGAGTGCACCCCCCGGGACCAACGTCGGACAATCTGACGTGAATTTGAGCCCGTTGGCTCTACCCTGCTCAAGATTCTTCTTGGTGCAGGATGGGGTTTATTGCCTACCTTGCGGTGGGTGGGCTCTTGGTTTCCTACCTACCTAGCTAGTTTTTTTTTCCGTCAAGTAGAGAGAAGATTTCATAGCAGGAATCGAACCGCCAACCACTCCATTCGGAAAATGGGTACCTCACCCAGTAATTTAGGGTCATCTCGGACCTATTTGTCTTGAAATACTACACAAGTCCTGAGCATCATACAAAAACTCATAACTTCTAAATGATGTCGAAACAAAGCTATGAGCACTTTCCTTCTTCTCTCCTCCATGATGCATTCTCATATCTAATTAAAAGTATTGAGGTCTTTTTTAATTATGATCCCATTTGAGTTTACACTAAGGGTTTGTGCCCTCCAAAAGACTTTTAAGCTATAGTCACGGACTTCTCTATGGCGTCGTCCAGTGTCCAGGGACATTTTTGGGCATAATTGGTCAAAATCCTAGTGTTTCCAAGTACAACCAACTACATGTTGTGATCTTTTAGTTTATCCTCATTGAAGTTAGGTATATCCCATGGATTCCTCCAAAACGATCAGTAATTTTCCTGAAGCCTTTAACTTCAACCGATTATTTCTCAAACTCAACCAGTTCATCGGTCTCAAAAATTGGGGTACCATGGTCATAAGAATTCCAAGATGTATCAATTTTGATCTTTAAAGCGATTAGCTAAAAATAAAATTTGAATAATTTGGTGGGAAAACCTATAATATTCATGTCACTAACATTGTTACTTCTCATAATAGCTAATTTTGTAATAAGGAAAAAAATGAAGGGTTCCAACCACTTCAAGGTTCATATCTTAGACTCATTCATATGAAAGTTTGATTGGTTTGCTCTAGATGGTGTAGAACTTCATTATGCCAAGGTGCAAGAAAAGTAAGAAACAAGAAAAGAAATAATTTTCCTTGAAAAATATATCTTTGAAAAATGCTCACAACCAAATTTTGGACTTCTTGGGTATTACAAGGGTTAAGAGCCATATCCTAATGCCTTTGGTGTAAACATGCCCCAATACTTTTCTCCGACTTGGCTGGCATATGGAAGTGTGCCCCCCCCCCGAGATGTGGACATGGATAACATTACCCAACCCAAACGTCTTAACTCCGGCGCGGAGTTCGATGCGGCTCTGATGCGGCTCCGGGGAGGTTCGGATGCCAGCTCCGGTGGGTTCGGGTGGGTTGGGGCAAAAATTGCCCCCTATTTTTTTGATTGGGTGGGGCCTTACTTGATCTCATAAGGGGCCTCCTAGAGTAATTTGGGGCCGTAGAACCCAAATTTAGCAAAAAAAAACCAAAAAAAGTCATCAAGGGTCCAAAACGGGGAGGGCCAGAAAAATGGACCCACCGGAGCTGGCATCCGAACCTCCCCGGAGCCGCATCGGAGCCGCATCGAACTCCGCGCCGGAGTTAAGACGTTTGGGTTGGGTAATGTTAGGGTGTGGACATGGCACCCATTAAATCTCTCTCCATCCAAGATAATTTCAACCCTGTTCAATTAATGGTGCAGCAAATTCTTCTCAACTCAGGGAAGGATGAAAGTCCACTTTGCATCCATCAGTCCTTCCAACACATCCATCCATCCATCCATCCATCGTACATCAGTTCAACTCCACGAAGAAGTTTCCACCTACTGATGACCGTTGGGAGGAAAGGCGTCCTTGAACTTTATTCATCCAATCTCCCAAGGTTTTATATATGTTTCATCCGTCGATCGATCTGGAGCTTCGCTCATAGAATTCATCCTTAGTTGTCCCGCCTTCTCGCGGCTTGTCTCCATATGCAGAAATAATCATTCATCCAGATCTCCCCAGTTACTCATCCACTGTGTACACACTGTTCGTCCAATTCATTCTCTTTCGTGAAGTATTCATCCACTAGTCATCTTGCATTCGTTCACTTCATTGTCTTCTTCCTGCCTTTGTGACCGTTGCACCACTCCCTTCGCCACCGCCACTATGATCTGAAGGAAATGCGCCCGTGGTGCATCTCGGTGTCGATGAGAAATGCACCTGCGACTTTGACAGCGGAGAGATATTGAATGATGTGCCAGAGCCTTAATTGCATATTGCAAAAATCTCCGCATCTCCAGTCTGGAGGTTTTTGGTTTTGACCGTGTTTCCGTTTCCTCTTTTATGATGTTAGTAGCCTCCTGCTGCTGATGAGGCGATCGTGTGAGTGCCGAGGTTGGCAGTACTTGTTGCACTCGAGATTTGCATCGATTTTTGTGCCTGGTTCCTGCTCCTAGGGCGAACAGGGAGTGGATGCGGAGTGCAAGTCAGTCGTAGAGAGAATTGATTGATGTGGCAGAGTCAGAATTTCATTTGAGCAGGTTCGGTATTGTTGCTCTTGAGAGATCACATGTGCACTTGCGACTTTGGTCAGCGGGAATATTCGATTGATGCTCCAGAGTTTTTGTTGCATTTGCGAAAGGTCAGCAGCTCCAGTCTGGAGGTTTTGGTCTTGACTCTGTTTCCGTCTACGTTTCCTCTTAAGGATGTTAGTAGCCTGTTGTTGCTGGTGAGGCGATCGCGCTAGTGCCAAAGTTGGCAGTACTTGTTACACTCGAGATTTTGCCTCGTTTTTGTAGCCTAGTCCCTGAAGGAGCTTAATTTTAGAGAGAATTAACTGATGTGGCAGAGCCAGAATTTCATTTGAGCACGTTTGGTGTCGCTCTTGAGAGATCAGATATGCACTTGAACGACTTTTAACAGCCGAATCGATTGATGTGCCAGTTTTTTGTTGCATTTGCGAAAAGTTCAGCAGCTCCAGTCTGGAGGTTCTGGTTTTAACTCTGTTTCCGTTTCCTCTTTAGTATGTTAGTAGTATCCTGTTGCTGGTGAGGCGATTGCGTTAGTTGCCTCGGTTTTGGAGCCTAGTTTTTGCGAGAGCGACCAGGGAGTTGAAGCGAAGTATGGCGATAGAGAGAGTTGAATGATGTGGCCGAGGCAGAATTTCATTTGCGCATCATAAGCAGCATCGGGCTGGTTTGGCATCTCAGTGAGTTTGGCAGTACACTGCAGGCGAATGTTAGTGCGGCCTCATTGCTGCTAAGGTGGCCAGAGTGAATGTGGAGGCATGGTTGTAGATGGAAGTGAGTAGGATTGGTCGGTCTGCCGGTTAATGGGATCAAGAGAGCACCACATTGATTCGCCGCTTTGTGTGCTCGAGAGATCTAGGGATAGGAGGAGGAGGAAGACCAGGAGGTGACAAGAAGGAAGCGTCACGAACGTCGATATTGCCGTAGCCATGACTGTGGCCACGGAAAAAGGTGGAGGAGCGCTTTTGCCACGGGTTAAGAGTGGAGAAGAGAAAATTTACGTCACAGTTCGCGTGAGGCCTTTGAGTGGGAAGGAGACCGCTCGCTCCGATGTCTCTGATTGGGAGTGCACGAATGACAACACCATTGCCTTCAAACATGCGTTGCCAGAGCGTTCGCCATTTCCTGCGGCCTACACTTTTGGTAAGTATGACGTCGTTCCGGATCAGCAATGAATTCTCCAGTTCGACTTACTCTATATATATATTGATAAGATCTCATTTTTTTTTTGAACTTTATTCTGAACCATCTCCAATTCGCAAGCTCGCATTTTGCCAACACTTTCACCTATGGTTTACTATGGATGAGAAGTTCATATTCTCTGACGTTCTCTCAGACGACAGAGTAACGATCTCCAGCTTACTGTTATCAATGAAAATCACAACAAGAAAGCTTTAGTTTTATCCTCGGTGATTCAAGGAATTCAATCATTATCACACAAGAATGAAGGAGAATGCAACTGCAACTTCCGTTGTTTCTCTTTGCCAATTGGATTGAAATTGCATTACTGAATAACATAATTGGGTTGTAATTGCCAATTACACTCCAATGGTAGTACAAAGAAACTTACAAATTAAAGTTTGGAAATTGATTTTGTTAATTTAGAAATATTCTGAATTTAGTAGATGTTGCTTATTACGAGTTGGTACTTGTGGACTTTGCAAAAAGTTTGTGAACTACATGTAGTTAATCTTAAGTAACTTTCAAGCAAGGTGGATGATGACTAATGTGCAGATTTTCCTGTGGTTCTCGCTAATACTTCGTCATATTCTGACTGCTGGTTATTGCTTACAGATCGCGTCTTTGGACCAGATTGCCAAACGCAGAGAGTTTACGAAGAAGGGGCCAAGGATGTGGCACTTTCTGCTCTCACGGGTCTCAACTGTAAGTTCCCTTTGTAAGAGGATGGACAACTCTAACATGCTTCATGTTAGAAATGTTAGGAAATAGTCGTCATAATGTTTAAGGGGAGACAAGGCGAGATGAACAGCTCCCTTTTGGTAGACTCTCACTTTTGTTCTTAAAGCTTCTGATTTAGATAAACTGGAAGCTCCTAACTTGAGGTACAACACAATTGCAGCTACGATCTTTGCTTATGGCCAGACGAGCAGCGGCAAGACTTTTACAATGAGGGGTGTCACGGAAAGCGCTATAGCAGACATCTTTGGCTACATTCAACAGGTAAATTCCTTTCTGAGTTTGTTTAAAAAAATCAGATTAATTTCATAAAGGATAAGCTCCCGGCGAAATGCTCACACATCCATAAACCCTCATGAGACAGTAAGGTTTAAGGATTATATTTGCTGCACGACGTCGACCCTTATTCACGACGGGAAATCATTTAGCAGACTATAAGCATCTATGGAGCTGTCATTAGGAGGGAGTCCCACAAGACTTGGCTTGTTATTGGTATCCTCAAAACACAAGCAGTTGCCCATTTTGCGAGCTATTCCTGGGATCGGAGAGTGTCAATTGAAAGTGATTCTTCTGAGAGTAACTAGAAATTCTTCAAAGTCTTAATCTAGCAATGAAAAAAGATTTGGACGATGGACATGGACAGGTTGTTCTGTGAAGTAGTCTGTTGCTTACATTTGCTAGGATCTCTCTACAAATCTCCTTTCACATGGATGTGGCATGGCGCTGGCAACCACACCACTTAGAAGCAATTCAGGTAGCTAAACTTTTTCTGGTAGCTGTCCAACAGCTCAGACGTTGGGCCTGGTGTTTGTTTAGAAAATGGTCTCAAAAAAAAATTACGGGTGCACAATTGTATATCTTGGATAAGCTCCTCACAAAATGACTCCTGGATGCACAGAACCCAGACAGAGACTTTGTGCTGAAAGTTTCGGCATTGGAAATTTATAATGAAGTGGTGAAGGATTTGCTGACGTCGGATAGCACTCCTTTGAGACTGCTTGATGATAAAGAAGTAAGTTCAAAGGTTCTTCAGTGTTTTATGTAATGGCTTATCACTTTAGGTGCATTTTCTTTTGTCGGCTTCAAGTTTTCTGAACTGCAAGAAAGATGATCAGAATTGAGATATTTTCTTTTGCAGAGGGGTACTATTGTGGAGAAGCTGAAAGAGGAAGTTGTACGAGATGTTGACCATCTGAGGCAGGTCATTAAAATCTGCGAAGGTATTTTACTGAACTTACTGACTATGAGCACTCGCCCTAGTTAGCTCATACCGAATTGCGATTGATCAGTTTTCCACCGTGTCCGAATTACTTGTCACCATTCTTTCAAGTAGTTCCAAGCCTTTACTTTCTACTGGTGTTTATCTTATTTACCAGCTCAGAGGCAGGTCGGAGAGACAAGCCTTAATGACATGTCTTCAAGGTCACATCAAATCATTCGTTTGGTGAGTGGATTTTTTGACTTTTTGGGGTTATAGCAGTGCATTCAAATCCAAGTTGGAAAGAGGTTTTAGCAGACCTCTTCAATTCTTTGTCATTAGAAGTTCAGTAGTTATATTTATTGTCAGCTTGTACAAGATTCAAGGGGCCACTTGTCTTTTGCAGACGGTTGAGAGCCAACCTCAAGGATTAGTCTCTGGAACCCCGGCAACATCACTGATTGCAAGCTTGGTAAGGATAAGTTTTAAAAATTCATTGTCATGCAGTTAAATAAGGTCACTTTCACTTACAACACTACCAGATATCAGTTTTCGGTTTTGTGTCACACACATGTGGATCAAGCAGGTCTTCTTACTTTGTATGTTCTTTTGGTTGCAGAATTTTGTCGATTTAGCAGGGAGCGAGAGGGCATCACAAACTCATGCTGACGGAGTAAGGTTGAAGGAAGGAGCCCACATTAATCGCAGCCTCCTAACCCTCAGCACTTGCATCCGGAAGCTCAGGTAGTGATGGATTTTAATGTGCAAAAATATGGATTACATCATGATAGCCAACAATAGGCTCTAAGTTAGTGGTATGATGGATGTTTAAACCAAATTTACCTGGTCTACAGTGCTGGCGGAAAGACGAAAGGTGGACACATACCATACAGGGACTCCAAGCTCACTAGGATTCTGCAGCACTCCTTAGGCGGAAATGCAAGGACTGCTATAATCTGCACCATGAGCCCCGCCCACAGTCATGTCGAGCAGTCACGCAATACTCTGTCCTTCGCTACCAGGGCCAAGGAGGTCACCAACACTGCCCATGTGAACATGGTAGGTAACTTAATGGCTCATGGAGTCTGTGCCAAAATTCCTCATGGGTGACGTTGTAAAGCATGTTGCACAATTTGACAGTATAGCCTCTTGATTATTGAGTCTGATGGATTGACATCTAAACGCTACCTCGTATTCTGGTACTCAACAGGTAGTGTCTGATAAAGTGTTGGTGAAGCAATTACAAAAAGAGGTGGCCAGACTTGAGGCAGAACTGAAACTTCCTGAAGGAGGAATGGAGTCGTCATCCTCCGAAGCCCTTCTTCAAGCTAAAGATCTCCAGATTCAGAAGGTATGTTTCTGTCTGCATCTTATTTCAGTTCCAGAGTGCCATGGTTCCAGAAGTGCCAATCGCTACTGGCACATGTAAACTTGTTCGGTTCCTGTGACAGATGGAGGAGGAGTTGAGGGAATTACAAGTGCAACGTGATGCTGCACAAGCACGTCTAGATGAAGTTAGTAGGAAGCTGGAGGCTGAAGAGGAGGCTAAACAAAAAGCAGAGGAAGCAGCCAAGAAGCTCGCCGAAGAAGCAGTATTTAGACAGGTACATTCCTTAGACACGATCAGCCTCCTGATTGCATCCTCACAAGAGGGTTATTCTTATTTACAGTAAATGGCAACTTCGTGTTAGATTTTTGTCCGTCTTTCTTAGTGTTGTGTCTCCCTGATGAGCTGTTCCGTGTGAGCCACAGATATCCACAACCCCTGTGCCCCATCCAAGTGTGCATACTCCTCTATCAGGTAGCGCAAATCGAAGGCGATGGTCCGACTCCGGAGATCTTAGTAGAAAGTTGGAAGATCAGTATCAACATCCAGCGACGCCGCCGATCACCTCTCGCCCCAGAGTCACCACCATGCCTCTTCGCCAATCTGCCGCTGCATCTGTCATGCTCGTCCAAGAGATTCGCAAGCTGGAAAACATGCAGGACGAGTTGGGGGAAGATGCAAACCGAGCACTCGAAGTTCTTCAAAAGGAAGTTGAATGTCTCAGATTGGCCCAAGCAGGCATGAACCACGACGCTGCTTCAACGATTCAGAAGCTTCAAGATGAGATACATACCATGCACAATGTCCGAGCTACAGCCCCTCGGAATGGGGTGTCAGAAACCAAAGAAGACGTGGCTACCCTCCGGGAGTCGATAAGTCTGAACCGTGTCACCTTGCGCCAGGAGCTGTCAAGGCTAGGAGAGAAAAGCAAGAGTGACGCTGAAGCTGCCATTGCCACCTTGGAGGAGCAGCTGGAGAGTGTACAGAGGTCCTTGGACAAAATGGTGCTTGAAAATCCTGCTAGTTCACCCAAGGTATTCAAATCTCCACCATGTACAGAGTTAATCGAAGGAGGCCCTTTACGAGCTTCGAAGAATGAATTCGTTAATTTCTGGAAGTCACATACTCACCCAATTTTCTAATGTTTCCGAAGAGAATTGACATACATGTACTCTGGTGATTAGATCGTTGTACCTCACACATTCACCTAACGGATACAAACACCCCAACATCCGACATCGTTGAAGAGAACAAACACTACGTAGGATAAGACTCTTGGGTTGGTGTGGAAGATTGAAATCTTTTTAAAGTGTGGATGCCATCGTCACTTTCTCGGTGATTTGTTCTCCCAACATTGTGCAGTGTTTGCATATTCTGGATAATCTAAGCTCTGCAAGTAACTGCCAGGCACCTCGCCAACTTGGAGGACAGATCAGTGCAAGATCTCCGTTCTCTCTGCAAACGAGTCTCTCTCTTATGCTGAACTACATTCATGCATGTTACACAGGAGGCTGGAGATTCTCCGAGGACCCCCATGATGCGTAAGAAGAAAAGTGGTCCTTCCACCCCTCAGAGTAGCAGTGCGAGGCACCGTATCACCGCAGAAACGCCCTGCTCTCCTGCTGTCCGAAGGGCCCTAAAATATAGCGATAATAATGAAAATACTCCCCCACGACCTCTTCGTGAGAATAACCCAGCCAACGTAGGAGAATCGCCTCGTGTGAATAAGCATCCTAAGCAAGGCCCTTCTCCAGCGAAGTCCGACCTTACCTCCAGCCAGTGTTCAAAAGAAAGCCCTGGTGGGGCACATAAGAGGTCCACCTCCGTGGACATTCGGAAGATGCAAAGTATGTTCAAGACTGCAGCTGAGGACAACATAAAGAGCATCCGTAACTACGTAACAGATCTTAAGGAGCGTGTCGCAAAGCTTCAGTATCAAAAGCAGCTCCTTGTCTGCCAGGTGCTAATTCACACTCTCCCGCCTTTCATGTACGCTTTAGTATGTGCATGTTATGACATATTTTCTGTCACTGGCGTGTTTGATTTCATGACACTTACTAGTCTCCCGACCTTCCAAACTGCAGGTGCTGGAATTAGAAACTAATGGTAGTTCTGAAGAGGAAGTCGACGGATCTGAGGAGCTCGATGAGGATCTTGCTCTCCAGCCTGTGCACTCACCCGGCACCTGGAAGACGCAGTTTGAGGAGCAAAGAGCACACATCCTGGAGCTTTGGGACATGTGCCATGTTTCTATAATCCATAGAACACAATTTTACCTACTTTTTAAGGGAGACCCTGCTGATGCGATCTACATGGAAGTAGAGCTGAGGCGCTTGACATGGCTTCAAGAGAATTTGAGCCCACAGACTCACTGCAACCAAAATAATGTCAACACACTAGAGGAGCACTTATTACCTGCCAGCCCTCTATCAAACAGGTAAGCTCCTACTTTCAGACCCCTGGATAAATCTGACGATTGTAGCTATTAGACGTTTCCTATGTGAGACTCTCAATGATGAAAATTCTCACACGAGTTGCACCTGATACTGTCCAGCTACCGGACTCTGAGGCGGGAGAGGGAACTTCTGGCGAAGCAGTTAAGGACCCGGTTGTGTAATGAGGAACGAGAAAGTTTGTACAGAAGATGGGGTGTACCTGTTGATGCAAAGCAGCGGAAGCTACAGCTGGTGCACAAATTGTGGGTAGACCCCCACAACCTTGCTCACGTGCAAGCCAGTGCTGAGGTTGTTGCCAAAATAGTGGGCATCCTGAATCCTGGGAAGGCCTCCAAGGAGATGTTTGAGCTCAACTTTGCTCCTCCTAACAACGCAGAAAGGCCTTTCATGTTTGGATGGAATGGCTTGACAGCTCTCCTCAACAACTTGTAGATCCTCATGAGGTTTTCAGGTCTATCACTCAAATTCTTTTATTTGCTATAGATGTCTAAAATTGTAGCACGATCCATAGGTTTCATAGCTAGGTAAATGTGATTATGACACTGAAGATTAGCGCTCTGCCAGTACTTCTTGTCTTTACCTGGAAGCTCAAGAATGTCCGTGCTTCAAGTCCTTGTAATTGTACACCAGCTGCTTAACATTATGAAAAATTGGATGAGTGGCTCTGCAGAAGTGGCCCTTAACCGTGCACATCCTCTCCGCGTTCACCGTTTTTGGGAGACTGGTTCTGACTACATTTTACCTGTAGCCGCTTACTCGAGAATACGAAGTGAGCCCATACCCTGTTTTCACCACATACCCTACTTTCTTATAGCCAGCCAGCCATTCCAAAGGATAATCCAGTGAGCATTTGCATATAAGGAATCTAGACATTTTAACTTAAAAGCTCCCTGCGTATCTGCAAAGTTGACCAGTGGTGCTTGCACATATTATCACTCATGCTTATTTCTCTGCACTACACAAAGCAGGACACTGTTAATCCCATTTAGTCTGTGTCACTATACGGAGTTACGCGGTGCTATAACTATTTAAATGGAGATGTAATATATTACCAAACAGAGTCATTTATGTCCAGACAACCCATTGAACTCCTGAGTAAGACATAGTTGCATTGCGTAATTCCAAATAGAAACACGCACTAAATGTGTAGTAAGCGACAAAAAGATCAGAACTTTGACAGCAAGGGACAACAGGGGTTCCGGTACTGATTGTGTAGCAGCCGAACTGGTGAAACGGATCTGAAGTGATGCGAGTGACAGAATGAGGAAAGAGTAAATATGATTGATTTCAAACTCGTTCACCACTGTGAGAGTGTAGCTCAATACAGTAATCTCCCGCTTTGAACACACTTTGAACCGGAGCCGTTGGTGCGCACTTAGTTGGTAGGTGCGTACTTTACTCATATTGGCAGTGTTCCACATTGAAGTCTTGATGTTCAAGCTTCAAGTGTTCCAGATTGAAGTTGAGGCTTGATGTTGATGGACAAGCTTCGACAACCTCCGATCGCATTGTTTGTGGAATCGTGCAATCTTTAGAGAGTGTTTAGAGCTGCTTTGTTGGGCAGGTGATCTGCTTTAGAAGAAAAGCTTCGACAACTTCAGATCGCATTGTTTGTGGAATCGTGCAATCTTTAGGGTTTAAGGTTGCTTTGTTGGGCGGGTGATCTGCTTCAGGGGAATTTTTCTGCGCTTCATGGAGCATGATCTGTAGTTGATGGGGGTTTGAAACTTTGGCATCAGTCTCTGTTTTGCTGCTGGTTTTGTTCGATCCGCTTATCATTGAGGCGGATATTGATGGACAAGCTTCGACAACCTCAGATCGCATTGCTTGTGGAATCGTGCAATCTTTAGGGTTTAAGGTTCCTTTGTTGGGGGGGTGATCTGCTTCAAGGGAATTTTTGTGCACTTTGTGGAGATGTTCAAACGGAAGCTGGACAAATGTATGATGAATTGCGATGATCATTTGAGACGTTTCAGCGGAACGTTAACAAACTAACATTGAATGTCAAGCGTAAAAAATTCATGCATTCGCAACAAATGACATTGCATGACATGTTTAAACAATAAAGTGTGAACCTTGATTTTTGTCAAAAAAAAAATTGCGCACTTAACCAGGATGCGCACTTAAACAGGTGCGTACTTAAGCGGGAGATTACTGTATACTCAATTGTTTAAGGAATTTTTCCCTTCATCCACTTAGCAACCCTAACTTAATCTAAGCCTAGGAAGGTAAGAAGCAGGGGGTTAGAGCAGCTGTAATGTCGATCCCTAAACCCCTCCATCCCGTGATTACTGTGTCAAAATCTGCCTTCAATCACAATCTCGGTGGTACGGACCCTGGTTTCCATTCTCTCCATGTTACAAAAGCAATTGTGTGCATTCACCGCATGTCAAGACTGATGTTCAAGTCAATAGCTCAGAACCCAAGCCCATGGTGAAATTTATCAAGTTGTTTCAAGCATGTATTCTGCCAATAAATGGCCTTTGTTAAGATTCAATTCTAAGCATGGAATCTCAAAGCCATTCAAATCATCGGTCTATTGAAACAAGATGTAATTTTATATATATATATGAATATGATATTACTACATTTTATTCACATAACTGTATAACACCAGATGTTTTAATAATCTTACATCAAGTTGTTAGTAGAAGTCGACCTTGAAGCTCGTTTAAACACACATAATTAGCCGATGAATGTGAATTTACATTGACACTATTTATTCTTTGAATATTATTAGACTCCTCATAACATTAAGTAGCAATGCTACCAGGGCACCCTTTGGGTCCGTGAGCGAGTACAAGGTAAATTTACATAAAGTGAAAAAAAATTACTCCTTAATGTAGGTAAAGATTAGGTTAAGCAAAAATGAAATGGACAAATTTAGTGTCTTACACAAAGTGCAATCAATCAATAAAAATTTGTTTGCAAATTTAGACTAATACCCAATTTAGATCAATACCGGAACATTTTTTGGAAAAATGAAATTATTTTGTTGACTTACATTGAAAAATTCTATTGTTTTATTATTTTCTAGATTTGTTTTGATTTTAACCTAGTCTAGGTGAACACACTTTTTGCCTTTTAGCATCGGTTTTGTCTTTGAAACCCTTATAATAAATGCTAAATAATGAAAGTAACTACCCAAATCGATCAAAAATAAGCTAAGTAAAATTTCAAATATAGTGGTACCTTAGCTCTCAAAAGAGTATCAAACCAGCGCGCACCGGTTTGATGCTCTTTTGAGAAGGTCAATTCAAGGGCATTAAATAATATTATGCTACAGTATGCTCATGATATTTAATCTAACAAAGTCCAATTTCCACTAGGTAGTTCTAGGTTCAAGTGCCAACATTAATTATGGGATATCACTACACAAATTTGGCACACATCAACTCAAGCAGTGAATACCATTGAATAGGATGTTTGTAATCATTATTGCTATGGAAATGTGGAGCTAACTTAGAGTTGGAGACACAAATTGTCCATATATATACTCTCAAAATATCCCTTGGGAGGTATTTGGGACATCAATGGTTGTTACACATTACACACCATGTCTTGGTTGTGCCAAACACTAACATTGTAAGCCTCTTCAATTTCAAATGGGGCATGTATGATCGCATAGTTGGAAAGATCCACTTTAGCCACTACTTCTCATCTTCCTAGTCTTAGATAATGCTAGGATTTAGGGTTTAGGGTTTAGGGTTTTTAGTGTTGCTCTTGATATTTCAGAAGTAGCAAATACACATCATTCAACATAACATTTTTCAGTTGCAATCAACCGTTCAATTCTAATAATATTTGGTGATAGTACTTCACCCGAATCTCACTCGTTTTTCAGGTTGAATCTATTTGGTGACAAGTATTTAGAGGGTATAATTCTAGCACCTTACATGACATATTCCCTACCCCGCCCAACCTCGTCACTCAGCTAAATAATGCTATGTTAATAAACTTGTTGCAACTTGAATTTTAAACTAATTTTGGGATATGCAATCATAAGAGTTTTAATCTTTTGTCTGGAAATTATCTCATTCGGGTGTCAAGAAGTGCACTAACCTTGCAAAACGAGCCGCTAGGGGCCAAAGGCCCACTGCTGGTGGGAGAAGAAGTCCGCAAGGAGGACGTTGGCAAAGTCGGAAGCTGATAAATTTCAACCTTCACACTGAACGGAAAATCATAGGGGACCAACTCTAGAAAAAAATCCCATTAAATTAAAGGATAACTCCAATCTGCCAAACTCAATATACATGCAGGTACTTAGATTATGTTGTAGCCTTCTGATCACACTTCTATTATTCAACAAATTGAGCTCATGCACCTTGAGTAAACCGATCTGGAAGTAATCCCATGCATAAGCATAGAAAACTGCACGAAGCAGTGATGGATTACTATTATGCTGTAAAAATTCATGCTCCCAACATCGCCACAGCCGGGCACAACATAAACTAGGTGCTAACAATGGAGGCAAAGGAAGCAAGTTTGAATGTTCAAGCTGTCTTTGAATGCCTTCCTGCAGAAGTGGATTGACCCACGAGATTGTCAGTAAGCTCTACCATGTCAGTTTACTTGGCTCCTGCAAATCATGTGAAAAGGTTATAAATATTAACCTTCTACATTTAATTTCCGAAACAAGTTCTGAAATAAAATCATTTAAGTCCAAACCTACAAGGTTCTTAATACCTGAGGTAAGCAGGCCTGATTCAGTTACTCATCTTAAACGAACACCTATATTTGAGTGGTGTGTGGTTGGGTGTGGATCTCAGCATAACACCAAGAGGACATCATGTATTTAAAAGAGATTGGACTACATGCTCAAAATTTGTTAATAGTCAACATATATAATTGGCCATTTCATGAGCTCAACAATCTTCACTTTGAAAATAATTAAGATCATCATATGAGCTCCAAAAATTATGTGGAAATTGGCTGCAGGCATGATTTGGATTCACTAATCATCTCGCACTAAGTACGAGTTACATATCCTACAAAAAGTAGGCGCAGAGCCAAAAGGGTCCATTTAAGGCCCATTTACCTTAGGGCTGATATTGTTTCCATTTGTGAGGTACAAAAAAAAACAACATTTTAAAATTATGCATCAGCCACAAGATTGATAGTATAACCCTAAATCCTAAAAATCACAAAAGGAGACACACTTGCCTCTCCCTGCCTATCAACTTCCCCGGGGAGTGCACTTAATGCTAAGACTAGGAATACACGTGAGTGCGTTTTAATAGCATACCCCCCTATGTACTTGACCTTGAAATAGTTTTTAAATTAAGATTTTTTAGGGTCTAAATCATTATGTATATATCTATCATTTGGTGTAAATTTCAGGACCAAAAGTTTTTTAAATCTTATTAAAAAAATTATAGAAGTTTGAACTGAAATGTGTTGTTTTTCGCTTCAAAAATCAATTTAAAAATATTCACAAGTGAGTATTTTTTTGAAATTTATACAACAAGAACTTTAGATTGTGTTTAACAACTTCATATTATTTTAACAAATTTTAAATGATTTTTTAGTACATACATAGGGGGGTCGAAAGTACGCACTCACGTGATTCCTAGTCTTAGCATTAAGTGCACTCCCCGGGTCAACTTCAGTCTTCCCCGCTTGAAGAATAGGCTGTTGTGCATCCATGTTCGCCTTTTTTCATACATTTCATCAACTTCTAAAGCCTCTGTGACAGGTGGAAATTGGTCAAGAAGATCGAATTGTCTTTTGAAACTGGGGTTGACACGATCACCAAATACATATAATAACAACATTGAGTGAGAATTATCCTGTCAAATTCACTTGCATGTCATTTTTGACGATCAAAATGTCAGATAACCAGTCCAGAATGCAAACAAGATAGCAAGTGCAGAGTTCACCATATTGTGCTTGTCCTAATTGACATTATTTCTTTATGGGATTGAGAATGAGGATTTCCCAAAGTTTCACATTATTGAATGATGACACTTTTGTTCTTGTTCTTGTCCTTGTTCCAGAAATTGAAGTTGATGTGGAGTTTGTACTCTTAAACCCTAAGCTAATGCCCTCAAATCTTTCAACCTATTCAATTCTAAGTACCCATAAATTGAAGGAGGAGAATGCAGCAACACGAACATGTGACCAACAATTGTAAGTAAGTTACTATGAGTTGTGGGTTCGAGGGTCTCTGCCTCCGAGTGCCGAGTGGATGGTGGAAACTACCGTGTTAATTTCGTCAAGTTAACGTAGAGGATCATGTCATCATAACAGGAGCAATTTGATTAGCATGCGGGAACAAATCACAACTTCCATTCATATATATAACATGCACAATCTGCACTTCCGTCAGCACATAAGCGTATCTAACATGATATATAATCTACATGTAGGGAAAAAAACAACATGATAGGAAGGAGACAATATTTTTGTTATCTATTTGTGAATTTCCTCTTGAGCATCCAATACAAAGGGTTGGCCGATGGGCGGCCCTTCATAATATTGTAGCTTCGGAGAGGCTCGGATTGGTACATGCATATTAGTTGTTTGTCCTTCCTATCCGCCAGATACTTTTGTGTAGTGGTATAGACAACGTCCATATGAAAATGTTGTGCGAATGGAACGTATAATCTAGCGTCGCCCCTCATCTTGAGAGGTGGGGACCGAACGTGCTGACGTAGTCGGTTGTGTGGTGATATCGTCTGGCCTACATAAACTTGTCCATTGTCCCTGGCATGAATTATGCAATGTAGTGAGCATTAAGAGTTGTATCCAATGTAACGATGAAGCTCAAATGCGGAATTATGGACGTAATAGACGAGGTGTACCTGCAAGTTATATTGTAGACACTCTTGGACATATAAAGGATTGGTTGTGATAATGGATCTCATATATGTTGGTGAATTGTACACCACATAAGGGGCATTCATAGGTTTGTTCTTGTTTGAATGACATTGAGTACAGATAATCATTTTGTTACTTGAGGCGTTGGTTGTGAAGTTTGCAAGATATGCGTTTGTTGCTCCATATGGGGTAGAGCCTTGCATGGGCATTGTAACATCAATGTATGAATTATGTACTAATCGATATTGTTGCCTACGATTTCTCATCTTTGTCACGCCACATATTGCACAACAATGTAAGTCTTTGAAAAATGAATTCGTATGTATTGACCAAGAATCATGCATATCACTTCTGTGAGACCACGATTGATCCCATGGTTGAAATTGTTGCATACGCCTTATTCGAATTCGTTCGTGTATCTCTTTTTTGAACCTCATCATACTAGTTATGTCTTATTTCAACCAATCAATTCAATTCAATATATTAAGTTATTAAAAGACTTGTTTGTGTGAAAAAATCAAGGTTTTGGATTTATGGCATAAGTAGAGCTTTATTTTTGTTCAACGTTATAACTTTGTTTAATTGCTCTTGTAGAATATGCACAATGACAAGGTCTTATGTATGACTCTCAATAGATTGTATCGCACGCGTAGGTGCAACGAAACAATACGCGTTGCAATTGATTATTCAAGCAGATGAATCTAATATATTGATAATTAATTTTAATATCGCTTGAAATACAATATCCTGC
This sequence comes from Polytrichum formosum, assembly GCA_964035585.1. Classification (NCBI taxonomy): domain Eukaryota; kingdom Viridiplantae; phylum Streptophyta; class Polytrichopsida; order Polytrichales; family Polytrichaceae; genus Polytrichum; species Polytrichum formosum. The sequence continues at coordinate 45,432,400 of OZ037941.1, forward strand.
TCTGAGTTTGTTGAGGGCATGCAAATAGTCAAATAGCCAAACATTTGGAGAAAGTGTGGAAGTGTGCAAAGCCATAAATTGAAGGTTTTGAAATCACAAGCTTTAAATAGAATGTGTGCGATGTAGTTGCAAATTCATAATATTTTGTAAGATTGAATATTGCGTTAATTTGGTCATGTCAGCAGTTGCATTTATGACACAGAAATTTTAGTCTTGAAACTTCTTGCCAATTCCTATAGGATTCCTACAGGTTATGTGACCACCTACTTGCCTCTGTAATCCTTCTTTCTTGTTGTGATTTCACAATCTTTAGCCCAAGTTGAATGTTCCTCTTCTCCCTAACGTGAACCTATCTCCTTAAGCAATGTTGACCTGGAGAAAAATCAATCAAACTTGTGAACAAACGTTGCTTATCTTATATGTCTCCCAATATAACAGACAAGGATTGACCAAAAAACTACTATCTATCAAATTACAAATTGTTCACCCTGCAGTTTGATTATCCCCTTAGGCGTGGAGAAGTGGATAACATTATATTGCAGCTTTACTGACTATAGTAGCTTGTAAATTTTTGAATATAGTCAAAATGCATGCACTCCACGAACAACCCAAAACAAATCAATCACCACATGGAGCAATCAACCAGACATGACATTGATGTCCTTCAAAATGGCCAGGTAACATGGTTCAAAAATACCTACCCGTTTCATAAAAGGCAATTGAGATAACAGATGGAGCTAAAAGGGTCCATTTAAGGCCCATTTACCTTAGGGCTGATATTGTTTCCATTTGTAAGGTACAAAAAAAGAACAACATTTTAAAATTATGCATCAGCCACAAGATTGATAGTATAACCCTAAATCCTAAAAATCACAAAAGGAGACACACTTGCCTCTCCCTGCCTATCAACTTCAGCCTTCCACTCTTGAAGAAGAGGCTGTTGTGCATCCATGTTCTATCCTTCCCTCCAAATATGACACTGGGTTCTAAAATACAATTGTACTCAACTCAGTGCCTGTTCCCAGTCATGCATAGAATCAAACTTATCCTACTTCCAGACACAATGGAGTAAAAGAAGAATGCAATGATAAAAAGCAAGATACATTTCTCCAGAAGAAATCTAGACTACAACAATGGATTGAACTGCACACAGGCTTGATCTTGGCAGTACCCCTTGGGCTTGCCATCAGACACAAACCCACCAATGTAACAAAATCAAGTGAAGAAGTTACAGTTTTCAAGGTAATTACTCTATAGCATGTATGCCAATTTTAGGTTTTATATGGATTCCCAATCTTCAAAGTGAGCTCAACCAAGCTCAAACTACTCCCAGAAATTTTCAGACAGCATTATGATGTTGTGGAGTAAAACCATGACGCATCATGTGCAAGCTGAAAGGACGGGCAGGATTTGAACCTAACCCTTCCATAGCTCAACGTTTTTAACAAACCCTACCCCAATGTTAGCCCCTTTGAACTGTCATAAGAAACAATCTCCCCGGTGTAACAGACTCAAGTGAGAAATATACAGCTTTAGAGGTGAATACTGCATGGCAGGTATCCCAAGTTCAGATTCTACATGGATTTCCAATCATCAGGTTGACCTCAACCAAGCTTAAAAAATACCAGAGTGTTACATACAGGATAGGATTGTGAGCTGAAACCAGGAAACATGTTCAAGCTAAAAAGCAGACAGGCTTTTGAGCAAAAGCTTGCCCAATGTGAGCCCCTCGGAACTGTCATGACACACAAACTCTCCAATGCAACGGAATCAATTGAAGAATTTATATCTCCCAAGGTGATTACTCCATGCAAGTATGCCAAATTCAGGTTGACTACAAATTTCCAATCTTCAGGTTGAGCTCAACAAAGCGACAAGTGATCTCAGAAATTGAAGAAACCCTGCCCTAATGTGAGCCCCTTAAAATGCCATGAGACACAAACTCTCCGATGTAACAGTATCAAGTGAGAACTTACAGCCTTAAGGTGATTACTCCATGGCAGGCATACCAAGTTCAGGTTACATAGGGATTTCCAACCTTCAGGTTGAGCTCAACCAAGCTAAGCATTCATAAAGGTTCTTCAATTAAACCCCGGAAGCATCATCATGTGCACGGTGAAATGAATGGACAGACGAGAATTCACAAAAATTGAGGTGGCAACACCTACCCCGAAGAAGTAGAGAAGTGCGGCCCTTAAGCTTGTAGGCAGGTGCTGTGTGGCCGACATGTCGAAGAAGGTGGGGCGAGTGCTCTCTCTCTCTCTCCGCAATCCTCCAGATCCTCCTCCTCCATCAACTTATTTATTTTATTCTTCACCCGAGAACATTCCAAAAGCGACGCGAAACCTCAAAACCCTCACTCACTCATGTGTAGTTGTTTTTGTTCTCACCGCATCTCCACACAACAGAGCTCCATGAATTGTCCTCCGGTGCGGAGCAATTTGCGAATTCGCTCAAGACTGCAAGGGTTTTAGCATTGGAAGCATCAAATCAACGGCGTCACTTGCTTGTGTGAATCGGGAGCGTCGCCGACTCGTAGGGTGATGAAGAAGATGGCGTCAATGACAGAACTACGTAGATTCTACGTAGATTGGTAGATTAACGGCGTTTTCGAGGTTTGAGTGGCGACGTGGCCTCACGAGCGGGCAGAACCGCTGTTCGCCTCGCAGAGACTTCTTCTCGACAAGAAGACATCATTTTCTACTTATTAAATGCCACATCGCTATGTATATTCACTTTGTCCAATTTCAAATACAATATTTATGAGAGGTCCAAATATGGCTTCACAAATTGTTTAGGGATCCAAGAGGCGTTATCACTAGAAGAAAACTTGTCCATTACAACCGTCCATTGCCACTTGGCCATTGCAACACATGAAAAGAAAATGCATAAATAAATCATTTTGGTTGTCAACCAGAGGTTTTTGGTTGTAGTTTTTGAAGAGTGGATAACCAATATCCTTCGGTTGGCAACCAAAATGTATTTGGGCCTCTCCATGCACAAATTGTGCATCTCGACTACATAATTCATTATTATTATTAGTTAACAATTTCAAGAGTAATCCTACCTAATTTTTTTAACTCATTCCTCAAGTGCAATTTTCAAATTAATCGGTTGAATACCTTAAAGTTGTTCAAGGTATGGGTTGAAAAACTCAACATGAGTGCCCTTTGGGTACCAAATATACACCTTGTATTTGATCATGATTCAATGTCATAAATTTTTGTTTTGCTTTTCTCCTTGACATAAGATAAATTATAAGCTAAATAGATTCTCAAACCCATAAATATCATGCACGACAAATGCATGTACAAAGTTATAAGTACTTGTAATTTAATTATGACCCAAGGTAATTTGCATGGATAAAGAGGCATCCTATTCGCAAATGCAACCTAATTGCACACATCGATGTAGTTGTATTGAATATCTGGAATGATGCCCATGGCTGATGGCAAGAGGTGCCCATGGTCCATCAACCGAGTTGATGGCAACCAATGCCCATGGTCAGTTGACATAGTTGCATTGGATACCTGGAATGATAATCGTGGTGCCCTGGGGGATGCACCTTTCATTAAAAACCAATAACCAAGTGCATTCTCAACATACTCTAAAAAAACCCCTTATATACAAGTTTTGTTTGTAAAATCAAGCAACGTACATACAATTTCAATGATAAAATATATTGTATATACACGCAAAAATATATACATAAGAAATTAAAATTCATATACAGTCATTAACATAAGTACACAAACATACTTTGGAATAACAATCAACCCTTATCAAATGTAAATGCAAAACCCTAGCATTCACCATAACGTCGTTGAAAAAATTTTCATCCCCTCCTAATGATCGGTCCAGTTACTTCAATTTAGTGGGTGAGTAATACATGGTGATTTTAGCCACCGCATTGATGATATTTGGGTTAGGGTTAGTTCCCATGTAGGTTGCTCACCCACCAAATTCTAGTGGAAATGTAGATCCTCCTTGGAGGAATCTACATTTCCACTAGAATCTAGTGGGCAAGTGGCCGACATGGAAACTAACCTTAATCACCTTCACAAAAGTCAAACTACACCCATCATCCTCCAAATTAGGATTGTTATCCACCGAGCTATGACACACTTGATTTTTGTGCCCGAGGTGGGCAAATTAGGAGGCATCATGTGGCTGTGAAGTGCCGACCAACTTGTATTGTGGGTATTCTATAATGAAAAGACAATTCGGCAACAATTTATCTTACATGTGACCACTTTAGAGACATGACACAACCAGTATTGGCATTAACTTGGTTTCATTGGCAAATGACCCATGTAGAATCTGCTAATGATGTTGTCCACTTACACAATATTGAATGATAAAGAGTTCCCCCCCTATAACATCGCATTAGAAGTAGAGAATCTTCAATTATGGAGCCTAAATCAACACCTTCCTCAACTCCGATTTCAGCAATTTTAAATTCTTTGGTCCTAATTTGCCGTTGCTAACCTACTTAATTTTCTAATACTATAATCCACTGGCTATATGATTCTGTAGAGCTAGAGGTGTCCACATTAGCATCATCTACCTTAACTCATAAGCATCTAATTCTATAATACATGTCATAGAAGTTAATATAATTATTGTTTCAAAAGATCAGTACGACTGGAAGAAGTTTTTCATCAAATGATCAATAAGATTGTAAGTCCATTTGTTGTTGTTTGGTGTGTTATTGTTAAGTCGATTTTCCTCGCCTGCATCTTGTAGTTCTAATAGCAATCAAAACTCAAAATCTCTTGAACAAAAAACAGCTTCCTGACCCATTTTATTCCACTTGCTAATTAATCACTACCATGTATGCCTTAATAGTAGGTGCAAGTTAAATTGGAGACAAGACAAGCAATTGTGATCTCAATTCAAAACCAAAAATTCAATTGATGAAAGAATTGATCTATAAACACCTAATGTTGCTTCCACAATCAATACACAAAAGCACTAATGTGACGAGCACCCAAAAGGAGGTAGGGGCAATGCTCGTCACATTAGTGCTTTCGTGAATGATGAAGGGCATAGTGAAATGATCGAGGAAACGAGGAGTTTTGATCACCTTCATAATTTCAACGAACTTTTTTGTTGGTCTTTGCAACAAGACCTAACTTCTAAGTCACCTATATGCATGCAATCACTACTTGCATCAACCACCCGCATCAACCATTTGCATTTCCTTTTATCAACCTCCACAAAGAAGCAAGGCCCATTCCTCTTGCAACCCTAAGCAAGAAGTGGCCTCATTCTTAATTCAATGAGCCCTTCCAAAACCCTAATACTGGCTCTTCCATACATGCATGGATGAGTTAAGGAAATGAAAAATTATTCATCCTAGTTGAATCCAATATTAAATACGTATCCCATAAAGACACTACCATACAAGTACAAATATTATATGTGTTATGAAAGGTGCACAAATCTCCATCTATTGATGTGGAGGTCACACATGGTCGAAAGACGTTGGTTTCAAGCTGAAGTTTGGTAACCCAAGATAAATGAGTCACGGTCTTGACATGTGCCTAACATGCATCATCTTGGATCAGAGTTGAAAACGGACGATTCTATCCAATTAAAGAGGGACCAACTTTGAACCAATCTCCTCAAAACTAGGCACATGTTAAGGTTGAAGTTCTTTTACCTTGGGCCCACCGATCTCCATACCAAAACCAATGTTTTTAAACGTGTGTGGCCTTCCCTTGAGGTATAAATGGATACAAGAATGATACCGAGCTTGAGACCCGAAGTTTATATTATGCATGAATGAAACCAAGCCCATAAAGTTATGGCTCAAATTTTTCTTTGTTACGAACCCGTTATGTGCGGTGGCCTTACATGCTGTAATTTCCCATTGGGTATCACGGAGGGCCTTAAAAGTAATGACATATGAGCCGTAGATCTTGGCACGCATCCAATGGCCAACCTTTGATCCTTGTCTTTACACTGGATAATGCTCGAGAGCCAAGGCAGTCCATGAATAATGGCCCTGTCCTCATGCAGGCCATTATTCACGGATTGCCCTTGGTCCATGGGCGTTATTTATCACGATACACACGTTTGTAAGATACCCGGAATTGATACCCGCATCAGATAGAGTCCCAGCTCTGAGACCCAGGTGCACAAGATACCCGGATTGATGATACCCGCATCAGATAGAGTCCCAGAAACCCAGGTGCCTAAGATACCTGGAATGATACCCGGACAGGATGGTGACTGGTGGCCAGGCTCCAAGAACCAGATGTAAAACATACATTTGATGGTATCCTTGACAGATGTCCACCAGTATCCGGGTTTTTCTCTGATACCTCGACGAATACCGGTGTACAAATACCCGGAACGATCCCTGCGTTGAGTGGTAACCGGCGCCCGATCCGGTACAGTTTCTGGATACCCGGAGACAATCCTGCACCGGTTGGCTGCAGTGCCCATTCTCCCAGACCTCCCGGTGCAATAATACCCGGATTATATACTATGGTGCATGGCAACCGGTGCCCGATCTCCGTCTACCGAGGTGTCACGGATACCAGGCACAGAGGAAGAGGAAGACACGGAAGCGTGAGAGCACCATTCTTGTTGTCTGAACTCTGGTTTTTTGTTCTTGCTCTTGGATCGTCCGGTTGCGTAGACAGACAATCATGGCGGCTTCCAGCTATGGCGGATTCGAGGATCTCGAACTCCTCATGGATCGCAACCTGCATCAGACACTTGCAAATAGCCGGCCTCAGCGTCCAATTCCTATGAGGATGGAGCAATCAGCAAGAGGAGAACACGAGCAGGAAGAGTTATCTGTAACGATGGTGATTCCCGGATCTCAAGGTGTGGAAATCGACATGGATTTGGGTTTATTCTGTTCTGTCTGTTTTGTTTTGTTTTGGTGTGGTTTGGTTTGGTATTGGTGGGGAAAGGGACAATTAGTGCAGAGACATTGCTTGTGTTGTGGATTCCTCTTTGTGAATCAGGATTTGTCCCATTTGGGTTTAGGGTGGGGTGATCATATTGTCTCGCATTCTTTTCTTGAAGTCCCAGAAGGTTGGGGATGGTCTATAAAGTGGTGGCAGTGAAATTGTATCATCTTCAGTGTTCTTTGTGTTGCATTGCATTTTTGGAAACTTGAGCGAATCGATGTGAATTTGGACTTCGAGCCAATCGATGGCTCCACAAGAAATCCAGAGCTGATTCTGATTCATTTGTGCAATGCTTTCATCTATTCAAAAACAGATCAGCCGATGGACCGCTGAATACGATGAGCAACTTTATCGCAAATTTTATGTGCTTGGTTCTCAATCTAATTCTCTCTGTTCCTTCTTCCTGATTAGACACGATAGGATTCAGAAGGTTCACATTGCCGAACTTATGACGAATCTAGTCACTTTCCAGCTTTACAGCAACTCTAAGCAATGGTAGAGTATTCCTAATTGCTCTTAGCCGGTTTCATGTCTTCACTGGGCAGCTACATCCCTCTTGTCTTGCTTCCAAGACTGAGACACTTATAGGTCAGCCGTCGAATTGTTAGTTTGCTGTGAGGTTTCAATCAGCATTTTGTGGATGTTGGTAACAATCATTCTCACCGAAATAACATCTGGCGTCTTTGCTGCGAATGTCTTGCCGTAGGTGTCGTAGGCAACGACATCCTGGGGCTGCTTCTATCACCCTTGCCCTAAATTCTTTAGTCTCTTCCATCCTCCTTTTTGCCAAGGGCAATGAGACATCAGGAGCTTAGTATTGCTAATTGTTCTTAACCGGTTTCATCCCTTCACTAGGCAGCTACATACACGCCTCTTGTCTTCTTTCCAGAAGAGACGTTCTAGGTCATCCGTCCACTTGTTAGTTTGCTGTAGAGTTTCAATCAGCATTTTGCAGATGTTGATTACACTGAAATTGCACCTGACTTCTTGGCTGTGAATTTCTTGCTGTAGGTATCGTAGGCAACCCATTTCCTGGGGCTGCTTCTATCACCCTTGCCCTAAATTCTGTGCTGTCCTCCAGCCTCCTTTTTGGCAAGAGCAATGAGACATCAGGAACTTCAAATCGAGGTGGGCGAGGTCCTGCTGTCTCACCAGCAACTCCTTCACAGAAGAAGAGCCATAGCCCAGTGCCAGTCATGCCCTCTTCGAAGGTTCAGGCAAGTACTGGGCATCCATGAGGAATAATGTGTTGAATCCTTTCAGTTAGACAATGGTTTAAGGCATGTGGCACTATGGTGCCTTCTCCGGTTCACACTTGTGTGTCACACAGATTGTCATTTCAAGTTTCAGAATCGAAGTTGAGATGGAGAAGTTATAAAAGTGAAGATTGTCTTTCCTTAAAGTGATCAAATAGGCCCTCCTAGTTGTGTTTACAGTTGAACCTAGAATGGTTAACATATTGGGAGCACATAGTCCAATCTCCTTGTATCACATGTATGTTGGGTGTCCATTCTTGACTACAAACCTTGCCATATACCACTCAAATAAAGGTGTCCAATTAAGAGAGTGAGCATGTAAGGCCCACATGCCTTCCTCACTACTTAACTAGAATTCTCAGCATGAGACAAGTTCTGAGACCTAGTTGCAAGTATTTGACTTCTGTAACTGAAGCGGTGAGTAATTACATTCTGATAAGACCTTTGTGTACAGGTTGCTCTTGACATACCAGCTCCTACTGCTATCACCAAATCAAAGGAGTCATCAAAATTTGTCTCAAGTTTTCCAGAGTACGACCGTCTATGTGGTTCTAAGTTTAAGGATCCAGGAAGTTCTGCAGGTCTACGCAGGGCTTCAATTGTATGGTTTAGGAATGACTTGCGCGTTCATGACAACGAGGCCCTGGTGACTGCAAGTCGAGATTCACTCTGTGTCCTCCCGGTGTTCTGCTTTGATCCAAGAGATTATGGAAAGTCAACTGCAGGGTTTGACAAGACAGGCCCTTATCGTGCACAATTCCTGTTAGAGTGTGTTGCCAATTTGCGGTCCAGTTTGAGGGAGAGGGGTTCAGATTTGTTTGTCAGGATTGGACAGCCAGAGCAGGTGCTTGTTGATCTGGCCAAAAGTGTGGGCGCGGACGGTCTGTATGTCCATCAGGAGGTCACCTCTGATGAGCTCAAGGTACCAAGATACAAACTTATTCAAATCTCAGGAGTTTGCGCTACATAGATAGATTCTGTTGAAATCCAGCTTTGTTCTTTTAATCTGGTACTGTCAGCACTTCACATATGCTGGCTTGGGATTGACCCCTTGCTTTCCTTGGTTTCCATGTCTATGCAGTCTGAGGAGAATGTCTCAGCAGCTCTGCAAGAACAGGGGGTAGAGACAAAGTCCTTCTGGGGTAGTACTCTTTTCCATATTGATGACCTACCTTTCAAGCTACAAGACATGCCCTCGAATTATGGCGGGTTTCGGAAGAAGGTTCAAAATGTCACTGTGAGAGATACAATTCTTACGCCTCATCAGCTCAAGGCCCCCCCAGCAGGTGGAAATGTAAAAGCCGGCAACATTCCCTCCCTTCAGGAACTTGGGTTGAATCCTGCAGCATTGAGACAGGTAGTTCCCCTCACTGTGTACCACCTTTATGATGCTGGTGGGTCTCCAAAGTTTAATGTGCATGTCAGACACTCACTTGGTTCTTGCATAGTGCTACCAAGTACAATGAGGGCACTTGACTACACCATACATTGATCTGATTTTCTTCTTTCTGGGGTGTAAGGTAGATGAGCCTATTATGGTTACTCCCAGGATGTTTTGCCTCTTTTGATATGCAATAAATTCTTGAAATTTAAAATTAAGCCGATTAGCAATTCTTGTATGAATCGATAAGAATCAGATCAAGGTGACAATGTCAATTTCTGACAACTTTCTAAAGAATAGATGTGCGATCTTAAGTGGTTATGTAGGTGTGCACAAAGTGGTTAGTATAGAGTGGGTGTTGAGCATTGACTTTTTGGCTATCCCAATCATTGAGCCGTCATCTTGAACCTTAGAATAATGTTAGTAGTGTTCGTTTTAGGAGAATATTGAACCATTTTACACCACAAAAGTAGGTGTGTGAATAAGGTTGGTGTTTGAATAAGACATGTCCACCTTATTGAAGATAGTGGAGCTCTGTGTGGAGGCATGTTTAGTAGGTTTTCTGGACTCAGATCACTTCCTTCATAGTTGTTCCAATATGGGGCTTATCTTTTTATGATACACCAAGGCAGTTTCTCATTCTCAATGTTGTCATGTGTAGGACAATCAACCAGCAGGTGGACCAGGGGTAGTGGGAGGTGAAGGTGAAGCACTCAAGAGGCTACAGAGATTTTCCTTAGAAAGGCCAAGCCATGCTGTGACCAAGGCCAAGGTTAGCAACTCTTCAGAGCCAGCTGGTGATAGCTTGTACGGGGCTGATTTCTCCTGCAAGATTTCTCCTTGGTTGTCCATGGGCTGTCTCTCCCCTCGCCGCATGTTTGAGGATCTCAAGAATGGCTCCAGGTTAGTTCTGTACATGAGCACATCCTATATTTCACTGCTTGGTCTTCCAATTGTTGTTCAGTTATACACGACTTCTGGCAATGGGCTTCATAATACTGCTGTTTTTGACACCCCTATGTGGTAGAAATTCAAGACCCTATAGTGTGGCCCAGAGTACACCATCATGCAAGAAAATAGAGTGTAACCCTAGTTACATTTGTCATGCTACCGTGATATATCCACCTCCTTCCCTCAGGGTGGAAGTCTTTCAAATGGACACTAGTTTATAATGTAATGGACAACATGGACCATTGATTTCAAGTAATGTGGGTGTAGAGCATTGATATTGAATAATGTGGGTCAATAATAGTGTGCATTCAAAGTTTCGTCCCTAGTGTTTTTAGTATGGAAATAAGCTCAACAGTGCGGCCCACACTGTCTACTGTAATCAGTGCAGTTACTTCTTTTCTGTTAAGGTACTCAGTCTGTATTTTCTTTCTGCATTGCTCACCTCACTGTATGTTTGAATCCCAACAAGGATGCACTAGATGTGTTGCTAATGAAATGTTTGGGGTAGAGAATGTACTAATACTCGATTGGAGTAAGCAGAGCTGGAGCAATGTCAACTTTGGCAGTGAAGGCTGGAGGAAGTGGCGAGGATAATGGGCTTGTGTTTGAACTGCTATGGCGTGATTTCTTTAGGTGTGCATCCACTCCTCCCTCTTTATTTGATCTTGACTCGATGTATATTTCCCAACAACTTTCTGAACATTCCTGAATGCCTCAAGAGTAACTGCTCCCGAAATCTCGTGGATTTTCAGAAGTTCACTTTTTGCAGTTTCTTCCGAAAAGTCCAGACTGTATCCTCCTCTTCTTCCTCTCTTATTAAATCTTGGGGATCAGGTTGTGGCTCACTTGGAATTCGAAACTGCAATGTTGTTCTGCAACTCATGAATTAAGAAGATTTAGATACCTATGATGTAGCAGCAAAAGTTTAGGTAGCCTGTAAGACACTTCAATTCTGATCCCATATTTAGAAAGTGAAGCAACCTTAATATGGCTTATTTCAGGTTCATCACAAAGAAATACGGTGTGGCCAAGAGAAAATCAGAAGTTGAAGCAGCCAAGCGCCGTGTCTCTCTTGCTCCAGTGTGATGCATGAGATCAAGTCCGAGTTGTGTCCAAGAAGAAACTACCACAACCACACATGTAGCTTGGTGCTCTGGGTTGGAGTTCGAATCAGGCATCCTTGCACCCACTACCAAGTAGAGTAGGCATATCCACATCTTCACAAGAAGAATACTCCTCCAGAACCTTCTGATTGATAAGCTGTAAATTTTGTTACAAATATGGTCATCTGAGTGGAAATTTATCCCAAAATCCACTCTAGATTCTAAGATTTTTTCTTATAGATTTAACGGCAGACTGGGAACTGTAGGAAAATGTACCACAAGGAAGACTTGAAGATTTCTCATAATGAAGTAAGTCATGCTTCTGTTTTTTCAATCTTGCAGGGTGAGGGTGAGTGTCAATTATATGATGTGCATCTATAGATTCTGCAAAGAGTGTCATAGATTCCAGTAAGTAAGCAAATGTATTGTGCTTCATTTATAGTGATTAATGTAACAGTGCAGAACCATGCAGGGCACAATATATCAGGTTTGCATTTGTGCAGTGCTCATTGCTTACAAGGGTGGAATATGAACTGGAATGTGATTGCAACTACTGGGAGGGCCCTCAAACTCATCAAAAGGCAGCCAAGGGGTATGTGGCCTTCCAGGACACATATCCCCTTGGCCACATATCCAGGACACCAATGTTGACAGTTCTACCACACATGGGGTATGTGGCCTTCCAGGCAAGGGCTAACATATGAAATTTTGTTGTTTTCTATCTCTGGAATGGAATAAAGAACAACACTAACAGGAGGAGCCTTGCCATGGGCTGTAGAATGCGGCAACCTACTCAGTAGTGTTGGCAGCAAGGTAAGTAGATATATTGGGTGCTTACTACAGTTGATGGCAGGGAAACACATGTTCATTACCAGCTTAGTGGTCAAGCAATGGCAGAATCATCAATTATGGGTGATAATTTGCCTCCTTGAATGCAATCAGGAATAGACACATTGCCAAAATCGATTGCCAAGCCTGACCACTGCATGAATGCATGAATATGTGACAAATCATGCTGTCATAATGCAACCTCCACAGCTTCATCATCTTCATCAAGGAGAGACAACCGATGGCCATTCTTCATAATGTCCACAGCCTGTCTTATCTTTGTCTTCCAAGTCACAAGCTCTTTCAGAAGAGCTGGCAATGCTTCATTGGCAATCGCCAATCTTTCCTTCAAAGACTGCCTTAGATTGTCATCGCTGTCTTTACTGTCTGGCGCTACAGCATCTATTGTTGCCTCTGGCATCACAGACAGCAATAAAAAAACGGATTATTGGCCAATTTTTTCCAGGCATTTATGTAATCCGGGGGTGGAGCCTGAGGTTTGGATTCAAGTCTGGGGTAAGGTAGACGTGCCTAAATCGAACACAACAATAATCTAAACATCTATATTTGAGTGGAATGTTGTTAGGTGTATCTAAGAACTGGCATCAAAAAGACATGTTCAAAAGAAATTGTACTACATGCTCACAATATGATAACCATGCTAGGTTCAATAGTCAAGATGGTTGGGGGGGGACCTATATGACCACTTAATGAATTTTCACTAATCTTAATAATAATGAATAAGATAGTCATATGAGCTCTGATAATTATGAGGCAAATGGCTATGGGCACGATTTGGATTTGCTAATCATCTTGTACCCATTGCGTGTTTCATATCCTACGAGAAGTGGGTGCAGAGAGAAAAGTATCCATCTAAGGCACGTCTTCCTTAGTAAACTGGAACCACAAGATCTTTGCATTGCAAGTTTTGAAAACGTTTGCAAAGATTTGGAGAAATGAAGACACTGCTCAACCTATCCAACCTCGATGCTAAGCTGTAGACCTGCGACTTAAGCCCTAATTTCCACACGGTTACCAATACCATAGTTTCAGAATGCGCATAGTTATGTCGCCACTACACCATAGATGCAAATGCATGAATATTACTGCTGGCGTACCTTATATTCTACCTTCAACAACTTATCAGAAAGTTTGATACCTGCGAGCTGAAATGCAGTATAATGTGGCTCATTTGCTCCTATAGACTATTTAAGATTCTGCAATAGGTTTATTTGTTTTTGTATGAGAATCACCAATGCTTGCATACGATGATAGACATTGACCCAAAAAAACAATCGTACCCAATTCTCGAAAGAGTCTACTTCCTTACCATGTCGAAAATGCTATGTTGCAAGAGAAAAAGAGAGAAGTATTATTGTGGGCAGGATTCACGTTGCAACTTCTTTACCTTGATGGGACCGGTTGGAGGTGTAAGCACGCACGCGTTCTTCGCTACACCGGGCAAAAGAGCCAAGCCCCTTCTCCCGGAAGGCCAAAATCTTAGCTCCCAACTCACGAACCTCGTTTTCAAGCACCACAATTTCAAGGTCCTCCTCGGAGGAAAGCACCCCATCCCTATCCTGGGTGGTTTTATTCTCCTCCAAATCATCACTCCCTGTGAAGCTGGAGCCTCCAAGACTGCTGCGATTCTTCCTCTTGCTAGTGGCCCCTGACATTGATTCCTGGATAATGTGTTGCCTCCTCTTTTTGCTGCTGGTTTCTGACATGTCTACAGAAATGAGATGCTGGTGAGGGCGCGTTAGGGTTAAAGCCTCCAAGGAGAAAGAATGTGATCAAGCGTGTGAAATCACGGATGCAGATGTCTGGAAGAAGAGGGGCATTGCCAATGTAACCCAGATGAGAGCGACTTGATGCAAACTAGGTACTGGGGTGCGAAATGTGAGGATGCCTGAATCGCCAAGAGTATGGTTCACTGAGATGGATGCCCCAAGATTTGTGCATTACATTCAGGAACCATAGGTTACATGTCTACCAAAATGAGATGCTGGTGAGAGGGAGAGGTTAGCGTTAAAGACCACAGGGAGAAAGAATGTGATCAAGAGCGTAAAATCGCGGAAGCAGAGTCTGGACGAAATGGGACATTGCCAATTTAATCCAGCAGATGAGAGGGACCGATTACAAACAAGTACTGGGGTGCAAAAAGTGAGGATGAATGAATCGTCAAGAATATATGGGGTGACTGGGATGGATACCTCAAGATTTGTGCATAACATTTCAGGACTCAGAGTACCAAGCTGTGAGAGAGTGAGACAGAGAGAGAGAGAGAGGGGGGGGGGGGCTGATAAAGGTGGCAAGAAAATCAAAATCCAGCTGCTGATTAGTAGAAGAAGGGATGTAAATTGGTGTTAGGTTAGGAATGCAATAATGCAGCAGCACCAGCTGCAAACAGATCGCAACAGCGGACAGGTACAAAGAGCCAGGTGAGAACCGTAGACAATGAAATCATCGCAAGTGCACAGAGTGCGACCAATGTCCAATTTTCTAGTGCTAAATTAGATAGACCTCTTCATTTCTCGAATCAGAGCTCAAAGGAACACGAGATGCAAAGACAAAGCACACGCACACTCGTTGAAATGGGGCGACGGTGTGCAACAAGTGGAGAATTTCCGATGACGAAGAAGTAGAAGATGCTTGAAGGGAAGTGTAGGCTTGCCACTTCGGATGTTTCTAGTGCCATGTCATTCATTTATTCCATGTAGGATCCGTACCACATGTTTTTGTGATCCCGAGTCTTGATCTAGGGTTTTGTGAGATTTATACCAAATTGAGTATCACTATATGAAATAACCTATTAAGTGTGGGCCACATTGATTTTCAACCCATGTCAAATCTTTAGTTCAAAATTAGTGTGGGCCATATTGATTGTTTTTCTAGGAAATTGATGTGGGGGATTGCTTTATTTTATGCTATTTTTTATGGAAGGTAATTATTCTATGTTAAGGTGTTGATCAGAAGTCTCAATGCAGATTGAGGGGACGACCCTAGATCTTGAACCCACATGATTTCCACCCCGACTAGACGATGAAAGCAACCATATTAACTATTTTGACCCTAATTTTTGAGTGAGAGAGAGAAGAGAAAGAAAGACTTATGTTGGCATGAATGAGGGATGGTTCACCTTGATCATAGCCATGAACTCATATATGAACCTGGAATAGGTTTACAAAGCAGGGCTATAGGACAAGTGCTACTTATCTCATGTTGGAGGTAGTCTCTTTTGGCATCCATGTAAGGAGGGGGGATCTTTATTTGCTAGCAAGGGTTGTTTATAAGTGTATTGATGTGTGTTGTATGTTTATGTGGGTATCCTAAGGGTGTCAGGTGTTTCCACCCACACTAATAGGGCTATTTAGTGTACCTATTGTATGAAGTGATAACAATCCTTCTGAGGAGGGACATGGATGCACTAGTCTTCATCGAGGATCTTGTTGTGTAAGTTGACAACAAATTGTGTATCACTAATGTATGGTGTGTTAAACATTATCATATAGGGGGGAGTTAAGAACCAAAAAACAACAACTGGGTACACCAAATTGTCCTATTTTAAGTGTGGGCCACATTCATTGTTAGTATAGGCGTTGACGCAATGGAAGGAATGAGTGAAAGAGTGAATTGCTTCTTTGAGTAGGAGGGCGGTATGTTATCTCCATTTGAAGGTGAACTCAACATTGCTAGAAAGGGTGAGAATGATGATGGCAAAGAGGAACAACATCTGAAAATCCTTTGCCTTCAATATTGATGGAGCCCATTGTTCAGTATTCTGGGCTTTTAAGATTGGAATGGATTAATTTGGAGGTGATCCTCCTTAATGACAATGGAGTTCTTGTTGTGGAGGGTATTTGTTGTAATACCCACCCACATGATTGTTGTGTTGACCAAAATCCACTTGGCAATGGAAATGTTGGTGTTGTCATCCTTGAGTCCCTTGTTCACTCTGAGGTGCATCCCACTGAAAGGTTTATGCTCTGTAGATGGCCACTCTGGAGCATCATGCTCAAGGGAGGTAGCTTGCATGATCACGAGTGACACCATATGCAAATCAAAGAGGAACTCCAAGCCAACATGTGGCCATGCAAAGGCCTGTGGAAGTATGATTCATTGACACATGTTCTCCGCTCTACGAATGAGTGAAAACCCCAAAAACTGCTTACGGAATAATCCATTAGAGAAGTGGCCACAAAAGATTGTTTTATTCACCATTGATGCCAGTTGTTTCCACGAGAGAAAATGAGGCTATTTGGGAAGAAATGTGGCTTGGAGATTTTTGCCTTAGTTCTTTAAAAAAAACTTGATGTTCACCGAGGAATACATGTGAATGAGATGGGATGCAAGGTGATCACGTTTGAAAGCATAGATGTGTGTTGTATGGCATGGTACATCATTCATGGTGTGTCTAAAGCAAAATTTTATAGACAAACAACTTATGTCAAAGAAGGGCTCCGGAACTGTAAGCATGAGAATTTTGGCTTAAAGAAATCTAGGGAAACCGCATGACAAGTAGCTACTACTATAGCCACCATCATTATGCCTCTTGTTGATGTGATGCCGCACAACACACACACTCCCAACAGGGTAGAAGGTTGTTGAAAGGTTATTCCCAAGGGAACGAAATTAAAAAAAACCTCTTGTTGGATGTAAATGCGGTTGGTGAGAAGGCTGGTTTGGAACCCATGTCGTTGTCCAAATTGAGCACGATCAAAAACAAACTTCAACAATTACATTACAAAAAGACGCAATGACAAGTCTGCTTAGTGTTCCAAATGAAAAACATTGAAGCGCTTTTGGGATGCACATACGATTGGGATCAAGTCTTACGCTGCACATCAATTGCACAATTTCAAATACGTGAATATGCAAGAGGCACATCATAATTATTATTATACAAATAGAGTATTGTCCATTGCTAGGCCGTTGGAGGTCCTCACAGTCATCTGTGATTAAATGAACCATGCCAAAATAATCTCGCTATATTTTGCTCATCGAATCAAGGCTACAAATGGATTTATTAAGCTATTCGTTTTGGTTACAGGTAATATGGTTCTCTCCAATGTTTCAAGTTAGTGAATCTTTGTTTCGTGGGGTTCCACAACTCTATTTATTCGTTATGGCATTTAGGAGCACAAACATAATCGATTTGGATTTCTTACTCAACACCAAATGAAGTTTGGATTGTTCTTGTAGGGATGATTACTCATGGTCATAGTGATGGAGAATTTGCCCATTATGCTCTTGATTTGTATCTAGGGGATTCAAATCACACTATTGGGTCATTTGCACGGCTTTTGCGTGATTTGGAGAAACCGCCTGCATATTTTTTAAGATCATTATTTGAGAATATTGGATCAACAATTCTATATAAGACAATGTTGGATGGAAATGATACATGCTTAAATGCATTGCCATAACCTTTAATGAGCCTACGATTGCAAAAAAATTGCCCCCTGCTATGCAAGTTCAATTGGACAACTACGTTAGGGACAATAAAAACATATTTGTGTTCACCTATTGGTCTTTGTTGGTTGCAAAAGACATTTCCAATGAGGTGATTGTATCTTTTCTATTGGTGGATCATACACATGATGATATTGATGCATCTTTTGGGCGGTGGAGCATGAAGGTGCATGAGGATTTCCCAACAATCCCATTATTGATGAAGTCATACATGGATTTGGACAATGTTCCTATCATCCTACATATCATTAAAGAGGTGCCATACTTCAAAGCATTTATAAAACCATATTTTTAGAGTGGAGCTCACCATCTAATTAGGCACACAAAGGCTCAACAATTTCGGTTTTACATGTATGATGACAATATTCTGGCCATGCAATAGAAGCTATAATTGTGTACGATGCAAGATTGGAGCCTACTAGAGGGCTTCTTGTTTGGTGTGTTGACAAGGAGGATAAAGCGATGTTATCAAATGGGGAGCCCAAACCTTGCAAACCAATGCTCATTAAGGATGTGGAAGATATTATAAAGGAGATACCAAGCTTCATACAATATTGGGATTGTTTGCAAGTAGCAAATGTTGGTGGATCATTTCACCTCCAATATAGAACTTGGATAGACTATTGGACACGTGTTCGTTCAGCTTTGATGAACCTTCATCAAGAAACCCCCTTTACTTTGAGGCATGATTTTTTAGCATAAGGTCATGTGGATGTTCATGCATCGGAAGGCTAGGCTTTTGGACAATACAGAGGTTCGCGAGGAGTTTAACGCGGATGACCATTACATTGGGCTTGCTAGAACTCATCCTCCATTGTCTTTCTGTGTTGCAATGGATTGTCATGAAAGATTATATATACTCATATTGTGTCCTAGAGATGAAACATATGTTGAACCGGTTTGGGTGGCAAGAGCTTTCAAATTGTCTCAACTAGAAAATTGTCTCAACTAGATTTTGTAACTTCTAGTCCTTATTTCCAACAAATTTAGGTGGAATACTACCAACTAACAACATGTAATGAAGATGTGATCTGTCATTACACATGCTGGATATAAATCATAATTTTTTGTTGGAGGGTGGAATTTTTAGCATGGTCCAAGCTGGATAAACATAGATTCCATATTTATAGTCCCCAAACTTGGTCATGGAGACCAATCCACATAAATAGAATTTCCCAAACATGAGCCCGCTCATGAAATAGCATTTATTTACTTGCCGATATAAACGCATGTACGCCTTCATCTCCATTAAATGCCATGAACGGGGAGAACTGACCACTAGCTACAAATGTACCGGTTAATTTTGACCAAAAACTGGTTGAAGTTCAAGACTTCAAGTTTAGAGGACTTTAGAGAATATTCGTTTATTTAATAAGAAAACCGAAACATGCCAACACGTAACTGGTTGGACTTGGAAATAGTAGGATCTTGACCGATTATGCCCAAAATCGCTGCAGGCACTAGTTAAATGTCCTGATTTGTGTCAATGACTAAGTCTACATTTTAGATGAGCATTATTTCTTGATTTCCATTCGGACTGCGTTCGTTCGCCCGGGTTGGTTGTATTTTGGGTTCTTTTGCAATTGAATTTTCAATTTGTACCAAAAAAAGAGTCAAAGACTAAGTCTACATTTAATCAGATTGAGTCTACGATTGTGTATCCTCAAATCAAAGAACGGGGAGAACCGACCGCTAGTTATAGGTGAACTGGTTGAGTTTGAGAAATAACTGGTTGAAGTTCAAGACTCCAGGAGAATTACCGATCATTTCATAGGAATCTATAGATTCAATATACCCCAGAATAATAAAGAAAACCAGAAGATCACGTGTAACCCGTTGGGCTGGGAAACACTAGGATCTTGACCTATGATCGGGGAGAACTGGCAGTTAGTTACAGATGAACCGGTTGAGTTTGAGAGATAACCGGTTGAAGTTGGAGACTGCAAGAAAATTACCGATCATTTTAGAGGAATTTATAGAATATACCCCAATTTAATAAAGGAAAAATGAAGGATATCAACATGTAACTAGTTGGACTTGCAAACACTAGGATCTCAACCGATTATGCCCAAAAATCTCCCCGATCACTGATCTTGACTGATTATGTCCCAAATCTTCCTGGACAACAAACATTGGGTCGAATTGTGGATCTCTTTATGTGCCATGCTTGATTGGCAGTACAGTCTGCCCTCTATATTTGTTATCATTATAAGTGTTAAAATTCCATGTGTTAAGATTTTTTCTGCTCCTTACTCGGGGTTGGGGTGAAACAACCTGTACACTGGTTCCTTGGAGGCAAGTGTTTAGGCATCCAACAAGGAACGAGTGTATGGGTTGGTTCGCCCAAAACCTTACTTGGAAAGACTATAAAGATATTAAGTCTGATTTTGGCATCTAATTGACAAATTACTTATTTGCCTTGGTTTTTACTCATGATTCCCACCTCAAAGGTTTCAAGAACAAAATTGCATCTGAGTATGTAAGTTTCTTAGGACATAACAAGAAGCCCAATAACTTGCCAAGATTCTCTGAACTTGAACAATGCCTACTTATTGATCATATAACCCAATATATATATACAAGAGTTTTAAATCTATAACGACATTCTTGTAAAAGGTCTATGCCTGAACCAATATTTGAAAAATCCAAGCTATCAAGTTTTTTCTTACGTTAGGTACATACCAAGAAATTCATAACATCTGTATAGCAAGATTTCACTCTACATTCAATCAAAGAATGTAATATTTTTCTTACTACATTAGTTTATCTATTTTTCATAGTAAAACATGTATCACATTAAATCAAGATAATAAAATAAAATGATTTGAAATAATAAGGTCTATAAAATTAACAAAAAATTGGATATAATTAGTTGACATCTTACACCATTCATGATAAAATAAGGTAGACTATAAATTTTATACATAAGATTATAATTACATAATAAATAATATAAATGACATATGCGAGTATTCATCATAAAGATGAGTTACTCCTCGAAACTTTACAGATTTTCCTAAGCCTTCCTAAGTCTGATGCAAGGATGCAAGGATGCCTGATCTAAACTCCAACCCAGAGCTCCAAGCTACGTGTGTGGTTGTGCTACTCTCTTATTGGACACAACTCGGACTTGATCTCATGCATCACACTGGAGCAAGAGAGACATGGCACTTGGCTGCTTCAACTTCTGATTTTCTCTCAGCCACACCGTATTTCTTTGTGATGAACCTGAAATAAGCCATATTAAGGTTGCTTCACTTTCTAATTATGGGATCAAAATTGAAGTGTCTTACAGGCTACCTAAACTTTTGCTGCTACATCATAGGTATCTAAATCTTCTTAATTCATGAGTTGCAGAACAACATTGTAGTTTCGAATTCCAAGTGAGCCACAACCTGATCCCCAAGATTTAATAAGAGAGGAAGAAGAGGAGGACACAGTCTGGACTTTTTGGAAGAAACTGCAAAAAGTGAACTTATCACTATATTCGGTAATTGGAGACTTTTTCATGATTTTGAGACTACTTAAGGACACGGTTTTCAAATAAAGAACAAGGAAAGCACAAATATATATTCAATGTGACTTAATAAAGCGATTTGCGTGGGCAGCACTAACCAATTTGACACAAATACATGTCATCACAACAAGAAATTGGACCAGATATTAAACCATTTGCATTTATTTTGAGACTTTCCAAAGTCTCCGATTAACGAATATAGTGATACTTCTGAAAATCCACGAGATTTCGGGAGCAGTTACTTTTGAGGCATTCAGGAATGTTCAGAAAGTTGTTGGGAAATATACATCGAGTCAAGATCAAGTAAAGAGGGAGGAGTGGATGCACACCTAAAGAAATCACGCCATAGCAGTTCAAACACAAGCCCATTATCCTCACCACTTCCTCCAGCCTTCACTGCCAAAGTTGACATTGCTCCAGCTCTGCTTACTCCAATCCAGTATTAGTACATTCTCTACCCAAAACATTTCACTAGCAACACACCTAGTGCATCCTTGATGGGATTCAAACATACAGTGAGGTGAGCAATGCGGAAAGCAAATACAGACTGAGTACCTTAACAGAAAAGAAGGAACTGCACTGATTACAGTAGACAGTGTGGGCCGCACTGTTGAGCTTATTTCCATACTAAAAACACTAGGGATGAAACTTTGAATGCACACTATTATTGACCCACATTACTCAATATCAATGCTCTACACCCACATTACTTGAAATCAATGGTCCATGTTGTCCATTACATTATAAACTAGCGTCCATTTGAAAGACTTCCACCCTGAGGGAAGGAGGTGGATATATCACGGTAGCATGACAAATGTAACTAGGGTTACACTCTATTTTCTTGCATGATGGTGTACTCTGGGCTGTTTTTGACACCCTTATGTACTCTTAAACCAAAAGCACCTAGGATTATCAGCCTTTGGGTCACCGATTAGGAGGAATGGTTGGTTGTTGTCTTCAACATTTGCATTCACATTCTCAAAAATATCGACACCCTCCCGAATTACTCGACGATGATTAGCCGCCGTAAGTATGACTGGCTTGCCCCTTACAGCAGACTAAGGGTGGTGACACCAATCTACACCCTTCCTTCTACACCAGCTGCGGATGTGCTGGACACTCATAATGTACGATTTTTTGAAGTCTAAAAAAATATTTGTCATTCTGTCTTTTGAATGCAAGCTAGTCTTGCCACCAAAATCCTTATCGCATTCACAGCAATGCAAAATGACAATGGCCTCATTGTCTTTGTCCCATGACTTTGTGAGCCCAATATGGTGCCCACATGTTCTTTTAATCACAAAAGTTCATTAGACCTTCCACTTTGGCATTTCCTCAACTGCTCAAAAATATAAAAAGAGTGAAGCCGTTAGGTTTTGATTTGAGTTAAGATTGGAAATTTGAGTGGATGTTGTGTTAGAATTGAAGCTTGAATATCAGTTGGATTGATGGTTAATAGTTAAGTTAGGATTTGGATCAGCTAGGTTAGAATTTGGGGGTGAGTTAATGAGAGTTTTGGGTTTTAGCTTAGGATAAGTGTTCGTTTTAGGACGAGTTAAGGGTGGTTTAAGGGGGGGCTTGCCCTCTCGGAGGGATTGAGCCCCATATATCTCGGATCCAGGGATCAGGTTCGGGTAAGCTCGGAACAGGGTACCAGCAAGGGGGGAGAGTGAGTGCCGAGGAGGAAGAGGGCGAAGGGGGCGGAACCCTGTTGGGTGAAGAATTGCGGTGGCTCAACTAGTGTGCCAGCAAGGGGATGGGGTCCCGGCCAAAGAAGGCAGCACAGAACTTTGAGGATTAATGCTGGTTGAGTGCGGAACAGGGCATTAGTCGGAGGGCTGCTAATCTACGACATTCTTGCATTGTTGGTCGAGACTCACCTGGTTGGGCCAGTATACTGGGCTACTGAAATTCCAGCATTAAATTTTGAGCAAGCTACTTAGGGATCTGGTGCAGCAGAGTCATCCTGCTTTTTGAAGTTTTCTCCAATTTTGAAAAGTGGTTGAATCCAGTAAGCAAGCGAGCAAGCTAGCTTGCAAGGATGACTGGAGGCAGTGCCAGGAGCGGCGAGCTCCCAGGTGAATCAAAATGGCCTAAGCAGGCAGCTGGGTGGCCGTGAGGCTCTTTCACGAGCTGGGTGGAGACTAGGTGCGAGTTGTGCGAGTGATCCAAGGACGAGTGTTGCCGAGGGCGAAGCCTCAGCTGCTGCCACGTGTCGGTCCCAGCAGCAGAGCTGGGTTGCAATTCACGGGTACTAGCAGGGTGAGAGAGAAGAGCATACCAGTTGGTGCGGCTGGACTGGGAGCAACCGAAAGGGGAAGGTAGCGGCAACTGGGCCACTGGGATGTGGTGGCTGGTTAGTTAAGGGAGTGCTTATGATAGGATTAGGTAGTTGGGTACTTAGGACTTCCATGTTTATGTGCCACAGTGCAAGACACATGAGTTGTAAGGGGACCACAAGTATTTTTAAATGCTTGCACCCATAATAAAGAAAAACTTGTGAGTTTAAATTGCTACTAGGCCTACTTCATAATCATGTGGAACTTAGCACAAATGAGTGGTTGATTGATACATGTTGGTCATGGGCCCCCATCCGGACTAAGACGCATAAGGGTGGAGGTTTATGGCTGACAGACTTTAAGGTCCATTTGGGATCCTCTAAGGATATCAATTGCAATTCTTTTGCGGAGCTTCTCCTCCCCTTTTAGATACATTTCCATCGCCTCTTTGTTGATAAGTTTTGATTTTAGAGGATTCTCCAAATTCTCTTCATTTGCGCCCAACCCACCCATCTTGGAACACGATGCTATAGTCGATGAATTGCAGAAATTATGTTGGGCTCCTCGACTCTGTTCTCCAAATCTATATCATCAAGGATGTTATCCTAGCCCGAATCAAAAACATGTGCATAATCCCCCACTCGACGCTGCTTGGAAGGCTCATCTCCATCATCTTCGACAAGAATGAGGTACACGTCTTCCTGAACAGTATTCAAATGCTCAAACTTCACACCAATCCTGCATCCTTCCTCCAAATCCCAAAAATTAAACGGCCATGCAACCACCTCGTGGGATTCCAACTGAACCCGCAAATCGCCATAGCTAGCTCCTTCATTACATATCATTGGGCTCACTTTCTTTTGCATAGCACCTTCCGTGTTGACAACCCAAATTTTAATCTTCGTAGTCATGGCACCACACCCCACAAAACACTAAACCGCTACAACAAACAGATGGTGCAACAACAGTTAGAATGCAACATAGACTAAACCCTAAAACCTTAAGCACCACTCAAAAATGTAATACCATCTATTACATAGGTTGATTTATTAATTCCCTCAAAATCCCGACACACACTAGAGTTTCTTAGTGTGGAAAACTTTCAACTTTCCACCAAGTTAACACTCTACAGACTCTTCTAGATTACTGGACTAATGTCCATCTCACACAAAAACAATTAGCATGTATGAGTTTTAAATTGCTTGAACAGTGTGCATTTCCTTCATTCTATTGCCATCAATTGCCAAATGCAATTCCCAGACTGCTCTAATGCACACTGATAACTGATATTATTACAGGTGCTATACAAATTACTGGATGAGCAATATAAGTTACCTCGACGACTGTTTCTGACAGGAACTCCAGTTCAGAACAATCTTACAAAATTTTGGGCTTTACTCCACTTTTGCATGCCATTGGTCTTCAACAACTTAGAAGGATTTCTCAATGCTTTTGGGCAAGCAGCTCCAGCCACTCACAAAAGTATGATTCTTTCTCCTCCTCATCATGGTTGAATGTGCATAAATTTTTCAGTTGAATGTATACTCGTTCACAGAAAATAATCACTTTGGTGATGTTTATGAGGCACACCAAGTGGATGTTGCTATGTATGACAATGTGGGACAGCAGCTCCTTCGTTTAAGTGAAGACAACAATCAATTGAACGGACAAAAGGTTGAAGAATATGCACTTGTAGGAAACATCTTACTTATGCTCCACAAGGTACGTGGTGCTGCCAGGGTAGTTGAACGGGGAGGTGGAGAAAGAATACTGCATTTCGGAGTTTCGAGGGCAAAAACACCAACCAAATTGAGTAGAAGTACAAGACCACAACTGCAATTGCAGTGGTTTGTTAAACCAAATAGATCTCCTTGTACATTATGCCTGGATCCTAGAGATATGTGAGCTCCCAAGGTTCTGCCACCCACAGCAAATGTTACAACCCACAAAGTCAACCACACAATCAAAAATAAGACAATCTTCATCCACTTCTTTCAACAGCTTACAACCTGGTTTGAACTCCAAAGAGCTAGAAGAGAAGAGAAAGAATAGCCAGTATTTGAAAGAACACTAGGCCCAGATAGAGGGACCATGTCTGCATTTCTGGCAGAGAAGGACTGCATCCTCACCTGCCTCTGTGCTCTAGTCAGGTAGAGTGAAAGACAAAAAATAAGATCTGGATCTGTCACTTCCAATTTTCAACAAAAACTAAGGGGAAACAATGCACATTCCTAGATTTTTCAAGCAGATCCGGTGCCAAAACGTAGTGACCCTAAATCCTTCACACAGACCCCAAACAACCTCAACAACAATCGCTCACAAGAGTTTCACCCCCCTCAAACGCTAGTCCAATTCCTAACAGAGAAGTTGTAAGCGAGGAGGAAGGTGGGGCGACGGGAAGACAACAACCCAAATCCAAACCCCCAATGCTACTATCTCAAACCATCAGGAGTCAATTTACACATCAACAGATTGGAAGATCCAAAGCTATGCCGAAATGATGAACACAGAAATGTCAAATGACATGCTACAACCTAAACTCTTCGACGCCAACGAGAAAAAAATACCAGCTAGCTAGGGTAAATACCCGTCACACTAACAAAACAGACACAAAAAACCTTGATCTTCAGGCACCTTCGACCACCACTGCACTAATCCAAACGAGAACAAGATACAAATGCAAATTCAAAATTTCTTGCTCTCCAGCAACAAAGATGAACTTAAGGCCGAAAATGCTAAGGAAACTAAATCCTAGCCCGAAATATAAACCCCCTCAACTCCAAATTTTCCAAATGATCGCTACCAAGAGAAGCCACCGAAAGAACCGAAAGAAGCCACGGGAGAGAAGCCACTGATAACCCTAACCCTAAACCGATTTGAAAATGGACCAATAATTCCCGCCAATGGGCAAAATTTTCCCTCCTACGCCTGTGATATGCTTTTAGTGACGATTTCATCACTATATTGTACAGAAAATGTATTAATTTTCATCTATCTACTAGAAGGACTAGGGATTATACTCATCCTAATATTAAAAAAATTCTCCCATGATTTTATTCATATTAATTTATATCTACTATTGAAAAAAATGAGGGTTTTTCCAATACCCTATTTTACATATAATGATGTTTCAAGCATTAATTGAAGGCTATGGTAGATCCAAGTCTTATATAAATTTTTCCTCCAATGAATAAAATGAACCCTATAGTTTAATTCACGTGGTTTAATACTTTTCGCAGGGTGACCTCCCCGGGCATCTACTATGTCACTAGTTTATGTTAGCATATGCTATAGCCGTTACTCTAGTTTTTATATCGGTGATGTTGTTGATATGAATTTCTAACTTATTTGTGTATACATTTTTCATCCATATATCTATCGGTATTGTCAGCAATGTTGGAATTGTGTGATCTGAACTCTCTGAGATATACACAAAGTATGTATTCGCGTTGTTATTAATACAAGAGTGCAAGAATGGGTAGTTCTTCATTATTTACTTATATGTATTTTATGTGACCAATTTTTGTTATGTATGACAAGATTTCAAAAAAAACAGTTGTTGGTACTACTATTCTCTAGACAAGATATTAGCAATAAATGCGGTCTGTTGATTGTAGAGGATGATATTTGGATCAAATGGAATAATGTTATTCTTTTTGAATTCAGCTTCTTTGCCGGACGCCAAGGGCTTGCTAGTATATGGTTTGGTACCCAAACCTATTGCAAAAACAATCTGACATTTATGTTAACTAGGATTGTGGGATGATGATCTCGTGTTCTTGGCCAAGGATATAATCAAAGGAAAGGTTTATGTTAAACCACTTCACATAGTACTTTGAGGATGTTAAAAGAATGGTGTGAATCGGCGAAGTTGGATATGATAGTGAAAAATAAAATCGTGTTCAAATACAAAAATCATCATCTTCCATCAAAGGGAAAATCTTACGTGACGTATTATCTAGCTGATTGGCTAGCAGTGGAGTGAGTATGGATTCATAAGGGATGTCATTACCAATATTTGCGGAGAAATTGCAAGCAATCTTGTGGAAAAAGTTTGGCTCGAGAAGTGGGGTCGCCTAATGAACCCAACATCGGAGCTAAAATGCCCAACTCCTTATACATTTCTTTTGTGCTTGGAGAAGTTTATTTCTTCACATGCAGGTATTGGATTATCTCAACCATCTACAATCCATGAATATAAAGCTCTTCATAAGAAATACATGTGATTGAAAGCAAATTTTGATGTGGAGGTGTACTAGTTGGTGGATCGCAAAGATGTTAAGGTTTTTTGCAAGGGCATGTTGCTAATTCCATTCGTTTTCCTACAAGTGGTGAGAAATGTAATGCACAAGAGGTGGAGTTCGTCAAAAGTGATCATTTTGACAATGTTAAATGTTCCACCAATGATATGATGGCATTCCTCACAGGTGATCTCAAACAAAGGAGATCTAGCATTGCCAATTCTCATGTCCATGTACCTCTCATCATTCGAGAACCTTTTCTAGTGAATGGTTCTTTAGCTAATTCCACCAATGTTGCCTTGTGCAGTGTTATTCACCCAACTGAAATGCCACACGATGCGCATGTTGCAAAATCATTCTCTAAGGATTCAATGTCGGTGTCAAAGATGCAAAGGTCTAAGAGTCATCAATTTGACAAGAACACAATAGAACTTGTCAATCATGACTCCCCCAACCCCTACGCGTTGTTTCCAATTCTTGATCAACTCAAAGATGTTGATGCCTTTGTAGATGGTGTGGATAAGCTTGTTTTGCTCGTTCCAGGACCCTTTGGAAGGGGGCATTCACGGTTGGGGTACTACTTTTGGGTGTCTAACGGTTTAAGGACTTTTTTAGATAACTTTACATAGTTGGTGTGCTTAGATTTGTATTGTGGAGCATACTTTGGATCATACCTATATTTAGTATTCCATAATGAGTACACCAACAAAGTTGATTTACAAGGAATAGGGTTATCTAAGCTTTCCTTTTCATTCCTTAACGGACATGCATGACTGCTGTCATAACTGTTGACCTTAGGATTAAGAAATGAAAAGGACAACAAAAATCAATTGAAATGATCCCAATTTTCTTCCTCGCACTTATCGTTCAATTGTACCAATAGAACTAAAAGTGTATTGCATACCAATTGTTTCTAGCCTTACATAACACACCAAACATGGCCAGAATTACACAATAACATGGCTACATGAAAAAGGAATGTTTAGAATTAGAATTGGACATAATAAAATATATGTATGGATACATGACACTTATACCAAGGTACTAGGATGCAAAACAGGAAAATAATTCACCCCCAATGTACACTTCAATAATGAAATTACCATTGATGTGGCCAAAACAAGTCATATGACCTCTCTACAAGTTTTATGACTTATCTAATTATTTCATAAGGAATTTATCTATTATTAGTCATTATTTAATATCAAATAATATCTTTCTTGATAAATCTTATGACCTATCTACTTATCTATTTAAAATTTATTAATTAAATCATAGTAAATCGTAATAAAAGTCAAGATCCAATGTGACAAAGTCCTTAATTCCTTTGTCCCAAAAGTAGTACCCCAACCGTGAATGGCCCCGGAAGGGAAATTGCTAGTGACACAATGGAAGCTGAGGATTCAATGTCGGTGTCAGAGGTTTAAGAGTCATGAATATGACAAGAACACAATAGAACTTGTTAGTCATGATCCCCCCCACCCCCACACGTTGTCTCCAATTCCTGATTAGCTCGAAGATATTGACGCCTTTGTAGATGGTGTGGATGAGCTCGTACTACTCGTTCCATGACCCTTTGGAAGGGCAATTGCCAGTGACACAATGGAAGCTGTGAATTTGGTTGATGTAAATAATCCCCCATTGCATGTGATGGATGGAGACGAAGTGACCATAGTTGTTCCCATTCAGATTGTAGATATATGCTCATGGGAAGTGGTCAAAATTGTTGCAGCAATGGGTGATGATTTGAAAAATGCAAAGGAGTTGCCTATTGGTGCGTTTGCTTCTTCAAAAGAAACATCCATGCTGCATGTGAAAATGTTGATTTTTGTCTTTATGTTGTTGGTTTTGTTAAATGTGCATGGTCCTTTGCATTTATATCAATTGTGATGTTCCATTGGCTAACAAATTGTTGTTTTTGGCAACACTTGAAGGCACAAAACAGGGTAGAAAGAAAAAGTTGAAATTGCTCCAAGAGGTTGCTATAGGAGATGCAATGAGAACGTGGCACAAAAAGTTGTGAGGCATGTTTTTGGTACTACAAATCGAGGTAGGGAGTGGGAAAAGTGGTAGGGGGAAGGGAAAATGATGAATAATTTGTAAATAGTGACATCATTATTGCTACTATCCTACAATGTCAAGAAAACAACATTCAATTGAGCTTTGTTGTGGATTTTTGTATTTTGGACTAATGTTGTACACCATTGGTGGCTCTCAAATGATTTTATCATAGTTCTATCGATATAATTCTTAATTCATCTGGGAGACATTCATATTTTCTAAATTAAATCCTTTATTCTTGAGACATAAAAGAAATTCTATTCCAGTGCCCCCATTTTTTCATTTAAAGTGGATATTATATTGTGACTTTAAAAAATGTTTCCTCTACTGCTTATATTAATATTTGGTGTATGTAGTCACACATAATTATGAAGTGTGGGTCTCATACATTTTGCCCATGTGCAATTCATGTGTAGACACTCAATTCCCAAGATTGCCATTGGAAAGTCTACCTCTTGATTTTCCAGCCACTCCAATAATTCAAAAGTACTACGTGGTGCTAGATTTTAATGGGGGTTTTGTTGAGGACAACCCCTCATCCGCAGTGTGTTGGCCAGAAAATTTATGAGCCCATTGTCATATACCACTAGGGTGTCAAAGAATTTTTGCATAATATGCTTCAACATTTCGTCGTCGTCTTTTGGACCTACTGCAAGCACGACAAAAAGAATGATCTTGTGACACACGTGTCTGAATATTCTGGTGTAGATTTTTCAGGCCATGAAAATATCCCACTCACATTCTTTCAAGAGCATTGTGAGGCCTCCAAATATAGGGATGTTTCCAAACAATCAGTACATGTCTAGTTCAAGAATCTACAAGTTGTTTTCAACCATATACAAGGAGCGCATATCCTTAATGCTATCTTAGTAGATGATAGCCCACATAAGAACTTGCTGAACAATTCATTCAATGTTGTTGAACCCCTTGTCTTTGGGACCAACCACATGTCTTCTTCACATGACTATTTGATGACCACATTATGGCCATATCTATTTGGATTGAAATGCATGGGTGAGCTTGTGCAAAGGTACACCAGAGAGAATGTATTGAGGTTGTCCATAGATCGCATCTGCCCTGATAGTTCTATGGGCAAGAGACTACTTGATGGTTTCCATAGGGGCCCGTGGCCCCCAGAGCGAGAGAGGCCAAATTGGTGAGCGATGTGAGGTTGCTTAATATGCGAACCTTCCGATATAGGAGATGAAGAGGTTCACAACATTCATTGCACATCGTGATATTTCAACTATAATGTGCATAGTGCATATTAATGTAGACTTTTTCAAACTTTAGGGCATTATACATGTATGCGAGGAGTTTCTTTTTGTAAATATGAACCGGTGTTATACCCACCTCATTGGCAATAATACATTCATTGTACTTGTAACTTCTCTCCCGCACAATGCCCCTCTAATTTGATTCATCTACTTTGTATATCGGGTGGTATTGGCGACATGGTACATGAATGTGTTCAAGAAGTTTGTGGCTATTATTGCTATGCCAAGTTGAATATGCATAATCATATTAATCCATTTTCTTTAGCAACTTAGGGCATTGTACATTTATGTATGGATTATCCTTTTATTAAGATCATGTGGTTTTTTAGCACAACATCAACATGACTACATTTAATGTACTTATAACTTTCTATTTAATTTAATTTGCTATATTCCATATATCAATTGTGTTGGCGATAAAGTAGATGAACACGGTGAAGAAATCTACAATCATTGTTGTGCTATTCCGAGTTGACTACATGTAATCCATATCAATGTTGTTGTTCTAATAGTTTAGAAAATTGTAAATATATATTAGGTTTCTCCTCTCATGAGTATCCATTGGTGATGTACTAGCTCATTGGTAGGAATGCAATGAATGCACTTTCAATATTATCTCCAACACACCACCCCTTTACTGGGATTCAACATTTTCCACATATTAGTAGGGTTGACGTCAAAAACGACCAGAAATTGCAATTCCAAACTTTCAATCATGAAGTTTCAGACAGAGTAGCTAAAGCAATGTGCATGTAGATAGAGTGGTGGAAAAGAGAGTGGCACGGGTTTCTCTAAGGGTCATGTGGGCCATGGAGGAAGAATAAAATGGCAACCATGGACGAATTTGATGATACCAAATGAAAATATGTTGATCCTTTGAGCGGAATTGATAATACTAGTAAATGGTGATGTGGTTGTACAACAAATGATGAATATGTTGGTATGGCCTTATATCTCCACATCTATTATTGATTGCACAGAACGTGTAGTGAGATATTGTCCAAGATATGTGTTGGGTTTGTTTCCGTGGAAATGTGGATGAGTGTCTTGACATTACTAATGTTTGCACATCTACAATTAGTAATGGAAAATGCATATCTTAAACTTTAGACCATCCACAGTCCCACATGCATACTCCCAATTTGTTGGCTCGCGATTATAACAATGTTAGTGATAAGAAATGACTTCATTGAATCCATTTGTCAAAATCTACATGGTATTCCAATATTATAAACCATAACTATGAGCGTGGGGGAAGCCCCATAATAACAATTCGGATAATCTCATATTTGTGCACTAAAAATTTGTTGGCATGGTGGCTAGAATGCAATGTTGCATTATTATTTTTGGCTTGGGGCAATCACACCCTCTTACGTTTCGTAACCACGTGCGAACAAAGTTTGCTACCCTTATTTTATACGCCATAGATAATTTTGAAGATTATGATATTTTTTTCTACATATACATAACCATTGATAATATCTTTTGTATTTTGTTTTTGAAATTTTATTCATCTTTATTTTTTAAGTAATTGTTTTAGTGCAATTCTGTGTCATTCTAGTTAGAAACGGTATGTTTTATATAAAAAAAGTGATCATCAAATTTGGTTACCATTTTTTACTATGTAATAAATACCGTGTATATCTACTCATGAAAAAAATTGATAAAATTTTGGCTCATTTTGGTGATGCTTTAGCGAAAAAGTAGATTTTTTTTGTTCGCACGTGGTGTTCAACTTGACGATGGAGTGCACCCCCCGGGATTTTTGGACAACACCTATGTCCAAATTTACTTAAACCTTAGATCAATCACAAGGGGTTGGTGGTGACACTTTTGAAGATCATGCATTCTTGCCTCATCCCAAGGTATCAATGGGAGGGTTAGTGCTTTGAGGCATAAAACCTTTGTTTTTAAAGCATTCCATGTCGGTTGCCAACTAGGCTTGGGACTAGATAACAACGATGGTGTAGAACCCATGTTTTTAAAACGAACTTTTAGGCTAAGTGAGGTTCTACTAAAGTCAAGTGGGAAATGGCCATTTATGGAATAACTAATTGTAGTTGTCTGTATGAGTATGAAACAAGAGTCAAAGTGTTAAATATATAAATATGAATATATTTATATATTTATACAAATACAAAGTGCAAACATAAATCTTCCTAAATTATCAAATAACTCCAACAGAAAAAGGAGCAACGGCCAGGAATCCATCTTGGGTTTATGCCCATGTGTTGACATTGCAGTATACTGTGTAAACCTCACCAAGGTTACAATAATTGAGTGGTAACAAATAGCAACCCACAAGGGGTCCAACGGCTGGGGCGAACCAACCCCTATATTCGTACCTAACCAGGGAGGGCGAACGGCTAGGGATTCGTGGCATTCACTTAAAATCAACCATCCTACATATCGTGGATGAAGTGGCTCCAATACAAAAAGACCCCCTATGAGGTTGAGGGCCAATTCATTCAAATGTGACATCACTAGACATCCGGTAAGGTACCAATGTATGGGTCGGTTCGCCCTCCCCGGGTCCAACATACTAAGACTATGAGAATCAAATTCCATATTAAAGTTATATCGTGACTGGCCTTCCGGTAGAGCGGAAGTGGCGGATGCAATCTTCTTTGGTAAGCACTTGCACGGGAGTACCATTCTACCACTAGACCACCGGTGCCAGTCACAGCGCAGCGCGTGTGTAGTGTAACACTACTCTCAAGCAAAGTCAGATCCAGAAGACCACCTGTTGATTGAACGGGGTGATGCGGTCTACACGAAGCGATAGGTGATTGATGTGCGAGAAAGAGAGGATTCGAAGAGTTTCGAGAGCAATGTGGATGACTTCCATGGGTAAACTGTTAATTTTATTCACTTCAATCTGCGTTGAAGATTCGTCTTACATCATCATGACAACACATCGTGACCTTGATCTGCAGACTCGTCGCTTCTTCTGCCTTCTTGGTCGCCACCAGTTCTGTGTATTTGGTGCGATTTAACAGTAGGGATCCGATCAAGAAGAGCGACTCCTACATAAGGCCCAAATACGTTAATCAAGTTGGCGAGCTACCTCTTTGTACTGTCAATTGCACTGTAATCCCAAACATGAAACTTTCATCTTTCTTCACTAGGAGATGGTTGTGCATCTGTCATTTGTTGCTACGAATGATATTTTGGTAGCTGAATTTCTTCTGTGCTTGAAGCAACGAAATTTGCATGGGCTTACTCACATGGAATTTGTGCGTGGGAATTGCATCTTTCCACCTAACACTTGAATTAGATCTCTCCCACTTTGAAAATGTAATTAGAAACGTCTTGAGTGGCCACCCACCCTAGTTAAGGCTCCATTTAGAGTAAGTAACCACTCAAATTAGTTATATTTTGCCCGCACTACACGGTTAAGAGAGTCCGTTAACATATGAGAGCTAATCTATCTCAAAGCCGCACCACCTAGTTAAAATTAAGAT
Organism: Polytrichum formosum; assembly: GCA_964035585.1. Taxonomy (NCBI): domain Eukaryota; kingdom Viridiplantae; phylum Streptophyta; class Polytrichopsida; order Polytrichales; family Polytrichaceae; genus Polytrichum; species Polytrichum formosum. Next base: position 45,467,159 of record OZ037941.1, read on the forward strand.
TTTAATAAAAGCTATCAAACTAGAAGTTAGCTAACTTTTGGGACATTGCTTTTGTGAAGAAATCTTAACTCACCCATGATACCCCTAATTATCACTAACTTTTTCAAATGAGTAGCCCAAGTTGTTTTCTTGAATGCCCACCTTTGATTTTCTCCATCTCTTCTCCGGTCCGCTACGAGATGGATCACACTATTTCTTACATCATCCTAAATTAGCATATATTTGTAATCAATATAATATTATTTTAATGATATAATAGTATAAAAATCAACATTCAATGTTCCAATTTAGGTCAATATTTTATTTTATTTTATTTTAATCATAATGAAACACAAATGGTGTGGGCCGTGAAATTATAATGTATCATAATTGGTGTCATGTTCAAAACTTGGGCAAGTTGAACAAACTTCAGTCGGTCAACCTTAACTCCTCACTTAAATTGGTCAACCTTTGGTTAGTGGTAACAGGGATGTGCGGCTATGTGATTGCTAAGCTAGCATATGAGTTAGTTGATTTCACTAACTCATATTGTTAGCTAAATTTTCTCCTAACTAGGTGGTGCGGCCATGATTTTGGTTAGCTAATCTTCACAAACTCGTAAGTTAGTTGATTTTCTTAAGTAGGTGGTGCAGCTCAACCCTAAGTTCTATTGTGAACACATGATCATTCAAAGACTAAGAGATTTTTCACCTTAGACTTTTATAGCTTTTGCATCTCAACTCAGATTTTGAGACTGGAAATAATGATCTTCATGATTTGCAATTGCTGAGGGGATGAGATATTTCCGGAGCCCATCTAACGGCCAGAAATGTCCATGGACTTAGAAATGGCCACTATGTACGTTAATCGTCCAATGTGATGTATAGAATCAGTACCACTTCGGTAATCTACATAGGTGAACGAAAAGTAGAGAGGAATGATGGAGGTCATGGACAAGTGAGAATAGTTAGGCTAATGAGCTACATAGCTACCGATGAAAATGTGTAAGATAACTGGTGTAAGCAGGGAGTGCGATTCTCCATCCTAAAGATCGGAATTCGAGGACACAGAAGCCTGCACACCTGTTGCAGAAATTGCAGAATTGTTGCAATTGCAATTGCAGGTCACTTGTGGAATTCAAGAGACTCAGCATCTGTGATGACTCATGAGATGTTTGCAATGCTGAGGAGATCCGCTTGTGATTATGATGATTAAATTGATACACAAAGAAAAAAATACACGATGTGACGATGAGATACCCAAAATGATTTATTTAATTGCCATCCTGTGTAATCCGGTTGAATCCGAAAAAAATAACTACTAGTTAAATGAAATCGAAAACCAGGAACATATTGCAAGTGTACATTGACATTCTGATGCCCCTAGAATGCAAAGAATGGTGCACAAGTCTGCGCACTTAACACTAACTTAGTTGTCTGAAGTAATCGCTTTGAATTCCGCTCGTCCAGGTTTAGAGTGAAACTCCTTAATGGATGTGGAATGCACTGCCGCTCAGCACTTCTGAACCCTCAGCTCTCACGCAGGAAGACACTTATCGAGTAGCAATTCTCGGCAAGGCTGGAGGGAAATTAAAGCAGAAAGAGATTGCTAGGTCATCCCACCTTGGTGATAGCAATGGGGCTTCTGACGACGTGCACCTTGTCCGCCCATTGTAAGTAAGCGAATTCGGTTTCGAGGGTGCCTGATGGCGGAAGTGGGGAAGCAGGAACAGTGACTGTGAGCGTGAAGGTGAGTTTCTGGTTCATGGTCTTGAAGGTCAGGATGCTTGGGTGCACGGTCACCGAGTAGCCTGCGGGCACGTCGATAATGGAAGACTTGTAAGCGCAGGAAGGAACTCCCACATTCGTCACCGTCCTTAGGAAAGTTTTCACGATGTGGCCACTCGCATTCTGGGGAGCGACGAGCGCGGTGAAGGATGGATAATTGAAATCCTCGATCCTGATGGGTTTCGCAGGGCAAGGGTTGGGTCTGCTGTCGAAAACCTTCACCTGCTGCGCTGTGTATCCCGATGCGCACAGGAAGTTGATGTGATCTTGGGGGCTCAGGTCGTAGATGAGCCCTGGGTTGGTGGCCTTCTCTGGCTGCACGAACCCGGATCCGTAGGCGTATGGTGTGGCTGCGAGACCATTCACTGAGTCCAGCAAGGTTTTCTTGGAGTTGTCCAAGGTGGTTGCGGTGGTCATGAGTGCAGATCGGATGGCTGCAGGGCTCCACGTTGGGTGGGCGGAGCGGAGAAGTGCACCCAAACCGCTGATGTGGGGGCATGACATCGAGGTTCCGGAGATCATGTTGAACTTGGAACGGCGGAGGTCAGTAGGGTCTCCTGAGAGAGAAACATCAGTTGGCCATGCTGCCAGAATGGACACACCAGGCCCAACCACATCTGGCTTCAGCAACAGCGGTGACTGCACAGTGGGACCTCGTGATGAGAAATCTGCGATGGCGGGTGCGCGTACCCGCACTCCAAGTGTCGTCGTAGCCGGCAGTAGGAGCTTCGCAAGGGGCTTGGTAGCTGTTTTCGCGTACGTTTGAATGGCATTCCCATCGTTGTAGGTGACCATGGTGGCTGGCAACACATGGGGATCCGCAATCAGGCTGTCTCCACCCGCAACCGAGTTTGCGAGGATCATGCCCACACCGCCAGCCTGCAGAACCACAAGGCCCTTCTCAATCCGCCCGTTGATACCGCGCCAACAAAGGACCAATTTCCCCTTGACCTTGGCTGGGTCCAAGGACCCCGAGATGCAAAGAGTTGCGTCTGCCTGATTCGTCAGGGCAGCATCCGCCCCCAAAATCAAAGGAACTGATCCATTGCTCAATGGCCTACCCGAGTACAATGATTGTCCATAAAACTTCTTTCCATTGCCGAGAAGTACTGCCAGAGTAAATTGTCTGTCCACGGTTGCAGCACCCACGGTCGTAAGCCACGGTGCGACGTTTCTGACCGTAAATGGGTCAGGTCCGGCGTTACCTGCAGAGGCTGAAACAAAGATCCCCTTCTTAATTGCACCAAAAGACCCGATGGCAATCGAATCCTGGAAGTAGTCAATCGCATCGGTGTCACCGATCGAGAACGAGATCACATCCACACCGTCTGCAACCGCCTGGTCATAAGCTGCGAGGATGTCTGAGCTTGCGCAACCATTCGTCCAACACACCTTGTAAACTGCAATTCGTGAGTTCGGTGCCATACCGCGTGCGGTGCCTGGGGCGAAACCAAACAAGTTCGCGCCAGCCACAAATCGCCCACCTGCAGTGGAAGTTGTATGCGTGCCATGCCCCTCGTTGTCGCGAGCCGACTTGATTTCCACGGTCTCATTCAAAGGCCCATTCCCGGCCTCGTAACCCTTGAAGTAGTACCGTGCACCGATGAGCTTCTTATTGCAGTTTTTAATTGTGAATCTTGTGCCTGGAACACAAGCCCCTTTCCAACGTGCGGGAATAGGCCCCATCCCATGATCAGAGAAACTCGCACTTTCTGGCCACACTCCTGTGTCCAGCATGCCAATGATGACATCACTGCCGTACTTGGATTCTGGCCACAGCGACCCCTTGTTCTGGCTCAGACCCAATTGCTCCGGAGTATGCGTTGTCTGGACCTTCAGGATACGCTCTGGGTACACACCAACCACCTCCGACAAGGCCTCCAAGTACTTCACCTGCTCCGGTGTTAGCCTCGCTGCGAATCCGCGAATCACATTCTGGTATACGTGGAAAATGGGGCTCTCGTTGTCAAGTGTCCCTTCCAACCCCGCTGAAGTGAACTGGAGCGCCTCCGAAACCATCTGTTGATACGAGACAGTTTGGGCAGTGACATCGCCACCTGAACTGTGCTCCGTTTGAATAATGTAGGTTTGCCTGTTAGCAGCTACTCCCACAATCATACACAGCAGCAGCACCGGAATGCTGAGCCGCCCCATTATGAAGGCTTCTCGTACCGTGTTAGATCGTGGAGCTGAACTCTTGTTTCGCCCGAGAGTCACTCCACCTGGACACTGAAATAGGACACCACAAGATTGGATCAATATTTGCCACTGATCCAAAGATACACATGCAACAGTTCTATGCCACCGATCTATATAATCTGGATAAGCACCCCATCAGAAGATTCGACCGTAGAAGTCAACGAGCAATTCATCTTGCAGCTCGAACTACCTACCTGCACATGCTTGAACATCCCACGGAACTAGATCCAACATGAAAAAAATCGCTCGACATCATCTCACCGGCCATCGATAGAAGTAAAAAGCATCAGCTGTGGACATCACAGGTGACTCAAATCAAACTTATCCTACCTACTTGCACATGCTTCAAAATCTCTCGGACTATATTCAACATAACAAGATAAATCATCTATGCCACAAATCAATGCAACGTGGATGCGCACCAAGAACCTGGATACCTACAGGGAATACGTCTTCTAGATTATCCTACCCCTCGAACTAGGTTCTCCGCATCAACCCCATCAACATAGTCGAGATTGACTGCTGTCAAGCTCCAACATTGAACAACTCTCAAATGAATCACGTTCCCGGTACTCGGTAGCAATGCAAGAAGGGATTGTCAGCTGACCTCGAAGTTATTGCAGTGGAGAAGCTGAGGAGAGACAACTCAATATTGTCTTCCCCAGGTTCTGATCTGCGGAGTGCCCTTAAACTTGTATGTTAGCCCATGATCACCCAGTAACCTCCAATGTGACTCCTTCCTTCTTCCCCAAGGTGGCTATCTATGTATAATCATTGTATTTATGTATCTATGTATCTATGTGTAATGTGATGATCATTTGGTCCATCCCGCGGCCCGCGTCGTCTCTAAGGGCCCCTCAAAAGAGGACCCCCGCCTCTACCCGCCCTTCTGCCCGCCCTGCCCCGCTTCTGCCCGCCCTCCCCTCCCTGCCTGCCTGCCCGTCCGCCCGCGCGCCCTGCCCGCCCGCTCGGCCCGCCCTGCCCTGCCCGGTGGAGCCGTTGGGCTTAACCGGTGGAGCTCCCAGTGTTCCCAAGTCCAACCGGGGACATGTTAACATCTTTCGGGTTTTCTTTATTGATTTGAGAATTTTTTTTAAACATGAAAAAATATTAATAATTTTCTTAAAGTCTTGAATTTCAACTGGTCATTTTTCAAACTCGATCAAATCATTTGTAATTGCACTTAATATTGTATTTAGTATCACTTACTATTTGAAGTTGCACAATGATACATATTTTTATTATTCATGATTTTTTTTACCAAGTAAAGATGTCAATGTTCTATAATGTCCAAAGAACAAGTTTGACCTTTGTTGACAAAAAATGAGATAATATACAATAAACGGTTATAGCATTGTGTAATTCCAAATAGTAAGTGACACTAAATACAATATATAGTGTAGTGGTCGGTTCTCCCCGTTCATTGCTCTACAAAACCCATCTTAAGTGCACCTCACCTTCAAGGTCCAAAAGCCAATATATATGTTCGCTTTCACTTTAACTTAGTAAATAAGCATTTTATTGGAATTTCATTTTCATAATGCATTGCTCATTAGACTTTTAACCCTTGATTGGTCAAGCACTTTCTTGAATCATTAGTTTCATGAAAAACCATCGTTTTTGTTTTAATTTCTTTAATGGTTGCTATAAGCAAGGTTATTACAACATTATTGATGATTCAATTTGCATGACTTGTTGTGTTTCATTAAAATTTTGAGGGTTTAGGGTCTAACATTTATAACCTATAGCCCATCCTCATAGCCCATGTGATAGGAAATTTTGAGATGAATATAGATATACCAAGCATATTATTTCAAGAAGCTTGTTTTTGGTGGATAAGTACTCTATTTCTCATTCATCAACCCAAAAATCGTCGTATGGGCAATTGAGATTGAAGTATCATCCTAACATTTCACAAAATATGTGCTAAATAAAGGTGAGCGAGTTGCTTTCAATCTCCAATTTCTCAAAAACATTAATGACACAATATTTCAAAACGATTGATATTTGATTATGAAAATATTTGGAAATTGTGATTGATGATATGAACCACCTCAACATCATGTGTTTAATCTTCCATAAATCATAGCTGACACATAAAAAATATTATTTGAAATTTTTTCATCATGCATGTCAATGGATAATTTGAAAATATACCATTGCAAAAGTATTGCAAGGATGCCACAAATACATTATTATGTTGTCTACACACTTTCACTTAGGTGTAACCACAACATATTTTGACATTAAATATCAAAAAATGACACTTTTGCTGGACTTGGGATTGGCACAATGTGTAAAGGCTTTATTGTACCAAATCATTCATACTCCTCAAACTCAAACTATGAAGACAAGTCAACTCCGAAGATGAAATCAAGGCACCACCACTTCATCATACATTATTTCCAAAAATACCATGTGTAACAATAAGGGTTGACAACCGCGTAGTCATTTTTATTTACTGAATACTAATAATGTTAAAACTCATTTTTCATCATCAGCCTGGAAGTCTTCCAACTACATGATAGATCAATGAAGTTGTACTAGTTACTTGTCCATAGTAATTACTGGGAAGAATTACACTTGAAAAGATCACAAGAGTTCAAGCAAGTGCTATTTTGAGAGAGAAAATGGAAAGTTGGACAATTACAGATATAGTATTAATAAAAATAATATATAAATGTTGTCATATGTTGCTCATTGTAGTTGTATGGATGAACAAACAAAGTAAGATGGCTGCCAACTCGGTGAAGTCGTAAATATATGTAGCAAACATAACATAGCTTAAGAGATTGTTTGCCAGCCTAGAGTAAGACAAAAATTATATGAAAAATAAACCAAATATATGTGCTAAACCAAAATTAATTAAAAGTATAATTTGAACCACCCATGAATGTATAAACATTCCCAACTGAATTGGAATCTATCCAATATACTTCATTATCATCAATACAAGTAAGTTGTAGTTAAAACTTCATTTATGAAAAATATTTCATATTGATAATGTATTAATAATATATTTAATATTTTATCATTAATATTTATTAAAGAATTGAATATTTGAAAGAGAGATTATGAGACGCAGATAATTATTCAAAAAATGGTCAAAATTCTAGAACTTTGGTAAGAGGCCTATATACCTTATTCACGAGATTATTCCAAAGATGGCTATAATTCCAAATTCATAAGGTCGTCAAAATTCTTGCACTTTACATAATCATCATTTTCTTTCATCATTGTGTTCACCTTACACTTGTTACAATATGCCTTTAAAACCTTTAGAAACATAATTTTTGTATGCATTGAATGAGAGAACAATACATGTATCTGACATCTTGGAGTTGGTCATCAACCATTGTTGTCGCAACCCTCGCTAGCTCCCCTTAACTAACTTAGTTATTTTTTCAACTCTAGCAAGGATTACGAATGCTAACCTTTTGTATTCCGCCATGCGAATGGTAAGCTCTCCATACCGCGGACCTCTTATTTCATAGGAAATGAACCAACCTTCCTACTTTGCTTTCGGGACTTACCCCTTAATCGGTAAGCATTGCTAAGATGTGGACTTCCACCTATGGAAATTCAATCTTATGTTGATCATCACGTTGCCAGAGCAACACTACAATAACCCGGATCATACTAGGCAACTATGCCCTCACATTGGGCCAATGTCCATGGAGGCCGTGTCGTTCGGCCTCGTGTGGGTTCGGCCATACCACCTCACCCATATAAGCCTCTAGGACTCTAGGCAAGGCCCCTACTCCACCGTCAAATAACATTTTGCCTCTCTCCCAACACTTGGGGCCAAGTAGACATTTTCCCTTAGCCGCTGGGGCTAGAAGCCCCCAACAGCTTTAGAACACCATAACTTCTTCACATGGTCTTTGATGCAACAATCGACCACTCCATCGTAATATATATATTTTACGCAAATGCCGATGGACTACTCACTTGCCCCATTTGGGCAAGTATTAAGGAAGTTATGCCTGTTTAAAGCTTTGCAGTCTCGGGAGCCACTCCCGTGACACTGTTGTATCAGGGCGATGTCCCAAGACAATGCCCCATTCAAATTGTCATATCTCCTAGCTCACACCTCCAATTCAAGTGTTCTTGAGCATTCTAGAATTGGCACGCCATAAACTACGCATAGCTTATGGCCTTATCCTCGTGCCTCCTAGTCTCCGTGGGTGGGAGGCGTTTTTAACGCCCAGGGCCCTCACCCACACTATGATCATTTGGGCCCTCTGACCTACGGCGCCATAAGTTCTGGATGTCACTCCGGGGTTCCCCTTGTGCCCATGGTATTTCGGGCACTCCTAATGGAGAGGTACGCGACAATTGTCTACTTCATCTTCCAATATTATTTATTTTTGTCTATGTTCCATCCTTGTTTATTTTACATTTTTTTGAATAGTAACTATAGATCCACGCCAGAGAATGTCAATAGTAGAAGGTCTTTCAAAAATTACACGCTCTGAAAAAAAGTTAAGAAACCTCCGTGCAACATCTGTGTTGCGCATAATTTTTTTTCCACTATAATATTCGACAAAAAATCATTTTTTCTCTACCAATTTTTAAATTTTATCCAAAACATTTAGAAACCCCTTCATATATTCACTTCTTTCCACAAAAAATTTAGTATCATTCGAATCTAATATATCAATTTTCATTGAGGACATTGATTTCAAATTGATAACATTATCTACTTGATTCATATGATTCACTAGAAGTTTTTTAGATTATGAATAAGAAAAATATTTTTTCTTAATCAATTGCAATTTTAATATGTTGTGAGGCCAAACCGCCCACCCTTAAGCGTCCTAGTCCGGGTGAGGGAATGGATGTCACATTCGTTTTGCATAGCTCCCTCTTACCAACTTCATTGGAAGTCATTACATTTCTCATTAATTCGTACACACCAATTTATTCCATAACAAGGTTACAAGTGTTTAAAAACACTCTGCTATTAGTGCTCTCTTAACAACCCCTCTCACTTCCCACACAAATGCACACCAGCTTATATGAATATCTAATTATCTAACCAAACCATCCCTCTCAACTTGGGGTAATAGACATAGCTAGCCCACCATCCGAGCTCCCTAAGCCTCAGCTGCAGTCGCAGCTGGCCTAACCCAGTTCAGTCACAACTGCCCCAATTCCAGCTTAAGTCGCTCCTTAGCCTCAGCTGTAGTCGCAGCTGCCTAACCCAATTCAGTCACAGCTGCCTCCCATTCCAGCTTAAGTCGAGCCTTTAGCCTCAGTTGCAATCGCAGCTGCCTAACCCAATTCAGTCACAACTGCCCCAATTCCAGCTTAAGTCGCTCCTTAGCCTCAGCTGCAGTCGCAGCTACCTAACCCAATTCAGTCACAGCTGCCTCCCATTCCAGCTTAAGTTGAGCCCTTAGCCTCAGCTGCAGTCGCAGCTGGCTTAAACCCAATTCAGTCACAGCTGCCTCCAATTCCAGCTTAAGTCGCTCCTTAGCCTCAACTGCAGTCGCAGCTGGCTTAAACCCAGTTCAGTCACAGCTGCCTCCCATTCCCTCTAATCAACTATACTCTATAAGCTCTTTCTAATCAATTCTATTCCCTAAGTTCCTTCTAATCAACTATATTCTCTAAGTTCCCTCTAATCAACTATATTCTCTACCACACTACATAACACACACACACACACACACCCACACACCACACGAGAGAGAGAGAAAAAAAAAATGAGAGAGGAGGAAGGAAGATGAGAGAGGGCATCCCACAACCACGACCTCCTTAACCTTTTCCTATTTAGTAGGACCTTATCCTATCCACTAACTCCCCACCTCCTAAACCAACAAGAACATGTTCTAATTCAAACATTTAAACCCAAGGCCCTTCCCCTTGCCTCATCAATCACTACTCCTCTAATCAAAACACTCCCTAATGCCACTAATCCTCTACTTAACCACACAAAATGGCTTAAGGCCTAAACCTAAATCCACACTAAGCCTCACTTTTTTTATACTTTTAATTATTTCAATAACACTCCAAATGCAATTCTAAGTAGATCCTAAACATAAAACAAATATGAGCAACCATTTTGGGCTCATATATGTGTTTACAAGTAGGTTTTTGTGATGAGCAATCACAAAAATAAGTATGCAAAGAAACACTATGTTTTGTGTTTGAATTTTTTTCACTTGTATTATAAAACAACATATAATCCGCATCCGCCACCTCGAATATTACATCCGGATTCGCTTTATAAGCATTCAATATTTTTTATTATCTTTTCAAACGTCGACAATGTTCTTTGGTATTACCTTTTGTTGAAAACCTTCCAGAATCACTTACATATAAATCATAAAATACATAAAATTCACAATTATATTATTACAAATAATATGTTTCATGAGTATAAATTAATAAATTAATAAATTATAATTTTATGTACTAATTCAACAAAACCAAACATTTACTTATAAGTTGCACAATTTGAAAATGATCAAATAGAGTAGGTCCACCAATTCGACTCTCATCCGCTGCGCTATCCACAATTGTAATAATAAGATCTCTAAAGGGTACATTCACAATAACACAAGCCAATCCCGCCGAGTTATAAGGACTCTTGATGAGTGCTTAGAAAATAATATCTTCAATTTATGTAGATATTAGAAAAATTTAAGGGCATTTTACGACATATTTTGAATATTTTAGCACATTTTAGTCCTTATTAACGACTGGTTACGACCATATTTTAGTCATTTTGGAGTACCAATAACTTCCCAAACATCGTCAAACTTTAGTATATTGTATAATGATATATATTATATGTAGTTACTAATTTGTATTGCATTATCAATTCATATGATAAGATTATTGCTTAACAATCCGTTAAATTAATCACTGGTTACAGTTTCCGTGGGTCGTGTTATTGTGAATGTACCCTAAATACATAATTTAAAAATATTCTTCAAACATTTCGCATCTATTCATCTTAAATGACTACAACAAAATGACGTTTCTTTGGGTCTTTATCTTCTAGTAAATATGATTGATAGAATATGACCTTCATTTGATCTTGTAACCTTTTACACTTTAGTTGAACGGCATCTCAATCATCCTTTTGTAAAACATCTACTGTTATGGACATACAAAAACCTCCATAGTTTTTTGTATTTTTTAAAACTTTATAGAGTTTTTAAAAATCTTTCAAAGTCTTTTAGAAGCTTTCATAATGTTTTAGAAGCTTCCATAGCCCTTTATAGGCTTCCATAATCCTTTAAATAGTTTTAGAAACACATAGATCTAGAAGTTTCTACCAATTCATATCTAGTATAAGTAGGAGGCGAGACGAAAGACCCCTTAGTCTTGCCAACACAAGTTGTGGAGCATATTCACAGTGTTGTCTTGTTCAAATCCTTGTATTTTTTTCTTATTAAATATTAGTCCCTTGGTGGCTAAGCCTTGGAGACTATTCCGTGTCTAGTTTTTGTTTCATGTATCCATAACATTTTGGCGAGACTGTCATAATAGTATCAAAACTTGATTTTTTTCTTGATAAGAGTATGGATTACCCCTCTTTATTGAAAGTAGCCCAGCGTTTTAAGATCAACGTGGAGGACATTTTGTTTACAACCTATAGATGACATCCAAAAGCATACTAGTTATGCATTGGTAGTTAATGATGTCTCATTGCTATTGGAACTTACCATGTATTCTCTTCTCGCTTGTTATATAGTGCATAACAAGCAAGCGTTTTCATCTATCTATTTATTTATTCTAAAGAATGTAATTTTCTTGTGGCACCTCTAACGCCACATATAATTTTGACTGTTGGAATGGATTAGGGATTATCTCATTTGATTAGTAGTTGTGAATCATAAAGATTGTCATTTCAAGTTTGAAATTTGAAATTGAAATGTTATTACTCCTCCTAAACAGATGCAAATTCTCTTATTTTATCGGTTATAGATGCCTCAACCTTACTTACTTGCAGCAGCACTTGGATTCCGACTCTGACCAAAATCGATGATACCCATTCTTCCCAAAATCACTAAGCTTATACGACCCATACAATTCGAAAGCTGAAAAGATATGGCATAAATTTAAATTCTTAAGTTTAGATTGTACCTTGGGTACGTGTTAGGTTTCGAACTCTTAATAGTAACTCCAAATTTATGGTTCTGTGAGGAGAAATACAGGCACAACACTTGCTTATACATTGGAAGCAGGACTGAGCTGCACCCCAAAAACTTAAGTAACTCTTACTTACAACCTACTGGAGTTCTCCTTCATCTCTTACCCTGCCACTTGAAGAAACCTCTCAACAAACAACTTAGGGAGAAACTCTGGAGAAATTCGGTAGAGGTGAAGATCCTATGAGTCTGTATCATCCCCTCATACAGTCAAGATTCTATAAATGTTACAGGTCGGGAGTAGCAAAAAAATAACATATATAGAATTATAACAAGTAACACTTATAGAATTCATACTGATGATTAATAACATTTATAGAAATAACACTTAAATTTTTTGAAAATGAAGAACATAATGTTTTATAAAAATAAAAATGAAAGTACAAATGATAATACATAATTCAACTAACCGAAAGAAAGAGTCTATAGTAGTCTGATGAGAAGCTTCCAAATGATGAGATGAAACTTCCTTCTGGAGTCCTTGAATGCTCTTGATGTGTGATAGGGCATCATTTGGTCTTTGTTCAAAGTATTTCTTCAAAGTCTCTAGAGAACGCTCAACAACACTAAATCCTACAACTTCTTCTATCACATCAACCATAACCTCGTCAACATCAATTTCTTGATGTTCTGAGGAATACATATCCAAAAACTCCTCATCGATAGGTTCATAGGGGTTGTCATCTCATAATTGAGGTATTCATGAGCATTCATCACATCACCCACCTCACTATCAGATGACAACAACGTCAGTTGATGAAGTAGAGTAGCAACTTCATCAACCTCTACCAAGCGCCTAGCTTCCTCTATCTCCCTCTCAATAGAGATCGAAAGAACACCCATGTGCCTCCAACAATTTTGAATTGTCGATGTGGTAACTCCCGCACACCATGCCCGCTCAACCATAACAACAGCTTGATATATATCTGATATACTAAAACAATCTATCTGATATTGAACCACCAACTTTCGGTATTGTGCCTTGAAAGATGCAATAATGCCTGCATCCATGGGTTGAACACGACTTGTGGTGTTCGGAGGTAGAAATTCTAATCGTGTGACCCTCAAACGTGAACCTACATCTGGCACTTGATGACAAGAGAAATTATCTAGGAGCAAAAGCACCTTCTCTTTCTATACCAACACCATCCTTGATATATTATTACCTTGATTTTCTCAAACTTAACACTTATAGAGGTGCAATTAACAAAGAAGGGAGTAGAGCATATTATAACACTTAACACATAACACTCACTAGTCTTACCAATTGTGTTTTTTGTAGGGGAGTAAAATTTTCTTAACATATATGAAATTATAACGCTTATAGGGGTAACACTTATAGAGTCTTGACTGTACCTCAATATGATATTTTCATTTGACAATGCTGGCTAAAGAAAGAAGGCAAACCTAGTGGATTTTCTAAAGAGTTGACAGGATTCAAGAATGATGCAGGCCAAGATAATCATCGTCGATAAAACCTACTTTCGAACTAGCACATCTCTAGCGAGAATATTCATGCGACCCACCACCACCAAGTAATACATGCAACCACAAGATCTTAAATTTCTACCTAATGTAGATATAAATCGGGGTTGTTGTTGAAAGATGAAGGTACGTACAAACATACATACCTTGAAAGCTTCAGCCGTAGAAGGGTTTCGAGGTGCAGCCATAGTAACAATTTGGTGCAACTATCATAATTCCCTGGGCAGATGCAAGAGTTTAAAAAGCACGTTTGTCTAAACAACCTCCCAACACACATTGTGAAACATGAGAAAACGATTAAGAGTTCACCTGGACCACCATGTACAAAACAAATAAGTAGTGTCCTTTTTCAGTGAATCTAGGTCGGATTTAACGACTTCGAGTTCGCTTCGGATGCTAAGGATGCCGCACCCGATGGATGAGAGAGAGAGAGAGAGGGGAGGATTGTGGAGAGGCTTGTAAGAATTGAAGGCGGCCATGGCTAAGTCATTGTGGAGAGGCTTGAAAAAAAATTCCCTGCCATAACCAACCAACAATTCTTTCAAATTCGCTCGCCGGGAACGAGCGCGGGAGCCCTGTCCTAGGCAGAGCAAGGCGGGCAGGGCGGAGCGGGCAGCTGGTTCGGAAGGGCAGGGGCGGGGGGCAGAGGCCAGGGCAGGGCGGGCAGCTGGTTCGGGAGGGCAGGGGCGGGCGGGGCAGAGGCCAGGGCAGGGCGGGCAGAGCAGGGCGGGCAGGACGGAGCGGGCAGATGGTTCGGGAGGGCAGGGCCGGGCAGAGGCGGGGGGGCCTTTTTGAGGGGCCCTTCCTGACAACGCGCGGCCCGCCGACGCTGGTCCAGGTAGGAGGAAGGTGGAAGCCCCGGAATTAGTTCGAGCAGTCTATCCTTTTCCTATTTAAGGCCGCCCTTGCTCTGAGTGCTTCTAGTGTTAAGCCTATCTTCGCCGCCTCAGAATTCCCAGAATTAGAATCATCCTCAAATGACTGTGTTACCCGCCCCAAATTAACTGGAATCACTTAAAAGTGTCCACCCCTATCCACGTTTACCTCGTTGGGACTCAGGAGTCCGCAGATGTTTGTTTTGCAATCTCCGAAACCAGTGTGAAGATGAGGTTCCAATTGAATTGAAGTGAGGCCTCCTGTACAATATTTAAGGGCAACTTCACACATGAGACTGAGGGCCCGTGACCATTGCATTCTAACATCTCTCATTGGTCGAAAAGGCCGAGACCGTCCAAGTTCACGTCACACTAGAAGGTGAAGTCCAAAGGGTCCAAACAAATTATGATGGACGAAAAGTCTATATGAATACTTACATAGCATATTTCAAATAGTGTTTCATGGTTTGTTGGAATTTGTGTCATGTCCACCTCCAAGAGGTATATGAATGGCGCATATTCCGTCATACCATGTCAATTCCTACAAAAATGGCTTTTCCATTTCTCATGGTACATCCTTTGGATGAAAGTCGAGGGCCCTCACAATTACATGGTCATGGCCCTTGGCTCATGTGTGAAGTGGCCCTAAGGTATGTGGGCCAAGTTAACTTATAACATGCTCGCTCTTTTAACTCTTTATTGCCTCATAAGAGGCCCACGCGGGGGCTTCTCTCAAAAAAGGTTGCTATTGTGGAGCCACTTCATGTCTTCATTATGGCCCTGCACTTGACATGGAATTTGTTTTATGTTTCAAGAATAGATAAGTGCAAGTCTTAGACTCATTTGATGTCATTTTGAATTAGAGGAAATTGATGTTCCAAAGTTGATTGAAGCTCGTAGAAGGTCATTTAGGGCTACTTTATACTAGAGCTTGAGGTCCCTTGACATGTGATAATATAAAAATTACGATTGGTTAAGAAGCCGGAGATGATCCAAGTTCACTTTACAATAGACCTTGAGGGTCTGAGGGACCAAAGAAATTTGAATGAATGAAAAATCTACATGGCATCCTACATGGCACCAAGTGGATAATGTTTCATGGCACTAGATATTGTGTTAGGCCTATCAAAGAGAGGTTAGTCTAATGTAAAAATAAAAGCCATCATGGCAAGAAATTGAATGCCATTGGCTCCTATAGAAAAACATATTGTCATAATGGGGTCCCAAACTACCTATTATTATGAATTGTCCATAAAATATGTTGTGGTTCCTCAACATGGTCCACTTTCTCTTTACACTAAGCTCGAGGGCCCATGAATTGAAAAATTAAGTTTCTATTTCCCACGGCGGGCTGCATGGCCTTTGGATGATTTTCAAGGGCCCTTCAATTTTCATGGTCACAACTCTTGGTTTGCATGTAAAGTGGCCCTAAGATCAACCATATATCTCACCCTCCACGGAAAAACTAAACTGGTTAAAAATAGAAGCTGGGTTGCCTTTGCTAAAAATCGAGTTTTATTGTTTGCTACATTCTTGACACCCTTTTGGACGCGTGACTATGTTTAGCTAGTTTACTATTTCCTTTGCTAGAAATCGAGTTTTATTGTTTTACTGCATTCTTGACACCCTTTTGGACGCATGGCTATTTTTAACCAGTTTAGTTTTTCCGTGGAGGGTGAGATATGGTAATCAATGTGGGTAACAATCATGAATCAAACATGTTTCATAATTGGCATTCAAGCTCATTATGAGTGACACTCATCGGACACCCATCATCCAGTCATAGAACTTCGTCCACCTCTAATATAGGCACTCATCATTTAAAATTAGAAAAATGATTTTCATTACTTGTCCAAACTTAAGAACTTCAATTTCACAATTGTTGAATCTTCTCAACTCTTTTTGAAACAAAGATATTTTTCTTGACAATTATTCATAAGGGAGTTAGTTTCTACATACAAATGGTTGATCGTAATATGTTAGTGATAGTGGGTCGAAGTGCCTTTGACATCAAGAGTGGTGTGAAAGTTTCAAGTTCATTGGAATGCACCCTTTGGCATTAAAGGGTTAAAAATTCAAAATACTTATTTTGGGCCTCAAAATGTTATACAAAAGGTTTTAAGATTACTTCTACGTATTCATAGCTAAAAAGTCAAAAGTGAACCTATCCAAAATTAGGCGATTGGCATTTGCAATATTTCCAATTGGGGCATACATATATAATATGTAGAATCAATTTTAAGAAGGTTTTATCTCGTATAAAATGGCTAGACTCAAATATAAGTATTTTTATGCATATAAGTTATCATTGTTGTCAAATATGGTTGTATTGCACTCTCTCTTTTTAACATGTTGTGCTAAATATGGGTTGTTTGATAGCATGGATCAAATGGAACATTATTGAATCAATACTTTTTAGGAATTCGTGCAAAACATCATGTATCTCATATAGACACACACTTGGTCCTTCAAGGATCAAAATTCGAAGAGGCCCATTGTGTGCCTCGAGTCATTGTAGGAAGGTGTTTAAGATTGTGTTTTTTACATCTAACTAAATTGTCAAAAGTGACCTTGTTCAAAGTCAATCTATTGTAAACTCGTATTCATCTAACTGAAGCACATGCATGTCTAAAATTAACACATGGGAAATTTTCTCTTAGACAAATTCTTAGCTTCAAACACATACCGCGCACATCTTATTAATATTTTCACATATGAATGTATTAATATTTTTTTTAGTTTTAATATTTTTTTTTTGTTATAATTATAGTCTCATACAACAAGAAAATGCTAACTATTGTACTTATTTAGGTATCATATGAACTTTCACAAAGACCATATAAAATATATTGTTGCCTTTAAAGAAAAGAGCCTTTAAAGGTTAAATTTGTGGACGCTTATATTTGATTGGTGTATGCACTACTAGAGAGGGGATGCCTTTTCAACGCAATTTCAGATAAATTAATGATAAATCAACTGCCAAGGTTGATTTAGGAATGTCTTTGGGTATTTCCAATACTTGGAAACCCATGGTCAAGTCTTTTCAGAGCAGTATCTACGACATCCCTAACTTTAAAACTATTGTTGCATTCAATCTAAATTCTTGGGAGAAACCTCATGTCCATGAAAACATGGAGAATTGGTGAAAACTTTTGCTCTGCAAAATTACATTGAAAACTATTGTTTATGGACATCATTGTATGCTTTAGGCATATTGATCCTTATATTCTTTAGGCATATTGATCATAATGATGTTCCGCCCACCCTCCTTAAAGAGTTATGGAATTGGTGCCTTTTCCTTGGCCGGGTTCAAAGGCATTGATGCAATCCATTCCCATCAACTCTAGGAATCGAGCTTTATGGAGTTTCCAAATTTTATTTTCCGCCTTCCACACTCTCTATTTTTATCTAGTCGATGCTCTTCTTTTGGTCATGATGCACTAGGTACTCAAGAGTGGGATGTAGACACAATGACATCATCATGTATGTCTTGTTTTTCTTCCTCCTCGTCAACGCCTATTCGTCAATAGTTTTCACTATGAAGGATAATTCTCATCATTTGTGATGACAAGGCACCAGTCAACATCCATGTCAAGGTCTTCTTATGTCAGCTCACGAATTTACTTCATGTTAGTTTGACCACTACTTTCAGCTTGAAACCTTTTGTTGTTGTTTTTTCATTTTTGAGGTCTATATAATCACCACTCTCATGCTTTGTGAAAATTTTCTCCCACTTTGTCTATAAGTCATCACTCAATACATGAAACACATCCTCCATGAGAAAATAAGCCTTTTTTTCCACCCGGAAGGTCCATATAATGCATGAAACAAATTCCTGCACATTTAGAGTCCTAAATACAATGATAAATACAAGATATTTGACAGGTTTTACAAACTAAAATATGATCCACGGGTGATCACTTGTGGATCATGTACATACAAAAATGAAATACTCCCCACTTGTGGACTTCAATTGTTTAGAAAATACCCTCTACTTTTTTTAACTTCTACATTGGTTGAGTGCTTCCAGGGGACTCGAGTTGGCTTCCTTTGTTTAATCCATGTCTTCCGGGTGTATTGAATGCACTCAACCCAAGATGGGAAGTGCTTCCTATATTTGTTATTCAAATTCAGAACGCCAAAGAGTTCAAACTAATGATGTTCATTACCAATTAGAGTTCACACCACATTACATGGCCACATGGAGAAAAATGTCTACACCTTAATGATGGTCTTGTCGTTCACGTACCTAAGACAAGCTGCCAATGTGTGTTGGCCATTCACAATCTCAAATTGTGAATCCTTTACTTCATCAAAACTTGTCGATCATTTGATCCTATCCTCTGGCATGATTGTGAGGAAGTTCGAATAAGTTTTCTACATGAATAACCATGTCTTCATTTTCTTTATGTATTTTTTATTCATCAGTCGATAATTTTACGATGCATCTCCTTCTTAATCAAATTTTGAGATGTCAATCATATTGTTGACTCTTTCTACATGATAATCACCATGTCCATCAACCTCTCTCAAGTAGTCTTTTCTTTAGGACATAATCCCATATTTTTGAACAAATTTCCAAGGATAAGAAAGAAGTATTGACTGGATTAGAGATAGTAAGGATCATGGACAGTTGACCCCTAATACTCGCATTAGTGATCATTATTTTTTTTGAGCCAATTCTACCTCTCGCAATCACAATAAATTCTCTTTTAACTACACATTTTCCAACGTGACCCTCCTCAACTTATCTTGGCAATCGTCTAGTTGCTCTTGATCCCTTTTGCGAGTGTTTGATTGAACTTCAAGGGCCATTGTCTCTTTTCCTTGGCAGCTATCTACTCTTGGTATGAGTATATGGTCCTTTTTATTTTCTTCGAGCACCATCTGATGCTTCATCTTATCCTTCATGGTTTTTGCCAACTCCAACAAATGCTTCACATTTATTGTTTGACAATTAACAAGAGACTCACAATTCTGCAACAATTGGTTTGATTGATTTTGAAGCAAGTTCTTATATTGTTTCAACTATAACCAAAGCCTATGGTTTCCATCTATCAACTTTTCAAATTATCATGTATTAAACAATGGACTTAGGAGTTGAGATGACAACGGTTGATCACGAGTCACCACAAGTGCAAGCATAATTCAACTATCCAAGACATACCCACTCTAGTCCTCAAGATTTCAACATACATTTTCTGTTGAATGATGTGGGACCAGCTATCTTTCTGTCCTTCCTATGTTTGCATGACTACCACCACATGCTTTTGGGCCATAGTATAGTATGTGGACAAAAGAACAAGAAGTCATTTACAATCTTAAACCAGGGTCCCCAATGTTGTTTTGCTTTATCAAGCCTCCACATTCCGGTATCCTTAGGGTATTCACCCTTAAAAATAGTTTCGTGTTGTTTTTTGGAAACCACAAGCAATTGTCTTTTTGTAGCTCCATCCACTGGAAGCTTACGGTGTTTGCCTATGGTGTGGACCAAAAATTTGATCACCTAGCCATCGACTTTCGCTATTTATGTTCCCATGGAATAGATGTCAATAAGTTTATCCACTCAATCCATGAAACCTACATGAGTAACAATCTGGATCCAACAAAGGTCATCAAGGCCAGGGCGAACCGACCCATACATTGGTACCTTACCGGATGTCTAGTGATGTCACATTCGTATGAATCGGCCCTCAACCCCATAGGGGATCTTTTTGTATTGGAGCCACTTCATCCACGATATGTAGGATGGATGATTTTAAGTGAGTGCCACGAATCCCTAGCCATTCGCTCTCCCCGGTAAGGTACCAATATACGGGTTGGTTCGCCCCAGCCGGTCATCAAACACACCAACCATTTGCAATTTAACCTAATTTGCTTTCCATGGCTTCTTTAAAGTGAAGGTAATGTATGGTAAAATAAAAGGTTTCATAGTCCATTGTCTGGGTGTCTCTTTCTCCTTCTTAATTGCCATCTTCTTCTTCTTTTCACTTTCACCTTCAAGACTATTGATAAAACCCTCGAGGTAAAAGAAAATAGGGTCTGTCAAGAGGAAGAACTACAAGGCTATTGACCTAACCTATTTAAGATTATAGAGGTTTCTTACAAGAAAGAACAACATCCTAAAGAAGACTTAATTGTAGAATAATGTCTTGCAAACATTTCAATTCTCATACTGTAGGTAAGTCATCTTTTTAATTTGGAGTATCTCATCTCATCCCAATTTCTAAAATTTTATGGCTTTTGTCTTCTAAGGAATGTTTTATTTTTCCTCTTTTGAGGTTACACCACAGACCATTGTTTTCATATGAAATTTCACGCAACATTTTCACAGGATCATAGTCTCATCAGCACAACCTCTCTAATTGTCTTGTATTCAAGTCTTCTCACCACAATCCATAATCTTTCTAAGTGGTGTTTTGATAAGTGGCCTTGGAGTTCAATATGCTCCTCTATTAACCTACCATTGACTATCTCACTTTCACTCTTCAGAGACGAAATGGTAAAGAATATGAAGATGAAAGTTTATTTGGCAACATGTGGCCCTAAGGGTAGAAGAATTCTCTATCCCCCTTTGTGTAATCTACTTGACCCAATCTCCAAATTGATAATTTTCTATTGTACGTAAGTTTCTTGGCTCTTGGGATAATAATATTACTTTAAAAGCAATAGTGGGCCTTGACTCTCTCAGATTTTTATTTTATTTTATTTTATTTTATTTATTTATTAAAATTTTACCTCCTCATGCTATCTATTCCTCAGACTCGGTCTTTCAAAGATGATCACTACTTAGCCACTTGCCTGGTTTTTTGTTCTATATCGCTTGTTCTCATTCACTCGGCATGCAATCTAACGAGAGTCTATCTAATTTCTAGTTTTTAGTGAAGACAATAATCACGTGCTACATTGTTTCTCTTATATCACACATATCACATAGTAATCTCTTAAAACACTACAGAACTCCGTAATATCACGTGCACTTTGGTTGCCATATGCATGACATTACAGAGTTTAGAATGTAGAAGGAGTTGAATCCTAGTAGCATTGTTTCAGTTTCAGGACTCCACTTATTATTGACGAGATTGGAACACGAACAGGGAGAACCGACCGCTAGTTACAGATGAACCGGTTGAATTTGAGAAATGACTGTTAAAGTTCAAGACTTCAGGAAAATTAACGATCATTTTAGAGGAATCTATGGAATAAACCTGAAATGAATAAAGAAAAAGCGAAAGATCGCAACATGTAACCGGTTGGACTTCGAAACACTAGGATATCAACGGATTATGCCCAAAAATCTCCCCGGACACTGCATTGGAATGAACTGAAATAAGGTCCTCTGTGAGGACTGTGGAATCTGATGTACTGTGGTCATTCCATAAGTCATTCCGTACTCCTTTCATGCTGTCTTTGGAGCTTGAAGCTGCAGAGATCTAGGGGAAGGTAATTAAGTTAGCAAGAATGAAAACACAGGAACCAGCAATATTTTTATGAGTTTGAATCTATGTCCGGGAAGAACCGGCGGTTAGTTACATATGAACCGGTTGAGTTTGAGAAATAACCGGTTGAAGTTGGAGACTTCAGGAGAATGACCGATCATTTTAGAGGAATCTATGGAAAATACCCCAAATGAATAAAGAAAACCCGGAAGATGTCAACGTGTAACCGGATAAATTTAGAATCTCTAGGATTTGACCGAATATTCTCAAAAAGTTCCCGGGCACTGGTTTGAATCTGCTATCACCATTCTGTTTATAGGAGTCCATCCACACACTGTTCGCAGATACAGACGACAAATCAGGGAGTCCCAGCTTCACCCTTTGAGCATTTCTTTATATTAAATGTATCATTGACAGCCGATGCATCCCTCTTTTATGGCAGATGATATCCTCCCCTACGAGCCTTTCGGGGGAGGCAGATACGGGCAGGGGCAGCTGCCCCACAAAGAAATCGGGATTTTCTGGACCCGACCGAAAACTTCTGCCCGCCCCGCCCGACTTCAAAAAAACCATGCCCTTCAATTCTTGAAACCCACTTCTTCACAAATCCCATATTGAGTGCACTTCACCTTCAAGGTCCAAAATCCAATATTTGTGTTCACTTTCATTGAGTAAATAAGCAATTGACTGAGATTTCATTTTCGAAGTGAAACCGTCAATAAAGCATGTAATTAACTTGGAAGTAAAAAATATTACAAAATCCTCATTAGCATTGAGGTTATAATTTTTGTGACTTACCATTGAAAGGGTCTTTGTCATTCTAAAATGGAACTAAATTTAGTATTTTATTTTTAGTATGTTTAATTTATAGTATTTTAGTTAATACCGTCTACTTTGACAAAGTGTTCATACACACTCAAACTAATTAAGTGTGATTAAATATAATTAAGTCTAAATAACGGTAATAGAAGGTAATTCAGCGCAAGGCCTAGGTTTCTACAAGTATTCATACATATTTGAACTAATTAAGCTTGATTAAGTGCAAGTAAGTGCATTCAACCTAATTAAGCGTATGAAGCCTAAACAAGTGTAATTAAGCACATCATTCCTCATATCTGAATTAAATCATGATTAAGTGCATTTTATAATTAATTAGACTTATTTAATTTGATAAGCATACATTTTGATTTAATAGGACTTAAGTTGTATTAATTATAATTATTTATACTTAATTATATTTAATGACACTTAATTAGTTTGAGTGTTTATGAATAATCTATGGAGAATAGAAGGTGTTAACTAAAATATTATAAAATAAACACACTAAAAATGGAATACGAATTTTAGATCTATTCTAGAATGACAAAGACCCTTTCAATGGTAAGTCACAAAAATTATAACCTTAGTGCTAATGAGGATTTTGTAATATTTTTTACTTCCAAGTTAATTACATGTTTTATTGACGGTTTTCCTTCGAAAATAAAATTCCAATCAATTGCTTATTTACTCAATGAAAGTGAACACATATATTGGATTTTGGACCTTGAAGATGAAGTGCATTCAATATGGGATTTGTGAAGAAGTGGCCTTCAAGAATGCAAGGGCAATGGTTTTTTTGAAGTCGGGTGGGGTGGGTAGAAGTTTTTGGTCGGGTCTAGAAAATCCCAATTTCTTTGTGGGGCAGCTACCCTTGCCCGTATCTACCTCCCATATATATATATTGTATTTACAGACATTGGTCCCATCAAGATAAAACAATTGGCAACCATCAACCCCCCCAGTTGTGTTTCTTTACACAAGCACCGCTCTCTAGAGGTATATTATAAATTGCATGGTGAAAGCACAAAGCAAGAGGTTTTCATCTGAAGGGTCGAACAACAAACAATCATCTCCGTTTTAGCATGTGAGGTGCTTGCACTTGAAATTTCACATGATCCATAAAGGATCACCAATTTGTAGCACACCAGTAGAACCACCACATCTGCATCATAAAAGACAAATAGATATTAGAAATTCATAGGCCCACTTCCTTTAAAACCTCAAGATATTAAGATATGCATTTGCATATGCCTTTCATGTAACCCAAATCTTGTCAATTTCTATAGCCATGGGCTCGACTTTAACCCCCAAAAGAACCAAAAATCCATGGTTTTAAAATGACAAATTCAATGGTTCAAGGAAAAATGAGAGAGAAATGGCACTGATAAATGAGAGAAAAACGACATTGAGAAATGAAAGAGAAACACTGAGGAAAATGAGACCATAGAAAAATGAGACATAATCGATACTGAGGCCCCAAAAAACCCTAATCCATACCCTCATGATGCCCCCATGATACCTTTGAATACCCGGGTACCGTATGACGTATATGGTCCAAAAAACACATACATCAACCGTATTCTAACACAAATCAACAAACTCTATTCCAACAGTTAGACCAATAAGTTGCCTATGTATAATTTTAAAAGATTCACACGAGCGGTTGCCTCCAATTAAAATTAAAAGTCATTGGCAATGTTTAATTCATAATAAAAAATATTAAAATTTCATTAAAAAGCCCAAAAAGTTGGGTAGTTTGGTCTATGCTACATGTATTAAAAACTCATATAATTAGGTTTTCAATGCAATTATATGCTTCAAGGAATATTCATTTCTGTGAGCCCAAATTCGTGCTCACAATTCGTTTAACATTTCTAAAACATTAAAAATATAAAAATTTGTGATGACTGAGTTAGTTGAATGCTTTGTTGGGGGTGGATTTCATATTTTGATTTAAGTGGAGTTAAGGGTTGAATCGAGGTTTATAGAAGAAAATTAGAAATTGAGTTATTATTGTTTGGGGATTAGGTTATTCCGGGTTGCAAAAGCTAGGGGTGTGTTACCCTTGGGGTAAAAACCTTGGACAAGTAGGAAATTAGAGCCGAAGGGGTAAAAGGGAAATGCCCCTTACCCGAATCGGAAATGTTAAGGTTATAAGTTAATAAGTGGATGGGTTAAGTTAGGGTCAACCAATTCAAGCAAGAAAAGTCAAGCGGCGGCGGAAAAAAATAAATTCCGGAAGCGGCCAAGAAAAGAAAACGAGGTGACGGTTGTCTCCCCCCATTCACCACCGAGGGCTTAATTGCCACCAATCAAGGGACGGGCCCCTCGGTTGAAGAAAGGGAGAAGGGGTCCAACCCTTCATTGAAAGGTGATAAAAGCCCCCT
The DNA here is from genome assembly GCA_964035585.1 of Polytrichum formosum. NCBI lineage: Eukaryota > Viridiplantae > Streptophyta > Polytrichopsida > Polytrichales > Polytrichaceae > Polytrichum > Polytrichum formosum. The sequence goes on from OZ037941.1 coordinate 45,492,297, forward strand.
CTTCTCCTTTCATTCCGCCTCCCCGTATTTTCAGTTAGTACGGCGAAGCCCTTGCGATTTCTAGTTAGGAAGCTCTCTCTCTTCCTCTCTTCATTTTATTAGGAAGATCAGCAAGCATTCATGGGGACTTAACTTAGAATTCTTAGAGTTAGAACTCTTGAGAGAAGGTAGTGTGTTTGTGAACACACCCCTAAGTGGCTGGGCCACGTTCAATCCAGTGTAGTAGACTCTGAAGTTATAATTTAGACTTCAGATTTTGAAGGAATGTAACCCTCTTTGTTAGCTTTCCAAAGAACCTAAGTTGGTTAGAATCAGAGTTAGTAAGCAAAAGTTATGAGAGTTTGAGTGAAAAAATCTCAAGTTGTCTTTGAAATTTAAAACGCTGACTTTGCAAAAGCGTATCAAAATTGCAACACATGAAATTATTTTGAGATTTGAATGATTCATAGGTCTTGTGGCCAACTTTCCAAATTACTAAAAATTATTCTAATCGGAACTTGTGGGAGAAAGTTGTGGCAGTTTAAGTGGGGGAGTGTTTACTGCCTTGGAGAGAACCCCCACGGGTGTTCACCTGTGAAAGAAGATTTTGAGGGAATGTATCCCTCTTTATTAGCTTTTCAAAAAGTCTAAACTTGTTGGAATCGGAGTTAGTGAACAAAAGTTATAAGTGTTTGAAGAAAGGTAATCTAGCTGCCCCCTAAATTATGAGGAGATGACTTTGGAAGCTCATATTTAGAAGAGGGAATTTTTAGTTGTTTTGATAATTGGACGAGTCATATGTCTTGTTGTTAGCTTTCTAGATTACCAAAAATTATCTCAATCGGACATCGTGAGTGAAAGTTGTGTCCGTTTAGGTGACGGGGTGTCTGCTGCCTTGGGAGACCCCACGGGTGTTCACCCGTGGGCAACCCCAAAATGCAGTTGGGAGACCCCACGGGTGTTCACCCGTGGGCAACACCAAAACGCAGTTGGGAGTATTTTGTCAATACTAACGCTCTGTGAAGTTGAACAAAAAGAGTGGGTTTAGTCTTTGGGTCATCGGGGTACTAACAAGAAGTTTCCAACACTAAAGGGTAGACAAGGACATGTGAGCCATAGACTTCCACCTGGACCACAGACGCTTAAAGGTGGGGGTTTATGGCTGACAATTTCCTATATATAATTATATTTTGGATTCTTTGTTAGAAGGGCTACAAGAGTTTTCTACATTACAACAAATTATATCACTCGAGATTGGACTAAAATTCATTATAAGTGATTATAATTAGGGCCATATAACATGGGAGTTGCGTACCCAGATTTTGAGACAACCGTAGCCTTTGCTAAGTTGCAATTCCCTTCCCACGTTCCTCCATTCTTTTCGTTTATAATGGGTTTCGGTCTTCCTCCTCAAACTACCCCCCTCTTTGTTCTGTTGGTTTGTAGGTTGCATCCAATCCAAAACCAACCCGTTCCAAAGGCGCCTTATCCATCAAATCAAAGCGTTTCTACACCCTGCGTAGAAGTGCAAGGCAACCTTCTTCCCAAATGAAATCCCATTTGAATTCATCCTCCTATAATTTGGGTTTGCATCGGCTTTCTAAATGTCTCATGGTGGGCCCATGGACCTTGACTATAGGGGTGCAAGCACGGTAAACTGGACAACTCTTGATCCTTGCACATGTCTAAGTGAAAGTGATTCCAAACAACATACAAACTTTGAATTTTGTGAAAAAAAATCATAAACATTTAAATAACATATTGATTTACAAAGCTAAGCAATTCCTAATGAAAAAAAAATCTCAGAAAAGGTTTACATATTTTAGAAGATGGTGCAAGTGGGTGTACAAGTGGTCACATTGAACAAGTAATTATCAAAAAATTATTTAAAATATAATTAAATTACATTGAATTGATGAATTTCTACAAAATTATTGATAATGACCTCAAGTGTGTAATGAATTCAAGGAATATGGGAAAAAAATCAAGTTCAAAATAATTAATGAAACTTACATTATAAACCAGATCTAGCCATTTTCTTTTGAGCATTACTTTTAATGATAAGTTTTGAAGAACTCATCTTGGTATTCTACATTTGAATACTTAACACAATAATAGAGTTCACCATAAAAAAATCAATTTCAACAACATTTTTTTCTATTTTTAGGCATTTGACCCAAAAAACTATGGTTTTAAGATAACAAAGGATTTTCTTGGTCCACTTTACTGTGCTTGCACCCACAACCATGGAGCATAGATTTAATGGAATGTGGAGGCAATGTGAGCAAAACAAGCGGTGACCAAAGCCAAAAAGGCCAACATTAGTATAGACACTGTACATAAGTAGGCTTATTTGGGGGTTAGACTGTCCAATAATGGTTTTATGGTGTTTGTTTGCTACTTTGACCAAACCTTGTATTTTCTATTTCCTGTAATATGAATATCTCCTTTCTCCTCCAACATTGTCTCATGTTTGGGTTGTCTTACCAAAACCATCTTAATTTGTGTTCTTATTTGAGTAGTGCCCTTCATTTGTGCATGAACTGACGTAGATCAACACACTTAAATGTTTGCATGTTTGAGTGTCACACACCATTTCCTAATATTCACGTGATTTTTTACTATGTTCTTATATATATAAGTGTCTCAAATGCCAAAAAGTCTCAAATTACCTAAAGGCCTAGCCCCACCTAACTTTAGGGCGTTGTGGTTTTAAATGCTAAAACCTACCCCACTTGGGGGCTAGGCCCGTTCACACACTGTGGTTCGGTTTGGGCCATTTTGTGGCTCTGGTACTTAATGGTTGGTTTTAATTTTATATGTATTCCTACTTGTGGGCCGTTTTAGCTGAGGAATTGCCACGTCATTCCTAACACTGCCATCTTCTCCCCACCTTCTAAACCTCGCCTAGTTATTGCTAAACTAATCTCCTAGTTTTGGTATCGCTCCCTCCACCACCGTAGTGGTTCTCTTTGCTTCGTTGTTTTTCTTTTGCTTCATATACACTACAAATACCACTAGCCGTTATGAAGATGGCCTCCTTCGAAACCACATTTTTGGCAAGACTTTAGTAGCAAGTTGGGATAAGTTAGCGCATGGTGGGGGAGAGCTTGAAGCTCATCAATTCGACTGAGCCAGGATCAACTTCTTCATATGCACAGAAGAGGATCCGATTGGGTTTAGGGTGACCCAACACATAATGAGGCGCTTCAAGGGGTTCTCAAAGAACAAGGAGGCATTTGATTGTGGAGGTAAAAACTACTTGTAGGGAGTTCAAGCCATTGTCCGGGAAGATTTAGAGTGTAGATAATCGGTCCAGATGCAAGTGTTTCCAAGTCCAACCGGTGACATGTTTACATCTTTCGGTTTGTCTTTACTCAAGTGGGCTATATTCTCTATATTCCTCTAAAATGATGGGTCATTATGGTTATTTCTCAAACTCAACTAGCTCATCTGTAACTAGTAGCCGGATCTCCCTAATCGTTGCCTCAATTTGAAGCTTGTAGATACAAGGGTGGTTACAACATGGACCATTTGACATGAGATTCATGAACCCAACAACATGAATGTGGCGGCACTGCAACAACATGCTTGCTTTTAGAAAGAGTTGTTAGCAAACGACCCAAAACATGTGACCTTAGGAAAAACCAGGATGGGCTTGCCCTGGGCCAATAGGGCTCGGGGCGATCATACCCCTTACGTTTCGTAACCACGTGCGATAATGGGGGCATTTAATGGGGGGATACTTATGCACCTCTCAATATTTTTTCCCTCACTATTTGTAGATAAAAAAAACTACTTTGACGTATTTTTTAGCACCCTATATTCATTTGTAATTGTTTAGAGAGGCTAATTTTTGGCATAATTTTTTTTTATAAATCATACAAGCACCAAATAATGGACGGAATACTATAGCATTGCGAAACCGACTATGTGAGCAACAAGCATTCCATACCATTCAAATTGTCATTCATTTGGTTTCAATTAGTAATACCAATCCTAAACCATTCAGAGTACCATTCAAAACACAACTAATAGAACTTAGATACTAGTTAAAGGGTTACCAATAAACATGGAGATAGCAAAATAGACAAGCTGAAATAGACAAGTTGTAAATACGGATAGAACAATACAAGAAATACAATCAATTGTGACAAGACATGAAATTTTGCACAACTACCTACTCCATAAAACAAGGTTGCATTCAAATATAAGAAAGCTAAATACAAAAAAAATTACGTTAATTATGTTTACAAACACATTTAACTATAGTTTCGTTCAAACCTTTGCAATGTGAATGATTAGGGTACAACTATGCACCCTCGTGTGCACCCTCCAATACTATCAAGAAATTGGAATTCAAACCATAAAACCTTCTTTTCTTTAAGGCACACTCTTAGGTCAACTAAGGATTTTTCATCCTCCCCCTTCATAGTTCCAATGCACTTTGGAGATGCTTCTTCATCAATGAGTGTATGCACCTTGATCTTCTTCATTCACATGCCAAACTGTAACCTTAAATTCAGACCTTGTAAGACCATACCCAAAACCCCAAAAATAACTCATAATCACAAAACCAACAAAGAAGAGACAAACCATGAGAGCTAAACCCTAAACCAAATATATGTGGAAAACATTGCAAAAGAAATCTCCACTCTGTACCACCAATCTGCATGAAAGAAACCCTAGAAAATGCTCAGAAAAACGTGAGCTTGACGATTAATGACTGAGGTTGTGACAAAACCAAAACTGATCACAAGAAGTGGTTGAGGGTGACAATGGAGGTTGTTAGGTTCTAAGCATCCAACGAGGTCCCACATGTTCAACGTCGTTGCAAAACCCAATGATCGTTGAGGAGCGCCAACACATTCCTTCCCCAAAAAAATCCCACGACATTTCCCTCCAAACTAACGCGGTTGATTCAAATTTGGACAAAAACAACACACTTCTTCATCCAAGTAGGCAAACCCATAATTATTCTACTAATCCTACTACACACTTTTAGGGGGATCCTATGTCTATGACCCTATTTTTTTTCTACTGATTACTAAAATGAAGGAATTATCCACCACCCTATTTTACATATAATCATGTAGGGGACATATTTCCAATGTTATGGTAGATCTAACAAAATTATAAATTTTACCCTAAACAAATTAAATTGACCCTATTTTTTTTTTATCTCACGTGGTTTTCTAAAATTATGATAGTCACCTTCCCAAGCAATAGGGTCCCAACCTTTTCACAAAACTAAAGCTACGTAAAAGCCACCATTATTTTAAGTCAGCGCATCAGGCTCATGAATATTAGGATATTGTCCCAGTTTTTTCTTGCGCCAACTCAGCTACCACCTCGGCTCGGCACTAATACAATGCCGAGGCTAGAACCCAAGTTAACTAACAATGTTTTTAGTAGATAAAATCCATTTGATAAAGTCAGGTGGGGCTGGGCCTTAATATAATGTTACTTCCTATTTGAAATTACACAATGCTATAACTTTGTACTATAGGTTTCATTTCCTACCAACAAAGATAAAAACGGGTTGTATGGACATTATACACCAGAAATGAACTTTTGGTGAAAACTTATAAGACCTGAATAGTAAGTAACACGAAATACCATAAACAGTGTAGTCCACTTTATTAGTTTTTGGGGAAATATGTCCAGAGAGTGCTTCAGTCTTCATTCATCAGGGCCGGACAAGCTCATGGCCAGCTAAAGGCCACTTCAACATTTTTTAGTTCATTTTGGGTTAATAAGCTTAAAACGCCACTTAAATTTCACATAGAAGACATCCCATTTGGAAAGATGTATGCTCAAGAATCCCACATTCTGTAGAAGTGACGAATCGTTTAGGCGTGGGAGACATTGAACCTAAAATCTTGTACAATCCTACCTCTTTATCTCTTAAATGCTCAAGCAACCTGAAATGAGTCACCACCTAATATTCTACTAGGGTTTGTGACCCACTAGGTGGAAATCTATGTGGATGGAAGATATCTACTAGTATAGGGTGGTGCCCACTACCATGTGGGTCAAAATAACATACAAAAACCTCGTGCTCCAAGCATGTAGGACTTTTTGTTAGGTTGGCATTGCTTGTTTTGGGAGGCGGTTTGATGTGTTGCTCAAATGTAGGAGCCAGATTTAGGAGCCAATTGATTTCACATGTGATGCCAAAACTCGGTGGGGCTTTTTTTACCTTAGGGTAAAGGTGACGGTTATGCACAACATGACCGGATGGATTTGGAAAAAACTTAATGCACATGTTGCTTGCTCCATGAAAAAGGGGGAATCTCCCAAAATGACCTTATGTGGCCCCTCCAACTTTGAGGGTGACGGACTTCATCTAAATTTGCTCAAAAATGCCCAATTTTTTTGGGAGTAGCTCATTTGTCATCCATATAACATATTACGGTAAAGTTGCCAACTTTCTAAAATTTGTGGCATCATCAAAATGGTCATGAAACAAAAAAATTCTAAGTTTTTTCTAGTTGCCCCCCGGATGAAGGCCATGTTTATACGTTAAACTCACCTAGAAATTGTGGTCCAATTGACTTAACATTTTCTCAGCAAGAATATATGGTAGTCTAGTTCACATCTGTACAGTTGGATTTGAAGAAAACAAAGTCTATTTCTCTACATAATAAAAACATTGAGCATTGGTGCTAGAGGTGCCTGAAATAGGAATGTGAAGGCTTCAGTGTTTAAGGGTTAATATGACATGTTTGGGAAATGAGAAAACTATTGTATTATCAAGGTGTTACATATTCAATAATATGCCAAATTGGACTTCTTTGTCATAATAGTGAGGTACTTCATGAAAACACACATTAGATATTTTGCCACATATACAAAATAATATTCTTTCAAGTGTCTTTACAAATATGCAAATTTCTTTCATGAAATCTATGTGGACTTGGAGAAGTAATCAATTGTCTGCTAATGTTCCCACTTTAAATTAGCAACAATTGTCTAATTGAGCTTCTCCAATATGGCATGTAGTTTCACTACGACTACAGGAGTAAACTTGAATGGGTTGTCCATAAAAAATGTAGCTAACAATTAAGCATGATGTTGAGCATCTGCCAATTTCAGAATTGGTGGATGTCTCATCAACATCTAAAGAGTCCAAGGGCTCTACATCAAGGTCAAAACTAGGTGGCTCTATTCTCTGTCCCAAGGCCATATCAACCAACTTTGACATGCCCATAACTCTACCAATACAACTCTGAATTGGACAAAACTACCACCAAAAGAAGTGAAATTTCAAGAGCTTTTCAACAATATGCAGATCAAAAAATGATAAATATGGAGCTCAAATGCTCAAAAATAGACTATGCACCTCAATTTAGGGGTTAGGTGAAATACTATTGTGAAAGAGACAGAAGCTAATGAGTCTCTTGATTAGGTTTTGAGATAGAGAACCTAGTTCCCTTAGTTCTCATGTTTTAACATCATTTTACATTGAAATTTTTTTTATCCACAATTCATATATGAAAGTTACATAAATTTAATATTAACTATGTACTTATACATGTGTGCAACCGACCATATATGCATATATATTACGTCTATAATATGACTTTTGGGGGGTCCAAGCGTGTTATATTAACAATGTCACAATTGTATAATTATAGAGATAGATTTTAACTAGAAAGTTGAGTTTGCAAAATTTGCGTCATTATATTGACGTTGTTGTTATATCAAGTGTTGTATTAAAGAGGTAGGACTGTAGAGGAATCTATGGACACATTCAGTAATACATGGGCGCTAATTGTGATTCCAAACTTCTTCAAAGCAGGCATGTGTCATCACTATCTGAAGCAGCAGCGTTTCTACACCTTGGCTTAAATTCATCCCTGTTTATGCCATAAATCTCTCATAGCCTGCGACAAGTGTCAAACAAAATCCCAACTGCACACTGGGATTTGATATGGAATAGGGTTCTTGCCCACATAATACAATATATTTGCCAAAAGAGCCGAATTATCATGTTGTTCAGGCTGCTAAATTTCCAAGGTGCAAAATTGACATACTGCAATTGACATACTGCAATTGACACAACACTTGCATTAATGTTCAAGAAACAGTGTTCATGGTTTCAGGATGTTGGAATATTTCAACCATCAAGACTGAGGTTAGAGTTTGGGGGCCTTGTCCTTTTGTTGGGAGTTGGGTTTGCTGCAGTCAGAGTACATTAGCTTCGAGCTCAAGATATTACCCACACGATGTCAGTTGGGTTAATTTTGCCCCGACAGACTTTGAAGAAAATGCAAGAGTTTAGCTAAATTAATGGATGATTCGTAATTGGGGCCCCCCATGGCCTGCTAGCTTCCCCCTGCAACCCAAGCTCGTGCCAGTAACTCTTCATGAACTCCTCAACACCTGGCATCACTACACCAGCAACACAAGTGAAGAATTGGAAGAATTTTGCAATGCTTTCGAAATTTCTCTCGATATCTCTTCCAATGGCAAACAAATTCCATTGCAAAAATGTCCTTAAGCTATTCTTAGAGAAGATTCGCAAATTATCCATTCTTAACTCTGTTCTAAAGTGGGGCTTTTGCAACACACAAAATGCATCTATTCTGTCAAGCTTTCACAATGCAGCCGTAATCGTCTTTCCTCCACTTCTGTCATAAGCCTTTCTCAAGATTCACATATTTTGCATAATAATATTCTAAGATTCTCATCATCAGCTTGTTGTAAATTTGTTTGCAGCACCCAACTGTCCATACTGCAATCACGAAAAGTTCAACGGCAAGTTGCTTCCAATTTCTCGTTTCCAGTGGATCCAGCAAAGTGCAGAGCTGCTAGCCTGCGCCATGGAGGACCCCAATCTAATCGATTGCGCCACAAACAGCCGCGTGTGTATGTTGTTTTAGTCACTCAATTTTCAAAATACTCCATATATGTTTCATAATAATTAGAGATTTTCAAATTAGCTAGTTGGTTTTGTTCGCAGCACCCAGCTGTCGATACTCCGGTCACTCGAAGCTCGACGCCCACCGGCTTTAAGTTTCCCATTCCCAGTTGAAACATCCAGTGAAGTGTAAAGCTGCCAGCCTGCGCCATCGAGGGCCCCAATTAATTGCGCCACAAACATCCGCGTGTGCATAGCCTCGGTCCCTGAGGGCTCCCATGGCTTCCCATACATCTTAAACTCCGGCACCCCATTGACCACTTTTTCCCCCTGCAACCCCCGGTGCCAGTAACTCTCCACGCAACTCCTCACCACATGGACCAACTCCTCCGTCCCGTCCACCACGCGGATACAGTCCGCTTTGTGGAACGAGACCACAGCCATCGCCACGACCATCATTTTGGGCTCCACGGGCATGCCCTGCACTAAGCTTGATAAATAATTGGAACAAATTTGCAACACTATAACATCACTCAGCCTACGAATTAGATTGTTATCTTCCTACATTCAGTAAATCCTACTCCTCCTCTTCCATCCACTTCAGAATCTGCAAGCTGAAATTGAATCAAGATTTTGTTCCCTACAGTTTTATTCTAGAATCAAAGTGCAGCCAACTAGGATTGTTTCCAGAAAGAGAACAAGCTCTAGCCACTTAATAATGTTATGCATGACATTATCAAGCAACATCAACATGTTCTCTTCTGTTGAGAGATGCCAAGTATAACCTGCCACCACTTTGAAAACTAGTGATAATTAAAGCCCTACAAATCTTGCCCGTTTGGCTACTCCCCCATTGCTCCTACAAGCGAGAGATTGCTTCAATTGTCGCAACTGAGCAATCAAGTATGTCACACACTCAATTTGAAAATTTATCTTGTCAGGTCCGGGAGGAATCATGAGTGGATTGTTCCCGCATCACTTCAGAACATATCTCTTGTCATAGAGAACACATGATGAATGGTGCTTAGTAATAACTTAATATTTTGGGTTTGAAACGCACCCTTATATCGGAGCCGCCTTGTCGATGCTTGAAATACATTGTCTCCTTCTCGCGAAACCCTGAACTAGTCATGTACTGGCCAATGTTGGTGGTGGCAACGAGTGCCCATCCGTGCTGCAGCAGGAAGCACAAGATGTGAGCAACAAGGCTGCGGGCATTGTTGATGGTCTCCTCACCCTCCTCATCCTCCGAGCTGCTTAATGACCAGGGCTTGCCGTGGAGGCGGAACTCGTAGGAGATGGCAAAGAGGCCTTCGCTTTGGATACCTTTCCTCCAGCGAGATTGGATGACCAAGTGCAGCGGGTCCACGAGCTCACGCGGCAGGTTCATGACGCGGATCTTGTCCTCCTCGTGCAGGGACAGGCAGATTGCTGCGGAACCCGAGCCGGTGGCGGCCATGCCTGAGCTAATCTTTGTTGTAATTATAATAGCTTGGCAGATGAGCTTCTTTGGGGAGAGAGATGACGCCAAGCTCAGATTATTGTGAATATATATAAGAGACTCTTCACCCTTGGTCAGAGCCGCAAACCCAAATGTAAACCCGAGGCGTGTTTACGTACAGACCATGACTAAAGGACAAGGGCTACTACATTCTGTCGGAGGTGGGTGAGCATCATAATCCCAAATTGTATTGTTTCATCGACAACTCGAGTCCCTCAACAATCTATGTCCACTCGACATTGTTAAGGCTCGGGTATGTTAGCCTATTTGCCTGAACGGGGGGTCTAGATAAGAGAACAAATTTAGGGTAAGCAAAAACCTATATAAGCTAGATTCAGCCCTAAAGTGTATGGAATCCTTTCATCATTCTTGTTGTAATCATTGTTTGGTGGGTGAGCTTCTTTGGAAAGAGAGAGATGACGCCCAACGGAGGTTGCCAAAGAGACTCTCCACCCATGGTCAAAGCGACAAACTCAATTGTAAACCCGAGGCAGGTTACGGACCATGGCTAAAAGACAAGGGTTACTACATTCTGTTGGAGGTGGGTGAGCTTCTTTACATTATAGTCCCATGTTGTTTTAGGTTTTGGCATCTCTAGTCCCACAACAACCTATGTCCACTTGACATTGTTAAGTCCCAGGTATGCTAACTTATTTGCCTGAGTGGAACGTTTAGACAAGTTAGCATGATTAGCGCACTAAGCAGATCCAAGGTAAGCTAGATTCAACCTTAATGCGTATCGAATCCCTCCCAGAATTTTTGATTGCAACGGCTTTTGATTAATCCTCATCTAGGAGTAGCCCCATAAGGAGCTTAACAAATGTCATGCACAACTTACTCACAACCCTAGTCCATAAAAACCTCAATAAAAACCGTCTCCAGGGATGCTCTTCGAGTCAATGTACCTTGGGCTTTGGTTTCTGCATCCTCACCTCTCCTACAAGAATCATGTCTGCAACTTCCTGTCACTGTAGTCAAATAAGAACTTCAACAAAACTGAATCCGAAGATTCTTGAATGTGAGCAGTCAAGTCAACATTGAATTGGCTTCTGCCACCCTTGCCACTGCCACAACAGTGTCCTTAGCTTCCCACAGCTTCGCTACAAAAACAAAATGCAGCAAAACAAGCCCTGGGATACTAGAATATGAGCAGATATGGGCAGCCTCACATGAATGTGGTGCAAGAAACAATATTACCTGTACTTCTTACTGAGTCTGTCACTCCCACAACTAACGCTAAAACATCCACAAATTACTGGACAGAATTCTTGAGATGCTGTGACACTAAGAATCTATCCAATCCAATGCACAGGATATAACTCACAAGCATCGATCAGGCTTAGACTTGCTCACATCCCTTAAATATCCATGATCCACCCATATGTAATAAGCCCTCAAATTTTACACAAGACTACTATGTGTGTAAATCATCAGCAACCTTTGAAGCCTTGCACAAACTCTCGAAACAAGCATATCAAGATTCGAAAGACCCGAATGTGCCACCAAAGTTGAAAGGATGGGCCCAATGGAAACTTCTTACTATCATTCACCTGACAATGCTAAGTTCTAACAGTCCCTCCCTCTCTTAAATTATGTCTCTTTGCCCCAGGTTCACTACCCACCATAAAGTATGTGGGCCTAAAATGGTCACTCTTAAAAGATCCAAAACAACATTCTTATTGAAGGATCTTTTACCATACTAGGGTGGTGCTATGACAAAATTTGATTTGAATATTATTAAGGTATGTGGGTGTTATTCGGTCATCTACTTGATCAGGCATCCATATTTAACTGACATTTAAGTATATTTGGACACACCACGTGTCCAAAAATACTAGGGAATGTGCACTTGCGGGGACACAAACATCAAACGGCAACAACAAAAACAACAACACAACAACCACAACTTCGGATGTTTGTATTCCATGTTTGCCAACCACCATATTTGTGTAGTTTTGTGATCTAGTGTACAACATATTGGCAGTTGGAATTGTCCAAAAGTCATGCATAAACCCAAATATACTTAAATCTTAGCTATTTCGATTGGTGTGTGGTTGGATGAGGATCAAAGAACAAACATCATAAAAAAACATGTTTAAAAGAGATTGCACTACTCCACACTTAATAGTGAACACAATAATTGGAAGGACCTATGTATTCAGAAAGAAATCAACAAACATGCACTTCCGATAATAAAACTTACTAAATAAGGAAATTTCCAAATTTTAGTGTGGGTTATCAGATAAAGAAAAGTCCAAATTTTAATATTATGGCTTTTTTGATGTTTCATCATAGACTTGCTAGTTCAAAATAATTTGAAACGTAAATCTGATCAATAGAAGATGGAGAACAAGAAAAACCAACCAAACAACTCCCGCATTCCTTATTGTTCCAATTGGAGGAAGGATTTGGGAGCCATGACATGTGCATGGAGACTGGGCAGTAACTCAAACCAAACGCTTCAGAAGACACCTTCAGCCAATCACAAGCCAAGAAATAGATTCTGAGAATATTCTAAGGAATTTTCATGAAGCGTTCGTTGTAAGGCAATACCTAACATAACATGACTAACGCATGCTTTGGGACAGTTAGGTAAGACTCAAGTGAAAAAGCCATGAGACAGGACAAGGGTGGTGGGTGGTCCGAGATGACCCTAAACTACCGGATGATGGTGGAGGGATACCCAAATCTCAAGGAAGAGGTTGGCGGTTCGAATCCCGGCTGTGAAATCTCCTCTCTACCTGACGGAAAACTTGCCAGGTGGTCAACTGCCTCCTGTGCTTTGGCGTTGGCCTGTCGGCCTTCTGTCTCAAAAAAAAAAAAAGAAAAGAAAAAAAGACAAGGGTGGTGGGGTATATGTGTAGAACTACTGTAAGGACCAATGATCGGGAGAACCGGCAGTTAGTTACTAATGAACCGGTTGAGTTTGAGAAATAACCGGTTGAACTGCAGGAAAATTACCGATCATTCTAGAGGAATTCATAGAATATACCCCAATTTAATAAAGGAAAACCGGAGGATGTCAACATGTAACCAGTTGGACTTGCAAACACTAGGATCTCAACTGATTATGCCCAAAAATCTCCCCGATCACTGGTAAGGACTACCGTGTTTCTAGTTCAGCATATTTATTTATTAAATTTGAAGGATTTGACCACATGTCGTTATCACATTTGTTAAGATCTCATAGTTGTAAGTGGACATTACAGAAGTTTGGCATCAATTTAAAGACTATGTCAAAATATTATCTCAATGACAATGTGAGCCACATAACACTACTCAATACTAGGACAATGCACTTCAAGTGTTGGGAATTTTGGGCATTTTAAGAGAACGATAACCACTTATGTTGGGCCACCTTCACAAAATGAATGGTACTTGACCTGATTCAGTATTGTTCATTGAGTGAGGTGGACTAGCGACTGGGCTTATCTTGGGATTGTTATAATGACATTAACATCAAAACAAATTAACAAAATTTGAGCCAACAAGATTGTCGGTTGGGCATGGCTGCATGTTTCTTGCATGTGAGCTAGCACTGACAATGCTTGTTAGTGCTGATGCAAACAATATTCACCTACCTTGATTTGTGCACTCACATTGTTAGATCTTGTAGGCTTGCCCAGATAGGAAAAGGAGCTGATGATATAGGCTAGTAATGTTTTTCACTTTTGAAGGTTGGAGCAAAGTTCTCCTAAGGGTCCCGTTTATAAGATTGTACAACCATAGGTATCCCTATTTCAAGGTTCTCAAAAAGGATAATCTACAATAGTTGGGAATCGCAATTACAACCATGACATGCTAGTGAGCCCTTTTCTGACAAAGTGGGTGGGAGACAGGACATAAATAAGCAACTCATCCCCTACATCAATGCTAGTGCGACTTGTTAGTTGCAACTCATGCAAGTTGTTACACGTTTCATTTCAAATACTTTTGATATTTAGTCAATGTGCACAATTATTATAGTGGACCACATTAGTATGGGAGTAGCTTGAAATTGAGATGGACCGTGCAGAGTCCAACTAAATTTTGCCACAAAACATGTGTAACATCAATGACACACCACCTTGGTCCGAGATGACCCTAAACTACCGGATGATGGTGGAGGGATACCCAAATCTCAAGGAAGAGGTTGGCGGTTCGAATCCCGGCTGTGAAATCTCCTCTCTACCTGACGGAAAACTTGCCAGGTGGTCAACTGCCTCCTGTGCTTTGGCGTTTGGCCTGTCGGCCTTCTGTCTCAAAAAAAAAAAAAAAAAAACAATGACACACCACCTTCAAATCACTAATGCATTAAATAATGTGACATCTCCTTGGGCCACCACTCGACAACCAATGCTCGACTTAGAGCATAAGATTACTCAGGAGGGAATCAAAAGTGACATTCATTAAACCAAGGTGACCGTCTTGCTTCACAATGCATATTAATTTGGATGTACCAAAATTGACAACGGCAGTGAACATCCAATAGATTTAATATTTGTATATTGGAAATGACATTGATTCCAAACTACTGTATATTGTATGACAACAATTTTAATATGTGAATAGTCCATTTTAGTTAATGTTGTATGCATTAAATGAGATACAAATTGTAACAAACTCCATTCAAAATTATCCCTAAATTTTGGATAAATGTATGTCTTATGTCCAAAATTGAACTTTGCAAGTCTGTACATTAGTAGTAGGTAAATCTGCCAAGTTACCCCTTCAGTGGACACCAAGTAATGCAAAGTGTGGAATGGATAGCTTTTTGTTCCTTGCTACTTTGAGCTTGCTACTATGAGGCCCAACCCACACGTGAGGAAACTTGCATGAACGGCACTGAGTTGGATGAATAGCATTGGTTCAAATGAGCAAGTGGTTGGTTCTCCTTAAACTGGGGTACTTCCTCTGCCTCTCGTGTGGGTTGGGCCTGAGTTAGGCGAAGGCTAGAGCCATGCCAAAGAGCAGATAGATGTCAATGGCATGGGCCCCTGAAGTGGAAGGGACAATTGGCACATTTCTCTACCTTTGTACAAAGCCATCTTCATGTATTTTATATATATATATATATATACACACACACACACTACACTAAATGAACTCCTCCATCATCCATGACAATATTTGTTCACTTATTCATAAGAAGTGTCATCCGAAAAGTTACCATAGTGACATAAAATACCATATGACACTAAATATCATATTTAGTGTAGTTGATTGTCCACTGTCCAGACATTACATTATTTCTACACTTGAAGGATTTGTTAATAAAACGTGAAAGTTGTTTACTTAGGACCCAAGGAGTGGATTCTTCACACCTTGTATGAACTAATGTGAGTGTAAGAAGGGGTATTATTTGAGGCATTAGCATACATAGTATACATAGGGGAGAGGTGTTACTTTTCCCTAAATGTATATTTAAAAAGGCTATCGAATATTTTGAAGTAAAGGTAGATGTGCAAAAGGGGGCTCTAAGGTTTAAAGAAAAATTTAACAACAAATATGTTTGGTTTCATCCATTGGTTTCATATGGTGGGCATATGGCAATATTCCTTAATGACTATCATGTCCATTCTTGGTAAGGTTCGCATTAGGGTTCTAGGTATTTACAAGTTGGCGACTCTTGGAGTGCTCATGGGCCCCCTTGCTTTCTAGACTAAGGCTAAGTTATTGTGCTCTCATCTTTGTTTGTCTGATGCAATCGTTGACTTACATGTTGTGGATTAAAAAAATATTCATTGTTTAATGAGAAATTGAAAGTGTATTTTATATGCAATAAAGGCCAAAATCCTTGAGCACTCAACATGCCATTTACAAGATAAATGAGTAGATGGGGTTGCCAAATAATCTCGTGCTGTGAGCCATTTGTCCTTGAAGCCTTTACACAATTCTCAACCACACAAGTTGCTAATGCACATCGCAAATACCAAAGACTTAAATCTTAATCATGCTTTGCTTTTCATTTAAGTATGACTAAGGATCAAGAATGCATTTTATTTAGTGTTGGAGCCTTTGGGTAGTGATATTGGTGGTCCAATGTAATTGAAGAATTGTTGATGCTTTAGTGATGAATTTCGAATACAATTTTTGCCAGTGGGCCTCACTTCTTACACATGTTGCAATAAAAAATAATTTTCAACTATGTGATTTTTTTTAAAGGTTATGTTACTACTGACAGAATGAAGTTTCTATGTCCATTCAAATATTGGTATATTCAATGTAGGATTGATCATTGGCCTAGTTTGATAGAAAATATAATTACGTATCATCATAATCATAGAGACCTCACCAATGACTTGCAAATTAAAATAAATTCCATTTTTGAGATTAAGACATTATGAATTAAATAAAATGATAAAATAATAGAATAACATACACATACTAACATGAAACAATGGGTATAGGTTTCAAACAAGGTTGTGCATAGCTAATAGATTCCTACTAGACTATCATAACATTATTAAGATCCATAACATTGTTTTGTGGGACTAACAATATTCCACAAAATATTCTCGGTTATTTCCCACATTTAGTTTGAACCTCTCAAACATATAAGGGTTAATTAGAGCCTCAAGAATCTGAGGCTAACCCCTGGGTATGCAACTCACGTATTATATGGTCCTGGTTATAATCACTTATAATGCCTTTTAGTCCAATCTGAAGTGATATAATTTGTTTTCATGTAGGAAACTCTTGTAGCCCTTCTAACAAGGAATCCAGAAATGTAATTATATATAAGAAATTAATATTCCTTGAAGCATAAAATTTCATTAAAAATCTAATTATATGAGTTTTTTAAATACATGTACCATAGGTCAAACTACCCAACTTTTTGGTTTTTTAATACAAATTTAAGATTTTTTATTATAAATACAACATTGCCAATGCTTTTTAATTTTATCTGGAGGCAACTACTCGTGAGGATCTTTTAAAATTATGCATAGGCATAGGTTAAAAAATAGGTGTTTTGATTCTTTATATACATTGTGGAGTTGTTAATAAATAAATCAATATGCAACCCAACTTTTTCTACATCTCATTTTATTTTATTTGGTCTTCATCCAACTTTTTGGTCCTTTTATTTTTGTATAATTTGATATAATTTTTACAAAAGCCGTCCTCTAAGCCATTTTTAATCCGATGACCCCTACGTATAATATGGGAATTGCGTACCTGGGGGCTAACCTTGTAGGGCTAACTTTGGACACATCCATCAAAAAAACATGGTGGACGTGACATTCATTGAACACATATTCAAGCAAAAATTGTCCAATGATGACAGTATTTCAATTATATTAAAAATTATGTACATTGTTCTTGTAGACAATAGACGCAGCAAGAAGCATGGAGTTACTAGGTTTGTTCAAGCAAATTAGGCTCAAGTTTTATATCGCATTATACTAATTCCACTCACCGTATCGGTGGGTCCAACGAAACAAGTTTCTATACCTAATCTTCAATTACATGCGAAAGGAGAACTTGCACCTATGTGAAACCTTGTTCTATCGTTCATTCCAATTTTCCCCAAAAAGTTTACTTGAATCTCGAACATTTTTGTGGTCTTTGTTCCAAAGACTTAGAACACGAGTTGCATAGAATATGAAATAGGTTAGGTATGTGATTTGGGGATCAACATTAACCCTTAAACGACGGAGCGGCCCCGTTGACCCTAAACTATTTGACCATAAGATAGCGTCAAAACATGTCGGAATTGCAAATTTTTTTTACCCAAAATGTGTATCTCAAAATTCCATATCTAAATATATATGCTGATCACACTAAAAGAATTACATGGAGGTCTGAAATGGGGTAAACATAGGCTGATGGGAGAGGCCCTCTCACCCCCCCCCTTGACCTTTAATACTACCCCTCCATACGTACTTGTGGGGACATGTCAAGCATTAAATTGTCTCTTAACATAATGCTAGACTGTCTTGAATCCACATGAATGCATAGCTTGTCTGTTGCAGTTGTCTCTGCGCAACAAATACCAAGTGCAGCTACAGTTTCTACTAATAGCTAGATCATAGCTAGAGTGAAATTTATGTCCCATTTCCAACTTAGGATTGTATCTCATGTGATCAACTGTTAGGAGGTTATTTCTGAGCCCCTTCCGGGTTCTGAGGTTCTTAAACTAGGTAACGGGTGCAAGGAGCCCTATCACATGCCTAGTAGGAATCTAACTTACTGAGCCATGGTAGCAATGAGGTAAGTGTTGGGTGTTTATTACACCGGTGACATAGCAAGACGGCTCCATTACATGATGTAGCGTTCATCATCTCAGAATTTGCTGACATGTCGTGTCTTCATTGAATGTGAACCCAACAAGTTATTGACCACAACAAACGGTCCTTGTGGCATGGCGAGTGCTACATTTGATATCGTACATGTGTCATCATGCTACGGACTGTGGTAAGACTCCTTGCGTACAATCTCTAGTACGTAGTGCTCAGACCATGAATTACATGTGATAATCTGCCTCCTCATATCTCAATTAAGAATAGACTCGGGAGCAAAATCGATTGGCCTGAGAGATTAAGGGAATTAGGTGCCGCAGCTACAAGGGTACTAATAGGATAGATGTTTCAGCTTATCATGTCTGAGTTCGGAGAGGTTTGGAATAGCACTTGACTTACTTCAGCTCCGCACGTTTGATTGATTGCCATTTCTGTTTTCTGAGAGACATTTTCAGGATATCACATCGTTGAGGGGATACTGCAGGTAGAAGGGTTGACCAAGCCGGTTTTTAATTCATTTCGAATCTTGATTTTCGATCAAGCATTTGGTCGGATAGATGGATATATGGAGAGGCTTTCATTCTGTTTTTGAGGGGGATTTGCGAAGGTTCATTAAAGATCAGAAACAAAACTGCGAACCTCACATTCAATGACATTCAACAGTTGTGTTTCTAAGAGATATTTTGAGGATTATATCCCAGGGGTACCTCCAGGTAGAAGGGATGGTTGATCGTACCTCTGTTTTCTCGAGAATGTATACATAAATGATAGTTTTAGCTTGTTTCTAGATTATTTTGAACCTTGCCCTTCCGTCAGATAGATAGATTGAGAGGCTCACATTTTGTTTCGGACAGGGATTTTGTGTAGATTCAGTAAGGAATAGAACCAGAACTGCATGCAAATTTGACATTTGACACTTAACAGATTTTTTTTCTGAAAGAGATAATTTGAGGATATCACAGGGATAAATGCAGGTAGAAGGATGACTTGGTTAAGAATGTGGTTATGGTTGATAGTTCCAGCTTGTGTCTTGACCGTTTTGAAGCTTGGTTCCTGTCAACCCTTCGGTCGGAGAGATTGAGAACCTCACATTTCAGTTCCTCTGAGGGGGCTTTGAGGATATAACAGGGGACCATAACCTTCTCAATCTACCTGAAGATTCTAAGACCGATACTGAGAAGGATGAGTGGGGATTCGTCAGTACTGGAGGATGGAATTAGGGTGGTGGAACTCAAGAAGGTCTACTTGATTTAAAGCTGCTGATCCTGGCGCTTGTTCCTACGAAATCCTGGCAATTTGGGGGTTAGGTGGGGGTATATAGTCATCAGCTTGTATTTAGATGATTTTGAACCTTGGTCTTAGTTTCGGTCATCATCCCTTCGGATATCAGGTGGATTGAGAAGGCTACATTTACATTTCTGAGAGGGAATACACTGAGGGATTCTACTGAGATGGAAGAGTAGAAATTATTTAGTACTGAAGGGTTGAACTAGGGTTGTGTAGCTGACTAATTAATTTGAAGCTGCTGGTCCAGGCGCTTCTTCGTACGAACTCTCTCCGAATTTTTGGGGGCTTAGGGGATTAAGATCGTCCTTTGGGTTGGTAATTCATTCATCATTTGGAGATCAAGCTAGGAGCTGTGGAGGAATTCATAAATCCCTTCAGTGCTTCTGCTGCTGATGAACATGATGAAAGCAGCCAACGTGAGAGAAGCTGGGTGCAAAGCGCTGGCGCTGTCGCACACAATTCACATCAACCAGATTCGCCTCCGACACCTCCGATCATCGCTCGGTACGACGTCGTCGGTGATTGCCAATCCCGTGGGCTGTATCTCTCTTCACGACAAGGATAAGCTGCGCGTCACGAACCTACCGCAGGACGTGATGGACATCCTGCGGACCGTCATTCAATGCTCCTGGGCACGTGGGATTCAATCGGAGAAACGCTACTCGGTCTCTTACGAGTTTAAACTCCGGGGATTCCCGTGGAGGAAGACTGCCATGAACCACAACTATGGAAACAGGTAAGAATTTAACAATATGATTGAATCAAGGTGCGTTTCACACACAACCACTGTTGTAGGAGGCACCCAATACCTACCTCGATGCTGGCAAGACTCACATCTATTAACTTATATCCCACTCGCACACGGCGAAGGTCCGACGTTTCGGAACGACAAGGACCGGCCTCTTCCAACCTAGGGAGCCATCTTTTCCTGCACTTTAACGTTGGATGACCGCCGTCGAAGAGTTTTACATGGTGGTCCAATGTTTCAAAACGTTCAACGAACTCTCAAACACAATAAGACAAAAAACCAAGTTTCCTTCCTCGTCACAAATCCTGGCTTGTACTTGGTGACAGCTTCATTGATTTTGTCATCCTCGTGTGTGACTAGTGGCTTTCTACTGGAACACTTTACCCGAACATTCGACGTCCTTTTTGCACTCGCATACGCGAGGCTACTATTTGAAACGTCGGCCAACGTTCCGTGTGTGCGAGTGGGCTGTTACCTAGTTCCTAATTAATGAAGTGTTGGCTGTGACTACTCAGACTTTCTTGCTGCAACAACGACGATGACGGCGACGATGAGTCTGCACGGCGCCTCGTTGCCCGCATCCTGCGCACCATGCTGCAGCAGGGGTGGGCTGTCCTCGTGACAACGGACATCACCAAGCACGCGACCGAGAAGGACACCATGTATTTCACGCACGGGAGCCCCGAGCCTCATGTCCTTATGGCCGCCATTTCCTTCCAAAACACCGACAGGATCCGGGTTATCGAGGACACCGGCACGACGGAGTTGCTTCAGCTGGTGCGTTCCACCATCCAGAGCTCCTGGCCCCATGGATTAGTGCCGCCGACAGAGGAGGAAACTTATGGCAATCGTCGAATGCCCGGGGAGTTGAGGCTGCTGGGCAATCCATGGGCAGCATCCGGCTCGGATGCAATGTATGCGAGAATGCTGCTAGCGCACTTGATTGATGCACTGGATGCCGCGGGTTGGAGCATTTACACGTCTGTTGGGGTGGTGGCTAATAGCGGACGACAAGAATCGGCAGCCGATCTGGACACTTGGATTCTCAAGTTGAGTCCATAGCTTGGTTTCAATCATATCACCAAGTTGACATTAGTCTCCATATCACGGAGGTAACTGCACTCTGCCATTCTAGGGAATTAATCGGTTTGAAACCATATTGATGTATTTTTTCAATCCCATTAGTCTTTAGCCTTTTCGGACTCTAAAATCAATTTCATTTGGGGCATGAGGTGGCGTTTAGGGATTGAGGAAGGGGTTGACTTCTCTGTATCATAATATTTGTCCTCCCCTATAAGGTAGACATGTCTAAATCCAATACAACATTAATTTGGATACTTATATTTGAGTGGTACAGTAGTCTCCTGCTTAAGTACGCACCCATTTAAGTACGCATCCCGGTTAAGTACGCATTTTTTGGCAAAAAATTTAGGGTTCAAGATTTATTAGTTGAACATGTCACAAATCGTCGTTTGGTTTCTTTGACATTGTAGCGAAACGCAAGCGATTTGGGAGTGGCAAATCTAAAGTACGCACCTACCAGCTAAGTACGCACAAACCGCGCAGGTTCAAGTTGCATACTTAAGCGGGAGGCTACTGTATGTGGTTACGTGTGGATTTAAAAATTGGCAGCAAATAGACATGTGTATAAATGAGATTTAACTACATGTTCAAAAAAATGCTAACCATTCTAAGTTCAATAATCAACATGATCTGTGAGACCTATACGATTCCTTAATGAGCGCAATGATTTTCACTTTGTTAATGAATAAGATATTCATATGAGCTCTAAAAATTATGAGACAAATGGCTATGGGCATGATTTGGATTTGCTAATCACTCACACTAATTGTGTGTTTTGTGTTCTACATGGAAGTGGTTGCAGAGAGAAAAGTATCCATCTAAGGCACGTCTACCTTAACCTTCAAACTACATCGTCGACCCCCATGATGGAGGGCTTGGCCCTCTCGGCCCTCAGGGTTTATCTAGTGGATAACTCTTGCATATGATATTCCGACTCCAAAAGTTTAAGTAAACTGCATGTACACACAGTTGCTCGCAGGGGTCAGTGTTTTTACAACATGGTTTGATCCTCCTACAATGACTTCTGATGCCATATCTAGGTCTAGATCCATAAGGAGATAAACAATGTTATGCATGAGTTCATGGGTGCATTTCAGACCTCGGACAACTAACTAAGTGGGCAGCTATTTAGCTAGCTAAAAGTTCCAACTAGCCAAAGCTACGTAGGAATTCGGTGTCTCAAAAGTATAGCTACCTAAAACTAAGTGCCATAATCCGGGCGAGGAAAGTTCGCTAGCTAAAGTTAGCTGATAGCTAATTGGAATCTGAATGTAATCTCGGTGGAATGAATGATGTCATTGCAACCAAACGGTCATCTCTTAGACCCAGACTTGTTGAAGCAACGATGTTTTTGAAACTAAACATGAGCCTAATTCCTAATAATCTAGCAGATGTCGTGAAACCTCCGATTTGGAACACCTTGATTCCATCTCGTCTTGAATTGCCAGATGACATTGACGATTCCGACAATCATGAAAATGAAGAAGATGATGATGAACAAGAAGAAGATGATGATGATAATGACGATGATGATGATGATGAAGATGATGATCTATCACCAATGCCAGTCGAAAGTGAGGAAGCCAACTATACATGTTGATTTTAAGCCTTTCAATTTCCTTGTGCAACAACATGAAAATACAAAGCCAACCGAGAGCAATACAACCAACTATGTTTGCTTTCGTTTGATTGAATTTCTCTCTGGTTTGGAATGAATATGCATATCACACAACTTTCTAGCTACGCTATTTTGTCTAATTAGTGTGGGTGGGAAATTCACGTGGGTTGGAAATTAGTGTGGCCCACACTAAATTTCTAGTGTTTGTATCACTTTGGATGTAATTTGTATTGTCATCCATCCGTGTGTGTTAGGGTTCTCCGCAAATAGCCTCTGTTACGTCTATGCGCGCAGAGTTGAGTCCTGAGCGAGTGGCGGAGTTGCGAGAGTTGCGAGGGGAGGGCGGAGTGGCGGAGCTGCGAGGGCGAGTGCGAGGGCGATGGCGAGGGTGAGTGCGAGGGCGAGTGCGAGGGCTGTGCGAGGGCGATGGCGAGGGTGAGTGCGAGGGCGAGTGCGAGGGCTGTGCGAGGGCGATGGCGAGGGTGAGTGCGAAGGGAGGGCGAGGGCGAGTGCGTTGTTCTGCCGCAATCCTTTCGAGTTTTTTCAGCTGACTTGTTCGCCTTGCACTCCTTGCACATGTAGTTCGTGACCAAACTTGCCAGAACCAATACTCTCGCAATTGGACTTGCTTGTACTCCAACTCCCTGTTGTGTCATTGGAATTATAGGAGGCTGGCTTGCCATTGGCACCATAGCTACTAGCAACACCAATCACACACCAAACCCTAAAACCAATAAAACCTCCTACTCAACCCAATTCACTTCAAACAGACAAACTCTCATTCGAACAAATCACCTCCAGGAAATTCCTCCCACGCCGTAGGGTCCCCGATTGCCACAAACACCGGATCTCTCGAACAAAAACCTCAATGTTGAAACCCTAGATTGAAGGCAACCAACCACAGAAAGAGAAGATCAACACACAACCACATGATCTTTCCGGGAGCTTAGAGAGTAGTAGCCGTAGTTGTTGCTACTTTTGTTACAGATGTAAGAATGCCTACACAGGATGATCTTTTGTTTATCGACAAAAGAAATTCGTGTCGGGCTAGAAGATCAAGACTTAAGTAGTGATGAGTGTAAGGAGCACAGCTGTTTGAAAGGGCCACTGGAAAGGGATGATGAAAATCGCCACTTGAAGTTTATGTAAAGTGCATTCACTTGATGATTTCCATGGGACTTGTGACAACATTTTGAATTTATTAGCTTGTTGCTTCACTATCCTTTTATGTCCTGTTATATTCGATTTCTACTAAGTTTCAAATGTTATGAGTAGAGATTAGTCTACTCAATCTAGAGAAGTACTCTGATGTGGTGATTCACCAACTCGAGGATTCTCGCTGTTACCAAATCTGGAAGTACTTGAAGGGATATGAATTAGTTGGGGATGCGCCCCTAAATACAAGATTATGCTGGAAAGGGAAATTAGTCTTAAAACACAATTGGATGGAATTATGAAGTTTCATCCAATTGTGGAAACGACAAAGCCCACACAAATTTTTCACCTTTGAAAATACTGTGGGCCACTCTAAATTATAATTTGAAATTAGCGTGTTTTATTGGGAATTAGTGTGGCCCACACTAATTAGACAAAACAGTGTAGTCGAAGGTGAGTGAAAATGAGAGTTCCAGAAAAGTTAGCTAGCTAAAGCTAAGTAAGAATCCTAGGTTCGGTGAACCTAGCTAACTAAAGCTAAGTGACAAATAGGGCCCAAAAAATTTAGCTAGGTGATGCTAGTTGGCCAGCTGTCCAAGGTATGGTGCATTTCCTTTTTATTGAAGTACAATGTATTGCATGAGCATACGAATCCTGAAGGCAAGTTTCAGCAACAGGTAAATAGTTAGTCCAATGTACTGGTCATATGTTCAGGAGTTGGAAATAAATACGAAATGTAATGCAGCTTGTGGTCGGGGCGTGGGACTTTCCCCAGGAACTTTCAAGTATGGGTGTGGTAAGTGACATCCTTCACTGGGTTGCAGTTAGTAAAAGCTTCTGGATATGTTAGTAAATATCATAGCTTGCAAATCCTAACTTCGTAATTAAGTCATCAGGCTTCAAGAGGATACATGCATAACAATATGTGCCACAGAACTGTAAGTTAATGCATGTCAAAGAAAATGTGGTTCCTGAATGCATTTGAAAGGGACCAGCTAGACTATGTAGCGGGTTTAGTGCCAGGGATTGTATAATACAACTGTTCAAAGGATACATGCTGGTAATTAAAATTAATCCAGTGCTCAATATACCCCACTTGGATTGTTTTTTTCCACAAAATCTTTCTACAAAGCCTAACTTAGAGGCTGTTGATCAGATTTAAGAACGTATTAATACATCAACAAATGGTGGGCAAATGGTGTAATTGATTTACACACATCTCTTATTAGATCATGATGCCAATACAGCAGTGATTTTTGCAGCTCCTGAGAGTGGATACTGGAGACACATCATATTGCTAATCGCATCAACATATCAGAAGTTATTGGCATAGCTGGTAATCCAAGTTCCTTACCACTTTTTCCATGTTAGCTCTGAGCATTACTGAGGGATGATATTGGCCAGGACACTGTCCTCTTGTACAGCCCCACACTTTTCTGCTTGCATTGCAGTGCACTGGACATGCAAGGGCTAGACACCAAACTCTTTGAGCTGAGCCCCCATGAACATTACCCAAGTTGAAACACAACCAACTTATTATAACATTTTTTTAAAACTCTTAAGACGATTTTGATCTCATAATTAATATCAAAAGCTTTGAATCAGTCTAGTGGGTCTATCTTGAGATGAATAAATCCCAAAATCTACGGGATTCGAGTTTATACTAGAGCCTCTTCACCTCAATAATGTTGGTGGGACCCCAGATCAAAGAGGTAGGTGTCTAGCTGTGGCCCACTGGAGAGGCTTCTTGAAAACTAATCGGTATATTAATAAAGTATCATATTGAAGGCAAATGCTTGGTTTTGGCAAATGTCTTTTGCTAGCGAGCAATGTTGATATGGCTCATGCACCTCTGACGTGGCAACCATCCTAGCTCAATTGGCAGAGCGCCATGGCCTCGTGCCTTGTACTTTCATGTTTAACCTTGGTGGGGATTTTCAAGCTTAGTTGATAAAGCGCAAGGATCTTAACTTTGTGGTCCAAGATTCAAGCCCCTTGGGTGGTGCTCATTTTATGGTTCTACAACATCTTCTATCTAAATTTGCTAGATTTTCAATTGCAAGATTTCCATTTGCTGACTGTGTTCAAGCTTTTTGTTACCTTAAGCTTGACTATGTTATGCATTTTGTTACCCCAATCTTGATTGTGTTCATTCTTTTTGTTAACTTTTAGACTTACATAATCATGCCATTCAAAATCAAACACTTGAGAAGTAGATGATTGGATTTCCGACTTACTATGCTTAGATGGTTGAGAATGGAAACCAATTGTGTGCATTCATTTATTTACTTTATTGTCTAAGTGACGTACGGGTATGTCAAGTGAATACTTTTATTATGGATATCATCCAGCTTTACACTATATATATATATACATATATATATCATTCAAGGACATTCGTAAGTAATCTTAACCTAGTATGGTATTAATCTAAATAATAACTTGTGCATGCAAAGATTATCTCATATTGTGATATTCATTGAGTATCTTAATACGTGATTGGTAAATTACAATTTGGAAACCAATCATGTAGGTTCTTTAATGCCATTACTAACAATATGGGTTGATACCATGCATTCACCTAGTATATGCCAGTCCAACATTGCTTCAAAGATGTATTCATGGGAATGAAACAAGAATGGCTAACGGGTCATCTTCATGTTGGACACATGCCCAACGTTCTTTTTCATTTTTGATTTGTTCAAACATGTATTTTAGCTACTCATGATGGAATTCATGAGAGTCTAGGTCTCAAACACTTGGGATCCAAAACATTTCTTAATGGACCTTATAGTCAAACTAAAACATTGGTTTCTTAAACCATTGGTATTTTCTTGGCAATGTCACATAGGTATCACTTCATCTTTTCATACCTTGGACTGGGACCATAGTGTAAACTCCTTGAATCCCAAAAATTTCTCTCAACGAACAGAATTGCTTGATGTGGAGTTTCTTTGGTCTTGGACCATACCTTGATCCTCAAAGGGGCAATCAATACTGCAACGTATTTATTGTTTACCCATGCAATATGTTAGATTTATCCATTACTGTGATATATTTTGCCAAAATCATGTGGACACATAGACAATGTTGATAATGTGGTGCATCAAACATGGGATATGTATTCAGCAAGTTGTATCAAATAGGACTTGTTAGGACTCAGGAGTGATACTTTGAAAGTATTCTCCAACCACAAAGGTGGCTATTATTGAAACTTTGAAATAGTATATAGATGAAAAATGTTATTCTGATAGACATTATGCAGGTACATTTCTTAACAATTTTTGGTTGTCAAAATCTTCTTGTACCCAATTTTCCATGACAACACTTGCTGAAGTGATGTACTACACCTGCTTTAGCCATAGGACCATATAGCACTCATTACGTGTGTTTGGAGTACATCCGATTGCATTGTTCAAGATATTCTATGCGTACTGGCTGCTGATCAACACTTGATTATATTATGTTGTGTTTCAAAAGGTGAAATTGAACATGACCTATCTTCATATCAAAAGATACAATTGCCACTCAATGTCAACCCATTGAACTGCATCTCCCAATATTTTTTCCAGGCAAGCATTGACACTTCTATGAAATATAATGCAAGTCAGAGAGTTTCAATATACTATGGGAATTGTGGTTAACACTATACTTCTTAATTTGAGACAATCACATGTTTAATAGAATTAATCATCTCTGAAACACATATTTGACAATTGTACAATGATAAGAAATAGAAGGTTAAACACTATTCGTCAGCATTAATATGGAAATACCTAACACAACCACAATACCACATGATGTAGGAGTACATCATTCACAATGAGAATCAAGAACATAGATGCCATTATGGTTTGTTCATGGTTTGTCCCTCAATAAATGAGAAGACAATTACATTTGTTGCCAACATTCATTACAACAATGACAAAGCAATATATCAAGTTTGATTATTTAGAAGCAATAATGTTGGAGTAGCCAATATAAAACCACAAAGTCACATCCAAAAGTACATCATTCACAATGAAAGGCAATAACATAGACACAATTATGCTTTGTTAATAGGAAAAAAAATCCCACAAGTATGAGATGGCCATTAAGTTGTTGCCAAAACCTATTACAATATGTAAGAATATAGATATTATTCCTAAGTACCCCAAGATATCATTATCTCTTGATGTACATGACAAGAAACTAACCATTGTGTTTTCTCTGCTTCGTCATCTCCACACTCCTAAATATATCAACCTTATGACTATAACCACTTGGCATATACCCTTCTATCATACTTGAACCAAAGAGGCTAGAATCAATTGACACAAATTGGGATCTAGTTGACCAAATCACTATATTCGTTAATTTGAGATTTTCTCTTGTCTCAAATTAATAGGGTGCAAGCATAGTAAAGTGGACCAAAAAAGTGCTCCGGTATATGAAAGCCATGATTTTCTTGGTCAAACGCCTATAAGTAGTAGCAAAATGTTGTTTAAAATAGATTATTTTTCATGATGACCTCTATTGTTAAGTTAGGTACTCAAATATAGAATATCAATATGAGATCTTCAAAACCTATCATCAAAAGTGACGCGTAAAAGCAACTGACTAAATATAGTTTTGAACATAAATTTCATGACCTTAAATCTTTTGAACTTAGAATTTCTTTTCATATTCCTTGAATTCATTATAAACTTGAGGTCATCGTAATTTTTTTTTCAAAAATTCATCAATTTAATGTAATGTAATTGTATTTTAAACAAGTTTTTGACAATTATCTTTTCAATGACACCCACTTGCACCACCACTTGCACCGTCTTCTAAAATACATATACGTTGTTTGAAATTGTTTTTTTTGAACATAAATTGCTTGGCTTTGTAGATTCATATGTTTTCTAAATGTTTATGAATTTTTATTTCATAAAATTCAAAGTTAGTATATTGTTTTGGATCACTTTCACTTAAACTTGAGCAAGGATCAAGAGCTGTCCACTTTACCGTGCTTGCACCCAATATATGGACCACAACAACATGGTCTAATGTTTGGGTCGTCCTACCTAAACCATCTTGATATGAGTTCTTAATTGGGTTCTTAATATGAACACCCGCTTCAAAGTATTTGCATCTTACAACATTCTCCAATATCTGTGTGATTTTATCCATGTTCTTATATTTGTAACTGTCTCAAAATGCCGAAAAAGTCCCAAATTAACAAATATAGTGATCCAAGTTAAATTTGGCATTGGTGCCTCTTTAGGTTGGTCTTTTTTTCCCACTTCCTCGTTCAAGGTCCCAAGGCTTGTAAGTTGGTAATTGTGTCTGAATATATTTGTCCATTGCACTTCTTATTTGATCTATGAAAAAACAAGGATGACATATATAAGATGCACCACCTCAAAAGAAATAAATACTTGCAGGGTAAGGTCATCTGAAGGAAATCAAACAAACATATATTAAAGCGTTCAAGTAAAATGGCCAAATATTAAAAGCACATACAAGAATAACAATTTTATTTGGCATTGGAGGCATTTCTTCTAGTTGTGGAAGATTTCTATGTAACTCCACTTAATATATATCATCCTTATTTTTTCATGTTCCCATTTGAAGTCGCCTTTGTGGAACCAAATCTCCCAGCCATCCAAATAAAATAGCTTTGGCCAAAAGTTTAAGCAATGGTGATGGAGGTGGAGATTTCAAAAGCATTTGTTAGGCAGGTTGTTTACAACATCATCATCAACCCTCCTTTGAAATAATCAACCACATATGCAGCAGAGAAATTTAAATGGAATGGAGTACTAAACTTCCACTAAGGCTTGAGAATATTTCTTTTGCATTCTTGGAGTTGATATTGAAAGGTCTTACTTGATAGCAGCTCATCCCCTAAATCTGGATGGCATTGAGCACAAAATCAACACTAACAATATTATATTCACTCCAAAATTTTAAAATTAACACAAAACATTCATATTTACAATATACACAATAATTTAAAGGATTTCATCAATTAATGAGTCCATTTGACCTTGCAAAATCATATAAACATTTATGGGATGCATGGATTTCTTTTTGAAGTTGTTGATTTGAGACAAATTAGACATACTATTATTACTCATTGCTAATCCAATAATATATGGTGTCAATACAGCTATGAGAGGTAGGTCCACATTTGACCCATTCTTATTTTGATACAAACATAACCTTGATTCCATATTGGAAGGCTAGTTCTAGAGGTCAATTAATTGTCAATATTCAATCCACATGTTGCCAATTTTGTAGCACATCCTATAGACCCTTCCCAAATACCAAGTCTTGGTGGTCAATGTTTTAGCCAACTTGTTTTTTCTCTATCTTTTTTTCTCCCCTTCAATTATTGCTTGAGAGACAAATGATACTGCACAATCACATCTCAATTTCAATGAGTAATCATTATCCCTAGCTTTAGATAGTCGAACTTTAGGTTTGACATACAACATACACGCGATATTAGTGAACCTATTCTTGGACAATGTGGGATTATCATTCAACATGCATATTGGATGAAATGTTTATTTGGACCTCTTGTAGATTACCCACGTCATTATAATTGACTATGGGCCTAAAGATAGAATCTAACACCCTCTCGCCAACCATGAGCAGACTTGGATCATTATTGTCCAACAATTTGTGTTTGTCTAGAAGCATAAGGCTTTCGGTAGTGATGGTGTTGTAATCTAAATGTGTTTAAAAAATGTAATTTATTATTAACAACTCATTTCATCACAAATAAAATATCATATTTTTAATATTTTATTTATTTATAATTTAGGTATTTATCCAACCACTTACAAAAGTGACTTAATTCATGTTAAAAAACTAAGATTTATAATTTATTTCTAAAACTTACACTTTCCAACTTACCTACCATACAAATCTACTTGAATGGTTATCTCACTCATAGTAGCCATCAATCATTATGTTTCTTGCATCACTTATATTTTATTCACTTCACTCATGCATCACTCGTTCTACTTACTTCACTTATGTCTCAATTATTTTCACTTGTGCATCATTTGTTTATTCACTTCACTCATCCCTGATTTCTTTCACTCATGTCTCACATTCTTCATTCATGCAATGTTCTAGATGCCTCACCAATGATCTTCGGTAGTTTCCAAAGCTTCATCAATGGTCTTCACGGCACACCCAAGAGTCTTCGGCTAGGGTGAACCAACTACTACACTCATACCCCGGTTGATGAAGGCCCCACGGATGACTCTCAAACTTTCATCCTACTTTATGGGAAAGCCCCCCCCCCCAAAAAATGCCTATCTTTATGGGTTGGGAAATAAAGGACCTACACAAGTTGGCATCCAAAGCCTATATTAGATTATTTACAAGCAATTCATGAATCAACAATTAATGTTGTCCCCTTTAATTTAAATAAAGATGGAGCATTCTATGACGTCTTACTTTAATTTCATAATATCTTTAGGTGGCAAAGGTTTGAGAGCCCTACATTTTCGACGAGAGCAAGATATGAACATGTTGCAACCCTTGCTAGCTCCCCATAATATGTTGGTCATTTTTCCATTCTAGCAAGGGTCACGAGCGCTAACCCTTCGCATTTCGCCATGCGAATGGTTAGCTCCCAATACCATAGACCTTCTTAGTCCATAGGAGGGGGACCAACCCTCCTACTCTTTTATTCGGGACTCACCCCTTAATCAGTAACCAATTCTTAGATGTGGACTTCCATCCATGGAAGTCCAATCTCATGTTGATCATCGCGTTACTGGAGCAACACTACAACAATCCAAACCATACTAGGCAACTATGCCCTCACATTGGGCCAATGCCCATGAAGTCCGTGCCGTTCGGCCTCGAGTGGGTTCGGCCACACCACCTCACCCATATAAGCCTCTAGGACTCTAGGTAATAGTTTCATTCTCTGGTGGCATAGGATGGATAGGTCTGATTGATATTTTAACTCCGGGGAATTTTCCAATAACCTTTTGTCTCCCTACCAACACTTGGGGCCAAGTAGATATTTTCCCTTAGGCCCCTACCCCACCGTCCAATAACCTTTTGTCTCCCTCCCAACACTTGGGGCCACGTAGATATTTTCCCTTAGGCCCTAGGGTTGGAAGCCCCCAGCAGCTTCAAAACCCCATAACTTCTTCATATGATCTTTGATGCTAACAATTGACCGCTCCATTCTCATCTATGTTTTACGTAGATGCCGATGGACTATTTATTTGCCTATTCAGACAAGTATTGAGGAAGTTATGCCTGTTCAAAGTTTGGCAGTCTCGGGAGCCATTCCCATGCCACTACTATTCCAGGGCGTTGTCCCGGGACAACGCTCCACTCAAATTGCCATATTTCCTAGTTCACACCTCCAATTGAAATGTTCTTCTTGAGCATTCTAGAATTGGCACACCATAAGTTACGCATAGCTTATGGCCTTACCCTCATGCCTCTTAGTCTCTGTGGGTGGGAGGCGTTCTCAATGCCCAGGGCCCTCACCTACATGAGGATCACTTGGGCCCTCTTACCAACGGCGCCACAAGTCTCGGGTGTCACTCCGGGGTCCCCCTTATGCTCATGGTGTTTTGGGCACTCCTTATGGAGAAGTACGCGACAGAACCTCATATCTTCGTCGTACATCCAACAACCATAAATGATGAGACAAATGTTCAAAATCTATACATCTATCTCGATTAGGATTTAGGGTTTTAAGCATATATAAGAGCCAACCTCTAATTCTTATACTCGTCCAATCTGAGTTTCATAAGAGGTATGTAATAAAACTTTTTCATCTTATATTATATTTCTTTGCATTTTTCTGAGAATTTGATGATATTTTTAAAGTAATTGAAATTCATAATATACCGTCATTTTGAGTTTTGTTAGATTATCGCTCCTTTGTCAAGAATAACACATCAAATCATAACTAATGTAAGGGATCGTTAAGTTTAGGATAGTATGTTATTAAGTATAGCATGTAGTATCAAAAGTAAAACTAAATTTAAAATAATGTTCATATTTTTTTTATAACATATGAAATTATATAGAGAATATTTTTTGTTGTAAATATTAATGTTTGGTATTAGATATGTTATTAGATTTGCAATCATGGGAAGGAAAAAAAACAATTTTAAATATCCAATATCCAACATCAATCCCTATCAAATTTGAAGATCTTCAATAGACAAAAAAAACAACTCAAAAATTTATCAATTCGTGTTTAGTCATTTTTGTTTTTATATTATGAAAGTGTGTTTCGAATTTTATAGATCATCAAGGCTTAGAGAAAGAGGGTTAAGTATGATGGAATATTGAGAAGACAATTGTAGGCTAGAAAAATATTCAACGGTCCCATATTGATTTTTTCATTACTGACACATATTATGAATGTGCATATGGACCAGAAAATTATAGAATTGATCATTTGTATAAACATTCTACCAAAAGAGGTTGTCTTACTCGATTTTTAATGAAATAATTGTATAAATATCAAGATTTAGCAAATATTACCTATTATGTTGTCAAACACAAAAGAAAAGATGGATCGATAACATACGGTCCCAAAGATCCGGATTCTACCTCCATAAAATCTCAATATGAACCTTGTATTAGTAAATAATTAATTGCTTAGATTCAAATTCAATTAGAGAAAAGACATACTTTAAAATATGTTTATGAAATTCATAAGAAGACTTGGATGAAGAAAGTGAAACATAGACAAGAAATGATAAAAGATGATTTTTATTTATTTATAAGATATTAGATACTATGAATCAAGACAATAAATGAATGTTGGCACTGAAACAAAAAAGATACTTTAAGTGTCTAAATACGGGTATTATAAATTTAAAAATATAAATTTTTACTCACAAAAAGATGATATAGTTGGATATTCATTTACATTGAATATTTAAACGTAATGATAATTTGATGTCATATTATGATAACATAATGATGGAACTATATTAATGGAGGCTATATTTGATATCAATCATATGAAATATTATTTATTCACATTAATTATGTTTAATAATTTTCATCATGGAGTATCGATAGCTTGGATCACAACATCAAGAGAAAAAAATAATTTGATAGAATGGCAGACAATATTACGATTGAAAGCCATCAATAATATATCCGAACATCAACGAAAAAACTTTATTATGGATGATGAGATTTATAAACGTAATGTCATCAAGTAAATATTATATTTATATTATATTTATATTTATATATTATAGATATACCTATGACATTCAAATTTATTTTTAATTAATATTTTATGTTCCTCATATAGATTTGTTTGGTGAGATGACAATGTCCCAATTGATTTTATATGTGGCACATTCTAAAATATTAGTAAAAATTTACAATATCAAAAATCTAAGATATTTTTATTTTTAATATTATTTTTAAATTTTTTCAAATATTTATGTATGCTAAATTTTAAAATGAAAAAAATACAATCATTTTACGATCACATCATTGTTTGTACTCAACAAGCTTGGAAACCCAGAGGTGTTGTAATCCAAGATTTTACAAAATATTTTTAACACATTATTTTTATATTATAAGTAATCCTAAATAGTATAAATTTAATGTTCATGGTTGAAATATGTATTTAAATATATATTTAAATACCAACATCTATTTTCAAACGTTATTTTTATAAAGTTTTTGACAATACGTACTCGAAGAGTACCACTTTTAAATATGGATACTTAATCTAGTACGTCTTATCATGGAACATTTAAGAGATGGTTGAATGCGGATGTGCGGAGACTACGAGGTCGAATGATAGGTTGGTTGGTGTGGCGTTTATCAAATCCGGTTACCAATCGTTACATACATTTGATAGAGAGAAATTTCAATGGTTTTATTATGAATAAAGTTGTTGCGAATATACTTCAATTTTTTATTAAATCTAAAAATATTTTATCAACTTACAATATACCACCAATATATCCAAACAAAAATTAGAAGGTCAAATCTTATAATTCCAAATATTGATATGAGCTTGATCGATTCTATTTAAATTAGCTTGTTGTTCATGTCTATGAGGATTATAGAGAAATTTTTGTAAGCATCAATTAGCCATTATATTGTAAAATATTAAAGTTTTTAAAAATCTTGTTTTTGAGTAATGTAGATTTTATTATGGAACCAAAAATATCATGGTTATATTTTATGTATCCATTTTTTAATAGTTCTTTTGTGACAAGAACGAAGAAATAATGATGATATGAAAATTTTACAAAATAAAAATATTGTTAAGGACGAAGTTGTAGATATCAATATTTTTCAACCACTTATGTAAGACAGTACACTTCGCTAAATAAAAGACATATTTACCGCAATCAAGTTCAAATGTGAAGAAGGAGGTCAACAGTTCGCTCAACATACTCATACAATATTTACACAAGTTTTGGTGGATATCCATAAAATACGAATTCAAGAAGAAGCGGGTGATTTACATCAAAATATGACACTCTAATACATAGATGAGGACACAACAAATTCGGTGCAAAGAATGAAAATTTTTTACAAGCATTATATGATATCATACAAAAAATATTAGTTTTAATGATATTTTAGTTTTTAATAGAAGTTTGAATGATATTTAAATTATTCATATAATTACAGAATATACGGATTGAATTTTCTAAAATACAAAATTATTTTAATTGAAATGAAATGAATACATGCAAAAATGATAAAATATATATATTTTTAAACCTTATGACTACATTATTTTTCATGTACTTCAACATCACTGAAGTAAAATTTCCATCAAGTCCGGATAACGTGTCATTCAGCTAGCACATGTTTGTGCTATGTGTTGGGATTGTTCAAGAGCCTTCGATTCATAACGAATGCGATGTGCATTCACTATAGATTGCACATATTCCTTACATCTCATCTCCAACCTTTACAGAAAATACACAGAAAATAAGATACAAAACATACTTAAAGTAGATCAATTTATAAAATAATTTTAAAAATACGATATAATAAAACTTACAATCTCAGATGTTCGATTTTTTGTTCCAACGAAAAAAATCGTCAACATAATCTTCATGAGATGTTTTATGATCTTTCCACCTTAATTATCCCCATGCATGTTTCAAAGGTCCTATACCGGCAATACCTTTGGTGGATGTCAAATATTTCTCAAAATTAATATGAGTGACAAACTTGTTGAACCAAGATGGAAAAATGTGATTTTTTGATATTTTAATTCTGAAAAAAATTTCCAGAACCGTATTCAATACAAATGCCAAAATAGGCTTATTTTTATTTTTATGAACAACATCCAAGGAGTTCAAGGTTTCCAAAGCCTTAGTTGCTTCTTTCAACCATTTTTTTTCTTGTTGGTTATGTTCTTTTTATTTTTTTGTCATGTCATCACTAAAAATAAGAGCGTTATAATTCTAAGAAAATTAAATGCGTGATTTTCTAATGATATTATTAGGACGTCCAAATAAATCCCAATGTACATGTAAGTTGTGCAAAAACATGTGCTTGCGAAAATGATTTTTCGCGGCGTACCCTTTAGATGTACAATTATCAACCATGCACAAAAACTTGTCTTCTTTTGTTGAAAAATGTCTAATGCTTGTTTTTTACTGTAAATAGAAAGTTGTTGGAATTCTCCACTAGATTGGCAAAAGTTGATGGAGCCACCTAAACACTCTAAAGAACAACATTAGAATAAAACACAAGTATACAAATGAATTTTGTATAATTGAAGTAATATAGTATGTCCATTTTTTTAACAGTAAATGATAAAACGATTGCATAGTTTAAAATGTATTTGAATGTTGATCAATCATCTATTGGCCTTGATTAAACTTAGAACTCTATTTATAACAAAAAAATATCATCAATAAAAGCCAAATTTCATATTTTTTGCATCTAATAATACTAAGATTTCAAATAACAATCTATATTTTTTATAATTGCTAACAAGATGAATAATTGAAACTAAATTCAATTCATTTTGCATGTGATTTCATATACGACATAGAATATAAAGCCTATGGTACTTACATTGTTAATCCTAAATTGCAGGCTTGTGCACGATCTTCTTTTGATACAAGCAAGAAGATCAATAGATCATTGAAGGGCAAACCTTCTACATACAGAGCCTTCACTTGAGCTTCCCTTGTTTCAATTGCCACCCGTTTTGTTTACTTTTCTTAACCAACTTACAAACCCTATGCAAATTGCACACCAAAATTTAAATGCTCCTGAGGTATGTGCAAGTGGTTTCTTTCCAGAATTTTCAGATTCTGAGGATTATGGTGAAACAAAAGTGATCCAAAGAGAGCTTTAGTAATTACAATGCTACAGACCTTGGATAGCTGGCCAACTAGCATCACCTAGCTAAAGTTTCCAGGCCCCTATTTGTCACTTAGCTTTAGCTAGCTAGGTTCAGTGAACCTAGGATATTTACTTAGCTTTAGCCTAACTTTTCCGGAACTCTCATTTTCACTTAGCTTCGACTAGCTAAAAAATTATGTGACATGCATATTCATTCTAAACCATAGAGAAATCCATTCAAACAAAACCAAACAATATATATTTGGTTGTATTGCTCTCAGGTGGCTCTGTATTTTCATGTTGTTGCACAATGAAATTAAAAGGCTTAAAATCAACACATATAGTTGGCTTCCTCATTTTCGACTGGCATTAGTGATAGATCATCATCATCATTATCATCATCATCTTCTTCTACTTCATCATCAATTTCTTCATTTTCATTATCATCGGAATCGTCAATGTCATTTGGCAATTCAGGACGAGATGGAATCAAGGTGTTCCAAATCGGAGATTCCACGGCATCTGTTGGATTATTAAGAATTAGTCTCATGTTCGGTTTCAAAAACATAACCGCTTCAACGAGTCCGGGTCTGAGAGAGACTGTTTGGGTGCAATGACATCATTCATTCCACCGAGATCACATTCAGATTCCAACTAGCTATTAGCTAGCTTTAGCTAGCTAACTTTCCTCGCTTGGATTATGGCACTTAGTTTTAGCTAGCTATTCTCTTGAGGCACCAAATTCCTGCGTAGCTTTAGCTAGTTGGAGCTTTTAGCTAACTAAATAGTTGCCCACTTAGTTAGCTGTCCAAGGTCTGCAATGTTGCATGTGATGAAATGAGAGCGGTAGTGTTGTCTGCAGGGATATGAAAAAATTTATTATATATATATATATATGTATGTATTTTATGTATGAATTACTTCAACTCTCTAGTTTTTGAGTTATTCAAATTGTATTATGTATTGATGTCTAGAAGCTTTTACATTTGCGACAAAATCTCTATCTTGTTGTTCCAAAGGTTCAAATTTGGATAGAGTTTTATCATCATCATCATCATGTGTAAGTGGTTGACTCTCAAGAACTTCAGGTTTAAAGGATTGTGGTAAAATTGAGACTATGAGTGCAAGAATAAACACCACATCCCCAAAAACATCCACAACCTAAAATTTGTTTGACAATGTCGTGTGTTTCCCTGCATCCAAACATCACCAACACTCTTCTCTATCACTAGCACCATCAACCCACAACAACGTAAAAGAAACAATTTAACAAGCCAAATACCTCCTAATAGGCCACTATGAGGTAGTTGGTGATTTGATTACTGTTAGTAACCACTTCACACAACCAATTGAAAAGCAAGAACAAATACCACATCCCGAAAAACATCCACAACCTAAACATTTGTTCAACATTGTCGTGTGTTTCCGTGCATCCAAACTTCACCTCCACAACAGTTTCAGAAAATAATTTAACAAGCCAAAGCCCTCTCAATAGGCACCTTTACAACAAAAAAAGACGGTGGCTTTGATTTATTGACCACTTCACAAAATTAATTAAAAAGTAAGAACAAATATCAACTTCCACACTCTAAGTTAGGTTACTTTTTCTTTCAGAGAAGCCAACCTAAATTGGGTCGCTTGCATGAAAAAATTGGCACTTCTTCTCAATTTCACGTACATTCACAAAATGCCCCACCAATCTCATAGACTTCGAGAAAGGAAGGAGTCCACATGAACCAAATAAGAATGATGTCCCACCAAAACCCCAACAAAGTAACACTAAACCAAATGCAACAACAAGGGTCACAAAAATGTAGGTTTAGGGCTTGTTGTTTCTCGTCTACTAACAAGGATCCCAACAACATCCACTCCTGCTAACTTAATGAATGCTTATTTTTCAGGCAGGATCTCCGCACGCTCCAAGATGCACGGTGCGATTCAAATTTTTTTAAACAAAACTTTGGGTGTTGCTCTTCTTGTTCAAATGAATCGGATTTTGGTTACTACTGTTTGCATGGATTGATATTACTAATAAGTCTACTTTTGAATTGTAGGTGCATGCAAAAGGACATAAACCCTCACATTTGAAGCGGATGTGGAATTAGCTTTAGAAAATTTGAAGATTCGGCTAGTTTCAGATATGCAAGACTACCACAACCTTACAACACAGTTTCAGATTGGGGGCACCCACATACCTGCACGAGGAATTCTCCAAAGATTGACAACCCACAATCACAATTGTACTCACAAAGTTGATGCAAGTAGGATTGACAATCCACAATCACAATTGTACTCACGAAGTTGATGTAAGTAGGCTCGGAACTGTGAAGTTAGTGCGGAAGAAGAACCCTAAAACTTAATTGTTGATTCATGCACTGCTTGTAGATAATCTAATATGGGCGTTGGATGCCAACTCGTGTAGGTCCTATATTTCCCAAGCCATAAAGATAGGCATTTGGGAGGGGGGGGGGAACTTTCCCATAAAGTAGGATGAGAGTTTGAGAGTCATCCGTGAGGCCTTCATCAACTGGGGGTACGAGTGTAGTAGTCGGTTCACCCTAGCCCCTTTCAACTGGTTGTTAGCAACAACCAAATCATTCTCACCTTTCTCCATGACAACACACAAAGCTTACATCATTTCCTTGAAGAGGGACGAGGGTGTCCAATTGTGTGTAAGACCTCAATTGTCTCTGACATCTCTATCAAAATTGGACAGAGGTGAGTCCTGGAAATGTTGATGATATCCACATCCACCTCAATCACAAGCATGGGCTGAAAACAATCTTTACAACCGTGTTTTCACTACTACACTAAATATGATATTTAGTGTCACCAATTCTAGTTGTCTTGCTCAATAGTAATTGCAAACCACGGTCTAGTGTCACCAACACTAAATGTTAACCCAACGTTATTTGTCATTCCTTGTAAATTTTTTTTGGGATTATAGATTTACAGTGTTGCAATTACAATCACTTACCGAGTGATTTTCATCCAAATCGCGATCATCCATGACATTTTAGTAGTCTTTCAGTGACAAATTGTATATGTCACACAAGTAATGGCGGTCTTCATTGTTTTCCAACAATGAGAGATTTTTTATTTTAATGATCCCATGGGCTCTCAAGCTCTAAGTGTAATGGGTCTTAATCGTACATTAGACTTAATTGGAGACCTAGATTTGAGTAATATGTGTTCAAGTGTAGATCTAGGAACATACACCAAAAAGACATGTGTTTAAAGGAGATTGGATTATTTGCTCAAACTATGTTAATTATTCTAGGATCAATAGTCAACATAAATTGGGGGGAACTTATATGACCACTTAAGGAGCACAAGAATTTACATAAGATTATGCACAAGGTATTCATATCAGCTCCAAAAATATAAGGCAAATGGCTATGGGCATAATTTGGATTTGCTAATAATCTCACACTAATTGTGTGTTTTATAATGTGAGAGACGTGGGTGCATAGAACAATGTCCAAATAACACACTTCTTGACTCTACAGTAATCTCCCGCTTAAGTATGCACCTGTTTAAGTACGCATCCTGGTTAAGTGCGCAATTTTTTTGACAAAAATCAAGGTTCACACTTTATTGTTTAAACATGTCATGCAATGTCATTTGCCGCAAATGCATGAATTTTTTACGCTTGACATTCAATGTTAGTTTGTTAACGTTCCGCTGAAACGTCTCAAATGATCATCACAATTCATCGTACATTTGTCCAGCTTCCGTTTGAACATCTCCACAAAGTGCACAAAAAATCCCTTGAAGCAGATCACCCGCCCAACAAAGCAACCTTAAACCCTAAAGATGCACGATTCCACAAACAATGCGATCTGAGGTTGTCGAAGCTTGTCCATCAATATCCGCCTCAATGATAAGCAAATCGAACAAAACCAGCAGCAAAATCGAGACTAATGCCAAAGTTTCAAACCCCTAGCAACTACAAATCATGCTCCATGAAGCGTAGAAAAATTCCCCTGAAGCAGATCACCCGCCCAACAAAGCAACCTTAAACCCTAAAGATTGCAC
This sequence comes from Polytrichum formosum, assembly GCA_964035585.1. NCBI lineage: Eukaryota > Viridiplantae > Streptophyta > Polytrichopsida > Polytrichales > Polytrichaceae > Polytrichum > Polytrichum formosum. The sequence continues at coordinate 45,534,114 of OZ037941.1, forward strand.
GATTCCACAAACAATGCGATCTGAAGTTGTCGAAGCTTTTCCTCTAAAGTAGATCACCTGCCCAACAAAGCAGCTCTAAACACTCTATAAAGATTGCACGATTCCACAAACAATGTGATCTGAAGTTGTCGAAGCTTTTTCTCTAAAGCAGATCACCCGCTCAACAACTCTAAACACTCTATAAAGATTGCATGATTCCACAAACAATGCGATCTGAACTTGTCGAAGTTTTTCCTCTAAAGCAGATCACCCACCCAACAAAGCAATTCTAAACACTCTGTAAAGATTGCACGATTCCGCAAACATTGCGATATGAAGTTGTCGAAGTTTTTCTTCTAAAGCAGATCCCCCGCCCAACAAAGCAACTCTAAACACTCTCTAAAGATTGCACGATCCCACAAACAATGCGATTTGAGGTTGTCGAAGCTTGTCCATCAACATCAAGCCTCAACTTCAATCTGAAACACTTGAAGCTTGAACATCAAGACTTCAATGTGGAACACTGCCAATATGAGTAAAGTACGCACCTACCAACTAAGTGCGCACCAACAGCTCCAGTGCAAAGTGCGTACTTAAGCGGGAGATTACTTTACCTTAGTGTGAAGTGCCCATGAGAGACAATGAGTCCACTTTCCAAACAATCACATTAAAAACTACAAATATTTTAGCAACTTAATAAGATATTGCGGTCATAACACTATTCATATGCCATCACTGTTTCATACTAATAATATTTAGTGACAATGCTTCACTCGAATCCCACTTGTTTTCCAAGTTGAATCTACTTATAGACAAGCATACATAAGGTATAATTCTAACACCTTATGACATATTCCCGGCCTCATCCAACCTGGTCAATCAGTTGAATAATGTTATGGTGAGTCACCACGCAGCCTCTGGGCTTATCCGAACCTCTCTGACTGGCCAATGATGGGTGACTGAGCGAGATAATATACATAACTTCAGCCAGAAAGGAGACTTGAAGACAATATGGTATTTTATGTTACTATGGTAACTTTAGTAATCATGCTTCGTATGAATGAATTTACAAGCACTGTCATGGACGATTGAAATATCGACGAAATCCATGTCAATTATTGAAACAAAGTTAGGTATATTTTGCATCTTGGCATTTTTGTAATGATATTATTATGGATGATTGAAATTCGGATGAAATATCACTTAGCAAGTGACAGTAATTGCAACAATGTCTGTTTTTTCTAATGTCCAATTTTTTATACAAGAAATGACAATTAATGTTGGGTTTACATTTAGTGTTGGTGACATTACACATGTGGTTTACAATTAATATTGAGCAAGACAAATAGAATTGGTGACATTTGATACAATAATTAATGTAGTGTGTGCAAAATCACCACCGTTGACATATTGGAATGAAAAAATGTGGAATCTTGTTTATGGATACTTGAATGCTATTGGTGAGGAGGATAATAGCAACAATGAATGGGGAGAACTGACAACTAGTTACAGATGAACCCATTGTGTTTGAGGAAAACCGGATGATAGTGGAGAGGTACCCATTGTGTTGGAGGAATGTAGAGAATGTACCTCAAATTAGTAAAGAAAAACCGAGAGAATTCAACAATTAACAGGTTGGACTTGGAAACACTAGGATCTCGACCAATTACGCCTCCAAATCTCCCCGGACATTGGATAGCACGGGAATGAACTCCCAAATGGCACCACTTCCTTGGAAGCTTTTCAACAGCAGCGATGAAAGGAGGCTTTTTGTTGCAGCTATTCTTCATCCCCATGTACATGCTGATGAGTGTGTCGTGGAGACGCGGCAACCCGTTCGCGTTGTGGGTCAGAGTTGTAGGACCGCTTTAGATACGTCTTCTCCGATGGAAAGTTCAAAGAATCGATGTTCATAATAGCAGTTTCGGAAACAAACACACAATGTGATTGAAAGGTACTTACTACTTCGACACACAAGGTATCAATCTTTTGAGGAGATTGGCGATCCAAGAGTGCACGTAAGGTACCGTAGGTGATTGACGTCATACTATCTGTGCCATTTGTGGATAAGTTCGAAGTGTTGAGGAGCATTGGGGTTTAGTTGCCAATCCATAGAGCAGCGTTACACGGAGCTCGACTTGCTCACTGAAGGGGGCGTACTAAGTTCTTCTCAGATTTTGTTGTTTTGGTTTCCAATCTATTATGATGATTCTCGCCATGGTCGTCATGTCTTTTCTAATAGGAAGAATCGATGATAAGACCAGTGTCGGACGAAGTTTCCAGTTTGATTTCAGAAGGTAGACTATGTAGGGGAATCTTTTTTGAGGAGCTTGGTGATCCAAGAGTGCACGTAGGGTCAGGTGATTGTGTCATGCTATCTGGTTGCAGATTTTTGGCCGTTCTTGGAGCTTCGAAATTTGGAAGCATTGGGGTTTAGTTGCCAATTTATAAAGCTAACAGAGCTCCACTTGCTCATTGAAGGGCATAAGTTCTTCTGGGATTTTGCTGCTTTAGTTTCCATTCTATTCCGAGGATCCTCAACTCAATGGTGGCCATGTCGGAGGATTGTGGCGAAGAAGGAGGATCCGATGCGGACCAACGCGTGTGTCATTCGTTGCCAGAGGATGTCTGGGTGGAGATTTTGGCACGGACGCCTGCGAGCTCGCTTAGGCTAGCGTCCTGCGTGTGCAAGCGATGGCGGCACCTCGCTCAGTCTCCGACCTTCCTGGCCCTCCACACTGAGAGACACGAGCACCAAAAAAGCTGGCTCTACGTGAACAGCACAAGGTACCGAACCACACAAGACTCTTCACCATCCTCCGAGCTCGAGGAATCCTTCACAACACATCCGGTGCCATTTGCTCTTCCGGAAGAACACATCTCCTGCGGCCCGGGGGCAATCTTCTACAAGTTCTCCGAAACCCCTTCCACGCATCAAAAACTTTTGTACAGGATAGGCAGTCTGGCCAAAGAGTGGAGGGAGGCTCCGGAGCTCAAGCATCCCCGAACCACACCGGTTGTTGGAGTTGTCAAGGTTCCAGGATTAAATGGTGCTCACAGGGTGGTGTGCATGGGGGGCAACTTATCCTTGAAGGTTGAGGTGTTCAGTTCGGAGTCCAAGGTGTGGGAAGAAGGTGAGGACATGCCAATCGAGTTTCAAGGCAAAGCCACATTCAAATCCATCGCTGCTGCAGTGTGCAAACAGAAGATGTATGTGTACCACATGCACTCGGGGTTTGTGGCATCGTATGATGTGGAGCGGAGGTCTTGGAGTTCGGTAAAAAGATTGCGACCTCCTGGCACGCAGTATTGCTACTTGAGTGTGCACAACGGTGAGCTTTTGTTGATCGGTGTGAGCTACGAGGATGAGGCTTTTGTGTTCCGGGGCTGGAGGCTCGATTGCTCCTCCATGGAATCCCGAGGGAAATCCACTAATGTAACCTTTGATCTCCTCGGTCATTCCTTTCACCTCCACGATCATCTGTAAGTAGGGGAGATGTCTCAAACGTTCAAGTCTGTTAAAATGATTCGCTTCTTGTGTTGTAGGTAAATACCTTCCTTTCTTACTGTAAGTTTTCAGTTGCAAAAATCTGGCAACCTTGTTGGTGAAAAAGTTACCGCTTGTACATTAGAAACATCCTGAAATCGAAGCAATCTGTGGTCTGTCCATGCGTCAGGTCAGCCAAGCTTCATGTGATCGATCACTTTGGTCCATCTCCTCCATGGTGTATTGTCACCTTGTTGTGCACTAACTTAGCTTAACCTAAGACCAACATTTAACATAGCTGACACCTTCAACATCCAGATGTCATCAACTCAGGACTATCTTTTTCTCAGTGCATCTGCGACACAATCAATTAGGTTTCGTACATGCTCAGAAGGCTGCCGAATCAAGCTCCAGCTGCCATCACTTCCAGTTCAGGATGGCTTGGGAAAAGGACACAATGAAGGACACCACGTTGGTGATGCTAATTGCTTTGTCACCAACACCATACTTTCTCTGCCTCCATTGCCCCTTTCTAATTCCATTCAACCAACTTTTGTAAATAACATCGAAGATGGGCACCTTGATGGTGATAATTGCTTTATTACCAACACCACACTTTCTTTGACACCTTTACCCCGGAGCAAGCAATTCTCTCCGAAAGGGTTAGGACTTGTTGCCCCACCAACCAGCGAAGGAAATATTTCTGATCCATTGAACCAGCAATTTTGCCCTTCATCTGAAGAAGTGTTATTGTAGTCACCGAGATCGACTCCTTCGCTGAATCACTTGCTTCCTCATCTACTCAAAGGCTAAGTTGCTCACACCGATTAAGCCACTTCCACTGACCACAGAAGTAGCTTTCAAGGAGCTATTGGAGGAGATCATGTCTCTTTTGGCATTATAAGATGTAGGTACAGAATCTACTAAAGGATGAATAAATATGTTGCATGATATGTACGAGGAAACGCCGGGTCCAAGACATGATCTCTATACTCTCTTAAGATCTCCCTACTTTAGTTTCTGATATTCTCTCTTTTCTCTTGTTATACGTGAATCTGTTGTGCTTTTGGATGAAGTGTGTATTCATGAGGTTCAACATCTATCAGGGATTCCAAGCTCGTTGTACTAGGTGCTCATTTCCTGGCCCCATTTCCCCCCACTTGTTATGGACACTTTTTGCATTTCAACATATCTAGAGGTTTGATAATAAAATAAAAGCTGCATGACCAAATTCAAATGCGGAACCTCATCATCAACCTTGCTATTTTTGGGGCCAAGGTGAATATCTTCTTAAAATTTTGAGTGAAAATCACAGTTGACATATGTTGTTGAATTTTTTTAGAATGAGGCAGTTGACCTATTCTTGATTAGTCAAGCAATTGAGCATATATGCGGTGTAGGTATGATCCAATGTTCAAGATTGAAGTCTTCAATGCCCTTCAAATGTGATTTGGCCCTTCATAATATGCCTCTCTCAAAACAACCCTTCAAAACGCAACCCCAAATTGAAAATGAAGACGTCACTTGAAGTCCTCAATATAATCTGCCCACCACAAGATCCAACAAGCGTAGGGCATTCTCACTACAAGAAGTGGAGTTAGATGGTTGATTCTTAATTCTTCCCATTGTATTGGAAACATGTACCATATAATTCATGCACAAGTTTAATACAAGTTTTGTATTTCATTTTTATATTCTTGGATTGACGTCTTGAATTTGAACTAGCTCTTCAACTAAAGGGCTAAAATTTGAGAGCCCTTCAAAATGAAACTCATATGAGGGCTTCAATCTTGAACACTGGTATGATCAGATAGAAAGAAGAAAAAAAACCCTTGTAAGAGAAATGAATATTCTCTTTGACCTATACTCTTGATAAAGGTTACCTTCTTTCCAATCATTGATCAGTTATGTAACCAAGAACGGATGATTTCTAGAGATTATCAATAATTGTGGCATGTGAATATGCTTGCAATTTGAACCTAGTTGTCAACTTAGCCACAAACATTTGGCTAAGTTGGATATTGACCATGACATGTCAATACTGGTCAAAGATTGATATCCTTGGGGGTGCACTATGTTAAAACACGTACGACACTACATGAGTGCACAAAAGGGGTATTAATATGAACTTTGTTGTACTATGTATACATATGCTACACAAATGAAAATTCGTAGTTATGTACATGTATGGAGGACCTTTAAAACATGTACAACATTCGTGCTTTTTATGGTAGTGTCATTAGACTTTAAAGCAAAAGTTTTTTTAATTGCGAAGTTCATTGTGGCTTATGTAGAGGTGGGGGATTCTAGAATCTCAAAAGTGTGTTTGTTAGACAATTGAATGGCAATCCAACTTTATCCAATAATCAATTGACTCAAATTAAGGACGGCAATCAATGTATGCAACCTAAGCTCCTTATAGTTGCAAATCATGATGATGCTATATTAAATCTTGGTTGTGGTTATGGTATGTGTTTTTTTGAACACATATGAAGCTAAAATTACTAGAAAAAAAACGAGGTAGAGCAAAACAATCGGCTCCAATTAAGGGGAGTATGTTCCATGTGATTCTTGGTTTTAATGAAAGGTGCATCCCCACGTTGATATTGTGTTGCATGGAAATAAGTTGGCCTAAGATGCGAAAATGGGGTGGTGGTCGGGAATGGGTTGACTACCTTATGTACATTTCATACTTGAACATGTACTTATACAAATTCATGGATAACATGATTAGTAAAAGGATAAGGTTGGGGCATCTATAACTGATAAAATAAGAGAGTTTGGATCTGTTTAGGAGGAGTTATAGTGGGTAAGTATTTTTCTTGTGAAGAGAAACATATTCTATAAGAATGCAAATTTTTAACATTTTTTCATGAATATGGATATTGCTCTAAAGTTTGAAGCGGTAAAGTTTAGTGTAACACACAATCGATATATAGGTTAGCTCATAACCGCTCATCTAAATGCTAGTTCTTGGCTACAACATTTGTCAAAACTCTTATGAGGATAAACAATCACAAGCCGCCACAACATAAACTTTAACTTCGTTTGCCTAAAATATAGACCTCATCCATGTCGGCAAAACATGACCCTAGTGAGTGGTTAAATAGACATGGTCGATGGTGGATGCCTTGACCTCAATGGGCTCACATGCACGCCGATGACAAAACTCAGGGAGGGAGGGGGGGGGCACTAGCGAAAATAGTAGAAACAACGTGCAATAAAAAATAGGGTTTAATATATTCATTGTAGATAAATTTTGCAAAAAATGTACATATAATATAGGGGGTTTTAAAATAGTGAAACATGTTTACATGTAAAATACCATCACATATAATGGCCTCTTTTATCTAGTCAGTACATGTAAAATAGCATGGAAACAATTACTAGGGGTAGTGGGTCTAGGGTAGGGTCTATGCTAGTGGATGAAAAGAGGTAATTTTTTGTTGAAAAAACTTGGATGGATGGCTTCGCAAGCTGGCTGGCTTAAATGTTACTAAACCAATGTATCCAATGTGGAGTTAAAAAAATTGGTTACTTGGGGTATAAGGAAAAAATATAGTATAAGTAAAATAGGGTATTTTTCAATGATTCCCCCAAAAAATTATAATTATTGATAGGTTGTATTAAAATACAATCATTTACCTTTATTTTGAAAAATACCATACCTTATAATCTTTTCTGCAAGACAAATAGCCCCCCGATAAATAGGTCTTGAGCGCACGTGTATGCAAAATATAAGAGGGAGTGCACCCCCCAAGTGACAAAAACACGTGCGTTCTTTCTTTCTTTCTTTCTTTCTTTCTTTCTTTCTTTTCTGTGCTTATACAAAAGAACTCACTTGTAGGTCATGGTTAATGATTCGTGCACTCACCTTACATCCGTTATTGAGAGGTGGATCATAGTTGATGTTGGTAAGGTAAGTGAACCCATTTTACCTTTACCCATTTAATACAAGGGAAACCGCATGCAAATGAACCCTAGTATGGGTGGTAGAGCAATCCATACAACCTTCTTATCCTACCCAATGCAAAAAATCTAGTCTAGGTCACAATTATTTATCAAATTCATGAAGAATAACCAACATAGACAATTTAAACAATTTGAGCATACTATCCCAAGCCAACTAACCTTTAACATGCAAGTCTCATGTAATTGATAAAGTGTTTTTGGTCAAACAAGCTTACGGAGAGCCCTAAATGCACGGGGTGTCCAGAAAACACCCTCAAACATTGATTTTGGGCTTCTTAGGCACTTAAGGAAGTTTAACACTAGGTCATTTTGTAACCACAAAGCTCAAGCAAACCCCTCTAAGAAGCGTCGCAAAGATTTAATCACTTGAGAACGATAAGGACACATCCCTTCATTGAAAGATAATTGATTAATCTCGTTTAGAGGAATTTCCACCTTCTTGGCGGCGTGGGGCCGCCATTTGGATGATTTGATCGCTTAGTGGCAAAACTCCCAAACGTTCCTTGCATGTAGACACTCGTACATTCATTGCATTGCTAACAAGCACCAAAACTTGGACTACTGGAGTCTTGACCTCCTCGGGGAAGTCACTCCATTGTAAAGTTGAAACCACGTGCATACAAAAAAAATCTACTTTTTCTAAGTTGCATCACCAAAATGGGTCAAAATTTTATCAATTTTTTTTCACGAGTAGATATACATGGTATCTATTACATAGTAAAAAATGATAACCAAATTTGATGATCTTCTTTTTCTATAAAACATACCGTTTCTAACTAGAATGACGCAGAATTAAACAAAAACAATTACTACAAAAATGAAGATGACTAAAAATTTCAAAAAAATACACAAAAGATATTATCAATGGTTATGCATATGTAGAAAAAATATCAAGTTATCTATGGCATATAATATAGGGGTAGCAAACTTTGTACGCTCATGTGTCCCCAAAGAATACACTAAGTGACTTCCCCGGGTTGACCTCCCATTCAGTTGTCAAATTTTTGGACAAGATGAACCACCACAAACGCATGTCAAATTTTCAGCAAGTTGGGTGAGCCTTATGTAGCCATCCACCTTAATAAGATATCCTATATTTGAGTGGTATATGAGAAAGCTTGCACTTAAGATCAACACCAAAAAGACAAGTGTTCCAATGAAATCGGACTTATGTGCTCGAAATGTAGATGTCATTTTAGGGTCATGATTATTACAATTGGGAAAGGCCAAGGCCTATGTGATTGTTCAAAAAGAATTAGAATCTTCATTATGGACTCTTATAACTTTTGCATCTCAACTATGATATTGGATTTTGAAAATGGCAATCTATGTGAGTAACTGAGTCTAAATTAAATATTGGTAAAAAATATCCGTGAAGTTTGAAACGCCCACAATAGAACAACACATGTTATATATAGTGTGGAATATGAAGACAAGGAATATAAAAAGAGCCCCCATTTCTACTGCATCGGTTGATACATATATAGCTCATGTTATAGCATAGGTATGTACCAATGTTGGGTGAATCATTGGATCAAAAGGGTAATAAAGGGTAATAAGTGGAAAGGGTACCCTCATGCGAAAACATTTGCCAAGAACATTTTCCCCTTAGTTTCTTCACCTGCCAAATTTTTTTATTTACATGTACTCGTTACTCAATCAGTAGAATTTGTGGAGCCGGGTATCCTTACCTGTCACCTGTTAATTGTTTTAAAAATTTCCATTCACATTATGGTCTTCATCCATCCAACACAATACATCTTTCACTAGAGCTTTCCTTCCTCCAAAACAATTTTTTTCCTTCAGATTCTTGTTGTTTCCAACATGAACTCATTCTCATCAACTTAGAAATTTGGTGAGTTTGAATAGTGGGTTGTTTGTGTGGTTCCTCTTTGATTACGCATTGTGTATGTAATGTGGATTACACATTCTTCAATGTTATTTGAGGTAGCATGTGCACTTTAACATTGAGCCACCGATAGTTTTTATTATTATTTTATTTTTAAAATATAAATAATAAATTTTATTTTATTTTTAAAATTATAATATATTTTAGTTGAATTTTGAGATACCATTGGTAACAAGCGCCTCAATTGATTCTCATTTGAAGGGGGGGGGTTTGGGAGGAGAATCTCATTCCAAAGATCATGAGATGTAGTACGAAATAGATTTGTTTATTTTTCAAATTGATGAAGATTAGAAGAAGATATTAGCATTTGAACATTGAGGTACATATTCTTGTTTTATCTTCTACCTGAACAATGAGAAAGGGAAGCTAGACATGAGCTATGAGCGGTGAGCGGTAAATTATGAGCGATTAGCAAGAAATTGTGAGCAATGTGAAAAATGCTAGCCAAACTTGCACGGATATAAGGGCAACTGAAGGAACTTCAACCCATGTGTATGCAGTTGCACATTGTGTGACTTGCACTTATTATCATGGAATATTGAAAACACTACAATCAAATGTTCAATTTAGTATAATATACTACAAAAATTTGAATTCAATCACAATAAGATAAAATCATATATTTTCATATAATGATATACATGAATAATAGTATGAAAAAATGACTAACATGACTACTAGTGTGCAACGCACTAGCAAGCTAGAGGATATGCAACACCTCGTTGTATGTATACGTCGCCCTCTAAATCCACTTGCAAAGAAATTTGAACACATAGTAAAGGTGTTTGCAATACATTTATTTATTTAATTTATTTAATATTTTCCCAAAGCCCCTGATGACATTTTGGTGAAGTCTGAACATGTGTATTGAGGGATATCGCTTATTGTATCACGGTAGGAGTTGTCCTTCTTAGATACAATGTTCATGATCACTCCAAATCTTCGACATGGAATGGCAATGACTCCAACAACATATTAACCATCCATGAGTCTGGACTCTGGAGCTCCCATTTGATTTTGTGATCAACCATTGGTGCTGCTGGATTTTGACACACTATCTTTGAATTTCTGGAATTTGGGTGGGCACAGGGTTTGACGACACTTAGAAATGTAATTGAGGAATAAAGAGTCATACAATAGTTGATAGCCTACAATGAGGTGAAAATGCACCCCTCTGTTGCAATTAGAAACCAACAACCTTGAGCACCAACACCTCCTTCTTCAATAATTTGGTACCTATCTTCACCAGTTGCTTGCTCCATCTAGAGCCGGTGTTAATATTTATCTATCTTCACCCGCCAAGTGTAGGCCAAATGTTGGGTACTATAGGCCAATCCAAAACATACTTCTTCTTGCAACCACTTCCACAAAGCTTGATGTTGTCATGACAAAACCAAAGCTCATACTCCACATTGTTGGTGTAGCGGAATTATTTCTTCATCCCTTTGTATGTTGGAGTAAGGGTGGATTGTTTGGCTTTGACATTGCACAAAGTCCCAGTTTTGGCTTGCATTGCTCAACATTTTCTGGCAGAGTTGGGTGGCAATCTTGCAATGTGTCATTGGGAAGTAGTGCAATCCATCTTTGACATGGATGTGGTATGAGCCACACCATACTCTGTAGAATTCAATGAATACTCAATGCGTGGATGATTTGCACAAGTGCTTTGCCGAGAAATAGGGTAATTCACTTTGTCAAGATGGTGTGAATCGCAATCTGCACTGGGTGGCAAGTCCAATTTCTGTTTGGTGGATCCAAACAACTCGAAGTCCTCCGACACATAAAACTTTGGTGTTAACATCTTCTACACCAAGATAATACCTTGTGGCTTCTTGTAGCAACTTAGGATCCCAACATCTAGCAACTGCCTTCAATTTCAAGGATGCTAAACCCAAGCTTTTGCTAGTGAAACCCCCTTTCTATTCTTCATGATCTACATGAAAGCACAAATCAAATCATCCAATGTGGCTTCGTATAGACAAGTCATTTTGTCTCTTAATTGTTGCAACTTCTATGATCATGCCTAAACATAAATCTAACCTGATTTAATTTTCTTGAAATATTCCTTAGGTAGAATGACACTAAATTAACAAAAACCTTGGGGGTATCACTTTAAGGGCAACTTACCTTGTGAGAAAGTGTTTGGCGTCCTCAAAACTTACACTAAGTTTCTTTGCCGGCAATTTCTTGAGTGATTACAATTTCTTTACTTGTTGCTTTTTGTGTAATTTTCTTGAGATAAATGAAATTATAGGATTTTCCCTTGACATATTTGAGGTGTTGAATTTGTAGTTTGGGTGTAATTCTTTTCAATGCAATTATTCAATTCCTAACTTTGTGCCCAAGGAATAATGACTACACTATATTTTAATGTGTCATGTTGCTTAGGGTGGTCTCTTTGACTTACCATGTAGCAACAAGTGTCCCATGCCAACTAAGTTCGTTGGCTGCCACCTAGTGATTGCCAAATAATTCAAGTGGATTGATGATGATTATAGGTAGTGTGGGCCATGATAAATTGAATATTGGATCATCAATGTATTGCAAATTTTAGTGCATTGCATGTAGGCTGTGTTAGACTTTAGATATTCATATGGAATCCATCCAAGCGCAATCTAAGTGTTATAATATTAGTCAAAGTAAAATCAAGCTATGAAGTTGGAATCTCAAGTGTAAAGTGGGTTAGAGTGAACAAGCATACCAATGAGCCTAGCTTCCTTTCTTCAAGTTCTCAACCTCTCTAGTTTTAAGAGGGTCTAAGGGAGTTTATGTTACTAAGTTAGCCCACACGTGATGCATACAAGAGCATAAAATTGAGACTCGATAGAGAAGGAATGATATAAACTTTGAGTATGCATGTGAACATGAAAAATGATTCCTAAAGGTCTGTCAAAATAACAAGTTTGCCATCAAAAGTTTTCGAAGTTGCATGAAAGTACAATATGGTGAGCACAAGAGTACATGAAAGATTTGACAAATTGACTTAGATATAAATTGATGCTTAGGCAACAATACCTTGTATGCATACCCTATAAGGTGTCAAAGTTAAAGTCGAGTAACCCCTATAATTTTGTCGAATCAAATATTGCCTCCTTTCTCACTTAATTTTCGTTTTAAACCTTTCATTTATACAAAGTGGATGAATTTTATTTTATTTGCAAAAAATTGCATGTCAAGATGATGTTTGCAACCAAAATCTTACACATTACATTTTTGGCATGCAAATATAACTTTAAATGTATATTCAACGATACAAAGGTAACATTAAAATTATATATAACAACTTTTTCTTTTAATGTAAACAACATTTGAGCATTTCATAAAACTTTATTGCCTTAAGTCATCTTAATGATTTTCAAGATGACACCCTTTGACCTTTAATAAAGGTCGACATGTTTGTTTTGGTGGAGTTGATATTTTTGGGGTTTCCCTCCAAAACAATGAATAGTGAGAATCGACAACTATAATAAATTTTTCCTATTATTGTGGGCCACACTAATTTTCTGAGCCCATGCTAAATCTCACAAGGAGAATTAGTGTGGGGCACATTGATTTTCAACCCACACTAAATTTCTAATAGAAAATTAGTGTTGGCCACAATAATTGTTTTTCCAAAAAATTAATGTGGGTGATTTTTTGTGCTACTTTTGTCATTGAACCAATATTTAGATACTCACAATTTTTTTCATGATGCACATGGTATATTGGTGGTTGATAGCCATGAATGTTTCTAAATGGTATTTTCACAATTAGGTTGGTTTATCCAAAGTGTATACATTTTCTATAGTACAATCCTTTATATTGGTTCTATTCGAACAACTTCATCCCCATTTGTCATGTGGGAAATTTATAAGACTCGAACACATAAAAATTGACCCAACATATGAACTCTAATCCAAGAATGCATACTTCTTTGAGTTTTGCCAACATGGTGGGTAGCAGCTCTCCTCCAACATACAATGGATGTTTGTCCATAATTTATTGAAAAGGAAAAAGTTGTTCAGAGTGCCAAACACCATCAACATCCAATAATAACCTGCATCTAATCATAGTTTTATTTGGAAAGGACAATTGATGATAATTGAGTTGTTCATTTACGAAACGTACACTTTCAGCTACAATGCAAAGATAGAATGCCTTCCCATGATTAGCAAGTTTTCCAAACCAACTACCATCTCCCCTTGCTTCGTTTTGCCATGTCCCATTTTCAATTAATTCCATCTTCTTCGCCTCCTATTATGTTGTCTGCACATCTTTAATCTTTGCAATTACAAAGGTGTCAGCTGGTTGACACAAATATGTTGTGCAAGGAGGCAAGTAGAGAAGCATTGTACTTTTTCTAGCAAGCACCTTATTCAATACTTGATTCACATTGTGTCCAGTGTTAATTGTCAACCCACACATGCTTCGGGTGTCCTTGTGGGTCACCTTAAAAACAATGTCATTCATTAAACCAAGTTGCAAATATGTGCATATCTATTCAACCTTTGGGAGTTGTTCGGTAGCACACACCTAGAACATTGTTTGGGAGACCTCTAATTGGATAATTGTGATATTTGTTCATAAAAATCAACATAGGTGCTTCAATCGAGGCTTTCCTTATGCCCGTGATCCGCACCACCATCGTTATGGCTTCTCCACCGCTTACAACAACTGCATATTTGACAGTTTGATTGCCAACCACGTCAAGTGTACGACCATTGTCAAGATCAAATATAAAATGGATTTCATCCACATTTTCCATGTAATGCTCATTGAACTCTCCTGACATGAAACTTCTTTTGAGAACACCAAAGCTTGGGGAGGTGACTATCGGAATTTTAGAAAACCACGTGAGATAAAAATTAGGGTCAATTTAATTTGTTTAGGATAAAATTTATAATTTCGTTAGATCTACCATAGCATTGGAAATATGTCCCCTAAATGATATATGTAAAATAGGGTGGTAGATAATTCCTTCATTTTAGTAATCAGTAGAAAAAAAATAGGGTCACAGACATAGGATCCCCCTAAAAGTGTGTAGTAGGATTAGTAGAATAATTATGGGTTTGTCTACTTGGATGAAGAAATGTGTAGTATGGAGGGGAATGTCATGGGAGTTTTTGGAGGAAGACAAGGTGGAGTCATTGGAGACTTCGAAGGTTGCCCCCCCTCATGCCATCAACTAGTTTTAGATATTCGTCGTCATTGGTGCTAAACCTCTCACAATTGATTAGTCTTATCATGACGTTATAGAGGATGTTGAACATGTATCTTGATAGTATTGGAAGGTGCATAGTTGTATATTATATATATATATATATATATATAATATTTAGCTTTCTTGCACTTGAATGCAACCTTGTTTTTTTGGAGTAGGTAGTTGTGCAAAATTTTATGTCTTGTCACAATTGATTGTATTTCTTGTTTTTGTTCTATCTAAACAATTACAAATAAATATACGGTGCTAAAAAATACGTCAAAAGTAGCTTTTATCTACAAATAGGGAGGGAAAAAATATTAAGAGGTGCATAAATATCCCCCCATTAAATACCCCATTATCGCATGTGGTTACGAAATGTAAGGGGGTGTGATCGCCCCAAGCACCAAAGTGAAAATTGTCAGCATCTCTATATGCGAATTTTCGTCAAAACTGCATGTTTTCTCCCTAGTATCTGATGCAATAAAACAATGTTATGCTTGTGCATGAAATATCGCATCCAACTTGTACAACTTTTGGAAATTATAGGCACTCCATGCAGGGGATCCACATAGGTGTGATTGAACTTGGATATAAAAGTTTGAAAGACCCCTTTTGCAATGTCAATTAGCAAGCCACTAGAAAAGTTCACCCCTGCCTTTCAAGCGTTCAAACTCATGGAAAAGCTCACCAAACAACCAAGTGACCCAACCTGTACATTTTCGGCCCCGCCCAATAGTATGTTTCTTTGCAAACTTTTTGCGCACTCCAAGTTGAATTCTTGTCACTTCTTCACAACTTTGTCATCTTCAAGAATTGTATCTTGTGCTTTCCACCAACAAGAAGCTCCTTGCAAGTTTGCCTTCATTGATCCTCAATTTTTTTTGTAGAAATGTCCTCATAGCTCGCAATACTATCATATTCTCACTAAATATAAATGCTCGTTCCATCATCCATTCAACAACTTCTTTTCCTTGAGCTTATGTGCACACCTGTTGCAAAACTCATTTTTCATGCATTTTGGCGTTAAACACCGGTTTCGTTAAAAGTGCACTTCAATATGTAAAAGTGCACATGAACAAATTATTGCAAACGCATAGATTTCAATGAAAATATGACCATATTATAATTGTATTGGCTATAAAAAAAACTAATTATTGCTTCACAAGGTGAGACATATGCCCCACCCCCTTAAGATTTGAACAAAAACTAATTACGGCTCCAGAAGGTGTGGCATATGCCTCACCCCTTTAAAACTTGATAAAAACCAATTATGGCTTCACAAGGTGAGGCACATGTCTCACCCCCTTAAAACTTGAACAAAAACTAATTACGGCTCCACAAGGTGTGGCATATGCCTCACCCCTATAAATCTTGATAAAAACCAATTACGGCCTCACAAGGTGAGGCATATGCCCCACCCCCTTAAAACTTGAACAAAAACTAATTACGGCTTCACAAGGTGTGACATATGCCTCACCCCTTTAAAGCTTGGAAAAACTAGTTAAGGCTCCACAAGGTGGGGCATGTGCTTCATCGCTCTAAAATATGTAAGGGTAAATACTAAATACGGGATAATATAACATAAACAACCTCCCGTTATCCTTAAGTTAGAATAAACATTACTTTAATTAAATATGAACAAACATAGATATTGATATAAATATGTTTTTTATAATATATTATAATATATTAGATTGAGGTTATATTTATAATATTTATATATATTACATAAATATTTATAGAAAATCTATTTTATTTCTAAAAAACTAAAAACAGTGCTAGGTATGAGTAGAATAGTGCCACCGGCCCACCCAAAAAAATTCAAGTGTAAATTCTTAAATCTGTGCATGATAAACCAATACAAAGTTTGTCCACACATATAAGATTTAAAAATTAACGTTTGAACTAACCTAAAACGCCGCTTAGGGTTAGGTCAAGTTTTCCAGCCGCCACTCTTTTCCAACGCCGCTTTTCTCCACCGATGCTCTTTTCCAACACCAAAATACTTCGGCGCCTCTTACTCCTGCAACTCTTACTCCAACACCTTCTTGTTTTTCTTTGATGGTACCTCTTACTCCTTCTTTTAATTGTTATTCCTCAACAATTTAGAAGTTTTTCTAGTACTACATCATCTAACATATTGCTGCAGATTTTTTATCCTTCAGCTCTCTATCATCTTATTGCGTTCAATCAACTCTCCAATAACTCTAATGTCTTCCTTTGCAGTTCAACTGATCTTCGACTCTACTCTCAACTTATATAGGCGCTTCAATACCAACTCTAAGTTATTTAATATTTAAATATCATCATATTTTACTCTTATTTTTCAACTTTATTCAGAGTGTATTTCAATTCAGCACTCCATTCAGGTAATTATTTAACTCTTTAATTTTTTGGGTTTCAAATCTAAATTCGATTTCTTTTTCAAAACAACACAATTTGTTAATTATTACAAAAGATTATAGTATACTTAGTACATGTAGTTCATAATATGAGATTTTCGTAATAAAAACTTTATCCTCATTTTTCAAACTCTGGAATATGTGATCATTACCCTTATATAAAATTTCAAAATTGGTATTACTCATCCGTATTGCTAAATTTTATTTTCTTCATTCTTGATTACAAAATATTATATCATGAAATAAATGTCTATGTTTTGAATTTTTTTTGGATGAGACAAATGCCTCACCCTCCTTGAAAAATCTGAATTTTTCTTTAAGCTTGTGCTCAGAGGTCAGGCACATGCCTCACCCTTCTAAAACCAAATTCTATATTTTGAATTTTTCTTTTTGGGTGAGGCAAATGCCTCACCCTCCTTGAGATATCTGAATTTCTAATTAAGCTTGTGCTCATAGGTGAGGCACATGCCTTACCCTTATGAAACCAAATTCTATGTTTTAAATTTGTTCTTTTGGGTGAAGCAAATGCCTCACCCTCTTTGATAAATCTGAATTTCTCTTTAAGCTTGTCCTTAGAGGTGAGGCACATGCCTCACCCTTGTCAAACAAAATTTTATGTTTTAAATTTATTTTTTTGGGTGAGGAAAATATCTCACCTCCTTTGAGAAATCTGAATTTCTCCTTAAGCTTGTACTCATAGGTGAGGCACATGCCTCAATCTTATGAAACCAAATTCTATGTTTTAAATTTGTTTTTTTGGGTGAGGCAAATGCCTCACCCTCTTTGAGAAATCTGAATTTCTCCTTAAGTTTGTGCTCATAGGTGAGGCACATGCCTCACCTTTATGAAACAAAATTCTATATTTTGAATTTATTTTTTTGGGGTGAGGCACATGTCTCACCCTCCTTTAGAAATCTAAATTTATCCTTAAGCTTGTACTCAGAGGTGAGGCACATGCCTTATCCTTAGTAAGAAAATCGAATTTTGTTGTGATTGTGTAAAATGTAAAATGTAATGTGTCTAGAAGATATTTTTATATCTTTAAAATGATTTATGTGTGCTTGTAGGAAGTGAGGTTGGAGGTGATATCATGCGGGACAAGAGGTGTGGGCCTTTAAGGGCCCCCCGAATAAACATTTGAAGCCTTCGAATACTTTTAAGTATTATGGATGGTTTCTCATGCGCGATGACAAGCATGTGTTCCTAAATATTTCTACTTATCCGTGGATGGAAAACAAAGTATGGTTTTCTAAAGCATGGTCTAAAGGAAAAATTGTTCAAAAAATTGCAAACGAAGATGAATATTTTTGGAATGAATGTGTAGAATTGTGGACTGATGGAAATATAAAGTTTTTTAGACGTGAGGCGATTCCTTTTGTAAATGCAAAAGATCATATTCATTACAAATATGTTGAAAGAAGTCTTGGACTTAATTATAATGAAGAACTTCAAGTAAATGCTAGTATACTTGGAGCAACAAAGTTTGGATAATATGCATTGGTACATCCAGATGTACGAAAAAATATGTTTTCTCTAGGTTTAGATTTTTTGGATGGTTAAAATTATTTTAGTTCAGATTCGTATTTTATTATATAGATATATGTAGTCTGGAAAGAGAAATGTTTGTTATATTATATATTGATATTTCAATATAAGATGACACAAGCATGTCGTTGTTTTCTTTGGAATCATCAACTTCAATATTATTACTTCTATGGTGAAGCAAGTGTTCTGTCACTTAGTTTCAATTTATTTTCATGTGTTTGGTCCAAGGGTGAGGTGTATGTGTCGTACTTTTCATTAGGTTTACATATAATATATTTTAAGCTATGCACAAACGGATGTGTTTTATTCCTTTGATTTATTTCATAACCTAAATTTTTTACTAAAAAGGTGAAACACAATATAAATATGATGGTCATATAGTGTATAAGCCTTGTCTTTGAATTATTTAAAACTAATAATATTTGAAAGTATTTGTGTCAAAGTACGAATTTATTGCGCAATCATTCCAAAAGTTGAGAATAAAATATTAAAAAATAATCCCCAAAAAAAGTGCACATGCTTATGTGCACTTTTAACGAAACCGGTGTTGTTACACAATCATATTTGGATTTTGGTTTTTAGCTTCGGGGAGTCATAACATTAGGTAGCAATGCTAGCAGGGTACCTTTGTGTACCTGCAATATTACGGCTGGGGCGAAACAACCCGTGCACTGGTTCCTTGGAGGCAAGGGTTTATGCATCCAACAAGGAACGAGTGTATGGGTTGGTTCGCCCAAATCCAATATTACCTCAACAAGAAGGGAAAAGCTTGCAAAGCAAGGGTGAATGAATGGATAATTCATTAAATATAGTAGCTTCAAAAAGGTATCAAAGAGGCTTCCAATGTAGGTGTTGGGAGACTTTTCCAAAAAGTGCAACTACCTTTTTGACCTCACCAACTTTCCCGTTGCTTTATAGCTGTTTAGATTTGTTTAGATCGTAATTTAGCCTAGATTAAAACCTTTACCACCACTTGGCATTAGTTTTGTCCTAGAAACCGACATAATTAATTCTAAGCATTGAAAGTAACTACCCAAATGGATTAAAAATAGCCTAAGTAAAACTCGAAGGTAGCGCTACCTTTGCTCTTGAAAGAGCATCAAACCGGCACGCGCCGGTTTGATGCTCTTTTGAGAAAGTCATTCCAAGCTCGTTACTTAATGTTATAGTTCCTCCAATATTGCAACTTCATCAAATTTAAACAAAAGCACATAGAAATTGAGGATGAATCCATAATGAAAACATGACGTGATTATATGATACAATAAACATGATTTCAACATAAACCATATGTCTTGTATACTTGACAAACCATCATGCACATGATGAATGTAGATTGGCCATCAATAGGAGTTGGTTGACTTGATCTCAGAATACTGCGAAGATCACCACTCACTGTGGCTCCATTACTTTCATCGCCTCCATCGGCATGTAGACCAATCTCAAACCATGGTTGTCCCAATTCTTGAGCCCTGTTGAAATGCATGAGTACAAATTAAGGAAGGGTTAATAGTTAGCATCATTGGACCAATATGACCACTTGTTAATGAGCTTGACAATCTTCACTTTGAAAATGAAGCCGAAACGCTTTTACTCCACACATGTCAATTCGCAAGCAATGAATGGGGAGAACATGTTGCGGATGAACCAGTTGACTCTGAAAAATAACCGGTTGATGTTCAAGACTTCAGGATAATTACCCATCATTTCAGAGGAATCTGTCAAATGTACCTCAAGTTCACAAAGAAAACCAAAAGATCACAACTTATAACCAGTTGGACTTGAAAACACTAGGATCCTGATGGATTATACCCAAAAATCTCCCCGGACATTGTTTGCAAGGACCTGAAATTGGCAAATACAAGAGATCTTTTTTGTGAATACAAGAGATTTGTGCCCCAAGCTCCACTTCTTAGAGAAGCTAAGAATACATCTAGAACTAGAAAATTAGCATGGGCCATGCTAATTATTTCCATGCTAATTTTCCACCCACACAGGAATTTACAGAATATTCCTCAATTTAATAAGGAAAAACCGAAAGACGTCAACATGTAACTGGGAAACATCAGGATCTCGACGGATTATGCCAAAATCCTCCCCGGACGCTGCTCCGAAGCCAGCTGATGAGTCATTTCTTGTGAATCAATCTGCCTTGTTTTTCTCGGATGAAAAACATAATCCTGCTGCTGACTCATCATAAATTACAATGCGAACATACCTGGGCCCTTCGGATCATGCTCCAGCTTTCAACTCATCACAACAGTTCGACACCACAAAATGTAGGAGATAGAACCCTACATAAGGATTACTGTTGCAGACAAGAACTTCAAACCTTAAAGTTTTGGGGGCCGCAGACAAGGTCAAGTCGAAGAGGTAAATTGGCTTTCTCGAAACAAAAGAAATCTCAAAGTACCGCAGAATATTTTCAAGAGTAAGTAAAACTAACCATTTTGAAAATTAACAATCTGGACTTTTGGTTTCACTCAGATCTATATCAATGGGCGACTTCGCCATTGCATTTTCATTTGGTCTAACTTTCATGTCAATTGGGTAATTCGTTGCAAAGACGCGATTCCGATATGGAAAGCTCGCACCAGCAGCAGCAGCTGCTCTCCGTGGTGTGCATCTCACTCCACGAGACGGACAAACTCCGCGTGATGAACATGTCGCGCGAAATGGTGGATTCACTGCGCGCCGTGATCCAGTCGTCGTGGACGCGCGGGATCCAGTCGGAAGGGAGCTACGCGGTCTCGTACGAATTCAAGCTGGGGGGCCGGCCGTGGCTGGGCGGGGGCGAGGAGGCCGTCGACGCCCGCCGACTTATCGCGCGCATCCTAGGGTTCATGCTGCAACGCGGGTGGGTGCTCGTCGTCGCCACCGACGTGAGCCGCAAAGAGCACGACAAGGACAGCTTGTTTTTCCGGTGCCAGCCGGTGCCGCCGCAGGCAGCCGTAACGGCCGCCATCTCCTTCAACATGACGGACAGGGTGCGGGTGATCGACGGGACGGAGGAGTTGGCCCAGGTGGTGCGGTCGTGTATCCAGAACTGCTGGAGCCGGGGGTTGCAGGGCGAGAGAATTTACAACGGGGTGCCGGAATTTAAGATGTATGGCCGTCCGTGGGAGCCATTTGGGGAAGGCACCATGGTCACAAGGATGTTCGTTGCGCAGCTGATTGGCGCGCTGGATGACGCCGGATGGGAGGTGTACACTTCCGTGGACATCAGTTACGGAGTAGGCGGAAATTCAGGTGAAGATGGTCGAACTCCCATTAGGAGCATGGACAGCTGGGTGTTGCGACCGAAACCATAGATTCCTGTTAAGAAGCTATAAATTTAGCAACCTGTGGAAATCTGCCATGTAGTTCAACATGTCGGACAGGGTTTAGGGTTATTAATGGGACGGAGGAGTTGACACAGGCGGTTCGATTATGTATCCAAAATTGTTGGAGCTGGGGATTGCAAAGGGAGAGAGAGTTTACCATGGGGTGCCGGAGTTCAAGATGTATGGCCATCCGTGAGAGTCGAGTGGTAAAAGGCACCATGGTCACAAGGATGTTTGTCGTGCAGATGTGTGGATATAACGTACGGAATAGATGGACAACCAGATCGAAATGGTCGAATCCCCATTCGGAGCATAGACGGTTGGGTGTTGAGAACCAAACCCTAAATTCCTTTTAAGAAGCTGGGAGTTTAACTTGATTTCCTCTAGTTTGCCTGCGCAAATCCGCCATCTCTTTCAAAAAATTCCTGTGAAGAAGCTATGAATTTCAAGAAGCTCGAATTTAGTATCGTAATCTATAGTTTATTGCCCTGTTCACAACATACTCAACGCAAATACTATCACATCGAAAAACTATCAAACACCGGATTGACAGATACTACTATCATCATTATTCATATTATCATGTATACAAGTCTGCCTGTGAAGATCTCAACGGTGACAATGATGGCAGCATCACAAATAGGCAGCCGGGTATCAAGAGTGTCATTTCACATGAAAATTGCTAGATTTGCTGCTTGCGTGCGGATGTGATTTGCTTCGGAGAAGTGTGCAGTGTGCTACACACAAATCTGTAGTCCAACTTCCCCGCTCAGATTGTTGTAAGAGAGATCTAATCCCTGTAGGTTTGAAAGAGACACAAGCTCTGGGGGGATTACCCCACTAAGATTATTGTAAGAAAGGTTCAGAATATTCAGATTGGTCATTCAAATACCGAAAAAGGAAGTTTTAGGGTTTCTACCGCACCTTATGTTGAGCGCTTTCTGTGTGTCGTTGTTCAAATTGGTCATTCAACATAAGCACCTGACCTGCGAGATGCGAGAAAGGTCCTCATTTTGGGGACCGATTCAATCTCCCCCCAATATTTTCTGGATACGCCGTGACAATATCACAAAATGGGTCCTTCGAGGAAGCACATAAAGTCGCGAAAAAAACGAAGCAACTAGGGTGCTCCAATTTGCTGAATGAAAACTGAGTCTCGAACTTCCTGAAGTTCGAATACCAATCTACGAAGAAGCGAAAAATGAGGGTCAGTGTTTACCAATCTACTAGCAGCTGGACCAGTTTGGGCCCCAAGAAACGCAACGACGGTGTAGGGTTGAGGGTTCAGTATGCTCAGCTAATGGAGAAAAAATCCACACTACTTCTGGAAGGATGTAATTATACTGTCGTTACTAGAAATGAATTTCAAGTTTTCGTGAAAAGATAAACAATCTGTAGACATTGTTTTGATGAATTCGCATACTTTTTGAATCATGATCCTCTTCCTACTAGTGTGATGTGGGTCATCACCACCCTCACCTTCGAAGTCCACCCACAAAATTCGACCAAATCGCGAAACGCTCGAGGTTCTGGACTGCGTGGCTGGCATGTCAGCACTTTCATTGCTCAAGTCAGACAGACCGACCGTCGGGAAAGTGCAATGTGGACGAGCTTTGTGTTCATGGGTTAAGCTGAGAATTTCTTGCTTGAGCCAGAAGAACATACTACTCGAAAATGAAGCAGCGTAAGAGATTAAGTAGAAGAGCTTGAGGAAGTGGTGGTCAGGAGTTCGGGGGTGGCATACACATCCTCGGCACCAGGATTGACGACTGTGAGAAGGGTTGTGCAAGTGCAAGGGGCCGTTGAACAGAGAATGAAGCCCTGGAACCACAAGGAGGTTCTTGACGATCCACAAAGAATTTGGGAAGGGTTGAAAACGTCCGCTGTTGAGATTTTGATTTTAAGGTACCCATAGATTTTGTGCAAGTTCAGGGCCCTTGTTTGACCCATTCTAAGTTTACAACAAGTTTGCAGGCCTTTTCAGGAGTCAGGGCTTTAATTTTGAGCCTTTGGAACATACTGTATTTTCATCAAATACAGTAATACCTTGTTAAGATTTCTTTTATGAATATCTCCAATCAAAATCTTACACATGGTTTTTATAGCTTTCAACCGTATGGATGTAATGTTTGAATGTTTCATAACAACTCTCTTGTACTGTAAACAACATTTGAGCATTGAAAGTCACCTTAATTTGCAAATAAACACCCTTTGACCTTTAAAAGGTTAACGTGTTTGTTTTGATGCAGTTGACATTCTTGGAGTTTCCTTCCAAAGCCGGCTCATCTCTTGTGAATCAATCTTCTGTCTTTTCTTCGGAAATAAACATTATCCTGCTCCTGGCTCATCAAAATGTGAGCGTTTTTGCACACTCAGGCAATGACCTGGGTCCTTCGGATCGTGCTTCAACTGTCAACTCACATGCTTTGACACCACACTTCGGTGGACATCAGTTACGGAAAAGGTGGTGGATCAAAGGGTCCAAATGGGGATCGAACTCCCATTCGGAGCATGGACAGCTGGGTGTTGCGACCCAAGCCCAAAGTTTATGAAGAAGCTATGAATTGAGCAGCATTGCCACCATTTCCTTCGACATGTCGGATAGGATTTAGGGTGATCGACGGGCCGGAGGAGTTGGCCCAGGTAGTGCGGTCGCGTTTCCAAAAGTGTTGGAGCTGAGGGTTGCAGGGCGAGAGGATTTACCACGGCGTGCCGGAGTTTAATATGTATGACAATCAGTGGGAGCCGCATGGGGAACTCACCATGGTTACCCGGATGTTTGTTCAGATTGGGAGGCTTACACTTCGGTGTACATCAGTTACGGAAAAGGCGGACAAACGCTCCGTAATTAGTCGAACTCCGATTTGGAGCATGGCCAATTTGCAATTGTCGAAACTACAAGTTCATGTTAAGAAGCTATAAATCTTAAGAACCTGGAATTTAGCATCATCATTTCCTCAAGTCTGCCTGTGCAGATGACAGCGGTGACAACATTGCAGGCAGCATCACAAATAGGCAGCCAGGCTTCAAGAATGTCATTCAGTTGAAAATAGCTAGATTGTATGCCGAGGTACAGTACTGCTTCGGAGAGTTTGCAGTGTACTTCACATCAGAAACCCTAGTCCCGAACATCACCAAGAAAGTCTAATTAGTATTTTGAAAGGTAGGGTTTACACTTGGTCATTCAACATAAGCACCTGACCTGTGAGTTGCGAGGAGAGCATGATTTTTGGGAACGACTTCTCCTTGCAACACTTTCTGGATGCACCGTTACAACGTCACAAAGTGACAGGTCTCCAAGGATGTACATAAATCTACAAAACTTAAGAAGAGCAAATAGGGCACATAAATCTGCCAAATGGAAACTGAGTCTCTACCTTCATGAAGTTCGAATTGCAATCCACGAATAACTGAAGAATGAGCGTCAGTGTTCAACTCTCCAGAAGCTGGATCATGTGTGGGCTCGAAGAAATATAGCGACCATGGTTTAGGGTTTAGAGTTCAGCGTGCTCGGCTAGTAATCGAGGCAAAAACAAACTACTTCTGGAAGAATGTAATACTGTTGTAGAAATAAATTCGTTTTGGTGAAAACATAAGCAATCTGCAGACACCGTTTTGATGAATTTGCATACTTTTTGAATCATGGTGTGGGCCATCGCCCTCATCTTCAAAGCCTACCAACAAACTTATTCAAATTAAGCTAAATTAGAATTATTTAAACTTATAGTATTCGATCAAATTGCAAAAGCTCGCGGTTCTGGACCGCTTGGCTGCCATGTCAGCACGTTGTACAGTCCACCTCATCACCTTCACCTGCACATGTTATCCTGCGGCCCGGAAGACTTCAAAGCATCTGAGGAGGCCACGCTTGCCTTCCGTCCGCCACACCTGCCACTCATCAGGCATCTCAACTTTCAATTCTAAATCGCAATGTGGACGAGCTATGAGCTAACTTGGGTTAGGTTAATGTGAGAATTGCTTGCTCCAGCCGACCAGAAGAACTCACTGCATCTCGGAATTCTAGTAAGCTTAGGAAAGAAATCAAGTCAGAGCTTGAGGAATGAGTTCGGGGACGGCAGCGTGGCTGCCATGTCAGCATTTTATGGAGTCCATGTCACCACCGCCTGCACATGCTATCCTGCGACCCAAAGGACTTGAAAGCATCTCAGCAAGCCACGCTTGCCCCCTCCCCCCCCCCAAATAGCTGCCACCTATCAGGCATCTCAACTTTCAATCGTAAAGTCAGACAGACCGATCGTCCAGAAAGTGCAATTTGGACGAGCTATGTGCTCATGGGTTAAGCTGTGAATTGTTTGCTCGAACCGGAAGAACATACAACTCGTAAGTCCAAGCAGTCAAAGAAGTCCAGTAGAAGAGCTTGAGGAAATGGTCGTCAGGAGTTTGGGGATGGCAGTCACATCCTTGGCGCCAGCATTAACGAGTGTGAGCAGGGTAGTGCAAGTGCAAGGGCAATTGAATAGAGTATCAATTCCCGGAACAACAAGGCGGTTCTTGACTGTCCAGGGCCCGGCTGTTGCGTTTGGAGGGATGTTGGGTATGATGGCAGGCACTCCAGCACGGGCTCAAGCGGGGAGAACCATTTCGGAGGCGGAGGAGGTGCTCAAGAATGTGCAGTGGCCGGAGGAATTCCCCTTCAAGAAAAAGGATTTTTCACGCTACGATGAGTAAGTTATTGCCTCTCCACTCCTTCCTCTGCTCTCAATTGTTGTTTGTCAAGTAGGTTTGCCCACATTGAACAATTATTGAGGAATTGGGGATTCTGGTCTAGGCGCCTTCTCGTGAAACCTAGGGTGCAGCTATTGATCACTTCTTGAAAAAAAAATTCGAAGGGCTTTGAGAGGTATCAAAGCCGAGAGATCATCAAATTGTTGGATTTTTCTGAATTCGTTTTGGAATTCGGAGACATAATGCGTGAGCATCGTTGTCAATCTCTATCGTGGCTTCAAGAGTTGTGCTATAGAGCAAGTAGGGAATGGATTAGCGTTTGAGGATATATTGCAGATGTTTGTCAAGTTGGTTTGCCCACATTGAAGAATTAATTAATCGGTGTACACGACACATGGTCGAAGCGGGAATTCTGATTAAGGCACATTCTTACGAAGCCTAGGGTACAGCTGTGATGGCTTCTTACATTGCTTCCGAAGGATTTTTGAGAAGTATCCGCCAAGAAATCAGCAAAATTGTTTGGATGTCTTTGACATTCGGAGTCCTTCTTACTGCCAAGTTTTAACAGAAATGAGTGAACGCGGAAATACGGAAATGAGTCAATCTCTTCTGCGGCTTCAAGAGTTCGGCTATGGAGCAAGTAGAGCATGGATAAGACGTTTCAGCATTTATTGCTCAAACGTCCTGATAGTAGGTCATATTGCTTCTTTGCAGCAAAAATAACCTCAGCTAGTAATTAAGTATTCCAACAGGTGAGTATGGCTGCACATGTCTTGTGGTTAATCGATTTAAAGCACTCCATGGCCCCAATAGGCGGCCAGTATTACACACATGATCGAAGGTGTTTGAATATGATATGTAGCAATGACTGATGGGGAAGAAGATTTTAAGTCAGTTATCAAAGCTTCTGTAGCTACAAGAAAATGTATCCTTTGTGGCTTTGTTGCATAGGTCGCTGCATAATTTGGTATGTGATGATCCGAAGAGTTGGTGTGTATGCTATTGCAATCTTTAAGTTACTGTGCTTCCGATTCTCATCCTTGGTAGTAAGTAAAGCTCAGAGTCCCAATAATAGATCGAGGAGAAATTTTGAATGGTTGAAGTTTGGTCAGCTGATTAGTTTCTACTATACATGATGTCTTCTCTGAAGGCAAGGCAAATTTAATTATCTATTTATTTTTATTTCAAAAAAAGTGCCTCAGATCTCGAAGCTTCTGTAGCTAGAAGAAAATGTAATTTTTTGTCACTTTGTGATCAAGGTTAACACAAAATCTGGTGTTTAATGAGCCGAAGTTGATATGTATGTTATTGAAGCATGAAGCTAATAGCTTGAGTGGTTGGGACTTATCTCCGCCTTGCAAGGGGTATGGGTTCCATTCTCCACCGAGCCATGGTCCACCAATTATTGTGGGGTCACATCTTCAAAGTTGTGGGTGCTGCAGGGCTGGGCGAGATTAGTAGGAGAGGAACAATGGGCGATCAAGTTGCTCCGGTTATGGCCATTAGAAAGAGTCCACCTCTTAATTGAGTCACTAGCCTATGGGCGAAGAGACTTTATCATTCATGCTAGTGTTGGTAAACATAGGCTTTATCGATTCTTTTTTGGTATGTTATTGCAATCTCTTCTTCATGTTCCAAATGTTCTAAATGTCGTGCAACGGGGTTTGTTTGGAGTACACAGGTCACCAGACACGGTATTCTATGATAACCCACGGTTTGTCACCCACATTGACGATCCTGCGATTCGCGCACTCACAAAATACTATTCGGAGGCGCTCCCACCTGCCAACACTCCTGGTGTGACAGTCCTGGACATGTGCAGTAGTTGGATCAGCCATTACCCAAAGGGCTACAAGCAGGAGAAGATTGTTGGGCTAGGTCTAAACGATGCAGAGTTGAAGAAGAACGAGGCCTTGACAGAATACGTTGTTCAAGATTTGAATAACAACCCGTCCCTTCCCTTTGCCGACAACAGCTTCGACGTCATAACCAATGTTGTCAGTGTTGACTACTTGACCAAACCTTTGGAGGTGTTCAAGGAAATGCACCGAGTTTTGAAGCCGGGAGGATTGGCAGTCATGAGTTTCTCAAACCGATGCTTTTTCACGAAAGCCATTTCAATCTGGACATCCACTGGAGATGTTGATCATGTCATGATTGTGGGTGCTTATTTTCACTATACGAAGGGTTTTGAGCCACCGCAGGCGTTGGACATTTCGCCGAATCCAGGAAGAAGTGATCCAATGTACATTGTGTACTCAAGAAAATTGAAGAATGAAGCATAATCTCATGTGACTTGCACTTTTTGTCAAATTGACAACTTGGTGATCAGAGGTCTGATTACCATCATAGGTAGACCATGATACACTCTGAGTAGGTTACACTTGTACAATTCGCTGGTGACAACATCTGGAACAAACTCTAGGCTGCCCCCTCTGGACCTCTGCAAATCATGTGTGCCATTTATTTATTCATAAGTGTCATTCAGTGGGTTTTTTTCTAGCAAAACATCCAACACCGGCTTCAGTGTGATGTCTTCTCAACATAGTGCAAAGTATACATGTGCATACAGTATTCAGATCATGATAAATTGCCATTGATATCCTTACAAAAACTTTCTGTCTATTAGCCGTGAATGTGCAATAAATGGGTCATGACTTCAGAATGAAATTAAGGTTCATAAAATTCCTGTCAGACCTTATCAACAAATATTGCTTACTGAAATATCACTGAAGACAATTAAGTGATGTTGCATGTGGAATTCAAGTAAGGTCTTTCTGAGGAATACGCATTGGTAGTTACCTCTGAGCCTAGGTATTCACTCAAGCCAGTAAACAAATGCATGATCATGTGTAAGAAGACACATTGTTCATGTACAGGAATGACTCACATACACAAATTGAAAGGAAATATCTGTGTCAATTCTGCAATAACTCGTATCTTAGGTGGTGAAATCCTGTACATTTATACGAATCCATGACACATCACAGTCTATGACACATTGCAACATGACAGTAATCTAACTTGGGCTCCAGTCAGACATCCCTCAACTGAAACATTATGCCCCTACAGGGAAAGGATCTACAGGTTTTGTGTCACTGAGTAGTTTCTTCACTTTGATTTCATTGTGGGCTTCGTAATCTTCCAGTCGCCCTGCAACTCCTCCATTCTCCCACCGAATCAGGGTTGGAACTCCTTTCAGCTTGAAACGCTCGTCACAACGCATCGGATGGTCAGGTGTGCGCCAAGTTGGACGATCGCCCACATAGATTCGGACGAGCGTCACAGGCTTCTCAATCTGGTTCACTAACTTGTAAATGACTGGTTCAGCCCTCTCGCAATCTACAACATTTTGCAGCAACACAGTCCAAACCAAATATTTTTACAAAGATTGAGTCCTCGTGTGTGTGCTGTGCTATGCCATGGTTTATTACTTGCCATAGAAAGGGATATCTACTGCATTTTGACAGCCATGGTGGGCAGACAGCCAAAACATCATAAAACACCCTTCTTACATAGCATCTTATTATTGATTGTCAGTGAACAATTCATAGACAACAGCAACAAGACAGCCTTATTACGATAGTAACTTCATAGTGACTCTACTTTGAAACCTTGTTGCTTCTCCAGACACATTATGGTTCTCAAGATCTAGCTAGATTTTCACAAAGATTCTTACAACAATAAAAATAGGGGATGAAAAATCAAGTTTTGACAAGTCTTGTGACTGCGCGACACATCTGTGTGGTCGTTTTAACAAACTACGTGGTCGATTTAACGATTACCTAAAAATAAGAGGGGAAAGATATAAATAAGAATTCACAAACATAAGAATAAGAATAAGATACAAACATACATACCACAATAAGAGACAGAATAAAACACAAAGATACATACATGCATAGAATGAGAATAAGAATGAAACTAAGATACATACAACAATAAGGACAAGAGAGGGAAAAATATGAGAATAAACCTGGGCACCAGCTTTTGCCAACAGAGGAGATACGATCACCCAGAAACAGGAGGAATAATGGGCCTGGACCCTGCGCTTCAGCTGCCTGCCACGTCCCATTTCCCTTTCTCAAACTCAGTCTATGCCAAGGTTACAAGGTATATATCAATTAAAAAGTACTCATTGCTCAACCGACAACATGATCATTACCAAAATTTCACATTAGTGGTATGCAAGGTATCATTGTAATTCTATTTCTACAACGTGAACATGAAAAATAAATTCCACACTGGAAAGGCCACGAAATCAAGTGCATGGTCGGGGAGATGGCGAAAAATCATAGAGAGAACCCTTGAGATGCTTTACCATTTTAGGGGGCGTGTAATACAGTTCACATCTGATTCCTCCGTGCAAAGATAACTTTAGCTCTTGGCAGTGAAATTTCTTACATCGGGTAATTTCGCAAAACAGTCACAAAAATCGCAGACAAACAATTTGTTGTGTTTTATTGAACACTGCCGCCTTCCTTTAGGACAAAGCAATCAAAAATTTGCACAACCCTGAGGGTGCTCTCACAACGCTTTACCATTTTTGTATTCATTCTTTTTGTCCGCATAACAATTACAATGGTGGTGTTGCACAACTATTACCGTGAAACTTGCAAGAACGGAAGCAACAACTAAGGAGTACGATTGATTACAAGACTAGGTTAACAAACAGAGGAATGTTCAGAGCACAGAAACTAACTAACCTTCAACACTGCTTCAAAGTCACCGAGCCCGGCATCCACCATAGCCGCAGGCATCTCGGCGAATTCTCTCAACTCAAAATCTCAACTACCACACAAATTGGATGCACAAACAGATCACCCCCGATCTTTACGAAGCTGTCGGAATGCCAACAACGTTTCTCTGGCTCCGTGCTTTAAAGTCCTCCCTTCCTTCACAACCTCTTTCTGGTGGGACCCACTTTCCAGTCCCACGACGATGGGCTACCAGCCTACCACGACCTGACAATGACCAGCGGTCGGAGGCAGGAGGGAGGGGATAGAGTTCCTTGCCACCGTGGAAAGTCATCACGGATTTTGAGGATTGCAACACTTCCATCTATCTTGTCTCTGATGAGTGCCGAAATTCGGTACTTAAACCTTTTGTAACAAACATCTTCCACTTGGATGGACTAATATGCAAGGCAAACCCCTCTCTGTCAACCCACAGCAAGAATCCTCAGTTGAGAAGTTACAAATTCTGAAGAGTCTTGTACATTGGATTTTTAGTCAGTAGAATTGCAATTCTGCTTGCAGAAACACCGTCTTTCTTAACACTTTTGCATATCTGGGTGAGGTTTATAGGTGGTGAAGGGAAAGTGGCCATGGCGGCTGTTGCTTATAGTGCCTCAACACCCTGTGCACTAAAAATGCAGCACTCTTTGTGCTGCTCGATTTCAGGAGCTGCAAGAGCTTCGAAGGTTACATGTGGGGTTTCTTGGACCTCTTCATTTGGATCTGTCCGGTCATTCCACAGGGCTCGTCCATGCTCAGGTTGGTTACCAACCTGCTGACTGATTCATCTCGGTGCCACCATTCGTGTCTGCACTTTTTTGTACCCATGTTGATCATATTCATCGTCAAAACATTCTTAAGCATGTGTAAGGACGTTTTCTTTCTATTTTAGCTTCAAGAATTCAAAACTTTCAAGAATCAAGGTCCCTGAGTAGATGCATAAAAGGGAGCATAGTCCAGTGGCAAGCAATCATTAGTTGACACGTCATAATTGCCTATCTTCGAACACAGGGCCTTCTTTCATAAACCAAATTTTAATTGAAGAGGTTTGGGTCTCCAATGGAATCATTCTTAGGTTATCCGCATTACCTGAGAACTCTTCCATTTGCATTGGTTCCTAAATATGCTACTGAAGAATGTTACTGTTCACAGCTGATAATTTCCTTCTGTCAGCTGCAATGGGAAGGCAGGCACAGGACATGGCTCCGGGTCTCCATATCCGTAGTCACACTGAAACTGCAGCTCCACCAGAAACCACGGACCGGACCTCCTGCCCGGCTGTGAAGCCGGAGGTGGACACAGCAACTTTTGAGTCCCTGGACATCCGTGTTGGCCTCATTGTAAGTCTCCGGAAACTCTTCGTGTTCCTTCTATACGACTTCGCCCTACAGAATTGTTGTTAACATGGACGACAGGTGGCTTGGTAGAACCTAACTTTGGGTTGGGGTTAACATTTGTTTTCTTATATAGCATTCTTGAGTAGCCTATGTAGTCTTCCTGCGCACATTGAATACTTCTTGGGCTATCCGGATATCCTAAGAATGATCATAATTTGGGAGCATCCTTCAATTTAATCTTGGTAGATGGGAGAAGGTTTCATGTATGAAGATAGGCAACAATAAGGTGATGGCTAATAATAGCTTCCCACTTGACTGTGAGTTGACTATGATCGGCATTCACGTGTGCAATCAAGGACCTTGATTCCTTGCATTTTTTTCTTGAAGCTAGAATAGACAAGGGGGCATCCTTACAAGGCTCAGGAATGTAATGTAATGTGAGAGCTTAACATGGAGCTTAAGAATCAAGGACCTTGATTCTTTGCAATATATTCTTGGAGCTAAAATAGAAAGGGAGAATTCTTACAATGGTCAAGAATGTTATGTACTAATGTGAGATTTTACATATTTCCATGGTGTGGGTACAGACAGATGCAAAGCCAGTGCACGATGCGGATATGACTGCAAAACGTGGCAAACCTACTCTCAGCCGAAAATATCTACAACTTATGGTAATTCTACATTTTCTCTGTTGGTCATGATGCTGTTTGTGGTGTGATCTCTTCACCCTACCAAAACCTGCATCTTCTTTTGAGATGAAGAATCTCTGAAGAATTCTAGTCTAACCAGCCATGGTCATGTGATGCTGCCTTGTATCGTCCAATCTGTCAATGATCCCAAGGTTTACTGGAATTCATCTAATAAGCTCACCTCTTGAGTCTACTGTCCTTTTTTTCACTGGACTCCAGTTTTCCTTCAGCTTCTGCCGAAGGATTTCCTCTTGACAAATTCTGCCGCTTTATGTGTCTATCATTCTTTAGAGGTTCTTTAGAGATGTGCACTTGCAATTTTGCAGTATGTCTATGCTTATCTGCTTCTTCTGTTTGCTGGGAAAAAAAAAATGGATGTTGTGATGTTGTATCGAGCCATTACCAACACCGCATTCAAGAGTCTGATTCCGTCCAGGATCAATTTCCATCTGATAGAAAGTTTGATTGCGTGCATAACATTCTTAAGTGGCCTATTTAGGTTCCAATACAAATGGAAGAAGGCTTAGGTAATATGGATAACCTAAGAATGTTTCCATTAGGGATGCACCTCTTCAATTGAATCTTAGTAGATGGAAGTAGGCTTTCTGTCCGAAGATAGGCAACTATGAGGTGTCGCGTAATGAGAGCTTGCCACTTGATTATGTTCGGCATTCATGCATGTACTCAAGGATTTGATTCTTGAAAAGTTATTCTTAAAGTTATTCTCAGAAAGATAATGTCCTTACACATGCTTAAGAATGCTATGTATGAACTGACTGGGATTCTTGATTGAATGCAGGTGGATATAGGGTGCGAGCAAAGGATGGTTGTCTCTGAGTGCAAGTATGTTATGGACGTCGAAGATGCCGTTGGCAAGAAGGTTCTCTTTGTTGCAAATGTACCTCCAACTGAAGTTTGTGGAATCATGAGCCATGGTGAGTATATATTGTGCTAGGAAAACGATCAGTCATGTCTTAGAATTAAGTATTAATCTCAGTGCTGGAATATTAATTTGCCTTCATAATTTTCTGATGAGATGTGGCAAGTTCTGAGTTCACTTGCCAGATGACCTTGAGTTCTGTAAAAATCCAGTTGACATGTGTATCTTGCACAAAGTATTGGTGATCTTGTAAGGTATATGGTCCTATTGTGGGCACTTCCAACTTCACAGACAATTCGACCATTCAATTGAATTGCAAATAGTCTCATCTGGTTAGCAATTGCAAATCATGAAGATTGTCATTTCAAGTTTCATAGTCGAAGTTGAGATGCAAAATGCTTAGGAGGTCAAATTGAAGGTTGTCAATAGAGTTATCCTTTAACTCAACCAGAGTTTTAGTAGGGAGTTGGTTGTTTCACATGCATAACTTTCCATGTGCGGTAAGTTTAGGGTGCATGCTTGGAATCAATGCGGAGGCTTGAAAGAGGGACATTCCATATTGGTTCATTGGGTACCAAACTCGTTTTGGCATGCCAAACCCTAAACTTACCGAACATGAAAGTTATGCATGCGAAACAACCAACTCCCTACTAAAACTCCGGTTGAGTTAAAGGATAACTCTAATCTCTTTAAATGATCACATAGGCCTTCCCAATTGTGTTAACAATTGAACCTAGGATGGTGTCTACATTCTGAGCACATAAACCTATCTCATCATGACACATGTCTTTTTGATGTCTACCAACCTCTCAAATATAGATGTTCAACTAAGAGTGACCACATAAGGCCCACACACCTATATGCTTTGTTGAAGCCATGGGGTTGACCTTTTTCTTGTTGTGGGTGTGTCTCAGGTTTATTGCTGACTGGTTTCAACTATGATCCAACTCCAATGCCTCGCAGCTTCAAAGTCATATTACCTGGCCTTGGACGCCTGCCCCCAGGGTCTGAAGTGAAGGGAGCTGGCATTCCTCAATAACATCAGAATAGGTTCATTCATACATTGTTTCTTAGTTTCCTTCACCTGTTCCCAATTCCACAGGAAGCAAATTTTGAGAATTATTTAGAATCTTTTTGAGAGGAATCAAGCATTTATTTTCATGCTACTGCTCGCAGTGGCCATGCAACAGATGCAATGTTCGATCTCTATTACAAGAGCATGCTGTGGGAATTGGTACTTGCAAAACAGAGGCGTGTAGATTGCATAGTGTCTTCACAGAGTGCACCGTTGATCATTGACTATGATCTTTAAAATGGTTTTATTAGCCGGAGGGAGTACCATAACAACCAAACTTCTCAATTTCATGTCACAAGCAGTATTGTTAAAGGCTTTTGTCTTGTTATTTCGTGAGCACTTTATATGGAAGTTTGGTATCCTGTATGACAATGGCCAACATACATTTTCAACTGTAGGCCAATAGTTGTACCCACTGTTGCCCTATTCATCGGTTATGAGGTTTTCATTATTATGAACTACGTTGTGATACAGAGAACTAACCAGGTAGATTTCCCAGCTCTCAAGACTCAAACTAGGCATGCAAGGTTATCATACTATGTGTTTTGCTTTGTGTCATCAAAGATTGAGGTTTCTTTAAAGTTTGAACAAGGACAAGATGGAACTTAATCTTTTTTGCACTCAATAAATGGGAATATCATGATGTGTGCAGTGAACAAAAGAATATGTCTGAATATCTTGAAAGGCAACACGGAATAGGTGAAATGTATGGATGAAGAGGATGAACTTGAATTATGGTATTGATCCATATTGAAGGCTAGCCATCCAAACCTTTGACACTACTGACCTTAACAGCACTTTCAAGAACTGCAAGTGTTGGTGCACTGGAAAACCTAAAGAAAAGACATGTATGCTTTTTATTTTTGTTTACCAAGCGAAGGGGTTGCCCCGCCTGCATCGTTGTGGAGGATGACCTTGCTGTCTACTTGTATATTGCTCAGTAACAAATTCAACTATTCCAAAATTTAGCTCCTTCCTGTACCAGGCAAAGACTAGGCTCTGAGTTTTGTGTACATCAGAAAATAATTAAGATACGTTATAATTGTTAAGACTCCATATCTAGGCATCTAAGCCTTGATTCTCTTCACTTCAACGGGAAGGTTATCCTTGATGTGAGGCATGGGCAGGAAAATTGGCTCGCGCTTGCCAAATGTCTCCCATCTGCGGATACAAACAACAATCATGTTTAAAACTGACCCACCTTGATAATAAATACGGATAGAGTAAATCAGTCTGCTATTCTGACGAATATTCAATAATTGCTTCAAAACTGTTTGGTAGAGGGTCACAAACACATACGTGAACTTTGTGACGAAATGGTGAAGGAAGACAGCCACTTCGAGACGAGCCAAATCAGCACCAGGACAGATACGGGGACCATTGCCGAAGCCCATGAAGGGAACCTTGCCAGCATCAGGACCCTGTTTAAACCAATGCACCATGCTCAGTATTTAGAGTCTACTAAAACAAATATCACAGTAAAAAAATCACATTCTTAACTCAATAATGGTATCCTATTGCATCTTTCAAAGGTGATGATATAGGCACAAGTTTTAAGAATTAGGGTAAAGTCTTACCATGTAGCGGTAAGGGTTGAACTTGAGGGGTTCCTTGAATCCCACAGGATCGTAGTGCACAGACATGAGGGAGGTGAAGACCTTCCACTTCTTGGGGACAATGTAATCTGCTCGTCAACAAGCGAATAGATCCAGAATTTCAATTTCATCAGATAAGTCCTTATGAGTGATCGTGTTATGATAGAGAAAGAGCATCTGACAACTTGTTGCAATGTGTTGATGATTGATGTAAGTTAGGATTGTGCAATGCCAAGTGCTTACTGTAGATTTTGACGTCTTCCTTGGCCTCTCGCATGAGGAGGTTCAACGGGGTGCTCATTCGGATGGACTCCGTGATCACGTGTTGGGTAAAGGTCATGCTCTTGTACTCTTCCCATGTTAGCTTCTCATCGGCGGGCTTGTTCTCGCGGATCTTGTCATGCTCAGCCTGAATCAGCACAAATGGTCCTCGTAAGTCTAGTTTCTTACCATGAAGCAAATTTGTCACTCCAAGCAAGAGGAATCATACAAAAGAAGAAATAAATTTGTGGAAGGTTCGATGATTTGGATGAATCCTACCTTGAGTTCACGCAGAATATCAGGATTCTCTGACAAATTTTTTACTGCAAAAGTGAGAGTCGTGGTGGCCGACTCGTGGCCTGCGAAGAGGATGCTGTGGACGTAATCCTCGGCCACTTCCCTCAACTGAGCTTCGTTAAGCTCCGGGTGCTCTTGCTTCTTCACATCTTGAATCTCCTGGAACTGGTTGATGTCATTGGGACCGCACATGGGCAGGATGTCCTGGTAGATGATCTGCAAGGCTTTACCCCTCGCCTGCGGAAACGAATTGTCAGATTCCATCGCAGGAAGAAATATCAGCAAACCTTCAAGCATTCTCAACTACTCTACTTGAGCTGTTAAAGGATTAAGGTGCAATTTATAGGTATTATAAGAGGGGTATTGAATTACCCTCTGCGCTTCCTGGAACTTCTTGCCAGAAGTGTAGAGTCCGTCTGTGTAGGTGTACATCTCATGCTTCAAGGCATCCAACACCTTTCCTGGCTTCAA
This sequence comes from Polytrichum formosum, assembly GCA_964035585.1. Classification (NCBI taxonomy): domain Eukaryota; kingdom Viridiplantae; phylum Streptophyta; class Polytrichopsida; order Polytrichales; family Polytrichaceae; genus Polytrichum; species Polytrichum formosum. Next base: position 45,571,940 of record OZ037941.1, read on the forward strand.
GACGCTGAAGAGAGCAGCGGCCACGATCTCAAATGTGAACTGCACCGCATTCGAAATCACCAAATTTTAATTCACAATCGCAAAATTTCAAGCGTGCATCTAGTTGTTCAGAAACATAATCTTTTGCCTAATTTATTTGACAACTTAGTCTTCCCTCCAATTTTCGTGATCTACAGAATCAAGAAAGCACCACCGAGGTTTGATGATGCGATTAATAGCTAGTTGATGTTGGATCAATGAGTGCGAGTCTAGTGAACTGTGCATGATTCCGAAGCAGAAAAAAAATTTAAATCTCAGACTTGATAGAATATTGAAAAACACAAAGTCGGACTGGTTGTTGAAAATTAATTGTAGGCAAGTTATGCGTACACTTCTGGCTTCTTCGCCCACAAGCACACGGCGGCCTTCCCAGGTGCTCAAATTGGTGAGAGCGAATTCCTCCACAGCGTTGATGCGGTCCTTGAGAGCCAAGAATCCGACCTTGGACAGGGCGAAGCGCCTCCATGCCTTCCATTCCTCGCCGTGGATGGCAGGGGCACTGGTTCGGCCGGTATGCTCAACAGGGTACGCGGGGTGGAACAGCTTGCCTTCGCTCTGCAGCACCAGCTTCACATCCTCTGTGCCGGAGGCGATGAGGACGGGTTCACCGAAGATGTGGGTCTTGAACAGAGGTCCATACCTGCGCACATAGAATCATGGTTCAGACCAAATCATCATCTAAGTCAATCCAGCTCAACTGATTGACAGCTCACACCAGAAATTCAAACGCCCAATGTTTTGGCACAATCAAACCACCTCTTCGTCCATTGACATAAGCGAATTGTTTCTTAAACCCTCCCAGTTTTGCAACATGTAGACTAGTTAAGCACTATCGTTGAGTGATGGATGGGGCCGACAACACAGCCCACCACCTACTGTTTGCTTTCTGAAATTCAACCTCTCTACCTTGATGATGGTGTCTCTCTTAACCCTCCGAGATTTGCAACATGTAAAACTCGTCTAGCACTATTGTTAGATTATGGATGGTCCGGCACAGCCCACCACCTACTTGTTTGGCTCCTAAACTCAACCTCTGTAAGTTGCTGATGTCTCTCTTAACCCTCCCAGATTTGCAACATGTAGACTAAGTAGCACTATTGTTTGATTATGGATCATGGTCCGACACGACACATCCCAATCAACACCTGATGTTTAGCTCCTCAAATAGGTCCTATTTAGTACCTATTATCTCATCCACCCCATGATGACGGAACAATGGAGATTCAACACCTGCATAACTAATCCTCAAGGAGGATCAAACTTGACAGATCATCACAATTTCGCTTCGTGCAAGGAAACTGAGCTAAGGAACAACGGATATCGAGATGCTGAAGATTCTGCTTAAGTAGGATAAATTCGGAAGGAATGACTGAATTAATGCGTACTTGGCCTTGCGCTTCTCCACGAATTGGCCATGGTTGTATTTCTGCGTGAACATGAACTCGATGAACTCGCCCACATAAGGGAGACCCCATTTCCCAGGGGGGAGAGTCTTGGCGTACGATCCTGCAACCTTCTCCCAGGAGGTGACACTCCTCCACCACGCTACGAACAAACCCACAGCGCCCACCAGCAGTGCTAGCAGCACCTTCTGGTCCACCTGGAATCCCAACACCGCAGCCATGACTACTAGCTAACTCCCACCTCCCAGCTAGCTGTCAGTCTACAATCAATCCTCGCAACCTTCAAGTTCCTGTCAACCGCACAATTACAATCCTCGTCGGTCAGCCAAGCAACTAATTAGGCCTTCAAGCTCCTGTAAAGCAAGCTCCCAAACTCTCCTCGATCGATGAATCAATCAAGCAACTCGTAGTTGGATCGGCTTGAATTGAATTCACCGAATTCAGCTGCCTGGACATGACTGGGAAGTGAATCCCGGCATGTGCTATTTGAAGGTAACTTGATTGGGAGGCGGGATTGCTGTGGATGCAGATCCCGGCCGATGGTGTGGGATTTGAGAGCAAAGGGGTGGGGGGATATTCTTGTAGCGATCGGGGAGGCGCATGAGTCAATTGCTTACTTAGCGACTGGGATGACCAACGACTCTGAGAAGGCTCAACAACAGCACGCTGCGGGTCAAGGTCAACATGACCATGAGGACTCGGCCGCCGGATGCTTCCATTGTTCAACTGACCTTCGTGTCCGTCGCGGTCGAGTCATCTGGGCATCCTTCGCCCACGCGCAGCCGGGTAGGCTGCATCCGTGCACCTAGAATCCGCATGTCGATGATGGTGGAGAGACAAATCTCAAGGAAGAGGTTGGCGGTTCGATTCCCGGTTGTGAAATCTCCTCTCTACCTTGACAGAAACTTGCCAGGTGGTCAACTGCTTCCTGTGCTTTGGCACTGGCCTGTCGGCCTTCTGTCTCATAAAGAAAAAAGAAAAAAAGAATCCACATGGCGAGGGGTTAGGCCGTGTTAGGGTGGGGTTTACATTAAGAAAAGGTTAAGTGTTACTAACAAACCTAATTTGGCTCCAAAGTGCCGTCTAGGGCCATAAAAGAACATGTTTTGGACCCCAAGTTTCTTGGACTTGGATCCATATGTTAATTTAAGCTAAGCATGTTTAATCCAGTTATTCATTTTTAAAGTGGATACTTGTATTTGATCGGTTTGTGATTAGGTGTGGATTTTAAAATGGACACCAAAAAGACACATTATATTTAAAAAAGATTGGACTAGGATTGGATTGCGTTTTTGAAATATGCTAACAATTCTAAGATTAATAATCAACATGATGGGAGGGACCTATATGACCACTTAATGAGCACCAGAATCTTCGTTGTCATAAATTTGAATAAGATATTCATATGAGCTTCATAAGTTATGAGGGAAAATCATGGATGTGGCCACGATATGGATTTGCTAAATTATCATCTTGCACTAATTGTGTGTTTTCCTATCCTGCAAGCAGTGGGTGCAAAGAGAAAAGAATCTTAATAACACCTTAGACAAGTCTCATGGAGAGTTCACAATAGGTAGGAAACTTCAAATTGGTCAAGTAATCCTATTGGTCGAGACCGATTTTTTTGGACCCAAGGAGTTTACACTAAGATCTAGGTTCAAGGTATGAGAAATGAAGTGGCGCTAATGTGGTATCACTTTCTAGCCGATCTCGATAATTTTCATCTAAAAAAATACTCCTACTTTGAAAAACCAACCAAGTTCAAGCCCCGAGAGGTGGGCTCAAATACTTCTACTTTGCGAAACCAACCAAGTTCAAGCCCCGGGGGGTGGACTTTTCATTGGAAACCTAAATGACATGTGTGGGTCACAGTGAAATAAACCCATCATATATGAGAAATTTATAGAGAAAAACGAATGCATATGTACTAACCGCATGCTAGAAGATGGACTCATGTATTTATACTAAGCTTTTTAATTTAATGAGATAAATGCCTTCACTAAGTATACAAAATATAAATCATGACTCAAATAGGCCTTTATTACATATAAAATCTACTTTCACTTCCCAAAGAAAAAATTATTGAGCATTTTTTTTATCCATAGCACGTAACTCAATGATTGCATCAAACAAACAAAGACAAGAGCACAATAACTTAGCTTTAATATGTAGAGCAACACTCTAGGGAGCTCATGAGCGCTTCAAGAGCCTCATGGTAAAAACCTAGAACCCAAATGCAAACCCTAACAAGAATGGACTTGGTAGTCATTGAGGACTATTAGCATATGACAACTATCAATGCAAACGTGTATTGGACGAAACTAATGAATTTATTGTCAGTATTCCTCTACACCTTAGGGTCCCCTTTTGTACATCTACCTTTACTTCAAAATTCTTAATAGCCTTTTTACATGTACACACTAGAGAAAAATAATACCTCTCCCTTATGTATACTATGAATGCTTAGTGCCTCAAATAACGCCCCTTCTTACACTCACATTATACATGGTATGAAGAGTCCACCCTGCAGGGTTCAAGCTTGGGTCCAATCAAGTTGAGTATGAAGTACGGTCCATTAAGAGGTATAATTGTGGATGCCAAGCTTTTTGGAACCGTACCCTTTGTTAATTATGCATAAAGAAGTACATTCTCCACCCACATATGTGTGCATCCACCTCAACTATTTAAATGACACATCATATGGTGACATCATTGTTAGGAAAACATTTTGGAATGACACCACGTTCCTGGGCTTGAGACTTCAATTCAAAATTCCTACCAATGGTGAATTCATCTTCTCCAATGTTATTACCTACATCAACCACTCGGCAAATTAGTTAGTTAGATTGGATTAGTGTTTCCCTCTAATGTCTTTTGGCTACCAAAGAGGATGGGTCTAAGGATAGCACTGCACCACCAAGGCTATGCCTCCACACACAATATTCGCTACATCAACACACAACGTCTGCTGCAACAAAAGCCAGTCAATCCAACTCCAAGCCGCAACAAGGAGCCACATAAACAACCTCCAACACCAAGCGCCAACCAGACTACATGGCCAAGACATAGCCCGCACATCACAAGCAAAACCCTAGTTCAGAGACCTCACATGGTGCAACCCACACCAAATCTTAGCCAAATCACAAGCTGTGATAACAAAACATCAACGCCATTGTGGTGGCTCGAGTCATAACTTAGCAAGCAAACAAAGCGGCACACCAAGCACACCTCATTTATTCCAAAATGCACAAGCCATGCCACAACAATGTTCGTAACACTCATTCTAATTTGCTCCTTCCTACCCTCACTACCCAACTATCCTGCATGCCACATTCTCGATGACCACCATGGTGAAGGCAACATTTTTTCGACCAACACCATCCCGATTTGAGCTCACCATCCATCCATTGTTTGCACGTCCAATTGCCACACAGCCCAGCTAGCCGCATCCCACGTCCCCCCTCCCCCCGGATGGTGACTCGATGTTGTAACATTCCTCCGCTCTTCCTGCAACAACCCACATAGACCACCAAGTTACCACGAGTTCTGCTCCCTCTACACACCCATTCTCCTATCTACAATCCCACCCCTCAAATCCCCCCAATTTAGATACTATCAACCTCAAAGATAAATTTATTTACCTAAATGATTTTTTTGAACCATACATCAATCCCACACTCCACCACCCAATAACTCTCAATTTCCCTCACCTAAGCAGACACTGCTAAACATTGCATAATTACCCCACATCAAACCTTATATTTTTCTTATCATAACTCTTAGCCCAATATCCCACTTACGCAATCACCTCCTCGCTGCCAAACCAAACACTAACTATGTCACATTACTACAATGACTAACATAAGGTCTCCTCTCACACTACCCAACCAGATCTTGCGTAGCCAGAGACATGCATACACTATCCTTACACAATAAACACCTTCAATCCACAAACAAAATTTATTAGTTCCTCATAAACCAAATTTTATGGCACCTTACACAAAATCTCTTAAATTTTCACCACTTTTTTTTATATGCACCTCATTTTTTATTAGTTGAGGCACTTAAGTGCCTTGACCCAATCTTAGGTCACACATATCCCCATGCCCACACATGTGAAGGATTTAAATGATTTTTTAATCAATCAACATTGTAGTAGTGGTAAGTAAAGGTTAGAAAATAAATGATTTGGTCGGTTGGTGAACTTTAAAATAGATATTAGCATATTATATAATATTCTAAAGCAAAGAGCATCAAAAAGATATAATTTCATTTGTTAGAATTAACTAAGCTAAAATAAAACACAAATGGTAGATAAAGATGTGGCTTTTCATTTTTCTGAGAATTCGAGGTGATTATGCGCCAAAACAATTAAACAAGCGGAACCAAGCGAAGTTAACTAATAGAAGGTCCTTTTGATTTTGTAAATTCATCTTGGCAATGTGGAATGTCATTTTGATAAGTATATTTTAACACTACTAAATCAATGATATATGAAATTATAACATGAAAGTCAACCAATGGCCAAAGTGTTCAAAAGGTATCCAAGGCATGTAAAAATTTTAAAGGCAAAAATTAAGGAAAGCCTCACCCCAACCACTTGAGGCAACCTCTAATAAGGGGGTTTCAAGCTCTATTCAAACATCTCTCATATCTGTCTCTTATGACTTAGGTTTCGGATCTTCGGCAATCCAAACTCTTCCACCTCTATCTTTTATCTCCCTCGACTTTGGTCTCAAATTTTTTCGATATGCTTCAATTTTGATCAACCCCATTCTTGGTCTAAGGACCCACGACTTAATTTTTATTAGTAGTTTGATTGCAAGTACTTCTTAAAAATAACTAAGGTTATTTTTACTTCATGAATTTTTTTAATTTTTTATATTAAATTTGTACTTTCACCCATCTTATTTAATCTATAAATAATAGGTATTTTTTTAATTATTTCATTTGTGAATAATTTTAAATAGGTAAGGACATTTGATTTTAAAAGTTTGTCACGACTTTGTTCTACATCTATAATTTCTCACACATTTGATATGTGTGTATAGAACTTCATGTCTTGTTTCCAAGAAAATTAGTCAAGTTGACTACGTTATGAGAGTCTATATGGTCTCCATGAGATCACTTCATAGAGTGGCATGCTAGAAAATGCATCTATAAGAAATGTGAATATTGTGGAGTTGATACATTGCCCATATGCTTACTTGAAAAGGAAGAAGGGTTAGGAATGTTAGCGAGTTGGAAATGTTTTGACATGCAAAACATTTTAACAAAGAATGAGACCCACATAAAAACTTCAACTAATTGGTACATTTATTCATCCTAGTGACATAATTAGCTATTTGAAGCCCAAATTTGCCTATTTTGTACGTCATAACTTCAGTGCTAGATGTCAAGATGCCTAATTCAAAAAATGATGCAAAACATTTCTTGCAATTATCGTAATCTTTGTCATTGACTTGTTGTAAAGCACACCTTTGAAATTCATAATAAGGTCCAATCAATGCATTAGCACTCATTTCAAGTCACCATTCTAGTTCCTTTTTTTTGGTTGAAAAATTCTAATCATGATTCTCATGACAAAGATCTAAAGACAGTCATGAATTATCATTTCAATGTATCTAATAATCTTATTCATGATTTATATTTTTTTCAATATTGCCTATAAATACACTAAAAATACATAGGTTGGTTGCCTACTTCCAATCAATAAATTGCATGGTTGCCTACACAAAGGAAGAATCTAAATCATTAGGACGGCAAATTCATCACACTACACTTACATTGGTTCTCTAGGTGCATACCTCCCTCAAATTGTATATTATTGAAACATGTACCCAACTCCTTCATCTCAACATAATATATGCAACAACACACATTGCGCTCTTTCATCCGTTTTACTTGGAATAGCCACAATGCATCAAATGACATTATTTAATGACCATGCTAGTGTGTGCATTCTAAAATCAGAGGAAGAATTCCATCTAGATAGGATACAACCCACACTTGTGTGAAAACAAACTCTTCAAACCCTTCAACAATATATTCCCAAAAACATTTAACCATTCTAAATCCCAGACACTGAGATTCTTAGCATGACACCTAGAACACCTAGGAATGTTGGGACTAATTTGAATTTCATTGGATGTACAAGGTGAAAATCTCACTTGCTCAATGATCCATGTAAGAGTATTTGGGCTTCCCTCTATAACTATTGTGATTTAAATGAACACACCATCAACACCAATCAAAAGGAGGACGTTAAATACCCCCAATGAACTTTCCGGGGTGTCAGATCCGGGTTGGGGTAGCCGCCCGTCCAGAATATCAGGATTTTCTGGACCCGACCGAAAACTGCTGCCCACCCGCCCGACTTCGAAAAAACCATTGCCCTTGCATTCTTGAAGGCCACTTACTCACAAATCCCATATTGAGTGCACTTCACCTTCAAGGTCCAAAATCCAATATATATGTTCACTTCCATTGAGTAAATAAGCAATTGACTGGGGTTTCAATATCAAAGTGAAACCGTCAATCAAACATGTAATTAACTTGGAAGTCAAAAATATTACAAAACCCTCACTAGGACTGAGGTTATAATTTTTGTGACTCACAATTTGAAATTGTCTTTGTCATTCTAAAATGACACTTAAATTTAGTGTGATGATTTAGTATGTATATTTTATAATATAAAAGGTTCATGGATTTTAAATTTTGGGAATGAACTCATCTATTACACTTATATTATACAGTGCAATAAATACATCGCGCACGATCCTTTATGCCTATGAATGATAAATTTTCATCCAAGTGACTTAGATGTCCAAGTGACGATTTATTTTAGAGGTGTGATGAATATGCATGTAGTTAAATGATGCGAAGAGGTTAAGCTGCACAAAAGATGTTCACACGATCGTGTGCAAGAGCTGAGAGAGAATTGAGTAGGACTATTGAAAAACAGAGACGAACAGATAGGAAGAAAAAGTTTGCTAGAAACGAACAGTTTGTGACTCCTTATAACTTGCGCTCGGCTATGGGGAAGAGAGGGGGAAACTCTAATAAGGGTACTGGAAGTCATCTAAAGAATGTTGATCGTTCAGACGTTGCACCTATTCGATTATTTTCTATGGTGGAAGATGATAACAGCCCGGGCGACCCACCTTGCACGGTCCATTTTTGTTTATACCGAGAATAGTGCTATGATTAATGTGTGAGATAATCATAATGAATTAGTGATTAATCTCGGGCTTTGCCCTTTTTGGCTTATTGAGTAGGGCATGATATTGACCAGGGGAGTCCACCTAGTTCTAGGATGATTGCTAAGCAATCTAGGTTCAACCAGACTATCAAACTTTCACTCGTTAGGGTTTAGGGAAAGCAAATAGGTTTGAGTTAGTTTGTTGCGCTTCAGCTTTTCTTTGATTCTGGTTTATCACCTTTTGGCATTCCGCAGTGGTGACGATACATTTGTTTGGTAACTGATAGTTATGTTGGGTTTGCAGTGTGGGCGGCGGCAAAGGATATCTGAGACGTCAAGCTCTTCTAAATCCAATAACAACGATCAACAGGTCGGTTCAATAGATAATATTGAGGTGTACCATAGAGCATGTTGTGTCTTCTGAATCGTAAAGCTCTTACAATTTGTGCAATTACTCTCTGGATTGCAGATACAGAAACCCCGCGAGTCTGAAGAGGAGATGGAGCAGGATTCGGGAAATACTGTTGAAGATAATTCAGACATGGAGATTGATCTCCACAACTCGGCAGAACCGATAAGCAAGAAAACCGAAAGACTACCCTAAACCTAAGTTGTAATGAAGAATTCATGCGATACTTGATTAGGGTTTTTAAGATTCGGGAAACCCTAGCACCTTTTGAAACTGTTCATTCTTGTTTTTTATGTGAAGATCTTGCCTCCCAGGGATTGCTTTCGGGCCCGAGCCGTATCAAAGTACTCGTATACTTTGATATGGCAGAATGTAAATAAAATGCATAATTTTTTTTTTCACCGCCCATTCTTCTGTGATCCTAACTTCTATCCAAGCCCTCCCAAATCGTTTGCACTTCCTTCGTACGCGGACAGTATGGCTAATGAGCTAGCTCAAGGTTTTCATCGCACATTTTATCCCATGTTTGCTCACCGTAAAGGCTTAGAATTCCTAGATGTGGAAGTTGTTGAGCCTGACGCCAAAAGAACATCTGATGCACTTAGTGTTGATTTCAATGCTTCTACACAGTTTCGAATAGGATTTCAAATCCTGCCAGAAGAGTATCTATATGTTGCCGCCGACATGATTAGATGTTATCGGTATCTGTATATTCTAGATGCCCATCTAGATCTATGGCAATGAACAATGTATACATTGCATTTTGTAAGTAAACTAGATGAATCATATTGGCAAGTCTTAATGGATATACTGTGAGCCTCCTATGTATACATCCTTGTATGGAATGTTTTTTTGAGTCAACGGTATTCACAGCAGTGTCATGCAACAACATACCCTTGCTGTACAAAATCATTGTGAATATACGGTTAACTTCGTGTAGGACCCTACCAGTACATGATATGCCATCACCCGCGGATATAGGTGGCATTACATAATTTGTATTGAAAACTATCAAATTCACATCCAAACCACACGGTTATAGGTGCTGAATCACATGACAAAAACTATCAAAAAAACTATACAATTACCGCTCACTGCTCACAGCTCACCGCTCACCGCTCACACGATAGCTTTTCCCGAACAGAAACGTGGGTTGTGCATGGAACAGAGAAGGCTACTGCTCACACGGGTTGCATCAAATCTATCAAGGATAGTTATTCCGAGTGTCTAAAGATTGCAAATTCAAAGGCTCGGGACAATGCCCAGATGTGGCACTAAAGATTTTGTCATTTAAACCTTCCATAGTTAAAGATCACACCTACGGCAGTCTTAGGAATGAATTTTTCTTATGATTTTCCAATTTCTCTCAGCTATGAGCCATGTCTGTTTGGAAAGCAAACTAGGGTATTCACATGTGACCAACCCTGATAAAACCAGATGGCCTACTCCTGGGGAATTTATTCATACGGACTTATGTGGACCGATGAGTCAGACTTCGATCGGAGGGGCAAACTACTTCATTCTTTCAAGGATGAATCCAGTGGCTACTTGTTCATTGATTTTTTGAAAACCAAATCAGATGCTCTGAATTGTTTGAAGGCGCTGGTAGCTCTCAACAGAATGACCTCAAAGTCAAGGTTATTAAACCCAAGTCAGACAGAGGAGGGGATTTTACAAGAAATATGTTCAAGCACTATCTCATAGACTCTGGAATTCAGCATGAGCTTACTGCAGCTTCTGCACCAGAACAGAATGGTTTCATTGAAAGAAGTAACTGCACAATAGTGGACGATAATAGCTATACGTCCTATGTTACACTCAGTCGCTTCCTTACGTCTAGGTCTTTGGGGCCAAAGTTGTTATTACAGCAGTCCATGTATGGAACCAGGCTGTCAACACCCAATTGAAGGACATCACATCCTATGAGAAGGTTTCCTCTTCTAAGCCTGATGTGTCATATTTTCGCATTTCTGACAGCACAGCTTACATGCATGCATGTTCCTAAATCTCATCGGAACAAATTAGCTGCGAAAAGCAAGAAGGCTATCTTTGTGGGATATACAGGCGGAGGAAAATCCTATGGGTTATGGCATCCAGGTTCAAAGAAGATCTCCATTTTTTCTGATGTTCATATTTTTCAAACTGCTACTGATACTCATTTTAATGTTGTCACACATGAGTTACCCACTATAGATGGAGGCAGTGTTTCTATAGATGTTTCTATAGATGGAGACAGTGTTCTCTCTCTGGAAATCTTCATGTTCAAGATTCCCAGTTCCACCAATTTCAACATCCGTGCTAGCTTCGATCTGAGCACCAATTCATCCAGATCCAGCGCCCGTTGACGGAGAGCACAACGATCATGAAGAACAACCTCTTCCCCAGAATGTCAGTGAGGAGGTCCCTATCTCTCAGCTAGAGACCTTGTATTAGCTATCAGTCCAGATCCCTCAGTTTCCTCATAAACTAGTGTTGCTAATAATTATTCAACAGACCACGAGGACCAAAAATCCTCCTGAGGATTTACGACCACGTACTTGACTACCTCCTCAGCGATACGGTGACTGGGTACAATTTGATGATCTGTGTAACACTACTCGCTCTGTTGCTTGCATAGCTAGTAGTATTCATGTTATTGATAAACCAAAAACCTATGCAGAAGCCTTGCGATCTCTCGAGGCGGATAAGTGGCAAGCATCGATGCAGTTTGAGTATGACTCACTTATGCAGAACAATGCTTGGAGGTTAGCCCCTCTTCCAGCGTGAAGAAAAGCTACCAAATGCAAATGGGTTTATAAAGTCAAATATAAACCAAATGGAGAGATTGAGCGATTTAAGGCCCGACTGGTCACAAAAGGGTATTCACAAGTCGAAGAAATTGATTACAGTGAGACATGCGCTCCTGTCATCAAGTTTGATTCTGTCCGAATCATCTATGCTATGGTTACACAGGAAAAGATGAAGATGGAGGAATTTGATGTCTGCTTTCCTTAATGAGGGCTTGGATGTCAAAAATTTCAGGCGAGGGGACACAAGAAATAATGCCCATCCTAGGCCTAATCTTCCAAGTGACCGCTAAATTGCTACAAGTAACAATAAGACCTTTGACACACCAATCTGAATCAAATTCATTGAAGACATGTGGTAAGCAACATCCATAGCTTTTTCCAAGTCATGGAGAGTACGTTGTCACTCAATTCTACCATTTTCCAGCAACGAGTCCCACATTACTTGGTGAGTTTTTCTCCAATGGCCAATGACAAGCGTTGAAGACCATATCATTCCATTGCCGCCAAATGATCCACGGACAACCACTTCTTAAGAAAAACCAAATTCTACGGAAAGGCTTCGATGATTTGTTGAGTGGTTGGTCAAAGAGGCATTGCATCATAGAAAAAGATTTCCAAGGGCCAATATTACCTCTTTTGGCAAATTATTGCTAAAGTATGTTGGCCGCATAACACCGCACTTGTTGAGCTAGTGGGCAACTAAAGAATATGTGCTCCATCGATTCCATAGCTCACGGGCCACAATGGGGACAACTTTTCTCAATTTCCATAGAGATCTACCCATGCCACTCATTCACTGCCACTGCCTTATGGATAACTAACCACAGGAAAGCCTCATCCTTCTGTGCCTTATGTTTATGCCAAATGATGTTCCATCTAGGAGAAGTGGAGGGGGGAATTTCATTCCGCCACTTACTAGGGATCGACTTCTTAAGGGCCTCCTGGGTAGTAATCCATTTCCTACCCAGCTTGGTTGAGTATGCCATGAATGGTATGATTTTTAACCACCACCAACACGGCTATAGTGCTCCACCAACTTGAACCAAAAATCATAAGACTTCAGGAAGGCAAAATTTAATACATGATTCCTCCCAGCACAAGAAATCATTCCTACCAAGGTCCCAAATATCCCGAAAGTATCTCAAACCTAATTTGTAATGAACAAAGGCCCTATCATGGTAATACCAAAGTAATGTAACCCTTGATACTACATTTGCCACCTAAGGTCAAGTTGCAAAATATCCTCCGAACATAACGAAGAGAGAAAAGTAGCTACCACATTTTTTGACAATCTCTAGCTTCAAGTGTGTTTAAAAAAAACGATGCACAATCACAACCAAGATTTAACATAGTATTATGACTTGTGGCGGTAAAGAGTTTAGGCTTCATATATAATATGCCAGCTTTATTCATTGACTAACAAGTGTACTTCAAAAAATTCTATACTCCCCTGCCTCTACATAAGACACAATGGACTTTACATTAAATTGAGAGGTCATTTCAACATTTTCATGTTCATGGATTAGAACATCCAAGGCATGTCGAAGCTCACTTTGCACTCCAAATCTTCATGTAAATCATTTGCAACCTACAACTACATCAATTCCGTCTCTATGACAACATCTTTGCACATGTTTGAATTGTCTTCTCCAATACTACAATTTTCCTTGTCACCACCTTGTGGACTAAAATCACAATCAATCAATTAATGTGTGATCATAATCACACTCCTCATCCTTCTCCATACTTCCAAACAAATGAGCCTCAACAAGTGACTCTACCATACAAGTACAAATGTTTATATTTTCTAGACGTCCTCCATAGATGTACATAACTACGAGTTATAAATTGTATAGCATATGTATATGTGCTGCAGAAAAGTTCAAAGTCATACCCCTTTTGTGCCTTCACGTATATCCACACATGTTATGAAAGGTTCACTCCCGGGGTCTCCATTGGCAACCCATTTCCATTGAAATTTGTTCATCCAACCTGGTTGTGTCCCTTGGCTACACCAGTAGGCCACGCTTGTGTGCCAATTAATCTCCAAACTTGAGGCCAGCCCAAAATTATGAAGAATCCCTACAAGGTTGTCAACAGTAGCCTCATCCATTCTCACAGTGAAAGAAATATCATCAGCATATTGACTAATAATTTGTTGTGTATTGGATTAGGGGAGGACACTACCCTTAATAAAAAACCATTCCTCACTCCATTTTTAACGGCAATATTTAGTGTGTCCACCACAAGATGCACAAGTAAGGAGCTAAAACAAACTTAACGGACTCTTCTACAAAGATCAAAAGGTTTTATAGCTTCATTGTTGATGTTGACTGCAACAACTACATCTTGGCATAACAAGCAAATCATATTGATGAAGGAGTTAGGCATCCTTAACTTCACCATGACATTAAACATGAAATTCCAGCCAACCCTATCAAAAGTTTTGCTAAAGTCAATTAAAAGAAGATAGAATCTAGGCTTGACTCCTTAGCCCATTGAATTGATTCATGCATGAGAAGAATGTTATTCAAAATGAATATGAGGGAAAGGAAGGCAGTTTGGTCATTATCTATTACCTCCACCAACAAAGGTTGATGGCACCGTTGTATGGCTTTTAACAAAAATCTTGTAGGTAGTGTTGAGAAGAGTGGTGGGCTTCCAATTCATCAATTTCAATTTATCCCCTTCTTTAAACAATAGGGCGATGAGCCCCACAAATGATTCCATTCCGGAACCGGCCGCACACAAGAGATTCATTCACCATCATTGTGAAATCGACACTTATGAAACTCCAGTACACTTTGAAGAAGTTTACTGTAAGGCCATCCGGTCCCGGACTCTATCCTTTTGCAAGTGCTTGAATTGCATTGGTGAGTTCCTCTTCCGTAATTGGAGGTTCTAGCATCTTCTAATCTGCAAGAGAAAAACTTACATGTGATATGTCTCAATAGCTCCACGTAACAACCCTCTCTTTATTCATCCAGGATTAAACTAGAGTATAACTTGGAGTAGAAGGTGTTACACACCCAAGCAAGATCCACACTCAAGGACATAATTGTGTCATCTTCATCGCATAATTATGTAATATGACCTCCTACTAAACGCTCCTTGACGGAGGAAAAAAAATACTTATTCATTATGTTCCCAATGTTTATCCATTTGGTTCTAGACCAAATCCTACGCCCATCTTCTTTCCTATCCATTAGTCATTGTAGTTGAGACCTTACTCCTTAATGGTGGATTTATTAACTTCATCTTGTGGTTTTGAATGAAGTAAAACTAGCCAAAATTCAAGAGATGTTCTAAGTCGAGCCTCTTCCAACTTACATGCAATTGCTTTAGCAATATAAAACCGATTGTAATATTTACTATTTTCCTAAGTTTGGTAAAGAATGGCATTTGGGGAGGAGCCGCTTCCCATAAGGCTTGAATTGAGTTTTTAGCCTCGTGGAGAAATCTAGCATGAACCTTCCAAGAGGACCCAACCCATAGGGCTATTCCTAAGGTTAATGAGAAGAGAAATTGGGTGATGATTAGAAAAAAAATGTATAACCAAGGATCTTATAATGCACAATATGAGAAGAAATTTCTTTTGACCGAACTAGAAACGAATAGAATCTATCTAATCTACCAAGCACCCAAGTACCGTCATCTTCTAGATTGTCCCATGAATAGATTGGACCCTTGCGTCTACTTAAGTACAATGTTAAATTTATTTTTAATATCAAGCCAAGTCAATTCTTCCTCAAAACTCATTAGCCGGCTACATGATGATGTGGACCTATCCAAAGGGCTCTCAACCATGTTAAAATCACTAGTTATAATCCACCTACAATCCATAGAAGTATTTGGAGGACTTAATTCCACATGGCACACCTCTCCCCAATCATATTTGAAGCATAAACATTAAGAACCCCAAGATACCTGCCTTCTAACCCTTTGAACCTTATCCATTGGGCTCTATTACCGGCTAGAGAACCTTGATCATAAATTAATAGTTGAAGTCTAGGATGGAAACACATGACAGTGCCACCTCTTCCAACTCCTAGTCTCATATCCTCAACCTCATTACTAGGACTAGCTTCAAGAGACCAAAAGTTATCACTCCTCCAAAGCATTCTAATATTCATGTCCACATTGTCACCTCTTAGTTTATGTTCTTACAAACAAAGGACATCAACCTTTGAGGAGAAGCTACTAAGGTAGTCCCTAATAACCCCTAAATGTTTTATCATTGTTGATGCCCCGTACAATAATGGATAAGAGGTGTAATTTCATTAAGAGGGTGTAGAAGATGGAAGGATGTTACCCAAGCTTTTTTTCGCTCGTATCTTCGGAAAATAACCTACTAAAGCTCCACCACAAGTTGAAGCTAGGTGCCACCTCACTGCTTTGTTGGGTCTTCCTTCTTGCAGAAGACTTCATGCCCCAAACACTCAACACCTTGTTAACCTCTCAATGCGTTCCTCCAACGAGGATAAATGCCTCCACACTACATGAGCTTCGTCTGGTGTGGGCACCACCTTCGGGGGGATGAATGCAAGCATCGTGTCGTCCTTGAGTCCATAGGTTGTCGGAGAGGTTGGGGCGGACATGTCATCTATGGTAACCTGGGCTATTACCGATATGTGACCTTAAACCGAGCTCTAGGGAACAAATTAGAAATAATGTTCCCTAGGTGGATGACATGTCCCTAGCTCAACTAACCTCACATTAATGCATTTAATGACGTGGAGGGAGAGAGAAAGAGGGGAGGAGAGAGAGGGGGAAGGAGGAAGACGGAGGAGGAGGCCTATAGGTCTCAGTTCAAGGCCCATAGGTCTCGGTTCAAGGCACATGAGACCTTGCCACAACGTGTTGGATGAGATTAGTTATTCGTTTAGAATGTCTCTTGACATAGTAAGGTCAAAGTCAGTCTACGGCTTAGTAATGTTGGATTTCTTACAACCTCTTACTTGCTCGTGGATAATTATAGAATGCTCATAAGTTGTATTAGCATCGACGTCAAACTTCTTTAGGTCTATCATAAGATACCCTAGGGAACATCTTTAAAAAAATCATATTTAATTCAAAATTAATTTTAGAAATTTCCAAATTTTTGAAATAGACAAATACTTCATTTTACCTTGCATGAAAAATTTTAAATCGTTCATTACCATAGAAGAGGTCATTGTGAAAATTCACCAATGTGTAGCTCTCGGTCATAGGCCAGGTTACCATACTGCATCAACAAAGATCTCAAAATCCTCCTCTTCACCTAGACCCAATATGCTTGAGGATGGTTGTTGCATGTCCTTCCTACGCGCGAGATGAACGTCATAATATGGAATACAATACGCACGGCGCCCTCGCCTTGGTAACCGCTACCGTCGCGGTTGCACCATCGCGGTCGCGTTTGCAGCCTCGCGGTCGCGGTTGCAGCCTCGCGCTCGCGGTTGCACCGTCGCGGTCGCGTTTGCAGCCTCGCGCTCGCGGTTGCACCGTCGCGCTCGCGGTTGCAGCCCCGCGTTGGCTGCTGTAGCAAGGAAAAAGGACAGAGTACACCTTGACGGGCAGGAAACCGGTGATTGCAGGTGCGCCACAGTCGCTAGACCGGCTACTACAGGTTATCGTGCCGGACGGGCTTCATGGGCCTGCCCGGTGAAAAAAATGCGAGCGAGAGCTAATGGGTCATTTGGTGCTTGAATTGAACCCCTCGGCGAGGTGAGCGGTTACAGATTAGCTTTGCAAACAAACTTCAACCTTTTGCTGTGAGGGATGCATCTCATCTCATCTCATTCCTTCAAGATCTGTGTCACAATTTGCAATTCTAAACTGTCACTTAAAACATGCTTGACCACCTAAGTATCGAGCAATTCAAAAGAACATGCCCTGCCTGTAAGTTAGTTGAGCTAATACATTCGAACCAATGTCTGGTGATCCCCCAGCATCAAACCCTAGTGCGTTACTGTTCACAAGACTGGGTTGAGAGAAGTAGATCTGTAATGAAACACCGAAGTGCTCCTTCGTCGACACTTTATATGCTGCATAAAAGGTGGGTCTATGCCAAGTTGGGGGGAATATACAATCTTTCATGAAGCTCATTGCTTGGTTGGCTGCTTGTAAGGGGTAATTATATAGAGCATCCACATTCTTTGCTGAAGACCAAGCTGGTGCATGGCCCTCTAAGGACGAGGACCCTACCCTTGAATGGAACAAACAGGTAATTGCTCTGCACTTGGGGATGTTAAATGCAAGTAAAAACTTCAATCGGTGACGCTCCTTCATTTTATAGACTGTGCATGTCCTTGAATCTGGGTTTCAAATCCTTAAGCAAGGACAATGAACTCAAATTCAGTAAGAAAGTGAATGAATTGTATTGTAGGAAGTGAATGCTAGGGAGACTTAAGTGCTTGCATTTCCTGTTTTTTACCATTCTGATTCAACAATATTATCTTTAGGTCTTATGATGGCTGCTGGAATATTAGTGGCCAATTAGATGTGTCTGTTGTTCCAAGAAGGTAAACCTATTATGGGGTATCGGCTGTAGTATCAATGAACATACTTTTGGTTGTAATGCAGGGGGATTTGGCTCATACCTGCTTGGTATGGACCAAAGAACACATGACAAACTGGGTGTGAATACTGCCCAGTCTACTGGTGGGGACATGCCTGGCAATGAACATGTGTCGAACCCGGAGCTGCCTTGGATTATTGGGTTCCTGTTTGTTGTGAGCTTTATTGGTGTATTCTCCATAGTCGCTCTTTGCAAGGTACTCTCTTCCTTTTGCTATCGCTTGCTTTGCAGCCTGTTTTGATCTAGAAGTGATTGCTGACTCTAAAGGACAGTAAACACTGCTCTAAATGGAATTGTGGCCATTTAACAAGTTTGTGTGTGTTTTTTTGTGGCAGATAATGATCCTTGATTACAAGCTTACGTACCCTAGTGGTACTGCAACAGGAATACTTATCAACACCTTTCACTCCCCAGGGGGTGCAGCCATTGCCAAGTATGCTCTCCACTGTGCCCTTTTGAGACAAGATTGTCTCTCACTACTAAGCCATGCAGTCTGATAGCTTGTAATCACAAGATGAGTAGTAGTGATGATTTCTGTTTTCATATTTGAATTGAGGATGAGATCCTTTTATCTGGAAGTCCTGAAGATCATAATGTAAAGATTTGGCTTTAGATCATTGATTCTTTAGAATGTATCCTTGTTCATGACACTATTTTTTATTCTCCTGTTTTTGAAGCATACACCATCTTCAATTTTTTTTTAAGATTCTGGATATGAGAAATGACATGTGTAATAAGATTTGACATGGTCCTTGTACATAGAACTAGTTGAGGAGTTAAGTTCTTATATTTCCGAGGATTGTATACAGGATGTATTTCAACTTCAGCATGACATACATTGGAGCAGGACCTATATGCCCACACATTGTAAATATTTCCGTGCTGTTGGGGGCAATTGTTTCATGGGGCTTAATGTGGCCACTAATCCAAAATCATGAAGGCGATTGGTCCCTAGCCGGCCTCAAATCCTATGACTTCAAAGGGCTGTATGGATACAAGGTAATTTCTGCTGTGTCTACTCTTAATATCCTTGATATCAATCGTCAATGGCAACAATATCATACATCTTTTTCTCTCCTCTCCCTCACTGACTTCCACACTCCACGTTGGTGGTCTTTGTAAGCAAAAAGCTATCATATTCCATGCTGCCAAAGGTATAGCAGAAAGTTTTATTCTTATACCCCAGGGAAATGTAAGTGAAGTACTTCTTTTGGTTCTGTTGTTTCAATATGTATAATATTTCATGTCTAACCTTGGCCTTTCATACTGCTGTTCAGATATTTGTTACGATGAAAACATCTTATTGGATTTGTCTTGCCACAGGTCTTCATTGCTATTGCAGTTATCCTGGGTGATGGGTTGTATAACTTCATCAAAGTTACAATCATCTCAGGCCGGGCTTTATATGTTCATTACCAAAACCGAGATCAGCTTCCAATTGCTGCATCTGGTACTCACTTTTTCATCTCATTGACTATAGCTATTACCGAACTTTCTATGACCAGGCAACTCATCAAAGACTCCAGTTGATGTAAATAGTTTATGTACCTAGTATCTGGGGTGACATAAAATGGGCATGAAACCTGACAAACGTTTGAATTATAAGAACATTCAGTGAATGTAGGCTATTTTATCATGTGTCTGGGCTTTGCTAATGTGACAAACCATGAGTTGACAGATAGGGATCGACAAGTGTTGGTTAGTTAAGTAATTATACCAATCATAGTTACAAATAGTAAATTTCAGAGAAGTCAATGAATCCTTCCTATTAGTGTTGTTAGACAACTATTTATTCATAATTGTGGTTCCGAATACATGTTCTGGATATAAGACGGTTAGTCAGCGGTAATTCCCTATTTCGGTTATGAATCAAGTAATAATTGTTTGAATTAAAATATGTCCTTTCAAAATTATTTTACAATAGAATGTAACTGATGATATTATATTAAACATGATTTTGACTGTTGAGAGTAGAAGTATCTACCATTGACATATGTGTCTCAAGGCTATCACAAAAACATTTTACTTTAAGTTTTTTGTGCAGTGGATATCAGTAATGGTCAAATTTTGAAGTTTTGAAACCTGTGGATATCATACACCATAACTACTTGATAACCACGTTGATAACTGAGCACAACATGTACAACCAGCCCACATTGACATCCACTCCAAATTTCAGCTGATATCTCTCATAATGTTACTCTCCTAGATTAGGTGGATCGGTGTTAATCCAACATAACAATAACCTGGACGCTCATATTTGAGTGGTGTGTGGTTAGGTGTAGATTTAAGAACAGACATGTGTTTAATAGAGGGTGGACTACACGCTCAAATCATGTTAACCATTCTAGGTTGAATCGTTCGAGATTGAACCGATTATGATGACTCAATCGTTGGATTTGCTGACGATCACACACTAATTGCGAGTGTCATATCCTATGAGAAGTGGGAGCAGAGAGAAAAGTGTTTGATTAGTACACATCTACCTTAGTACGTGATTATTGACTTGGAATGATAATGCAGAGAAACTCGATGGTGTGGAGCGAGATGACGTGAGGCGAGCGGAAGTCTTTTTGAAAGATGGAATACCTATGTGGGCTGCTGGTGCTGGTTATGTTTGTTTGGCTGCATTTATGTGTGTAGGTTCACATTGTGACCTATGAAGGCATTTTGTCCATGTAAGTTGACATCTGGAATTCAGAACTTCCAGCATTTGGATAGACAGGGTCAACGTTTTTCTACTAGTTTGCTGTGTTATAGTTTCATCCTACAACTTTAAATCACAAGTTTGAGATGTAGTTGGATTTGGTTGATGAAGGGCACACTAATGTTGGTTGTGTTCACATTTCTAGAATTTATAATCAAACTTATACCCGTCTTAGTGCCCAAACACAGGAGTCAGAGAGTCCAATTTTTTTAGCATATTCAAAATAATGGAGGACTCTTTATGTTTGGATTATGGAAATACCTAATGGGATCCCAACATCCTGCTGGTTTGCATTCCTTTTATTGGACAAGCTCACCAATACATCACCATTTTGAATTTATTTGCAACTCTTACGTGCTAGTAATTGTGTTGAACTTGGCTAGCAATTAACATTTGGGTAAGAAGGAATGCTAAGCCCAAATTATTATAACGCAATTCGAAGAGATGAATACTTCCACACTGTCTCAGGGGGGCTAAGCCTAGGAACAACCTTCCAACACGTATCTTGAACACACAAGATAAAGACAGAACACGAGTGGAGTGTGAATATACTTCTGGGATTGGACTCGATGAAAATTGTGAGCGTTTTGGTCCATTATAAAAAGATCTAGTACATACACCTTACAAAATGACACTTGGTCTACACTGCTTTAAAAGCAGCCCATGCCAATCCCCACCGTTCACCTAAGGGAAAGTCCCCACATAAAAACCGGAACGGATTTCAAAAATACAATCCTTTTTCCTCGGTTGCAGACAAAACTTTCAATCCAAAACATACCTCATAAGACACTCATAGCTCTACATGTGAAGTGGCAGATTAACGCCTCCGATGACTCCTTGTATGGTCTTGGAACTAGGGCGTCAATTCCAGCTTCACTGCAGTGGCATGATCTCCGAGAAGGTGTGTTGAATGTAATATACTGCCTCGAGCTAGTATGACGATATACAATCTTAAAATACTAGAGACTACTGTCGATACTACTCAAGTTATCCTAAATGCTCTTAATGATTGCTCATATTCTCTCAGACCAATATTCCCCACATCCTGCTCATGATTGTGATGGGCAAAATCAACAGCTAGAACCTCGGATGAGGAAGGTTGCCACTTGAGGCACCAACCAATCCTAGATTTGCCTGCACTGTTCAGCTTGGCAGTCCACAGTCGTTGGTTGGCATGCGCTCACACGGACCCACATATCCCAGCTTCAGCTTGTGAATCCTTCCATGAACACCTGCACAATTTTATCATACATACAAGCTTAGCGATCCAGCGTCCTTATTAATTGTGAGCAAAAAGCACATTGCGCATGCTCTTCAAGTTTCCTAAACCCGGTGCGGCTACCGCGAAATGGATAGCCCAAGAACTCCACTCCATAATCGAGAGTTTTACACTCGCTGCCACCAGCACTTCAGCAATTAACACCAATACTCCAAAGGAATTTGTGACTAATTACCTTCAGAGCTAGTAGCACAGGTGGAGTCTCCAAACTATGTTGCCCTCTATCAACGTAATGTCCCAAGTAAAGATAGTCACTACACCTGTGCTAACATCAGGATCCACAATAAGAATAATGCCATTTCACAACTTGCCCTTAGCAAATTCAACCCCCCGAAACACGAAGGCTGGATCACAATATCTAATAACTCATGATCATGTAACGGCATCAGAAAAGAGTGACGTGAGCCTGGGCTAAAATTTACTGTGAGGATGAACACAATTGTGGATGAACAAAGAGTGAGGTGAGCCTGGGCTTCAATTTACTGTGAGCCTGGGCTAAAATTTACTTTGAGCTTCCATGCTCCCTGGGTGGCAGCTGCAGTCGTCGGCATCTTCGGAACATGGTTTGCATAAGAACAACTTCAAAAACATCTTTGAGCATATTAAGGATAATTTTGATGTTTTCGCACTATATGCATTTTGATAACCACAGTTGTGAATAAAATTTGGAAAATTTCTTATGAGTGTACAACAAATACGTATCCAGGGTGCCTGCATTGCGACCCATGTTTTAATAGAAATCGCTTCTAATTAGTTCTGAAGAAAAGATTTGAAATGGTGAAACCACCTTCTCTAATTCATGAACAAATGCAATAATTACATTCCTCATCAATACTCAAAAAATGGACTATGTGCTCAGAAAACTCTGACCAATTTAGGCTCAATAGACAACACGGTTGTGGAGGACCTGTACGACTACTTCATGAGCAAGAGAATCTTCACTTTGATAAATGAATAAGACAACACTACGTGGTCCGAAAATTTACGAATCATGAATACGAGTATAATAATTCGTATTTGCAAATCACCTCGCACGAATTGCGTGTGTCGTTTCATAACCCCACGGGAAGTGGGTGCAGAGAGAATCAAAGTATTCAAATAAAAGTCGTCTAGAAAATGACCGCGGAGAAGCAACCGGTTGAGTTTGAGAAACAACTGGCTGAAGTTCAAGACTCCAGGAACATAACTATCCGATCGTTTGAGAGGGGGGTCTGTAGAAATCAATAAAGAAAACCTGGAAGATCACAACACGTAACCAGTTGGACTGGGAAACAAAACACACTCGGATTTTGACTGGTGTGGCCCAAAAATCTCCCCACAGACCGCGTCCAGGTACTTAACCTACAGCTCACCCTACCCTTTCCTTAATACAGCGACCGACCGACGCTAGCTAATTAATGACCGATGTTGTGGCTTCGCCAGGCCTCGTGCGGACGACTCGGACATTGCCCGAGTCTCCCGTCAACACCTTCGCTGTCACCATTTTGAAGTACGCGGATGCAAAGACAGCGAAGAACTTCTCCTGACTCGACACAAACTGCTGCACCACCCGTCAGGCCACCAAGGCGAGGCCTCGCCTTGGAAATAAATGCCAACTCATAGTACATTTCCTAAACTCGTTGCCGAATGTAACATGTCAGTCCTGGGATGCAGAGACCTGGAAGTGACTAAACATCAATTCTAACCAAAACAAACTCTTGTGAGCTTGACTTCCATAACTTCACTATTGTTGATTCAACATGCTATGATAATACACACACACAGATCCGGGACTATCGAGGCAATTCCACTCACTCGTTCTCGGTGCCCACACAGTCGGTCAGCAATCAAGTCTCAAGTGAATGGCAGCGTCTTGGTCGTCGTGACCATCAGTAGACTCACTGACCACAATATCACACAACTGGTACCAGGCGATGTCTTCAATGGCTTACCTGCAGTCATTGACGAGCGAAGATCCACCCAGCTGGATCAAGCTTCGAATGTAGTGTTCCTTACTCATCCAATCTTGCTCGCCTCAC
Source organism: Polytrichum formosum (assembly GCA_964035585.1). Taxonomy (NCBI): domain Eukaryota; kingdom Viridiplantae; phylum Streptophyta; class Polytrichopsida; order Polytrichales; family Polytrichaceae; genus Polytrichum; species Polytrichum formosum. The sequence goes on from OZ037941.1 coordinate 45,596,344, forward strand.
TTACACCTGCAGCTACATCACCCACTTCAACAAGTAAATATCCTGGTTGACAACTTTCTTCTTGTCGTGCTAGCTGAAGAATAACGTCACTGGTTGTTACCCATCCGTCCAGACTAGAATGGAAGTGCTTTCAGGTGAACACTGTGGAGTAGTAATGTTATTCAATCTTCAATAGAATCAATCATCTCAATGTGGAAATAATCACATGTTTTCTGTGGTTTGTATGTAATCTTTCAAATGGACTGCTCAAGGTGAAGGCCACAAATTCATGTTAAACATGCCTCAGACTGATATGAAGAGTGAGGTGCTTGCAGATTACAAGACAAGCAGCTGAATGCAGAACTGCCGCCTGTTGACAACGCTGAGTATTGTTTCCTGCTGTTCACCTACACTAAATGACCACAGTATCCAAAGACTTGTTACAGGCGAAATCTTCAATGGCATACCTGCAGGCTTTCACAAGCGAAGGTTTGCAACCAACTGGATCAAGCTTCGATTGTGTGCAGCTTACTCGTCAACTCTTGAACGCCGCACCTGCACCTGCAGCAACATCACCACTTAAACAAGTGAAGATCCGAGTTAACATCTTTCTTCATGTTGTGCTAGCTGAAGAAGAACTTCACTGGTTGTTACCCATCCGTCCACCCTGAGGTCACTTGCACTTGTCATATCCAAATGGATCATGTGGTCATTGTAGCCGCCAAAATTCAAAGCATTAAGAAATGCCTTCCTTGTTGGACCTCAATTGTGTATGATGGCACCCGATCTAACTGAATCGGGTCAACCTCGCGTTAGGTGGATTGAGACTCTCAACCGCCACGATGCCTTGTCATTGGATCTTGTGGGAACTCTATTGCACAATTTGAATGGTTGCTTGTATTTCATAGCTAGGGAAGGGTATCTTAAAATTGTCCCTTTCAAAATGAAGGGTTACCTCAAATTGAGACCTTCATGTATGTATTGAAGTTTTTGTTCAGAGTGCACATTATCATGTTTATCATTTTAGTGATGTTGAAAACTATGATATAAGTGAGACCAAAGATCACACATGGCGAAAAGATAGAACTAGTTCAATAATGAAACGTTGATGTTTGAGGGTATTGAAACGGTAATAACATCTCAGCATATTGGTAGCAGTGATAATCTCGATGACAACAAGAAAGCAGTAGTAGAAACATGTAAGAAAGAGACTCCATATGACTCAATTATGGGATTTTGAGTTGAGAATCCCCTATCACAAGTAGGAAGAGTCAAGGTCATCTACTCAATGTATTAGTAAGGACCGGTTACTTTTTTTATCCGTTCATCTTGGAGTGTTTATAGCAAATTACCCCTTACTTTTTGAAGGGTTGCAAAATCCATTAAAGGGAATGTGAAGGGCTGGCCTCCTCAATAAAGGTAATAACCCCTCAATTTTATTCCTTGCTATTGCATACTAGTGATCCCTAACTCCAAAACTGGCAATCAATTGTGAAGTGGTCAAACCTTTCCATAACGCCATGGTTTGTATAGTTTATGCTTGGGATTGCCACCAATCTCCCATGCGTGGGAACTAGAAACATATGTTGGGGATCTTATGCATAGAATCACACAATGTTTATGTATACTTAGATTACCATACTGAAAGAGAAGTTTTGGACTATTTAGAATATGATTTCAAACTTGGCTTACTAGCTCCGGTTGGCCAACCTAACCATGCATGGACCGATTCAAAGGAAAGGATGACTTGTCACATGGACATGCCATATAGTTCTCCTAAACTTCTTACAATGGTTTTGAAATCACAAAAGAAGATTCAAAAATGTCCCTTGACTTTCAAATTAAGTTTTGACAAATGACAACCTACATTGAGAATTGTATTTGATGTCACACACTACTTGAAATCACTCAGTCCTATGTGCTTTTACTGTGTATCATAAATTTTGCCAACCAATATCAATATGGTTGTTTGGACATTTTAGAACAGCCACATCTTTACTTGTTAGAAGATATCACATCAATAATAAGAACAATAAACTTTATGTAACTCCAAACACTTGCTGTGACACTAAACATAATGAGTAGGGAGTTGAACTCTTAATAGAAGGTTGTTTTGAAAGAAGAAGGATTACAGGGACGGTTCCCTCCCTCTTTGAGCGACTTAATGGGAACTCTATTGCATACTACTGCCCTATGATGGTGGTCATGGATGCCATCTAAGGGTTTTGTCGGTCCACCTCACTATGAGACCAAGGACTCAAGGGGAAATTGGCCAAGGTGACATGGCGCAATTGATGTTCGCCAAGTGGTTCTATGATTCTATCCCGGCATGTTTGTGAGTGATGTGAACATGATGGTCCCGTGCTAACTTATAAGACGCATGAGTGGCCCAATATAGTTGTGCTACCCTGCATATGCCCCCTTCCCACCTGACTTTAGCTAAGACTAAAGGTTGGTTTTAACAAACCGGCTTTCACACCAACAACAATTGTTAGTGCCGAGCCTAGTTGGCAAATGATGTGGCACGAGCCTAATTAGGGTTAATTGTTTGCATTCTTATCATAATGAAAACACAAATGGTGGGGGGCACACAATGAGGATGTATTCCTTGAATGTCATCTTCAAAACTTGGGGCAAGTTGAGCTAACCTTTAGTCGATCAACCTGAACTTCTCTTTTAAATTGGTCAACCTCTACTTGGTGGTAACTGCAATGTTCCCCATGCAATCAGGTTCATTCATGTTTGATTTACCATAGAGGACTCCATATGATCATAGCTTTACATGTACCAAAACGTAGTCTCCCTGCAAGGTGACGAGTGCAGCGGACGAATGTGAGCATGGCATGTGACAAATTGGGGGGAAAATAATGGTTTTGTGTTGGATTACAAAGCCTCTGGACACATGCTGGTTAAATCGCCCTCCTTGTTGTCATATTTTCTTTCTCATGTCTCTAATGGGTTTTGACACTAGAACAATTATGGTGTTGTCGGCTTTGTGTTATTCCGTACTATCACATCTTACAATGATTATGTATTATGACGTATCGACGTTAACATTGGACAACCTATATTTAATTTAATGTCACGTGCACTTTGGTATTGGCCGATGTGCGGTATCAAGTAGGGTAGAGTGTATTGTATAGTGCACTGGACTGGGAGTAGAATGATTCTTATGTGGACCCAACATGGCAAATTGAGAAAGTGGTGGCATGACAAGGATGTAGTGTTAGGGTTTAGGAACTTTGGGGTTTAGGGTTTGGGCGGATAGGTCTTGTTTCACACCCCTTGGGATCACCTTTGGATGCCATTGAATTAATTGTTTTGTGTGCATTCATATACAACATTGTCTTTTGTTTATGGTGGAACTAAGGAGACTATACCGTACGAATGGTGTATTTAGGGTGCTTTTCTCATGGGAGACTCTAGGTAATTATTTACATGGCGCACAATTGCGAAAGAACTTGCATTCACTCGCAGTGCCTCTACCTAGGATGTGGAGAATAATTACAGAAAGTGGGAGGATTGCAATTTGTTGAGTGAATTTATGCTCTAATTTGAAAATTACTATCGTAAACAGCTACTAATTGTGCACATTTGACTTTGCCTTTTTTATTATTTGAGGCGGGTATCACAATATTTCATTTTTGGTATTTGTGATAAATTAATGGCTCACTTAATATTAGTCTTGAAAAGTAGAATGGAGTGATTTATTGAAAAATCATGACCCTTTCATAGTTGTTTTATTGATTGAATTGGGCGTTGGAAATTAACTACCTTAACCACTAACCGTGCACAAGCAATGTTCATTCCACTTTTGCATAATCGATCATACATGGCATTGACATCCCAGACATGGCTTGTCGAAGTTCTGTGTAAAATTAGAACTAAATTCTACAGCTCCCCTTCCGAAACCCTTCATTATTATTCGAAACCCCTCATTGTTAGCAGCGAGGGAGAATTGAACTTCATTTGTCACATCGTGCAGTCAACTCCTAAGTTAATACTCCTCTGCCATTCTGTGATCTTCAAGCCAAGTAGTAGTCTTGAGCGGCCACCACACACCATCAGTCTGGAGCCTCATTTTCCCTCTCCCACCTTCTCCCTCTCTCCAATTCATTATTGCGACCCTATTTACCCGAGACAGGATACCACGTCGCTCACTCCAGGATGCAATGGGTGCGCTCTAAATGGCCACACCTGCACTCTTAAATATTATAAAGATTCAAGAAGGCCATATGAAAATGTCTCCTACCGGATCAAGCATGAACGTTTTGCGAGAAAACATGCCGGGAATATCGAACTGGAAAACGTCACTGTGAAAATTTTGGTCACTTCCAAAGCCGCTGCCTCCGGCGGTGCATCCGACTCCGTAAGCAAGTATCGCAACCCTCGCTGTTGACAATAGACAGACGGGGAATTTGCGTGGGAGTTCTCAGGTCCAGAACCGTTTCCGAAACGGTGCAATGGAGCGAATGGATTGTGGGTGAGATTAAACTTCAAGAACAAACTCGAAGCTCCCGACCAATCATTGGCAGAGGCAACTTGTAATCCAGGACCCAGTCATATTAACTATGTATGCACTGTGTGTGTGTTCAGCAACTCCGGTGCGCCCCGTTTCATCATAAAGGCTGTCTCCAAGCTGGAGCACCCATCCGCGCTCCCAATCCAGGACCCCAACATACTACAAAAGTTCAGTCTAGACAACATGAAACAAATGAACAAATGAACAATTGACAGGTTGAAGTCGCAATTATTTCTCTGTCCTATGGCCATGGAACCCAACGACAACTTTGAACTCAGACATGATCCCGAGAGTCCTGCATTCCAATTCCTTATCAGTTCAACAAGTTGCAGGTCACAGTGCGCAATGTGTCCAAGAGCTCCATTCCTGCAGTGTCTACAAATGCGAAAAGTAATGGCAAGCTTTATTATAGATATCCACAAATTGTGGAGGTCCCACAGTCAAATGCTGGCTACAACATCAACTCATTTGTGGCCTGAATCCAGCATCCGTGGCCGGTTGGACTATTCCCGGACATGGCAGCGCATTCTAGCAAAAAAACATCCAGATCTCCTCTGTTCAGGTATTAAGGCCCCGTAAAGCATATCCGATTTTGCAAACGATGCCTAACTGCAACCCGACCTTTGGAGATGATGGCGCCCACTTCTGGAGGTATATACGTGTATGCATCGCTCACCTCACCAGTTTCCCGCGCGCCATCTCTGGCGATCTCCAAAGAACACTTCAACACATATAACCACCGATCGGAAATATCCGGGAATGGGGCGATCAGGGGGTGATGCACCATCACATCTGACAATTTTCTGGGTGTAGTCAGCAATGACAGAGCATTGTTATACTCTGCAACAGCATGACGAAGTGCGCTCTCCGCGGAGGTCCCCCGCTTCACAAGGCCCTTGCTATCGAATTTCGCTGCTCGGAAGGCGGCCCACTCGCATGATGTGTCTACGAGCCATTTCCACTCGGTGTTCAGCGATCTCAACTTGAACAACACATCGAGGGTGTCAGTACTCCCCAGGTTGTTTGCACTCATCGTTTGAATGGGAGCAACCAAAAGTGGCCAAATTTTGGCGATCACCACGCAATTTGGAAGGCACCCACAGTACTGGTGATTCGGCATGACACTCTCATGAACCTCGTGGGGCGTTGCTACCAACACATCCATGGAAGTCATCGCTTAACCACATGAACAATTTACAAACATAAGTTCTTGGTCCATGCGGAAATCGAACTTTACTAGTATTCCATTGTTGTGTTTTCAATGACATGGCTAAACTTAGCTTGTATGTGAAGCATTGTGTGCGGTGCAAAGGACAGTGGATGATGTCGGTAGGTGGATTCAAATAAGTTTTTTGAAAGCTTAGCTTGCGTGTGACACCTTGTTCTATGCGGGACAAATGACATTGACCCACAATGTACGGTGTGGGTAGGTGGTTGTCGTTGCATTCCGGTTTAAAAGTATTAACATTAATGGGCCCCATGTGAAATTATACCTAAGGATGAATTATACATACGAGAGGTAGTAGACATGCCAAATTCCAACACAACAATAATTTGGTCACCCATACTCCAATGGTATGTGGATAAGTGTGGATCTCAAACGCACCATGGCATAAAAAATGTGTTCTAAAAGAGGGAGTTTATGACAATTACCGTAAGTGGGAAAATCGAAACTTGTGTTGAAGATATTCATATTTACGAGCTTCAGCATTATAATTAAGGAGGGTTGTTGCAACACCAAATTTAGCGCCCAGGGTGCTTCGGCGATCGTCGCATAGAGTGTTAAGGGTCTTACAAGAAGTAGGGTATTATGGAAATAATAACAATTTAAATATCCATCTGCCTAGCATAACAATGGGGTTTGTCAGAGGGGTTTGTATGGAGATGAGCACAAGCCGCATTTGGACCACATTCACGGCAGTTTGAAGCAATATGGGGGGGGGGGGTTGCACACACGCAATTGGTTTTCCAATCGTCCACCAAAAGGTTTAGGGTCGTTGGACACATGCCATTGACATTCCAATCGTCAACGAAGAGGTTTATGGGTTTAGGCCACATGCCATTGAAATTTCAATCGTCCACCCTATTTATGCCCCAAGTTTCAGACTAACTCCAGATTGAAGACCCTGTTTTAACATGTAATTGAAGGTTGCTAGGCGGGCCTAACTTCATAAGTTGGGAGTAACTACAGCAAATATGACATTTAGTGACCATTGTTAATTGCCTTGCGGAATACTAATTGTTTAGGGTACGGAATTGCCGCGGTAATTATATGTTTAGGGTTGTGCAAAAAATACTTGATAATATCAAGGGTGTCGTATAAACAAGTGTCATACCAATGATGTTAGACTGTCCCGGTATTTGCATGCACAATATATTGGGACTTGGACCATTGGGACATTATGTGTGGGTGTCTTCACAAGCTGCCACTTCAATGTAAACCAACTCAATGTACATATACATTACGCCCCCCCCCCCATATGACTGGATAGGTAATTAAATGTTGACAACACCTACCAAAGGAAATGCCAACTCAGCCCCCCGGGGTGATCCTCTAGTCAAAAATCGTAGAACAACGTGCAATAAATTTATATGGTTCAATATATGCATTGTAGGTACTCTTTTTGGCAAGATAAATAACCCCCCCCCCCAATAAATAGGTCCCGAACACACGTGTATGCAAAATATAAGATGGAGTGATCTCCCCGGCTCTCAGCAAGGCTCGGCGAACATGTCGATATTTTTATTAGATCTTGTATGTTTAGGGAATATAGTTAAAGTGTATGCATAACCAAGGGTCAAAACCCTTGAATTGGTCCACACTAGTCATGGCATTTAGTGTCACTTATTATTAGCGCTACGCATGGCCATAATAGCGCTACGCATGGCCATAATAGCGCTACGCATGGCCATTATTAGCGCTACGCATTGCATCTTTCACTCCTATGATTGTGCCAATGAATCTATTTGCAATGTCAAAATTAAGGCGACTTCTAAGTGCATAGATTAGTGATGTTTAAAACTTTGAGCATTTAAGAGCCCCCCCCCTCTTTTAACAGTCACTTGAATTGAAGTTGTTGAAATAGAAGCCACTGTGTAATTGGGGCTGTTATTTGAATGTCCTAAGTGCCAATAAGGAGACTTGGTGCCCTAGTACATTGAACCTTTTTTAATAGCAGATTTTGCGAGAATTGTGGCTAGTAGAAGTTGGACAGTAGATATTTACATTTAACATTAAGGTATGCGTTAAACGACCATGACACTTTGACATGAGTGTGAGAACTAAAAAATACGTGAGGCTTGGCGCATATGTGATCCCTTTATGCAATGGCACACAATTTGGCCTAACTATGGAATACTATATGCACAGTTGCATGGCTTCGACAACTGCTACAGTTGTTGTCGCAACGGCAACGACTGTAGATATTGCCGCCGCGGCAACGACTGCAATTGTTGTCAAACCCATGCAATCTTTGACATTGGCTTCTACAATCTACGCGCTATAAATGTTAACCCTCTCACCGTGGATCAAAGTTAACAATTTATAGAGGTCTTAACAGTTAACAATTACAAAAATCATTTTTTTGAGCAATATACAACTCTTAACATTATAGTGTGCAATAGGTGGGGAGTAGAAGAAATTTAACATTTAGAGAGGGTTAACACTTATAGGTGTAACATTTATAGATGGTGGACTGAATACATAATCTTATGCATCTTTGGTAGATAATTATACTCAGCCCATCAAGTGCAACTACATGTGAGAGAGGGTATTCCGAACACGGTAAACATGAAAGCCACTTGCGCTATGGGTTGAACTGGAATACCATAGGTGTCTCATGCGGGTCTCTCTTTGTGGGCTTGCAATGGACTTATGGATTGGACTACCATTGCAAACATGTGGAGAAACATGAAAGTCCGAAAGGTAATTACGCTCGACTGATAGTTTGTTTATTGTTTGCATATCAAGATTTTATTTTGATAATTATATTGATTCCTCTTCAACATTGTGTAACCCAACATTGTGGTGCCATTTTAGAATAACATGTGAACGTCAAATGGCATTGAGGTTTGTATTTAAATAAGCCATGCGACACTTTGGGTTTGAAGTGGAACGTGGTATGATTATTTATTGCACACACACTGGGCCATAGCAGGCATCCCTTCAACCCTATAGGCAGGCCCCACGCGCCCTCATGTACGCATGGCCCCACCACCACCCGGCCCACCACCACCTAGGACCAAGTCCCTTTCAGGAGTTTTCCCTCCACCCACCACCACACCACCCCACCACCACCTAGGACCAAGTCCCTTTCTGGAGTTTCCCCCCACCCCACCCCGCCAAAAAGAGCTTGGGTTGGCCGCCCAAGCTCTGCGCCTCTCCTCTGCTTTCCTTCCAACCAGCTCTATTCTTTACACTCTGCCCCAGGCGCGGTTGTTGCGGAGCGTATTTCATACCGCTCCTGCCCATCGGGGCGCATCGCAGGGACTGCGCCCACTAGGTAAGTGTCCACCTGGTGTTAGGTTAGGCGAGCCCACAATCCTCGCTTCGTCTACGCTGATTTTCTGCAACGGTATAATGCTTCTCGGTTGAAAGTTTACAAGTCTGTTTGTCCATTGTTCACTTAGCCATGCTTATCCTCGGAGCTCACAGTGAAGAAAACAAGCTTGATTATTTGAATGGCCAAAAGGTAGTTAAATATCTTGTGAACAGCTCTAAACATGTTCTTTATATGTACAGTATGCTGGTGCATCATGGGATGAGCTCAAGTATATCCGCCAAGCAGTGGGATTCTTGGTATGTTTCTTCTTCCCTACACAATACACAGTTTCATATACATTGTCTTGCTTTCTAGAGTTTTAGAAGCTTGTCTTTCTGTTCATTGTCTGGTAAACAAATTGCACAGATCATTTGATTATGAAAGAGGAAGTGTAAGTACTTCTCTTATACGGCATAATAGAGATGTAATACCAATGTCTATGCTTGAACCAAACGGTTGATGTATATCTTTGGCTTGTAGTGCTCCTATTCAATGATTACGCTCCACTGATTATGTTCCGCACACATTTGTGCAGGTGATCCATCAAAAGCCCAAGAAGTCTCTGGATGAGATCACGCATGGTCTTTGCCCAGTACACTATTTGGATAACTTAATAGTTTTTTTGGGTGTTCTTACATTTGTGTCTATTGTGCATCTTTCTTGCAACCGTGTTAAGAAACTGAATTGGTGTCTTGGGTACTGAGAACTAGATGGTTGGTGCATCTGGCGTTAATGCAGAGTGGCCATACTGCAACCATGGAGGCTGCCAACAATGCCATAGTCGCAGTCCCTAATATAGAGCGAACGAGAGTTGTGTATGTGGATGGGCAACTACTTTTGAAGTATGTGGAGCGACGACTCGGCAGAGGTGACCATTTTAAGGATGTGGCAGAGACATTAGGAATTGGCAGAAATATTCTTAGGAGGAGGTTGCAGCTGCTTGGATGGAGGGGGGTTTATGATACTCCCAATGTGGTCCCCGGAGACGTCATAGAAGCCATTCGCAGCGAGGTCCCAGTTATGCGAGCTGGAGTGAACTGGGGTATCCGTAGTGTGCAGTGCAGACTTCGACTGTCAGGACTGAGGGTCGGGAGACAGGCGGTCCGGGATGCGCTGCACACAATGAACCCTGACCATATGGAGCGGCGCCAACTCGGCCGGCTGAGAAGGGGGCAATACACCATCACGGAGCCCATGATCTTATGGCACATGGACTGTGAGAAATTCTTTATCTACCAATTTCAGATATCTTCTTTTGGGGACACTTGAGGTGTTTACGCACATTCATGCACTTTTCATGTCGTTGCAGCATATGACAAGTTGGCGAAGTGGGGAATCAAAATCCATGCGGGCATAGATGGAGGGACACATTTTGTGTTATGGGCTCGTGCTGCAGTGGATAAACGACAAACCACCATATATGATGCGTATGCGGACGCCGTTCGCAGATATGGCCATCCCCTCCGATTGAGGTCGGACTTCGCGGCGGAGCACAACATGGTAGAAGCGGACATGAGGAGGGGACGACCCAACATATTCCGCCCATTTCTGCGTGGCTCGTCCGTGCACAACCAGCGGATCGAGCATTTTTGGAGGCAAATATGGACGCATGTCATTTTTTACTACAAACACTTGCTGACGCTAATGGGCCGCCATGGTTTCCTAAACCTGGTTAACCCCATCCAAAAGGCGTCCATGGTGGCTGTTTTCCTCCCGGCCATCCAGCAGGACCTCGCGAACTTTGTGGCGACATGGAACGTCCACAGAGTAAGGAAGATCAATCAAAATGGCCGGCTCTTGGCGGGCCATGTACCAGATTGCATGTTCCAGTCATGGGAGCGCGAAATGGGGTAACACGCCTCCTTTGCCTGCACATTGGATTTTTTTGTTGTGCACGCAGAACTGGAGTGTGTAGTTGTCAATTCATGCATGTTGAATTGATTGCGTGAGCTTGCTTGACAAACGCAGGGTAGGGCTTGCCCAATCGCTCACATGCAAGTTTGCCCATGAATGCGCAGGCTAGTGTTGCCACCAACTGTGGACGATGATCCATGGAATATGGAGGACCCGGGCCACGACGACCTAGAGGTGAATAGAAGACCGTATGCACCCGACCCGCCGCAGCCCCCATCCTTGTTGGCCGAGGACATTGAGAACGTCCGTGACGCAGCATACATAATTGGCGCAGCGGGAATGCGTGGGAGCTTGCAGAGAATGTACAATCTCCACGTGGCACTCACATATGAGTGTTTGCACTATGTTGAAGAAGGTGCCCCTGACTTACAGACTCATTGCCACATGGTTATGAGCCGGGAAGAATTGCCAGCAGACAGACTAACAACATGCAGACTTCTGCAAGCTGCGCTCCAAAGGAGGGATTCTTTGCTTAGTGGTTAATTGTGCTTGTTCATGGTTATATCCAGGTGAGAGCTCTGTAGTTGGCCAACATTACAATATTCACTGTTGACTGTATGCCGGTCAGGTGCCTAGCCTGGCAGATCTAGTTTGGCAACTCTGTCCTCTCTTCCACTCAGAACAAGTTTAGGTGTGCCATTGCCTTTTCAATAGCAAACTGCTAGAATCCTATCCGATTTTGCCCAAGAAGTTTCAGATGTAGTAAATGGAGTTTCTGCATGCATTTGAGACATACATTTGCAAAGGAACCCTGGCTGTACAGTACTTGCAGAAGATGAATATGATCCATCTTAGGTCTACTCGAATATAGAATGAGGTCCAGAATGCCACAAAATGGAGCCACTGTCTGCTTGATAGTTAGTTGAGCTTCTGTTGGTACGCCTTCCCTCAAAACTGAATGCTTTCTAGCAAACTGAATTGGTGTCTTGGGATTCAAATAAGACATACTTTGGTGCGTTGGAATCCACTCTCAATTTTTAGCTAGCATCAATTTCAAATTTTACAATATATCATCTGTGCTCGTTGAAAACAGTGTTGGGTTTAGAACCATCTACCTTATGGTGGAAAGTGGATTCTACGTCCAAAATCAAGCAGCCCTGTATGGAAGTTGGAGGCAAGCCAAGACTTGTTCAGACTGACAACGGTAACAGTAACAGATGCAGGTAACTTCCGTGGATAAAGAGAGGAAAAGGTACAAGTGACGGCTTAAGTAAGCACAGGGAGAGTACAAAATGAGACTCCCACTCCATGCAGGCGAATATATTTTGAAAAGAAACTGCTTAGATTCCTCGGCCAACTTCTGGCAAATTGAGGATTCGGACGAGATTTACAGTTTCACAAAGTAAATCCAGAGCTTATCGGAGTCTCTTTTGCCTCTAACCAAGTCAGAGGTGATCTCTATGGAATACAATATGCACGCCGGCATCGCCTTGGTGGCCGCTGCCTCGCGTTGGCTGCCTCGCGTTCGCCGCCGCTGCCTCGCTTTCGCGGCCGCTGCCTCGCTTTCGCGGCCGCTGCCTCGCCGTCGCGGTTGCAGCATCGCGCTGGTGGTTGCAGCCTTGCGCTGGTGGTTGCAGCCTCGCGCTGGCTGCTGTAGTAAGGAAACAGTACAGAGTAATATGTGACGGGCAGGAAACCGGCCTTTGCAGGTGTGCCACAGATGCTAGACCGGCTACTACAGGTAATCGTGCCGGACGGGCTTCATGGGCCTGCCCGGTGAAAAAAACGCGAGCGAGAGCTAATGCTAATGGGTCATTTGGTGCTTGAACCCCTCGGCGAGGTGAGCGGTTAAAGATTAGCTTTGCAAACAAACTTCAACCTTTTGCTGTGAGGGATGCATCTCATCTCCTTCCTTCAAGATCTGTGTCAGAGTTTGGAATTCTAAACTGTCACTTAAAACATGCTTGACCACCAACGTATCAAGCAATTCAAAAGAACCTTTCTGTAAGTTAGTTGAGTTGATACATCCGAACCAATGTCTGGTGATGCCCCAGCATCAAACCCTAGTGCGTTACTGTTCACAAGACTGGGTTGAGAGAAGTAGATCTGTAATAAAAAACACCGAATTGCTCCTTCGTCGACACTTTACATGCTGCATAAAAGGTGGGTCTATGCCAAGTTGGGGGGAATACACAATCTTTCATGAAGCTCATTGCTTGGTTGGCTGCTTGTAAGGGGTAATTATATAGAGCATCCAGATTCTTTGCTGAAGACCAAGCTGGTGCAGGGCCCTCTGAGGACGAGGACCCTACCCTTGAATGGAACAAACAGGTCATTTCTCTTCCACTTCCACTTTGTTTCAGGCATGATTCTGGAGTCCTTGACTGCTGCTCATATTCTCCATTTCAGCGTGAGCGGTTAAGGGTTTGCTTTGCAAACAAACATCAACCTTTTGCTGTGAGGAATGCATCTCATCTCCTTCCTTCAAGATCTGTGTCAGAAGATGCAATTCCTCACTGTCACTTGAAACATGCTTGACCACCAAAGTGTCAAGCAATTCAAAAGAACATGTCTGTAAGTGTGCCCTCTAATCTGTGATTGTAGACTTCGGATCAGGGAAATTACTACCAAGGCAATACCATGCTTTTGACCTAGGAACTATGGGAACAAAGGGGGTCTTAAAATGAATGTATGAGACAACATATTCTGGATATCAAGATGTCCTGCTCTCTTTACCATACCAGAAACTTCTGTCATAACACTAGTTTGCAACTAACGGAAAGATGAACTTCAAGTGTCCGTGTGGCCATGGTTATATGAGGATGAGATACCCTTTATATGATGGATGTTTCAAAAGTTCATAAGTGCACCGAAATGTCTATTAGGTGATATCTATTTGAACTGTGGTTTGTGCTTTATGTGTCTTGCTCTGCATCTCCCATGAGTCTGCTCAATGTTTCAAACTTCGGCCAAATTTTCTGATGTGGTTTTCAAGGTTGTTTGCAATGCATACCTCGCCTACTGAGGCATATTTGAGAGAATCTGAACACAAATGTGGACATAATTTTTTTGGAACAATGGATGCTGTAAACTCAACTGCACTAATTTCCTGTTGCCAGAATCTGCTATGGTATGGGATGAACATACCGAGCATGATCATTGTCTCAAATGACAAGGTGAGAGAGTATGGAGATTTAGTATAAACTAGCATAGAAAATCATCCTCACTATGTATTAAATCCACGTCTGTTGTTGTATTCAATTGGGTAGATACAATCCAGCTTAGCAATCAGTGTAACTTCATTATCAACAACCACAGATTACCAAATCAACAATCATGAACCCAAGAGGATATTCAACTTCCTCTATTCAAGATGATGAAACGCATGTAACTCAACAATGCTTCATTAACATTAAGTACATGTATTGCACGTGAAGAAATCTGTGCCAATATAAATCACTATGAGGACACCTTAAGAGTGCATCCTTTTCATAGTCAAATCATCAATCAAACCATCAACTTGCTTCTAACACCTGATTTCTGATAATGGTCACTACTGCAAGAAACAACACATACCATACAGATGACAATCCGACCTACATTGAACCACTTAGCCACTTAGCCACCAGCTAATACACCAGCAAGGACATCCCTTTTTCCCTGTGCACAAATTGTATACACCAACCGTATTGCATCCACCCAAGCATCCATGCCCTCCCAAGTATCTGCTACCTGCAAAAGGGAAAGGCATCCTTATCGCTGTCAGATCTGTCTTCATCATCAACAGGGCGACTGAAAGATCCCATCTACACATAAGCCAAGGTACTATCGCATGAAATCTCGTATGCCAACCTGAAGCAATATTGAACCCCTGAAATTGGAGATTACTGTGTTAAATGATTAAGCAACAAACCAAAAGGGGCGACCAAAAACTGCAGTCTGTTGAACATACTGAAACTCTAATACTTATGGAAGCCCAAATATAATGGGCCATATGCAAGAGGCCAACAAAGCAGAAGAAAATGTACCAGATATTGTGGACCAGACTCGGTGTCAATGCAAAAGCCACCGCCCGATGGCAGACCAAGATCTGCACTTGGGGCAAGACACATAATGTCCTCCATCTCTAATCTTAGAGCTGATAGTCTTGCCGATGAACTGCCAGTGCTGCCGCTTTCTGCATTGACAGTGCTGGAGCAGCTTGAATAGCTGTGTGCAAGCGACTTCCGATGAAGTTTCTCAACCTGGACAACATGGGAGGATCAAGGGAATTAATCCACTAACATGTATTGAATGCCATAAAAGGTTTTATGCCCACTGAAGAGGGATCTAAATTGTATTAATATATATCAAATACGCTTAGGTTTCAACTTTGCTTTTGAATTTCCCAAAAGTCACAAAGGTCCTTCTTGGGCTTCAAATGACCACAAAGGCTTCCCCATGTTTTGTATGTGTGTTGGTTTTAAATGTGTTGGTTTTCACACAGATACTGTCATGTTTTGTACAACCTGGTTGGACCAGATAATAGAGATGGAAAGCAAGACCTTGAACCACTTTACAATAAGGAAATGAATCAGAAAACCACTGAATATATTATTATGCTACCTCATAAAGTGCTTCCTGGTCGAGCACAAACCACAGCCGTAACCAATCACTGTGTGGAGCCAGGGAGTCTCCTTTTGGTGGGATCCTCAGCCACCCAGCTCTTAAGTAGGGTAAAGGCAACTGCAAAGTGAGAAAACATAGGATGGCTTCAGTGGCCTCGGAGTTAATAGGTGAGCTTTTATAACGTGAGGATGCTTGTATGTTGTATGTGGATGGGAAACAATGAATGGTAGGTGAGGTGTCTTACAAATATTCGCACAAGTCGCAAAGCACCTTCATACACCTGCATTTTCCATTCAGACATCAACCACAAATAGAAAACAATCAATAAATCATTCAGACTGAATCATTCTAAATTTGGAACCTTGTTTTGCTTTCACAACCACATTCTCAGATCTGGGCTACCAAGTACGAGCATAATATCCAAATCAAACCCCCAACAGGATGATAGATTTTTGTTCCTGTAAGCTGATCTTACACCCTACACTAAATTTGATATTTAGTGTCACTTACTTTTTTGGATTTACATATTGCTATTTGATGAAATGTTTTACCAAGTGAAGTTGTTAATGTTCTAGAATGTCCAAACAACTAACATAACATTTGTTCGTAAAATATGAGATATACAGTAAATAAATATAGCATTGCATAATTCTGAATAGTTTGTGACTATGTGTCGTATTTAGTGTAGTTAAAATACTCAAATTTTTTTGAACAAAGGCACTTCTTGTTCTTGTTACCCTAAATCACAAAGACAAAACAAAATGCTGGGATTTAAGGGTAGTGTTATACTGGGTAGTCAGGTTTAGGAGCATGTGTAGCAATTATGTAAATAGCTGACAAGCTGTTCAATCCTATAGGTGTTGGCTCCTTTGTACTCAATCGTCGGCCACTTCGTGATATATCCTCTGCCAAACCATACTGCAATAGAAAGAGAGAATACATGCCCGTAGAGTGACAATTTACATTATGAATGAAGCAACAAATGATCAGTGTATAAAGTAAACTAAAAACTTATTCCCACTACATACTAACACCTCAGTACATTAGTATTATGTGCATTACATCACCAAGTGCAAGGAAATATTTGATCATGGTCCTCAACCACATGTGCAAGATATACCCTTTGCTCCCCTAACCTTACCATTTCCTCTTCCACAATTTCATGCTTTCCCTCCAACCTAACGGAGCACAGCAACAATAGCAACAGAAGACAGCTGAGAATTCTTTCACATTTAAATTATATAAAAAACTTACACAACACCCTAAAATGTCGACCATACAATTAAGTTATGTGGTCATAATCATCACTGTTGCGACATAGTTGAACATAATCTCAGGCCTGATTACTCCTGATATCGATGGAAACTTCCTTAAAATATCCTTTTTGCAAGTGTGCCCATTATACATTCGACATCAAGTGGTGTATGCTTTGTATTCCATAAATTGAGGGGCAAAGATACGAGCTCTACACCATGATTGATTTTGAGCATGCACAGTTAGACATATATCCAAATTAACTCATCTGGTGGTTGAAGCTCTCACATCATCAATATCTTCTCATCAGCTGCGTGGCCCAATAGAGCTGTAGAATATCAGGCATAGTCAGATAAGAGGTTGGGAAGCCGTTGTTTCAATCGTGTCCGGATCTGATGCCCGTGAGTTTCAACACACGGGCTACCCTTCCTAACTTCCCTGATGGAGCTCCATTCCGAATAGACTTCAGTGATTCCATTTGTGCCTTCCATGTTGTTTCCACAGAAAGTTCACCACTGGAATGGGCAGCTGCGATTGACACCGGCTGGCCCAGGATTGAGCAATGAATGCATAATTCAGGGAACTTGCCCTCACAGGAAGATAAGTTATCTACGAGTGGTCGCTGTGGTAATGTGGCTTTCTCTTCCCAGGTTTAGGGTTGCGAGCTGGAAATGGATGTTCATGTCTGCTTGCATAGAAATATGGTGGGTAAAGAATTGAAGCAAGATGTACACTATGCCAGTATTACCACCATGATTCTCACATGCCAGGTGAGCCTTCATACTTAAAAAATTGAAACGGGCCTAGGCCACACATGCACGGCTGTGACCATTATTTCTATAACAGGTGAAGAATCATCAGTGAGAGCATGCAAAGCATTCAACTCTCGACGTCAGGTTCTCCGGATCAACCCAAAATCACATATACATCCATAGAGTGCCAGGAAAATTTGGAGCATTTTGAGATATTGGGAAATATCTGATATGTACACCTTACAAAATCTCTTCATCAGCCTTTCCAGAACAAAAATTAATGCCAATGACCACCCAGTTTCCGGTGGGAATGTAAGAAACCCCCACTAAGAAATTTTTGTGGAGTGACAACACCGTCCTCACTTAAAGACAAAACATTTAATGCAGGGCATAACTCACTTGATACTTCTGCATCTACATATGAAGTCTAGGACTACGAAGTGATAAACGGGAGTGAATTAAATGAGCCCGTACCCATCGCAGTTCGCCGTTGCAATGCTCAATTTCCTCGCCATCAATGCCTCGTTCTCGTACAGTGGCAGGTACAGAGTGTTGAAACATGTCGCTGATGTAGGCAACTTCTCCTGGGACCAAAGGGGCTTCCCAATTATGCGTATCGGTGCATAGTTGAAGTATCGAGAGTCAGTGATGAAGAATAGGAGGTTCTGAAGCTCGCCCATGGGCAGGCCTCGCACGCATGCCTCAAATCGAGTCTGCACGGCCGCCTTTATGTTGACGTACGTGCAAGTGCCCAAGAAATCCTCGACATCAAGCCCCATGTCTGCGCCAAACACGGGCTCAAAGAAGTGAGGTGAGGCCATGAATTTCTCCTTCGTCTGCAAGATCCTCTTCTTCTGGAGAAGAGGCAGGTCATGCGACTCCGCTAGGTTGTCGATACAAAATGTGAATCCACTGTGCAACGCTTCACCCGCCACAGCACAGTCCGCAAACAACCACTTGTGCACCGTTCTCTTCCTCAATGCCTCGATTGCCTCTACAAATGCCGGCCCTGGTTCTAATTCCATTATGGCCCATGCCAACTCTGGGCAGTCTTGCACTCTCACGCTCTCCCTGGCACTTCGCTGTGCATCTATGTCATGTACCATCAGTTGCTTGAATGCACTATCTACTACAGGCTTGTAGGCAATGAAGTCTGCATCCCATGAACTCAGGGTCGGGTCATCTGGGCTCACAGGGTTGCAACCACATGCAAACGCCATTGTTGCTTTGATAAAGGGCCTGGTCACACGCACTCCTTTCAGCATCAACATGAACATAAACCAACCCACAAACATCAACTCGGATCGTATCTTCGAAGTCATCCGGCCGGTCGGGGTGGGCCGCAGGTGCAGCGCATGTCCCTGCTCGGAGCTAGAAAATACCAACATGCATATCTGCACACACCAAACATCAGAGAGAAGCGGTAGTTAGGGACAGATATGGATCGGTTGAGGTTGACAAATAACCGGTTAAAGTTCGAGATTGCTGGAAGCATTACCAATCATTTCAGACGGGAGTGGTAGGATAATTCTGGACCCGGATTCTACAGTCATTAAACAAAAAGCATTCCAATTTCCGTGCACATGCCAAGTGGAACTCACATCAACGTTGTCCCAATATTGGAACCATGCGCTGGACAACATGCGTTTGGTTGGCCCTCCGCAATCGCACGTCCCCCCCTCTTGCAACTCGAACCCTTCATCTCCAATTGTGTAATCCACATAAAATGGATTCATAACACCCCCCTTTCTTTGAGCCGTTTTGAAGTATTCCCTCAATGCTCGCAACTCCTCTCCTGCGCGGACTGCTAGGGGTACGGTTGGGAGGTGCGAAAGTCCCGCCCGATAGTCTGCCAGAGTCGAGAAACGGATTGTGCATAGCCGGAATTGGTTCCAAGCTTCGTTCCGGTTCCTGTATGCAACCAAATACTCCGCCTCCTTGTTCCGAGCGTTGCTATTCGATTTGGCTTGCCTCCACGTATGCAGCCGATCCACCACAGCCTCCAATGTAGCCTTGTCACCGACTGTGCTCGCGAGTCGGGTGCCAAGTTTGTCGCACAGTGCGTCCGCGGACAAACTTGTGACATCCTCCTCATTAGGGAAGCATTTTTCCAATATGTCCCACACCCCCCAATCCGGTTGTGCGATGGCGTTGAATGCGGCCACGATGAACTCGGTGTTGTATGCCGACATCGATGCGCACTCGCGGAGAGACGCAACCTCGTTGGCGATCATCTGTGCCGTAAGGCCCTTGCAGCCACCGCGGCGCCGGGCAAGTGTTGCCAATGCACCCCCTTGGTCGGTATCCTCACAACTTAGGCCAAGCTCTGCGTCAAAGGCTTTCCAAAATCGTCTTCTGGAAGCTGCAACCGCCATCATCTCATCATCCACCAGATTCAACGCCGATCCCTGCCACACAGGAACATCAACCTCCATTCAGTCGCCGCAAAGCAAATGCTCTAGGATCAGTCCTACAGCTCCAAAGAAATCTTGATTGCCTAAAACATAATACAATACAACCTTGCAACATACCCCCTGTACCCAGGTGTTCAAGATAAACAATGCCAATACCGGCTTATGCTGATTTTGGAACTTCATGCATAAATTGGAAATGAGACATAAGGGTTCTTGGTGCTACTGGGGATACACTGACCCTGGTCCCAAATTCATCTCATTCCTCGAGGAACAAGGACCGTCTTCAGGGCCTACAATTTCTAGGCATGAACAATAATCGGTGAGAACCGGTAGTTAGTTACAGACGAACCGGCGGACTGCCATCACATAAAAGCTCCATGAGAAAAAAAATCTTCAGTTTGATCTGTTATAATTACTGCATCTCAGCGCCAATTCTGAAGCTAGAAATCAAAATCATCGTGATTCCCAATTGCTACCAAATATGACAGTTACCAATCAATTCCAGCGTGTTTGTTGGGTATGACTCTGTTCAAGGATGCTACAGATTACACTCTTTAGTTGTAATAAAGGAACACTAAAACGCATGAACGTAGTGCCACGAGTAGACTGCCTCTTCAACATATTTAACATACTGATATGAATCAAATAATTGAGACACTTCAGAGCTACTACCATCCAGGGTAGTTAACTCTACAAACCTTCCCTTTCAGTAAATCAAGCTTACAATTCTTGACTGCTAGCCTCTGCAATGCGACTAAATATACTATTTAGATGTTGCTCCAGAGATGTTGACCTTGACACAAAGGATTATGAAGTCCAAAAGTCAATGCCTACTCAACTTTGAGACCAAAGTATTCAGTCCTAGATTAAAAATAAGTCAAATTGTCACCACTCAGAAGTGAGATGAAGTCGCATACATTGGACTCAGCCTTGGGCTCAGTGCTATATCATACTGCACACCTCCTCATGGAGATTGTCTGCTCAATGACCTTACAAACAAAAATATTTTATTCCAGCATAGACTAGTGTACATCGGAAGCACCAACTTCAAACAGTTTGCACCAAAACAAGGGGAAAAAGACTAGAAACAAGTTAATACTTTAGAAACGGATTGATTGAGCTGCAGGTGATCCCCAAATAGTGCTTCATGACAGACACATACTACATTCCTCGTGGAAGATGCTATATTTCTCGGAATGGAATATGTGATATGCCAGAAGAACTAGTCTTTTCAGGCTTAACGGTTACGAACACACAATCCGACTATAAATCGAACAGAAAACTGTCAAGCAATGCGGACTGTGAAGGCAGCCGGCATGCCCGAAAGAAGCCCACGTACGAAGACTTCCCCAAAAAATGTCCAAATCACAAATCCTTTAATGGTCTCTATGTGCTCACAACAATCATAAAGAATAGTTACCACATAAAAGAGCAACGGTGCTTACGGGCAAGCAGGCGGAGACTCCTCAACTCCCTGGAAAATCTCTTTAGTGTCGTATCACAAGGCTATATGCGCATATCAGAAGACCGGTAGCAAACAAGTGATCGCACGTGGGATTGTAAAACCGAAAATACTGCGTGGTTATGGAGGACTCCATTGCATTGTATACTCGAAAAGACGTTGATTAACCCAAATTTCCTATAGCAACATCTATGTGCCGACAACAATCTATAAGAATTATAGTTACCATACACTCATACAAAAGCAACAGTGCTACCGTTCCAATAGCTCCGGACTCCTAAAGTCTTCATAAAATCTCCTTTAGCGTCATGTAACAAGGCTAAAAGCGCAATTCCACAAAGGTGGGGCGAACATTTGAGCCCAATCAACTTGTCACCAAAAAGCCTAACGTAGTTACGGAGGGCTCGTCAAATGGCCTATTCAAACCAGCGAAGAAACATTTATACTTACGACATGATGCAATCTGCGGTAGAGAGGTGAGAAATATGCAACCTGTGAGTCTTAAGACCCAGAGGACATGACATTCCTCGAGATAGTGACAGTTCTTATTAGCGGCAACCTAGTTGACCTCAGATTGGAAGCAATACCACATACTACCAATCCATTGAGACAGGCGGTTTAGTGCCACGGTCTCACGTTACTGAGCTTAGTAACTGAAACCTCACTAGAGGTGTTTTTAGACTGCAACATGGACATTCTGAGGTAGTAAGGCCATGCAAAGAAAGACATATTGATATCTATATATATATAAATACACATATTTCTGTACCGTGGAGCTGTGCCGACTTTTGAATACATTTTAAACAGGAAATCGAGAATTCAGGAAAATTACCGATCATTTGAAAGGACTCTATAGAATATTATCCCAATTTAAAAAGGAATGCCCGAGGATGTCAACATGTAACCGGAAGCACTCACCAACACAATAAAATCTCAGGCGATGATAATCTGGAAATCTAAATGATCGCTGGGCTTGACGTCTCTTCTTCAACTATTCAACAAGTTAAATGCAACCAATCAAGTTCAGGGGCTTCGAGAATTGATGGCATGCTGGGCTTTTAGCAAGCTGCTATTGGATTAAACAACAGCTAAGGCTCCACTTCTAATAGTTGACAACCATTTGTGTCAATGACAATCTGTCACACTGTCGAGGACAGATTCACAACTCATTCGCTTCGAGAAATCAATTGTGACACATTGACCTGCAATGATTGTTGTCGTTGGTTCGCCACTCAACACTCTTTGCGGATGGAATGCGAGTGAACTCACATTCTGGAGACCCTCTCTTACTCGACATACTTGACTTGGAAACTCCAATGTTTAGGCATGATGCTTACTCAAATTCCACAATATAACCACACAGTGACCATGTGAAGGTCAGGTTACATCCCTCAACGTCCTCTTGAATCCATTGGAATAGTGCGATCTCCCAAATTACCAAACATGCATGGATCTTCACCAAGGACAAAGCCAACATAAATGCCCTTACATAAATGCACCTACACGTAGGACCTTACACGACAAAATTTTTGAGCGTCCCTAACCACTCAGCACGCTTTGTGCTAGCTTACACTTCCTCATTGCACCCACAATGGCTGCAAAATCTAAGAATTTTCGCTTAAATTATTTATGGGAAAGACCAACTTCAAAATGTGGTTTGGGGGTCAGCCGGGCTTACCGAGAATGGCTCGTTAAGATCCAGATCTTCCCAGTCTTGGGCTTCGCGTGCATTATTGTATTTCTCATCGGCCGCCATGAAGGCGTCCTCGGCCTGTTGCAAAGCCTCGGCGGCTCGGTCCGCTCCCCTTGCCAATCCACCTTGCGTTGCGCTGGGCGGGGAAGAAACCATTGAGAGCGGTGGGGGCGATCGTATGCCATCTGAGGGAGGAGATACTGCAGAGAGTACATGGCACGAGTCCGATTCTTCTGACGAAGCCGCGTTTAAGTGTGCCGCCAACGAGAATGTGCTCATCGTCGCCCTGCGTCTCGCGGTCCTCTGTAAGCCACCACCGCCTTCAGCACGCAAGGGGTGTGTGAATGACGGATCGAAGGCGGAATGCCTTGGCCCTGCTGGGAGCGTGATGATAGGTGCATAGTCGTCGTCGGATTCTTTTGGGCTGCTGGTTCCGTCGATCAAGTGTGGGCTTGGGGTCGACGATGAAGTCCCAAGCTCCCCATTGGAGGCAGGTTGCACGGTCGCACCAGGTCGTAGCGGCAATGTCACCGAGTTGATGCGACCAATGTCTATGGCGTATTTCGCCACTTGCGCCGGCATGAGCATCCCGACGGGGTCGGGCACGTAGACCACTGCCACCACGTTCGCACGCCCGCCCACATCCTTGAATGTTGACCCAGCTGGCAAGACGAAAGGCTTCGAAAAATCTGCGCAACCTTCTGCTCCCTGCATGAAAGGGGCCAAGACAGATTATAGTCTCACTAATTTTTCGAGTACAAGTTTGGAAAAGCACATCAAGTATTTCATAATAATCTATATCTGTTGTGTCTACTTGGGCAGCTTGACAATCTTGACAATTTGAGCTATAGCTAGTAAATCTGTGAGTTTATCCACAAAGACAGATGATTGGACTATGTGCTCAAAACAATAATAAAATAAAACATGTGATCTCCAAGATAATCACATGTTCTCCGAAACTCATGAGTCTAGCAGCTACCGAACGACGCTTGGGCACGGCGTGGAAGAAAAAACCGCCGATGTCCGCAAGCCTGGGAGAGGAATATTTCGTTGCCGCGCTTTCGGCCACCGCCCTTTGGGCACATCCTACTGGAAACGGCCTCGGATCAATCATGTTGTCTGCCCATGGAGTGGTTTGGTCGGCTCGAACTTGCAATGGTTCGACGGTCAGAGTCCTCACCACCCTGCATACCTCACCTTCCACACATGCGCTCTCCATGTGATTTGGCAACCCAAAGCACTTCCGAACGAGATTCTTCTTCGCTCGCGGCGGCGTCCGCATGACGTTCCGAAGCACCGGCGTCCTGGACCCGTACTGGTCCAAGAATGCTGCATCGTTGACGAGGTCGGCGCAGTCCACCACCGGCGGTGGAGGGGGCGATGTGCTGATGGGATAAGCGTGAATGTCCCCTGTGAGCGGATGTAAAGTTGCTGCTCCGTCCAGCCTCCTCGCAAGCATGCCGGTTGGTGGCGCTTGCGGATTATTGGTTAGTCTCGCCGAAGAAGGCCCCACACTTCCAGACCGTGTCATCGAGGGGGGAGCACCTTGTGAATCTCGTCTTACACGGCCGCGTGTCGGTGTCCCGGAACCCATACCAGAAAGTGTAACGGAGCTCGGAAGAATCAGACGCAAGGTAGTACACTCCAAATTGTGTGATTTCACTTCTGCAAATACGTGTTTGGAATGATCAGAACTTTATGTTACAATCACCATTCAATGATGCGACTTGTATATAAATTTGTGTGTTTATTGACCCGCAATTGGAAATTAAGAACCCAGTTGCAAGCCTGCCTGTGAGCTTATTTCAGAAAGAAGCATATTGCTGAATTGATCAGATCAGATCAGATCAGCACCTGAGTCTAGTATTCTTACACATGGACCCAAGAAGGACTTATGTGGTTGTTTAGAAGCAATGATGGGGGACAGGAGATGACAAGAAAGTATGCTGCTAGGTATTTTTAATTGCATTATGACCTTGTATCTCTGGCTGGCTTGAACTTGGTTTCATGATGTGTGTGACAGGGTTCTGTAGATGCTATTCAATTTGAGAATAAGTTTAGCCTGCCATCTTTGTCTTGTCTTGTTTGTGAACGTCCAAGCCTTCTAATACGGACATTTTTGTCTTCAGAGGACTGTGGCCGGTTCCTTTTTTGGTTCTGTTTGCCACCCTTGCTTGCGGGCAATCAAATCAGACTAGCATGGGTTAACCAAAAATGTGGGTAACTAATAATGGAGTCCAAGATCCCCAGCTATCACCTTCGGATTTCAAAAGTCATTTTGCCTTTGGTATTGAGCGTTGCAACATGTGAGGGTCCATGCAAATGGGACTGAGTGAAGTAAAGTAACCAATACTCCACATAATTAGGAACTAAATGGAGCTTTGAAGAACTAAAGGGGTGCATTATTTATGTATTTGTTGTTTATGAAGTTGGCCCCTCAATCTTCCACTTCTGTGGGAACATTATTTATGAAGTTGGCCCCTCAATCTTGCAACTTCATAAATAATGTTGGCCGGGCCCCTCAATCTTCCAGTTTCTGTTATGAAGTCGGCCCCTCATTCTTCCCCCAGCAGTTTGTTTGTATCCCACATGAAGTGTGCTTTTACATGCTATCTCTACACAGCACACCATGTTGGAAATAAACGTACAAGAGAAAAAAATTACATAAGAGAGAACTACACAAGTAACCATGGCATTGGGGAAAGCTATAGAAGAGGACCCTTGCTCTTATTACCTACTCCTCTCCATAGGACCATAGCTCATGCAGAAGTGTAGGACTACTACAGAAATCCATATTCCACCTGGATTTGAAAGCCTGGAATTTCTGATGAGTTTTAATTGCTACGTTGGAGCTGTACTTACATGGGTCTGGTCTAGGTATGGCTATTACTAAGCTGTGCGCAGTTTAACCCTGTTTGGTGAACCCTGGCTGTTGGGCAGCTGCCGTTTCAAAGAACGAAAGGTACGACTCTTCATACTGCAAACCATTGCACTCGTTTGATTGCCCCACCCACAACGTAATAATTTCAAGGGTCATTTTTCCTTCGGAGTGCGTACTTCCAATCTCTAATTGTTTGAGGTTCACGCAGTTAGGTGGTCAGATAGGCTCAATCCAAAAACCATACCTTAACCAATACAGGAGGTCCTCACCTTATACTCTGCTACAGCAGCAGAAGAAGGAGAAGAAGGAGAGTTGCCATGTAATTGAAGGTTGGAGTGAGATGATGCATACCAGATACATTCCTCGGAGCACAGAAGACTCGGAAGCGGAGTGGTACACTCCAAATAGACTGATTTCACTTCTGCAAATACATGTTGGAATGATCAGAGCTAGTGAGGTTGGACCCAACAACAACTAGGTGACCGTAAGACGGATGGCAGCTCAAATTCTAGTGTCACTCCCCTCGGGACAGCTGAGCTACATTGTGAATCTGCACTAAACTTGTCTAAACTGTATACATGATTGACACCCTACCATGTTGCACCGGAGACTCACGATGAAGCAGAATTGGAGCTCGGCGTTGGAATTACCGCGACAGGTGCACGATATTCTACATTCATGCATGCGCTGCTAGTGATTGGGCGTGCGCCCATTATTAGTATTTGTAGCAGTAGCCAACAGGATGCCAAGCTTAGATTCGGAAGTAAAAAGGCACCTTCGTTGCGGGAGAATTATGTCGATCTCCACAAGTGCTTCGTCCTTGAGACTGCAAGAAGTCGGAGGAGCCTCCCTTGCTAGAACATCCGCAACGTTTGGCGATGGGATTGTCTAGGAGCCCAGGCTGCGTGCAAGGAAGCTCTTCGGACCAATTTACAGATGGAAGAAAAATCATATTCAGTGAGCTTAGATGGGGGGAGCTACGTGGGTGTCTCTAGCAGTCCCTGCTAATTGTACAAGGGTGTGGTTACGTGGGTGGGGTTTGGGTGCCGCCAAATTCAAAGTATTAAAAAATTCCCTCCTATGTGGACTGTAATCCTTAATGATGGCACCCCTATCTATTGGTGGTGGTCAACCTCGCGGTAGGGGGATTGCGACTCGAACCCGCCTCAAGGTTTCATCATTGTTGCTTGGGGTATCCACATCTTAGAGTCAAATGGTTTTTAATGTCACTATGGTAACTTTTCGGATGACAATCTTATAGAGTAAATTTACAACTAATTCCATTGACGATGGATGAGATCATCCAGTGGCCAATAGCCTATCTTGTCTTGTCAACAAGTTGTGATGGAATATTGTCATGGATGATTGAAATTACAGTGTTTAATCCTTGATAATTGTCATTAATAGGCAAAATTATCCTAGTATACTTCAATATTGTACTAAGGTGGTATTGACCCACAGAAGGTCTCATGTACACAAAGATCCTCTCATCCTATAACTTTTTCCAATGAAAGTAGGTTGTGTATATAATAAAGGCATGGTCATATCATTAAATTAAAATTTTGTGCACGTTGGCTCATCCCCCAACTTTTGGTGTGGTCACAATTTTCTATAACAAGGTTATTTGTATAGTTTTGGCATGGACTTGCCGCCAAACTCCCATGGTGTTGGCCAAAACCATAAGTTTGGGATCTTATGCATAAGTTTACCCAATGTTTATCTATACTTAGATTACCATACTCAAAGAGCAGTTTTGGACTATTAAGATTATGATTTCTAACTTGTCTTACTAGACTAGGTTGGCCAACCTAACCTAGCATTGAACGTTTCAAACTTAAGGATGACGTGTCACATGGACATGCCCTACTTTCAATGAAAAATTTTTATTTCAGTTTTTGAAATCACAACAGTCGATAAGCGTAAAAATGTCCTCCGTCTTTCTAAATAAGTTCGTACAAATGACATCCTACATTGAACATTTTATTTGATGTCACACGCTACTTGGATTCACGCAGTCCTATGTCTTTTTACTATGTATCTCTAAATTTGCCAACCAATATCAAAATGGTTGTTTGGACATTATAAAACAACGACATATTTACTTCCTAGATGTTATCACATCAAGTTCAAGAATAAATGGCATTATGTAACTCCAAATAGTCAGTAACACTTCCATCCAGGAATATTTATTTATGTGTCCATGGGAACGAGACAGGAGGAAGCATGGTAGCATGATGATATTTATGGCCTATGTTTCAGGTCCACGTAATAGCTCCCAGTCTAGCCACGCATCCCGCTTCAGGCTCCGGTTAGAGTATGTACCCACTCATTTTTGTCACATCGTGCATGCACTGCTCAGTTGAGAGAGTTAGTTAAGATACGATTTGGAGTAACCTATGTGTGAACTAATCTATCTCACATCCGCACCGCCTATCACTGTATTCGTTAATTTGAGACTTTCTCTTGACTCAAAACTAATATATGGACCACAACAACATATTATAATGTATGACACGTCCTACCTAAACCATCTTGATATGAGTTCTTAATTGGGTTCTTGATATGGATCCCCGCTTCAAAGTATCTGCATCTTACAACATACTTCAATAATCACTATATTCGTTAATTTGAGACTTTCTCTTGTCTCAAATTAATATATGGACCGCAACAACATGGTCTAATGTTTGGGTTGTCCTACCTAAACCATCTTGATATGAGTTCTTAATTGGGTTCTTGATATAAACACCCGCTTCAAAGTATTTGCATCTTACAACATTCTCCAATATTTGTGTGATTTTATCCATGTTCTTATATTTGTAACTGTCTCAAAATGCCGAAAAAGTCCCAAATTAACGAAGCTAGTGATAATATGTGTGTGCTTTTATCCATGCTCTTATATTTGTAATTGTCTCAAAATGCCAAAAAGGTCCCAAATTATTGCGCATAGTGACACCTACTTAAAACCCATGGTATACGCAACAGTTATCAAAATAAAGGTCCATTCAGTTCTGCGACCTAAGGCTTGCTTTTGTGAGGAAACCGTAGCTCATCCCTACCCTGAAGTTTAACTAACTTTTATGAATGAACAGCCCTAGTTTTGTTCCTTGAATGCATGCCTATCATTTTCCCCATCTCTTCCCGGCCCCGCTACAACTTTGGTAGACACACTATTTCTTACATTGTACCCTATTAGCATACGTTCAACAAGGCAAAATGTTAGTGGTAATGTGGGCATGTCATGTGGCAAATTGAGGGAGGCTTAATGATGTTGTGTTGGAATAGAGAGCCTCGTTGCTAGTTGATTCACCAATTCACATTATCAGCAGGGTCTTCTAGCTAGGTGGTGCGTGCATGATTTTAATTAGCTAGGGCTGTGGCTAGCTAGGGCCACAAACTTGTGTATTAGCTAATGATGTGAACTAGGCGATACAGCTAGACCCTTGTTCTATCATGGATTCAGGGTGCATACGTAAGCTCATCTAGTCTCGAGGGACCCTATTGCCACCCATTTCCTGTCAAGGTTCCGACTTTGATGCAGGTTGTGCCATGGTAGAGGTTGTCGAGTATTCCAGGCACGTTTATTATGCTCATGCTATCACATTTGACAGGCTATGCCCCCCCATGTGTAGTGTTTCGAAATGTTAATGGCAATAACCGAATGGTCGATGATAAGTTTAACTACCAAACTTGTGGCAATTAGCAGTAAGGGAAACGGTGAATGACAACTACTTTACTGTGTATGTAGTGTCACCCTATGCAATGTCATTACCTCTATTATATCCACAACCGTTTGCAAAAGCCGTACTCTGATTGCATCTCCTTTCTTGTTGTCATATTAAATTTCTTTCTCGAAGGCTTGTATGGGTTTTGACATTAAAGTATTTCATCAATGACTTTGGTCCACACGATTGCATGCATCACGTTCACATTATTGTGCACATTCCTTCGTGTTATTCCATTATGTTACATTTTACATTAAATGTTTGCATTATGACGCAAAGATTGGTTAACCTTGCAAACCTTCTTAATGTCACGTGCACTTTGGGTGGCACATGTGCAATATCAACGGGGTTACACTGCATTGTATAGTGCACTGTAGACCCAAAATGACGAATTGTGAATTGTGGCAGCATAAAAAGTATGTAGTGCCCGGTTTAGGGTTTAGGGTTTGGGCGGATAGGTTCAGGGTCACACCACTTGGGCTTCCTTTATATGCCATTGACTTAATTTTTTTGTGTGCATTCATATAAAATGTATGATAGTTTGATGCTCGAATTAAACGTACCCTATTGGTGCGAATGGGGGATTTAACTATTTGAATGGCATGGGAGAAGGTAAGTAATTTATTGCATGGCACAAAATTGCAAAACAGTTTGCATTCCTTGTCATTTCCTCTACTCCTTGCGTGAAGGTTTATTACAAAAGTTTAAGCCACTCTACTAGCCACATTGGCTTATTTTCATCATTTTCGACCATTTGAAGTCGCAGATGATAGTTGTGGCATTGATTTGAACAAAATTAACTATGGTAGGGGGGTCTTCAATGGCTTTTTTTGGCTTCCAAAGCCCCATTGGACACCAGGGCAATCTTAATTTTTAAACCTGTGGTTCTCAAACATTTATATAACCGGACGATCTTGATTCATGCCCATGGCTTTCACACAAATCAGATCGGCATTACTGTTGTAATATAGTCATACTCATGGGTGGGGTGATGTTGCCTAGATATCAAAGTTCTTGCATATTACATAGCCCTTTATGGCATTGAAAACATAACTACATTCGAGCACGTAAATCCTACTGGTGACAAAAAGGGATAATCCTCATTAAGGGCACTCACGGTGTATCAAATAAGACATCCCACTGGTGAGAAACGAGTGACACAAACCCTTGGATTTCCATGCAAGTCGCCATTTTGTTTTAGAAAGGTTTGGCCTTCCAATACCCACCAGAATTAACCATTGGTTAGGGATTTGACACTTAGAATGACCTCCAACAAGCATCATAATATTATTCATATCCACAATAATGTTATGTGGGACTGACATCATACATCATGTAGTATTCTCGGAAATTCTCTACATTCGGACTTATGATGAGTATTGTTATGCTTGATCCCCCGAATGCCCATGGGGAAATCATAATGGGGAGATTTATTCCTGCAAAACTATACTGGTGTGTGCAACTAGGTTGTTGCCCACTACCTTGTAGACATTCCACACTACTACGCGTGTACGACTAATACAAGCTCTATTATGTGTTGCTTCCAAAGTGAACAGATGCCAGTCCTGACGTGGGATGATCTAGTTTTCAGCCCAAGATAATTTACATGGGTGCAAGTGAACCTATTTGTGAAGCCAACCTAGTCGCACATATAAGCAGCCTACATATACTTTTAATTTGGTTGCCCCACCTTATTATGCAGAAATTCCATACTATTGTAAATACATGTTACCATAAAAAATTTGCTATATATATATTATGTTAGCCTCGTGTGTGTGTGATTGTGAATGTCACGGGGATGAATAAATAAAGTTGTAATTAAGTCTTTGTAATATGACTTTGACCCGAGGTGCTTTGGGTGGTGGAGGGGGGTCGTATTTGTAAATGCAACCTAATTGCGCATGTCGGCAGTGTACATTCATCCCACAAAAGCGATGGTATTATTATAGCACACAAACAAATAGGCTATTCACTTTAGGTTGCTTTATCATGAAGCCAAAGTTTATATCTAGAGTTGCTGCGCCCAAACTCGATCGCTTGAGAGGGTATGTGCCAATTCCAAAGAAGTAGAGGGAGGTGTAAAATTTTCCCATGTAGGAATATAGGCCGTGGGAGGATTGCAATTTGTTGAGTGAATTTATGCTCTAAATTGAAAATTACTATCGTAAACAGGCTACTAATTGTGCACATTTGACTTTGCCTTTTTTATTTATTGCTATAGGCGGGTATCACAATATTTCATTTCTGGTATTTGTGATAAATTAATGGCTCACTTAATATTAGTCTTGAAAAGTAAAATGGAGTGATTTATTGAAAAATCATGACCCTTTCATAGTTGTTTATACAATTGAATTGGGCGTTGGAAATTAACTACCTTAACCACTAACCGTGCACAAGCAATGTTCACTCAACTTTTGCATAATTGATCATACATGGCATTGACAGACGCATACATGGCTTGTCGAAGTTCTGTGTAAAATTAGAACGAAATTTTACAGCTCCCAAGCTTCCGAAACCCTTCATTATTATGAGAACCCCTTCATTGTCAGCAGCGATGGAGAATTGAGATTCATTTGTCACACCGTGCAGTCAACTCGTAATACTCCTCTGCCATTCTGTGATCCTCAAGCCAAGTAGTAGTCTTGAGCAGCCACCACACACCACAGTCTGCAGCCTCATTTTCCATCTCCCACCCTCTCCCTCTCACCAATTCATCATTGCGAACCTAATTAAATGAGGCCTGATACCACGTCGCTCACTCCAGGATGCAAACCACGCGCTCTAAACGGCCACACCTGCACTCTTAAATATTATAAAGATGCAAGATAAAGATGCAAGACGGCCATATGAAAATGTCTCCTGCCGGATCAAGCATGAACAATAATCGGTGAGAACCGTGCGTTAGTTACAGATGAACCGGCGGACAGCTATCACATAAAACCTCTATGAGATGGAAAATCTTCAGTTGGATCTGTTATAATTACTGCATCTCAGCGCCAATTCTGAAGCTAGAAATCAAAATCATCGTGATTCCCAATTGCTACCAAATATGACAGTTACCAATCAATTCCAGCGTGTTTGTTGGGTATGACTCTGTTCAAGGATGCTACAGATTTTACTCTTTAGTTGTAATAAAGGAACACTAAAACGCATGAACGTAGTGCCACGAGTAGACTGCCTCTTCAACATATTTAACATACTGATATGAATCAAATAATTGAGACACTTCAGAGCTACTACCATCCAGGGTAGTTAACTCTACAAACCTTCCCTTTCAGTAAATCAAGCTTACAATTCTTGACTGCTAGCCTCTGCAATGCGACTAAATATACTATTTAGATGTTGCTCCAGAGATGCTGACCTTGACGCAAAGGATCATGAAGTCCAAAAGTCAATGCCTACTCAACTTTGAGACCAAAGTATTCAGTCCAAGATTAAAAATAAGTCAGGATGTCACCACTCAGAAGTGAAATGGAGTCGCATACTTTGGATTCAACCTTGGGCTCAGTGCGATACCATACTGCACACCTCCTCATGGAGATTGTCTGCTCAATGAACTTACAAACAACCTTATTTTATTCCAGCGTAGACTAGTGTACATCGGAAGCACCAACTTCAAACAGTTTGCACCAAAACAAGGGGAAAAAAGAACAGAAACAAGTTAATACTTTAGAAAGGAATTGATTGAGCTGCAGGTGATCCCCAAATAGTTCTTCATGACAAACACATACTACATTCCTCGTGGAATTTGCTATATTTCTCGGAATGGAATATGTGATATGCCAGAAGAACTAGTCTTTTCCGGCTTAACAGTTACGAACACACAATCCGACTATAAATCGAACAGAAAACTGTCAAGCAATGCGGACTGTGAAGGCAGCCGGCATGCCCGAAAGAAGCACATTTTTACCACATAAAAGAGCAACGGCGCTCACGCTCCAGCGGGCGGAGACTCCTCAACTCCCTGGAAAATCTCTTTAGTGTCGTATCATAAGGCTATATGCGCATATCAGAAGACCGGAAGCAAACAAGTGATCGCAATTGGATTGTAAAACCGAAAATTCTGGCGTGGTTATGGAGGACTCGATTGCATTGTATACTCGAAAAGACGTTGATTAACCCAAATTTCCTATACTCCGATGACTCTGACAACTCCGAACTCTGACAACTGTGAACTCAGATATGATCCCTGGAGTCCTGCAGTCCAATTCCTTATCAGTTCAACAAGTCGCAGGTCACAATGCGTAATGTGTCCAAGAGCTCCATTCATGCAGTGTCTACAAATGCGAACAGTAATGACAAGCTTTATTATAGATATCCACAAATTGTGCAGGTCCCGCTGGCGAAATGTTGGCTACAACATCAACTGCCCACATACCAGAATCCAAGATCCGTTTGGGTTGGACTATTCAGGGACATGGCAGTGCATTCTAGCAAAAAAGCCTCCATATTTCCTCTGTTTAGATATTAATGCCCCGTATAGCATTGCCGATTTTGCAAACGATGCCTAACTGCCACCCTCTCTTTGCTTAGTATGGTGCCCACTGCTGGAGGTATATACGTGTATGCATCGCTGACCTCACCAATTTCCCGCGCGCCATCTCTGGCGATCTCCAAAGAAAACTTCAACACGCCTAACCACCGATCGGAAATGTCCGGGAATGGGGCGATCAGGGGGTGATGCACCATCACATGTGACAATTTTCTGGGTGTAGTCAGCAATGAGAGAGCATTGTTATACTCTTCAACAGCTTGATGAAGTGCGAATCCCGCGGAGGCCCCCCGCTTCACAAGGCCCTTGCTATCGCATTTTGCTACTCGGAAGGCGGCCCACTCGCAGGATGTGTCTACGAGCCATTTCCACTCAGTGTTCAGCGATCTCAACTTGAACAACACATTGAGGGTGTCAGTACTCCCGAGGTTGTTTGCACTCATCGTTTGAATGGGAGCAACCAAAAGTGGCCAAATTTTGGCAATCACCACACAATTTGGAAGGCACCCACAATACTGGTGATTCGGCATGACACTCTCATTGGCCTCGTGAGGCGTTGCTACCAACACATCCATAGAAGTCATCGCTTAACCATACGCTCAATCTTGCAAACATAAGTTATTGGTCCATGCGGAAATCGAACTTTACTAATATTCCATTGTTGTGTTT
Source organism: Polytrichum formosum (assembly GCA_964035585.1). Taxonomy (NCBI): domain Eukaryota; kingdom Viridiplantae; phylum Streptophyta; class Polytrichopsida; order Polytrichales; family Polytrichaceae; genus Polytrichum; species Polytrichum formosum. The sequence continues at coordinate 45,631,187 of OZ037941.1, forward strand.
TCAATGAAATGGCCTAACTTAGCTTGTATGTGACGCATTGTGTGCGGTGCTAAAGGACAGTGTATGATGTCGATAGGTGGATTCAAATAAGTTTTTTGAAAGCTTGGCTTGCGCGTGACATCTTGTTGTATGCGGGACAAATGACATTGACTCAACAATGTACGGTGTGGGTAGGTGGTTGTCGTTGCATCCCGGTTTAAAAGTATTAAAATAACGGGCCCTAAGTGCACTAGTTACACCTAATGATAAATTATACCCACGAGAGGTAGTAGACATGTCAAATTCCAACACACTAATAATTTGGTCACCCATACTCCAATGGTATGTGGGTAAGTATGGGTCTTAAACAGATCATCCATAAAAAATGTTTTCTAAAAGAGGGAGTTTATGACAATTATCGTAAGTGGAAAAAAATGAACTTGGGTTTTGCGATATTCATATATGGAGAGCTTCACTACCATAAGGAAGGTTGTTGCAACCTCAAATTTGGCGCCCAAGCTGCTTCGGCGCAAGTCGCATAGTGTGGTTAGGGTCTTACAAGAAGTAGGGTAGTATGGAAATAATAACAATTTAAATATCATGCTGCCTAGTATAACAATGGGGTTTGTCGGAGGGGTTTGTATGGAGTAGAGCACAAGCCGCATTTGGACCACGTTCACGGCAGTTTGAAGTAATATGGGAGAGGGGGGGGGGCTTGCACACATGCCGTTGATTTTCCAATCGTCCACAAAAAGGTTTCAGGGTCGTTGGACACATGCCATTGGACACATGCCCTTGACATTCCAATCGTCCACCAAAAGGTTTAGGGCCATTGGCCACATGCCATTGAAATTGCAATCATCCACCCTATTTATGCACCAAGTTTCAGACTATCTCCATATTGAAGACCCGGTTTTAACATGGAGGGGGAGGTTGCTAGGTGGGCCCAACTTCATAAGTTGGGAGTAACTACACTAAATATGACATTTAGTGACCATTGTTAATTGCCTCCAAGACGGAATGCTAATTGTAAACTACGGAATTGCCGCGGTAATTACATGTTTAGGGTCGCACAAAAAATAATGGTAATATCAAGGGTGTCGTATAAACAAGTGTCATACCAATGATGGTAGACTGTCCCGGTATTTGCATGCAGAAGATATTGGGACTTGGACCATTGGGACATTATGTGTGGGTAATTACATGTTGACACACTTAATAATGATTATGACCTTGAACATGCCACGTGATATGCTCAATGACCGCAACAACCCATTTTTATCTCACATGGAAACTACATACGAGTGGTTAAATATCCATCTGCCTAGCATAACAATGGGTCATTCACCTATTGGGTACGCAACTGCAGTAGGGAAATGCTTGCATAAAGTGCGAAGTGGTTATTTCAAGGTCGCCGGCCTCACGGTATCACATCAAACGTCAATTATAGAAGTTAGGTGACTTTTGGGACCTGGCTTGGCTGAAGAAAGCTGTTCTCGTCTATCTCCCAAATGTTATGTAACTTGCACAAACTTGATGACGTCTTGAATGCCCACCTTCCATTCGCCCCATCTCTTTTCCGTTATGCTATGAGTTGGACCACACTAATTCGTACGCCATTCCACATTATCATGTACTGTAGATGTTAGAATATTATCAATATATCAATTTCAATGTTCAAGCAACAATAGCCTAAGATTGTTTAGTTATAAGGGTGTTATAATGATGCAGGAACACAAATGGTGTTGGCCACGTAATTGCAATACTTACTGTCATATTCAAAACTAGGGCAAGTTGAGCAAAACTATGGTCGGTGGACCTTCGTTCAAAACATAAATTGAACAACAATTGGTCAGTGGCGAGTGGGATGTGTGGACAGGTGTCGAACTTGCTTGCATGTGAGTTGACATAGAGGCTCCAAATTTGCGCTATGGGAGTGCCAGAATGAAGTTTGTATGTGGACTACAAGTGGGTTATGACAAATGTGAGCATGTCACAATGGCTGGGCTATTGTGCGCAAAAACACGGGTATTTAGCTGAAGTTGATTATGATTTGCTCACAATATTGCGTATCCCATATTATAAGAGAATTAGGCTACACGGAAATCGTGACCGTTTAAGACCCGGTTCCGGCGAGCTTATGATGCAACTTTCCACATAAGTTTCTTGGAGTGTGACTAACCAGCCCATATTCCTCGTGAATTCCTTTCACACTCCCTCAACAATACGGCGACTTTCCGGCGTTTGTCATATTTTTGACAGGACGGCACGAGGTTAATAGTAATATTTGGAGTGATTACGGACAATACGTGTCATACTAAAGAGGGAGAACAACAGCGTGGAAATTGAACAGGGTTCATGGGAGGGATTCGTGTGTGAAAAATAGCCAACAGCTTGAACCCGGCTGCTGTACCCGGATTGGGGTCGTTATCAACGGCGGCCCCACTTCAAGCGAGCGATGGAGCAGTACCCATGAGGAGGTCGTCGCCTAATGAGCGTCCTTGGAAGGTGTACGCGGACACATTCTACATCATGAAGGAGCCTGGCCGATTGCAGCTCTTGCACTGCCCCTACCCGCATTCCACACATCTGTAGTTTAGCCATGCTGACGAGACACTATGCCCAAGCATACATACCCAAGTATATGGCCAAAGATGCGGCCGGTTGACTCTGAGTGACTGTTTAAGGGAATCAGCTGAAGCTGAAGCTGTGCCTTGATGAGCTGAAGTTGTGCCTTGAAGTGGATAATGACATTTACAATCTTGCGGCGGGGACATTTACAAGCTTGCGGCGACTGACTGTGAGTGAGAGTGCTTGGCCAAATTGCTCCTCACACGACACTCTAGTGATAGTTGTTCGCCTGCGAGTGGAGGAATCGGGTGACCCAGCCATGCCAGGCCCAAGGAGTCCAGGTATCAGGTCCATTGCGGTCAATTATGCTTCCACACCTCACATTAGTTGGAATGAGGCTGCATTGCAACCTCTCATGTCCCCAGTTCATGGGGATGTCCTCATCACGCTTGATCGCTCCAATGTCACGGCCATTGCATACTGGAGCTCGGCCTGTCAACTCCCTAGCGTGGACTTGGATCTCCTGGGCGCATGGGTGATCAAGTTGTGTGACATACACACTAGGCCAACTCCCGGAATGGAGTACCCTGTGGGTTTCCCGGAACGATTCCGCTGCCTCCGGGTAATCGCGTGGAACATCGCAGAGGGGGTGTGGGGACTGCAAGGGTGCCCGGATCTCTGCATTCCGAGGCTGATATCCCTACCGCAGGAGCCTGGATTGGGGTGCTTAGCAGAGCACACGTCACCGTCCTCACACAACCTATTTGTGAACTTGTTCGCTCATAACATGCCAGCAGGAACACCGATGTTGCAGGTCGAGTGGTGGGTGCCAGTCTTTGATCGAATACCAATCCCCAACGCATGGGTGCTTGGGATTTGGGATTCGCCTACAGGGGAGTTGGCTTTGACTCGCTCCATATCCAGTTGGTATGGCGGTCGAGGAAGTCCATGGCTCCAAGACGGCGTGAGCGCCACATGCAATATCCCAATAGTGCCGTATGCAGGTGAAACCAGGCCCATGGAGCTTGGACCATTCTGCGCACCTATGGAGCAGCCGGCCGGCGACAGTAGCACCACCGCAGTATGCAGGGCCCTCCCCGGAGAACTGACTCGTGCACGAGCGACAGTTATGGCCGAGCCTGCGGGAAGGTGGGTAACGTGGGCTGCAACGCCGGCTTGACAATCCCGGGACCATAGTGTAAATTCCATGGACTGTTAGGACATCAGTTCCACCGAGCTTATGAGGCAACATTTTGTAGTGTAGGCCCTCATTTTGAAGCATGTATTGTTGCATCCTAGATCAGCGTGAGGGGAACTACAATGGTGCACAACCATTTTGTGGCATCCAAGAGCCTGGAAGGTGCCAAGCTGGAATATAATTTTGAAACTTGAAGTGTGCCCACATCTCCTCTCCGATCCCATGCATGTGTGGTGGCCCCCAATTCTGGTTTGCGTGTGAGGCTTACTGTATCAGCAACAAGTAGGGTGTGGTGTCAAGTGGTCCAATGTCATCGCAACATGTCTTTTTGGCGCCAGAATCTCTAGAAACCTGATGACGATCACTCAACATGATGGAACACTCTTCAATTCTGCTTCCACAGCTCTATCTGCAACCAACTAACCACTTCAGCATGAAACTCTTTCAACTCATAATCTGTATGAACAAGACTGTTGTGTGCTCCTCCTATCTATGAACACCCGCCTAGGCAGATCGACTCATATGATTCACAATCACAAAGTAGACTTTACCATTAGCTAGAAAGACAAAGCATGATTGAGGGGATTGTCAGGTGACGTCTTCCACAACTTCCACAGCAAGTCCTTGTACTGTGTGTGTGGCAGTCCTGGTTAATCCGCCTTCAGAATTGGCAGCTCTGGAATTTCACAAGCCTGTGCCACCGGGGTCAGAATGGAAGAATGCATCAATTCCGGTTGACTCTGAGTGACTGTTTAAGGGAATCAGCCCAAGCTGAAGTTGAAGCTGTGCCTTGATGAGCTGAAGCTATGCCTTGAAGTGGATAATGACATACAATCTTGCGGCGGGGACATTTACAAGCTTGCGGCGACGTTTAGTTATAAGGGTGTTATAATTTCTGGTATTTGTGATAAATTAATGGCTCACTACACATCCAGTTACATTCCTCTCTCCACACCCGTGATTTGTAAACTTGATATTGAATAAAGTTTTCATTGGGTTTACAATTTTATGAATGGTATTCTCTCACAAGGACTCTTCACGATTGCTTATGTTGTGATAAATAGGTAGATTTGTATATTGCTCAAAAAAGTAATAAAATATTTATTAATTGTTAACACCTCCATAAATGTTAACTTTGATCCACTCCCGAGGGTTAACATTTATAGATGGTAGATTGTATCTCTATGACACTTTGGACTTCATCATCTCTAAACCGGTGTACACGTAGCAAAATAAGCCATTGGTCACTCACTATAATTATCTGCAGGTATATATCAGTGCCACATCTGCCGCTCTGCTGCCACGGAATAAATTCCATGTCACGCCAGTCTTACTGAACCTTAATGGCACTCCATAAAATATTGAGTAAGGGTCAGCATGTAGCTGTAAATACACTCCTTCACAGCAAGAACACACGGTGTACATTACATGCTTTCAGTAGCTAGGGCGGGATGTGCCCACTAGGCCAGTGGGGGCCCGCCACCATATCCTGCAGACAAATTTTGTTGTCACGACATCGCTTGGGACAAATAACATTTACTCAATGAGTCGAGCCGCGAGTGGGCAACTTTGCAAAGGATGGATGGAGTCTACGCTCTCTCATCATTTTGAGCGGAGCATCGGTTGCACTCACTAGAAGAAATAACCACATGAGAGTTGGGGTAAATCTGGGGGAATTCTTGAGCTCAGCTACTTACTTGAAAATTAGTTTGAGAAATAACCACATGAGAGTTGGGGTAAATCTGGGGGAATTCTTGAGCTCGGTTACTTACTTAAAAATTAGTTCGAGAAATAACCACATGAGAAATAACCACATGAGAGTTGGGGTAAATCTCGGGGAATTCGTTGAGCTGGGTTACTTACTTGAGAATGAGTTCGAGAAATCACCACATGAGAAATAACCACATGAGAATTAGGGTAAATCTGGGGGAATTCGTCAGCTGGGTTACTTACTTGAGAATGAGTTTGAGAAATAACCACATGAGAATTAGGGTAAATCTGGGGGAATTCATCAGCTCACTTACTTACTTGCAAATGAGTTCGAGAAATAACGGGTTGAAGTTCATGACTTCAGAAACCTACCGATCATTTTAGAGGAACTTCTGAAGTTAGTGAAAAATGCGATGCAGGATGAGTGGCACATATGCCTGGGTCTGCATCTGCATTCTGGACGGAGTCCACTTTTCATTGCCGGATGCAGATGCAGATCCAGGAACGAGTGGGCTTGCTCTACTTACTTAAAAATTAGTTCGAGAAATAACCCTTTTGATGTATAGTGGACGCTCGATTTTCCAAGATGTGTGCGGCAAGGACCCTTACCTCAAGCCCGTGTGACCCGGCCCGGACATGAATGGTGCTACGGGTATATTATTTATTGTTGTACTTTAAATTAAAACAGATGTATGGTAGTCAATGTCAACTTTATTGTTTGATGGTAGTCATCATATTTTATAGGGTTCAAAACATCGACGGACCAAATGCTGGTCATTCTAGCGCTTTTAGATGCGTTCAAATAGACTTTATATCCTTGATCATCTAGTATCAATGGTGAAGAACGATGATGGGATCAATCTATCCTTGGTTCATTCCATTGACTATGAAACGCACATTTGTATGGCCAAAGATGTTGACATTATTATGTGTTTCATATTGGGTTGTTATCATCCTCTTGAAGCGCCTTGTTCTCCAACCCCATATCACTTTTTTGTCCCAAAATGGCTGACTCTCATCTATGGCGCTATACAATGCGCTTCATCAAACCCATCATCAAGGATCAAGCCCTACATTTGACCTCAAAGCATCCCATCAACCCAGAGTCCTCTCAAATATAAGCAAGATAACGATGTAGGTTTGATACTAACACACTTTTGTGGTAACTAAAAAAATGATCAAGTTGTAATACCCTAAAGAGCTGATTTATGCCCCCTTCCCACTTGACTTTAGTTAAGACTAAAAGTTAGTTTTAACAAACCGGCTTTCACACCATCGACAATTTTTAGTGCCGAGCCTAGTTGGCAAATGATGTGGCATGTCTTAAAAGTGGAGGTTTTAAGCTAAAGCTACCGAACCTCCCATCGGTACCTGGACATGAGGCAAGAATATAGGAGCTCTAAAAGTGTTGCCTCCCGCTTTTGTGATTGGTTGCTTTTTAGTCTTAGCTATGAGGGCATGAGGAGCTCCATTAACAAAAACCGATGGTAAGTATTAAAGCATTTGGGGATGGTACAAAAACTATCCAACGTTCCTTGGTTGGTAGATAAAACAATGAACATGTGTGAAAGCTACTTAACCAAAACCTACTTGAAAATCTCCGGAGCAAGTTCTTGTAGGTGCATTGGGATAGCCGGACGTGTCCGCTATAACCGAGGGAGCTTTACCCGGTTTTTAGGAAATACTTTGGGTCTTAGCTAAAGTCAAGTGGGAATGGGGTTTCGCTATTGGCAAACTGATTAGTGCGCTATGACCATTTAGAGTGGTTTACATGCCTTGTGTCAGGGTTTAGGGTTTGGGGTTCAGGGTAGGGTTGATAGTCGTTATGTCCTGAATGTGTGTGATTTGGGATTCACTCACAGTCGGTCCGCTATTTAGAATAAACTGTAATCCGGAATTGGCATTCGTTTATTTATTTGATAGCGCCATGCCACACTTTGGGTTTGAAGCAGACCGTGATAAGTTAGCTATGAGAAAGCTGATACCCCCGTCCGGCGTGAAATTAATGGCCCTCAATCTAGGCCAACTAGCCGTGTAAACCCATGATTACACGAGGTCTTCAATATTGAACCCCCCCCCCCACCTTTGAACACACCACGAATTGAAGTTGTTGAAATAGACAACCTCAATTTTATTGGGTTGGTGATTAGAATGTTTAGGAAAGCACGAGTATTTAGGGGACTTGGTGCCTTGGAACATTGAAATTTGTTTCTCGAATGGTGCTAGAACTAAGTTAATGATAGTAGAGTGTGGGCCGTGATACTTGACATTTTTTGTTGGCAATATTAGTTGAATGACTATGACAATTTGACATGAGTGTGAGAACCCTACGATGTTTCGAGAAGCGCGCATACGTCGTAGCAGTTTGGAATAGCACACAAATGGACCTAATTAACCCCTAAAGAACATATGCATTCATGATACCACACCCAAAATGGTGGTTAAAATTCACTTTAAGCATGATTAGGTTTTTAATTTATTGTGGCTCTATTTCAACAAAAATATAGATATTTGGAAGGTGCTTGTGAGGCCAAACCCCCCACCCTTAAGCGTCCGTAGTCCGAGTAGTGGGTTTGGGCTCACATTCCTCCGCGGTATTGGATTTGGACTTGGATGAGTCCATAGTGCAAGGTTCACCCTTCAAGTGGTCTTGGATTTAACTAGCTCCTTCATAAACCCAACTCCTTCATGAACCCAACTCCTTAGCTTCTAACTAAATAAACCCAGCTCCTTCGTAAACCCAGCTTCTTAGCTTCTAACTAAACAAACCCAGCTCCTTCATAAACCCAGCTCCTTCATGAACCCAGCTCCTTAGCTTCTAACTAAACAAACCCAGGTCCTTCATAAACCCAGCTCCTTCATGAACCCACAACTTTGTAGTTGTAATCCCCAACTACCTCACTAATTATTCATGCCCTTAACTAATCTTCCTACCTAATTTTCCTAATTCTACTAACAACCCCTTTCTAATCACACAATTCTTCTCTAATCCTAAAATCCTAAAATCCTAGAGAGGAGAGGGGGAGAGAGAATTTCCTAACTTCACTAAGACTAACTAATCCACACAAGTATATTTTTGCACTCATCACAACCTCAAGTGCTCAACTCTTAAACATGGAACTTGCAACCACGTGTATTCAAAACATGAACTTTAAGTACCACAAATTGGAATCATGAATTAACTTTAAAATCCTTCACGTCAACACTAATTCTACCAAGAGGTCAAGCCCTCTTCAAGGCTAACAAGCCTTGGCTCTCAAACTAAAAACTAAGCACACACATGTGCTCCAATATGGCTTCCCACACCCACACTTATAACTCGTGGGGTGCCTTGGAGCACAAAGGAAAGAGAGGATGAGTGAGGGAAGAATGAGGGATTAAATAGTAAGCTTGAGGGGGTGAGCACCCTCAAGGCTCACGATAAGCCCTTGAGATTTCCTCCTACTTAGTAGGCGCCAATCCTATCTTCTAAGCCTTCCTCCCTCAAATGATCAACAAGGATCCTAATTCGAACATTTAACTAGCCTTGGCTTTCTACCTACCACACTTTACCAAACTTGGGATGCTTCAACCCAAACTTAGCCTCCTTCGCTTTCCGCCGCCATAACTTTCTCCCCTTACTTTTCCAAATCGTCGCTCACCACTTAATTCAAACCACGATGCTTAACTCGTGATTTGATTGGTGCTTTGAGAATTTGCTTATCCTCCACCTTGCATTCTTCCTTGGACCTTCCCCATTAAGTGGCCATGATGAGGTGGTCCACTTGTGCGCTCCATGTGATCCTCCATTCATCCCAATTCGAATGCACTTGCCTCTTGAGTCACTTTGGTTGTCTCCATCCATTTGTACTAGCCTACTCACTAACTACTCAATCCAAGTTCTCCTTACCTATCCTCATTCACTCAAATCCTTCCGAAGGTAAAAATACAATAACAACTCACATCCTAGCCTCTTACAACATGGTACTTCTAAGACTAACATTTCACTCTTTTTATATTTTTGTGAAGTAACATGCTACTTCAAAGTGCATCAACTAACGTTTCAAGGGTCTAAGACTAAATGTGGGCACCCTTTTGGGCTCACAGTGCTCGATTTGTCATTCTGAAAGCCTCATGTGGTGCTTTGCCTAGCAGTGTAACCTCGTTAGTACGACACTCGTTTATACCACCCCCTTGATACTACGTCACATTTTCGCGTGACCAAACTTTTTAGTTCTAAACTCCCGCTTTATACGACTACGACACTCGATAATATGACATTTGGAGCCTGCATGTTGTCATATTAAAGAGGGAATTAGTGCTAAAATTCCTTTCATCCATTTTATGTTCATCTGGAATACATCCCGCTTCACTTGGGAACTACTTGAGAACTTCAATTATCATTGGGAACTTAATGATAATTAGGGTGACTAGTGTAGAAAGGACATGGTTAGGGCACCTAAAATCGAAAGGTGATTATGATTTTGGATAACGCATCTTCAGATGTTGTTAGCTCTACGTCAGTTGGTAAGTCGCGTGGTTTTTCAACCTTAGAATTGAGCAACATGACTTTGGTATTCCTTCCTCCCAATGTTACATGCGTAGTTCAACCTTTGGATCAAGGTCTAATAGCATCGTTCAAAATTAAATACAAGAATTTTTTTTTGGCAGTGGGTTTTTGTCACAATACAATGAGGCTACCTTGAAGAACTTAAGGAAGGTGATGCCCAACATTAGACAAGCTATCATGTGGAGTTATGAAGTATGAAGTGAGTTGGATGCACAAACAATTAGCGCTTGTCGGAGGATGGCAAGGGTATTACCAGCCACATGGAGTATTGATTTTGCCCTAGTTGCTGAAAGGGAGAAGAATACAATGCAAGAAGAATCATATGAACTTGATGCTCTGATTTCCAAGTTGTGATTGGGTGATGATGCTTCAGTAATCGAGACCTACATTCATATGGACATGGAAAACATTACTGAGCCAGACTTGAGTATTGATAAGTTGGGGACCGTGCATATTGGAATCAATTATGCACAAGGCTTTGATCTTAATGTTGATATGCATTCAATAGATGTGGACAATGTTGCTCCACCTACATTATAGCTTAGTGATGCTAAACGTCATTGTTGTCTAATTTCTTATAAGACAACTCTTTACATGGAGGTGTTAATGAAATGATTAGTTTTTAAAAGTTAGTACGAAATGTAGATAAGATGACAATTGCTAACCTAGGTAGGCAACACCAGAGATCTTCGCCCTCTTATTTCAAGAGTCTATAAGACTATATCTATTTGTTTACGCCAGTTGTCATAGGGTTTGGGTTTAGGGTTTAGGGTTTAAGGTTTTTGTATGCCCTTGATAGTACGACAAGTTTACGCCAGTTGTCATATTAACGACAAGACGACACCTCGATAATACGTCATTTTTGGGCTTTCCCAAACGTGCCATAAAAGAGGGAGAACAATAGAAGTTTTGAACAAGATCTACCCAATTACCAAGCCCGTGGGGCTTGCATCGTCCTTTAGAGGGTTACATGATGATGATACCTTCGTTCAAAACAGCACCACCCAGGGCCAAGTCCCGCCCATTCCCCCCCCCTTCCCCCCCCCCATTTCGAAAGTGGCTTGTGTTTAGCGCCCAAGCTGGGCGTCTGCATCACGCACCCTTTGCGCCAAACAGTGCTTTGCACTTTGCTGAGCCTCCGTTGTTGCGGAGCTCGTTGCTGCTCCTGGCCATCGGGTCGCAACTACATGGTCATTGTTGCACTCATACTGTAAGTGTCCACACACGTAGTAGGCGAGGATGCAACCCGCGCTTCCTGTATGGTGTTGTCGCGTTATTAACCAATGTCTCTGCACCCAACCATGATGCAGCATGTAACTGTGTCAAGTTGGCAAACATTTTGCCAACTAATCGTGCATTCTTGTTGCTAGAGTATGTATTTCTGGAGAGTCGGGCAGCTATTTCCGATGAACTCCCTACAAAAATAGAGTAGTCACTCACATCCATTTTCCTAGGAATAATTCATGTTGCCCACTCTAATCTCAAACCAGAGATCGGGCGTGGGTTCCCAATGAACGTGGACCCTAGAGGCTTACTGTGGACCCCAGTATTATACTGTGGTCCATATATTTTCTATTTCATTCTGATCTCTGATTCCTCCCCATTGATTGCCTTGGGTTCAGTAAGTAACCCTAAAGCTTTGGATTGACCATCTCTTTTGATTCTGAGTTTATGATATTCTGGTTCCCTGTATCTGTAAGTGTTGTTTGCATGATGTTTATTTCTTCCACATGTTCCTGTACAGACTCCAAGTTCGTGTCTCCTGTGGACTCCGGAGTCTGTACAGACGGTCAATCTGCGTGCAATGTTGGTAGTAGATGTTGGGGTTGGAAGAGAACCAAACAAAAGGTTGTAGATAGGATACGGAAAACAAAAGATTTATGTGAACGAGCGCATGCATTTGTTTTCTTCTTGCATGAGAGTAGATGCTCACGTAATGTGCCACCAAACTCGCGTGGGGGCGATTTAAGAGGAATATCCAATTAGTCTCCCTTTTGGCGCCTCACTCACTTACATGTTTCTTGTGTTCCTGCAAGACTTGGCGATTTTGTACATGTAGGCCAGGTTCTGTGTGCAACGTTGGTAGGTGTTGGCAAAGGTAGACAAAGAAACAATCGAGAGGTTGAAGGAGTGCATGAAAGTAACTTAGGATACAGAAACAGAAGGACTCGGGGGTCCTATGTAAGAAGCTCTTGTTCCGCTCTTTCACGTGTGCAAGAAAGGACATTACGTCAATCATCACGTGGATGCCAGATTAATTTTTTGGGAGTTTCTATTTTGAGGCCCAAGGAAAACTTGAGGCTTCTGCTGGTGGGGTAGAGTTCCCTTCCCTGTTGCCACAAGCTATGCATCGTCTATGACAGGCATGGTTGGAACTGACACCGTGTCTTGTCCCGTACTCTATTTGTGGCGTCTTCTTCCTGAGTTATGGGGCTAAGCGAAGTTTTTGTTTGAGGTTCCGAGGTGAACGGTTGAATGTGAAGATTGTTTGCTGGGGATATCAAAATGGGTACATATAAATTTTGTCCAAATCATGGTTCCTTACGCGGAGGATGAAATGGCGGAGTTAGTGATAGAGAACATGTGCAATATGGAAGAGTTGCTGTTGACCATCACAGGGTTAGGTAAACAAAAGAGTGCTTATTGGGATAGTGTCCTAATTCCTCTGATCAATGCAGGTGTCAGACTCAGCGTTCAAAGACCACGGCGCAGTGTTTGAGAATCTCCATTGGGACATTCTGAAGGAGACTGGGTACATGAGCTGGTTTGGATTAGCTTTCACGTTAGCCGGTTATGTGAGTGCATACTGCGCGGCAAAGGCGAAGACTTCGACGGGTGGCAAGAAATGGTAAAGTCTGATGACGCAAAGCGACCACATCATCGACCAGCTTGATGAGCTGAAGCTGTGCCTTGAAGTGGATAATGACATTTACAAGCTTGCGGCGGGGACTCTTCTTTACTGCTGCGCAACCTTTCGACATATGAAGGAGAAGAAACGCGGGTATGTTTCCTTGCTTCGAAATATAACCCTCTAATTCCTTGTTCCTTCCACTTCAATCACTAGTGAACAATTTGATGAATGCTGAGGGGTAATTGCTGGTTGCTGCGGGAGGATGTGGATTTGGGGCTTGAATCCCGGAAGGGTATGGTGAATGTCATGGTATATATCTATCTCTGTGTCGATCGATGGAAGTGCCCTTTTGTTAGCAAGACCTCGATGGACTAACCGAAACCCTCGGTTGAGTTTTGGGGTTTGTCGAAAACCGTCTCAATTGTTTTTTCATCTTTTTTTCATGTGGGTTTGGATCCCATCAAGCTTTTGCAGAAGTCAGGTTACATGTTGTCTGTTTCCATCGAGGGAGTGCCCTTTTTAGCATGATGAAAAGAAATAGACATCCAATGCACCTGTATGATATTCTGGTTCCCTGTATCTGTAAGTGTTGTTTGGATGTTTACACCTGCAAGGATACATTTCATACCGTGACTTGAGAGTCGCCAGTATCTTAATCCGATGAAGTGTCTTGGTTGTGATACAGGCTCCACCAAGGGCACAGGTGGTCAAGAACTTGAAGAATGGAATTATTATCAACTTGCTTGGGCTTGGGGTATCCACATTGCTTGGCTTGCAAGCAACTGTTGGAGTTCTTGTTGCCAAAGCTCTGACATCCTCTAGTACTCTTATTTACAAGGAGCACCAGCTGGGTTCAGTCCAGTGCTTGCACTTGACGTCTTTCTCGTATAGGTAAAACAATTTATCTTCTATTAGAGATGCATGTCCCCCTCAACATGGTAGGCCTTTGCATACTATGAAAGCACTCAGTAGTAATTTGTATATGTTGCAATTGATGTTGTGCTTAATAAAAAGTAGGTCTATTTTTTTCCCACTCAACTAGTGGGGAGGCTATCATAATGACATGTCTGCAGGCTTTCCCCCTCTAGAGGAAGTAGCATTTGAGCCCATAAACCTCTTGTTGAAGAGCAATATTTTTTGGCAATTTTGGTCAATGATGTCATTTTTTACATTTGCTCAGTAAATTTGAAGGTTCAGTATCCCATTGGTAGGGTTTGTAGACCGATGGAGATGCAATTTGGTGGGCTGATGGGAGTTGGAATTGGACACAAATTTGTTGTAAATAGTTGGCCAGAATAACAATGTTTGTACCCAGTGTCTGGCCAGATGTCATGAATATGGTCAGTGCACTTCAAGATGTAATGAACTCCAGTGTGTGAAAGTCATCTCATGGTTTGCACAATGCAGGCTACTAATTGGTTCATGAACTGCTTGGGCCCCAGTGCAACAATGGAGGCTGCAGGCAATGAAATGGTCCTAGTACCTGATGTAGAGCCGACGAGAGTTGTGTATCTGGACGGGCAAGAACTTTTGGAGTATGTAGAGCGAAGACTCGGCAGAGGGGACCATTTTAAGGAGGTGGCAGAGACGTTGGGAATGGGCAGAAATATTCTTAGGAGGAGGTTGCAGCAGTTGGGATGGAGGGGGGTTTATGATACGACCAATGCGCCCATTGGAGACGTAATAGCTGCCATTCGCAGTGAAGTACCAGTTATGCGAGCCGGAGTGAACTGGGGTATCCGTAGAGTGCAGTGCAGACTTCGACTGTCGGGATTGAGGGTCGGTAGACAGGTGGTCCGGGATGCTCTGAATATAATGAACCCTTCACATATGGAGCGGCGCCAACTTGGTCGTCTGAGAAGGGGGCAGTACACCATCACGAAGCCCATGATCTTATGGCACATGGACTGTGAGACATTCTCGATATATGTTGTTGCGCTTTAAAGTTTAGGGGAACCTTGAGGTTTTTACGCTAATGTCAGTCATTTTCTTCTGTGCAGCATACGACAAGTTGGCGAAGTGGGGTATCAAGATTCATGCGGGCATAGATGGAGGGACACATTTTGTGTTGTGGGCCCGTGCTGCAATGGACAAGCAGCAAACCACCATATACGACGCGTATGCAGATGCAGTTCGCAAATATGGCCGTCCTCTCCGAGTGAGGTCGGACTTTGCGGCTGAGCATAATATGGTGGAAGCGGACATGAGGAGAGGTCGACCCAACATTTTCCGGCCATTTCTGCGTGGCTCGTCCGTGCACAACCAACGGATCGAGCATTTTTGGAGACAAGTATGGACGCATCTCATTTTCTATTACAAACACTTGTTGACACTAATGGGGCGCCATGGTTTCCTAAACCTGGTCAACCCCATTCAGAGGGCCTCCATGGTGGCTGTTTTCCTCCCGGCCATCCAACAGGACCTCGCGAACTTTGTGGCGACATGGAACGTCCACAGGGTAAGGAAGATCAGCCAAAATGGCCGGGACTTGGCAGGCCACATACCAGATTGCTTGTTCCAGTCATGGGAGCGCGAAGTGGGGTAACACATAACTCTTGGCTGCACCTGGTTCATTGCTGTTACCTATGGAACTGTTGAAGTTAATATTTGTTCGTGCATGCATGTTGATTTGATTGCGCAAGTTTGCTTGGCAGCAGCGAGCAAGTTTGCTTCGCCATCGCTGACATGGAAGATTGCACATGAATGCGCAGGCTAGTGTCGCCACCAACCGCAGACGATGATCCATGGAATATGGACGATTGGGGCCACGATGACTTGGAATTGAATAGAAGACCGTATGACCCCGACCCGCCGCAGCCCGCTTCTGTATTGGCAGCCGGAGTTGAGGCCATTCGCGACGCGGCTTACATGCTTGGCGCAGCTGGAATGCGCGGGTCGTTGCAGCGAATGTACAATCTACACGTGGCACTGACCTATGAGTGCATGCATTACCATGACGCGGGTGCCCCCGACATACAGTCTCACTGTGACATGGTTTTGAGCCAGGAAGCATTGCCAGCAGAGAGAACCACAACATGCCGTCTTCTACAAGCAGCTCTACAAGGGAGGGATTCTTCCCCCAGCAGGTAATTGTGCAAAGGTAATGGTTCGGTCCAGTCGGGCACCCTGCAGTTGGTCACATGGAGCATGTAGAATATTAGACGGTGCCTGTTATTATAGCAAATTAAACTTAGGTAGGTGATAGAGGAGAGGGTCAGTCATTGTGAGAACCTCCTTCAAGGTTTCACAAGACAATTAATAAGTAATGAAGCTTTACGTTAGAGAATCCTCAATCTCTTGTAACTTTTTGCTCTCCTGATGCAGTGTTAGTGAGTTTCCTGTGCAATACTGACTATGAAGGAGAGAGGATGAATGAGCTGTAATACTTTCATAATTATGGGGTTATACTGCATGCATGTGTACGTGGTCAAATTTGTGGGTACAGAGTGCCGAATGTGATGTTGGGGGTTGCTACTTGCTGCCTGTGCACTGTGTTGGAGCTCGCACCGTCAACCCGGGTGTGCGAAGGAAGCCGAGGGAGCAATTGGACAAATTGGAGGAAGCCATCCGGATTGTTGAAGAAGCCAAGGCGAAGGTGCATGAGGTAGCCAATAAAGCACAGGTGACTAAGGCTATTGGGCCTCCTTGGGCTTTTCATAACTACACGGGCTTCATGTGATTAAGTGAAGGCATCTCATACTTAAGATGGCAATATCTGTTCCAGCACACAAACTTGAGAACTGTGGCACATTGCAAGTTCAAAATGGTAGACAGACAAACTTTGTCTGTCGGGTTGCATACAGTAATTGCCTACGACAACCCAATAGCCAATTTATAGTAAACAAAAAGGCCACATATTGAAAATAAGAGATGAAAGGAGTATTTATTCCTGCAACTAATGTGAATGACCCTATTTTGTGTTCCGAGAGAATTGACATTTTACATCTACTGGACCTTCACCAACAGAAAGAGTTATTTTCAGTCACTCCAAGTATTGCCGCAATTGCAGAATTTGATCCCAATGTATCAGTTTGAAAAGATATCAGGTGCTAAACCCTAAAACTCAACTCTGTGCTATACTGTGCTAAGAGGGCTAGGCTCCTGCTTGTCCAATAGGAGGAACAGGAGCAGGAGCAGGAGCAGTCGACAAACACCATGCTGGAGCAGGAACAGGATCATATTGTTGAATCATATTCTCTCTGAAGGGTTTAGTGAATGTTGTCTCATTAGTAGAGGTAGAGGTCTTCTCTCTAAAGTCGGGACAATTTTGGAACCCCTGCCTTGTGGGTGTTTCGAATAATTATCAAGGCATCGAAGGATTTCTAAGAGGGCACCTTGTCAAAAGCTCCCAGGGAAAAGAAGGGACGATTTCTTGAATCTATTATACTTTTGGTCATTGGGTTGCCTACCTCGTTTTTGTTTTATCTCTCCTGGTTTCCATGTGTCCAAATTGATATCTCCGTACACATGCTATGCAACAATTTGCTCAAGTCTTCCTGTTACCTCTAGAGATGTCGTATAAACTGAAGACAAGGACCCACTGTAGAGAACTGTAGAAGTCATTGGGGATATCGTGGAATGTGGATTCTTCCATGAAGATGGCTTGCTGCCATTTGACTTTTGCCACATGTGATATCTTTTGTATTTCATTCTAGGTATGATTGCTTCCTTCTGGTTGCTTTGAATTGAGTATGTGACCTTAAGAGCTTTGCGTTAACTCTCTCTTGAATCTCATCATGGTTGACAACTTCCGTATATCTGTAAGTGTTGTCTGAACCTTGATATTTACAAGCATATATTTTGCTTTAAGTGACCTTATCCTATATATGATAATGTGCCCCTTCACCATTGCCATGGGATGTTTCTTTTGCAACGCATTTCAAGTGTTATTGAAGTACCATGTTGTCAATCTTACCATGTGTAGAGAATGACTTGCTCTTTCAGTACCTCAGTATTGATAGTCACTTCTGCGGATTGCTCAATCCCATAACTACAAATGCGATTTGTGGGTAACAAAGACCTTCTTATGAAGGTTGAGGAAAAGGATACCACTGGTGGAAAGGTTAAGGGCCAAGGAACTGGGCCTCTCATGATCGTCACTCTTATTGAGAAGAAGTCAAGCAAGACCATCCAATCGCTTATGCTAGAGGTGAGTGTTCCTCATCTTATGATTGAGGTGCCAAACCCAATACCTCTGTTTTGTGATGGAGGATTGGGTTTGGCACTAACTCTGCTATTGTTGAGGTCTAGAATTGTCCTCGTGCAGAGCATTTCTGTCACTTTTCAATTTCCTATTATGTTTGTCTTGGCCTTTTTGAAATATAAATGTTTTATGGGTATGCTATTTCTGCCTAACATGTTCTGACTATATATATGTGTGTGTGTTTCTGTGCATTATGCAGAATGGATTGGCAAGAGTGGAGAAGCTGAAGAAATGGGATGCTCCAGAGAAAAAGGAAGCATTCAAGAAATACCAGGAGTTCCAGGATGAAGCAAAGAAAAGCAGACTCAATAGCTGGATGTATGGTGATGTGGAGTCCGATGAAGAAGACACCCCGATTCGGCATGGGGGACGTCGTTGACCATTAGCCTTTTCCCAGTTTAGCGAGGTCCTCTCACATGCGGGAGCAACTTGCTAGTGTCCTGCACTGTTTTGCCTTTACTTCGAAGGCTTGTTCTTGTATGGAACAAAGGGATTGAGTCATTGGACTGACCCAAGATACTCCAATTTTCACCTGGTCATTTGATTTTTCGAGGGGGCCAGGGTCAAAGACACTCTGATCTCCTCAATGAGCTACTGTGAATTTATTGATGAATACATTTTTGGTCGTTTTGGATCAACAGAGAATACTGGCATTGCAAACGATTGTGACTTGCTAAGTCATTTGGGATACATCTGTGGGCTGCCTATGTCGATCTCTATACAGCATAGAGATCGACATAGGCTGTATATGAATGCCACCAGCAAAACTTTGTGTGTGAGTATGGTAAATGGGTCTGAAATGGTTACTTATACCAGCTTGCTTGCTGCCCTAGGACATGGTACACGTGAGTAGTACGCAATGTTCCACAAAATTCGAATTCTGGCCATAGCTGCTCTCATCTTAACCATTGTAGCTCGGATGAATACTGTACCCCATTCATCGTTTGAGGTCAACAAAGTCAGTTCCACGTTGTCCACGTTCCAAAAAAAACTGTTCCAATGTCTGAGCATCCGCTTGGTAGTGTTCAAAATTAAACCCTTCCATACTAGCAGATATTTCTACATCGTACTTGGCTCGTCGCGATTTGAGGCCACCATGTCAATCAAATACTTACAGCACCATCGCACCCACCGCTCCGGATTGCCGGAAGACCACAAAAAATTGTCGCACATGGGCATGGTTGGCGCAATTCCTGGATCAGTCTCGAAAAGCAAGGGCGTATCGGGGCGGTGGATTTTTTTGAACAGTATAAACTGTTGCCCATCCTTACAACGAGTAACCAAGTCCGTATGCTGGCTGCGGGACCTATTGTTGACACCCGCCTTTGCCTCCGCCACAACTTCGAAGTTGAATCCCGGGTGCAAGACCCAGCATTTTGTGCCAGGTCGGAGGGGAGTCTGCACACGACCAAAGAGGTTGTTAGTACCCTAAACCCGGTTTAAACATATAAAGTTGATATGTTAACTGCTATGTTCAGAAGTTGAAAACTTTGACTTCTCAGTTCTGAAGCCATTTCCCTTCCTTTTTGCTGGAACACAATCAAAGAGCATAAACAAATGTGAAGCATATATTGCTGGTGGTAATTATTAGGCTACCAAGTATCTTGACATATGTACAAGTATACGACGATAGATCAATTTCAACTCAGGAGGTGTTCCAGTAATTGCCATCAATGAAGTGTTGAGCTCTACTTAGTCAAAATTTCTTTGGGACATGCTCCATGTGCAATCTCACAGGTCTTGACTCTCGAGTCAAGTACAAGTGCTGCCGTCTCAAATTAATGACGACACTATACTAAATTGTTGGTGGCAATTCATTGGCTACCTAGCCCATGTGCACTGATTTATGTACATGTGGATGACGATAGTTCAAATTTGAAACATGACGCGATTCAGTGCTTACTAGCGATGAGGTGCTGAAATCCAATTAATCAAAGAATCTGTAGGGGATGCTCTATGTGACTGTCACAACTAATTAGTTGGTGCACATGTGTGGCATACTCAATTATTGCAGGGTAGTTCAGAGATAGGTCACAACTTACCTCTTTTGTCCTTGGATGCAAGACGGGGGGCTTGAAGTATGGCTCCTCCGGCGCACCGAAATCCGTGACTCCGGCATAACCCGGAGGGTCCTTGTACCTGGGCGCATATGGTAATGGCGTAGGGGTAGCTCCAGCACTCGACTCTCCTTTGCCCGCGGCGGATGCCACACCTAGGAGCTGTCTCGCGCATGGCACGACTCTCGCACGCGGCTGGGAATGGACGCGCTTGCCCACCGAGTTTGGTGTCGTGCTGAGAGGAATAGGTGTGCCTTTGCTCGGATCATCATCTGGTGACGCGGTGCCTTCACTTTGGCTAGACCCATTATCCAAGTCCACTAAAATAGGATGGCCTAACCCCATACCCGGAGGTCCGTCGGGTTGCGGGCCCAATTGTGGTTGAGGGCACGAAGGCAATGCGACCTCCACCACAGTGTCACCCACGATATTTTGGCCCACGCATTGTTGCCTTCCGGGTGGGGTGTCTGTGCCAACATCCACATGTGTTGCCTCCATGTCAACGGTGTTCTTATTGGTGTGGCCTCCGGCATCCTTGCTAACACGACGGCCCCTGGCATCCAATTTTCCCTCAATGTTTGCAATGGCGCCAACTACATTGCCCAATATGTCCTCAACACCGGCGACACGTGTTAGCAGCAGGTTCAGCATTCGGTCCACTCCAGATCGCCAATCCGATTCACGGTCTATTCCACATGCACGACATTTCTCGTTTTGTGCCAACAGCCCCGGGAATTCAAGTGGGCGCACCCCGGGACTTGGCGATCGCATGCTAGTGCCACATGTCGGAGGCTGGCATGCACATGGTAGTTAGTTCGTGCTTGACATAAAAAAAATATGCAACATATATGGACACATGGATCAATAAAAAACCAAAAATTTATATGGGTGGGCATGAGAATTTACATTTTCATGCGAACGCTCGTGAGATGCCGCAATATGAAACCGTTGCGAAAGAGGCGCGTCTTCTTCCCCAACATGTGCACTGACATCCGGAGTTGGAGCCGTCGCTACGGGCGCAAGTGCACTCATCACTGGGCTAGTGGAGGCCATCGCCACAGTCACCGCCATCGCTATGGGTGCACATTGATCGACCTGCACAACACCCGTTGCGGCATTGTCGATGTTGCGCTCACATTGTGCCCCCATACTCTTGCTGGAATTGCTGCGGTCACTAAGGGGTGAAATCGATGGGGATCGACGTGCACGGCTCGACGATGCAAGGTGCGTAGGGTCATACCCGCCATACGGATATGGATGCGGTCGTGGATATCCGGATGAGGGATGCGGTGGATAGTACGCATAGGGTGGTGGGTATGGATAAGGGGTATATCCATCACCGTAAAACGGGTAATGTTGAGTAAGAACGTCCCTCTGCATGCAGGAAAAAGAAAATGTATTAGCAACTTATAGGGGATAAGCCAGAAAATATAAACAAACAAAAATGCGTGGGGTGGGGGGGGGGGTTGGGACATGCCTCGGGCGGGCATGATCGTTTACGATCCCGACGCCGATCCGCACCAACATGTGTACGGTGAGCTCTGTTCCGGTGGCTCGAAGGACCGTGTGCGCTCCCCACACCCTCACCCACTGGCTGTGCACTAGGATTGACTTGAAGGGCAGTGGGCCGGGAGTCCGTCATCTTCTGGTTATCCATCTACTACTACTGCTATGCTTCTACTACTAGTGCTACTAGTGCTATCCTACTACTACTGGTGCTATCCTTCTAGACCTAGTGCTATCCTAGTGTTGCTGCTAGGTTGCCTTGTACACCTGCCATGAACATTTGTAAAATCAGAGATTCCATACAACCACCGTGAGTGCGACAAACACCTGCTTTGAAGTCTGCTAGAGGACCTACCCTCCCAACAGACCATTAGCTACTAACAGGTATGGTATATTTGATGAACAGTTACATGAATTTTTCACGTAGAAAGATCCATAAAGACATACCTCAAGCATTGGCATATCACCTAAAGGATAGTCTCGGAAGCCAGTGCAGTTCAAACAGGTCACCTGCATTGCACAAGTATAACGTGAGCACAACAGTCCATGAATCCTCAGTCAACAATGACCAATGCAGAATGTGAGAACTCCAACACATGCATTCATTATCCAACACTTTTTAGGAATGTGCAGCATAAGAGATCAGAATTGCAATTTCAATTTACTGCTGGGACATCTTCCCAGCATGAGACAAATCGTGTACACAGATTATAGTGTACCAAGAACGAATTTAGCACAACCATTCAGGAAAAGGGTTCCCACACTGCTACCTGTGAATGTATTTACAGTCTACATCTATAATGTTCTAGTAGCAAGAACGTATTATCCCCCAAGTAGAATACCAACTACCTCACTTGGCCTATTGGTTGCAATAGAAAGGGGGTTTGCAGATAGACATGAATAAGAGCAAAGCCAATGAATTGTGAAAATCTTACTTCGTCAGCCCCTTCTTTGAAATAACGCCCCGCAAGCTCCACAGGTGCCCCAAGACTCCGAACCTGAAACCAGCCACAATTTGGATTTTATGTATCAATTTCCAAAACACAGTCGCAAAGTGACCCCTAACAGCAACACATCACAATCACACAGGCAAAGGGTGCACCCCTTTGGTTTGTACTACCCACAGACTTCGCTTTCAGAGATCATGTTGACCAACAACAGAGAACACATATACGTGTACTTTAGTAAGCCCATAATCAACTCATGAAAACTGCAACATTTTAGCTTATATTCTTTAGGATTTTCTCACCTGATGTACAAAGGAATCAACTGCTGCAGCAGTAGAGCAGCGTCGATTCAGCACTTCCACCCTCAATATCAACCCAACCACAACTCCAAAATTTGAGAAAACTAAATGTCATGATGGTTTCTACTGCTACATCAGTTTCATAGAGTGGTATGTATCATGAATTGCAAAATTCTCACATGCGTTGGAAGTTTGTTATGTACTTTAGCATCATATACATTCCACTGCCACCATATAGCAGTTATTAGTCTGAATGAGAGGGTGCGTTTCAATAAGATGAAAATCTACATGACCAAATTGTAGTCAACTGAGGGACCTACATGTGGAAGTTGCTTCGCAACCCTACGTAAGGTGTGTAGCCCTACTGTGGGCACTCCCAACTCCACACATAAAGATGGTTGTTGGATCAGATAAGGAACAGTCTCTACCAGTTGCAATTGTGAATTGCAAAAATTGCCCTTTTCAGTTCCCACATCGAAGTTGAGATGCAAAAGAGGTCAAAAGTCAAGAATCTCCGGCATCACATAGGAAGAATCATTAAATGTCCTCCCCATGACCTTCTGTTGAATGTTTCATCTAAGTTCAGTATTGAACTTAGATGGTTAATATATGTCCGGCATATAGTCCAATCTTATCAAAACACAATGTGTTTTTGGTGGCCTTTCTGAACCACAAGCCTTACAATACACTACTCTAGTACAGGTCTCCAATCAACAAGAGTGACCACACAAGTCAGTTGCGCGAAATTCTGTCACACCTTTGTTGTTAGCAACGCTCAACTGACTTTTTCCCAGGATTGAATTTCCACGTCTGGTCCAACAACAGGTATGTATGATTGGAAGACTGTTATGATGTCTTGTGTGAAGGGTGAAATCATGCCACCATTTCTTTCTTTGATTGATGTAGATCAGAACACAGAACTTGATTACACGTAAGACACGCAAACACCCCAATATCTCTTTCAATCATACACCTACCATGTCCAAGCACATTACCCTGCTACTAGTAGTGTGAAGCACATTTTTGAAAAAGGGTCCGTCCGGATAGAGAGTATTCTACATGTCTGGGATATTTGACTGACCCATGTGTAAACCATTTGGTACGCACAGGCGTGCTCACCAATTGGGTAAATCAGAACACATTGTATACATTTTTCTTCTACTTCCTATCCTAAGTTTGGCTT